>CP141132.1:78400879-80900879 GCA_035236585.1 Warburgia ugandensis | reverse complement strand
GGTGGAGAGATTGATGTTTTGGTGAGTTCCATCAGTCCAGTTTTAATGATCTCGGCGTGCTGGGTTTGTAGGAGGAAGAGGGAGTAGAAGTTGGTTTTGCATGTCGTGGGATTGGAACCCGGGATCTGTTGTACGATGGGTTGTTTATGGATTGGGAGAGTTTGGGAATTGAGAAAGAAAGTTTAGGAGAGTGAAACGTAGCCATGGATGTTTTAATCATGTTTTGGGGAAGTTGATAATGTTGTCAATGTTTTATAAGAGTGGATACAATGTGGGCCATTTGATATTGGCTGTATTTTTTGTGGGCCTCACTATCGATGTCCACCATTACATTGAAAAACTATCAAATTTTTGCACAAGGAGATGACATCGGTTGATCCGATCCATGTATCTGATATCTCTGGCTTTGGATGTCTAGTGGCCCAAAAAATGTTCTAATTTAATGACTCTAGCATTTGAAGGTCAACGTTGGATCAAGTGGAAACCAAATGTTAGAAATTTTGTAGTATATAAACCAATATTTCACATTGAGTGACATAAAATGGTGCTTCTTAGATGCTAAAATTGTAAAATTATGGTGATTTTAGTCTATGAGATATAGACGTCAGAGAGATTAAATGAAGGGATCCAATCAACCAAGGGTGGGCCTCCTAATTTAAGGCTTATGAGAACCTGCCCTGCATTGCAGAGATGAATTTGAAGCTGAAGTGGCGATTTTAAGACCAGTCTTGTGTTTTCAAATGCCCAAAATAGTGTCTTATTTGAAGACGCTACCTTTCTATATTTTTTTGTCTTACAACTAAAATGTTCATATTTTTGTATTCAGCCTAAACACGAAAATTAAGCCAATAAGATGATTCTAACTGCTGGCTTTTTATTTTTATATTTCAAGGGACATGATTTAAAGCACAACAACAAAAAAAGGCTACCAGTTTCTAAAAGAATTAATTTTAGTATATATATAATCTAAACTAATGGATTAGATCGTCCAAAAATTATACTTAAAATCATGAAAAGATAGCATTTGAAAATAAGACACTTTTTCTATGTTTAAAAATAGCAGGACTCTTCTAAAATGTGCTTTAAGGAAAAATAAAAATGTTACTTCTTTTTTCTTTTCTTGTTTTGCACCTATTAAAATGAAAATAATAATAATAAGTAACTAATGACCTATTATCTTGATTTCTAAATCTACATGAAATCTTGCAACAACGGAAAATGTCCATCTCAAATCTCTGACCAATCATAACGAGGAGAGTCATCTTGTTGTCCGGCAAAGACCACCTACGCTGGACACCTTTTGATGGATATTTGCTCGGTCATTGTATATGAAGTAGGATCGATGAAATTTCATAGAATCATTAGTCTTAATGCTACAACAACAGAATATAAGCAGGCAACGAAATGCAAAAACCTAGAATGTTTTAGATAATCACATGAATGATTAAGTAGATTTGGCTTCCTATATATCCAAATAATGGGGTATTTTTCATATAACATGCATCTGTCTACATATTGTCATTCCCACCCAAACATCCTCTCCTGTGGCTACTTAGATATGACAGTTTGTCTGCGTAACTCTGCAGTGGCCCATCAGATTTCTCTTGGACCCCAACATCAACCTCAATGTACGATTACATGGAAAAACCATTAAATTGGATAAGCTTTAGCTATGACATGAAATCGGCCAGAATTGAATGGCAAGGGGCCTATCTAGTCGGTACAGTTTTGAATGGCTATTCATGATGGGGCCATCTAGGATTATTTCTTGATTGCTTGTATAGCAAAATTTCGGGTGCGCGCGCAAAACTTTAGGGGGCATTTGTTAAGACAGAATTCAATTCCAACTTGATTGGCCCATTACAAGCAAACTAACAAGTATTTCAGCAGATTTTAGATTCATGACAAGGGAATCTAATATATTCAAAATTTGCATTCCAAGGAGAGGAAAAGGACTAAGCAATCCATCACAAAATTCATAAGTATATAGCTTCTTATGCAGTGCTTCAAGGTCCCCGAAAATTTGAATCATGTGTGCAATAGGCGAAAAATAACATGAGAAATGAAACAACGGATAAATAAACAAAAATAAAATTGTGTTTAAGGGAAATTTCATACAGCAATCAAGAATTGGACAAAAGTAAAACAACCCTTTTTTTTCTGTGGAAGATTGGAGGCAGACACCCATGAGCAGCCTCAAACTCTCACCAAATTGGATCTCGTGTAAATTTTTCTTCTTCTTTTCTCTTTCTGAAGGTTAAATAGGCACTCATGGGCACCCAGCAAGAACCCTGACTACCACAGGCTCCTTCCAGCACTAGAATGCTAGCAGGCATAGCTAGATCGGCCAAACTTAGGCAAAGGAAATTAATTTATATAAAATATAGCTAGTTTTTTTTTTTGGATTAATTATGACCCAATGTCATTCCACTAGAAGGGGAGCCTTGGCGCAATGGTAGAGTTGTTGTCGTGTGATCTTGATGTCGTGGGTTCAAAGCGTGGAAATAGCCTCCTGCAAAATGCAAGGTAAGGCTCGTATTATTGACCCTTATGGTCCTCCCCTTCCCCAAACCCTGCATACGCAAGAGCTTCAAGCACCGGGGCTGCCCTTTTACCCAATGTCATTCAACTAGCAAAGAAATGAAAGAGATAGAAAAAGGCAGATGAGTAGTAGATAAGAAAATCACCTTGGATTTTCAGGATTAAGACAATAAAGTGAGATGATCACATGAACATGTAAATGAGGTAAATCTCTTTAATTTGATTCCATAATCTTCTCACTGAAGATCATTTGCTCGGCTAGTATGCCCTAAAACACAGAAGATCAGACTTCCCTCTCTTGATTCAAGAAAAGAAGCAAAATACCAAATCCTACTCCTAAATATTATCCCATGCTACTAATATGCCATATACAATGAGCCATTGTATGGAAAAATGAAGAGAGAAGAAGAACAAGCTTTATGTCAAATTAGGAACTATAACAACTTTCAATACCCTAGTTTTTTTAGGCACACTTATTTCCAATTCAAAGTGCATAGCATCATGAGCAATCAGCCTTGTGTTTTTAGCAGATTGACTGCTCATGATGTTATATCACTCCATTAAGCTCTTTTGTGCCACAAACTAATCTACTTAACGAAATCCCCCGCCAAGAGTTGGAGCCCAATAATCTGCTCCGTTATCACTCCCTACTTGCAGAGTGCAGGATACTGGGACAAGGCACAACCCTCTACTCCTGAGGTCATTCTTTGGCGCATCATCGGCATCCTACATCATCAACAGAAAGGAACAAGAAATTCATCAATTTTATATAAAAACTAATGAAAAAATAAATTAAAAAACGAATATTTCCATGTATGTTAGCAACGTTAATATTAACATAAGTAGATACTTAAGCAAATTACCTTCTCGGGGGCGCCTCTTCGCTTCTTGCAAGCATCATTCAACAGCTAATCAAGCAAAAATAATGATAAAGAATCAGCATCTTGGTAAAAGTTTCTACTGTTCAGTGATTCCAAAACATCGACCAAGATATTCCAATCATGCTTTTGATAATTATATTAAGATAAGATTAAAGGCTGTAAAGCTTTCAGCTTTGTTCCCTCACTACTTTTGTGAAGGGAACATGAAAATAGTTGGCTTTTTAGATACAAATCTCGAAATGTTTTATAGGTGGTCTTGGATCCAATAAAGCATACCTGACCCGGGTCTTCTGGGAATATACAATTCCTTTCCCCTTGCACCTGCAAAATTCTCACTTATGTTAGATAAAAGTAATCCAGTTCTTGTATGAGCGGGTGAAAGAAACAAGTGGGTACACCTATTTCTTGATGGAAGCCATTTATATGGTAGGCCCTAATGAAGATATGCCCAAAAATTCCACCCCCTAAAATTTTAAATTTTCAATTTCTCGCTAATAAATGAACGGTTAAAAAACATCTATGTTCATCAATAAAGCATAAAAAACCAAAGTCTTATGATCATCAAACGAGGGGAAAATTACCGGCACTGGCTACCTACTGCAATACCTAGTAAATCAATGGTTTTGATCACTGAATAAGTGGGTCCCACATTTGTTTTATGCTTTATAATAGCCCCCATTAATAACCTACCAATATTCCCAATACAAATACATATGGACACAAATACATGCAAGCCAGAAGGAAGAGGGCCTATGTTCAAGAATAGACAACGGCAAGAATTTAAGCAAGGGTTGGTTGTAGGACAGTCGTTCAAATGATTCCATGCTTTAGAAAGTTTTACAAGGGAAGAATACATACACAACCAAACACTTGGTCGTACATACATGTGGTGAAAGATCGTAGCAAATGCACATGCATATCAGCATCAGATGTGATGGCCTGGATGAACTTATTCAGCACTCTCAAAGAGAAACACAGAGATGGCTCTGGGGATGACCATGAAGGAGTGCATGGAGGGGACAAACATAGTCGACAGTGTTACATGACAAGATAACATCATGATTTTGCATGTGATGGACATGCATTCTCATATACAAAAATCCCAGTGCACGAAGATCCTGCCTATGCGGGGTCCGGGAAAGAGGCGGACCACAAGAGTCTATAGTAGGCAGCCTTACCTTACATTTTTTGCAAGAGGCTATTTCCACGCCTTAAACCCGTGACCGTTGCGCCAAGACTCCCCTTCTATGCAGAATGAATTTTGATAGATGGATAAGTACATTGAAAAGTGCACGTGTATGCATCTCTGTGAGAGAAAGAGAGCAAGCACACTGAACTGCATGGTACAGAACTACGGATGGCCTAGTGCTTGGGTATCAGATTCTCTCTCTTTGAGGACCTATCATAGAATCAGATGGGTCATGGCGCAAAAAAAGCTTGTCCATTCTTGATCCTAGCCTTTGTTATTCCCCTAGCGTGATTGTTCCAGGTTGTCAGAGAGGGAGAGAGAAAGCCCACACTGATTCATTTGGTTATAAATATAGGAGGGACCCAATTTATGGTGCTCAGACCGATCCTTTTCTGGACCCCATCTTAGATAAGATGGGTAATGCCGCAAAAACTCGTCCACTTCATGACCTAGCCTTTGTTGGTCTCGGGGAGAGAGAGAGAGAGAGCTTTGGGAAAAGGGAAGATTTATTAGAGGAAGAGTTACTTACAGGGTGCCTGATGTTTCCTGATCCATTGCCCAAGTACGGTGAGCTTAGCGCCTGCATCAAAGGCGGGAAATATTTTTAAACCTTCTTCTTGACTGTGCAAACTCCCATAACTAAAGAGAAGCTAAAAGAAGATGCAGAAAATTCACAACTTTAACTGCGTGCACCTACTATTCCATGTTTGTTTGCAAAAACTAAAGGAAAGGAAAGGATGCGTTACCTCAATTTGACTCTGAAGGAATCTTATGTACCCAATAGCTTCTAACAAGACAGACGCTGTGTCAGTCTGCAAAAGAGCCCACAACCCATAATCAGACCACCCCCATTTTTTTAGAAAAACCCTATAGCTAAGTAAATAACAAAGAGCTTTCACATGTTGGGCAAGAACACGTTCTCCTGTAAGGCATTCTGTTTATCAAATACTACAAAGGATACTCTCAACCTCAAGTTGCATTCTACAGGACTTTGTGTCATGACCCCTACCTTCCCAAATGGGGAAACCAGCTGGTGGAGAGCAGTTATTCTATCTCCAAGTTTCTCCTTCCTCACCTGTAAATCAGGTAAAAAAAGAGATACGAAAAACCTATGAAATTAGCATGCTTACATGGCACTTGAATTTATCCTATATTTTATTTCTTGAATTCTTTGATGGGTTGTGATAGCTAAAGAATTATCTTGCCCATTATACCTTGAAAGTAGATTGGGTTGAGGAGGATTGAACTTTGGCCTTCTTAAATGGTGAACCATCCCCCGTGCTGTTACACTTTGACAAAAAAAAATTTATTAGAACCCAACTGAAGAACAGTAAGAATCCTAGTTAATGGAACAAAGATATGTTTCTTCATAAAGTAACTGAGATATCAGGTGTCACGAAGTTCATACACGGTAGCACTAGAATTTTTTTATTGTTTCCTTGTTGATGATATAGTGGTAATCATTGGAATAGCAGCTGAAAATTCAATAGAAAACAAAATGAAATGAAAAAGATCTATAGAAAATCTCTCTATTTCTCTTACCTCAGATGAATGATCTGGTTGTGCTTGCCTTCCATCAGTCTTGGTATTAGAGAGATCCAACATGTTACTACTGAAACTTGTAACGCAAGACCTGGGAGAAGCTGGAAGAATTTGACCCCAGGGAGACCTAACTGCCTGAAATTCCTCATTCCCATGTCCATAGCTATAACCCGTTTCAGAATTCTCTTGCTTCACATCAGCCATATGAACACTTGATGATGGATATAACACCTGATCTTCCCAATTCTCCATTTTCTTTGCCTGCAAATGGTTAAAACTATACCTATCATCTTCAACCACCAATCCGCCCCTGAAAACAAAACACGAAAAACACTTATTTTCAGATGAATACCAGTTCAAGCTTTAGAACTAGAAACTGATTGAGTGAATGAATATCTTTGTTTGATATGTTTATATAAAAAAGAATAGCCCATAAATCCATGTTACAAAATCATCCTTATTCAAAAACGCTAAAGAGAAAGAAGAGACTAATAAATGAAAAGATTTTCATTTTGTAGATCTCTCATGTGAAAACCAGTGTAGGAGACAAGCAGAAGCGAAAAGAGATTCGTTTCCAGATTAGAAACCGGTGTTTGAACAAGCTTAAAAACTGTTGGAATTGAGAATGAAAGCAAGAGAGAGGTGGTAAAAAGGAGAGAATTTATGAGAGTACTACCAAACTAGAGAAAGAGAAAAGTAGCTTCGTCTACGGTTGGATCAAAACTCAGGAAAAAGAATCATTTTTCATGAAAAGGAACAAGAACCTAGTTCAAAACCAGTTCAGAAAATGCTAAACTAGAGAGGGAAACTCTAAGGAGAGGGAGTTCTTGGATTAGAGAAAAATACTCCATGGAGTGAAAGAAACAGACAGAGAGAGAGAGAGAGAAAAGGAAAGAGCTCTTGGAAAGCACCTTCATAGCTGGATCAGAAAAGCACGAAAGATTCATTTGGTGGCAAAGAGAGAAATCTGAAAGACCCATCTGAAAACAGAGTTAAACATGATTGAGAGAGAGAGAGAGTTCTTGCAGTAGCTTCCTTCATAACTAGATCAATAACACATGAAAACAAATTCATTTTGAAGAAAAGAGATCCCACTGCACATTTAAAAACAAGTGTAAAACAAGATAAGCTTATAGAGAACGATGAAGAGATTGGTATGTAAACACGGGAAGAGAGAGAGATTTACAGTAATAGCTGGCTCCACGACTCCGGAAGCTCTTGAGTATCACTCAAAGGAAGAGAAGAAGAAGAAGATGGAGGCAGATACTGCGGAAACATTGATGAAGAAGAAGAAGAAAGCGACGAAGAAGAAGAAGGAAACAAAGGAGAAGGTTGTCGAGGAGGTGGCCTTATGTTATTAATATTCCACCAATTAGGGTTTCCTGCCATCATCTGTTGCACCGGTGAACTCTGCAAACCACCCCTATTCATGCCTGAGAATCTTCTTTCTTCCCTTCACTTTCAAGTACTCAAATCAGCTCTCCTCCCAAGTATTTGTATTTCTTGAGTCTTCTCCTTTGGATGAGCTTGAACTAGGCCAGGCCCGTTTTGAGGAATATGATACACGAGAAGGAAAGCCTTTTGTTTCGTTTCCTTTCTCCCTTTCTTTATTAGTTTTTCTTTTATTTTTTCATCTTTTTTGCTTTCTTTCTGCTTTTGCTTTATCGCAAAGTGGTCAGAAAAGGTGGTGACAGTGTTTTCAGATAAAAAAGGAGTGGTTAATGGACCTTGTTCTTTATTTGGGTTAATCTTGGAGCTAGGGTTAGGTTAAGGTATATATGGAGCTTGTGTTTACTTTCTTTTTTGTGTCAAATAATTGATGGAAGGATTTGATTACTGGATTGTAAAACTGACTAGTGAGTTGTTAGGTGGGACCTTCCTTTTTGCTGATCCTAACCATTTATCTATTAGTCCAAAGTTGTCATGAGCAATGCACCTATCTCAGTCCTATTTGACAAATGTATGCCTCCAATTTGTGCCTTTTAGATGGACGGCTAAGAAAGCAAGGGTCTAAATTCATCTTAGCAATTGCTCTCTTTATGAAAAGATTGACTGAAATAGTTGATGGAAGAATTGGATTTGTGGGTTGCTTACGTTGTATAACTGATTAGCTAGTCAGCTGTTTTATGATGATGAATGAACAAATTTTTCCAAGTATGAGCCTGCAAAAAAGCAAGTGGAACCAACTTTTCTCAACGATCCAAAACATTTATTTATTAAGCCAAAGTTGTGATGAGTAATGCTCCTGATCTTAAATATATCTGCAATTATAAGGCTCCAATTTGTGCCTTTTAAATGGATGGGTAGGAAAAGGAAAAAAAGAAAAAGAAAGCGTCTATATTCATCAGCCAACGCTCTCCATGTATAAGAAAAAAATTAAGATCTTCTCAAATAATTGATGGAAGAATTTGATTAGTGGTTGCTTGAGTTTTAAGTGATCTATGGTCTGTTACATGATGATGAATGCTCAAATTTTCCAAGTAGAAGTTTACGGAAGAGTAAGTGGGACACCCCTTTTTCCAATGATCTAAACCATTTATGTATCAAGCCAAATTTGTGATCAGTAATACAGTACCGAATATTAGATCTATCGACAACTGTAAGCTTCCAATTTGTGCCTTTTAGATGGACGGCTAAGAAAAAGAAAAGGAGAAAAAGCAAGGGTCTACATTCATCAAAATCGCTGTCCTAATGAAAAGATTACAACCGACCCAAATAGTTGATGGAAGCATTTGATTAGAAGCTGCTTACGTTGTATAACAGATCAATGGTCTGTTACATGATGAGCAGATGCCCGCATTTCACTAGCACGAGAGTACAAATTGCAATGGGACCCACTTTTCTCAATGATCCAAGTCATTTATCTATTAGGCCTAAGCTGTGACGAGTCATCACCTAAGCTCAGGGGGACCTGACAATTATAAGCTCCAATTTGTACCTTTTAAATGGACGGCTAGGAAAAAGGAAAGTAGCAAAAGCAAGGGTTTAGCATAACATCACGAACAACCGCTCTTCATTTATAAGCTCCAACAAGGAGAAGTTTTTGTAGGGCCCACCTTCACAAAATATATATGGTTTGGATCATTTAAGAAGAGGACCCAACTTTAAATCCATGGCTGCCCATACTTTATCTCAGATATATCATATGACTACCCACCTAGAAGATCAAGATTTTAGAAGGAAATTGCAGAAACTCTTACCGGAATGCAGTTCTTTGAGGAACAGCCAAATTAGACGAGTGTCATATATAAAGGAAGAGTCACTATCAGATGTAGGAGTGGGATTTCACCTTCCTCATTTTATGGTTCTCCTTAAACTAGCAGTCCTTATATAATGGATGAATTTTTTCTTGTTGGGTTACTATTTATAATGCATGAATAATATAAGTTCTTCTTTTTCTTTATTTATTTATGTCTTTTAGCCATGGATGCCATGCATTTAACGCAAGGTTCATGCGTTTAATATACATCCCACATACAATTTACTTCAGTTTTGGCAGGGACCGGAGGCATTCATCTAAGAGGGAGAGTTCATAGGCTGGTGCTTGCATGGTTAGATCTACCAATCTTGTTTATATACATCTCGTTTTAAGCTACACTAAGATGATATCTCTTTCTGTGGAAGATACTTCTGACCTTTCAGTAATTGATGATCTTGTGAAACTTGGGACTCTTCCAGTGAAAACGGGGGAAGGATTCTTGATTATTCTGGAGCTGATTGAATCACATCCCGTGGTCATTGATTATTTCAATTTGGAATACAATGTCAAGATTATTGAAGTGTTCTCTTGCCATATCAGGAGAAAACATAATTACTATATATAACTTCATCTTAAGATGCTCATTCGCGTCCCACAAATAAGGATAATGTCTTACAGGATAATGAAGAGGCTTACTTTTTGGGTGCTAAGATCCAAAGTCAAGAGGGAAATAGCCGAGATTGTATGTTAAGGTCCCTAAGCAATCACTTAGTGGAAAAAAAAGTGATCGAGCCATGACAAGATCTAGTAAAGGTGAGTCAACATATGTCATTGGATGGTCCTTGGAGATTGAGTCATATTCTACGTGAGATTATAGACGTTTCTTTATGTATTCCTTTTCCTTTTCTCATGTTCTTAGGTTGGCAAATGACTTAGATAGAGAAGGAACCCATAAGTAGTCTTTGTATACAAGGTAGTCTCCGCCTAGTATGTAACTACTTCTATTTATGTAAATATATTTCTACCATTTAGAAAAAAGGTTGGCCCAATGCACAAAGCTTCTGTGTATGCAGGGTTTGCAAGATGTTTCTACGCACCAAACCCATAACCTCAAGGTCATACGACGACAATTCTACTGTTGCAGCAAGATTCCCATTCTATTTTGATCATTAAAAAAAAAAAGTAAGAATAAGTATTCATATTGAAATCAAATGTACAATTATGTATTTTTTTCCCATAATATTGTTTTTCACAAAAAAGAAATAGCAACCCTAGGACAAAAATAATTAATCATTATTTGCTTGCATACAATATTTGCATATTCTATGTATTCATAGTACTGTATTGGCATTTCTAAGCAATCTCCCTAAACCGAGTTACATACGTGATTATATTAGTAAAAATCTTAAGCTGGTCCAGAGAAACAATGCTTATAGTACAGTCTTTTCTTCTTCCACTTCGAGTAGCTTTGTCAAACTAAATCGTAGGCATGAATGCATGATTAATGATTCGGACCATCAAGTAGGAGACCAGCATCCGGCATGCTTGAATCCAGCGCCAGCAGATGATCTAATTGCTTAATCATGATCTGTAAATGCCACCATTTTCGCTAAACAAACCCAAATAAGTTAACATCATTCCCTCTTAATCCGATCAACGGTCCGATTGCCACACGAATGAGCAATCGACTCCAGATGAGCGAGAGCGAGGTTCGATGGCTAGAGATGATGACTTGATCAAGGCGCGTGGGAGCAGAGATGATGACCAATACGACCCGCCTTCTAAGAAGTCAAAACCCTAACCCTAGCGTTGATTACGAGAGAGACTGCTATTCCTGTGATTTTTATACTCCAAATATTCCTCCTCGTTTTGAGTTTGTGTGTTCTGACATTCCCTTGGAGAACTAAACCAAACCCTGGAAATCCTGAAATCCGTACCCTGCTAAATCTTTGTCAGAGGCGCCATGTCTTTTCCCGGGCACCCCATTTTCTTTTATTTTAATTTCTCTTTTTTGTTTTTCCTTTTTTCCATCTTTTTCATTTACTTTCTTAAGCCAAAGATGAATGAGAATCCTCTCTCTATCTGTCTTTATTGACTTGCAATGGTCTTAGTCTTTCCTTTTCATGGGTCTCTATCCCTTGATAAAGAAAAGTCTCATATGCAATTTCTAGGAAAAAATTTATTTCAATAAAAGGTGACATTTTGCCTTACAAAATAGCATGATTTTTAGTCAATTTATTAGGTTTACGTGAAACAACTGTTTGTAAACAAGAGGTAATGTATGTAATTCTATTTACTTAAGGTCAAATTTGGGATTAAATTGGAAAATTTATTTTTTTAAATTCAAAAAATATATGTAAAGAGTTTAGAGTAAAGATTGGGAAGCATTTAATGTGTGAATTCTAAATTCTTAATTTTTAACTAGATCTATAGATATGCCCCGAAGCCTTCTAGAGCAATGGCACAGGGAGGAGTCTCTTAGCAAGGTGACTAGAGTTCAAAATTGTGCACCATGGGAGGTTTATGTGTGTCTAACTTTAAAAAAATAAAAAATAAAAATTATTCATGTAACTATTGTAAATTTGCAACAAATTAGGGTTTGAACGCTTATTCTAATTGCTTACGTGCCTTGTTTTGCAATCAAGAGGTTCTCACTTGAAATTTCCCCACCCCTCTTCTCCCAGAAGCGAAAAATGGCATGGATCAAACTGGACCACCAAAAAATTGGGACCTAAAGGAAAATTTTTAAATTATTTGCAAACTATCGCTATCGTATATGTAATCATTTACTTTGAATAATAGTACTTATCCTCACTTTATTGGGAGTCCTTTCATTAACAGTTGATCGTTCATGGGAAGGTGTAGTAACCTTTTTGGTGTCCAATAAAAAGTGGGTGAAACAAAGAGAGGAAGGCCATATGAAAAGTAAAGGTGCTGTAGCTATTAATTATTTTTCCTTAATATATGATGAAAAGCATATACAATAAGTAAAATCTAAGCTCTACCCACAAAAACTAAGAATATAAGTAGCTTCTCCATATTACTTAGCATATGTTAGTTTGACTTATTACAAATGGAATATGTGTTAAGCTAGTCAATTTGTGTAATATATGTGCAACACATGAGATCATGTTTTGCATTGTTGGATCATTCAACAATTTGTGTAGTTGACAAGTGACAGCCGAAATTTGCATAGGACTCATGCAGTATTGTCATTGGCATTCAACATGGATAAATTCCTCATTGGCTACTAGATTTGGTATAAACTATTAAGAATTATGTGCTAGGGGTTATTTCTGGTGGGCCCAATTGGATAGACAAACTAGATCATGGCCCATTTGGTGGTTTTGATGAACATAGATCAAAAGCATAGCTCTAAATGTTTGAGTCAACTCTAAACCACATTTTAGTTACTCAATTGAGTAACAAATCAAGTCACTTGATGAGTCAACTTGCTACATAACAAAAATACTTTATTTGTACTAGCGTTGAATACAAGACCTCCAAACAAAAATGCTACCCCTAGGTAGCGATCTTTACCTAGAAAAAATATACGCATATAAAGTGAGAATTTTAAATATAAATTATAAATTAATAACACATTATTAAAAATATCATTCCACAATTTTTAATTCATTCGCTAGTCGCTTTAAGTTAACTTGACTTGCCTCACTTTTGAGCTTTCAGACTGTGCCCAAGAGAAATGGGGACTCTACTTTGGATGAATCTAGGAATGAACTTACGAGGCTTATGTAATCTAGTTGATGAATTATTTCATACAATCAACTTGACAAATAACATAAGCCGGATTACATAAGCCTTACCAATTGGGCCCCTAGTCAGTTTAGTTTTCCTAGAGATCTATTTTCAAACACATAACTAAATATGCTGAAAAATGCCTAGCAACACCATGAAAGAAGTATAGATTCTCGTAGCTAGCAAAATGAGAAGCTTTGCTCAAAGTAAAAGGCTTCTTCTTCTTAGTTCCTTTCCTTTTCTTTTGCTTTTTTGTCTCTTATTAGACCACATGTCTTTTAATATGAAGGGCCTCCTCTCTCTCTCTCTCTCTCTCTCTCTCTCTCCACATTGCTTTTGATATAGTGGTAGGACATGGCATTTCCTCTTTATAAGAAGTGTCTTTTGTTCTTTGTTCATGAGGCTAGATCTAGTACATTGATAAGGAAGAGTGGAGCGATTGATTAGCTTCAACTTTAGCAAGTGGAGACTCCTAGGTCCAATAGACAATCAAAAACTAGCATCCTTCATAACACGTAGGCAATTTCATGAAGAAATAAGTTTCTACAGATTGGCTTTTCTTTCCTTCTTTCTTTTTTTGGGCATTCAAAGTACAGTGTGACACACACATGACCTTAACAACCTCCAGCTCGAACCCATGTCCTACCCTAGGAGAGGCTCTTTTATTCCTGTTTCAAGGCACCCAATAGCAAGGAATAAGATAACTATCCAAAATATTTCTAACGCGAGCATGCATTTCACACTTATTCACATGTGGGATCAATCTTATTTTAAATGTGACTAAGCTTGATTACTTCACAAAATTCAAATTAACTAATAATATATAAACAAATGGAATTTTGGGATTTTAAGTATTTGACTGTACCAACCTCCAAGATGAGGACATTTTCTATGAGCATATTTTCATAATGCAACTTTTTACCACCTAATGTATGTTTGATCATAGGATTCCATTAGAACATTATATAATGCTTTAGATATTCTATGTTTCTTCTTATGATCCCTAGATGGCCTAGTACAAAGCTTTTCTTATACTTTTGAGAACCCTTAAGCCTATCCCTAGTTGGACTTGGTTCCCTATCTTTTTAGACTAACCATAACATAGCTGCAGTCTATGCTATGAGTAGCCACTTTTCCCTTACTATATTTTGATATGGATAATTTTGTTAAAGAAAAATGGTATCTACAATCCCTCATTTTAGTAGTCATAGCCATCTCTACATTATACAATTTTTCCAATCTATTGTTGAGGATCAATTCCCAAAATGGCATCAGTAGCCAATCAAAAAGGTACTTAATAAGGAGCAGAGGCCCATTATTAAAACAAGACCAGATGGATATCATTTCTTTTATATTTCAGATTGTAGACCTTGATCATTTACTTTAGTAGGTTTAGGTAACCTTCATTTAACTGCCTTTCTTCCAAGTCAAATACAACCAAACTCATATTCTTAAAATTTTGGTGTTCCTTGAACTTCATTACAACTATCCTTTTCACTTAAATACTATTTTTCATTAACATAAACCTCAACAAACACCTTACCAGAGGAATATTGCTGCATTGATAAAAAAAAAAAAAAAAAAAAAGAAGACATTTTCAGCCATGTCTACTTATTGGAACTTGTTTAGACTCATTTTGTACTGACAACCAAAAAGATAAATCTCATAATATATATATTTGATCAGCTTATCTTCCCAATTATGTCAATAAACTAGTTTAGATCCATAACTCATCATGGAATATTTAATTCATAAGTTCAAACGCTAGGGAGAGGCTCAATTGCTTTAGTTCTATGAGATTAAACATCCATTATGATATATCTTATTTGACAATTCTCTGTAACATCTATCCTATAACAAATGAAACTATTTAATGCAGTTTATTATGACTATGAGACTCATCTCTTCAGATGCATCTGATTAAATTGAAGCGATAAAGAGAAAACTAGCATGGCACGACTCGCAATATTGTCTTAGGATAAAATTGCCAACATCAGCTGATCTCAAGGCATCAAAAGGTAATCGAGTTTAGCACGGCATTGAATGTCTTGACAACAAATTAATTATTTGACTACCATATTAGCATGTAATATAGTAGGCACAGGAAGTTTACTGCCTTAAACTAGCCGTCTCACTCAGCAGATTGACAAAATATGAATTGTCATCAGTCATGGTCACTGCAAGGAATCCTCAGTTTGCTTACAATTTCATTCGATTTGTCGATTGCATCCATGATAAGGCTATATAAGTATTGTTTTCCTTCCCTAAATTGTGACATGTAGCTTGTTTGATGGCTTTGCGTGCACGCTTGTTGAAGAATCTAGATTAACCTTTATAGTGGGATGAATCTTATATTACTTTATATTTGGGAAAATCTTTTCCAGGGCTTGTAATATTGGCAATTCCAACTGCACTTCCATTGAGCTCTTGCAACTAAGTTGAGAGAATTGCACTATATTTCACTAAAGAAAACAAGAATATAAGGTACAAGCATGATAAAAGGTTACATATATTTTCTTAACCTTTCAAAAGGACTTGTACTTTTCTCTTGATAGAGATACATAGACACTAAGGAGAAATTCCTATTGAACATGTGTAGGTGGCACACTCAACCAATATAAAAAGAAATGGTTGAATAAAGAAACTTCTCAGCTAGCAAGCTAATGACCTGATCTTGCAGATTTTTCCCTCGTAAAAAGCCATCAATCATTTTCACTTTAAAAAAGGAAGAAAAAAAAACAAATATTTTCCTTTTTCTAAAAGCAAATTGAAAAACTGATCCCAATGCCCCACTTGTTGCTTTTCTACTCTTCCTTTGTCGATTTGTACTTCAAAAGAACTTTTCCGTTTCCACCACTAAATAAATAAAAACTATTTCTTCCAACACTCATTTCATACCTCCAATATAGTAAGGACTATCACTTCTCTTGAATCCTGACTACAGTATCAATGTACTAGCGACTTATTATACTATACTGTCATATACAAAAGTATGGGCTTGTTGGAGAGTTTTTGGCCGGATTTTTGCTAGAAACCTAATCTTTCCAAGAATCCAAGTTCTCCTTGTGCTTTACAGTATTCATAAAACCTTGCCCAGAATGCATCTCAAGACGTTTAGCTGATCCATGGGAGGTAAACGGCAGCTGAACGTCAAATGTGATTGTCACTTTTCTTTTGTTTAGAAGAGGAAAAAATTGTACTGGAAAGAAAGAGAGAATCTCAAAGAACAAACATCAGGCCAGGATTACACTCTATGCAAAGCCAATTTACTAGCTAATTATATCAAACTTCACAAGAGAATCCGCAAGGGAGTTAGCATGCAGCTCTAAAAGAATGGGAAAATGAGCACCCAATACAAGAGGTCAAATCCAAAGTTTCAACAATGAGCATGTAAAATGTATTTTCACTTTCAAATGCTCTTGCAAAGGATAGAAGTTGATTGGCTTACAAAGATACCAACAACTAGCGTTCATCTGATTATCAGTGTGGCCTCTTTTTTTTCTTGAATTGTCACCATATCATATAGATTATATGTATCATACCGTACTTACAAAAGTCTTCAGTCAATTGAATTTTTTTTGAAGAGTCCCAACTTTTGCTTCCCAATGTTTTTTGGATAGTCAAAGACTCATTACATTTTTTGAATTCAGTGCGAGCTTATGAAATTTAACATAAAACTCAAATTTCTGAATAACTTGTAAAGTTCTCAAATATTTTTGGGTAAATTTAGTTAAATATCTAATTGTAAACGGTAAAAGTTGTCATTATGTGACATTGAGGTCACGGGTTCAAGGCGTGAAAATAGTCTCTTGTAAAAATGCAAGGCAAGGCTGCCTACTATATGCCCTTGTGGTCCGCTCCTTCCCCAAACCCTGCATAGGCAGGAGCTTTGTGCATCGAGCCTGTCCATCCAAATCAAAAACTCAAAATTCACATCCTAATGTTTGCTAAATTTTTTAAATATTTACTTTGCAAATTTATTTATGAACCCAAACTTTGCACGTACGTGCCATACTATGCACTGTATGATATATTTGTGATCATAATTTAGGGTATCTAAGCCAATACTTTCTGTATACATACAAACATATGTGTTGAAATATTAATCTTGTATATTTACATGTAAAAAGTCTAATAAGCTCAACAAGTACGACGAGCATGAAATTTTTTCGGCGTGAATTTAGTGATAAATCACACTGTCATACAAACAATGGATTGGGCAAATGTCGGCCATTACAGACCGATAAGGCCGATATTTGGACCGACATGTCCGTTACTGCTGTGCATTAATCAATATGGCCCCTCCGATGCCGTGATATTTGTTCATTAGGCAATTAACTGAACCCTCTTCCTAACCCAACTCCACCCCAGTGCATGTTAGCACAACCCCGTCAATATCCAAACCTTCAGCACGGTGTAAAGACGAACCATTATGCCCCAGGGCAAATCCAAATCACTAGTGGACGAAGACGCCCGGAGGCAAGTCAGCGATGCACATGCATCCACACGTGTAAAGATATTGAAAGAAAAGTGAAATGAAAGGACAAATAACCTATCTACGAACATCTCAGAGCCGTCCGATCTGCCAAGTGTCGTAAACAACAGGTTCCAAGAGCAGTCGTCTTTTCACAAAGGTAGAGAGAGGTGGGCCCATAGAATTTCTGGACTTTAGCGGGCTGGGCCCACGAAGGACGGACCGCCCCACGCGGCTTCGATTACAAAAACTGAAAAGAGAGAGAGGAAAAGTTTTCCTCACGTCTAGACACCGACGCCTAACAACCTCCGGGTTTTTGTTTTTCTCAAACCGGAACAAGGAGGGCCCACCTAATGAAAGCTTCATTTTCTTTTCCTGCTTTTGATTTTCTGATTTTTATTCATTTTGGGCGTCAGGCTCTTGTCATGGTGAGTCATCCAATGTGGGTAGTTTGCTTCTTCTAAATCATCAAGGAACTTTGTGTTTTTATCACCCTTGCTTTTTATGGCAAACACCCCACACTCTCTCTCTCTCTCTCTCTCTCTAAATCTATTTATCTCATTTAGACTGGCTTAATGGGTGGTGGAGTTCTCTCTTTCTATATATATATAGTTTAATTTTTTCTATGGTCGACTTTTTCTCAATCAAATCAAATGTCAACTGCTTTTTATATCTGAAATTATCAATATATATATAAGGGAACGGTAATTTGCATGGAGCTGTAGGTGTATAGAGTAGGTAACATTTATATATATATATATATATATATATATTAACTTTGCCTTCAAAAGCATAATACAAACCATGATTCAATACTTTAACCTTTTGCAAACATTGCCCACAGATCACCAGCTGTTATAGAAATACCTTTTGACTAGTTCTTAAGTTATTTACTAAATATTTTTTACGTCTTAATATTTTGAGATTGACAAGGATTAAAACTACAATGCAATCAGAGGATAAAGGAAGCGTGTATTCAGACCCTGAGTAGGTTTAGTAGAGTCCTTTTAAGCATGTCTATAGGGAAGCCACTAGTGTGCCACATGCCTTAGTAAAGAAGGCTTCAAACTCTAAGGTGAACGAGTCATGGATTCAATGTGCTCCACTTGATATAGTGGATGCACTTATTTTTTATGCCCGTCTAGGAAGGTCTAGAATATATTTATTTGATTTTGTTAGTTTGTTTTATTTTGTTGGGCCTCGTTGATTGTACTGCTTTATTTGGTCAATGAAATCTTTTTGCGTTAAAAAAAAAAAAAAAAATCTGAGTGAAAACTATAGTTCTTTTGGAGTTACTCAAATAATATCTAACACCTTAGGACATTAGTATCTTGAAAATATCTTTCCAAAAGTCGAACTTCTTTGCTAAATCATGAATCTTGACAACTAATTGGAATATGTTATACATTATAGAATTGATGGAAGTCTCGAATTCATTCATCATGACAATGTTTGTAGAAGGATTAAGGGAAATGGTTGTCCCTACCTGAGTTATTGCTTTTAACCATTGTCTTGCATCTATTTTGTTTCCATCTGGAATAATAATTAACGTAAAACTAGTAGATGCTAAGGATAAAATTTGTGCTTGCAAGAACATCAACAAGGAGAATAGTTACATCATTGATTATATGTGTTAAATTTCTTGGAAGAATTTGATTATATGCATTAATTAAGACTATGACTCATGAAGTATGTATTGGGACCCTTGATCAGTAAAATCTAGCTTTAATATAACAACCATGATGCAAATTGAGCCATTTCCAAGACAATTTAAAACCCAAAAACTTTACTCAAAAGTCAGATGAGTCGAGTTAACTCAAAGTCACTTGTTGGTGACTTTAAAACTCCAGTTGGATTTTAATAGAACTTAAAATATCTTTATTAATTACATATGCTTTAAGGTTTTATTTTCATGCAAATATTTAAGAACTTTCCTTTTCTACATCTCTCATTTATTCATTTCTCAATGCACTATCATCATCCTATTTTTTAAATATTAGGGATAATGTTTCACTTAGGTTGGAGGCATAGAATTCTGGTAAATTTTAGTCTTTTTGTAGTTTTTCTTATAAAAATAAAAAATAATAAAATCTTTGAAAAAAATTAAGAATGAATAAAAATACAAAATTTGAGCTATTTTGAAAATCCTTTTAACTTTTTAGGTCAATACCTATAAAATGATGAGAAATTAAATTTTTCTTAAGCATAGTCTAGATAACTTTAGCTTATTAATGGAATTGCAGATGACTAATTCATAATTTAACTTATTTTGTAAAGTATTCTATGAAAGCAAAATCACACACACACACTTACACAGAGTTGCATGTACGTAGTCTAAACTGATAAGTAATTATAACTTAAGAGATCTTAAGAAATTCAATGGAGACCTATAACCTATGTGAGTTTTAGAGCCGTTCATTCTTTTGAGAGGTTATAAATGTTTTTAAATTTTTTCTTCAACATGATTAATTTAAATTTAATCTAACCAACTCTTAAATTTGACTAATTAACTGAATTATTATAGTATTACTTTTAAAATTTTAGAAGCTTATTGAATCTGATAAATTATATGAAACCTAGAAAATGATTTAGGTTATCTTTGCTATTAAAATAGAAACCTAAAGCTTATTTAAAAATATTTTCACCACTAGTTAGTCAAATTGAGCCATTTATACGAGCCTTTTCTTTTCTCATTCAAATTATCCTTTTTCCTATAGTAACTATAATGACCCCGAAGTTTTGTAAATTATTAAGAAAAATTAATAAAATTTGAATTTTTAGAAATTCTGGGCTGGAATATTAGGTTATTGAAAATTCTCTTTTTATAGAGATTATATTATAAATTAAAAAATATAAATTATGGATGTACTTGGAAAACTGATCGAAAAAACATTAAGTACGTTCAATTCTGAGTTAAAATGAAAATTCCTTAATTTTTCCATTTGGGGGTAAAATAGTAATTTTACCCATATCCCATATCCAAGAAATAAGACCTCAATATTCAAAAAGTCCTTAAAAATACTATTGCAACGCTACTAAGTACACTCAATTACGAGTTCGGACAAATATTGCCTATTATTCTCCAATTTTGGAGTTAAAAAGGGCAAAAAGGTCTTTTCATATAAAAGTGGGGCCCACAAAGTGGGCCAACGTTCTAGAAGCACCAATAATTGCTCAGTGCATTATTGCTAATAGTGGAGATTGTAGTGGGAATGGAGAATGCATTACTAATTAAAAATTCTAAAGTAATAAAATATCTTATCAAAAGAAATGATAAAAAATTCAAATTTGGCTATACATATGTCCCAAAATTTTTAAAAAAATTTCACAACCTTAACCACGAAATTTCCAAATCTTCCTCGGAATTTGAGCCCCAAATTCCCCTTCATCCCTCCCCAAACTCTCTTTTCCTTATTTCTCGCTCCTCTTTCTAATTGGAACAAGAGACCTAAATTCAATTAGGCACTCCGTTTTAGGAAGAATCTTATCAATTTTACCGTCCATAACATCCTATAGGACATTATATACAAAATTTTCAAATCAATTTCAAGATCCAACGGTTCCAACAACAGAAAATCACAAAAAGGTGGATAATTGGGCTATATTATCATCAACCGGTAATTCTCTCAAATTGGGCATCAATTATATTGTTTTTCTCCAATAAGGTAGGTGGAACTACTTCCCATACATATTTATTATGTTTTAGTGTAAATTTTATTTTTCTGTAATTTAATTTGAATGAAAAATGGAAAAAATAAGGTAAATACCAGACCCTTCAATTTATGGTGATAGAGAGCTCAGATGGAAATTCTAAGCTTTCCAATCGATTCAGAAGGATAAAAAACCCCTAGGGTATAATTTTCAAAAAAATCTAACAAGGTTTGGACCCTCAATTGAGAGAGATTAATTTTGGTGGGCCCAGATCAAATTTGGACCCTAGGAACGATTGAAAACTTCAATTTAAAATTGTGAAGTCATATGAACTCCAAATTGAGATCGGAAAGAAGCTATGGAAATCTTGTAATGTCCAGTTTCTAATGAAGTCATAATATTTCTAAAAATTATTTCTGTATTTTTCTGTATTTTGGAAATAAATGTCCAATTTCTAAGATCTTCAAGATCTGAGGTGATTAGATATTGGAAATTTATTTTAGTGATGATATAATAATGTAATAAAGTAATATCTATGGTTAATTTGGATAGATCTTGGATAAAATAGGGATCTACCCTTTATGGTAGAAAAACCCTAAAATACAAATAAAAAAATACAAAGGGACCCACTTGATCAATGAGATCAAGTATGATCAGATCCTTGAGATGGATTAAAGGGATGATATTATGATGGAATCCAGTTAGATCATGGATGAAATGTGACAATATCAAGTGGATATGATTTTTGGATCTTAATGGATTAAAAGCCCTAAAGGTCATTAAAACCCTTAATCTAAAGGAAAACACCTAAGATCTAACGGTTGGATTATATTTAAAGGTTTATAATAATCTTAATAAAACTAGTTTAATTGTCTTTTATTGGATATAGAAGTGTAAATGTGATTTATGTTCTAAGTTAGAAAGCATGATAGTGTAATCTTTAAATTTTAGTATGATATGCCCTAAATGAGTAATTTGTTAGTAGATTTGATTATCTTAGGATCATGTTAGTGTAAATTAGGATTTAAACATGCTTTCATTGTGATAAAAGATGTGTTTCATAACTTAGGATTATGTTAATTTTATTGCACTAGCTTAAGTTACATTCATAGGAAGAATGTTAGTATATAGTTGTTAAACTTATATTTGATTTATGCTTTCAAGTTGATGATGTACTTATTGTCAAATTTTATTCAATTGTTAAGTAATTGTTAAGATATAAGAAGCATAAATCACCAAAAATGTAAACTAATGAAATATAGAAATTCATGGACAACTAAGATGAATGAATGATTTTGACTTAATAAGGGCTATAGTTAGTAGGACAATATAATGAATGATTTATCATTTACTTGGCCCAAAGTAAGAAAATAATGAACATCCATGGATGACATTGTGCATATCCATGAAAATTAATTAAAATCAATTAGAGAAGAGACTTAAGGTAAAGAACTCATAGGAATCTTGTCAAAGGTTGAGCTAGTACCACTCTAGTGAACTCTAAACATTGTGGTTATAGGGGGTATACAAGAGCCAAGTGCTTTTCCCTCACCTCCCATTGACGTAAGAGAGGTCTAAATGCCTCCTTACATGAGAGTTGTATTAACCACTTTTTGAGCAGACTTTAACTGATAAGTACTGGTCATCCTGAAATAAGGAGGAGTTGTCTAATGATATGAAGAAATAAATTATCTTCAACCAAGTAAGACACTAACTGGTTGAATAATAATAAGAACATAAAAAGATAGCAAATTATCTAACCCTAATAAAAATAGTAAATGAGATAAGGATGATCAAACAAGATGAGATCTTGTATGATAAAAAACAATAAGAAAAAAGAAACATCAATGTAAATTAGATTGTTATGTATTATATAGATAGTATTTGTATAGATGATATTAAACCCATGGATATAGGATATTTAAGGAAGAAAGATTCAGATCATCCTACATAAGGATGATCAAAAGACCATGTAGTATGTACCCTTGATTAGAAAAATGACATTATACATATGATTTGACAGATATATGTTGATCGAGACTATGGCAAAATTCAAAGAGTAAGAATACCTTATTGAGGTAGGTGGATTATTAAGAATGCCTTTACATGAAGATATATGTCTAATACATGATCTTATGTTTTGAAGTATTGACACGTATGATACCAATATATTAAGGTAAATACCTCAAATTGAAATATGATCCAACCAAATGATGAGAAAAATAAGTATTAAATGGTCAAGTTGAGAATTGAGAACAACCCTAAGTGAATAGGAAAGTAGAAAATATTCCAGTACTAGATAAAAAGACAAATAGTCTGATATGTATAAGTATTCTTTTACATACAAGCTTGGAGGCTTGTGGTTTTATTTTAAACAGGCATAGGCCTGGGGATGCTATGCTAGGAGAGTTAAGAGGGTTTGGCCACCCACTCTCTGAAACTTGATGATATTGAATACCAAGCCTAAGAAAGGCTAAAAGTCGGGTGGGGCATTTATGGGAAGGCCACCACTATGATAGCCATGGTCCTCCCATATGGACATGGATATTGTAATTTCCACTGAGAATGGTATAAGTGGATTATTGAACAGTTATCCTGGCGCGCTGTACGGATTAGACTGCAAGCATAGTAGTCCTTGATTATTTTGCATTATGATGCATATGAAATTGGCATAGTGAAATGCCTTAAGGGATGACATGATGAAATGTCAGGTAATTGTATATTACCAATATCTTTCCCAAAAAGGAAAATTCCCTGTATAGTAACTGGCTGAGATACAAATCTCTTATAATGAAAGGAGTTGATCAGCTTTGTATATAAATGATTTTTTATTATTTTTACATTTTTAATGGATTTGTCCTTATACAATATGTATGCATAAAGGTGAACACAAATGACAAGGAAATGAGATGTCCTTATAACTAATAGTTATTAATGAATGTGTTTATGATAGAACAAATTATGGGATACTTGAATATTGAGATTATACT
Source organism: Warburgia ugandensis (assembly GCA_035236585.1). NCBI lineage: Eukaryota > Viridiplantae > Streptophyta > Magnoliopsida > Canellales > Canellaceae > Warburgia > Warburgia ugandensis. The sequence goes on along the minus strand of CP141132.1, from coordinate 80,876,656 downwards.
GTCAATAACTTACATTCTTATCCCCTACCAAGCATAACTTGCTGAGATATTGTAAATGTTCGAATGTTTACAATATCTCAGATACAGAGAAGGAGACTTGGGAGCTCAAAACTTGAAGAACAATTGAAGAATAAGTAATTAGGGTATATCCCTTGAAACATTGTATTAGAACATGTATTGAATTTTGAACTTTGTAATTTGGATTGTATATTTGGACAAGTATTGTAAGGATACAATGAGCTGTGTACTGTGAACCACTAGATGGATCCTAAAGTTTAATAAAAGAATATTCCTTCAATGGAATTTTATCTTATACAAAATTCTACTTATGTTATGTATAAGGTGGTGACTTAGGTTTTACAAAACAAGTTCTAAAGAAAAGAATTTTCGCTGCTTTGGTTTGCGAAAAAAATCTTACTCTAAGGGCCCTATCTTTACAAAATGTATTATAAAATGTGTTATAAAAACCGGGGTCTCCACAGTAACTTAGTATAAATTATCCATTGCCTATTTTCTTCAAAAGGTAAGTTAGAGATGAATGAAGAAATACCTTTAAGTTGCAATAAAAGAAATAAATATCAAGGAAATAATGTTCTTCAAAGAGAGACAAAAGTTGTGAAAAAAAGAAGAAGAAAAAGTCTAAAAATAAAATAAATGAAGAAATATTCACTTGGTACAAAGTAAAGACAATTTATCAACTTGTTAGGCGAGTTATTTTAGATACTTTATTTTGGTTTAACTGGTCTTGTGTTCAAATGAGCCCATCCAAATATTTTGTTATGAAGCTGGTCATTTCATCAAAAGACTCAATTAACTATCAACTTAAGTTGCTTGGATGATTTTTTTGAGTCAACTCTTGAGTTTTGGAATTGTGGTCTTTAGGCCCCATGTTGATATCCCATGGTTCAGATATAATTAAAAATCACGATGTTGAGATCGTCACTTCATACATCTGTGAGAGGAATATGATTACTATAGTCTAAAAACTAGTAAGTGGTGTGAGCTGAGTTAGCTTGAGGAGACTCAAAAGTGACTCATAAATATTTGAATAATATTTTATTTTGTTCTAAAACAATTCAAAAGTTTGTCGATTGTGGAATTGTTGCTTAAAGGTCTTGTTTTTAAATCCCATTGCAAATAAATTTTTTGTCACTTAGAGAGTCAACTCTTCTGGTAACTCGATTTGGCATCAAATCAAGTAAAATAAAGATAATAAAGCTATCTTCCCTACAAAAACCTTCAATTCCAGAAGAGTTTGTAGAGTCGACTAGTGAGTTTTAGTAGTATGATAATTATATACAAAATACCTTCGATACATGAGACTGATGAGTGATTAGATAAGTAAAACTATCTTTCTTTCTAGAATTTGGACATAACATTCATCATATTTAGGATATGAGTTCCTAGTCATCTCATTTCAGCAAGAAAAACCAAGATAAAAAATAAAAATAAAAATGCTATATAATCTAACTCAGAGAAGATAGATTAAGGGTTCAATTGAACTAGGCAGTTTTTTATCAAAATCTAGAGCAAGCTAGGTACCAAAGAAACATATTTTATGTGATCTCTTTCTCCTTCCATCTGTAATTTAAGTTCCCTTGTTTAAAATATAACCTGATTTTCTAAATCTATGAGTAATATATCTCAACGTGTACATATCAATCCAAAAATTACACCAATCAGGATTATACAGATTAGTGATATAGCTAATCCGGTTGCGATAATTTAACATTATATATAGACAAACCTAGGTTTTCTACTCATTAGATCACTATTGTCAACCATGATGATATTTAATTATTATAATTAATTCCACAGTCTAATCAAAGCTGTTCTCAGCAACCCTAATTGATTTTGTATATCTATATACTGACCTTCACTCCCTCAAAGGACAGAAGCATGAAATGATGGCTTCCTTACAAAAAGTTGGCTGTTTCGTTCACTGGAAGACTATTGTTGACCTAAGTCCATCATTATCGTCGAGCAAACCTATTCCTTAACCCTAATTCAAACTACTGATTATGACACAAAGGACATATTCGTTCACTAATTTTGAAAGGAGATTTCCTTTTAGATCATGAAAGTACAGTGCACGATACTCTAGCAAGCTAAGTTGTTGCGCAGCATCTAACTTTGCGTGATGGATCCCACATTTAATTGATCAGACTTGTTCATCTGATTTTTCTCGCTTCGGATATCTTATTCTAAACATTAAAGTAATTGGATGATTTTAACATTCGAAAATTGTACTTCTTATTTGGATCAAAAATACAATTTTCAGATTCCAATCGTTGCTGTTTTTGGAGCGATAGTTATCCAAAGCCAGAAAATTCTGATAGATGGGGATGATCAACCAAAGCCGGGGCCTATCAAGCAAAAGTGGGTGATGTAAAATAGCTTGCTGTAGTGTCGGGCACTCTATCATCATTCCATTTCTCTTCAGGGAGCAACCAAAGTCCACAAATGAGTTGACTTCCTTACTGCCTGTATATATTAAATTGGATATTGGATGATGATGTTCAATAAAGAAGAAAGAGAAGTACACCGAAAGTTTTGTAACTGCTCACCTACCATGGTGAAGCCTGACCTTTCAGTTGTCGTAAGTGTGACCATGTTTGGCAGCCTTTATGTAGTGTATGCACATTTACAAATCAGAACAAAATACATTTCGGGTCCGAGATTTGGTGATCCAGACCTCTCATCTGCCCCTAGATTAGTCTCTATCAGATGATCCTGACCAATGTTGTTCTATAGTGATGAATGGATGATTCAAAAGTTGCAGACAATGGGTGTAAAATCTCAACCAATTGAAGCGTAAAGATCATTCAGTGTAGAAATGCTAGTCCATCCTGAATGTAATCTAAATGATGACCAACCATCTGGCCGCACATGTTCTTTTAGCTGCCCATGTGATACACATGCAAACATTTTTCTATTGCTTAGTCCGGCTTTTGGCTTAAGAATATGGGGATTGAATAATCCCATGGTTTTTGCCTGGTTTTTATGCATCAGTATGCGTAACTTTGCCTGGTTTTTGTGCATCAGTATGCATCGTCTTGGTTTTTGCCTGGTTTTTGTGCATCAGTATGCATGGCTCTTGGTTTTTACATGGTTTGTGCATCAGTATGCACGGCTCTTGGTTTTTGTGCATCAGTATGCACGGCTCTTGGTTTTTGCCTGGTTTTCGTTCGTTAGTATGCATGGCTCGTGGTTTTTGCATGGTTTTTGTGCATCAGTATGAACGGCTCTTGGTTTTTTCCTGGTTTTTGTGCATCAGTCTCTCTCTCTCAAGCATATCAAACAATCCTCGATTTCTCTGACATCTACAGAAACCACCATCACAATCGTCGACAACGTCGTACGTTATCACCTTCGACAAACATGATCACCCTGGATACAAGGCATGGTAGATCATGTACTTAATCACAATGACTAATCCTAACCATCGAAAATATCTCAGACTGATCGTCGTGGCCCAGATTTGCAGTTTCTTCTCCTTGTCTAATAGTAAAATGGCTTCTAAGGTCACTCTCACTTCCATCGTATAACGCAGAAATAAAAAAACTCAGCCATTTCTTCCTGGCTTTTGTTGTTGTAATGGTATTGGATCCCAGTCATTGTCTTCAAGGAGAAATTAATTGTACTAAGGAGGAGAACAATTTGCTGATCTTACTATTGGAATTTTATTCGGTGCCGGTTATATACCTAAAATTGTAATGCAAAGCATGTTCGTGTTTTGATAGCACCCATTGAAGTATGAAATATGGTTTTAGAAAGAGCTGAATTAACTCCCTAGAATCTCTTACTTCACTTCCAGTGACGTATAAAAAGGTCAGCCCAATGCGCAAAGCTAGCACATATACACGGTCGGAAGAAGATACATACCACAAAAGATCTATAGTACGCAGCCTTATCTTGCACTTTTATAAGAGAATGTTTTCATGCCTCGACCATTTGCGTCAAGGCTCCCCTTCACTTCCAATGATGTATATGATGCTAAGAAATTCAGAGGACATGGATTGTTGCTTCAACAGCAGTGCATTGATTTTGATCAAGATTGGCACTTTTTTCTTGGTCCCACTGATCCCATGGATGACTCTAGCCCTTTGATTAAGAAAGGATCGAGATGGTGTCTCCTAACGGTTGATCCTTAATCTGGATTTGGACTAACAAATATTCAGCCACCACCTGATTTCTCCATTTGTGCCATGCTCTTCCTCAGTAGGGGCTTGCTGATTCTTAAAGCTAAAAGAAAATGAGCGGGTCACGTGGTCATGCGAGCTGGTAAACTACAAAGTGTGCCCTCGCATACACAACTCATATTGACAAAATTTTAAATATTATAATTCTTTCGATCTTTTATAAAAAAATTCTGCAAATGGGTTTTTATGGGCTTGGAAAATTTCCAGGTCAGATAGGCCTAAGTCTCCGCTTCAAGTCAGGTTTGGGGATCCAAGGTAGGGCCTGAATAAGGACAAAGTCAGAGAATTAGTTCTGCTCGGATAGTGATTCCATTACAGCCTTATGCTTGAATGATTTTATCCTGGTTTATAGCTGCTAGTAGCAAGAGATAAGATCGCCCATCCCTGCGTCAGTTTATCCGCCATTTTATGACCAGCCCAAAGCCTACGGAAATATTTCATGAACTTTTGGCCACAATAAACACCATTTTTTCTTCGGACCATCCTAATATAATTCAGGCCAGCAACTTTGTTGGATGCTTAGTTGTATGTTCGAATCGTTGTTTTTGACTGTGGATTAGAATCAAGAATGTTGGAGAGTAATTTACTTTGTAATTTTTACCTTGTAAATCATCATCATTATCATCAAAGCCTTATCTTCATTAGGAGTCAACTACACGAATCTTGTTTCCCAAGTGACATTGTTTTCCCACTCTAACCGGTCTTTTGGGCTTTCTCATTGTCCTTTTGAATCTTTTGACTTGATAAGTTCATTCCTTCTGGCCAGTGTCATTTTCAGTCTCTGTTCGTGGAAGTCTATTATATTTCTTCTTGTTTCCTATTAATAATATACCTACATTGCCTCTAATATTTTTATTTTTAATTCTATCATTTCTTATAAGTAATAATAATAATAATCTATTAAATATAAAGAATAACCCAAACCTCCAAGAGGCCATGTATAATCCGGTTTGTGAGGGGAGGCCAGATTATTCGTTATAATCTTACATGGAGAAAATTGGCGCAATCACATCAACAAATGCTATGCTATCATTTTGAAGCCTTGGTTAAAGTCACGATCGCACTGATTCAGGCTGCTTATCTTCTGTATCACATTTCAGATTAATGAATCCACAAAAATCTCCTCTAAGAGATAAATCCGATGGCTAGGATTTCAGTATGATTGTTCCCGAACCGTCTCAGCCGTCCATTTTCGTTGATAACACAAAGGGTAGGATCGCCGGCATTTGATCATCGATTAGAGAATCAAGGGCCAGGATTAGTGAATCCCAATAAGAAGGAGAAAGCCCATTGGTTCTCAGAGACCTGGTTTTGCAGTCTCAGCACTGTTTCTGCTGTAATAGCGATGGGATTTCATGGAAGGAAATGGCTATGCAGATGCATCTCCACACTTTCTTCTGATCCTTTACTTGTCTGTGTCGTGGGAAGCGGTCCCGCGGGGTTTTGCACCGCCTGAAAGTGTATAATTCTCGCTCCTTTTCTCTTTCCTTAGAATGTTGGTTTTTCTCTCCTGATTGAGGATTAGGGAATTCATTTTGTTCAAGGGATTTTGAGTTGGATGATGGAGAGTAAAAATCCGATTTTTAGGGTTATTTGAATCCTACCTGACAGTAGAATCTTAAAATATGATCCGTTTCTAGGTTTCTGATGTCGCTGTTCTGTTTTGCAGGGCTGAAACTATGTTCTGTGGAGGAATTTTACGCCTTGAATTAGTCTTCGTTTTCGTCGAATTATATTCGATCAGATTTTTGTCTTAAAGAAATTATTTTGGATGAGGGAATTAAGATAGAAGTCGGAGGATTCTTCTTCCTGTGTTAGTTGACAGGTTCGGTTGATCAAATTTGAAGGTGTTTGCTGGCCAACTTTTTCCTTATAAGAAAGGATCTTGGCACAATGATAAAGTTGTCGTCGTGTGATCTTAAGGTTACGGGTTCAAGGCATGAAAATAGCCTCTTGCAAAAATACAAAATAAAATTGTATACTATAGAACCTTGTGATCGGCGCATCAGCGAAAGCTTTGTTCACAGGAGCTTTTTCTTTTCTTTTTTTCTTGGAACTTTTTCTGCTTCAAATTGTATTATTGGATGTAATGGGTCGTAGAGGATGGACATTGATATTGTCAATTGATCTCCACTGTTTATCTCCTTTTTATTGGATTGGTGGATTGAGTTGTTTGCCAAGCAGTTTGATGTTTTAGGAAGCTCAAAAGTTTAAGTTATTTAATGGTAATTTTAGATTTCTTGTATTGTTAGTGTAGATGCTGAAGCCACATAAAACAGCTGAAGTTGATATGATCAATCCATGACCAGATCAACCAGAAACACAAAGTGTATGTTCTTACTTTGTTTAGTGAAAGTGACAGACTCCTAATCAGGATTAGGTCTTGACGATGATGATAATTTGTTTAGTGAAAGCTTCTTCCTCCCTGAGGTGAAGGACCATTTTTCTTTACCAATAGGAAACACTAAGTGTGAAGCTAATTTGTCTAAGCACTATCGAGGAGACTGGGAACGATTTGGCTGATATTTTGGTTGGAAAAGCAGTAACAATCCTTTTCACAAGAGAAGGGGTAAACCACAAAGGGTCTATAGTATGCAGCTTTACCTTGAATTTTTGTAAGAGGCTGTTTCTAGACCACAAACTCATGACCTATAAGTCACACAGTGATAACTTTACTGTTGCACCAAGGCTCTCCAGCAGTGCCAAGACTTATGCTTGCTTAGTAGCTGATTTTTATAGAATTTATTTTCATCCAAAAAAAAAAAAGAAAGAGCTCAGTTGGGATTTTGAGAGTAGAAGTTTGTAGGTTTTAGTGATTATGTAAGTTACCAATTACTATTTGAATATTTGATTATGTAGACTCAATATTTTTATGGTGGGTCAATTTCCTATGAATTTTATCTGGTCTATAAGATTTCTTTCTAAATATACTTAACTTTGCTTAATACTACCCCAAACTTGCAACAGAATGTGATCAACCAGTTTTCTCGATTTGCCTCAGCTGAGCTTGTTCTTTCTTTGGAAACACCTCCTTTGAAACTAGCTTTTGTCTCTCTGAGCGCCGCGGCATATATGATGTAGCAAGTTGATGAATGTGGTGAGGAGTTTAATCATGGCCATCAAATTCAGTTGTTGACATCTTGATTGTAGTTAGCTTGTGCCACTGGTTTTCGGAGTTTGTAAGCCAACTTCAGAAGGGACCGGGGCACTTGACTCTGGAGTCAGTTTCTGACTGGATACTATCAGCATGAAGAACTGAAACTGAAGGCTCAAGTAGGCATTGCTGAAACTTCATTAATAAACAAAATTTTGACAAAATCTTCCAGTGGTTATAACATGAGACTAATTTGAGTCTAAATTTAGAGTCCATGTGACCGACCCCTAATGGGGATTAAGTCTTGATGATGATGAATCTCTGCTTTAATTGGCCTGCTTCAATAAATCAGCTCTAGTCTTAGTTTTCTGAACCTTGTAACTAGCATCATGGTGCATGCAGTTCGATTGGCTATTGCTAATCTGACTTGCAACCTTCGTATTTCTTTTCCGCTAGTCATCATAAGTGGCTTGATTGAGACCTTTCAATGGGGGTTTAAATCTGAATCAAACCATATTTGTAAGATCTTAAATTGTGATCCAAGAGAAGTTTTGTGATGGAGGTGATTTGATGTTGCAGAAGTAATCTGATTGAGACAATGCTTCTAATATAGGGATCTTACATGGAGAACCAACTGTAATTTTGCTTTTCTATTTCAACATTTCTGAGTTTGTACAGATTTAGGTTTTAGATTTGTTTTCCTAGTATATTTTAGGATTTGGCAGAGATATACTCGGGTTGGGAATGAGTATGGTGGGATAATGGGCACCCAGCAATCGTCCTTGGTCAGGCATTTTCATTACCTCCATTCTGAAAGTAACAATTGCAAACAGATTGGTTATAGATCTGTCTGGACGATTAGAAGTCCTTTTCCCAGTGCTTAACTGAGTTTAGCAATGTATGTGGCACAAGTTTATATGGTTTTATCCTTTTCTTTGATTGCAGTGCTAATAAACGCTTTTGGTTTTCATGCTTAATGACTAGAGCTCTATGTTTTGCCACCGCTAATTTTTTCTTGTATCTCAGTGTTTGTGTCATTTTTCATGTATCTTCACCAACTTAGGAACAGTCTTCGGTCTGTCCTCTTATGAACAAAATATTTATATATATCTGAAACGTCAAGAGTCCTGTCTTGGAATACCCTCACCTACTCGAACAACTATAAGATTTCCCATCTAAGTTTTTGTCATTGGCAGGTCTCGAGCATCTAAGAAGACCTGAATCAAGGGTTATTGACATCTGATTCTGGCTCAAAGAAGCCAGGCAGAAACGGCCTATTTGAATTGGCAGACAGTAAAAACATCAGATCAGCGCCTTTCAGAGGCTGAGGAAAGATTGACAGACAGTAAAAACATCAGATTAGCGCCTTTCAGAGGCTGGGAAAAGATTGACATGAAAGATAAAGACTGAGAAATAAACCAAAAGAAAAGATAACATCATGGGAGGAGCTCTTGAGAGTTGCCAATGAATGAAACAACATATTTCCCTTTTTTGGGAAACTTATTATACATCTTTGTAACATGTTAAATGAGGTTTTCTTTAAATTCGGTCTCTTGAAATTTTGGTATCCGTGGTAGAGTGCCGTTGCATGGCAATAACAGGTTCGTTACAACGCGTGCACCGGAACGATGGGGCTGCAGCACATCGAGTCCTGAGGCAGTAATAACAGTACCTGTCCACCAAACACAATTAGAATTGTAAGTTTAGAAAGTTGGACAATGTATGCACCATCGGATGATATTGCTCGGATTCTTTTTTCTCTGTGAAGATTCAACAATGTGAATCTCTTCCTTTATTTCTTCTGTAGTAAGCATGCCCAGCTGCTTTTCTTTAGGGCCTTTTTTGTTTGGCAGGAAATGAACAGAAATTGACTTTCATTGAAACAATAATTCTCCACATGAAATGTTTTATGTCTTGACATTGAGTTATAAACCCCCACCCCAAACCAAAAAAAAGGGTTTGGCAGGACGGACAGAGAGAGGAAGGAGTACACACCCTTTTTCATGCATTGACCAACAATTTTTTTTGGCAATTCAAAACTGTTCATCGTATGCTTAGAAGACCAAAAATATGTAACCTATGAGAAATCAATGCACTCGGACAATACTAGGCACTTTAGTTTTAGGTCTTCGAAAAAATTAACAAAAATGAATAGTTGTGATTTTTGGCCTAAAGAAACACGGGCTAAAAACATCCAATGAGTCTGAAATTTATGTAGAGCCTATCTAATTCATTCCAAACATAATGAATAGATCAGATCTAACAGGAGGTTCCAAATGCACGCATGTGGACACCTACAGGGACTCTTACATCAAAGGCCCAAAAACAAAAGCAAAAGTTTGTTTGGGCCTTGCTATAATTTTATATTAAAGAAAGGTAAATTTATTAATCTGTGGCCGTATAATCACAGATCGATTTGATCAGAAAACAGAAATTACATCAAGAACATTACAAAAGGAAAACAACAGAAAAAAATTCTCACTCATTTCAAGAAAATAAAATGCTTTCCACGAAGAATTCACTTTTCCATTGAAATCAATTTCCTAATATTTCCTGCCAACCAAAAAGGCACTTAGGGTTTTACTAACAGGAATCCAATGTTTATAATCAATGGATGTCTAAGCAACACAGACCCAGAGCATTACTTCGCGAACGCATTTAAATGAACGGGGTTTAATGGTTCTAATCATCCGAAGTGTGTGCAAGCGAACCCAAATTAAACTGACTATCGTGTCCAAGTAACTAAAGTCTTTCCTTGTATCTTTTCCAATATCAGCAGCCTGATATGGGACCAGGAGCATTCAGTTATCTGATCATGACAAAACTAACTGGTCTGGGATCAAATGTCAGTCTTGGTAGTTAGTATCTGACTTGATTGGCAGAAGCTATCACTCGTTTGGGCCATAAGAACCCAGTGTTTCGTTGTTCCCCAATTATGGTGGATTAACAACTGCACATGTCAATTGGTCTAAACCAGCCAGTAAACAGCCGCCTCTTTTAGAAGCCAGAAACCAATTACTTATCAAATAATCTCCCAGTGAATGGACTTTAAGAGTGTTGAACATGGCTCACTGTCCACTTCTACATGTCCATTTTAGGACCCTGATGGCTGATGGGATGCGGTTCATTTAGTGTGGAAGCAAACAGTATGGTTTCTTTCTTATCACTCTATAAATTAAATAAATACACAAATATGCACCCAGAAAAAGAATGGCTATTCACCTGTGTTGGCAAGGGAGGGCAATGAATGGAATGGTCGGATTTGCCTGGCAAACAGGGCAAGTTGTTGCATTGCTAGAAGAGCTAGAAGATTTGTCTTTCCCGAAAGGAAGAAGAAACTTCTTAATGGATGATGAGTTGAGAAGGGGAAGAAGCAGCAGCAACATCTCCTGCACATCAAGAGAAGATAAACATATTTCTTTTAAGGCAGCTAATTAAATACATTCAAGATTTGGGAACGGACATTTCTTTCCCAATATTAATAAATTGAGGAAATGTAAGTTACGGACATTGAGTTAAATCCCTCAGAAGTGTAACAGTTCTTTTCAATCGTTTGAGTAAAAAAACAGAATAAATTGGCGAGAACTAATAAATATGGAACATTCGTGAGTAAACAGAACATAGCGTTACATTCACGATGATTTTAGGTATAGAAACATCTCCTGACAATCTGGCAAATTTAATTTCTTTTTGAATTGAATAAGGAAAACCAAGGACAAATAACTTCTTTTTTTTTTCAAATGGTAGAAGCACACACCCCTGTGCACAGTCTTGAACCTTGGTCACACAGCTGAGTGACTCCTTGCACAGCTGTGCTAGAAGGAAGATTATCCAACATCAAATTTACGTGAAATTTCCATTTTATGTACTTGGTTTATAAAACAGAACAGAGATTTAAAATCATAAAATGACCATTCACCCTATGAAATTACTTTCCAAACACTAAAAGATTATTCATAACTTTTCAAAAGGTTTCACGCTCAGCTGCAAATCAAGCACAACAATTACTGCATACAATTTGCAGATGTCAACCTTAAACCAGACGGATTCACTAAAAATTCTTTTGTACACTGGAGATATTATATATGTCCATACTTAATGTATTTCCACCTCCCAAGATGAACTTGTGCACATTATCCTTCTATGAGCTGCTATAATGTTATATCTTTCATATTTAGTGTTTCCAGGCTCGCAATCTATAGCACAACATATACACCCTTGTCAGATTCCAGCACTCATACTGTATCAATTTCATAGAGTTCCCAAGATTGCCCTTTGGAATGTTTCGAGGTTGGCAATATTTGATGTGTCATGTGCAGGTTCAATACCAGCATGAATTTTTCCACTAAGTTATCTAGGAATTAAAATCTTGGCCTACAATTGCTTTCATATGAGAAGAATTACATATAATGGTTTACTAGCTACTTAAACTCTAAAATCACCATACATGAAACTAGTAACATGATCAAGAAGACTTACCGAGAATTCATTCCAAACCAACTGGCGATTCATGTACTCAAAACTAACAGCTCGATTCATGTTAGGGCTCCCGTACACAAGCCTTGCTCTAAGAGCTCTCTCAATAAGACTACGGTATCTGCAAAAGTCATTGGCTGAGGTAACCTTTTAGTATCTGTTCCAAGTTTTATGCCTTCCTCAGAAAGCATTGTTTTAAGAAAGTATAGATTCTTAAACAATTTCAAGTCATCCATTATTTAACTGGAAATAGCTTATTTCGAAAATAATTGCAAAAAAGGGTCACAAAGTAAAAAAGAACCACAAATCTACGAAAGGAAACATCATAAGCAACTAGTCTAATGACCAAAATCAAACTCTGGAAAATTTTATATAAACATTTATCCTCCTACACAATGGGCATCACTTCATAGGCAAGCAGTATTGCTGAAGAAACCCAGACAGCAACTACACATGGAGCTCCTCATCTGAGTATAAGTTTTATATGGAAAAAAATAAAACCCCATAACTTTTTCTGAAAGGAATATTGTAAATGGAGACGGTGCACAGCAAAAAAATACTTTTTGGTATAGGTATTCATGGATCCTTGCAGGCTTCCATCCAGTGAATCAGCTACTTGTTGCTATCATATTTTACACAATATTCAGGTCGTATATCTGAGGCCCTTACAATATAACATATTGCCTACATTATTTGCTTGATATATCAAACACCATTTCTGTAAATACACGTCTCTCTTGGTCCACAGAGATATTCAATGAAACGCCTTATTGTTTTTCAGAATCCATATACATGATCTGGGTAACCAGGATCTAGACTTCTCAAAGACTATTTTTGGCACAAGTATCATTAAAACAGGTACCACATATCACTTTGGATAAGTATGTCGACATCATCATCAAAACCTTATCCCAATTAGGGGTCGGCCACATGAATCTTATTCCTCCATTCCATTCTATTAAATACCATGGTTTCATTTAGTCCCAAAGTTTTTAAATCTTTCCTCACCACTTCTATCCACGTTCTTTTGGGCCTTCTCCTTGCCCTTTTAGAACCTTCTACTTGTATTGCCTCACTTCTTCTAACTGGTGCTGTTGTTGGTTTCCTTTGAACATGTCCAAACCATTTAAGTCTAATCTCCCTCATCTTGTTACCTATTGGTGCTACCCCTAAATTTTCTCTAATATTTTCACTTCTAATTCTATCCTTTCTTGTCTTACCACTCATCCATCTCAACATCCTCATTTTTGCAACACTCATCCTATGAGTATGATGTTCCTTAACTACCCAACACCCTGATCCATAGAGCATGGCCGGCCTTATAACCATCCTATAGAATTTTCCCTTTAGGTTGAGTGACACCCGAGGATCACATAAAACACCCGATGCACATCTCCATTTGTTCCAACCCGCTTAGATTCTTTGGGTAACCTCCCTCTCAATCTCTCCACTCTCATGGATCAATGATCCTAAGTATCGAAAGTGGTCTCTCGCGGTGACCTCTTGGTTATCAATCTTGACTAGTGTTCTACTCCTACTCTCCTTGCTAAAATTACATTCCATATATTCTGTTTTAGTTTGGCTAATTTTAAATAAGTATGTGATGCTCAAAATATACCTTCCTGAGTAAATAAAGATTAGCAGGTTACTAAAGGAAGCGGCTTTGTAGAAACCCTCCACATGTTGTATAAAGGCCCATAACCGACGAGCCAATGGTCTCTGGAGCAAATACAAGACAAATTAGTGTCTACTTCTCAAACCTCAAGAATGATCATATGAAACAGAAATGCATCAGAGAGAAATAATACCTGTTCAGAATCTCCCCATCTGCGGAAAGCAGAGAAAGACTGTAAACGAGCCCATAGATACTGACCACCAACTGTGGCGATACAGTACCAAATCTTTTGCGAAACAGTGAGCCCAGGTCCTTCCAGTCCAGTTCTCACTGAAAGTAAATTATTAGCTTATGTTATTTGAAATTGATAATCAATCATATTAAAGAAAACAAATTTGGGTGAAGGAAAATTAGAATAAAAGCAAAAACACTAAAAAGTTCTCAATATCCAAGTAGCTTCATCATGTAAAAGATAAAAGCAAGTTTTGAAGTATTCATTATACCTCCTTTTCCAATCATCATCGCTGCACGCTCATCTCTATATCTTAGATTCATAAGGCCATTTCCAGGAGTTGGCTTATCTACCCATATCGAAAATCTCCAAATGAGAAATTCCATGAAAGCATCAAGCTCTGGTTCATATTGAAATAAGAATCCTGGCTAATTCCAACAAACAGAAGCAAAATTTGAAAGTTATGCAAGATCATGACTAACCAATAAATTGGAAACAGCACCAAAGGACACAATCATCATCATCATTATCAAAGGACACAAATCCAAGTAAATACCTTCACAAAAGAGAAGACCTTTACTAACTGTTCTTTTAACATAGCTGACATTTCTACATCTAACCTAGCTGCATCAAACTGATTAACTCTAGATATTGATATTGGTATTACCGCCTGTTCCACAAATTCACATTAGTAATCAGTTCCCATTGCCATCCAACCAATTTAGAAGTAAGAAAATAAATAAAATTTCAACAAAACTGGAAATTAATCACAAAAAAGAAAACCCAAGATTAACAACTCAAATCCTAACCAGAGAAGTAACGGCATTTTTCCAAGCAAAAACCCTAATTAGAACCGACGTTAGAAATGAAACAACTTACGAAATGAGAAATCCAAAAACAAGCAAAAAAATGAGAAAAAACTACTTACGAGATGAAGAAATCATGCTTTCACGTAATCAAGAGTTCAATATCTAATCTCAATGACAAATGAAAAGGAAATCAAAACCGCAGAACATGAAGTAATCAGCAGAAATGAAAGGGAAAAAAACAAGTACCTGGGTAGATTCCTGCTTGAAAGACTGCCATTGAGGAAGTAATCTTTGGTAGGTATCAATCCAAGCAGCTTCTGGTGGAGGATTCATCGAGTAAGATGGGGCAGAAGAAGAAGGGGGAGGAGCAAGGGTTTCCCTCCCCATCTCCCCCTTTTGCTTTCTACTATATGGGCGAAATGATAAACGAAGTAAATGAAGGAAATGGCGAGAGGAGGTTGCACAGAGAGAGAGAGAGAGAGAGAGAGAGAGAGAGTCCGCTGAGACTGGTCCAGTAGAGAGAGAATCGGATTTGAGCGGGTAAAATTGGTAGTTAATCTACTGCAGAGGGTAATTTGGTCATTATGGGGATAAAGCAGGGATAATTCCAAGTTTAAACTTTGGGGATGGAATTGAATTCTGTAATGGATTCCATGGTTTGCACCTGAGAATTCAACCTCTGAAGTTGGATTCCACTTGCCCTGAGTGGACTCCATGTTGGACGTTCAATTTGGGGTTGTTATAGTAGAATTGAATTCCGGCATGACTAACTGCCAGTAGAGGGTGGATTAACATTACGTGGTTATTCTATTAAAGGTTGAAGGGAAGGGTGTGTTTGTCATTTTACAACATGAGGAATGCGGGGGATTCCATCTGAAATCCTTGTTATTTCATGTTTGCATATTTAGTGGGGTCGTTGCAATGGAATTGAATTCTGTGGTGAATTTCTTCTTCGCAAACTATTCCTTGACAGGAACTTCGTTAATTTCCAAACGAAATTTTGGTTACTATTTCAAGTTTTTTATTTAAAAAAAATATTAAATAGTTAAACAGACCCGACTGGATTTGAGGGTCATTTCCAATCGTTTTTCCATACTGAAATGGAACTTTACAGAAAATTCTGGCCAGAAGGGAGCGTATTGAAAACTATGCTTGAGAGAGGATTCATGTTTTGTAGTTTTTCTTTATTTCTTTCCCCACTTTTTATTTTTTTAATAATAATAATTATTATTATTATTTTGAGAAAGTTGATTATCATTGATAGAACTAAGTAGAGACCAAATCACAAATAATTGTCAAACTGTCATATTATAATGGTGTGCGACAGGACAGTGATTGATATACAGTCTCCACTCTTACATGGTGAGCCACACCTTTGGATGATCGGACCCGCCCATCTAATTTTGAGTCACTCTTGATGACTCTTAAGCGGTGTGGATTGAATAAGTTCCGAGTCTCCATCTAAGTTGGTGTCCCTCTTGATGACTTTAACTCATTAAACAGTGCAGATTGAATGAGTGGAGAGTCTGAGAAAATGCACTTTCAATCACATGACATGCACAGTAAAAAACAATGTTTGAAGAACGGTCTACAATTAACGAGGAGAGAGCGCATTTTTTCAGATGTTAGAATGTTTCAGGACACGACATAAGAAATCAAGGAAATAAGATGGACAATATCAACCCAGAAAGGTGGGGCTACCATGTAAAAAGTGGGAGTACAAATTCTATCCGCAATCCAAAATCTTTGTCATTTGCCTTTTCTGGTGGATTTTCAATAAGATAATCAAGACAGAATTAGTTTCTAAGATAGAATTTTTTGACAAATTTCTGTAGAAACAGACAATCAAATGCCAGTGGCAGAACTTAGCCTATGTGATTTTATGATCTCGCAACTAGTACCAAGCTAGTATAAAGGAGGAGGGTTGCTTTAGGTGCCAACTGGTGTAAATTTTTTTGGCAGATCCTTAGCATGAATTTAAAGCATGAGGTATTTTCTCATGTTAGGGTGCAGTCCAGATGTAGTGAAAAATGGCCAAAGGTTGTTAGAGCATTCCCTCATATAGGATTCTCTGTATCTAATCCTAAATGCAATAGACAATGGGTAAGAGCTACTAGGACGTTCCTAACTGCAATGAAAAGTAGGTAGGGGTTCTTGTGACATTCAATAATATATTGGGGTCAAGAGAAGGTAAAAAAGATGTGTTCAAACTCACAAAAATAAGAGAATAAAAGAGCAAGGAATTAGACTATGTTAAATGCACTAAAAGTGATGACTAAATGATAATAGTCAAAGATGATGAAAATTAATTAAAGGTTAAAAAGTTACTTTCAAACATACTAAATGACAAATATCTTGAGAATATTGAAAATGAAAGAACTGTAAACCCGATAACATTAGGCTATACAGATGTGACCATAAGATCAAGATACATAAAGTAAAAGAGGCTTAAAAAAGATGAAATCGGTAAAGACCTTGGGCACAATGTTATACAATAGAGGTTTGAAAGCATATAAGTAATGCTGGAGTAGTTTGGCTAATAAAGTCATTTAACAAGATTATAAAATTGAAGAAAATACCAGATAAATGAAGTAAAAACTCTATCGTACCAATATATAAGAATAAAGGGACATACAGAGTTACACTAATTATCGTGAGATCAAACTTATAAGCTACCCCATGAAACTTTGGAAAAGAGTGACTAAGAAGAGGCTATGATATGAGATGAGTGTAATAAAAAACCAAGTTTCATGTCTAGGAGGTCTATCATGGAAGCTATTTTCCCACTTAGACAATTGGTAAAAAAGTATAGGGAGAGGAAGAAAGACCTCCACATTGTCTCCATTAACTTAGAAAAAGCTCATGATGTGGTTCCTAAAGAGTTAATATGGTAGATATTAGATGAGAAAAGGGTTTAATATGGGTATATAAATATAATTAAGAATATATATGAGGGAGTAGTTATAAATGTGAAGACTATTACTAGAGCGATTAATGATTTTCCTATCATTATAGGATTGCACCAAGGATCAACATTAAGCCCATACTTTTTTAACGTTAGTTAAGGATGAGTTAACAAAACAATTGCATGAAAAGATTCCATTGTGCATGTTATAAGCAAATAATATAGTTTTGATTGATAAGACAAAAGGAGGGCACAAACATAAAGCTAAAAGTTGTGAAAAAATGCTAACGGTCTAAAGAATTTAAACTTAGCCGAATTAAGACAATATATGAAATACAATTTTAGCAAGCAGAGGAGTGGGAGTGAAGCACTAGTAAAGAATAATAACTAAAAAGTTTTCCAAAAAGACCACTTTTAATATTTAGGATTGATAATTCATGAGAGCCGAGAGATTGAGAAGGATATTACCCAAAGAATCCAAGTGGGTTAGAACAAATGAATATATGCCTCTTAACTTTTTGTGTAATAAGCGAATGTCACTCTAAGTGAAAGGAAAATTCTCTATGATGATTATAAGGCAAGTCATGTTCTATGAATCAATGTTAGGTAATTAAGGAACAACATGTACATAGGATATGCATAACTAAAATGAAAATTTTTAGATTGATAAGTGACAAGACAAGAAAAAATAGAATTAGAAATGAAAGAATTAGAGAAAACTTAGAAGTAACACCAATAGTTCGCAAGATGAGAGAGTGTAGACTTTAATGATTTGAACACATCCAATAAAGACAAAAAAGGGCACCAATTATAAAGAGTAAGTGAATCCTGGTTGAAGGGTCTGAAATGACAAGGGAAAGGACTAAAAGAGCGTGGATAAAAAGAGTGAAAAAAGATTTTAAAACTTTTGAACTAAATGTTGCCATGTCGTTTGATAGAGGAGAACGGATGAACAAGATTCATGTAGCCAACCCTTAATCTAGATAAGGCTTTAATAATGATGATAAGGAAATCAAATGGCAGCCAACCAATACTTCAGATCATCACGATCACATGTTATGCATATGGTGATTCCACCAAGGTAGTAAAAAGTTGCAATCTACCCCAGTTTTGCATTTCTCCTCAAGCCAATCATCCCTGTGATTGCTTTCGCTGATTAATGCCGGCAATTCCGGCGGGAATACACGACGACCACTCACTCATTATCATGAAAATTCATGGGTCGGTCTAGATACAATTGCTAATCATCTAAATAAGAGAATGTGAACAAACGGCTGAGGGAAAAGGGAAATGGAAAAAGAAGTTCCTGGCTGTCACAACTCAAAAAGGAAAGAGAATAACTCAACATATAGACATTATTAATTCAGATTGTACCATTCAAAAATACAGACACTAATAATTCAGACTGTCTGCGCCATAGCCAGCCGGGATCCCCAATTTGCATGCCAGGGACACCACTATTTCATTGCCAAAAACCCTGAAAACGAGGCCAATTACCCCAAGCTGGGCGTGGATGTTTCATGGAAGCCCTTCCCAGAAAAATGTATTATTTGCAACTCAGAGATAGATGGAACTCTAAATTCTTGCTGTTTCCCCACATCACAATTGATCAATCTGACCCACCTGGCTGGAACAGAAAAAAATTTGACCCAGACTGCTCTCCTACATGGAGGCATCTTCAAACTGAAATTTCCTAACGCACAGAGCAACAGACAGTATCACCATGGATCAATCTTAGTCATCTTTAAGGTGTTCAAGAACCAACAGAGACTGAGCCCTAACCTTCGAAGTGACCCACTTCAATGGAGGTGATAGGGCTAATGCATAAACAATTAGACCTGTCAGTGCACTGAATATCAATACAAAACTTAGCTCAAGGTTCATGTTCAAAGTATTGACTACCCACGACACTGGGGGGATAATGTCGTAAGCATCAATGAAAATGATTGAGAAGAGAGTAAGAAATGAAGCTAGAAAAAGGCAAATCAGGAGTTGGAAAATGAATACAAGTAAGGATGCAAGAGATGACTGAGGTATGAAGGCAGGCAAGGAGAAGTGGGTCTGTTCGGAACCATTTGCACAAGGAACGAAGATGATGAGGACAATGTCTTGATTGAATGAATGAAAATGGGGTAGGCTGCACTCATTCTACTGGCAGATTACAGAAAAGACATTGAAACTTTTGCAGGAAAGGAAACATACCCATTCAATGAATGAAGTACAAGCTGAGAGAACAACTTTTTCCAGGACAGAACTATGGATAACTGACTTAAATACCAGGTTGTTTAGATACAAAGGAAAACAAGATTCAAAGCTAGAGAAGCCAAATCCTCTTCAAAGTACCAAAGTAGTCATATCACCCTTAAAATCTCAGGTCTTTTCATCACTCTGTTATGGATTCTTGAGCTTTCCCTCATTTGTAAAGCAAGGTGAGAAATCAATTCTAGAATGTCTTGGATGAAGAAAATTAAAAGGGGAATCCAAACCCATACAATAATCACAACAATGTGGTATCATACTCTTCGCTGAATGTGCCAGAGTCATGTGAATGGAGCCTGATGAAATGAAATCAGCAACCACAAAACTGCTTGCTAGGAAGAATGCATAAAGATGTCACATTCAGAATATTTTACTAACAAAATGAGTGGTGATCGGTGGAATTCAATAAAATTTTGTTTCAGAGTTCTATAAACTTGCTGTCATGTTCAGATCAAAATCCCAGTCGTCAGTGCAGGCAGCAGACTAAACCAGCTTACTGAAGTGCATTCATGTTAATGTTAATAACTTGGGTAGTCTGCCACATGACAATACAGGAACAAACTAACTGCCAAATGCAACTAAAAGCAATAAAACACGTGATTTGCAAGATTTATTGGCAACATTGAACAATTTTTTAGGCTGGCATATCTGATAAACTGTTAAAAAATGAAGTATCCTCCAAACAAACTCAGACAAATATGGCCATTTCCGACTCACAAAACCTGCTATGCAAAATGCTAGGTGCCAAAGGGGCTTAATGAAACAACATTCATAACCCGGTTCTATACAGCTGCTCTCCAACATTGTAAAATATGGTGCCAAGTCAGTTTACTTGCTGGATCTATTCACTCGGTTATCCCAATATTTGAATTGTCTAAGTCAACTTCACCCATTCCTGTATCTTCCTCCTCTTCAGAATCTTCATCTCCACTGACCTCCTCATTTTCTTTGCCATATTTAGCAATGGCATCAGCAAGTAGTTTATCATCTCGTTCACTCACCTGCAACCATGTATTAATGTCAGTCAAAACAGACTGATGCAGTTCACAGACAATCCTCCCAAAAGGGAAAAAAAAGAGACCATCCATTACAACTCACGCAACAACTGCTGACAGGGGAAGAAACTAGAGAAGAGCATGAGCATTGGACAAGAACATCTCTTTTATAGAGACCAATGAAAAAATTGTAATTCATTGCAGAAGTTAATAAGCAAAATGGTTAAACTCACAGCTCTCGGCGCCTCCTTCACCACAAGTTTTCCTTTATGTCGATCTATCTCTTCAGTGCAAGCTTTGATTGCATTATTTAGCACTGAAATGCCTTGTTCCTGCCCAGAGAAGACGATAACATAAGTAATTGAAGAAAGCACAACCAGTACCTCATGGTTCTCTCAAGCCAAAATCATAGCAGAACTAAGTAATTACTTCAATAAAGTTAAACAAGATGGTAGATTCTGGTAAGATAGTCAGCAAACACTACAGTAACTGATACTGATCCAGTTTGCCTAGGGACAATATGCTAACTGATGCAGACAATTATGACACCGCTCAAGGATCAGCAATGGCTTAACAAATATAAAATGCATCTGCCTAGCAATCTAGTGTAGTTCACCTTGGCAAATGACGTGACATGATGAGAATGTTTCTCAAGATACTAACATGTAACATTGAAAAAAACTTCTCTTTCCAGAAAACTTAAAGTCATAATTCTAACATGGATTTGCATCACCTTTGGACAAACAAAAGGTTCAAGAAAAAGTTCATCAAAAGAAGCTATGTTTATCTCTGCATGTTCGAACCAGCACATAAAAGCTACCAGTAAATAAACAAGGAAGCTTCCTACATAATCACATGTACAAACCAGCAACAACATACATAATCACATCTCTGAAACAACAAAATAATACATGACACCTGACTCCAATAAAGTACAGTGATGCACTGGAATGGCTCCAACTGATATGAAAATTTTCACCGACCTTGTCCAGAGTCTGTGTGGTAAGAACATAGAGTGGAGGGGCAACCAGTTTAATCTTCACTGGACAATCATTATTGCCAGAAGCCTCAGCTTTTCTCATGGCTTCCTACATAATTAAGGACCCAAAAACAAATGATTAGAAAATTCTCAGAAGTGATGCTTAATGTGTTCATTGTTCAAGACTGAAATTATAACTAGGGTGCTCAGTATCCAAGAATGAAATTATAAGTAGGGATCGGGGGCAAATATGCAACCAAAACCTTGATGTGAAGAACTCCATCAAACTGAAAGCATTTCATTTCAATGTCTGCGCGTATCTTCAGAGGCTGTGGAGTCATACGTCTCCTAATGTTTTTAACCAATGCATCTTTGACCTCCTCAGTCAAGGCAGGAACCACCTTAGTGACCTGTGTAATATATATGTCAGAAGGGGAATACACATAATAACCTCCAGTGTTTGTTGCATATCATCATAAAAACTTGAAAGCAGTATTACCTCTTGTCCATCAGGACCAACTTCCTTAACCTCACGAGTTAGGGAATTCAAAATTGAATCAGGGTCTGTTACAATCAACTTGAATGCCTATTCAAATAGAAAGTATTAAGTCCAATGCAGAATTAATTAGGAAGTAAATCCGTGCAAAGTTGGGTTCAAATGTCACCTCAAATGCATGTCCATATTTTCTGTATAATGGCCAACCAACATGGATATACAGATCCTGTCATAAACAAATCATGTCAGAAGGTAACCAGTGAAGGGAACATAACCGGGCATTTCCAGCGTAGCTGCTGATTTTTCAGTCATGCACATGAAATACAATTTTTCTGAACATTTTGTTGATTGCACACCATGATATGTACATACGGCTATGAAATACGGTCATGGAAACAGAAACTGGAGACAGAACACAGCATTTGCTGAATGATGAGGGACATCATCCCACGTTTTTTTTATATTATGTTATAGTTTAGTTTACTTGGGACATTTACCACTAAGGGTATTATGTTTCTCAGTGTGTTGTGACTTAAGTAGGGGCAATTTTGTCTTTTTTCTAGACTAGGGTTGGATGTCCCCTACTTAAAATCTTTTTCTCTTTTGTGCAAGTAGATTTTGATGAATAATGAATAAAAATTTAGTACAACTGGTGGATTTCTCATTCTAACTTCCTTTTCGTAGGTGTGAAGCCGTGTTCAATACAAGGCCGAATTACTATTCTTTCATCCTGTTCTATAAGTCAATACTTTTCTACCTTGTCTTATAACGGACAATTTTTGAGATGTGTGTGGTTACATGATTCCCATCAGTAATAATCTAGAATTCTTATCCTGCATTAAATTCCTGAACCTTAGATCCGAAACTTAATCAGGACTGTTTGTCAATTAGAGGGAAGATCTAGATTGAAACTTCGATCTTACCTTAATCGGTAGAGATCTAGGGCAGTTTGCAGATTCTGTAACTCATTGTAAGGTACTCATGCTAATTAAGACTGATTTTCTGCATGTTAAAATGCCCGTCGTAGTTTAATTTATATTTTCTTATTTGAGTTAATTCTAATTAGATTAGGTCATTTTTCATGCTGTCCTACATCACGGAAGTTCAGATTCTTCAGAACGAAGAAGCAGATAGAAGTATTTATGAGATAAAAGACAATACATAAAGATAAAACATAAATAGATTTTACTAACAGGGTAAGTTCGTAGAATTAACATTTTTTTATTGGATAACACGAAACTCACACTCAAGTTATAACAGCAGATATATGGAATGCAAGCATGCAATGAGCACAACACTTAATTCAAGAGAGTTACTTGTGTTAAATATGTAAGCTATTTGACCAACAGAAGTATGCATGCGTGCACCCACCAACTCCCATCTATATGCAACCAACTGCATCAACCTATCTCCTAAAACACCCACACACTCTTGCTATGTGATTGATGAAGGTACTTTCCACTGCCTGGCCGACCTCGTCAATGGGACCCCCTGCTCTTAAATGGATAAGGAACACATTCATGTTTATCATCAACAAAGTGACAGTGAATCTGACCCTAAGGAAGAGGACAGCATGCTCTAATTTGGAAAGCAGGGTATAAGCTTTTCACTTGAAGTATTCTGACTCCAAGGACTCTGGACTGGTTTATGAGGTTATTGTCAAGGAGATTCCTATTTGATCATGATATGCCAAAAGAATTAGAGCTCCTCAAACAGATATATAGATATTGTGCCAGAAGTACTTCATGATGGACTACCTGGGAGGGATATCTAACATCATATACACCTTGTTCTAGTTTCAAGTTGCCAACACTGGCAAACTATTGTGTGGACCATAGAGAACATCATAGAGATGTAGCATTATTAAGGGGAAAATTAGAGGTTATGAGCCGCCATGCTGCTTTGACATAATTGTTGCTAAATAAGGATGGAAGTTAACTCATGTGTATAGCAATAAGAATATGAACAAAATGCAGTCAAGTACAGAATCCAATTCCTAGATGCTATGTGCTTGAAAAGAATACATGTTACAAAAGCCTTCTGGAATTTTAAATCCATTTCCAATCTTGTGAGGAATGGAAAACAACTACCAGAAGGAGAATCAGTATGAATGCATAGTTATGCTACTTGGTCTCCCATATGCACCAAGAATTCTTATGCATTTGGGCATGAAGTTCTCTAATCCTCCATAGACAGATTGATGGTTGTTTACTTAGTTGTACTCTTCAGTCATATTCTTCTTTATCTAAAACCATATTTGGAAATATTCTTGCTCACAATGCAACCAGATACATGAAGCATTTAACGAAGTTGAACAGTGCTACATAGAGAGACGGATTTTATGAAGTTGAAAATATACTCTCACAGTGGATTGGCAGGAATTTCAGGGGTATGTCATATCCAGGAACGCAGGCTGATGAAAGTAAAATAGACAAATAGATGAGCATGAGAATGTTGTCAATTGAACAGATAAGCAAGCTTAATTTGTTTAAACAGTTTAAGGGAATCAATCGCCAGAAGCCCATTAGAAATTTGATTGAGATCTGCACAAGTCAAGCGCGCATTTTGTGTCATTTCCTAGAGAGAAATTATTAAAGATGATGCAGATCTATTTGAAAAGTACAAAGATTTGTGGAGATGCACCATCTTGAAGCTTTCCACTTGGCTCTTACAATAGCTTGACAAAAAAAGAAGATAGCACATGTGAACTAATGCAGTGTATTGGAAACCATGCACATGGAATTGTTCAAGGAAGGAGACACTTGTCCAATTTTTTATCTTCTGATTCTGTATATATGAGTTTATAGCATATACAAAGAAAGGTAATAATTTAAATTGCATTTACAGTACACCTAATTTGTCTACATACAAATATGAACATGTGTACAAGCTGCATGCAGTCTAACTTCCATTCTCTGATACATAATTTGTGTCATACCTCAATACATACTCAGAGGAACAACCCTCTGCCAGTTACACATTCCATGTGTAGGAATGACACACGGAGTTGTTTGGCTACTAGTAATCACAGAAATTTGCTTTTATCAATGATTAATACTAATGAAGAAGATTCCTTTTCTCCAGACAAATAACCGAAGATGGAGAACAACTCTAGAATAGCTGAGCAATTTCTAATACAGCACAAAGGAAAAGGAAAACGCCCTGTTTTGCCCATTTCCCCTAGATAACAAACATATAGAAAAACTCATCTGTAGATAGACATAGCTAAACCAGACAGCTCCATCGAGACTCTGCTAATATTTACGTAAGCACATTCTGACAATAGAGTTAAAAAAGCATTATTCCAACTGTTATTTAGCAGATCCATGCATACTGTTGCTGATAAAGAATAGCTTAGCAAAGTAAAGACACAACATATATTTGACTGTATGCTATTACCCCGCACACTCTCCACCAAAATCACTCTCTTCAAATGAATAATTAACCGATCAATGTAAAATCATATATCATGACTAGCTAAACTTGTGCCAAACAGCCCGATATCCGCAGCTAATTATTAGATAATCACGCATGGTTTGTTAGTTCAGCGATGTTGCTGCCATTATCTGATAAATGCATTTACACGGTAACAACTTGTTGAGGGACGTCTGTTACCAGTTCATATAATCATGTATTGTTCGACGACCCTAAATTATCGACAATTGCATGCAAATCACACGGTCAAGCAAACTGTTCAAGGATATCCAGTAACAATTTATAGTTTCACTGATAAAAAAGTAAAGCAACCATAACAGGAAATTTCGTACCTCTAAATCCAAGTTCATCGTCTCTGCAACATGCCTCATAATAGAATGAACAAGCTTGCTCTTATTATACCTCTCCTCACAGGCCTGTATATCTTCCTCCGAAACCCTCCTCTTACTAAGATCAATATAACCCTTCTCCTTATCCACTCTCAGCACCATCACAGGCTCCTGCCTTCCCACCTTAATCAAACTGCTAACACTTCGAATCCGCCTACGAGACAGCTCCGAGAACAAAATCATTCCCTCGATATTGTTATACTCCAACAACGAAACGTATGCTCCCATATCAGCAATATTCTTCACCTGAATCATCACCGCCTGATCCACTTCGGGATATCTAGCTTCGTACATCCGACACTCTAAATTTGGCGTATTGGTCGCCATTGTTTGCAGAGATCTGGGGTTTTATCGCGGTTTTGGTGATTTTGAGGAACCCTGGATTCTGGTTATCTAGGGTTTCTCTGGGGAGAGGAAGTGGAAATCTGTGGAGGAAACTAGGATTTGGGAAGGAATTTTTTCTTCAGCTCGAGCGGAAGAAGCGAAAGCAGCCCAACATCCCCTTTACACTGGTTTTCTCGTGCGGATTCTAAAAGATAACCTCTGCCCTAACTTCTAACTCAATGGGCCGCAATGGGAAAATTGTGGGCCCCAATTGGATATTGCTGCGACTAAACCATTGATCTAATGATCTACGGGGTCAAAATCTTAATCTACAAGATCTTGCAGCCTTAATAATTAAGTCGTAGGTGTTAAAATGGGTCCCACATAGGTCCGGTAGGGCTTATTTTCTGCTAATCCAAAGTTTTTTTCCTCTCTCTCACCTCTCCCTAGGGACAAAAATCTTCTACCTTAAGGGTCAATCGGGTCGGATCCCCACATTTTACTTTAGCTTCCAACAACATTTAAAAATTTCTATACTTATGTACTAAAGATTCTTGTGGTCCGCCCCTCTCTCATACCTTGCATAGGCGGGAACTTCATGCACTGAGGCTGCCCTTTATATGAACACCATAACATACTTCTACAATGTTTAAAAATAGTTTCCAAGCATACACAAAATGTACAAATACAAGAAAGCTATGAAGTTTTGATCAATTTCTTTCTATTATATAGCTATAGTTACTATAATGTCCTTATATTTGTATTCTAGTAAAATTTTCATTTAAGAGCATTGTTGTTATTTAAAATAAACTATGCAAGTTACTCTCAGGCCTCTAGTTTTTTCAGCACTAGTCCGACTACAATTAGGTGTCGGATCATAGGTTTTTTTGACACTAGCCTTGTTAAGGTCATAAATATTCCGCTCCTAATCCTTGACCCGACCCATTGCCATCCTTCAATAGGAGGACAAAAGGACCATCTAACTTAGGATTAGTGATGGTTACTAATATGAGGTCTCACATTTGATGTTTTTTTGCAATCAAGACAGTTCATTTGGAATCAAATTTTATCAAAATTTTGAATATTGTATAATTTAGTCAAAAATTAAATAAAAAATTAAATTCATATTTTGTAATTCTTTTTTCCCATTTTTGAATTTTAATCTTTTTTTATCTTGCCGACTTATTCACAAATCCAAACTTTGTAACTGTAAGTGGGATAACAAGCAGAGCCCAATACATTTTGAGTCTGCCTCCCCAACCACTCATAGTTGATCTGACTCATTCATCTTACTTGTTCCCGCTTTAGATGACTATTGCTCCAATAGCAAGGGTTAGATGAATCTAATCTGAAAAGATACACTTCTGGTCACAGCTAATGGATGGCTGCAAATGTTGTTTATAGAACGGCCCCTAATAAAAGATTGAGTAGTACTCCCCTCATAAGTTAAAATCATTCAATCACCATAATATTTGGGACAAGATATCTGAAGCCAGAGAAATAAGAGGGACAGGCATGATCTAAACATAGATGGGTCCCTCTTCACTAATTTTCTTATGGCAGCAGGCCCACTACCCTAGTTGAGACTCTGAGAGACATACATGGCATGGTGGACCCACATTCTAACTGGGGCTGAGCGATTGGATGGACCATGGCACAGAAGTTTCACAAAATTGTGAGATCCAATGTGTCTAACTAAGGGCTTTAATGTTCAGTTGTTGGGAATCGTTGGCCATTGATTGAAGACTGGGACCACATCATCAATGTCTACTATTACATTACACTTGCCAGATCTACGAATGGGTGGTCTGAAAGGAACAGAGAGATATGCTGACGACGATAATGGGCAAAGGATTCATTTGGAAATGTAGATTAATTTTCAATTAATATCGTATTTGGAGGTTTAACGAGCGATCTCCGCATAATTTTCCAAGAAATACAGTAGCAATTGAAAATGTCAGTGGAGATCAGTTGTTCAATAATCAAAACCATTGATCTACTGCGTCTTGCTAATGAGATGATCTCCCTCGTCTAAACGATTCGAAGCCTTTGATTTGCGGAGATCGATGGTCTATTAAATCAATGGTATTGATTTGGATTCCAAGATTCATCCGCGGTAGTTCTTCTGAAGATCACAGCAAGGCTCCATTCATGTTAATGAAACAGAGCACTACAACTTGAAGCAATGCCATGACCGGAGGGCACTGTGGCACTAAACTCCCAACTTCAAGCTGACCTTACAAAAGCTACGAACTGTTTGATGAACAACTTAACCAAATTGGATCTTTCGTCTGTTAATCTCTGGGCAGAGTATGAGCTAATTGCAGACCGCGGTGATGATAAGTCGAACCAAGCTATAAAGATTGCAATGCCCCAGATGCAGCCACCAGAGCAAAGGGACTAAGCCCCATATGCTGGCTTTGTGACCTCTTCTTTGACAATGTGCAATGGTTTACGACCGATAACTGCAACACAAATCTTAGCTGAAGGAACATGTACAAGGCTCTGTCATGATTCCTCCCGGCATTTTCGATTGAATTGAACAGTGTTAATCCACAGAAGTATTGATAATAGAATGCTCAACCTCAACAGGTACAGTGAACTAACAAAATACAATTTTGGGATTCATTAGATTCTACTGAAAACATGGCATTTTAAGAGGAAGAAAGAAAGACACCATCCTTAAATGCATGGTTGGGCGGGTGCTGTTGTCCACCTCGAAACAGAGCTAGTTGGATGCAAACCGCATGTTTACGGAGCATCCAAAAGAGATTAAACAGTAAAGTAACTGTACATGATCATGTTTAGCCCGGAAAAGAAAACGGTTGAAACAAAAAGAATCTGACAAAACCTTCACAGAGACATCTCTTGACTCCACTAAACAGTTGGAGCAGGAGGCAGTATTAGCAGGAAAACCTGCATTTCTTGGTAAAATCCTGCAACATGATGGGATAACAAAAATTCAGTTCATCGAAAATATTGAGAAAATGGATTTAACTTTTTGAGACAGTGGATTACTGACGTAATCTGGAAAGGTAAATATCAACAGAAAGAAACCAGCAGTATGCAACTCTGACTAGCATGTAAGATCCTTTGATTCGGAGAATTCCATCAGAATTGATGATTTGCAATTCAAGTTGGATTGAACAAAAATGCTTATGATGATTTGCAATTCAAGTTGTATTGAACAAAAAAGTTTATGCATGAATTATATGATACACAAGCAGAATGGAACTTCAGTCAAGATACCCAGACTGACTTATTTCACATGATAAATAGAATTTCATGTCAGTGTTAGAACATGGGTGATATTCTACATCCTATTTCCTAGCCTTAAATGTCGCAAATGTTTATATATACAAACCAAAAAGAAGCATTTCAAGCTTTTTGTTCGTTTCATAGGAGCAATCCAATTTACAAAACAAACAGAAGAGGTTGGTAAATAAATAATCTAATCTACTGATAAAATCCATCTTGATTACAACATGGAAACAGTCTTACCATCAGTAAATTGGCTCACAGGCAGGTTTCATGTCAAGGTAGCAATTACATCCAGATTCTTTTGCATTAACCAGCCTTGAGGGTATGGAAGTTTGGGAGCTTCTAAATGCAGATGCCAAACCATGATTCTTAAGAAATCATTTGGTAAGCATTCCATTTGGCTTTCATCTTCCACAACCTGCTCTATGAATGTACTCACCTGTAGATACATGCTCACTTAGTCACGGGGCTAATATGACAGTTCTGAATGAAAGAGATAATTGCGTAATAACAAAGAAAGCAAGCACGTGTCTCAGGTGAGAAAACTAACTGGGTGTCCTTCCTTGGCTCTGTCTAGCTGCCTAATAGATTCAGGAGTGGGCCGATGCCATCCCTTAGGATCCCAAAGTATTGTACTGTTGAAAGCAAATCCTGACATGTCAACATGGAATCGTTGAGTTCTCTTACTTCTTTCACTTGTGTGCCATCCAACAACTTGACTGTTGTTGCATACAGGACCTTCAATGACCACTTTGTTCTTGCTTCCTGTAAGCCTGGCAACTGACCAAGTCCCAAAACGCCTGCAAGTCAATGACTAAAGTAGTCATGATAATAACACAAAAGACACCCCAATGTAGAATCTCTATATTAGAAGGATAATAGTAGATTTGGGAGGCAAGAAGGTCATTCTCAGCAGTATTTAAACTAAGGCAGATCAAAATATCAGAGGTCAATGGAAGTGTTCTGAAAAAACATTAATCTGATATTACACATTGTCGGTCACTTAAAGCTGAACTCTTGTCCAAAAGAAAAGCTCAAACGTTACTTCCCAGTTCCCTGAAAGAAGGAGAAGGGGATTCTTTTCTGAATATCATAACTACATAAATTTGCAGCAAGCAGATCAGTTGAAGTAACCATATCCACAATGCAAACTTGACTAGAAAATGGGCTTGCATCTCTAAGCAATAAGTCTGACCTCCCATTGTCATAAGAACAACCTAACTCATTGGTAAGCATGCGTTCTTTGTTTCTTCCCTTTTCACCATTTCTTATTGTCTTTGCGTAAAAGACTATGCTAACATAGAAGATTCATGGAGAGAAAACAAATCAATTATGCCCCTGAGGAATCTAGCTAACCTGCTAGACCCTGTCTTCCTCTTGGTTACTGTATCTTTCAAGATTAATTTCCACAAGAAGCACTCAGTTCTTGTTTGTAGTGATGTCACATGAACTACAACTGAGCCACTCCTTTTCCTGTGTTTACTCTTAATCTTTGGAGAAGATCTGCATATTGCATCTCTTACTAAGATAGAAAGGAACATCTGGAATAAATAGTTGTGTCGCTCTGTGAATGATATTGATATAGGTTGTTTGGCTACTGTACAACAGGACCTATCCAGTTGAGCAAAATAACACTAATCATGGAAAGGTGATAGACATGAAGCAGATAAACATAGGCCTGTCACATTCTAATAGATAGGTGATAGATACGAAACAGAGTTTTAGACGACAAAGTTGATAAAGACATCTTCTATGATGCAATTAGGCAACAATTTACCTGGTTTGACATTGCTTGGAGCTTCCTAACCTACAACCAAAATGTAATTATCATGTTGTTTACTTACAGGTAAAATATTGATTCATATTCCTGTTACCAGTTTGATAAACAGGTCCAGTACATAGAACCTATGCCCTTAATAACCCTTTGCTTTTAGGAGGTTGGCATTATTAATTTGGCAATATGGGCAAGGAGTCATGATTGTAGTCAATTGGGACACAGTTGAGAAAGTTGCTAACCCGATACTGAATAATATGTGTCATTGGAAAGTTTCAGCGAAGTTACATTGTGACTATTGTGGATCTGGCTGCAAGTTATGGTTCATGACCATGACTGGGTGGTGGCAATACGCACTTAAGATTTTTGTTCCACCAACGAGCAGATGTTTACAATACTTACAATGTTATTACATAGATTGACTCAACATTCAACTTGGCATTCTGGTGCAGGTTCTACATGTGCCAATGTCAGACAACTCTATACGAAAATTTTGCAGAACAATGTGAAGCTCATATCCACAACTATGAACTGAACTCCAAAAGTGTCACTGTGGGAGTTCTGTCGTTGCTGGCTGTCTAACAGAACAAGATGTTCATTTGACCAATTTGCTAAAATCCAAGATCCTGTTAAAGAGAACAAATATGACTAAGTAGCCAAGGATATACATCATCAGTTCATTACTGCCATGAAGACTCAAGTTCTCTTTTCTACCTTTGCTGAAACCAATCCAACACTTTACAACATGAGCATCCTGCCAGGAGTACTCATGAATGGCCTCAAGGAGGTTTATGTAATGTA
This sequence comes from Warburgia ugandensis, assembly GCA_035236585.1. Lineage (NCBI taxonomy): Eukaryota > Viridiplantae > Streptophyta > Magnoliopsida > Canellales > Canellaceae > Warburgia > Warburgia ugandensis. Next base: position 80,844,610 of record CP141132.1, on the reverse strand, counting down.
TGTTCACTATGTTGCCAATAGACCCAAGAGGTGATACTGGCATGGTATGAGTAAAGGTAGAGTCAAAATCAATCAGTCTTCAGCTAAACCTATTGCAAACCATGTCTTCAGACCTCAAATATTAGGTATTCTCAGACATGGTCTGATATTGCCACTATTGTCACATATTTCCAAATACCCATACTCCAGGAACCAATAATGGTGACCTACTTTCACACTTTGGACAGCAACAAGTTTATCACTACCATTCTAATTTCCATGCCAAACTTGCAGAGGACACAATCGCATAGACCTTAAATGCTTTACTGTTCAATTGTCAATAAGTAGCCCTACCTCACCAAGTCATTCAATGAGTGAGTCATCCCTGATATCCCCATCAAAACTCAGATTGGTTGCTAACACGGTGCCACAAACCATATCTTGTATAATTTCTCTCCATTAATCCTCGCACTGCAGAATTCACACCATCTTGGGAGCTGAAAGCTAATTTCCAATCTCTCCTTTGGGGAGCTTTTGAATTTCTATCCATCTTGTTCACAGGTTTTTGTCGAATACAAATCCATACACATCATTGGCTTCATGATCTTTGTGTATCCTTCTTTGGTCCATGATTAATGGCTTCCTCAATTTCTCCTCAATATTGCTTTCCATTAATGTGCAATACATGGTGAGCCTTAAGCTTGATTCTTTTAATTTTCTCCCATGGAAAAGTAAAGTATTACCTGTGGACTGAAGTCAAATGAAGATGAGCCATTTAGATTGAACCAATTCAACTCCTGCTGACTTCATAGATCAAGACCCTGACATATGTTGTATACCAAGAATAGTCAGCTGCCAACTAATCTCTCATTGGAGGCTTAGCACCACCCTAAACTCTGACATCCTTTTACAAGTTTTGGCAGTTAAATATGCAAAAGATCTTCCAGACATCATCTTTAAAATTCCAATTTTCTCAATCAAAGTCAACACACCAGCATTAGAACTTCTAAATGTCAGTGGAGCCTATCAACCATCAATGAATACTTTGGGAAAATTACAAATATTTGCGATGAATTGGCCTCAATTATGGAAACAATCCCAAATTTCTAGTAGTCATATACCATATTACTTTGCAAAGGAAAACAGAAAATGATAACAAGGTCCAACAGAGGCAAAATAAAAGTAAATGGTTGTTTTGAGTAGTAAGCTTCGTTTTAGGATGCTTGAGATAAATCTAACTCCAATCCAATTAATATGGTGAAAGCACTATTAAAATGGATCATGACCTGTGCATTCATGCCTGAAAAAGAACCATTGGGATTGTGATGATGGATCGGGAATTATCTTCAGGCAAAATATCTGCTTCAGATCAAGTTGCAGCATATATCTTCTTGAAGGCAATGACAGGAGATCATTAACAGCTTTTACATGACAAGCTATCCTACTTCTCAACAAACACATCAGCTTGAGAGGGGCTCACGTGACCATATAATGAGATACAGCACACATCATGAAATGATTGCTTGGAGAAGAGGAAGAGAGGCAGTGGTACAACTTCAATGATGGAATTTTTAGTTATGTATAGAGATATATTAACTCAAAAGTAATATGACTGGCAAGAGCGTACAAAAGGAGGCGGAAACATCAACTCCATAATTGAAGAACTCAAAAGGAAAAGATTACATGACCATTTTGGTCTTGATTTTAGATGTTACAACTATGAATATATGTTTCCTCAAAACTAAAGTAGAATCCTGTCACAGCTTAGCAGAACATAACCAGGGGCCTATCAACACATTCATTTGGAAGTACATAGCACACAGAATGATATTGCAAAAATTGAATAAGCTACTCAAAGGGTAACTGCATTCACCTATAGCAAATTTTACTAGACAAAAGAGTAGATCCAATAGCAAGTAAGGAGAAGTGAAACATATATTTAAGAGAAGGAAAAATGGTTTATCCCACTGATAATGTTTTGGTAGGTTGAAAAATATCTGGTCACTTGTTGAGAATGCATTAAATTAAATGCTTAGCAGCACTTGTGCAAAATAATGAGTGTAGGATAATGGATAAATATCAAGAGAAGAGGAATACCTGATCTCTCTCATTTGCTGGAAAAGATCAACTGAATATACATTGTGATCATTGGCAAAGTATACGATTCCATCAAGTCGGTGTGTTTCAATGTGAGCAAGGGCCACATTTCTTTGGTGCACACGTCTATCTTTTATACCGGTCAAGTTCGCCTTGCAAACAAGATGCCTGTACATAATCCCAGTATTTCTCAAGATTTCAGCAGTTTCAGCAGACTGAGCAGACATCTCCACAGCTATCCATAGTAAAGGAGGTGGGACAAGTTTTAAGGTGTGAGCTAAACGGTTCAAATAATATGCTTGAAATGGTCGAGGTTGCATGGGAGTCACAATTATCAAAAGCTTCTGATACACAAAATCTGAGTCTTCAACAGGTTGTATTGAAGACAGGGTATTATTGATCTCGCCTCTTGGCTCCTGCATAACCTCTTTTTTGAAGCTAACATTGCCCTTGTAGTCCTTATTCTCAAGGAGTGAAGCCTTATTCTTCACTATGTCTATAGACTGCACCATACTTCTAGCAGGAGGAGTCACTTCAAAGGAAAATGCTTGCTGCTTGGATACAAGATTTACAGAGAAATCCACAGAAATGAAAGGTGTCAAACCAATGAAAGTCCCAACCATAAAGCAGACAAAGAAATGGAAGAAAGCCTTCTTCCAGAACTGGCCCTTTAATCTTGACCTCTCCAAATGCCGAGATCTAAGTGAGAATATACCAAACACAATCCGCTGCAGTGCTTCATCCATTGAACTAAACATAGAAGCTAACCCTCCAGATGCTGGATAACTCTGACTATAAGGTGACTTTTGAGAAGGAGAAGAGACTGCAAATGTTTCGCCATTTGATGCAGCTCCATCTCGCTGCATTAGAGAAAATGTTCTTCTAAATGATGCCATTTTAGCCAGAGAACATGAAGAACTTCTCGGGGCTCAACCTTCAATACTTAGAAATGGAGATGCCATCACCTAATTCGGCAGTAGCACTAGCCAAATCAAAGTTTTTCTATATACGAAATTGCCAAACAAATTTCCTCCACTGGCAAACTGAATCCCTGTTCACTAAAGGTAAGCCGATAGCAATTTATATGCTATGCTAATCGAAAATTCCACTAAAAATACACACATCAAACTTCACCCCCATTATTGCTTGAATTAAAGTACATCAAAACACCCAGTAGTCAAATACTCAAAACTTCAGAGGAACATGCCCAATTCTCCTCATACAACAACCTCAATAAAAAACCAATCCTTTTCAAACTACTGCCAATAAGAAAATGCACTATAATAACACCACCAAAACGGGGCAAAACAAGCTAAGCCCTTTCTTGATACCTTCTCCAGTCTAGTATGCTTACGAGCAAAAATGCAATCTCTCCTAACTAAAACCCCTTCACAAAAACAACATCCACCCAATACCACATCAGAATCAAACCTCACTACAACAAAAATGACAGCAAAAAATGGAGTGCCCAGATCAAATTAAACTCTCTTAAATCCCCATTCAAAGTTCCCTTCTACATCAAAACATTTCACAAATTAAAACCCAACTCCTTCCTCCAACTTAACGATCTACATGCAACTGATCTAAACAAATGAAAACAATTGCGAAAAACGAGTACCCATCACCAAAATGAACCACAACCCATCATTCCAAATCTAACAATTGCACACCCAGATGAACCAGATAAAAGAACAGCACTTTACAACATTCAAAGAGAGATCTTGCGAGAAAGAGGTAATGAAAAAATGCACTTTACCAGATCAAATGAAGACGGATTTGGACTATCAGTTTGAGCTTTAGGAAGCTTATGAAGCTCTGGGATCTGCTGGGAATGATACCGATAATTTTCGGTTACGCTTGGGGTCAAATAACTTGCGAGACTAAGAAGTTTTGAGAGGGAGTGTCAGAGAAGAGAGTGTTGGTAAGGAGAGAGACGCCCAATCTGAGAGAGAGAGAGAGAGAAGAAGAAGAAGAAGAAGAACTAGCCAAAGTCCTTTGTCTGTTTTCCACAGTGGGGAACATTAATCGGGAGACCGGGCTAATTCCTCGGCGGGTTATATTTCAGGAGATTCATCGGCTATTTACTTGGTAAAGGTTGAGAATGATAGAGAGAAGAATTCTAATTATAAGTGAGATTGAGGAAGATTTTTCTAAATGTAGAGGAGATGAAAAATGGACAAAATAAGTCCAACAGAAAGAGAGAGAAATAATTGAATGGATGGAAAACAAGTGGAAATATGTCAGAAATCACCCAGTACACATCTTAAGATCAGATCCAGCAAATGGAGGGTTCGGATCACCTGCTCACTTAGAATCCTTTGTTGAAGTTACTCTCATTGACTCTCCGATCCCAACCTTTTTCAAGTTTTTTTTTTTCCCCTTTCATTCTCTCATAATGACTCAAAATTGTTTTACATGGAGAAATGATAATAATATTTACTTTAAGGTCTTGCAAAAGGCCACTCATTGATTTTTATTAGCAACATAAAATAAACTTAAATAATATTTCTAAGAATAATTATTATGTTTTTCAAAAAAAAGACAAAATAAGAGATTGAAATTCATCGTTATTTCATAGAAAAGTATAAGTCCTAGAGTATCTCGTAGCGTTGTCATATTTGTAGAGCCGTTTAAAAATAATATTCCACTCCCCGCTTAGAAAGATTTCCGATTATTTCAGGGAACGCTTGAGAAAATCGCCACGATAGCGATTTAAGTCCACGGGACGGGATTGACGAGTCACAAATAAATGAAATTTATTGGATCTTGCTGCGATGTCACAAAAATAAAATTCTTAATGTAAACGAAGATGGTATTTTGGTGATTTACGCTGGTTTTAGTGTAAAAAAAACTGATATTAATCAACGGTCTAAAGTCAATAAGACATTTTATTCTGATTTGTCACTCTGCATGATTAATGGTGGACTAGCGGATCAACAGCTCTCATCATCAAACCATATCTGCAAATCAGATAATCGGATGGTTACGATCGAGTGATCCGTACAATTTAGCCATAAGGATTGAACTTAATTTGGAATATTTCCAGTGGGACCCACAAGCTAAATTGATCTTAGGATTACCTAATCATTTCCCACCGTGGACACAAACATTTGGTAACCGTTACAAGGTCAAAGAAAGCATGATTTGAAAGTAAGCTGAAAGTAGAGGAAAAGGGAAAGTCATAGGATCCTGTTTTGAGGAAGAGATGTTAGCGAGACTAAGTTTCTACCTCCAATTCTAAGATCTTGCCTAACTAAACTCCATCTTTAGATGATCTGACCCGTTCATCTTGTTTTGCCCCCTTTAGATTGGCTATGCACCAAAATTCACGAGCATCAAATGAATTTGCTACTGCGTTACTAGTTTTTAAAAATTATGCCCATTGGATTTTTTAACTTAAAAAACTAGTAGCTACAATTATCCAATAGGCATGTTTTCTTGCAAATAATCTGCAAAGGAGAAGCCAAACAAGATGATAAGATCCGATCATCCAAACGAGAGGCTTATCTAGGCGGGTTTAAGAGTCGATCCCAATGTTCAGTCCAGATAGCATTTCTCTAAGAAAACTTGAGTTTCTCTCTTCTCTCCTTATTAATAGCCTATTATTGGATGTCATCAACTTCTCTTTAATTACTGGATCTTTCTCGCATGCTTGCATTTATCACTCGAGGGCTAAAAGTAGAGGGAGCCAAAGTGGAGTTCCAATATATGGTAGACGTGTTAGAGGGGTTAAGAGGGAGAATAATCATTAAATCATACCTCTAATTATGTGCTAATTATATTATTAGACAGCTAATCATGTTGGGTTGGCGTCGGTTGGATAGAAAGTGCTATAAAAGTGAGAAAGTGGAGCACGAAAATGCGCTCACGCGGGCATGCTCGCCCATAACGAGGGTATTGGGGGCATGCTTATGGAGCCGTTAATCTGAGCTATGATTAGATCAATATCGATCGGCTTATGGAATCGTTAATCTGAGCCATCGAAAGTTTCTTCCACCGAACAATTTCTGAGATGCTGTAATTGTCTAATCGGCACGCTTTTCGAACTATCAGCCATCCGGAGCCATGGAAATTAGATGAAACGCTTTTCGAACTATCAGCCATCCGAAGCCATGGAAATTAGATGAACGAGTCCGATCATTCTCAACTGGGCCCATTTCGTACAAACTTGTTGATATGTTTCAGCTGCCTTTGGAAATACTTTGCCCACCAAGAGCAAAATTACAAGGTTTGAAGTACAAAGTTAATTATATTGTAAACTAACTTTTACTACACTTCAAGATGAAGCGAATAAATGTGGCAGGAGACAGTTCACTTCGAGAAAGGGGACCATAGGGGTCTAAATCGAGAAAGGGGACCATAAGGGTCTAAAGCACACAGCCTTACTTTGTATTTTGCAAGAGGCTATTTTTACTCTTTAAACCCTCAAGGTCTCACGATAACAACTTTTACGGTTGTACCAAAGCTCCCCTTCCTTTGGTTATGTAAGATAGTAGGTTAAAATAATGAAAGTTTATTGGCGTTGTTGTCTTCTCCTTTTGTAAAAAGCTGTGTATGATATTGACTGAGACTCCAATGTGTGTGTGTGTATATATATATATATTGAAAGATCTGTACTGTCCATCTTTTTTGTTGACCGTTGGATAGGCTAAATCCAAAAAACCATGTCCATTAGATGATCATAACTTATCTTACTCTGTGTGCAAATTATGAACATTGACTTCGCAAAGTGAAAAAAGAAGTTAAAATGACTAGACTTGCGTGATTTTTCACACGTAGACTAGACAAAAGAGTGAAAATAGCTTATTGTGAAGATGCAAGCAAGATTACATACTATAAACTCTTGTAGTCTACCCTTTTCCCAAACTCTGCATATGCGAGGACTTTGTGCAGCAGAGCTGCCCTTTACCCTAGGCAAAAGAAGGGCAACAGGATAAATCATATAGATCTTCCAGAACACATGCGTAGGTTAGAGTCTAACACGTCCCTAGTTTACAAAGCTGATTTTGGATCGAGAAAGAACGTGATCGAGCATAAAGATCCAGAGGCCTTGGATCACCATGATCATCAATATTTTGATTGCTCAGATCAACCAAAAGTGGACATCTTAGAGCGGTGAGCTAGTTTTATCCTAACCCTACATCTAAACCCTTTATCCTAATATTTCATTTGGCATTGGAATCGTGAGCTAGTTTTTTCCACATAATTTGGCTTGTTTGAATTGTTTTAGTTTTCCAAATAAAGTTCTTAATAAACTAATATTGAACCTTTTAACATGGATCCACACGATCAACAATCAGTTTTCCTCTTAACAAAATCTCACGATCCAATGCCTAAAGTGCTTAGTGCAGTTGGTCGTAGACAACTCAGCATTTCCGCTCAAGTATGTTTGATCTCAGATTTGAATCTCTACCTTTCTCTATAGGCTGCAAATAAATTTAGGAGTGTGGGTGAGACATAAAAGGTGTGAGTGATTTGCTTTGTAATTCTAAGCTTGTGAAAAAAAAAATTAAAAAAAAAAATCTCATGATCCAATATCTAGAAATTATATGATATAAGATTATATTTTATGACTTCAAAACCTTAAAAGCACAAAAGTTAAGATCATCCAATGGATGAGATCGTGAGACATTTCATCCAGGTCATTCGAGATACTTATGAACGGCTTGGATCTTAAGGATGTGCCTGTAAGTGCATATAATTTCCTTGATGCGTCTGTCATGTTTGGCCTTGAGCCCACAAGTTCACCAACCAATCTCTTGTTATTAATGCTTAACAAATAATGTTGGTCCAACGACTAGCTCCTGGGGCCCAGAGATCAACGGCCTCCTCCTCGAGGATTTTTCTCTTGGATCCACAAGATCAGCGGTTGCTACGAACAATTCTGCTAAAAATCTTGTTGATCATGTGAATACCATGACCAATAAAAATCTTGTCCATTCAATGCCATAATCTTCTGTTTCTAGGGTCCACAATACCACCAATCAGATTTATTTTGAAGTCCAATGCTTAACAGAAGTTCCTCTATCCAATGCCTTCTGGCTTTGGCCCCGCAAGATTAACGGTCAATATAAAAGCACTACCATCTCTATCGAGATACTCATCTTGATCAATGACCAGAATATTTCTGTCCCGCTCCCACAAAATCAACGGCTGTGGAATCACTAGGTGGGACCCAGTGAGACACTCTCGAGGACCTCGCCAAGTCGCCGGCTTCATGTAGAACTCCTTACCAGATCTGTAGCCCTCCTTTTCTCTCTCACTCACTTCTGAGAGAGCGAGAAATCTACATGGCGATGGCGATTAGGGTTCTTCCTCTATCACTTCTGTTGCTCTTTCTCTTCTCAATCCCTAGCTTCGCGCTTTATGAAGATCAAGTTGGACTCATGGACTGGTGTGTTACTCTGACTTTCTCCTTGTATTTTGTTTGAATTCGCGTTGATTTTGGTTTCTGCTCGATTAGGCTTTACTTCTAGCGCATAATTGCTATTTTTTGGGTGCCGTAGCGAGTTTTGATGATTCGTGCTCATTTTTCATCGATTTATCTGCCGTGTTCTGGAAGTTGATTTAGGGTTTAGTTCAGTGATTGGTGAAGTTTTCCTCTTCCCCTTTTGAACATCGAAGATCGTTTAGGGAAGTTGTGTTGGAGAACTTTTGGATTGTTGATCATTTGATCGTGAAAAGGGCGCTTGAGAGTGAACATAGAAATTTTTTGTGTTTCAGATTTGGGTTTTGTATCTGTGTCTGTGGTTATTAAAGTTCCCGTAATTTCAGGTTTCAATTAGTTTGGTGTTAGTTTTGTACTAGCAAATGTATGTTGGCTTCTGGCTGGTAACTCCTGGTAAGTTGGATAATTTTCTTTAGGAAACTGGAAGTAGTTTGTGTTGAGATTGTACATAATGAACAGCCAATTTTCTAGTAGCATAGCAATTATATCAGTAGTTTTACCGTTTGATTTTGTTAAAACTGCAGTGATTTTCTTACCACAGCGCAATATTGTTCAACCAAAATAAATTGTTTCCTTCTTCTATTCAACTTGTGGAACTGAAACCATGACTCATTTATGATGAATTGGTTTCTATGGAACCTATGGACTTAGCATGGACTCCTCTGTCTTATGTGGTTTGCTTTATCAGACATTGCTCATATTACGGCCATCCATCCTGCTCAATGATTTTGCACTGCCACGGGCTTAAGTCTGCTTATGTAGTCTAACTTCTCATTGGTCTTTTTGTTAAGTTGATGTGCTCTTCAATTTTCATTTTCTTTTGCACTTTAAAAACTTGTTTTCTAGAGGAGTTGAAACCATTTTACATGGATCACATGTCCCCTGTTGATGGTGTTTCCACATGGTTAGTATTTCCAATGGTGCAGCTGTCATGGTCAATTCTCAGCATCCAGGCGAACAAAAAGAAAAAGGAAAAAATATCTTGAAATTGCTTCTGGTACCTTTAAACTATCCCCTGCATTTGTGTTAATAAACTCCATTGCCACTTCATTTTTCACGGGCCAATTTTTATCCTATAGACTCAAAAGCATAATTTTAAATGTTGTTGTAATATGTAACTGTAGTACTATTTAGAAAGGCAAATTGGAAAGCCAATTGAAGAATATCACTATGAGTCCTTTTCCATGGTTTGGCAGTTAAAATGTCAAAACCCATCGCCTGTCCAAATTCCAATTGTAGACATGGATCATAATTACCAGTGCATAAGAATTGCGTATATAGTTTTTTAACCTGAATCACAAAATCGAACAGATCTTTCTCAAGTGGAATAGCAACGTGCTTGTGGTGCTCTTTTCCTCTTATATCCTCCTAAACTGTTAGAAGGAAATTTAGCTCCAATGTTGCAAATTGTGTTCCCGTTTCACATGATAAGGGGGGAGATGATTTAAGGTTAGAAACAAACTAATATGTATCATGAAATCTCTTTGTAGTTACGTCAAGAACTAAGTGTGATTATACTGAAATTGCGATAATTTAAATGGTGTTTTTGATCCTTTGTGGCCATTTGTTAGTATTTTACTTGGAGATGATTGCTCAAGCTAAGAAAAATCTAAGACTAGGAGTCAGCTGATTGGAATGTGCAGCCAGCCATTAAGCACTTGAGAACATGTACATCATATGGAACGTCAACCATAACCACTCCTTGTACTTGTAGTTTCATTCTATTTCTAGCTTGTTGTGTCCTACCTATTCATGTAGGTCCTCCCAAGTTGATGATTCATTTGCAATATGTTTTGTTGTGCATAGCTTAAAACTAGGAAAAAGCAACAAACGGAACAACCATCATTGGGCAAACACATGTAGATGATATTATCGTTAGAGTATAGTGATGGCCAAAAGAGAAACCAAGCTCTCCATGGACAAATGACAGAGTGATTGATGCATGAGTTGGATGCCTTGATATTTGAATCATTGCTCCTTTAGATGGGAGACCGTGAACGAGGGATTGTGTTTATTTTGGTCGGCATGGTTGAAGGACATGGTGGAATGCATTGGAAAGGTTACTGCAGCTTCATCTCGTAGGAAATTGAAGCTATTGGGCTGAAGTTGAATGCTCAAGATGTATGATTGGAACTGATCTTGCCGAATACAGGCTGGAGCAGAGAAAATACACCTTGTGCATGCTGCATAGGATTGGAAGCTTAGGAATGATGACGTGTTATCCGTACCTCCCTAGCCTCTGTTCTCGAGGGACCAAGGGGGTTGCAACAACCTTCAGTATTCAATTGCCATAACATGACTACACGCAAAAAATGGGGGAAAGAAAAAAATTCCTCTCTGGGATTGGTGGTTGGCATGACTTCTAATGTACATGGGTACGAATTGAAGGGGAAGCAGAAAACCAATTCCCTGAGCCCAGTGTGTTTCCTGTCTAGAACTGTAGTTGGAATGACTCCTAAAGGACAATAGAAAAACATGTTAATGGGCACATATTGAAGGCAAAGCAGAAAACTGATTACTTTGACCAAAAGGCAAAGAAAATAACGATAGGCACTCTCCTGATGTGGCAGAAGTTACTGGCGATGAGCATTTGACTGAAAGGTCTTGTTGTTGATTTTCTTTTTGGTGGAAGCCAAACCCCCTCCTCTCCATCAACTGTAAAACACCCTTATATTTATGTGGCTAGCAATGTATAAAGGGGCAGCCACGGTGCATGAAGCTCGCTCCTATGCAGGGTCCAGGGAAGGGGCGAACCACAAGGGCCTAAAGTACACAGCCTTACCTTGCATTTTGCAAGAGGCTGTTTCCACGACTTGAACCCGTGACCTCAAGGTCACACAACGACAACTTTTACGGTTGTGCCAAGGCTCCCCTTCGTGACTAGCAATGTCTATGTAATTAAAATACTTAGAGAGTGCCATCAAACAGTTAAATTATCACTTAGCTTTGCAATGCTGTTTGTTGAGTTAACACCTAATGAAAACACAAAGATCTAGGCAACACACTGTGAAAATGTGGATGCGTAGACTATTGAGTGTTCTGCAAAAGAAAAGGCAGTGATTTTCTATATTGATGACTGAGGAAGAGCATGCACTACGTGAAAGAATCATTGTATTGCACCTCCATCTTGTTTGGCCATCCAAAACTCTTTGAGTTGTGTGTATCTTTTAATTGGGAGCCCACAAGTACATTATAACTGTTCAATCACTCCACCTGTCAAATTACAAATTCAGACGAAGTAAGTTATAATAAAATATGGCATAAAAGTAAGAATAATAAATGATAGTAGAAATACTATCTGTTGTCTGTTCTTGTGGCAGTTGTATGATGGTTGTGCATATTCCCACTTGGTAATTCATTTTTTCCAAATCTAAATATGCTTATCCATCATATAACTGAAGCTGTTCTCTGGATGTCTGGATCATGGTAATTTGTGTCATTCATCACTAGCATTACTAGTATGACATACATGTCACTGATTTAGCTGATATGTAGCAGTTGTAACAGAGACTGATGCTGATATTTGGAACCATTCTCTTCCAAAAGGTTTATTCTTTGCATTAAATGGCTATGACACAACAGAATCCAGCTCACAATTGCAGTAAAATGTAATTCTTGAAACCTGACTCAATCAAAACACTGAGATTCTTTCTCTAATGCACAGCACCAACCCAAAGTAAAATACCTGTCTCTTGTTTGGATTCTTGAGCTGCTAGTACAGACCAGCTGCTGACTCATTGCAAGTCAATGATGACCCTCAACAAATAGGATAGTGATATCTTGCCTGGAAGTTTGTATAATTCTGGATCATAAAGAAAGATACCTTATTGGAGGTGTTCTCATCTCTTATCTTGTCCTATTATGTTCCTTTCATGAATAAACCCTTGTGGGCATTTTTTTTTTCAGGTGTAAGGTTTGTAAGTAAATTGATTCACTGCTTATTTTTAACTGTTATAAATTTAAGTCAGGCTCCTTTTTGGCAGCATTAATAATTATGTTTTTTCCACTATCTCTCACCCTGAAATAAATTGTCTATATGAATGGACATCATTTATTTTTCTCTCAGGCATCAGCAATACATAGGCAAAGTGAAACATGCTGTGTTTCATACTCAAAAGGCAGGAAGAAAGCGTGTGGTTGTCTCCACAGAGGAGAATGTTATTGCCTGTCTTGATCTTCGCAGAGGGGACATCTGTACGTTATCTTTAAATTTTCTTTTTTATGTCTGTGATTCCTATGATAATGCTCCTTGCATATCTTTAGTGTCAAACTTCTTGATATTACCTCAAAGTATAGGTATATCTTAGTTATCCTTCTATCTTGCAGTTTGAATATTTGAAATGCTAAGATGTCTTGCTCAAATGCTTTTCGGTTCTGGTTGACTGCAGTTTGGAGACATGTCATGGGGGAGAAAGATGCTGTGGATGACATAAATATCGCTTTTGGGAAATGTAATTACTCATTGATCATCACTATCTTGATTGTGAAGTTCTATTTAGACTTGCTATTTCTCATTCTTGCGGAGTGCAGAGCATCTTGTTTGCTTCTATTACAAAAAAATTTGAGTAATTTATTTAGGAGTCTTGATTCTGTTGAGCACATGGTGCTTTATGCTCTTCTTTTCTGATATTTGTAAGAATAATGTTCATAATTTTGGCACGTATAATATTATTCCATATTGCATCTGTTAGTTCTTTATCTTTCTGCCATGTCATTTGGCATGTCCCAGTATTGCAAGCTTTACTGAACATGTTATGTATCTTGCTTCAAACTTTGACATATCATATTCTGAAGTTGATGCAGTTAGGGTTTTGCTGGAAGCATGTCCGAAGTTTCAGGAATAATTTTTAAAGAGAACTGAAAATGAGTATCGGACAGAAGTAGAAATCATGATTTTTTTCTAGGGAAAAAGAAATTGTGTACGCAAGAGCATCTGTACACCTTACCCTCTCTTCTCATCTAAACCTTCTACTATTTTATTCAGCTGAAGGCTTGAACCACCAAAGGAACATGAAGAATTGGAGAGAAGAAGAATTAATAGGAGAAAGGAAGATGAATGGGAGAAGAAATTCATTCATTCATTTGTCAATAATTTTATATGCGTTTACATACCTTTTCTTAGATTCCTGAACTCTCCAAGAAATGAAACTTCTACTCCAAGCAAGAAGAACTTCCAGAAAACTAGTTGTGACCTAAAAATAAAATGAGCGTTGTAAAATAATCTATTCAAACAAACTTACCAAACCCAATCCTAATAAAAAATAATAACTACTAAAATAACTCATACTTTGTTAAAGACGGTTTCCTAGGAATTATTTGACTCATTTGATTCAGCAGCAAGGATCTCCAACACGTCTAATTTCTAGAAATCATTATTTCAAGGAAAACATGTTTTCTGAACACCCCTTTTTCAACATTCACAATGTTAGGACTCTTCTTCTTCTTCTCTTTGGAAGATTTGCACTTTTGGGTTAGGATTCTTTTTCAAGATTCATGATTTTAGGACTTAAGGAGCAGAGAGACTCCTGCATCGGAATTTCTAGTCAATTGTCATCGTTCAGAATAAATACTTTGGACTTTGAGCGTCTGTTTCATTGCTTGTTCATGTTGCTTAAATGAACAATATTTTGGACTTGTTCTTCCATGTTTATTAATGAGTTTTCCCCAAAAGTGATGTTTATAGCTGTAACCTACATATGCTGGGGATGTATATGGCTGGTGACTTACACGTATTGGAGATATTAGATTTGTGTTTTTCTTGCTAGGTCTAGTTTTGTAGACCTAGCAAAAGTCCTCTCTTTCTTGTTCAAACAAGCAGGAAATGAAGGAAACTGAAAAAGGACTTTTACATTTAGTTTCTAAGAAATATATCTAACTTATTGTGGGGATGGAGTCTAGTAATGAACGTTCATACTGTCTGATGTAAACCAAACAGGTTCTTTATCTAAACTAGTGGTACTACGTGAAGCAAAAAGCTGGGCAATGTGAATTCTTAATTTGTGTTTATTAGAAGGAGTTGCTTTGTGGAAAAATTGGAAGTGCACTCTGCCATTTGGCTCTCTCTCTCTCTCTCTCTCTCTCTCTCTCTCTCTCTCTCTCTCTCTCTCTCTCCTGAAGGTCGGACTCACACAGCCGTGGACAACCTTGCACTTGTGAACTTAAACTTAGAGGAACCTTCTTGTGCCACTAGACTGAAGGTCCCTTTCATGTTACCTATTGCTGTGGATGGTAGATAAATCCATGGGCTTTTGCACTCATGATTTTGAAGCCTTGTAGGTGATGTTACAGAGTTATACTGTGCCTTTTCCCTGATTGAATAGTACATTGGAGGTCCCCAGTTTGGAATATATGCTCCATAGATTTGAAGTTGTGCATGTAAAACTTCAAATGCAATATAATAGCCTTTCTGTTGATATCCAATCTTGATCATGTCAAGACAAAATATTTAAGCAAAACTTTTTCCTCCTCTATGTCATGTCATTCGTCTAAAGAACACTCAAGGGGAGAGCTGTTGTGTCTTTGCTGTGAAGTATTGAACCTAAAATTTTATAATTTTAAACACACATTTTCTTTATTTATACAATCTTTTGAGCTTGTAATTGTTTCTACCTCCTACCCTTTTCAGAAAAAGAAAGCAAAAGAGGGAAAAAAGAATTTAAACAAAGACTAGAATTATTTTCTTTACTATGAAGCAACTGCAAGTAGTATTGATAGTCCCGCTTTATGCATTGTCCTGTACCAATTATCCTGCTTTATGTCATTTCCTTTTAAGGCATAAGCAAATTCGATTGTTATTGTTGGAGCTTGGGGAGTTAATTAATTATCTCAGTGAATTGTTAATTCTTTTAGATGTGGTGACCCTTTCGTCAAAGGGTAGCATCCTAAGGGCGTGGAGCCTTCCTGAGGGGCAGATGGTCTGGGAGTCTTTCCTTCAAGGTTCGAGGCTGTCAAAGTCGTTGTTATCTGTACCTGTAAGTACTGCAGACAACCGCATGCTGAAACTTATTTTATCATGACTTTTCTGGCAAACCTTCTATATGCTATGCTTTCACTAATACAGTGTCAACACAATCTATTACTTTGCAGACTAGCACTAAAATGGAGAAGGACAACATAATGCTTGTTTTTGGTAGGGGTTGCCTTCATGCTGTTTCAAGCTTAGATGGTGAAGTTCTTTGGAGGAAAGAATTTTCCATTGAAAGGTTGGTAAAAGAGTCCATTATGCATGAGTTCAAGCCCTTAAAGTTGCTTGATACCTATTACTTGATTGTACTGTCTTGCAGCTTAGAGATTCAGCAAGTATTTCAGCCTCTTGACAGCAATATCATATATGCTTCAGGATTTGTTGGTTCATCTCAGTTTGCTACATTCCAGGTTAATGCTAGAACTGGGGATATACTAAAACATTACACTGCAGATTTTCCTGGTGGCTTTTCTGGGGAAGCATCATTTATTTCCAATAACGTACTAGTGGCGTTGGATGCCAGCCGGTTGATTATAAATACTGTTAGCTTCCAAGATGAAGAGCCTACCTTTCATCAGACATACATCTCAGATCTTGTCCAAGATGTTTCTGGGGCGGCAACTATCATGCCCCTAAAGTTAACAGGCATGTTTGCCATAAAAATTAACTCTTTTATAGTATTAATAAGAGTGGAAGGTATGAACAAGCTGGAGGTGATTGAGAAAATTAACGATCCAGCTGTTGTCAGTGATGCCTTGTCATTGTCCGATGGAAAACAAGCCTTTGCAACCGTGGAACATGAAGATCGTAAGATTTCTCTCACGGTGAAGATTGATAATGACTTGAGCGGTACATTGCTGAAGGAAAGTATTATGCTGGATGATGAAAGGGGGGCAGTGCAGAAAGTTTTCACAAATAGTTATGTTCGAACAGATATGTCTAATGGATTCAGGGCCTTGATTGTCATGGAAGATCATTCGCTATTATTGTTACAGCAGGGTGAAGTTGTCTGGAGCCGCGAGGATGGGCTAGCATCTGTTGTGGGCATGACAACATCAGAACTACCAGTTGAGAAGGAAGGTGTATCAGTGGCCAAGGTGGAGCATAACCTCTTTGAATGGCTCAAGGTATGATTCCTCATAACGACTTCAGCTATTATAAAAGAAATTCAGTTTGCATCATGGTTGTGAATTTTGTTTCATTGCGGACCAAAAACTGAAATTTTGCAACTGATTTCAGTGTGTTTTAGCAAATTGTGATCTTATGTTTTGCTATTCGTTATTTTTCTTTACCAAAATTGAAATTTCAGCCACTTTGGTCAAAATGTAACAATATCAATAACTATGATTTGCATTGAACACTTCCATAAGATAAGGGTATACCATCCTTGCCAGGAACTTGCCATGTACCATCTATCTTTAGAAGTTCCTGAGATGGGCTTATAAGGAGGAAGCACCAGTAGTTTTCAGATTAGTAGGCTCTCTTGTGTGAATTGGCTCTTTCTGTAAGATGTTTCTTATTGTGGGACCAATGACACAATATGGCAATATTAGCTCTTTGTTATTTGATACTCCATGAAGCATTTCTTGGATGAACCACTGCCTTTGTCATTTTAAAAAGCCATCAGTATGTTAGTCACCGTGATAAGGCAATGGTTACTGTTGTTTGAATTACCATTATCATCATAATTGTTATTGTGACCATTATCATCATGATTGTTATAATCTTAATGGTCACTAAACTGAACATGAAAACCTTGTTTGTCAATTGCCTTCCTGGAAATGCATTTTTTATTGTTATTTTGTTCTGTGAAGGGCCATCTTTTGAAACTTAAAGGGACTCTAATGCTTGCAAGTGCTGAAGATATAGCTGCTATACAAGGGATGAGGCTAAAGAACATGGAGAAAACTAAGATGACACGAGATCACAATGGTTTCAGGAAGCTTCTCATAGTACTCACTAAAGCAGGAAAAGTATTGGCGCTGCACACAGGAGATGGGAGGGTTGTTTGGTCTCTTTTGTTACCTTCTCTTCGCCAATCAGAAGCTTGTCCACATCCAACCGGGCTAAATATATATCAATGGCAGGTTCCTCATCATCATGCATTGGATGTGAACCCATCCATTATGGTGGTTGGGAGATGTGGATGTAGTTCAAATGCACTGGCTGTTCTTTCTGTTATTGATTCATACACTGGAAAAGAACTTAACTTTTTGAGGCTTACCCATTCAGTAGTGCAGGTTATTCCTCTACCTTTTACTGATTCAACAGAGCAGCGGCTTCATCTTCTTCTAGATTCTGAGAACCGTGCACATTTATACCCAAGAACACTTGATTCCCTAAGCCTTCTGCAACATGAACTTCCAAACATTTACTGGTATTCAGTTGAAGCTGAAAAGGGTATTATCAGGGGCAGTACATTTCATAGTAACTGCGACCACCCTGATGTTGTTGACAAGTACTGCTTTAAAAACAGAGAGTTGTGGTCTATTGTGTTCCCATCAGAGTCTGAGAAGATTTTGACAACTGCAACCAGAAAGTTGAATGAGGTCAGTTTCTTTTTTAAGTTACTTTTGAACTTTGCTTGATTTGGCTTTAAAGTTTGCTTCTTCAACATAGCAAATTTTCAACGAAGAAATGAAATAAGACTGCAGTTTAAGATGTGATTAGTCAAGCTATACTCAGTTGAGTTAGAGCATGCATGCTTTCTTCACTCAAGTAAAGGATTCAAGGAACACACAAACACCATCTCTCTGATACCTTAAGTGGACGTTGCATTTTTTATCACTTCATGGGCCATTTTATGATAACAGTATTCAAATTTCAACACCCACCTCAATCTGCGCATGATTTATATTCTTACACAACTTCTCATCTTCCTTTGGTCTTCAACTATTAATTAAGCAAAAGCAATGACTGTAATGTTTCTCGCTCTTACCTCTTTGATATACATATGCTGAAGCGCATGAACCATAGCAGATGCTCTTTCCAGTTAATCATGCTAGAGCAGCAATTGGCGGCCTTATGCCTTTACCATGTTTGAAAAATCCAGTTCTGCCAACTCCTATCATCAGTGCTTTGTAGTGTTTAATATGAAGGTTGAATAATCTGTCTTGACACTCCATTGTAGGTTGTTCATACTCAAGCAAAAGTAGCAGCGGATCAAGATGTGATGTATAAATATATATCAAAGAATGTGCTTTTTGTAGCTACTGTTGCACTCACCTTATGCCTTTACCATGTTCGAAAAATCCAGTTCTGCCAACTCCTATCATCAGTGCTTTGTAGTGTTTAATGTGAAGGTTGAATAATCTGTCTTGACACTCCATTGTAGGTTGTTCATACTCAAGCAAAAGTAGCGGCGGATCAAGATGTGATGTATAAATATATATCAAAGAATGTGCTTTTTGTAGCTACTGTTGCACCTCAAGCTGCCAGTGAAATCGGATCGACCACCCCAGATGAAGCTTGGTTAGTTGTGTACTTGATCGATACTGTAACTGGTCGCATATTGCATCGTGTCACCCACTATGGTGCGCAGGGTCCTGTGCATGCTGTAAGTATCATGCTTATTTGTATTTATGTAAAACTGCATATTCGTGTCATTGTCATAATTGATTTTGCATTTGAACTATGTCTTTGAAGGTGCTCAGTGAGAACTGGGTTGTCTACCACTACTTCAATCTCAGAGCACATAGATATCAGATGTCAGTTGCTGAGATCTACGATCAGTCACGAGCAGTAAAATCTTTCTATCATTTCTCTCTATATTCCACTATTACATTTTAAGGTGTTTGCATATTAATATACTAAAATATTCTGTTTCTTTTCTGAACAACTATGTTTTAGGATAATAAAGACGTTTTGAAGTTGGTACTTGGAAAGCATAATCTTACTTCACCTGTTTCCTCATATTCCCGGCCGGAGTTGATGGTGAAATCTCAGTCTTATTTCTTTACTCATTCTGTTAAGACAATGGCGGTGACATCAACGGCGAAGGGCATTACTTCCAAGCAGCTTCTTATTGGTACCATTGGTGACCAGGTTAGTTAATGTTTAAAATACATTCAAGGCATTGGATGTGGTTCTGCTATAGTAGTTGCATCTGGCTGCTGCCAAATGATAAATCCTTCTTATTGCCTTCATGCTTCTAAGAGCACTAATCTTATTTACAGGTATTGGCACTCGATAAGCGTTTTCTAGATCCTCGTCGGTCTATTAATCCCACACAGGCAGAAAAAGAAGAGGGGATTATACCCCTTACAGATTCATTGCCCATTATTCCTCAGGTGCATTTTGGTTTTCCTTATTTTCTTCCTTGCTACTTAAAGTTGTTATCTGCATCAGTAAACACTGGAAAGATCTCTAAGATCTTCAATTTCTGACTTTGATTGTTCTTTTGGATATTAACTATTGCAATCTTAATTACAACAACCTTTATCTGGTCATGAACTACTAGCAATTAACTGATATAATGGTTGTTTGAAAATAGCAAATGGAACTTTAAGTTCTTTTGAAGAAAAGTCTGGCTTCACCTTTTCAAAACTGTCAGCATGTTGCTTTGCTTTTGAAAATAAGAAATGAAAAGTAAAATTATAAACATCTCCCTATAGAACTTGGAAGCATTTTACAGGACAAGGCATAGAACTACTTAGTTTAAAAATATTGCAGATATTATTCTGTTATGGACTCAGCCAAATATGTTCTAATCTTGACGAGTGAGTCTTTTGGAAGTACAAGTGGCATTATCATGTAGTTTTAGATCTATGATATAGCATATTATGGATCACAGCTCAAAGTTCAAGCATATACCAACTGAGGTGATGGCAGGAAATTTTTATCTATATGA
This sequence comes from Warburgia ugandensis, assembly GCA_035236585.1. Classification (NCBI taxonomy): domain Eukaryota; kingdom Viridiplantae; phylum Streptophyta; class Magnoliopsida; order Canellales; family Canellaceae; genus Warburgia; species Warburgia ugandensis. The sequence goes on along the minus strand of CP141132.1, from coordinate 80,824,273 downwards.
TGGACCTATTGGTTTAGAGCAGCCAGGTCATGTGAAAGGTCAAGTATACGTTAAGGGAACCTCTCTGTCACCCTGGGGCTTTTACCAGTGGAGTTTAAGCTGATCCAGGCATAAACAGTTGTGAGGTTAATGCCAATAAGACGACAGTAGTTAATTGGTTTATGGAATAATGAAAGTCTTTTGATTTCTGCCAAAGTGCTTTTAACACGAGGCATGGATGTTTAGAATAGACGTATCATCAATATTGCATAATAAAAAATGACCAGAAAAACCATTGAAAAAGAAAGAAGATTATGAGTAGATAAATGTAAATGTTTTGGATTTCTAAGTGGTCCTTGTGCCCATGGACTTAAAAGTAATGGCCAGTTTTGAGACCTGGGATACTTGCTGGTTTTTTGGTTGGTTACATCAAAAACAGAGTTGGATATTCTGTTTGATACATAGGTTATTCATCCAAATTAACGTGTTAATTGTCAAATATGATGTATGAGGGTTTGTCGTTTATGAACGTCATATTTTGTCACTGTAAAAGAAATTTCATGGACTTTAAACATTAACGAAGTTGAATACGTTGGCAGGACTAAGGGCTGCTTCACTTTTAAGAAGTGTAGCTTAGACTAAACATCATTGGGGCCAATTAGTTATGGTTAAGTGGTTAGAGATTCTTGTCTGATCCCCAACTTATTGGCCACGTAGCGAAAACTGTAAACAGGAGACAGTCCAATGGTGAAGTTTTATTGGGAAGACAAATACTTGCAGGGGAAAGAGAGTAAGGCGGTCTCTAGGACAACCAAACAAAGAAGAAACAAAACACCTTCCCATACACTCCAAGAAGGACAACGACCCCCTAATAAGGATTATTTTGAGCCTATAATCTTGTCGTTTACCTTTGATTATTGTTTTGTAATTTATATTTATATGTGACCATTGTCTTTGCAGTCTTATGTGACACACTCACTTCAAGTGGAAGGGCTACGAAGTGTAGTAACTATCCCTGCCAAATTGGAGTCGACCAGCCTCATTTTTGCTTATGGTGTGGACCTCTTTTTCACCAGGATAGCTCCGTCCAGAACTTATGATTCGCTTACAGAAGATTTCAGTTATGCATTGCTTCTTATCACAATTGTTGCACTTGTTGCTGCAATCTTTGTAACTTGGGTCTTATCCGAGAAAAAGGAATTGCGAGAGAAATGGAGGTGAGTCATCTCTGCCTTCCTCTCGTTTTTCTTTTTTTTCTCTAAAGTTTTGTTTTCCATCAATCAAGTAGAACAATTTATCCTAGTTTTGGGAGTGGTTCTCCCACCATGTATTCTAGCTTTCTGATTATTCAACAAGATATTCTTTTTCATGGAGATGTTTGGGATTGCTATCCCATTTGTGAAGTAAGTGCAATTTGTCAAGTAAGGTAAAGCGAAGGAACTCACAACAGCTTCCAAGTAAATCCACTGACCAAAGATGTCCAAGGTAAGGTTTAAGTGCCCATCTTTGCCTTCCAATTCCATTCTCCGGAATTGATGTTGAAAGCCAATAGTGGCTACGTGGTCTGCCAACTGTTCCTTTGCTAGATACTGGAGCAGATATCGATCTGTAAATTTAGTGGGGGACTGATATTCTGTCAATCGAAGTTCCCAAACGCCTGCTCTGGGGACCGGAATCACTTTCTTGGAGCATTCAAACCCTTCAAGAAATTCCGACAATGACATCCTCTCAAGAACGTGTTATCACCTCGGGCTCCAAGAAAAGCTAGGTTTCCTGACAATGCCAGCTTACTCTAGGCTCCATCATATTTAGTGTCTACCTACTGATTGATTGGGCATTCATCTTGAGGAGAAAGGGCTCTTCATGACAACATGGACATCATTCAGTAAATGATTCAATTTACAAGCAAGGCAAAACATCTAGGGGTGGAAAAGAAGAGCTCAAAGAATCTCCTAAATGGGCTATCAGAATGCCATAATGCACCCTCCTATGTAACTTAGTGGCATTCTAAAGATCCTATATTAGATCTGAATCTGTATATGCACGCAATCATCCTGGCAACATAATATAGCTGTTTTATCAATCATATGGGACTACTGTTCAATTTCTGACATTCTCATTCTTCCAACCATTATCCAGGACCACTTCCTTGCCCATTCAACATCTTGCAGATAACATGAGATTAAGAAGGCCAGTTGTGCATTTGTGTTCCTGATAGTGCCATCACAAGAAGTCTGGTTGAGGTTTCTTCTGAAGTCCTCTTAATTCAACTAACAGGAGCAGGTTCCGTTCTATGAGTTAGGCTGACATTACCAGATTTAGACAATCATTCTTGCATCAAAAACCCATCCACTAGAATTGATTACTGAAAACCAGAAGAAAGCGACTTTCATGACCCAAAGCCTCTAGCATTGAAACTTGAGAGTGACACTGACACCAAGGATACAACTAGGAGTGGCTATATGCGTAGTTTACCTGAAGAGGTAAGTGGAAGCGAAAGTAGTAGCAGGAAATATAGAAAATATGCTGTTGTTATGACCTGAGGCATCTAGGAAGCATGGGAATCACAAAGTGGGGGTGGGCCCCAAAAGTGTAGCCTTTTCACTTAATAACACTAAACTATGGGCCATACTGGTCTGTGCTGTTGGGATAGGTGTCGTGTGATGCGTGCTGGTAGATTCGGACCAAGTCGCTCTTACATGAACAGAATTTTCCACATTTGGGTGCTTCTCATTGACTGGCTTGTGATTTTGGTGTTGGAATTCTTGTTTCTAATCAGTGGCTAAGCATTGCCAAGCACAAACAGGCCAATGTCTTGTTAGTGTATCTCCACGTTTGCCCTTCACGCGCATCGCGTCCTGTCTCTCTCATTCATGTTATTCAATTCTTACCAACCCCTCATTGGAAGAATGTAGTTTACTCTCTCTCTCTCTCTCTCTCTAGAACTTATTTCATACAATTGAGAGGGTTGTGGAAATTGCGTTCGAACACTAGACCATAAACAGAATTTTATAACTTAAAAAATGGATTTCTAGGCCCCACTGTTGGATTATAATTTGTAATCTGATGCACTGTGAATCAGACGAACAGTTTAGATCATTGAGACAACTCTAGCAAGTGGGATCAACTTGAAACTTTCACATTATGTTTGGCACTCCTGTCGTATTATAATCTCTCTTTCTCTCTCCTATGCATATTGGACCACTTCTTTCATTTTTTTAGTGATCCAAGCTATTCATTGAATTCTGTCTATCTCAGATCATCTAGGTACCAAACATTTCATCTACTTCTAAAACTTGTTACTTGGACCTTTCGTATTTGTGAAAAAGGCATTTTTTTTAGTTGTTTTTGTGTTACACTATCTATTTTTAAACCACAACAGACCAAGTAAGTGTCTTACATGCATCCAATAAATGAAATGTTTGGTACCTAAGCCATCTAGTATGAATAGCTTGGTTTATTAAAAACATGAAACAATGAGGCCTAACATGCATATTTTTTCAATGGCCGGCTCCTAATTGGGATAAGGTCTTGATGATGATGATGCATATTTTTTCAATGCAACACTTGCATGGTGGGAACTCTCTCTCTCTCTCTCTCTCTCTCTCTCTCTCTCTCTCTCTCTCTCTCTCAAGTAGCCATCAAAAAAGGCGCCTATGTCCCAGTTAATTATTATTATCCTTTAATTTGGGTTAGTTGGGCTAGCCCTATGATTCTGAAGCTGTTAGGTCCCCCTCTCTATTGTGAGGATGACTTGCTAGTGACATTATTTTTGGGGTTTAATAAGGACAGTGATAGCATATTTTTTCAATGGTGGTTTATCAATAACTAATGGAGCCGACTTTTCTGGTGATAGAAACCGTTGATTTCCTTCCTTTTGGCAATTTAAGCCTCTGCTTTGCAAAGGCTCTGTCGATGAGTATAGATCCTTCTTTTGTCACTCTGAACAATCCATTAGGAAAAGATATCTGATGCCTACAACAATCTTCAGATATGGATGAAATTTGATCCATGACTAATCAATGATAGCGCTGAGCAGATGAATGGTTTGGACCATTAGAGGGGTGGTCCAGCCACTTGCAAAGGCGTATGCATCCACAATATAAGAACTCCTGCTGACAATCTCATCTTCGATTGAGGCTAAGGAGCATGAAAGTGTCACTTGCAGTCACTGATTTATACTTCTCTCTTAAGCAAGCAAAGGCCTATCGTCCGATCATTTTTTATACTCAGGATTAAATTGGAGGCCTCAAATCAATATTTACAGCCCTTTTTTGGAGGTTTTATAACTACTTGGAAGGGCTGCGTGGTGCGTTTCTACATGCACAAGCAACACTAGCATTGGAACAGTGGGCCCAAGCAGATTCAAATGCTGGTTGCAATAAGATCATTGATGTTGGACACCTAGACTTGAAGCACTCTCCATGGAATTTACTCATTAGTTGGAAGAAAAGAGCCTACTCCTATTGTCTGATCCCAATCACCCATCTACTCATGGGTCCACATTGCATGTGCCACATTACTTTTGAGAAGAGAAAGTGCCTCATCTTGCAGGGACTCCAATCAGCCTGTCCCACTCAAGTTTAAGGTGTCGAGGAATGCTAGGCTGAATGCTTTGTAGCCCACTTCGCCAGAGGCACCTATCATGTTGCATGAAAGGACCACGTGTGAATGATCAGATCCGTTCATCTCATTGCTTCTGCCTCCAATATCTCACTAATAAAAGTTCTTCTTGATCAGGTAATTCTAGCACATTACATTAATTTTTAATAATCTATTTCTTGTGATAAAAGTAAAGCCTTTCATACGTTGGAATTGTCCAATCCACATTCTGTTTGAACTACTAGATATTGAAGTTTAGAGCATGAGATGAACATGTGTGATCATTCAGAGATGGGCCCTCTTCGGGCAAAACGGAGGGGCGCTTTTAGGGAAGAGCCCCCGTAGCCTATAGGGTATTAGTCCTAGCATTCTCTAAAGTGTTTTTATGGACAATTACCACGATAGTAAGACCGGATCTTCTGCAGTTTGTACGTGGCATGATCCTGTGGCGTCTTTTTAGGTGGGCTCCACATGCCCACTTTTGCTAGGCGTTATGGACCCAAGATTTCAATGTGTTGATTCGGTCTTTACCCCTTTTGGAGAGATTCCGTGGACGTACTCTTTCACTTTGGTGAAAAATCCGAAATTCGATATGTCTTCGTTTGAAGGTAGTTTTCACCGAAAGCAGGGTGTTTGGATCAAAAAATTGGGTTCCCTCTCGCATGCTCAATGTGTTGGGCAAAGGTGCGAGGCTATGAAGGCCCCTTTGCTAATCCTGTGGGCCCACCATGGAAGTCAATTCTGGGATTGTGGGTGACAAGGTGGACCCACATTAAAACCCAACTCAATTGAGATATAGATGCCTTCGCCCATGATAAATGGATGAGCACAAGGGATAGCAAGTGCTTTCGTCCACTTATCTGTTACCTGATCCTGCCACATCCTTCATGAAGAAAGAGAGAGTGGAGTCTTTTCTCTCCTACAGCCGTTGGATTAGGACAATTTTTTATCAAATTAAATTCATGCTATAAGATTCGTCAAAAGATTTTACATCGACCTGACACAGCCCTCCTCCTTTATCTCGGTTTGGGACCAGCTGAGAGATCATACAACTACACAAATTAACAGCTTCTAAATTCTACATAGGTGCATCAACGGGGTACTTTCATTGATGGTAAAAAAAAATCAATAGCTTAGAGTTATCCCACGAGGAAAAATCTTGGTCTACTCATTGTCGATGGCAAGATGGAGCTAATCAACGGTTTTGATCAGCGAAGAAGTGGGCTTCATCTGTACTTCCAGCCTTTCATATTTTTCCTGCTCTACCCTACTTCAGTTATAAAAAGACAGTTAAGAGGGGATGTTCTTAGCAAACAAAGGGCCAAATTAATCATCACGCCGACTGTTTTGATGGTCCATTCCAAGTGGGGCCAACCTTAATGGACAGTTCAGATCTTCTATTCCGATGTGTGACAAACCGCGACCCACCAAAAGATAAGTAAAATAAAATGCACATAATTTACATTTTTATTCAGAAATTACATTGGAGGGCTATCCTTGTGCTTTTCCCTGTCATAGGAAACATGGGAAGAAATTTCTTGCTTTCTCTTTTATTATTGACCAAACTGACGCGTGGAAGGCACATATTGGCGGGTCCCACCCAGTGGATGGTGCTACTCAATTCGCCGTACGTACAACTCATCGGCTGATTGCAAATTTGTACGGCTGTAAACGCCATGCTTAAGCTTTTGATCAAAGGTATCTTTAGTTTGATCACAGCTTTAGCTTTTAGGGGTTTTAAAATGTAATAGATCTGCTTTTAGTTTAGTATATGGGAAATGGGCCCTACATAACTTGGGTGCATTGGATATGGGGGCTGAGCATGATTGATCCAGACCTTTTGTATGGTGGGGATCTGGTCTTAAATGATTCGGTGATGAAAATTTATTGTGATAAGATAATCCCAACTGTCCGATGTGATTTCAGATTCATGGCTAAAATACTCTCTCCCTCTCTCTCTCTCTCTCTCTCTCTCTCTCTCTCTCTCTCTCTCTCTCTCTCTCACCAAGCATGATGGATGCATTTGAATACATGCTTCCTACCCTACTTTGAATGAATAATGACTGATGTAAGCCACTATGAGGTAGGCCATACCTTTGGGGCCTTAGAGTCAAGGTGGAATTGAATTCTACGGTGAATTCCTCCCTCTTTTATGGAACGCACTCATGAATTCAGTTGTAGGTCACTGTAAGCTTCTGTATGGGTTGTCAATTGGTTCTCTCAAACATAATTATAAAGTTCGGACTTACAGTGCAGAGTCTTATCTTGTAATTTTTATTTATTTTTTATAAGAGATTGTTTTCACGTATTAAACCTGCAACTGCATAGTTACAAGACCGCGACCCTGCCAGGGCCCTTCAAATCAGCCAGGCAAATATTCTTAAATTTTCACAAACACTCGTGAGAGTCTGGAAAGTTTTTTTGGGAGAAAAGGATATTGAGAATGTGAATTTCAGAATTTTTTAAAAGTGAATTTATAACTAGATTTACACCTGATATATGAGAATTTTCAAATTATTCATAAATTTTAATTTGCATTAAATGACAAATCAGAGCAGTAGATACAATCTAAGTGGCAAATTTTAGATGATCGATATCCAGATAGCGATCACCAACGCTCAATGTAGGCTCCATCTCCATATAGGAACCATGATAATACAGTGCATCGGATTTTTACTCTAAATGAGAAATGATCCAAAAGTTCCCGAATTAGCGTCTTACTATGCTTGTGCATTAAGTTCAGTAGGGCTATTTGCCGTTTCAGTAGCAAAGAAGCTGAAAAAATATCTCACCGCTCACGAGCGAGCATAATTTTAACCAATTAGTTTAAAGAGCTCTTTTTTAGGAAGAAGGGTCATTTTATAGGTCTTCCAAGCTTACTAATAGAAGACCTATAGTAGTTAGGCCATTTGTAAGTATAGTAGAACAACCTTTCAACAGTCAAGTGCACGAAGCTCCCATATATGTAAAGTCTGAGAAATGGGTAGACTACAAAAAGTCTATAATATACAGCTTTATCTTGCATTTTTTGCAAAAGACACTTTCCATACCTCGAACCTATAATCGTTTGACGACAATTCAACCCGAAGAAAGTCAGAACTGTATCAGAATAATAATCAATTTTAGCTTGAATGGTTAGTAGTTAACTCAATAGCATTATTTATTATCCTCTGAAACGAAAATCCATTAGAAATATATTTAAAAATAAAAGAAAATAAGGATTGATATAAACTCTTTGTATTATCCTCTTACCAACCCAAGACAAAAAATGAGGTTGTGCTGAAAAAGATTGGTATAGAGAGCTGTTTAAAGAAGAGGATAAGGCAGTCAGAATTATATGCATGGCCCACAATGGGAGAATATTTCCTAATTTATGCAAAGCTAGAGAAAAGCTGATATTTCCAACTATGGACACATTAGAAAAAGTGGCATATTAATTATTCACTCTTGGGTCGAAGATACCTCATAATTCTCCTCCACTTTCTTCTTACTTTGCTGTCTCCTTCCCCACTTGGCCTTCTCCAACTTTCTTTTTCTCTTCTTTTTTTTTTATGAAAAATAAAGAGAAGATATTAATCATAAAATTATTTTTTTTAACTAAAATGCTCTGTAATGGTAATTATCATTATAAATCAAGGACATCTGCAAAAGACCATCAACAATATGAAGATGCACAAATTTTCAGCAAGCGGTTAAGATCATTCGGTGGAGATGATCTCTGGATCACCTAATAGCTAGGCCCCACATGTACTTAACTGTTTAAACACAACAATAATGCGGGACAAACCTACTAAAATAGCATGTTATTGACCCCGGTCAATGTCAATTTCTCCAACTGGGATGGGGAGGGTAAAATGGGAATAAAGAGAAATAATTTCCCCCTCTCAATGAGACCAGAAATAGGATGGAATTCAATTCCTGGGTACATGGAAGTATGGAAATATTTTCCCTCTTTCGGACAAAGTGACAATTTCCCTCTCGCTTCAAAAAAATTTATGGATTAACAAATTGATTATGACAAGCACATATGTCTCCTTGCCTGCACAAAAATATCAAAATTAAAATTAGTACTATTTTTTTAACTTTTAATTAATATATATCTATCTGGAAAGGGCAAAACAAATTGGCAACTGAAAGCCAAAATGGCTGCCAAAAAGTGATAGGGCTTTGGCTCTCTGCCAGTCCTTAGAGGGTGGCAGCTGGCAGGACTAAGTGAATGTGGAATGTGGGTCCCACCCCAATGCCAACTTCCGTACAGAAAATGCTTTTGCCAAACAAATTCCTGAATTACTTTTGAGAAATATTTTCTGAAACTATAAATTAAACTTTATCCTCATTGACGAAATGACCGAAATACCCTTCCTTCTACTACAATATTATTTCATGGCCCATTCCTTAGCAAGGCAACCCTTTCCTTGGAATGATAATAGTCTCCTTATCACACTAAAACATCACCTTGTGCTGTCTTTGTTGCAGAAAGAAAAATCTTTTGTTGTCTGTAAGAACTTATATATCTCTTATGTGCCATGACCATCAATGCTAATCAAGGAATTAGTGAGTAAAATGCGACTCGGTTGCAGTATGATGAGCTCTTCCCAGTAGTTTTACATAGTGCACTCCCTAACGGTTGCTGTTTCAATGCAACACCGAGATCTAACAAGTAGTTCCATTGGTTGATTGGTTCGTAAATTATAGTCCCTCATAGGATTGCTAATATATCTAAACAGGTATCATATCCATCATCAAATGCAATTTGTTGCTTATCTGCTATTTTTGATCATCTTGATTATATGTACAACAACCAAAAGCACCCCCCTTTGGAATGTGGAGCCATCTGATCATTGATCCAAACAATGACTAGTAGAGATACAATAATGGGATTGTGAGATGGAGAGTCTTGATCAACCATTGATGGGACCTATTAGTGAAGATGGCATGACTAAAAAACATTGGTTCGGTATTTTCGTAGTTATAGTGTCTCTCTGGGGGTATTTATGTAACTTGACACCCCTTCGGCGTCAACCGGCAGTTGACGGTCAATCCTCGTCGTCTCCCGCCGTCAACTCAAAACAGAACGCCGCTATGTCCCCCAACAACCGTAGCATAGACGTGTCACTGATATCAGCCATCAAAAGATGCTCCACTTTTCCAGCCGTCCGATCAAGCCTGTGGATAAAAGATGCTTCTGCCTTTCTAGTAATGGGTAAAACACAAACACAAGAAAACAAACAATAAAAAATCCAAAAAAATAATTAAGTAATTATAAAAAGGAAAAAAGAAGGGCAGGCTTCGTTTCTCCACTTCCCTCCCTGATTCACTTCGAGGAATGCTACTGTTGAGCGAGACAACATGACAAGTTTCTGTATAGCTATTTTTGCACGATGGGCCACCTTGGGACAATCCGACCCGTTCATCTGATTGATCTTAGACGTTTTGTAAAACGAAAATCATAATGTTGAACGGACAATTCTAGAATCCTAATATTGTATTTAGTTATTAATGTCGACTTGTTTACATAGTTTCTACCGTTAGCAAGTTGCTATGTTTTCATGATCTAACTTGTTCATTTGATTGCTCTCGCTTTTCATTCATGACTCATAAACCAAAAATCACAACAATTAGGCAATTCTAGTAGAGTAAGGTTGTATTGTTGATCATGGAATGTAGACCAATGTTTACACAGATTTTCCAACCATTCGTTTTCACCCGATTAGTAGTGCTAGAGCTGATCAATCTGCATAGTTTTTGGACAACCAAACATCCAATCATAGGACGACAATGGGATTAATAGATCAAATAATTGAAAGGTGGGCCCTTCAAGTAAATGTACTGCCTCAATTTTCAGATCATCGAACCCCAAGATTATTTTTCTTGCTTGAATCCAATGCAAAAGCTATCAGACGAACGGATCCGATCATCCAGTGGTGGGCCCCTTCATGCAAAGGCGAGCGATGCATGAAAATTTGCCGTGGTGCAGCGCTCTACAATAGCATTCCGTACTTTCTTCAACTACCATAGAGTTTTCAAATTTTAGTTGGAATACCCCCATTTTCAGAAGAATTTCTAGTTTAATTTTTTTTTTCTGAAATTTATCTCTGAATTTCTTATCTTTTACCAAATCTGCAACTTTCTCTGCCGAATTTCATCAGGTCGTAAAACAAAATCCTACACTTTTTCCTGGAATTTCTGTTTCATTATCTGCAGATCTGGAAATCTTTCTTCCGATCTTCATTTTTCCCCTTCTTCCTCTTCATTTTCCTGAAAATTTTCTGCTCGCTGTCAGATCTTCTTTCCGTTAAATTCTCTGCGTCCATTCGCTCATTTCCGGGCTGCATGCCTCGGAAACACTGGAGAAAATTATAGAACGTAACATTTTCAGCTAAATTTCCGATCTGCGACTGACAATCTCTCTCTACTGCTCCTATTTCAGCTGAATTTTTTCAATTTTTTCTTTTGATGCAGATTTTCTTTGAAAAATCCAGCTTTTTGCAGATTGTAGTACCGAAGTTCCAGATCTACATCTGGAATCTCCAATCTTATCCGTCGGATCTGTACATCAAGCTCCCAAAAGGATCTGCAGATTTGTCCTTCCGCCAGAAAATTCAAAGCAAATGCCGGGATCTAAACCCTCGTCCAATCACTTTCTACGCGTATTTTCATTCCCTGCTTTCTCTTTCATTTCTCTGTCCCTCCAAAATCCGTGCGATTCCGTCTCATTTTCCCTACCTAAGGTCTTGCTAACCTGCGCCCTTCTGAAATCCACTGCTGAAACTGATTTTGAAAGTACTCTGAAGTCTGGATCTTACATCTCAGTGCACTTAGCGGCGCAAGTTCGATACCCCACCTCGAATCGCATTTGTTCCACTTTAGGCGCAAGTTAGTTCTCTGTCTCGGGAAGCAAATTTGCGCAAATTTACCGCGTAATTTAAATCTTAATCTCCGCGGCGCAGGTTACTTGGATAGCCCGTCGGGAAACGCTTTCTGGTGCATTTTAGCAGCGCAAGTTAGACTGCTCCTCGTTTTTCTTCCCATAGAGGGTGAATAGAGGGGGCGGAAAAACATTAGCTGAAACATTGCCGGAAACTTTCAGTAAGCTGTCGGTGGGGTTACCCGAAAAAGGAGGTGAGAGGAAAGAGAAAAGAAAAATAATGCACAACAAACCCCAAAAGTAAAACAGTACCTAGCTTCAGTTTCTCTCTCCACTCCACTCCTACCTTTCTCTCTCTCTAGATTCTCATTTCTTCTTTTTCCTTTAATAAAATTTCTCTCCCAAAATTACCTTTTTTTCTCACTCATAATCCAGAGAGGTGAAGCTTAGAAATATAAAATGGGCTACAGAAAGGCTGAGGAAGCTTCTTCTGTATCAAAAACCCAGTTTTCTTTTGAAGATCCCTCTCCTTTGCCTTGGAACAACCCATCTTCTCTTTCTTTCTCTTTTACATGCTTGTTGAGCTGATAGCCTTGTGAAAGTTGGTGTCTTGGTTTGGAGTTTAATGTCTACGCCTCTAGAACATGATTACATAGGATTATCACAGGTTTCTCGCATGGAAAGCTCTGACAAAAACTCTTCTTCTTCTTGTTCTACTGTTTCTATTGAGGAAGTTGAGAAGAACAATGTCCTTAACCTCAAAGAGACTGAGCTCAGGCTTGGGTTGCCTGGTTCCGAATCTCCTGAGAGGAAGGGGCAAAAGAGTGGATATAGTCTTGGAGTGCTGAAGAATTTTGGGTCTGGAGCAAAAAGGGGTTTTTCTGATGCTATTGATGGTTCTGGGAAGTGGGTTTTTCCTGGAGGGAATGGATCTGAAGGAGCTGTTTTGTTCTCTCCAAGAGCTGGGAATGTGGAGAAATCTTCAGATAGTAACACCCAGCAGGCTTGTGGGACACCTGTATTGAAAGATGTTGTTTCGTCTCCAAAGGTTTTGCAGGAGAAGACTCAGGCTTCTGCTGCAAATGATGGGCATGCTGCTCCCCCTGCTGCAAAGTGAGTGTTCCAACTTTGATTCATTTGCATAAAGAAGCAGGAAATGGTTTAGTTGCTTTTTGGTTTTTGGTGGGTTTTCTGCAGAGTGGATTTAGTGGTTGGGGCTGTTTAGAAAGTGGTTCAAGTTCTCGTTCTTAGGCTGGGTTTTCATGGTTTGATTATGTGAACTTAGCCCCTTGGTTTCTTCTTCTTTTGATAATTTTTGCTGTTTTATTACTTTTTATTTGATTGGTTCTGGAATTATTGATTTTATGTGCGTATTTGTTTGTGATGCTTGTCCTCTGGCTCTTAATGAGTTTTTTACTGATTTAAGTTTTGGCTGTCATCATTTCCAGATTCCAGTTTCTTCTCTGCTTTGTGGTGCTCATGTTACAGATAATTTGCCCAGCGTTCTACATTTTTAATGGGATTTCAGGATTTCAAAATACCAAAATGATGAACCTCCATAAAGCTAGGGGGAAACTGATGTAATTGCTCAAATTTCAAGTTTTCTTGGAACTTTTTTCCCTTCATTTATGTAGTGTTTTTGCTTCTATGTTCTTGTTTTCTCCTTTTCATTGTTTCTCATTTTGATCAGCAGAGGTATGTGGTTTATTTCTTATATTTCTTCCTTCTGTAGCTTTTTCTACTTGCAACTTGCGTTTAACCCGTCAATCTTAGTGATCTATTTGCTAGTTAGTATTGGATGGTTCAACTTTTGTGATGGTTTGATCAAGTTTTAGAGATTGATTTTCAACATGAGATCGTTAGTGTTTCAGAGCATGAGAACTCTCCAGTTCGGTGATATTGTAAATTGTTCATGCTTATGCCCTTAGCTTCAGCTCTTGATTTGGAGGCTTTTGTGCATATTCTTGAGCTTGGTTTTAGGTTATGTGGGGTGTTAATCTGTTTTTGATAAAGAAAGAAGTGAGATTAAGCTTGAATCTTGGAACAGGGCACAGGTTGTAGGTTGGCCACCAATTCGCTCTTTCCGGAAGAACACCATGGCTCCAGCCACGACTAAAAACAATGATGATGCTGAAGCTAAGGTTGGAACTGGCTGTCTGTATGTCAAGGTTAGCATGGATAATGCTCCATATCTTAGGAAAGTAGACCTGAAAGCCTATGACAACTACATGGAGCTCTCCTCTGCACTGGAGAAGATGTTTACCGCTGGTGAGTTAGTTCTGTCTTTTTTGTTACTCAAGACCACATATTGAGATGCAAAATTTTCTGAGTGATAGAGTAGATTGGTTTTGCTTTGTTACATATGATCTGCCTGTGAAATTTGTTTTCTAAAATTATGGAAATACTCTTGAAGTTTATGGAGTGATTGCTTTCCTAGGGTCAATTTGCAACATCCAAAACTGTATAGGTTAATTATCTTTTATAAGATTCCCCCACCTTTTGTTTTTCTTCATTTTTTCAGGTTCCTTCGTGATGGAGGACTGCCCATTGATATTTTCTTTCCTTTTCCTTTCACCATACTGATGTGCAAAGTTGTCTAGGATTTTGGTAAATCTGGTTTAAGCCATTTGGAGATCAAGGACAATCAATTTCCATTTCCCTAGAGAATCCTAGAGTTTTGGGGTTGTTTTGCTGGACATCGGAGATGATTTCCTCCACTTGGAATCATTTGAGTTAAAATCTTTTATGCTGTTTTGCTTCCCTAATCTTCATTTTTTTTTTTAATCTCAAAAGGTGATATTACTAGGAACGGCCTGTTCTTTAACTCTGGTTTTTCCTGTCCCCTGAAGCATTTGTAAGAGTTCGTATTATTTGTTACAAGTTATAATATACTAATTTTTTTTTACTTGAAGTGATTGGAGCATTTATAGTATGAGGGCATACTTCTGACTGAGAACATGTCAATGTACCAGGACAATGCGGTTCTCATGGAGTAGCGGGCAGAGATGGGCTGAGTGAGAGCCGATTGATGGATCTTCTTCATGGGTCTGAGTACGTACTCACTTACGAAGACAAGGATGGAGACTGGATGCTTGTAGGCGACGTTCCATGGGAGTAAGTTCCTAGTTTTCTTAACTCATATTTTTACCGTTTCTTACATAGACTTCTATTGGAACATGAAACGAACAGCCATTATCTTTCATGTTCGTCTCTCCTGTTATCTTGCATGATGGATCAAACTATTTTTGGAGAAACTAAAAACTTAATTAATTTTTATTTTTAGAGTTCTTTTAATATTTAGCACATGGATTCCATGACTATGCATCCCAAGAACTACAGTTGTTGAAAATCATAATACTGCAATCCTGGATCACATGTTACTTTTTGCATAAAAAATCATATATTAATATTGGGTAACAATAACATATCGGAGGTCAGCTAATTCTAGTAAATTGGGTCGGATGCATGTAGAAGGAGAATCCATGGGTGTGAATGCCTCTCTATTGTTGTCCATGTGAAGATGCAAACTTGTCTCTTTGCTTTTTACGTCTAGTTGCGCTGATCTGACATTTTGTATCACAAGATATAAAACAACTAGGTAGATTGGAACTTCTACAGGAAGAACGAAGGTGATCTCATTTTATTTTTAAACTGAAATCATCTGGCAACTTGGAACTGCAACATGATTGTATATATTTAGTTTATTGAGTTCTGGTCACTGATCTCGTCTCCTCTTATTCTTAGATGTTAAAATATAACCATTAAATTGATTGTTGCTATTGTTTGGAATGGCAGGATGTTCACTGACTCTTGTAAGAGGCTGCGGATCATGAAGGGATCTGAGGCAATAGGACTAGGTATGTAAAATTACAAGGTAGCAGGCCATGTGATGATGTCGGTAGGCTATTCCAAAATTTCACAAACCCATTTGGTAATGGACCATCCAGTACCCCACCAAGGCACCAAAACCACTTGTGAAATAACTTGCTTTTACGTACATTTCATACCTGCTATCACTGAAATGGCCAAAAGATTCAGGTAACTTTAGCAATCTCAACTCGTTCTCCATTATTTGTTAGTTGCTGTTTATTTTTTCCTGTTCTGAATTTAAACACCCACCACGAGCACCTCACACCCGTGGCCTACTAGGTACCACAAGAGATGCTCTTCTTGCACCTCTGTGCTAGAAGGCATTTGCTCTTGCTAGTTGCTATTTTCCTGTGGATCATCTGACCTCGAACCAATTCTGGGTTTAATCTCGGACACTTCTCACAAAGTACTCTCACCAACCAACCGTTTTCTTTTTTGTACAGTGGAAACATACACCCACAAGAACATTTGAAGCTATCTATATCATCCCTCAAGCACAATCTCTTCTCTCTTAATCTCTGATTCAGCAAATGATACAAACAATTTGACACAGTCCTTGCTTGGTTGCAGCTCCTAGGGCAATGGAGAAGTGCAAGAACCGAAACTAGCGACATCAGAACTGCTCGTTTGAAGTCTGAGTGAAAAGTTGAAGGCCCTCCTCAATCTGGAAGGTATATAGAAGGATTTTAGGTGGGGGAGTGTCTTCTGCATTCCCAACATTATATTTTTAAGGTTTGCTGTCTTGCAATGAACTGAAACTTGTAGTAGGTAAGGTTTCTTGTAGACAGGCTACTAGATTTGTTTTCATGTCTCTGTATTTTGATTGTCTACACCAAATTGAAATGTTCGGTTTGCTGTCTGCAAATGGGCCCCTTTCTTGTGTGAAATTGTTTTAGATGGAGATCTAAAGCCTACACTATAAAGATCCAAACCCGAATTACAGATGTCGATTTGGTATAATTTTCGTTTAAGCAATTATATTCATAAAAATTGTGGCAATTTATGTGCATAAATTTGGTCGACTTGTTTAGATTCTTAAAGCTAAGATAGGATAATTGCTTGGTGAGAAGGTCAACCCACCAAGTAAATGGAAGCCATGATCTGTTTGTTGAATAATTGCACCAAGTCTCCCTTGGATCAGAAAAGGAAAAGTGGGGATGCAAAGAATTACAATGGGTCACTTTCCTCTGAATTGTATGAACAACTTGTTTGGTATTGTAGGAGTCATCAAGATGTTCAAAACAAATCCTTGGTTGCTTCTGTTAAAACAGTTCATCGCAGCCTTTGATATCAACATCGCTATTAACTTTATCAACGGAGCTTATGATTTTGATGAATAAATTTAGTACCCGGCACACCGTCCATATTGACTCTTGCAAATCCAATGGCAAAAGAAACAACCAATTTGGATGGAGATGAAGTGGGCATTATTCTATGGATCCAAATTTCTTCTGTAGGACGGATGGAGATGGATAAGGGTGAATATAATACAATTGGGGTGGTGATGTGAATTTGGGTTGGTGGAATTTTCATGCATTTTGAGCGAGAGGGACCACCATCTGCTGTTCATGCTTGGTCATTTGGAGATTAA
Organism: Warburgia ugandensis; assembly: GCA_035236585.1. Lineage (NCBI taxonomy): Eukaryota > Viridiplantae > Streptophyta > Magnoliopsida > Canellales > Canellaceae > Warburgia > Warburgia ugandensis. The sequence goes on along the minus strand of CP141132.1, from coordinate 80,807,363 downwards.
TAAGGGCATGTTAAATGCATTAACTTGAATTTCTGGGCCCACAAGACGAAGTCAGGCAAATAATTTCTGTCTTCCTCTTATCATTATTTAATACATTATAGAGATGCATCTGCACTCTCTTGGTTTCCTTTTTGGGCCTTTGGTTTAATAAGTTTAAACCTTTTTTAGTTGAGTGTCTGCAATGCGCCAAAAGCCATATGTGGACCAATTAGAGAAGTTTAAATAAGGATAAAAAAAACTAATATCAAAATAAGGGAGAGGCAATATGATTTATTATTATTATTATTATTATTTTTTATAAGCCAAGAATTACAAAGCAAGTTACTTACACGCTCTTAAATCTAATCCACGGTTAAAAGGGAGAATGGCAACTTGCGTTTGTGATGAAGTGTATTCTAGGGGAGATATGGAGTTGTCTGTAATTAATTGTGTTAGACATTTGTTGGCAAGGCTTAATGATTTTACTAATCAAGAAAATTAAGAAATAAAATTAAGTGAGGTTTACATCTTTTTAGATAATTCCCAAAAAAATAGACCTAATAAGAGAGATTTTTCAAATTTATTTTTATTTGTGAGACAAATATAAAAGAAAAGTAAAATTACTTTTTGACGAATACAAAATTAGGGTTGATGGTAAACAGAAAATAAATGCTTGCAATTACGTAGGACGAATAAGATTTATGTGCTTCAGCTATATAAGCCTTATATTATCTACTTTCCTAAGTGAAAGCAATCAAAGAGAGCTCTAACATGACAAAGATTAAGATTACAACGAAAATCCCATACCCTAACCTCTTGTAAAAGTCTCTTTCTTCAACCTAAGAGAACTCTTTTCAAAAAGTTACATTATAATTGAAAAATATGTGAAAATTACATGCTTAAAGTCCTATTTATATTCCAGCTTCCAACACTCTTAAGTCTTTTTTATTTTTTTATTTTTAACACAGTAACACAATGCTGTACATGGGTGTGTATCTAACATTAAAAAAGACACAGTCAAGTCTTTCTTTTTTCTTTTCCTTTTTTGTGTGGATAAATCAGTCTATTGTCTTTTTCTTTCCCTCGTTTAATGGAAATGGTCATCACAGACACACATATATATAGAAGAAAAGATCTCTCAACAGTTCCACCTGAAAAGAGGAATCGATTGGAGTGTGGGTGTGTTTATGTTTTGTCCCCTCCTTAAAATAAGGTTGTCTTTTTCTAATAAAATGATTCCCATTCTTTTAATATTACCAGTCTGTGAAGAGGGTTGTAAGCCATGTGAAAATCCCTCCAATATATATTCCCTAAAAGATAAGATCCATAAACAATTCCTATTTCAATTAAAAGCCAACCCCGAACTGTTTATAAACAAATCCCATTCATTGTCCTTGCTGTTCTAAGTGTCCCACAGATTAAGAAGATATTCTCTTGGGATCACTCAAAACTAGAGCATTTATATCATGTCTTCTTCTTCTTCTTACCCATGCACATCAAAATTCCTGTAGATTTGTTTCGTTTTTTTCTTTCTTTCCGACTTTTTCACCATGGAAGTTCAACCATGAGCTGGTCTACGGAAATTTGGGAAGGGTAGGGATCAATGCACGTGCATCGAGCTTTGGTCTATATCTTTTAGGGCTATGGTAAACATGGTGGGGGACACACTTTGGCTGGCACTTGTCAGTTCCCATACCCACGCATATAATTGTATGCAAAACAGAGAGAGAGAGAGAGAGAGAGAGAGAGAGAGAGAGAGAGAGAGAGAGAGAGAGAGAGAGAGAGAGAGAGAGTCATATGTTCAATTTGCATGTGTTTATTCTTTTCAGTTTTACGACACAAAAGTTGATGATATGTGTGACAAAGGAAAGCTTGTGACACCTGAAGTGTCCCTAAGTTTATAGGATGAAGTTGTTTAATCATTTGCACCATAATATGGTTAGCAGTGTTGATATACCTCCTCCAACTCATACTTTGATGAACTCACAAAAGCTCAATCAACCAATCAACGTTGTCAAAAAGTTAAGCGTTGATAAGAAGGATGGTTCTGATTGACGACGATCCAACCATCATCCTTTCAGATGAGCATTCCTTGCATCACAAGAGGCAAATTCAGGATTTTTTCCTGCATGTCTGTCTACCAACTTGGAAAGAGGAAAGAGAGGAAGTACATGCAAGATTGGCGAAGGGTTTCACGGGCACTTACTGTTGGTTTAGTGATCCAAAAGAAAGCACGAGGAGTAAGCGGCAGTTTCTTGGTGTTGTAATTTTGGAAGCAGAAAATGGCCGACATGCTTTCGTTCCTTTCATCTCTGGGCGAAAGAAGACGTTTGAAAGGGATACTTTCTGATGTTCCCTTATGCATGCATGCATATGGGCATGTCATGTATGCGCTGAGAACTTATGACTGCTATTCATATCATTGGAGAGAGCTTTACGCTTCCTATTTGTCTTCCTAACCAAGTTATCAGATACAAAATTTCATGTGCATATAAGCCATTTGATAGAAAAAATGAAAAATGGGATGTATGTACATGAACCCACTGCCAAATGTACGGTGATCGAGTTTGTGACTCTTTATGCAACCACACAGATCAAGCCTATTGTCTCTTCTTCATCTCCGCTACAGCTGTTTTTGCAAACTACAGTTTAAAAACTTGAAAAGTTGCCTTAACTTAAGTAAAGCAAGTTGAGTTAATTCACAGTAACTTAGAAATACTTTGGATAGCCTTTTCTTTTTTCTTTTTTAAATAAAAAGACTACAATTGTCTAAATTATCAAAAATCTTAAAAAGAAAAACATAAAACAACATGGATTTTTGCAAAATAGTCGAAACTTTTTGAGTTTTACAAATTTGCGTAGTGAACTTTGCAAAATTGCCATTCTTCTAGTTTTTATCTTCCTTCTCTTTAAGTGTGAAGCCTTGGCCGATGAGGGCAGGCTAAGAGAGCTGGCAGGTTTCTAGGTAAGGTGATGGACTGAGAGTTAGTCCCACATTGCTAGGGGGAAAGTTACTGGGCTCTTGATAAGAGTGATGATGACTTCCTTTACAACGAGGCCTCCCGAGGGGTGAAGCCTAGAGTGATGAGGAACCCAAAGAGGACAATATCGTATCTGCTGTGCACTCTGATACACGGAACGAGGCCTTTTCCCTGGGCAACTAGGGAAGAATAAAACCGTGAGGGGTATATAGACACTCTAGCATGGACAATATTATTGCAGGGTGTGGGCCCTCTGGCTGTTACAAGTGGTATCAGAGTCAAACCCCGACTCGGTGTGGGTGGCTAGCCGCACGTGGGTGCTCGCATGTGGTAAGACACGCGAGAACGGGTGTCCTTTAAGGGGGAGAGGTTGTGAAGCCTTGGCCGATGAGGGCGGGCCAAGAGGGTTGGTAGGCTTCTAGGTAAGGTGATGGACTGAGAGTTAGTCCCACATTACTAGGGGAAAAGTTACTAGGCTCTTGATAAGAGTGATGATGACTTTCCTTGCAACGAGGCCTCCCGAGGAGTGAAGCCCAAGAGGGGTGAGGGACCTAAGGGAACAAAACCTTGAGGGGTGAAGCCCGGAGTGGTGAGGGACCCAAAGAAGACAATATCGTGTCCGCTGTGCATTCTGATACACGGAATGAGGCCTTTTTCTTGGGCAACTGGGGAAGAACAAAACCGTGCGAGATATATAGACACTCTAGCATAGACAATATCATTGCAGGGTGTGGGCCCTCTGGCTGTTACATTAAGTTTTTTAAAATTGTCAATACTACCCTTCCCTATTACGAATTCAAATTCTGTACTTTAGAAACATAATATATGATTAAATTACCGACTTTAGCCACAAAGTTCATTAACTTTCTAATCGAAAATTTTTACAATACTTGGTATCTAACATAATTTGATAACAAGAAATATAATGGTACAGTTAGATTTCAACAAAACTCAACAAAGTGAGATATTCAATCTTACATTTATTATGTTCACCAACCTACACAGTAGTATCTGTTAAGCTTCTTTAATAAAATTCAATCATTTGAACTTTGATTTATTTTACTAAAATTTGATATAAACTCTTTCTAACACAAATAAGAACATACTCAATGCTTTGGGTCAATAAGAAATGCAATAAATAAAAAAAAAATTCAAGTTTAAATCATACACAAAATATTGTTGCTATTCACCCTAACAACAATGAGTAACAGACTTTATGCTCTTTATTCAGGGCCTTTTTGAATGAAAATGGAAAAATCTAAGACTTGGGTCTTCTTCTTCTCAATATCTTCTATCAGGCACAATTGATTTTAGAGATTTTCATTGATTAATGAAGCAGAGAATCACACACAAAGTCCTCTTCTACACTCTCATCCGTTTGCTAGAACTGTAATATCAGAATTAAAAAACTAACTGGGAAGGAGATGAAAACTAACACAATGGCAATTTTGCAAAGCTCATGAAAAACTTAATAGCAAATTGCAAAATTCAGAAAACATTGGACTTTTTTGCAAAAATACCACCTAAATAACTATCATATCAACTAATGCCTCTTGGTTCTTTGGAGAGACTCTTAATTAATCCTTGTACATATCTTAATTAAAAGTTTCACTTCTCCATAAATCATAATTGATATATTAATATGAAGCATGTATCAGTATAGTTCGTGAGGTCTTGTGTTCAAAAGTCAGCCCAACCTCAATAGTTATATTATACAGCTAAACTACGTGTTTTGTTAGTCGATTCACGAGTTCTAGATCTCGTCGTGAACTGTAGAGGGCATTTCAATTATGGGTGAAAACTCTCGGATCGACCATAGAATTGAATTCGATCATGACTTCCTAAGCTAGGGATGATATTTTACGTGCAACTCCAGGAAGCCAATATTCCATGTCTATGTCTATGTCTCTTCTCTCATCTCATGTCATGTCTCCATCATGCATGCAGGTACATCCATCACCCCGGATAACAGGTCATATAATAGCGCAGACACAAACCTCAACGGACATGCCCATACGCATATCCATACGTTTAGGGATGGATACAGTTGGAAGCCAGACAAAGTCATAAATGAGCCATGCATGCACACGAGGGCATGTACATGGTACTTCGAGAGACATCTCTGTGTGTGATGACCCTTCGGACATGACCCATGAACACTATGTGGGACCCATTTTCTTACATCCATGCAGGTTGGTGGGGAGACACGAATTGAATAGAGGAATGGAGGCCAGTTGCTTCCCATATAAACATTGCCGACAGCCATGGAATCGTTCTATTATCTTCCTTCCTTTCATTTATTTCCAAATTGTTGGTTTTGGTAATCGACAGCCCCTTTTTCTCTGTGCTCTATGATTCAACATATGTAGAGAGAGAATACACCAAACTGACCACTATCAGACATGCATTTAAGATATGAGCCCAAGATTTCTGGGACCTGCTTTGCTTGTTTTCCTCTTAAATGGTCAGATTTTCAGCATTTTCTGGTTTTACTTTCCGCTTAGCATACCCTCCATCCATTAGGGAGGTGAGTTATGATATTTTCCTGTTTTTTTATATTAATTCCCTACTTTTGCACTTTGGCTTTGGTTGTCCTATTTCCAAGTCATATGGAGAATTATGATGAAGTTGCAATGTCAGAACAACTTGTTTTAATGTCCTAGATATTCATGTTTTACATGCCACTGTTTGCATTTTATTACAAAATTATAGGTTGGGAAAAAGTGGGCGAGTGAAAAAGTAAAAACGATTAGGAAAAGACAGAAAAGAGTTAGGAAAAAGACGGAAAAATTTAAAGATTATAAAATATCAAAAGAAAAGAAAATGATAGCCGTTCATTTTATTATAGACAAAATAAAACATTATTATCTTATGTAAGAATTATATTATCATAGATATACTTGAATCACAGGTTTAAAAAGTTAAAAAACCCAAAAATGGAAAGCCATAAAAAAGGCTAAAGTTATAAAATCGATTTATTTATTCATTATTAAAGATGGGTTTTAAAGTTTTGATATGGATACAATTTGTAAACCGAAATAAAAAATAGATTTTTTTTTTTCTTTTTTCTGACTAATGATTTGCATTCCTAGCAAACTGAACAGTCAATCTGAGAAATATAAACCATTTCACCAAAAAGAACAAGGAAAGTTTTCTGGTTCCATAACACCAATAAGAAAAATAATCCTTATAAATAAAGCCATTCATGGTCCAGTCATTGTGGGGTGATTATAAAGGATCATTATAATTATAAATAGAAGATGTAATTACACGTACCAAAGCCCCCAAGTGAGTATAGTGTGTGGATGGAGTCACAAAATGAGGAATCCTAAGGCAGTTGCACGAACACAGCCATGCAGAAACAGATTTTAACCCATATGGAAGTGGAAATGCCACCAAAAACTGGGGGCGTACTTGACCCCATCCTTTGACTGTTTCCATCCATAGAGCCCTTGTGATCTCAGTAATGTTTGGAGCAACTTGTGAAAGTTTTCTCTAGTCAAAGAATGAGTTGTGTGTTTGGCAAACTTATATTTCACTGAAGTGACATAATAGTTCTTTAGAATAGATATTCTTCTTTTTCAAGGATAATCTCGACACCACTTATCCCCTTTTTCATTTTTATTTTTATATAATTTTTATCTAGTGCATCTCAAAAAGATATCTGATTACATGTGGATATAATCAGTGGGCAAAATTTATCATGAATAGTGATCTTATCCTCTCTGCTACTGGTATTTGCAAATTGCAGCTGGAATTATTTAAGAACATCCACCCCATCATTATTTAATGGGCCAGCATGAGGAATTCTGTGAAATACAACTTAAAAATAAATAAATTAGGAAGATAAGGGCCTTAGCAGCCACAAGTAGGGCTGTGAATTAAAACAACCCAGAGTTTTAGTTGGGCAGCTTTATCCATGTTTAAGGGCTGCCATTGGGAACGGATAAGAAAGATAAATAATCCATCGATAATTTAGTATGCAGCTACTTATTCCCTGCTAACAGCCTCAGTGCAATTATGATTATTTATCAAATTCAAAGCTCGATAATCTCGAAACTTTGCCATCAATAACCTACGGCATAGGATTCCAAAGATGGTCTTGATCCATAATTTCAGAATTCTACCATTTCCAAAGTATTTCCGTAGTATGTTTATAAGCTACGGGTCTTACCACTTTAGTTAATTAGGCTGTTTTATCAAAGTTTAAAGGGCTACAAATGGCAATGGATGCCATCATTACCCAGAGATAATCTAGTCCACAGCTTCCTGTCACCGTGCTGAACAGCCTTGGTCCAATTGTAAGCAACTTTTTGGAAGATCGATCATATCGGAACCTGTTATCAATGGCCCAGGGCATGGAATTGCCAAAGGATTATAATTTGCGAATTCCTTCATGAAATTCTAAATTACATACTTTTTAGCTGCATTATATGTAGGGTGGAAAAATATGACACGACATAATAATACGACTAGAACATGACAATGATTTATGGAGGTATATTTAACGGCGTATGTATGACGTTTTTGAGATATCACGGCATATCTCAAATGTGCACCTTATTTAACCGCGTTATGTGTGGCATATGTGAGATGTGCACCTTATTTAACCGCGTTATCTGTGGCATATGTGAGATGTGCACTTTATTTAACCATATTATCTCTGGCATATCTAAGATATCGGTTTTATTTAACTTTTGTCATGTTGATATATTTGGTGTTATTTCAAATATTCTAAATGTAGATTCAAGTGTATATTTGCTCCTCTTGTAGAGAGAGAGAGAAGAGGCTATTTTCAACATTCCTTAGGGGGGTTTGCATTCTTCTATGGGCATTGATGATGTGGACCGCTTAATGGATAGTTGTGATTATCTAATCCTAGGATCTTGTTTGTTGTTTGCCATTGATGATAGGGACTGCTTAATGGAAGGTCCAAATTTGCCACACAGCCATTGATGATGGAGACCGCTTAATGAAACTCGAATGTGCCACAAATGAAATGCCATTAAAATAATTCATCAGGCTGCTGGTCCCACTAGATGTACCACTCCATTTGGCAGAAATCAAACTAAAGTTGGAAATCCTCATTCTTGGTGTCTATGATAATATAACAAATCCAAGGACTAGAATTGTTTGATATGTGAGATTTTCTCCTCACGACCCGTCTAAGATGGGGTCCAACAGATGAGTGGAATGGATCACCAAATTGTGAGCACTCCTCTTTTACATTTAGCCGTGCGTTGTTCCTGCCATCTAGCAAGAGGAATGCTATGGAGCCCCACTTTTGAGTCCAATTGCCTTAGATGATCTAACTCATTCATCTGCTTAGCCCAATTTTGAATTATAAAACTTCACTTTTGGACAATCCGACCATTCATCCACTACCCTCTTCTGATATCTTGCAAGTTCACCAAGGAAGGATAATAATATGGTTGCAAGAAGCACTCCTGCCAATCAATTTAACTTTTTTGCTAGTCATAAGTCAACATTTCAGTCTCATTCTTACTTGCTATGGCTACATTGCATCGATTATGAAATTCTTCTGAAGACCTTTTAAGTCTTCTCAAGATCTTTCAATTATGTTATTTAACAAGAAAATGAGGGTATTACACATACAATTTTGCAACATTTGGTGCCACACAAATGCATATACAACAAAGTTACCATAAAATCCCTGGGCCTTAGGAATATTATAGTATAGATGAATGACTCAGATCATTGATGAATATTAAAGTGCTAGTTGATATCATGACATATGTTAGAAATGCAGTTTATTTAACTGTGTTCATATTTGAGGCATATCTCAGATATCATAAAAAATATCACTAGAGATATCGCAGAAGATATCACAGAACAAATATCACATATCTGAGATATCATACAAGATATCACATAATATATGACACATATCTCACATATCACACAAGATATCATCGGAGATATCACAGGAGACATGCTAACAAAATGCCAAACAGGTGCCGTTAAATAAACCCCCCTTAGTGAGTTAGGGTCAATCTTATTGTATTCGTGTCATTTTTTAGTTGACCTGAAAATGGAATGCCAAAAATCGTGTTGTGTTTTGGTCAATCAATGTTGACCTGTTTAACTCGCGATTTATTCATCAGTCGTGTTGACCCATCTAACTCCAACCTGTTAGCCAATCTTGTTGAAAACATAAGACAAATTTTGAAAAATAGTCTTATATTATTATATGAATATAAGATGGTTTTTAAAATTCGTCCTATATTTTTGTGGTTTTTGAAAAACCATCAATATAGGATGGATTTTCAAAAACCATCCTTTATTCTTATAGTTTTTGAAAAGCCTTCAATATATAAGATGGGTTTTCAAAAACCATCTTATTCTCATATAAGAATATATGACAGGACTACAACAACCATTCTATATTCTTATGGAATTTAAAAAATCAATTGCCCTATATTTTTATAGGATATTAGTTATTGTACATTTTTCTAATCGTGTTACACTAGTCGTGTTGTGATGACTCGTTTAATAATCGTGTCTTGTTCTAGTCATGAGTTCTTGACACGATTATTAATCGAGTCGACCCATATAGTATAATGGGTCAGTCTTGACCGGCACAAACACAACTCAAGGACACGATTTGCCACCCCTAATTATATCATTTATAGTCATAGACTGAGAGCCTTGGCACAATAATTAAATTGTTGCCTTGTGACCCTGAGATCACGGGTTTGAAGCCTGAAGATCATTGCTTGCAAAATACAAGGTAAGACAACGTGATATAGGCTCCTTGTGATTAGCCCTTTTTCCAAAACACTTAAACATAGGAAAGCTTTATGCAACGGGCTGTCCTTTCATATAATTTACAGTCGTAGGCCTAACCCTTTAAGCCCTAGGTAGATGTTAGCTACATATAGCTCATTGATTACCAAGCATAAACCAATCATAAACTGACAATGCATACGTCCATTGGTAGGTATTTTGTCTTCTTGAAGAAGACTCAAATGACACGCATCTCTCTCTAAGGCACACGATCTTTTGTCAGTTTACGTAGATGATTGACAATCCCATTCTACAGTTTCGATGTTGGTTGCAAATGGGCCCATTGTGCACTCTGATTTCATTTTGGTTATACTAAAGGAGATTGCGATGGTTTGATGTGTAATTCGTTGTTGAGGAGCAACCGTCAAACTCATTGATAAATCAAAGTGTGAGAAAAATCCCAGTTCAAAATGTTGTTGGCAACCAAAAATTATAGGAAAAACCAAATATTTTGATGCTTTTAGACAGCATAGACGTTGAGTGATGGATAAAGTAGCGTTGAATAGATAGACTTGGATATCTTATTTTTGGGAGAAAGATAAGCTGAAGAAGGAATGTTTCTTTCACGTGACTAAAGCCAATATTGATGTGCAAATACATTGGGGCTCCTGTGGGTGTGTGGTAAGTAAAACGGAGGTGTGGAATTATTGTCCATCATGACACAAGCCTGAAAGGTAATTTGCCAGGTTTGTGTGTTGTCATCTCATTGGTCTTTGCTATTAGATTGGAGCAAAGAAATAGCCATGAAAGTAACTGCTCACTTATGTTTGGCTGCTGCAAGACCTCCAGAAAGCCTGGTCTGAAATGGGCTGGGTTGTTAGCAAGCCTCGCAAGTTTGATGGGTTGGATTTCATGTCTGACTTGAGGGTTTCACAATTGGGTTAGCCAAATACTTGACATGTTTCTAGTGACTCACATGGCATTATCAAATGAATCAAAATCTTCGATAAGAACCTGCACCAGGAAGATATTTATTTACAGAGCACAAAGCCTTGTAAGCGTAGTAGTACGAGAAGTCATTCGCCTGGGTGACCAGGATTCAGGGCTGTGTACATATGTGTTTTCTACTATTCAAAAATAAAATAAATACAAACAGGGAAAAAAAGAAAATAAAGAGGATATTTTGGCCTAAACACTCACGGCCTTCTGGCTAACGAGCCCATTACTGGACCAATACCTCCCACTTTCTGAGACCATCCATCTTCTGATCAGTTTCCTTGATCTAATTAGTGATCCCATGTCATTCTGACCATAGTCAATACTAGCCTTCTGATTGTCTCATTCAGGATTTCATAGAAAAAGCTAAATTGTTATCAAAATGCAAGGTAAGACTGCATACTATATACTCTTGTGGTCTGCCCCTTCCCCGAACCCTGCACATACGGGAGCTTTGTACACCGTGCTGCTTTTTTTCTATCAATTGTTTGTTAGTTTAGCCTAGTACTTGGATCATGTGGGTCTTCTTGAAGGACTACTAGATCGATAGTCTCAATACATACTCATGCCCTTATTTTTGCTTTAGAAATTGATTTTGAAAAGTCACTTATATTATGCATATATATTCATATTATGACATATATTATATCTACAAGGTAAAGCCTACTTAGTCCTAGTTATGAAGTGGCCATGGTAGAAATGTAATGAGATTTCTTGAAGTTTCAAAGCCTATCCATACCTAGACGAGGCTGTCATGATTGGAGGTGACTGGAATTTTATCCTTATCTACCAACTTATGTTTACAACTTGCAAACCCCATAAACCCTCTTTTGTCTCTTGATTTGTTCTTTTCATTATCTCCTCATTGATTTTCTTGCAACACATGATTTCTCTAACAGTTCTTTGAAGCTGTTTATCATGGGAATAAGAATCAGGGATACAACTTACTGCAAGATTCTTTGTTATCCCTTTCTTGGGTCCACATGGGACATAAGAAAGTGGATTCCACACACCTTTTTCATGCCTTGTTCATGGTTTTAAGGTGAATTGAGTGAAAGGATTTGGAGTTTCATCCCAGGTTCTTATCCGCTAGGGGCTTTTTTAGTTGGCAGAAAATAGACCGAATTAATTTTCATAGAAAAAAGAAATGTCGATGAAATTAGATTATGCCAAAGTCCCAAAAGTTTTATGCCATATCCGCATCATTTTTATGTCTTATTCATGGTTTTAGATATCATAAGGTGCTTTGGAAGTAGATCAAACTAGGCAGGGCCCTGAATAATTGGTACTGAACAGTCAAAATGAAAATCAGCAAGATTTTACGGGCAAAAGTCATTTCCTCTAACAATAGTTGATTGCGAAGTGATCCAGACGCTTCCAAGCTGGGGCCTATATCGCCTAAATCATGGGAATTAGATTGTTCTATCATCTCATCAAAAGTGGTTTTCAGTTGTTGGATACTGATTGACAAGCACATCGATTGTCCGATAGACTATTAGAAATCCAACAAAGAATCCATCAGATGGACGTGTCGAGCAGCTCACTTTAAAGTTAGCCTGCCTTGTTGTTTATCTACTATCAGAAGTTCTGTCAATGTAGAAAGGATAGTAGGATACTCTATAGGAGTGGGCTAGGTGCAATGGCTCTTACTTCTCAGACCAACAGGATTCATGGAGCTTCACTCGTAGGCTCATTCGATATAATACAATGAAGCTGGTGATTGTGTGGGGATTCGTTGTCTAATATAACTATATTTTGTTCTAGCCCATAATGAAAGATTGCAATCCCAAATCACTCGGTTGATGGGATGGAGAAATTTGCCTGAACTTTGACAGATCATCGTTCAGGAAACCCAGTTTGTAAGAATAGGATGATTATTAGAAAGTTGATCCGCTAAACAGATCTTCCGCTTCACTGGAATTGACTGGATATGTAAGCAACTTATGCATCCCCAAGATCTTTCTTTGTTGAATGTACCCGCGGATCTGCTAGTTGGCACTAGATCTAATTGAGAGTGTACCTATTTGTGATTACTTGTCAGTTGAGGTTGATCTTTACAAAATAGTTTGGATATGATCTCGTTTTCCCGGCTTGTTTTATACTTTTTGGATGTTTATGTAAGTGCGTATAATAATGATGTGAACTTGAGGACGTTGTGCTCGGTCGCCTGTGAGGACAATCCTACCGCATGAGCACGTTTGCTAAGTAGTAGCATGAATGCTCTCCGGCGTTTATTTGTATGTGTTTTGTGTGAAAGTGGAGTTTCTATTTGTCTATCTTGTCGCATTAGTTTCAGTTGAAGTTTGTTTTCATTTTTAATTTGTCCGAAAATTAGGTGCTTTAATCAACCTCTTTTTTATAATTGTACATCTGTTCAATGTTCAGAGACACACACAAAGGTCACACCATAGAAAATAGCCACTCTTGTGCCAATCGTGTCACAAGATAAGTGGAGACCATCTAATGACAGGTCAGGCAGGTGCAATTCCATCGAGGTTCCTTCACATTTGATAATCGAGGTACAATGAAAATATCTAAGTGTTATGTGGACTATCTTAGTGCATTACCTAATACTGTATATACTACTATTTTGTACATTTAAGTATCCTTGCATTTTTTTTTTCTTCCTTTTCTTTAGGGGTATTCCTAGTTAAGGATCCAAAGTGGTAGGTGAAGGATCATGAAGACCTTGCAGTTAAGTCTTCTTTATGTGTGTTTCTGATTAAGGACCAAGACCAATAGGCAAAGAACCACTAAGACCCACACTTTTTGTTCTTCTTTATTTACATTTAAACGAACATCCCTGTATTTTTTCTTTTCTTTTCTTTGAGGATGTTCCTAGTTAAGAACTAGAACCGACAGGCAAAGGGCCACTAAGAACCCCAATTTATACCTATCTCTACTTAAATTCTTGCGAGCATTCTATACTATATATTATAGTTGCATATTTAGACTATTATGTTTGTGTGTGTACAAGGACATTTGTGGAGGACTCGAACTTATTAAGCCATTGAGTCTACAAGAAAGCCTTCAAAGAAGAATATCTAAAGTTACACTTAACCATCTGAGTCTCGTAGGTATTTTACAGCAGAAGCACTAACTTACACTGTACAAGCACAGGAGTCTTGTGGGCTCTAACTAGACACCCGTCCAAACTAAAAGAAGCTGGTGGCAAGTCTTTCACTTAAAAATCCCCACGATGGACCCTCCACTCCATTGCATATAAAACCCCTTAACCGCATGCAGGCACTAAATAATCTCCACAAGAGTAGAATTGTTTATGTTATCCGAGCCATCAGATCCTCCGGATCCGAAGCTAGAGGCCTGAGACTGTGTTTTGCTCTCATCCAAATAGGTATCTCTATAGTTTGCCAGACGAACAGTGTTGGAGAACCATTAAAAGTTGCCTTGCAGAGGTGACTACCTTCGCCAAGACATACTGAACCAATAATTACGCATGGGCAAGTTGGTAAGCTAAATCTTGGTTTTGGACAATAAGCATCTGAACACTGCTCTTTTCCAAACACCTGAGCTTGGAATCCAACTATCTTTTAAGAGGCCAAGTATATGAAGTGGCACAGACCGGTCAAGTCTAGCTTTGTGCACCTCAAGGACCCTTCCATATATTTTGGTTTACTCCCATGTCTCAAATTCCCAAGTTAACAAATTTCTCCACTTACAAATACATGACATAAAACGAGCAACATAACGTAGATGATGTAAAATTTAAAGTATTGACAGCTAATGAATTCTAAAAGGGTGTAAAGAACCTTCGATCGATAAGCCAAGGACTTATAGTGCCACATATAAGTTCCATCCTTTCTCATACGAGATTGACTATAAAGTTCATCGAGGCACATCGATTGCATGGTTACAAATGCAAATTGTTGAGGAGTTGTTATCATCAAAACTGTTATCGGATGGAAGCCGTTAATGTTATCGCTCATTACTACGTCGCATAGTCTGTGTCCCAAATAAAAATTGCATTGTATAAGAGTTTGATTATTGTGAGATTTTTGATGTATACTCTTTTTGTTACAAGTGACGAATTACAAAGTGAATCACTCACGCATTCTCATAAATCTAATCCCAGGCCAAAAGGAAAAGCGGTGTATTTGTGACCAAATGTAATCTAGGAGAGATGCTGAGTTGATTTATGGCCTTCTATTGTTTATGTTTGCCGACTTTTTTGTACAATGTATGTGTACAACAACTCAGGGAATTTTTGCAGGTTATTAGAGCCTATTTTTTAAATATTACATGGAGTTGATTTGCAGTAATTGAATTAGTTTCAGCGGGGTTGCATTAACAGAGTTGAAAACGGACTTAGTTATCTTCGCTTTCTTGATTGCAGGCTATAGTAGCAAAATTAAAAATAAGAATCCCGGTAGGAATAGGTGGTAATGAGCATCCGTAAAATGTAGGCATTGCCTTTTTCATTCATGGTGATAATTTTTGTAGATCTAATTTATTCATCATATTTGTTATAGTTTACATAAGCTAGAGATCAAGTTTCATGCCCATTAGGGGATTTTAACCTATATATTTATTGGACAAAAGTTACTAGTAACCATTTCTATTATTTTTTTCAAAGACACAAAAAAGTGGTTAGGATCATCCAAATGTAATGGTTTTACATGAGCTACCTAATTTCTACATGCAACGTATACATGATGAATGGCTTAAATCTTCCAAAAACTGTTCTAGGTAGAGCGTCTATCTCTTGAGATGCACTCATGAGCATCTACTCTTCCCAAGACTTTTCAAAATAAATTACTACATTGGTCTATCACTACTAAAATTGGAGCTTTATAAGACGGTTTTAACATAACCATCTTATAAAAATTTATATAAGACGGTTATGGTTACCCGTCTTCTATACTATAAACATATAAGACGGGTTTTACATAACTGTCTTACATAAAATTATATAAGATAGTTTTGAAAAATTATCTTATATTATTAGATTAATATAAGACGGTTCTTAAGAATTGTCCTATATTATTAAAGAAATATAAGATGGTTCCCCAGAACCATCTTATATTACTCTAATAATATAAGACGGTTTTTCAGAACTGTCTTATATTACCATTCCTACGGCGATGGGTTTATAAGACTGTTAAAACTGACTATAAAAGACGGTTACCACACCATCTTATACTCGGCCATCTTATAAAATGAAATGCTATACAAGACAATAGAACTGTCTTATATTAAAGATATTATTAGATGGGTTTGAATAACCATCTTATATAAGTTAACGGTTCCCAAATACCCGTCTTATAAATATGAATAAATATAGGATGGTTTCTAAATACCCGTCTTGTATAAGACTGTCTAATAAAAGATGGTTTTTCAATAATCGTCCTATATCTATATAGGATGGTTATTGAAAAACCATCCTTTATATAGATGTATATAAGACAGTTATTGAAAAATTATCTTTTATACAAATGTATATAGGATGGTTATTAAAAAATCATTCTATATACAAAACTATATAGGATGGTTTTTGAATAACCATCTTATATACAGACTAGTATGTAGAATAGTTATTAAAAAATTGTCCTGTATTTCTCAGACAATATAGGATGGTTTTTCAATAACCATCCTGTATTGCTTATACTTTCTTTACAAATCGTGTTGCCCTTTTTGTTGGTTTCTGTTCATACATTGTTTCTACTGTTTCTAAAGTTTAACACTTCATCTGTTTATACATTCAATATTTTCAACATTCCACATCGAACTTCTCCATACTTCTTAATGAAATAAAGAAAACATACATAGACTTAAATTTGAAAAGAAAGGAACATATGCATCCAATTAGTGCAATGTAAATTATATATCTGTGATAAAATTGATACATGTTTAATAACATTAGATATCTACAAATTAAAAGTAAAAAAAATATTCAGTACATTCCATTCTGATGTTATCTATGTCTAATTAGAAGTAACTCTTGCTCCCCAAATCAACCAGCAAGAAAACAAATATTACATCAATGAGAAATATTATTGTTGGAGTCATTTAAGAGATGTAGAAAACTATAAGACATACGTCTTATGAAACTCAATGGAGGCTATCTAAAATGATCATAATCTAGTATTTACAAGCATTATATAAGCCCAAAATCAGTATCCTATACAATAGAAAATGTATGGTAAATGCGCATTTACAAGCTACATTTTGCACGTCATGTTGAATGAAATATCACAATCCAAGACATGGGTCTTCTCTAACTCAATGGAGGCTATCTAGAATTATCATAATTCAGCATTTACAAGCATTGTAGAAGCCTAAAATCAGCATCGTATATAGTAAAAAATGCATAGTAAAAACACAAATCCAAGTTACATTTTGCATGCTTTTTTGAATGAAACATCAAAATCTAAGACATGAGTCTTCTTAAACTCAATGGAGGCTATCTAACATGATCGTAATCAAGCATTTAGATGTATTAAAGAAGTCTAAAATTAGCATGATATATAGTAGAAAACGCATATTCAAGTAACATTTGCATGCCTTTTTGAAAGAAACATCAAAATCTAAGACATAGGTCTTATGAAACTCAATAGAGGCTATTTAGAATGATCATAATCTAGTATTTACAAGCATTACGGAAGCCCAAAATTAGCATCATACACAGTAAAAAATGTATGGTAAAGACGCATTTACAAACTACATTTTGCATGCCATGTTGAATGAAACATTGAAATCTAAGACATGAATCTTCTCAAACTCAATGGAGGCTATCTAGAATAATCATAATCTAGCATTTACAAGTATTGTAGAAGCCCAAAATTAGCATCGTATACACTAGAAAATGCATGGTAAAAACATATCCAATTGACATTTTGCATGCCTTTTTGAATGAAACATCAAAATCTAAGACATGGGTCTTCTTAAGCTCAATGGAGGCTATATAGCATGATCATAATCAAGCATTTAAAACCATTAAAGAAGCCCAAAATAAACATAATATATAGTATAAAACACATAATAAAAAACGCATTTACAAAGATCATAATCAAGCATTTATAAGGATTAGAGAAGTACAAAAATAACAAATAAGAGAGATCCAACCTAATGAGAGAAAACTGATTCTCTTTCTTCTTCTTCTTCTTCTTCTCCTTGAGGGTTTTGGGTTCAAAAAATTAGAATGAGGAAAATGGTGGGGGGGAGGGGTTTTAAAAAAAATTGTATGGGGGAGGGGGGTCGTGATTTCTCTCCTCTCATCTCTTCTTCTTCTTCCCTCTTCTTCTTTTCTTCTCTTCTTCTTCTTCTCCACACAGGGTTTTGGATTTCAAAATTTTGAAGTGGGGGGAGGAGAGGGGCAGATTTTAAACAATTATAGGAGGGGTTTGGGATTTTAAATTTTGAATTTGAGGAGAAGGGATCTTGGAACATAGGACGGTTTTTAAACCGTTCTATATTTTGAAATAATAAAGGACGGTTCTGTAGAATCGTCCTATATAAACATGAATATATGGTGGTTTTGAGAACTATACAGTAGTAAACCCATCATATATTGTAATGAATAAAGAATGGCTCTTTAGAACCATCCTATATTTTATTAATTATATAAGACGGGTTTCAAAGAACCATCCTATATTAATGGTCTCTTTGCGTGCGAAATGTTCCCAACCAGCCTAGCGAATTGGACTTTTAGCACCTCCAGAAGACCTTTCACATGGTTGCTATAGAATAGGACAAAAGAGTAGTTGTAGGAGGATTCGTGCATTGACACTTGACACTTTTACAACTGCAACTAGTGCTTCAACCTTCAGATGGTGCATACCATCTCCTAGGGGCTGTTGCCCCCTTGGACCCCACCAGGGCTGTCGCCCTAGACCCTGCTTATCAGGGGCGCTGTCCTTGAACCCCCATTATTCCTTCTTATAACTATTGGAAGCTCTAATGACCTAATCAACAACTAAGTTGGTCATAATAGTATACTACAATATCATACCACTGTGCACTCCTAGTGGTATCTTATTGAAGTGGGCATTGTCATATACCAGCATAATGAAAAAAATTACAAGAACGACTACTACCCAAATGATATCAACTAAGGAAATACAAGTTTGGGACAAAGTGCATGAAAATTGAACCCAATGTTCAAATTTTTGTTGAAGAAGTCGAGAGTCAATTCAACTTTAACTTATAAGATATCAAAAAATAAGACGATTATTAAGACCCATCTTATATAATTTTATATAAAACGGTTCTGACAAACCGTCTTATATTATTACAGTAATATAAGATGGTTCTTATATTCCTTCAATAATATAGGATAGTTCTTACGAATCATCTTATATTAATCTAATAATATAAGATGGTTTTCTAGAACTGTCTCATATAAAATTATAAAAGATGATTATGTGAAACCTGTCTTATATGTGTATAGTATATAAGACAGGCTTCTAAACGACAAGCTTCTAGATACTTATGATACACTTGATGACTTATTAATGCTTAAACTCGAGAGAGTGTTAAGTAGGGGGAGCGACAACCCTAACAAGAGAAGCTACAAATATGTGCAGATTGTTGATGGAATTGCTAGAAAGCACAGACAATTATAGGAGGGAGAGTTGGTTGAAAGACAAACGTATAATTTGGGAGAGCTAAATCAAATTGAAAGTATTTAGTGCATCGTCCTCTCGATGGGTAAGAAGTCCAAGCTCTATTTTCATGTATGATGAAACTTTGTGGTGTGCCAAATTTCACAAATCTTTCGATCAAGATTGATTCAATTACACACACAAAAGGAGACAAGGAGATTTATGTAGAGTAAAAGCAACAGCCACTCTTTTCAATTGTCAATTCAACCATTCATCTAGTGTTGTGTGATATGGACGGGTGATATATAAAAGTTTTCCGCCATTTGATGCTTACTTGGCCTTGACATGAGGGGTTTTTGTTGATGATATAGATCATATTATCGTTTACTATAGTTTCTAGCATAGTTACAAAGTATGGGTAAAAACTTTAAATCATTTTGGTCTGCAGCCCTGCACATGATTGTCAAGTTTCCCGTGTCTCCATTATTAATGACTCTAAATTGACCAAAAGAAAACGAGTAAAATGAGTGAGAACAATTTCACATTCAAGCATCTAGATTAGTCTATTTCTAAAGATGCTAATTTGCTTCTATAATGATTAAAATACCCTTGTTTAAATGACGTACAACTATGCTCTAATAAGGATATTCTTGTCTTTTTCTTGAAATCACAGATTATCTCTAGTTCTATGAGCAAGTCAAAGTACTAGCAGGGCCAACTCTTTCTCATGATCCAAACCATTTATCTACTGTTGTGTTGCATGGATGTGAGTGATATATAAGTTCTCCGCCAGCTATTGATGATACAAGCATTTAATGTACATACAGTTGGTCCTAGGTTCCCATTCTTAAATTATTCTACAATGGACGAATGAAAACTAGTAAAACGAGTAAAGGTGATAAGAATGAGTTTCACCTTATCTTTGTTGCATTATCAAACGAATGTCTATATACACTTGCATACACCAAAACGTTTGTATTTGTAAGAGGAGCTGTAGAAGTTGCGAGTTTGTAGGAAGAGATGGAGGTGTCAAGGAGGGAGGGAGTTCCTGAGTTATTGAACGCTCAAGCTCACGTATGGAGTCATGTCTGTAACTTCATAAGTTCCACGTCCCTGAAATGTGCAGTTCAATTAGGCAGAGCAGATATAATCCACAACCACGGTGGACGAATGACTTTCTCCGATTTGGTTGCAGCACTTCCGATCCCATCGACCAAAACCGGTTCCTTGAACCGCCTTATGCGTCTTCTGGTTCACTCGGGGTTCTTTGCCCTACAAACCGATGGAGCCGAAGAAGGATATGTTCTCACACCCTCAGCTAGACTCCTTCTGAGGGGGAACAAAACTGGCTTCCCAACATTTTTGCTAATGATGTTGGATCCTGTCCTAGTAAACCCTTGGCAATCATTGAGTGAGTGGTTTCAAGGGGATGAACCCATGTGCCCGTTTCAGATGGCACATGGCCTGGACCTTTGGGACTATGCTAGTAGGAACCCTAAGGTCAATAGTTTTTTCAATGAGGCCATGGCTAGCGATGCTCGGTTCGTGATGGAGATTGTTGTTAAAGAGTGTGGTTCCATTTTCCAAGACGTGAAGTCGTTGGTCGATGTTGGTGGTGGCACTGGAACATCTGCTAGGCTTATAGCTGGCTCATTTCCACACGTGAGGTGTACCGTGTTTGATCTCCCCCATGTGGTGGTAAACTCTCCTCAGTGTGGCACTGTGGATTTTGTAGGGGGCGACATGTTCAAATTTATCCCACCTGCACAAGTTGTTTTTCTCAAGGTTAGTATTGATGCCTTGGTTAAAGTTTATTTTATCCAAATAAAGTTTCGTAAAGTACGTAGGGAACTTCGAGTCACAAAGTTAAATATTTTAAAATATTCTTAATTATTACCAAGTATATTTGCCAAAGTATATTTCTCAACGTTACCTATTTATTCATTGATCTAACCCACTGATTCCAGCGGAGTTGATTTTTTATATAAAATAATCAATAATTTAAGTGGAGCTTATTTCTTTGAAAAATAAACAACTTGCAAGTAGAGTCTACTGTAAGGATGAACGGTTAGAAAGAGAGTAAGTCACCTATTCTTCCTGAAATCGAATATTTTATCCCAATGATTGTTGATCTTTATGGAGTCAACCTTATCATCTAGGGAAGCTTAGGCGTTAGTCTGCAATATCATCTATATATCGAATACAAATACACACACAATATTTGAGAAAACATTCGATCATCCCTTTCTAGTTTATTATACCTACTTATTTAAAAAACACAAGGAAAGAGAATTTAGTTCTAGTCTATATATAGAAAGTTTATTTTTAAAAAGATTTTAGAGATATGATTCTTATTGTTTAGGGAAGTGAGAGACAATATAAACACCAATGCAGATATTTTAAGTAGAGAAGAAATCTTTGTGGCCTGCTTATTCAATTGATGAAACAATCAAATTGCGTGACAACAACTTGGGTACTGGCCCACTTGTTCAACCAATGAAATAAGGTAAAGTAAAAATATTTAAACATTTAAAAATATCTACACGGGTTAATGTAAAATAAGGTTCAAGAAGAATGCCTACCTGGACCAAGAAGTAAGATTCAAAAGGCTAAAAGATTCCTATTTGTTTTATATATAATAATATTTTACTGATATAACAGATAAATTAATTGGGATTTCTAGGATTCATTGTCCTTTTCTCCATGGACTGAGCATACGACTACTGACTTTGTCAGACCGCTATCAATTCATTAATGAATACATTTTCTCGGGCGATGTCCGTGTGTCACGGACTACTACTACACAGTCCATGACCAAGGCCATACGCAGCGTCGCACGGAAATTTGACTGACATTTGGTAGATCCAACTCTTTCTCATGCTCCTCGTGGTGCTTTCAAGACCATTTTCTCTACTCATTAGTTCAATTTAAGTCTCAACTGACAAATGCTAGCATGTCTATGTCATTATTTTGAACGGATTTCTATATCACTTACTAATAAATTTGACAGAAAACAAGCACTTGTTTGTTAAGTAATTATTTTGGCATGCAGTGGATACTCCACGATTGGAGCGATGAGGAGTGCGTGAAAATACTTGAACAATGCAAGAAAACAATTCCATCCCAAGAGGAGGGTGGGAAAGTGATTATAGTGGATATGGTACTGGAAGTGATGATCACATCTTCACTAAGCCACAGCTTTTCTTGGATATGCTGATGATGGTGGAAACCGTCGGAAAGGAGAGGGACGAGTGTGAATGGCAGAAAATATTCACTGATGCAGGTTTCACCAATTACAAGATAATGCCGGTTCTGGGTATGTGATCAGTCATCGAGGTTGTTAAGTGTTCAATTTTGGTCAAAATATCCCTAATTTAGTATTTGATTGGAGCATCTAGACCATTAATTTTAAGATTTTAAATCAAATATTTTATTTTAGCTTTAATTGGTCATCCAACCGTTGAATTGTAAAATTTAGTGGTTAAATGACTATTAAAGCTAATGGACGGTTTAGATTTCGCTAATTGAGTCTTGTGCATTGCAGATCAGTCAACTCAAGCATGGACGCTCCAGATTGAATCATGGAAAGAGACTGAAGACTTTGAAAACTTGCAAAGTTCTAGCAAAACTAAGAAAGCTAGTGGACCCCACCTATCTCCTCTTCCTTCTCTTTCTCCTCTCATCTCTCTTTTTCTCTTATCCCTTTCCTTTCTTTTCTCTCTCTCTTCTCTCTTTTTCTCCTTCTCTTTCACACGTCTCTCTCTCTTTTTAAAGTCCCCTCTCTCTCTCTAAAGGGGACGTTTTTTTTTCCTCTTGTAAAAGGCTGGGCAGGCTGATATCTCTCTCTCTCTCTCTCTCTCTCTCTCTCTCTCTCTCTCTCTCTCCCGGTTACCTCCACTGCTCCACTGCTCCACTGACCCAGGCTGCATCTCCATCACGCCTGGGTTCTCTTCAACCCCTTCCCTGGACTGTACAAGGCAAGACCGGTGCCTTTATTCCCCCTGTCCCTTCTGTTTCACCGCACCGCACTAACCCTGCTTCTCTCTCCATCTGCTCTCTGATCACCACATGACGCACCACTATCCTCTCCTTGCTCCCTTCCCCCTCCCCTTCCTAAGTCCATAAACCATCACCACTCCACCTCTCTCTCTCTCTCTCTCTCTCTCTCTCTCTCTCTCTCTCTCTCTCTCTCGCACACGCACGCGTTCCCTCTCTTTCTCTTGTTCTTTCCCCTGCATTGCCCACCTTACTCTTTTCTTTCTGTCTTCCCATCACCACAAAAGCTGTAGGTGAGAACCTTTCCCCCTTCTAGCTGCTCTTTCACGCCCCCGTCTCCTATCTCCATCTCTTCCTCCTTGTTTCTCGCGTCAACCCAAACCAACACTGGCCAAACTGCCATCTTCTCTCACCCTCGTTCTCTTCGGCTAGCTGACCTAGCTAGCCCTACCGCCCACCTAAGAATCCCATTGGCGTCTGCCTAGGCTAGTATGATCCCAGCATCCCTCTTCCTCTTATCTGCTCCACCGTTCAAATTGCAGCTGACACAAACCACCAAACCCAGATCACCGGTCGGCCCAGCTCGAGTTTCCCATCGTCTTCACTAAACCCGGCACTTCTGCCCAGTCCGGTCCATCCAGCATTGTCTGAATTTTTTTCACTCGGCCACCATCAAACCCAAGCAAGGCCAAGCTTTCTC
The DNA here is from genome assembly GCA_035236585.1 of Warburgia ugandensis. Taxonomy (NCBI): domain Eukaryota; kingdom Viridiplantae; phylum Streptophyta; class Magnoliopsida; order Canellales; family Canellaceae; genus Warburgia; species Warburgia ugandensis. Next base: position 80,783,403 of record CP141132.1, on the reverse strand, counting down.
CTCTGCCAAACCAGTACGCACTGCCCAGACCCATTCGGACGGTCCTGGGGAAGAAAACCCAGAACAGGTTTTTCCCCAGATCCTTCTTCTTCCTCCTTTCTTCTCTTTCCCCTCTTCTTCTCTGACCAATTTCTCTCCTTCTGCTTCCCTGCCAAGCATCGGACGTCCTAGGAGAGGAAACCCAAGTTGGGTTTCCACTCCCGCGTTCCTTCTTCTTCTCCTTCCTCTTTTCCTCCCTCCTTCTTCCTTCTTCCCCTTCTCAGGTTTTCATCGTTTTTTCCTGGTTTTTCTTCCTTCTTCCCCTTCTCAGGTTTTCATCGTTTTTTCCTGGTTTTTTCGTGAAAAACCAGAACCTGAAGAATTTCAAAATTGCACCTGAAGATCTCAGGAATTACAAATCTGCACCTGAAGATCTCGGAAATTACAAATCTGCACCTGAAGATCTCGGAAATTACAAATCTGTACCTGAAGATCTCAGAAATTACAATTCTGTCCTATTTCAGAAATTCCAAGTGTGTCCCTATGCTATTCTGGTTCTAACTTATCTTCATTTTGACTATTCAGGGACAGTGCAATCCAGGACAGACTATTCAAGGACAGACTAATCCAGAGACAGTGCAATCCAAGGACAAGCTTATCCAAGAAGCATTTTATTTTTATTTTCTATCTTCCTTGGAATAAATATTTGTGAACATTGGAACATTTGAATAAATCTGGATTTTATTTTTTAGTTGAATTTTATTTAAAACTCCATAATTTTAAATCAAGTCCTCGTGGGATCGACCCGTATTTGCATAGCTATACTACAATAGCCCGTGCACTTGCGGTTAAACAATCAACAAGTTTTTGGCGCCGTTGCCGGGGACTTAAAATGGAGTTTTTTATAAAATTTAATTAAAAATTCAAAAAATTTAAAATAAAAAATTTAAAATAAAAAATTCAAAAAAATACAAAAAATTAGGAATTGCATTTTAGGCATTCTTAGGTGCATCTTTAGGCATTTTTAGTGCATAATCACGTTATTTCCTGAATTTGGTACTAATTGTTATTTTTCTTTTTCAGGAAATTGGAGTGGAACTTCATCAATTGATAGATTTTTCTTGCTTTCCTAGATTAGAAATTTTATTTTTGAGTGAATCTTGTAGTGAGGCCCCTTGTAATTTGCATTTTCAATTTCAATTTTTAAAGGGTTGTAATAATACAGGGCAAGTGTGGGACACGGTGGCCCACACTTGATCTTCATCAGAAACCTCACTGTAAGTCTTCTCACTCATTTATTTTCTAGATTAGGGTTTGCATTTAGAATAAATTGCATTGTTTGGTACTTAATTGCATATAGAAAGCATATGTTATAATTGTTGCATCTTAGGGTTTTGCATTAGTTTATTGCTTTCAATTGCATTTTAGGACACGTCTAACGCTTTAAGGTGGATTATATGTTGATCGAATTGCCATGGTGTGTGAAATTTAATTAGTAAGGGCACCCTACCCCACAAGATCAAGGGTGGATTTCATCACCACTCCTTGGCCCACCTAGGATAATCATCTCAAGCGCGCAACCTCTCCTTTCACATTAATTTAAAATCAATCAGAAGAGACATATAGGGTTATCACATGCTCGTAGGACCCTCTTAATAGGACACGACCATCGTTACTCTGGTTGCTTTTGATCACCGTGGTTATTGGGGTTGTCTAATAGAGCCTCGCTCTTCCCCTACCTCTGTCGACGTTTGTTGAGGTCTAAACGCCTCCTTACACGAGGGTTGTATTAACCACTTTGGTTAGAACCTAGCGGTAGCGGTAGTCAACTCTAAAGAGAGTAGGAGCGTTAGAGTAGGTTAATTAAAAGCGTTGTCCCCACAGAAAATCAAGAAAATCAAAATATCTATGCTTGCTAGCCTTAGGGGATTGCTTGATTGTGTCCTGTTATTGTGCATCATTTTAGGCATTTAGGTTGCATCATTTAGGATAGGAAAAAAAAATAAAAATCAAAAAGATCTTTTATTGTATGCCCTTTTGGATACACGACGAAACCGGTAGGTTAGTCTCGTACGACCAAAAAGACAGACCAACAATGGCTGATCAACGATCAAGGGGTAACTCACCCCATGGTAGAATTAGAGGTGATCAAGCTCCACTCATCATGAATGAGGACCCACCACCTCTAATTGATGATGAATATCAACCTCCACCAAGGAGGAATAATCATCAACAAAGAAATTGGAGAAGGAATGAAAATAGGGAATGGGACCAACAGAGTGACCATGGAGAAAATGATGTTTATCAAAATCCTCATGGACGAACCTTAAGAGACTACCTTCAACCTACACGCACCAGTACACCCTCTTGTGTCATTCTTCCTCAAAATCTTTGGTGCGTTAGAATTAAAAACGGGAGTAATTCAATTACTTCCCAAATTTCATGGGCTAGATAGTGAGAGTCCTTATTTGCACCTTAAAGAATTTGATGAGGTATGTAGTACCCAAAGAACCCAAAATATAGGTCCAGACACTGTCGAGGCTTAAGCTATTTCCTTTCTCTTTAAAGGAAAAAGCAAAAATGTGGTTTAATGCACCGCCACCGGGTTCCATAAGGACTTGGAATGAAATAGTAGGGAATTCTTGAAAAAGTTTTTCCCTACACATAAAACAAATACACTCCGTCGTAAGATAATGAACTTTACCCAAAAAGATAAAGAATCATTCTACCAATCTTTGGGAAAGGTTCAAAGATCTATTGCTTACTTGCCCACATCATGGCTATGAACCATGGCGCATTATCAGCTTCTTTTATGAAGGACTTAATTCTGACATGCGCCAGTTTGTAGAGATGATGTGCAATGGTAACTTTTGAATAAACAACCGGATGAGGCGGAGGAGTATTTGGAATGGCTAGGAAAGTGCACGGACACAGGTGACTCAGAAAGAGTAGAACATTATGATAGACCCAAGGCCACTACCACATCTACTAGGGGGGGCATGTATGCCATGACTGAAAAAAATGAAATCGGTGCCAAGGTAGCAACCCTAGCTAGAAAAGTAGAAGCCATGGAAATGGGAACGAAAACCTTAACTAATGATGAACAAGTGTGTAGCATTTGTGAAAGTACATCACATCTTACTCAGGAATGTCCTACCATCCTGCATTTCAAGATGTACTTCATGATCAAAGCTAATGCACTCAATAATTATAAAAGACCTTTCTCCCCATATTCTCGAGACATATAATCCCAAGCTGGAGAAACCATCCAAATTTCAATTGGAGAAATGGACCTAATGCAAATGTCTCACAATCGAGGCCCATACGAGTCATCAACAACCAAACCAAGGACTACTTGCTCCACCACCATACCAAACTCATCAACCTCATTCTCCTGGACTTTACTTGCCCCCACCTAAAAGGCATGTAGAGGGTAATCAAGTTAATCAAAATCGGGAAAGGAAAATTTCTCAATTAGAAAAGTACGTGAATGAACTAAAAAACATGATGAGTCAAATGATGCAAAATATGGAAAAAGGAAAATTCCCGGCTCAACCTCAAGCAAACCCTAAGGGAGTGCATGCGGTTAGCATTAATGCATCCGATGAAACATCTAGCTCTACCATTGAACAAACTAAAGATGTTACTATTCTTAGGAGTGGTAAAATAATTGAGAAAGATGAGCCTAAAAAGATTGAAAAGGTAGAAAAACCTAAAGAAAAATCTAAAGAAAAGGACCATGTTTCACTGTTGAGCCATGTCCAGGTCCACTCGCTCCATTCCCTCAAAGGTTGCGTCAAGCCCCAAAGTCTGCATCTAATGATGAGATTTTAGAGATTTTCAAGCAAGTCAAGATCAACATACCGATCTTAGACGCTATAAAACAAATCCCATCATATGCCAAATTCTTAAAAGACTTATGCACCATCAAGAGAAAATTAAATGTCCAAAAGAAGGCATTTTTGGTGACCGAACAGTTAGTTCTATTCTTCAACACCATACACCACCAAAGTACAAGGATCCTGGTTGCCCCACTCTTACTTGCATTATTGGCAACTACCAGATAAATCAAGCTCTTCTTGATTTAGGATCTAGTGTAAACTTATTACCATACTCGGTATACGAACAGTTAGGTCTGGGTGAATTGAAACCTACATCTACTACGCTCCAGCTAGGCGATCGTTACGTAAAAATACCGAGAGGGGTAATAGAGGATGTGTTAGTCCGGGTAGAACAATTTTGCTTCCACTGTCGATTTTACGGTTCTAGATACACACCCGGTGGTGAATGAGAAGAATGAAATACCAGTCATCCTGGGACGACCATTTTTTGCTACGTCCAATGCCTTCATCAACTGTAGAAATGGTGTGATGAAATTGTCCTTTGGCAATATGACAATAGAACTTAACATTTTCAATATCTGTAAGCAACCTGGTGAAACTATTGATGATTTGCACTGTATTAACATGATCAATTCAGGTGTGCAAGATCAGTTTCAGTCATCTTCCTTATCGGACCCACTTGAGGCCTGTTTGGCTCATTTTAATGAGTGTAATGAGGATGCATTAATAGAGGAAGTTAATGCCCTCCTTGATTCTGTTCCTATCATGGAAACAGAAAAATAGAAACCTCCTTTCGAGGACCTTCCACTGAGGGAGTCCACTCCCCTTCCATCATTCATAGAACCTCCTAAGCTTGAATTGAAATCTCTACCATCAGATTTAAAATATGCCTTTTTAGGAGACAAAGAGACTTTTCTGTAATAATTTCCTCCCAATTAGAAACATCTCGGGAGGACAAATTAATAGACACTTTAAAAGAACACAAAGGTGCTATAGGATGGACCATAGGCGATATAAAGGGCATTAACCCTTTAATCTGCACCCATAGGATCTATCCCAGAGGATGAAGCTAAACCATGTCGTCAAATGCAAAGAAGGTTAAATCCTAATATGAAAGATGTGGTTAGAGCGAAGTCCTAAAGTTGCTTGATGTGGGAATCATCTATCCCATAAGTGATAGCAAATGGGTAAGTCCTACTCGGTGGTTCCAAAGAAGTCTGAGTGACGGTAATAACTAACGCCAACAATGAATTAATCCCTACCGGGGTTACTCTTGGTTGGCGTATGTGTATCGACTATCGAAAGTTGAATCTTTGTTACAAGGAAGGACCATTTTCCTTTGCCCTTCGTTGATCAAATGTTAGAAAGGGTTGCAGGACACCAAGTACTATTGTTTCTTAGATGGTTATTCAGGGTATAACCAAATAGAAATTGCACCCGAGGATCGGGAAAAGACCACATTTACATGTCCGTTTGGCACTTTTGCTTACAAAAGAATGCCATTTGGATTATGTAATGCTCTGCCACATTTCAACGTTGCATGTTAAGCATTTTTCGGTGATATGGTGGAGAGAATTTTAGAGGTTTTCATGGACGACTTTTACTGTTTTTCGGTAATTCATTTGAAACATGTCTTGAAAATCTAAGAAAAGTCTTAACTCGTTGTAAAGAAAAGAACCTAGTGCTTAATTGGGAAAAATGTCATTTCATGGTTCCTAAGGGAATTGTCTTAGGTCACATTGTGTCATCTAAAGGTATAGAGGTAGATAGAGCTAAAGTTGATCTAATTTCCAATCTACCCATTCCAAAATCTATTAGGGACATTCGATCTTTCCTAGGTCATGCGGGATTCTATCGGAGGTTCATTAAGGATTTTAGTGCAATATCTAGACCACTATGTCACCTCCTCACAAAGGATACTCCTTTTGAGTGGACTAAGGATTGTCAAGAAGCATTTATAAAGTTGAAAGACAAGTTGACAATCGCACCTATCATGCGGCCTTTGATTGGAGTCTACCCTTTGAAATCATGTGTGATGCCGGTGACTATCTTTGTAGGAGCCGTCTTAGAGACAGAGAAAAGAAAAAGAAGCCATACGTCATCTACTATGCCGGTAGGACCTTAAATAGCACCCAAATGAACTATTCTACTACGGAGAAAGAACTCTTAGCGATTGTCTTCGCATTGGATAAATTCGGGTCTTACTTGGTAGGATCTAAAATAGTCATATTCACCGACCATTCGGCCCTCAAGTATCTTCTTTCTAAGAAAGATGCTAAGCTAGACTAATTAGATGGATTCTCCTACTCCAAGAGTTTGACATTGAAATAAAAGATAAAAAGGGAGTAGAGAATGTGGTAGTGACCATTTGTCTCGCTTAGTCCTAACAGAGCCTTTAAATGAGTTGCCAATTAAAGACACTTTCCACGATGAGCAACTTTTTCATGTTTCCCATCCTCCCTGGTTTGTCGATATTGCAAATTATTTAGTCACAGGGAAAATTAGGAACATTGGACTAAACAAGAAAAGAAAAAATTCTTTTCCAATGTTAAGCATTATTTCAGGATGATCCATACTGTTTAAATACGCTGAGATCAAATCATTAGGAGATGTGTCCACGACTTAGAACAACATAGTGTTATCTCCTTTTGTCATTCGAAGCATGTGGAGGACATTTTTCTACCCGAAAACAATGGCAAAGATTTTGCGGTGTGGTTTTTATTGGCGTCGTTGTTCAAAGACACACATGTGTTTTGTAAATTATGTGAGCAATGTCAAAAGTTAGGAGGATTAACCCGTAGGAATATGATGCCTCTAAATCCTATTCTTATCATAGAAATTTTTGATTGTTGGGGTATAGATTTCATGGGTCCATTTCCACCTTCTTTTGGCTACATTTATATTTATTGGCTGTAGACTATATTTCAAAATGGATTGAGGCTATCCCATGTAGGCATAATGATCACAAAATAGTTCTTAAATTTTTAAAAGAAAACATTTTTTCTAGATTTGGGACTCCTCGAGCCATTATAAGTGATAACGGTACACATTTTTGCAACAAACCATTTAAAGCACTAATGAAAAAATATAATATTACACATAAAGTTGCAACACCGTATCACCCACAAACAAGTGGACAAGTAGAAGTATCAAATCGGGCCATCAAACAAATCCTTCAAAAGACTGGTAACCCAGATCGAAAAGATTGGTCTCTTAGACTAAGCGATGCGCTACGGGCTTCTGATCGCACATCGCACCGATTGGTATGTCTCCCTATCGTATTGTATACGGTAAGGCTTGTCATTTACTGTGGAATTGGAACATAGAGCCTATTGGGCAATAAAGACATTCAATTTCAATATGGATAAAGCAGGCTCACATCGCAAGCTCCAACTTAATGAGTTGGAAGAGATCAGGCAAGAAGCTTATGAGAGTAATAGGATATATAAAGAAAAGATGAAAGTTTTTCATGATAAGAACATAATGAGAAAATCCTTTACTCCAAGCCAAAAGGTTCTACTTTACAATTCTAAGCTCCACCTATTTCCAGGTAAGCTTAGATCTCGATGGACTGGTCCATATATAGTAAAAGATGTTTTTCCATATGGGACTGTCGAGATTGAGAATACTAGGACTGGTCATTCTTTTAAAGTGAATGGTCAACGTTTAAAGCCTTTCCTAGATTATGAGAATCCAGAAGTTGAGTCCACAACTCTGGAGGATCCTGTTTATCAGGATTGAGTGAATTTGATCTCTTTGTACCATATTTTGTATTTTGTTGTTTTCTATATCACCCATATTCATTTAAGGTCCTACTTTTTAAACATTGAGGACAATGTTTCACAAGTTGGGGGGTGTAGAATTCTAGCAAATTCTAGTTGTCTTTTAGTTTTTAGGTGTTTTCCTTGGTTTTTTTCAAAAAAAAAAAAAAAGAAAAATTTTAGGTCATTTCCTATACCATGATGAGAATTGGATTTTCTGAAGTATAATCTGGATAACTTTAGCTTATTAATAGAATTGAATATGATTAATTCATCATTTTACTCATTTTCTAAAGTATTCCATAAAAGCAAAGTCTCATATAACAATTGTACACGCAGTTGCATATAGATAATCTAGATTGATAAGTGGCTATAACTTAGACATTCTGAAGAAATTCAGTGGAGACCTATAACCCAAGTGAGTTTTAGAGCCATTCATCCTTTTTGAGAGGTTATAAATGTTCAAAATTTTCTTCAGTGCTTAAAGAAAATTGATCCCGAACTCTTAAATTTGGCTAATTACCCGAATAATTAGAATACTACCTTTAAAATTAAAGAAAGTTCATTGAATTTTATAGATTATATGAAACCTAGAAAATGATTTAGGCCATCCTTGTTGTTAACCTAAAGACATAAAGCCTACCCAGAAGTATTTTTACCACTAGTTAGCCAAGTTGAGCCTTGAATATAAAGCCATTTTCTTTTGTCACCCAAATTACCATGTACCCATATTAACCCAGTATAAATTATCCATTACCCATTTTTCTTTGAAAAATAAGTTAGAGAAGAAGGAAAAAAATATCTTTTAGTTGCAACAAAAGTAGAAAAGTGGATATCAAGAAAAGAAATATTCTTCAAAGTGAGTCAAAAATATGAAAAGAAAGAAAAGTGAAAAAAAAAAAAAAACAATATATATATTGAAGAATGCAAAGAAAAATGGAAAAAGAATATTCACTTCAGCAAAGAAAAGAAGCATTGTCAACTTTAGTAGAAGACCTCTACTTATTTTTTGAAGAAACTTTGAATACCCTTATACCCTTTCTTTGGTACCAAATCCTAAGCCTATGTTTCGTCCCAATTAAAGACCTATTGATTCTAGGATGAATATAGTCTTGATGAGGAAATGAATGGATAGGATTAAAAGAGTGGTATTTCTAAATATGCAAAGGTAATGGCATCCATTCCAAAGGGATCAAAAGAAATTCCTTAGTAACTCCCGTTCTTCATGAGTATATGTGAGATATATTTGTTTTCATTGATTCTTCTCACATAATTAAAAGAGAGATATGATTTAAACCCTCTATCTGAGAGACTTTATTTCTGAGCGTATGCCATTAGTAAGGATTGAGGTCAAAACATATTTCAGATGGAGTTCAAAAGTTAGAAGTCTACTTAGAGATAAAGATTATTCTATGTATAGACTGCATATGCACATACTCAATCTGAGATCTGAGCTTAAGTGGAATATTTTTAGCATATGGGTAGGGTTTTTTTGAATTATTCAGTCATCTTTATTAGTTTGCTAAAGTTGATAGATTTATTGAAGATAATTAACTGAGAAAAAAATGGAGATGACCTGAAAAAATTAAAAAAAAAATTAAAAAAAATTAAAAAAAATTAATTTTTTTTTTTTTTGAGCCTCTTTTGCTAGGGACTAGCAAAATGCTGGTTGGGGGGTGTGTTAAGTGTTCAATTTTAGTCAAAATATCCCTAATTTAGTATTTGATTGAAGCATCTAGACCATTAATTTTAAGATTTTAAATCAAATATTTCATTTTAGCTTTAATTGGTCATCCAACCGTTGAATTGTAAAATTTAGTGGTTAAATGACTATTAAAGCTAATGGACGGTTTAGATTTGGCTAATTGAGTCTTGTGCATTGCAGATCAGTCAACTCAAGCATGGACGCTCCAGATTGAATCATGGAAAGAGACTGAAGACTTTGAAGACTTGCAAAGTTCTAGCAAAACTAAGAAAGCTAGTGGACCCCACTTATCTCCTCTTCCTTCTCTTTCTCCTCTCATCTCTCTTTTTCTCTTATCCCTTTCCTTTCTTTTCTCTCTCTCTTCTCTCTTTTTCTCCTTCTCTTTCACACGTCTCTCTCTCTTTTTAAAGTCCCCTCTCTCTCTCTAAAGGGGACGTTTTTTTTCCTCTTGTAAAAGGTCACAGGTGCCGATATCTCTCTCTCTCTCTCTCTCTCTCTCTCTCTCTCTCTCTCTCTCTCTCTCTCTCTCTCTCTCCCGGTTACCTCCCTTGCTCCCTTTGCTCCACCGACCCAGTGCATCTCCATCACGCCCGGGTTCTCTTCAACCCCTTCCTGGCCTGTACAAGGCAAGACCAGGTGCCTTTATTCCCCCGTCCCTTGTTTCACCGCACCGCACTAACCTTGCTTCTCTCTCCATACGCTCTCGATCACCACATGACGCACCACTATCCTCTCCTTGCTCCCTTCCCCTCCCCTTCCTAAGTCCATAAACCATCACCACTCCACCTCTCTCTCTCTCTCTCTCTCTCTCTCTCTCTCTCTCTCTCTCTCTCTCTCTCTCTCTCTCTCTCTCTCTCTCTCTCTCTCTCTCTCTCTCTCTCTCGCACACGCACGCGTTCCCTCTCTTTCTCTTGTTCTTTCCCTGCATTGCCCACCTTACTCTTTTCTTTACGTCTTCCCATCACCACAAAAGGCCGTAGGTGAGAACCTTTCCCCCTTCTAGCCGCTCTTTCACGCCCCGTCTCCTATCTCCATCTCTTCCTCCTTGTTTCTCGCGTCAACCCAAACCAACACCGGCCAAACCGCCATCTTCTCTCACCCTCGTTCTCTTCGGCTAGGCGACCTAGCTAGCCCTACCGCCCACCTAAGAATCCCATTGGCGTCTGCCTAGGCTAGTATGATCCCGGCATCCCTCTTCCTCTTATCTGCTCCACCGTTCAAATTGGTACCGACACAAACCACCAAACCCGGATCACTTGGGTCGGCCCGGCTCGAGTTTCCCATCGTCTTCACTAAACCGGCACTTACGCCCAGTCCGGTCCATCCAAAGATTGTCCGAATTTTTTCACTCGGCCACCATCAAACCCAAGCAAGGCCAAGCTTTCTCCTCTGCCAAACCAAGACGCACCGCCCGGACCCATTCGGACGGTCCCGGGGAAGAAAACCCGGAAACGAGGTTTTTCCCCGGATCCTTCTTCTTCCTCCTTTCTTCTCTTTCCCCTCTTCTTCTCGACCAATTTCTCTCCTTCGCTTCCTCGCCAAGCATCGGACGTCCTAGGAGAGGAAACCCAAGTTGGGTTTCCACTCCCGCGTTCCTTCTTCTTCTCCTTCCTCTTTTCCTCCCTCCTTCTTCCTTCTTCCCCTTCTCAGGTTTTCATCGTTTTTTCCTGGTTTTTCTTCCTTCTTCCCCTTCTCAGGTTTTCATCGTTTTTTCCTGGTTTTTTCGTGAAAAACCAGAACCTGAAGAATTTCAAAATTGCACCTGAAGATCTCAGGAATTACAAATCTGCACCTGAAGATCTCGGAAATTACAAATCTGCACCTGAAGATCTCGGAAATTACAAATCTGTACCTGAAGATCTCAGAAATTACAATTCTGTCCTATTTCAGAAATTCCAAGTGTGTCCCTATGCTATTCTGGTTCTAACTTATCTTCATTTTGACTATTCAGGGACAGTGCAATCCAGGACAGACTATTCAAGGACAGACTAATCCAGAGACAGTGCAATCCAAGGACAAGCTTATCAAAGAAGCATTTTATTTTTATTTTCTATCTTCCTTGGAATAAATATTTGTGAACATTGGAACATTTGAATAAATCTGGATTTTATTTTTTAGTTGAATTTTATTTAAAACTCCATAATTTTAAATCAAGTCCTCGTGGGATCGACCCGTATTTGCATAGCTATACTACAATAGCCCGTGCACTTGCGGTTAAACAATCAACAGAGGTCTATCTGTGATTAAGGTCCAGCGGATGCATTAGTTTTATGTGAGATGATCATAGTATTAAGAGTATAGTCCTCTTAAATTAGGATTATAAATTTTGATTAAATTCTTGAATTAGGATATAGATTTTAGATCAAATGTAGATCAATTGGTAGATGATCTAAACCCTTCATCAATATGATTCAAGGAAAAGACATCTAGATCATCATCTTAAGGGATGATCAAAAGATCAATCTTAAATCAAAATGAGATCAATAGAAACAAGAAGATAGAGGATCTAAACCCTTAATCTTGATCAACAACTATGAACTGTTGATCAAAGAAATCTATAATGATCAAAATCAATGAGATTTATATGAAGAATTAGGATTAGAAAATATTAAATATGACAGATCAATAGTTAAAAACACTATTTGAAAGAGTACAGATATGATTAAAAAAAGATAAATATAAGATTATCTAAAATTATGATAGATAATGACAGTATATATGAATTGGCAGATTTCATGTGTCGATCAAGATAATGGCAGATCTTAAGGAGTGGAATTACCACATTTGAGGTAGGTGGAACCTTGAGAATGCATTTATTTAAAATGCAAGACCTATGTGGTAAACATGACCTTATTTAAAGTTATGAAATTATAGAATTGAAATATTGGTAAGATTTAATTATTAATTGTTTAGTGATTTACTTATAATGATATAAATTATCTTATTGCTTAGAATTATTTAATCATTATTTGAAAAGTATGTGTTGGAATGACATTAGCTAATTAGGTTAAGAAATTACATCATTGGTATATGAATACCAAATTAATAGAAATGGATATCATTTACATTAAATGATTATTCCTAAACTTAAATATAAAATTACATCCTTGGTATATTGATACCAAATTAATAGAAATGGGCATCATTTACATTAAATGACTATCTCTAAACTTAAATGTGAATGTCCAAGTAATGGACATGGGTAACATTTACATTAAATGTTTATCCCTTAACTTATATGGTAAAATTATATCCTCGGTATATGAAATACCAAATTAATGAGGATTATGATATTATTATAGTTTTTCTTTATGGACGAACATATTGTTTGCTAGTATTATCATGATTTTCCATACAGGCGTGGAAGCTTGCGGATTTTGTTTTTGACATGCATAGGCCTAGAGATACTTTGCTAGAAAAGTTTTAGGGTTTGGCTACCCACTTTCCAAAACTGATGATGATATAGATACCGTGTCCAAAAAAGGAAAAAAGTAGGCTGGGCCAATTATGTGAAGGTCGTCACTATAATAGCCATGGTCCACCCATATGGACATGAATATTGTATATTTTCACACTTGGTATTTAGTGGATTACTTTGGCAGTTATCTAGGTGCACTATTATAAGTGAAACTACAACATAGTAGTTCTTTGTGTATTTTTGTATTATGATGCGTGGCATGATGAAATCCTGGTAAATGCTTATTAACAAGATTTCGCACAAAGAAATATTTTCCAACAGAGGCTAGATGATTATTCAAGCCAATATAGTCTTGGTATGAATATTATTGTATTGTTATTGAAGATATTAACTATTTTCATGATTTTAACTGTTTATACACACACACACACACACACACATATATGATATAATTATGAGTTGTTGAGAAATACTCATAGAAGATTTTATATGAGAAATTACATGATAGAGTTATCAAATATAGTATGATTCATAAAAATTGAATTATTTGTTTCATATGAAATATGATGGATATGAATATTGGATTTATGAAATATTTATTGAATTATATATTATGTTGTAAATTCTATATGCTTCTTAAATTCCCTACTAAGTATAACTTGCTGAAATATTATAAATGTTTAAATGTTTACAATATCTCATATATAGATAGACAGGAGTAGATGGATACGACAAGGGAATCTAACAGCCATACTATTGATCAAGGTTATATATGATGATGGAAAGTTTGTAGTGTAATTTGGATTTGTATACTCTAGACATCATATGTAATAAAAGGGGATGTGTATGTGAACCACTGGATCGATCTTATTGTTTTTAATAAATAAATTTCTATTGATTAATTCAGTAGAAATATATATTATATACAAAAATATGTGTGTGTGTATATATATATATATATATATATATATATATATATATATATATATATAAGAGTGTGAAAGTGGCATTTGGATTTTTAGAAATAAATTTCAAAGAAAATATTTTTGTGGTTTAAATTTAAAAAAAAAATTCAAATCAGGAGCTCCATCTTTAAAAACAAACATGAAAAATTGTTTGAAAAACTCGGGTTGTCACAATATAATCATGGACCCATTGCCAAATGTATGGTATCGAGTTTGTGAATTTCTATGCAACCAAAGGCACATATATCAAGCCTATTGCCTCCTTTCTCATCTCGACTTTAGTAGCTTTTGCAAACCATAGTTTAAAAACTTGAGAAGTTGCCTTGAGGAGAACATAAAGTGAGTCGAGTTAACTTGCTGAGACTCCAACAAACTTTGGAAACATTTTTTTTTTCTTTTTTAATAGCAGTCCATTTTACTATAGACAAAATAAAATATCACTATTTTATATAAGAAATATGATACCACAGATAGACTTGAAGCATAGGTTTGAAATGTTAAAAACACCCAAAAAATGGAAAGCCATACAAAATGCAAAAATTATAAAATTCAATTTATTTATTTATTCTTGAAGATGGGTTTTAAAGAAAAATGTAAACAACTTGATGAGGACGAGTTTTATGACAAAAGATGGATCCTTTTAAACTTTGATACAGATGTAATTTTTTAAACCAAAATAAACATAGATAATTTTTCTAACTAATAATTTGCATTCCTAGCTAATAGAACAGCCAACATGAGAAGTATAAATAATTTCATGAGCATTAATTTGATGGCTTTTATCATCAATCAAGCATTAATTTGAGAAATATGAAATAAATATTATAATTTAGTCTCTTGATTGTGGATTTATACATTAAAATTGTAATTTGAATAGTCAGATTGTCCATGATCTTGTGTTTAACCTCATATAAGATATCTTTGGGTACTAGTAAAGTCAATTTCATACATCAATCAGTCACATCTAATGTTCCAGGTCTAAATTATATAGATCTAAGTATAAGAGTGATCAAATCTATAATTTAACAGTCCAATCAGGTTTTATATATTTAATAAGCTTTTTTACTCAGTGTTCTTAACCCAAATTGCCTTTAACATGGAATATATACCATTAGATTCATAGATCTACTGTCATATTGTGTTTTCAATGGTCAGATTTATAGATCTAGCACTATTAGCGTATTGTGTTTAGATAAAAAATTCAATGATTGGATGATTTTCGAATGAACTTTCATTGAGATGGATGCATAATTCATTGTGCAAAGATTCCATTCATATAAATTTTTCTATTTTGTTCTCGTAAAAAAATTGTTGCGCGCGGCAAAATTTGGTCAACATTGCTGGAGAAGAAGATCAAAATACGGTCGCACTGGTGACTATTACAGTGTTTAAAAATGTGATTTTTCAAGAAACAAAAATATGAGTTTTGTAGATCTTAGTTTCACTTTCACTCTTGTGAAATCTGGATTGCTTTTGTCACTATTTAGTGCCAAAAATAGGTGAAAAAACTACAGAGTTGTCGATTGAGTTTTGCAGAAAAATCGCTTTTTTCCTGAGCCAATATATGATTTGGCTTTGTCAGATGATGTATTCGTTTTGTCTTTATTTGACCTAGTTGATGGATCCTTGATCAGTTATCTCAGGCAGCTATTTCCCTATGTACACAGTGGTAGATTGTAAAAACAATCGGCTCAGCCAATTTTATGAAATTTTGGAGTAATACTGTATAAATAATATAAGAAAATTTACAAGTATTGTAGGAGGAAGATATGAGTCCTACATCATTTGATGAATTGTTTTATTTTGTCACCTTGCATGTGATTTTGATGCAACTAGTTTGCATTTGTGTAGGAAGAGTTTTATTTTTTTATTTTAATGTTTAGATGAAGTATTATCAATGAGGATGGGCCAACAATCAACTCTCAAGAGAGCAGAATGCACCTGCATCTTAAGAGAATCAAAGACACTAGAACCGTGACAGCAGCAGAGAGATCAAGGCTGAGCTGGCAACATGAAGGGCCCCACCACAGAGATGAATCACGATGATAGAATGCTGCAATCCCAAAAATGAACTCTCTGCAATTAACAGTACATCCATGCAAATTATTCCGGATTAAAAGCTGTGGAGTAGCATCCAAATAATGCATGTCGCCATAGAAATTGGTGTGAAGAAAGCTTAGGCCCTTCTTTCGCTAACTCATCAGCTCTAGAATTTACTAATCCAAAGAATTTACTAAACTTCATTTGGATAAAATAAACTCTAACCAAAGCATCAATGCTAACCTTCAGAAAAACAACTTGTGCAGGTGGGATAAATTTGAACATATCGCCCCCTACAAAATCCACAGTGCCACACTGAGGAGAGTGTGCCACCACATGGGGGAGATCAAACACGGTACACTTCACGTGTGGAAATGAGCCAGCTATAAGCCTAGCAGATGTTCCAGTGCCCCCACCAACATCCACCGTGGTAGTGGATTGTGTCTGGTATGCCTAATTGCACTGCACATTTGAGGGACATGGAGCTTATGAAGTTAAAGATATGACTCCATACGTGAGCTTGAGCTTTCAATAACTCACCAACTGCCTCCTTCCTTGTCACCTCCATCTCTTCCTACAAACTCGCAACTTCTACAACCCATCTTACTAATACAAATGTTTTGGTGTATGCAAGTATATATAGACATTAGTTTGATAATGCAACCAAAGAAAAAGGGAAATGCAGTCTTTTCACAGCCCTCACTCATTTTACTCAATTTCGTGTGTCCATTTTAGAGTCATTTAATAATGGGAAGCCAAGACCAACTATATGCATGTACTTTATGTTAGAGTGGGCTCGTATGTAGTTCATACCCATGTGAGTGAGAGTTTGTACATAAAAAAATAGAGGGTTGGACGAGGCTTAATTTTTAGGATAAAATAGGAAATTTTTAAATAAATAAAAATAAAAATCTATAGATGGAAAATTTTCCCGAAAATATAAGAATTAGAAAGTACTCGTCGATACGAGTCCAACGCCACTAAGAACGCGAAAAACGGAGCTCAAATGAGGGAGTTATGAGCCGTCGAAGTTGTAAGGGCAAATTGGTCTTTTGACAGAAACGTGTTACACAGGGGTCCAAATTGATAACGGCACCCCTGTCTTCCACATGTCTCTACCAGTCTGGCGAAATCGCCGGAGAGACGTGGAAAGAGACGTGTGGGGAAGAGTTTCTCTTCCCCTAGGACTCTAAACCCTATATCTATGCTCCTTTATAGGGCCAAAACGCTCCACTTTGAGCATTTTCTCTAAGTTTTTACACAAAACCCTAGCCTTGCAAAACTTTGATTTTTTCGGCGAGTGGAACCCCGGCAACACGAGCAACCCCAGCCAAGCGCAAGGTAAGCCTCAAATCTATGTTTTTCTGTATTTATTAATTAGAAAAACATTTAAAAATTTAGGAAAAAAATTAGATTTTTAGGAACCTGTGTGCACGCTACTGTTGGAGCGTGATTTCATAGATCAAACCTCATTCGTTTGAAAATCGCACCGTCCAACTAGTGCACAAGAGACCCAAGAGCAAACCCTTTAAATTTGGGAGTGATCCAACGGTGGATTTCTCCAGAAAATCCAAAAACCAGTACCTAGGGATGATTTTAGGAACTTGGGAAAAATCGTTTAAAAACCATGGTTTTTGGAAAAATCAGTGCAAAAGGAAGGCATAAATGGATTCTAGAGAGAATTCTGAAGAAAATTGCGCAAAAACCACGTAAAACGGAGCTCTGTAGCTCCGTCGGAGGCGACCAGAATCCGGTCGTCTTCTCCGGCGTCGGCGCCCTGGTGCTAACGCCAGGACGCACAAAGGACGACATCACATGATGTCGTCATCACACGCGTGGCCGGCACCGCGCGCGTGCAGGGAAAAGCCGGTTGGCGGTCGCGATGGGGCTGGGACGCGGCGCGTCCTGGCGACCGTGACGCACAGCGCGTCCCGTGCGGCGTCTGCGTCTTCGTGCGCCGGTATAAGCCAGTGTAAACCGGCGGAAAAGGGCGCTGCCGATATAAACCACCTTATGGTGGTCCGGCAGACCCCATTTGAGGGTAGTTTTTACAAAAACTTGATTTCTGGGAGCTAGAGAGGTCCAAATCACGATCCGAAAGAGGCGTTGTCACCGTATTGATGACATGGACCTAGTTTTAACTTAAAAACTTAGAAATGACCACCTTTTCTTTAGAAAAATATTAAAATAGTGATGTGACATGTACAGGTGCACGTAAATATACCGGTTAAAGAGAGTTATTAGCAAGCTAGTGGTCTCATACTGAGGTAGGTGACAACAACTAATGTTTTGCCTTGATTTTTAAACCATGTTTAAATATAGCATCATGTGTGATCGTGTTTTAAATTGTAATTCTTATTTACCGTGTATTTCATGCAACATTGAGTACATGATGGTTATTCCAAAATGAAATATTTTACTGAATAAGCTTAATTAAAATGCTTTTACAAGCATGATGTTAATTAGTTATGTTTAATTAGAGACTTATTCTTATTATATATATATAATGCATGGATTTATATGGAAATGAGAATAAAGGCTTATTAGCGGGTCCTTTTATAGGCTAACCCCAGGATGAGGGGCATGTCTTGGGGATTACAAGCTATAAGTGCTCTTGAGTTTTAGCATATACATATGATTTTCGTGTTTTATATTTGATGACGGGTGCTCTCGCCCGGTGGGCGTCATGCTAGGAGGGATAGGGCCGGCCACCCACCTTCTGAGATTATGATGTGATGATTTTATGATATGATAGACACCTGCCCATAGATGGCATTCGGTAGGGGTTTGGTAACATGGATAGTCCACACTACCGGTCTGAGCCTTTTCATGGGGACAGACGCTAAGTCTCCCGTTATGGTGTCGACGGGGAGCGGCGGTGGTTGATACCCATGGAGGGTTGCCACTGCAGCATGATGGCCCATATTCTTATTATGTGTGCATGTATGATGAGCATGGTTATGGATGATATGCTTGGGTGTGACGACACTCAGAGGTTGACTACGTGTACTCCTGATCAGGGATGTTAGTGCAATGTGGTGGGACCCATTACCTTAGGGTGCCCTTATTCTTGTTGTATGCTCCAGTTTATTGATTCATGTCATGTTTTAACTCTGTGAATTGCATGTTTTAGAATATGAAATAAATTGGCATTTATTTGAACATGGCATTATGATATCATTATTTTCATAAATGTTAGACTTTTCATCAGAGTTGTTCATTATTTCTTTCATTTATTACATTAATTGTCTATGTACCTACATAAGCGATAGCTTGCTGAGGCATTGCTTTGTTTTGCAATGCCTTAGATCTCAAGCGCGATAACAGGAAAGGCAAGGCTGTTGAGAAGCCGTGAGAGCTGCTGAAGACCATTTTTCTATAGTGTTAGACAGTGATGTGAGTCATTAAACAGGATTATCATTTGGATTTTAATATGGACTGTATACTTTATATTGGATGTGATTTAGATGTTTGGACATATGTTGGACATTTATATGGGATGTTATGATGGATAGACCCTGGCCATATTATTATTGTGTTTTGGACATTTATTTGAATTAAAATAAAGGCGCCTATTTATTTGACGTTGATTTATACGCGGATTATTTATTTATGTTTAAATTACATGTACACCATTTTGAGAAAGGAAAACTAACACCCGGAGTTTTTAAGATAGGTTTAGTAAAATGTTAAATAAATCTTTTCTCATGGGATCCCAAATGCTCTTATCAAAAAAAAAAAAAAAATTGTCTTAAAAATCCGGGGTGTTACAGCAACTGTCTTATGATTTCTCATTTTGGGACTACTTTTTCCATCCAAACACCATACTCACATGGGGTCATTTGTATATGTAATTACATGCGCCAATTCTAACGATCCTTTATAATCAACCCACAATGAATGGATGATGGAACCCAAATGGCGCTATTTATATGGATAATTTATCTTATTGGGGTTATACAATCATAAAACTTTCAATTAGTGAATTAATGTCGCTCACAAAACGTCAGCTCTTCTGTTTCTTTCACCACCCGTTTAAATTATATTGAATAGAATGATTAGTATATATTCTTAATTAGATATAATCTTCATACAATGACCCGCCCCTACGTCTCGGTCTTTCATAAGGGCTCATCATATCAACTGCCCAAATCATCAAACAGTTGAGCCATGAGTAAGGGGCAATTGCCTCTGACACTAATATATACCACTACTTGAATCTAAAGCTTTGTAGTTTTATGGTTGGCTGACAATCGTCTCTCCTTTATGGTGCAATTAAATCTTGGTAAATGACTAGCGTTGGGATTGTAGTGTTACAATAATTTAGTCTGGGATCATATTTTATAGAAACCTTCTTCCCCGTAAATAAAGCTAAACCATTAAAAAACAGAACTCCAATAATTTAATCTCATATTCTATTTTACATTTTGTATTATTTTAACGATTTTCAACATTAATGGCTTGATTTTGTATTATATGTGTTAGTTTTCATATTTTCCTCCCGCTTCGTGGAATACGAATTACGTTGTAAATAGAACTTGATAGAAATTTGAAAAGCATATTATCTTATAAGGGCACTGAGAGTATTAGTTTACCATGACTTTTCGAGTTGGGATCAAACATAATGTATTAATCCTGCACGAGTATAACTAGAAGATGTCAATTTATCGAGGTCTAACTACATTGATACTCCTTACTATTTTCCAAATGAAGGGAAAAAGAAAGAAAGAAACTTAAATTGATACTCCTCTCTTTAGTTGCATTTTTCCTTTGTTCTTTGTGGTGAAATTATTTATACTTCTTAGGTTGGCTGTCCAGTTAGCTAGGAATGCAAATTATTAGTAAAAAAAAAATCTATTATTATTATTATTTTGGTTAAAAAAATTGTGTCCGAATTAAACTTTAAAAGGATCCATCTTTTGTCATAAAACTTGTCTTTATCAATTTGTTCAAGTTTTTTTCTTTAAAACCCATCTTTAAGAATAAATAAATAAATAAATTGATTTTTATAATATTTGAATTTTTTATGGATTTCCATTTTTTGGGGTTTTTTAACATTTCAAACCTATGCTTCAAGTCTATCTATAATAGTATAATTCTTATATAAGATAGTGATGTTTTATTTTGTCTATAGTAAAATGGACTGTTATTTTAAAAAAAGAAAATATTTGCTAAGTATTTTGGAGTCACAACGAGTTAACTCGGCTCGCTTTATTTTCTACTCAAGGCAATTTCTCATGTTTTTAAACTATGGTTTGCAAAAGCTGTCGAAGTCGGGATGAGAAAGGAGACAATAGGCTTGATCAGTGCTTGTGCCTATGGTTGCATAGAGATTTACAAACTTGATCACCATACATTTGGCAGTAGGTCCACGTATATACAATCTTTTTTTCCCTCTCTTTTTTTCTGTCAAATGGGTTATATATAACACATTCTTACAACAGCCTTTACTCGTTTTCATTTGTCCATTTTAGAGTCATTTAATAATGGGAATCTAGGAGCAAGTGTAAGTTGGGGAGAACTTATATATCACTCACATCCACAGCACACAACAGCAGATGAATGGATAGAATCATGAGAAAGAGTTGGTCCCATTAGCGCTGTGGCTCGCTCATAGAACTGTGATTTCAAGAAAAAGACAAGAATGTCCTTATTAGAGCATAGTTGTACGTCATTTAAACAAGGGTATTTTAATCATTATAGAAGCAAATTAACTTCTTTAGAAATAAACTAATCTAGATGCTTGAATGCGAAAATTTTCTCACTCGTTGTCTCTTGGTCAATTTAGAGTCATTTAATAATTGAGAGTTAGGAATACCCTTAGATAACAGGTTCGTGTCTCATATCCCTTTGTCTAGGGACTGAATTTAGGAGATTTGGGAGAGTGTGAGTGATTTACTTTGTAAAAGTCTCCCACAGGTGTAAAGGCTCTTGAGCGTGAGAAGAAGTCCAAACTCTATTTTTCATGTATGATGAAACTTTGTTCTATAGATCTAAACCATTCATCATGTTTAAAATGGTTTACATAGTTTATTAATCAAATTCCATGTACATTAGATGCTTTTACCCTATGTTTTATGATCAGAAATAGTGGCTATCTATTTTTTTTTAAATTCTTTTCATAGTTCAAAATAAGTAGTTAGGCTGAGTCAAATGCTTTGATTTCTGCTGGTTAGGGTTCAGGGTTCATTCTCATTTGTTAAATGTGTTTTATCTTCTCTCACCCACCCACTTTGTGATGTTAATGAATTAAAAAATCAAAAGCTATTATCTTAAACAAATCATAAGCTTAAAAATGTTGATGCATGTGATATACAAGACAAAATATGCAGGATTCTTGAGGGACAAAAACAAACTCGCAACTTCTACAACTCTTCTTACTAATACAAATGCTTTGGTGCATGCAAGTATATATAGACATTAGTTTGATAATGCAACCGAAGATAAGGTGAAACCACATTCTTATCACAGCCTTTACTCGTTTTACTTGTTTTCATTTGTCCATTTTAGAGTCATTTAATAATGGGAACCTGGGACCAACTGTGCGTACATTACATATATTTTTAAATGCTTGTATCATCAACAAAGTGTCCTCATATCAAGGTCATGTAAGCTTTAGTTGGCGGAGAACTTATATATCACTCACATCCATAGCACACGACAGTAGATGAGTGGTTTGGATCACGAGAAAGAGTTGGCCCCGCTAGTACTTTGACTCGCTCATGGAACTAGAGATAATCTGTGATTTCAAGAAAAAGACAAGAATATCCTTATTAGAGCATAGTTGTACATCATTTAAATAAGGGTATTTTAATCATTATAGAAGCAAAATTAGCTTCTTTAAAAATAAACTAATCTAGATGCTAGAATGTGAAATTGTTCTCTCTCATTTTACTCGTTTTCTCTGGGCCAATTTAGAGTCATTTAATAATGGAGAGTCAGGAAACTTGACAATCATGTGCAGGGCAGCCAACCAAAATGATTTAAAGTTTTTACCCTAGAAACTATAGTAAACGATAATATGATCTATATCATCAACAAGCACCCCTCACGTCAAACCCAAGCAAGCATCCAATGGCGGAAAAGTTTTACTCCAGCTCGCTCATATTTTTCACCTGAAAACATGTGTTCTCATCGTGTAAGTAGGGATAAGCTTTTCATTTTTTGAAAAAAGAAAGGGACGTCCTCACTATACCAAGTCGTGCATTGTTTAACCAATGGTGTTTTAGTCATTATAGAAGCCAATTAACTTATATTGAAACGAACTAACTAATCTAGATTTCTTCTTTTCAGTAAATTTGGGCTGCTAATTAATAAATTAAAACCATTACATAAGATATTGCGGAAGTATCTTGTTACAAAATATTCCATACGAAACCAGGAGGTAATCCAGTCCATACATTAGACCTTTGATTTTTTATAGCCCAGTTCGCTAATCTATGCGATGCTTGATTAGCTTCTCTGAATAAATGCAAAAATTCTACCTACTGAGCCTTGTTGATGAGCAACTACCTGTTTTCATCTGAAAACTCAAACAATATCCGTTCTTTTCCCCTTTGAAAGAAAATATCTGTTCTTTTCCTTTCCTTGAGCAGCATCCTGCATCGCATTGATGACGGTCCTTGAATTGCCCCACACTCCTGAAGACATGGAACTTTTTAAGTCCAGCAAATAGCCCCTCTAGCTAGCGATGAAGTGGGCCTCGTTATCGAGAAGGATTAGACCTGATTCGAAACTCAGGCAACTCGAGTCAACTTGAAGGTGCTTGTGGGTAACTCAAAAATAATCGGGTGAGATTTAAAATAAAATTTGCCAATTTATACTTGTATTTATATTTTTTGTTTTATGACATAAGCTATACAGAGATTGTGTCGATGTAGGAGGTCTTTTGTTCAAATCTTAGCCCAAACTATATTGTTATATTATACAATAAGCCGACTTGAAAATTACTTGATTTACTACCGAGTTTAAGTAATTCGCATGACTTTCCTGAGTTGACCGGCGAGTTTAATAGCTATACTTTCAAGCACAGTCCAAACGTTGGATGCAATCAGATGCAAGGGAGGGCCATCTGACGGTGATTTGATTTTATGTTATTAATGTTGAAAGTTTGGTTCCATCTCTTAAGAGTTTTCTCTTTGTCAGCGAGGGCAGGACGCCATTGAACGTGAAGGTTTGCTACAATAAGTGTAGTGCTGATTAGTTTATCACATCCTCAATGAAATCCAACTTAAATAAACTAATCTAGTATAGTGCTGATTACTTTATCACATCCTTAATGAAATAGGACTTAATAAACTAATTTAGATGCATGCATGTGAAAATTTCTGCTTGGCAGTTCTCTTTCTCAAGATACAACACACTCTTAGACCTCGTACCATTACGAGTCTTGTGCTTTACATCCATGACACAAGAAGAGTTTGCTTAGCAGCCCCCCGAAAAGCGTCATTTCCCGTGGAATACCCTTGATCACAGATTCGTGTCTCATATACCTTTGGCTAAGGACTGAATTTAGGAGATTTGGGAGAGTGTGAGTGATTTACTTTGGAAGAGTTGGAGAGTGTGAGTGTTTGAATCCCCTTAATCACAGGTTCATGTCTCATATCCCCACAGTTGTAAAAGATCTTGAGCGTGAGAAAAAGTCCAAGCTCTATTTTTCATGCATGATGAAACTTTGTTCTATAGATCTAAGCCGTTCATCATGTTTAAAATGGTTTACATAGGTTATTAATCAAATTCCAGCACAGTGGATGCTTTTACCCTATGTTTTATTAGCAGAAATAGTGGCTATCCATTTTTTTTTTAAATTCTTTTGATAGTCCAAAATAAGTAGTTAGGATGATTCAAATGCATTGATTTTTGCTGGTTACCTATTTCTGGTTTGGAGAACATAATAAATGGGTTAGATCTACAAAAGACTATCATCATGTATGAAAAAAGAAGATTATAGGCTTCTTCTCACACTCGAGAGTTTGTAAGCCTATAGGGACTCACTTTGTAATTCTTTGCTTGTGCTAAAAAGAACTATACTTAACTGGAAATGTGAATAATAGTTGCCGAAGGCTCTTATTTTCACCTAGCATTGTGAATTTTTCTTTTTCTTCTTCTTTATTTGAGGGTTGAATACATACCATAGTTGTTGCTCTGTTTCATTCTAACGGAATTCATCAAACATTCCATTCCAGAATGAAAACTAGAACAGAATTGACCTTAAAAAGTTTTGATAATTACTTTTTATTATTTGAGTAAAAGATTACCATAACAGAGACCAAAATTTTGTTTTGAAATTGATAAATTTCCATATTGTTCCATTTCAACTCCTAAAATGGAATGGCACCTATGTGATTCCACAATATCATAACATAAAAAAAATGGTAGCGCGGTGCATGAAGCTCCAGTGTATGGGGGTCCAGGGAAAGTCGTACCACTAGATCATAATATAAAAGTGATGATTTAATTTCCATATGATCGTTCTGTACAATAGCATTCCTTTAGTAACCTATGGATCAGTAGGCTTAAATTCTCATGCCATAATGAAAAATGAAAAGGTCGTCTTATTTGAAACTCCAATTATGACATCCATTCTATCCCACTTCAAACCTTGGAACTCATTGTTCTGATAGAGAGAAAGGCGCTTTTCTCACAGTTCATTCTCATTTATCAAATGTATTTTATCTTTTCTCACCCACCCACGTTGTGATGTTAATGAATTAAAGAATCAAAAGTTATTATCTTAATTAAATCATAATCATAAAAACATTGATGCATGTGATATTCAACACAAAATATGTGGGATTCTCGAGGGACAAGGAACAAAAGAAATTGAATCTGGAACTAGTATCTATGCGGACCTTAGATTCAATGTGTAATACAATGACACACGCGTTAGCAACACATTGTTGTGTAGGTAATCTAAGCGAAGCCCAATAAAATCACAACTATCTTGTGGAAGAAATGTTACAATTTGTTTTGAGTTAAAAAAATAGTTGCACGCATGTTTATAATTTATTCATTTTGTATTTATTTTTGAACTATTATGCAATGTAATTAAAATACAACCGTTAGATGCACTTGATTGAAAATGAACAATTATTTTATGCATAAGGTTTTGTGCAACTACACGCATACCCTATGTAAAGAGTGCCTATAACTCATTCTCATTGTACTTTCTCCTCTTTTTCCTCCAGATCTATCAAATTCTCTAGCTTTTCTATTCTCTTTGAACTGACTTTGCCTGTTTTGGCATTCTCTTTTAAAGAGTTCTTCTACTTATGAAGTTATCTAGTTCTTATTAGAAAGAGACTCTACTTATGAAGTTATCTAGTTCATGTTAGAAAGATGACACCCAAGTGTATCAATTTTTAACATTCCAGAAACTAGAGTTTCTAATCTGGTGAAATTCTTCTTATTCATACAAGTTTACCAGATCTTTTGTATTCTCTTTTGGTTCAATTTTTCTTTGTAACTTTAATTTCTTGATCTTGTTTCGAAGGTAGTCTAAGTTCTTCTTTTGTTTTTCTAGATCATCATATTCTTTAAGATTTGCTATACGAGCTAGTGTTGTATTGGTGACTATACTCACACAATTGTTAAGGGTACTTAGTGCTATTCAGATTGCTACCAACCCTGTCTTTAATAAGCATACCAAACATATAAAAGTCTCTCTCAAAGATTTGTTACACTAATGAAAATCCTAATAGATAGGAAAAGAGATCTAATTTTTTAGATATTGTATTTTTTATTTGCTAAACTCATTCATAAATTTGAGATAATGTACTGACCCTTTTATAACAGGGCAAATCAGTAAAATCAAAAGATTGAGTCAAACTTGGTAGAATCTTAGATGTATAGCTACTAAGACCCCTTGCACATTTGGAAGGCATCAACCATCATTGCATTGAAACTAGCAATTAAGATATGTTTAAAGAACTGAATTTGTGCAACTTGAGTATTTTCCAGCAAATAGGAGGCACATTTTGTGCTTCTTTGAATATATTTGTTCTAGAGTAGAAAGTGAAAAGGAAACATTTTAAATGATGTACAAGCAAATCACTCGCACAATCTTCTATATTTAAGAGCCAAAGGGAAAAGTAGTGAAGTCAAATACGTAACTAAGCATATTCAAAAGGATATATAGAGTTGTCTATGACCAATTATGCTAACGTTCTTGACAATGGTAAGTAGGCTTTACTTGAGAAATTGTTCCATGGAAATGCCAATCAAGGACGAAGCAGGCTATCTTGTATATCATACTATGACTGGCCATGGACCGGAATTCAAATGCATCTTACTATTATGTTTCTATTTAGTGCTGATAAAGAATGTGGCTAGAAAATCAAAAGGCAACGGCATCCATCTAATAATAAATCTTGCACAGACCACAGGCTTAGAATCATCTCATTTGAGCCAACTATGTGTCATGACTCAAAAATTTTAAGCTCTTTTGTAGCACTTTACCGACTATATGTTTGTCATTTACTAAATTGATATAGATTATTCATTTTGAAAATTAATATATGTAATTAACTACATTAAATGTTATATTTTAATTAAAAATAGGAAATAACGGAATCTATAAGAAATATCTATATAATTAGATTTTACACTCAAAATGGAATCCAACGCCTCAAAGAACACTAAAAACGGAGTTAGTATGGCCAAGTTATGGGCTTTTGAAGATGAGGGGCACTTTTGTAAATTGAACTTACAAAGCCCAGGAATGAAAAACACAGGAGGTCGTTTTACTAACGACACCCCCAGATTGTCCCCTACCTCTAGCCAACGCACAGCATGGCCTTTGTGCAATGCGGCTCTGCCATGGGGCGGCACCACCTTCCTCTCCTATAAATTCCTCTTCTCCCCCTTCTCCCAGTGTGATTTCTCTCCACCCTAAACCTCCCTTTGTGATTTTTGGCAAGGAGGGTTCCAGCCGACGATTAGAGATTTCAATCGAGCATGGACGGTGGAGCTCCCAAGTAAGATCCTTCTTCCCTCTCCTTCCCTCTTTCTTCCCCTCTTCTCGTCCAGCATTTTCCGACTTCTAGGGTTCTGGAAACAGGGAACATGATCATCGGTTAGATCTAGAAAATAGCCATCCAAATGACTGCAGATCAAAGAGTAAACAACACCATTGGATTCCTTGTGAAGAGAGTATCAAAAGCCCTCAAGAAATTTCTGAATTAGAGTTAGTTTCACCATTGATTGGGCTGAAATTCAAAACTCTGGCAACAATGCATTTTCAGGCGAACCTCCGACGTGAAATTCTTGTTTTTCGGCATCAAATGAACACGGAATGACTCCAAACTTGATAGAAGTAAAGGTAAGATCCTGATCTACAAACTCTTTTAATTTGGAGTTAATCAGACTTAGAAATCATCACCTGCGACAATTGCGCCGGTTGTCTTCTTTAGCGATGGTCAGTTACACAAGTGACCTGATCTTGTACCCAGGACACACGACTGGAATGCACGCTTTGGAATGTCCTTTGGGTGTGTACAAGAATACGGTGCGGTCGCGATTCAACTGGGACGCGCATGTGTCCTGGGAACTGTAATGACCCCGAATTTTTGTAACTTATTAAAGCAAATTAATAAAGTTTGAATTTTTAGAAATTCTGGGCTGGAATATTAGGTTGTTAAAAATTCTCTATAATAGAGATTATATTATAAATTAAAACATAAAAATTATGGATGTACTTGTAAAACTGATCGAAACGATATTAAGTACGTTCAATTCTGAGTTAAAATGAAAAATCCATAATAATCTCCATTTGAGGGTAAAATGGTAATTTTACCCGTAGCCAAGAAATAAGACCTCAATATTCATAATGTACTCATAAATACGATTCCAACGCCACTAAGTACGCTTGATTCTGAGCTCAGACAAATAATGCATATTTTTCTCTAATTTTGGAGTTACAAGGGCAAAAAGGTCTTTTTACATAAAAGTGGGGCCCACAAAGTGGCCCAACATTCTAGAAGCAAAAATAATTGCTCAATGCATTATTTCTGGTAGTGGAGAATGGAGAATGCACTTGTAATAAAAAATTCTAAAGTAATAAAATATCTTGTCAAAAGAAATGATAAAAAAATCAAATTTGGCTATAAATATATCCCAAAAATTTTCAAAAAAAATCACAACCTTTCCCACAAATTTCCAAATCTTCCCTAGAGTTTCAGGCCCAAATTCTCATTCATCCCTCCCCAATCTCTATTTTCCTTATTTCTCTCTCCTCTTTCTGAGTGGAACAAGAGACCTAAATTCAATTAGGAACTTCGTTCCAGGTAGAATCTCATAAATTTCACCATCTATAACATCTTATACTACAGCATATACAGAAACCCCAAACCAATTTCAAGATCCAACGGTTCCAACAACAGAAAATCATAAAAACGAGGACAATCAGGCTATAGTATCATCAACCGGTAATTCTCTCAAATTGGGCATCAAATATACAATTTTTCTCTAATCAAGTAGGTGTAAATAATTCCTATACATATTTATTATGGTTTAGTATAATTTTTATTTTTCTGTAATTTAATTTGAATGAAAAATTGTAAAAATAAAGTAAATATTAGAGCCTTCAATTCATGGTGATAGAGAGCTCAGATGGAAATTCTGAGCTTGCAATCGATCCAGAAGGGTCCAAAATCCCTAAGGTACAATTTTCATGAAAATCTAACAAGGTTTGGACCCTCAATTGAGAGAGATTAGTTTTGCTCGGCCCAAATCAAATCTGGACCCTAGGAACAGCTATAAACTTCAAATTTAAATTGTGGAGTCATATGAACTCCAAATTAAGATCGTAAAGAAGCTATGGAAATCTTGTAATGTATAGTTTCTAATAAAAGGATAATATGTCTAAAAATTATTCCTGAATTATTCTGTATTTTGAAAATAAGTGTCCAATTTCTAAGATCTTCAAGATCTGAGGTGATCAGGTCTTCAAGATCTTGGAAATTTATTTTAAAGATGATATATTACTATAATAAAGTAATAGCTATGGTTAATTTAGACAGATCTGAGATAAATTACGGGATCTACCCTTTATGGTAGAAAAACCCTAAAAATACAAAGGGACCCACTTGATCAATGAGATCAAGTATGATCAGATCCTTGAGATTGATTAAATGGATGATATTATGATGGAATCTAGCTAGATCATGGATGAAATGTGACAAAATCAAGTGGATATGATTTTTAGATCTTAATGGATTAAAAGCTCTAAAGGTAATTAAAACCCTTGATCTAAAGGAAAACACCTAAGATCTAATGGTTGGATGATATTTAAAGGTTTATAATAATCTTAATATAATTAGTTTAATTGTCTTTTATTGGATATAAAAGTGTAAATATGATTTATGTTCTAAGTTAGAAAGCATGATAGTGTAATCTTTAAATTTTAGTATGATATGCCCTAAATGAGTAGTTTGTTAGTAGATTTGCTTATCTTAGGATCATGTTAGTGTAAATTAGAGATTTAAACATGATTCCATTATGATAAAAGTACAATTTTATGGTTTCATAACTTAGGATCATGTTAGTTTTATTTCACTAGCTTAAGTTACATTCATAGGAAGAATGTTAGTATATGGTTGTTAAACTTATATTCGATTTATGCTTTAAAGTTTACAATTTAATTATTATCACATTATATTCAATTGTTAAATAGTTGTTAAGATATAATGAGCATAAATCCCAAAAATATAAACTAATGAAATATAGAGATTCATGGACAACTAAGATGAATGAATGATTTTGACATAATAAGGGTTATAGTTAGTAGGACAATATAAGGAATGGTTTACCAATTCCTTGGCCTAAACTAAGAAAATAATGAACATCCATGGATGACATTATGCATATCCATGGAAATTAATTAAAATCAATTAGAGAAGGGACTTAAGGTAAAGAGCTCATAGGAACCTTGTCAAAGGTTGAGCTAGTACCACTCCAGTGGACTCTGAACATTGTAGTTATAGGGGGTATACAAGAGCCAAACGCTTTTCCCTCACCTCCCATTGACGTAAGAGAGGTCTAAACGCCTCCTTACATGAGGGTTGTATTAACCACTTTTTGAGCAGACTTTAACTGGTAAGTACTAGTCATCCTGAAATAAGGAGGACTTGTCTAGCAATAGGAAGAAATAAATAATCTTCAACCAAGTAAGACACTAACTGGTTGAATAATAATAAGAACATAAAAAGATAGCAAATTATCTAACCCTAATAAAAATAGTAAGTAAGATAAGGATGATGAAACAAGATGAGATCTTGTATGATAAAAAACAATAAGAAAAAAGAAACACCAATGTAGATTAGATTGTTTATGTATGATATAGATAGTATTTGTATAGATGATATTAAACCCATGGATATATGATATTCAAGGAAGAAAGAGTTAGATTATCCTACATAAGGATGATCAAAAGACCATGTAGTATGTACCCTTGATTAGAAAAATGACATTATACATATGATTTGATAGATATATGTTGATCGAGATTATGAAAAATTTCAAGGAGTAAGAATAACTTATTGAGGTAGGTGGATTATTAAGAATACCTTTACATGGAGATACATGTCTAATACATGATCTTATGTTTTGAAGTATTGACATGTATGATACAAATATATTAAGGTAAATACCTCAAATTGAAATATGATCCAACCAAATGATGAGGAAAATAAGTATTAAACGGTTAAGTTGAGAATTGAGAACAACCCTAAGTGAATAGGAAAGTAGAAAATATTCCAGCCCTAGATAAACAGACAGATAGTCTGATATGTATAAGTATTATTTTACATACAAGCTTGGAGGCTTGTGGTTTTGTTTTAAACAGGCATAAGTCTGGGATGATATGCTAGGAGAGTTAAGAGGGTTTGGCCACCCACTCTCTAAAACTTGATAATATTGAATACCAAGCCTAAGAAAGGCTAAAAGTCGGGTGGGGCAATTAGAGGAAGGCCACCACTGTGATAGCCATAGTCCTCCCATATGGACATGGATATTGTAATTTCCACTGAGAATGGTATAAGTGGATTATTGAACAGTTATTTGGGCGTGCTGTACGGATCAGACTGCAAGCATAGTAGTCATTGATTATTTTGTATTATGATGCATATGAAATTAGTATGGTGAAATGCCTTAAGGGATGGCACGATGAAATTCCAGGTAATTGTAAATTACCAATATTTTTTCCAAGAAGGGAAAATCCCAGTATAGTAACTAGTTGAGATACAAATCTCCTATAATGAAAGGAGTTGATTAGTTTTGTATGGAAATGATTATTGATTATTTTTACAATTTTAACAGATTTGTTCTTATATAATATGTATGTATAAATGTGAACACAAATGATAAGGAAATGAAATGTTCATATCAATAATAGTGGTCTGTGAATGTGTTTATGATAGAATGAATTATGGGATAGTTGAATATTGAGATTTTACTGTCAATAACTTACATTCTTATCCCTTACCAAGCATAGCTTACTAAGATATTGTAAATGTTCGAATGTTTACAATATCTCAGATACAGACAAGGAGACTTAGGAGCTCAAGACTTAAAGAACTATTGAAGAATAAGTAATAAGGGTATATCCCTTGAAACATTGTATTGAGAGCATGTATTGTATTTAGAACTTTGTAATTTGAATTGTGTATTTGAACAAGTATTGTAAGGATACAATGGGTTGTGTACTGTGAACCACTGAATGGATCCTGGAAGTTTAATAAAATCATATTCCTTCAATGAAATTTTATTTTGTACACAAATTGTACTTATGTTATGTATGAAGTGGTGACTTGGGTTTTCAAAACAAGTTTTAAAATAAAAGAATTTCTGCTGCTTTGTTTTGCGAAATTTTTTATTGTGGGGATGCCCTTACCTTTGGAAAATGTATTATAAAATGTGTTTTAAAAACTCGGGTCGTTACAGGAACCGTGACACGCGTGCCCTGTATTGTCAGATCAGGATTGTCCATATGACATACAACACCAAATTTGTAATTAAGAAGGCTACGCAACTTCGATCGACGATCCAAAAGAACAGTTGCGTTTGTATTTATGACATAGACCTACTTATACAATAAAATTTAGGATCATAAGACTATTTAATGTGACTATAGCTTAAAAACCATAGAAATCTCATAGATCAACAAGATCAAAGATGATCAAATCTCATAGATTGATTCATTTGATATATTAGGATATTAATGTTCCTAGATCATCCCTAAATTACATCAATCAACCATTAGAAACCCACAAATCACAGATCTATAACCTATAGTATAGATCTAATCGTTGAATTATAAAATAAGAAATAATACTTGGATTTTTATTTTCAAATAATACCCAGGACTTAACAAAAGTGATCTAGAGCTCGAATTGAGGAGAAATGTTATCCAAAAGACATCGAGGTAGGTAGTCTGATACTGCTAAGTTTTCAAATGCATTTCCAAAACTCTAATTAATTTATTTAATTCTGATTACCGTATTTAGTATGCTTTTTGTGATAAGATATTCTCATAATGAGTATGTAGATTTTTCTTATGATCTTGCATGCAATTGCTTCCATATTTGGTAAATAGTCTTTATATAAGTACTGCATACATGTTTTGGAACTAATTGCATAAATTGTACAAGTTGTGATGATTGAGATTTGGAATATATGCATATTTATATGCATTGCTTTCATGTTGCGAAACTCATTGCATAAATTGCTTGATTTACTATGATTAAGATTTAGATTATATATATATATATATATATGCTTTTTGGGTTATTGAGCCTTATGGGCACTATGCTAAGAGGTTGTTTATGTACGAGGTTGGCCTCCCGGCCTATATCACGAAAAGTGGATGGTATCGCTGCCAAAATGACATTGTCGCGATCACTAGAGGTGTTCACGGCACCCTTTAGGAGGACATATTCATAGTCGTCATGGAGGTTATGGTGGACTGGTCTCTAGATACCAAAGACACACGATTTCAGTTGTGTGCTAATCATGAGCATAGTGACCCTATGATTTCAGTGTTATCGATATGCATATAGCATTGAGATGGTCGTATACGAGTACTCGTGACCTGTAATGACCTCGAATTTTTGTAAATTATTAAGAAAAATGAATAAAGTTTAAATTTTTAGAAATTCTAGGCTAGAATATTAGGTTATTGAAAATTCTCTTTTTATAGAGATTATATTATGAATTAAAACATAGAAATTATGGATGTACTTGGAAAACTGATCGAAACAACATTAAGTACGTTCAATTCTGAGTTAAAATGAAAATTCTTAAATTTTCCATTTGCGGGTAAAATTACCATTTTACCCATATCCCATATTCAAGAAATAAGACCTCAATATTCATGAAGTACTTAGAAATACGATTCCAATGCCACTAAGTACGCTCGATTCCGAGTTCGGATAGATATTGCCTATTATTCTCCAATTTTGGAGTTACAAGGGCAAAAAGGTCTTTTTACATAAAAGTGGGGCTCACAAAGTGGGCCAACTTTCTAGAAGCACCAATAATTGCTCAGTGTATTATTGTTGGTAGTGGAGATTGTAGTGGAGAATGGGATGGGAATGGTGTGACGACCCGGGTTTTTTCATGCATTTTAAAATGCAATATCTAATTCCTAAGGTGGGATGCATCCCTATTTGAAAGCTATTTTATAAAAAACCATGCAATGCAGTGGAAATTTTTTAGTTTTAAACTCATTTTGAAAACCCCAAGTGTCATTTTCTTTCACAACAATCAAAGTAGTTTTTGAAAAACTTTAGAAATCATAAATGTTTTTCCTTAGGTCTATCTAGTCACAACATACAGCTCAACTATAAATAAATACATGTCCAAAGGGTTGAGAGTTTACTCACATGTATAGTTGTCTCTTTTGTTTATGCACTTGCTCATAGCACTAATATCTCCTAAGGCATCTTCTATTTGTAAGTGGAACTATCCTGAAAAATATTAAGGATAAGGTGAGTATATACTATACTCAGTAGGAGTCTATCACTATTAGTTTTGCAATGCATGCTATGTTTAAAATCATACGCTCTTAAAACATGTGCATGTTCGAACAATCACGTTTAGTATCGATATTAACAACCACTGTCGAATTGAAATACTGACGACTTAAAGAATAGCATAATCCAAGTCGAAAGTATCATATATCATAAACATAATGATATGCATCAGATGCTCAACTGAATCCAACTCATGGATATCTGGTATGGTCGACCAACCTCATGTCATGCCATATGCAATGCAAATAAATCTTCAAACCATAGGGTTCAACTATGCCCACGACCTTGCCACCGTGTGGTCCCCAGGTACTTGAGGACACAGGGTCATATGCTTTCACGAGACATATGACACTTCGACCCAGTGCCGTGACACCAGTGGTAGCCCCCTGTACCACATGCAGTCGAAGTAGGGATGTTGCCTTTTTTGGGCGTGGTACCCATCCACCTAATAGTGGTAGAGGCTGGAGGCCAACCTAAACCTCTCGGCATAGCGCCTACGAGCTTATCAGCCAAAATCATATCAGATCAAACAAGCGAAAACCTCTTTTTCAAAACCTGTCCTCTTTGGGTCCCTCACAACTGCCTGGCCCTCACAACTGCCTACCCAGCGTCTTTTGGTAACCCTCAAGGACATGCAATTTTGCAAGAACTCAATGCTCACAAATCATGCAATATATGCAATTATTTGCAAAACATGTCTATGCATAATGTATTTATTATATGCATGCTGAATTCATTTATATACTAAATAAGTCATAAAATAAGTCATGCTAAACAAGTCATATACTTATACTTAAAACGTGCATTCTCAAAACAATCATGGCTCTTTTAAAAAATCTAGTAGCGATAAAGCACCTACCTCAAAGTCTCCTGGAGTCGTGTCCTTTATCACTACAACCCATCCCTAGGTCTTATTTATAATCTCCTGGGTATGAATGGATACAAGGAGTCCTTATTAATTTCAATCCATCAAGTCATTAGATCGCTAGTTCTGCCTATTGGGTCCAAGGTCCTTGCCTAATTTATTCGTCAGGCTAGATCCTATGGTGTGGATCTACTTTCCAATAGTTAGACTCTGTAATTTATCCTCTAATCCCAACTTTAAAGTCTCATCAGGTCCGCGTGCCCCAGTTCCCAGGACACCCGTGTATCCTAGTTGAACTGCGACCGTCTTACGTGCGTGTGTACCTAAAGGCCGTGCCAAGGACCGCGTCTTAGCTCCCAGGGCACCTCGTGCATCCTGGTCGAGCCAGGACCCATGCCCCATGTTGCGCGCGCACCCGAAGGCCGCACCTGGGACAGTGTACGCACTGTCGTACATGCATGCCCAAGTAGCTATAGCATGCGTCCCAGTCAATGTCCTGCAAATGCGTCTTCGATGCAGGCGGGCCTCATCTTGGTGCCCAGGACGCCCCACACATCTTGGACGAGTCAAAAGCCTGCCGCACGCTTGCTTGCTCGCGATGCCGGCCCCTAGGGGGATGCGTCACTCATGTGCGTCACCGGGTGCGTCCCGTGACAACGGGTTTTGGACGGGTTTCAGAGGAAACCCGTCTTCTCCGGTTTCCACAGCATCTCCCTAGCCAGAAAACACCTAGATCCAGCGTGGATCTGGGCAGGGAAGAAGCAAAACTAAATAGGAAGGGGTGGGGGGCTTACCTGGGTGGTCTGGGAGAGTACCCATCGCCGATGGGTGCGCCTATTCTTCACCCCGAAGCTCCTGCTCGCCGAAAATTGTGAAGAGGAAAAGCCCACCGTTCTGGTGCGACCATATGAAGAAAAGGGGAAAGAAGAGAGGGGAATGGGTAACTGGCAATGGCTGGCCTGACTCGGGCCTGGCCGTTGTCGGAAAACTCAGGGAAACGGGGTTTGAGACGGGTTTTCAATTTTTTCCCGAAACCCCAGTTCCAAAATCGCAGAAGAACTTGTGTTTTGGGGAGGGGCAAGATGGGGTATTTATATCCTTGCTATAGCGGTGACAGAATCCTCTGAAAACGGAGTTTTTGGAGGGGTCTAGAGGTTGAAGACGACAGGGGTGCAGTTATCAAAACGGCGCCCTGTGTTTTTCATCCTTTTTCATTTTTTCGTTTTTCTGTTTAATTTATAGAAATACGCCTGATACTTAAACAGCCATAACTTCTTCATACGAACTCTGTTTTGGGTGATTTTTAAGGCGTTGGATTCTATTTTTTGAGTATAATTGGTACCAAGTTTCCTCACAAATTCCTTCGTTTACTATTTTAAATAAAGTAAAACATTTAACTCAGTTTATTTCCTATAGAATGTCCAATTTTCGTTAAAAATAGTGTAAATTGGTCGGGCATTATAAATGGAGAATGCATTAGTAATTAAAAATTCTAAAGTAATAAAATATCTTATCAAAAGAAATGATAAAAAAATTCAAATTTGGCTATAAATATGTCCCAAAATTTTTCACAACCTTAACCACGAAATTTCCAAATCTTCCCTGGAATTTCAGCCCCAAATTCCCCTTCATCCCTCCCCAAACTCTCTTTTCCTTATTTCTCTCTCCTCTTTCTAATTGGAAAAAGAGACCTAAATTCAATTAGGCACTCTGTTTCAGGTAGAATCTCATCAATTTCACTGTCCATAACATCATATACTATATTATATACAAAAACCCCAAATCAATTTCAAGATCCAATGGTTCCAACAACAGAAAATCACAAAAAGGTAGACAATCGGGCTATATTATTATCAATCGGTAATTCTCTCAAATTGGGCATCAATTATATTGTTTTTCTCCAATAAGGTAGGTGTAACTACTTCCCATACATATTTATTATGCTTTAGTGTAATTTTTATTTTTTTGTAATTTAATTTGAATGAAAAATGGTAAAAATAAAGTAAATACCAGAGCCTTCAATTTATGGTGATAGAAAGCTCAGAATATAGAAAGCTCAGATGGAAATTCTGAGCTTTTTAATCGATCCAAAAGGGTCCAAAACCTCTAGGATACAATTTTCAAGAAAATTTAACAAAGTTTGGACTTTCAATTGAGAGAGATTAGTTATGCTAGGCCCAGATTAAATCTGGAACCTAGGAACGGCTATAAACTTCAATTTAAGATTGTGGAGTCATATGAACTCCAAATTGAGATTAGAAAGAAGTTATGAAAATCTTGTAATGTTTAGTTTCTAATGAACATAATATGTCTAAAAATTATTCCTAAATTATTCTGTGTTTTGGAAATAAGTGTCCAATTTCTAAGATCTTCAAGATCTAAGGTGATCAGATCTTGAAAATTTATGTTAATGATGATATAATACTGTAATAAAGTAATATCTATTGTTAATTTGGACTGATCTGGGATAAATTAGGGGATCTACCCTTTATGGTAGAAAAACCCTAAAAATACAAAGGGACCCACTTGATCAATGAGATCAAGTATGATCAGATCCTTGGGATGGATTAAATGGATGATATTATAATGGAATTCAGTTAGATCATGGATGAAATGTGACAAAATCAAGCGGATATGATTTTTGGATCTTAATGGATTAAAAGCCCTAAAGGTAATTAAAACCCTTGATCTAAAGGAAAACACCAAAGATCTAATGGTTGGATCATATTTAAAGGTTTATAATAATCTTAATATAATTAGTTTAATTATTTTTTATTGGATATAGAAGTGTAAATGTGATTTATATTCTAAGTTTTAATTGTCTTTTATTGGATATAAAAGTGTAAATGTGATTTATGTTCTAAGTTAGAAAGCATGATAATGTAATCTATAAATTTCAGTATGATATGCCCTAAATGAGTAATTTGTTAGTAGATTTGATTATCTTGGGATCATGTTAGTGTAAATTAGGATTTAAACATGATTTCATTATAATAGAAGATGTGTTTCATAACTTAGGATCATGTTAGTTTTATTTCACTAGCTTAAGTTACATTCATAGGAAGAATGTTAGTATATAGTTGTTAAACTTATATTTGATTTATGCTTTCAAGTTGATGATTTACTTATTGCTAACTTTTATTCAATTGTTAAGTAGTTGTTAAGATATAAGGAGCATAAATCATAAAAAATATAAACTAATGAAATATAGAGATTCATGGACAACTAAGATGAATGAATGATTTTGACTTAATAAGGGCTATAGTTGTAAGACAATATAAGGAATGATTTATCATTTTCTTGGCCCAAAGTAGGAAAATAATGAACATCCACGGATGACATTGTGCATATCCATGGAAATTAATTAAAATCAATCAAAGAAGGGACTTAAGGTAAAGAGCTCATAGGAACCTTATCAAAGGTTGAGCTAGTACCACTCCAGTGGACTCTGAACATTGTGGTTGTAGGGGGTATACAAGAGCCAAGTGCTTTTCCCTCACCTCCCATTGACGTAAGAGAGGTCTAAACGCCTCCTTACATGAGGGTTGTATTAACCACTTTTTGAGCAGACTTTAACTGGTAAGTACTAGTCATCCTAAAATAAGGAGGAGTTGTTTAGTGATAGGAAGAAATAAATAATCTTCAACCAAGTAAGACACTAATTGGTTGAATAATAATAAGAACATAAAAAGATAGCAAATTATCTAACTCTAATAAAAATAGTAAGTAAGATAAGGATGATGAACAAGATGAGATCTTGTATTATAAAAAACAATAAGAAAAAAGAAACATGAATGTAAATTAGATTGTTACGTATGATATATATATAGTATTTGTATAGATGATATTAAACCCATGGATATATGATATTTAAGGAAGAAAGATTCAGATCATCCTACATAAGAATGATCAAAAGACCATGTAGGATGATTAGATCTTGATTAGAAAAATGACATTATACATATAATTTGACAGATATATGTTGATGGAGACTATGACAGATTTCAAGGAGTAAGAATACCTTATTGAGGTAGGTGGATTATTAAGAATGCCTTTACATGAAGATATATGTCTAATACATGATCTTATGTTTTGAAGTATTGACATGTATGATACCAATATATTAAGGTAAATATCTCAAATTGAAATATGATCCAACCAAATGATGAGAAAAATAAGTATTAAACGATTAAGTTGAGAATTGAGAACAACCCTAAGTGAATAGGAAAGTAAAAAATATTCCAGCCCTAGATAAACAGACAGATAGTCTGATATGTATAAGTATTATTTTACATACAAGCTTAGAGGCTTGTGGTTTTGTTTTAAACAGGCATATGCCTGGGGATGCTATGCTAGGAGAGTTAAGAGGATTTGGCCACCCACTCTCTAAAGCTTGATGATATTGAATACCAGGTCTAAGAAAGGCTAAAAGTCGGGTGGGGCATTTATGGGAAGGCCACCACTGTGACAGTCGTGGTCCTCCCATATGGATTTGGATATTGTAATTTTCACTGAGAATGGTATAAGTGGATAACTGAACAGTTATTCGGACTCGCTGTACGGATCAAACTGCAAGCATAGTAGTCTTGATTATTTTGCATTATGATGCATATGAGGTTGGTATAGTGAAATGCCTTAAGGGATGAAATGATGAAATGTCAGGTAATTGTATATTACCAATATTTTTCCCAAGAAGGGAAATTCCCTGTATAGTAACTAGCTGAGATACAAATCTCTTATAATGAAAGGAGTTGATCAGCTTTGTATAGAAATGATGCTTGATTATTTTTACAATTTTAATGGATTTGTCCTTATACAATATGTATGTATAAAGGTGAACACAAATGACAAGGAAATGAGATGCCCTTATAACTAATAGTTATTTATGAATGTGTTTATGATAGAATGAATTATGGGATACTTGAATATTAAGATTATACTGTCAATAACTTACATTCTTATCCCCTACCAAGCATAGCTTGCTGAGATATTGTAAATGTTCAAATGTTTACAATATTTCAGATACAAAGAAGGAGACTTAGGAGCTCAAGACTTGAAGAACTATTGGAGAATAAGTAATCAGGGTATATCCCTTGAAACATTTTATTAGAACATGTATTGAATTTTGAACTTTGTAATTTGGATTGTATATTTGGACAAGTATTGTAAGGATACAATGGGTTGTGTACTGTGAACCACTGGATGGATCCTAAAGTTTAATAAAAGTATATTCTTTCAATGGAATTTTATTTTATAGAAAATTCTACTTATGTTATGTATGAGGTCCCTATTGTACGTCGTTTAAGTCATTGAAACATGGGTCCCTGTTGCACATTTGCCCTCTACTAGTGAAAGGATACGCATGGGTTTTCAGTAACCTTTCTTTTCTTTTTTCTAAAATACCAAATACAAACTCTACCTAAAGGAAAGGCCTTCTTGGAGATTTATGAATGCTTTTGATGAGAAATTGTGGATTTAGCAGAAGAAGGTTATGTACACTCATATCTTTAGATTAGTAAATTCTAGAGCTGATGAGTTAGCG
The DNA here is from genome assembly GCA_035236585.1 of Warburgia ugandensis. Taxonomy (NCBI): domain Eukaryota; kingdom Viridiplantae; phylum Streptophyta; class Magnoliopsida; order Canellales; family Canellaceae; genus Warburgia; species Warburgia ugandensis. Next base: position 80,742,258 of record CP141132.1, on the reverse strand, counting down.
AAAGAAGGGCCTAAGCTTTCTTCACAGCAATTTCTATGGCGACATGCATTATTTGGATGCTACTCCACAGCTTTTAATCCGGAATAATTTGCATGGATGTACTGTTAATTGCAGAGAGTTCTTTTTGGGACTGCAACATTCTATTATCGTGATTCATCTCTGTGGTGGGGCCTTCATGTTGCCAGCTCAGCCTTGATCTCTCTGCTGCTGTCACGGTTCTAGACTAGATGCTTCTTTCAACATTTTGTTGCAGCTGGCAGTCTCTTGTCTTTGATTCTCTTAAGATGCAGGTGCATTCTGCTCTCTTGAGAATTGATTGTTGGCCCATCCTTATTGATAATACTTCATCTAAACATTAAAAAAATAAATAAATAAAACTCTTCCTACACAAATGCAAGCTACTTGCATCAAAATCACATGCAACGTGACAAAATAAAACAATTCATCAAATGACGTAGAACTTGTATCTTCCTCCTACAATACTTGCAAATTTTCTTATATTATTTATACAGTATTACTCCAGAATTTCATAAAATTTGAAATTAAGTTTTTAGAAGTTGAGGGGCAATTTGGTAATTTAATAGTAGGGCCCATTTATCTGATTTTAAAATTGAAAAGTGTGTAAAATGCAAGGGACATTTGTTATAACGGCACCCCCTCTCTCTTACTAGGAAAATTGAGTGACGGACGGCATGAGAATTTGAGCCTACTGATCCACATAGATTAGCTAACTGGGCTATCAAATCGAAGGTCCAATGTATGGACTGGATTACCCCCTGGTTTCGTATGGAATATTTTGTAACAAGATACTTCAGGGATAGGGGAGATCCGCAATATCTTATGTAATGGTTTTAATTTATTAATTCGCAGCCCAAATTTACTGAAAAGAAGAAATCTAGATTAGTTAGTTCGTTTCAATATAAGTTAATTGGCTTCTATAATGACTAAAACACCATTGGTTAAACAATGCACGACTTGGTATAGTGAGGACGTCCCTTTCTTTTTTCAAAAAATGAAAAGCTTATCCCTACTTACACGATGAGAACACATGTTTTCAGGTGAAAAATATAAGCGAGCTGGAGTAAAACTTTTCCGCCATTGGATGCTTGCTTGGGTTTGACGTGAGGGGTGCTTGTTGATGATATAGATCATATTATCGTTTACTATAGTTTCTAGGGTAAAAACTTTAAATCATTTTGGTTGGCTGCCCTGCACATGATTGTCAAGTTTCCTGACTCTCCATTATTAAATGACTCTAAATTGGCCCAGAGAAAACGAGTAAAATGAGAGAGAACAATTTCACATTCTAGCATCTAGATTAGTTTATTTTTAAAGAAGCTAATTTTGCTTCTATAATGATTAAAATACCCTTATTTAAATGACGTACAACTATGCTCTAATAAGGATATTCTTGTCTTTTTCTTGAAATCACAGATTATCTCTAGTTCCATGAGCGAGTCAAAGTACTAGCGGGGCCAACTCTTTCTCATGATCCAAACCACTCATCTACTGTCGTGTGCTATGGATGTGAGTGATATATAAGTTCTCCGCCAACTAAAGCTTACATGACCTTGATATGAGGACACTTTGTTGATGATACAAGCATTTAAAAATATATGTAATGTACGCACAGTTGGTCCCAGGTTCCCATTATTAAATGACTCTAAAATGGACAAATGAAAACAAGTAAAACGAGTAAAGGCTGTGATAAGAATGTGGTTTCACCTTATCTTTGGTTGCATTATCAAACTAATGTCTATATATACTTGCATGCACCAAAGCATTTGTATTAGTAAGAGGAGTTGTAGAAGTTGCGAGTTTGTTTTTGTCCCTCAAGAATCCTGCATATTTTGTATTGTATATCACATGCATCAACATTTTTAAGCTTATGATTTGTTTAAGATAATAGCTTTTGATTTTTTAATTCATTAACATCACAAAGTGGGTGGGTGAGAGAAGATAAAACACATTTAACAAATGAGAATGAACCCTGAACCCTAACCAGCAGAAATCAAAGCATTTGAATCAGCCTAACTACTTACTTTGAACTATGAAAAGAATTTTTTTTAAAATAGATAGCCACTATTTCTGCTCATAAAACATAGGGTAAAAGCATCTAATGTACATGGAATTTGATTAATAAACTATGTAAACCATTTTAAACATGATGAATGGTTTAGATCTATAGAACAAAGTTTCGTCATACATGAAAAATAGAGCTTGGACTTCTTCTCACGCTCAAGAGCCTTTACACCTGTGGGAGACTTTTACAAAGTAAATCACTCACACTCTCCCAAATCTCCTAAATTCAGTCCCTAGACAAAGGGATATGAGACACGAACCTGTTATCTAAGGGTATTCCTAACTCTCAATTATTAAATGACTCTAAATTGACCAAGAGACAACGAGTGAGAAAATTTTCGCATTCAAGCATCTAGATTAGTTTATTTCTAAAGAAGTTAATTTGCTTCTATAATGATTAAAATACCCTTGTTTAAATGACGTACAACTATGCTCTAATAAGGACATTCTTGTCTTTTTCTTGAAATCACAGTTCTATGAGCGAGCCACAGCGCTAATGGGACCAACTCTTTCTCATGATTCTATCCATTCATCTGCTGTTGTGTGCTGTGGATGTGAGTGATATATAAGTTCTCCCCCAACTTACACTTGCTCCTAGATTCCCATTATTAAATGACTCTAAAATGGACAAATGAAAACGAGTAAAGGCTGTTGTAAGAATGTGTTATATATAACCCATTTGACGGGAAAAAAAAAAGAGGGAAAAAAAAGGTTGTATATACATGGACCTACTGCCAAATGTACGGAGATCAAGTTTGTAAATCTTCATGCAACCATAGGCACAAGCACTGATCAAGCCTATTGTCTCCTTTCTCATCCCGACTTCGACAGCTTTTGCAAACCATAGTTTAAAAACATGAGAAATTGCCTTGAGTAGAAAATAAAGCGAGCCGAGTTAACTCGTTGTGACTCCAAAATACTTAGCAAATATTTTCTTTTTTTAAAATAACAGTCCATTTTACTATAGACAAAATAAAACATCACTATCTTATATAAGAATTATACTATTATAGATAGACTTGAAGCATAGGTTTGAAATGTTAAAAAACCCCAAAAAATGGAAATCCATAAAAAATTCAAATATTATAAAAATCAATTTATTTATTTATTTATTCTTAAAGATGGGTTTTAAAGAAAAAAACTTGAACAAATTGATAAAGACAAGTTTTATGACAAAAGATGGATCCTTTTAAAGTTTAATTCGGACACAATTTTTTAAACCAAAATAATAAAAAAAAATAGATACTTTTTTTACTAATAATTTGCATTCCTAGCTAATTGGACAGCCAACCTAAGATGTATAAATAATTTCACCACAAAGAACAAAGGAAAAATGCAACTAAAGAGAGGAGTATCAATTTAAGTTTCTTTCTTTCTTTTTCCCTTCATTTGGAAAATAGTAAGGAGTATCAATGTAGTTAGACCTCGATAAATTGACATCTTCTAGTTATACTCGTGCAGGATTAATACATTATGTTTGATCCCAACTCGAAAAGTCATGGTAAACTAATACTCTCAGTGCCCTTATAAGATAATATGCTTTTCAAATTTCTATCAAGTTCTATTTACAACGTAATTCGTATTCCACGAAGCGGGAGGAAAATATGAAAACTAACACATATAATACAAAATCAAGCCATTAATGTTGAAAATCGTTAAAATAATACAAAATGTAAAATAGAATATGAGATTAAATTATTGGAGTTCTTTTTTTTAATGGTTTAGCTTTATTTACGGGGAAGAAGGTTTCTATAAAATATGATCCCAGACTAAATTATTGTAACACTACAATCCCAATGCTAGTCATTTACCAAGATTTAATTGCACCATAAAGGAGAGACGATTGTCAGCCAACCATAAAACTACAAAGCTTTAGATTCAAGTAGTGGTATATATTAGTGTCAGAGGCAATTGCCCCTTACTCATGGCTCAACTGTTTGATGATTTGGGCAGTTGATATGATGAGCCCTTATGAAAGACCGAGACGTAGGGGCGGGTCATTGTATGAAGATTATATCTAATTAAGAATATATACTAATCATTCTATTCAATATAATTTAAACGGGTGGTGAAAGAAACAGAAGAGCTGACGTTTTGTGAGCGACATTAATTCACTAATTGAAAGTTTTATGATTGTATAACCCCAATAAGATAAATTATCCATATAAATAGCGCCATTTGGGTTCCATCATCCATTCATTGTGGGTTGATTATAAAGGATCGTTAGAATTGGCGCATGTAATTACATATACAAATGACCCCATGTGAGTATGGTGTTTGGATGGAAAAAATAGTCCCAAAATGAGAAATCATAAGACAGTTGCTGTAACACCCCGGATTTTTAAGACAATTTTTTTTTTTTATAAGAGCATTTGGGATCCCATGAGAAAAGATTTATTTAACATTTTACTAAACCTATCTTAAAAACTCCGGGTGTTAGTTTTCCTTTCTCAAAATAGTGTTCATGTAATTTAAACATAAATAAATAATCTGCGTATAAATCAACGTCAAATAAATAGGCGCCTTTATTTTAATTCAAATAAATGTCCAAAACACAATAATAATATGGCCAGGGTCTATCCATCATAACATCCCATATAAATGTCCAACATATGTCCAAACATCTAAATCACATCCAATATAAAGTATACAGTCCATATTAAAATCCAAATGATAATCCTGTTTAATGACTCACATCACTGTCTAACACTATAGAAAAATAGTCTTCAGCAGCTCTCACGGCTTCTCAACAGCCTTGCCTTTCCTGTTATCGCGCTTGAGATCTAAGGCATTGCAAAACAAAGTAATGCCTCAGCAAGCTATCGCTTGTGTAGGTACATAGACAATTAATGTAATAAATGAAAGAAATAATGAACAACTCTGATGAAAAGTCTAACATTTATGAAAATAATGATATCATAATGCCATGTTCAAATAAATGCCAATTTATTTCATATTCTAAAACATGCAATTCACAGAGTTAAAACATGACATGAATCAATAAACTGGAGCATACAACAAGAATAAGGGCACCCTAAGGTAATGGGTCCCACCACATTGCACTAACATCCCTGATCAGGAGTACACGTAGTCAACCTCTGAGTGTCGTCACACCCAGGCATATCATCCATAACCATGCTCATCATACATGCACACATAATAAGAATATGGGCCATCATCTTTGCAGTGGCAACCCTCCATGGGTATCAACCACCGCCGCTTCCCGTCGACACCATAACGGGAGACTTAGCGTCTGTCCCCATGAAAAGGCTCAGACCGGTAGTGTGGACTATTCATGTTACCAAACCCCTATCGAATGCCATCTATGGGCAGGTGTCTATCATATCATAAAATCATCACATCATAATCTCAGAAGGTGGGTGGCTGGCCCTATCCCTCCTAGCATGACGCCCACCGGGCGAGAGCACCCGTCATCAAATATAAAACACGAAAATCATATGTATATGCTAAAACTCAAGAGCACTTATAGCTTGTAATCCCCAAGACATGCCCCTCATCCTGGGGTTAGCCTATAAAAGGACAGCTTAATAAGCCTTTATTCTCATTTCCATATAAATCCATGCATTATATATATATAATAAGAATAAGTCTCTAATTAAACATAACTAATTAACATCATGCTTGTAAAAGCATTTTAATTAAGCTTATTCAGTAAAATATTTCATTTTGGAATAACCATTATGTACTCAATGTCGCATGAAATACACGGTAAATAAGAATTACAATTTAAAACACGATCACACATGATGCTATATTTAAACATGGTTTAAAAATCAAGGCAAAACATTAGTTGTTGTCACCTACCTCAGTATGAGACCACTAGCTTGCTAATAACTCTCTTTAACCGGTATATTTACGTGCACCTGTACATGTCACATCACTATTTTAATATTTTTCTAAAGAAAAGGTGGTCATTTCTAAGTTTTTAAGTTAAAACTAGGTCCATGTTATCAATACGGTCACAACGCCTCTTTCGGATCGTGATTTGGACCTCTCTAGCTCCCAGAAATCAAGTTTTTGTAAAAACTACCCTCAAATGGGGTCTGCCGGACCACCATAAGGTGGTTTATATCGGCAGCGCCCTTTTCCGCCGGTTAACACTGGCTTATACCTGCGCACGAAGACGCAGACGCTGCACGGGACGCGCTGTGCGTCACGGTCGCCAGGACGCGCCGCGTCCCGGCCCCATCGCGACCGCCAACCGGCTTTTCCCTGCACGCGCGCGGTGCCGCGCACGCGTGTGATGACGACATCATGTGACATCGTCCTTTGTGCGTCCTGGCGTTAGCACCAGGGCGCCGACGCCGGAGAAGACGACCGGTTAACGCCAGGGCGCCGACGCCGGAGAAGACGACCGGATTCTGGTCGCCTCCGACGGAGCTACAGAGCTCCGTTTTACGTGGTTTTTGCGCAATTTTCTTCAGAATTCTCTCTAGAATCCATTTATGCCTTCCTTTTGCACTGATTTTTCCAAAAACCATGGTTTTTAAACGATTTTTCCCAAGTTCCTAAAATCATCCCTAGGTACTGGTTTTTGGATTTTCTGGAGAAATCCACTGTTGGATCACTCCCAAATTTAAAGGGTTTGCTCTTGGGTCTCTTGTGCACTAGTTGGACGGTGCGATTTTCAAACGAATGAGGTTTGATCTATGAAATCACGCTCCAACAGTAGCGTGCACACAGGTTCCTAAAAATCTGATTTTTTCCTAATTTTTTAAATGTTTTTCTAATTAATAAATACATAAAAACATAGATTTGAGGCTTACCTTGCGCTTGGCTGGGGTTGCTCGTGTTGCCGGGGTTCCACTCGCCGGAAAAATCAAAGTTTTGCAGGGCTAGGGTTTTGTGTAAAAACTTAGAGAAAATGCTCAAAGTGGAGCGTTTTGGCTCCTAAAGGAGCATAGATATAGGGTTTAGAGTCCTAGGGGAAGAGAAACTCTTCCCCACACGTCTCTTTCCACGTCTTTCCGGCGATTTCGCCAGACTGGTAGAGACATGTGGAAGACAGGGGTGCCGTTATCAATTTGGACCCCTGTGTAACACGTTTCTGTCAAAAGATCAATTTGCCCTTACAACTTCGACGGCTCATAACTCCCTCGTTTGAGCTCCGTTTTTCGCGTTCTTAGTGGCGTTGGACTCGTATCGACGAGTACTTTCTAATTCTTATATTTTCGGGAAAATTTTCCATCTATAGATTTTTATTTTTATTTATTTAAAAATTTCCTATTTTATCCTTAAAAATTAAGAATATTACAGTTGCACGAAAACAGCCATGCAAACACCGATGATAACCCATGTGGAAGTGGAGATGCCACCAGAGGGTCGTACTTGACCCCATGCTTTGACCGTTGCCATGCATAGAGCCCTTGTGCTCTCAGTGATGTTTGGAGCAACTTGTGAAAGTTTTGTCTAGTCAATCAATGAGTTCTGAGTGTTTGGCAAACTTATATTGCACTGAAGTGACAGAATAGTTCTTTAGAATAGATGTTCTTCTTTTTCAAGGAAAATTTCAACACCATTTAACGCCCTTTGCATTTTCATTTTTATACATTTTTTATTTAGTGCATCCCAAGAGGCTATTGATCACATGTGGATGTAATCAATGGGCAAAAAATATCCATGAATGGTGATCTTATCCTCTTTGCTACTGGTATTTGCAAAATGTTAGTGCAATTATTGAAGAACATCTAGCCCACCGCTCTCTCTCTCTCTTGAAAGGTTGTAATGGGCCAAAAAATAGAAGGAATGATAAATATGCAAAGTTTTGCAAAAGTTAATGGAAAATCTGCAAAAACCAAAACACCATGGATTTTTTTTTCAAAAACACCAAAAAGTAATAGCAAATCTACAAAAAAAACACATTAAAATACCTTTGTTTAAATGAAGTACAACTATGCTGTAATAAGGACATCTTACCTTTTTTTGGAATCACAGATTATCGAGCGAGAGTAGGTACTAGCTTACCAACGATTCAAACCATTCATCCACCGTTGTGTGCTATGGATATGAGTGATATGTAAAAGTTCTCCACCATTTGGCGCTTACATGACTCTGATATGAGAAGATTTTATTGATGATGTAGGCATTTTATATAAAGTGTTGTGATATCTAGTGGATTAGAGATCTAATGGTCAGGAATGATAAATCTGTAGAAGAGAAACACAGAGACAAGAAAGACACAAAGTTTTATGGTTCAGCCAAATTTGGCCTATGTCCATGAGAGAAGAGGAATGTAATAGGAGGAGGTGGCGGCTTGAGCCTCGTCCAACCCTCTATTTTTTTATGTACAAACTCTCACTCACATGGGTATGAACTACATACGAGCCCACTCTAACATAAAGTACATGCATATAGTTGGTCTTGGCTTCCCATTATTAAATGACTCTAAAATGGACACACGAAATTGAGTAAAATGAGTGAGGGCTGTGAAAAGACTGCATTTCCCTTTTTCTTTGGTTGCATTATCAAACTAATGTCTATATATACTTGCATACACCAAAACATTTGTATTAGTAAGATGGGTTGTAGAAGTTGCGAGTTTGTAGGAAGAGATGGAGGTGACAAGGAAGGAGGCAGTTGGTGAGTTATTGAAAGCTCAAGCTCACGTATGGAGTCATATCTTTAACTTCATAAGCTCCATGTCCCTCAAATGTGCAGTGCAATTAGGCATACCAGACACAATCCACTACCACGGTGGATGTTGGTGGGGGCACTGGAACATCTGCTAGGCTTATAGCTGGCTCATTTCCACACGTGAAGTGTACCGTGTTTGATCTCCCCCATGTGGTGGCACACTCTCCTCAGTGTGGCACTGTGGATTTTGTAGGGGGCGATATGTTCAAATTTATCCCACCTGCACAAGTTGTTTTTCTGAAGGTTAGCATTGATGCTTTGGTTAGAGTTTATTTTATCCAAATGAAGTTTAGTAAATTCTTTGGATTAGTAAATTCTAGAGCTGATGAGTTAGCGAAAGAAGGGCCTAAGCTTTCTTCACACCAATTTCTATGGCGACATGCATTATTTGGATGCTACTCCACAGCTTTTAATCCGGAATAATTTGCATGGATGTACTGTTAATTGCAGAGAGTTCATTTTTGGGATTGCAGCATTCTATCATCGTGATTCATCTCTGTGGTGGGGCCCTTCATGTTGCCAGCTCAGCCTTGATCTCTCTGCTGCTGTCACGGTTCTAGTGTCTTTGATTCTCTTAAGATGCAGGTGCATTCTGCTCTCTTGAGAGTTGATTGTTGGCCCATCCTCATTGATAATACTTCATCTAAACATTAAAATAAAAAAATAAAACTCTTCCTACACAAATGCAAACTAGTTGCATCAAAATCACATGCAAGGTGACAAAATAAAACAATTCATCAAATGATGTAGGACTCATATCTTCCTCCTACAATACTTGTAAATTTTCTTATATTATTTATACAGTATTACTCCAAAATTTCATAAAATTGGCTGAGCCGATTGTTTTTACAATCTACCACTGTGTACATAGGGAAATAGCTGCCTGAGATAACTGATCAAGGATCCATCAACTAGGTCAAATAAAGACAAAACGAATACATCATCTGACAAAGCCAAATCATATATTGGCTCAGGAAAAAAGCGATTTTTCTGCAAAACTCAATCGACAACTCTGTAGTTTTTTCACCTATTTTTGGCACTAAATAGTGACAAAAGCAATCCAGATTTCACAAGAGTGAAAGTGAAACTAAGATCTACAAAACTCATATTTTTGTTTCTTGAAAAATCACATTTTTAAACACTGTAATAGTCACCAGTGCGACCGTATTTTGATCTTCTTCTCCAGCAATGTTGACCAAATTTTGCCGCGCGCAACAATTTTTTGACGAGAACAAAATAGAAAAATTTATATGAATGGAATCTTTGCACAATGAATTATGCATCCATCTCAATGAAAGTTCATTCGAAAATCATCCAATTATTGAATTTTTTATCTAAACACAATACGCTAATAGTGCTAGATCTATAAATCTGACCATTGAAAACACAATATGACAGTAGATCTATGAATCTAATGGTATATATTCCATGTTAAAGGCAATTTGGGTTAAGAACACTGAGTAAAAAAGCTTATTAAATATATAAAACCTGATTGGACTGTTAAATTATAGATTTGATCACTCTTATACTTAGATCTATATAATTTAGACCTGGAACATTAGATGTGGTGATTGATGTATGAAATTGACTTTACTAGTACCCAAAGATATCTTATATGAGGTTAAACACAAGATCATGGACAATCTGACTATTCAAATTTACAATTTTAATGTATAAATCCACAATCAAGAGACTAAATTATAATATTTATTTCATATTTCTCAAATTAATGCTTGATTGATGATAAAAGCCATCAAATTAATGCTCATGAAATTATTTATACTTCTCATGTTGGCTGTTCTATTAGCTAGGAATGAAAATTATTAGTTAGAAAAATTATCTATGTTTATTTTGGTTTAAAAAATTACATCTGTATCAAAGTTTAAAAGGATCCATCTTTTGTCATAAAACTCGTCCTCATCAAGTTGTTTACATTTTTCTTTAAAACCCATCTTCAAGAATAAATAAATAAATTGAATTTTATAATTTTTGCATTTTGTATGGCTTTCCATTTTTTGGGTGTTTTTAACATTTCAAACCTATGCTTCAAGTCTATCTGTGGTATCATATTTCTTATATAAAATAGTGATATTTTATTTTGTCTATAGTAAAATGGACTGCTATTAAAAAAGAAAAAAAAATGTTTCCAAAGTTTGTTGGAGTCTCAGCAAGTTAACTCGACTCACTTTATGTTCTCCTCAAGGCAACTTCTCAAGTTTTTAAACTATGGTTTGCAAAAGCTACTGAAGTCGAGATGAGAAAGGAGGCAATAGGCTTGATATATGTGCCTTTGGTTGCATAGAAATTCACAAACTCGATACCATACATTTGGCAATGGGTCCATGATTATATTGTGACAACCCGAGTTTTTCAAACAATTTTTCATGTTTGTTTTTAAAGATGGAGCTCCTGATTTGAATTTTTTTTTTAAATTTAAACCACAAAAATATTTTCTTTGAAATTTATTTCTAAAAATCCAAATGCCACTTTCACACTCTTATATATATATATACACACACACACATATTTTTGTATATAATATATATTTCTACTGAATTAATCAATAGAAATTTATTTATTAAAAACAATAAGATCGATCCAGTGGTTCACATACACATCCCCTTTTATTACATATGATGTCTAGAGTATACAAATCCAAATTACACTACAAACTTTCCATCATCATATATAACCTTGATCAATAGTATGGCTGTTAGATTCCCTTGTCGTATCCATCTACTCCTGTCTATCTATATATGAGATATTGTAAACATTTAAACATTTATAATATTTCAGCAAGTTATACTTAGTAGGGAATTTAAGAAGCATATAGAATTTACAACATAATATATAATTCAATAAATATTTCATAAATCCAATATTCATATCCATCATATTTCATATGAAACAAATAATTCAATTTCTATGAATCATACTATATTTGATAACTCTATCATGTAATTTCTCATATAAAATCTTCTATGAGTATTTCTCAACAACTCATAATTATATCATATGTGTGTGTGTGTGTGTGTAAACAGTTAAAATCATGAAAATAGTTAATATCTTCAATAACAATACAATAATATTCATACCAAGACTATATTGGCTTGAATAATCATCTAGCCTCTGTTGGAAAATATTTTTTTGTGCGAAATCTTGTTAATAAGCATTTACCAGGATTTCATCATGCCACGCATCATAATACAAAAATACACAAAGAACTACTATGTTATAGTTTCACTTATAATAGTGCACCTAGATAACTACCAAAGTAATCCACTAAATACCAAGTGTGAAAATATACAATATTCATGTCCATATGGGTGGACCATGGCTATTATAGTGACGACCTTCACATAATTGGCCCAGCCTACTTTTTTCCTTTTTTGGACACGGTATCTATATCATCATCAGTTTTGGAAAGTGGGTAGCCAAACCCTAAAACTTTTCTAGCAAAGTATCTCTAGGCCTATGCATGTCAAAAACAAAATCCGCAAGCTTCCACGCCTGTATGGAAAATCATGATAATACTAGCAAACAATATGTCCGTCCATAAAGAAAAACTATAATAATATCATAATCCTCATTAATTTGGTATTTCATATACCGAGGATATAATTTTACCATATAAGTTAAGGGATAAACATTTAATGTAAATGTTACCCATGTCCATTACTTGGACATTCACATTTAAGTTTAGAGATAGTCATTTAATGTAAATGATGCCCATTTCTATTAATTTGGTATCAATATACCAAGGATGTAATTTTATATTTAAGTTTAGGAATAATCATTTAATGTAAATGATATCCATTTCTATTAATTTGGTATTCATATACCAATGATGTAATTTCTTAACCTAATTAGCTAATGTCATTCCAACACATACTTTTCAAATAATGATTAAATAATTCTAAGCAATAAGATAATTTATATCATTATAAGTAAATCACTAAACAATTAATAATTAAATCTTACCAATATTTCAATTCTATAATTTCATAACTTTAAATAAGGTCATGTTTACCACATAGGTCTTGCATTTTAAATAAATGCATTCTCAAGGTTCCACCTACCTCAAATGTGGTAATTCCACTCCTTAAGATCTGCCATTATCTTGATCGACACATGAAATCTGCCAATTCATATATACTGTCATTATCTATCATAATTTTAGATAATCTTATATTTATCTTTCTTTAATCATATCTGTACTCTTTCAAATAGTGTTTTTAACTATTGATCTGTCATATTTAAGTATTTTCTAATCCTAATTCTTCATATAAATCTCATTGATTTTGATCATTATAGATTTCTTTGATCAACAGTTCATAGTTGTTGATCAAGATTAAGGGTTTAGATCCTCTATCTTCTTGTTTCTATTGATCTCATTTTGATTTAAGATTGATCTTTTGATCATCCCTTAAGATGATGATCTAGATGTCTTTTCCTTGAATCATATTGATGAAGGGTTTAGATCATCTACCAATTGATCTACATTTGATCTAAAATCTATATCCTAATTCAAGAATTTAATCAAAATTTATAATCCTAATTTAAGAGGACTATACTCTTAATACTATGATCATCTCACATAAAAGGAATGCATCCGCTGGACCTCAATCACGGATAGACCTCGATGACTGATCACATACCCAGAACCGGCATTATCTTGTAATCGGTGAAACCTGCATCAGTGAATATTTTCTGCCATTCACACTCGTCCCTCTCCTTTCCGACGGTTTCCACCATCATCAGCATATCCAAGAAAAGCTGTGGCTTAGTGAAGATGTGATCATCACTTCCGGTGTTCAGTACCATATCCACTATAATCACTTTCCCACCCTCCTCTTGGGATGGAATTGTTTTCTTGCATTGTTCAAGTATTTTCACGCACTCCTCATCGCTCCAATCGTGGAGTATCCACTGCATGCCAAAATAATTACTTAACAAACAAGTGCTTGTTTTCTGTCAAATTTATTAGTAAGTGATATAGAAATCCGTTCAAAATAATGACATAGACATGCTAGCATTTGTCAGTTGAGACTTAAATTGAACTAATGAGTAGAGAAAATGGTCTTGAAAGCACCACGAGGAGCATGAGAAAGAGTTGGATCTACCAAATGTCAGTCAAATTTCCGTGCGACGCTGCTTATGGCCTTGGTCAGGACTGTGTAGTAGTAGTCCGTGACACACGGACATCGCCCGAGAAAATGTATTCATTAATGAATTGATAGCGGTCTGACAAAGTCAGCAGTCGTATGCTCAGTCCATGGAGAAAAGGACAATGAATCCTAGAAATCCCAATTAATTTATCTGTTATATCAGTAAAATATTATTATATATAAAACAAATAGGAATCTTTTAGCCTTTTGAATCTTACTTCTTGGTCCAGGTAGGCATTCTTCTTGAACCTTATTTTACATTAACCCGTGTAGATATTTTTAAATGTTTAAATATTTTTACTTTACCTTATTTCATTGGTTGAACAAGTGGGCCAGTACCCAAGTTGTTGTCACACAATTTGATTGTTTCATCAATTGAATAAGCAGGCCACAAAGATTTCTTCTCTACTTAAAATATCTGAATTGGTGTTTATATTGTCTCTCACTTCCCTAAACAATAAGAATCATATCTCTAAAATCTTTTTAAAAATAAATTTTCTATATATAGACTAGAACTAAATTATCTTTCCTTGTGTTTTTTAAATAAGTAGGTATAATAAACTAGAAAGGGATGATTGAATGTTTTCTCAAATATTGTGTGTGTATTTGTATTCGATATATAGATGATATTGCAGACTAACGCCTAAGCTTCCCTAGATGATAAGGTTGACTCCATAAAGATCAACAATCATTGGGATAAAATATTCGATTTCAGGAAGAATAGGTGACTTACTCTCTTTCTAACCGTGCTTCCTTACAATAGACTCTACTTGCAAGTTGTTTATTTTGCAAAGAAATAAGCTCCACTTAAATTATTGATTGTTTTATAAAAAATAATCAACTTCGCTGGAATCAGTGGGTTAGATCAATGAACAAATAGGTAACCTTGAGAAATATACTTTGGCAAATATACTTGTTAATAATTAAGAATATTTTAAAATATTTAACTTCGTTACCAGAAGTTTCCTACGTACTTTACTAAACTTTATTTGGATAAAATAAACTTTAACCTAGGCATCAATGCAAAACCTTGAGAAAAACCACTTGTGTAGATGGGATAAATTTGAACATGTGGCCCCCTACAAAATCCACAGTGCCACAGTGAGGAGAGTTTGCCACTACGTGGGGGAGATCAAACACGCTACACTTCACGTGTGGAAATGAGCCAGCTATAAATAAGCCTAGCGGATGTTCCAGTGCCACCACTAACATCGACCAACGACTTCACGTCTTGGAAAATGGAGCCACACTCTTTAACAACAGTCTCCATCACGAACCGATCATCGCTAGCCATAGCCTGGTTGAGAAAACTGTTAACCTAAGGGTTTCGACTAGCATAGTCCCAAAGGTCCAGGCCATGCACCATCTGAAACGGGGACATGGGTTCATCCCCTTGAAACCACTCACTCAATGATTGCCAAGGGTTTACTAGGACAGGATCCAATATCATTAGCAAAAATGTTGGGAAGCCAGTTTTGTTCCCCCTCAGAAGGAGTCTAGCTGAGGGTGTGAGAACATATCCTTCTTTGGCTCCATCGGTTTGTAGGGCAAAGAACCCCGAGTGAACCAGAAGACGCATAAGGTGGTTCAAGGACTCGGTTTTGGTGCATGGGATCGGAAGTACTGCAACCAAATCGGAGAAAGTCATTCGTCCACCGTGGTTGTGGATTATATCTGCTCTGCCTAATTGAACTGCACATTTCAGGGACGTGGAACTTATGAAGTTACAGACATGACTCCATACGTGAGCTTGAGCGTTCAATAACTCAGGAACTCCCTCCCTCCTTGACACCTCCATCTCTTCCTACAAACTCGCAACTTCTACAGCTCCTCTTACAAATACAAACGTTTTGGTGTATGCAAGTGTATATAGACATTCGTTTGATAATGCAACAAAGATAAGGTGAAACTCATTCTTATCACCTTTACTCGTTTTACTAGTTTTCATTCGTCCATTGTAGAATAATTTAAGAATGGGAACCTAGGACCAACTGTATGTACATTAAATGCTTGTATCATCAATAGCTGGCGGAGAACTTATATATCACTCACATCCATGCAACACAACAGTAGATAAATGGTTTGGATCATGAGAAAGAGTTGGCCCTGCTAGTACTTTGACTTGCTCATAGAACTAGAGATAATCTGTGATTTCAAGAAAAAGACAAGAATATCCTTATTACAGCATAGTTGTACGTCATTTAAACAAGGGTATTTTAATCATTATAGAAGCAAATTAGCATCTTTAGAAATAAACTAATCTAGATGCTTGAATGTGAAATTGTTCTCACTCATTTTACTCGTTTTCTTTTGGTCAATTTAGAGTCATTAATAATGGAGACACGGGAAACTTGACAATCATGTGCAGGGCTGCAGACCAAAATGATTTAAAGTTTTTACCCATACTTTGTAACTATGCTAGAAACTATAGTAAACGATAATATGATCTATATCATCAACAAAAACCCCTCATGTCAAGCCCAAGTAAGCATCAAATGGCGGAAAACTTTTATATATCACCCGTCCATATCACACAACACTAGATGAATGGTTGAATTGACAATTGAAAAGAGTGGCTGTTGCTTTTACTCTACATAAATCTCCTTGTCTCCTTTTGTGTGTGTAATTGAATCAATCTTGATCGAAAGATCTGTGAAATTTGGCACACCACAAAGTTTCATCATACATGAAAATAGAGCTTGGACTTCTTACCCATCGAGAGGACGATGCACTAAATACTTTCAATTTGATTTAGCTCTCCCAAATTATACGTTTGTCTTTCAACCAACTCTCCCTCCTATAATTGTCTGTGCTTTCTAGCAATTCCATCAACAATCTGCACATATTTGTAGCTTCTCTTGGAAGGGTTGCTGCTCCCCCTACTTAACACTCTCTGCTGAGTTTAAGCATTAATAAGTCATCAAGTGTATCATAAGTATCTAGAAGCTTGCTGCCTAGAAGCCTGTCTTATATACTATACACATATAAGACGGGTTTCACATAATCATCTTTTATAATTTTATATGAGACAGTTCTGGAAAACCATCTTATATTATTAGATTAATATAAGATGATTCGTAAGAACTATCCTACATTATTGAAGGAATATAAGAACCATCTTATATTACTGTAATAATATAAGACGGTTTGTCAAAACCGTTTTATATAAAATTATATAAGATGGGTCTTAATAATCGTCTTATTTTTTGATATCTTATAAGTTAAAGTTGAATTGACTCTCGACTTCTTCAACAAAAATTTGAACATTGGGTTCAATTTTCATGCACTTTGTCCCAAACTTGTATTTCCTTAGTTGATATCATTTGGGTAGTAGTCGTTCTTGTAATTTTTTTCATTATACTGGTATATGACAATGCCCACTTCAATAAGATACCACTAGGAGTGCACAGTGGTATGAGATTGTAGTATACTATTATGACCAACTTAGTTGTTGATTAGGTCATTAGAGCTTCCAATAGTTATAAGAAGGAATAATGGGGGTTCAAGGACAGCGCCCCTGATAAGCAGGGTCTAGGGCGACAGCCCTGGTAGGGTCCAAGGGGGCAACAGCCCCTAGGAGATGGTATGCACCATCTGAAGGTTGAAGCACTAGTTGCAGTTGTAAAAGTGTTAAGTGTCAATGCACGAATCCTCCTACAACCACTCTTTTGTCCTATTCTATAGCAACCATGTGAAAGGTCTTCTGGAGGTGCTAAAAGTCCAATTCGCTAGGCTGGTTGGGAACATTTCGCACGCAAAGAGACCATTAATATAGGACGGTTCTTTGAAACCCGTCTTATATAATTAATAAAATATAGGATGGTTCTAAAGAGCCATTCTTTATTCATTACAATATAGGATGGGTTTACTACTGTATAGTTCTCAAAACCACCATATATTCATGTTTATATAGAACGATTCTACAGAACCGTCCTTTATTATTTCAAAATATAGAACGGTTTAAAAACCGTCCTATGTTCCAAGATCCCTTCTCCTCAAATTCAAATTTTAAAATCCCAAACCCCTCCTATAATTGTTTAAAATCTGCCCCTCTCCTCCCCCTACTTCAAAATTTTGAAATCCAAAACCCTGTGCGGAGAAGAAGAAGAAGAAGAAGAGAAGAAAAGAAGAAGAGGGAAGAAGAAGAAGAGATGAGAGGAGAGAAATCACGCCCCCCTCCCCCATACAATTTTTTTTAAAACCCCTCCCCCCCACGATTTTCCTCATTCCAATTTTTTGAACCCAAAACCCTAAAGGAGAAGGAGAAGAAGAAGAAGAAGAAAGAGAATCAGTTTTCTCTTATTAGGTTGGATCTCTCTTATTTGTTATTTTTGTACTTCTCTAATCCTTATAAATGCGTGATTATGATCTTTGTAAATGCATTTTTTATTATGTGTTTTATACTATATATTATGTTTATTTTGGGCTTCTTTAATGGTTTTAAATGCTTGATTATGATCATGCTATATAGCCTCCATTGACCTTAAGAAGACCCATGTCTTAGATTTTGATGTTTCATTCAAAAAGGCATGCAAAATGTCGATTGGATATGTTTTTACCATGCGTTTTCTAGTGTATACGATGCTAATTTTGGGCTTCTGCAATACTTGTAAATGCTAGATTATGATTATTCTAGATAGCCTCCATTGAGTTTGAGAAGATTCATGTCTTAGATTTCAATATTTCATTCAACATGGCATGCAAAATGTAGTTTGTAAATGCGTCTTTACCATACATTTTTTACTGTGTATGATGCTAATTTTGGGCTTCCGTAATACTTGTAAATACTAGATTATGATCATTCTAAATAGCCTCTATTGAGTTTCATAAGACCTATGTCTTAGATTTTGATGTTTCTTTCAAAAAGGCATGCAAATGTTACTTGAATATGCGTTTTCTACTGTATATCATACTAATTTTAGACTTCTTTAATACTTCTAAATGCTTGATTATGATCATGTTAGATAGCCTCCATTGCGTTTAAGAAGACTCATGTCTTAGATTTTGATGTTTCATTCAAAAAAGCATGCAAAATGTAACTTGGATTTGTGTTTTTACTATGCATTTTTTACTATATACGATGCTGATTTTAGGCTTCTACAATGCTTGTAAATGCTGAATTATGATAATTCTAGATAGCCTCCATTGAGTTAGAGAAGACCCATGTCTTAGATTGTGATATTTCATTCAACATGACATGCAAAATGTAGCTTGTAAATGCGCATTTACCATACATTTTCTATTGTATAGGATACTGATTTTGGGCTTATATAATGCTTGTAAATACTAGATTATGATCATTTTAGATAGCCTCCATTGAGTTTAATAAGACGTATGTCTTATAGTTTTTTACATCTCTTAAATGACTCCAACAATAATATTTCTCATTGATGTAATATTTATTTTCTTGTTGGTTGATTTGGGGAGCAAGAGTTACTTCTAATTAGACATAGATAACATCAGAATGGAATGTACTGAATATTTTTTTTACTTTTAATTTGTAGATATCTAATGTTATTAAACATGTATCAATTTTATCACAGATATATAATTTACATTGCACTAATTGGATGCATATGTTCCTTTATTTCCAAATTTAAGTCTATGTATGTTTTCTTTATTTCATTAAGAAGTATGGAGAAGTTCGATGTGGAATGTTGAAAATATTGAATGTATAAACAGATGAAGTGTTAAACTTTAGAAACAGTAGAAATAATGTATGAACAGAAACCAACAAAAAGGGCAACACGATTTGTAAAGAAAGTATAAGCAATACAGGATGGTTATTGAAAAACCATCCTATATTGTCTGAGAAATACAGGACAATTTTTTAATAACTATTCTACATACTAGTCTGTGTATAAGATGGTTATTCAAAAACCATCCTATATAGTTTTGTATATAGAATGATTTTTTAATAACCATCCTATATACATTTGTATAAAAGATAATTTTTCAATAACTGTCTTATATATATATATATATATATATATCTATATAAAGGATGGTTTTTCAATAACCATCCTATATAGATATAGGACGATTATTGAAAAACCATCTTTTATTAGACAATCTTATACAAGACGGGTATTTAGATACCATCCTATATTTATTCATATTTATAAGACGGGTATTTGGGATATATAAGATGGTTATTCAAACCCATCTAATAATATCTTTAATATAAGACAGTTCTATTGTCTTGTATAGCATTTCATTTTATAAGATGGCCGAGTATAAGATGGTGTGGTAACCGTCTTTTATAGCCAATTTTAACAGTCTTATAAACCCATCGCTGTAGGAATGGTAATATAAGACAATTCTGAAAAACCGTCTTATATTATTAGAGTAATATAAGATGGTTCTGGGGAACCATCTTATATTTCTTTAATAATATAGGACAATTCTTAAGAACCGTCTTATATTAATCTAATAATATAAGATAATTTTTCAAAACTATCTTATATAATTTTATGTAAGACAGTTATGTAAAACCCGTCTTATATGTTTATAGTATAGAAGACGGGTAACCATAACCGTCTTATATAAATTTTTATAAGATGGTTATGTTAAAACCGTCTTATAAAGCCCCAATTTTAGTAGTGATAGACCAATGTAGTAATTTATTTTGAAAAGTCTTGGGAAGAGTAGATGCTCATGAGTGCATCTCAAGAGATAGACGCTCTACCTAGAACAGTTTTTGGAAGATTTAAGCCATTCATCATGTATACGTTGCATGTAGAAATTAGGTAGCTCATGTAAAACCATTACATTTGGATGATCCTAACCACTTTTTTGTGTCTTTGAAAAAAATAATAGAAATGGTTACTAGTAACTTTTGTCCAATAAATATATAGGTTAAAATCCCCTAATGGGCATGAAACTTGATCTCTAGCTTATGTAAACTATAACAAATATGATGAATAAATTAGATCTACAAAAATTATCACCATGAATGAAAAAGGCAATGCCTACATTTTACGGATGCTCATTACCACCTATTCCTACCGGGATTCTTATTTTTAATTTTGCTACTATAGCCTGCAATCAAGAAAGCGAAGATAACTAAGTCCGTTTTCAACTCTGTTAATGCAACCCCGCTGAAACTAATTCAATTACTGCAAATCAACTCCATGTAATATTTAAAAAATAGGCTCTAATAACCTGCAAAAATTCCACGAGTTGTTGTACACATACATTGTACAAAAAAGTCGGCAAACATAAACAATAGAAGGCCATAAATCAACTCAGCATCTCTCCTAGATTACATTTGGTCACAAATACACCGCTTTTCCTTTTGGCCTGGGATTAGATTTATGAGAATGCGTGAGTGATTCACTTTGTAATTCGTCACTTGTAACAAAAAGAGTATACATCAAAAATCTCACAATAATCAAACTCTTATACAATGCAATTTTTATTTGGGACACAGACTATGCGACGTAGTAATGAGCGATAACATTAACGGCTTCCATCCGATAACAGTTTTGATGATAACAACTCCTCAACAATTTGCATTTGTAACCATGCAATCGATGTGCCTCGATGAACTTTATAGTCAATCTCGTATGAGAAAGGATGACTCACATCACTGTCTAACACTATAGAAAAATGGTCTTCAGCAGCTCTCACGGCTTCTCAACAGCCTTGCCTTTCCTGTTATCGCGCTTGAGATCTAAGGCATTGCAAAACAAAGCAATGCCTCAGCAAGCTATCGCTTGTGTAGGTACATAGACAATTAATGTAATAAATGAAAGAAATAATGAACAACTCTGATGAAAAGTCTAACATTTATGAAAATAATGATATCATAATGCCATGTTCAAATAAATGCCAATTTATTTTATATTCTAAAACATGCAATTCACAGAGTTAAAACATGACATGAATCAATAAACTGGAGCATACAACAAGAATAAGGGCACCCTAAGGTAATGGGTCCCACCACATTGCACTAACATCCCTGATCAGGAGTACACGTAGTCAACCTCTGAGTGTCGTCACACCCAGGCATATCATCCATAACCATGCTCATCATACATGCACACATAATAAGAATATGGGCCATCATGCTGCAGTGGCAACCCTCCATGTGTATCAACCACCGCCGCTCCCCGTCGACACCATAACGGGAGACTTAGCGTCTGTCCCCATGAAAAGGCTCAGACCGGTAGTGTGGACTATCCATGTTACCAAACCCCTACCGAATGCCATCTATGGGCAGGTGTCTATCATATCATAAAATCATCACATCATAATCTCATAAGGTGGGTGGCTGGCCCTATCCCTCCTAGCATGACGCCCACCGGGCGAGAGCACCCGTCATCAAATATAAAACACGAAAATCATATGTATATGCTAAAACTCAAGAGCACTTATAGCTTGTAATCCCCAAGACATGCCCCTCATCCTGGGGTTAGCCTATAAAAGGACCCGCTAATAAGCCTTTATTCTCATTTCCATATAAATCCATGCATTATATATATATAATAAGAATAAGTCTCTAATTAAACATAACTAATTAACATCATGCTTGTAAAAGCATTTTAATTAAGCTTATTCAGTAAAAGATTTCATTTTGGAATAACCATCATGTACTCAATGTCGCATGAAATACACAGTAAATAAGAATTACAATTTAAAATACGATCACACATGATGCTATATTTAAACATGGTTTAAAAATCAAGGCAAAACATTAGTTGTTGTCACCTACCTCAGTATGAGACCACTAGCTTACTAATAACTCCCTTTAACCGGTATATTTACGTGCACTTGTACATGTCATATCACTATTTTAATATTTTTCTAAAGAAAAGGTGGTCATTTCTAAGTTTTAAAGTTAAAACTAGGTCCACGTCATCAATACGGTCACAACGCCTCTTTCGGATCGTGATTTGGACCTCTCTAGCTCCCAGAAATCAAGTTTTTGTAAAAACTACCCTCAAATGGGGTCTGCCGGACCACCATAAGGTGGTTTATATCGGCAACGCCCTTTTCCGCCGGTTTACACTGGCTTATACCGGCGCACGAAGACGCAGACGCCGCACGGGACGCGCTGTGCGTCACGGTCGCCAGGACGCGCCGCGTCCCGGCCCCATCGCGACCGCCAACCGGCTTTTCCCTGCACGCGCGCGGTGCCGCGCACGTGTGTGATGACGACGTCATGTGACGTCGTCCTTTGTGCGTCGGCGCTGACGCCAGGAGAAGACGACCGGATTCTGGTCGCCTCCGACGGAGCTACAGAGCTCCGTTTTACGTGGTTTTTGCGCAATTTTCTTCAGAATTCTCTCTAAAATCCATTTATGCATTCCTTTTGCACTGATTTTTCCAAAAACCATGGTTTTTAAACGATTTTTCCCAAGTTCCTAAAATCATCCCTAGGTACTGGTTTTTGGATTTTCTGGAGAAATCCACCGTTGGATCACTCCCAAATTTAAAGGGTTTGCTCTTGGGTCTCTTGTGCACTAGTTGGACGGTGCGATTTTCAAACGAACGAGGTTTGATCTATGAAATCACGCTCCAACAGTAGCGTGCACACAGGTTCCTAAAAATCTAATTTTTTTCCTAATTTTTTAAATGTTTTTCTAATTAATTTTCTAATTAATAAATACAGAAAAACATAGATTTGAGGCTTACCTTGCGCTTGGCTGGGGTTGCTCGTGTTGCCGGGGTTCCACTCGCCGGAAAAATCAAAGTTTTGCAGGGCTAGGGTTTTGCGTAAAAACTTAGAGAAAATGCTCAAAGTGGAGCGTTTTGGCTCCTAAAGGAGCATAGATATAGAGTTTAGAGTCTTAGGGGAAGAGAAACTCTTCCCCACACATCTCTTTCCACGTCTCTCCGGCGATTTCGCCGGACTGGTAGAGATGTGTGGAAGACAGGGGTGCCATTATCAATTTGGACCCCTGTGTAACACGTTTTTGTCAAAAGACCAATTTGCCCTTACAACTTCGACGGCTCATAACTACCTCGTTTGAGCTCCGTTTTTTGCGTTCTTGGTGGCATTGGACTCGTATTGACGAGTACTTTCTAATTCTTATGTTTTCAGGAAAATTTTCAATCTATAGATTTTTATTTTTATTTATTTAAAAATTTCCTATTTTATCCTAAAAATTAAGGATATTACAGTTGCACGAAAACAGCCATGCAAACACTGATGGTAACCCATGTGGAAGTGGAGATGCCACCAGAGGGTCGTACTTGACCCCATGCTTTGACCGTTGCCATGCATAGAGCCCTTGTGCTCTCAGTGATGTTTGGAGCAACTTGTGAAAGTTTTGTCTAGTCAATCAATGAGTTCTGAGTGTTTGGAAAACTTATATGGCACTGAAGTGACAGAATAGTTCTTTAGAATAGATGTTCTTCTTTTTCAAGGAAAATTTCAACACCATTTAACGCCCTTTGCATTTTCATTTTTATACATTTTTTATTTAGTGCATCCCAAGAGGCTATCTGATCACATGTGGATATAATCAATGGGCAAAAATATCCATGAATGGTGATCTTATCCTCTTTGCTACTGGTATTTGCAAAATGTTAGTGCAATTATTGAAGAACATCCAGCCCACCACTCTCTCTCTCTCTCTCTCTTGAAAGGTTGTAATGGGCCAATAGAAAATGAGTAAAATGAGGGAGAACGGTTTCATATTCAAGCATCTAGATCAGTTCATTTTTTAAGAAGTTAATTGATCCTTCCATAATGATTAAAATAGGATTTTTTGCATATTTGCTATTACTTTTTGGTGTTTTTGCAAAAAAATCAAATGTTTTTAGGTTTTTGCAGATTTGCCATTAAGTTTTGCAAATTTGCCATTCCATCTATTTTTCACCTCTTATCTTTTGAAATGACAATAATGCCCCTAAGTCGTTCTCCCCGTTTAAACATTACAGATCACCGATCTGTGTTTGTTTTGTGGAAGAAGACCGACGGCGAACGGCAATGACTGATCCTTCACCAGGCAACGCCGTCCAGTCACGCACACTGCGCCTTGCACCAGGCTACACTTCTGCACTTCCACGGCTCCCACCCCCTCCATTTCTCTTGTCCAGCCACGACATTTCAGAATGGTCAAAAAAATCTATGGCTTAGGAGTAAATCTTGCTGGGCAACCCCGTGGGCCCAATATATTCTAAACGTTCTCTTTATTGTTGTAGAAATATTAACCTTCAATATCAAAATTTCATTCTATTTTGATGTGCAGTTTGACGTTCTAACGAAGATGGTGCAATTGGGAATGATTTTGCTAAACTAGCTGCTATGTTGCGTTGTGGATCCGTTGATTGTTGTGCTTGACAAAAAGAAAAGAAAAATACGGATATGTGTCTCGGTATGGGTTCCGTAGCCCGTCTCATGGCCCATTTCATCTCAAAGCTACGGCTGGAAGATCGGCGGTGATAGATGTTGGTACCATAAGCGAGCTCAAATCAGGAAAAATTCAAGTAACGCCAGAAAAGGTGCTGGTCTGTCTGTTTACACACGCACACTAGTGTTTGTCCAGGAGGATGAGGACATCCTAGACGAAAGTGGAATGCCTAGACACGGCTTTCCCACCCACTGGAAAGGGGGAAATGGCATCTAGTATGCTGGCCTGACCGGAGTAGCGATTGACGTAGACAATTCCGACGAAGGATCGTTCGACTGGTGAAGGATTGATCGCCGTCATTTGCTGTGGGTCTTTTTCCTCAAAACCAACACAAATTGGTGATATGTAATGTTTAAACGGGGAGAACGATTAAGAGGTATTATTATTATTTTAAAAGGATAAACAGTGAAAATTAGAAGGAATGATAAATTTGCAAAGTTTTGCAAAAGTTAATGGAAAATCTGCCAAAACCAAAAAACCTTGGATTTTTTTTCTTTCAAAAACACCAAAAAGTAATAGCAAATCTAAAAAAAAACACATTAAAATACCTTTGTTTAAATGAAGTACAACTATGCTGTAATAAGGACATCTTACCTTTTTGGAATCACAGATTATCGAGCGAGAGTAAGTACTAGCTTACCAATGATTCAAACCATTCATCCACTGTTGTGTGCTATGGATGTGAGTGATATGTAAAAGTTCTCCACCATTTGGCGCATACATGACTCTAATATGAGAAGATCTTATTGATGATGTAGGCATTTTATATAAAGTGTTGCGTACGGATATCTAGTGGATTAGAGATCTAATGGTCAGGAACGATAAATCAGTAGAAGAGAAACACATACACAAGAAAGACACAAAGTTATATGGTTCAGCCAAACTCAGTCTATGTCCATGAAAAAAGAGGAATGTAATCTGATCAGATATGATGGAAGAGGAGGAGGAGGCTTGAGCCTTATCCAACCATCTGTTTTTTTATGTACAAACTCTCACTCACATGGGTATAAACTACATACGAGCCCACTCTAACATAAAGTACATGCATATAGTTGGTCCTAGCTTCCCATTATTAAATGACTCTAAAATGGACACACGAAAATGAGTAAAATGAGTGAGGGCTGTGAAAAGAATGCATTTCGCTCTTTCTTTGGCTGCATCATCAAACGAATGTCTATATATACTTGCATGCACCAAAACATTTGTATTTGTAAGAGGAGTTCTAGGAGTTTGTAGGAAGAGATGGAGGTGACTAGTAAGGAGGGAATTCATGAGTTATTGAAAGCTCAAGCTCACGTATGGAGTCATATCTGTAACTTCATAAGCTCCATGTCCCTCAAATGTGCAGTTCAATTAGGCATACCTGACACAATCCACAACCACGGTGGACGAATGATTTTCTCCGATTTGGTTGCAGCACTTCCGATCCCATCGACCAAAACCGGTTCCTTGAGCCGCCTTATGCGTCTTCTGGTTCACTCGGGGTTCTTTGGCCTACAAACCGATGGAGCCGAAGAAGGATATGTTCTCACACCCTCAGCTAGACTCCTTCTGAGGGGGAACAAAACTGGCTTCCCAACATTTTTGCTAATGATGTTGGATCCCGTCCTAGTAAACCCTTGGCAATCACTGAGTGAGTGGTTTCAAAGGGATGAACTCATGTCCCCGTTTCAGATGGTACATGGCCTGGACATTTGGGACTATGCTAGTAGGAACCCTAAGGTCAATAGTTTCTTCAATGAGGCCATGGCTAGCGATGCTCGGTTCGTGATGGAGATTGTTGTTAAAGAGTGTGGTTCCATTTTCCAAGACGTGAAGTCGTTGGTCGATGTTGGTGGTGGCACTGGAACATCTGCTAGGCTTATAGCTGGCTCATTTCCACACGTGAGGTGTACCGTGTTTGATCTCCCCCATGTGGTGGCAAACTCTCCTCAGCGTGGCACTGTGGATTTTGTAGGGGGCAACATGTTCAAATTTATCCCACCTGCACAAGTTGTTTTTCTCAAGGTTAGCATTGATGCTTTGGTTAAAGTTTATTTTATCCAAATGAAGTTTAGTGAAGGATTATGCTCTTAATACTATGAATCTTTTCATGGCCATTTTCTCTACTCATTATTTCAATTTAAGTCTCAACTGACAAATGCTAGCATATCTATGTCATTATTTTGAACGGATTTCTATATCACTTACTAATAAAATTGACAGAAAACAAGCACTTGTTTGTTAAGTAATTATTTTGGCATGCAGTGGATACTCCACGATTGGAGTGATGAGGAGTGCGTGAAGATACTTGAACAATGCAAGAAAGCAATTCCATCCCAAGAGGAGGGTGGGAAAGTGATTATAGTGGATATGGTACTGAACACCAGAAGTGATGATCACATCTTCACTATGCCACAGCTTTTCTTCGATATGCTGATGATGGTGGAAGCCGTCGGAAAGGAGAGGGACGAGTGTGAATGGCAGAAAATATTCACTGATGCAGGTTTCACCGATTACAAGATAATGCCAGTTCTGGGTGTGCGATCAGTCATCGAGGTCTATCCGTGATTAAGGTCCAGCGGATGCATTCCTTTTATTTGAGATGATCATAGTATTAAGAGCATAATCCTTCTTTTAGTTATATGTAATTGTGAGGAGGAAGAGATCTACTTTCAGTTGTATAGTATAGATAACCAATAGTAAGTGTGAGGAGTATACTTTCTGTCATCTGGTGTACTGGTACTTTGCTCCTTGTAATTTATATGCTTCTTTAATAAGAAGATGCATTAGCCTTCCTTGTCTTTATCACTTGTTAACTATCTCATTTCGTCTGATAAAAGTGAATTCATGGCATCACAAACAAGAAGATGCACCCCCTAGATGATAAAAGTTAAACAGAAATTTGTTAGTTATAGAGGTCTGTCAGTGATTTTCGTCTAGAGGGTGCATTTATTTTTTAAGCTG
Organism: Warburgia ugandensis; assembly: GCA_035236585.1. Classification (NCBI taxonomy): domain Eukaryota; kingdom Viridiplantae; phylum Streptophyta; class Magnoliopsida; order Canellales; family Canellaceae; genus Warburgia; species Warburgia ugandensis. The sequence goes on along the minus strand of CP141132.1, from coordinate 80,714,045 downwards.
ATTAGAGTATCAAAAACATAATTCTTCCTTCCTTATATGTAAGTGTAGGAGCGAGAGTGCTATTCGACTAATAAACCAACAAATGTCTAATGCAGTTGGTCACGGATAACTCACCATTGCCCCTAATATTCGCTTGATCATACATTTGAGTATCCACTTTCTCCTTTGACTGAGAATTAGATCTAAGACCGTGTGAGTGACATGATGAAGGTGATTTGCTTTGTAATTCTTGGCTTGTACAAAAAATCCAATGATATGGGACTGAATATTTTTTTTTTTTTTTGCTAGAATGGGTCTTGACTTCTACTTCTACTTTCCTCTTGAAAGTTTTTCAGTCTATGATTTTTCTCTTCTATCCTTTAGTTGACCCTCAGCAGCAATATACATTTATTGATACCTCTTTTTGACTTTTTATTATTTCATTTTAATTTTTTGTTAAGACATTATTTCATTGATTAGCGAGAGAAAAGTCCTCTCCATGGCTATAAAAAACAAGAACTGCGATGATCAAATTACGGCCATAAGACTACAAAAAGAAGACGATTCAGCTAGAGAGAGAGAGATCATGTAGTGGAGTATCGTATCTTATCTATAATGTAATCCAGTTGATGAACTGTCCGGATCACTACCATTTGGACTCAACAAAATTTCTCATAGCTTAGAGTTGTGTGCGTGGCCTGATTATAAAGTGGTAATAGTTTTTTATATGATATATTAAGAAAACTTCCCCCTGTCCTCTTTGGAGGCCATTTAGTTGAAAATCCTTAGTTTGATTGGTATACAGTAATTTCATTGTTGATCTACTTTGGGTGGTTGTGAATTTGTGATTGTTTGATTTCCAATCCATTGTCAAGGAGTGAAATCAACCATCGTTGACAAATCAACCCAGTTCAAAATGGTATTAGCACCTTGAAATTACAGGAAAACCAAGAATTTGATGTATGCTAGAATCGTCTGTCTTTGAGTGTTTCGGGCTACTGGATATCTGAAGTCGGAAAAATGAGATGAATGGATCGGATCAACCAATGGAGGGAGCCTTCGTGAAAAATATGGGAGCATAGCACGGTTAACCAGCAGGGCAAACGCACCTTACTGTAGCATTCTTGAATACTAAAAGGAAGAAGATGACCAAGTACGAGATGATGCAAAGAGCATTTAATAGGGAAGAAAGGCATCTTTAATTTGACCCGTTATTGGATAATATAAAGTGTCTACAGTTTATGGAGGAGCCCTACAAGAACGAGGAATGTCGGTATAAAGCGTGACAGCACCTTAGCAACAGTGGAGGTCCTCCACTTTTCATGGTAGCCTCACATACCATTGATCCAAGTCGTTCATCTCACGCAACTGACTATCTCATGACACCAAATGCCGCATGTTGGTGCTAAATTATAAAACTAGTGTGGCACATGACATTCAAGGCAGGCCATTCTTGGGAAGAGACCACATGAAAGTCCAATCCTTTCACAAAGAGGCGGTCTATCACCATGTGATAGTAATCTTCAGGCCATAACGTAGTTCTCTTACAATGGACCATAGAAGCATGTTACAAGAGAACAATTGGATCCACCTAAAAGCCAATAATTTAGGAAAAGAAATTAAATGCTTTTCGGAAGTGCAGGAAAGAGGGCGAAGAAACCATTTAGATTCATCAACACAATCTCTTCCGTAGAAGCTTTTAATCACAATATTAAGTTGCAGTTAAAACGGTCAAAGAGAAACAAAAGGAAAAAGCAGAAAATGAGAATGTCAAGCAGAACTTTGGGTTACACATATCCGAAGCAGATATTTAAATGTATATCTTATTATGTGTGTGTAGTAAAATTTTGTCAACATAACATTGGATAGTGTCAGTAAAGTTTTGTTATTCGTCTCCAATATGATATATAATTATAAATGCCTATGATAAATTGGTTTGAAAAATCATGTGCAGTTCTTTTGCTTGATGTCCTCTTAAAAATCAACATCCACTCATTTGAAAAATATAAAAATCGTTGGTAAATCTATATTTATTAGTAACACCCATGATACTGAATTTCATGTCACTTTAAAATTTACATTTATTAAAAATAATAAATAATTATTTACTATATATAGAATATGTATTTTTAGTGATCCAAATTAATCATCAATATTATCAAAAAAATCTCAATATTCTTTTTAAACTAAGTGAGTATGTACTTTTCCAATGACGAATGGAGAGCGAGGAAGGAAGCAGAGCTAAAAGATCGGGAAGAAGGAGATGGAGGGTGGTCTCAACTTCGGTAGAAAAGACACTAGAGCAAGAGATCAAATGAAAGATTCAACAGCAAGAAAATAAACAAAGGAAAGATATGGAAGGATGCAGAGAGGAGAGCATAGAAGACAGCAGCAGAGGAGACTATGGCAAGTTAAAAATCCAAACAAGAGAATCAAGCACATAAAGCTCTGGACAGTAGATTATAGGAATTTTATACTGACTGGATATGTTGATCATGCAAGCTGTTAAACTTCAAGGAGGCATATCTACTGGAGATGTTCCAAGGTTTGGTCAAGATTAGGCAAAAGAAATACTTGAAACAAGTTTGACCCAAAACAACGCAGAAGCTACAGGGGAAGTATGAAAAGCAATTTCAAGGAAAATGGCAGAAGGTAGGCAAATGATCTTTGACAACATCTTATTGCCGAGAACTTGGAGTTTAAAGAAATCAGAGACTTCATTGATTAAGAAAGAGACACAATAAGTAAAGAATCTCAGGTAGAGAAGGGTGAACCCACCAATCCAAAAGTCCATACACCATATATGAAAGCACTTCTTCTTAAGCATGACAGTATAATCAGGATATTATCAAATCATCATACGTTTGTGGTGGCAGACGACCAAGCAGACAAGAATACGAAGATACTCGATCGAACAAGTATAGGGTTAAATCCTAGAACAGATCGGTCGAAAGTAGATTTTAAAAATTGGGCTTAAGCTGCCTGGAATATGAAAGGTCAGGTTAAAAGATGGGTCGACAATAACGAATCAAATATTCTATTTGGGCTCCCAAACAGAACGGAGTGGACAGACTTCTCAAGTGAGGATTGAAGGCAACGACAAACCAGGAAGTGGTTCTTTCAGGTATTTTCAGATTAAGTATTGGAGGCATCCCACCCCACGAGGAATGCATATACATTTAAAGAAACAGGGAACCACTTTGGTGAGTTTACATGTGATGACAGAGTTTTTATAATATTTTTTAAGAATTATATTTCGAAAGGTGGGATCCTATTTTAAAATTTCTTTTAGAAAATAGTTTTCTTTGAAAAGACTTTTGACAAAACCCCAAGTGTCATCTGACCAATCAAAATACATTCATGAGTTCTAAAATCAACTATTTTTAATTTCAAAATATAATAAGTCAAAACTTATCATCCAGAATTCTATCCAGTTACAACCCACGGTCCAATTTACATTACACATATTTATACATGTATATACCGATTATCACAATTACATAATTACTCAGTCTTCTTGCAATATTTATAAAATGCATAGAACATACATGCATTGTCAATATTCTTTCTAACTATTCGGAGTGCCTGATCTCAACATTCTTACCTTTCTCTTCTTTAGGTATTGTTCTGAAGCTTCATCAATAGAAATGTACAATGCATCCTTTGCATACCTTTCAAGCATTCCATCAAAGATTTCAGTTCAATCGAGTATAACATAAGTATAAGAATAACGTATATATTGACATCAAAAGAATCCTCATCAAATATGTGCACAAAATTGACTATAAAATAGTTAAGCACTAAAATCTTAATTTAAATCACATATAAAAAAAATCCTTGTTAATTTATGTCAAACATATCAGTTCTCAATATGCAAATATAAATATATCAATTCTCAAATCATCCAAGGCATCGTCATGCCTAGTGGCCAAGGTATGTATGACTATATCATGTGCATGGTACCTAAAAATTAACTTGTGGCAACTACCTTATAATGGGACACTATAATAACTTCTCAATCGTAGAATACTGTAGTAAAAAGAATACATTGATCACTATGATGTGGCAACTGCCCAATAGTGGGATATCACATACTCAACCCTAACACCAACTGTGCGAGACTTATCACCGTCTTGCATGAGAATAGAATGGATTGCGTAGTGTAGCCTTCCCATGAAGCTACAATCAAAATTTAGCCACTTGAGCTTTGTGTCAAAATACTAACTTTCGAAAAGTGGATGGCAACATGTATACGGAGACAAAAGTCTTTGGCAAAAAGCCTTAACCTTGCAAGAAAACTAAAATTTAGGATTCTACCATCCCTTCTAGAAGGATTTGCTCAAAGGCTAAAAGCTTTGTCAATAAAAATATGAAGAGCAGAGATTTGAATTTGACATTTACATCTTACATGGATATAGGTAAGTAATTTTATTTTATATTTCAAATATTAAGTAAAATAAATAAGTTTTTACGTGGCCTTCATCTTGATCCCATTCATAGTCGGCCTATTTTTGTTATATTTCATTCTTTTAAGACTAGAAACAGATAGAAGAGAGCTTTTCATTTATTTATTTTTCGAGTATTATTGAAATTTTATTCAACTAGTGGAAAGAAGTGATCTGGTAGCAAAACATAGGCTCTGACACAAAGAAAAAGAAGCAAAGAGAAGAGAAATAAGAACTTTATATATGAATCTGCCTAAAGAAGCAAAGAGCAGAAGAGAACATTATATGTGATGACTCTGCGTGCTGGTACTTTGTAAGAGCTTGTCAATTATAAAAGTCATACATGTTTGACAATAATATTTTTGTTTATGCAAATCATTTTCTATAAGCCCTACGAGAGTGTGCAAATCATTTTTCTATAAGCCCTACGAGAGTGTGTTCTTATGTATATATATTAAAGTTATCCCAGTAAAATTATGATTTTTGGGACAATAAAACAAATGCATAGAGGTGGTTGGACTCTTTTAGACAGTGATTGCATAAAGGTTAATGGGCCTTTAGAAAATGACTGCCTTCTTGGTGTCGTATCACCGGTACCATTACTATACAGACTCCCTCCTCATCCGCCTTTCACCTGCAAACTGTGGCATGAAGCCAAGAAGAAACACATGTCGAAGAAAAGTGCTTTGAGACCAAAGTTTTAGGCATGTCCAGCCAAGGAGCTTTTCTCAAGCAACACCATATTTGATATTTGAAATTTAACTTGGTTCACATTTCTTAGTCTTTCTGCAGTTTGCTTTTGTTGCCTCTAATACATCAGTCTGAGCGCCGTGAATAGAATAAAGTGAGTATTCCAAGCAACACCATATTTTGTAGCCTCTAATGATAAGAATTTTAACCCTATTTTGTTTAACTTTGCTAGAGTTATTAAGATAAAAAGGATAGCCAGGTGCAAGAAGCTTCCACGTATGTGGGGTTCAGGGAAGAGGCAGACCACAAGGGTTAATAGTACAATGCCTTAGTTTGCATTTTGCAAGAAGCTGTTTCCACGCTTTGAGCCTGTGACCTTAAGGTCACACGACAACACCTTTACCATTGCGCCAGGCTCCCCTTCAATAGAGTTCTGGAGATAAAAGATGAAATAGCTGAGGATGACTTATACAGGCAGCTCATACTAAAATAACGTGGATGTTTCTAGTTATTTCATGGAAATATGTATGATTAACCATTTAAAAATCCATGTACCATGTTCATCTTAATGATAAATGCAAAAAAAAAAGGTGGAGACACGCAAGTAGAAATGGAGACCACTTGTTCAATAATCAAAACAATTGATTTTCATTATAGACCACCCGTGATCCTGAAAAAGCCAAAATCCATGCAGATTCAACCGTAGATTTTCTCCGAATTAAAAAGACAGTGATAGGAGGCTAAGAAAATGTGAACACAGCTCATACATGAGGGAGCAGCATCGGAAGAATGAGTAACTAAAATTAATCATAGAAAGCATACAGTCCTAAAATACTCCAATTATTTTAATAATTTAGGCCCAAGCTTCGGTGACTGAGTTCATGACTCTCTTATTTAGGCCTCACCTTTGTAACCTATTCATCTTATTCGCCCTTTTGTGTATAGCCTACATGCTCATTGGGTGATTCTAGCTATCGTCGTATATGTTAGATGAAAAATTTTTAAATCACGAGATTTGGCGTTTTTCAACTGAAAACTAGATGTTACGCGTAGATGGAAATTGTGATCAGAGCCGTTCCTCTTACGGTATCACAGAACAACAATGCTTAATGATCATCCAAAAGAAGATGGTTTTTGTGACATTGCCAACTTAAGGTGCTTCTGAAGACACGGATGACCAAATCACCACGGCCAGACGCAAATGTACTTCTATGAACTACTTTATTGGAGGCAGATGGAAATAACACACCAAAACAAAGTTCCTATTTGGTGTTTGTGTTTAAATCATTACTCGAATTAACACAAATCTACTAGGGGGCCCTGATGTTACGGATCCAGAACCTTAGTCTTGTGGGTCACATCATAAAAAATCATCTATGATGTTCACTCTAGGAGTTCTAGTTCTAGTTAGATTTGTGACTCCTTTGCTTTTAACAATCAAATGACATAATCTTAAGTCTGTTATTGTTAAAAAATTTATATTTTTTTCACTCTAAAGTCTTTGGCACCTTATATTTTAAATTGAAAACCTGTAGTGAAACCTGCAGTGGTACTCTCTCTCTCTCTCTCTCTCTCTCTCTCTCTCTCTCTCTCTCTCTCTCTCTCTCTCTCTCTCTCGCACACTCCTAAATCTAATTCCCAGCCAAAGGAAAAGCAATGACTCAATGCTATATGCATATCGATAACACTGAAATCATAGGGTCACTATGCTCACAATCAGCACACAACTGGAATCGTGTGTCTATGTTATCTAGAGACCAGTCCATCATAGCCTTCACAACGACTATGGATATGTCCTCCTAAAGGGTGCCGTGAACACCTCTAGTGGTCGCGACAATGCCATTTTGGTAGCGATACCATCCACTTTTTGTGATAGAGGCCGCGAGGCCAATCCTGTACATAAACAACCTCTTAGCATAGTGCTCATAAGGCTCAATAGCCCAAAAAGCATATATAGATAATCTAAATCTTAATCATAGTAAATCAAACAATTTATGCAATGAGTTTCTGTGACACCCGTGGTTTTTGACAAACTGTTTCCCATATTTATACAAAACTAATAATAATTTATTGCTAGAAAATAGATGGGATCCCAGAACTTAAAACTCATGATTTAAAACTTTTCGCAGCGTCGAGCAAATACCATTTAAGAAAACCCCGAGAGTCATTTCACCTCAAAACCACACTGAAGAATAGGACCAAAAGTAAACATTTTGAGCATGCTCACAAATTAAAACCACAGTGACATTTTTGCAACTGCAAAGATATATAATAGTGAAAGTTCCAAAGTTCCAGGGTTTGTCCAAGGTCACCACGTCATCCATGTATAAACATATAACCACTATACAATGATATGGGTCTAATCTATCAATATATACAATGACTAAGGAGAATGCTAAAAAGCCAATACCAGTCTAACAAAAGTACACCACTCTGTCTCTGTATCTGACAGTATCTGTCCTCAAGCCCCCGTCCAGCTCCACACTTGTCCACCTTCTTCCCTTTTTCACTATCCCGCTCTGATTCTGAGGCATTGCAAAACAAAGCAATGCCTCAGCAAGCCATGCTTGTGTAGGTGATATACATTCAAAGTAATCTTAATAAAAACAAATCACATGGCGCAAGACATAAAGATCGAAAGATGATCAACAATATATATAAAGCCTTAAATCACATGATGAAGGACATACCAAGTCCTTGCAATAAATAAGATATCATCAACTATGATATCAGGACATGCACACTCCAAGAAGATCTAGAAACACATGAATGCATGTCAAAAGTATCAAATATCATACACAGTCAAGCCCTATGAGTGTCTCACATATACTCACGGCAATGTGGAGTCGGCTCTCTGTACCATCCGCTTTCACCCTTTCACCCTTGCACCCTCACGGGTACTCAGGCACTCACGGGAACGACGTACACCACTTTCGCTTTTACCCTTTTACCCTCATAGGCACTCAGGCACTCACGAAAAGCCGCGTTGCACACCCACTTTCACCCTTTCACCCTCACGGGCACTCAGGCACTCACGGGGTGAAAAATTGCATCCGACCACAAGATCAATAGTCTCAAATCTCAAGTCATAGCAACTCCCACATGTCAAAAAGACCAACAATCAAGTGAATATCATGAAAGATATCGAAAACAGTGCATGCAATAACCACCAGAAAGATAGCACGCACATGAAAAGCTACATGCTGAAATCAATCTCAAGCATATGGTAAGGCATAAATCACATGCCTCAAAAACTCAAATCACCATTTGAGAATCATGGAAAAATTGTGAATGAAATCACATACCTCAGTATAGCACTATCCCAACAATTGTGTAAATGATATCAAGGTGTCTGCCCTGATGTACCTGTCATGCCATAAATCATGTCATGGTTAATGCATATAACCAAAATCTAAAACCTGATCATCTATTGATCAGCTTGATCTGAATAATCTAATAGCATCTAATAGTTTTTCCATTAAAAAGTTACTCCAAATTAGATTTTTATCTTAAATCTAGATCCGCCTTGTTGAGACGATCACAACGCCTCTTTTGGATCGTGATTTGGATCTCTGTTGCTCCTAAAATTAAGGTTTAAAGGAATAAAGAATCAAAAAAGACCAAAATCCAGAAAATGGGCTCGCCGCAAGTGCGGCGCCTGCCGTCTGCATGCGCACGCACTGCGTGCGACGGGCACGTCTGTGGACATGCTTAGCATCAGAACCTGCGCGGGGTAGCAGGCATGTGGGGATCGAAACAACACGCGTGGCGCAATTGAGGTCGCGCCACGCAGCGCTCCCCTTGTCCATGCGTTTCCTCCCATTCTGGTCATCATTGCCGAAGATGACGACCAAACTGGTTTGCCGTCGCTGGCGACCTTAGGTGCTCCATTTTTTGTGATTTTTACACCTCTGGGTCCGATTTTTCACATACATTCCATTTTCACCTCCCATTTTCACAAATCCCTCCTAAATCTGTCATTTTTTCACGATTTTTGTCTCACTTTAAAGAACTCCCATATTATGATTTTTTGGGTTTTCGACGTCCCTAGCTATCCGATCGTCACAAAATTTCGTGGGTCCTTTCCTCTCCTCATCATACTCAATATGAACGGTCCGATCTAAATCTGAAGCTGTCTCATCAAATTTATTTTGGGAAAACAATAAGCATGAATTTTTGTAAACACTACACGTTCATGCTGTTTTTTTTTGCCTTTTACAAGTTAAGAAACCTTAAAATTTAACTCAAAAGGGAAGGGTGGAGTGATCCTACCTCGTTCCCGGCCGTTCAAGGGTGGAGAAATCCGTCTCCACGGTGCGTGACTGTCCACGTAAAGTAGAGAGAATTTGAGAGGGAGGAGCACTCTCTCTCTCTCTCTCTCTCTCTCTTCCTTACCTTAATATATGTTTATGTTATTATATTATATTTTTATTTATTTATTTTTCTTAAAATATAAGAAATGTTACAGTTTCGCAACATGCGAGCAATGCATATAAATATGCATATATTCTAAATCTCAATCATCACAACTTGTGCAATTTATGAAATTAATTCCAAAACATGTATGCAGTGCTTATATAAAGACTATTTACCAAATATGCAAGTAATTGCATGCAAGATCATAAGAAAAATCTGTATACTCATTATGAGAATATCTTATCACAAAAAGCATACTAAACACGGTCATCAGGATTAAATAAATTAATTAGAGTTTTGGAAATGCATTTGAAAACTTAGCAGTATTAGACTACCTACCTCGATATCTTTTGGATAGCGTTTCTCCTCAATTCGAGCTCTAGATCACCTTTGTTAAGTCCTGGGTATTATTTGAAAATAAAAATCCAAGTATTATTTCTTATTTTACAGTTTAGCGACTAGATCTACATTATAGGTTATAGATATCTGATTTGTGAGTTTCTAATGGTTGATTTATGTAATTTAGGGATGATCTAGGAACATTAATCTCCTAATATATCAAATCGATCAATTTATGAGATTTGATCATCTTTGATCTTGTTGATATATGAGATTTCTATGGTTTTTAAGCTATAGTCACATTAAATAGTCTTATGATCCTAAATTTTATTGTATAAGTAGGTTTATGTCATAAATACGAATGCAACGGTTCTTTCGGATTGTCGATCGGAGTTGCGTAGCCTTCTTAATTGCAAATTTACTGTTGTATGTCAGATGGACAATCCCGATCTGACAATACAAGGCACACGCATCACGATTCCCAGGACGCATGGGCGTCCCGGTTGAACTGCGATCACACCGTATTCTTGTACACACCCGAAAGACATTCTAGAGGGTGCATTCCGGTCGTGCGTTACAGGTGTGCGTCCTGGGTACAAGATCAGGTCGCTTGTGTAACTCATCATCGCTAGAGAAGACAACTGGCGCAATTGTCGCAGGTTATTATTTCTAAGTCTGATTAACTCCAAATTAAAAGAGTTTGTACATCAGGATCTTGCCTTCACTTCTATCAAGTTTGGCGTCATTCTGTGTTCATTTGATGTCGAAAAACAAGAATTTCACGTCGGAGGTTCGCCTGAAAATGCATTGTTGCAATCAATAGTGAAACTAACTTTGATTCAGAAATTTCTTGAGGCTTTTGATCCTCTCTTCACAAGGAATCCAATGGTGTTGTTTACTCTTTGATCCACAGTCATTTGGACGGCTATTTTCTAGATCTAACCTGCGATCATGTTCCTTGTTTCCAGAACCGTAGACGTTGGAAAATGCTGGACGAGAAGAGGGGAAGAAAGAGGGAAGGAGAGGGAAGAAGGATCTTACTTGGGAGCTCCACCGTCCATTCCCCGATTGAAATCTCTAATCGTCGGCTGGAACCCTCCTTGCTGAAAATCGCAGAGATAGGTTTAGGGTGGAGAGAAATCACACTGGGAGAAGGGGGAGAAGAGGAATTTATAGGAGAGGAAGGCGGTGCCGCCCCATGGCAGAGCCGCATTGCACAAAGGCGGTGCTATGCGTCGACTAGAGGTAGGGTACAACCTGGGGGTGTCGTTAGTAAAACAACCCCCTGTGTTTTTCATTCATGGGCTTTGTAAGTTCAATTTACAAAAGTGCCCCACATCTTCAAAAGCCCATAACTTGGCCATACTAACTCTGTTTTCAGTGTTCTTTGAGGCGTTGGATTCCATTTCGAGTATAGAATCTAATTATGAAGATATTTCTCATAGATTCCTTCATTTCCTATTTTTAATTAAAATATAACATTTAATGTAGTTAATTACATATATTAATTTTCAAAATGAATAATCTATATCAATTTAGTAAATGACAAACATATAGTTGGTAAAGTGCTACAAAAGAGCTTAAATTTTTTGAGTCATGACACATAGTTGGCTCAAATGAGATGATTCTAAGCCTTTGATTTGTGCAAGATTTATTATTAGATGGATGCCGTTGCGTTTTGATTTTCTAGCCACATTCTTTATCAGCACTAAATAGAAACATAATAGTGAGATGCATTTGAATTCCAGTCCATAGCCAGTCATAGTATGATATACAAGATAGCCAGCTTCGTCTTTGATTGGCATTTCCATGGAACAATTTCTCGAGTAAAGCCTACTTACTATTGTCAAGAACGTTAGCATAATTGGCCATAGACAACTCTATATATCCTTTTGAATATGCTTAGTTACGTATTTGACTTCACTACTTTTCCCTTTGGCTGTGGACTAGTTTTAGGATCTTAAATATAGAAGATTGTGTGAGTGATTTGCTTGTACATCATTTAACATGTTTCCTTTTCACTTTCTACTCTAGAGCAAATATATTCAAAGAAGCACAAAAAGTGGCCCCTATTTGCTGGAAAATACTCAAGTTGCACAAATTCAGTTCTTTAAACATATCTTAACTGCTAGTTGCAATGCAGCTTCTTTACGATGGTTGATGCCTTCCAAATGTGCAAGGGATCTTAGTAGCTATACATCTAAGATTCTACCAAGTTTGACTCAATCTTTTGATTTTACTGATTTGCCCTGTTATAAAAAGGGTCAGTACATTATCTCAAATTTATGAATGAGTTTAGTAAATAAAAAAATACAATATCTAAAAAATTAGATCTCTTTTCCTATCTATTAGGATTTTCATTAGTGTAACAAATCTTTGAGAGAGACTTTTATATGTTTGGTACGCTTATTAAAGACAGGGTTGGTAGCAATCTGAATAGCACTAAGTACCCTTAACAATTGTGTAAGTATAGTCACCAATACAACACTAGCTCTTATAGCAAATCTTAAAGAATATGATGATATAGAAAAACAAAACAAGAACTTAGACTACCTTAGAAACAAGATCAAGAATTTAAAGTTACAATGAAAAATTGAACCAAAAGAGAATACAAAAGATCTGGTAAACTTGTATGAATAAGAAGAATTTCACCAGATTAGAAACTCTAGTTTCTGGAATGTTAAAAATTGATACACTCGGGTGTCATCTTTCTAACAAGAACTAGATAACTTCATAAGTAGAGTCTCTTTCTAATAAGAACTAGATAATTTCATAAGTAGAAGAACTCTTTAAAAGAGAATGCCAAAACGGGCAAAGTCAGATTCAAAGAGAATAGAAAAGCTAGAGAATTTGATAGATCTGGAGGGAAAAGAGGAGAAAGTGCAATGAGAATGAGTTACAGGCACTCTTTACATAGTACCGCGTGTAGTTGCACAAAACCTTATGCATAAAATAATTGTTCATTTTCAATCAAGTGCATCTAACAGTTGTATTTTAATTACATTGCATAATAGTTCAAAAATAAAAAAACAAATAATGACAAAATGAATAAATTTTAAACATGCGTGCAACTATTTTTTTAACTCAAAACAAATTGTAACACTTCTTCCACAAGATATTTGTGATTTTATTGGGCTTCGCTTAGATTACCTACACAACAATGTGTTGCTAACGTGTGTGTCATTGTATTACACGTTGAATCTAAGGTCCGCATAGATACTAGTTCCATATTCAATTTCTTTTGTTCCTTGTCCCTCGAGAATCCCACATATTTTGTGTTGAATATCACATGCATCAGTGTTTTTATGATTATGAGTTAATTATGATAATAACTTTTGATTCTTTAATTAATTAACATCACAACGTGGGTGGGTGAGAAAAGATAAAATACATTTGACAAATGAGAATGAACTATGAGAAAAGCGCCTTTCTCTCTATAAGAACAGTGAGTTCCAAGGTGTGAAGTGGGATAGAAGGGATGTCATAATTGGAGTTTCAAATAAGACGACCTTTTCATTTTTCATTATGGCATGAGAATTTAAGCCTACTGATCCACAGGTTACTAAAGGAATGCTATTGTACAGAACGATCATATGGAAATTAAATCATCACTTTTATATTATGATCTAGTGGTACGACTTTCCCTGGACCCCCATACACTGGAGCTTCATGCACCGCGCTACCATTTTTTTTATGTTATGATATTGTGGAATCACATAGGTGCCATTCCATTTTAGGAGTTGAAATGGAACAATATGGAAATTTATCAATTTCAAAACCAAAATTTGGTCACTGTTGTGGTAATCTTTTACTCAAATAATAAAAAGTAATTATCAAAACTTTTTAAGGTCAATTCTGTTCTGGTTTTCATTCTGGAATGGAATGTTTGATGAATTCCGTTAGAATGAAATAGAGTAACAACTATGGTATGTATTCAACCCTCAAATAAAGAAGCTAATTGGATGCTTACTTGGGTTTGACGTGAGGGGTTCTTGTTGATGATATAGATCATATTATCGTTTACTATAGTTTCTAGCATAGTTACAAAGTATGGGTAAAAACTTTAAATCATTTTGGTTGGCAGCCCTGCACATGATTGTCAAGTTTCCTGACTCTCCATTATTAAATGACTCTAAATTGGCCCAGAGAAAACGAGTAAAATGAGAGAGAACAATTTCACATTCAAGCATCTAGATTAGTTTATTTTTAAAGAAGCTAATTTTGCTTCTATAATGATTAAAATACCCTTGTTTAAATGACGTACAACTATGCTCTAATAAGGATATTCTTGTCTTTTTCTTGAAATCACAGATTATCTCTAGTTCCATGAGGGAGTCAAAGTACCAGCGGGGCCAACTCTTTCTCATGATCCAAACCATTCATCTACTGTTGTGTGCTATGGATGTGAGTGACATATAAGTTCTCCGCCAACTAACGCTTACATGACCTTGATATGAGGAGACTTTGTTGATGATACAAGCATTTAATAATATATGTAATGTACATACAGTTGGTCCCAGGTTCCCATTATTAAATGACTCTAAAATGGACAAATGAAAACGTGTAAAGGCTGTGATAAGAATGTGTTTCACCTTGTCTTTGGTTGCATTATCAAACTAATGTCTATATATACTTGCATACACCAAAACATTTGTATTAGTAAGAGGAGTTGTAGAAGTTGCGAGTTTGTTTCTTGTCCCTCAAGAATCCTGCATATTTTGTGTTGTATATCACATGCATCAACATTTTTAAGCTTATGATTTGTTTAAGATAATAGCTTTTGATTTTTTAATTCATTAACATCACAAAGTGGGTGGGTGAGAGAAGATAAAACACATTTAACAAATGAGAATGAACCCTGAACCCTAACCAGCAGAAATCAAAGCATTTGAATCAGCCTAACTACTTATTTTGAACTATGAAAAGAATTTTAAAAAAAATAGATAGCCACTATTTCTGCTCATAAAACATAGGGTAAAAGCATCTAATGTACATGGAATTTGATTAATAAACTATGTAAACCATTTTAAACATGATGAATGGTTTAGATCTATAGAACAAAGTTTCGTCATACATGAAAAATAGAGCTTGGACTTCTTCTCACGCTCAAGAGCCTTTACACCTGTGGGAGACTTTTACAAAGTAAATCACTCACACGCTCACACTCTCCCAAATCTCCTAAATTCAGTCCCTGGACAAAGGGATATGAGACACGAACCTGTGATCTAAGGGTATTCCTAACTCTCAATTATTAAATGACTCTAAATTGACCAAGAGAAAACGAGTAAAACGAGTGAGAAAAATTTCGCATTCAAGCATCTAGATTACTTTATTTCTAAAGAAGTTAATTTGCTTCTATAATGATTAAAATGCCCTTGTTTAAATGACGTACAACTATGCTCTAATAAGGACATTCTTGTCTTTTTCTTGAAATCACAGTTCTATGAGCGAGCCACAGCGCTAATGGGACCAACTCTTTCTCATGATTCTATCCATTCATCTACTGTTGTGTGCTGTGGATGTGAGTGATATATAAGTTCTCCCCCAACTTACACTTGCTCCTAGATTCCCATTATTAAATGACTCTAAAATGGACAAATGAAAACGAGTAGAACGAGTAAAGGCTGTTGTAAGAATGTGTTTCACCTTTTCTTTGGTTGCATTATCAAACTAATGCCTATATATACTTGCATACACCAAAACATTTGTATTAGTAAGAAGAGTTGTAGAAGTTGCGAGTTTGTAGGAAGAGATGGAGGTGACAAGGAAGGAGGCAGTTGGTGAGTTATTGAAAGCTCAAGCTCACGTATGGAGTCATATCTTTAACTTCATAAGCTCCATGTCCCTCAAATGTGCAGTTCAATTAGGCATACCAGACACAATCCACCACCACGGTGGACGAATGACTTTCTCCGATTTGGTTGCAGCACTTCCGATCCCATCGACCAAAACCGGTTCCTTGAACCGCCTTATGCGTCTTCTGGTTCACTCGGGGTTCTTTGCCCTACAAACCGATGGAGCCGAAGAAGGATATGTTCTCACACCCTCAGCTAGACTCCTTCTGAGGGGGAACAAAACTGGCTTCCCAACATTTTTGCTAATGATGTTGGATCCTGTCCTAGTAAACCCTTGGCAATCATTGAGTGAGTGGTTTCAAGGGGATGAACCCATGTGCCCGTTTCAGATGGCACATGGCCTGGACCTTTGGGACTATGCTAGTCGGAACCCTAAGGTCAATAGTTTTTTCAATGAGGCCATGGCTAGCGATGCTCGGTTCGTGATGGAGATTGTTGTTAAAGAGTGTGGTTGCATTTTCCAAGACGTGAAGTCGTTGGTCGATGTTGGTGGTGGCACTGGAACATCTGCTAGGCTTATAGCTGGCTCATTTCCACACGTGAAGTGTACCGTGTTTGATCTCTCCCATGTGGTGGCAAACTCTCCTCAGTGTGGCACTGTGGATTTTGTAGGGGGCAACATGTTCAAATTTATCCCACCTGCACAAGTTGTTTTTCTCAAGGTTAGCATTGATGCTTTGGTTAAAGTTTATTTTATCCAAATAAAGTTTAGTAAAGTACGTAGGGAACTTCGAGTCACGAAGTTAAATATTTTAAAATATTCTTAATTATTAACAAGTATATTTGCCAAAGTATATTTCTCAACGTTACCTATTTATTCATTGATCTAACCCACTGATTCCAGCGGAGTTGATTTTTTATATAAAATAATCAATAATTTAAGTGGAGCTTATTTCTTTGAAAAATAAACAACTTGCAAGTAGAGTCTACTGTAAGGACGCACGGTTAGAAAGAGAGTAAGTCACCTATTCTTCATGAAATCGAATATTTTATCCCAATGATTGTGGATCTTTATGGAGTCAACCTTATCATCTATATATCGAATACAAATACACACACAATATGTGAGAAAACATTCGATCATCTCTTTCTAGTTTATTATACCTGCTTCTTTAAAAAACACAAGGAGAGACAATTTAGTTCTAGTCGATATATAGAAAGTTTATTTTTAAAAAGATTTTAGAGATATGATTCTTATTGTTTAGGGAAGTGAGAGATAATACCAATGAAATATGGTAAAATAAAAATATTTAAACATTTAAAAATATCTACATGGTGTAATCAAAAATAAGGTTTAAGGAAAAATTCCTACATGGAGTAAGAAGTAAGATTCAAAAGGCTAAAAAAATCCTATTTACTTATATATAATAATATTTTATTTACATAAAAGATCAATTAATTGGGATTTCTAGGATTCACTGTCCTTTTCTCTAAGGACTAAGCATACTACTGTTGACATTGTCAGACCGCTATCAATTCATTAATGAATATATTTTTTCGGGTGATGTGTCATGGATTGTTGTTAAACCGTCCATGATTAAGGCCCACAGACAGTGCCGTATGGGAGTTTGAGATGCTAAGCCCGTGATAGTTGGCAAATCCACCTCTTTCTCCTGCTCCTTGTGGTGTTTTCATGGCCATTTTCTCTGCTCATTATTTCAATTTAAGTCTCAACTGACAAATGCTAGCATGTCTATGTCATTATTTTGAAAGGATTTCTATATCACTTACTAATAAATTTGACAGAAAACAAGCACTTGTTTGTTTAGTAATTATTTTGGCATGCAGTGGATACTCCACGATTGGAGCGATGAGGAGTGCGTGAAAATACTTGAACAATGCAAGAAAGCAATTCCATCCCAAGAGGAGGGTGGGAAAGTGATTATAGTGGATATGGTACTGAACACCAGAAGTGATGATCACATCTTCACTAAGCCACAGCTTTTCTTGGATATGCTGATGATGGTGGAAACCGTCGGAAAGGAGAGGGACGAGTGTGAATGGCAGAAAATATTCACTGATGCAGGTTTCACCGATTACAAGATAATGCCCGTTCTGGGTATGCGATCAGTCATCGAGGTCTATCCGTGATTAAGGTCCAGCGGATGCATTACCTTTATTTGAGATGATCACAGTATTAAGAACGTAATCCTCCTTTTAGATATATGTAATTGTGAGAAGGAGGAGATCTACTTTCAAGTTGTCTAGTATAGATAGCCAACAATAAGTGTGAGAAAGAGAGTACTTTCTGTCATCTGGTGTACTCGTACTTTGCTCCTAGTAATTTATATGCTTCTTTAATAAGAAAATTAAGATGCATTAGCCTTCCACATCTTTATCCCTTGCTAACTATCTGATTTCTTCTAATAAAAATGAATTCATGGCACCAATAATAAAAAAATGCACCCGTAGACAATAAAAATTAAACACAAATTTGTCAGTCAAAGAGGTTTATTTGTGATTTTCGTCTGAGGGTGCATTTATTTTTTTTCTTTTTTTTCTGAGATGACCAAAGTATTAAGAACATCATTCTTCTGTTAGTTATATATAACCCATTTGACGGGAAAAAAAAGGTTGTATATACATGGACCTACTGCCAAATGTACGATGATCAAGTTTGTAAATCTCTATGCAACCATAGGCACAAGCACTGATCAAGCCTATTGTCTCCTTTCTCATCCCGACTTCGACATCTTTTGCAAACTATAGTTTAAAAACATGAGAAGTTGCCTTGAGTAGAAAGTAAAGCGAGCCGAGTTAACTCGTTGTGACTCCAAAATACTTAGGAAATATTTTCTTTTTCTAAAATAACAGTCCATTTTACTATAGACAAAATAAAACATCACTATCTTATATAAGAATTATACTATTATAGATAGACTTGAAGCATAGGTTTGAAATGTTAAAAACCGCCAAAAAATGGAAAGCCATATAAAAATTCAATTTATTTATTCTTAAAGATGGGTTTTAAAGAAAAGAACTTAAACAACTTGATAAAGACAAGTTTTATGACAAAAGATGGATCTTTTTAAAGTTTAATTAGGACACAAATTTTTAAACCAAAATAATAATAAAAATAGATACTTTTTTGACTAATAATTTGCATTCCTAGCTAACTGGACAGCCAACCTAAGAAGTATAAATAATTTCACCACAAAGAACAAAGGAGAAATGCAACTAAAGAGAGGAGTATCAATTTAAGTTTCTTTCTTTCTTTTTCCCTTCATTTGGAAAATAGTAAGGAGTATCAATGTAGTTAGACCTCCATAAATTGACATCTTCTAGTTATACTCGTGCAGGATTAATACATTATGTTTGATCCCAACTCGAAAAGTCATGGTAAACTAATACTCTCAGCACCCTTATAAGATAATATGCTTTTCAAATTTCTATCAAGTTCTATTTACAACGTAATTCGTATTCCACGAAGCAGGGGGAAAATATGAAAACTAACACATATAATACAAAATCAAGTCATTAATGTTGAAAATTGTTAAAATAATACAAAATGTAAAATAGAATATGAGATTAAATTATTGGAGTTCTTTTTTTGAATGGTTTAGCTTTATTTACGGGGAAGAAGGTTTCTATAAAATATGATCCCAGACTAAATTATTGTAACACTACAATCCCAACACTAGTCATTTACCAAGATTTAATTGCACCATAAAGGAGAGATGATTGTCAGCCAACCATAAAACTACAAAGCTTTAGATTCAAGTAGTGGTATATATTAGTGTCAGAGGCAATTGCCCCTTACTCATGGCTCAACTGTTTGATGATTTGGGCCGTTGATATGATGAGCCCTTATGAAAGACCGAGACGTAGGGGCGGGTCATTGTATGAAGATTATATCTAATTAAGGATATATACTAATCATTCTATTCAATATATTTTAAACGGGTGGTGAAAGAAAGAGAAGAGCTGACGTTTTGTGAGCAAGATTAATTCACTAATTGAAAGTTTTATGATTGTATAACCCCAATAAGATAAATTATCCATATAAATAGCGCCATTTCGGTTCCATGGTCCATTCATTGTGGGTTGATTATAAAGGATCGCTAGAATTGGCGCATGTAATTACATGTACAGATGACCCCATGTGAGTATAGCGTTTGGATGGAAAAAATAGTCCCAAAATGAGAAATCATAAGACAGTTGCACGAAAACAGCCATGCAAACACCGATGGTAACCCATGTGGAAGTGGAGATGCCACCAGAGGGTCGTACTTGACCCCATGCTTTGACCGTTGCCATGCATAGAGCCCTTGTGCTCTCAGTGATGTTTGGAGCAACTTGTGAAAGTTTTGTCTAGTCAATCAATGAGTTCTGAGTGTTTGGCAAACTTATATTGCACTGAAGTGACAGAATAGTTCTTTAGAATAGATGTTCTTCTTTTTCAAGGAAAATTTCAACACCATTTAACCCCCTTTGCATTTTCATTTTTATACATTTTTTATTTAGTGCATCCCAAGAGGCTATCTGATCACATGTGGATATAATCAATGGGCAAAAAATATCCATGAATGGTGATCTTATCCTCTTCGCTACTGGTATTTGCAAAATGTTAGTGCAATTATTGAAGAACATCCAGCCCACCACTCTCTCTCTCTCTCTCTCTCTCTTGAAAGGTTGTAATGGGCCAATAGAAAATGAGTAAAATGAGGGAGAACGGTTACATATTCAAGCATCTAGATTAGTTCATTTTTTAAGAAGTTAATTGATCCTTCCATAATGATTAAAATAGGATTTTTTGCATATTTGCTATTACTTTTTGGTGTTTTTGCAAAAAAATCAAATGTTTTTAGGTTTTTGCAGATTTGCCATTAAGTTTTGCAAAACTTTGCAAATTTGCCATTCCATCTATTTTTCACCTCTTATCTTTTGAAATGACAATAATGCCCCTAAGTCGTTCTCCCCGTTTAAACATTACAGATCACCGATCTGTGTTTGTTTTGTGGAAGAAGACCGACGGCGAACGGCAATGACTGATCCTTCACCAGGCAACGCCGTCCAGTCACGTACACTGCGCCTTGCACCAGGCTACACTTCTGCACTTCCACGGTTCCCACCCCTCCATTTCTCTTGTCCAGCCACGACATTTCAGAATGGTCAAAAAAATCTATGGCTTAGGAGTAAATCTTGCTGGGCAACCCCGTGGGCCCAATATATTCTAAACGTTCTCTTTATTGTTGTAGAAATATTAACCTTCAATATCAAAATTTCATTCTCTTTTGATGTGCAGTTTGATGTTCTAACGAAGATGGTGCAATTGGGAATGATTTTGCTAAACTACCTGCTATGTTGCGTTGTGGATCCGTTGATTGTTGTGCTTGACAAAAAGAAAAGAAACATACGGATATGTGTCTCGGTATGGGTTCCGTAGCCCGTCTCATGGCCCATTTCATCTCAAAGCTACGGCTGGAAGATCGGCGGTGATAGATGTTGGTACCATAAGCGAGCTCAAATCAGGAAAAATTCAAGTAACGCCAGAAAAGGTGCTGATCTGTCTGTTTACACAAGCACACTAGTGTTTGTCCAGGAGGATGAGGACATCCTAGACGAAAGTGGAATGCCTAGACACGGCTTTCCCACCCACTGGAAAGGGGGAAATGGCATCTAGTATGCTGGCCTGACCGGAGTAGCGATTGACGTAGACAATTCCGACGAAGGATCGTTCGACTGGTGAAGGATTGATCGCCGTCATTTGCTGTGGGTCTTTTTCCTCAAAACCAACACAAATTGGTGATATGTAATGTTTAAACGGGGAGAACGATTAAGAGGTATTATTATTATTTTAAAAGGATAAACGATGAAAAATAGAAGGAATGATAAATTTGCAAAGTTTTGCAAAAGTTAATGGAAAATCTGCAAAAACCAAAAAACCTTGGATTTTTTTTCTTCAAAAACACTAAAAAGTAATAGCAAATCTAAAAAAAAACACATTAAAATACCTTTGTTTAAATGAAGTACAACTATGCTGTAATAAGGACATCTTACCTTTTTTGGAATCACAGATCATCGAGAGAGAGAGAAAGTACTAGCTTACCAATGATTCAAACCATTCATCCACTGTTGTGTGCTATGGATGTGAGTGATATATAAAAGTTCTCCACCATTTGGCGCATACATGACTCTAATATGAGAAGATCTTATTGATGATGTAGGCATTTTATATAAAGTGTTGCGTACGGATATCTAGTGGATTAGAGATCTAATGGTCAGGAACGATAAATCTGCAGAAGAGAAACACATACACAAGAAAGACACAAAGTTATACGGTTCAGCCAAACTCAGTCTATGTCCATGAAAAAAGAGGAATGTAATCTGATCAGATATGATGGAAGAGGAGGAGGAGGCTTGAGCCTCATCCAACCATCTGTTTTTTTATGTACAAACTCTCACTCACATGGGTATAAACTACATATGAACCCACTCTAACATAAAGTACATGCATATAGTTGGTCCTAGCTTCCCATTATTAAATGACTCTAAAATGGACACACGAAAATGAGTAAAATGAGTGAGGGCTGTGAAAAGAATGCATTTCGCTCTTTCTTTGGCTGCATCATCAAAAGAATGTCTATATATACTTGCATGCACCAAAACATTTGTATTTGTAAGAGGAGTTCTAGGAGTTTCTAGGAAGAGATGGAGGTGACTAGTAAGGAGGGAATTCATGAGTTATTGAAAGCTCAAGCTCACGTATGGAGTCATATCTGTAACTTCATAAGCTCCATGTCCCTCAAATGTGCAGTTCAATTAGGCATACCTGACACAATCCACAACCACGGTGGACGAATGACTTTCTCCGATTTGGTTGCAGCACTTCTGATCCCATCGACCAAAACCGGTTCCTTGAACCGCCTTATGCGTCTTCTGGTTCACTCGGGGTTCTTTGCCCTACAAACCGATGGAGCCGAAGAAGGATATGTTCTCACACCCTCAGCTAGACTCCTTCTGAGGGGGAACAAAACTGGCTTCCCAACATTTTTGCTAATGATGTTGGATCCCGTCCTAGTAAAACCTTGGCAATCACTGAGTGAGTGGTTTCAAGGGGATGAACCCATGTCCCCGTTTCAGATGGTACATGGCCTGGACATTTGGGACTATGCTAGTAAGAACCCTAAGGTCAATAGTTTCTTCAATGAGGCCATGGCTAGCGATGCTCGGTTCGTGATGGAGATTGTTGTTAAAGAGTGTGGTTCCATTTTCCAAGACGTGAAGTCGTTGGTCGATGTTGGTGGTGGCACTGGAACATCTGCTAGGCTTATAGCTGGCTCATTTCCACACGTGAAGTGTACCGTGTTTGATCTCTCCCATGTGGTGGCAAACTCTCCTCAGTGTGGCACTGTGGATTTTGTAGGTGGCGACATGTTCAAATTTATCCCACCTGCACAAGTTGTTTTTCTCAAGGTTAGCATTGATGCTTTGGTTAAAGTTTATTTTATCCAAATGAAGTTTAGTGAAGGATTATGCTCTTAATACTATGAATCTTTTCATGGCCATTTTCTCTACTCATTATTTCAATTTAAGTCTCAACTGACAAATGCTAGCATATCTATGTCATTATTTTGAACGGATTTCTATATCACTTACTAATAAAATTGACAGAAAACAAGCACTTGTTTGTTAAGTAATTATTTTGGCATGCAGTGGATACTCCACGATTGGAGTGATGAGGAGTGCGTGAAGATACTTGAACAATGCAAGAAAGCAATTCCATCCCAAGAGGAGGGTGGGAAAGTGATTATAGTGGATATGGTAGTGAACACCAGAAGTGATGATCACATCTTCACTATGCCACAGCTTTTCTTCGATATGCTGATGATGGTGGAAGCCGTCGGAAAGGAGAGGGACGAGTGTGAATGGCAGAAAATATTCACTGATGCAGGTTTCACCGATTACAAGATAATGCCAGTTCTGGGTGTGCGATCAGTCATCGAGGTCTATCCGTGATTAAGGTCCAGCGGATGCATTCCTTTTATTTGAGATGATCATAGTATTAAGAGCATAATCCTTCTTTTAGTTATATGTAATTGTGAGGAGGAAGAGATCTACTTTCAGTTGTATAGTATAGATAACCAATAGTAAGTGTGAGGAGTATACTTTCTGTCATCTGGTGTACTGGTACTTTGCTCCTTGTAATTTATATGCTTCTTTAATAAGAAGATGCATTAGCCTTCCTTGTCTTTATCACTTGTTAACTATCTCATTTCGTCTGATAAAAGTGAATTCATGGCATCACAAACAAGAAGATGCACCCCCTAGATGATAAAAGTTAAACAGAAATTTGTTAGTTATAGAGGTCTGTCAGTGATTTTCGTCTAGAGGGTGCATTTATTTTTTAAGCTGATTAGAGTATCAAAAACATAATTCTTCCTTCCTTATATGTAAGTGTAGGAGCGAGAGTGCTATTCGACTAATAAACCAACAAATGTCTAATGCAGTTGGTCACGGATAACTCACCATTGCCCCTAATATTCGCTTGATCATACATTTGAGTATCCACTTTCTCCTTTGACTGAGAATTAGATCTAAGACCGTGTGAGTGACATGATGAAGGTGATTTGCTTTGTAATTCTTGGCTTGTACAAAAAATCCAATGATATGGGACTGAAATTTTTTTTTCTTTTATTTTTTTGCTAGAATGGGTCTTGACTTCTACTTCTACTTTCCTCTTGAAAGTTTTTCAGTCTATGATTTTTCTCTTCTATCCTTTAGTTGACCCTCAGCAGCAATATACATTTATTGATACCTCTTTTTGACTTTTTATTATTTCATTTTAATTTTTTGTTAAGACATTATTTCATTGATTAGCGAGAGAAAAGTCCTCTCCATGGCTATAAAAAACAAGAACTGCGATGATCAAATTACGGCCATAAGACTACAAAAAGAAGACGATTCAGCTAGAGAGAGAGAGATCATGTAGTGGAGTATCGTATCTTATCTATAATGTAATCCAGTTGATGAACTGTCCGGATCACTACCATTTGGACTCAACAAAATTTCTCATAGCTTAGAGTTGTGTGCGTGGCCTGATTATAAAGTGGTAATAGTTTTTCATATGATATATTAAGAAAACTTCCCCCTGTCCTCTTTGGAGGCCATTTAGTTGAAAATCCTTAGTTTGATTGGTATACAGTAATTTCATTGTTGATCTACTTTGGGTGGTTGTGAATTTGTGATTGTTTGATTTCCAATCCATTGTCAAGGAGTGAAATCAACCATCGTTGACAAATCAACCCAGTTCAAAATGGTATTAGCACCTTGAAATTACAGGAAAACCAAGAATTTGATGTATGCTAGAATCGTCTGTCTTTGAGTGTTTCGGGCTACTGGATATCTGAAGTCGGAAAAATGAGATGAATGGATCGGATCAACCAATGGAGGGAGCCTTCGTGAAAAATATGGGAGCATAGCACGGTTAACCAGCAGGGCAAACGCACCTTACTGTAGCATTCTTGAATACTAAAAGGAAGAAGATGACCAAGTACGAGATGATGCAAAGAGCATTTAATAGGGAAGAAAGGCATCTTTAATTTGACCCGTTATTGGATAATATAAAGTGTCTACAGTTTATGGAGGAGCCCTACAAGAACGAGGAATGTCGGTATAAAGCGTGACAGCACCTTAGCAACAGTGGAGGTCCTCCACTTTTCATGGTAGCCTCACATACCATTGATCCAAGTCGTTCATCTCACGCAACTGACTATCTCATGACACCAAATGCCGCATGTTGGTGCTAAATTATAAAACTAGTGTGGCACATGACATTCAAGGCAGGCCATTCTTGGGAAGAGACCACATGAAAGTCCAATCCTTTCACAAAGAGGCGGTCTATCACCATGTGATAGTAATCTTCAGGCCATAACGTAGTTCTCTTACAATGGACCATAGAAGCATGTTACAAGAGAACAATTGGATCCACCTAAAAAGCCAATAATTTAGGAAAAGAAATTAAATGCTTTTCGGAAGTGCAGGAAAGAGGGCGAAGAAACCATTTAGATTCATCAACACAATCTCTTCCGTAGAAGCTTTTAATCACAATATTAAGTTGCAGTTAAAACGGTCAAAGAGAAACAAAAGGAAAAAGCAGAAAATGAGAATGTCAAGCAGAACTTTGGGTTACACATATCCGAAGCAGATATTTAAATGTATATCTTATTATGTGTGTGTAGTAAAATTTTGTCAACATAACATTGGATAGTGTCAGTAAAGTTTTGTTATTCGTCTCCAATATGATATATAATTATAAATGCCTATGATAAATTGGTTTGAAAAATCATGTGCAGTTCTTTTGCTTGATGTCCTCTTAAAAATCAACATCCACTCATTTGAAAAATATAAAAATCGTTGGTAAATCTATATTTATTAGTAACACCCATGATACTGAATTTCATGTCACTTTAAAATTTACATTTATTAAAAATAATAAATAATTATTTACTATATATAGAATATGTATTTTTAGTGATCCAAATTAATCATCAATATTATCAAAAAAATCTCAATATTCTTTTTAAACTAAGTGAGTATGTACTTTTCCAATGACGAATGGAGAGCGAGGAAGGAAGCAGAGCTAAAAGATCGGGAAGAAGGAGATGGAGGGTGGTCTCAACTTCGGTAGAAAAGACACTAGAGCAAGAGATCAAATGAAAGATTCAACAGCAAGAAAATAAACAAAGGAAAGATATGGAAGGATGCAGAGGGGAGAGCATAGAAGACAGCAGCAGAGGAGACTATGGCAAGTTAAAAATCCAAACAAGAGAATCAAGCACATAAAGCTCTGGACAGTAGATTATAGGAATTTTATACTGACTGGATATGTTGATCATGCAAGCTGTTAAACTTCAAGGAGGCATATCTACTGGAGATGTTCCAAGGTTTGGTCAAGATTAGGCAAAAGAAATACTTGAAACAAGTTTGACCCAAAACAACGCAGAAGCTACAGGGGAAGTATGAAAAGCAATTTCAAGGAAAATGGCAGAAGGTAGGCAAATGATCTTTGACAACATCTTATTGCCGAGAACTTGGAGTTTAAAGAAATCAGAGACTTCATTGATTAAGAAAGAGACACAATAAGTAAAGAATCTCAGGTAGAGAAGGGTGAACCCACCAATCCAAAAGTCCATACACCATATATGAAAGCACTTCTTCTTAAGCATGACAGTATAATCAGGATATTATCAAATCATCATACGTTTGTGGTGGCAGACGACCAAGCAGACAAGAATACGAAGATACTCGATCGAACAAGTATAGGGTTAAATCCTAGAACAGATCGGTCGAAAGTAGATTTTAAAAATTGGGCTTAAGCTGCCTGGAATATGAAAGGTCAGGTTAAAAGATGGGTCGACAATAACGAATCAAATATTCTATTTGGGCTCCCAAACAGAACGGAGTGGACAGACTTCTCAAGTGAGGATTGAAGGCAACGACAAACCAGGAAGTGGTTCTTTCAGGTATTTTCAGATTAAGTATTAGAGGCATCCCACCCCACGAGGAATGCATATACATTTAAAGAAACAGGGAACCACTTTGGTGAGTTTACATGTGATGACACGAGTTTTTATAATATTTTTTAAGAATTATATTTCAAAATGTGGGATCCTATTTGAAAATTTCTTTTAGAAAATAGTTTTATTTGAAAAGACTTTTCACAAAACCCCAAGTGTCATCTGACCAATCAAAATACATTTGTGAGGTCTAAAATCAACTATTTTTAATTTCAAAATATAACAAGTCAAAACTTATCATCCAGAATTCTATTCAGTTACAGCCCACAGTCCAATTTACATTACACATATTTATACATGTATATACCGATTATCACAATTACATAATTACTCAGTCTTCTTGCAATATTTATAAAATGCATAAACATACATGCATTGTCAATATTCTTTCTAACTATTCGGAGTGCCTGATCTCAACACTCTTACCTTTCTCTTCTTTAGGTATTGTTCTGAAGGTTCATCAATAGAAACGTACAATGCATCATTTGCATACCTTTCAAGCATTCCATCAAAGATTTCAGTTCAATCGAGTATAATATAAGTATAAGAATAACGTATATATTGACATCAAAAGAATCCTCATCCAATATGTGCACAAAATTGACTATAAAATAGTTAAGCACTAAAATCTTAATTTAAATCACATATAAAAAAAATCCTTGTTAATTTATGTCAAACATATCAGTTCTCAATATGCAAATATAAATATATCAACTCTCAAATCATTCAAGGCATCGTCATGCCTAGTGGCCAAGGTATGTATGACTATATCATGTGCATGGTGCCTAAAAATTAACTTGTGGCAACTACCTTATAATGGGACACTGCAACACTATAATAACTTCTCAATCGTAGAATACTGTAGTAAAAAGAATATATGGATCACTATGATGTGGCAACTGCCCAATAGTGGGATATCGCATACTCAACCCTGACACCAATTGTGCGAGACTTATCACCGTCTTGCATGAGAAGAGAATGGATTGCGCAGTGTAGCCTTCCCATGAAGCTACAATCAAAATTTAGCCACTTGAGCTTTGTGTCAAAATACTAACTTTCGAAAAGTGAATGGCAACATGTATACGAAGACAAAAGTCTTTGGCAACAAGCCTTAACCTTGCAAGAAAACTAAAATTTAGGATTCTACGGTCCCTTCTAGAAGGATTTGCTGAAAGGCTAAAAGCTTTGTCAATAAAAATATGAAGAGCAGAGATTTGAATTTGACATTTACATCTTACATGGATATAGGTAAGTAATTTTATTTTATATTTCAAATATTAAGTAAAATAAATAAGTTTTTACGTGGCCTTCATCTTGATCCCATTCATAGTCGGCCTATTTTTGTTATATTTCATTCTTTTAAGACTAGAAACAGATAGAAGAGAGCTTTTCATTTATTTATTTTTCGAGTATTATTGAAATTTTATTCAACTAGTGGAAAGAAGTGATCTGGTAGCAAAACATAGGCTCTGACACAAAGAAAAAGAAGCAAAGAGAAGAGAAATAAGAACTTTATATATGAATCTGCCTAAAGAAGCAAAGAGCAGAAGAGAACATTATATGTGATGACTCTGCGTGCTGGTACTTTGTAAGAGCTTGTCAATTATAAAAGTCATACATGTTTGACAATAATATTTTTGTTTATGCAAATCATTTTCTATAAGCCCTACGAGAGTGTGCAAATCATTTTTCTATAAGCCCTACGAGAGTGTGTTCTTATGTATATATATTAAAGTTATCCCAGTAAAATTATGATTTTTGGGACAATAAAACAAATGCATAGAGGTGGTTGGACTCTTTTAGACAGTGATTGCATAAAGGTTAATGGGCCTTTAGAAAATGACTGCCTTCTTGGTGTCGTATCACCGGTACCATTACTATACAGACTCCCTCCTCATCCGCCTTTCACCTGCAAACTGTGGCATGAAGCCAAGAAGAAACACATGTCGAAGAAAAGTGCTTTGAGACCAAAGTTTTAGGCATGTCCAGCCAAGGAGCTTTTCTCAAGCAACACCATATTTGATATTTGAAATTTAACTTGGTTCACATTTCTTAGTCTTTCTGCAGTTTGCTTTTGTTTCCTCTAATACATCAGTCTGAGCGCCGTGAATAGAATAAAGTGAGTATTCCAAGCAACACCATATTTTGTAGCCTCTAATGATAAGAATTTTAACCCTATTTTGTTTAACTTTGCTAGAGTTATTAAGATAAAAAGGATAGCCAGGTGCAAGAAGCTTCCACGTATGTGGGGTTCAGGGAAGAGGCAGACCACAAGGGTTAATAGTATAATGCCTTAGTTTGCATTTTGCAAGAAGCTGTTTCCACGCTTTGAACCTGTGACCTTAAGGTCACACGAAAACACCTTTACCATTGCGCCAGGCTCCCCTTCAATAGAGTTCTTAAGATAAAAGATGAAATAGCTGAAGATGACTTATACAGGCAGCTCATACTAAAATAACATGGATGTTTCTAGTTATTTCATGGAAATATGTATGATTAACCATTTAAAAATCCATGTACCATGTTCATCTTAATGATAAATGCAAAAAAAAAGAAAAAAGGTGGAGCCACGCAAGTAGAAATGGAGACCACTTGTTCAACAATCAAAACAATTGATTTTCATTATAGACAACCCGTGATCCTGAAAAAGCCAAAATCCATGCAGATTCAACCGTAGATTTTCTCCTAATTAAAAAGACAGTGATAGGAGGCTAAGAAAATGTGAACACAGCTCATACACGAGGGAGCAGCATCGGAAGAATGAGTAACTAAAATTAATCATAGAAAGCATACAGTCCTAAAATACTCCAATTATTTTAATAATTGAGGCCCAAGCTTCGGCGAATGAGTTCATGACACTCTTATTTAGGCCTCACCTTTGTAGGATCTAACATGTTCATCTTATTCGCCCTTTTGTGTGTAGCCTACATGCTCATTGGATGATTCTAGCTATCGTCGTATATATTAGATGAAAATTTTTTAAATCACGAGATTTGGAGTTTTTCAACTGAAAACTAGATGTTACGCGTAGATGGAAATTGTGATCAGAGCCGTTCCTCTTCTGTTTGATGTCTTAGCTGCACCATACCTGAAAAGTCTTCAAGATCAGGTGATCTTAATCCTCCAATCGGTTCAACTATATCTATCCCCACTGTCTGATTACTTTCCCCTACGGTATCACAGAACAACAATGCTTGATGATCATCCAAAAGAAGATGGTTTTTGTGACATTGCCAACCTAAGGTTCTCCTGAAGACAGGATGATCAAATCACCAAGGCAAGACGCAAATGTACTTCTATGAACTACTTTATTGGAGGCAGATGGAAATAACACACCAAAACAAAATTCCTTTTTGGTGTTTGTGTGTTTAAATCATTACTCGAATTAACACAAATCTACTTGTGGGGCCTGATGTTACGGATCCAGAACCTTTTTGGTGTTTGTGTGTTTAAATCATTACTCGAATTAACACAAATCTACTAGTGGGGCCTGATGTTACGGATCCAGAACCTCAGTCTTGTGGGTCACATCATAAAAAAATCATCTATGATGTTCACTCTAGGAGTTCTAGTTCTAGTTAGATTTGTGACTTCTTTGCTTTTAACAATCAAATGACATAATCTTAAGTCTGTTATTGTTAAAATTTATATTTTTTTCACTCTAAAGTTTTTGCACCTTATATTTTAAATTGAAAACCTATAGTGAAAGTCTACTAAATTAGTAGCATTGGCCTCTTAGGTCCTAGGTTCTCTCTCTCTCTCTCTCTCTCTCTCTCTCTCTCTCTCTCTCTCTCTCTCTCTCTCTCTCTCTCTCTCTCTAAGCAAACAATTACTAAACAAACCACTAAAATACTCACTCACACATTCCTAAATCTAATTCCCAGCCAAAGGAAAAGCATAGTTTTCCCTCAACAGCTAAACAAAACTCTTTCTTGACATGAGAAGGAGCCCCTCACCGGTTGGAGGCTGCTCATGCATTTCTGTTCTCTACTTAGATTGAAAAAAAAAAAAACCAAGTCTCTCTCTCTCTCTCTGTAATAACTCAAACATTTTGAGCTCTTTTGTATCGCTTTATCAACCATATATTTTTCATTTACTAAATAGATTAATTATTTTGAACATCAATATATGAAATTAACTACATTAAATATTCTATTTTAATTAAAATTTGAAACGAAAGAATTTGTGAGAAGTAACTGTATAATTAGATTCTAAGCTCGAAATAGAATCCAACGCCTCAAGGAACACTGAAAACGAAGTTCGTATGACCAAGTTATGGGCTTTTAAAGATGGGGGCATTTCTGTAATTTAATTTTAAAAAGGAAAATAGTTGGAAAACACATGGGGTCGTTTTGATAACGACAACCCCCTCCTTCGTCCCCTACCTCCAGCCGACTTCCCCCCACCGCCTTTCTCCGATCAGCCTTTGCGGCACCAGAAAAAATGGCAGCACCGCCTTCATGGGCTATAAATCTCCCCTTCCCCTCTTCTCCTCCATCTACCAAACCCGACCCCAACTGCCCTGCACTCCGTATTTTATGGCAGCCTAGGGTTTCAACAAAGCTTATATCAGAAAACCCCTCCTCCAGTTTCCTCTGCGATTTCTGGCACCGGCCCAGGTCTTTCCTTTGGGCTGGCCATTCTCCTTTCTCTTTTTCCCATTTTTCCTTTGGTTTCACTGGAAACTGGGTTTTTCCCCTTGTTCATGTTTTTCGGCTACCTAAGATCCAGGACAACCCAGATTCTAGTCATTGGCTAGAACCTAGGTCGTTTTCTCGCCTCTGTCCGGCTGGAACTCAAGTAACTACTCTCCCTCTTCTCTTTCTGGTAGAAATCTGTAACACCCCGGATTTTTTAAGACATTTTTATTTTCATTTTAAATAAGAGCATTTGGGATCCCATGAGAAATCCTTTATTTAACATTTTACTAAAACCTATCTTAAAAACTCCAGGTGTTAGTTTTCCTTGCTCAAAATGGCATACACGTAAATTAAACATAATAAAACAATCCGCGTATAAATCAACGTTAAATAAATGGCGCCTTTATTTTAAATCAAATAAATGTCCAAAACACAATAATAATATAGCCCAGGGTTTATCCATCATAACATCCCATATAAATGTCCAACATATGTTCAAACATCTAAATCACATCCAAATAAAAAGTATGCAATTCATAATAAAATTCAAATGATAATCCCCTCTAATGACTCACATCACTGTCTAAAACTATAGGAAAAACTAGTCTTAAGCAGCTCTCAAGGTTTATCGACAGCTTTTCCTTTCCTGGTGTCGCGCTTGAGATCTAAGGCATTGCAAAACAAAGCAATGCCTCAGCAAGCTATCGCTTGTGTAGGTACATAGACAATTAATGTAATAAATGAAAAAAATAATAAATAGCTCTGAAGAAAAGTCTAACATTTATGAAAAATAGTGATGTCATAATGTCATGTTCAAATAAATGCAAATTTATTCCATATGCTAAAACATGCAATCACGGAATTAAAACATGACATGAATCAATAAAATAGAGTATACAACAAGAATAAGGGCACCCTAAGGTAATGGGTCTCACCATCGTACTAATATCACTGATCAGGAGTACTCATAGTTAACTTCTGAATGTCGTCACACCCAGGCATAACATCCATAACCATGCTCATCATACATGCACACATAATAAGAATATGGGTCATCCTGCTGCAGTGGCAACCCTTCATGGGTATAAACCACCGCCGCTCTCCGTTGACACCATAACGGGAGACTTATCGTCTGTCCCCATGGAAAGGCTCAGACCGGTAGTGTGGACTATCCATGTTACCAAACCCCTACCGAATGCCATCTATGGGCAGGTGTCTATCATATCACAAATCATCGCATCATAATCTCGGAAGGTGGGTGGCCGGCCCTATCCCTCCTAGCATGATGCCCACCGGGCAAGAGCACCCGTCATCAAATATAAAACACGGAAATCATATGTATATGCTAAAACTTAAGAGCACTTATAGCTTGCAATCCCTAAAACATGCCCCTCATCCTGGGGTAGCGTATAAAAGGACCAGCTAATAAGCCTCTATTCTCATTTCCATGTAAATCCATGCATTTTCTATATATATAATAAGAAATAAGTCTCTAATTAAGCATAACTAATTAACATCATGCTTGTAAAAGCATTTGAAATAAGTTTATTCAATAAAAGATTTTAATTTGGAATAATCATCCTGTACTCAATGTCGCATGAAATCCACGGTAAATAATAATTGCAATTTAAAACACAATCACACATAATGCTATGTTTAAACATGGTTTAAAAATTAAGGCAAAGCATTAGTTGCCGTCACTTACCTCAGTGTGAGACCACTAACTTGCTAATAACTCCCTTTAACTGGTATATTCAAATGCACCTGTACATGTCACATCACTATTTTAATATTTTTCTAAAGAAAAAGTGGTCATTTATAAGTTTTCAAGTTAAAACTAGGTCCGCGTCATCAATACAGTCACAACGCCTCTTTCGGATCGTGATTTGGACCTCTCTAGCTCCTAGAAATCAAGTTTTAGTGAAAACTACCCTCAAATGGGGCCTGCCAGACCACCATAAGGTGGGTTATACCGGCGGCTCCCTTTTCCGCCGGTTTACACCGGCTTATACCGCCGCCACGAAGACGCCCGACCACCAAGACTCCACACGGGACGCGTGGCGTGCATCTTCAGCACCGTGACACACCGCTGTGTGCGTCACGGTCGCCAGGACACGCATCGTCCCGACCCCACCGCGATTGCCTATCGACGCCCTTCCACGCGCGCGCGGCGCCGCACAAGCGTGCGACACTGACGTCAGTTGACGTCGTCTACTGCACGTCCCCGAGTGTGTCCTGGCGTCAGCGCCAGGGCGCCGACGCCGTTGACGACGCCGGAGAAGACGACCGGATTCTGGTCGTCTCCGGCGGAGCTACAGAGCTCTGTTTTGTGTGATTTTTGCGCCATTTTCTTCAGAATTCTCTCTAAAATCCATTTATGCCCTCCTTTTGCACTGATTTTTTCAAAAATCATGGTTTTTAAATGATTTTTTCCAAGTTTCTAAAATCATCCCTAGGTACTGTTTTTGCATTTTCTAGAGAAATCCACCGTTGGATTACTCCCAAATTTAAAGGGTTTGCTCTTGAGTCTCTTGTGTGCTAGTTGGACGGTATGATTTTCAAACAGATGAGGTTTGATCCATGAAATCAAGCTCCAACAGTGGCGTGCACAAAGTTCCTAAAAATCTGATTTTTTCCCTAATTTTTAAATATTTTCCTAAATATTTTTCTATTTAATAAATACGAGAAAACAGAGTATTGAGGCTTACCTTGCACCTAGCAGTGGTTGCTCATGTTGTCGGGGTTCCACTCACTGGAAAAATCAAAGCTTTGTAGGGCTAGGGTTCTGAGTGAAAACTCGGAGAAACGCTTAAAGTGGAGCGTTTTGGCTCCTAGGGAAGAATAGATATAGGCTTTAGAGTCCTAGGGGAAGAGAAACTCTTCCCCACACGTCTCTTTCCACGTCTCTCCGGCGATTTCGCCGGACTGGTAGAGACGTGTGGAAGACAGGGGTGCCGTTATCAATTTGGACCCCTATGTAACACGTCTCTGTCAAAAGACCAAAATACCCTTACAACTTCGACCGCTCATAACTCGCTCATTTGAGCTCCGTTTTTCTCGTTCTTGGTGGCGTTGAACTCGTATCGACGAGAACTTTCTAATTCTTATGTTTTCAGGAAAAATTTCCATCTATAAATTTTTATTTTTATTTATTTAAAAATTTCCTATTTTATCCTAAAAATTAAGGATATTACAAAATCAGATTAGACCCATGCCAGATCTGCTTTTCCCCATCAAAACCGCCGAAGAAAAAAGTAGATTTGATGGGTCTGCCGACCCATCGAACTAGACGCATCCCAGGGATGTAGCGCATAAAGCGCGCCCAGAACGCACCCCCTGGCTAGTCTTCGAGCACGTGATATTGTGCGAACGCAGTCTTGATTCGACTAGGACGCACATGCATCTTGGGAACCGTGATGCGCGGGTCCTATATGGACAAATCTGGTTCGTCTGTTGATTAGGGACACTAAAAATGCAATTAAGGAAGAGATATAACTCCCATCGACGATTCAAAAGAACCGTTGCGTTCATATTGCCGACATGGCCCTAATGATACAATAAAATTTAGGATCATAAGACTGTTTGGTGTGACTATAGCCTAAAAGCCATGAAAATCTCATAGATCTATAAGATCAAAGATGATCAATTCTCATAAATTGATCCATTAGGTATATTAGAAGATCAATATACCTAGATTACACCTAAATCATATAGATCTGATTGTTTAAATCAAGTACAGACCTATTCTAAGTACCAGGACAGGCGATCTATGAGATCTAACCATTAAACATTAGATCTATACGCAAGATCTAGCCTAGAAACGCATTAAGTAAGGATCTATGATCCTAAAAGGAAGATCTAACTGTTAATCTATAAGTCTAAGTAATGATATATAAAGGGTGGAAAATGATACTTGAATCCTTATTATCAATTGATATTCAGGGTTTCACAAAGGTAACTCAGGGACGAGTAATGAATAACACAATTCAAGAAACATCGAGGTAGGTAGTCTGCTACTGCTAACGTTTTTAAATGCATTTCTAAACTCTAATTGATTTATTTGATCCTAATGACCATATTTAGCATGCTTTTTGTGATATGATATTCTTATAATGAGGATGCAAATTTTCCTTCTGATCTTGCGTACAATTACTTATTTAGCAAATAGTCTGTATATAAGCACTGGATACATGTTTGGAACTGGTTGCATAAATTGCACAATTTGTGATAATTGAGATTCAAAATATATGCATATTTATATGCATTGCTTGCATATTTTGAAAGATTTATTTGATCCTGATGACCATGTTTAGCATGCTTTTTGTGATATGATATTCTCATAATGAGTATGTAGATTTTCCTTATGATATTGCATGCAATTACTTATTTAGTAAATAGTCTTTTATATAAGCACTGCATACATGTTTGGAATTGGTTGCATAAATTGCACAATTTGTGATGATTGAGATTCAGAATATATGCATATTTATATGCATTGCTCACATATTTTGAAAATAATTGCATAAATTGCTTGATTTACAATGATTGAGATTTGGATTATTTATATATGCTTTTTGGGCTATTGAGCCTGATGGGCACTATGTTGAGGGTTGTTTATGTACGGGGTTGGCCTCCCGGCCTCTACCACTAAAAGTGGATGGTATCACTGCCAAAATGGCATTGTCCCTTCTTCGACTACTGTGGTAAATAGGGACAACCACTGGAGGTGTTCATGGCACCCTTTTTTAGGACGTCATAGTCGTCATGGAGGCTATGGTAGGTTGGTCTCCAGATACTGGAGCCACACGATTCCAGCTGTGTGCTGATCGTGAGCATAGTTGGCCCTATGATTTCAATTTTATCGGTATGCATATAGCATTGAGATGGTCGTATACGAGTACTCGTGACCAGTTGGCGTGACGTGTTTGCCGAGAGACTCATGTGCACAATACTTATAGTGATACTATCATCTGCTTTGAAAGATGACTATTTTAAGAGTTTCGTGATTATTATATTTCACTCATTGATTTGATGTGTTTACTGCGATCTTATTACTTGGATTTATTGATTTCTACTTCATGAATTGAGTCATATCGATATCGTTGCATGCTAGATTTCGGTAAAGAATTTCATGGCTAAAAATGCATAAATGGGCTTACGATTTACGCATATTTGCATAAAAAGGAATTACTGATGTTTTACACGGGAAGCTCCTTGAATTTATACATGTTGCATGCTCTGTTTTCAAAATTGTAGTATCAAATCACCTATTGAGTATGAGGAATACTCACTCAAACATATTATTTTTATAGATTAGATCCACACAGGATTAGAAAAAGCATCAGAAAATGTTAGTGCTACGATCAAGTGAACGAAGAGAAGATAAGTATAAATGTAAGTATATGATCTACCCTTTAGACATGTATCTGTAATAACTACAGTGGACCGTGAGCTGTGACTGGATAGACCTAAGAAGACATTTATGATTGTTTTAATTTTTAAAATTTCCTTGTTCATCTTGAAAGCAAATGACACTCGGGGTTTTCAAAATAAAAATAAAATAAAAGATTTTTCCGTTGTATTGCATTGTTTTTATAAAAGTGTTTTCAAATAAGGATCAATCTCGCATTAGGAATTAGTTTTGCATTAAAAAATGCATGTGAAAACCCGGGTTGTCACACTCTCTCTCTATACTATAAAAAAAATTTGAGCTTGTAGTTTGCACTTAGTATATTTATTTATTTTTCTTCTTCTAATAGAGTTGATGTGTGACCTTGAGGTTACGAATTCGAGGCGTGGAACTTAACATCTTGCAAAAGTGCAAGGTAATACTATAGACCCTTTGTGGTTTGCTCCTTTTCCAAACTTCGCATGCATAAGAGCTTCGTGCATCAGGCTGCCCTTTTTTTTCTCTTGGTACCAATAATATAACTAGCATATTTAGCAGGCTATTACTTTTTTTTTAAGAATACAGTATCTTATAAAGTTTATGAGATTATTATTTATTGCATTAGTGCAAATTAGGACAACTGGACTTGAGACGTAGTATTATCTTAACACAATTATCAGTCACTAATTTGTTGAAGTTTTATTATCATAGTGGTTTGTAACTTAGGATCATTCAGCTAAGATGACTTCAGCACTAAACTGATTTAAAATTTTAAGCTAGTAAAAATTTGGAATTTATTCTTCTGATGAAAACAACAAGGATTAATTACCATTCCAACATAATTATCAATAAAACTTGAGGTGGTAAGATCCTTCATAAATGCATTGCTCAACAGCCATTTTAACTTTTCTATTTAATGTCTCAAAGAATGCTAAATCAAAGCGCTTGTAAGTGCTTTGGGTCAAACTACTCCAATATTTTACATGCTTGGATTTACCTATAGATCATCTACCTAGTTCATCTAATTGCTTTTGCTTTGTATATATCTTACTTAAAATT
Source organism: Warburgia ugandensis (assembly GCA_035236585.1). NCBI lineage: Eukaryota > Viridiplantae > Streptophyta > Magnoliopsida > Canellales > Canellaceae > Warburgia > Warburgia ugandensis. Next base: position 80,675,714 of record CP141132.1, on the reverse strand, counting down.
TATGAGATTGATTGTAACATCCAAAGAGGAGTTCTTTTCAAAGACAGCTGGAAACTTTGTAAACAATTTTCTACATTTAAAAACAAAAACTATCATATTCTCATATGCCAATCTAGATGATTTAGACAAGAGACATCCAAAACCAAAGCAATTAGATGAACTAGGCACATCATCTATAAGTGAGCCCTATCATGCATAAAGTTGAAGCACTTTGACTCTGAGCGCGTACCGGCACTTCTATTTAGCATTCGTCTGTAAACCAAACAAGTAGAAACAGCAAACAATATAACTTTCCAACCTACTCAATTCCTTCAAGGACAAAAATCGACATCTTTCTAGCTTCAATACCACACATACCTTACATTCCAATCCAAGAACAATTCCTTGCAAATCCAATAACCGGCATAATTCTAGCTTCAATACCATGCATACCTTGCATTTCAATCCAAGACTCTCTCTCTCTCTCTCTCTCTCTCTCTCTCTCTCTCTCTCTCTCTCTCTCTCTCTCAAACCCAAGAAATGGATTCATCTATACAAGCAAAGATCAGAAACAGCAACACCAAATGGCTTGGATTACATCGGTTCTGCATTGTTGTCTTCTTCTAACCATTGGTTCAACCTGGCTAGGCACTTTTGCCCTGCCACCCGAACCACCGGTTCACTGTAACCAAACTGGATGCACCCTTTCAAATTCTTATGGCGTTTGGGGGGATAGAAAAGAGTGCAAAGTTAGTTCGATTGTGTACCCAAAAACAGAAGAAGAAATCCGATCGGCAGTGGCCACCGCCAACCAGAAGAAGTTAAAGGTGAAAGTTGTGAGCGGATATGGCCATACCATTCCAAAACTGACATGCCCGGAATCTGAAAGTGCAGTTTTGATAAGTACAGCCCAATATAATTCAAGTATCGAGGTTGAAATTGATAATCTAACGGTGACGGTTGATTCTGGAGTTGGGCTCCGAGATTTGATTAATCGAGTGGAAGCAGTTGGGTTGAGTTTGGTGGCTTCTCCTTATTGGGAAGGGGCGAGTATTGGGGGGATTGTGAGTACTGGTTCCCATGGAAGTTCTTGGTGGGGCAAGGGAGGATCAGTGCATGATCATGTGGTGGGGATTAATCTTGTGGTGGCCGCTGGACCGTCCGACTGGTATGCTAAGATTATCAGGATTGATGGCCGAGATCCGCTGCTCAATGCTGCAAAAGTTTCTCTTGGGTTGCTTGGGGTCATCTCTAAGGTAACTTCCTTCTGCTTTCTTTGCTTTCATACCCTCTGAGACAGGAAATGAGGTAGAAAAAAGACCTTTTGGAGCCACTTCTGCAGACATGACATATGATCGGAACAAACTGATTCAGACAAGCCAAGCTGTTTCAGCATTAGCATGAGTTTACATGGCCATTTCTGAATCAAGTTTTTACACATTTGTTCACATAATATTTGACTCAATTAGGTGAAACTCTCACTGGATCCTGGATTCAAAAGAAGCATTGTCAACTGCTTCGAAGACGATTCTCTATTGGAAGACAGATTCAAGGACCACGCACAGAAACATGAATTTGCAGACATTACCTGGTACCCATCACAGAATAAAACAGTATACAGAAACGACGATCGCATCCCCTTGAACAGTTCTGGAGATGGCATAAATGATTTCATCGGGTTCCAGTCCAACGCCATTGTGGTCTCCACCACAGTGAGAAGCACTGGTACCTGGTTTCTTTTTCTCTCTCATAATCCAACTGTTTCTTTTGAGTTCTTCATGATAAATTATTTTTGGTTCTACAGAGAAATCATTCGAGTCTGCAAAGAATATCAGAGGAAAATGCACAATGGCCGCTTCAGAACTAGCATACAAGAAGTTAGTTGCAAATGGTTTGAAGAACAACAATCTAATATTCACTGGCTACCCAGTGGTGGGTCGTCAGGGTAGAATGCAAACCTCAGGTTCTTGTTTGCACTCACCTGCTACAAGCATCTTAAGCATGTGTGCTTGGGACCCCAGAATCAAAGGATTATTCTTTTATGAGACTACAGCAATATTTCCAGCATCAAGGTTTCGGGATTTCATCATTGACGTTAAGAAGCTAAGAGACCTAAAACCAGAGAATTTCTGTGGGGTGGATGTCTATAATGGGTTTTTGATACGTTTCATTAAGGCTTCGGGGGCATATCTAGGTCAAGCAGAGGATTCAGTTGTGTTGGATTTCAATTATTATCGAGCTGATGAACCTTTGACACCAAGGCTCAACCAAGATGTCTGGGAAGAGGTGGAACAGATGGCATTCTTCCAGTATAAGGCGAAGCCACATTGGGCCAAAAACAGGAACCTCGCCTTCCTAGCTGTGCAACAGAAGTATCCCAACTACAGTAAGTTTCTTGCAGCAAAGAAGCAATTGGATCCTCGAGGCATGTTTGCTAGTGACTCGTCCGATGAGATACTCTTTGGCAAAGACATAGCCAAGACTGACGGTTGTGCAATGGAGGGAATGTGCATCTGTTCAGAAGATAGGCACTGCAATCCACGCAGTGGTTACCTTTGCAAACCAGGACTTGTGTATAAGGAGGCCCGGGTCTGCAGATACATGCCTTCCTCTCCGTACTCCATATTGTAAGACGCTGTTTAAAAAATATTAATTGACGAACTTCTACTGAACATCCAGAAGCCTGTTAGTCAAGACCTTAAGATTTTAACCAATCAATTTCTTGTTAGTTTAAATGATTATAAGATTCACTTACGTATTTTATTCTTTTTGTCAACCAATATCTTATGCTTTAAATAGTACAAACATATCAGCTGTCAGCAATTTCATTGTTATGGCACCAGGCACCCAGGAAGGAAATTGGGCATCTTAATGACTAGCTTACAATTACAGATATATGTTATCCCACTATCACGACATATCTAACCAACAGAAAGCTCTTGCTCAAGAGAAACGGGACTGATAATCGGGTGCAACCCAAATAAGAAGTTTGAAACTATTGTTGTCCAACTCAAAATTCTACTCTGACCAAAGAGTTGCCAGGTGAAGCATTCAGACATTTTTGCATACCCTAGCCAAATTATTTCAGATGGATAGCCACTGGCAGCTAATCTCTGCACCACACAGAATCAATAGCTTGCAATAATCGTAACAATTGGAAATCAAAACTATTCAGCATCTAGATTAGTCCTAGCTGAGCTGCAAATTACAAACTTGAAAGGTAATCATCTCTGCCCGGAAGTGTATACAAGTATTCGCGCAGTCACCAAAAAATACACAAAGGTCAAAAGTTTGGCTCCTAAGCAACTCTTTTCAGCTTTCATAACCAAGGAGAACTCTGCTCTCTTGTTTAGAAATTGATGCAAGGAATGCAATGTCAGAGACCAGAGAATGGAACTTCGGTGGTTAAATAACTACAAGTATGTCTTCTTATGATGTGAATAACACGATTTGAAATATGGTTGAAATGCTATAGCTTTAAAAGTGCATATAGGTAAAGGTTCAACCTTAATATGAAACAGAAGAATACAAGAATGATTCAAGAGGCCTCAGATTCCATTGTGGGAATTGAACAAAAACACTCTCCATCTACTCTACAGATTTAAGAGTCGGAGATACTTGAAGATATACCATCTGTGTGTATCCATTAAATACAGAAGTCTCAAGCCTAGTCAAACCAAGTCTTTGAAACAAACCAAACCTGCCATCTTCAATAATTGGATCAGGTGCACGTGCGGGATCATATCTTGTTTGGTGAGTAAGGGAAGGACCTGCCACTGGTGGGAGTTCCCAGTAGACATCTAGCACCGACTCCACAAACCTGCTGTTCTGGAAATGCTGTGAATAAGAAATTGCCTTGTTGCTATGGTTGAAATCATCCCGCATCTCACCTCTCACACCCCACCATGCTTCTTTCTCCCCGCAAAGTTCCTCTATATCCACCGCCTTTTCCCAGAACTTCTTCCTTTTCATCCTTATTCTTGCTTCATCACTGTCTCTAAAGCAACTATGCCCACCACCTAAAATGGAAAATACATCTACAGTGAACTAGAATGACAAACTTTATAGTTTAATGCATTAATCTTTCCATCAGACATGGAAAACGCATTGGTCCATGGACCAGTTAAATATATAAAACGAAATAAGGGTCTAATCATACCTCTTATGTAGAACTGATCACACATCTGCCTCAAGGAATAATGGTCCCCAGTTCCAGTGTCATAGTTATCCTCGAACACAAGATGGCGAAAGCCAGCTTTCAGTGACTGCTGCAATCTGCCAATGCGAGTAAAGAGAGAAAATTCATAAGTTGCTACGAATTCGGTTAGCAAAGGAAGAGGCTGAAGTGGCAAAGTAGCAGACAATCTATATTATAACCTATAGTCTAAAGAATCTGTAATTCTCTACAATATTTGTCTTCTGGACATAATTTGTATCCACAACAGAGAAGTACTATCTCACCTGCAGCTATAGAGACATCCACAACAGTGTATAACATTTCCACACCTGGATTTTCTATTAGATGCAAATTATGTATTTGTGGATATCTCCATACTACAGGTGAGATGATAGTTTTCTATTATGGATGAAAATAATTATAATAAGCAATAAAAGGAAGAAACTAGAGCATTTTCCTAGACTTATACCGCTTTAGTTCGTTCTGATGATCATCAAAGAACAGAAGAACTCGACTGAGATCTGTAATCCCATGTTTCTTCATCACACTCCCCCAGTCCAGACTTCCAAAATCAATAAAATCCTTGCCAGCATAGTAAGTACAGTTTCCATCAACATAAGCAGGTCCCTTCTTCAGATACTTCTCCGGATGGCGAGGAGAAAGAGACACAATTGGAGTATCAGGCATTGCTTGACGAAGAACCCACGTCGAGTGGCCCTTGAAAGCACCACTCTCAACCATCAAATCTGGTTTCAGCCAGCGAGCAATGAACCAAAGCCCAAAGCTGTGGTCAAAACCCATCCCGTACATATTGTTCTTTATCGGCCGCGTCTCATAAATGGGGACAAACTCTTCCAAACCCTTTTGCAGATCCTTCAGTGTCCACTCTACTGTTTTCCCATGTTTCGATCTGCCTTTTACCAAGAACAAGAATTAAAGGGAAGTAAAGTGTAAGAACTCATTAACTAAATCAATTTTTCCAAAGCATTAGTATATGAATAATAATCAGAGCTTTTCTTTTCTTTTGTCTTTGATCATCATTGCATTTCAAGTTCATATAGTTGTACTTATGAAAATGCAGATTGCAAGCTTCCCTCGCTGAATCAATTCAGCCTAGTGTGAGAAAAGTGTTCCCGAACCAAAAATGCAAAAGAGAGAAACGTTCAATCCGAATAACCCAAGAAACTAAGAGCAGTGTTCTTAAATCCGACATTTATTCATTCCACTAGAGGGTAAATCCCACAGGGAAAACAATTTGTCGATTGAGTTATCCATCAACAATGATTTTTCTACTCTGCTATTTGCAGGCTCTAAAACATACATGGCATTATATAAGAACAAACAACTAAAGGTTTTAGGTCTGTGTTCTCTATGTTGAAAAGTTTCAACAGTGTCTTAAACAGCAAGTAGCAAGAGAGAAAACCACCATCCACCATCAACAGTTTGCCATCCCAGTGCCTTACAGAAACGAGTATGAACTGGACCCAAATTAAAACCCTAACAAGAACCCTCACACTTCACTGATAGTCCACACGAAAGACAAGAACTCAGTTACAGAAAAGAAAAATCGCAAGAAAACCCTAATAACCATGAAAGAACAATCTTCTCATAATTAAGGCTACAATATAAACCTGATTCAAAATCCCATTAACGATTACAGTCGAAGAATGGAGAAAATTTGGTTGAATTTATCATGAGATCTACTAAAAGCCCTAAAAGCAACAAGATCAAACCGAAAATTGGAGAGATCAGAGAAGAAAGGCTTACACCAGGGCACACCCAGAGATCCGAAATCGGAATTGAGCCCATCGATACCGTAGGGATTCACCCGAGAATAAGCATCCGCCGGAGAAATGCAGACGAGATTCCGAGAACGGTAAAAGAGAGAAACAATGAGAAGGAAGATACAGAGAACAAGGCACTGGCCTGCAAGGCCGATCTTGCTCATAAGTTGGGAAATTTTGAAGGAGATCGAATTGGGTTTCCGGGCTTTCGATTCATCGTCTCCATCTCCTTCTTCCGCAAATGGGGAAGTAGCTCCTTCCCCAAATGGGGAAGCCCTGCGAGAAGAAAGCACCATTTCTGGCATCTTGGAGAGTTTTCGTTCTCGCAGTAGCAGGGGAAGTGTAAGGTGAGAGAGTGGGGATACAAATGGGAGCTGTTATCAGGTGGATGTGGATGTGGATGGGCGTATTTTTAACTAGGAAAACAGGAGCCCATTGAAGTATAAGTAGGACCCATGGTTTCCAATGATCTAACCGTAGATTTCTACTTGACACTAGAGATGGAGCCGTGCAGTAAGAACTGAGACCGATTTGAAAATTCTACGTCCCTGATTTGTAGTGACCTACTTTCATCAGCTATGAGATCCATGACATCGACCGTTGAAGGAATGATTTCTCAGATGAACGGATAAAACGATAGCCCTTAAATGGATCGCTGTCTGGATACTGTAAAACAAAAATGGCCCTCTTTTGCCCAAATTTGCCCATTTTATAATTACGAGAGACGCAGAAATAACGGGTCCTGATGCATTCATTAGAAGTGAGTTTTGGTACGTTGAGACTTCATAATCCATTTTTCTTAACGCCATTTGGGTATTTCTGCTGTTTACGAAACACAAATTCTAGAGACTGAGAGAAGGAGAGGACTTTGTTATTATCGCAAAGAAGGTCAAGATGAATTCACCTTTGGAGTTTAATTCTTTGACTAGAAGGGAGCCTTGGCGCAGCGGTAAAAGTTAGTCGTAATGTGGCCTTAAGGTCACAGATTCAAGGCATGGAAATATCCTCTTGCAAAAATGCAAGGTAAGACTGCGTACTATAGGCCGTTGTGGTCCACCCCTTCCCAAAACCTCGCATAGGCAGGAGCTTGCCCTTTTAGTTTAATTCTTTGACTGGCCACATTGAAATTCCATGGTACAAAGCCAACTTACAAAGATTATGGATTCTAGATAGCATTCATCACAGGTGAAATCTGATAGAGTGGATTTCACCGACAAGTGAATTCAACAATGCATTCTACAAAAAGGAAGAAACTTTAGGATTCACCACAGAATTCAATTCCATCTCAACTAAGTGGACTATGATGCTATGTCATTGCTAGCAAATATGCTTAAACTAATGCAATCATATATGTGTCCCTTGTTTTCCCTCACGAGCCCCTCACTAAATGGCTATAAACTGTAGTTGAACTCAGATTTTTGAAGATCCCAGCAGTTTACAATCTTGCTTTTGACTTAAACGGGCCATAGTCCTAAAGTTTCATCCATTGAATGTTTTTAGACACTGTTTCCAAGAATTGTAAAAATGGATGGTCAAGCATTTTACTATTTTGTTTTACTACCAGAAGAATCAGTTGCTAGGATCATCTAATGCTTGAGAATTTTGGACCATGGTCCATCTACATCAAGAGCAAGATTGTGAAAGGTTCAGATCTTCAAAAGTCTAGGTTCACATGGAGTTAATAGCCATTCATGTTATTTAGTGAGGAAACAAGGGGCACATATATCACAACCTATGTTTAGCCATCTTTCTTTTTATGGTAAATGAGCAAAGTTTTATTGATGACCCCAAAAATCTACGAGCACCTTGAACGCTAGACCTACCCAAAAGAGAGGCCTTTCTTCAATCACTTTGGGTTAGGCAAGCAGAGTTTCAATGATAACCCCAACCCATTAACACCTTGAACCCATCACCTGCCAAAAGTGAGTCATTTTTTGAACGACAGTATTATAATGCTGTTGCTCATATCTTAAGGGAAAGCCTTGGCGCAATGGTAGAGTTGTTGTCATATAACTTTGAGGTTATGGGGGTTCAAGGTGTGGAAACAGCCTCTTGCAAAATGCAAGGTAAGACTATGTACTATTGACTCTTATAGTCCGCCTCTTTCCCAAACCCCGTATACGCGGGAGCTTGATGCACCAGGGCTGCCTTGTTTTTTTGTTGTTCATCTCTCTTGAAAAGTAGTTGCAACATTACTAGTTAGGTAATAAACGTGCTACTTGCTATGCAGGTAACAAAACATCACAAACTATTGCTTGCCTGCTAGGCATGTCCAAGAGAGAAAGCACCCAAGAAAAGGCTGAACATACCAAGACACAAGCATCAAGAAAAGCAAAACTATTAATAGGCATGTGAAAGAATCAAAGGGAAGTCTGAATTTGCAACAGATGTTTAGTGCAGTTAGTCGTAGAGAACTCAACATGTCACATAAAATATGCTTGGTCACAATTTGCAGTAGCTACTTTCTAAGTGTAAATGATTAGCCTTGTATTTATTTGCTTTTTCCTTTTTAAACAAGCAAAGAATTACAAAGCAAATTACCCTCGCATACTCATAAATTTAGTCCCTGCCAAATAAAAAATTGGCAACTTAAAACCTGCAACCAAGCATACTTAAGAGGAGATGCTAAGTTGTCTGCAACGAACTGCATTTGAAAGCTAAACAGAGGAACTTTAGTCTATGTCATTCATCTGATTTTCCTAAATTTGGATATCTAATGGTCTAATAATCATGCTAAAAATAAACTGTTTCAGTTTGCTGAATGGAACCATTGTTTACGCAGAGCTTCTGACTGTCAATGTCTAGCAACGTCCAAACACCATTTCTTAGATGCTAGAAGTTTCCTTTTATCACTTCAGCACCAGTAGGCATCCAAAGCTGGGAGAATCCGATGAACAACATGGACCCACTGTGGTTTGGGGGGAAGAATACTATGGCTGACGCACTTGCCAATTATGCTGCAGATCACGAGGGTTAGACTATAGGGCTCGATAATCCTCCTGGCTTTCGAGCTGATCTTTTTTCTCTGGGACTGTAATGGCAGTATGAAGCCTACACCTCTACCCTTTTATTCCCCTTTACCAAGTAGAAAAGAAAGGAAAAGCACTCTTAATCTGAAGTCTTTGCTATTTGCCTTTCCAAAGTGGTTTTCAAAGGGTGAGTCAAGGTGAAAATGAAGGGAATTTCATCTTGACTAACAGGTAGGGGTGGCAATTCGGGTTGGCGGGTCGTGTTTGTGGCGACACGAACACGACACGAATAGTGTTACGGGTCGACACGAACACGACACGCTTAATAGTCGTGTCAAAAACCTATGACTCGTACACGACCCGGTTCTTAAAAAAATGACACGACACGACCTGTGTAACACGATTAATTGATTGAGTCGTGTTGGATACACGACACGAAATGACACGACACGACCCGACATATTAAAAAAACTGCCCTCTCAAGTCAAGTCCCAACTCCCAAGTGAATAGAAGTTATAGAACGGCTGCCAAGGCCCAAAGGGGCCAAATCCCAAAACAACCACAATAAAATAAACTAACATATAGGACAGTTATTTCACAACCGTTCTATAAAACCCTAACATATAGGACGGTTGTAACATAACCGTCCTATATATCATTGGTTTTATAGGACGACTGTGAAATAACTGTCCTATATATTACGGATTTTATAGAACGGTTGTGAGATAACCGTCCTATATGTTATTTTATAGTACGGTTATTTCATAACTGTCCTATATGTTAGGTTTTATAGAACGGTTGTGAAATAACCATCCTATAGTTTACTTTTTATAATTTTATTCCACTCCACCGTTATGACTGATCTTTTGATTCTAACTGAACTGTATCTTGAATCTTTGATCACCTGAAGCAATGACAATGAGGTTCTAGAGCAGAAAATCAGAATTGAATAGCATGGGTCTTTCAGTTATGAAGAACTAGACTTTCAACCCAAGTTACCAACCCCCACATAAATTGTTATGAGGGAATTCATTTCTCCAACTCCTTTCATGCTCATTGTCACTGGTCATTGCTATATCCATTGAATTACTGGTGACTGATCCACCACACCACACGACAAGTACATAGACAACCAAATTACCAATAATGTTCCTGTAATATTTTGTTATTTTATTTAGAAGCAACGCTTCTTTATAATTTAGTATTACACCACTACGGTCACTCACCGACTCACTTCACAAGTTCACAATTCACATGATATGTGAAAAAAGAGACCGAAATGAATCAAATAGCCACAATAGTAGTAAATAAATATGGATTAAGTAGCACATGATGGAAATATACTTCCATCAATGTATTATGTATCAAACACAACAAATTAAAATAAGTCATGAAAATTATACAAATTAATCAAAATGAATTGATCCAGAGTCTTCAGTTGGTTGAAGTGATCCTGCAGTGCTACTTATGCTTATAATGTCCTCAGTAAGCTCATCCATGGCAACTGTAATGGTAGAGTCTACAATCATATAAAATAAACAAGCATTAGTTATTACTAAGCTCATATAAAATATAATGTAAATATAGAATTATAAACTATTACCTTTCAATCCATATAGCCAATCTCTCACACAAATCAATGCTTGCACGGTTTCTGGCTTTAAAGTAGATCTATATTGGTCAAGAACCCGACCACCAACACTAAAAGCAGACTCCGATGCAACTGTAGATATAGGAATGCTCAAGACATCACGAGCCATGGCAGCAAGTTCAGGATACCTAAAATCAACATTTGAATCAAATATAAATGTAAATAAGATTACAGAAAATAGTGTTTACATGAGATTATTAGTCAAACAACCTGTATTGATTGCCTTTCCAGAATGCAAGAATGTCTAGCTTTGACTCTTGCAATCTTTGTTCATCTAAATAAAGCTCCAATTGTGATTTTTGCATAGCCAAAGTACCTCATTCACCTTCAAATGAATCAAATTCCTAATGCAAATGCAATTATATTATTCAACGTACTATAAGACAATTCATACTTCATAGCAAATTTTAATATGCTAAGTAGTGTTTACATATAATGAAAGATACAATTATAAATAAAATCACCTTCATGACATCTAAAACCTCTTGACTATATGACATGTTCGTCTATCATCGCACTGCACCCCTAGCCACTGGTGTAGATGAGGAAGAAGGAATAGGATAAATCTTAACCTTATATTCATTGAAGAGAGAGAATAACTTTTCCTTAACTTGAGCAAACTCCAAGCAGCCACTACCAAACAATTTCTTGTACGAGAATTCCACAAAGGAGAGCTTATACCGAGGATCCAACACACATGCAATTGCCAAAATGGTCTTGAATTCGGACGATACTTTGAAAACTTAGCAAACATTTGGGTGGACATACGCTTCATATAGTCATCATCACTTCTCATGTATTGTGTTAAACTCAAATAAATTACAAATGCTGCACGAAAGTAGAGATTTACAGTGGGATATTTGGATCCAGAGAACATGCAGGTGGCATCATAAAAAAACTGCCAAAAACTTCGAAATTTTTGTAGCCTTTTCCCATTCAATGAAAGAAGGACAATGCTTATAATTTGAGTCACTTAGTTCTAAGTGACAAAATGCACGTTGGTAACAAAGAGCACTTTCAAGCATCAAATACGTTGAATTCCATCTTGTAGGACAATCTTGTCTTAAGCCCTTTTTTGTCTCAATTGACATGTGATTCACACACTCTAAAAAATTTTGTTTTCTACTTTGTGATGCTTTGACATACTTGATACTCTCTCTAATTTTTTGAATAGCATCATCAATTTCTTTCAAACCATCTTGCACAATCAAATTCAAAACATGACAACAACAACGTAGATGAAGGAACTCTCCACCACAAACAAGAGTGTCACTGATGTTTAATTGAAGCCTTAACTCAACAGAAGAATCATTAGAAGAAGCATTGTCTAAAGTGATTAAAAAAATCTTTTTCTCAATCCCCCATTCTACCAATAATGAGTATAACTTTTCTGCTAATGATATTCCATTATGTGGAGGTGGTAGGAAACAAAAATTTAATATCCTCTTTTGTAAGACCCACCGACTATCTAGAAAATGTCTTTGTGAGACTTATATAACCATCGATAATACAAGAAGTCCACAAATCCGATGTCAAACTTATCCTGCTAGGTGCCAATTCTAACATCTCTTTTATCTTTCCTTTTTCTCTTTTATACATTCTCAGAACATCTGCTTTTACTATATTTCTACTAATCAAGTGCAAATCTGCACGCAAATGTTTCAGTAGAGTTCTAATTCCATCATACTCAACAAATTGGAAAGGCAAATCATGCATAACAAGCCGCAATGCTACTAACTCACGATAAACTTCAGGATCAAACTTATTATCCGAAGTCGCACTTAGTGACACCGACATACTCACGACTTTGAGATAAAAGCAATTGGCCTATATCACGTGAAGAGCTCCGTTGAAAAGTCTTTATATGACGTTTTAAGTTACCAAATTTGCTATCGCAAATGTATATTGCAGAGCACTTCTTGCATTTACACCTTTGCCTTCCATCTTCTGATAGAGGAAGGTGTTCAAAAAAATTCCAAACTGCAGACATTAGTTTCCTATGCTTTTTACCTCTATTGGATTTGAAACTAACTCCACGTTCTCCAAATCAGCAAACTCATCATCATCGTTGTTGTGGTGTAGCATATTCAAGTTATCAGAAACATCAATGCTCCCAACTTCAACTTGTGCCTATATTGCAAAATGCAAATGACAAAAAAAAAATAGTTCACACCGACAAGAACTAAACACTTCAGACTTCACCAACAATTACTAATAAGTAATAAGGGAAGGGAGTGAGTGAGACACTGAGACTTGAGACTTGAGACTTGAGAGTGAGGAAATTGAGAGGAATGAAAAGAGTCAGACTCATAATTTCATAGAGAAATAACAAAAAACAAACACATGACATACTGTGGCCGTAGTAGGGGTGCCGCTATCGTGTTAGAACTTAGAAGGGTTGATGTTTGAACTTGAAGAAGAAATCGGATTACGGTCCTCTGGAGTCTGGAAAGGGAAATCAAACGGATGTAAAATTGTAAATTATAAAGCAAACTCGCAAGCCTTCAACTTCAACCTTGGGTTGGTAACGTTGGTTATGTTACTTATGTATTAACGGTCCTATATTTATAAAATATAGTACGGTTATGTATTAACCGTCCTATATTTTAAAAATATAGAACGGTTATGTGCTAACCGTCCTATATTTAGATAATATAGAACAACCGTCTTATTTTTTGTAAGCTTTAACATATAGGATGGTTATACACTAACCGTCCTATTTTTACATAATAATATAGGACGGTTACGGACTAACCGTCCTATTTTACATAATAATATAGGACGGTTACGGACTAACCATCCTATTTTACACATGGTTTATTCCTTCATTACCAATCTATGAGTGTGACTGTGAGTCTGTGACTGTGAAGTCTGTAATGTGCCAGATTTTCGCTTTTCAAGTGACCAGTCTACCTGACAAAGACTGATAGCCTTCTTTCCTCCAATTCCAAACTGGCAAGTGGCAAGTGGAGTTAATGAAAGTTGAAACTTACACTTCAATCATTTGTCAAATATTTTGATGCCCCTAGTTATTGTCCTTAATGTTACTTAACTTACTTGTTAGATAACTTAGATAGTTAGATGTCATGAATTATGATAGATGATCCGAGGTGGGGGCGGGGGCCCCCCTTGTAGACTTGTAGTGGCGGGAAAACAAAATGAAAGTTGAAAACTGAAAAGAACATAAAAGTTTAACTTTAACTAATTAATAATTATCTAGGTATACTAACTACTAAGTCAATCTAGAGTCTAAGGCAATTGTTTTGTCTTTTTGTATAATTGTATTGTATCATGTAAGTTAAGTAAGCACAAATCCAATTATCCAATTGAATTTGAAGTCTTATCCCTAAACCTAAAGAGCCCTACCTAGCTTGGCTGGTGGTTGTTTGCTATAACTATAAGCCTATAACTATAAGTTATAAATAACTGTATAACCAATTTCTTATCAACCATTTTCAGTTTAGCTACACATTATCACATGTCAATTGTTACAACTTACAAGTTACACTTAGTAGATAAGTTAACCAAGTTTTGTAAGTTGTACAAGTAAAAGTGAAGTGAGAGAGAGACTAACTAACTCATATATTGTTGTATAAAATTATAAATGCTAATGAATAATGATTTTCTTATGTTAATTTCACATGTCTCACCAACCAATTGATCTAATATATCTCTTTTCAATCAAATTCATGAATATCATGTATCCAACTCATATAACTCAATATTTGTTTCTCATTTCTAACTCCCAATTGATGATAATAGATTAGGAATAACTCATTCATGATTCATCCATGATCCTTTGATCCATCATTCATGTAGACATTGTAGAGTAAAATTTAGTAACTCCTTTAGTAATATCATTCAACATTTGTGTTAATTCAACACACAACTCCTATTCTCTGTTCACATTCTCACCTCACCTAATGAGTTAATTACAATGTTACATAACTAAATAACTAATAACTATTCCCTTGGGACCCTTCCTAGTTCCTATACTATACTCATTATCCTCTAATGAGATAATTACACAACTCTTTCTATACTCATTCTTAAGCTACTGAGTTAATTACATAACTGTTTCTATTCTAGTTGATTCGGTCAGTCTTACCTAATGAGTTAATTACATGACTCTTTCTCTTTCTTTACTTATTATCATTTATCAATGTTATCATCAACATTCAACAACTTTTGAATTGAGTATGAGTTACTTACATAACTTTGCTTTTTTAAGATGATCCTCAAGTAAGATCATCAGACATCAGATGAGTTAAATACATTATATACATAATTAACACCAACTTTACTCATCCTCCCCTGACCTCAACCTCAACAACTATGTTGAATTGAATATGATAGTATGAGTTACTTACATAACTTTGCTTTTAAGGCGATAGATACTCAAGTAACTCAACTCAACCGAGAAGTCCGAGCACGAGATAGTGAGATGAACATAATACATATATGCCTATATGCTCTGTCTTTTTAAGCTCATCCAGTCATCCTTAACTTAAGGAAATTAAGATGAGTTAATTACATAACTCTTTCTCCACTCTATACTTAATAACTAGTTTTATTTAAGCACATCATCAACTAAGATTAATTAAATACATAACTCTTATAGCTTATACAACTCCTATATTTCAATATATAGATGGTTATAAACAAACCATCCTATATTTAAATATATTATAGGACGATTATTTTAAAACCATCCTATATTTAAATATATTATAGAACGGTTATTTTGAAACCGTCCTATATTTAATATATTATAGAACGGTTATTTGAAAACCGTCCTATATTTGATTATGTTATAGAACGGTTATTTGAAAACTGTCCTATATTTAAGTATATTATAGAACGGTTATTTGAAAACCGTCCTATATTTAAATATATTATAGAACGGTTATTTGAAAACCATCCTATATTTAAGTATAATTATAGAACGGTTATTTGAAAACCGTCCTATATTTAAGTATAATTATAGAACGGTTATTGAAAAACCGTCTTATATTTAAGTATATTATAGAACGGTTATTGAATAACCGTCCTATATTAGTATATTATATAGAACGGTTATTTTAAAACCGTCCTATATGGTTCTATACATATAATATATCGTTTTCACTTTTCACTTTTCACCTTGGTCATTCTCAACCCTCATTTCAATCTTCCAAGTTCCAACCCAACGATCCAATCCAACCTATACTGAGAAGGTGAAAACGACCATTCCTCTTCGATCTTTCACAGATCTAAGCAAAGAAAGGTATGTATTTACGATTTTTTGCATCTTTAATGTAATTTCGTATACGGTTCATTATACAGAACCGTAAAAAGTAATAAAAGAACACAATCTGATAATAATAAAAAACCTTTGTCTGGTTTCTCTGATCCTTGCCTTGAACTTGTTCTGTCATTTCGTTGTCAAACACCTATTTCTCAGATTTTGATTTATGTTGTCTTTTATTTGAGTCTGGAAACGGGGTTTGTTGGGAAAAAGATGGATGAGCAAAAAAAAACGGAGCTGGAAGCCTAGAAGTGGAATGGGATTATGGGAGATATCAGATATGTATGTTCCTCTGACGAAAAAACCAAACATATAAATTATAAAGGTTCTGAGTCTTCTGACTTTGCCCATAGTGCATTAGTGCTGAATCAGTGAATCCTGATAGATAGGTTCTCGAGAACCGCATCTACCGAAATAGTCTCCACTGAAATGTAGAGCAGATCGAGCAAAGAAGAAGCAGGACAGATGTCAGAAGATTGAGGGAGAGAGACATTAAACTAGTTCTTTCTTTTACAAAATGGAAAAAAAACATTACCTTTATCTAATTTATCACAAACTAGCTACTTATATCCCAATTTCTTCTTTTCCTTAAGGGAGCCCTAGAAAAAAGAACCAAATCAAGAAAAATCTCTCAAAAACTAAATTAACATATCTCATATCTGCATCAAACAATGTCGATTTTCAACATTTTTGATGTGTTGGAACCGTTGAAACAAGAGGAATGATTAAGTGATAGTTGACCAAAATAAAAATAAAGGATGAAGGAACATAACAGATTTTTAAATTATTATTAGACTGGAATGAATGTTTTGAGATAGGAAACTTAATGAAATGGCCAAATCAAGCTACAAATAATGAATGTTATACAAAAACAAAATATCACATTTTTTTTTCCACTCTGCATACTGGAATGGCATACTGGGGCTATGGCACTATGCCAACATCACAAAAATGGGAACATGCATAATTGCTTGTTTGAAGAGATAGAGGGAGCAACAATCCGACCTTGTAGGAGGCTTCCAAAGATAGTCTCCTGTCCAATGAAAAATTTGTGATGGTTTTCAAGGGTGCTATTGCTTATTATCCCTGTATAATTGTATTCCTCTTTTCTTGTCTAACTGTAGTCATTTTTATTTTGAAGCAAACATGGAGCAAGTAGAAGAGGTAGGAGAGGTACAAGTAGAACAATTACAACATACGTAAGAACAATCAAGGCTATCAAGCACATGTCCATCGGTAACACCACTAGGTGGTCAGTGTCAAGAGAAAGGTCAGGGGGAGGGGCCCAACGCAAATGGAACATATAAATAAGAGAACCTCAGTTGGAATAAAAGAAACGGTACAATTCAATACTAAAGGCCAACCGATTGGTGGTGTTGCACATGCCTATGCTAGCTTCATATGTTGCACTGTTAGAAGACTTGTGCCAGTATCAATGACTGATTGGAGACATGTATCGCCACAAGTCAAAGATTCAGTATGGGAAATGGTCAAGGTATGTAAATTCTTCCTACATATAACATAATATGTCATTTATATTTATATGTTTTGTTTTTGTTTGCATATGAATCACGATAAGATACACAAAGTTGCTGCAATACTCACTAGTTAGTCACCTTAACATGCTTCTTCTTTTGTTTTGTAGTTTGCCTTTGACGTATCTGATGAGTGCAAGAAGCAAGCCTTGCTAGGAGCTGGTGAAGCTTAGAGGAAATGGAAGAGTGAGCTTGCAAGGAAGTACATACTTCCAAATTCTCATGATCCTTCTACGCTTCACATGGTCCCTCAGTTGTATTCCTGCTTCATTAACCAGGAAGCATGGAATCAATTTGTACAGTATAAGCTATCTCCTGGTTTTGAGGTAATCACAACTTGAACTAGCCAAGCTAAATTTTGAGTCTTGTAATTATTATAATTGATTGTATTTTGAATCTTTGATCACATTACTTTGATGTCCAGGCAAAGCGTATAAAAGGACAAAAGGCTCGTGCACAGAACCATACGCCGCACCACCTTTCAAAGGTTGGCTATGCACGATTAGAGGCAGATGTAGTAAGTATATCATGTCACATTCCATTTGTCTAATCATATTAGATTATTATTTTTATTAACTCTGACTTAGTGTCTCTTATAATCTTATTACTGACAAAAGAAGGTGGGACAACGGATCCCATCGACCGTGCTATTCTATGGAAAATGGCACATTCGAAAGGGCGTAACTCCCGGACCTTTGCCAACGAGACAATCGTAACAATTGCTTCAAGAATTATAAGTGGTTTAAGACTTTAAGTTTTATACTTTTACTTTATCTACATATTGCCTAGTTAAATACTTTTATACTTTTATAATCTTGCATAGTATATTATATAAATATTACATATATAATAGTGATTTGATCATGTTATGATCTTTACGTGTGCAGGAAGAGTTGACCCAAGAACAAGAAGAAAGTGCAACTACAGGGACTCTTAGCAGCACTGCTGCAAAGGGGGACATCTTGTATAGGGTAATGGGCAACAAGGATGAGTACCCTGGCCAGTAAGGGGCCAAGGTCGGGGTGTTGTTCCTTCCAAGTTCTTCCCAAACAAAAGGCTCTTACGTTACAAGAATTGGAAGAATGGAAGAAGCAAACAGTTGTAGAGATATATAGCAAGATCAAAGATCAATTGTTGAAGGAACTCCAAGGTGGCAGAAGAACCTCATGTGAGGATGTTGGCCCTCAAGCTGAAGCTCAACCTCAAGTTCAACCAGCAAGAAATAATAATAGCTGCACTCCTACTCCTAGTCCTCTATCAGATGAAGAGGTGGTAGAACAAGTACTCCCAATCAGTGAGGTATGTATATTCACTTGTTTAGTTTTACAATGTTACTTATTTACTTTTGTTTTTAGTTTACACTTTACATTACATCACTAATTATTATATATATGTCATTTCTCAAATGCAGGTGGGTTAGTGCATGTTGCAGCTACATACATTTGAGAACCATGTGGCTGTGGCAACACTGTACGAGGTTCGGCCCATGACTTCCGCCACCTTGCATGGTAAGTTGATGCCTCCACACACTAAGCGTGTGTGCATCACTACCGCCATTCAACCGGATGCTCCCCTTCCATTTCCAGTCAAAGGGGATGATGTTGAAACTGTTGGGGATGCAATTGGATATCATGTGTGTTGGCCAGAGAAACACATAAAACCAATGATATCCAATTCCAAGGTACATATATACTAACCGTAGTCTGGCTTCATTTTCTCCTACCTTTTTTAAGTCCTCCTAAACTGTTCATTGATTAATATTGTGCGCAACATGTCGGACGGTCAGATCACGAAAAGCAAAGACAAGGGGCAATTGAAGCAAACCTTGCGGCAAATTCTAGCATAGTGGCAAGTGTAGCCACATCCCGGCCTTCTCAGGGTAGTACTAGTTCTATGTTTTTCCATAGTCACTACTCACAAGTCATAAGTCAGTAGTACTAGTTCTTTAGTTCAAAACACTTGTTAGGTGCTCACTAATCACTACTCACAAGTCACAAGTCATAGTCACAATGTTATTATTGTTATATTATAAAATATTCTAATTTTACCTCACTTGGGTTTCTTCTTTTATATCTATTTAGTATATCAAGGTATATGTTGTATATATTCATTACTAATTTCTAAAATGTTACATGATTACATTTACGGTGTAGGGATCGGTGGAGGTTCCACCTAACACACCTCCATTCCTAAGGGTGCTGTGACCGGCCAATGAAGGCAACACAAATACAATGAACCCTGTAAGGATAGAGGCAGGTGTGCTTTCAAACGATGTGGTTGAGGTTCCACTCTTCAAGGAAGACCTCATAGCCATATGTAATATGGATCAATTGGAGTACATGCACATCATAGTCTATATAGTACGTCGTGTAATCGCTCTATTAGAGTTAAGACTTACCAATCAATGTAACATTACTTAATACTTGATTTTTAATAAAACTTAATAATTATTTGACATTAACCCAAATTTCAAATGCAGGTATTTGCATGATAGCTTGCATAGACTAGAGGTCAAGGACATTTACAAGTTCCTTGATCCTTCTCTTGTCTTTCAATTGGACCATTTGCCTAAGGACAAACAAAGTGAAGATATCATTCCTGGTCTCATGACTTATGCGAAGGGGCAAGCATTGCGATTCCCTACAATAGCGGGTACGTTGTAACATAGGTTGCTTAATTATGCCATTTTAATTTCACAATTCATAGTTTCATACACATGAATACTACATCAGTTAAGATTAGAGAAAATTCAATTGAACTATTATTTTTATAGGTCCCATTGGATGTTGCTAGCTTTGGATGTGCATGGTGGCCATGCAATTTTATTTTATTCATGTGGAGCACACATTCGGGAACACCTTATGGAAATTATAAACAAGTAAGTCTTTATTATTCTTCTTATTATAATATAACTACTCAGCTGGCAACTATAATAATATTCATAATCTAATGCTTTTCAATTATATGTGTGTAGAGCATGGTATAAATGGGCTGAGAGGGAAGGCATTCACCACCCACCAAAACTCAACTGGAAGAAGGCCAAGGTACAGTTTACTAATTATTACTCTTTAGACTCTTTCATATAATTTTAAACCTGAACTTGTTGGAAATTATATTTTGAAACTTTTATGTTGTCTTTGGTGGCATTGTTTTGCAGTGCCCTAAACAAAAATCAGATTGGGAGTGTGGATATTATGTTCTTAGATACATGAGAACCCTCATTCGCAATGGAGTTTCAATCTCACAATTAAGAAAGGTAACACTTAGACTTACTGACCAAAGTTGCACTTTTGATTTGTATATTTCCTGACTTAATTCAAGATTACATGTCTAATCTCTGAACTAAGTTATTATATGTTTCTTGTAGGTGGATTTTGGAACCAAGAGTTACTCCCAATTGGATCTAAATGATATTAGAATGGAATGGACAGATCATATTATGAATTTTAATTTGTAGTTCAGTGATGTAAAATTGTAAATGAATGTATATTATCATTCATGTATATACATTTTACTCAAATATAATACAAAGATCAGTTCATTTCAATGAATGTGTTCTATTTTTCTTTTGATTGAAGTACACTGTATCAATGTATGTGCTTTCTTTGTTTCAAACTTTCAAATTTCAATGATGTGATTGTGAAGTTGGTGTTTTCATCGAGATGGGTTAATCATCAATTTTCAATGATGGCTTAGATCAGATGGGTTGTATTGTATCATGTATGTACATACAATCTACAAATACTGATATGGGTGGTTGATATCATATCATGTATTGTATCATGTATTGGAGAGGGAGTCATATGTGGAATGGAGGTTGATGATTGAAATTACTGATATATACTGAAGTTGTAGATATGATTCATATGAATATGATACCAAAAAACTTACAAATTTCAATGATGTGATTGTGAAGTTGGTGTTTTGAATGGAGACCGATGGACATCCCCGCCTATACAGCAATTTCATTCATTTGTCGAGGAATGAGGATAAAATTAAAAATGCCAAAGTTCAGAATGATTGTCTGCATTGGTGCATACCTGGGCCTATTGACAATTGGAATGATATAGTCATGGAGATGGTGCTAAGTGATTGATATGTTGGGCAATTGTGATGATTGGAGCCCATGATTCTAAGCTATCAAGTTTCGACAATCGAACACACAATTGTTTGTGTGAACGAGAAGAGGGATGAGGAAGTTCCACTAGTTGTAATTATATCATGTTTGCAAGCTTTCACTTATCTGTTGCCAATCAAATGTGTTTTATCAGAAGCTTGCAAACTGGAAGGTGAAGTTGCTTCGGCTTACATTTCGGAAATCTGCTTCATTCGGATCTTGAATCACGATTTGGATTATACTTTGCGAATTCCTGTTTATAGTTTGTCACTCTCATGTCTTTGCTTTCTTTTTATATTCTCTAAGATGCACCCGAACGAGAACCTGGAAGAAGCTGTTCCTCTGAGAATATCTTTATAGTATATGTGTGAGAATAACTCATTAACTCTTAACAGTGGCTCCAGAAGAACCCTCCATTCTCCAATATAACTTAGTAATATAGGACGGTTAGTGAATAGTCGTCCTATATAAATAGTAATACAGGACGGTTTGTGAATAGCCTATATAACTAGTAATACAGGACGGTTTGTGAATAGCCGTCCTATATATAACTAGTAATATAGGACGGTTTGTTAATAGCCGTCCTATATATATATATAACTAGTAATACTAATATAGGACGGTTTGTGAATAGCCGTCCTATATATAAGTTATAACTACTAGACGGTTACTCATGAACCGTCCTATATTTTCAAATCGTGTCTTAAAGTGTTAAGGTAATAAGGTCATGAGTGGGTCACGTGTCAAACAGGTAGACACGACGGGTCAAATTCATTGACTCGAACACGACACGATTTTTGGCGTGTCACCCGAAAATGACACGAACACGATAAGACT
This sequence comes from Warburgia ugandensis, assembly GCA_035236585.1. NCBI lineage: Eukaryota > Viridiplantae > Streptophyta > Magnoliopsida > Canellales > Canellaceae > Warburgia > Warburgia ugandensis. The sequence goes on along the minus strand of CP141132.1, from coordinate 80,653,378 downwards.
CGACCCGAACCCGCTAAATTCGTGTCGGGTTCGAGTCGTGTTATCGTGTCGTGTCATATTTTGCCGCCCCTACTAACAGGCTCTCTTCACTGCCAATGCAAGTGGGACCTACTATCTCAATGATCCAAATCATTCGTCTATTATCTAGCGGGCTTGCAATTCTAAGTGCCAAAAGTCATTCACCGTTGGATGAAAGCTGAATGAACCTTTTCTTGCTGTCAATTTGGATGCCAGGGGAATAATCAAGTGGGCCCGCATAGTTCATCATTAGCCGTTGAGATCAGTCATCAAATAGTGGGATCCACAAGATTTAGCCCCGAAAGTTAAGACCCGATATTCATCTGGAACTTTCAGTATATCCTTCCACCCGCTTTCTCCACACACGAGAAGAGAGGAACAACTGGGTTCTTCTAATTCCTTCAAATCCAATCATTTTCTTCCCTCCCGTTCATCTGGATAACGAAGATGAAGCTCAAACAACTGGAAAGCTTACTTGGAGATCTTCAGCAGTTCTCCAATCCAAAGGTTTATCTTTCTCTGAGAAAACTCATAGTTTTTGCCCTTTTTTTTTTGCTGAGAATACAACTCTTCCTAGTACGGTGATGTCCCTATTTTCTGAGAGAAATTTGAGTAAATCGACTGCTGATAATCTTTCAGGTGGATCTAGAACAGTATCCAACAGGACCTCATATTGCGTCTCGATTGTTATACACGGTCTCTCTCTCTCTCTCTCTCCCTTTTTTCGACTGAGAAATTTCTCTGTTATCTGTTCTTGAGTTAGCTGGGTTTGTTGACAGAGATATCTGTTTATGGAATTTTCTGTTTTTGTTATTTTGAGGATATTTCAGGCTGAAAATACATTTGGAGATGTATGTGGGAAGGTAGTGGCAGATTTTGGTTGTGGGTGTGGTACATTGGGGGTTGCAGCTGCTCTTTTGGGTGCTGAGTGAGTAGCTTCTTCCCATTTTGAATGACAATTATTTTTTAATTCTTCCAAAATGCTTTTTCCTTTCAGCATTATGTCCTAATATAAAGAAAGGGGAAGAAGAAGGACTTCATTTCATGGCCACTAATCCTTGCACTTCTAAAATATTATGGGGAGTTTGTGCGCTTTAAATGACTGAAAAATCAATTCTGTTGGATAGAATTCAGTGCGTACTTATACCTGGAACTGTCGCACAAAGTGAGAATCGATATCTCACCTAGCGTGCTTGGAATTCATTTTCTATCCATTTCCACATCCAGTGAACCTGATGTGACATATGATTGTGACCTGCCGTTACAGTCACGAACTAGATGATAAATGAATAGAAAAAATTACTTGAAACATGATCTGACAGTCAAAATGAGCTATGATTGTGAATAAATAATAGTCAAAAGTATATCTTGATCTTTAATCAAATAATTACCAGAATTCGATTCCAAGCTTAGAGGTCAGTCTGATACAACCACCTCATTTAAATTCCTAGTGAAAGGAACTCTTGGAATCTATGCAACTTCTCAGTTAGAAAATGAATTGCAATTGCAGTACCGCTCGACCCCTTAATTGCCATTTTTAAGGTGATGTTATGTACTTGAGCTAGTTCCAACTCGATTTTTAAGTAAACTAAGATATCAATTAGAATGAAGTGTTTACTGAAGTTTTGCTCTTGTATACCTACGTTTGAACTTCTTAGTGCATATGTCCATATGACCTCCTTATCCAATGTCTGCAGACATGTGATTGGCATCGATGTTGATCCTGATGTTCTTGAAACTGCTTCATTAAATGCCAAGGATCTTGAGGTATTATCATATTTTCGTAAGTCTTAATTATGTCATGAGCTCATAATTCAGCCTAGCTAAGACACATTTAATTTGTTGGACTTAAAATTATAGCTTTTTATTACATATGCAATGAAACTTTGCTTATTGGTAAATGAGCTGGTAGAAGAATGAGATATAAAGATTGTGTTTATCCATGTGATTTTCATTTTGAAGGTATCCATTTGCTGTGCAGCTATAGATCTTATATTCATGTCCAGTGAAATATTTTACTGATGTTTCACTACTTGATTGAATAATTACATGGCAGTTGGACATGGATCTGATCTGGTGTGAAATCAAGAATCTAAAATTGAATGGTAAATCTCTCTCTCTCTCTCTCTCTCTCTCTCTCTCTCTCTCTCTCTCTGAGGTTCAGCTGTGAGTTTTTATCCATGCTTCTTGGTTTTCCTTTTACTCGAGCATTCTATGCATAACAATGATATGGAATTCAAATATGCCATTACGTAGTACAAGTACACTCTTGCCCGTATGCTCTCCTATCTTGATTGGTTAATTTAGACATAGAACAGAACTTATTCCACCTTCAAGCTGTTTATTATTCAGAATGAATATGTCCATTTCCCAAGTGAATTGTTGCCGTTCCTCATTATAGTTCATTTTGTTATGCTGCCTTATTGCCATCCAAGCCCAATAATAAATAGTGGTGTAAATGTATCATCTGTCCATTGCAAGGCTCTCTTTTTCCTTTTTAATTTTTTGAATGATTGGCGGGACTCATAAAAGATCAGATTCTAGAGCAAGATGGTATAGGGCATCAGAGATCAACACAAACAGAAATCAGACCTGTCAAGGCTGTGCAGCACTGATTAAGAGTGCTTTGGCAGGGAAGAAGCTCACCCTTTTCTCTAGTTAAAGGTAAAATGTATTTTTTTATGTACTTGACATGCCTCTGCAGGCAAGGTTGGTGTTGGCATATTGTCTGCATCGTGCATTTGCTATGTTGGTGACATAACTGGATTTATTTATTTGTGTTGATATATTGCTTACAGACATGAATGCTGCAATATACATGGTCTCTTTTCAAAGTTGTTTGTTGGGGATGAAGTCCTGAATTTTATAGGAACGATCCTATTTTGTTTCTCTTAGTTAATTTGTTTGGGAAACTAGTTGATAATATGAATTTTCTTATATTTTATCCACTCATGGAAGACAAATTACATATTCAGGTTCTAGCAAACACAGTCATATTCCTCTCATCAATTTGAGGATTTGCCATACCATATCAATGGTATGCATATGATACCAGATCTGCATCCTTGGCATGATATGCTCTCGGTGCGTTCATCCAATGCTTGTACAAGCTAATGGATACTCCTCATCTATCTAAAAAGGGCAGCCTGGTGCTCGAAGTTCCCACATATGCAGGGTCTGGGGAAGGGGCGAACCACAAGGGTCTATAGTACGCAACCTCACCTTGCATTGCAAGATGTTGTTTCCACACCTTGAACCCATGACCACAAGGTCACAAAAAGACAACTCTACCATTGTGCGAAGGCTCCCCTTCTATACTCATCTGTCTGAAAAGGGAAATTATGGAACTGATTCTGACTGCAGAATATGTTTCTTTAGGCATTATGGAACATGTGGATTATTCTATAGCATCCTGCCATCATTTCATAGAGTTATTCTATGTCCTAGATCAGCACCCAATCTGTTGTAGCAAAAAGTTTGGATGTTGAGAACAAAATGCAGAAACTTTTTTGAATTAGTGTTGCTTTTTTAGGGAAGCCAAGGAAAGGATATTTAGTGAATAAATTCAGAGAATCAAAGAAAATTTTCACATTTATGAAAGAAGAATCCATAAGCTTACTGAACTATTTGTCCACTTTTGGTGTAGAACCAATGAAAAGCAAACTGGCAGGTCGCTTACATTTTGGGAAGAAAGGTCCCCGTATAGTAGTTTTTAAGATAGTATGTTTGGGAACAACACTTACCTCATCAAACTTCTCTAATGGGGACAGTTGGAATGACAGATTAACCTTTTATCCCAGAATAATAATAAATTACAACACACATGCGCAATAGACGATACGTGTCACTGTGGTTAGAAAGGACTGAAAGTGCTTTATGCTCATCTAAAAACCACGTGGTTTCACTTCCAATGTTGGTCATTGTACTAATCAGTCATGTAGTCTATTGATTAGCTTAGCAACAATTATACTAGGTCTTCATCACATTTGAACTCTATCGTCATGTCAATCTATTCTTGAAAAGCACTATGAGGGGATGGAAGCACTATAGAGTAATGGTTTCTTTTGAAATTTCTATTGATAAACATATAATGTTTACTGTGAAGTTTGGAGAATTAAGTTACCTGTCTACGTACTTTAACATGCGTTTTGGAATGTTCCTTTGTCCACTTACTTTATGCAGGAATAGTTGACACTGTTGTGATGAACCCTCCATTTGGGACAAGGAAGAAGGGTTCTGATATGGAGTTTCTCTCCATGGCCTTGAAGGTCAGGGTGAAGTGTTTGATGCTTATGCTAGTCATCTTTGATTGTCACTAATAAATATTTGCCTTTAAAATATCTTTGCAGGTTGCCTCCCAAGCTGTGTATTCATTACATAAGACCACGACAAGGGAGGTAAGTTGCTCTGTTGAAGGTTCTTTGGTGTGGTTAATTAATTCTTTGTAGTAGACCTAAGAATAAACAATCCGTCTTTCTTCGTAAAAGAAAGTATCTCCGTTTTCCTTCTAGTTCCTCCTGCTTCAGAATGAGATTTTACAAGCGAAAGGTGCTTACTCCAAGTGTTTTAGTATTGGAATGATGTCTGACCTCCTTACCCATATCCTTTTCTTTCCGGGGATGACAGCATGTAAGAAGAATGGCCTCGCGTGAGTTCGGAGTCAAAAGTGCTGAGGTTTTATGTGAGGTACACTTACCTGTTTTTGTTATTTTAACTGTCTCTTGTTGTGCCTGTGTGTTTCTGACAAGTGATTGGTCTGCAGTAATTTTCTTTTGCTTCTAGTCAGCCATCTTGTGTCATGTTATGAGTTCGTTCTATGTTTAAATTGAGCTTCATGTCGAGTATGGATGCTTGTCTTAAACATCTAATTTCTGTTGCTTATCATGATCCGATGTCCTGTTTTCCAGCTGCGATATGATGTGCCACAACTTTACAAATTTCATAAAAAGAAAGAGGTTGACATAGCAGTCGATCTCTGGCGATTTGTTCCAAGTCGATCGAGAAACAGTAACTAAGAGCGATTGGCATCAAGTATGAAAAGGAGAAGGGCATTCATACCCTCCATGTATTAAAGATGTACACAAAGAAAATATGCATGAATTCCTTCAAATTTTGAATGATGAACTGTTACTGTGATACCATATAAATGTCCAAGTGTGCCCTTTCTATTGCATTTTGAACAAGTAAAGGTGCCACTGCTTAGCTTCAGCTTTCTAATTGTTATGTATATTCAGATGCCGATCGAATTCATTTACACAGTAAATGTTATTCTGTGAAATATAATTGTAGAATCACATCGATTCTGCACATGTACAAGTAACACAGAACGGATACTGATTTTCCTGCCAATCTGAATCCGCCTTCAGCTCACTTGATAGCCAGTGGACTGGATCTAGTCTTGATTTGAAAGCTCATAGAGATGGTCATCTGATCAACACTAACATCATTCTACAGTTGTATGGGCCAAGAAGCCAGGAAAGGGAGAGCAAGTTCAATGTGTAAAACCATTTTATCTACTAGCCTGAATCTGCAAAAGCTACCTTTGCTGTTTTGGAGCAGTTAGTCGAGATGGAATCGAATTCTGTGGTGGGTTCCACGGTTTCATCCTCGTGGGATGCATTCTTGTGTTCACCTGCAGGTCATATACATTATACTTAACTCCAATTGCATTTAACTGGAATTCAAAAAATTTGCTGGTTGGTTGTGATGCATTTTCAATAAAGTCATTTGAGATGGAATTGAATTCTACGTGAATTCCTTCTTGATTAATGGTCCTGTCTATTTAGATAACAGAAATGGGAGGCAAACCAGCAAGAGATGTCCAAACAAAGATGTTAGAATTCGAAATATATCCCCCGTTGTTTTGGCGCTGACCCTTGAAGCCGCATGTCTGTTACCTTACGAACTTCTGTAAAGACACTTTAACATCTGCTAGATGGTAGAAATAAGGCCAAGATTTGAAAACTCAGATTCGCAGGGTGTTCACACCCACATCAGGCTAAGGGTGGGACTTGAACTTGGGTCTATTGGGACAAACCAGACTGCAACCAACTCGCCGCAGCCCATTTGGATATTTGGATCCTCACCTCCTACTGGCTCCTTTGGTTTAAAACAGAGAAAATTGCCCCGATCATATTATGGAACCTGATTATACATGTCCATCTACTTCACAGCACAACCATTTTAGCAGTAAGAAGCAAAATCTGAGATATGTTTCTCATATAATAATTTCTACATTTAGTGCCTCAAAAGTTTATTCAAATGGCAAGACAAAGACAACTATCAAAAGCTAATAACTCAGCCTAACATCTTACTCCCATGGTGACAAAAAGAATCAGAGACTCTTCAACAATCCCTTCCTTAAACACCCTTAATGTGTTTTTGTTATAAGCTGCTTAATTTTGTGGATTCATCTAATACCATATCCTGTAATGCCATGTTCTACGCTTCAGTTTCTGTTTTCACTTCGTCTGTTGTCTCCCCAAGAGTAAAACGGATGAACCTCCGAACTCTTATATTCTCTCCAAGAGCAGCGATCGTTTGTTTTACCAAGTCCTTCACCAAAACACTGTCATCTTTCACGAAGGGTTGCTCTAAAAGTGCCAGCTCTCCAAGCCTCTTCGAAATCCGCCCATCAACAATCTTTGCCCTTATGTTCTCAGGCTTCGACTGCAAATCCTCTCTCTGCATTTCTAGTTCCCTCTCCTTGCTTATTATGTTATCTGGAATCTCTTCTACAGAGACAAACTGTACCTGCGGACACGCCACAACTTGCATTGCAAGATCATCAACAAACTCTTTGAACTTTTCACTACGGCCCACAAAGTCAGTCTCACAGTTGACCTCAATCAGGACCCCAATTCGGGAGTCATGAATGTAGGATCCAATTCGGCCCTCTGCAGCTAACCTGCTGGATTTCTTGTCAGCACTTGACAGACCCTTCTTTCGGAGGTATTCCTGGGCCTTGTTGAGGTCACCTCCTGTTTCTGAGAGAGCTTTTTTGCAGTCCATCATGCCAGCCCCTGTTTCTTCCCGAAGTTGCTTAACAAGTGTGGCTGAAACGGCTGCTGCTGCTGGTCTATAAGCCAGTTTTCAGTAGATTAGATAGCAATACTTGCAGAAAATTTATACTTATTAATATTTATTTTCTAACATCAATATTGCCATGCTTGTACATGTGTAAACATATATGCATATGGGTGTCATGATTAATACATGCAATCATAACTTAAACCAGATGTCAATCACTGGATACTACATATGCAGGTAGATGAAGTGATATTCGAAGTGGCTATACACCCCCTTCTTTTTTCTCCTATTTCCTGCTTAGACACAACAGGATGCACGCATAAGAAAGGCATAACCTTAAACAAATACAGGATGAACGTATTTGCTTCCAGGCATAAAATTGAAGATATGCGTCCATAATGCAAACAGATGCCCTCCTACAGGTGTACATAAGAATAGACACATATATCCATATAGGAAACATACATGCATAAAATGCCACGATCATCTAGAAATAGTTCAGTATATATGCACGCATACCCACAAACATACATGCAAAAACTGCAGAAGTACAACAATTTATTCAGTGTGTGTGTGCCCACGCGCGTGTGTAATATATCCATATAATAAAAATAAATGCATAAAATGCCATGGTCATCTAGAAATAGTTCAGTACATATGCATGCACACCCACAAACATGAATGCAAAAACCGCAGAAATACACCAATTTATTCACAGTGTCTTCCTTATAAGGGCAGCCCCGATGCACGAAGCTCCCGCCTATGAGGGGTCCGGGGAAGGGGCGGACCACAAGGGCCTAAAGTACACAGCATTACCTTGCATTTTGCAAGAGGCTGTTTCCACGCCTTTAACCTGTGACCTCAAGGTCACATGACGACAACTTTTCCTGTTGAGCCAAGGCTCCCCTTATTTTTATCACCGTGTCTTCCGTGAGCTCCCATTATTTTTATCACAGTATAGCTGTATTTATGGAACTGGATTAATGGTATATTTCTTGCAGAAGTTCAGAACTCCTTCCTTAATTCAGGAAAGCAAAAACTCTGATAATGGGATTGGAATAAGAACTTACTTTTCAATGGTTTCCTTGGCTTCAAAAGCAGGTTCATCTTTTGGTGCTGCAGTGGTTGGCTTTGAGGCAGTTTGGGCAGCAACTTCTGCAGCAAAGTCCTGATTTTTCTTCTCCAAACCTTCTCCAAGATTGTAACGGGCAAATCTTTTTACTTTTATGTTTTCTCCAATTGTTGAAATCGTCTGCTTCACAAAATCCTTCACAACCATCTTATCATTTTTAATATATGGTTGTTCAAGTAATGCAAACTCTTCCAGCCTCTTCCTGATTCGACCTTCCACTATTTTTGATCTGATCTGCTCTGGTTTACTGAGGAGATCTTCTTTTTGCAATTCAATTTCCCTTTCCTTGTTAACAACCTCACCAGGGACATCTTCTGTAACTAAATACTTCACTTGTGGGCAAGCAGCCACTTGCATGGCAAGATCATCAACTAGTTGCTTGAAAATGTCCCCACGAGAAACAAAATCTGTTTCACAGTTCACCTCAATCAGGACACCAATTCTATTGTCATGAACATATGAACCAATTCTCCCTTCTGCCGTAACCCTGTTGGCTTTCTTCTCTGCACTGGCTAAACCTTTCTTCCTGAGAAATTCCTGTGCCTTAACAATGTCACCACCTGTTTCAGCTAGAGCCTTTTTGCAGTCCATCATTCCTGCTCCAGTTTCTTCACGTAGCTGCTTCACAAGAACTGGAGACACAGTTGCTGCTGTATTTTGTGAATAAGTAATAAATAACACATGATCAGTACAATAGCTGATAGACTATGCATGAACATTTGTCTTGACAAAATAGACTTTGCATGAATGTTACAACCACTACATAAATCAGAAAACAAGAACAATTTCTGTCACGGTTCAGCATTTAATGACATCTCAGAAACGATAATGGGTAATAAGTAATTTAGAAGTATGTTACTTTAGCATTGCAAGTTAGATGGCATTCAGATTCCATGCAACTTTACTCACAATGCCTAGAAAATTGGACCTAACAAATGTTATATTTCCTGGTCTTAGCACAAAACTAGCCGTGCCAGAAGCTGCAAAGAAAGTAGTGTCTGTAGAATGAAGTCAAAAGACAATTGATGAATATGGACTGATAAAGGGGCTTCTTTCATTCTTTATCTTTAGGAAAACATCTGATGTACTTTATAGTGAGAAACAAAATCTATTTTTGATGATGCTACTTTTCATTGACATGTTCTTGCAATTTACTGTAGTATAGACCCAAATTTAATGTTGCAGTGGTTACCATACATCACAAGGTTAATGCGACTCACATTCAATTTGCTTCAGTTTCTTCAGCATTTCAGGGTCAAACAGAAGTCCATGCTTTAGCATTGGTATTTTATATTCAGTTGAGTTGGCAATTTGGTTTGTCATAAATCAGCAGTCAAGAACAATGAGAAGCAGGATGAGGCGGGCACTACTAACCAAGACAAGCCCAGTTCTCACTGATAGGCACCTCATTTTGTTTTATTTTTTTCCCAACTGACACCAAATATGACCCTGGGGTAGATTACCTTCATTTGCAAAGCAAACCAAGATTCTCAGAAGAATTGTTGATTCAAGTATGCAGGTATTTTTCCATTTCAGCATTAATCATCCATCTAATTGCATCAATGGGAGGACACAGATGACTAAGCTCAACATCATGACATATGGGGCCAGTGCAGAGAAGCCTATTGGCCTATGAATACAAAACAACCCGTGATTAGAGAGCCAACATCTGTAATTTTCTTTACTACATATGTAAGCAAAGTGAAAAATGAAGATACATGTTGCTATACTTCTAACTAAGTAAATACATTCCGCAAGCAATCAAAGATCGCACCACAGATTATGTTCATCCATAATCTGTACGCTAACAGAAGAGGCATCCTTTTGGAAAATAAACAAAACACATGTGCTTAACTAGTGATATCTCATGGCTACTGAGGAGACAATAATTCAGCAAACTGCAGTTAGTAGACTCTGATAGAAGAACTTAAAGAGATATTGCAAAAGATAATAATACAAGTACGAATGAACAAGTTCACAAAACTAGATTACCTTTTCGGGCACCTTCTTGAGGAGGTGGAACTACTGCTTTCCCATTTGAGGTTGGACTGCCATCTTCTTTGGGAACAGAAGGTGCTGCCTCTGATTCTTCATTTGATACACTGGAAGGTGCAGATGCGTCAGTCTCAACTTCATCATCAACTAAAGTATCACTGACTTGATTCACAGCAACTTCCTCACTGAGTGCACTTTCTGAAGTTGATGTTTTATCACCTGTTTCAATAGGTGCCTCAGTTACTTTGCCATCTTCCTCTGCTCCATCTGCTATGGGAGCCTCCTCTTTTGTTTCATTAACTGCAGAAGATGACAATTTTTCCACTGTTACTGAGGTATCATCAGCTTGACTCACTGTGACTTCCTCCTTGACCTCATCTTCTTCCTTTGTAGTTTCAACTGCAACACCAGCATTATCCAATGAATCAGAGACAGCGGTTTCCACAGCCATCACTGTTGTAACTTCTACCTTATCATTGACCTCCTCAGAGATAGTCTTATCACCTTCAACAATTTCATCTGAGGCAGATGAGACATCAATCTGGCTACTGTCACTGCTGGCTGGTAGGTCTACCACTTCCAGACTATCAGGCTTGGTTTCTGTTTGGTCTACCTTTCCTTCAACCACTTCTAAAGTTGTTGATGCACTGGAAGTTTCAGCAGTTGTTTGCAATTTTTCCCTCTCTTCTAGAAAAGAAGCAATATCCTTGTTCTGACGGAACGCCAGCACAAAAGGGTTAGTTGCTACATGGACCACCCCCCGGTTTAGTTTTGAGTTCAGCTGGTCAACATCTTCTTCCTTTTTCATAGTTAAGGTTACCCCGCCTCTTGATATACGCAATACACGGACATTAACTTCTTGACCAGCCTGCAATGAAGAGCTTCCCATAACACTCCCAAATCCTTCAGATTCCTCGGATGTGGGAAGAAATCCTTCCTCGCCCTCAGGGAGTGATATAAAAGCACCTGCTCTGGTTAAGTTCTTTACAGTGCCATTCAAAACCTGGCCCTTGACGAACTTTGTGCTTTTTGGCTCCTCTCGCTTCTGGTTGGGCTTTGCAGCATTTCTTCTTGCAGGTCTTGGTTTGTCACTACTGCCACTGGAAGAAGATTCTTTCCATTGCTGAAGCTTACTGACATCATCACTTTCACGCATTGTTAGTGAAATCCTTCCAGTTTCAGTGTTTGCTTCCACTAGTCTTACCTTCACCTCTTGCCCAACAGAAACAATGTCATTAACATCCTTGACAAAGCTATCACTCATCCTGGAAACATGCACCAAGCCATCTGTGAAAGCTCCAAAATCCACAAAAGCACCAAATGGTTGAACAGATCTTACTTTCCCTGTAAAAGAAGCACCTGGGACCAGTTGCTCATTCTTCACAGGTGGCATTTCACTCTTCCTTGCAGCCCTTGGTCGTTTGGATTGAGCAGCAGTGCCAATTGCAGCAGGAGTACCACCTGCATCTCCTGTAGATGAAACTTCACTTGTTTCAGAAGTGGATGGTGAGACTTCTGGAGTTTTATCAGCATCTTCACCTTCCACAGCAGAATTTGGCTCCTCTACTGCTACATCAGTTCCTGTAGCTGCTAAGATTTGAATTCTTGGTTGATGCTGTACAATACTTCCGCTTCTATATTTTGGGAATAATCTCAAAGAATTTGACTGCGTTAGAAGGAACTGTGAAGGGAATCTTGGTTTTATGGCTCCAGGAAGATTGTATTTAGGTAATCGACCCTCTTTCCTTAAGGTGAAGGCAGTTATTGGAAAGAGGTGGATGTTGCCTATAGAACAAGGAATTACAGGTGTCATGTTGTACTAAAGATGCTAATGCAGGTCTAAGTATGCAGCTACAAGTTCCTCATTGTCTTTTAACCTGCACCGGAGAGATTTGCTTAGCGATGTATTCCATGATTTATAAAGATAAAAGATGCATACAGGATCTGCAAATTTGCATAAGTATCAAAACCAGCACCAGTGCAGTGGGCTAACTATTGCAACTGATGTGAACTATGAAAATTAATAGTGGAAAAGCATGATATAGACACCAATGCACTGGGAAGTCAATCAATGACAGAAGGATAAAAACACAGAGAAAACTGCAACAGCAGAAAATATAAATATAGAACCAGCAAAATACAGACATTAAGGGAACTAGTTGAAGAGATGAAAAAAAATATATCATGAAAAGAAAGACAGGGTTCGTCAGATGGTGAGGAGAAGCAAAAAATAGAACAATAGAGAACACAAGGATTATACTTCAGGTTCTTTAAAAGAGCAAGTAGGAGTTCCAAATTCTCAATTTTATTCGCTTGTCTAACTTGGGTCTTAAGTTTTGAGGTATGGAAACTGGAAGTCCTTCCACTTATTTTGAACATCACCAGATGTGTCCTATGAGAGGCCTAGCCACCATATTACTAGGCAACTTGCCAAAGCTCTTTGCATGAATTAATTCATAACAGCAACAAAGAACCAATAACAGTAACAAATTGGTGTCAAATAACAAAGATCTACAACTGAAAAGTGAAAACTTAGCTTTGATGTCAGAAGTGTACTTGTTAATAACTAAAAATGAATGGATGACGACGACGATGATAATGGAAATGAGTAATTGTTACTTGAGGGGTGCTAAAAATCCTTTAATATATACCACATGGAAGCTTGGCTTTATCATAAGAAAAAAAGAGCTAGATAAAGACCTATTAAATGCTTTCAAGTGAATCCTGCTTTACAAACTTTTGAGTACTAAATGACAACCCAAAAATCATAACTGAAACAACTAAAACCAGTTCTATCATTACCCAAAACCAGGGGGAACACTTGGATCCTCATAAGTAAAATGAAAAAAGAAAAAAACAAATGCAAAAATAGAAGGCACAAGATGTTGTATAATAATAATAATAATAATAAACAAGAAGTTCACAGCTAAGGGATCTAAATTCACAAACAGCCAACAAAATATTTCAAAACATAAAAGCATTTAATCAAGAAAAAAGACGATGCTTCAGTATTGGAGGCAGAACCGCAAACGTTGTGAGCCTCCAATGAGCAGATTGAGAGAACATTCCCTTCTCTGTAAACTCATAAAGTGGGAACCGCTCTTAACCTTGAAATCGCAACCCTTTAGTCCTAAAAGCAGAGTTAATCTACTGACTGTCTAGGTATTGGTTCTGTTGGTCTTCTTTTAACTGGTGTTGTATCTCTTCAGACCGTCTCGGTCTGCAGGTAAATATTTCTTATCTTACAAGGATTTCTTACTTCACCATTCAAGAAAAGGCAGCGCTAAACATGTAGAAGTAATAAACATACGATCTAATAACCGTAACATTTCTGGATTAATACTCTTCATCTAAGTGATTCTTTCAATGCGGAGCTCTCTGTAGGTGTTTGTGTCCATGTTTACGTACATGAAAGCCAAGAACTAACGGAAAACAAATAAACACATATATGTAAGTAATTCTGCCTTCCATGTGTACCCTCCTTGTACATGCACATTTCATAGGGCATGTAAATGAGAAAATCTATCTAACGGCTGCACAATATCCTATCATTCCCAATTCTCTATAAACAGCCTTCCTGTAAGTGAAGTTCTCATCTTGGCCCTGTGGAATTCCAGACTTGAACATGAGTAAGAGACATGCAACCACCACTGGAAATTCGTTCCCAATAGGTTTCTTCACATGGAAAATTTCATCTGGGTACTTGCAAAATTCCCATAAACTACCATTTTTGAGCTTATAAAGATAGAGTAGTATGGTAATACCATCCCAAAAGCAGCAACTGGAAGAAACCCAATGAAGCCCAGAATGTGAAAACATAAACGGCTAACCCTGGAAGTAGAGAAACAGAAAACTGAGATAACTAGCTCGGAAAGAACAAAATGAAAACAGCAGCTAAAAATCGAAACCCAGATAAATATCATTGAAATAACTACAAATTGAAGAGGCCCGCTGACAAATAAAGAAACCATAGAGAGGAAGACAACCACCCTAGGGAAGTCCTTACGCACCTGTACAGTTTGTGGGGGGTTCCAGAAGAAGAAAAGTAGATAATCTAGAGAAAGACCTTCTCCACATAGAGAGGGCATTCCTGACATGGCTAGAAGAAATGAAAGGTGGGACTTTCTGCCCTTATCCAATGCCAGACCTTCTGATTTTCACCTAATGGATGAGTAGAGTAAATATTGCGGACGTGGCCTGTGAAGACCGAAGATGGACCAGAGGACCCCAAAACAGTCCCTTGACAGGAACCACTGATATGTGACCATGAATCTGTTACACCGTCGAACAATGAGCCACTGTGGGGCTAGCAACACTTGTCTGGCCCCTGATGAAGCTTGAGGATGCCCAGCCAAAAGATCATCCCACTTGTTACCTACCATGAAGCTTGAGGGCACCGGCAAGTAATGGCATTTGTACTTGGCACATCAAGATTCCTAGTGAAGAAAGTCTTGCGCAATAGCGTAAAAGTTGGAAAGATACAAGATAAGTCTGTATATTGTTAATTCTTGTAATCCGCCTCTTTTTCAGACCATGCATAAATGAAAATTTTGCGCAACGAAACTGCCCTTTACATCAAGATCCATAGCTAGGACACACGGTACAGTAGGTCCACCTGAACTTGCCCGACCCATGATGCAGCTTGAAGGCGTTGGCCCAGAATATATACCGTATGGCTTTCTGAATATTGGGCTCATTGACATCTACAAACGTCAGAGCCAGTCCTAGTTGTTATAGCCCATCTCGATGATACCAAATCAGATGAGCGGTTTGGATCTAGAATAGGAAAACATGTACCAGCTATCCATTTTTCTTAGAGAGAGATTCTACATTGTCTTGAGACCATGACAAGGTCATATCGCCAAATGAAAAGCTTTTTCTCCTCGTGCACTCATATTTTGGAAGATCAAGATATTCGCAATATTGCTCATAAGTTAGATGACTTGATGTTTGAAAATCTCAGCCATTACATCAGCCTAGCATATTTTCCTTTCAGGTCTAAACTGGATGGTAAAACTGTTTACTGTCCATTTCAGAAAATGAAGAGAAGAGTACTTGTGATTATCCAACGGTTGAGGTTTTCAAACCTTAGGTCATCACTATGAATGACCTTCACATAATGTGGGCCACTGTACTAGTCCTATTTGCTCCCCGTAAACAAAAGGACTTGTGGACTTGCACTCTTAGCTTAGGATACATGTGCTTTGCACATCAAATCAATCTCATCTTGAAATACATAATTTAGGAAAATTTGCTACATTTCCATTAGAGCAATGGACATGGCTTCCACTCCAAAAACTATGGGTTTAAGACATTAGTTACGGTAGGGCGTCCGAAGAAGTCGAAGCCCCATCTTTTCAAGCAAGGGTGATTCTTTTTAGAAGATCTGAGCTGTTCATATTATTGGGAATACCAAAAAGGTTATTCCTAAAGAAATTAAAGCATGTGAATTATTCTAATCACTTGTTTTGTGTCTTTGGAAAAATAAAAAAATAAAAAAATCGGTGGCATTGATTTTCAACTCAAAGAAGATCGTTTAAACTAATCCAATGGTTATGAAAATCAGTCTCCAGTTTATCTCAGTCATTCTGGACAAGGTGAACAGCCTAGATGTTGAAACAAGAATTGACTTATTTGACGTCCTTGAGCTTCAAGCCTTCAACTCTTACCCCCAACTTTTAGAAACTAAAATTGTATTCTGGATATGAAACTTGAATTTCCATTCTTACCTAATTAGTGTACAACAGCTTATTGATTTCGGCATAGCAAAATATTATCGTTACTGGCATTTCCATTAGTAAAGCTCAAGTGCAGAATTTGACACCTTAACCCCTCTAAAAGAAAATAAAATGGAACAACTTTGTGTTAGACTAGAAAACCAGCAGAAACTAGAATTTCCAAATTATGTAACCACAATCACTAACTCAAACTTCTAATAACCCTGCTGCGGTTTACGGCACGCCCTGATACAGAGGCCACCCAAGGTGTTACCATAGCCACCCAAGGAGGACTAAAGCATCTCAAGGTGTTACTAATACTGGTCTTAAATCTACTAAAAATGTTTGGACCACGATCCGATGAGTGCTGTGCAGGGCTAGGTGGTGCCTCTCCAGCCTCAACAGGAGTCATCAACTCTAAAGGCTTCTCCCAGTCCCTTCTCCTGTCTTTTTGTTGTAGTAGTATCTTTTCTCATTAAAACTAAGCGTTTGCCAATCCGACAACGATGTCGGCTTGTTTGGGCTAGCTTGTGCCCTTAGTTGTCTCGAGAGGCCTCGCCAACTCCAGGGGCTTCACCCAAGTGCATTCTCCTGTCTTCTTACTGTAATAGTAAGTATGCATTTGCCAATCCAACGATGACTGCCGAGTACGGTTTGCATTTGCCTTTGTTGCCTCAACGGGAAGGAGAGCTTTGGCTCAGTGGTAGAGTTATCGTCGTGTGACCTTGAGGTCATGGGTTCAAGATGTGGAAACAGTCTCTTGCAAAATACAAAATAAAGCTGCGTACTATTAACCCTTCTAGTCTGCCCTTTCCCAGACCATGCATATTAAGAGCTTAGTGCAAGGAGACTGCCCTTTGTTGCCTCAACAGGCATCGTCGACTGCAAGGGCCTGACCGAAATCCGTTGATCTCCTGCTTGTTTCATGCAGTAGTGGTACCTTTTTTCATCAGAAACATGCATCAGCCGATCCCATAATGACCAATGACTACGTCTAGCTTGTGCTTTAAGTGTTTCCTCACTAGGCAGCATCAAATCTAACAACTGATCCGAACTGCAGAACCTTTTCTCATTAGAAGTATGGTTAGCTTGTGCCCTATTTGTTGCCTTTCTGGGCTTCATCAACTCCAATAACTTCGTCGAACTGCATTCTCCCGTCTTCTTATTGCACTCTCCATCAAAAGTACACATTTTCCAATCCGATGCTGACCTAGGCTGTGCCTTCCGTGCAACCTCATCGGGCATCATCAACTCCAATGGTTTCTCCCGCCGTCTTATTGCAGTAGTACCTCCTTCCATCCAGTGATCAGTGCCGAGTATAGTTAGCTTGTGCCTTTGCAGCCTCTGTTGGCGACATCAACTCGAAGTGTTTGGCCCAATTGCTTTCTCCTGCCTTCATATCGTAATGGTGGTTACTTCCATTAGGAGCATGCCTATACCGATCGAATGATACTTGAACCTTTTCATGAGAAATTCCCATGAAAGGGATACTAGAATCTGAAAATGAAGGCCGCTGACCTGTCTGCAGCATTTTTGTGATGGGTAAAGGTTTAAGTAAGTAATTAAGAGTTTCCACTACACTGTTGTGCAGGGCGTAACATGTATACAATACATGGGTTTACAGAGATATCACAGCATGGAAACTTTACCGTTTGAATGCAACATATAAATCCATGTGATTAGGTGATAAAGATGGGAAGAGAGAAGGGTAGAAAGTATCTAGCAATCACCCTACTAGAATATTACAAGAATATAAAGAGAGAGATAAATTTTCTTAGTTGCGGTTATCTTGGAGTGACTAGCTAGTGTTCTTGAGTTTCTTTAGTTGAAAAGTCCAATTAAAAAACTTCCGGATAGCATTTCTCCTCCCAAAGAGAAACTGTTTGGGAAGATGCATTTCTAAAACGCCGAAAAGACTTCCCTTGGTTTCAGACATGCTTCTACTCTTATTTTGGTTTCGGTTTTAGAAATGCATCTCTTCAGCGTTCCTACATGTTTTGAGTGATTTATTTTCATCAGGTTCACTGTCTCCTAAGACGAAGGCATGCCAAAAATCTCTTCCAATAGGTATGTTCCACTTGGGTAGTCCCTTCCCCTTTGAAGTGGAGCCGGTACTGAACAAAGATTTTGTTTTATATTATTAGTATTCATACTCCAAGGGACAAAGGCTCACCTCAAGGTTACTAGTTGGATAAGATTTTTGACACCCTCCCATCTTATGAGAGATTGAATTTAATGGACAAAAAAGATCACTCAGAAAATAGAGGGATGGGGTTGGTGGAAATATTATCCTCTCTCGAAATGGTTTTAGAGCTCTCTCTCTCTCTCTTTCTAATCTACATTGACAATCAACTTACGGGGACCATACAATTTAATCACTTGAGCATGAGAAGAAGTTTGTGGCCTCTCCGCTGCATTTTTCATGTATGCTAAAACTTTGTTTTGCAAAGGTAAGCAATTGATCATATTTAAAATGGCTCACGGCTTATATTAGTGATTAAATTTCATATTCGTTGGATTTTTTTGCCTACATTTTTATGAGCAAAAATTGTGATTATCAATTTTTTTAAGTTTTTCAAAGGTTCAAAATAAAGAGCTAAGACCATTCAAATGCATTCTTATCTCCTGGGAGGAGAACATGATTAACAGGTGAAGGTGAGCCTTGGCACAACACTAAAGTTATTGTCATGTGACCTTGAGATTGTAGGTTAAAGGCGTGAAAACATCCACTAATAAAGCAAAGTAAAACTACATACTATTGACCCATTATAGTCCACCCTTCCTTGGGCCCCACATATTTGGGAACCAGGCTACTCCCATTGCATGATGAGCGGCTTAGATATAAAAACTAGGCAACTCCCAAAACTAATCTCTGAAAGATTATGGTTCTAATCCGAGCTAATTTTGATAATTGAAGAGATCGTGGAGTGATGGTTCATATGAGAGCTCGACACTATAGCAAGATGAAGTGTTGTCCCAATGCTTACATGAGGGGGCCACCAATAGATGATAGGACCTGTTCATCTGATTGCTCGATCCGGGTTTAGAATTAGATATCTCATAGTCTAAAGCCACCAGACGACGGATTGAATGACTCTAGCAGCTGAAACATTGTACTTTTTATCCCAAAAGCAAGCCTTTCCAAATCCGGGTTCAGTCCAATAATAGGGTAAACCCTCCTCTTCTCTCTTTTCAATTTCTTTAATTCCAAGCTTAATCGCAATGCTCGGAAATGCAATACTTTTGTTTCCGTGAATGTGCAATTCTTGGGTCTGTATTGTTGCTGAATGTTGAACTCTTCTTCTGTTATGGCATATGATCAAGAATGCAGGCTAATACCTCAGAGGCATTGCTACCTAAACCTCCTATCTAATGGAGACAGTCTGACAATACGCATACAATTTGTTCGTGACATGTTCTACAGAGAAACGCTTAGAAGCCAAGTACGATATCTCCACCAAATCAACCGTTATGGCCGTTGCTCCTACCCCAGAACCATAACCTTAAACACTACAAGCAAACAACACGCTCGGATGATCAAGGCTGGAGACTTGGCAGATACCTACACTGCCAACAACATTTTAACTGCCTACACAAAATGCAAAGAATTGAACAGTGCCCACTACTTGTTCGACGAAATTCCTTACAGAGATACTGTATCTTGGAATTCAATGATCGCTGGATGCGTTAATTGTGGAAAGTATGAAACAGCTTGGGAGCTTCTAAGAACTATGAGAAGGAATGGATTTGGATTTGATCAGTACACTTTCGGAAGCATTCTTAAAGCTGTTGCTTGTGCAAATTTCCTTGAATTCGGCCGGCAAGTGCATTCATCCATCATCAAGATGGATTTTGATCAGAATGTCTACTGTGGAAGTGCACTTGTGGACATGTATTCTAAATGCAAGAGAATTAAAGATGCTGCTGTGGTTTTTGAGAGGATGGTGGAACTTAACACGGTTTCATGGAATGCCATGATTGCAGGGTATGCGCAATTGAGTGACAGTAGTAAGGCTATTTCATTTTTTGAGTGCATGGAGAAGGATGGAATGCAGCCCGACGAGGCTACATTTGCGAGCATTCTCACATTGCTTGATAACCCAAAGTTCTATAAACTGGCATCACAAATCCATGCTAAGATTATAAAACATGACTTGGCATCTGACACTACTGCATGTAATGCTACCATCACCGCTTATTCAGAATGTGGATCAGTTGAAGATTCTGGAAAGACATTCTATAATATGGGAGATAGTCGAGATTTGATATCATGGAATTCGATGCTAGCAGCTTATTCATCCCACAATCTTGGAGATCTGGCCATCAAGCTCTTCATCCAAATGAAAAAACTTGGCATTCAGCAAGATATTTATACACATACCAGTGTTATAAGTGCATGTTTTGAGCCTGAACAGCAAAAACAAGGGAAGTCCTTTCATGGTTTGGTGATTAAGATCGGCTTAGAGTATGCCATCCCTGTTTCTAATTCCTTGATTGCCATGTATCTCAAATCTGATGTCAAATCTATTGAAAATGCAATGAAGTACTTTGATTTCATGGACTTCAAAGACTGTGTCTCATGGAATTCAATTCTTACTGGGTTCTCACAAAATGGGTTAAGTGAAGAGGCCTTAAAGTTCTTTGTGAGAATGCGATCTAACCATATTGAGACTGATCATTATGCATTTTCTGCAGTGCTGCGATCTTGCTCTGATTTAGCAGTCCTTCAGTTGGGTAAGCAGTTTCATGATTTGGTCCTTAAGTTAGGCTTTGAATCAAATGAATTTGTGGCAAGTTCATTGATATTCATGTATTCCAAATGTGGAGTTGTTGAAGATGCTAGAAAATCATTTGAAGAAACGAGTAAAGACAGCTCAATTACCTGGAACTCGATCATTTTTGGATATGCCCAGCATGGGCAAGGTAAAATCTCCCTGGATCTCTTCTCCCAGATGCAAGTCAGCAGGGTGAAACCAGATCATATTACCTTTGTCGCGATTCTTTCTGCTTGTAGTCACATTGGCTTGGTTGAAGAGGGTTCAAAATTTTTACAATCTATGGAACCTGTCTATGAAATTCCACTACGGATGGAGCATTATGCTTGTGCAGTTGACCTTTTTGGCCGTGCAGGGCGAATCGAGGAAGCAAAAGCACTTATCGAGTCTATGCCATTTGAACCTAATGCTATGGTGTGGAAAAATCTCTTAGGTGCTTGCAGAATTCATGGCAATATTGAGTTGGCAAGTTATGTAGCAAGGATTTTGCAAATACTAGAGCCTGAAGAACACTCCACATATGTTCTTCTCTCCAACATATATGCAGGTTTTGGCAGATGGGATGAAAGAGCTTCAATTAAAAGGGTTATGAGGGATAAAGGGCTGCGAAAAGTCCCTGGTTGGAGTTGGATTGAGGTGAAGAACAAGGTGCATGCTTTTAATGCTGAAGATCGGTCTCATCCTCAATCCGAAGAGATATATAAGAGACTGGGAGAGCTGATGCTGGAGATTGGTAGGCTGGGTTATGTTGCTAACATGAATTTTGTGATGCATGATTCTGATTATGTGGCGAGAGATGGTGATTAGAGATGCCAGCTGGTCTCCCACCATTTTGGTCTCATCCTTAATCCGAAGAGATATATGAGAGACTGGGAGAGGTGATGCTGGAGATTGGTAGGCTGGGTTATGTTGCTAACATGAATTTTGTGATGCATGATTCTGATTATGTGGCGAGAGATGGTGATTAGAGATGCCAGCTGGTCTCCCACCATTATAAAGGTGGTTGATGGCGTTGTAAACTTGGTGGTCAAATAGAACATAAAGCTACCAGTGCATATGAGACACAAAGCTGTGCAACGTCTTCCAAAGGTAGCAGAAATTTTGTCAACTACTTCTTAACCCACGAATTAATTCATTTACTCCTATGTTTTATTTATTCTTTATGTGAATTGTTATTTTATGGCAAATGAGCCATGTTTGAGATAGGAATTCTGTACAGACAACTATTTTTATGTATATAGATACCAAATTCAATGTGTAAACCTTCTTTATGGTTCAATCAGTTCACATGCTCAATTTGAACTGTCCAGTGAATGGGCTGACCTGTTAAAAGCATGGACTTACCATTAAAGGAAAGGATGCCCACAGCTGTTAAAAGACAGAAATGATGCTTGTAGTGCGGGTCTTAAACTGAACATTGGTAAGTTCTGGGCCTTAAAATAAAGCCATAGGAAATTTGTGTGATTTGCCCTGTCTGCACAAGATAAATGATTTGGATTGCCAACCATATGAAAATTTTCATAACTCCTTTTCAGAACACAAAATCTTGATCAAAGAATGATGCTTCTTAAACTCATTACATTTTGTTAGAATCCTAGTAATTATAATTTAAATTACACGAATTAAATTCTTCCACCTGCAACCAAAACTAGCTGCCCATATGGTGATTTTTAAAACCAATAAGATGAAAAGACTCTAGTGGATTTTAAGATCCAGAAATCATGATCAATTTTTATCATCCATCAAAAACCTATTTCCTTAAGCAAATCCTAGTACCATTTTTCAGGCATAATTCTCACCAAAACAGAGCATGCAAAGCAGCAGAATTCGAAAGCTGCCAAATTTGCGCATACCCATATTGCCAAATTGTATGATTCAAGTTCCAGTCCCTATAATGATCATAAACAGGAAAAATAACTGGTCTTCTCTCTCTAGGCAATTTCCGGTTCCTATATCTATTCGTACATTTCAT
The DNA here is from genome assembly GCA_035236585.1 of Warburgia ugandensis. Classification (NCBI taxonomy): domain Eukaryota; kingdom Viridiplantae; phylum Streptophyta; class Magnoliopsida; order Canellales; family Canellaceae; genus Warburgia; species Warburgia ugandensis. Next base: position 80,630,740 of record CP141132.1, on the reverse strand, counting down.
CCTTTGCTAAAAATCATTACTCTGAATCAATGACTTAAAAACTTATGTGGACAATCTCAGTTGTTCGGATCACTTGTCTTCTACTCAAAATTAGCAGTAAATGAACCAGAAAAATGAAAAATCCAGTTTGATGGCTGAGAGACAAAACTGCAGCTCCCTGCTATGTTATGCTAACCTTTATTAAAAGGCAAGAGAAACTACTTTTTGAATGCTGATGGATACCATCTAATTTGGATGGTTTAATGACCTTCCAATGCATGTCCTCTCTCTCTCTCTCTCTCAATGCTGCCTAATGTCTTATGATCTCTCAAAATAAAAATCAGAAAGCCACTGAATTAGTAATTTAGACTATGATAATGTCCATATAGACCTTCCCCCTCTTCTTCTTTTTGAGTTTCTAACGGTATCTTATAGGTCCTTGCACCTTATAGGCTAGAAGCAAACTGAGAACAAGTGGTTAAGAGTAGGTGTGCCTTAAAGCTGCATTTCTGAAGGAACTTAAGCATTCAGTGCAGAATTTCTTTCTTCAAACTCTATATCTGATTCCAGAAACACATCTACTTTCACATATACATTTGGCCAAATGCCATTGCGTTCATCTTTTCAGCAGTGAGCTTGGTTAGAGGGTAGTATGCGGCCAACTTTTGAAATTGTTCCATTCCTTCCCGTTGCTTTATTAACTAAGTTTAGAACTTTAGATAGTCAATATTGGGTAACAAACTGACAACAATACTCCATTTTATACTGAACCACCTTTAAAGGCTGCTAGATGCTACTAGTCAAAGTGTGGGAATTTGCATAGTAATGCTTTCTTGTTAACCAATATAATGTAACAGCAGGACATCCTACAACATAAGACTGTGAGTGCTGGAATTAAGGTCTTGGATGCAGGAACTCTGATGGGTTTGCTGGGAACAGGGAAGACCAGGGGAAGAATGTGGGTGGACTATAGGAGAAGAAACAGTCTAGTAGCAAAGGCAGGCTGTAGTTGAAGTCTCCCTTTAGATTTCTTCCTTGAATTCCTGGTTTTCCAGCAGGATTCAAGAAAAAAACCAGAAAAACAAGACTGATGCACGAACAGCGTTTCTATTCCTATTAATATCTTTAAAATCTTGAGAGGTGTCTTCCACGTTTCAATGACCAGATGTTCCTATGACACATGCGTATTGGGTTCATGGGAAGTAGCTAAAGAATTGCTAGATCTACCATTTGTACAAATAAGAATCCCTTTCCTTACATGACTTCTTCTTCATATAGATAGATATAGGATCTATGGGGCAATTACTTAGAAGTACATTTTGTGCAACGGCCCTTCCTATCCCACAGAAAAGGATCCCATGATCCTGAACCGATCCTACCTGGGATTGCAAATCCCAAATTTGTCTATGAAGAGCTGCTCTATCTGTATTAGTGTCTAGAATTGATTTCTTCTGCGTAATACTAACTGATAAGGCCTCATTGATAAGTGCTATAAGATCTCGTGCACTGGAACCCCTGGTTATGGACCCGAATTGGTTAGTATGGAGCCACTGTAAGTTTGATGTCTGAAGAATATAACAAGGGCTGGGACTGGTGAAGAAAAAGTTTGCTTTGCCTTGCAGTGCAACTTCTTAATAGAAGACAATATTAACAGTTGTTTATTTGGAATTCATGTTTACATTACAGTGTTCACTACTTTGCAGTTTTGGGCAATCAGACATTAAAAGCTTAGCAGCAGCATACCGAGCCTCCCACAAGGGGATCAAAGATGAATTTCATCTTGAGAATGGTAGGTGTCAGCTAATTCCAGTTGGACTTCTGGATTCCAGCACAATCTATTGACAAAAATGAACCATGAGAAGCACTAAATTCTACCCCTCAGCTGTGTCATTTTGCTGCAGGCCAAGAACTGAAGTCAGCAATATGTCACGGGGCCTAATTTCATTGCACAGCCTATCGTCCGTGACCCACTTGCTAAGGCCCATGGAGGGAATTCTTGTCCAACCCTCTTAAGCCCAGTCTAGATTCTAAGAGTCTTTATAAGTCCTCTAGAAGCTTCTCCTACTATTTTCTTTATTCAAGAGACTAGTAGAATAGTCTAGAATGCTTGTACATAATTTAGACCGTTGCTTGGTCCTCAGTAAACCTATAAACAGGGGAGAGTCCTTAAGTTGTAAGATACACAGAAAACTATTTGAATTGCAATACAAGTTCTTTTCCAGCAAGCCCCTTTCATGTTATCTTGAGTTCTTTCATTGCTTTAGAGAGTGAGTTAGTGTAGCCCTTACAAAGGAGAGTGATGATCTATAGGTCGAGTTATGTACTGCAGAGGAGTTGCATACAAGTGCCGCACAGGTTGAGCAAAGGTGAATTGCAGTGCCATACAAATAGCTTGAGCAACTTGAACGACAGGACTTCTATACAAAGGGTGGAGACCGGCACCCTCTCATTTAATAGTTTCTCCTATTTGATTCGTAAATGAAAAATAAATGGATCCGCATAAACAAAAGATCTTCAACTTCAAGTTGATAATCACTTTAACCATGAGCCCAATTATCTCGAAACCAGCCCATTTCGGAGCCGATCATTGTATGATTCGGACACTTCTTTAGGCCAATCTGTCACATGTTCCAACTCCGCATTCTCTACACATTCAAAACAGGGATTTAAGTGGAAGATGTAGCGAGAAATGCCAAGTTTTCTAAACGTCTACGAAGATCATTAAGTGGAGCTTCACACTACAAGGACACTAGCAGGGCCGGAGAGAGACAAAAAAAATTGTTAGTCCTAATAGGAGTCCACACCACCTGGTGGGATTAACCTTTTGATTTTTTTAGTGATCCGACCCCATTCATCGGCTTCATAACCCATAAAGATTGGCAGTATCAAAGATCTCATCCAATAAAAACCTCTCTAGTCCTGCCCCTTAAACAGGACAAAAGAAAACACAATACTATTATATTTCAAGGGAAAAGAACCCACCATATATAAATGCAGCTGTTGCATGAGATTTTTAGCAGCCACTGTTTGAGGCCGTGAATCCAATGAACCACTTACATTCACCAAAACAGCAAAGAGTAGGGCCCAACATGTAGCGTGGACTCCTTCTACACTTTTTTGGGCATGGACTCCTACCAGAGGTCACCCCGTAATAAAGACAACAATCCACAAGGGGGTCCACATTTTATCAATCTCCCTTGGACGCATGCTCGAATATCCGTACGTACTCCCAAACTAAATAACGATTGAACATTTTCAGCCGTTCAGCATGGTACAGTAGTCGATGGAAATACTGGGCCCAATTCCGCTCCGTGGGTCGGTACAGATGACGCTTTCACATGGCCTCGCTTGTAGCAGCCCATAGGGACGGCTTAAAGGGCTCTTAGTGAACGTCGTTTCTCCCCCCCCCCCTCCTTATCGCCATGGATCCAACGGTGAGTATCATGTCTGAATGTCAAATGGTACGTTGTGGACAAAGATCGATCGGGCTCCGTGGTTCTCTCGAATTACTGGTACCGTCCGATTACGTTAACTTCTTGTTCAAAGTCGGAAAATTCATGGGCCGGCCGCGAACTATTACATTTTGTGATGTGGTCCTCTTGAAGATCGAAAGGCCAAGAAAAACCTTCTGATCGATCCGTTGGACACTATTTCCTAGCTGATCCAAATTAAAATGGATATTATGGGGATTTTTTTTTTTAAGTGAATAATTATAAAGCAAATTGAAAGGAGCCTTAGTGCAATGGTTGAGTTGTCCCCATGTGATCCAAAGGTCATGGGTTACAGGCATTGGAACAGCCTCTTGCAAAATGCAATATAAGATTGTGTGCTATTAATCTATAATTCTTAAATCTTATTCAATAAGAGGAAAAGTGTCATCTCGAACTTCCAACCAAGCTTAACAAGGAGAGATGTCTTGTTATCTGTGATCAGCTACTCCAAACAGCTTTCTTTGAAGTTTTTGTAATGAATCCTCCCTATTCTGCCATGTCATTAGCTGGACTAATTTTCTTGATAAGGATGCTCATACCCATTCTTTAGAATGTATCTCTCAGCTAAACATCGTTGATATGAAATTTCCTTTCAATTGGTCACAGACAACATTGTATATTCTCTGAATATGCTTGGCAGCAGGTAAGAGCTGCCACTGTTCCCTTTAGCCGGGGTTAAATTTAGGAGTATGTGAGTAAGAGTGTACAAGTGACTTGCATTGTAATTCTTCACTTTTATCAGCAGAAAAATATAAAATTTGGGCCTTTAAAAAAATTAAGATTTACTAACAAATTGAAGAAATATGCACTTGAGCTGATACCTTTTAGTGCAGTGGCACAAGGAAAGCCGCTCCCTTGGAATCTAGTTGATCAATGGTTCAAGGTGCTCAACAATCAAAAAAAGGAAAAGAGAGTGCATGCACATTAGAAAGATGTACAAGTTAGAGTTCGTTCTCTCAATGATCCAAACCATTTATATGCTAGGCTGTGTTATTGATGCACTGTTACCCAAGAACAACTTGATCTGACTATTCTAACTGTCCAAATTTTAGGCTTTTAAGGAACCAAAAAGGAAAGAGGCAGTGATCCATTTTGATGGAAAAACTCAATAAATTTGAAATGCCTAGAGTCGTCCAAAGGGATGAAATTTTCATGCATGGCCTATCCAGAGGCTGAACTGAATGGTTACATTTTGTGGAAAATATGCAAATAAATCGTTTAACAACCATTACAAAGTTCATATATGTGGTTTGGTCTTGATATCTACCTGTGAAATCACATATTGCAAGGATGTTTTAACTGTTCAAGACTATTTAAGTTAAATGGAACATCAAAAGCCTGCATCCTCTGAAGAACTTTTCAATATTCGTGGAATTTGGCCCCATGCATGCATAAACAAGCTTGCAGCGTGAGGTACATGCATAATGGGTAGCATGTCGATAGACCAGAGCTGTTCGTCTTTGAGCAAAGCTGTGACCAAGTCCAGCCAAATAACACTCGTGATGCTTGATGGCTCTAAACAAAGGAATCAGGGAGTTGGATACTCTTAGCTTAGGTGGAGTAAGCGACATAAGAACCATCTGATTTGCACTCCTTATGAAATGATGCCTAGTCTAAGCAATCACTTGGATAGGCTTCCTATGGAGCAAGCAGGCCGACATCTATGGTTTGAGAAAATGAGATTTCTCCTAATGAAAATAGGACACATTTTTACTTAATTAGAGCCAACAGGTGGTTAATTTACTATAGGCCCTTGTAGTCTGTCCCTTCCCTGGACCCCGCATAGGTGGGAGCTTCGTGCACCTAGGCTGCTCTTTAGGTGGTTAATTTATGGTTAGCAAAAAGCACGTCATTTACGGGTTTCCATTAATACAATTTTAAGTAGAAAATTTGACACCTTACCATCCTTGAAAATGTAGAAGTTTACATTTTCAAAATTGCAAGTACAAATTTGGCAGCGATGGTTAAACCTCAATAAATCAATAGCGTTAGGATTGAAGGATTCTTACTAAGTTAGCAAGTTAGCTATATTATTAATTATTTTTTATAACGTACGGTAAATCAATGTGGCATGGGTGCCCTCGAGATCATCACTCGATCTAGGAAACTGGGATCCGCTGTGTAATATTCTCAAATGAACCAATTCTTAACATGTATTTGGATCAAACGTTGTGTAAATCATGCCGGGTTGTCCTGCAATCTTCTCATATAACTTTTCCTTTTCTTACTGATAAGCTTCTCCTAATCCTCAGTAAAGCATTGTCATTTGATGTTTAAGGACTTGCTGGTGTGGGCTTCATAATATCTAGCTCCGTACCAATATCTGTCTGCTAACTTTCTTCTTTATTTAGGATGTTAGATCCATTGAATTTAAACTACGATTGGCAGCAGATTACTTGGCTTCAATTCGTGGGTGGAATATATGGCGTGTATGCAATATCTTTTGGCCCCAATATTCGATATGGTTGGTGAGAGAGAAGCTTATCATAATTTTTTGTGTATACGTTTCATGCAACAGATAGTGAAGTACAAATCAAGTCTTGTTTCTTTAGTTTCTACCTCACCTCTTCAGTGATCACAAATTATGCTGCAATGATTTCTCCATGCTGTAAAACTTTAGGGTCACGCAAATACATACATACATAACATACCTACATACATATGTTGGCAAAAGATGCAATTGTCTCCAAATATTGCGAAATAAAAAACTCTAATGGCACAACAAGATCAAGCCAATCAGGCTTCACATTCATAACATGAGTAACCTAAACATGTCACCTTTGGTAAAGGATTAACAATTATGCCGCGACGATCAGTTACAAAAGGCTTTTAAACGTCAAAATAGCTTCAGATGGGATAAGTTTTAGTAGAAGATGCCTCCCTCTTGGAGGTCATTGAATTTCTACTCATTTTGAGCCGCCATCACAGTGAAAACTTAAAACTGAATAAAGGATTCCATATACTTCACTTGCTCAAGAAATAGACCCGGTTCGATCAAGAATCAGGTAGTCAACAGGCAAGCAAAAGAGAGCGAAATCTGTTGAAGTATGGTAACAGCATTGCGTCTAAGATAGTATGGAGGGAGCTCCCTCCTGACTTCATCACTTACGTCAGTAGAAAACATGCCTGCATGGATACCTATGGCTTATCTGTCCAGCTAGCTAAATATATATTTCATGTTTTGACCCTTAGAAAAGGATAGATATGAGTACGTGTATCCTCCTATGTTCTTGCTGAGCAAATTGACTGTTTGGGACAGGCCCAATCAGATTCATCAGGTCTAAAGAAATACATAAATCTGCAAACATGGGAAAATTATAATAAAATTCCCCCACATGACTCAAACACCTTTGCTACTGGAATCTCTTTACAATATAAAGAAGAATGGGCTATTTGAACCAAAGTCGAGGTGCCTAGGAGCTGTCACAGGATAAACAAGACTTTGTAGGCAGATTTGCACCCATTTCCGATGCTATAAAGTGGATTTCTTTATCTTCTACTTTCTGATGGAATGATATGATTTCTGGCTAAGCAGCAGTTTGAACTAAGCAACCTTCATATATAATACCGAGACACTATCTTCAAAATAACATCCATTAGTATATAAGGGTCCTTCCCAAATCCGTATTTTATCATAATCCAGTATCTTTGGCCAACAAGGTACCATTTTTTATAAGATTTAGGCCATTCCTCTCAAGATCTCTCTCTTGCAAATGAATCAGATATATTCTTCGAGCTAGCTGTTATCCGGCATTTGCATTTGCGCCTGTAAGTACATGCATGGCCTAGACTGTTTGTGATCTAAATCGTTCATCGTCGAGACCACATCTTAGATACGCAAGGCTTCTTCTTCTTCTTTTCCAATTAAAAATTAAAATATCTCTTCTGAGCTGTCCATTTCCTTCTAAATTCAGATAAAGAATGCTTAGGACCCTCCAACGGAGCTACATTTTGGTGAATAACAGCTCATATTTCTTGGGGGTTAGATGGAACTATTATGCAAAACATAGTTACAGAGCTCATTTACGATGCCAAATCTTCGAGAAAATAAAGAAATATTTCAAAATTTATGTTTTTCTATTCATAGCTATTATTTTTGGTATGCACGTACTTATTTTCCTCTTGTTATTGTAAGAATATGGATTGAAATTCCAAGTTTCATTATTCCTCTAGATTTGCTATGAGATTTTTAAATCATGTATGGGAATTTGGAGAATAAGTTGTCAAATTTGAGTTTGTTTTTTGCAACTCACACTCATTCAAAATGTAAAGTCCTTCTGATCGTTTGGTACTTTTAAAGTAAGACATTAACAAGGACAGATTTTGTTACACTTCGAACCCGATTTGCAGGCTTAAATAATCCGGTTCATGCGATTATGCTGGATTATTCCACATAATTATATATATATCAACTAAGGCCTCCATAGTCGTATAAATCAGTTTATATCAAGCTTCCCTATTCGACCCATAGTAGGTCTCGCGTTCGAGATGCTCAAGGGTATGTATGTTCTCAAAAATAAAATAAAAATAATAACTATGACTGAAAAGTTGAATTAGCTGTGAATCATAAAGAGATTAACAGCAGATCTTCCACGCCATGGAACCATTAAAGATTATTAGGAAGCTTCTCAATCAATTCACAAAAGAAAATAAAAGGTAACAGAAAAGGAGGAAGCTTCTTATAGCTCTGTCATTTCCCTTCTTTGCCATAGGCGTCTGCTTTAATCTTCAGATTTGATTCACCATCTCACAAGGAATCAATATACAATACCCATTAGGAAAAAAAAATTGGTCATTTAGCTAGGATTATCTACATTTGTCTGACCAAATATATCAACTCATATCCAAGGTAGATCCTGATGGAACCTGGGATGTTGGTTCTCTTACTTTTGCAACTAGGAGGAGACAGAAGATGTCAAATCATTAATTCGCAACCATTTTCCTAGAAAATATTAAGAGGAATGCTACCATGGTGCCAGACCACATGGTAAGTTCTCGTATGACCACTCACTTTTGCATGAAGGGCCCTATCTTTGATTGATCCAATCCGTTTATCTGTTTTATCCGGTTTTAGATGCACTGTAAGGGTAAAATCTGTGCACATTGAATGAGTCTATGTACTCGTATAAACAACCGCAGTCATCCAACGACCAAAGCAAGTTCTTTACATGATAGAAGTCAGATGAATGGGTCGGATCACCCAGATGCAGATCCTTCACGTAAAAATGGAGCGTCACACGGAAACTAACCATATGGTTGCGCTCCATGATAAGATTAGTAAAATATTAAACTTTCCATTGCCCAAGGAGGAGGGAGATTTGAAGTTTGTAGTATCTCCACATGTGGGCATGAGCTATCTTGGTAGTTTCCAAGGTCCTCTCTCATACAGTTGTAAGAACAGCAATCAAATTTTTTGAAGAGAATCCAGGAGGATTTCATGGTCAGAAAGCTATGTTCTTTTAATGCTGAAAGGTCCCACTTTGATTGACTTAAAGTGTGAAAGCATGGGGTTTTTATTATATTTTATGTTTAATTATAAAAACTAGAAACTATTTCCATATTTCCCCTCTTGGCACATGTCAGGCATCCATGAGAATCACTTGATTCAAATCATTTGCTTAAAATATGTAGTCACCTGTATACTATGTAATATAAATTGCCAATACTATCGTAAGCATTTGACTTCTGGTTCCACAATTTTAAAAATTGAGAACTGACTTAAAATTTGTGTATTTCAAGAAAAACACTATACAAAATTGTAAAATTTTCTTTTCGGGATTTTTGTGGTTTTGCAAAAAAAGAAAAAAAATGTAAAATTTTTTGTTATTAATTCGTTAGGCTAAACCATGTGTTAAAGGGGACCATATCTCCATTAAGAACCGTTGCCTTGTAGATGGTTTTCGAAAGTAAACGATTGACCTTTTGGGCACACTCTAGACAGGCATGTTGAGAAATGCTCTTATACCAGTTGTTGTGCCAGATCTGCATCGGATCTGGCAACCAGGATATGTGATCTGAGAGAGACAAAAACACACACAATACAAGAATGCAAAGGAATTACGTGGTTCGGCCATCTCCGCCTATGTTCATGGAAAAGGAGGAAATACTATTACACAATCTGATCAGATTATAATTGAGGAGGATGGGGAGGCTTTGAGCCTCCCCTCCTCAAACTCTCTCACGCCTTAACCCTAACATGAAAACATACATATATAGGATTTACAGGCAAATCTTGACATTCTGAACCTGTAAATCCTATATATGTATGTTTTCATGTTAGGGTTAAGACATGAGTGAGTGAGAGAGTTTGAGGAGGCCCCATCCTCCTCAATTGTAATCTGATCAGATTGTGAAATAGTATTTCCTCATTTCCCATGGACGTAGCGGAGATGGCTGAACCACGTAATTCTTTTGCGTTCTTGTATTGTGTGTGTTTTTCTCTCTCTCAGATCCATAGATCCTGGTTGCCAGATCCGTGTCAGATCTGGCACAACAAGGCAAGTCCCAAAATCCTTCTCTGTTCGATGATATTAACCCTCTAATTAGTTAAGATAATAACTATCATATTCAAACTTTTGGAGTTGTCAAATTTCCACCGTAGGATAATAGTGGGTAGGTCATATTTGAAGGGAGAAGATTTTGGTGCATGGCCAATCTAAGACGTAGACAAGAAGAAATGAGTTTGGATCATCAAACTTCTAGCTATATTTGCACTTTTGCTATTCTCAAAAATCTTGTTCTGATTTACCCATAGAAGATTTGCATTGGTGATCTATTTCCCAATCTAAACTTCGATAATTGTCCTTGCTTATGTACATGATTAATTACTCTTTTTCTATGACAATTCTCCGTCATTCAAACACATTACACTTGTTTTGGGTAGAACAGGCAATGCATCTAGAATTAGCATCTTAAGAAAGACAGGAGGTGACAGACCATGTTCAATGCCGCCGCAGACGTTCGAGGAGCCGTTTTGCAGACTCCTTTCCTAACAAAGATGAGAGTTGGGTTAAGATTAACTACTCATAGTTAATTGTGCAAGATTCAACGGCAGAGTTGTTGTTGTTGTTTGACCTTAAAGTCATGAGTTCAAGGTGTAAAAACAGCCTCTTGCAAAATGTGAGGTAAGACTGCTTACTATTAATCTTTGTGGTCCGCCCCTTCTCCGGATCACGCATAAGCCAGAGCTTCATGCACCAAGGTTGTCCCTTTAGCTAATCGTGTAAGAAGTAAGCTAGCTTTAGGTGCTAATATTGATTATAGTGCGATGGACATCGGTGAGGGTGTTGCTAATGAACCAGAAAACTGGAGGAATGAAAAAGTTCCTCAAAAGGTTGTTTCTCCTTTTCATGAACTGATACACAAAACTTGCACGAGCTCAAGGCTTTGTTCTCAACGAGGCCGCATGTAAGAACTATAAAAACAAATATTTTCATAAAGTATAGGTGGTGTTGGATAGAATTGTGACAGGAAGAGCTCCACATATACTTCTTCTAGAAGAGGCTTTGTTTATAAATTACCAGGTATAAATGGTCAAAACCTTAGCATTTACCTAGGGGATGCTTTAGAATCCTCCATCAGTAATGCACAAATAGTTTCACATGTGCTCAGAACCTACACTAGATATGCGTTTGCCTTTCCCAAACTGCAAAAACTCCACACATCTTGTGTCTTGTTTTTCACATTACCTCTTTCACATGAAACCTAAACAAGCCGAAAGCTACACCCATTTTATTTATTTATCACTTATTGTTATAATTTTTGGCATTTTTCAGGTTATTTGATGGGTCTAGATCAAGACTCGAACTTCATAAAACTGGTCCAATAAATTATAATAATAACCAAAATAAATAAATTAATGGAATAGTTTGAAATTTATTTTTTAAATTTGTATTTGGTCCAAGCCTAAGGTCCATCCATGGCATTCTTTTTATTTTTATTTTTTATTTTTAAAAAGTCTTTCAGATAGGTTACGTGTACGTTATGCTTCTGAGAGGATTTTATTGACATCTCATGTAAAGAGAGATTGATTCCGAAGACTCTTTGTAGTTAAATTAATTGAGATTGAGCATCGATAATTGCCAGTTAATGACTTGCTAACATCCATATCTTGATGCCTTATATTTCTATTTATAAGTTTTCTTCATCAGGGCTGACATGTATGCAGTGTTGATTTAATGCTGAATCCGTTTGGTGAGATGGTATAAGAGCTACTTAGCTGTTAAAGATGATTAGTCCTGATCCACGGGTCCTACTAATTATTTGATAAGACCAGGGTTTGTCGTGTCATGTGTATGGATCGCCAAAGATATTTGACAAGATTGCTATTTCTCATGTTGTACAGTATTGAGAATATTTGCCACTACTGATGCGTTCAACAACCGCAATCAACTGCTAATGCAAATTAATTTCGCTGAAACATGCCAAAACTGTATGGCAAATGATAGTACGAGAAACATGTGAAGCCAAAGAAACACCAAACAATTGAACTTACCATCCAAACCCTTCATGATCTAGTAATTCCAAATATTCAATCATAGATATAGAATGCATGTGCTGGTTGTTATTCCCTGGTAGGTTCTGCAAAAGGATGCATAGGGCTATCAAGAGCAATCTCAATTCGATTCATCTCCCTACGATGAGTCCTTTGATTAATGTGTTGGATCTACGAGCAAAACACTTGAACTGAAACCTCTCACATGCATAACATGCATAGTCACAAAGATTGGATTTAGGATGAGGCAAATATTAGCGAAAAATCAGGAAGAAAGAAAATTTTAGATGTGATCTTAAGCATTTAGTTTGAGTTTTTAAGTTGGTTTACGAATAATATCTAAGAATTGGCAAATAAATTGCGAAGTTAAACTTTTTTGATAAATTTTCGTTAATTTTTTGAAATTTGGTTTATGTTCCCCTATGCTTTTAATTATGTGGAGAATTCTGTGGCTATACTCGTACGTTCTTTATGTTCCCCTATAATTAACTCAAAAGCTAACAAGCCTCTCACGGGGGAAGACAAAATTATATAGAAGTGTCTCCAACATTACTAAAGCTAGCTAAAGAAAGTGATATTTTTCTCATTTTAACTTTGATCTTTGAACATCACTGACACTTGTTCCCTTCTTTTGTGACTATTGATAAGGGAACTGGTATGAAACTATGATTTAAAAAAGAAAAATCCTTCAAATTCTACGCCTTAAAACCTTGCCTTGGTGTGCCTGCCCCAGTACAACTAAGGCAATATCTTAAAAGCCCATCAATTGATCTGATCCATTCATAATAGTTTTCTTTTCCAAATTATTGTCACAATTCTTTTAGCATTTACGTCAGAGGGACACGCTCCGAAGGTGATGATAGAGGTTTTGCTGTCATATCTAAGAGAGTTCACATGTCTGTTTTAAGATAATTGGGAGGTTTCTCGTTTTCCTCCCACCATTAAATAAGTCCACAAATCATGCATGCCACAGCTCCATTTGATCTGGTGCAAGGAAACTAAGCCCAGTGACAAAATCTCATGAGATTTTGACCATTTTTATAAACACCATTCCACGAGATTTTAACATGACACAACCACGTTCATTTCTATCTCCAATAAGAAGATTTCGTTGTTTAAAAATACTTATTTTCCATATTTAAAATGTTGCCATTATTTGGAAAATGATATCTACACGGCAGTCTTCTCTTAGTTATTTTATTATTATTAATTATGGATGTAAAAATATCTTTTTTTAGAAACATAAACGGCCTTTAGCAGCTACTGAATCAAGAAATCCTAAATTGGAGCTAATGCATTCTAGTGTGGCATATATTGGTCCAACGCTGATGGGGAGGCTTTGTCTAATATTGTTAATTTATGTTATAAAGTCCCTATTTCTTCGAAAGAAAATATTAGTATCAGTATAGCGGGTGTCCAACTTTGATGACATAGCGTTTATTTTTTGACCCTTGTTAACCAAATAATCTTCTAATAAGCCTCTGATCTTGGAATACAAAATCCAAGTCATTAAAGTTTGCTCACTTACAATGCATATTTTTCCATTACATTCTGCAATCTTACATTTAGAAAATGCAAATTCCATAATCTTCCCTACTATACTACGAGAGAACCCTACCTCTCCTGCTTTTAGGAGCTCATTAGATTAAGAATCTATAGTTTGGTATACTAATAACCAAGATTTATTAGGTATCATGTTAGGTCTATGGTCTTACATTTCCATAACCACTATCTATTTTCTGTCTACCTTACCCCGTTTCAGTATTCTCTCTCTCTCTCTCTCTCTCTCTCTCTCTCTCTCTCTCTCTCTCTCTGAGATTGAATTCTAGTAATTCATGACTAATCCTACCAGATAAACAATTTAGATTCATTTGACTAAGTGGTCCTAACTTATAACTTCTGCCGACTCATATTTTTCTATATATAAGAGCGATCGCAACGATATCTTCTTTGGAATGGTAGGATTCATTAAGGATTTGAGAGAGGTAAGTTCCTGAGTTTTGAAAGATCCATATTACTAGAAAGGTGGCTTTCTTTGAAAGAATTTGAGGCACTATATGATTTCTCCTAGTATCGTAGTCACCAAGCTTATTTTCAGAATAACCTGACAAAGCCAACAAGGCCTCTTGTTCTTGATATATTTGTATGCGTGACAAATTATTATATTAGTTGAAAATTTTTCTTATTTGTTATGCATTGTACCTATATTCTAGAAAATAATGTATTGATCTAGTGGACAATGAACGGCTCAAGAAAGATCAAGAAAAGAAATTGATGCAAACTCTTTAGCGGATCAAACTTTAACATCATCCACTAATGAAGATCTCACGGCATTGCAAATCGCGGAGGGACCCAAAAGATAAATGGCTTGGATCACCAACCATCTGCAGCCCACGTGTACTTTTAGCCCATATAATTTCCTAAACTGATCTGCAGCTTCAGTATGAGATACTTGCCCGACAATTCAATTTCTCAGATATGAGAAACAACATTGAGAACTTGCAGAAAATTTTCTTGAAACTAAAACTCAATCAAAAGGTGATACGGTCCACATCTATATTTAATTTTTTATTTATATTCAATGTTATACAGCAGCTTCCTGAAGATATAAAGAATCTATATATTATCTTTCATAAACAGGCTGATAATGCTTTCTAACATTAGAATATGACCATCTCTTTCATGTGGGTAGTTCTTACATAAACCCAACATAAACTACAGAGAGGAACTCCTTGCAATGGCCCGAAAGAGGGAGACACAGAAAATCTAACTACACTTTGGAAAGCCTATATCAATCTGATCCAGAAATGCAATAATTGCTTTCGGTGCAAACAGCTTTAAAGGGGTGTTTCAGATGTGTCTTTCTCATTTGCAGAACTGGTTTTGAATTGAAGTTATTGAGAGGTGAAATGGGAAGCAGCTTTTTTGGTGAGCCGAGTACAGGAGAAGGAAGATCTGGGTCATCTAGGAAGGGGAAGAAGAGCAATCCAGACAAGCCAAAGCAGCCACAGCGAGGTCTTGGAGTAGCACAGCTAGAGAAGATCAGACTGAGAAATCAAATGGGTAGTTGTTATCTCCCATCTCATCAGACTCATCAAACACATTTCAATCAGGTTTTTTTCTTTTCTTTTTAAAATTTTCTGTTTTCCTTTTCTTCATGTGTTAATGTTTTCATTGTTATCAGAATCTTATTGTAGTTTCTTCTTGGTGTTTGTGTTGAAGGAGGAAGGAGTAGATATGGCGTTTCCATCATTGGGATCAACATCTTCATCTTATTCTGCAGCTTCTTCATTTGGTTTCCACCCTAATATCGCGGTATGTTATAGTTAGTGTCACTTTCCTTCTGCTTTAGAATTAAGTAAAGAAACTGAAAACCAAACAGTAATCAGATCTTTTTCATGATGCCTCATGTTTCTCAAATCTCACACATGAAATTCTGTTGACTAGGAAACAAACACCCATATGGGCTCTGTTCAACCTGCACCATATCTACTGAAATGAAAAGAGAAGATCATGAACTAAGATAAAACTCAGGAATACTCAAAGCGAAATCCGTCAAAACGATATTACATGAAATTCAATCTCATTTGTACAAGATCATGTACTTTGTTACTCACTCCTATTGAGAGCTCAAGTCCTCATGTATCACTGAATTAACCTCGTTTACTCTATAGTAATGAAGTAATGGTTACATCACCTGTCATTGTTAACTTTGTTCAATGGGAATTTTAGAAGCATAGATTATGATGAAGGCTGTCGTTCAAATGATAGCAGTACGCACTAGGACATATTGTTCTAAGAAGAAAAGGCTGAAAATTCTTTGTCAACCAATGGTTTTTAATGTCGTTGATAGGCTGAAAAGAGTCTTTATATGTGGTAAACTTATTCTATCGGACGGAAAATGTTAATGATATTCTACAAGAGACTGAAATGGTATGCAGCATGGGATGGGAAAATCTGAATGTAAATCACTACTTAATTAAGAGAACAACAATTAGCCTACCAAGCCCTTTCAAACATTGAGGAGCTGCAATTGAGGAAATTAACATTACATTCCCTTGAACAACTCCCTTGGAGGATTGATATTCCTATGTGGATAGTGGGATCGGCATCTTTTTCTTATTCTGTAGCTTCTTCATTTGGTTTCCACCCAATATCATGGTACGTTATAACTAAGACATAGTTTCTTTCTCTTTGTGAAAACTTTGAATTGATTTGTAACTACAAGGAATTATTTTCTATCTAGAGAATCTGAAAACCAAACAGCAAACAACAAAGGGTTTTGTTCATGATACTTCATGTTTCTCAGATCTTACATATACTTCTCATGTCAGACATGAAAATTTTCTAACTAGAAAACGAACACCCATATGGGCTATGTTCAAGCTGCTCCATTTCTACCAAAAACAAAATAAAACAAAAAATTGCACTAGTTGCTAGATCCATTTTTTTACATGATATTTTCATTTCACTCATAAATATCTTTCTTTGATGAATTAAGAAATGAACTAAGATAAAATTGAACCAAGGATACTCAAAAGGAAGAAAAAAGAAAAGAAAAGAGGAGAGAATCGAAATTATGAAGTGGTTTTATCCCTATCAGCAAGCTTCAATTGCTTCATTATAATGAAAGAATTGGACTTTGGATGGTCTTGTGTTTTCTCTCCTTTTGTTTAAGACTTTGTTCGGGTCTCTCATTCTAAATTTTATAATACTTTTAGATGGGTATGGGAGAGATGGAAACAGCTGAGATTAGATATGGTGACTCTCAATCTATCGCTGCAATCAGGTGCTCTGTATGCTGAATCTACTTTTCTTTTATCATTTTCTTTTTGGTTGATAGAAGAATTTGAGCATATCTATACGAGAAAATTCTAATATTTAGTTAAAATTTGGTTAGGCCCATACGGAACCCAAACACCAGTATCTTACAGCCTCAGCACCACATGCAATCAAGTGTGGCAAGAAATTTCCTGAGAGTACCCATGGAGGTAGTTGTGAAAATTCTCTTCTTTACTTTCTATCAGCATTTTCTTTTCTTAGAGACGTTTTTAGATGCGTATGTGCATATTATAGCTGCTAGTAATATAAGTATATCACACTTCCTCATTGTCCCAAACCATCATTCTAATCTACCTTACCGTGGAAGGTCATGCCAAAAATTCTCCGTGTTAAATTCTAGGCATTTGATTTATGGATTCTGTTGATGAATAATGTACTTCATTTGTATCTGTCCATTTAAAAGCCAGAAACTACAGGATTACAGTTGGTGGATGGGGTGGAATTTTGGTGCATGGCTGATCCATAATAAGGCCTAGCGGATAAATGGCCTTGATCATTAAATGTGTTGGTCCCTCTCGTACCTGAATTCTTAGAAAGGAGGAGGCTCTTCATATCAGTGTTCTAAGAACATAATCTGATTCATTTACTACTCTCTCTTTGTAGGATTCTGCGCAGAAGAAGCAAAGACATGACCGTTGTGATTCACTAGGTTCGGGCAGCCTGAACTCCGATTCAAGTGACACGCAAGAAATAGACTTAGACCTTAAGCTATCTCTTTGAGGTGCAATATGGCATATATCAGAGGAATGATTAGGATTCTTAAGCACAGGACTAGCATGGATTACTGGTTACACGCTCGCAAGCCACGCCAGTAAGTTGAAAGAAATTGTGTTAGTTTTCATGTAGCTGGTCTTCTGTAATGGTATATACGTACGGAACCACGAAACAGTTGGTGATGTATTTCAAATTCTTAGCTGGAAAGTAGACAGAATCCTTCATTACATAAGGGATTCTCCTTTCCACGACTTTTAGAAGATATTAGAAATTTACATCTCATTCTTGATTAAGTTCTAAGAGTTAGCAACTTGCATTGTTCACCTTTTTTCTCTCTTTTGGAAAAAATGAATTATAGCAACTTATGATAGATTCTTTTACATGGAACCTCCGGGTGGCCGTTCCAATTCTGACATTATTTTTGCACAATAGTAATCGCTTTGCTTGGAAGAGAATGAGAGAAGAAGTAAGTGAAAAATGAACACATAAATTGACCATTTAAATTGTAGGACTAAGAAGCGATCATAATGGATTTTCAGAGTCTTTATACATAGAAAAGTGAAGGACCAAACCGGGCTTTTCACGTAATGTGGGTAGTATGATTGGCATAGACATCAACAAGGTATAACTTTATTGACCAGCATTTGAAACCCGTCTACGATAATTAGTTTCTAATGTTCATTAACCCATGAAAAGCTAGATATTTGCATTATGACCAAGTGAAGAATGGGCCCCTGCAGTTTGCATTTTGCCCGGTGGAGAAGTTTCTAGTATATTCATCTTCTCTGATGAACGTTGCTTCTTTTGAAAGCGAACCAATTAAGCTTGTTTCTTTGTTTTTTCCAATCTTGATAAGTTGTCTGTTCACACAGCACTTACATCATGCTAACAGCACTGCAAATCCTGATTAGCTTCTGAAGTGACGAAAAAAGAATACAGTTCATGAACATGAAGTTCAGATCATGAGAATCTTGAGCTCAGTTTTTATTGTGAAATTCACCTAAACTGTGAACTAGTACTTCTAGGCTTAATATAAAAGGGTCTAGTTCTTTTATTTGTCCCTTTTCTGAATGGTGAGCTGACTTGCACCCACACACCATGAATCACTTCCCGACTAGGACAGGTTGTGGCACTCAAGAACTAGTGTCTCCATGGCCATAGTTTGATTTTGCTATTCTAGATCTCAGAGTGTGAAAAAACCAGTTATTATCATTGTGACAGGTTTTTCACTTGGATTTATTGAGTCCCTGGTTTCTCTTAGTTATTGTAAATGTGAAAGTGATGGTTTATTTACACAATGAACTTGAATAAAAACCTAGTTTTTTTTATTAAAAGGACTTTGGTCTGGCTATTATAAAGCTTCAAATGTGAGCTTTAAGGTGGATATTTCCATGAATGGCTTCAGCTATGTAACCAGAAAGACTAGTTTCTGCCTAACTATTTGAGATGAAGATCTAGAGGATTTAGACTTGTCAATGGCCAGTATTTGCAAATGCATCTGGACATCATGAACGATTGCGGACTGATGGAGCACAGCAAGCCTCGATTCAAAAAAAGAAAGAAAGAAAGAACGAAAATCTTCATTCAAGACTTTATGAGAGTTGATATCTGATATAAGGGTTATTACCATCCTACTTAAAGTATTTTTGTAGTCCTCTAGCATTTGCGATCTAGCATTTCTTTTGTACCAAAGGAGTACTAAAAGCCACTATATAAAGTAAGAGGTGGGAAAATTCTTCCTTCACTAATGTTCCATGGCTAAGCTTCAAAGTTTGCTTACAATCAAGACGTGGAAACTAATGTCTCCGCATGCAATCTTAGGAAGGATAGTTTGGGAAACAAGAAGTTAGTGCTTTGGTTCTTTCTCAATGGCTGTTTCATTGAGGTAGAGGACTATTTTACATTGTAGACAGAGATGATTGGATGTGAAAAACAAACTAAATGAGATATAGCTTAATTCTTTATTGTCCCCCCAAATCTGCTCAATATTATTTCTTTTTCTTTTCCAAGTTTGTACGTTAGAAGCTTGAAAGGTTAAGTGTTTTATTTCTTTATTCAAGCTAAACTCCAAACATAAGTGGAATGGGCTGAAAAACTACAAAGGTAGAAGGGAATGTAATAGAAAGGGAGTTTCCAAATGAGAAAACTATTAGCTTGAAGAATCGAATGGTCAATGGAGAGGATGAAGAAGTCGAATGAATCTGATTGTCCAAAGTTGGGCCTTTTTGGGTGAGGTCAGGGGTTCACTACAAAGCAAGGAATTGCAAAGCAAATCATCTGTACACTCTCGTTGCCACGGACTTTTAAATTTAATTCTCGGCCAAAGGAGATTAAAACCTGTGACCAAGTGCACTTGAAGAAGATGTCTAAGTAGTCTGAAACCAACTGCGCCCCCTGGACATTTGTCTGTGTAGCATTTCTGTAGTTTAATTGTCCGTCTTTCTGCTATCCCTTCTATTCTTTTTCTATATCGTAAAGAAGAAAGAACATAACAACTTATTAAAGAAGCATGTTATATTTAGGCCGCTGATATTGGCACGGTTGTTTTCTGTATGAGAAAATTTTGGAAAGTAAAATGGTAAAACTATATTGCCTAACCGCTATAGTATGTGGCATCCCACGTCTGAGACTTGTCTTAAGCAATCTGCAACGTCGACAAAAGTTCTCGACTTTGGGGAAGATGGAAGGGAGAAACAGAAGCAAAATCTTTGCCAGCTTCCTTCCCAGGTGAACATTGTTATCTCTGCAATACCTGCTACTCTATTTTTTGTTACCAGTCCAGCATCTCCATCTCTCTCTCTCTCTCTCTCTCTCTCTCTGAACCATGTTGCAGCGAAAAGATCAGCGCCGGAAATATCACGTGGACATGGCAAAAATATCACATGACCTGACAAACACGCTAGGATTTTGGGTTCTAAACCATTATACACTTACAGGCTATCCCTCAAAATCCATGCCGTCCAGAAAATCAATAACTATAGCCATTTTATGAGTCAGATTTTTTAGGCAAAGCTCACGTAACGTAGCACAAAACCCAGTAGACGGTAACTTGGATCACCAAAGATAATGGGTCGTCGAATACTTTTTCACCATTATCGTCTCTATCTCTCTCCATTCGACCTAAGCAGGGCCCCTTTCTCACCATTCATCTTTTGAGTTTTGTGATATATAAGCTATGCCTAAAAGATCTGATTCGTTGAATGATCGTAGCCTTATAATTTCTTATCGTAAATTGGACGGTAGGTTCTGAGCATCAGGGAGATTTGGATGATCCATGGATAGAATTTTGAGAGCTGCTTGAATATGTCAAGGCTTAGGGGATAAACGCTTTGGATCACCTAAAGCATGTCAGAAAGAAAGAGAGGGGTGACGGGACAGCAAATCACGGTATGTCTATTTAATAAAGTAGTTATGTACGTCAAATACCCAAATAAATCAGATTTTCATTTTACCGTCCAAATTCTTGGGAATACACGGAGGGCTCCTGCCAATATCTGTGCCCTATATTATTTAGTTATGAGATTGGACTGTGAGAGAATTTCCCAACAGAGATTACCCTCCTTCTTGGTAGCTAGGAAAAAGTGGCCAAAAATGTTTAGCGCCTTCGAGTTACTGTTTTCTCCTTTGTCTAGGCTTTAGATTTAAGAGCACTTGTAAAAGGGCAACTCCAGTGCACGAAGCTCCTGCCTATGCGGGGTCCGGGGAAGGGGCGGGCGACAATGGCCTAAAGTAGGCAGCCTTACCTTGCATTTTTGCAAGACGCTGATTCCATGCCTTGAACCCATGACCTTAAGGTTACATGACGACAACTTTTACCATTGTGCCAAGGCTCCCCTTCATTTAAGAGCACTTGTGAGTGATAAATTTATCTCCTTTGAATATGCTTAGTTGCAGGTTAGACTTGCTGTTTTTCTTTTAACTAGGGATTAGATTTAAGAGCACATGTGTGAGTGACAACTTCATCTCCTTGAAATATGCTTGGTTGCAAGTTTGAGTTAATGTTTTCTCTTTTGACTGGGGATTAGATTTAAGAGCATGTATAAATAATTTGCTTTGTAATTTTTCACTTACAACAAAAATAAAAACAGCTAAGAGAAAGTGATATATATAGCCTTCTATTTTCATTTCAAGTGAAGAAGTACAAAACAAATCACTCACTCACTTAATTTCAATCACACAACCTCCTAAATCTAATATTAGCCAGAGAGGAAAACAGTGACCCAAACCTGCCACCAAGTATATCTATGGAGAGATGTAAAATTATTTGCGACCAACTTCTATAAACATTTGTTGGCTACATGAAGCATTTGTACCATTCAATCCCGTTATTTTCATTCTCTCTTCACGAAAAAGTAGGAGGAAATAACTGCTGCAATTTCCAGCTAAAAAAATAAGAAACGCTAGGAGTCTCTCTATCTTTCTCTGATTTTGGAACACCAAATATTTAGTAAACGTTGACCCAAGTCTGCCCAAGAATCGCAACGACTAATGCTATAATTGTAGTTCATACAGAAACAAGGTCATTTACGTAGCTGTAACATATATAACACCAACATGCATCTGCATGCAAGAGAAAACTTAGAGAGAAAAAATGAAAAGATAGTCATTTGAAGAGAAATCTGAAACAGAAAAACCCCCCACGTAGACAAGAACGAGAGAAGCCATAGAAACAGTTGAACCCGGCCCATTGAATCAATCTTCAATGGCGGTCCCGCTCCGGACAGCAGTTCTTCTTCTACCTCTCTTATTAGCTGCAAATGGGGTCCTGGCCTTCGGATTGTTTCCATTTGTCAATAATCCATTCGAAATACCGGATCCCACTGCAACAAATCAATTTGACGGAATGACAGAGCAAAATGTTAAAAGAGAAGATTATGAGACAGAGTTTAAGGGGAGATGGGAGATGGCGAGTTTGAACTCGGGCGTGTCGGCAATGCACGTCCAGTTGATGCCTGAGACGGATAAGGTGGTCATGCTCGATGCTACAAACTTGGGCCCTTCCAAACTTCCATTACCAGAACGGAATTGCCGTCCCGACCCGACCGGAAAAGGGAGGCCGGATGATTGCTGGGCTCATGCTCTTGAATTCGACAGCTATACGAGCGACATTCGCCCGCTCAAGGTCAGCTCCAATTTTTCCTTCTTTCTTTCCCCCCAGCATGTCCATGTTGGCAAGCACAAATTGAATTAAACAAAAGAGCCCAAAAGTTTTATTTCATTGCAAAAATTTTGGGTCAATTTAGTTTTCCATAAAAATCAATTTCCATCCATTTCTGCCAAACAAACAGGCAGTTAGAGTCACATAAATGAGGACACTGGGGCCCCTCATGCCAGTTGATCAGTTGCATGTGGAGGACTCATGATCTACAAGCTCAACGGTCTTGATCACATCTACATTTGCCCTTGCGATCCTTAAACCATTGGCTAGATCCTTACAAGTCTCGGCTGATATATACACTCCCTTTAACAGGTCTTAACCAATCCTTGGTGCTCGTCCGGTGCTCTATCCGTCAACGGAACCCTAGTACAAACCGGAGGGTGGAACGATGGCGGCAAAGGCGTCAGATACCTTACCTCCTGTCCCACCTGCGATTGGGTGGAATATCCCAAGGCCCTGTCCGTACAAAGATGGTAGTCTTTCACGTTCTTGGTTATATTTTTGTCACCCAACTAAATTCATGCCTACATATGGCATATGACCATGGTTACAAAAACTCCGTTTCTTCATTTATTTATAATATAAAAAAAAGTTGCAAGTTTTTCGTGAGCTGTATCGACCTTGAAAAAAAATATGTCTTTTTTAATAAAACTCGTCTTTTTTTTATTCATGTGTTTTCTTTCTCTTTTATTTTTAAAACTCGTCCTTTTAAAAGAACTCTGAATTTTACACACACACAAAAAAAAAATCGACTTTCAATTTATGAGTTTTCTTCAGCATTTCAACATTAAACTTTAAATTTGTTTATAATAATATAATTTCTATTTAGGATATGAGTTTTTTTTACTCTTTCTAGAGTTTCTTGAATTTTTTGAAATTTTTCCTTGCTGATTTTTTCTTGACTCTGAACTTTATAATTATGGATATGATCGACGTTGCCCATATGGCCGTGCATATATACTAGACAAATATTAGTAGGCAAGCATACGAGTGGGCTTGTTCTTTGAAGAGGAATGCTGAACTGTATCCTTTGGAGCTACTCAATTTTTTATAGAAGCCTCTCACTTTTGGATGATTCCACGAGTTCGTCTTATTGCTCTGGCTTTTGATGTCTAGTAAATCAAAAGCACAGTGATACGATGATTTTGGCATCTGAAAATTCATATTTTTTATTGTAAGGTACAAATGGGTTATGAACTTTGTATAAACATCGGTCTAATTTAATTTCCAGAAACGCTTTCTTTTGGATGCTAGAATCGTCCAATCATCGTGATCTTTTGTTTTCCAGACATCAAAATTTCTAGCAATTTGATAAATTGGTCGGATCGTCCAAAGGTTAGCCCTTTCATGCAAAAGTGAAGCACCACTTAACATTTCTTATTGAGAAAATACTTTGTTAATTATAATGATTTATTAGCAAGGAGTTGACCAATCAAAATTTTAATTGCAGGTATGCCTCTCAACACATTCTTCCCGATGGTCGCTTCATAGTCGTCGGAGGCCGCCGGCAATTCAGCTACGAGTACGTTCCCGAAGCCGGAAAACCTAACCCCACAAATTATAGACTGCCCCTCTTACGTGAAACAACCGATGACGTCGAAAATAACCTCTATCCGTTCGTTTACCTCTCAACTGACGGCAATCTCTTCATCTTAGCTAACAACCGTTCGATTCTCCTCAATCCGCAAACCAACAAGGTAGTCCGCGAATTTCCGGTCCTTCCAGGTGGGTCCCGCAATTATCCGGCATCCGCCATGTCCGTGCTCCTCCCAATCAAGATCAAGGGTAAAATACCAAATGCTGAAGTTCTTGTATGTGGGGGCACCAATTCGGACGCGTCACATCTCGCGGCCAAAGGCATATTCAATCGTGCGCTACGTCACTGTGGAAGAATCACCATAACTAAACAAGATGCCACATGGCACACCGAGATCATGCCGACGGAGCGCGTCATGGGCGATATGCTTCTTCTGCCCAATGCTGAAGTCTTATTAATCAACGGTGCTAAGAAGGGTACTGCTGGGTGGGGCTTCGCGAGCGAACCCAATTTTGAGCCCTTGATCTATGACCCCACGAAACCGAAAACAGAACGATTCAAAGCGCTTCAACCATCAACAATCCCTAGGATGTATCATTCGACGAGTGCGGTCCTTCCCGACGGGAAGATTTTGGTCGCCGGCAGTAATCCGAATAACGCATACGTGTTTAAAGGCGTGGATTATCCGACGGAATTGAGAGTCGAAAAGTTTTATCCTCCATACCTAGATCCAGAACTAGATGTCCATCGGCCGAAGATCTTAACGGTTTCTCCCGGGAATGTGCTACCTTACCGGGCTCCATTTACGGTTCAGATCAGCTTGAGCGATTTAATTATGGACAAATTCAATATAAAATTGACAATGTTGTTGCCGCCGTTCACAACACATGGTTACTCTATGAACCAACGGATGATCATACTTCGAACTCAAGATTTCAGATTGGTCGGGATACATACGTACGAGATTGTATCTGAGACTCCAGCAACGGCTGAGATTGCTCCTCCAGGGTATTACTTGCTGTTTGTTAATAATGCTGGAGTACCGGGCAAAGGGTGGTGGATCAGAATCGAGTAGAGGAGATAAAGCTGTGTTTCTACGTCACCGTCTTTTTCATTTTTGTATTGATTTAATTATTTCTCTATTCTTAGCGCAGGATTTTTCTTCTTAGTGTAGAAATGATAAGTGGTATCTTTTCTTTCTACGTACAAGTAGGGGGCACGTGCCTTGCACGTGGTTAACATGCCTAGTTGATATATCAAAGTCTTACCTTTAATAAACCTTTCTTTCTTTCTTTTTCTGAATGCTAGAATTCAATAAACAATAGAAGAGTATGCATTCAACATACACAAAGTAAAATAAATTTAAATTTATTTTCCTAGATATGCATGGACTAAGAAAATCATATTGCAGCAAATAAACTAGACAATTAGGTGGTTTAGAAAATCATGACTCACAGACAATAAGGCCTTCTTAGCTTCACTATGAGTTAGACAATTGGCTTCCCTTAACACATGATCAATTCTCATATTATCAAACCTATTGAAATTCGAAAGATAGGCTTCCCGAATTCTCTTGTGCCTGCACATCCAATTCCACCTTGTCTTGTTCATTGCTTCCACCACAAGTTAAGAGCCTCCAACGATCCATAGCCATCCTATAGAATTTTTCTTTTAGTTTGAGTGGCACCCGCCAATCACATAAAACTCCAAATACACATCTTCATTTGTTCCAACCCTCTTGGATTCTCTGGGTGACCTCCCTCTCAATCTCTCCACTCTCATGGATAACTGATCCTAAGTACTGAAAGTGGTCTTTCACGAGAACTTTTTGGTTATCAATCTTGACTGGTGTTCCACTCCTACTCTCCTTGCTAAAATTACATTCCATATATTCTGTCTTAGTTTGACTAATTTAAAACCCTTTAGATTCTAATGCTTCTCTCCATAACTCTAGCTTTATGTTGACACCCTCCCTTGTCTCATCAAGTAAGACTATATCATCTACAAATAGCATGCACCAGAGAATCTCCTGGTGCAAATGTTTTATTAACTCATCCATAACTAATGTAAAGAGATATAAACTCAATGCCGATCCTTGGTGCAATCCTATAGTTACAGGAAATCACCAGTCACGCCACTAGTGATCTTAACATTTGTTACCGCTCCCTCATGCATATATTTAATTATGTCTATATACCCCTAAGAAACCCCCTTACCACCCAACACCCTCCATATTAACTCTCTATGGACTCTATCATAAGCTTTCTCTAAGTCGATAAATACCATATGTAGGTTTTTCCTCCTCTCCCTATATTTCTCTACTAATTGTCTTAGTAAGAAAATAGCTTCCAGGGTAGACCTCCTAAGTATGAAACCAAACTGATTCTCCGATACACTTATTTTATATCGTAACCTCTTCTCAATCACTCTTTCAAACAGTTTCATGGTGTGGCTCATAAGTTTGATCCCTCGATAATTAGTGCAGCTCTGAATGTCTCATTTATTCTTATAATCTTGTTAAACAACTTGGTCAACCAAACTACCCCAATATCTCCCATATGCTTCCAAACCTCTATTAGTACACCATTAGGCCCCATGGCCTTTTCTGATTTCAGCTTTTTCAAGGCCTCTTTTACTTCAGGTATTCTAATCCTACGTTCATATCTATAATATCCAATGTTATTTATATTTATATTATTTTCAATCCCTATATTCTTAGAGTCATTGTCATTTAACAATTTTTGAAAGTATGTTTCCCACCTTTGTTTGATCTCATCTTCTTTGACTAGTACCCTTTGATCATCGCTTATGATACACCTAACATGATCTAAGTCCTTACCCTTCTGTTCTCTTACTTTTGCAAGTTTAAACACATCTTTTGCCACTTTCTTAATGGCCTCAGCCATATTAGTCCACATGGTATTTACTTCTGTTTCATAGTTCCAATTTTCTTTACCATCAACTTATTTTTGAATGAGGTTATTTTCTCTCCTTTTAAGTTCTACTACTTAGTTCTTGGATGTGTATTAAGTTTAGTTCTTTTACTCTATCTTTTAATATGGATATCCATAACTATTAACCTATGTTGTGAGGTTAAACTCTCACCAGGTATCACCTTACAATCCTTACATATAGATAGTTCATTATTCTTAAGTAGAAAAAAGTCTATTTGGCTTTTATGAAGTCTACTTTTAAAGGTTATTAAGTGTTCATCCATCTTCTTGAAGAGTTTATTTGTAATGGATAGGTTATATGACAAAGCAAAATTGAGGATATTCTCCCCCATCTCATTTTGTTTACCTATATCATACCCTCTGTATATTCCATCATATCATTCCTTATCTTTTTCTATATGGCCATTCAAGTTTGCTCCTATAAATATCCCCTCAGTGTTGGGAATTTCTTGTATGAGTCCCTCTATATCTTCCAAAAACTGTCTCTTGATTATATCTTGTAACCCTACTTATGGTGCATATGCACTTATAACATTTATAATCTGCTCTCCTAGAACAATTATTATAATTATAATTCGATTACTGATTCTTTTAATGTCCACAACTTTATCCTTTTAATCCCTTATCTACTATTATTTCTAAGTCATTTCTGTTATTTTCCTTTCCTACGTGCCATAATTTATACCTATCGATTTCTCTAGCTTTAACCCCTTTCCACTTGGTTTCTTAGATACAAGCGATGTTGACTCTCCTACGTTTCAATCCATCTACTAACTCCAAACTCTTACTTGTCAGTGTCCCTATATTCCATGTAGCAATGCGAATCTTATGTTCTGGAGATACCCTACTATTGCCTTTCTCAACTTCCATGGTATAAACCTATGTCCACTTTTCACTGCACCTGGGTTTTGATGCTATGCGTCATTTCCGAGAGGACGCTTTAGCAGCCCTTGCCCACTTTTCACTACACCCAAGATCCAATGTAGCGCGTCGCTTCTGGGAGAACGCCCTAGCAACCCTTGCGTATTTTTCACCGCACTCGGGATCCGATGCAGGACGTCACTTATGGGGAACGCCCTAACTAGAGGGAATGTCAGTTTTCGATTCAGGTCATGTTGGGGTTGCCATAGTTTTAAAAAGCTGAAGATGACTTCATTTCTTCCTTACAAACTAATATAAATGCATATTCATTTGCAAGTAGAAAATAAATAACAAAATCATCTTCAGCTAAACCCTTGCCGGTTGGCTACCTGACGCAAGGGTGGCCGTATTTTAAGAAGTTGGAGATGATTTTCATTTCTTCCTCACAAACTAATATACAAATGCATATTCATTTGTAAGAAAGAAATAATAGAATCATCTTCAACTTCCCCTTTGCTAGTTGGCACCTGACGCAAGACTCTCCTCCTTTTTCATCCGGGCTTGGGACCGGCATTGGCAGAGTTGCTTGGTGCACTATTATTATTATTATTATTTCCAAATTGTATACAGCATCCTACCAAAGCTCCAAACTCTCTCTCTCTCTCTCTCTCTCTCTCTCTCTCTCTCTCTCTCTCTCTCTCTCTCTCTCTCTCTCTCTCTCTCTCTCTCTCTCTCATATGGGCTAACTTTTTTATGTTATCAATGATCCAAGTCGTTCATTGAATTCTCCTCTCTCCTCCCAAAATTTGTTACATTTTTTATGGGTCAATATTTATACTCTTCAATTCTCTTATGCTTGCAAGTCTACTTTTTTTAATTTTTGAGTGATTCAATTCGTTCGTCTAACTTTGCCATGTCCAAAATGATGCACCAAAAATATCAGTTTTTTAGAACCTCTAAGGTGGGGCCTTCCGTGATTGCCAATAGATGGTGAAAACATAAAAAGTATTTTTCCTTAAAACGCAATGCATTTCTAACAACCAAATGTCTCCTTAGAAGTCACCAAAACTAAGATTTTTAATATTGCCCAACTTAAGCGTGGTGAATCTGACCAACATAACAGAATGATCACTCAAAAAACTCTCTCTCTCTCTCTCTCTCTCTCTCTCTCTCTCTCTCTCTCTCTCTCTCTCTCTCTCTCGCATTATAGAGAGATACAGCCGGCCTATAAGGTGTATTTGTGTAGAGGAGAACACGAGCAGAGGGTTAGAATCCATGAAAGTCGGCACATTGAGGTCACGTCGGCTAAGGAAGAGACTTCCTTGCCCTTCTTAATTACATCGTCTCTCCCATGAAGCCAATTTCTTAGCCAAAATGGGGTCCCAGCTAAATACTCTCGAGGTCACGCAATATTACCTTAATAATAAACAATATAACAACCGGAATACACTTCGTAAGTGCCATCAGTGAGGGATCGTAACCATTCAATTAGTGAAGCGTAGTTAAATGATTGGAAGAGATTTGACAAATTCCCCGCTTATATGTTTCTCAAATGCAACAGTTAGAAATGTTTCAGTTGAAGCCTTCTTCGGCTAATACAAAGATTAGACTGCTTAAAATATAGTCAATCTAATCGTTAGACATATAAGTACTGTCGGTCTACTTCTTAGTTTCTACCAGCTTAAGCTTTTAGGTATAATGGTAAACCAATATAATATCAAAGTTTTACTCGTTGATAGGTTGTGAGTTCGAATCCTAAAACCTATAGTGCAGGTAGATGATGGGGCGCTTGCAACCACTGGTTGGCCTAGTTCCTATCAACTTCAGCTTGTACCGGATCAGGTTTCAGGTAACGCCTCTTCTGACTCATTGGATCAACATCCGAAGTTTCAAAATGTCTGGTTATCACTTACTTGAAGTATCTTTACTTTAGAACATGGTTATGGGTATCTAGTCTTGGTAATCATGGTGTCAATTACATAAAAATGAGATCACATACCATGCTATCCAAATGCCTGTGTGATTAAAACAATCGAATGTCCGGCACTTGGTCTAACAATAAGTAATTCGTTGATATTGCTAATTCTAAAAATTGATACTGGCCTTTTTTTTTTCTTTCTTATTTTTCCCTTTTTATATATAGCTTGTATGGCAAAATAGCATATGAAAATACTGTACCTTTCTTGAGAAATACAGGAAGTAGTTTACTTTGTGCCTCATAATTTCTCAAGCTTTTGGAGGTTCAAATTTGAAATCATGTATGCCATTATTGAAGCGGAAGAATTTCACCTGCTCTGCTGTTTGGGTTGGGTTTTCTTAAATGTGGATGGCCCAAGTCTAATAGTGTCTCAAGAAGAACACCTGCATTGATGCTGAGTTGATTCATAGGCTCCAAAAATTTAATGGGACAAAACCCAGATCATTTTTATTTTTATTTTGATTTTATTATTTATTTTTTTAGTAGAAACTCAAATGCATTTAAAGAATGACACACTAAACTGCGACTGCCCTCTTGGTGGCCTTTCTATCTCTCCATCTTGACTGCCATTGGTAATGGTCTTAGGCATCATCCACCCTTAATCTTGTGGGCCTGCTCGTGTCTGCGAATGTTGAAGTGATCTGCACTCGCCCACCCATGGGTTTGTGGATGATACTATGTTGTGCAATAACTAACAATTCTCTGATGGAGATTGAGCCTTTCTAACAGTAACAATGTCCTGGAAAGAAAGAACGAAACCAAGCCTGTAGCATTATGTATACTCACATGGATGCCTGATTCTCTTGTTGTTTCTTATTTTTACGTTCAGGTATTCAAACAATGAAACAGTCTCTATTTGGAAGCGCAGAAATTCTGATCAAATTGGTTTCTGGGAACTCTGCTGGCACTTTTTGTGGGATCCAAAATCATAATGGGAAGTTCTACCAGGAATATAGAGGGGAGTGAATCGATCAATCGCACCCACCCTTTGGATGAAAAATGCACTTCGCTACATGAAGCATGGGTGGTATTTATGAATTGGTAGGAGGGTGGGAATAAAAGGCATTGATTTATCTAGAAGAATAGTTTTCATTTCGTATATGCTTCCAACTGAGCTTCTAACAGTTCTCAACTTCTCACAGACATTCTGAAGGTGCTGGAACCAGATTCTCAAACCCAATTCCTTGGAGGAAAATGGGGTCTTACGTTCGATCGTATTCAATTGAATAGAGCCCATCCTATCAAACAGTATTTCAGTAAACTAAAGATCTCTCTACCATTTCTGCAGTTGTCTTCCAAAGGTAGCATGCATGATGAGATATATTGAGTTCTGGGAATGTCTCAGGACAGCCTGACGTTGTCCACACAAATATCTACACCAAAGGTAATGGAAGTAAGGAGCAGCAGTTCTACCTCTTGTCCGACCCAACAGCTGATTTCCACAACTACACCATCCACTGGAACCCCACCCACATTGTGCAAGTCCAGTGGTTCTAATCACGTCATCTGATTTCCTTCTACAACTAATCAGATCTGCTTATGTTGCAGGTGGTTATCGATGGGCTGCCGATCCCAATCTTCCGTAACTACTCAAGCAACGGAATTCCTTACCCAAAAATGCAAGGAACGAGAGTTTACTCCAGCATATGGAATGCTGATAACTGGGCAGCTAGAGGTGGGCTGGTTAAGATTGATTGGAAGATTGCACCCTTCATCGGTAGATTCCGCCGCTTTAGGCCAAGAGCTTGCAAGTGGAATGGACCCTGTAGTATTACTCAATGTGCCTCCAATTCACCTGCTAATTGGTGGAGCTCTCCCATTTATAGCAAACTGAGTAGCAGTCAGATGGGTCAGTTGAAATGGGCAAGGGACAACCACATGATCTATGACTACTGCAAAGACACCAAGAGATTCAACTAGAATATGCCTACAGAGTGTTCTATGCAACAATTTTAAGATAGAAGTGGGCAGATTCTGTAGAGAAAATCTTGAGAAAGAAGAATAATTCAATGTAGTTGTTGAAGACATGAATGAGCTTGCTTGGCTCTGTTGTTTCATTCTTTGCTTTATTATTGCATCAGTTCTTTTATGTGGAACTTAGAGGATGGGGAGAAACCTCTGAAAACAAGAGATTTTTTAACCTTAGTAATTATATTGGTATTATCATGCCCTTTTTGTGGAAAAAGTCACTTCTCCTGCTTATTATTGCCATATCTACACAAATGTTTCTTTTTTCTAAATTAATAATTAATATAAGAATCAATTAAGCACTTCCATCTAACATCAATTGTAAACTTGAGATGGAATTTTTTTATTTTTATTTTTTATTTTAATGATGTTAATCGATGGTATGAGAAAGAAGTGAGAATTTTGGGAGGACTGCTGTGGATTGTGAGATTTGATTTTAAACTAAATTACTTCGATAACTATTCATCTGCTTTGATTGGTAGAGATTGTTTGTTATGTAAATAAAATGGTATATGATAGACAAAGCCAAATCTTCGTTCAAATCCTAATTCTAAATGAAAAATATGGGCGAACCTAGAAACTTCAAGCTTTTCGGTTCATTTCAAGAGAAATATGTTGTGAATGCATAGATTCCATGCATTCTTAGTTCATTCTAATGTCTTAGCACCAAAGCCTTCTAGTGCAATGTAGCACAAGGAGAAGTCTCTCGTTTGAGTGACCAGGATTTGAGTTTGTGCATGGGTTGAGTGTGTGTCTAACTTACCCCAAAAAGTTTCGTTTTGATGTCTTGAAAACGTACATTGTCTATGTTTTACAGATGTATATTGTCTATAGGACACAAATTTAAGGACCAATGAAGATAGATTACTGAGATTACAGAAAGACTTTCGAGTTCAAATCAATGTCCACCAGTATAAGTAATTAGAAAAATACTCCGAAATGGTGAAGTCCACCTAATATCATATAAGTCTCAATGTGAAGAAATCCACACCTTTTTCATGCAATTTTTTATTTTTTTTAAGATTTAAGCTATTCATCATGTTCATAATGAATTAGATGCACTAGATGTCAAATTTCATGCCCATCGCACACCTTTTTTCTTTTGGTTTGGAGAACATGATGAACTTGGTAGATCTACAAAATAAATTCATCATGAATAAATACAAAGTGCATAGACTTCTTCACAAGCTCTTCAGCCTCCACACCTATCAGGATCTATCGTTCAAGATGTATTCCATCTAATATCAAACTGAGACATGCTTAATAATTTAACTTTGTTGGACATCTCTCTCGCTGCTAAATATGAGAGAATCAAAGAAACTGGATCAGTGCTCTCACGTACAGCTAGAAATAGACTTCTCATACTTTCTTTCTTCGTCTCTCCCACGTTTTCATTCTTTTCTCTACAAATAATAACTTAAACCGCGTGCCAGCTCTACAAGAACAGATCCAACCAAGTATGCCAACAGATACATGTCCTTAAATGTCTCTTTCCACTTCCATGGTGAATTCATTTCCTAGTCAATCTCTCCATGCCGTCAAGAGATTGATAGAGGAGCTATGTCAAGTGAAATGAATGAATATTACTCTCCAGGGCCGACCTGGAGGATGTGGTCAGATTCTGAGTCAGTCAGATCTAAGCATCCTAACCATTAATCACGTCAACTTGATATCCTACAGGTTCGCTAGGAACAAGGTCAACGATTTAGTGATCCCCACAATATTCTTCCATATTTTTCAAATGCTAACTAGAGCTGCAAAATGCATTCCAAATGATTGCTGTTAAGATTTCTAAGTATCAGTGTAAGTATCTCAGTCACATGTATCTGATCAAATCTATTGATCTACTAGAGGACCTATTCGAAGCTAAGCCCTCGATCTTTGGCGTGATTGCTCATAGATTGGATGTCATGCTACCAATATAAGAAAATATGTATAGAGAATTCCTACTATTTTTCATTAGTTGAAATAAAAAATTAATCGGT
Source organism: Warburgia ugandensis (assembly GCA_035236585.1). Classification (NCBI taxonomy): domain Eukaryota; kingdom Viridiplantae; phylum Streptophyta; class Magnoliopsida; order Canellales; family Canellaceae; genus Warburgia; species Warburgia ugandensis. The sequence goes on along the minus strand of CP141132.1, from coordinate 80,596,779 downwards.
AACTATTACCAATTCCATCCATATCAATACTAGATGCCTTCATTAATCGCATTTCGTTTATGCGAACTATCTGGCATTAAACAATACTAAGAATAATATATACAAATTACAAGCCTCAAATTAAAATTTCCCAGTACCATGTTGATGTTCCTCGTATTATGGCCGCACCGATTGAATCAAATTCTAACCCTGTAGTGATGAGCATGACTCGCACTTTTATGGAAGTTGACCATTTACAGCAGATTATTCAATAAAACTAAGGCTTGACAGTTCAAAATACTTTAAGAAAAATGTCTAGAGATGGTATTTGACATTTCTTACTAATTTTTTTTTTTAAATGAGCAGACATTTTAGGTGGTTGTTAAGGTTCCCTATATAGAAGAGTCTGTAACAATCTCTAAAAGCATGCCAACTTCAGTTCTTAGACTAAAGAACATTTCTTCTTGGGTTAGCATCTTGGCATGGGGAGCTTTCAGGCCATTTTCTTGGCTCTCATTTCTCTAATTCTTTTCAATCAATCTGTGGTTAGTGCAAATTTCTACGATAGCACTGTAATTAACTGGGGAACTCAAAATTCATGGATTTCGGCCAATGGTGATGATCTTCAGCTCGTACTGGACCGGGTTTCAGGTAATGATATCTTATAATCTGTAGGCTTGTAGAATTATTGAAAGCAATTTCAGAAGTGTTAGATTATCAGTTTTTGGTAATGTGATTGTGCTCTCTAATGTTGGTAATCATTGTATTGAGATAGTGGGCGGGAAGGAGCCTCTCCCATTGTAAGTCATGGGTTCGAAGCTGCCTGCCTGTGGGTCTGTTCGAGAAACAAGAAAAAATAGTTAATCATTGTGATTGATTAGTGTATACGATAAACTAACAAGCAAAACAGCTAAGAAACCAACTTGTTAATCCATATTGGCCACAGCTAATCAGGGATACATGCCTTCAGCTGAACACAGGATTGATCATGAGTTCTGTATACTGGAAATGGATGGTTTCCTCGGAACTCCTTGAAGTGACACTTCTAGGACATAAGGCTCACAATATTGAGGTCATGGTTCAATGCAAACCTTACTTGAGAAGATAAATTTCCAACACCATGGACTGAGGTTTTTGTAAATTATAATGGACCAAGCCTGGCTCAGAACACCTTCATAAATTCTTCGACAAACTCATAGGCTCCACAGTTTTCAATTTTTCTTTTTGAATGTCACCTCGAACCCATGCACCACTGCTCTAGAGTTCTGAATTTTAATAGGAGAAAACTCATATTTTACCTCTTTTTATTTGTTTATTAATTATTTCTGGGATAAAACTCAAATGCATTTACAGATGATGATCGTAGACTTGAGCCAAATGTTGACTGCAGTATTTATGGGCATGTTTGAATTCCGTTGTTGTCTCGTACTTAACAGGTTCAGGGATACAGTCAAGGGAAGAGTTCCTGTTTGGAAGTATAGAAATGCTAATCAAATTGGTTCCTGGGAATTCTGCTGGCACAGTTACTGCGTACTATGTAAGTCCAAACAAATTTCCTAACAATTTCAAAAGCTCACTGATTTGTACAAATGAACTCAGGCATCCTGACCTGGTTCAAGTTTCATACAGAAAAGAAAAGGATTACATTCAGTTAGTCAAGTTGAGGTCATCTTAATCATGTTATTAGACATAGTTCAAGTACACAAATCCCTACAAAGAAGATCTTTCCGCAGTTCTGGCTTACTGAACAATGAAAATTACTAAACTAACTTCGAAACGCTTCTGCAGCTGTCTTCCAAAGGCAGGATGCATGACGAGATAGACTTTGAGTTCTTAGGCAATGTCTCAGGACAGCCTTACATTATCCACACCAATGTGTACACCAACGGTAACGGAAGCAAGGAGCAGCAGTTCTACCCCTGGTTTGATCCTACTGCTGATTTCCACAACTACACCATTCATTGGAACCCGAGACAGATTGTGTAAGTTCATTTATTCTGACATCATCATGATTATGATCCTTATCACCACTCTTACAACCGTGGCTATTACTAAAATCATTTCTGAATTATTTGAGCTGGATGCCTTTGACATAATTTCATGCTCTTGAGAAATCCAAGATAGGGCATTTCTATTACCATCATGACCAGAACCACCCACACCCTATCAAATTAAAATTAACAAGATTTAAGCTTGTATTTCAGGTGGTTTATTGATGGGCTACCAATCCGAGTTTATAGAAATTATGAAGAAATTGGGATCCCTTACCCAAACAAGCAAGCAATGAAAGTTTACTCCAGCCTATGGAATGCTGATAATTGGGCAACTAGAGGAGGGCTGGTAAAAATTGACTGGAACAGTGCACCCTTCATAGGTAGATTCCGAAGGTTTAGCCCAAGAGCTTGCAAATGGAATGGACCCAGCAGCATTACTCAGTGTGCCTCCAATTCACCTGCTAATTGGTGGAGTTCTCCAGTATACAGCAAACTGAATTACAGTCAGATGGGTCAGATGAAATGGGTCCAAGACAACTACATGATCTATGATTACTGCAAAGACACCGAGAGATTCAACTGGAATATGCCCACGGAGTGTTCTATGCAATCCTTCTAATGGAATTAGCACCTTTGATAAGAATTTGTTGAAAGAGGAAACGGATGTTGCTTTTATAAAGATGAATAAGCCTAAATGTTTAGTAATCTGATGTTGTTTTCGCAGAGATGAATAAGTCGACATGTTGCTGTTGTTTCATTTGTTCAGCAGATAACTAACTGACTGCGTCCCTATTCTGTTACTTCTGTTTTGAGAAACAAAAAATATTTATAAGTTTTCAAGACATGTAACAAAATATAAGGATTGCATGTTGACATTGAATTACAGAGTTTCCTTCTAATGCCATTGAAATTGTCTTAGAAACATTCTATATAAAACATATCTAAGTTACTGACATGTGACAGATATGGATTTCAGACAAATATTGGTGTTAGCACTGGAATGAAACAGGCTTAAAGTTCCTAGGTAAGCTAACATGATTGCGAGGAGTGAGCCTAACTCAAAAGTTTATGGTCCCTAATCTCTAAGGTGGATAAGGAACATGTTGAAGTTTGCGCATTCGTATTGCAAACATGTTGGTGTTTGGATTTAAGTTTCTTCTTCATTAAGCTGATTTTTGTAAATAAACTACAATTAGAAGAGTAGGAAGTCTTGGGACCATAAAGGGGTCCTTTAATTGCAAGTCTTTCCTCAATTAGTGGAATTTGTCTAGTCCCGTAATCAGCATCAGAAAGTAAGAAAGCATACAAGTGTAGTTAATTGTCTAAGCCATGATAAAAAAACTTACAGCAGTGCATTGGTTACAAAATAGTACATAACTATATGCTTAAAGGAGCAAACCAACTAACACCGGTGAGAACCAAGCAGGCATATCCATATGAAACTTGTGCACTGTCATTTGTAAACCCAAACTGAGTAGAACCTATGAATCAGGAAACGGAGGCATGAAGCTCATTCCTGCTCATGCTTCTCCCCATTGAGAACCTATGAACTAGGAAACAAAGGAATAGAGCTCAATTATTCACATGCGTTGCCTCATACCAAAGACAAATTAAGCACAACAAAGCGTACCTTTGTCAGACTAGATCCCTAGAGAAGTAACTATCGGGGCTGTGTGGTAATCCTATGATTCCTTTAATTGCAAGTCTTTCCTCAATTAGCGGAATTTGTCTAGTCCCGTAATCAGCATCAGAAAGTAAGAAAGCATACAAGTGTAGTTAATTGTCTAAGCCATGATAAAAAAACTTATATCAGTGCATTGGTTACAAAATAGTACATAACTATATGCTTTAAGGAGCAAACCAACTAACACCGGAGAGAACCAAGCGGACATATCCATATGAAACTTGTGCAATGTCATTTGCAAACCCAAACTGAGTCGAACCTATGAATCAGGAAACGGAGGCATGAAGCTCATTCCTGCTCATGCTTCTCCCCATTGAGAACCTATGAACTAGGAAACAAAGGAATAGAGCTCAATTATTCACATGCGTTGCCTCATACCAAAGACAAATTAAGCACAACAAAGTGTACCTTTGTCAGACTAGATCCCTACAGAAGTAGCTATCGGGGCTGGGTGGTAATCCTATGATTCCTTTAATTGCAAGTCTTTCCTCAATTAGCGGAATTTGTCTAGTCCCGTAATCAGCATCAGAAAGTAAGAAAGCATACAAGTGTAGTTAATTGTCTAAGCCATGATAAAAAAACTTATATCAGTGCATTGGTTACAAAAGAGTACATAACTATATGCTTTAAGGAGCAAACCAACTAACACCGGAGAGAACCAAGCGGACATATCCATATGAAACTTGTGCAATGTCATTTGCAAACCCAAACTGAGTCGAACCTATGAATCAGGAAACGGAGGCATGAAGCTCATTCCTGCTCATGCTTCTCCCCATTGAGAACCTATGAACTAGGAAACAAAGGAATAGAGCTCAATTATTCACATGCGTTGCCTCATACCAAAGACAAATTAAGCACAACAAAGTGTACCTTTGTCAGACTAGATCCCTACAGAAGTAGCTATCGGGGCTGGGTGGTAATCCTATGATTCCTTTAATTGCAAGTCTTTCCTCAATTAGCGGAATTTGTCTAGTCCCGTAATCAGCATCAGAAAGTAAGAAAGCATACAAGTGTAGTTAATTGTCTAAGCCATGATAAAAAAACTTATATCAGTGCATTGGTTACAAAATAGTACATAACTATATGCTTTAAGGAGCAAACCAACTAACACCGGAGAGAACCAAGCAGATATATCCATATGAAACTTGTGCACTGTCATTTGCAAACCCAAACTGAGTCGAACCTATGAATCAGGAAACGGAGGCATGAAGCTCATTCCTGCTCATGCTTCTCCCCATTGAGAACCTATGAACTAGGAAACAAAGGATTAGAGCTCAATTATTCACATGCGTTGCCTCGTACCAAAGACAAATTAAGCACAACAAAGTTTACCTTTGTCAGACTAGATCCCTACAGAAGTAACTATCGGGGCTGGGTGGTAATCCTATGATTCATATTTGACAGGAAGAAACTGCATTCATGTACTCGACTTCCACTCCTTTCCTCAGTAGACAAGCAAATGGAGATTTCAAAGTAAAATGCAACATGCTCAATGCCTTATCATGAGGTTGATGACCCTCTCAATGGCCTATACGACCAAATCAGAATAATGTGATAGTTGATGAAAAGAATGGTAAAATATATGTGCGTGTCTCTTAGAATCAAGTTGGAAACAAGGGAAGATATTCAATAAATAAGAAGAAGAGTATCTTGAGGAAGAATTGATCAATATAGTGACCAACTAAGTGGCAGACTGATTATCTTCTCCTTAACTTCCAGCATGCATGTGACCGATCTACTGACAGACACGTATTAGTTCAAATTGAACAACATATTACCAAACCTACATAAACAACCATATGCCTGATATAATCATACAGAAAGAGAGAAAAACAAGGAAAAAAACACTAAGCAAGGTAGGATTGGTGCCACGTTGGCACAATCTTGACCTCCGAAGTTTGCCTTCTGAACTCCCTAATGCATGCCTAGTGATGGTCTCTAATCCTCCGCTAAGAATTCTTCAAGCATCCAAGCCAACTAGGTTGTCTCAGACCAGTAAGATCATTAAGCTCCACAATGAGGGCTCATATTATCAGAATGAAAGTTAAAAGACGTAAGCAGGAAGCACTAAAATGATTTGTATATTGAATCATACGAATATGCGAAATAGTTACCCAATTATCTGAGCTAGACTTCTTGCAATGCCATATAGAACTGTTTAGTCTCATGGATTTTGCTACACCTGTTAGCTAAGCTTCACGACAAGGCCCAAAGCAAACTGTAGAAAATAAGAAAGCTTCATCCATTACCCCACGCTGGTATCATAAACCTTGCTCGTCCAGAGGTTAAATAATTCTTTGCATTGCTCAGATCAGAACAGTTCTGATCAGGATTGAACTCATTTCCAAATGCTTCAGATAATTAAGGTAATGTCTTGCAATTATCTTAGAATTTATATGCTACAATCCAAAATATAAAAAGAGCTTCTGTAAACGGAAATGCAGAATGGAAGAGAAAACCAATCCATTACTGAAGAATTAAGTTGGTCATATCAATGGAACACTTGACAAAACTCAGAACTATCTAACTGGCAAAGTCGGCTAGAAAAGTTTTCGATTTAAAATCCAAGTCCGGCAGGTCTTAACTCAACAAGCAAATAAGAGATGAACTGACCCACAAGGACAAAATCAGACAAATTATAGGTGAGATTTTGATAAAGAATTACAAACTTGAGCAGGAAATATGGGCGTAGCAAGTCTTAATTCAAGAAACAATCAGAGATAAACTGACCCATAAGGAAAAAATCAGATAGACGGTGAGATTTCCGATTATGAATGTAGCTCACTCAATTCAGTGAAGATTTATATGAAGAATCTAAACGATGGGTGTGAATCTATCAGCTTTCTCCCAAACAACACTGCCCATGTGTTCTAAAACCTTCAAAGATCAAATCAGATAACAAACGCCAAAACCCAACAAAAATTTTCAGTGGCATCGGACCAAATTCTACAAAACCCATCAATCTCCTCACAATATACAAATCCAAACACCCAAAACAATAAAAACCGTACCCAACAAAGCCAATCCAACTCGAGTTTCTTCCCCCAGCAGCATCGCTGAAACTGCAGTTGCAGCGAAAGTCGTCGCATTTGTAACTGGAACAGCTAGAGAAATGGGGGCATCGCCCAAAATGGAGAAGAAAGCTGCAGAAGTTGATAAATTGATCAAGAAAGGAACTGAGTATTGCCATGTCAAGAGCAAATTCACCCATTTCTTCACATGCCCAACGATGCTGGACTGGTTTGATGGAGAACTTCGGAGCTTTTCATCCCAAACGAGGGCACCCCGGCGCATGATAGAATTTGTGGCGCCCCATATGAGACCGATGACGATCATCTTCGATACATCAGCCATTTTTTCTGGTCTGAAACTTCGGAGGAGGAGGATTTGAGGGAGCATGGAAGTGAAATGACGTGAATAGCCTCGAGTGCGTGGCACTTGTGGATTACAAATAATGGTTCGTGTCATGACTTCCCAAAGAGAGCGTGTTCACGCGTCCCGCCAAAAATGGAAAGGAGGACAGGATAGGCTTATATCCAACACGAGTAATTGTTGTGGGCCCCACTTTGTACTTTTATTGACGAAACTGCCCATCCTCTTCCAAACTTTTCTTACCACTCTACAAACATCGCAGATTTCAATTTACAAAAATAGCCCTTTAATTTTTAGATTTCCTCCTCAATCAATTCAGAATCCAAACGCGTCCCATCGGTGTCAACAAGTGAGAAGACTCAAAATACAAACATAATGGTGGACTCTGCCAAAACGCGGCAGTCTCCGGGTTAATCCACCGGAGAACTCGGAAAATACGAAAAATGCAAAAATATAAATTTGAAATTATTGGCAAATCTGAATTTTTTTTCTTCAAACTCCATTAAACTGGGCAAGTCTGAAAAATCTAAAACCGCATCGACTCGGACAAATTCTAAGTTAATTCTCTGCTTTTAGAGAGTATAGGTTGGAAGGTAAGAAATTCCAAGTGCTATTTGAGTCACTGAGTTAATTCTCAAGGCTACCCGTTTTTTCATAGATGAATTATTTTTTTATTGTTGATTTGAACCCTTCATTAGGTTGGAAGCAAGAAAAAAAAGGTAATTTGAATGGTCGTGATTTCTGATTCAATAAAACACAAGCTAAAAGTATCTAGCGGGCATAACATTATTTAAGTCATTTCAAACATAACGAACGTCCTCGCTTACTAAATAATTTTCATCAGGCAAAAAATAGAGCCTTAGACTTATTTACATGCTTTGTGAATAAGTTTTCGGGGTTTCGAGTATATAGATTGTTCAAGCAGGATAATGTCATTAGAATTTTGAAATGTTTGAAGTGCATTGTCTTTGTGGATTTCAATTTTAGGCCACTAATTGTAAAAATTCAACAACTGCTAAGTGCAATTATTTGATTATCCTAATTTTTTTATATATACTTTATTTAATATTTTGAACGAGATGAACGATTTAGATGTAACAAAAAAGATAAAAAGATGGCATCTCACATCCGAGGCCAAGAACATCTAACATTAGCCTCACAATTTGTAGCTATTTGTGTTTCTTTTTAGAATTTTGTAAATTTTGAGCTTAGATATTTTGGGCAGACACATTCAAGAAAAGTTGCGGTGCACAAAGCTCCTATGTACGTGGGATTTACAAAATATTTTTAAAAAAATTATTTTCACGCCGCAACCTCTCCGAAAGACAACTTTACTATTATGCAAAGGCTTCGAATTTTGTTAGCTCATTTTCCAATTATGCTGCTCTTAGGTAAAAAACCTAACAACTCTCAAGGGCAATTTTGTCAGTTCATATATGTATAGGCTGCTGCATTTGGATTCTCTCTCTCTCTCTCTCTCTCGCACAACTCAAAGACTGTTTTGTGGTTTCGGTTTCGCCAGAAAAACCAGAAATTCCTCCATTTCTCCGTTCTCCAAGAAGTCCCTCTTTCCGGATCTTCTGCCCTAGAACTCCCTGAGCAAGCCCCAGCACTTCATGCTCTTGCGATTCGCCTAAAATCTAGTCCATGGAGAGGATCGTCGGTGAGAAATACAAGTTAGGTCGGAAGATCGGCAGTGGATCTTTCGGCGAAATCTATCTCGGTGAGTCTAAGCTCATCGAGCTGTCATTTTTTTTCTTTTGGATTATTTACTAGAGACTTTTGCTGATTGTTGTGAATTTTGATCCATGCAGCGACGCATGTTGATACGTATGAGATCTTCGCGGTGAAGATCGTAAGTTCATGTGATCTTTTGAATTGTTTTGTTTGTGTCGAGATGATATTGTGATTTTCTTGTATGTTACTTGATCGAATTGGAAGCTACTGGAAGTTGGCTTCCTTTATATTGTTTTTGGATGAAAAGAGTGGATTTTTTAAGGAAAAGAAGAGGGAAAACAGGTTTTTGTTGCTGTTATAGGTTGTTAGAGTTGAATTATTGGATTTGTGATTGGTAATTTGATGCTCCATGTTGGATTCTCGTGATTTCGTTGTTGGTTATTTTTATCAGTGAATGGGACGAGTGGTTTTCACACTGAATTTGTTTGCAAAACCCGAACTTTTTAGTTAGGCATTATGAATAGTTCCTCTGCAATGTCGAATTGGTGCAATTGTAGGTGAGAAACAGCGAACTCTTCTGTTTCTTAATTTTGCGTTCTCTCTGCAAGAGGAGAGTGCGATAGTTTGTCCAAAATTGTTTTCTTTTTAGCTTATGTTCTTATTGCTTTATCAAGTAGTTCTTGATATGGGCAGAGAATTGCAAGGACTTACTGATGGAGGGACACTGGATATCAGCTGGTGAACTGAACGATGGTTATTTTACTGTATTACAGGAAAACAGCAAGACAAAACATCCGCAATTGCTCTACGAGGCTAAGCTATATAATATACTTCAAGGAGGAAGTATGTTTTATGCATATTAGTCTGTCTTATTTTCATTTCTTGTTTTTTCTTTTCCTGTTAATTTCCTGGCTTGATTTTTGCTCTTTACATCACTATGTTAGGTGGTATTGCCAGCATCAAATGGTGTGGAGTAGATGGCGAAGACAACGTTCTTGTTCTTGACTTGCTGGGACCTAGTCTTGAAGATCTGTTTGTCTACTGTGGAAGAAAATTCTCATTGAAGACTGTACTAATGTTGGCAGATCAAATGGTAAAAAAAACTGCAAATGTCTTGTATACTGTGCAGGATGCTGTTTTTGAGTTGAATCACATGCGCGTTTTGATTATTGCTTTCAGCTTAGAATGCTCTCGTAATTTAGATTGGAGGAGAAAAGGTTGCATCTTTAATTAGTGTTATGGGCTTTTGATGCTTATTCTCATTGTAACATGGGGGATTGGGCCTCAATTGGCATTTTTAGAAAACAAAATATGACATTTTCCGTGATGCTTGAATTTGTACTTCTTTCCACCAGATAATTTCCTGTTTCTGCATTTACTTGGCATACTTCTCTTAGATCTAGGATGAGAGCCTTGGCGCAACGGTAGAGTTGTTGTTGTGTGACCTGGAGGTCATGGGTTTGAGGTGTGGAAACAGCTTCTGGCAAAAAATGCCAAGTAAGGCTGCATAATTTAGAACCTTTGTGATCTGCCTCTTCCCCGAACCCTGCATTGGCAGGAGCTTCGTGCACTAAGCTGCCCATTTTTTTACTACTGTTACATCTGATCAAATGGTCAATCAGCCACATGAAGTGACTCTCCTGATTTTTTGTAATGCTTGCAGATTACTAGAATAGAGTTTGTGCACTCAAAAGGGTTCTTGCATAGGGATATCAAACCAGATAACTTTTTAATGGGGCTTGGTCGAAAAGCAAACCAGGTAATTATCATCATGAGGTGCTTTTCATTTATGGGTCTGTTTGATCAGATTGCTAAATTTGCACTTGTATGAACTTATCCAGGTCTATATCATTGACTTTGGACTCGCAAAAAGATATCGGGATGCTACAACCAACCGTCATATTCCTTACAGGTACACTCACTTGCTCTCTTGTGGGCTAAGTTCTGGCAAGCTCTTGTTTCTTTTGAATCAATATATCTAACATGTTGGGTCAACATTGTTAGAGCCCAACTCATGGGCCATGCTTTTAGGTATTGATTCAAGTGTGCTCTTAATACTGTAGTTCCTATAAGCATGACTTCTACGTGGAATGAATATTGCAACGTCAGTGAGAAGTTATATGATGCTTCTAATTATACCTAATAAATCAAGTATGTGTAGAATTCTACTTATAAAAGTTGTTCTAGCAGAGAAGATCATAAACGTTATAAGTGTATATACCCCACATGTTGGGTTAGAAGTTGGAATCATGAAAAATAGTTCCAGGAAGACAGAGGGAATAATACAAGAAATTCACTACACAAAGGGGATATTTAGAAGAGTGAACTTAAATGATCATGTAGGAGAAGAAAAGGACAGGGTACAATGGAGGGTATGGTATTGGAGAAAGAAATGGGATGGGGTAAGCTATTATCGATTTAGCTTTAGCATATAACTTAGCTTTAGCAAACGTATACTTTAAGAAGAAGGATGAACACTTACTAACCTTTAAAATGAATCACATAAAAGCCAAGTAGACTTTTTTCTACTTAGGAATACCTAAAGATCAATGTGTAAGGATTGTAAGGTGATATCTAGTGAGATTTTAACCACACAATAAAGGTTAATGGTTAGAGATATTTAACTTAAGAGAAGAGTTGGAAGAAAAAGAATATGAACTTAATAAGTGCCTAAAACTAAGTAATGGAACTTAAAAGGAGAGAAAATAACATCATTTACAAACAAGTTAATGGTAGGAGGAAAGTAAAATAATGAAACAGAATTAAACACCATGTGAACTGATATGGATGAGACCATGAAAAAAGTGGCAAAAGATGTTCTAGGAGTATTTAAAGGTAAAAGACTATCAATAGAGGAAACTTGGTGGTGAAGAGGAAAAATGGAAAAGTTACTAAAGAGAACTAGTGTGTTCTTATGCATGGTAGAGGATTAGAAATTAACAAAAACTTTGAGCAATATAAGAATACTAAAAAAGTTGCTAAGAGAGTCATGAGTGAGGTTGAACTCAAAGCATATGATGATCTCTATAATATACTAGAGTCAAGAGAAGGTGTAAAGATGTGTTCAAACTTGCAAAAATAAGAGAACAGAAGAATGAGGACTTGGACCATGTTAAATACCTTGTAGATGTGTTCAAACTTGCAAAAATAAGAGAACAGAAGAGTGAGGACCTCGACCATGTTAAATACCTTATAAGTAATGACCAAAGGATATTAGTTAAAGATGATGAGATTAAAGGTGGGAAAGTTACTTTTAAAAAATTTCTAAATCCTGAGAATATAGAGATTGAGAGACCATAAGCCCAAATAATGTGGGAGTGTATAGGTATGACCACAAGATCAAGATATTTGAGGTGAAATAGGACTTGAAAAAGATGAAATCAAGAAAGGTCTTGGGGTGCAATGGTATACCAATAGACTTTTGGAAATACATTGGAGATACTGGAGTAGTTTGGTTGATAAAGTTGTTTAACAAGATTGTAGAATCAAAGAAAATGTCAAATGAATAGAGGAAAAACTTTATTTTACCAATTTATAAGAATAAATGAGAAATACAAAGTTACATAAATTATCATTAGATTAAACTTATAAACCATACCATGACTTTGGGGAAGAGTGATTGAGATGAAGCTACGACATGAGATGAGTGGATTGAAAGCCAGTTTGGTTTCATGCTTGGAAGGTTTACCATGGACGCTATTTTTCTATTTAGACAATTAATAGAGAAATATAGGAAGAAGAGGAAGGGCCTTCACATGGTCTTTATTGACTTAGAAAAAGCTTATGATAGGGTCTCTAAAGAGTTAATTTGGTCGCTGTTGGGCAAGAAAGGGGTTTCACAAGCGTATAGACATAATTAAGGATATGTATAAGGGAGCGGTAACAAATGTTAGGATCACTGGCGGAGAAATTGATGGTTTCCCTCTCACTATAGGCTTGCACCAGGGATCGACATGGAGCTTGTACCTTTTTATGTTAGTTATGGATAAGTTAACAAAGCATTTGCACAAGGAGATACTATAATGCATGTTATTTGCAGATGGCATAGTTTTGATTAATAAGACAAGGGGGGGTGTAAACACAAAGCTAGAGTTGTGGAGGGACACTATAGAGTCTAAAGGATTTAAAATTAGCCGAACTAAAATAGAATATGTGGAAGCAATTTTAGTTAGGAGAGGAGTGAGAGTGAAGCACTAGTAAAGATTGATAACCAAAAGCCCCTCTAAAAGATTACTTCTGATACTTGGGATTAATAATTCATGAGAGCAAAGAGATTGAGAAGGAGATTACCTAGAGAATCCATGCTGTTGGAAAAACTGGAGTTGCTACTCTGGAGTTTTGTGTAATTGGGGAGTCCTACTCAAATTGAAAGAAAAATTCTATAAGATGGATGTAAGGCTGGCCATGCTCTATGGATTAGAGCGTTTTGTAACTAAGGAACAATATGTGTATAGGATGAGCATAGCTGAAATGAGGATGTTGAGTGGCAGGACAAGAAAGCAAAGAATTAGAAATGAAAACATTAGAAGAAACCTAGGAACCAGTAGATAACAAGATCAGGGAGGTAGATTAGATGGTTTGAACAGTTCCAACAAGGACAAAAAAGGGTACCGGTTAGAAGAAGTGAGTCGATTTAAGTCGAAGGCTGTAAAAGGACAAGGAGAAGGCCCAAAAGGACGTGGATGGAAGTGGTGAGAAAAGATTTAAAAACTTTTGGATAAATAAGGCCATGACCCTTGATAGAGGGGAATGGAGAAACAAGATTCATGTAGCCGACCCCCCTAATTGGGGTAATGCTTTGATGATGATGATGATATGCATGTCAAAGATTTCTATTTGTTAAATCATTTTGACTTAAGTTGTTGAGTTGGATAGGTTACACTTTTGTCATCTTGGAGGGCCAAAACTAGATTGATTTTGACATCTCCTTTATTTTTGTTAGTTGTTTTCTTGCCACTGCTCAAAATTTTTTTTTGGTGATAGATGGCTACCAACTTTCTTAAGTGCTGAATCTTACTCAAGTAGTTTAAAGATCCTGTACACTCACAGCTTCAGCAACACATGAATATGAGAATATGTATGGCATGGGATCTGTTTAATGGTTCAACTGGTCCTGTTGTTATCCAAGTTCAGGTTTCGGACCAAAATGACTGTTTCACTAATCTAATATTGTTGGATTCTTTTTAATTTTAATCAATGGATGCTGAATCCTCTTAGGTTTCAAAAGAAAATTTTTAATATGCTATATATTGTTGGCAGTGAGATTCATCACTTGGCTTCAGTTATGCTAATGCCTGGTAGTGGCTGACTGTTATTCCTAATCTTTCAATTTTTACCTTTTTATGTTTCATGCAGGGAGAACAAAAATTTAACAGGTACAGCACGCTATGCTAGTTGCAACACTCATCTAGGCATCGGTAAGTAAGAGGTATCTGTTCAATTGTTTGAATTTGAAAACATGCTATGCATCAACACTCATTCTGTACCTTACATTCAGAGCAAAGTAGGCGGGATGACCTGGAATCTCTTGGCTATGTTCTCTTATATTTTTTGAGAGGAAGGTATGCTTTTTCTCCCAACTGTTTTCTCCCCTCAAGTCAACATATTTCATATGAATCTGCTTGTTTTTTGACTCTACATGTTTTCAGAGTTCTAAACTGGTTTCTTTCTTCTTTCCTACTTCACTGTATTTTTGGTGAATCTGGTTGCTGCTGCACATAACTTTTATGTGGTGATTGAAATCAACTTAACAGATTTCATTATCATAATCATACAAATAAAAAATCAAGTTAACTGTCTAACTAATCTGAATTTGGGTCAGAAAAGCCAGATTGGCTAGATATGTGAACTGTCATCTGAGATATAGGGCATTGCTTGATTGCAAAAGGCTTTCCTTCATGATGTCAAATGCAAGTGCCATAATGTAACTTTCTGCTCTGCTCATGTTATAATATCTATATTCATGATACTGTGTAATATTTATTTCTTTTGCTTATTCTAGAAGCTTTTAATGACTGTTTGATACTTGTAGTCTTCCCTTGCTGCATGAAGTATGTGCACTTGCAGACTTATAAGTCACCATCATCAAGACCTTTTTCCGATTAGGGGTCGGTCAACTTCCAGACTTATGAGCATTGACAAATTCTCTAAATTTAGTTTTATCTACCTGTGATTTGCATATTGCTTCTATTTAATTTTTTGTCCACAACTGATCTGAATATAACTGCATGTAGCCTTCCATGGCAAGGTTTGAAGGCTGCAACAAAGAAGCAAAAATATGACAAGATATGTGAGAAGAAGTTGTCAACTCCTATCGAAGTATGTAGCTTCCACTGAAGTATGTCTTGGTAATTTTCTTTGATTGTAAAGATGCAAACTGTGACAAGTTTCTCAAGTCTGACTATCTGATTCTATTCTGAAGGTTTTATGTAAGTCTCACCCTGTGGAGTTTGCATCATACTTCCATTATTGTCATTCTTTGACATTTGATCAGTGCCCTGATTATGGATTCTTGAAGCGCTTATTTCGAGACTTGTTCACTCGGGAAGGTATGAGGAGCAAATGTTTCAGCTCCCACAATTTCTTATCAAACCGCACTCATTACTTGTATTTTTAACGTAACTGGCAATAGAATGCTTCTATATCATTACTCATATTCAATTTCTTCTTGCTGTCACAAGCAGCATCCTCAAAATAAAAAAAATCCACCATTATGTGCTTGGTTCTTACATTGCATTTCCATTTTTTCAGGATATCAGTCTGACTACATATTTGACTGGACCATCCTAAAATATCAGCAATCCCAGAGGAAGAAGACTCAGCCTCAATATTCTGTTTGTATTCTACCCATTGCTTAGTCTACCAGGACTTCTTTTCACTTTATTATCCATTGCTGTTCATTTAGGAAACAAATTATTAAAATTTATTTCTATGTACTGACAAGACTTATCTAATTTCCAGCCAGTGTCTGGAGGGACTAGCAGCCGAGCTATACCAATGGACGTTGACAAGCATCAAGGTAATTTCAAGTTGCTTCCGCATTGTATGCTAAACTTTAGCTTGACTATTGCTTCCACTCATAAAGTCAACAAGGGATCCCTGTTATAGCATGTCTTGGATCAAGCACAAATCCAGTTGGATGTGACATTTTCCTTACCAGGCCTCTAGCTGTTTGTGTTAACTACTACATTTGAAACAGGAATGTAATTAAGTGTGAAATATAAATTTCTCTGGTTTTCCAATGGACAATGGGTTATTGAAGCAGATTATGAAGTTCGGATATCTAGGGTAGCAAGCTTTTAGATTATTTAACACATCACTGGACACCTATTATTGGATTAGTGAAATTTTCTGGTGGCTCCTTTAGACAAGGACATCCTATTTAAATCTTGGAACTTTTGCATACTAATTATTCATTGTCATTATCATTATCAAGACCTTATCCCAATAAGAGGTTAGCCACATGAATCTTGTTCCTCCATTCCCCTCTATTAAGTGTCATGGCTTTATTTAGCCCTAAAGTTTTTAAATATTTTCTCACCACTTTTATCCACTTTCTTTTGAACCTTTTCCTTTTCCTTTTAGAATCTTCTACTTGCATTGCCTCACTCCTAATCGGTGCCATTTTCGATCTTCATTGGACATGTACAAACCATCTAAGTCTAATGTCCCTCATCTTGTTACCTATTGGAGCTATCCCTAAGTTTCCTCTAATGCTTTTAATTCCTAATTCTATCTTTTCTTGTCTTGCTACTCATCCATCTCAACATCCTCATTTTTGCCACCCTCACCCTAAGAACATGATGTTCTTTAACTACCCAACACTCTGATCCATAGAGCATGGCTAGTCTTATAGCCATCCTATAAATTTTCATTTTAGTTTTGGTGGCACCAGCCGATCACACAACTCGAAATGCACATTTTCATTTGTTCTGACTTGCTTGCATTCTCTGGGTAACCTCCCTCTTAATCTCTCCACTCTTATGAGTCATTGATTCTAAGTATCAAAAGTGGTCTTTTACAGGGACTTCTTGGTTATCAATTTTTACTGGTGCTCTACTCCTGTTCCTCTCCTTATTAAAATTGCATTTCATATGCTTTGTCTTAGTTTGGCTGATTTTAAATCCCTTAGGTTCTAATGCTTCTCCCCGTAACTCTAGCTTTGTGTTTATAACCTCTCTTATCTCATCAATTAAGATATCTGCAAATAGCATGCACCATAGAATCTCCTCATGTAGATGTTTTGTTAACTCATCCATAATCAACGTGAAAAAGTATAAGCTCAATGCGATCCTTGGTGCAATCATATAGTGACAGGAAAATCACCGGTCTCTTCGCTAGTAGTCTTAACGTTTATTATTGATCTCTCATATATATCTTTAATTTTGTCTCTATACCCCTGCGAAACTCTTTTCTCGCCCAACACCCTCTATATATTAACTCTCTAGGTACCCTATCATAAGCTTTCTCTAAGTCAATAAAGACCATGTGGAGGTCTTTCATCCTCTCTCTATATTTCTCTATCAACTATCTTAGTAAGAAAATAGCTTCCATGGTAGACCTCCCAGGACTGAAACCAAACCGGTTTTCCAATACACTTGTCTCATGTTGTAGCTTATTCTTAATCACTCTTTCAAAAAGTTTCATAGTGTGGCTCATAAGTTTGATCTCTTGATAATTATTGTAGCTCTATATGTCTTCTTTATTCTTGTAAATTAGTACAATAGAGCTCTTCCTCCATTTATTCTGCATTTTCTTTGATTTTATAATCTTGTTAAACAACTTGGTCAACCAAACTACTCCTTTATCTCACATATGCTTCCAAACCTCTATTGGTATACCATTGAGCCCCAGGGCCTTTCCTAATTTCATCTTTTTCAAGGCCTCTTTTACTTTAGGTATTCTACTCCTACAGTCTTTTCTATAATGTTCAATATTATTTAAGTTTATGGCACTTTCAATCCCTATGTTCTTAGTGCTATTGTCATTGAGCACTTTTTTAAAATAACTTTTCCACCTTTGTTTGATCTCGTCATCTTTGACTGGTACCATTTGATCATCTTAACGTGGTCTAAGTCCTTACCCTTCTGTTGTCTTATTTTTGCAAGTTTAAACACATCTTTCTCACATTCTCTTAATCCTAGTCTATTATAGAGATCATCATATGTCTTGAGTTTAACCTCACTATTCTTTTAGTAACCTTTTTAGCATTCTTATACTATTCATAGCTTTCATTATTTCTAGTCTTCTGCCATGCTTTAAAACACACTCGTTTTTCTTTAATAACTTTTTGCACTGTTTCACTCCGCCACCAAGTTTCCTTTACTAATTGTCTTTTACCTTCAGATACTCTTAGGACATCTTTTGCCACTTTCCCAGTGGTCTCAGCTATATTAATCCACATAGTGCTTCTGTTTCATTATTCCAGTTTCTTTCTACCATCAACTTATTTGTAAGGTTATTTTCACCCATTTTAAGTTCCACCACTTAGTTTTTGGATACCTATAAAGTTCATTTCCTTTCTTCTATCTTTTAATGTAGATATTTATAACCATGAACTTATGTTGTGAGGTTAAACTCTTAGTGGGTATCACCTTACAATCCTTACACATTGATCTTTGGGTATTTCTAAGTAAAAGAAAGTCTATTTGACTTTTATGAAGTCCACTTTTAAAGGTTATTAAGTGTTCATCCCTTTTCTTAAAGAATATGTTTGCAAGGATCAAGTTATATGAAAGGCAGCCCCGGTGCACAAAGCTCCCGCCTATGGGGGTTCGGGGAAGGGATGGACCACAAGGGCCTATAGTAGGCAGCCTTACCTTGCATTTTGCAAGAGGCTGATTCCACGCCTTGGACCCGTGACCTCAAGGTCACATGACGGCAACTTTTATCGTTGCGTCAAGGCTCCCCTTCGTTTGCAAGGATCAAGTTATATGCCAAAGCAAAATCGAGGATAGCTTCCTTCTCAATTCGTTCTTCGATACCCATACCCTTCATGTACCCTATTATATCCTTCCTTTTCTTTTCCTACATGGCAATTTAAGTCCGCTCATATGCATACCCCCTCTATGTTAGGAATTTCTTGCATGATTCCCTCCATATCTTTCCAAAACTATCTTTTGATTATATCTTCTAGCCCTACTTGTGGTTCGTATGCACTTATAACATTTATGATCTGCTTTGCTAAAACAAGTTTTATTATTATAATTCTATCATTGGTTCTTTTAACGTCTACAACTTTATCTTTTAATTCTTTATCCATCAGTATTCGTACGCCATTTTTATTACTATCCTTTTCTATGTACCAGAGCTCATACCCATTTATTTCTCTAGTTTTAGACCCTTTCCACTTGGTTTCTTGGATACAAGCAATGTTGACTCTCCTACGTTTCATTGTATTTACTAACTCTAGACTCTTATCTATCAATGTCCCTATATTCCATTTGGCGATACGAATCTTATGCTCTTGAGATAGCCTATTTACCTACGCGCTTCTCAACTCCCATGGCATGAACCCATGCTTACTTTTCATTGGGTTCTGATGCTGCGTGTCGCTTCTGAGGGGATGTTTTAGTAGCCCTTGCCCATTTTCCATTACACTCAAGATTTGATGTAGTGCGTCGCTTCCGGTTAAATGCCCTAGCAACCTTTGCCCATTTTTCATTGCACTTAGAATCCAATGCAGTGCGTTGTTTACGGGGGATGCCTTAGCTTGAGGTAATGTCAATAATCGATTCATGTCATGTTAGGGATGCCATACTTTGAAGAAGCTGAAGATGATTTTCATTATCTTCTTTTCTTACTTAGAAACTAATATGCATATATGCATATTCATTTGCAAGTAAGGAGAGAAAATAATAAAATCATCTTCAACTTTTTCAAAAAATTTTATTTGTCGGCTGACATATGACGCAAAACCCTCCCCCTTTTTATCCAGACTTGGGACCGGCATCGCCGGAGTTACATACTAATCATTCAAGGGAAAAAAAAAAAGATAAAAGAAGAAAAGAAGGAATATTAACTGTAAGTTCTATTAGTTGCTACCGATTCTATTACTTTGACCCTTAGCAAATTTGCTACCGATTCATGTGGCCCTTCAAACAAAGGTTCCTCTTTTACTGTTGGATTTTCCATTGACATTAACTTAATTGTTGTGTCTACACTGCAAGTACTTTTGAGTTAGCATTTCCGTATGAGCAGTACCAGTTTTGCTTTTCTGTGGGACTGGCTGGGCAGTGACACTGGTTCTCATCCCTAGTCTTAATATTGTGGAAATGGTGTTTCATGGTTCAGCTGAGGCTGCAGATTGCCTAGTACCTGGTGGTGCTGCTCGTCCTGGAATTCGTATGCAATTCAAATCAGTAGCTGATAAGAACTTGAACACTGACAGTTCTCGTGGTGAGAATGCTGTAAGTCATTTAACCATTTCTTTTGCCACATAAAATTTTGCATATCTAATAAGAAATTAGCATGGTTTTGCTTGCTACCCTTTCTATGTATCTTAGATGTAAGCACCAGCTACTGCATAGTCAACAGTAGATCTAGAGATTTTGTGGCACTGAATTCTATGTATTTTGGTTTATCCAATATCCATCAATGATATGATGAAGAATTTAAAACTTTTCAACCTACTGCCAGAAATATGATTCATCTATTTAGTGGGCAGCTATGTGATGGATGATAGGAGTGGCTGAATATAGGTAGAGCCCACATTTTCTATGATCAAAACCTTTGAACATCTTTATTTGGTTGTTGATTTTGATCCACCAAATTATCTTCCCGTGTTGGATATCTTTGAGCTGTTGATTTATGTAGGAAAATGTAGAGCTTCCTTTTTCAATCTTTGAACAATTCATTTGGAAACTAGAAGCTGGAGGGTTATGTCTTGGATGGAGATGGGTTCTGGTGTACAGCTTACTAAAGTAAGGCTATGACATAAACAATTGAGATTATTAAATAAGCCTGCCAATTTTACTTCCAACAGCTCATATTCCTCCAAAGGGGTATATGCGTATCCATCTGTAAACTCTACTATTTAGTAGTTAAGATAAATCTAGACATTAAGTATCTAAAAGTTGTTGGCTTTGTTAATGCTAGTGATTAAAGAGATTTTCTCTAGGTTATACTGCCAAGCTGATAAACATTTAACTCTGAATTCAGAGTTTATATACGAGGGGAACTGTTGCCATTTTCCTTTGGCTAGTGGAGATGGAAAGATGCTCCAATTACTCTTATGTGTAGATTCATTTAGGCACTTGGAGGCAAATATTGATCTATTTTACTTTTATTTGTAGTGAATCTACCTGATTGGTTTTGGTTGTCACAGAAAGTCAGACCGCGTGTTGAGAAAGTGCCTATTCCATCTTCTTCATTTGCTCTTTCGGGTTCCTCAAAGAAAAATGCAGTAAGCACAAGAGCAGTAGTGCCAACTGAATCTGCACAATTTAGTCATGGGTTGGGGAGTGGTATTGGTCCTTCGAGCAGCTGGGTTCCATCCTTACAGCGCAATTACTCTGCCAAGTGACTGTATGTAAATTCACTAATTTGATTTATAAGTAATTTATTTCACATATGACATATGGATCCTTTATGTACAAGTGTTGGGTAGTTTCTTCTAAACATCATGTTTTGCTTCCTCAGGAATTAGTCTGGACAAGCTGGTTGTGGTGAAGATGATTGCTGATGCTGCAACAGTATCTGCAACATGATGGTGCTTGAGTTGCTATGTGGATATCAACAGACACTGTATTTTTATTAAGGTGACTACGGACACATTGGATGATGCTAAAACTCAGTCTAGTCAGAGCTTGGTTGATGTTGACTTCATAGTTGCTTGAAGATAGCTCACACCAATCCTGATTTGTGGTGCCATGTAACATGGATGATATGTGAAGTGTTTTCTTCCATTCTTCTGTTAATAGATCATACAGTTTCTTGGTCCTATGTAATTGTTCATTTATGGACTTTTTCTGTGTATTCTTTTTGATTCAGGGTGCAGAATTTCTTGTATATTGTGTTTTCATTGTTATATTCTTAGATCAGTGCATGTCTTTTATCCTCCGTCAGTTTTAAACTTAGGTACTCAACTTGGTCTGAGTTAAACACAGCAATCTAGTGTTTCAGTATTCAACTTGATCTGAAATTAAACACAGTAATCTAGTGTTTCAGGTGGCGATCTTCCTTGCTTTCTTACCAGAGACTTCACTCAGGTATTTATGAACTATTTTCTGTAGGTTTCTGTTATCTCAATTGAGGTTTTAGTGTGTTTAATTCTGACTGTTCATTTTTTTCATTGACACTTCTTCCATGTATCATTCTTACTCTTCAGAAGTTTTGGTCTGTTCAGAGGGAAATAAATCCATATCAGAAGTTCCAGATAACTGAACTTCTTTTCTTGCAACATCTGGATTAATATGGATAAAATTGTGGATCCTAGAGTTTCAGATTGTGGGAACTAACAGCATGCAGATCATGGCGCATCTTCTGTGCTGGTGAGCCTATACAAGTTGCATGGGTATAGATATGCATATCTTTTGCCAATTTAGCTGCTAGGAGTGGTTTAGATGGAAACTGAGAAATGTTGAGATAGCTTCCATGTTACTTTCTTGAACTTCTTTTATCTTATTTCATTACATTGGCAACTTCAGAGAATTAAGTCATTGTCCGTCATCTTTATACTTGCCTTTCTGCAGCTAGAGATTAAATTTCACGTCCTATTTTGCAAATGTATAGTTTTAAGAGAAAAATCAATGCTAAAAGTGTATAAGCTTTGTCTTCAGTGGTGTCCTATCATTTAGTGCTGTTACTGTTATAAATGCTTCAGAATCTGAGATGTCTCATCCTGTTTTAGTTATTACTGCCACTAAAGGCCCTCTACAATTCCCCCCCTCCCACCCAAAAAAAGTCTTCAGTTTCAAAAATATCTTGTTAGTTTTCTAGGTTAATGTCTTTGTTTTTCATACTGTCTCATAACTTGACATTTCTGAGAACTGTGTATGAGAATTCTTTTATCCGTTTTGTCCTTTTTTAATTTATACACCAGAACTTGTATGCTTTTGAGATCAAGCTGTTAGGATTTATGGAGATTTATCAGTTCAGCTACCAAAGGTCCTCCACCATTGCAAGAGGGAAAAAATAAAAATAAAAAAAAGAAAAGAAGAAAAGAGTCATGAGTTTCAAAAATGTCCTGCTAGTTTCCTTGGTTAATGGCTTCATTTTTCTTACTGTTCCATAACTCGACCATGTTTGGGAACTGTGTATGAGAATTCTTTTCTTAGTTTAGCCTTGTTGTTGATTTATCCCCCAGAACTAGTACACTTTGAGATCAAGCTGTTAGGTTCTATGCATATTTCTATGACACTTTTCACTGTTTTCATTTTAGAAATACCTCTGATAAAGTTACAAATGAGGACACCTGATGCAATCCATAGACCATCATATGTAGTTTGCACACTAGATTTGTTCTCATAAAATCCTACTTCAGCTTCTTGGATTTTTCACTATAACTGTTCATATCTTGGGTCACAGAAGGTTATAGCAAAACTCATGTTTAGGGAGACAGTCTACGACATCTGTGACATGAGACAAAGTACATATGGATCTGCTTTGCTCATTGTAACTGTGAAAAAAGATATGAGATGCCATTCATTGAAGTCCTCAATGTCTGCACTATCAGCTCTGCTTGCTGTTTCCTGGTATAGTATTTACTCATAAAGGAATGCATGATCAGACGAACTACGCTCCAGGAAAAATGGAAAAACCATCCAACTAAAATATTTGACCAGTTTGGTGTCTACAAGATGGAGGTTTGATGTGTGAAAGGACATTTCATATGAGTGTTCCATGTCTGCAGGTAGCATTCGTCATGTTCATTGTCTAAATGTTCTGTCATGTCAGCATAGAATGTTGGAAATGATATGAACACTCCCTAATTTTGGTATTTAACTTGTAACTTCATCGATCTAATTTTTTTTGTGTGTTACTGGTAGGTTTTGGTAATTTAATTTCTTTCAAATGATAGATTGATTAGTATAAATTTGAGTATGGTCAAAGACAGCATGTTTCTTTTTGTCAAATGAACTCTAGAAATGGATTTTTCCATGTCCCTTCTGCTACTTCAGAACATCTTAGCACTTTTTCTGAAGCTCTTCTTCAAGAACATGTTATTGAAGATCTTGGATCAAGCAGCTCTTTGGGTCCATGTTGTTATCTTCTTATTGCTTGTGCTTGTTGCTGCCTCTTAGTGTGAGTACTATCCTTTTAGGATGTAACTATCTTGCCATATCTGTAAATAGGAAGGCAATCTTTGTTTCTCCTTTCTAAGATATAAAATTCTCCAATTGTCAAAGAAAATGCCTGACCAATGGAGGAAAAGCTCTATTGTACCAATTTATAAGAACAAAGGACATACAGAGCTGCACTAATTGTTGGGGGTTCAAACTTATGAATCACACTACGAAAGTTTTTGAAAGAGTAATTGAGAAGAGGCTACGGTATGAAACAAGTGTATCGGAGAACTAATTTGGTTTCATGCCTAAGAGGTCTACCATGGAAGCTATTTTCTTACTGAGACAATTGATAGAGAAATATAGGAGAAGAGGAAAGACCTCCACATGGTCTTTATCGGCTTAGAGAAATCCTATGATAGTCCTTAGAGAGTTATTATGGAAGGTGTTGGGCAAGAAAGGGGTTTTGTGATGGTATATAGACATAATGAAAGATATATACGAGGGAGTAGTAACAAATGTTAAGACCACTAGTGGCGAGACCGGTGATTTTCCTGTCATTGTAGGATTGCACCAAGGATCGGTATTGAGCCTATACCTTTTCATATTGGTTATGGATGAGTTAACAAAACATCTGCATGAGGACATTCCATAGTGCATACCATTTGCAAATGATACAGTCTTGATGAGACAAGGGAGGACGTAAACACAAAGCTAAAGTTATGGAGAGAGGCATTAGAATCTAAAAGATTTAAAATTAGTTGAACGAAGACAGAATGTATGGAATGCAATTTTAGCAAGGAGAGGAGTGGAACACCAGTTAAGATTGATAACTAAGAAGTCCCCGTAAAAGACCACTTTTGGTACCTAAGATCAATGATTCATGAGAGTGGAAAGATTGAGAGAGAGGTTACCCAAAGAATCTAAGCATGTTGGAACAAATGGAGATGTGTATCTAGAGTTTTGTGTGATCAGCGGGTGCCACTCAAACTGAAAAGAAAATTCTATATGATGGCCATAAGGTTGTCCATGCTCTATGGATCAGAGTGTTGGACAGTTAAGGAACATCATGTTCATAGGATGAGCATCATGGAAATGAGGATGTTGAGATGGATGAGAGGCAAGACAAGAAAGGATAGTATTAGGAATGAAAACGTTAGAGGAAACTTTTAGACTTAGATGGTTTGGACATGTCCAAAGGAGACCAAAAATGGCACTGGTTAAAAGGAGTAAGGCAATGCAAGTAGAAGGTTCTAAAAGGGCAAGGGGAAGGCCCAAAAGAACATGGACAGAAGTGGTAAGAAAATATTTAAATACTTTGGGACTAAATTAAGCCATGGTACTTAATAGAGAGGAATGGAGGAATAAGATTCATGTGGCCGACCCCTAATTGGGATAAGGTCTTGATGATGATGATGATGATGATGTCAAAGAAAAAAGGCACCTGTTTTCTACACAAGTCAGTACTTAAAAACAGTATTCCTGAATCCCATGACTAGTCAACTTAAGCACCTGTACTGAAATCTTGTGCTTCCTTGGGGATTTCAGGCCATAGTAATTTCTATGGCCTTTCTGACACTTAACTAGGATGCTTCCTGAAGTAGATACTCTTTTGGCCCTTTCTGTGTCACAGACAAGAACACACCTGAAATTTTGATTTGTGGTAGTTTCTAGTTCGTGTAATGAATAATATTACTTCTTCAAATCCACATGTTATTTTTATTGCCCGTATTCTTTCTTTTATCAGAATCGCTGTCTTAAACACTTGGTCACTTCTGTCCATTGTTTGTTCTTTCACATTATCAGAAGATCACAAACATTAGGACATAGTCTCAATATGGTCCTCTTTAACTTTGAAGTTGAGTTTCCTGCTACTTATTATTTGTTATTGTTCTCAATAGGAAGCTTCTTTGATATACTGATGCTTGATTCTTCTCAAGAATGTGATTTACCTGAAAGATGAAGGGTATATTGTTTGCCAGAAATGTCTTGAAGATTGCTTGTTAGTAGTTCTTCTAGCTTAAAGCAGGTTTGCAGGGATTTTTCATAGGACTGGTTGTACAGGATCCTTATGTATCTACAGTAAGACATCTCCATGTACTTCAAAGCTGGAGCCTCTGTCAGATAGCGGTGAGGTAGCGATGCCCACCAAGCTCAAATTGGCCGAATATTTATTATGTTAGAGAGCAATAATGCAGCATGTGATGCAGGGAGTTGATTGGAAGAATCTTTGTCGTAATGTGTGATTGTGCTGGCTACTTACAGAATATATTAGCTTTGTTAGTGCCAGTTAACAGTAGGGTGATTGCATGGCTTTTCTAAAGAGGCATCTACTACCAGTGTGGAGTTGAGCCCTCATGTTGGCCCAGTCGGGAGCGGAGCTCCTGGTTTGTGGTCAACAATTCCATGCTTTGGAAACATTGGACGAAGTCAGTCAATGTGGATGGTTAATATAGTTTTATGTTGGTTACAGGAACGAAGAATGTATTTCTACCTCATCATGCTCAACAAGATGCTGTTATGATAATTGCAATAGAGAAGCTTGTTTACATAAAGTTCCCATTCAAGATGTGGTCTAAGAAGTTAATTTCATCAGATGAACTGGTTGGTGAGATGTTGCCCGGTTTAGGAGTGGAGTTATTTCATGGTTGTGCACCAAAAGCTTTAGTGCCACTTAATAGGTGGGCGGTTACTGTGGCAACAGTCCGACAACATTTCATGGATTATGTGAGGCATCAGACAACACATCAACGTCCCTTTATCATACTAGAACTGAATTATCTAGTGCCTGTGATAGTTGCAAGTTTCCTAGGAGGATCACAGAGGTGGCATTGGAGAAAGCAAAAGTTGGCTGTGCTTTATACTCTTGTTGTAGGTCATTGGTTTTGATGGGCCTTTGCCTGAGCTGTTGCAAGAATGTAGGTACTCGGTAAATGATTTAGGATCCCATGAAATAGGTCCATCTGATTTTTTCCCAGGTCAGTGGGATGATTATCATATGCATTGGATCAGTGTTTTCGTGGTGGGTGAGTTGCTTACAATGTTACATATGGCCTTTATCACCTCTATCAAGGCATAAGAGTGCCTTTGCGCAGTTTGATCAACTAACGTTCAGTAACTCTCACTTAGCATTGTTAAATGCGGTTGGGATCTCTAGGCATTATTAAATGTGTTTTTGTTTTGTCGTCACTGCTTTGATTCAAGTACACGGTAGAAAGCTTCGGTGGAACGGTCAGACCAGCGCTAGTAATTCCTACAGTGCTCATTTGGTGCAAATTTGTTGCTGTTATCTACCGTATCATTTATTTGCAGGAAAATGATATGGAGACGTTGGCATGGGGATGTGAGGCAGGGAGCTGTGAATATGTGCCAACCGATTCATGGACCTGTTTTGTTTTTCCATGCCAAGATTTGGCTAGCCAAATTCTAATTTGCAGGGAAGTGGTGGATTCAAGATGATTGTCGGTCATCCTTGAAATGATGTTGTTGCTCATGTTGACAAGGAACCGTTAACTGTGATCATCCGCAAAGCTGAAAATGTACACAATAAGCGCAAAAGGTGATGGCTTGTGTATCCTCGTTGTTTTCATCCTTGTGCATGTTTTTCTCTTACTTTTTCAAGAAAAGCAAATTACATAAAAGCGACGTTGAGAAAAAAAGAAAAAGAAAAGAAAAAAAAGAGATGAATTATTTTTGCCTACCCAAATCTTTGTCAGTTCTGTTTTCATGTTTTTGGTTTGACTGTCCTTCTAGCTTCCTTTTAGGAGAGTCCATTTGCTTTTCAAGTTCTAAATATTTGGCTAACCAGAAAAATGGAAACGTTAGTGGCAAGTACACCAATCCCAGTCGTGCAATGTGAGGAGATGTGGCTCCATGCGGTCTGTTCCTTTTGGGAACCTTTTTGTAACTCAAGAGAAAAAGTAAAAAAGGGGAAATAGGAGAAGTAAAAACAACCTGAGTTGGCATCGAGCCCGCTGCAAGCCGTGTGAGAAGTCAATGCATCTTGATGATTCTAGCCACTTGTTTTTGGATATTTAAAAATAGTTATGGCTGCAATGTTTGACTGAACAAACATATGCTAAAAGCATTCCAGCATTCCAAGGCACAAAACTTGATCTTTAGCCATTTCGAAGATGATGAATGAACTTTGTTTCACATGAACAAGAAAAGGGCATGAAATTCGTCACCCGATATTTAGCTGACGATTAACTATTCCAGAACATGATGCATAATGTTCTTGTTATGTCTATTAATTTCCTCAAGTGCAATGTTAGTTCCCTATACATTGTGGTGGAGCAGAGTGTTGGGGGAGATCTCTAGGTTGTGTTATGCCGGGATACGTCTTATGCAATTAATGCAGAAAATTATGTAGAGCTTTGAGTATGGTGCAATGGTTTGGAGTTTTGGGGTGATCTGAAACTGTTATTTTGTGTGACCTTTTCTTCTCAAGTAGGGGTGTTCTGGAAAACGGGCTGATGTTAACGACCTGGCTGCTTATAGCCTACGTTTCTTTAGATAAAAGAATATGGCTATCTCTTTTTATATACTTTTTCAAACATCCAAAACCGATGGTTTAGATCATTTAAATACATTGATTTTTTAAGGTTCAACTATTCTCAATATTCCGACCGCACGATGAATAGCTTAGATAAAAGGGGTGAGAAGTGTTTTTCTACTCCTGTCTTAGAGCGTGTGCTCTTCCCGTGATTCTTCAATTTCTCGTGGTACAATTTAGATCAATGAATGGTGTTTGCAGATCTTAGTCAGTGCACTTGGCCCTTTTGGTAGAAGGATATCGACTGATGATAGTGATGGACTTGTCGGCCTTTATTTAAACTGCATTAAGTATGAAAAATATATCTGCGTTTTTGAATGGGGAATTGACAGGATACATATTTTGGTTCATGCATGTATGGGGTGTTGTGGCTGACCCCTAATTGGGATAAGGTCTTGAGGATGATGATGATGATGATGCATGTATGGGGTGTTGCTGTGTATCGTTTCATGCATTTGTGACACGTGAAAATGTGCCACGTGGTACCTGTCCCTTTCTTGGGTAGGAAATGGATTTATTGATGAAACTGCAGGCGTAATTTACATAGTTTTAGGCTTAGCTATTCCCAGAGCATTTAGTTCGAGTAAAAGGGTGGCCCTGCGTTGGTTACATCTGATTCGAGTACATCAGAAAAAGGTTAAGAGGAGTTCCCATCCTGAAACCGGATGGATCTTCACTTATGTCCGTGTTGCCAGAAGAGACCCCTACTTCATTGGCTTGTCTGTGTACCCGTTTGATGGAGGCTGAGATGAACTGGTAGTACATGCGTGGTGATTTAAACTCTTTGTCAACATTCGGTACATTTTCTGGTCATTGCCTTGATGTGAAAAATATCAATTATGCCACTTGTAGAGGAAACCCCAATTCATGTCATCCTCCAATGTACACAACTTCGGACACTTCGGCAGCGGCTCAGCTCCATCTTCCGTACCCATCTCAGAATCCCACCATATATGAAGAATTCTGCAAGGTCTGGTTTTGAAATGGCCCCAAAAATCACAGGCTTACTGTTCTATTTCAGACCACCCATGCCTACATATATGGAATGCATTGAAATAAAGGTTCAGTGCCTATTTATTTATCTGCTCTGTATAAAAAAATTCAATAAAAAGCAAATGAAACAAGTTTCCCAAACATGCATTTACACGCTATGGTTAAAGACAACTTTTAGGGTTTGGTTTAGGAGAAACCGATGGCACGATTAGTGCATGAACATGTGGGATTGTCCAAAGATGAGGCCATTGGTGCAAAAGATAGCATTCCCCTTGTTTTGATTTGTAGCAAATGGAGTTTAGGGGCTGGTTAGAGTGCATGTACTTGAAGATCCCTTACTTGTCCTACATTTATGCTGCTCTTAACCGTAGTGATTGATCCATTGGCCTTGTAAGGAACGGTTTTTAGGTAGGATGATTCGTTGGGGAATCATCTTTTGGGTGCGCTGCCTGTATAAGATGTGGCCCTATTCTTTCCCAATTCTTTCTTGGCAGTGCAAGTCTCTTTCTCATTTTAAGGATTGTAGTTACAACTGTATGAGGACTGCAAAGTTGATGTACTCTACGTAATCTCATTTCCCCCTTAAATTGGAACTTCATAAACCATTAAAAGAAAAGTTATTGGCTTTGTCTTGGGGTTCTTATAAGGTGAATGTGCACAATTTGGAAAAAAAAATTATAAGAGCGGTTTGGGCAGCCTTGGTGCATGAAGCTCCCCCTATGTGGGGTCCGGGGAAGGGGCGGACCACAATGGCCTAAAGCACACAGCCTTACCTAAGGCTATTTTCACGCCTTGAACCTGTGACCTCAAGCTTACATGACGACAACTTTTACCGTTGCGCAAGGCTCTTCTTCTAATTGAGCACCCAAGTGGACATGCGAAATCAAACATCGGCCCACCCAACACTCTTGGTTTGTCATATTTTGGATTTGTCAAAATTTAATTTACAAAAACCTTGAGAAGGAGCATAACACACCAGTTTTGACTTCTCTTTGATTAAGGCCTTTGAAACCAATTGCTCTGAAAGTTTTGTATTGGATATTAGTAATGTTTCTTATTGAAATTCCTATTAGAAGTTTATTAGATTATTATATATAGATATAACGCTCTTCAAGCAAAAGGAATGAATGATAAAAGATTTATTTGACTCAACTGTGAGTTAGAATATCAAGGTTATTCTTCTCAAATTGAATACGAAATATGGTTTGATCCTCTCGAAGTGATCATGTTCTTTCTCGTCTTCTTTTTATTTTTCTTCCTATATTTTAGTTGATAATAATTTGGTATCAAAACAGGTGACATATGGAGGTTTTTAGTGAATTTCGGGTATTTCTAGCATTTTTTAGTGGTCCTTCTACCTGTTCCAGTGTTTTCAATGGTTTTATATTTTGATAGTCTTTTAGCTCCTTTTGAGGGCTTTCTACTTTAATCATTACCGTAATGCTCGATGAATTATTCAAAAAAATGAAAGTAGTTAAAATGCAACCCATGAAAAGAGATATTAATATTTTTCAAATGCAAACAAATCAACAATCTTGAAAGAATTCTTAGAATCCATGATTAACACTCTAATATCAGAGGAATTAAAGGAAGGAGATGTGCCTCTCAAGGACTTTGAGATTTTTTAAGTACTACTCCAAAAAATGTCCAGTGCCTATTTATTTTTCTGCTTTGTATAAAAAAATTCAATAAAAAGCAAATGAAACAAGTTTCCCAAACCTGCATTTACATTTTATGGTTAAAGACAAAACTTTTAGGGTTTGGTTTAGGAGAAACCGATGGCACGAATACTACATGAACATGTGGGATTGTCCAAAGATGAGGCCATTGGCGCAAAAGATAGCATTCCCCTTGTTTTGATTTGTAGCAAATGGAATTTAGGGGCTCGTTAGAGTGCATGAACTTGAAGATCCTTTACTTGTCCTACATTTATGGTCTCTAACCGTAGTGATTGATCCATTGACCTTGTAAGGAAAGGTTTTTAGGTAGGATGATTCGTTGGGGAATCATCTTTTGGGTGCATTGCTTATGTAAGATGTGGCCCTATTCTTTCCTAATTCTTCCTTGGTGGTGCAAGTCTCTTTCTCATTTTAAGGATTGTAGTTACAATTGGATGAGGACTGCGAAGTTGATGTACTCAACATAATCATATTTCCCCCTTAAATTGGAACTTCATAAACCATTAATAGAAAAGTTATCGGCTTTGTCTTGGGATTCTTATAAGGTGAATGCGCATAATTTGGCCAAAAAATTATAAGAGTGGTGTGCCTTACTCCTCCCTCTATTTTTTGAGGGGTTCTTTCTTTTCATTAGATTTACCCTCTTTCAATATAGAGAGCTACCAAAAATCTCATTCCAGTATATTCTTAAGGTCAGCCCCTTCCCCTTGAAGTTTGGATGGTGTTGACAAGAAATGGAATCCTTGTTGAGCATTGTAGACACTTTAATGGAAGGAGGCACACCTTGGAGGTATTTGCTAGATGAGATTTTTGGTACTCCCCCATCTTAGAAGAAGATAAAACTGATGGATGTAATGAATCATTCAAAAAATGAAAGAGGGGAGGCCTAAATGTCAAAATATACCCCATTAATGATATATATGGAAAATTATGTATATCCACCATATGGGAATTAATAGTGCATTTGACTGAAAAGCAAAGGCAAGGACTAATAGGGTATGAGATTTATGGGGTGTCTCCTACTTATAGTTCAAATTTACAATTAAAGCATATTGGAAATAGGAATTGAAACTTATTTTGTTGGGCTTTCGTTTTGTTTTGTTTTGGTACAAGAGAAAAATTACCAAGCAAATCACTCACACACTCTCACTCTAATGTAAATATAATCCTTGACCAAAAGGAAAGGCGGTGACTTGAACCCGTGATCAAGCATACTCCAAGTGAGATGCTGAGTTGTCTGTAACCAACTACTGTGGACATTTGTTACCATTGTGGTTGTATTTCTTGAAAACTAAATTGACATTTTCTTAGTTATAATCGAATTATTTAGTTGTGTATGCCAATCATCTAAGCAATACTTAAGAATATAGTAGAAGAATTTTGAAACTTTTCTCATTTATTGGTCATCATCCCTGCTTTAATATCTGTCTCTCCTTTTTTGCTTCTTGTCTTTAGTAACTCTTGTTTGGATGAGTAAAGTCTTGAGCCCTGGTTGTATATATTGGTAAGGGGTGTAAACAAACCAATTTTCTTTTAGTTCTATAGAAAATCATAATTGGACTACCAAGATTTTAGCTCTCTCGGTAGCATAACATTTTGGAGTTTAGCTTCTAATTAAAAAGTTGATCTCCAATTTCCACTTATAGTCCAGTTCTTGGGTATTTATCAATTCTAATATACGAAGGATACAAATACTAAAAGAACATTTTAAGAGGTTGAAAAGTAGGTTGTGCATTATTCTTTTTATATAATAGATTGTTTACTTGTTAACCGTGAATTTGTTGGTGACTAGTAGATAAGCAAACAAGAACATAATATAAAAAACAATACAGAAGCTACAAATACATATCATGCTAGTAAGTATGGCATAAAAGGTCATTCATCAATAGCATGACTTCAAAATAGGTGAGCAAACCACAACAAGAAAGACAAAAAGGAAAGATTGGCAGGTTTTGGAGTTTGGAAAATAGGGGAAAATGATATGTAGGAACATAAATTAAGAGATTTAGCAGGCAAGATGAAAGAACACAAGATTTTGAGAGAGAGAGAGAGAGAGAGAGAGAGAGAGAGAGAGAGAGTGGGTTTGAGGATAGTGTACATTTCAGTTCCTTCGATTTTTGTCGTTTCTTTTGCCATTAGAATATCGACTCATAGATAAACCACAATAATTCCTCTATAAATATTCTTGAAACTAATGGCATGATTAAAATAAAATATATTTGTATATATATATTATAAGTAAAATTTAATTAATTTTAAATTAGTGTTTTACCCTAATGACTATATAAGCTTGAAATAACTTTATGAAGGCATTTTACTCTAATAATTCATATTCTTTTTATAAATTCTCGATTCTAGTTTGGGTACCCGATAGTGCAATTGGTATCATACTAATAAAAATCGGTTCTTTGGAACAAAAACCAATAAAGCACCATTAGTTTCAATTGAATAATCATCCCCTAGTTTTTCAATCTAGTTCCTATCAATCTTCCAGTTTTGGCAAACAAATTAGAACCCTAGTGATAGGTGGCTATATCAATTGGTCCAATGAGGTACAAAAACTATCATATAATCTCTCTCTCCCATATATATAGCTGCGTGTGTAGGTTAGAAACATCACAATGTTTCGTTTGATGCAAAATACCTCTAGAAGATAGGTAGGGTGGGCAACCGAGTCCCAATTTTTAAAATATTTTTAACAATCCAAGAGCATTTGACATAAAAGCCCTTAATATGAGTTCCTAAAATGCCCTCTCTTAAAACCCAACTCTCTCTCTCTCTCTCAAATAGAAGCCCTTAGAAACAGGGAAAAAACACACACAATTTACAGGTGGTTTTCTTCTTATTCGATATCTATAGTCCAAGGCCAGAAGAACAAGTGGGTTGCCTCTCTTCTTTCGTACTCATGTTGGCACCCAGGATGCCAAGAAGAATGAAACGAGCAGATGTAAGAAAGATATGTTTCTGTGCAATTTTTTCAAGAAGAAGATAATTTTCTGGATTTGAAGGCAAATCTAGGTTGTGGTTTGATTTATGTAGAAAAAGCTGAGCTTTTCTTTGGTTGTTTCAAGATTGCTTGAGGACAAACTTAGAAACTGGTCCTTGGGAGTAGAGCTTAGTGTGTTCATGGCTGAATTGCATATTGGTTTTGAAGAGTTAGGAACAAGGGGTTTGAAAATTGTTAATTTTAGATTAGTTTTTCATTTTTGTGCAAAAAATTCTAATAGGCATGCCAAACCACCATAGTGTCCCCTTTTCAATGCTCATGAGTACATTCATAAACCTTTTAGATGAGTCCATAAGGACCCTGTTTATAGTGACCCAAAATTTTTATTTGCTACATCCTTCTTATAGGATCTAACAAAAAGTCAATGGCGAATCCACACCCCCAATCGTAAATAGTTCTTCATTTGCAGCGATTTCCTAATAAAAGGAAAAAGAAAAATAAGAAACAAGCTGATTAACAGAGTAAAGTTAGTCTTTTTTCAGTTTGTAGAACAAAATAAAAAACCGATTGATTAATAAGTAACCATAAACCCAATTGAGACCAAAGTTTGTACCAGAAAAAAATTAAAACCCAATTCAATAAACCTCTCTAATCAAACAGGAAAAGTGAAAGGGGCGAGAACTGGAATCTCCTCTGCATTTTAGTGCTTTTGCATTCATGAAATAAGAATGGAAGCTAGAGAGAGTGTGTGAGAGAGAGCGAGACGTGGGCTTTTCTCCACCTGGTGTTGCTATTCAAAATTATGTCTTTCTAGGCTTTACAATTTGGGCAAGAAGAAAGGGAACGATAGAGATGAGAGAGAGAGAGAGAGAGAGAGAGAGAGAGAGAGAGAGAGAGAATGAGTTGAAATCGGGTCTCCCAATAAGGGGAATGTTGAGAATCAAGTTTTAAAGGCTTTCTTGTCCGTGACCTTTGGAGTGAGCAAAAGACCAAAACAACGCTCTTCAGGGTCTAATCTTCTAAGGATATTTTGAGTCTAACTTAATTTTACAATACTTCTAAACAACAACATACTATAAATTATACATAATTTTACCGTTGTGCCAAAGCTACGTATTATAGACCCTTGTGGTCATACCCTTCTCTACATCTCGCATAGGCAGCAGCTTGGTGCACTAGAGCTGCCCCCTTTCTAAACTACACATGACGTGTTGCAGGTTGGAAGCCCCACCACCCCAGACACGTCACACACACACTGGCAGGACTTAAATAAACCGTAGTGAATGCCAGTTGAGAAGGCACAATATCGTACTTTGCTAGTTAAGAAATGTTTAGTGTAGTCGGTGTTGTCTGCATCTCCGTAGTAGATTAGTTTTTTTTTTTTTTTTTTTAATTGAAGATTACATTTAGAGTATGTGTGATAGCCTTGCTTTGTAATTCTTTACTAGTATAGAAAAAAAGAAAAGAAAAAGACATATTTAACTAATCTGATCATCGTGGGCTCTGTCTTGGAGTGGTCACACGCAAGAAAGTTCGTCCATTAAATAATCTTGGCCTGTGTTGTTCTCTGCGGTACTGCTAGCCCCATCTGCAACATTAAGATGAGTTACTTAAAGAGGTGCTCTTCGCAATTGGCAATGTAAAAACTCTTATGTTCATCTGCCACCAAAGAAATTTAATGCTCTCTCTCTCTCTCTCTCTCTCTCTCTCTCTCTCTCTCTCTCTCTCTCTTATTTTTTATTCATTTCCTCCATTCTTTGCCCAGAGAGAGAGAGACAGAGAGAGATGGAACCTTCAGATTCAGATGCCAGTAGCTCTCAACCCATCCGAGCAAAACCAACCCACTTATACAAGAGCTTTTCAGCAAGAGAACCTTCCTTCTCACAACTCACCTTCTGTCCAGCTCGCCTCAGCGCTTCCTCAATTACCCCACCTCACAACAATTCTCTCTCCCCGTCTCTCTCTCCTTCGCTTCCCTTCCCTGTCTTCGATTCACAAATATCTGAATGTTCTTCAGTAACACATCGTTGCATTTCTTCCACCCTCTCAAAAGATGGAAAAATTCTCTCCATAGCCACTTCCGGTAGTTTGATCTACACCGGCTCTCAAACAAACAGTATACGCATTTGGAAGCTTCCAGAACTTACTGAATATGGCCAATTGAAATCAAAAGCTACCGTTGTTCGAGCACTTGCCGTATCCGATGATCGTGTCTTCGCTGCCTACAACGACTGCAAGATCCGCGTATGGAAGCGCTCGTGGGATACGCTACCGGCGCATGCTCGGGTTGCAACGATACCAAAATTTGGCGATTATGTACGGAATTACATTGGCAGGAAAGATCAGAATATGGTACGCATTTTGCTGGTTTTTATTTTGCATTTATGATCGTATATTGATTTCATTCTATCCTGTGTGCGTGGGGGCTTCTTTTGGTTGTGTGTTGTTTCTGTCCATGTCTCTATCAGTCAGTTTCGATGTCCAAATTATGTGTTGATCGCCCGAACAGATCAGACGGTTAAAACTATAAGTAGGTCCTAAACAAATTATTTTCGGGGTCTGTGAGAAATTGCGATTCGTTGGAAAAATGTTTTGCGTTACGTTTTTTTAGTTAGTCTTAAAACCATAGTCACCAAAAACCCTGTTTTTTCATTTTTTGCTTAAAAAAAATAATGTGTTGTTTGTATGGGAATCAAACTTTTAAATGATACTCTTTTTTTAAAGATTTTTTCTTTTTGTTCATTTAAAAACATATTTTTCTTTAAAACATAACTTGTACTACTTCTCTATGACTTATTATGTTTTGTAATTTCTTCAACACTTCAACCTTAAGCTTCAAGTTTGTCTATAATCTCTATAATCACACATTTCTTATGTATGATATGATGTTTAGTTTTGTCCATAATAATGGTAGAGTGACGCAACAAGGGTTCGAGGTTTTGTACACTACGTGTGTCTACAATTCAAAAAAAAAGAAGAAAGAAAAAGGTTTCAAGTTAGAATTGTCTCTATGGATGGTTTGTTAAAATTGTTTTTAAGTTAAAATAAATTGGTGGGACCTAGATACTCTCCTATGTGGCTAGGAAACTAGAATACTTCTTTCTGTCCACATACATTGTTTTTCACCTAGACTTCTTACTAACCACATATATTGATTTTCTATTTAGACTCAATAATAAACAGTAATTTTAACCTGCACTCCTTATTGATCAAATACATTGATTCCTACCAAGTCTCTTTACTATCCAAACATAGACATGGGTTCCCCTATATAAGGGGCATCCCTAATCCATTGTCATTAACACCAATTTGATTATTTGTTTCTCTCTTTCTGGCTTAGAGAGTTATTCTACTTGATTTTCTAGAGATCAAGATTAGTTCTCTTTAGATATCTAGAGTTAGAGGCTCTTTGAGATTTTGGGTGAGCTTTATGCAACTTAGATATGTAATCTCTTTTGAGCATCAGGCCTTAAATGTTATTGGGTGTGCCTTTCTAGCTTGAGTATGGGTTTCTTTAGTTTACTTGGAGGTTATTGGATATTTATTTTGTAAACTTTTGCATATCATATACATAACATGTTCTCACGTTGGTTTTTTCCACAACTTACATTTGTAACCTTTATATGATATTCATTTGAGTTTATTAGTGTGCCTTTACACCCTATATTTCACATTTATTTGGCTTTGCTTTATTTTTATTTTCAAGATTATCTAAAGGCGTACAAATTTAGGAGACTAAACCATGGACCGGTTTTGATCACGCAAATTAGTTGAAGTATACATTGAGTCTTGCTTACATGAATACTAGAGATGGAGCTATCGTATCCCTTGCACATTTGACGCGTGCCTCTAAGCTAAGTTTATTCAAATTTAGTTTTATTCAAGATTTTTAGCAATTTGAAGTACATTTTCTCCATATATTCTTTAAGCCTAGCAACTGATAGAAAGCATGAATATCTAAACATGAAAATGTCTAATGAGGCAAACTTAGCATCTATTGAATTGAAATTGTATGATTTAGCACATCCTGAAAATCAAGGATTCAAAAGCCTAAAGAGAAAAGTTTCTAAATTGGAAAGGCTTAAGTAGTTAAAAACCAGGGATTATTTAAATTTTTGTTTATACCTCCAATTTTTATTTTAATCAATTGCACCCTCAATTTAACTTTTCATGCCTTAATACCCTAATTGTAGACGACGCTTAATTTTGTTTGTTATCCTTTTCTTACCTTGGAATTAATGAAGACAAAAGGCATACTTTCTTATCCAAAAATCTATCATCGACCCATAAGTGGAAGAAAATGGCAAAGAAGAAGATTGAGTTAGGTTGTAGCATGGTGAAAAAGACTTTAAAAGTATAAAATCATTCTTAACCTTCAGTCAAAGTATGTAAATAGGTCAAAGCATAATTGATAGATCCACATCAACATGGTACTAAAGCAATCATCAACTGTTTATGCCTTGGATGCTATTGCAACAAGCTTTTAAATCAAGGATGCAATTGATAATAACTAAACCTATGATATAAATGAAAATTTGAATAATTGAAGGCTTTATAAGTGATTAAGCCAATTGGAAATATAAAGGAGATGATAAATATATGAAATAAGATTGGAAATCAATAAAAATTCTATATTACTATTTGT
Source organism: Warburgia ugandensis (assembly GCA_035236585.1). Lineage (NCBI taxonomy): Eukaryota > Viridiplantae > Streptophyta > Magnoliopsida > Canellales > Canellaceae > Warburgia > Warburgia ugandensis. Next base: position 80,558,030 of record CP141132.1, on the reverse strand, counting down.
TAGTACTGCAAAAAAAATTAAATTGGCTGATAAGATCTATAATTACCAAGATAAAAAAGGAGTTATGTGATACTTGAAGGAAATGTGTTATTAGAAACTTCAGAATAAGCTTGAAAGAAAAGTTTCTTGCCTTAAAAAGAAGTTTCTTGTGAAATATAAGATAACAATTCTTATTTTATTTTTAAAAAAATTTACATATGGATTGAAATTGATAAGGATACAATATTTGCATAAAAAGAATGCTTCTTTAGGATTGAAGATTTGGTATAACAATTGAGCTCAATTTGAGATTTTTATGGGATTCGAAAGAATCAATGCCAGACTCTTGTATAAAAGAAAGAAAAGAAAAAGTGAATTGTGAATAGCTCAAGATTACTTCTTCATGATGAATAGAAATTTCAATCTCTCAAAAGATCTTGCAAATTTGGGAAATTTAACTAAGAAAAGAACATTGCTTCAAAAAGGACAAAAGGTTTTACTAAACTTAATTTGTGCATATATTATGAGAAGAGGAATTCAAAGCATAAATGCTACAATGGAAAATCTCTCTAACTATATTAGAAACTTGACAGTGTGAGATAGTTTATCTAAACTAGTGTCGTTATGACCAAATACTTGATAGTATAGGCAATACTATTCTAGATATATAGAATAGTGAGAATGTGAACAATGAAGGTTGTCATTGAAAATCTGAAATAACTAAATTACATCTATAATAATTGATCAACCTAAAGTTCACCTATTGAAAAAAGAAATGACCTTACAATGATATAAGGCAATGACCTTATAGCAATGAGTACACAAACTAACTAAAAAAAAAATGGTATCAAGAATAGCTTTTCTTTTTTCAAATAAAGAAACTAGGATAAAATTACAATGTGAAATAGTAGAGGCTAAATGGTAATTATATAAATTATAATATGGGAGATCGATCAATAGAAGCTGAAAAGGTTTATAAAAAAGTCTTATTATTTTACCTACGACATAAATTCTAAGGTGTGATACCAAGAACAGCTAATAAAAAAGCAATACTCCTTGATTACCAGAGCCTATAGATGTTCAAACTTAAACTTTTATGAAAACATCTAATGCTAGTTATGTCGAGAGTTCCCTTCCTTTGAAAGCTAAATAAATTAAATAGAAGAAATTTCTTCATCAAATATGAGGATACCTTCTAAAACTGGTCAAAATGAAACAAAAACAATTCCTTCATCTAGTCAAAGTACGAACTCTTCATAGAATGATGTTCTTGTATTATGATAAAAGATGAAACCACTCCATTTGGTAACAACATGCATGCCACAAGTTGATAAATTTATTTAGTTTATGATTGCAAGAATCTATTCGTGGATACGTGAGATCCGCAATTTTTGAATAAAAAAATTCACTTTTGAACAGTATATCTTAATATGTGTAATGTTAGAATCTACAAGATGGCGTCAAAATCTTTATCAAAGAGCTACCTTAGAACCTTACTTCGAACTCGTTGAAATGTAGATCTAGGTATTTCAACGAAGGTAGCTAGAGAACTATGCTAGGAAACTTCCTGGAGAAACAATTGTTGCTCAGATATGGCTTGTAGAGTAGCTTTAGGCGGATGAACTTGTGAGGAACATTTCCATAGGTGCAATTTGAGTTGAATATGGAACAATGTGAGATCAGAATGCCAACCCAATTCCTACAGCACGTGACTGGCGATATCATCATGGTTGAGATCGATGCTAGCGATGACCCAGATGGTCCGATTTCTGAGAGGAGGCGAGCGGAAAACCCCAGTTTAATTGCTAACATTGGATCCAACCCAGTTAACAATTAGATTCAAAGGATTTGAGAGAATAGCTTGCTTCCATACTTATAAGGCAATGCAGGCAGTTCTTAGCCGTGGATTCTCGAAGACAAGGAAAGGGTCAACGACAGTCACAAAATTTTTCTTTTTTACTATTTCTCGAAAATCAATATTGTCCCTGCTATTTTGACTCCAAAAGGAAAATCTGATCACGGAGAAGACAACAATAAATTGACGGAGAAAGGGGTGAGATTGTGGACCGTGCTTTATCTCTGAGTGCATGACAAGTATTGTGCGAGCAAATACAACTGCGAACTACGATTGGACACATCTAATATTCAGAAATCAGTCGACAAGTATGACCGAGAGTGATAGATATAGATGAGTGCTTAGATCTGATTTGTTCTTCTTTTTTCGGCTACAAATCGCTGAGCGCAGTTCACAAGGGATCATTGAATCATGGATCCACTTTTGCTACTGATGGTCGGGCAGAAACGGGAGAAGGAGAGTCGGGGAAACATCACCGATTTGTTATTCGGCCCATAGATCAGAAATTATAACTGAGAAAGAGAACTCGAACTTGCTTTCCTGGCCAAAGATCGACCAACCAAATAGCAAGAGAGAATCAGGAGCACCAATTGTCAAATAAATTTAGGAGAAGAAATTGGAAAAACCATATATGTCTTACCGCCTACCGATGAGCGAACAAAACCCGAAAGGAGAACTGGTAAACACGGATTTGCATCAAAATCTTTGTCCAAGACAATCGCCAAAGGAAAGGGAGTTACCTGTGTTAGAAAAGATGATGGCTGTCCATGTTAGTACGGTAGGAGAGGGAATTTGGTGGAAGAGATTTGTAGCATGGGAGAGGGAGTTTTTGGAGTAGTGGGTGATGAGTGTGTATCCCTCATGCAGAACTCCACGAGGTGGAATTGTTTGACCGAGACGGGCAGGGGGGAGCTGTAGAGAGAGAGAGAGAGAGGAGAAGAAGAAAGTCTGATTTGGGGTGACATATCTGATCCAAGATGCAGATCTTCACCCCATAGCTCTAATTCTATGTTAGAATAAACATCTTTACTGAATTGATTGATTTCAAAGAGTAATACAAATAGAAGTGACATATTGATAAGCACCAAAGATAATGTAGATATGTTTAGTCAATAATTTCTCTAACAGATCTTATCTGATAACATGTAATAGAAAGTCACATTAACTTCATATGCGTTCAGTTGGTTTTATCTATATGAATACATGTATAGAGAGTGATGTGAATCACATCCACTCAAAATTACATTTGAATAATGAAATTGATCCATTTATTAAGTTAGATATACTTTGATTAGTTCAGTTCAATTATGCCACAAGCTAAGTCTCCATGAGTTCAAGTAATGAAATTTGGCAAGGACATATGAAAATGAAATATGAGTTTCATCACAATATTAAAATTTGATCAAGAACTCATGGGATTTTCGTACTTCACAGATGAATGATCTAGACATTAAAGTCTAACTAAAGAAACATTTGAAATACTTCAGAAATATATTGTGTACATTACTTCTAAAGGTGTAGATGTACCTTGCATTTGTGACATTACAAGAAAAAGGTTAAGTTTGTAATATCGAACTACAAATTGTGCTTTCATTGGTCATGATTGCAAGTCCCACAAACTCTAAATTTACGAGCTTTATGTCTTCATAAAGTTGTGAAATATTGAAAGGCTACACATATAAAGCAATCTCCAAATAGATTTTGTTAAATCATGGACTCTTGAAAGGAAAGAGACTTAGATCCTAAGTACTATATTTTGGGTTATCGTGATAAGATAATTTTTATAGTGTAAGTATTAATTGTAAGTGACCTTTCAAGAAAAAAAATGTCTTAGTTGCAAGTGGCAACTACTATAGTACTACTAATACATGTATTGGTAATGTTGGTTACTAGATACGAGAATTCGAACAAATTTACAAGGCTATTAACAAATAATCATCAATTATTCTTAATTGGTAACATTGTTGAAAGATTTGTAATTGTTTAGATGACATCTCTTGACAAAGTCTTAGAGACATGAATGACACAAGAATATCTATTATTGACCAATTTTATGTCAACTTGAGAATTGAAATACACTCTAGTGTAGCAACTTAAACATTGGGAGATGTTACTGTCTCTAGTACAATAAACCAAATAATGGAGATACTTGAGTATACAACAAGCATGATTGGCTATGTAATTCATTTTGATCCTTCAAAAGGTTTACTAAGTATCCTTAATACAAAATAGTTTGATTTATGAATTTAGGAGCACATGATGATAACATTCAAATTAATATTATTAAAGAAGATAATGGCTACTTCTTGCATTGTTTAGTTACAAATTGCGTAAAGAATTTCAAATGGTCTACTCAATTTGTCATATGATAGAGACTGATTATTTTGAATGGAATGCTATTAAAGCATATGATACCATGTTTATTTAAGCCATTGATTTTTCTAGAGAAAAGGACCAAGGCACCTCAAAATCATGACATCTAGCAACAATATCTCCTTGCTTGTGTGACACTTCTATGCTTGCTTACTACAAGTGCATGGTCTGATATGTAGGACATGATTCTGTATTCTCAAATAGAAGATGAGTACTTAATCTAAGTTAAGGACATTGGATGGTTTTGTGAAAACTAGCAATTGTCTTACATTACTCTACTGTATAGGCTTTAAGATTCAAATTAAACTGAGTCAATGATAGCATGAATTATCGCTTAGGAGGTGACCTAGGAAAATTGTGGAGCCTGAATGGCAAATTCATAAATAACCATGCATATGAGAATCTACAATAAGAAGACTTCTAATTTTTGGATTATGATAACCTTTTGATTTTTATTTGGAGTGTGAAAACCTCCATAAGTAATAAACTAATGAGGTCCTTTTTGAAGACCTATAGTTTGAGCTCCTTTTTGAAGACTTATGTGACATCCTGGGTTTTTATAATACTTTTACACAAAATCTTTTACAAATGTGTGGTCCCGATTTTAAAAACTATTTAGAAAACAAATAGTGGAAACATTTTTCAAGAGAAGACTTTTTAAAATCCCGAGTGTCATTTTTTATTTTATAAAAACAAGGATTTTCAGTAAAATGAGTGCTACAATTTTACCAAAAATCTAGCAGAGTTTCCTCTGTATTTTGGACCTCGTGCATTATTCTTATGCAATGTAGGTTCCCTAATAAACATAAATAGTATAAACAAAATAATAAAGGAGACTTCGTCTCCATCCTATCACATTTACATACATGACTATTTATGTTTTGAAAATCAAAGTTAAATCAAAACAAAAGAAATATCCATAACTTAAAATGTACTTGCCAGGATCAATCCAGAAAGAAACAGCCATAACTTAAAATGTATTGCGAGGACCAATCTAATCATAGCCACACAACCACGACTTCAATTTATATGTACACATATCCATAAAGCAAAGTCATATTAAATCAAAGTATTATGTTAGTTCACTAGATCATTAACCGCATTGTAAACTTGTTCGATATACCTGTTAAGTCCTTTTGAAATCTCTAGCATAGTCTTTTGCTCATTTGTCTTATTTCTTTAAACACGAGACATTGTATATCTTAGCAAGCTTGTGATTGTGCAAGTAGTTTTACATCTATCTTACCAAATTTGAAATTCAATTACAAACAATATTTTAAATATTTTTTCTTGTAGTTTTAACGAATATAATGATCAAATCAAAGATAAGAAACATAATTAAAGCGGTATGTCATTCTCAGTTCACAGTTTCATGCTAAAATATTTTAGATAGTATCATTATAAAACATGCATGTCTTTAAATATATATTTTTCAAATGATTGAATCATCATGATAATATTACGTAAATTGTAATATATTATATATCACAAAATCACGTGTAAGCATAACTTGTGAACTATGTGAAAGATCCACCATCTAACTTAATAAATTAAATGCCATAAGATCCTCAAAGTATTAAAGTAATAATCGGTTAAACCATGAAAGTTGGCAATCCCAAACCGACAACATCATCATCACGTGCACATATGCACCTTTGCAAAGACATCATCTGTTTGGTCACAAGTACTTATCTAAAGACCATCAATCTCATCATACATAGTATCTCAAAACAAAAATCTCATGATGTGCTATGCTCACAATCAGTTAACTGAATTGTGTGTCTTTGGTATGTAGAGTCCAGCCACCACAACCTCCACGGCGACTGTGGTTATATCTCCAAAGGGTGCCATAAATACCTCCAGTGGTCTTTTTCCTACCACAGTAGTTAAGAAAAACATGTGCCTTTTTGGACACGGATACCTACCTCCTTTGGTGGTTAGAAACTAGGAGGCCAAACTTGAACAACCTCTTAGCATAGTGCCTACTAAGCTCATTAGCTTGAACAAATATATGTCTCAATCCTAATGCCATTAAATAATATAACATATATCTCATACAAAATCATGCATTTCTTTAACTCATCTCAAAACATAGAATTGATGCAATTTCAAGTATAATCATTTCTTTCACAACACACAATTGCTTGTGATAGAATGAGTAATATCATTTTCATTTTCCATCTAAAAAGTATGCATCATGGTTATGAAGATACATACATACATACATACATACATACATACATACATACATACATACATACATACATACATACATACATACATACATACATATCACATGTCTCATTTGCAAATTTTGCATTCTTTATAAGCTAAAACAATATAACATGATAAGATATAAGTTTTATAATAGTCAAGTAGTCTCAAATAGAAAACATGATAATCAAATGATTTTATTATTTAAAATCTACATATTTTAGTAAAGTTGGCGATATGCTTAAAATCTCAATGGAAAATAGATGTTAAAACTACCTATCTCTCTTGTCATGCTTCACGATTTAGTTATATCTCTTCTTCCACTCACTTATTGATCAACCTTTTCTATTGATGTTACCAAATCCTTATCAATGTTGAATCATAGATTAATAAGTACATAAGAAGTCTATTTTAATTAAAGTCTAATGGTTTTGATCATCATACACTGTCTAATTTTTCCATTAATCATATATTACACAGAGGAATACATTATTAGTTCAGTCCAAAACCCACCATCCATTCACCAATCAGTGGTCTAATGGTTTAGACTTGCATTACAATTCAAATAACCCCATTGATGAATAATCCAGATATAAAAGTTCAATCCAATAGGTTACAGTGGTTCGACTTATTGTTTCAAGGTCTGATCCCATGTTCTTAGTATTATATGATTGTATGGCTGAGATAATCCAATCAATTTTTGTCCAAATTCTACAAGTTTTCATATCTAAGTCAATTCAAGGTTCAGGAATTCGTCTATGGCATATAATCATTGATCAAACGTCAAAGGTTCATTGTTTGAACAGTGACAAATCGGATGGCCTAGATCATCTAATTTGTTTCACCTCCAGATCATGAAAATTTGACTCACCCTATCAATTCAGGGATGGGAAACTTACTAGTAGCATCTGATTATAAATCAAACGTTGTTAGAAACTATTTACACAAGAACATATCGGATGGTTGAGATTGTCCAATCAGTTTCTAGCCTAGATCAATAATTTGTCGAATTTGAAGCACAACAGGCATGAGTTTAACTATTTTTATGCTTAAATTACAAGTTGGATGGCCGAGTTTAGCGGATTAAGGGTGTACAGTGGTCGGATCTGTCATTATAGGTCTCGGATCGATGATTAAAACTCAATGGAGTCACAGCATTCCGATCAATCTCCGATTACCATGTGAGACTGAGAAATCAATCTCAGTTTTACTGTTCTGACAGTGGGATCATTTTGGATCCTTTTCAAAACCCTACGCATCCATACAAATAAAGATAAAAATGGAGTAGGGTTTACAGGAAACCTACCTCGTGTCCTTTTCCATTCACCATTGGTCGATGATGAAGATGATTCGATGTATGTTGTTCATTGCTGGTTGATCATAGATGCATCCCATCTATTTTCCTCAATCTCCATATTAAGTCCTAGCCGATCAATAGGTTAACAGAGGGGTTTTGCTTGTTTTCTTGCACTAGATGAAATGATCGGCTTAGATCGTTGATCTAAGCCGTCATCTTCTCCAGCGATGACAGCAAATTCTGGCATCCGAGAACCCCTATTTCTTCTTCCTCGCTGACATGCCAGCCCCCCTTTGGCGGCTTGCTTTCCTCTCTCTCTCCTTTCTCACTCCTCTTCTCCTTCTCTTCTTTCTTCCTCTCTCCTTCTTCCTCTATCTCTCCTATTGGGTTTTCCTTTCTGCATATGTCAGTTTTGGGATAACGATCTGTTCGTTAGGTTTAAGTGGGAGGGGTGTCGATATCAATTTGACCCCCTCCTTAAGGTATTTCTTCTTCTTTTTTTCCCATCTTAATTTTACAAAAATGTCCTTCATACTTACAATGTCATAACTTCTTCATTCGAACTACAATTTCAATGTTCTTTATGTCGTTGTATTCATTTTTTGAAGTACAATCCAAATATAAAGGTTTTGGGCCAATTTGATGTCTTTCAAAAGGTCAATTTTGGGGGACTTAAACATGAAGATTTTCCTATTTATGTTTATGAAAATTAATTTATAATTATTTAAAATAAAATTTAAAAATTAGGGTTATTATACCTTGATATAAGAGTTAAATTTCATCTAGGACTAAACTCAACTACTTGCCTAGGATATGCCCTATTTGAGAAGGGTTTTATTTGAAAGATAACTGTTTGATATTTTTCACAAGTGCACGGGTTATTGTAGTATAGCTATGCAAATACGAGTAGATCCCACAGGGACTCACTTTAAGTGGAGTTTTTAATAAAATTTAATTATTTAAAACTTAAAGAAAATAACAAAACTAACCTAACTATTCAGATTTATTCAAATGATGCACTTTACATAACTTTCAATTCTAAAAAACATAAAATAAAACTAATCAAACATCCCTGAATCACACTGTTCGTGGATAGCATTGTCCCTGAATAATACTGTTAAAAGATGGATAAAATAAAGCTTAAATGGAATAGGAATACAGATCTAAATAAAATGAGGATACATATGTAATTAAACATGGGACGCAGATGTAATTAATGGAAATGAACAAAAATGTCATTGCATTTAAACAGGAAGGGCAAAACTAGAATTTTATTAAAAATATGGTTTTTAACAAAAACCAAACAAAACCCATGAAGAAGAAGACCCGTGAATGGAGGAGATGGAGCCAGAGGAGACGAAAGAAAGGGATGACACGAGAGGAAAACCCAGTTCGGGTTTCCTTCTTCGGGATGTCCGGAAACTGAAAATTGCGTATTCAGTGTGATGGGCATGCGATCCAATTGGTGAAGGCTACGATCTGAAGTCGACAATGCAAAGACACCGGAGAAGATGGAGATGCTTGCTGGAGACGATCTGTACCAGAGGTCGACCTGGGCGCATTCGTCTGTGCCGTACGGAGTATATGAGGCATCACACGACTCCTTGGAGCAGAGTACCTTGGGCGGTGAAGATGGATGAAAGGGGAGAGGTGGGTTGCGACCAAAGATTGAGAGAGAGGACTGTGGGTGTGGCTAGAAAGTCTAGTGAAAGCAGATAAAGGATTGAGACTGGTGGCCTAAGCAGAGCGGTATTGCTTGCTCAGGTGATTTGGTCGTTGAAAGAGAGAAAAATACATATGGAGAGGTCAGAGGGAAAAGGGTTGGGTTGTATTGGCCGGTAGTGACGATGGGGCAGGGCTGATGTGGTGGTGTGATGGATGGTGCTGGGTTCTGGGTGACGGTGAAAACAGTGCACGAGAAGGGAATCTTGGTTGATGTGTAAAAAATTGATGAAGAGATGATGCTAGGAAGAAGTAGTGTGGAATAATTAAGGAAGATGCTGTGAATGTAACTGGATGATTGAAGATTAAGAGAAAAGTGTAATTAAAGAACTTAGGCAAGCAAGAAAACTGAACAAAGAAGACAAAGGAAAACCCAACTCTCCAAAAACAACTCCCTCTCCCCCATACGGCTCCCCTCTTTATAGCCTTTTTCCCTTCCTTGTTTTTCTCCAACTCTTTCCTTATCTTCCTCCAACTCCTTCCTTTAAGAGATAACTTCCTTTGAGGAAATTTTATCCTCTCCCAAATTAGGATTCTTCTCATTGGTAATTCTTTTTCAATTTGGACTCTTCTCATTCCAATTAAGACTTTTACCTTCTTGATCTACACGGTTGATCATAGATCTTGAGCCATCCAACTCTCCTTCAGTTGATTTGCAGAATAAAAGACTAAATTAGAATCATCAAAATCGTACATTAATCATCTAATAAGCTCTAATGATCATCTAACCGTTGATTTAAAGTTTGGATGGTCAATTTGAGCCTAATTAAAAATCAAGCTAAATTTTGCACTTTTAAACGGTTAGATGATCTAATTGAATGCTAAATTAGGGGTCTTTTAGCCAAAATTAGACACTTAACAATAACCTCCATAGATTGGCTTGAATGCCTTTGTAGATGTACCATTTATATGAAATCTAGAAAAAAATTATTTAGTCCTTTGTCCAAAAGCCTAGGAAGGGAATTGGTGGTGGATATGACATTGAAGGGAATGGACTTAAAAGCTTTAATATGACTAATAACACCAACCTAACTTGGTATTTCGTTCTGGTATTTAGATCAAGTGATTGCTCTACAACTTGTATTTTCCCATTCGTATTGTATCTACAATGTAATATTAAGGATGCCACATGTTTTAATGAGTCTATAGCTCCACTGATCATGGATTATGGTGTATATAAGCACTACCAATGGACTCACCTATTCAAAGTGGAAAAGTTTAGTAACTTGCTATGGGGCTCAGATTGGCCTCTAGAGCACTCGACAAGTTACTAGATTAGTGCATGGCTATCAATAAAAGCTCCCAATTTAAATACACCTATTTCCTCTAAGAGAAGTATGTGTTACATTTTTTTTTCTTTTTCTTTTGGGCAATAGATTAAAATTTATTTCACAAGTTGAATGATATTTTTTATTTGTATACACTAGGAGAAAGTTCAAGATTCTATTGACTTTGTTTGTTGCATGATGTTCTTGAATGCTTAAATTTTATTGTTTTCATTTAAGAGCAAGTCGGATAATCAAGTATGAGGATTATTAGAATTGTTTTAAATTGAAATAAATTGGTGAGACTCAGATAGTCTCTTACGTGAATAGAAAGTTAAAATGTTTTTTTCTTTTTTTGTCCACATACATCATTTTTCACCTAGACTTCTTTTTCTCCACAGACATTAGTTTCCAAGTTAGACTCAATAACACACACACACACACACACACACACACACACACACACACACACACACACACACACACACACACACACACACACACACACACACACACACACACAGCAGATACATTGATTTCCCACTTGGATTCTATAGTGTACAAAAATATAGATATAGATTTCCTATGTAAGGGGATCCCTAAGCCATTTTCAGTTACTTCAGTTTCATCATCTCTTCTCTCTTTCTAGGTTAGAGAGTTATTTTGCTTGGTTTTCTAAATATCAAGATTAGTTCTCTCTAGATGTCTAAAGTGAGAGACTCTTTGAGATTATGGGCGAGCTTTTTGTAGTGCAGATCCATAATCTCTTTTAGGCATTAGGCTTGAAAGGTTTATTAGGTAAACTTTCTGTAGCATACTTTTAAGGCTTCTTTAGTTTCTTTGGAGGTTATAGGATGTCTAACTGGGTAAGTCTTTTGTAAACCATAAATGTAACTTCTTTTAGCGTTGGACTTTTTCACAGTTTCTATTTACTGTATGTATATGATATCCATTTGAGTTTTTATTAGCGTGCCTCTGTAGCTTATTTCATATCTATAGTACTTTACAATATTTTTATTCTAAAGATTATCTAAAGGCATTCAGATTTAGAAGACTAACGTACAGACCAATTTCAATCATGCAAACTATTTGAGGTGCATGAGTCTAGCTTAGTCAAGTTCTAGAGATAAAATTGTCATATTCCTTGCACAATTTTGGTAGGCCTCAACTATTGGAAGTAGCACTTTTTGAAGCGTGCTTCTAAGCTAAGTTTCATTGAATTCAATTTTGTGCAAGATCTTTAACATGCTTTAGATTTTCTAACTAAATGAGACTTTTGGATCATAGGTCATCTAAGCACGACCATTGATGTTAATGGTTTACACCTTCTAAAAACTAGATGACCTTCAAGTTATTAATTTCAAAAGATATCCAACAATAATTTTAAGACTATTATAAATTTAAACATTCTTGGGTCATAGCTTTTACAGTTAGGGTAAGTTAAACATTAGGCCAACATATATGCTCTTACAGTTTATATTCTTTTGTATCTGATAGGCCAACATATACCATATTGGGTTCGTTAACTGGAAAATGGCATGTAATGATATTAATCTTTTAAGTAGTTTACTGTTGAAAAACATAAAAGTATAAAACAGGGAGTTGCATGATGTCCTGCCCACTTTTCATAGTGTGCATATCACCAGCCTTGTTTTTTTATGCAAAAGGAGCTCCTACGAAATTTCCATGGTTTTGATCTCTTTTCTTAGACCTAATATCAGTCATATTCTTAAGTTTAGGGGATTGCGCTTTTACTTTTTCAGACCAGAGAAAGTCCTTCAATACTACTCGCATGATTCTTGATCAAATGGATTGGGCAAAGAGGAGGAAAATTGGCCCCCTTCCTCTTGGGATGCAAATGGATATTTACACGGTGCGCTAAATAAAAGGGCATGAATATTATACTAGCAAACTGGGGGTGCGAGTGATACTTGCCTTTATCTTTATTAAAAAAGAGTTTAAGAGCTGATTAGATTTTTGTGCTTGAGATATCTAGAACGACGTCCGGAAGATGATCAACAACCAGAACATGTACTCCGACCCACTGCCTGACTCACTACAATCTTATATCTTGACTAGAGGCCTGAATGCGGAATAGAGTAGCACAAAATTCTGGGATTATTGAATTGCCAATAACTCATTAAAGTTTGAAATAGGGCACTAAAATGTCGTGATTTTTCTTAAATGTCCTTAATTACACATAAAACTTTGTAACCGCATGGGAAAGAAAATTGCTTTTGAGAAGACCACTTGTTTGCTTCAGCAAAGAGGACAAATCTACAAGTGTGCGGCTTTTTTCTTGAAACTTATGGTTTTTCTGCAACATTTTTTTGGAAATGGTTGCAAAAACACAAGCTTCAAGGAAAAAATAAATAAAAAATCCACGTGGCACTTGTATTTGTCAGTCTTGCTCAAGCAAGAAAGTGCCTTTCTTGGTAGTTGTACTGCTCTAATTTTGTTTCTTTGCCTAACAGATGAGGCATATGGGTGCAGTATCATCTCTCGCTATCAGTTTCTCAAATGATATCCTATACACAGCTTCCATTGATACCATGGTTAAAGTATGGCGTATGTCTGATCTAAGATGGATAGAGACGATCCATGCCCACACCAAGGCTATCAACGCAATCATCACTAGCGAAGATAGCACCCTCTACACCGGCTCAGACGATTCGACCATCAAAGTGTGGCGACGCAACTTGTGCCGCGGATATTGCTCGCATTCCCTGGCCGTGACCCTCTCTGCTAAGTCATCACCTGTAAAAGCCCTAGTGCTAGCTCATGATGGTACACTCTTGTATGGTGGGTGCACCGATGGGTGCGTACACTATTGGCACAGGGGCTGGCTAGCGGGCAATTTGCAGTATGGCGGGGCTCTCCAAGGACACAGCCACGCTATCTTGTGTCTTGCTTATGTGGCGAATTACGTGGTAAGTGGGTCTGCTGATTTGACGTGTAGGGTTTGGATTAGAGACGGAGATGGGCAACATAAATGTGTGGCAACTTTGGAAGGACATAGAGGTCCCATAAGTTGTGTTAGTGCATTTGCCGGAGATTTGGCCGGAGGTAAAAAAGAGGAGTGCATGGTTTGCACCGGGAGCGTAGATGGAGATCTCAGAGTATGGCAGATTAAGGATTCCGGCAGCCACCGTCAGGGAACAGAACCGAGCCATGGAGAGTACTTTGAGCTAGACCGTCAGTGAGTATCCCATTCATTTCTAAGATAAACTCATTTCATTATTTGATGTGGCTAGTGGCCGAAATCTTTGATCTTATGGGCCGTACTTTGGATAGGCAATATTTCAAAACTCTTCATCAGATGATTTTCACCTTCCGATTATTGAAGATCTTACTACAGAAGTATCTAAACGTTCTGTTCAGCGACCGATTTCGCAACGAATAGTAGTTTGACTCATCTAGTAGGGAAGATTTCGGTGCATGAACTATTTATCTGGTTATATATGGTCCATAAGTTGAGACGTTTGGGTCACTAAACATCTGGAACCATCCCATATGTTTTTTTTAGCTGCCAAGCTTTACGAACCGCCAATACCACATGAAAAGCTAATTAGCTACATCCAGTCAATCCATGCAAGTCTACATAAGCCACTGTTATCATAACAGGGTACTCAGCAAGGTTAGTTGAGAGAGAGAGAGAGAGAGAGAGAGAGAGAGAGAGAGAGAGAGAGAGAGAGAGAGAGAGAGATTATCTTAAAGGATTTGGCCGAAATGGACATGGTTGAGCTATGAAAGAAACATGATCTTCGCCCGCTAATATCACAAACTTGCTCTCTCCATTCATCCTCCTTAGAGAAATCATTTGATGCTGATTCGCGCTCTGCTACTGCAATTCAATCCCATGGAGATCCTGAGCCCTACGATCCTGCCTCTTCTTCACATAATGGAATATGATGTGAAGAAGTATTCGTAAGCCGAGAACAATGCCGATGATCATTAAGATCAATAGAATGTAAGCCTTAACGGAGTGAAAGCGTTTGCACCCCCAAAGGACCCAGATGCAAGCCATTTAACCAAAATGTAGAAAGAGAAATTCTCTATGAAGAATGATGCTTAAAAGAGTCTACATGGATGACTTTGTGGGTTCTTTTCTTTTCTTGTTTGGGATGAGTTTCATGAATGTTTTGTTCTTATTCCTTCCTTAAGGAGATAGAAAAGGCTACTGTTTCAAATTTGGTACGAGTCTAAGGATCTCAAGTGGCCCACTTGTGCATAATTGGCCCTTCTGATGGTTCATCGAGCCCGTTCATCTGATTTTTTTTCTCATTGGATATCTACTGGGCAAACATCATATTGATTGGCAATTCTAGCAGCCAAAAGAGTGGGTTTTTTAGGTGCTAGAACTAACCCGTCGGTTTGAATTTGAACAACAATATATGGACCTACCCCCGAGAATGAAACAAGGGGGCGGGTTCAACCAAAGGGAGGACTCATCAGACCTATGCATGTAGAATTTTGCATCACGGAACTTCTTATCATGATTGCCCAATTGGTGGGCCGACATTGCAATTGGGCAATGGAGAGCGTATTCACAAAGTTCAGGAATAAATTGGCAAGGCGTAAATCCAGAAATTTCAGCAGTGATTTGTGAAATATTGGAGAAAATGAGGAACAATTCATTTTTCAGATGTGAATTTAAGTTTTAGCTTGCAATTTTCACTTAGTTGTACCAATAATAGTTGAGAATTTGGCAAACTGTTTGTGAATTTTGAGTTTATAAAATAAATATATGTTAATTTCTTAGTATTTGCTTTGAATTTAGAATTTGTAAGGACTTCTGAATTGTTTGGGAAAAATTCAGGGCAACTAAAAAAAGGGACTTCTTAAAAAAAATTCAATTATTTGGATAATATTGTGATTATGATGGAGAGTTATATAATGGATGTACATATTTTCTAGATAATATGATCCCACTTTACCTTTTCTTGATCACACCCATTTATTTGATTTCTCTAACTTTCCATATCATGTATCTTAAACGCGACCATGATCATATGATTCTAATATTTGAAAAATGTGCTTTCATTCATTGAGTGTAAACCACTCTCTAAAAGTATTTTTGAGTACATTTTTAAGATATTGTACTCTAATCCACACTGTTTTAGGACTAATAGTCATTCAAAGTCATAAAAATCAAACGACAGGTCTAATCAACCAAAGATGAGACTATATAGTAAAAGTGGAAGTTGTATTGCAACTTCCTTGTCCTGACTTGAAGGATTGAAGCATTCCTCTTAGGATTCTAATATATTGGAGCATTGCTATTTTATTTGAAAACAAAGAAACCAAACTACTTAGTCTTGGGGAAGTCCATGTATATCCCCTTCCCACAACTCAGAAGTAAAATTAGTATATTCTAATTTATTTGAAAACAAAGAAACTAAATTACACAGTTTGGAGGAAGTCCACGCATGTGAAAACCCCAATTGTTTTGGAATTAAATGAAATTTTTACAAAAATCGAGGTAAAATATTATATTTAATATAATATTATTTTTTTAAAAAAGAATTAAGTCTTGAAACATAGATATTTGGAATCATACTTAGAAAACTGATCAGAATGATTATAAGCACGCTAAAATTTGAACTCAAGTGAAAAATCTTTATTTTTTCTTATTTTTTGTGAATTTATATTGATCCATAGGGGTAAAATGGTCATTTTACTTTTGTGTGGGGTCTACAAAAGTTAGGTAGGTTGGGGGACAGCCAGCGCAAGGAATATCAATAATGAAGAATAAACATGATGAGAAATCTCTTTTGAATTTAATTAGAAAAGTGAAAAAATTATTTAAATAAAAATAATTAAAATTTTAAATAAAATAATACAAAATTAACCCTATAAATACCTCTCCTACAGATTGCACGAAATTGCAAAATATCCCCTAGACTCTTCTCTCTCTCCCTCTCTCTTTCTCTCTCCTTTTCCTTTTCCTTTCCTTTTTCTCTCTCCTCTTTTCAGCAGAAGCAGGGGTCCCCAAACGCGCTTGGCACAGGAACCAACCTGTCCCCGAACCCACCTTCCAGCCAGAACCCACCAACAACCACACCAACTAGGGTTTTTCCCAGGCCAAAAAAATCGTCCCTGATCTCTGACAAAATCACCGACTTAGGGAAGCAGGGGTCCCCACACGCGCTTGGCACAGGAACCAACCTGTCCCCAAACCCACCTTCCAGCCAGAACCCACCAACAACCACACCAACTAGGGTTTTTCCCAGGCCAAAAAAATCGTCCCTGATCTCTGACAAAATCACCGACTTAGGGACCTAGATTCCGGTTTCCCTCATTCCCTTCTCCATTTCCCATCTTCCCATTTCTTCTCCATTTTCTGCAAATGGCCCAGCTGCGAAGATTTAGTGGTGAGCATAGACAATGGTCTGCACCCACCGAAAATTGGAAAAAATCCCTCATCTCTAGCTCTCTTCTCTGCTTTAGACGGGATCCAGGTAGGTCCTTCAAAAACCCCCTGTTTTCCCCTTGATTTCAAGCAAGATCACCATTGAATTTGGTTTACTGGCGACTGAATCACCGGTGGACCAAAATTCAGTGACCTAAGTTGAAATCATCGGTAAATCAATGCGATTTTGAAATTTTGAATTGTTGGATTGGTTCAGAGGACCCCAAAACCCCTAGATTTGCATTCATAGTGAGATTTAAATAAGATCTAGCTGTTGAACTAGGAGCTGTTGATTTGATGGTCCAGATTGGACCGTCTCCACAGATCTCTAAGATTTGACTCTATGACACACCTAGGGAGACACAAAATGATGCTCGACTTGGGCAAGCCTCTGCACGTGCTCACTCATGTGTAGTGTCTGAGGTGCGGTCGCATAAAACTATGATGCATGCAATGTCCTGGTGACAATGACGTGCACCGCCCTCATTTTGTCTCATTCTAGTAGTCCAGATCAAATCTAGACCATCAAAATAGATCTGAAACTTAAAATGCAATTCAGAGCTCATTTTAACTCCAAATCAAGATCTGAAAGAAGCTATGGATCCCTAGTGAAGAGTAGAATCTAATGAAAATATAAAATTTAGGTTTTATTTATTGTAAAATTTTGTAAATCACAAAAAGTGATACTAATACCTAAGGTCAATCGAATTTGGCATGACAAAACTTGGATTTTTGATTCGTTAGTGATCTAGTGATAAGAGAACATGGAATCAAGAGTTGGATGTGACTGATCTGGGATAAATTAAGAAATTTAACCTTAATGGAAGAGAAATCTTAAAAATTATCATGGATTTACTTTATCTGACTAATCAAGCATAATTAGAAACTATGAATCAGTATGGATGACGATCTAATGATAAGATCATGAGAAATAAATGGCTTGATGTGGCTAATTTGGGATTGATTGAGATCTATACCCTTAATTTTGATAAAATGGCTTAAGATCTTCTTAATCCGTTGGATTAAGAAAGATTAGATCATGTGATGAGATACATCAATGATCTAGTGATGATATCAAATTAAGAGAATGTGATAGATATGAATAAAAATGAAAGATCAATATCTAAACCCTTAATGGGATGAAAAGTGATTAAAATATGATCATGGGATCAAAATGGACAAATAAGATATATCAAATGAGCATGTTAATTATTATATTCTATTATAAATGTTCTTTTATTTGTTTAGTAGATTTCATTATTAGATTTATTTATTTACCCTTTAATGTTCTTGTTATGTAAATTATATGAAAAATGTAATTAAATGAAAATAAATATTGATAAAAATTTGCAATGAATATGGACATTGACTTAATGATAGTAAGGGCTATAGTTAGCAGGATAATATAAGGAATATCATTTCCTTGGCCAAAATTAGGAGAATAATAAACCCCACAAATGACATTTTAAATGTTTATGGATTTAATTAAAATCAAATAGCAAAGGTACTTAGGGTTGAATGTTCATAGGAATCTTATGAAGGTTGAGCTAAGGGCACCTCAGTAAATGCTAACCATGGTAGTTAAGGGGGTTCTCTAATAAAGCCTCGCTCTTCCCCCACCATTTGATGATGTTTGTGAGGTCTAAAAGTGTGACATCCTGAGTTTTTCAACACTTTTTCATAAAATCTTTTGTAATTGTGGGGCCCCAAGTTTAAAAATATATATTTAGAAATCAAATAGAGAAAATCAAGTTTCATAAGAAGACCTTAAAAATCTCGAGTGCCGTTTTTTGCTTTTCTTTTATAAAAACAATCCAAAGATTTTTAGAAGAATGAATATCACATTCCTATAGAAAATTTGGCAGAGTCTCCTCTGTATTTTGGACATCGTGCATTTAACACATGCAATGTGATAACCTAGTAAACACAATATATGCTCAAAATAAATAATGAAGACTTTATCTCCCTCCAAAAATCCATCCACACACATGTCTATTTAAATTTAAATAAAAAGAAACATTTTTATAGTGCCAAAAGGCTAGGACAAAAATCAAAATCCCCAATACTGCCCCAGTCACAGCCATAACTCCATAGTTCCAATTTACATTCCCACATGTAAATGAAGTAAAGTCATTAAGTGAAATGTATGTCAATTTCACAAAGAAATCAACTATAATTGCAAACCTGTTTATTATACTTGTCATGTTCTTCTCTTTAGTTCTTTATCATAATCTTCTGCTCCATTTTCCTTGTTCTATTTCTTCAGACTTAAGACATTGTAAACAATTTACATTGTCTTAGCAAGCTTGCTTTTGTGTAGGTAGTTTCATCATCAAAATCATGAGTTTATTTAGTTTTAATCTAGCAAGAGACATACAATCATATGTTACACAGTTGATAGAATATGATGCAACAATAAGTGATATGATAAACTCTGAAATCTCAATCATGATTTATAAATCAATATCATGCCAAACTAAATCAATTATCAGTACCAATAATAACCTTTATAAGGTATTTTAGAAAATATGAAAGATCACTAAAACTCACAGTATGCATCATCTCGTAAAGATACCCATCCAAACTGTATAGTAAATCATAGTTACAAGCTAATAAATGAAAAGCATTTAAATCATAAAATGCTTCAATAAAATCAATGTGTCTAAGTAAACACAAACATATGAATATATCCATAAGAACTTCTTTGAGGTCTAATGAGTGTAGGAACACTCTAAATCTGGCCACCTATCATTGGTTATAAGTACTCATTATAGACCTGAAATACCAAGGTGCCACACACCTGCGCTATCGCGCAATATGCATATGAACCTGAAAATAATAGAACCTCTGTGCAACAGACAAGAACCAATCAAGTTCATGCTATCATGCCAATACCAAGTGGATAGACTCCCTTGCTTCGTGATAATGGAAAACACAATGCATAAGCCATGACCTATCCATGATGACATGAGCTTGAATTCGGCCCGGTATCCCCCACACATATACAATTTCAGAAGAAAGAGGATGATCAGTCCTCAATCTTCCTAGCACAAAATCCACCAATCCCAATATGTCCGTGATAACATAATCATAATAGTCATCATCACATGCCGATATAACCAATAAAATCATAGAAATCCATGCAATTTAAATCTCATGACACAATATAGCCACATAAAAGCAACCCTCCCCATGAGTTTAGTTTGAAGATTCTACATTCCTCATTATTTCATAATTCATGAAGTCCACATAGTTTTAAATATATTTTCATGCATAAGTTCACAATCTGATAGCAAAACAACATGGCATATCAAACCAGTAAAATGCATGATGTACAAATATGCAACTGCATCAATTAAAAAGAATCAGAATTCCAAATCATTAGTATTTTGAAACATGATAGAGAAAATCATCAAAGGTTTTCATAATTCACAAAACAGACCGATGTTAAAACTACCTACCTCCTTGGCAAATTTTCCACTAGTTCTTCCCTTTTAGGTTTAGCTTTAAATTTAACTTCAATTTGGTCAAACCGCGCCTGAAATTGTGTAACACATCCAACATCTGAATCCCCACATCAACATAAAATCATATAAGCATCTAAATCATGTTTAAATCCAACTAGTGTATAAAATGTGCTTTTTCATAATCTTCACCATTTGTATATTAGATTATTCATCTGAACATAATCCTACTATTCAGATTAAACCCTCAAATTTCATATAATTTCTCAGTTTCTTAAAAATTTGCACCCTGATCTTAAGATTCAAAGTATCTTAACCTAATAAAGGGCAAGGTATGTGATTGTAATATCTTCAATTTTTAATCTTAAATTAGTAACAAAATAAATTAATTAAATTAAAAAAATGCATGCATAGAATTTAGTTTTGAAACCATAAAAACTAGAAAGTACATGTCGATAAGAATTGAACGATATAAAAAACGTAAAAAAATGAAGGTCAGATGAGTGAGATATGACCATTTTAAGTTACAAGGGTAATTTAGTAAATTGTCAGGGATGCAAATTTGAGGAGGTTGTTTTGATAATGGCACCCTTTTTTATTCCCATTCTAGCTCCAATGGAGGAAGGCAGTGATATGCCTTTCCTTGCAATGAAATCAAATCTATAACTATAAAAAGGAGTTTCCCCGTCCATTCCTACACCAAACAACCAGAGGAACCCCCCATGTTTTTCCTTTGCACACTTCTAAAATGAACGAAACTTTGCAAGCATTAGAGGACTTTGATCTCCACTCTGAGGTTCTAATTAGGTAAGCCACACACTCTAACTTATTTTTTACATCATTTCCCAACTTTCCCCTCTCAGATTTGGGCTGGATCTGGGCTGAATGGCCGTTGGATGGCCTAAGAAGTTAAAACTGTGGAGCATGGTTAGACCCACATTAAGGACACCTCAGATGGTACATCTAAGCCATTCATTGTGATCTTTGGACCTAAAGACCTTAAGAATGGTGAAAACAGATAAAAAAATCGGAGCATCTGGGTCTCCGATCAAGCCAAAAGAAAGTGGACGACTCAGGTTCATCATCCCTGATGGACGCAGCCTAAGATGTCCACCAGGAAGCATAGGTGAAGAGAAGACAAGTATAAATATAAGTATATAATTTACCCTTTGGATATGTATCTGTAGTTACTACAATTGGACTATGGGCTGTGACTGGATAGACCTGGGAAGACAATTATGATAACCGAAATTTTCAAAACTACTTTGTTCGTCTTGAAAGCAAATGGCACTCGGGGTTTTTTCTAAATGAATTTAAAATAAAATATTTTTCTATTGCATTGCATTGTCTTCATAAAATTGTTTTCAAATAGGGATTTATCCTGCCTTAGGAATTAATTTTGTATTTAAAAATGAATGTGAAAACCCGGGGTCGTCACAATTGGTATCAAAGCTTAGTTTTATCCTTTTACAGCCAGTCCTGCATGTCCAAAAGTCATATGCGATTAGAATAATTAATAAAAAGAAGTCTTACAAAGTTTCGTTCATTTTAGAAGTGTGGAAAGGAAAAAGAGGGGGCTTTTCTCTAGTTGTTTGGCGTGGGAATGAAAGGAGAAACTCCTTTTTATAGTTATAGATCCGATTTCATTACAAGGAAAGGCAGATCACCGCCTTCCTCCATTAGAGCTAGAATGGGAATGAAAAAGGGTGCCGTTATCAAAACAACCTCCTCAAATTCGCATCCCTGACAATTTACTAAATTACCCTTGTAACTTAAAATGGTCACATCTCACTCATCTGAGCTTCATTTTTTATGTTCTTTATATCGTTCAATTCCTATCGACGTGTACTTTCTAGTTTTTATGGTTTCAAAACCAAATTCTATGCATAAATTTTTTAATTTAATTAATTTATTTTGTTACTAATTTAGGATTAAAAATTGAAGATATTACAACTCCAGATACACATCTCTATTTGTTCCAACCCGCTTGGATTCTCTGGGTAACCTCCCTCTCAATCTCTCCACTCTCATGGATCAATGATCCTAAGTACCAAAAGTGGTCTTTCACGGGGACTTCTTGGTTATCAATCATGACTGGTGTTTCGCTCCTACTCTCCTTGCTAAAATTACATTCCATATGTTCTGTCTTAGTTCGGCTAATTTTTAATCCTTTAGATTTTAATGTGTCTCTCCATAACTCTAGCTTTATGTTTACACCCTCCCTTGTCTCATCAAGTAGGACTATATCATCTACAAATAGCATGCACCAGGGAATCTCCTCGTGCAAATGTTTTGTTAACTCATCCATAACTAATGTGAAGAGGTATGGACTCAATGCCGATCCTTGGTGCAATCCTACAGTGACAGAAAAATCATCAGTCACGCCACTAGTGGTCTTAACATTTGTTACCACTTCCTCATACATATCTTTAATTATGTCTATATACCTCTGAGAAATCGCTTTACCACTCAACACCCTCCATATTCACTCTCTAGGGACTCTATCATAAGCTTTTTCTAAGTCAATAAAGACCATATGTAAGTCATTCCTCCTCTCCCTATATTTCTCTACTAATTGTCTTAGTAAGAAAATAGCTTCCATGATCGAGATCCCAGGCATGAAACCAAACTGATTCTAAAATCCCTATATTTCATGTCGTAGCCTCTTCTCAATCACTATTTCAAAAAGTTTCATGGTGTGGCTCATAAGTTTGATTCCTTGATAATTAGTGCAGCTCTGAATGTCTCCTTTATTCTTATAGATTGGTACAATAGAGCTTTTCCTCCACTCATCAAGCATTTTCTTCGATTTTATAATCTTCTTAAACAGCTTAGTTAACTAAACTACCCCAATATCTCCCATATGCTTCTAAATCTCTATTGGTACACCATCAGGCCCCTTAGCCTTTCCTGATTTCATCTTTTTCAAGGCCTCTTTTACTTCAAGTATTCTAATCATACGTTCATATCTATAATATCCAATGTTATTTAGATTTATAGTATTTTCAATCCCTTTATTCTCAGAGGCATTGTCATTTAACAATTTTTGAAAGTATGTTTCCTACCTTTGTTTGATCTCATCTTCTTTAACTAATACCCTTTGATCATCGCTTCTAATACACCTAACATGATCTAAGTCCTTACCCTTCTATTATCTTACTTTTGCAAGTTTAAACACATCTTTCTCACCTTCTCTTGTTCCTAATCTATTATAGAGCTCATCATATGCTTTAAGTTTAGCCTCACTTACTATTCTCTTAGCAGCGTTTTTAGCATTCTTATATTGTTCATAGTTTTCATTATTTCTAATCTTCTACCATGCTTTAAAATGCATTTGTTTTTCTTTAATAACTTTTTGCACTGTTTCACTCCACCACCATGTTTCTTTTGCTAATAGCCTTTTACCTTTAGATACGCATAAGACATCTTTTTTTGCCACTTTCTTAATGTACTCAGCCATATTGGTTCACATGGTATTTACTTCTGTTTCATAGTTCCAATTTCCTTCTACCATCCACTTATTTTTGAATAAGGTTATTTTCTCTCCTTTTAAGTTCCAACACTTAGTTTTAGGATGTGAGGTTAAACTCTCACTAGGTATCACCTTATAATCCTTACATATAGATCATTCATTATTCCTAAGTAGAAAAAAAGTCAATTTGGCTTTTATGAAGTCCACTTTTAAAGGTTATTAAGTATTCGTCCCTCTTCTTAAAGAGTGTATTTGCAATGGACAGGTTATATGATAAAGCAAAATCGAGGATATTCTCCCCCATCTCATTTCGTTCACCTATACCATACCCTCCGTGTATTTTATCATATCCTTCTTTATCTTTTCCTACATGGTCATTTAAGTCTGCTCCTATAAATATCCCCTAAGTGTTGGGAATTTCTTGTATGACTCCCTCCATATCTTACCAAAATTGTCTCTTGATTATATCTTGTAACCCTACTTGTGGTGTGTATGCACTTGTAACATTTATAATCTGCTGTCGAAGAATAATAATAATAATTATAATTCTATCACTGATTCTTTTAATATCCATAACTTTATCCTTTAATTCCTTATCCACTATTATTCCTACTCCATTTTTATTATTTTCCTTTCCTACATACCATAATTTATACCCATCTATTTCTCTAGCTTTAGCCCCTTTCCACTTGGTTTCTTAGATACAAGCGATGTTGACTCTCCTACGCTTCATTGCGTCTACTAACTCCAAACTCTTACCTGTCAGTGTCCCTATATTCCATGTAGCGATTTGAATCTTATTTTCTATAGATACCCTATTTACTATCCCCTTTCTCGACCTCCATGGTATGAACCCATGTCCACTTTTCACTGCACCTGGGTTCTAATGCAGCGCGTCGCTTTCGAGGGGACGCTCTAGCAGCCCTTGCCCACTTTTCACTACACTCGAGATCCGATGTAGCGCATCGCTTCTGGGAGAAAGCCTTAGCAACCCTTGCCTATTTTTCACTGCACCCAGGATCCGATGCAGCGCATTGCTTATGGGGAACACCCTAGCTTGAGGGAATGTCAATTTTCGATTCATGTCATGTTGGGGTTGCCATAGTTTTAAAAAGCTAAAGATGATTCCATTTCTTCCTTACAAACTAATACAAATGCATATTTATTTGCAAGTAGAAAAGAAATAACAAATTCATCTTCACCTTAACCCTTGTCGGCTGGCTACCTGACTCAAGGGTGGCCATATTTTAAGAAGTTGGAGATTATTTTCATTTCTTCCTCACAAACTAATATACAAATGCATATTTATTTGTAAGAAACAAATAACAGAGTCATCTTCAACTTCCCCCTTCCCCCTTGCCGCTGCCACCTGACGCAAGACCCTCCTCCTTTTTCATCCAGGCTTGAGACCAACTGTAGAAATTAAATAGAAGTAATTTTCAAGGTTAACTTTACTAGATTGAGACCATAATTATATGTATAGAACTTTTAATCTAAGAGATCCTGAAGAAAATCATCAAGGAAAACTTTAAGGAGGAAGATGGCAATTCAACCATGAACATAGTAAGTGGACTCTGTTATAGATACGAGACTTTTGACATGAGTATCAATATTGCCAAAAATTCGAAGGACAATTTTATGTGAATAAAGCCTCTAAAACGAGAACATTCGATCTATGATGATAGATTCACCATAAACATTTGACATGATTCTTCGAGAAGAAAATTCTCTGATGGAAATCAATAATAGTTAGGAGATCATAATGTACTAGTATCATTGAGGGAAGATGCTACTTGATTTGTTTTCATAGTTCTATTATGAATGTAAACATCGGTTGAGGAATCAAGTCACCTATGAAAAGTGAAAGACAGTTGGAATTCGAAGTTCGGAGACTAGTATTGAAACACCTTTCCAACTAAAGGATATGGTATGGAGAAAGCTTTTATTATTAATATAAAGAGATGATGAGTGATACTGTATCAATTATAGAAGTTTCATGAAGAAAATATGGAGCAAAGTGAGACAAAATAGAAAGAGTGTAACCTTTTGGGACTCTTACCAGCAAGGTGCAATCAACCTTAAGGAGGAGACTTGAATAATTAAAAGATCACTAGATAAAGGACAAGAGGAAAAGGAGACTGTCCTATTAATAAATCAGCAAGAAAGGGACTAAGAATCAGAGCACGCAGCGGAAGCGGCCCTTAAGTACTTAAAGTAGGTAGAAAAGATATGCTAAATTTTAGAGACATTTAAGGCCCTTGTGGAAGGAATTATGAGGATGATAAATTGAGCATGTTCATGGAATTGGTTGCAAGATAACATAGAAAATAAATTTAATTACAAACTCCTCTTATTATTGACCCAATTAAGGGATTAGATGAGAAAATTATGAAATGAAGTAAAGAAATTTTCTTAGTCTGAGTTCTAAGGGAGAATACATTCACCAATTACATGTTTGTCATTTACTAAATTGTTATAGATTATTTATTTTAGAAATTAATATCTATAATTAACTATATTAATAGGTGGAAAAATTTTCTATTTTACTTAAATATGAAATTGAAGAATTTGTGAGAGGTAGTTGTATAATTAGATTCTACGCTTGAAATGGAAACCAATGCCTTAAAGAACACTGAAAAAGGAGTTCGTATAAAGAAGTTATAAGCCCTGAAAGGCGGAGGGCAGTTTGGTAATTTGAACACAAAAACAATAAGGACCGAAAACGTAAGGGGTCATTTTGATAATGACACCCCTCCTTCTCCACCGACCTCTCCACTGCCATTCCCTTCCAGCTGTCACACTGCACTGCTTTGCAGTGCGGCACCAAAAAAAATGGCAACATGGCCATGGGATAGCATCGCTTTTCCCCTCCTATAAATTTCTCCACTCCCCCCCCCCTTCCATCACCATAATTTCTCCAATCAAATCCGGTTCTCTACCATCTCCGGCAAGGAGGGTTTCAGCTGGCAACTCAGGCGTGCAACAGGTGCCATCTCAGGTTCCTAAGTATGATCCACTCCCCACTCTTCTCCTCTCTCTTCTCTCTTCCCTCTCCCTTTTCCCCAAGATCCCGACCAAATATGGTCTCACTAGGCAATGAATCGTAAATGAAACCAGTGGATGGTGGATCTGTTGCAGATCCACCGCCTGGGCAGCTCGGATGAGAGATCTGAGCCACCCAATGCATTCATGGGACCCTAAAACCCCAGAAAACCCAGGACAGTCCATGCATTATGGCATCCTGGGCATTGATCCAGGGCTGGGATGGTTGGACGATTTAGATCGAACCACCCCATCCAGGCCTCCTTGCGCGCTCATAATGCGGGACCAGGACGCACGCCCTGGGGCGTCCTTCAGGCGTGTGCGGTTGTGCGAGTGTGGTTGCGATTCCACCAGGATGCACATGCGTCTTGGAAATCGTGACGCGCCGACCCAGTATTGTTAAATCTGGTTCGTACGTTGATGCACGACATTAAAAATGCAATTAAGGAGGCTATATAACTCCGATTAATGATCTGAAAGAGCCATTGCTTTTGTATTAACGACGTAAACCTAATAATACTATAAAATTTAGAATCATTGGACTATTTCATGTGACTATAGCCTAAACATTATAAAAATCTCATAGATCTATGAGATCAAAGATGATCAATGCTCATAGATTGACCCATTAGGTATGTTAGGAGATCAATATACTTAGATCAAACCTAAATCATATATATCAACCATTAGAAGCCCACGAATCAAAAGATCTATAGCCTATAGTATAGATCTAGCCATTGATATGTGAATCTACTTGATAATGTAAAAAAAATAGAAAATAACACTTGGATTCTTATGACCAAATAACATACAGGACCTCACCAAGGTGCTCTATGACTCAAAGACTCTAGTTGAAGAGAAATGTGATCTAAGTAACAAATGATCGAGGTAGGTAGTCTGATACTGTTAAGTTTTTTAAATGCATTCCTAAACTCTAATTGATGTATTTAATCTTGATGACCATGTTTAGTGTGCTTTTTGTGATATGATATTCTCATAATGAGTATGCGAATTTTCCTTATGATCTTAAATGCAATTGCTTGCATTGAATTGATTTTCTAAATGCATTGCTAGCATGTTTTGAAACTCATTGCATAGATTGCCTGATTTACGATGGTTGAGATTTGGACGGTTTATAGATGCTTTTTGGGCTATTGAGTGTGGTGGGCACTATGCTGAGAGGTTGTACGAGGTTGGCCTCCCAGCCTCTACCACAAAAAATGGATGGTATCATTGCCAAAATCGCATTGTCCCATCCTAACTGCTCTGGTAAATAGGGACGACCACTGGAGGTGTTCAAGGCACCCTTTTCGAGGATGCCGTAGTCGCCGTGGAGGTTATGGTAGGTTGGTCTCTAGATACAGGAGCCACACGATTCCAGCTGTGCTGATCATGAGCATAGTTGGGCCTATGATTTCAGTTTTATCGATATGCATATAGCATTGAGATAGTCATATACGAGTACTGGTGACCAGTTGGCTTGATGTGTTCGCCAACCCATCAGCTAGATGTGTTTGCCGAGAGATCCATGGGCATGATATCTATAGTGATTCTATCATCTGCTTTGACCGATTACTATTTTAAGAATTTCATGATGATGATTAGTTTACGATTCATTATATGATTTTTGTGATAGTTATATAGTTGATTTCAATAAAAGCTCTCATGATTGGAAATGTACAAACAAGCTTATGATTCATGCATAAAAATGTATGTTTACATAAAGTGAAAATTGAATGATGTTTCACATGGAAAGCCTCTTTTGAAACCATGTATGTTGCATGCCGTGTTTTCAAAATAGTAGTATCAGATCACCTACTGAGTATGAGGAATACTCACCCAAATATATTATTTTTACAGATTAGCTCCACACAGCATTAGAAGAAACATCATAAAATGTTAGTGCTACGATCAAGTGAATGAAGAGAAGACAAGTATAAATGTAAGTATATAATTTACCCTTTGGACATGTATCTGTAATTACTACAGTTGGACTGCAAGCTGTGACTGGATAGACCTGAGAAGACATTTATGATTACTGAAATTTTCAAAACTACTTTGTTCGTCTTGAAAGCAAATGACACTCGGGGGTTTTCAAAATGAAGTTAAAATAAAAGATTTTTTCGCTGCATTGCATTGTTTTCATAAAATTGTTTTCAAATAGGGATCGATCCTACCTTAGGAATTAGTTTTGCATTTAAAAATGCATGTGAAAACCCAGGATTGTCACAAAATGTCCTCCCGCCAGTGCAAACCAGTGTAAATTTTGATTTTTGATTTGAAATGGTTTTTTTTTTTTTAGATTATAGATGCTACAGAAGCCTGATCTTCAATTCAAAATCGAAAGGTCTGTTGGAACTGTCTCAATGATGCATACATGATTTTAGTATTAGAATCTTAATCTAATCATGTCTAGTTAGGTCAAATTCATTAAATAGTATGAAATCACTTAGATCTGGCCAATCAAAGGATGATCAGGCCCTAGGACTTGAACAACTAAATAATATATGGTACTAATTAAGGGTCTTAAGGATTAGATTAGGTTTATTTACTCTAGTAATTGATCCAGACCATTGCTTTGACCTAAATGTTAAAAATTTGTTGATCTAAGGATGATCTGACGGTCAGATCAAGGTGTAAACTTTAGATACACACAAAAATGAGCAGATGAACATGATATAGAACTGATTAATAACAAGTGAGATTAGGATTAAGGACCAAATCATAAATAGAGATCTTAGAGAACGATCCAATAGTTGGATCACTATAGATTCAATTGAGATGAAATAAATAACATAAAATTGTGATTTATGACGGGTGCTCTCACCCGATTGATGTCATGCTAGGAGGAATTAGGGCCGATGTTGATGTTTAACAGCAAGTGCACGGGCTATTATAGTGTAGCTTATGCAAGTACGGGTCGATCCCACGAGGACTTGATTTAAAATGATGGATTTTTAAATAAAATTTAATTAATAAAAGAATAAAATAAAGAGTATACCATAAATAAACTAACAATAAAATAAAATCTAGATTTATTCAATTGTTGCAATTTACATAATTATTTATTCAAAAGAAAACAGAAAATGAACTAAATAAGTTGTCCTAGATATCACTGTCCATGGATAGTCAGAATGTGGATAATGTAAAACTAGGATATTTAGGGACACATAAGTAAATAAAATAGGGACCCAGATGGAATTAAAATGAGGACACAGTTGGAATTCGACAGATCTGACAAGGGCAGAATTGGAAATTTTCCAGATTTCTGGTTTTAATCGAAAACCAGGAAAACTCGTTGAGGGGAAAACCGGAGGAGATGGGGAAGAAGGAAGAAGAAGGAGGGAGAAGAAAAGAGGGAAAGGGAGAGGAATTGGTCGGAGAAGAAGAGGGGAGAGAGAAAAGGAGGAGGGAAAGAGAGGAGGAAGGAAAAGAGAGTGGGGAAAACCCAATATGGGTTTTTCGTCCCTGGATCGGCCGTTTGGGTCTGTTGGCTAGTGAAGCAGAACAGGGGCAGACCGGTTTTGATCGTGAGGTTGTTTGGCAGTGCTGGGTTTTGTCCGTTGCTAGAAAAGAGAGAGCAGAGAAGGCGAAATGGTGGAGAGCGAGACTGAAAGACGCAGAGAGAGGTTAAGAAATAGAGGGTGCGTGTGGGACGAGAGAGAGAGAGAGAGAGAGAGAGAGAGAGAGAGAGAGAGAGAGAGAGAGAGAGAGAGAGAGAGAGAGAGAGAGAGAGAGAGAGAGAGAGAGAGAGAGAGAGAGAGAGGAATGGGTAACCGTAGACGGGGGAGAGAGAGATAGAAAAGGATTCGTGAACAAAAGAGGCTGGAGATAGCAAGGGAGAGGGTGGCGTGGAAAGCAAAGAGGAGGGAGAGAAGAGGGGATTGAGAACAAGAGGGAGTAGAGAGTGAGAGAGATATGCGTGGAAGAGAGTTGAGAAGAAGAAAGATAAGGAGGAGGGAGAGACTCAGTCGGCCTAGCAGAAGAGGTGAGGAACGTGAGAGAAGAGGTGGTGAGAAAGTGGAGTAGGGAAGGAACGCATGGTGAGAAAGAAGGATAGAAGAGAGAATTGGAAAGTGGGGGTGACGGGTTTGGTGCTAAAGAGAGATGATGGCTAGAAGAAGGGAGAATCCAGCCAAGAGAAGAAGACTAGAGAGAGGGCTAGGCGTGAAGGAGAATGGAGGAAAGAGGGAGTGAGGGCAAGAGAAGAGGGGGAAAGTTGGCTAGCCCCAAAAGAGAGGGAAAAACAGTGTGTCTCTAGAGGAGAAATGAAAATATAAGAAGAGGGAGAGAGAGACGTGAAAGAGAGGGAGATAAGGGGGAGAAACGTGTAGGAGAGAGGGGGATAAGAGGGAAAGAGAATAGAGAGGAGAGATAAGAGATAAGAGAGAGGGAAAAGATGGATAAAGTTGGGTGGGGTCCACTAGCATTCCAGTCTTGTTAGAACTCTGGAGTCTTCAAATTTCTTCTATTTCCAGGAACTGTACATCTGATATTTGTGATTTGATCTGGATTGTCCACGCTTGAGTCGATTGATCTGTAATGCACATGACCCAATTAGCATAATCTAAACCGTTCATTTTTCCTTTGATTAGCTTTGATGATCATTTGATCGTTTATTTTGCAATTCAATGGTTGGATGGGCAATTAAAGCTAAAATGAAATATTTTATGCAAAATCTTGAAATTGATGACCTAGATGCTCTAATTGAACACTAAATTAGGGGTATTTTGACCAAAATTGAACACTTAACAGCCAGTCACCCTCCAAAATTATGATGCGAATGTGATGTGATAGACACCTGCCCACAGATGGCTTTTGGTAGGAGTTTGGTAACATGAATAGTCCACACTACTAGTCCGGGCAGGGATAGACGTTAAGTCTCCCGTTATAGTGTCGACGTGGAGCGACGATGGTTAAGACCCTAGAGAGGTTGCCACTGCGGCATGAAGATCCATACTCTTATTTTGTATGCTTGCATAATGAGCATGAATATGTTATTATATGCCTGGGTGTGACGACACTCAGAGGATTGATATGAGTACTATGATCTGTTATACTAGTATATGAGACACTAGTGGGACCCACGTACCTTGGGTGCCCTGTTTGTTATTGTATGCTCATTTACATCGGATCATATCCTATTTTACATCCATGAGATGCATGTTTCATCACATATAATGTTTTAAGACTATATAGGCATTACTGATTATACTAAGAATTTCATTTATAATTGACCTACACATTTGACTATATTGGCATTACTTATGATACTTAGAATTTCAATGGTGACCACTTGATTTGACTGATAGATAGCTCGACATGAGTGGTTGGATGGACTACAATTTGAACCTATTTTATGGACTATATATCTTTATTAGATGGATTTGATTATGACATTATATATATTATGGACATGTCTTTAAGTATGGTGGAATATTATGATCGATAGACCCTGGGCCACATTATTATGTTTTTGGAGATTATTGTTTTAAAAATAAAGGGGGTGTTGGATTTGATATTAGTATTGTCTTAAAATTATTTCTGCGTACTTATATTTATCTTTTAATCATGGTTGTGATGTTTTGGAAAAAAGGAGATACACCTTGAGGTTTTTTAGTAAATGTTCTAATAAAGTAATTAATAAAATCTATTGATTTTGGGATCCCGACTATAATTTTTATTATTATAAATAAAAAATGTTACAAAAACTCGGGGTGTTATAGTTGGTATCAGAGCCTAGTCGATTCCATCATAATCATTATAAAGGTCCACTTATATGTAGATGACAATCCATGAATTGTGGTTAAAGAAGAACTAGGAGAGAGGAACTTACACTTAGTGATATTTAAATCCTTGACAAAGGACTCTTCAAAGAAGGACAAGGTCTACCCTTGCTACGCCAGTTGCCCCACCTACTAAGTCCTTTGATCAAGGGGATCGCGAAGCTAAGTTGGTGAATAGGTGATCCTAGGGTTGATACCCTCATATAGCAACAAATTAGGACTGTGGTTTAGGTGCTGAACCCTAACCCTGCGACACCACCTCTAGTAGCACCAGTGGATTTGTCTGTTCATTCTGCCCACCAGGTGCAGGAACCACCAGTGCCTAAGACCACAGAGGGTGATGCTACAAGTGACTCTAAGAAGATAGATAAATTATTAGAACAATTCCATAAGATGGTGTGTAATGACTCCAATTTTGTAATATTAAAATCCCAAGATAGCAATGAAAAGTTCAGTTTTTGAAGATAAGGGCATTTTGGTCATTTCACTATTCACCTTGACTGAACCCAGAAATTTGGTCCTAAAAATGATATCATTA
This sequence comes from Warburgia ugandensis, assembly GCA_035236585.1. Taxonomy (NCBI): domain Eukaryota; kingdom Viridiplantae; phylum Streptophyta; class Magnoliopsida; order Canellales; family Canellaceae; genus Warburgia; species Warburgia ugandensis. The sequence continues at coordinate 80,524,611 of CP141132.1, read as the reverse complement.
AGTGCGTATCAGAAAAAGGAATCTAACAAGACCAAAATCACCCAAAACGGAGTTAAAATGAGCAAGTTATGGCCCTTTGAAGTTCAGGGGTAAAAATGTAATTTTATTAAAAAACGAATTTAGCCTGTAAAACACAGGGGCCTGTTTTGATACAGGCACCCTTCATCTTCAACCTCCTAGAGGGTTCTAGAATGGCTGTGATTGGAGGAGAAATCACCGCCATTCTGGAGGTTTCTCCACCGCCATTCAAAGGCGATGAGAGCCCCTTTCAGAACCCTCTCATAGCTCTATAAATAGAGGTCTTGGGCGCCTCTAATGGCAGCCCAAAACATTGAAGAAAACCTATTGTGGAGGAGTGACCTAGAGGGAAAACAAGGACAAAAACCCAGCAACGAGCAAGGTATGTCCAAGATCCCTCAAAACCCATCTTCACAGTAGTTCTAAGATCAATTTTCCTAGGTTTTTGCATGAAAAACCATGCAAAATGGAGCCCGGGAGAGCCACCAAGGACCCAGGGACGTTTCCTGGGCCGCACTGGTTCGACAGGGGGTGTCCCGAGGACGCCCCGGTCCCCCAGACGACGAAATGTTCTAGTCGGAACGTAACACGTCAATTTCGTTTGAAAAACCAAACGGGCGCGTCCCGCAAAAGGAAAAAACAGGCGGGAAGTTCAGTGCATCTGCAGACGTGCCTGCTGAGGTGAACGCCGCAAATGCGTAGCACGCTAGCGCTATGAGATTTCTTCGTTCCTTAAGAAAAAGTGAGTGCACGACGCTGACGCGCAGCGCGCTAGCATTCCATCTTTTCACTCTTAAAGCCCTTATGTATGTGTGACACTAAAACGCTTATAACTTGAGATCTAGAGCTCCGATTGAGGTGCCGTGAAAGGCGTTGTATCCATATTGACAACGCGGACATACCCAAACTATAAAATCCCTGATCAAGGCCCAATCAAAGGTGGGCATGACCCTTAGGAAAACTGATAATACCAATGCCCAATTAGGACCTTAGGACATCCATTGACATAGGGATGGACCCCTAATGCCTAAGTAATACGACCAACTACTCTAAAACCCATAAAAGATAGGCCAAACTAACCTTGATTCCCTAAACCATGTTCAGGAGCATACGAGGACAAAGGGGTTAGCGCAACCTAGTCAGGTAAGTGCTCTATCGCTACTAGATTCTTTTAAAAGAACTATGATTGTTTTGCGAATACATGTTTTAAGTATATGACTTGTTTAGCATGATTTAATTCAGCATGCATGTGATAAATGCTTTATGCATAGACATGTTTTGTAAATAATTACATATACATTATGCATAGATATGTTTTGCAAACTATTGCATACATTGCATGATCTATGAGCATTAAGTTCTTGCAAAGATTGCATGTCCTTGAGGGTTGCCAAAAGACGTTGGAGTGCTGAGGGCCAGGTAGTTGTAAGGGACCCAAAGAGGAGAGGCTTTGAAAAGAGGTTTTTGGCTTATTTGATCTTATGTGATTTGGGCTAGTAAGCCCGTGGGTACTATGCTGAGGGGTCTGGGTTAGCCACCTAGCCTCTACCACTACTAGGTGGAATGGGTACCACGCCTAAAAAAGGGAATGTCCCTACGTCGACTGCATGTGGTACAGGGGGCTACCACTGGTGTCACGGCACTGAGTCGATGTGTCATATGCCCCGTGGAGGCTATGATGCTGTGTCCCCAGGTACCTGGGGACCACACGGCAGCGAGGTCGTGGGCATAGTTGGACCCTATGGTTTATGGACTTATTTGCATTGCATATGGCATGATATGAGGTTGGTCGACCATACCATACTAGATATCCATGAGTTGGATTCAATGAAGTATCTTATGCATATCATAATGTTATGATATATATGTATATGATACTTTCGATTTTGAATTATGTGATCCTTTAAGTCGTTAGTATTTCAGTTTGACAATGGATTTTTATATCGATATTGAACTTGAGTATTCATACATGCACATGTTTTGGAAAGAGCATATGATTTTAAAACATCGCATGCATTATAAAACTAGTAGCGATAGACTCCTACTGAGTATAGTATATACTCACCCTATCCTTAACATTTTTCAAGATAATTCCATCTACGAGTAGAGGACATCTATGTTTGTCACAACCCCGTCGGGCCCACAACAAGGATATTGTCCCGTGCGCACGCGCACGGGTTTTGGTTCTCCCCAGCGTCCAGGGGAAAAGGCCTCCTTGTTGTGAAGGGAGAGAACCCCCCTTATAACCTACAGACCATCACCCCCCCTAGCCGATGTGGGACTAACTCTCCTGCGTCCCGCCCTCAGACCATCTTGGGTCCCCTCACAAGGCCAACCCTCAGGCCATCTTGGCACGAGGGTTCTCTCCCTTCACAACAAGGAGGCCTTTTCCCCTGGACGCGGGGGAGAACCAAAACCCATGCGCGTGCGCACGGGACAATATCCTTGTTGTGGGCCCGACGGGGTTGTGACAAATGGTATCAGAGCCAAACCCCGACCCCGAGGGTGGATGGCTAGCCGCACCGTCACTCGTGTGGTGACACACGGGGGCGTGTGTCCCGTAGGCGGGAGATGGCTACCGTGCCAAGATGGCCTGAGGGTTGGCCTTGTGAGGGGACCCAAGATGGTCTGAGGGCGGGACGCAGGAGAGTTAGTCCCACATCGGCTAGGGAGGTGATGGTCTGTGGGTTATAAGGGGGGTTCTCTCCCTTCACAACAAGGAGGCCTTTTCCCCTGGACGCGGGGGAGAACCAAAACCCATGCGCGTGCGCACGGGACAATATCCTTGTTGTGGGCCCGACGGGGTTGTGACAATGTTAGTGCTACAAGCAAGTGAATCAAAAAGGAAACAATTATACATGTAAGTAAATTATCAACCCTTTGGACATGTATTTGTATTAATTACAGTTGGGCTGTGTGCTGTGATTGGATAGACTTGGGGAAAAACATTTATGATTTCTGAAGTTTCTCAAAAACTATTTTGATTGTTGTGAAAGCAAATGACACTTAGGGTTTTCAAAATGAGTTTAAAACTAAAAGGTTTTCCGCTGCATTGCATGGTTTTTATAAAATGGTTTTCAAATAGGGATGCATCCCGCCTTAGGAAATTAGATATTGCATTTAAAAATGCATGAGAAAACCCGGGTTGTCACATGGTGCCACCTTTCTATGGTGATGGTGATATTGAGGAGGCTGAGTGGTGGTTATTTGAGGCAGAGAGGACATTTGACAAGATGAAGATTGCACTAGAGGATCAGGTTCGGGTAGCTGCCTACCTACTGAAGGGTGAGGCAGGCTTTTGGTGGCAAGCTTTTACATGTACACGACCAGACCCTACAGAGATGATGACATGGGAGGCCTTTAAGTAGGCTTTTAATACTCAGTACTTTCCACCTCATGCATTGCAATCACTGAAGAAAGAGTTTGCCACCCTAGAACAGAGGGATATGATGGTTTAGTAGTACTTGAACTGATTTATCCAACTGAGGAGGTTTGCTCCTAATGCGCTTGCCTCAGATAAGGAGGCAACGGACAAATTTATGGATGGATTGACACCTTGGATGAGAGATCGAGTGATTACTTCATGACCCACGACTGCGCGAGATGTAGTTGACATGGCCTCCATGCTGGAGAAGAATTCTTTTAGGACTAAAGGGAGTGCGTACTAGCCCACTAAGGGCAAGAGACCTTTCAGTGCTATGCAAGCACATAGAGCACTAGGTTATCAGCCACAGACCAATCCTAAGATAGACATAGAGAAGAAGAGATGTAATAGATTTGATAGGCCACAGCATTAGAGGCAGCCCCAACAGTAGCGACAGCATCAGCCACCTTTCTAGAGACAGCCATACAGGTGCTTTAGCTGTGGAGAAGTGGGACATTCCATTAAAGATTGTCCTAAGGGACAGAGAGAGAAGCAGTCTGAAATGGGTGCAGAGACAGCTACTACGCCATGTAGTCAGGGACGAGTATTTGTGATCACATCAAGGTAGGCATAGACCTTGAACCAGGTCATTGAAGGTACCCTTCTAGTTTTAGACCGACATGTCAGGGCCTTCTTTGACACAGGGTCCACTCATTCTTTTATTTTATGCATTTTTGCATCTTGCCTTGATGTATGCGTGTATAAATTAGCATTTGGATTGGATATTATGACACCAGTGGGAGAGACAGTAGGGGCTACTGAGTATCTCTGGGAGATAGCCATAGAGATATGAGGCATGAGGATGGACTCAGACTTCATTTTATTAGACATGGTAGACTACGATATTATATTAGGAATGGATTGGTTAGCTGACTATTGGGCTACCGTAGATTGTCGTAAGAAACGGGTCATTTTTTAGATACGTACACAACCAGAAATATTGTTCCAGGGCAGGAAAAGGCTGGCAAGTACATGCATCATCTCTGCTATGAAAGCGGCACGATTTTATTCAAGAGGGTGCAGAGCGTTTCTCGCTTATGTGACTGTTGAGGATAGTAGGCAACCACAGATTGACGATATTGACATTGTTCGTGAGTTTATAGATGTTTTTCTGATAAGTTACCAGGATTGCCACTGAGTAGAGAGATTGACTTTACTATTGACCTAGTGCTAGGTACATCACCTATCTCCAAGGCACCATAGAGAATGGCCCCAGTGGAGTTAAGAGAACTCAAAGTGCAGTTGTAAGAGTTACTTGATAAGGGCATCATCAGGCCGAGTGGGTCTCCATGGGGGGCACTAGGACGGGTCACTGAGACTATGTATTAACTATTGGTTGTTGAATAGTGTCACTGTAAAGAACTAATACCCTTTACCACACATAGATGATTTATTTGATTAGATCCAATTAGCACAAGTATTCTCCAAGATAGACCTGAGATTAAAATACCATTACTTGAGGCTTAGAGAAGAGGACATTTCGAAAATTGCTTCTAGGAGTCACTATGGTCACTGTGAGTTCTTAGTGATGTCATTTGGATTGACCAACGCACCTGCAGTGTTCATGGAACTAATGAATCATGTTTTCTGAGCTTACTTGGATAAGTTCGTGATTGTCTTTGTCGATGACATCTTAGTTTACTCGCTTAGTCATGAGGCACATAGGGATCATCTTCTCACGGTATTGGACACACTTTGTCAACATCAGTTGTATGCCAAGTTCAATAAATGTGACTTTTGGTTAAATCAGGTGCAGTTTTTGGGCCACGTGGTATTTAAAGATGGGGTGGTCGTAGACTCAACCAAAGCTGAGTCAGTGCTACATTAGGAGAGGCCCAATATGGTGACAGAGATACGTAGTTTTCTTGGTTTGGCAGGATATTATCGTCGGTTCATTGAGGGATTCTCAAAGATTGTGTTGCCTTTAACTACCCTGACTAGGAAAGACACTCAGTTTGTTTGGACCGATGCTTGCAAGGAGAGCCTCCAGGAGCTCAGGAAGAGGCTTACTATTGCCTTGGTTTTGACATTACCATCAGGTGTAGGCGGTTATGTAGTTTATCGCAAAGCCTCGGGTAAAGGATTAGGAGCAGTGTTGATGTAGCATGGAAAGGAAATTGCCTATGCGTCGAGACAGCTTAAGACACATGAGTTGAATTACTCGACACATGATCTGGAGTTAGCAGCAGTGGTATTTGCACTGAAGCCCTGGAGATATTATTTATATGGTGAGAAGTTAGAGGTATTCACTGATCATAAGAGCCTCAAGTACTTCTTTACTCAGAGTGATTTGAAAATGAGGTAGTGTAGATGGATGGAATATCTTAAGGTTAAAGTAGTCGCAGATGCCTTGAGTAGGAAGTCTGGTGTAATGATTGTCAATTTTTCAACTCAGTCTAAGTTCCTCAATAGGATATTAGAGGCACAGGGCAAAGATAAGGAGACATAAGATCTGGTTGACATGACAGATTTTATGAGAGGACTGGATGGAGGAATTAGATTCAAGGGTAGGTTGGTGGTACCGGCAAATGATGATTTGAAGCCTGAGTTACTTAAGGAGGCACACCAGTCCCAATATACGATTCATCCTGGAGGTACAAATATGTATTAGGACCTCAGGAGACATTTTTGGTGGAACAAAATGAAGAAGGATATTGAAGAGTGCGTGACACGGTGTCTAGCCTGTCAGTAGATCAAGACAGAGCATCAGCGACCATTAGGGTTACTTTAGACATTGGATCTCCTTGAGTGGAAGTGGGATCATATTACCATGGATTTCATTGTGGGCCTTCTGAGGACTATTAGCGAACATGACATGATATGGGTCGTCGTGGACAGATTGGCCAAGTTTGCTCATTTCCTTCCTATTAGGCAAAATCAGATAGTGGACAGTCTAGCAAAATTGTATGTTAAGGAGATTGTAAGTCTACATGGAGTTCCCTTGACGATTATATCAGATCAAGATACTTAGTTTACCTCAAAGTACTGAAGAGCATGCAAGAGGCTTTAGGATTGAGGCTGAAATTTAGCATAACATTCCACCCTCAGACAGATGGTCAGACTGAGAGGACCATCTAGACGATTGAGGATATGCTATGAGCTTGTGTTATGGTTTGGAAGGGTAGCTAGGAGGATTATTTACCACTGGTAGAGTTTGCCTATAATAACAGCTATCACGCAAGTATTGGTATGGCTCCATATGAGGCACTTTATGGGAGGCCTTGTCGGTCACTCTTATGTTAGAGTGATGTAGGAGAGAGACACATAGTGAAGTCCTAGTTGGTGGAAGAGTGTGCAGAGAAAGTTTGACTTATTCGAAAGAGATTGTTGACAACTCACAACCACCAGAAGAGTTATGCTGATAAGAGGTGGAAAGACCTAGAGTTCTCCGAGGGTGAGCATATATTCTTAAAGGTTTCCCCTATGAAAGGAGTGATGAGATTTTGTAATAAAGGGAAACTTAGCCCCAGGTACATTGGGCCTTTTAAGACTTTACGCAGAGTTAGGTCAGTAGCATATTAGCTAGCCTTACCACCATAGTTGGCAAATGTACATGACATCTTCCATGTATTTATGCTGAAGAAGTACGAGCCAAACCCATCACAAGTATTGGAACAGATCCTAGGAGAGTTACAGCCTGATATGACATTTGAGGAGAGACCTGTGCGTATACTGGATAAGAAAGTCAAGGAGTTGAGGACTAAAATTATGCCATTAGTTAAGGCCCCTTGGCAACATCATTCACTACAGGAGGCCACATGGGAGACAAAAGATGAGATGAGGAGGATCCACCCTGAGTTATTTACATAGAGGTATGTACTGAAATTTCGAGGACAAAATTTTTATAAGGTGAGAAGGATGCAATATCTTCAATTTTTAATCCTAAATTAGTAACAAAATAAAGTAATTAAATTAAAAAATTTATGCATAGAATTTGGTTTTGAAACCATAAAAACTAGAAAGTACACATAGATAGAAATTGAACAGTATAAAGAACATCGAAAATGGAGTTTGGATGAGTGAGATATGACCATTTTAAGTTACAAAGGTAATTTAGTAAGGGACGCGAATTTGAGGGGGTCATTTTGATAACAACACCCCTTTCTATTCCCATTCCATCTTCAATGGAGGTGATCTGCCTTTCCTTGCGATGAAATCGGATCTACAACTACAAAAAGGAGTTTCCCCTTCCATTCCCACAACAAACAACTAGAGAAAAATCCCTTTTTTCCCTTTGCATGCTGCTAAAATGAACAGAAATTTGCACGCACTAAAGGACTTTGATCTCCACTCTCCAGCTTTAATTAGGTAAGCCACACACTCTATAATATCCTCAAATTTTAAATCATAAATTAATAATAAATTAAATTAAAAATTTTATGCATATAATTTGGTTCTAAAAATCAAAAAAATTTAGAAAGCACACGTCGATAGAATTTCAATGACATAAAGAACACAGAAAACAGAGCTCAAACGAAGAAGTTATGAGCCGTTAAAGATAAAGGGGTAGTTTGGTAATTTGGAGATGCCCAAAATACAGGGGGGCTGTTTTTTATCACGGCACCCCCTTCTACCCTGCCCTATTAGATCCAACTCCTTCGCCAAAAAAAAATCATAAGCGAGTGGCATTGGAAAAGGGGAAAACTCCTCTCCTCTTTCCATTGCAAGCTCTCTCTCTCTCCCTCAGATTCTCTCATCACCACTGTTCCTTACTCTTTGCAAGCTCCATTAGCTAGAGGGTCGATAGGGATAGCACGGCGACAACCTTCGGTGACCCAGATCCAACTCCTCAACCGATAGATCTAGGTAAGTCTTCCCCCCGCCCCCTCTTTTTGTTCTCTTTTTTCCATTAGCATCAATTAACCAGATCCAAACCAGATATGTTCTCATGACCAGCTAAACGATGGTGAAAATAGATCCATCGGATCTGTGAGAAATAGGAACTCTGTGTACTCTATAGTAGTTGTGGGAATAGGTTGATGGAACCATGTTAAATCAAAGATCGAACCATCCATTTGGTGTGTAAGGAATCCAGGAACAAACCCTTTAAATATTAGGGAAATCCGACGTTTGATGATGCCAAAAATCATGAGGAATAGTACGTAGGAGAATTTCAGGAATATGAGAAAAATTGAGAAAAAACCTCAGTTTTTGTCAAAAATCAATCAAAAGGAGTGTTAAAAATGAAAAATACATGAAATTCCAAGAAAAAGGGTACAAAAATCACGAAATTTGGGCACTTGTGGGGTCATCGGCAACGATCGGACTCTAGTCATCTTCTCCGGTCACGATTCCCATGTTGACGCCCTGTCGCTGATGTTGGGACGCCATGCGGGACATCCCACCAAAAACGCACGCACAGGCATGCGTCATCGCCACACGAGTAGCGTACACGCGTGCAGGAGCGCCATGCGTGCGGTCACAGTAGGTTGGGACATTGTTGGCGTCTTGACAACCAAGATGCATGTGGTGGAGCATCCTAGTGACCAGGATGCATGCAGTGTGTCCTACAACATGTCCTGAGACACCGAGCTGCCAGTGTAAATTGGTGCAAATAGCCTGCCTAACCTCTATAAATTAATATGTATTATTTTATAAAGTATTTTCACAAAAAGCTTGATTTTGTGAGCTTTAGAGGTCCAAATTACGATCGGAAACATCTATTGCGATCGTCTTGATGACATGGACCTAGATTTAAATTGAAAACTTACAGTTGACCAATTTTTAATTAGAAAATTTATAAAATAGTATACAATAACTTAGATTCGGCCGATTAAAGGGTGATCAGGCCCTATAACTTGAACAAATAGACAATATATGGTACTAAAGTAAGGCCTGAGGAGTAAATTAGATGTAATTACTTCAAAATTTGATCTAGACCATTGATCTAACCAAGATCTTGGGAAATTGTTGATCTGAGGATGATCTGACCGTCAGATTAAGGCATAAACGTTATATACACATAAAAACGAACAAATGAGCATGGATGAGACAAAATTATAACAAGTAACTTTGGAACTAAGGACAAAATCATAATTTGAGATCTTAGAGGATGATCCAACAGTTGGATCACCCTAGATTCTCTTATGATGAAATAAATAACACAAAATAGTATTATGGTACTGACAGCTACATCTGAATGTACAAGCTAAGAGGATTATATGTTTGAGTTGAGTGATCTCACGTCGAGGTAGGTGACGACATTTAATGTTATGTTTTAATTTTAAAAACCTTGTATTATCATAACATCATGATTGATTGTGATTAAATTGCACTTGTTTATTAGTTTGTGATTTTGTGAGACTTAGAGTTTTATACTATGATCGATATTGGATTTTGATAATGTATTAAATGGATTTATGATCAATGATTTCATGAGATTGATATTATGTATTTATGCATAATTAGAAAATTCTTTCTTTATTGCACCACTGAACTGATGAGTTTTCACAAGGACGACAGTGGAGGCTTGGTGGCTAGTCCTTTGATAGGCTAACCCTAGGATGAGGGGTGTGCCTTGGGGATTGTGAGCCATGAGTGCTCCTGGTTTTTGAGATACCCAATTTTTGTGTTTTGTGTTTTATGACGAGTGCTCTCACCCGGTAGATGTCATGCTAGGAGAGAGTAGGGCAGGCCACCCACCCTCCGAAATTTATGATGTGATTGTGATATGATAGACACCTGCCCACATATGGCCTTTGGTAGGGGTTTGGTAACATGGATAGTCCACACTACTGGTCCGAGCCTTTCCATGGGAACGGATGTTAAGTCTCCTGTTATGGTGTCGACAAGGAGCGGCAGTGGTTGAGAACCTTGAGGGTTGCTACTGTGGCATGATGATCCATACTATTATTCTGTGTGCTTGCATGATGAGCATGGAGATGTTATGATATGCCTGGGTGTGACGACACCCAGAGGTTAGATATGAGTACTCATGATCGGTGATACGAGTGTATGGGACACTCATGGGACCCACGTACCTTGGCGTGCCCTATTATTATTGTATGCTCATTTACATTAGATCTTATGATGTTTTAAACTCATAAGATGCATGTTTCATCGTACATGATGTTTTGAGATTTTGTTGGCATTACTTATAATTATTCTATTTTCATAGATGATAGATCTACTCATTATATTAGTACGATTATTCGATTTGTTCCATCGTTATTACATTAAATGTCTATGTACTTACACAAACAATAGCTTGCTGATGCATTGCGATGTTTTACAATGCCTTAGATCTTGTGTAGGTAGTTTCATCATCAAAAGCATGAGTATGTGCATTTTTAATCCAATAAGAGGCATACAATCATATGTTATGCAGTTTGATAGAATATGATGCAACAATGAGTGATATGATAAACTCGGAAATCTTAATCATGATTTATAAATTAATATCACGGTAAACCAATTCAATTATCTGTGCCAATAATAACCTTTCTAAGGTATTTTATAAAATATGAAAGATCACTAAAACTCACAATATGTATCATCTTGTAAAGATACCCATCTAAACTGTAGAGTGAAATATAGTCAAAAGTCAATAGATGAAAAGCATTTAAATCATAAAATGCTTCAATAAAATCAATGTGTCTCAATAAACACATACATATGAATATATCCATCAGAACTTCCTTGAGGTCTCATGAGTGTAAGAACACTTTAAATCCAGCCACCTGCCGTTGGTCATGAGGACTCATTATAGACCTAAAATACCAAAGTGCCCCGCACTTGCGCTATCGTGCAATATACATATGAACCTAAAAATAATGGAACCTCTATGCGACAAACAAAAACTAATCAAGTCCGTGGCTATCAAGACGATACCAAGCGGATAGACTCCCCTGCATTGTGATCATGGAAAACACGGTACACAAGCCATGACCTGTCCATGATGACAAGAGCTTGAATTCAGCTCGGTATCCACCATACATATACAATTTCAGAAAAAAGAGGATGATCAATCCTCAATCTTCCTAGCACAAAGTCCATCGGCCCCAATATGTTTGTGATAACATAATAATACTAGGCATCATCACATGCCGATATAACCAATAAAATCATAGAAATTCATGCATTGTTGAAATCATGCAATTTAAATCTCATGACATAATATAACCACGTAAAAGCAACCCTCCTCATGGGTTTAGTTTGAAGATTCTACATTCCTCGTTATTTTGTAATTCACGAAGTCCACATAGTTTTAAATATATTTACATGCATAAGTTCACAATCTGATAGCAAAACAACATGGCATGTCAAACCAATAAAATGCATGAAGTACAAATATGCAACTGCATCAATTAAAAAGTATCAGAATTCCAAATCATTAGTATTTCAAAACATGATAGAGAAATTCATCAAAGGTTTTCATATTTTACAGAACAGACCAATGTTAACACTACCTACCTCCTTGGTGAATTTTCTACTAGTTCTTCCCTTTTAGGTTTAGCTTTAAACTTAACTTCAATTTGGTCAAACTACGTCTGAAATTGTGTAGCACATCCAACATCTGAATCCCCACATTAATATAGAATCATATAAGCATCTAAATCATGTTTAAATCTAACTAGTATATAAAATTTGTTTTTCACGCTCTTTTCTGGAAGCATTTACAACACAATTGAGGACTTCATATCTGAGTATCCTTCACCAATTGTATATTAGATTATTCATTTGAACATAATCCTATTGTTTAGATTAAACCCTCAAATTTCATATAATTTCTCAGTTTCCTAAAAATTTGCATCCTGATCTTAAGATTTCAAAGTATCTTAACCTAATAAAGGTCACGTTATATGCTGGTGGTGTCTAATCACCAATCAGACCTTTGTCAGGCCTTATTCCATTACAGTCCAATCAAACGATTCAGATTTATTCGATGAATTTCTATCTAAATCTTCAATTTATGGCATATCTTAATTAATTTAATGCTCCAAAACTCATTAGTGGCATCTAGTCATCGATCAGACGTCAAGAAGTTATTGTGCAAATAGTACCCGATTGGATGGCTGAGATTATCCTATCGGTTTTCATCCTAGATATGTAAATCTAGTGTGATCTAAGCTACATCAGGTCTTCAATTACTCATCCCTAAGCTTAGATTAGGGATTGGATGGTTGGATCATCCCTAAATATAGATCTAGGTTAAAAATGCATAGATTTTTACAAAATACTAAGATTCAAGATATGGGTATCCTAGTTCTTACCTTTAAGGTGTGTCTTCAACCTCCAATTGTTTCCGAAGAAGGAGATTGCCGTTAATTTTCTGTCGCTGGAAAATCCTGTCGTCCCATACTGGTTTTTCCTTTTTTCCCCGTCAAAAACTTTCTTAATTAATGAGCAACCATAAGGGGTTTCCTCGTTCCCTTTGTCTTTTTTGGTGACCAACAAACCTTTCCTACCGTAGATCTCCTCCTCTCGTTGTCGATGAGAGAAATGGAGGGTGGAGGATGGGTCAGATTCTCCCTCCTTTCTCCTTTCTCCTCTCTCCTTCTCTTTCTTCCCCCTCTCCTCCTTCCTCCTCATGTGTGCCCTCTTTCAGTCGACTGAGAATAGACTATTGGGTCTATTCATCTGTTCTTTAAGTGGGAGGGGTGTCTGTATCAAATACGGTCCCCCTCTTTTAAGCCTTTTCATTTTTTTTTACTAAAATGCCCCTCATATTCAAATATCCATATCTCCTCCATCCGAACTCTGATTTCTAAAAACTTAGTGTCATTTAAATCGTCTTTTCAAGTACTATCCAATTATAGAGGTCTCAATACATGATTTGTTATCTATCAAATTTCTCACTTATAAAACTCCAAAAATATGAAATTTAATATATTCTTTTCATCCCAATTTTATATTTTTTCAAAATTTACTCAAATTGGCATTTAAAAATTTGGGATGTTATAAAACGCCTCCTTGCATGAGGATTGAACTAACCACTCTATGAACAGCTTTTATCTGGTAAAACTTAGTCAATTGAAAATAAGAGGAGCTGTCTAAAATTAGGAGTGCATAAATTATCTTCAATTAGTAAAACATTAATTAGTTGAATAATAATAAGATCATAAATGGATAATAAACTATATAATCCTAATAAAAATGGTAATTAAGATAATTAAATATCAAACAAGATCCATAAGGAGATCTTGAATGATCAAGAATAATAAGAATAATAATATTGTATGTATGTTTTGAAGTAGTATAAATATTAGATTCAAATGCAGATCAATAGATTAGTCTCTTGATCAATATGATACAAGGAAAAAGATCCAAATCAGCCTATGTAAGGATGATCAAAAGAACAACTAGGAAGTATAAATGAGTTGAGGAATGACTGTATATATATATATATATATATATGATTTGACATATACATGAAGGATATGATGATCAATAGCAATGAGAAGATGGATTGTTAAAGGTAAGTGGACCTTAAAAATATATTCAATATATAAGATCCATGACTTTTACACATGATCTTATCATAATAACTATAGATTGATTATAATTGCCTTAGAATTGTTTATGAATCAATAAATGATGGTGAAATGAATACAAAATGATTGATTAAGTAATTATGAAATTACTTAAGGCAACAAATGGTGTTGAAATGAATACAAAGTGATTGATTAATTAATTATGAAATTACTTAATGGGTAGAATGAGAAGATTTGAACTACATAAGTTGAACCCCCAAATCTTAAGGAAAGAGTTATAGGCATGTCCTATTATAACCAGATACGCAGTCTGTAAGTATGAAATATTATTTTCCATACAAGCATGGAGGCTTGTGATTTTGTTTTAAGACATGCTTATGCCCGGGGATGCCAATGCTAGGAGAGTTATAAGGGTTTGGCCACCTTCTTTCTGAAACTGATTATGATGATGATACCGTGCCCAAAGAGAGGCAAAATGTCTGGTGGGGCAATTATGGGAAGGCCGCCACTGTGACAGCCATGGTTACCCCCATACGAACATGGATCAATATTTTTTACCATGGTATTAGTGAAGTATTGAGCAGTTATTCGGGTGCACTGTACGGATTCAGACTGCAAGCATAGTAGTCCTTTGATTATATTTTACATTATGATGCAATTGATTATGGCATGATGAGATGCCTTATTTTATGGCATAATGAGATGCCTGATAAAAGTTATTACCAATGTTGTATTGGAGGATGATTCCCAATATGGTATGATTTTATATTAACACCTGGTGTTAATATTGAAATCAGTTTGGAAATGAGATATTATTGATGATATTGACTATATTCACTATTTTTAGTGGTTTTATTTATATGTAATATAAACATATAATTCATATGATGAGTGAAGGATGAAATGGTTATCCAATTGTATAAATTGATTTATATTATTGATATAAAGAACTGTTGATTTTGAAATATATTGATTATATTTCTTAAATCCCCTACCAAGAATAACTGGCTAAAATATTGTAAATGTTTAAATGTTTACAATATCTCAGATACAGTTAAGGAATATTGAAAGCTCAAGGCTTGAGGATAATCATCACTAAACTACTACTCGGAGTATTTACTTTGAGGAAAATTGTATTGATTATTTTGTAATTTAGATTGCAATATTTGGACAAGGTATATATTGACTATCAAGGCTGTATATGTGAACTACTGGATTGATCCTGATATTAATAAAAGTATTTCTATTGATATACAGTTGAAATTTTATTTTATATAAAAATCTATGTATGATAAGTATTTTGAGGTGGCACTCGGGTTTTTGACAAATCAATTTCAAAGAAAATATGTTTTCACTGTTTGACTTTTTAAAAATTTCAAAATAAGCGTCCTACCTTTGCAAATATTTATAAAAATGTATTTTAAAAACCCGGGTCTTCACAATGCATACCCTCTTTCAACAACTTACACGTAAAATTAGTATCTACTTATGACAAGATTTAGTGTAAACTGCCTCTTTAGTTAAGGCATTGGCAGCAATATCTCCTCCCCCCTTAGGGTATTGCTTCCGCTACAAGATATTTAGGAGGTAGTACAATCTAGAAACCTCTGGAAGGGGAGCCTTGGCGCAACAGTAAAAGTTGTCGTCATGTGACCTTGAGGTCACAGGTTCAAGGCGTGGAATCAGCCTCTTGAAAAATGCAAGGTAAGGCTGCCTACTATAAGCCCTTGTGGTCTGCCCCTTCCCTGGACCCTGCATAGGCGGGAGCTTCATGCACCGGGACTGCCGGACAATCTAGAAACCTCTAATAGGGAGGATCCTTATCCTCCATATAATCTGATCCTTCTCTTGCTCCTGGAGTACATTCAAACTAACCGCATCTAAGTAGCTACTTAACTGCAAGAATAAGAAGTTCGATTCCTTAGCCATTTTCAATCCATAAGCAAGATCCGACCATTCTGCATCTGATCAAATTGGCTGACTTCTATCCTAAAAATGCATCGGTTGGATATTCCAGCATGTGAAAGAATGTGTTTTGGTCATTGAATGTGGACAGCTGTGTCATCACCTGCAAAAGTGAGGCCCGATGTGTAAAAGTGGATAGCCTCACAGTAACTCACCATGATAAACATTTTAATGATCCAGAGCCTTTGTCTTTATAATAAACAAACATTATCCCTTATAACAATGTTAATTATCCAAAAATGAATGAGCTTCTAGGCCCAATTATGGACACACGATGTCTTCATGCCATAACCTGTCCTAAGCACCAATCAGTAGCCTAATTTTGGATTGTCTGTGGAAATCATGAGCAATATTACCATCATCCACTTGGTGAGCCCGCAGAATTAACAGCTAAGATCGATTCGAATGAGCCGACTTGGAAAATTCGTTTGAGTTACTTGGCTGGCTAGCAAATTGAAAAATTCATTAAGCTGACTATGTAAAGGAAATATTTATCTATGTTAGGATTTGAACGCAAGACCTTCTAAAGAACAATATCATCTCTTAACCAACTCATGCAATAGTTACTTATGCATATGAAGTGAAATTTTAAAATATAACAAGAAATAAATAAAATATCATTAAAAATTCTACATGAGTTCGAGTTAACTCAATGCGATCAACTTTCAAGTTCTAACAAGTTTTCAAGAAATATGATTGATTCAGTGGTTAAATTGATATCCGTACACCAGGTTTTCATATACATGCAAAGTCTTACTTCTTTCCCTGTTCAACGATTTCTTAAACAAATGCACTGCATCTTCATAAAAGAAAATCTAAGAAGATAAGATGTGCCATGACTTCTCCATCTTCAAACAAAACTAAACCGAGATCTTTATGGGGCGGCTATCCACACTAACAAACACTATTTGCTTCCAACAAAAACACCTTCCTTTTTGCGAACTGTCCATTTTCAGTCTTTGTCGCGTGTTGAAACTTAAGCATTTAAAACCAACACTTCACTACAAGTCTCTAGTCTTCCTAAGTGATAATTTATGTGGAGACAAATCTTCAATAGTTCAATGTTTCCATTTTTCTGTGCCCGAGGCACGTGAATGTTTGATCAAAGGCGTCAATGTGGACTTTGTAAAAGGTTTATGTGCAGTACGCATTAGGGCATCACGAAACTTGCTTTAATAGATAAATGGAGAATCATCCATTTGGGTGCTTTAAGCCAAATTAAATGGGATAATTAGTTTAAGATTGTCGAACTTTAGAAGATACAATCCACCAGGAAATATCCGAGATCAATTCGCTCAGAATTGTAATATTGGGATGGGGTTGTGGCCTCTAAGGTTTGTTTTGATTGCCCAGCGTCCGGCGGCAAACGTCAACCTAAAAGGTTGCTGTCCTTGTGGAACAAGATACTTTACCAACTACGCAAGTGTTCAAGTGCAATTAATTTAAGTCATGTTCCCTGTTATCGTTTATTTCTTTTCCACGCAAGGTTTTATTTGCTTTTTGTCAACCTAAAGGGTTTATTTGAGTACATGAATGTGGTATTCATCGATTGTGTCCTTGTAGAAATCTTGAATACTTAGTGTGATGTGGAAGCTTGACAACGGTGATTGCATTGGTGCGATGTGTCAATTTTTTGTGCCCAGTGTTTGAATTCTTGGTGCCCTTTTCTGGATTTGATTGTTGTGTGCGTTTCTGAATGTGATCCAAAAATGGTTTACTGGTTGAATGTGATGTGTGGATTTGGCTCATTTGAAGTAAGAAATAAAGAAACCGAAATGGAAACAAACAGATTGCCTGTGACCTCACTCAAACTAACAACCTCTCAAGAAGTGTTCTTTTCTTCTTTCTTTTTCTGTTTTTAACAAAAAAAAGGCTAAGCGGCGGATTCGAATCCAAAAGCCCTAGCTTATGAGACAGGGGAATTAATCAACTCGACTTCAACCAACAACTTCTTGGTTGGTAAATAAAGCACTTCAGACTTGGATTCGTGCCTCAAGCATCAGTAACCAGGCATTTGTGTGCACAAATTTTTTCTCAGTGGTTGAAGATTTATTGAGGAAATTAATTACTAAGATTAAACTGAGAAGTCTAAATTAAACAAAAGACACAAAACAAAAACTGCAAAAGATGTATGGACCTGCATATTTTCCTGGGAGGTTTGTGAAAAGCTGAAAATATTTATGGAGTCCACTTGTTCAATGATCAAATGTATCTGTGTAGTGAGTTTTCTGTAGATGGTTCATTGTAATCGCTGGAAATTAGAGGGTTAATACTTTTGCTGAATGCCCTAATTCATTGTGCCTCACATTCCAAGCGAATATACTTCAAAAGGAGGATATATCTGCATCCATCATATAGTTCACCTGGTAAAGACCAAAAATAAACTACAAAAGTCATCTAAAGCATTCAAATAATGTATAAAGAGCACTTCGGGATAACATAAACTTGGTCATATTGTAAGCTGATTCTTCTATTATTGCATATTGTATATATTTTGCCTCATCTTTGGTTGATCCAAGATTATCAGTGGGAGATTTTTTGTCGCCACTGAAACAACCAACTGCAAATCCTATTATGTATGCATTAAAGTCTACAAACAGAGCAAGTGGCCAAGCGAAATCCAGGTATCAAGCTTAGAAGCCCAGTGTTTAGTAATATGGTTAATATGACTCCCAAACTTGTTTTGATGTGGCGTACTGCTCACCTGAGTAATATGGTTAATGTATATAAATATTTGAGTAGATAGTTTTTTTTATTAAATTCCTCGACGGATTTGTGAATGTGCCAGTGGTGATTGAGGGTGATTTGTCTAACATGATTAAGTGAAGAAGGTCAGCAACTCCATTGGTGATATTATCATTAGGTTTTATGCATTACTTGAAAATCTAATAGTGTCTCTCATTTTTACATCAGTACTTTACCAGTATACATTAATTTGACATTAATAGTAATTAAAATATAAATAAAACACTAGCTTTTCAAAAAAAATACTTATATATAAGCTAAAAGGCCAACTATGTCCTCTAAAATATGACTAATGTTTCAGTTTTCCTTCTAGCATATTAATTTTCTTAATTGATATCCTAAACTGATTTGAAGAGGTCAGCTTGGTCTTTTCCATTTAAGGGGCCCGTTTTGTTGACCCCAGTTAAACTAATTCGATATGTCTTTTCAATATTATAAGATTTCTTTTATTTTTTTGCATTTGTTGGCATCTAAAATAGTTTGAGGATTGCCAAAGACAACACAATCATTGCTCTCAAGCAGCGTGGGGCCCACCTTCTTCTCTTCCCCTACGAAACAAAAAACAATGACAGAAACCTATGAAATAAACAATGAGAAAAAATAATAATAATACCGATCCATGAAACATCAAATACGAAATTAATAAAATTAACCACAAAATTAACAAAATATAAACATAAAAAATCAGATTAAAGAGTTTTATACTTTTGTAAATGAAGATTCAAAAGCATAAAGAATTCTCCTCTTCAAAAAAGAAAAAAAAAATGATAAAGCTAACAAGAGCAACCTCACGGAGAAGGTGCAAATCTGGGTTTTGGATGGAATGAGGGCAGTGGAGCAAATCCTGATGGTAGGCACCCAGATGTTAACGCTACATCTAAGAGACAACTCTATCAAACTACAACGATTTCTTTGTCTTTCGCATCGCTCTCTTCCTCTGGTAAAAGTTTGTTTCCTTTTTGCAGCGTTGCCTGTCCAGTTGACAATCCCAAACCATTCTACTAGTTTTTTGAGATCCATTGAAAGATTTCTGCAACTACAGAGCTCCTATGTATACCTATCATGCAACTTCTTAGCCCCGATTGCAGACTTATAAGTTTCTTAGCAACATTCAAATTACTAATTAATGCCTTGTAATCAGTTTTAATGGTCACAACTTCCTCCAATAAGGAAATTTTGAAACTCTCGTCTTATGATTTGCTGAGATTATTAATTTACCACGTTGGTTTAAGACCAAGGATTTTTTATCACCCTAGTACGATAATTAATTTGTTGAAAATTAATTTAATAAGATTTTAATGTATATATGTATCATAACTTGTCTTATATGGGTATACTTAAAGTGACATTTATGTCTTCTTTTGTGCTGTTCTATTTATTTTTGATAATCAGTGTACAATAATTATTGTATTCTACACTCTAGCGCATAGTTCTAAAACTTGCGAGTCAACTAAAAAAATTCATTCAAACTTGGTAGTAAATCAAGTAACTCACCAATTGACTGCCTATATTACAAACTATTTTTGTTTGTTCTGATATTTAGACCCAAGACCTCCAAAATAATAATACTACATCATAAGCAACTTACCAACTAATTTTATATGCACGATATTTCACAATATAACTTAAAATAAGTAATTCTCCTTGAGTATTTTCAATTCACCCATGAGTTGTTTCAAGTTAGCTCAAATTGCTCTACTTTTGAGTTGAGTTTTTGAGTTTTTAAAATATGCTGTAATGCCTAACTTCTTCAGTGCTAGGGTGAGGTTGGTGTAGATAGAGGAATCCTTCAGGGAAGCCTGAGCTAATGGGAATTTATCTTCGAGGCAACCCTCTTTTGTCCCTTTCATCTGATACCTTCAAGCTTTGATATGTATGAGCCCAAAATCGTGAAGATTGGACAGAATCAAGCATCTGAAGCTACTCTTTGAGACAATACATAGGGATTTTGACCTGCTATCAGCCTTGTTCCTAACTATTTGTCTTATATCCATTAATGATATGGTTGAGTCTGTTATAATCTTGTTTTATATTAGCCAAAAATCATGTTTAGTCCAACAACCACAGACCAAGAACAACTTTTCCTTTTTGCTCACATCACCAACCTTTGAAACTCAAATAAACGTGAGCCTTAACTACTCTTTCTGAAGGTCCATTTTCTCCGCTACCATTTGTGAATTTCTTAATAATTGCATTTGTCGGCATTAATGAAGAGACGACCATAACTTTGTCATCAGAAGCCATTTGGCGAACACATATCTGCATAACATTCCGCTTCGATAGAAGTCACAGACGTGACCATGTTCCACACTAATTTGAGGGACCTTTAGTGACTATCTTCTGTCTTATCTCAAACTTAGTCAAGATGGCTGTCCTTTCTATGGTTGGTGAGAGGAATATTCAACCTAGAAATTAAAGTAAAGAGGCAGAGGGAGATTTTAATAAGCAAGAGGCGAGAAGGCGTATGGTCCAAAGAATAGTAACCAACCTACCCATTTTAGGGCCATGAACTACGAAGACGATAAGGTTGGGAAGAAATGATAGGAGGGCACCTAAACAAGTGTGTTTTTGAGTCTATGATTTGACTTTTCCTAAGAAAGATGCTACAAGGAAAGGTTTGGTCATGCTCCTTGCTAACACTTTCGGGGTCCACTTGCCACGTGGGTCCTATCGAATATATTAATTTGATAGATGCCAACAAGTCTGTCCCAATGCCTTTGATTTTGTCTGATGGAACGATCCTAGCCGCTTGAACTACAAACCATGTTAAAGTTTCGCCATCGAAACGTGAAACATTGTTTTTGGACGATACTTGCTGATAGGTGTTCATTTCGCACGCCAACAATGTCACATTGGCTCGCCCTAATTAACTTCATGATCATTCATGATAAGTTTGTTCAGATCCTCTCGCAAGGAACACAAGTCTGATGTATAAAAACGTATAGCATACTAGCTATTGCATCTTTCCGCGTATAGGCGCAGCATGTGAAAAATAATTACAGGAAAAATCATACTGATCCAAACGGCCACACCAGAAGAAAGTGAATAAGGAAAAGGGACGTTAGTAACAGGAATCGAGTAAGGGTTGCGTGAATATGGTTCAGTAACGCAAAAGTAATCTTTTAATTATGAAAGTCGCGAGTTTGAGCCTCTTACAAACGAGTATATAAATGAGTGGGCGAGTCCACCATTTCATAAAACAAAAATAAAAAAAATTTGAAGTCAGCAAGGAGCGCCCACAGGCGCCGCTCCAGATACTTCCCAAAATGTTCAGCGAAGTCAGGATTATCAGTGAGCTTCCCCTTGATCGTGACACCGATTCCAGTTTCTTTCGCAAATGGTTGTCCAATCTATTGTGGACCCTTCGGCTGCGTCTTGGAACTCCGCTGATCTCGTAGAAAATCTGATATGTAGGAGAGAAACGAGGGAGAAGCAAAGATAAGTCACTCCACCTGATTACTCTATAAGAAAAGGCAATTCCCTCTCGTGGTTGATCCAGACTGTCCATTTACTAGGGGCCTATTTTGCATCTCCGATGGCCCAAAATGCACCAATAGGGCAGTAGTTAATTTCATTATACTCTGGTCGTTGAACGTGGGCAGTCAAAAGACTCAAAACCTACATGTAGGCAACGGTCTTCCTTCTGATATTAAAATTATCCAATCGGTATAACTTTTCAACAGTTGGATATAATATAGAGCCTCTTCCTGTCGCCATTACCATTTCTAAAAGGCCTAATTGAGCTGCATGGACTGTTTGACCCAATCAGTATGGACCCTTATGGATTACCTTGATCAAGAGTTAATCCACACGATTTGGTTCTCATGTTGAATGGACATCCATCTGCGAGAGATAGTCAGCTTAAATCGATCATTGGCATTTTATTGGTAGAAGTCTAAAAAAGGTTTTATGGATCAAGGTAAGCTCAGCCGCCATTGGATCGAGTCGTGTGGCCTTTTAGCGGATTCGATTCCATCGTGTACACATGACATATGTAGCCACGAAAAATTTGATAGAGTGTGGCAATCACTGTATATATGCCGTTTGAATGATTAATTCCCCCTAAGTGAAGGTAATGATACGTTTAATTTCTAATTAAATAACTTTCATGGCGGTCCCCCACCATCTGGTTGAGTCTCCAGTACACTGATTTGCTGGACCATCAGAATGTATGAGAAAGATAGCTACTGGTGAATCGACTCTGACCCATGGGATCCTACCAGACTGCCACATTCGGCAGCCGAAATCTTCATTCTAGCTTTTCCGTTTTTAATCTTTCTCTTAAGGCTCAAATCATCTAGCATTATCAACTAACTCCCCTTTCAATGAGTTTATCACTTGAGAAAAAGTAGTAAAGGGGACAGCATTATCCTTCATCTTAGTGTACATGATTCACGTGGGCTGGCTCCGGTTCCAGCATGATTTATTAAGAATGTAGTTAGTCGTGCTAATTGAAAACGTTAAAGGGGATAAGGAGTGGAAAATGAAAGACTGTATTAGCTAATTCTTTCTTAATTGGTACAAAACATTTAAATTTTTTTTATTAAGATGGAGAAGAACTAGAAATGCAGCAAGAGAAGTATCGAAGCTGCAATTACACCATTCATTGGACCTGCATCTTGTAGGTGCTTTCTTTTCTAGTTTAAAGTTTCTCGTTGTAGTTGGTTATTTTCTTCTTCTTCTCTCTGAAATGGAGATGGAATTTACTTGAAAAACAAGGCAGTATGATCACGTGAACATGCACAACTGCGACTTTTCTTGATATATAGGATTAATAGTCGACACCCAGCAACATAAAAAATGAACAAGGCAAGGAGTTTATTTAAAATATAAACACAAATAATTAGTAGGCAAAGTCTACTAATGACTAGACATTCTTTTGAATTCTGATAATACAATTAGACCTTCATGTGACGGCAACATAACTAGCATCCTCATAACTTGGCCAATAACTTTATACAGGCTTTTCTATGGAAAACTTGGGGTTTATGCATAAGCTTAGTGTTACAAAAAATTGCGGTAAACTCAACATGTAGAGCACACCTCCGGGAGGACCTGGACCTTTCTCGCACGTCTTGAA
Organism: Warburgia ugandensis; assembly: GCA_035236585.1. Lineage (NCBI taxonomy): Eukaryota > Viridiplantae > Streptophyta > Magnoliopsida > Canellales > Canellaceae > Warburgia > Warburgia ugandensis. The sequence goes on along the minus strand of CP141132.1, from coordinate 80,500,946 downwards.
ACGAAACTTATATTATGACAGTTCTCACATAAGCTTACTTGAAATGGCGCAGCGATCATTCCATGCCCAATAACGTGTTCAAACCACGTATCCTACTCAACAAATAATTGTGAGATCACTCATATGGCAATGGTGGTTATTTGACCATATAATCGTAAATCCGATATCAAGGCCTAATGACCACAAGATTGAACAATTCTAGCATTGAGGACAACCTTGCTTGTGGCAATCTCTGCAAGAATGCAGACCATGCAATATGTTCATCTGGACCACGAGTCGAAGGGGACCAACATGAACCCATGCACATTACATTAGCTTTCAACTTTGACTTTGTTGCACAAACGTATTTGATTGAAGTAACTCAAGGCACATGCTAGAAAGCCCGTACGCAATATGGGCTTGCGGACCGAAGAAATATTACTTGACTTGCACAAAGGTGCCCCAGAAGGGGTACCCTAAATGGAGCTTCGCCCTTTTTGAAATTCATAGCATACTGCATGTCCTCCACCTCTTGTCTTTTCATTCCAAGGACTCCATCGGTGACCTTTTTAAAGAGTTGTAATGGCCACCAGTAAGAGACTGTCATTTAGTAAGAGTGGTTTGGTGTCCAGAGAACGTGTTCTTTTTAGGAGGAATCTCGTCAGGGAATAGGGACGGTCTGTCCTGGAACTAGGAGAGCAATGAAATCCGGCAAATTCACGTGGGATCAGTAAAAAGCGACTGATTCTATTAAACTACAAGACTTAATTGTCTCTTTCATTATCAAATACCTGTCGCCATTTGCCAACGACGTCTTGCACAGCAGGTGGGACACAATTCGTATACGCTGGGTTAAATTTTCCTTTTAGCCCGTATTAATTAGGCTTTGGAGGGTGTGAGTTCGCTATTTGCCAACGACGCCTTGCACAGCCGGTGGGACACAACTCGGATACGCTTGGTTAAATTTTCCTTTTAGCCAACATTAATTAGGCTTTCGAGTGTGTGAGTGATTTGGCCGAGTCCTAATTGAGATAAGATCTTGTTGAGGAGCGTGTAAGTGATTTGTTTTGTAATTATTTATTTTTAACAAAAAGAAAAAAAAGATATGCCGTTATTCTCCACCAATTGTCGTCAGCAGCTTTTCTTTTCGAGGATCTTATACATGGTTAAAGTTTTAGAAATCGTCACCATGAATTTGATTGCATGACTAACTCTTTTACTATGGGCCCCATTGGCAGGGCTTATATATTCAGTTTATGAAATTATGTTGGTTATTTTCTACTATTATATATTAAACTAATCACAGATGTTTTTTAGCACTTGGTCTCTATTTTTACTGGGTCAGATAGGCATTTTAAAATTATTTTTATTTCATCTTGTGTCATTAGTTAGATAAATGTGCCACGGAAGATTTTCTTTGTAGATCTTTTCCCCATGACATTTTCTATACAATCTAAATCTAACTAAATGAATACTTTCTTCTACTATCAATTTTTATAATCTCTCTCTTTAACCTTTTCTCTTTTACTTTTAGTAGTACTATCTTTTCATATTATAATATAATATTTTATTAGTTAAATAAGTAGGCCCCTTGAAGTCATTATCCCACTTAAATCATTGGTTATAGTAAATGAATACATAGGTCACCCCGTGCATCGTATGAGAAAAATATATATTACCAAACTTATACGGATAATCTGGCATTATGCATGTAGTCAAGTTGGTGTAGGGATTTCCTATTTATTAGTCAAACCTCGTGCATTAGTGGTTAGCAATTAGGACATGCATCTTAATTTAAGCAAATGACTATAGCTGTAATCCATGAATCATATCATTTGTCCTACTTTACTCCCTACTAATAGGGATTCCCCTAATGTCACATTCCATATGACTTATTTAAAGACTCAAAAGTCCCGAGGAAGTTCTAAAAGTATAATTATAGTTTCCATGACTCATAATATTCTTAAAGTTTCAGTTGCTCATTTTTCATGCAATTTTAATTGTACGGGATCTTCTTGAGGATGCGGAAAAGCAAGTCGAATTGTAACTTGACTTGGTATTTCCTACTAAAAAGGTTATGAGGGATGAGGTTCTCAGTTCACACGCATTGGATTCTTCACGTATATGTGGCATCTATTTACAGTATATCTACATATTTCGCAAACCATTCTGACATAGTATTCGTGCTCATAATTTCTGTGGAGCTGATTAAAATCAGTAAATTAACAAGCCCACTCATTGAAGAAAGCATAGCATATTATTTGATTAGGTTCCCAGTTTGAGTGGGGTGTTGCCTAAACGGACATTTATTTGGTTTCGAAGTTAAACTAAATTCAAAAAATAAATAAAGATCATTCCAGTTAAGGAGGAGGTGGCCCAATATATACAGATGAACTAGAAACACCCGCATTGTTCGGGAATCAGCTACCTCATTAGCTGACCTGCATATATGTGTCAAAGAACACTAAACAGCAAAATGACCGATAAATTCCGTAAGTTCAGAATGCGATCTCCAGGAGCCCTCTTGTACTCCTTTTGCCCAAGCTGTGACACCACAGGAGTCGCCTGACCCATGATGATTAGCTGCATATGTGGCCTAATGGGACCGCCAGAATACTCATTGAGAGAGGACATGCACTTCTTACTCAACTGAATATTTTATGGGGGCACTTATTTCCATAACACATTACCATGGTGTGGCAGCACTATCAAGTCTAAGCTTTAGTTCACTAAGTGGTGGAGGGGCCCACGAGAAGTTTTGAGAGAAATGAGGTTTCTTTCCTTTTCAAATATGATTTCCCACCAATTATGAACAACATCCCGTCACTTGATCATCATCTCCTGTTTAATAAAATAGGAAAACCATTGGTTTCATAGGCCCTGATTTAACAGGGGATCCAGTCACATCGGATAGAAAACCGTGGAGACTGACTCACGATGGTCTACGAGATCAATGGTATCAATTGCCATGAGTCAAACCTTGTGATCTGAATGTATATACACCATTGATTCACAACCCTAATCCATACACACTAGTGGCTGTTTGATTTAGGATTCTGGGTTCAGGGTTAGAGTTAGGGTTCAGTGTTGATTCCCTAATCTACTTACCATGCGCACTCTTGAGATATGGATTATAGGTGCATGGATTGGTTCAATATAGCCACATAGATTATAAGCACATGAATCCATTTGATGTAGGCACATGGCTTGATTGAACATAGATGTATGAATTGATTAAATCTCATTCATTAATCCATATTGATATAAGAGCACATGCTAGATCGTTTTCAATGTCATTGATTTGATTCATCTTTGATTGAGCTTACTCATATTGAGTTTTTTATTTTGGATCACACCATTGCTGTCCATGTTTGATGTGCACCAATCTTAATTGTTTCAATTCATTGATCCCTTGTGTAACTACCTTATATGCCATGTGATTGATCTAATGACATCATGATCCATTTGATATCACTTGCTATATGTGCACAAATTTATTGTATGACCCGCTTAGATACATGCACACATTTGATCTATAGCATGCTTATCATAGATGTTCTTTTTAAACCATGTGTACTCATATGTATGTGATATGAGGATTGAAATGCTTTGTACATTATCGAATTTGATATGTTCACTGAGATTTTGAGATTTCATTCTGAGGAGTGTTTATGTGACTACACCACGAATAGTGGATCAAAACTATAATAAGACTCTTTGGAGTTGCATGCAAGGGGTTAATGGTGAGAGCCCAGTAGTTTACTATGCTAGTAGTGTAGTTGGACATTGACATTAAAAAGAAAATCTGATACCCACCTAAGGTAAAAGCTTTTGTGCATTTGGAAGAGTCATATGACCTTCTAATTAGTGTGGTCCATCCTTTCCACGAGGACCAGTGTAGGTCGTGCAGTATCCACAATCGAACATATGTAGGAGATGGTTCTTCTCTTTGCGTGTATAGCAGACGAGATTTGATATAAACATAGATGTATATATCGATTAACCTCAAGGGATTTAGACCATTCGCCTTTATGGCCTCAATAGGATGCTATTGTCTGATCAATTGATGATATGTGATATGTTTCAGACATTGGGTATAAATTCTAATGTTGTGTACTTTTTTATTGAGATTTATATCACTCAATGTCATTAATTGCATATTTTAGGAATTAATCTTTATCGAGGTTTAATACTGATCACGTTTAACTGCTTACATCCTAATATCTCTATGCATTCATATGTTTTCTGCATGTTCCATCTGCCTTAGATTTTTTCACTAAGTAGACTTACTCATACCCCCACCAACAATTTCATGTTAATCTTCTGATCAGAAGTGAGACTTAAGACGTTGTAGGAGGCATAGAAACAACGAGAAAGAAAGTACGAGAATGAATAAGTTACCTTACTTTGTTTTAGACTACTATTGAATATTAAGAATGGTAATGTAATATGACAATAGATTTTGTTATGAATATTATAATTTTGTCATATAGTTTTAATTTTATTATGATTGCTTGGACTTTGACCAGTGGGTCCTAACAGTATTGTTCTTACATATTTATTTTGGCTATATGTGGAGTTTGGATAAGACACCCATGCTTGGAAGGGAAATTTTAAAAACTATTATATATGATACATTTGAAAATGTTTTATAAAAAAAAAAAAAATTACTTAGGATCCTGATCATTTTCAAAAAATTATTGCAAAAAACTAGGGGCATCATAGTTGTTCTTGTGCATAGTATATGTACCTTTCAGCAACAGAACTTATACACACTCATGCTCAATATACTCTCCCATTTAAAAAAAAGAAGGAATTGGAATCCAACCAAGCTGATTATGTTCCTTATGTCTTGCTCCATCAAAGAAGCTCTACACATTCTTATGAACACTCCATAGCAAAGTTCTAAAACTTGAGAGTCAACTAGGAAAACTCGTCCAAACTAGTCAACTCAATAGCAAATCAAGTAACTCATTGAGTTGACTCGCTTCATAATAAAAGTTTTTTGTTTTCTTTATAATTTGAACCCAAGAACTCTCAAATATTACCATACTTTAACCAACTTCTTCACTAATTACATGTGTAGATAAAGTGAATTTTTAAATAAAACTATAAATAAATAAAAAGTATTTCGTATTATTAAATCACCCACAAGTCGCTTTGAGTTTAACTCAACTCAGTCCACTTTTGAATCAAGTTAAGTTTTGAGTTTTTAAACTAAGCTCTATAGCGCTGAATCAAAACTCATTACATGTTACTAATTCTCGCAGTTCACAACTTATGATATGTACGACCAGCGCTCCTCTTAGCTCCTCAAGCAACCGCCGCCAATGTTACTGCTCGTTGCTAGTTTGTCGTACACTGCATTCCCCATTGGTCCTGATTGGGTATTGGCACGAGGGGTGTGTCGTCCCAATGCCTACCAACACCATTCTGCATCCCCCAATAAGGTTGATGTCATTATCTAGACTAGCAGGAGGTGCGCTCCAAAGTGTTGTGGCCAAACTTTTGAAAATGAGGCGAAACGACCCGAGACGGTCACATCGAACACCGGTTCATCCTCAAACCAGGTGGCCCATGAGACCTCCTGCTTTGGTCAATCGAAACCCAACATGCTGCCACGAATGCTCCCAGCCGACAATGATGTGGACCCCACTGGTTCGTAGCTACATGCCCCTTCTTTAATCTGCTGCAAATCGCCGTCCCTGCATGCAGTAAAGATGAACATGCCCCTTCCTTTAGTTTCCTTCAAAACGCTACCCCTGCATGCAGTGATGTAAACCCATAACAGCACAAGTTTTGGCCAAGTCTGCAATACTTTTTTTTTTCTTTTAATTTTTACCGCAAAGAATTACAAAGTTAACTATTTGAACCTATTATCCTAATTCTTAATTTTACTTGAAATTTTTTTAATAAGGAAAAAATAGCTCCTCAAACTTCTGACCAATCATAACAAAGAGAGGCACCTTATTATCTGCAACCAACTGGATAAACTTCTTTTGGCCTGCAATACCTCTTCTACTACACCTGTAGTTACCACGAAATACTTCTTGACAATTTATAACAAAATAATTCACACTGAAAGCTCCTATTGATTTGTATTATGGAATTCGAAGTCTTAATCTGCGCTGCCACATACTGGAATTATTAGGTATCATAAAATTCTACTCCGCCAAATACTGATTTTCGGCCGTTGGAGAAGATCTAAAGTCGTTATAGTTTGATGACTTCTCACTAGAGAAACGTAGAGTTTACAGTCCCGCAGTTTTAGTGGCCTTATTGCTGCAGATGAGAGTAGTATCTTTGAATTTAGGGGTTCTCTCATTGGTTAAGAAACATTAAGATTCCTCTTCGAATGGACAGCTTTGATCAAAAGAACCCTTAAAAATGGATGGTTTCTCTCTCTTTATTTCAACAAAAACGGAAATCCATCTTGGGATATGATCCCAAGACCTCCAAATTAACAATACACCGCCCTAAGCAGCTCACCTAGCTACGAGTTATGTACATTGAATAAAAAAGGACAGACTCGGTGCACGAAGCTCCCACCTATACAGAGTCCGAAAAAGGGGCAGACCACAAGGGCCTATAGTAGGCAACTTTACCTTGCATATTTTTGCAAGAAGCTGTTTCCACGCCTTGAACCCGTGACCTCAAGGTCCCAAGGCTCTCCTTCAATTATGTAAATTGAATGAAAATTCTATATAAATCCGTAGTAGTTGATTTAGAAACATTAGTATACAAGTACGTATGTATATGTATGGTAGCATTTATTTGACATCACGTACAGAATTGTGGAGGAATTTTAGCGTGGGTGAGTCTGTATCTTGGGGAGGTTATCTCATCATTTTTTACTTGTCCACATGCATTTTTAGAATTATGAAAAACAAAGGACAAGTGCACTTACTTTTTTGCTTAAGGAGAAGTACGAATTAATGAGTGTCACTCGGCACTTCCTTTTTTTTTCCCTCTCAGGTCAGTATATCGTAAAGATTTAGATGCAATACTAGAAAAGATTTGATTTTCACAAAAATCTTAGATCAGGATATGGGAATATCCAGGATGGTCCTGTAGATATAATGCAATATAATAGAAATGATGGGACAAAGATCGGGAAGTGCTCCATTGCGGTGCAACCTCATGGTAAGTTAATGCGAGGGACCCTTGTCTACGTAATGGGGCCCTCCTTTGGTCTATCCGTCACATTGATCTGACATGCAAATTATGAACTATGCACCTGAAGTCCCTTTCATTGGATGATCGTAACGACCTTTTCCTTGTGTTTTAAAATGGACAACAAACAATTTCACCGTCTAGCTTTTAACTGGAAGAAGCGTATGTTAGAAGTATCTAATGGATGAGATTTTCTGTGCAGAGCTCATCTACGGAGTGGAAAAGATTGTAATGGCTCAGATCCTTCAAAAAATTGAGCTTTGTTGGAGTCAAAACTTGCCAAGAGTGGGATGGGCATGCGCCTAAAATGGGGTTTGTAGATATCGGGAGCCTTTGTTAATTATAATTGTCTAATCAGTAAAACCCGAATATATGAAGCTTAAACTTTGATTTAGTATTCCTCTCAGTAGAAATCACAAGAAGAATGGAGTGTAGAATTTCTCTTGTGGAACGTGGACGGACGAGAGACAGTAAAACTTTACAAGACGGCACCTTCGGTCAGGGTGACTTTGTCAAATTATTGAGTATTCTTTTTTCTGTTTGGGCTTGCCCCGCTTGCTATCAGCTAAGGACTTGTCATTACTAAAGTCCCACCAACTTTTGTTGTCGTTTCTCCATCAATTTGCATTATAATGTTCACTCCCGCCTCTTCCCGGAATTCATTCACGCCCTCCATAACTTTCCTCACGAGGGGGCTGAGAGTCAGTGTGTGACTCAGGTTGCTCTGTATTGAGAGAGAGAGAGAGAGAGAGAGAGAGAGTTATTCCAAGCTTTATGAGCTCCTGTTGCCTTCCAGCATTACAGGTCTGCATTCTTAAAGTAGCAACCTTTAATCTGCTAGAGAGAGATGATGGTATCTTCATTGCTATCTTCTTTCATCTTATTCCAACAATCCAAACAAACGTAAGAGTTTATTTGGTTTGAAGTTCTCTTCACACCTCTAATTCAGAGAGAGAGAGAGATGGCAAAATCTCGTTCACCTTCTTGTTTCTCATTATTCCACATTAAAATTCATGTTTATTTACCCTAAAGTACCCAAGGAATCCATCCTGGACTTTCCCCTAAGACACTAAGAGAGAGATTCTTTCTATTACAATGGAAACCGAAATAGGTCTCTACAGTATACCGGAAATGCACGAAACACCAAACACTCCTCGGTTCCGAAACCCGGACATGCTATCCTCGTGGTTCGAGCTCGATGACAATTACGCCCCAACATTTCCCGACGAAATACCTGATCTCCAAATGCTCGAAGAACATCTTTTCCAATTCGCCACGTCCGATATCGTCATGAACCAGTCTCCTTTACAATCATCCGACGGGACGGATGATTCATTTCTTCTAGAACTCTGCAATTTCAATCCCGTCCCCACCTCTGAATCCAATGATACTTACTGTCCGATACCGCCCAAAGACAGTGAATCAGATTATGTTGCCCTCCATCCGATGGCCTATGAAAATTGCCAATCCCAGTTTCCCATTACGGACACCTTCCTCAATGACGAATACGCCCTAAATGCACCAGCTGAGAGTTACGAGAGTTTAGCTGATCAGGTCCTTGGGGTGGGTTCGTCGTCGTCGACAGTCACGATTACATCCCAAATGGATGTGCCACCTTCATCATCGGAAACAAATGCAGCAGCGCCGGTATTATCGCAGCATCAGGAGGAGGAATATGAGGAGGAAGAGACCGATGAAGGTCCCAAAAAGGGCAATATGAACTGCAAAAATCTTTTCTCGGAGAGGAACCGGAGGAAGCGATTGGGCCAGCAATTGCTATCACTTCGTGCACTTGTTCCCAATATCACCAAGGTATGAATGTTATTCAGCTACTGAAAAGGGGTGCTTTTGTCATTTCCGTCTTTATCTTAGCTTCTGACGATAGTACAATGTTACGGTGGTGCAGATGGATAAAAGGTCAGTCCTAGTGGACGCACTGGCGTATGTTAGAAATATGCACGAAGAAATAGCACGGATTCAGTCCGAATTCAACGAACGGCCGAGGAATGATAGCTGGGAAAGGTGCGCAGAGAACAACCTCGAAGCCATGCAACCCATGCGCACGTTAGCACCAGCCGGTAGTAGCAAGCCAAAGGCCCAAATTCTCGAGGTAAGTTGTTCAATCATATTCTCATCAATGATCTAGATGATATAGTCCATAGCAGCCATGGCCGCCGTAGAATTACTCTCATAAGTGTGCCTGTATCAATTTGGAAAGTAAAAATCATCACAAAGTCTTTTAATCTGCATGTAGCGGCATTCGTGGCTGCCACGGTTTCTGAAAGCGAAGTAGCAAGAATCTAGTCTACCAGCCTAAGGTTTAGGCGATCCCAATCTCCAACCAAACGGGATTATTTCTAAAGATCTGGGTTAGTGGCGTGGACCCAGAATCTTTAGTACACTAAAGCAGTATAGTTCAGTGACAGTTCTCTCAAATTAGAATAAGTGACACTTGCACCCGTCCTTGTTTGGAGTTAGGACACTTCTTTGAATAAGCTTAGCGTGTAGGAAAACGTTTCTCTAGCTAAATACATGGAAAGCACTTTTAATTATTGGAATTGTAGCTAAAATGAACTACTCATTATACTTGCACTGGCATTATCTTCAAACTGAGCTTTTCTTTTTAATTTCTGGAGAAAATTTATATATGTATTCATGGGAACAGACAAGTGCAATCAGGGTGTGTTTGGTAAAGAAGTTTCTGAGGTTTTCAGTAATTCTATAGTTTCCTACTTCTGGACTTAAGAAAAACAGTTGCCAAACACTCCCTCTGTACTTCAGTTTAGCTTCTCACATGGGAGATGTCTTACTGGAATGAAACTTAAACCTTTTCTTTTTTTTTGAATAATGCTTGAAGATTTAAGCTAATTCGGTTGTTAGGTTCAGATACGATAATGACCATGATTAGATGTTGAAGTAGGCAATATTAACATAATATCACAGAAAAAATAAAAGAAATATTGATACAGAGAAAATATGGTTTTGATGGCCAGAAACAACGAGAATTGGAAAATTATTGAGACTGATACATCGTTATATCTGAAGAACTTATCCGTGCGTCCTCTCAAATCCAAAAAAGTGTAGATTCAAGTCTTACTCACTTGAGTAAGCTTTTGATTCATATGAAAAGTTACGGCCAATAAGGAGGAAATAGATTTTGCTGACTTTCTTTTGTTCTCTAAGCATCTTGCACTTTTCCTTTTATATGTCTTTACTCTTAGGTAAGCGTAGTGCTTGATCATCAACTTCTCCGCTTCTTAGTATTTTTGCAAGTGCAAAGATCCCAGGATTCCAAGACATGTTTGCGTACAAAGTAATAATAATTTAACTTGTTAACTAATAGTTTACATGCGCATGCAACAGATTGACACAGAGAAAATTGAGGAACGGAGGTTCATAGTGAAGATAACCTGCAAAGGGTGTGCCGGCGTTGGCGGGGAGGTTTTGCATGTGATTGAGGACCTTGATTTCGAGATCACTTACACTGCGCTTGAACAAGTTAAGCCACAACATATGTTACTGACGGTTTTCATTAGGGTAAGCTTTATAACTCCAATTATTATTACTATTTTCTTAGAAATAATATAGGTACAACTATAACAACTTGTCGAGAGTTGGTTTATAGAAAATCACATGATTATATTGATCAAGACCCTGATGATCCAAAGCTCAAATATTGCGAGATCTATTTGGTACAACTCTTAGCAAATATTATGTGTTTTATGAATAGTTAATATATTTATACAATGATTTGGGTTGCTAAGGAAAACGTGATCATGCACTAACTGAGAAACTGTATGCAAAGTATAAAAGTTATGGAGATATTGAAGCTTTCGAACTGAGATACTTAGGACGAATGCATCCGGCCGAGATGACTAAGAACCATATGTAATGACCCTGCAATCTAATGACTTTAATGCATGTGTTTCCATTCAAAGAATCTCATCTCATTTTCCTTTTATTGCCTAAGTAATTATTTTCCAATGGTGAATAAAGAGTAGAGTCCAGGTATTTTCACTGTCCTTAACTGAGACTTACAACAGACTCCACCACCATCTGATATATGGAAAGATCATTTGGTCTGAAAAGTTAATCACGATCGAATTATCACAAAAAAAAATGAAAAAGAGAAAATCTCTGGATGTAATTAGTTGCTTTTTATTTTATGAGTTAACCATACCTAGGTTAAAGAGAGTGAAAATACCATGACTGTAAAATGTATAACTAATGGATAGAGAAATTTACTACCTTAGAAATTAGACTCTCAAAGTAGTAGCCATGTTTAAAAGGGTTATAATTATGGTGTTTGTAGGTTATATATATGAAGTTAAAGACTCACATAAGTATACCCATGTATGGCCTAGATAGTCCATTTTATTTTACTTTTTCTTATTTTAATATGGCCTAGACAGCTGCTCATGATCCAAACCATGGCACTATTCACATATCTCTTAACTAGATGAAGTTAAAACTTAGTATTTTTACTACGCATTATTTATTCTTTCTCTAAACCTTTTGACCAGTCCATTTTTTGCTACCAAGCTATAGTCATAGTGAACTACCTAAGATGTGGTCCAGAGGATGAGCAGTTTGGATCACCAAATCTGTGGCCCCACCTGTACTTTGAACACCGCACAAGAATCATAGATAGAAACTTACTAAATCAAAACAAAAAGGAAAAAGGAACCTCAGAAAGCTCAGTGATCTGATGAGATAGAAAGATTTTATTTAAGTTGATTTTGTATCAAAATTTCTAAGAAATAAGATACTAGCAGAAGGATAGTAACATAATATGATAAAAATAGGACAAAAATGAAAAATAAACCATACTTAAAACCCACAGTGTTGACTTATTATTATAATTTCTTGTGCCACCAACCGACCAGAAAAATATCTTCTAAAGCAAAGTTGCGTCATCAGTCCCTAGAAACTAGAAAGGCAATCAAAGTTAGAAAAGAGATGAATATTAGTAAATGAGGTTGATTCGTGGTCTATAGTCTAGATTTCATAGGCGTTCCAATTATTACTTTTGTGGAGTGGTGAGACCGTTGTCGTGGTGTCCGAGTCTTTTGAGGCGGCTTAGGATGACCATAGAGTTCATCACAGAGGGGTGTCACTATCAAAAAGCAACCTCACAAATAAGAAAACGTAGTACAATGGTTAGGCTCTTTCCTCCATTGATTTTTCGCCACATTGTTAAAAATCTTGATAAGTGGCATATACCTACTGTGGATTCTTTATAGCAAATTGCTAAGAAGATGGGACTTGTTTGCTTAAGGTTAACAGAACATTCTGGGACCCACATGCTCCATTTCAGTATGATCAGAACAGTTAATTGCATAGATAATGACAATTCCATCTTAAGTCTCAAGAAAATATGAACTATTGATTTTTGTTGACTATTGCTTGCCAATGAAATATTCGTTTAGAACGGGACCAGCGCTAACTTGGATTAGCTATTGATGTTGTATGCTTCATCGGCATGTATCCGCATGGAGATTTTTCACTTGGGCTCAAAATGTGCCTTTGCTTGGATCAAAAAGTGTAAGTGCCTTGCTTAGTAGTAGGAATCTTCTTTGTTTTGATGGATCCACATATTCTTCAAGGTAAAAAAATGAGGGGCTAAGATAAGTTGGTCCTATCTGTTGAATATTCATAGTCGTTTGTTCTTAGGCTGACTATAGATGAGTCATGCACCATAGTTAATTTCTTGCGTGGGCTGTTGGAAAATGAGAAAATGATGGTCACCTTTGTTCAACAAAGGCTAATGCAAGGAATAGTCAAATGAAAAAGACTTTTCAGTGTTAAAACTAATTTATAGCAAGTGCGACTAGACCAATGGTCTGGTCATATGTAGGAATTGGACTCCCACTTGGTATCTTCCAACAGCCACTCTGAAAAATTACGTATGTCCATTGCACACGACAAACAGATCACTAAACCATATTACCGGAGCACCATAAATATATAGTAACATATTGTAATTACATATAGACATATGAAAATGCTAAGGCGACCGTCTAGGGGTGCAAATAGTAAGTACTTGATTTGATAGCCTTGTCACCCTGTCGCAGTCAATTGCAAGAGCCACTGTATTGAATAGCAAGCCCCGCAGGATGAGGACATGGCTTATTGGGGTTCTGCAACAGTGCAGGAGCCATTGCACCAAGTAGCAGGCGCCATTGAATCAAAACCTGATATTGACCGGACCCATGGCACTAACTAGTAGCAGCACTCACAGTAGTTCTAAATCTTGCAAGTGGAGTCCAGAAACTCGTCTAGTTACTTGATTTGGTAACTAATCTAGTCACTGGACTAGTTTTTTTTTTAAATTGTAGATACATATAATCATGCACAATCTGGAACGTTGGTCACCCAATCAAATACTCCTTGTGTCACAGCGCTCAGAAGGCTTTGGTGTGAACCACTTGACGAGTTGATTGGCTATGTAACAAAGATTCTTCAATTATACTGACATTTAAGCACGACCTTCCAAACAGCAATATCATGTCTTCAAGGGAAACATTTATATGTAACTAAGAAATGATAAAAGGCTGCTAAAGATCCTATTTTGGATATTTTCAAGTCGGCCAGAGTAGCTTTGAGTTAACTTGACTCTCTCTACTTTCTAGTTGAGTTGGGTTTTCGAGTTTTGAAATTATAAGCTTGTTGACTGACTAAATCAGAACTAGTCATGTGCAGTCCAGCATTGGGCACCTGGCCATAAATCTTGTCTATTCCTCTGGGCTTGAACGCCATTTTCCCTTTAAAAGCCCATCTTCCTGCAGCATTTCATAAAATATTTTATCCTAAATTTATATTCATATTTTGATCTTAAGGAAATGAAGTGACATATTTGTAGTTAGTAGCCAAGACAAGGTGATTAGTGGCTAATCATTCACATTAATGAAGTGATTTCCGCTCTTACCCTGAAACTTCACTAGTATGTCTTTTGCTAGACTCGTGAAACTATAATATGCTGTGTATGCATGCGTAGTTACAGTATATCTTATTGGGTACACCTTGACTAAGTGGAAGCATGCAACACATGGATTCCATTTTACATGAAAATAGAAGGTGATTTTGTTTACGACACTTAGGAGTCCAGAAAACTAGAAATTGTAGACCATCTATCATCTAATCCACTCTATGGATGATCGATTGGTCGAAGTTTGTCATCATCGGAATATTCTAACCTTCCAATTTGTTGGTTTAAATAGTAAGAAAGAAATGAAGCAACTCTCAACCTTCATCATCAAGGCCTCCATTAATTAAAGAATTAGATGTAGTATAGCTTGACAGATAAATGAATTGGATCATTGAACAAATGGATCCTACTTGTAGTTCTACATTTTGATGCTTTTATTTGCATCTTTGCGTTTCGATCTTTTCGTTTTGAACTTCTGCTGTTAGTAAGTCCTGTTGTTAGGCTTTGTAACTTCCGTTTATTGATGGAAAGGTATCAATATTTCTCTTTTTGCAGGGAAGGAAACAAGGGAGGATGACAGAGGAGAAATTAAAGGACTGCATTACAAGTAAAGCGTTGAGATCGGGCGTCATACTTCATGATCCTTGAACAAGATTGTTAGCGGTGCAATCAGTCAGCCTAATCTCTATAATCGAGATAGGATCTTGCCGTAGTGTAGTGACAACAATAATGATGGCCACGTACTCTAACTACTTAGTACAGGAAGTAAGCCTTTGCTGGAGGGACCCATATGGATGATCTTATATATGTTGCTAAGTCTTTGCTGGAGGGACCCATATGGATCATCTTATATATGTTGCTGAGGTTTTAGTGAGATCATCGAATCGTCCTGTTCGCTGTGATCTTCCTCCAATGTGAGATGCATTGAGAAACTGTGGTATTAATTTCCGTTTCTTTGTTAATGGAGCAGGACTGTACTTATTACGTTGACTATCATGATTAGCAAGAAAAAGTCCAGGATCTCTATTCCTGACCACGCATCATCTCTACTTTCTTATTCAGCATACGGCAGACGCCCTGTATCACGGCTGGTATAGTCAACATGAGCCCAGTCACGATAGTGGCGTTCATAATGTGAGCCCAGTCATGATTGTGGTGTTTATAATGTGAAAAGTCTCGATGCTGTATTTCTAATCATCTAATTGATTACTTCAAAGAGCAAGAACAAGGCCAAACTGCAGGTGCCCGACAGATCAATGATGATATTTGTCTTGCATGGAAGTGCACATTGGGAATGGGGATGGCGACTTCGTTGGGATCAGGGGTTCGCTCCTCACAGATCCAACTTCAATTTCAGCTCCCAGACTTAGCCACTATAAAATTGTGCATGGTTGGCAAGAGATTCCGCACATTACGGGATTAATCCCACCCAGTTCTGAGCCCAAATAGCCCACTTAATGGATCTAAAACGGAAAGCCCATCGTGCAGATAAACCCATGAGAAGGGAAGGCCCGTAGTTTGTAAAAGGAGTACAGCTTTCTCCAACTCATCCATATTTTGCACCATTGACACACAAAAGCAGCCTGTGCCCCGTTCAATCTGCTTAAGTCATCCAAGCGAGTTTGATAATAATGATACGTTTATATAAAATAGGTAGGATCCCTGAGAATAAAAACTCACAATTAATAAATTTTACGCAGCGTTAAAAGAAATACCCAAAAAGAAAACCCTGAGGGTCAATCACATCCCAAAAACTGCAACAATAACAAAATCAAATCTCAAAACTCTGAGCATGCTTAATTCAAAACCACGACAAATCAACAATAGCAGCGAAAAGATAGTAATAATAATAAGTACAAAAGCCTAGGGTTCCATCCATGATCACCACATTATACACACATCAGCAAGTAGATGTATACTATACAAGTAATATTAGTCCAATCTATCCAAAATGTCAACATCCATGTACAGCTCAACAAATCTAATTGCAAGTCAGAGAGACATACGCTAGTCAGTCTCTGATGTACAAAAAGGCTAATGGTCCTCAAGGTCCTCGCTCAGTTAACGCTGCTCCACTTACATACCCTTAGCGCTATCGCACTCCAAATCTGAGACATTGCAAAACAAAACAATGAATCAGCAAGCTATACTTGTGTAGGTGATCACATTCAATTAAAGCTTAATAAAATCACTTGGTGCGAAACATCAATATCATGGTGAATCTCAAAAAATAAACATATATAAGGTGCATCAAATAATCAGATGCTCATAATGAAACAATATATGAAAATCATAAGTCTGCACAAATAGATATCAAGCCAAATCATGATGACCTGCAAGGCATGATCAAAACATGGACGTGCGTCCATCAAAACAATATGAGTCTATGTTCACAGAATAATATGAATGCAAGTGAGACGACCCAGGTTTTTCAAACAATTTTTCAAGTTTATTTTCGAAAGATGGCGTGCTAAATTTTTTAAAAATCTAGAACAACGAAAAAAAATTTCTTTGAAATTCATTTTTTAAAATCTTGGATGTCATTTTCATTCTCATACTATATATAATTATATAGTTTATTTATAAAATAAATAGATATTTCATGAAAACAGGACTCATCCAGTGGTTCACTTACACAGCCCCTATAAACATTATATTAAATGTCCAAAGTTCATAATCCAAATAAAACTAATTATATAATACAACAATCATAATACATACCTGACACTAGTATGATTGCCGGTCTTCCTTTATTATATTTATCTTTTGTTGTCCATCTGAATCTGAATCTATCTGTATCTGAGATATTGTAAACATAAAACATTTACAATATCTTGACAAACTATGCTTGGTAGGGGATTTAAGAGATATATTAAAACTTAAATTCAATAATTAAATTCTCATAATTATATCTGCATGAAATAGTTCAAACATCATAAATCATAATCTCTAAAATGAGCATATTAAGCATCTATTCATGTTAACATCTTTATAAAATTTTTCCATACAAACATACTAAACCAAAACATGTAATGTCACATGTCATAAGGTCATAAAGTCAAATCCCATTCCTATATTGAGCTTATATCCATACCCTTTTACTAGAAGAGTCTCATAACAATACATCCTAGAATACATATATAGTATTTATTAGTATCATTATAATCTAGCCTTTTGCTGGTAAATAATACACACAAATAATATTCCATTTCCACTAGCCTGTTAGTCCGTAGGCCCACCTCGGGGAGCGTCCTCCACTAGCTCTTCAGCCTCTCAGACATGCCTTAGGAAAACGTCCTAATACATACCTCTTACCTCCACTAGCCGGTCAGTCTGTAGGCCCGCCTCAAGGAGTGTCTCTCCACTAGCCCATTAGCCTCATTAGCATCCTCCACTAACTCGTCAGCCTCTTAGACCTACCTCAGGGAGTGTATTCCACTAAGCCATCAGTCTGTAGGCCCGCCTCAGGGAGATTTCAATACTCATAATAATCAAATCAAGCTATATATGTGTCTATATACCTGCCCCTGTACATACCTCTATGTATGTATCATATAATATCCACATCTTTTCTTTAAGAGTAATCATATAGCGAGAATAAGGTTTAACCATATTTCATTTTTCCATAAGCAACTTAATGTTCATGGTAATGGTATACAATTTCAATTACATACTAATAGTGGACATTCAAAACATATTTCATATGAAATTCCAACACAATATTTCATATTTATGCATCTCAATTACTAATAATAATTCCATTGGTTGAATAGATTAAATTATAAATTTCATAACAAGGAATACTATCAGGTATGAAATACTAATCATAATCCATAAACAATTATGTACTCTTAAAGTTCCACCTACCTCCTATGAAGAATTCACCAATTTCACTAGCTGATCGACTTAAAGGTGCGTGATCTTAGATACCCATGCTGTTCAAGTCCTCATTCTCTACCTGGACCTTTCAAATAAAAAAAACAATTAGTAATTCTAAATAAATACTCTCCTTAAATAAGCTCAATGGTAGGGATCATAGGATTTGATCCATTTCCATACCTGAATCCTTGATTAATCCTAGCCGTTGATCAAGATCAATGTAATCTGCTCTAAACATTCTTCAAAATCAAGATTTCTAGCACAGATCCTAATCTACACTCTATAAGGATCATAGTGGACAGTTTGAATTGGAAAAACAGAGTCGGATCATCATATATCAGATGATCTAACCTTTGATCAAAGTCTAGTCAAATCAATATTTGGATCTTTCCTAATTAATAATTGGAAAGATGGGTTTCATTCCTCATGTTACAACGATCGCAAGGCTACTCTCGGATATCTGAGATTCATCTTGGATTGCCCAGGATCACAGGTCAAAGTTTGATGGTTTATTAAGAGTTTGCTGGGTCAACTTAGCTCCTCCAGACAAGTCCAGGGAGATAGGAAAGATGGCCATCGAAAATTGCGTTACCGGTTAATTGGAGGTGGAGATCGGAAGAAGCAGAGATTTTGGATTTGCGATTCCCTAGTGATAGATCCAATGGTGAACAATACCGTGCTGGAAATGGGCAGTTTGTGTGACTAGTTTTGGGGAAGAGGGTTTTGTCGGTGATGTAACATGGAGAGGGAGTGAGCTTGCGTGTCGTAGAAAGGGAAACCAATTTGGGTTGCATGTCATCGGGGACAAGAAATTTGCCCGGGAAAGTGCTGAGCATGTCGTGCCTGTAGAGGAGATCATAAGGAGTTTTTGGCGATCTGTCTTTGCCGGTGAACTGATTTGCTAGGGGAGATGAATGAGTTGCTTGGTGAAAAGCAACCTAGGCGGCCAGAGATGGGGGGAACGTAGATCACCTGGGAAAAAGGCTATGCACCAATGGCATGCTTCGATGGTTGCGACATCCAAAGAAACAAGGAGGCTTGAGCACCAGAGATCAGGGAAAGAAACAAAGATGAGGGGAAAAGGGTTATGCACACCGGTGACTGGAAAATAGGAGGATTTGGGGTTTTTAATGGAGAGGGAAAAGAGGGCGGCACCGTCATCGTTGACTCTTTGGCTGGCGCCGCAAGTGGCAATTGGAGGTGTTGGCGCGAACCGCGTGCCTTGCTGCCCACTGCAAACGAAGGAGACAGGGTGTTGTTATCAAAACAACCCCTTGTGTTTTCTGTGCATTTCTGTTTTTCTTTTTACTTTTAATTACTAAATTACCCTTAACTTGAAAATCCTGTAACTTTCTCATTTGGACTTCGTTTTTAGTGTTCTTTGAGTCTTTGAATTCCATTTTCCAAGTAGAATCCAATTATTTATGTTTCAATTCATGATTCTAATTCCATAAGAAGTGATACTCCTTAAAAATTCATACCCCAGTCTTATAATAGTAAAATTTTGGGATTGTTACAGCAAATCATGATAAATAGGACACCGTACCAAAAACAAACCCTAAGGGTGTCCATGACCCTCAATCACCGGTGATGAGTACTCATACCAACCCTGAGTTCCTCCTGTACAACCCGTATCAGCCCTCAAAGTCACTCACGGCTTAGGCTCGGCTTAACCCGGTTCACCTCACATATAAATCCACTTGAGTATACAGAATAACAGTATGGGCTATTATGTTGCAGTGGCAACCACATCAGGATCTAAACCACTGTTGCTCCCCGTGGATACCTAAATAGGAGACTTTCTCTGTCCTTATGGGGAGGAACAAACTCGTAAGGGAGACTACTCATGATATCACCACCTACATACCTAGCCCTGTACTACTCAATGACGGTGTTTAATCATAAAGTCATAGGGCAGGTGGCCAACCCTACAACCCTCCTAGTATAGTACCCACCGGGTAGAAGCACCTGTCATAAATCAACAACATGTTATAAACCATGAAAAAAATCTATAAAATAGCCTCAATAAGTACTATAAAAGCCCATGATAAATACAGTCCATCACATGTAAAATATGGTTATTCACAAAATCAAATGTCATGCAACCAACAAGTAGGAACATATTTATGCAAACATGATAAAACGCAAAAACACATGCCACTAGGAATGCTAAAAAAGGATAATAGAGGGAAAATGACTAATTATTTTAATTTTTGTATTTAATTAAAGTTACAACTCCGCCAATGCCTGTCCCAAGCCTGGATGAAAAAGGAGGAGGGTCTTACATCAGGTGCCAACCAGCAAGGGGGAAGTTGAAGATGATTCTGTTATTTCTTTCTTACAAATGAATATGCATTTGTATATTAGTTTGTGAGAGAAGAAATGAAAATCATCTCTAGCTTCTTAAAATACGGCCACCCTTGCATCAAGTTGCCAGTCGGCAAGGGTTTAGCTGAAGATGATTTTTGTTATTTCTTTTGTGCTTGCAAATGAATATGCATTTATATATTAGTTTGTAAAGAAGAAATGAAAATCATCTTCAGCTTTTTAAAATTATAGCAACCCAAACATGAAATGAATTGAAAACAGACATTCCCTCAAGCCAGGGCGTTCCCCATAAGCAACGCACTGCATCGGATCCCGGGTGCAGTGAAAAATAGGCAAGGGTTGCTAGGGCATTCTCCTAGAAGCAACGAGCTACATCGGATCCCAGGTGTAGTAAAAAGTGGGCAAGGGGTGCTAGAGTGTCCCCTCGGAAGCGACGCGCTGCATCAAAACCCAGGTGCAGTGAAAAGTGGACATGGGTTCACACCATGGAGGTTGAGAAAGGCAGTAGTAAATAGGTTGTCTCTAGAACATAAGATTCACATCGCTACATAGAATATAGGGATATTGACAGGTAAGAGTTTGAAGTTAGTAGATGCAATGAAACGTAGGAAAGTCAACATCGCTTGTATTCAAAAAACCAAGTGGAAAGGGGCTAAAGCTAGAGAAATAGATGGGTATAAATTATGGTACGTAGGAAAGGAAAATAACATAAATGGCGTAGGAATAATAGTGGATAAGGAATTAAAGGATAAAGTTGTGGACGTTAAAAGAATTAGTGATAGAATAATAATAATAACTGTTCTAGGAGAGCAGATTATAAATGTTATAAGTGCATACACACCACAAGTAGGGTTACAAGATATAATCAAGAGACAGTTTTGGGAAAATATGGAGAGAGTCATACAAGAAATTCCCAACACTGAGGGGATATTTATAGGAGCAGACTTAAATGACCATGTAGGAAAATATAAGGAAGGATATGATAGAATATACGGAGGTTATGGTATAGGTGAACGAAATGAGATGGGGTAGAATATCCTCGATTTTGCTTTGTCATATAAGCTGTTCATTGCAAATACACTCTTTAAGAAGAGGGATGAACCCTTAATAACCTTTAAAAGTGGACTTCATAAAAGCCAAATAGACTTTTTTCTACTTAGAAATAATGAACGATCTATATGCAAGGATTGTAAGGTGATACCTGGCGAGAGTTTAACCTCACAACATATGTTAATGGTTATGGATATCCATATTCAAAGATGGAGTAAAAGAACTAAACTTAATACACATCAAAAAACTAAGTGGTGGAACTTAAAAAGAGAAAAAATAACCTCATTCAAAAATAAGTTGATGGTAGAAGGAAATTGGAACTATGAAACAGAAGTAAATACCATGTGGACTAATATGGCTAAGTCCATTATGAAAGTGGCAAAAGATGTCTTAGGAGTATCTAAAGGTAAAAGGCTATTAGCAAAGGAAACATTGTGGTGGAGTGAAATAGTGCACAAAGTTATTAAAGAAAAATGGATGCGTTTTAAAGCTTGGCAGAAGATTAGAAATAATGAAAACTATGAACAATATAAGAATGCTAAAAACACTACTAAGAGAATAGTAAGTGAGGCTAAACTTAAAGCATATGATGAGCTCTATAATAAATTAGGAACACGAGAAGGTGAGAAAGATGTGTTTAAACTTGCAAAAGTAAGAGAATAGAAGGGTAAGGACTTAGATCATCTTAGGTGTATTAGAAGCAATGATCAAAGAGTATTAATCAAAGAAGAGGAGATCAAACAAAGGTGGGAAACATACTTTCAAAAATTATTAAATGACAATGGCTCTGAGAATATAGGGATTGAAAATAATATAAATTTAAATAACATTAGATATTATAGATATGAATGTAGGATTAGAATACCTGAAGTAAAAGAGGCCTTGAAAAAGATGAAATCAGGAAAGGCCATGGAGCCTGATGGTGTACCAATAGAGATTTGGAAGCATATGGGAGATATTGAGGTAGTTTGGTTGACCAAGTTGTTTAACAAGATTCTAAAATCAAAGAAAATTCCTGATGAGTGGAGGAAAAGCTCTATTATACCAATCTATAAGAATAAAGGTGACATTCAGAGCTGCACTAATTATCAAGGGATCAAACTTATGAGCCACACCATGAAACTTTTTGAAATAATTATTGAGAAGAGGCTACGACATGAAACAAGTGTATCGAAGAATTAGTTTGGTTTCATGCTTGGGAGGTCTACCATGGAAGCTATTTTCTTACTAAGATAATTAGTAGAGAAATATAGGGAGAGGAGGAAAGACCTACATATGGTCTTTATCGTTATTGATTTAGAGAAAGCTTATGATAGAGTCCCTAGAGAGTTAATATGGAGGGTGTTAGGTGGTAAGGGGGTTTCTCAGGGGTATATAGATATAATTAAAGATATGTATGAGAGAGCAGTAACAAATGTTAAGACCACTAGTGGCGTGACTGGTGATTTTTCTGTCACTGTAGGATTGCACCAAGGATCGGCATTGAGTCCATACCTCTTCACATTAGTTATGGATGAGTTAACAAAACATTTGCACGAGGAGATTCCCTGGTGCATGCTATTTGCAGATGATATATTCTTACTTGATGAGACAAGGGAGGGTATAAACATAAAGCTAGAGTTATGGAGAGAAGCATTAGAATCTGAAGAATTTAAAATTAGCGAAACTAAGACAGAATATATGGAATGTAATTTTACTAAGGAGAGTAGGAGTGGAACACCAGTCAAGATTGATAACCAAGAAGTCCCCGTGAAAGACCTCTTTCGGTACTTAGGATCATTGATCCATGAGAGTGGAGAGAATGAGAGGGAGGTTACCCAGAGAATCCAAGCGGGTTGGAACAAATGGAGATGTGCATTTGGAGTTTTATATGATCGGCGGGTGCCACTCAAACTAAAAGGAAAGTTCTATAGGATGGCTGTAAGGCTAGCCATGCTCTATGGATCAGAGTGTTGGCCAATTAAGGAACATGATACTCACAGGATGAGCGTTGCAGAAATGAGTATGTGGAGATGGATGAGTGGTAAGACAAGAAAGTATAGAATTAGAAATGAAAATATTAGAAGAAATTTAGGGGTGGCACCAATAGGTAATAAGATGAGGGAGATTAGACTTAGATGGTTTGGACATGTCCAAAGGAGACCAACAATGGCACCAGTTAGAAGGAGTGAGGCAATACAAGTAGAAGGTTTTAAAAGGGCAAGGGGAAGGCCCAAAAGAACGTGAATAGAAGTGGTGAGGAAAGATTTAAAAACTTTGGGACTAAATGAAACTATGGTATTTAATAGAGTGGAGTAGAGGAATAAGATTTATGTGGCCGACCCCTAATTGGGATAAGGTCTTGATGATGATGATGATGATGATGATGATTTAATTAAATTTGCAGAAGGGGGTAAAACTATAAATTCACATGTGGCCCATGGATTGGGCGCTAGAATCCACTAAGTGACAACCATTATGGGGGACTTTAAATGTGCCTCCCCCATTAATGTGCATGTCTACTTTCCCGCACAGCCAGAACTCCCCCCTCATTTCTTGTGTCACCGAACGATGCCAGACATCGACAACAAAGTGAACATCCCCCTTCTAGGTGTACGCAATGCCAAGAAACCCCTCGTTCTGGATTCTGATCCATCCCATGTCAAGTGAGCTCACTTGAATGTTGTTATTATTGAAATGATCAAATTTGGACAACAAGTCACTTTCAGTGTTGGACCTAAGAATAGTGCATATTGCTCTCTCTCTCTCTCTCTCTGAAAATAGTGGCATACTCTCAACTGGGTTTCAAGGCAAATACTTGCAGTCATTCATTCTTTCTTGTCAAGTTTTGAAAGCCATCTTCTTACCAAATAGAGCATAAAAAGGCTATATGCAAAATACATAATCCACAACTTCTGACTCTTAAAAACTTAGTCATTTTTTTATCTACATGCAATTTGCTCTACATAACACCCAAAAGCTGACTACATGAGTCTTGATTTGAAACCAAAGCATCCCCATTTACATACAATATGCTTTACATACATATGGTAGTCTAAGAATAGAAAATACACCTAGTCTTGATTAGTTGCTTCAATGAATATTTTTGGACACCACTCTTCTTCTACCAAAAAGTCTCCCTTCCTTTTCTAACTTCTTTACTTTGAGATATTTTATCAATATCTCAATGAACTTATAGCTCAGCAAGTAAACTAATAAATATTGATTGGGTTTATTCACTTTGAAAATACATGTAAGTAGTAGTATGAGTCATTGCAAACGCATTCAAAATACTTTATTGTGAATATTGCAACATCTTCATAGAATGGAAATTTAAATCAACATGATCATAGATTGTACATTCATTTGAACCCATAGTCCTTACAAATCCTCACTAACGTTCAACTGAGGTCGCTAACAACTTTGACTAGATAGGTCTAATAAATATCTCCATTGACTCGTTAAATGGATCCACTATCTTAATGATGTCTCATCAGGACCACTAGATAGGATATTATTGGTATTATGACCACTAGATATGATATGATTGTTGATTGTTTAACCGCAAGTGCACGGGCTATTGTAGTATAGCTATGCAAATACGGGTCGATCCCACGAGGACTTGATTTAAAATTATGGAGTTTTAAATAAAATTCAACTAAAAAAATAAAATCCAGATTTATTCAATTGTTCCAATGTTCACAAATATTTATTCCAAGGAAGACAGAAAATAAAAATAAAATGCGTCTTGGATAAGCTTGTCCTCGATTGCTCTCTGGATTAGTCTCAGTTCTGAATAGTCTGTCCTGGATTGCACTGTCCCTGAATAGTCAAAATGAAGATAAGTTAAAACCAGAATAGCATAGGGACACAGTTGTAATTTCTGAAATAGGACAGAATTGTAATTTCTGAGATCTGCAGGTGCAGATTTGTAATTTATGAGATCTGCAGGTGCCGATTTGTAATTTCTGAGATCTGCAGGTGCAATTTTGTAATTCTTCAGGTTCTGGTTTTTCACGAAAAAACCAGAAAAACACGTTTCTGGGAGAAATCTGGAAGAGGGAGAAGAGGGAGAAGAATAGAGGAAGGAGGAGAAGAGGGAAGGAGAGAAGGAAGAGGGGAGAAAAAACCCGCTTTTTCTCCCCTGCATGCAAGGTGAAGGAGAAAGAGAGAGGAGAATGTGGGAGAGAAAACCCCAGAAGGGGTTTTCTTCCCTAGGACGTCTGGATGGGTCTGTGAAACAACAACGCCTTTTTGGGCGTTGTCTAGTTCAGGCTAGTGGAGAAGATGACGCCTTGAAAAGCAAATGCTGGGGGAAAATGAAAAACAGGGAATTCCAAGGAAAACACGACCTGGGTTTTCTCGGGAAATAGTAGGGTAAGCCTAAGATTGTGGTGAGGAAGCCTGGTCTATTTGGTCGGAGAAGAAGGATTTCACTAATGGAGCTCTGTATTGGGGAGAGGTGCAGTGGCATGGGAAAACACCCGCCAATGCCGAGACGTCCGAAGGATGCGCGTTGGTTGTAAAGCAGTAAAGGAGAGAGAGATTGATGACAAGAAAACAGATGGAGGGAGAGATGGGTCGAGAGAGTAGGAAACGATATAGAAGGTAAAGAAGGAAAGTGAGTGGGATAAGCAAATAGATGAGGGAGAAATGATGAGAAGCAGAGGAGTGCCTTGGATTGGAAAGGTGGAGGCAACCCTGGGCAAACTTCGACAAGGCTGGAAAGGTGCGGTAGGAGAGAGGGACGGTGGATCTGCCTCCACCAACGTTTCAGCCTAGAGGAGGAAGAGAAAAGGAATGGAGAGAGGAGCGTGAAGAGGAGGTAGTTAGAAGAAGTGGGGTGCGGTGATGAATTAGCAAAGTGTACGAGAGAGAGAAAATGTGCCTCAAATTTCACTCACCAAGAGAAGGAAAACGTCCTCTTCAAGAGAGAGGAAGAAGACTTAAAAAGAGAGAGAGAGACGTGTGAAAGAGAATGAGAAAAGAGATAGAAGAGAGAGAGAAAAGAAAGGAGAGGGATAAGAGAAAAAGAGAGAAGAGAGGAGAAAGAGAAGGAAGAGGAGATAGGTGGGGTCCACTAGCCTTTCCTAGTTTCGCTAGAACTCGCAAGTCTTCAAAGTCTTCACTTCTTTCCATGATTCAACTGAGCGTCCATGCCTGAGTAGACTGATCTGCAATGCACAAGACTCAATTAGCGAAATCTAACCCGGACAGTAGCTTTAATAGTCATTTAACCACTAAATTTTACAATTCAACTATCTTGGATGACCAATTAAAGCTAAAATGAAATATTTGATTTAAAATCTTAAAATTAATGGTCTAGATGCTCCAATCAAATACTAAATTAGGGATATTTTGACCAAAATTGAACACTTAACACACCCCCAACCAAAGATTTTGCTAAATTCCCAGCAAAAGATGCGTAGAAATCAACTCAATTTTTTTTGCTTTTTTTTGCTTTCTTTTTTTTCTTTTTTCAGGTCATCTCCATTTTGTTCTCAGATAATTATCTTCAATAAATCTATCAACTTTAGCAAACTAATAAAGATGACTGAATAATTCAAAAAAATCCTACCCATATGCTAAAAATATTCCACTTAAGCTCAGATCTCAGAGTGAGTGTGTGCGTACAGTTTACACATAGAATAATCTTTATGTCTAAGTAGACTTTTAACTTTTGAACTCCATCTGAAATATGTTTTGACCTCAATCCTTACTAATGGCATACGCGCATAAATAAAATCTCTCTGATAGAGGGTTCAAATCATATCTCTCTTGTAATTATGTGAGCAGAGTCAATAAAAACAAATTTAGCTCACATATACTCATGAAGAACGGGAGTTACTAAGGAATTTACTTGTATTGATCCCTTTGGAATGGATGCCATTACCTTTGCATATTTAGAAATACCACTCTTTTAATCCTATCCATTCATTTCCTCATCAAGACTATATTCATCCTAGAATCAATAGGTCTTTAATTGGGACGAAACATAGGCTTAGGACAGGGTACCAAAGAAAGGGTATAAGGTAATTCAAAGTTTCTTCAAAACATAAGTAGAGGTCTTCTACTAAAGTTGACAATGCTTCTTTTCTTTGCTGAAGTGAATATTCTTTTTCCATTTTTCTTTGTATTCTTCAAACTTTTTTTTTTTCTTTTCTTTTCACTTTTCTTTTTTTTCATATTTTTGACTCGCTTTGAAGAATATTTCTTTTCTTGATATCCACTTTTCTACTTTTGTTGCAACTAAAGATTTTTTTTTTTTTTTTTTCTTCTTCTCTAACTTATTTTTCAAAGAAAAATGGGTAATGGATAATTTATACTGGGTTAATATGGGTAAATGGTAATTTGGGTGACAAAAGAAAATGGCTTTATATTCAAGGCTCAACTTGGCTAACTAGTGGTAAAAATACTTCTGGGTAGGCTTTATGTCTTTAGGTTAATAACAAGGATAGCCTAAATCATTTTCTAGGTTTCATATAATCTATAAAATTCAATGAACTTTCAGAATTTTAAAGATTGTATTCTAATTATTCAGGTAATTAGCCAAATTTAAGAGTTTGGGATCAATTTTCTTTAAGCACGCTGAAGAAAATTTTGAACATTTATAACCTCTAAAAAAGGATGAATGGCTCTAAAACTCACTTGGGTTATAGGTCTCCACTGAATTTCTTCAGAATTTCTAAGTTATAGTTACTTATCAATCTAGACTATCTATATGCAACTGCATGTACAGATGTGATCTGAGACTTTGCTTTCATGGAATACTTTAGAAAATGAGTAAAATGATGAATTAATCATATTCAATTCTATTAATAAGCTAAAGTTATCCAGATTATACTTCAGACAATCCAATTCTCATCATGGTATAGGAAATGACCTAATTTTTTTTTTTTTTTTTTGAAAAAAAAACCAAGGAAAACACCTAAAAACTAAAAGAAAACTAGAATTTGCTAGAATTCTACACCCCCCAACCTGACGGAAACATTGTCCTCAATGTTTAAAAAGTAGGACCGAAAATGAATATGGGTGATGGAGAAAACAACAAAAATGAAAAACTCTGGGTTGCCTCCCGGCTGAGCGCTAAGTTTAACGTCTTCAAATGGACATATATCCTCATTTATCTTTGAGTGTTCCTGATTCCAATAATGAAATGGCAAGATTTCTCACACCACTTCAAAATCTCACGATAGTCTATATAGTTCATCCACCCTGAAATTTTTGGTGATGGTATAATTATAACACAGTAGACTACCATGAATGTCCATTGAATGAGACCACTTTGATGAGCACCTATCTTTCAAAATTTCACTCAGAATCAATATAACTCCTCCACTTTGAAAATTTAGGTGGTGGAGTCTCTATAATAATATGAACTACCGCGAATTCTTTTAAACCATGTGGAGGGTGCTCCTTTTCCCTTTACATTTTCCCGACATTGAGAGATAAGCCGACTCGCCTTCCTTAAAAGATTGTTTTGATATTAATGTAGGAGGAAGCATGGTTTTGCTTACATCCCGATCATCTTCTAGTGTGTACCTTAGAGTTAGTTGATGTATGGACAAGAGATCAATGGACTCTTTCTTGTCTCCGTTCTATTGGCACATGCAATACTTCGTGTGGGCCTAATTTATTTAATGATTTTTCAAACGAAGGCCGTAGGTCCCAATCGTGTACATATCCTACGTTAAAAGACTTATTTGGAATTTCGTGCTCGCAAGTGGTTCTACCGATGATAGGAGGGAAGTGATCTCACTTAATGGAAGCTCCTCAAAATGAGGTTTCCATTTACCTCGTATCCATGATAGGAAACAGTAATCAAGGAGGGCATTAACTTCCTCTATTAATGCATCCTCATTACACTCATTAAAATGGGCCAAACAGCCTCAAGTGGGTCCGATAAGGAAGATGATTGAAACCGATCTTGCACAACCGAATTGATCATGTTAACACAAAGGCAAATCATCGCAGTTTCACCAGTTGCTTACGCATATTGAAAATATTAAGTTCTATTGTCATATTGCCAAAGGATAATTTCATCACACCATTTCTACGCTTGATTAAGGCATTGGACGTAGCCCAAAAATGGTCGTCCCAGGATGACCGGTATTTCATTCTTCTCATTCACCACCGGTTGTGTATCTAGAACCGTAAAATTGACAAAGGGAAGCAAAATTGTTCTACCTCGGACTAACACATCCTCTATTACCCCTCTCGGCATTTTTACGTAACGATCCAAAATTGAGCGTAGTAGATGTAGGTTTCAATTCACCTGCACCTAACTGCTCGTATACCGAGTATGGTAATAAGTTTACACTAGATCCTAAATCAAGAAGAGCTTGATTTATCCGGGTAGTTGCCAATAATGCAAGTAAGAGTGGGGCAACCGTGATCCTTGTACTTTGGTGGTGTATGGTGTTGAAGAATAGAACTAACCTGTTCGCTACCAAAAATGCCTTCTTTTGGACATTTAATTTTCTCGATGGTGCATAAGTCTTTTAAGAATTTGGCATATGATGGGATTTGTTTTATAGTATCTAAGATTGGTATGTTGATCTTGACTTGTTTGAAAATCTCTAAAATCTCATCATTAGATGTAGACTTTGGGGCTTGGCGCAACCTTTGAGGGAATGGAGCGTGGACCTGGACATGGCTCAACAGGTAAAACATGGTCCTTTTCTTTAGATTTTTCTTTAGGTTTTTCTACCTTTTCAATCTTTTTAGGCTCATCTTTCTCAATTATTTTACCACTCCTAAGAATAGTAACAGCTTTAGTTTGTTCCATGGTAGAGCTAGATGTTTCATCAGATGCATTAACGTTAACCGCATGCACTCCCTGTGGTTTGCTTGAGGTTGAGCTGGGAATTTTCCTTTTTCCATATTTTGCATCATTTGACTCATCATGTTTTTTAGTTCATTCACGTACTTTTCTAATTGAGAAATTTTCCTTTCCCGATTTTAATTAACTTGATTATCCTCTACATGCCTTTTAGGTGGGGGCAAGTAAAGTCCAGGAGAATGAGGTTGATGAGTTTCGTATGGTGGTGGAGCAAGTAGTCCTCGGTTTGTTGTTGATGACTCGGTATGGGCCTGATTGTGAGACATTTGCATTAGGTCCATTTCTCCAATTGAAATTTGGATGGTTTCTCCAATTGGGATTATATGTCTCAGAATATGGGGAGAAAGGTCTTTTATAATTATTGAGTGCATTAGCTCGATCATGAAGTACATCTTGAAATGCGTGGATGGTAGGACATTCCTGAGTAAGATGTAATGTACTTTCACAAATGCTACACACTTGTTCATCATTAGTTAAGGTTTTCGTTCCCATTTCCATGGCTTCTACTTTTCTCTAGTGGCTGCTACTTTGGCACCGATTTCATTTTTTTCACCATGGCATACATGCCTCCCTAGTAGATGTGGTAGGTCTGGGGTCTATCAGAATGTTCTACTCTTTCCGAGTCACCTGTGTCCGTGCACTTTCACTAGCCATTCCAAATACTCCTCCGCCTCATCCGGTTGTTTATTCAAAAAGTTACCATTGCACATCATCTCTACAACCGGCGCATGTCGAATTAAGTCCTTCATAAAAGAAGCCGATAATGCGCCATGGTTCATAGCCATGATGTGGGCAAGCAACAGATCTTTGAACCTTTCCCAAAGATTGGTAGAATGATTCTTTATCTTTTGGGTAAAGTTCATTATCTTACTACGTGAGTGTATTTGTTTTATGTGTAGGGAAAACTTTTTCAAGAATTCTAGTCATTTCATTCCAAGTCCTTATGGAACCCGGTGGCAAGGCATTAAACCACATTTTTGCTTTTTCCTTTAAAGAGAAAGGAAATAGCTTAAGCCCGACAAAGCTGTCTAGACCTATATTTTGGGTTCTTTGGGTACTACATACCTCATCAAATTCTTTAAGGTGCAAATAAGGACTCTCACTATCTAGCCCATGAAATTTGGGAAGTAATTGAATTACTCCCGTTTAATTCTAACGCACCAAAGATTTTGAGGAAGAATGACACAAGAGGGTGTACTGGTGCGTGTAGGTTGAAGGTAGTCTCTTAAGGTTCGTCCATGAGGATTTTGATAAACATCATTTTCTCCATGGTCACTCGTTGGTCCCATTCCCTATTTTCATTCCTTCTCCAATTTCTTTGTTGATGATTATTCCTCCTTGGTGGAGGTTGATATTCATCATCAATTAGAGGTGGTGGGTCCTCATTCATGATGAGTGGAGCTTGATCACCTCTAATTCTACCATGGGGTGAGTTACCCCTTGATCGTTGATCACCATTGTTGGTTCTTTTTGGTCGTACGAGACCAACCTACCGGCTTTCGCCGCGTATCCAAAAGGGCATACAATGAAAGATCTTTTTGATTTTTTGATTTTTTTGATTTTTTTTTTTCTATCCTAAATGATGCCACCTAAATGCCTAAAATGATGCACAAAACAGGACACAATCAAGCAATCCCCTTAAAGGCTAGCATGGGACATATTTTTGATTTTCTCGATTTTCGTGGGGACAACGCTTTTAATTAGTCTACTCTAACGCTCCTGCTCTCTTTAGGAGTTGACTCATCGCTACTGCTTAGGTTCTAACCAAAGTGGTTAATACAACCCTCGTGTAAGGAGGCATTTAGACCTCAACAAACGTCGACAGTGAGGTAGGGAAGAGCGAGGCCTATTAGACAACCCCCAATAACCACAAAGTGATCAAAAGCAACCAGAGTAACAAGAATTGTGTCCTATTAAGAGGGTCCTACGAGCATGTGATAACCCTATAGGTCTCTTCGATTGATTTTAAATTAATGTGAAAGGAGAGGTCATACGCTTGAGATGATTATCCTGTGGGCCAAGGAGTGGTGATGAAATCTACCCTTGATCTTGTGGGGTAGGGTGCCCTACTAATTAAATTTCACACACCATGGCAATTGATCAACATATAATCCACCTTAAAGCGTTGCTAGACGTGTCCTAAAATGCAATTAAAAGCAATAAACTAATGCAAACCCTAGAATGCAACAATTATAACATATGCTTTCTATATGCAATTAAGTACCAAACAATGCAAATTATTCTAAATGCAAACCCTAATCTAGAAAATAAATGAGTGAGAAGACTTACAAGGAGGTTTCGATGAAGATCGTGTGGGCCACCGTGTCCCACACTTGCCCTGTATTATTACAACCCTTTAAAAATTGAAATTGAAAATGCAAATTACAAGGGGCCTCACTACAAGATTCACTCAAAAATAAAATTTCTAATCTAGGAAAGCAAGAAAAATCTATCAATTGATGAAGTTCCACTCCAATTTCCTGAAAAAGAAAAATAACAATTAGTACCAAATTCAGGAAATAAAGTGATTATACACTAAAAATGCCTAAAGATGCACCTAAGAATGCCTAAAATGCAATTCCTAATTTTTTGTATTTTTTTGAATTTTTTAAATTTTTTTAAATTTTTTTTTAAATTTTTTGAATTTTTAATTAAATTTTATAAAAAACTCCATTTCAAACACTCAAGCAATCGCGCCAAAAACTTGTTGATTGTTTAACCGCAAGTGCACTGTTGTAGGCCTATGCAAATACCTGTCGATCCCACGAGGACTTGATTTAAAATTATGGAGTTTTAAATAAAATTCAACTAAAAAAATAAAATCCAGATTTATTCAATTGTTCCAATGTTCACAAATATTTATTCCAAGGAAGACAGAAAATAAAAATAAAATGCGTCTTGGATAAGCTTGTCCTTGATCAGACCGTCTCTCGGATTACCGTCTCTGAATAGTCCGTCTGGATTGTAGACCGTCTCCCCGAATAGTCAAAATGAAGATAAGTTAAAACCAGAATAGCATAGGGACACAGTTGTAATTTCTGAAATAGGACAGAATTGTAATTTCTGAGATCTGCAGGTGCAGATTTGTAATTTATGAGATCTGCAGGTGCCGATTTGTAATTTCTGAGATCTGCAGGTGCAATTTTGTAATTCTTCAGGTTCTGGTTTTTCACGAAAAAACCAGAAAAACACGTTTCTGGGAGAAATCTGGAAGAGGGAGAAGAGGGAGAAGAATAGAGGAAGGAGGAGAAGAGGGAAGGAGAGAAGGAAGAGGGGAGAAAAAACCCGTCGGGTTTTCTCCCCCAGGGCGTGCGGTGAAGGAGAAAGAGAGAGGAGAATGTGGGAGAGAAAACCCCAGAAGGGGTTTTCTTCCCTAGGACGTCCCGGGATGGGTTCAGGAAACAACAACGCCTTTTTGGGCGTTGTCTAGTTCAGGCTAGTGGAGAAGATGACGCTTGAAAAGCAAATGCCGGGGAAAATGAAAAACAGGGAATTTCCAAGAAGGAAAACACGACACTCGGGTTTTCTTGGAAATAGTAGCAGAAGCCTAAGATTGTGGTGAGGAAGCCTGGTCTATTTGGTCGGAGAAGAAGGATTTCACTAATGGAGCCGGTGTATTGGGGAGAGGTGCAGGTGGCATGGGAAAAACACCCGCCAATGCTGAGACGTCCGAAGGATGCGCGTTGGGTTGTAGCAGGTAAAGGAGAGAGAGATTGATGACAAGAAAACAGGGATGGAGGGAGAGATGGGTCGAGAGAGTAGGAAACGATATAGATGGTAAAGAAGGAAAGTGAGTGGGAAAAGCAAATAGATGAGGGAGAAATGATGAGAAGCAGAGGAGTGCCTTGGATTGGAAAGGTGGAGGCAACCTGGGCAAACTTCGATTAGTGGCCGGGAAAGGTGCTAGAGTGAGAGAGGGACGGTGGATCTGCCTCCACCAACGTTTCAGCCTAGAGGAGGAAGAGAAAAGGGAATGGAGAGAGAGGAGCGTGAAGAGGAGGTAGTTAGAAGAAGTGGGGTGCTATGATGAATTGAAGCAAAGTGTACGAGAGAGAGAAAACAAATTTCACCTCACCAAGAGAAGGAAAAACGTCCTCTTCAAGAGAGAGGGGAAGAAGACTTAAAAAGAGAGAGAGAGACGTGTGAAAGAGAATGAGAAAAAGAGATAGAAGAGAGAGAGAAAAGAAAGGAGAGGGATAAGAGAAAAAGAGAGAAGAGAGGAGAAAGAGAAGGAAGAGGAGATAGGTGGGGTCCACTAGCTTTCCTAGTTTCGCTAGAACTCTGCAAGTCTTCAAAGTCTTCAGTCTCTTTCCATGATTCAATCTGGAGCGTCCATGCCTGAGTTGACTGATCTGCAATGCACAAGACTCAATTAGCGAAATCTAACCCGTACATTAGCTTTAATAGTCATTTAACCACTAAATTTTACAATTCAACGGTTGGATGACCAATTAAAGCTAAAATGAAATATTTGATTTAAAATCTTAAAATTAATGGTCTAGATGCTCCAATCAAATACTAAATTAGGGATATTTTGACCAAAATTGAACACTTAACAATGATCTGACCAAATTTCACTAAAAATATAGTAAATCAATTGATTGCTTTCAAATAACATTCAATTGAATCACTTATTCACATATGTAAATCGTTTCACTTAGAAATATATCGTTATGCATTAGAAATCAATTCTAAAATTCAGTAGGTATAGTGATTTACTCACATTTAATCCAGAACGTAAGAAGTTTAAGCAATAAGAAGTATATTGTAATAAATCTTGGGAATTGATTCCCCCCTTAGCTCCTTCATTTTAAGCAATAATTTCCTATTTTTCTAACTTGAAACTAGAACATGTTTTTGACACCTATTTCCTCTCCATGGAAACACATTTCTTCTTAGCTAAATAATAGGGGGAAAATGTGTTTTCTTTTTTGAATGTGATGGTAAGAGAAAGAAAGGGTGATTGAGCTACATGAAGGCCCCAAGTTGCATGACTTGCGAATACGGAATATGATGGTATGTGTGACTTGATTGTGGGCTCACATGGCTTCAAGTAGAAGCTTAGTGGGGTGGTGAATGCATGCATGAAAAAGTTTCCACCTTTTTGCATGTGATAATGGTAGACCAAAAGGAGGTTGCATGCATAGGGTTTCTAACTACTATAAAAATGTTACAGTCACCTCCTCCTCACTTGCAAACTTTTAGAATATAGGCCATTGGTTCCTAACTTGATCGGGTTATCCAAAATTCTTCTTGAATTGTTCTAGGCCATTTGTTTCCAACTAAACTTGATTGGTGATCTAGAAGGTTGATTGGCTTAATCTAACCTTTTATTCTCCTAGCATCCTTTGATCTACAACTTATAAAATATATTAAAAAAAAGGTCCTAATTAGTATCATTTTATAGGGTATAATACATACTTACCTTTAAATGTCTAACCCTAAAAATGCATCAAATTAAGGTTAGATGACTAATAACTAGTTTAGTACAAATCTATCTTATAAGTACAAAAATGAATGATAAAATGCATTAAACCAATATAAAAGTTAGGATTTTTGGTACAAAAATGAATACTCAGCACACTTCCAACCAACATTTTGCTAGTATGGAGCAAAACAGGTAAAAATCATTTTATTGAAAGCAATAAAAATTAATGTTTTCATGGATACTCACAATTCCATTTAGCTTAATCAACAAACATTTAAACCCCAAAGTTATCCCTAGTAGACAAGTTAAACGTCGTGAAGGTTTGTAATAAATTTACCCCCAAAATTTAAGAAAGTCAATTTTAAAATTTATCTCTAAGAATTTTCTTCAATACTCGATTTACCAACTTTACTGTGTTAATATAAATGACTAAAAAAGTTCAAGACACTACTCATATACTAAAGATATTTCTTTTAAGCTTAGATCTCAAAGTGTAGTGTGTGTATAGTCTACATATATAATATATCTTGACTTCTAAGTAGCTTACGACTCAAGAACTCCATCTGAAATATACTTCAACTGTAATTCCCACTAGTAGACATACACTTAGAACTGAAACTCTTAGAAAAAGGGTAAAACAAATCTCTTTTTGATATGTGAGTAGAATCAACAATAAAAGTGTCCCACATATTGTATAACTCATGAAAGAATAGGAATGGTGGGGAATCATTTTGATGCCTTTGGGAAGTGTTAATTACCAAGAAAGTTAGAGAACTACACCCTAATTCTTATTTGTTCATGTCCTCATTAAGATTATGTTCCTCCTAAAATCCATAGGTCCTATACTGGGATAAAATGTAGTTTAGGACAAGGTTAAGAAAGGAAAGGGATATATAAGGTATTCACAACCTTCATAAATAAGTAGAAGTCTTTTACTAAGGGTTTACAATTCTTTATTGTATTAGAGAGAACATTCTTTTACACTTTTCTATTTTTCTTCTTCTTTTCTTTTCTATTTTCTTTTTCTTTCTTTTGCATTTTTTAAACTAAACTTTCTATCTTCTTTTGTTGATGTTCACTTTCTCACTTGTATTGTAGCTTAAATGTTTTTCTTAGATTATCTCTAACTCATTTTTGAAGCAAATAGGTAATGGATAATTTGTATTGGGTTAACATGGGTAAAGGTGATTGGATTCACAAAAGAAATAGCTTACATACAAGCTAACTAGTGGTAAAAGTGTCATTGAGTAGGCTATATGGCTTTAGATTAAAAACAGAGATAGCCTAAATCATTCCATAGGATTCATACATCATATCAGTTTGAACAAACTTCTTAGAAAATTAAGAGTAATACTCAAATAATGAATATTAATAATTGAACAAATCAAGAAATAATGGTATCAATTATGAATTATTCACGTTGAAGAAAACTAAAATTTATACATAACCCTCAAAAGAATGAATTGCTCAAAAGCTCATATGGGTTATGAGTCTCTACTAAATTTCTTTAAGGTCTTTAAGATAGAACTTCTTATTAATCTAGATTATAAATATGTTATTGTGTGAAAGTGTGATATGAGATTGGCTTCCATGAAATGCTTTAGAAAATGAGTAAAATAATAAACTAAATATGTGCACTTTTATTAATAAGCTAAAATTGAAAAGACAAATTAAACTTCAAAAAATTTGATTCTCAGCACAGTAAAGGAAATGATCTAAAAACTCAAAAAGGTTTTTAAATTTGCTGAAAAAATTGTTCTTTTATAAAAAAAACAACTACAAAACACCTAAATTCGACACACCACCAAGCTAACCCAAACATTATCCTCAATGTTTGAAAGTAGGATGATGAAACACTAAAAAATAAAGAAATGAATGATGCAGAAAAAACAAGCTCTAAAAAACTAAGGTACAAAAAGTACAATGGGATGGTGTCCACTCAATCCTGCTAGATAAGATCTTCAAAAGTTGTGGACTTAATATTTGGATCATAATATTCTAGGAAAGGCTTAAGAAGTTAATTGTTCACCTTAAAACACAAATGGATTTTGGAAAACACTGAAGATATGTAGATTCAAGACATGTTAGACCCCAACATAGATGATTAAGGCACTGAAGGTAGTAATGAGATTGACCTAATGGCTAGATCATTCTAAAAGCCCTAGATAGGGCAAAATCAAACTTTCTACAAATTAGATCAGCCTAGTCAAAAGTATCCAAACCTTAACAAATGACTAAGCTAATAATCTAATAAGGTAAGTTAAATGATCTAATGGTTAGATTATCTTATTAAACAAAGATTTATAAAACTGGACCATAGGATAAGGCAAGAAACATAGATTGGACCTATCAAAGTAGGTTCTTGCCGTAAAATTTGAGTAGGAACTAGTGCAAGGCAACTGGACTATAGAAAACTTAGAAAATACATGCAATCAAGTTAGATCAGACCTCAAAATGAATAACTAAACTAATTTAGTGATTGGATCATCCTAGTAACATCAAATTTAGTAAGATTAGACCTTAGAGGTAATCATAACCATTGGTTTAATAGATTAAGATCAAATTCAATCGTCAAATTGACGAATCAACTATTGAGATGAGAAAAAGACTATTTATATGACACAAATTAATGTGGTTGGAGAGAAAATCAAGTGAATGATTTTGATAAAGGATTTGCAAAATTAGATCCATAGGAATGAGTGAATACCCAAACATTTAGATTAAGGATGATGTAAAGTGATATAGGTAAGAAACAATAAATATAGAGTAGTAGTGATGATATATGGCACATGTGATCTGACATGTATGCCAGATTGTATGGATTAGAGAGGTTGCATGTTCTAGAGGATTTTTCCTCATTTGAGGTAGGTGATGATATTTAATATTAATATAATTTCATAAAAATCATGGGTGATCATTGTGCTAGTCTCATATCTATCTATGATTTTGATGCATACTTATTATTACACTATGACCTCATTGGCATTATTACCCAACATGTACATCCTTTATATATGCAAGATCACCTTGATTTACATATTTTCACAGGGCACTGCAATCTCAAAGTACTACCCAAATCCCGTAGGGATTAGGCACCAAGCCTCCTCAACAGGTTCACTAATAAACGTAAATGGTGAAAATGATCATCAAGGCTCATGAATATACAAATACAGTGTATTTAAAATTAAAAAATGTCTCGATATAAATATGCATGTCATCCACAAGATATATTTTCATGTGTTTGCATATTTATGAAGAGTGTTTCTGCCCTCTGGACGTTATGCTGGAAGGGATTTAGAGCCTGCCACCTACCCTCTGACTGTCTAAGATGATAGACACCAACCCCGAAGATGGATAAACCTCATAGGGAGTAGTATTATGGGTAGTCCACACTATACATCTGATTGGCTCTGAGGCATGACAACCACACAGTCTCTTGTTCTAGAGTTGATAGAGAGCGATAGTTGGTAG
Source organism: Warburgia ugandensis (assembly GCA_035236585.1). NCBI lineage: Eukaryota > Viridiplantae > Streptophyta > Magnoliopsida > Canellales > Canellaceae > Warburgia > Warburgia ugandensis. Next base: position 80,461,889 of record CP141132.1, on the reverse strand, counting down.
ACCCGAGAGTTGGCTACTGTTGTAGCACAGTGATTCATATGGTTATTTTGTGTTTTCATATAGCACTTTGAGCACATTAGGATTACAAATATCTTTTTGTACTCATGGCGTGATGATGCATGGAGGATTGATACGAGTACTCATTACCAGACATGCAATAGTATGACACACTTGTGGCACCCACATCTTAGGGTGCTCCTTGTGGATGACATGCATATTTATATCGAGACATTTTTTAGTTTTACATACATTGCATTTGTTTATTCATGAGCCTTCATATCATGTACTATTGTGTGTCATACTAACTAGATTTATTTTCTTTTCATGATTTATCTCTCCATCATTCACCATTATTATTGGAAATTTATTGCATGTTTTTAAGACTCTAGCACCTAGACCATATATTGCACATTTATTTTCTCAAGTTACTATCATTATCAAATGTCTATGTACCTCCCAAGACTAGATAGGAGTAAAGAAGGTCAAGTAAGTAGCTGATTGAGACATCTTTTGTTGAGGGCATGTTTTAATCACTCCTGGACTGTAAATATAAATAATGTACTTGGACTTTTATTTGTAATTATCGACTAGATAGATCTTGAAGAAGTAAAATTATTTCTAAATGTTTTATTTGAAAAATAAAAAATTTATTTGAGTTTTTCAAGACTTAAAAGAATTAGACTAAATTATAAATGAATGAATAGTAAGTTAAAAGTTGGCATTCAGGGTTTTAAAATGAATTTTATTTAAATAATTTTTGCTATGTATTTTCTATACTATTTTACAACTTGGGCTCCACACTTCCAAAAAAAAATGAAGCATGCCTTATTAAAATCTCAATTTTTCTATAATTATTTGGAATTAATTGAAATTTTTATGAAAATTGAGGTGGAATATTATATTTAATATAATATTAATTTTTAGAACAAGAATCAGGTCTTGAAACATAGATATTTGGAATCATTCATGGGAAACCGGTCAGAATGACTATAAGTAGGTTGAAATCTTAGCGAGGGTAAAAAATTCCTATTTTTCTTAATTTTGTGAATTTACATTTACCAATGAGGGTAAAATGTCATTTCACTTTTGTGTGAGGTCCATAAAAGTTAGGTGAACTGGTGGACAGTCAGCTCGTGGAATATCAATGATGAAGAATAAACATGATGGGGAAACTCTTTTCAATTAAATAAGAAAAGTTGAAAAATTATTTAAAATAAAAAATAATTAAAATGTAATTAAAAAAATCCACAAATAAACCTATAAATACCCCCTAACATTCCCACGAAATTGCACAAAAATTTTCAAGCTTCCACACTCTCCCTTTCCCTCTCTCTTTCCTTCTCTCTCTCCTTTTTTTTTTTTTTTTCTTCTCTCTCTTCCCTTTACAGTTATAGAGTGCGTTTGCGAACTCGTCATCCCTGACTGAATAGGATTTTTGCCTAAAAACCCTAATTCAATTAGCCATCCAAATTTGGCCGTTAGAATTCAATCTCCTCTGTTAGATGGGTTCGGGCTAACCTAATATATAAAAGCCCTAAGATTCCAAATTGATTGGAAGTGTATTCACTGGTGAAATCATAAAAAAATAGTAAGTTCTTCATCCTCCACTCTATCTATTTCGATAGTTTTTATGGCAAGAAGATCACTAGACTGAATTTTTTGGCAGAGTTTCTCTAGTGGATCCAATGCTAGTGACTTACCTTGAAAACTCTAGCAAATCAATGTTATTTGGATATTTTGAGTTGTTGGATGGATTCTTGAGATCCAAAAACCCTAGGGGATGAAATCTAAGATGATGGCTCATTCAGATCTGGGAGATCGGGGGAAAAGGGTGATCCGACAGTCCAGATCAGATTGTCTAGCCTATCCTAGGTCACCCTCCCCATACACCAATAATCACCGGTGAAGGGGGTGAGTCGCTAATCAACTCATTGATTTGAATAACCTAGATTGAATTAGGGGCCCTTGTTTTGACTGAAAACTTAAAAATCTAATTTAAAGCACATTTTAACTCCAAATTAAGATAAAAAAGAAGCTCTGAATTTCTGGTGAAGAGTAGAATCTAATGAAAATATAAAATATAAGTTTTATTTAGTGTAAATTTCTATAAATCACAAAAAGTGATACTAATTCCCAAGATCAGTCAAATTTGACATGATCAGACCTTAGAATTCTGATCCATTAATGACCTAATGATGTGATAACTTAAGGAAATGGATTGGATATAACTGATTTGGCAGATCTTTAGATCTTGACCATTAAAAGTAACAAAATCCTTGAAAATATATAATAATCTCCTTGATAAGATTGATCAATGATGATCAGAAACTATGAATTAGTATTGATGATGATTTAATGATAAGATCATGAGAAATGAATGGCCTGATGTGGCTAATTTGGGATAGATTGAGATCCATGCCCTTGATTTTGATAAATGACTAAAGATCTTATTGATCGGTTGGTCAAGAAAGATCAGATCATATGATGAGATGCATCAATGATTTAGTAATGATTAAAATATGATCATGGGATCAAAATGGACAAATAAAATATATTCAAATGAGCATGAGAGTTATTATATTCTATTATAAATGTTATTTTATTTGTTTAGTAGATTTAATTGTTAGATTTATTTATTTACGCTTTATTGTTCATGTTATATAAATTACATAAAAATATAATTAAATAAAAATAGATATTGATGAACATTTACAATGAATATGGACATGGACTTAATGATAGTAAGGGCTATAGTTAGTAGGACAATATAAGAAATATCATTTCCTTAGCCTAAATTAGGAGAATAATAAACCCCATGAATGACATTTTAAATGTTCATGGATTTAATTAAAATCAAATAGCAAGAGTATTAGGATTTAATGCTCATAGGAACCTTATGAAGGTTGAGCTAAGGTCACCCTAGTAAATGCTGAACATGGTGGTTAAGGGGGTTCTCTAACAGAGCCTCGCTCTTCCCCCACCTTCTAGCAATGTTTGTGAGGTCTAAATGACTCCTTACACGAGGATTGAATTAACCAATCTGTGAACAGCTTTTATCTAGTAAACCTTAGTCAATTGAAAATAAGAGGAGCTATTTAGAATTAGGAGTGCATAAATTATTTTCAATTAGTAAAACATTAACTGATTGAATAATAATAAGATTATAAAAGGATAGTAAACTATCTAATCTTAATAAAAATAATAATTAGGATAATCAAAGATTAAACAAGATCCATAGGGAGATCTTGAATGGTCAAGAATAATAAGAAACATAATATTGTATTAGTAAGCATGTTTTTGAATTAGTATGAATATTATATTCAAATGTAGATCAATAGATTAGACCCGTGATCAATATGATCTAAGGAAAAAGATCAAAATCATCCTATGTAAGGATGATCAAAAGAACAACTAAGAAGTATAAATGAGTTGAGAAATGACTGTATATATATGATTTGACAGATACATGAAGGATATGATGATCAAGATCAATGAGAAGATGGATTGTTGAAAGTAAAGGTAGGTGGACCTTAAGGATATATTCAATATAGAAAATATATGTATTTTACACATGATCCTATCTTGATAACTATAGATTTATTATAATTGCCTTAGAGTTATTTATGAATTAACAAATGATGTTGAAATGAATACAAAATGATTGATTAAGTAATTATGAAATTACTTAATGGGTAGACTGAGAAGATTTGAATTATATAAGTTGGACCCTCAAATCTTAAGAAAATAAGTTATGGGTATGTCCTATCATAAACTGACACACAGACTATAAGTATGAAATATTATTTTCCATACAAGCATGGAGGCTTGTGGTTTTGTTTTAAGACATGCTTATGCTTGGGGACGCCAATGCTAGGAGATTTATGAGGATTTGGCCACCTGCTCTTCAAAACTAATTATGATGATGATACCGTGCCCAAAGAGAGGCAAACTGTTGAGTGGGGCAATTATGAAAAGCCTTCCACTGTGACAATCATGATTCCCCCCATACGAACATGGATCTATATTTTCCACCGTGGTATCAGTGGAGTATTTAAGCAGTTATTGGGGCGCGCTATACAAATTGAGACTGCAAGCATGGTAGTCCTTGAGATTATTTTGCATTATAATGCAATTGATTATGGCATGATGAGATGCCTTATGTTATGGCATGATGAGATACCTTATGTTATGGCATGATGAGATGCTTAGTAAAAGTTATTATCGATGTTGTATTGAAAAATGATTCCCAATACGATATGATTATATATTAACACCTAGTGTTAATATTAAAATCAGTTTGAAAATGAGATATTATTAATGATATTGACTATATTCACGATTTTCAATGATTTTATTTATATGTAATATATATAATTCATATAATGAGTGAAGGATAAAATGGTTATCCAATTGTATAAATTGATTTATACCATAAATACAAAGAACTGTTGATTTTGAGATATATTGAATATATTTTTTAAATTCCCTACCAAGCATAGCTTGCTAAGATATTGTAAATGCTTGAATGTTTACAATATCTCAAATACAGTTAAAGAAGATTAAAAGATCAAGACTTGTGGATAATCATCACCGAACTATGACTTAGGGTATTTACTTTGAGAAAGATTGTATTGATTGTTTTATAATTTGGATTGTAATATTTGGACAATGTATGTGATAACTGTTGGGGCTGTGTATGTGAACTACTGAATTGCTCATGATTTTAATAAAAGTATTTCTATTGTTATTCAATGAAAATTTTATTTCATACAAAAATCTATGTATGATAAGTAATTTGAGGTGACACTCGGGTTTTTGACAAATCAATTTCAAAGAAAATATGTTTTCGCTATTTGTATTTTAAAATTTTTCAAAATCAGGGTTCTACCTTTGCAAATATTTATGAAAATGTGTTTTAAAAACTCAGGTTGTTATATACTTACTCTTATTGTTCGCCAAGAATCTCATTGTTGATTTATTTTGACACTTGCGCATTCTCCTATAGAACTAATTGGAATCAAATCATTAATCCTATTTCGACACGTGCACATTCTCAAATCGATCCAATTGGAATCATATCATTGATACTATTTTGGCACATGCATACTCTCATCCTATTTTGGCAGCCGCATTCTCCTATAGATTTGTTTTGAACTGTACCGTTAATCTCATCTTGATCTACGTGCACCACCATAGATTTGTTTTGAATCGCACGATTGATCTCACTTTGAACTTGGCGCAACAATCCACCATTTCAACCAGGCGCATGAGCACATGATGCATCTACACTAGGCACACCAACTCACCATTTGAACCAGGCGCACGAATACATGATCTATCTAAACTAGACGCACTAATTCACCTTTGATTCAATTCTTAACATGTGCACTCCATCTTGAATTGTGACTTAAGTTTGATTTAATCCTTAGCATGCATGTATCATCTTCAATATGTAATTCCAGTTTTGGATTCAAAACTATAGCATGCTTACACCATCTTCTATCTGTAACTTGAGTTTTGATTCAATCTCCGGTATGCGCATTCATCTGTAAGCTATGATTCTGTTCATCGATTCAAGTTCTAAGCATATGTACCTAGCTAAGTTTCACATTATGCGCACCGTGGCAATCTTGCTCATGATTGAATGGCTATATCATGTGTTTTGTACGTCCGATTCATGGAAGTGTACCAGCAAGCATTATGCACACTAGCAGCCGTGGGATCCTAACGTCATGCCTAGATGTGAGTTCTTGATCTGGTCTCAGACGTACCTTAGGATAGTGTCTCATTCATGAATATGAAGCTAAGTTTCTAATCATGTTCATAGTACCCAGTCTCAATTTTAATCTAAGACAGGCCCTGGCATTTCTCTATCATAAGATATATGCATTAGTATCTGACCGAACATGCACATTTTTGGTTTTTGCAATCATAGATACTGAGACACAGTTGTTCGCATGCTTATTTGCTTATCCACCATCTATGTGGCATTCTAAGTATGGGGTGCATCCTTGAACGATTTTGAAAATAGAAGAGAAATATGATCATTGTTTAAGTATGACAATGTTGCATAGTGATTTTAAAAACCATTCATTTGCCTAAGGGCTTTTGAATTTGAATACATGGGGAATGTGGAATTGAAATGCTTTGTACATTGTTGTCTCGAAGCATTAATCAAAATTTTGCTTTAAAGGGCATCTGTTTGATTGTATAATAGAGTGCAATCTCACTGTTTTAGAGACCTATTGGAGTCAGATATGAGGGTGATATATGACACCCGGTAGAATGACGCTCTAAAAAAAGGAAACATGATACCAGCCTAAAAGAAAGGCTTTTATGCATTTGGAGGAGTCATGGTTCTTCCATTCTAGGTGATCATCCTAGGGCATGAGGACTGGTGTAAGTTGTGTAGTATTCATGATATAATGTATGTATGAGACATTGGTTCTCTCTATGTATATAGAAGATGAGATGTAATATGAACATAGATGAGTATGTCGGTCAACCTCGAGAAATTTAGACCATTTGCCTTTGTGGCCTCAGCAGGACCCTATTGAATGATTTAGTTTGATACTATATGATATGTTTTAGATACTAGGTACATATTCTAGTTCCTAGTATTCTATATGATTTATCGCGTATCTTGAGGTTTAAGCATCATCCATATTTGATATCAATCACATTTAATTGAATGCATACCATTATTTTTGTGCATTCATAAGTTTTCTGCATATTTTAATCTAACAAGTTGTACTCACCTCTACCAACAATATCACGTAGTTCGTCTTAGAAGAGGAACGAGGAAGGCATTGCCAGGAAACTAGAGAGAGTAGAAGAAAAGTGATGAAATAATTATTTAGAACATTTTATCTTTGCCATTGAATAGTTGAGGATAATATGTAATTCTGATACTTAATGGTGATATCTTAGTTTTGATTTTGATTTTTAGCTTTGTTTGGGTTGTAACTAGTGGCTCACGAAGTGTTTGCTCTTACGTACTTATTTTGGTTGTATGTGTAGGTATTATCTGCAATCACTAAAAATTATAGCAGATAATTATAAATGCTGTCACAAATACTATAATCTACTATGTTTACAAAAGATATAATAGATACATCCGATTAGCTATGGGGGTAATTGTAATGCCTTAATCATAGTAGATAAGTCATTTTCTTGTAGTGAGCTAATGTCCTCATTTCCATTTTGTTTCCATTGCGTTTTTTTCCCCCTCCTACAATGTAATTGTCTTTGTGGTTCCTTTAAGTGTGCATCTTCCACGAAACCCAGTTCATTAGAAGATGCATTCCATTCCCTACGTTTACTTTTAAGTAAACCCTTATGCATTTAAATGTTCTTTGTCACTGCGATGACAGATAGCAAGGGAGAAATTACTTTTAGTAGGTGCATCAATCCTCTTATTCAACGGGTATGAAGCATATGCTAGATGGCATTTTGTCCCTAGTACCAAGAGTTTTAAAGTATTGTTTTGCATATTTGAGAAAGCAATGGGTTAGTAGCACTTGAAAGAAACCCCCTCCACTCATTGCTGCCTTATAGCTCATCAAGCATGATTTTGTAACAGTCTGCAGGAAATGCATTGTAAGTGGTGCAATTGGAAATCAGTTTTGATTCTTCGCGTGATTTTTTATTTTTGGTTTGATTTTTTTCCCTTTCTTTACAAATATTCTTAGCCAAGTTTTCTTTAGAAAGACGCATCCACGGATGTCAAGTGGGCTTCAAGATTTGTTTCATCTTCCAATTATATTTATTTTGATAGAAAAGTTTCTGTTTAGAGTTTTCTTGTAATGCAAGCCTTGTAACTATTACAATTGAATGACCAAAGACAACTTGTATGATACGTGCCTACAGTCACGGTAAGCATAAGGGACAGCAGGATACACCGTACCCCAACAACTTCCCATATTATCCTCTCTGCAAAACACCGTTCCATTATTCTGCCAGACAATAAGAGATGGCGCCTATAGGCTGTTGTGTTCATCCTGATTGTACGATTTTGGAATTATCTACAGAACAAAGTAATTATATCTTACAATTGAACTAGCTTTGTACCTTACATATGAACTAGGTTAAGGATTTGCCGGCTATGCCATTTAATCATTTACCTCATTTTACTCTAGAGTGTCAAATTGACCACTATTCAATACTGGATAGAAGATAGTAAGGTTCCTACCAAAATATAGTGGCTCCCTTATTTTAATATTCAAGGTAATAGGCTAGTAGGCGCGAGGTTAGCCAGCCGGAACAACATCAGATGCTCGAAACCCCAAAACTGCAAAAGCTAGATTGTGTTACAACTGAAAATATGAGTTAAAATGTTAGTTTGGCTTTGTTATGTAAGATCGTTGCGTGCCCACTTATGATAGTTTCAGACTAGCATTTTCCTTTTTAATTGTTCTTTCGAGACTTAAATTATCCGACATTATCAACTAAAGGAGTTTATCCCTGAAGAAAAAGTATTGGGCTTTCTCCTACTGTACGTAATTCACGTGGGCCGGCTGGGATACTATGGATTAGGAATCTAGTGAGTACTGTGAATTAAATTCATTATAGGGATAAGGAATAGAAGTCTAGTCTCATAGAAAATGGCTAAAAAATAATAACACTAAATTAAGAGAATTCCTTGATTAAGGGCCGAGGTCATCCAACTAGCGATTGATTATACAAATTATACGTGCTGCGCCGCTGGCCACTTACCTGATACTTCTAAGGGGCCGTTAATCATTTGACGGAAGTTTGTCTCATATGTTTGACAGGTATGAGAATAGTCAAACAGGAAGGCGAAAGACAGGAATTAGCTAACAAACACCTTCTTAATTGGTACAAAAGATTATTGAGATGGAGAAGAATTTGTAATGCAACAAGAGAAGTATCAAAACTACAATTAGACCATTCATTAGACCGACGTTGCGTAGGTGTTTTCTTTTCTAATTGATAGATTCCCGTTGTAGTTGGTATTTTCGTTGTTATATATATATATATATATATATATATATATATATATATATATATATATATATATATATATAACACTAAGATGACGCACACGTGCACGTAAGCGAGCAAGGATTCTCTTGATATATCGATTTAATAGTTAAAGACAAGAAGATAAGGAGGAAAACTCATTAATGGGAGATTGGAAAATACTAGTTAGCCTGAATCTTCGGTCTATCAACAATGTGATCTTAATGCTTTCCTAATTCAATGGAGTTGATTGAAAATATAAACACTTATGATTAAGCTAAGTCTTCTTGAAGAACCAGATTTATCTCTGTAGTTTACAATTAGATCCTCAAATGAGGGTAACATGATTAGCTTTCTCATAACCCCACAACCTGAAAATTTATAATTAATGATTGAACATAAATTTTAGCCTTTATATGAACCATAAAGCGTAAAAACTACGAACTTATATCGCGACACTTCTCACACAGGCCTGTTTGAATGGTCAATCTCGCAATGCCATGATGTTTATCCATACCCAATAACGTGTATTTGAGAAGTTCGACACGTGATCATGTCTGTTCTACGTAATATCTATACTAAAAGAATGTGTAAATGTAACTCAAGAAATAAGGGACATTACTCATATTTGGTGGTTATGTCTTGACTAGGAGTCGAACGGGACCAACATGAAGCCATCCACAGTATATTAGGTTTCAACTTTGATTTTGTTGCACAAGCACATTGATTTAAGTAACTCAAAGCAAACGCCAAAAGGCCCGTACGTAACGTGGGCTTGCAGGCCAAGGAAATATTCCTTGACTTCTGGAAAGGAGTCGGATGTTGTTCTTACATGGGCAATCTCGCAATGCCATGATGTAATCCATACCCAATAACGCGTATTTGAGAAAGTTCGACACACGATCATGTCTGTTCTACGTAATATCTATACTAAAAGAATGTGTCAATGTAACTTAAGAAATAAGAGGGAGATTACTCATATTTGGTGGTTATGTCTTGACTAGGAGTCGAAAGGGACCAACATGAAGTCATCCAAAGTATATTAGGTTTCAACTTTGATTTAAGTAACTCAAAGCAAACGCAAAAAGGCCCGTACATAACGTGGGCTTGCAGGCCAAGGAAATATTCCTTGACTTCTGGAAAGGAGTCGGATGTTGTTCTTACATGGTCAATCTCGCAATGCCATGATGTAATCCATACCCAATAACGCGTATTTGAGAAAGTTCGACACACGATCATGTCTGTTCTACGTAATATCTATACTAAAAGAATGTGTCAATGTAACTTAAGAAATAAGAGGGAGATTACTCATATTTGGTGGTTATTTCTTGACTAGGAGTCGAAAGGGACCAACACGAAGTCATCCACAGTATATTAGGTTTCAACTTTGATTTAAGTAACTCAAAGCAAACGCAAAAAGGCCTGTACGTAACGTGGGCTTGCAGGCCAAGGAAAGATTCTTTGATTTCTGGAAAGGAGTCGGATGTTGTTCTTACATGGGCTTTTCCCTTCTAGAAATTCATAGCGTATTCCACGTCCTGCAACGCTTGTCTTTTCATTCCAAGGTCTCAGTCGGTGATAATTTTAGAATGTTATGGTTGCTATCATTTCTACATCGATTGAGACAGATTATTTAGCCTTCATTTCTACATGACCAGTAACGGTGGATGGTGTCCTGCGAAGGTGTTTTTGTGGAGGAAAATAATTAGGGATTGGGTACAATGGGTCCTGGAATTAGGAGAGCAATAAAATCCAGCAAACTCACGTGGGGTCAGTAAAAATGTGCTGATTCTTGGAAAGCTTTTGACCGTCCATATCTCATAATTAAATGTGTTTCTTTAATAGATCTTGCAGAATGCTCCCTTTCGTCTTTCAGCCCGGAAGGAATCAGATAACGATTCTGATCAACTAAATGTGGTGCCACCATATCAAGTATGCAAAGCTCCTGTCCCATCACTCTGGACAGCAGAATGTTGATCACAGATCTTCTGGGGGATCGTTAAGTCTCCGGTTACGATGTCATTGTCGCCTTAATTTGGTGGATCTGCTATGCTGTGCGAACACTCATTTTGTTTTCCGTTGAAATGATGCAAGTGGATAATTTGTACAAGACCGTATATAGATCTCTTATGCTGGAGGCCACCTTTGCATATAATCCGATTCATTTACGTGATTCCTCCAACTTTTGATGTCTACTAGGCAAAATAGCATGTGGCCTGCATGATGCTATCCAAAGCCTACAAGGATAAAGTATAGAAAGGTAGGACCATCCAATTTATGTAATCTTTAATATATTAAATATCCGTAGTTGGACCAATCAGATGAATGCGCCACATCATGCCAAGATAGGCTTCAATACAAGTGGTCCATAGAATATGAAATGTCCATTTAATATTCCTTGGAGAAAAAATGATAGGACAACTAGGACTAGGAATGCAAAAATACAGCGCTTTGGTTTAGCATTTCTTGAATGTATTTTCGGGCTTTCAATGATTAAATTATTGGAAAATGCTCGTGGGATTCATTTGTGGCCCTTTTGATGATCTAATCTATTTATTAGTTTAGCCTCTCCTATTTAGGCTAGCAAAAATTCATGCACGGTGAATGCTTCTAGCGCTTTCTAATTGAAAAATACAACGATCATATTTTTAAAACCCAAAACCGCGTAGTTCTCATCATCGAACAATCATAAATTTAAGTGTCTAGACAATGTAAGGTATCTTAACCAAAGTGAATGGGTTAGATTATCAAAAAGTGGGGCCTAACTAGGTTGAATTCTGAAAACGAATCCTGAAGCGAGTCCCAAATTATAGAGTTGCCTGAGATCCACCGAACCTTTCTCCAAATTAATGTGTTTCTTTGATAGATATTGCAGAATGTCGTCATGCGTTCAGCTCAACAGCGATTTTATAACTGTTATAGTCAACCAAATGTGGATCTCATCACGTAAATTTGGACCTATTTTGTGGAAAGATCCTGTCTTTTCGCATTGGATAGCAGCATATTGCTCATAGACAGAGGCTACAAATGCTAATTAAGGTCTTGCTGGTACAGCTCCCCGCTTTTAATGGTGGTTCTGACTGTTTGTCAAATGATATTTATTCATCTCATTTATCTAGCTGTGGAATCCTAGTATTAGTCCCCGACACTGTAGAGTTGATGAGTCTGAAATCTAAAAAATGTCTTTCCCATCACAAAAATATTAAGTATTCAGAAACCCTAGTTACAAACTGGTCCAGAATTTACAAGTAAAAATCACAGAATCATCGATCATGATAATGTTAGAGCACAAAAATGACAGGCCCTCAAAGTATTCAGTGGAGAACGGAATTTACAACATCAAACACACTCCCAATCGCCCAATTCTGTAGCGGATGAAAGAGGTAGGAGTGGTCTTAACCGCATGGAACTCTGGATTGGCTTCTTTGAGTGGCAAAGTATTAGTTAAGATCATTTCGAAGATCATTGAACAGCAGTGTGTCGGTGAACCCATTTGAAAAAACAGGTGAAAATATTTTTCTAAAAAGCGATGGCTCACATTATAAAGGTTTTTCTTTTCTTTTCTCTCTCTCTCTTTTTTTTTTTTTCAAAACGATGGCACCTGTCAAAGTTACGAGGGAGGTCATAAAAGTGGTAGGTGAGTTACCCTTCATGAGACACATCTTTGTGCAGCAAGCTGTCGATGAACACAGAGCTTCCAACAGCCTCTCCAAGTAGTCCTAGCTCAAGCTAGTTAATGCTATGTATGATCAATTGGTGGCTAAAGAATACAATCAACAGGTCGAATTCAACTATGATTAGATATTTGCTCCTGTTGCTTGTTTAAAAATTATTTCATTAATTATTTCTTTAACTACTTAAAAAATAAATGAACCCTTTTCAAATGGATGTAAATTATGCTATCTTAAGTTATATTGTTGAAGAAGAAGTCTATATTGAACAATCTATAGCTATGTTAAAAAAGGCCAAAATCAAAATGTTCTAAAACTAAAGAAGGCTCTATATGGCTTAAAGAAACACCAAAGGCATGAAATAATAGAATTGATAAATATTTCTAACGAAATGGATATTTCAAATGCCCATATGAACATGCTCTACGAGAGATATTCTTGAGAAATTTAAGATAAAAAATTGCATACCACATTTGTATGGCCTCCAAAGAAGCAACCAATTGTGATACTCTGTACATGTGAAGCCGATCAAGTATGTAGCCACATCTTGGGCTCTATGTCATGTTCTATGGCTAAGAAGCCATCAAATCTATCAAGAGCAGCCTAAAAAGATCTATATTGACAACAAGTCCACCATTGCCCGAGCGAAGAACCCGGTATACTATGAGAGAAGCAACAACATTGGCATTTCATTCGGGAGAAAGCAAAGAATAAGGAGATAGAACATAGCTATATCAAGTCACGAAATCAAGTTGCCAACATTTTGACATAGCCTCTCAAGACCAACATCTTCAACAAGCTACAGGATAGCATTGGCATCGTTGATGGAAGAAAATTAGGTTGCAGAAGGGGTGTTGAAAAATAAACAAATTTGTAAACTCCTAGTATGAAAAGGGTATCTGAGGTAGAAAATATTACAAGGGCATTTTTGAAAGTTTGAAGAAAATAAAGCTTCAAGAACATGCCACTACAAATTTCATGAGAAGCTTCTAGATGGTCTAGAAGTCAAATTTGTATAAAAATATGTTTGAGTTGCTAAGGGAAATGATTGGTCATTAAATGTAAGCACAGGTATATAGAAGGCTCCCTAGATGCCTATATGTACCCACGGGGACCTTTATGTATTGCATCAAAGTGAGAGTGAATACATTGAGTATTTGCCTTCCCAATTTGTTTGTATTTCAGGCTACCAGAAAGGCGACTGTTTCCCTTTAACTGATCCTCCAAATACATTGAGTATTTGCCTTCCCAATTTGTTTTCCTACAAAATGCTCAATCCTCAAGCAGTCATCTGGAATCACGCCTTCGGATTCATCCGAACCTCGCTCCTTCATTGCGCACTCGAGTTGGGAATAGCAGACATCATCCATCGCCACGGCCAACCCATCTCCCTCTCCCAATTAGGTGTGTCTCTATCAACTCCATGTCCTAACACCGATAACCTCCGTCGCATGATGCGTTATTTCGAGCATATGGGTCTCTTCACCATCAACTCCAAAGATGGAGAGGAAGATAAGTATTGTCTTACACCAACTTCTAAATTACTCCTTCGGTCCGAAGACAGCAACTTAGTCCCACTTTTGCAACTTCATCACGTAGAGAAGTTAGTATATTTGCTAAAGACAAAGCCTTCAGAAGTGATGCACTCCTGCCTTGGTGGGGAGAACTCAACATTCTTAGATGACATGCATGAAGAGGGCCATTGGGACTTTGTGTCTAAGGATCCTGACTACAATAAGCTCTTCAACGAGGCACTGGCTTGTCATGCCAAACTAGTGACCCGTGCCTTGATCGATGGTTGTGGTGACATCTTTCGAGAGCTGGGCTCTTTGGTTGATGTTGGAGGAGGTAATGGCACCGCCCTGCAGGCAATTTCAAAGGCATTTCCGCACATCAAATGCACCGTTCTTGAACTTCCTCATGTTGTCCAGACGGTGCCTGATTTCATTGGGGTCGATCGTGTGGCTGGCGACATGTTTTCTTTCGTGCCATATGCCGATGCTGTCATGTTGATGGTAAGCATAGCTATGTCTACAAAAAACTAGTAAGAAATGTTATTAAGAGTCTGTAATAACGGAAACCATATAAAAGATATAGAGTCAGTAACAAGGCACCCTTATCGCACTCCCGTGGTATTTCTACGTGTGAAAGGGAAACTAGGAGAGTCTACAATGAGAAATGCTATTAGGACTAGGTCCGAAACCCGCCAAGCCTGACACAATCATCTTAATATACCTCAGATTTAAGCTATCTGTAAAAAATATGCTGATTGGATTTTTTTACTTTCTAGTTTCTTCAGTTGAAAAATCCAATGGTCGTAGTTCAAAAATCAAAACAGAGTAGCTTAAGATCATCCAATATTATTCATGAATTTTAATGTCTACTCAATATAAGAGACCTAACAAGATGAATAAATTAGATTATAGAAAAGTGGAACATAGATAAGTAGGATCCCCAAGTCGATTCAATAACTTGGATAGCATTTCTGGTAGCCTGACGGCATTCGTCGGAGATTGTAATTATAAACCGCCTAGTTAGAAACCTTTTATAAAGGAACTACCAGATAACGAAAATATGTTCGCATAGCTGTATGTCTCTGCAGTAATAGAAACACTATCATATATTTTAGAACTTGTTAGCCTATTGGCAAGAACCTCTAAGGGACAGTTTTTTATATGTTTACGAGGAAATAAGCTCGTGCACAATAACGGTAAAATTTGGCAAGATATTTCAACCTAAACTCATCTTTTGATTCTTACCCCCAAATGATTATCTATATTTTTTCCTAAAATTTATCTCATCTTTCCTTTTGTAGCTTCTGCTTGTTGCCTTCTATTTTTTCTTGGAAGTTGTCATTTTATTCATCCACTGAAAAATGCTATTAGGACTGAGATTAGTGACTGACTCAGAAACCTGCCAAGCTAAGCCCCATCTTTTCAGATGAAAAATCCAATTTTCATAGTTCAAAAAATGGTGTAGCTAAAATAATTCAATAGTATTTGTGAGTTTTAGTGCCTAGCCAATCTAAGGGAAGCCTACCAAGACAGATGGGTTAGATTATCCAAAGATAGGGCTTAGGTAGGCTGGATTTTATTACTTATTTACAAGCTCAGAAAGTTGCGCAACTTGGAATGGTCCCCCATCTCCTTGTTAGATTATGATCTGGGCTAGAATTTCAGCTCATCTACTTCACTTGTTCGGCTGTTAATTAGATTTGCAAACTACCAAACTCTGGACACTTCCTTCTGTTTGATATCAGTCTTTCAGATTACTGCATCGACTACTTTTGAATTCTCATGATATGATTATTGGTCTTAGTTTACAACAACACTTCCAGTTGTTCTCTTTTGGATTCCATTGCTACTAAACTTTGATATGAATTATTGGGTAGATTTATAGTGATGAAATCAAAACAATTCAGAGACGAATGGTTAAGTACTTTGATTCAATTATGTTTTCATAAATTTTCATCTATGCATTATACAAATATATATATTCTTATTTGAAGTGAGGAATCTAAATCTTTATTTTGTAGGTTTATCATTGCTGGTAGTTTGACAAATTTTTATACTTTTTTTTTAAAAGGTTTTTATTATTTATATATAATTAATTATTTAATTATTTTTGTGATGGATCGTCGGTAGAATCACTCGACTTAGTGGAAAACTAGGATGGATGGGTATCCGAGTTTTCAAATACTAACTTCACGTGATTGCTTCACCGTATGGATACTGGTACTAGCTATCATTTTGTCGTTTTGAACATTTGACCTAGCTCCTTTGTAATGGTTTATCAACGCTTTGATTTATGTATTCATCCGCTTAAAAAAAAAAAAAAAAAGTCTTTTTCTAAAGGATGAGTGTGGCTTGTCAAAATTTGTGAGGTCTCGTCTTGAAAAACACAGAAAACAAACATCTCATTCGGTGTCGTCTTTAAAAAAATGTTGACTTGTAGAAAGGTAAAGAAAAGGAGAACTTTGACGACAGTGATACATAAAGTAGCACATCAAAGACAGGAGACTATGGCTATTGAAAAGCAACTTTACCAGCAGTTGTGCTAGCCACTGGAAGTAAACCCTGCCGGTGTATGTCTGTCATATACTCAAACACTGCATGTACACGTGACCTTTGTCTTTCCAATATGAGAATTCAATTTCATTAATTTCTCTGCAGTATAACATGTGTATATACACATGCAAAGAACTCTAACTTGGGTAGAAAGAACTCTATAAAGGAGTATTTCCCAACAAAGAAGTAAAAAAACCTGAGGTTTGTACGACCTCCATCTTGTGACGTGGATACAATCTTTTCAATAGTCAATGAATCAAGCCAAGGTATTTGTCTAGAAATATATATCACAACTTTGCATCGACTACTTTTGAATTTTCATCATAGGGCTTTTTGGTTTTAGTTCACAACAACACTTCCTGATGTTCTTTATTTTGGTGTACTTCACATGATTGCTTCGCCTCGTAGATACATGTACTGGCTACCATTTTCTCGTTTTCAACATTTGACCTAGCTCCTTTGTAATGGTTTATCACCACTTAGATTTATATATTCATCCACAATTACCAGAAAAAACAAAAAAATCTGAGAATTTTTTTTTCCAAAGTATGAATGTGGGTTGTCAAAATTTGTTGAGTTTCGTCTTAAAAAAAAACAAAGAAACATCTCGTTAGATTTTTCAAGGGAACTTTGTCTATTTTTTTATATTTTTTTGCAATTTTGTCCTTTTGAAAGCAAAGAGAGTAGCTAGAGGATTATGACTTGGCCAAAGGGTGTCGTTGTTGTTATCCGATAAGTTAGGGGCGCGAGGTTTATTTCCTTTTCGTTTTGGCCTTTCATGTTTTCCTTTGTCATTTACCTGACATTATTCCAACAGCGTGGTTTTTAGCTTGTAGATATGGGAAAATTATAACCACAGCACCTTAAATAAGGACATAATCTATAGTACATGTAAAGTAGACACTTCCTAGAAGGCGGAACGTGGGCGGATTCTCTAAAATGCCACAGAGAAACAAAAAGAAAAGGTGGCAGAATCGTAGATATCAACATGGGAAACAGGATTTCGAAAGAGGAAAAGCATTGTCATATCTGTAAATATCAACATATAGTTAGAAAGGCATTCAAAAAATAGAAGGCGATGGTAGATATGTAAATAATAACTTGGAGAAGTGTATGTAAAGATAAAGAGCGCTTTGGCGACAGTGACACCTGAAGTAGCATATCAAAGACGGAGGACTATGGCTATTGAAAGCAGCTTTACAGGCAGCTTTGCTAGCCATGAAGTAGAGCCTGCCGTTATATGTCTGTTATATCCTCAAACACACGTGGATGTGCACGTGCCTTTGCCTTTTCAATATGAGAGTATAACATGGGTATATAGACATACAAAGAACTCTCACTTGGTAGAAAGAGCTCTACAAAGGAAGTATTACCCAACAAGAGTCACAAAAAACCTAAGGTTCCTAAGAGCTCCAACTTGTGTCGTGGATATAATATTTTCAATAGTCAATGACTCAAGCCAAGGTACTTGTCTAGAAATATATATCACAGGTATGAAGCCTGTTATTCCTCTAGTATTTTCCTATACTCAGATACAAAGCTCCAATGATTTCTAAAGCTCTCTTTTGTGGCTTAACAATATATAGGGTGTACTACATGATTGGGGTGATGAAAAATGTTTGAAGATCCTAAGGAAATGCAAGGAGGCTGTACCAGAAAAGGGAGGAAAGGTTATTATAGTCGACATTGTCAGCGGCATGGAGGAAGGCTCGGAGTTTAATCCTGCAAGATTTGCTTTCGACATGGAAATGATGCCCGTTGGTGGAAAAGAGAGGTCAGAGAAGGAATGGAAAGAACTCCTATTGAGTTCAGGGTTCAGTCAGTATAAGATAACACCCGTCAAAACTTTGCCTTCTGTAATTGAGGCATTTCCATAGCGGTCTCCGTTCAAAATATGTTCGCTCCATGAACGAAGGCCTTCTACCGCAACTTATAAGCCTGTTAGTTGTTTTCTGGAAATGTCGTTTCGATCCTCTCTCTCGATTTGCCTGTTTGTGAGCTGTTTTTGCTTATTTGTGTCCAGCTTTTGTGGCTATGTTATAAAAAAGAGTGCTTGGTTTGTCTTTCTTTGTCCCCCCTTTTTTTTCTTTTTGCCAAGAAAAAGTAGAGAACTAAGCCAAAACTTTGGACCCATAGGCATTTGGGGGGCCTCGAAACTTGTAAAAAATTTCATAAGAATCTGTAAAGCACATAATCATGTATCGTACCACATTCGTGATTGGTAGCAACCTTTAAAACCGGCAAACAAGCTGGAGAAATTCACCTATTTCAAACAAACTAGCAGTTCATCAAGTACCAAAGGAACTGTAGTAGTTCCCCAATTATCAAATAATCTACAGATTTTAAGCAGATACAAAAAATTATCATCATGAATTAGAGAAGGTACATAGCTCCACTTCTTCCTCATTTTCATGAAGAAAAAAGAAGCAAAGTTGAAAGCCTACTTGTAGGGTTCAATTTCTAGGGTTGTTTTTTTAACATCTGAAGATAGTTTAGTATTTTTTGTTAAGAAACCAAGATGCACTTTCCAAAGGGTTAAATGTATCAATTTCTAGGGTTGTATTTTAACGTCTGAAGATAGTTTAGTATTTTTTATTAAGAAACCAAGTTGCACTTTCAAAATTTACAGCGAGCCTCTTGTCGCCTTTGAAAAAAGTGGGCCTCTTCAAATAGACTAAAGTAGAAGCTTCTTTTTAGAAATATTCCAAACAACAAGCATGATTAGTGAAATAGCTAGAGCTGTACTCATATTACACTCGAGATGAGTTGGTCTGGAACAATTAGGAGATTCCCTGAAAAGAAAGATGAGGGTTCTGCTTCTGCTAGCAACATGCTACTGGACGAGGGCACCTGTATCGTGATTGGGATCATTAACCTGGGTAATAATGCTTGTAATGAGAAAAATCAAGATTTTGTATTTCTTGACCATATAATCAATTACTTAACCGAGTAAGACTCGCGTAATTTATATATGTACCTTTCTGTAGGACCTATCTCCACGTGGCTAACTAGATCAATCATGCTGATTGGCGCCCATTGGTTGGACTCATGGGTTTGCTGCTCTTGCACCCAAGCTTGATTTCCACCACCAGGGCTTACCCGAAGTGCATGGTTTGTGGACTCGCAGGGTGGGTCCTACTCTGAAGGGGTAGGAATACACTATATTATCACAAGTAATTTCATGGAGGTGATTTATCGAAAGATATTCCGAGTGGCAAACTTACTGGACCTTAAACTGAAACCCCATGGTGTGAACAAGCCCAGGAAAGTGACCCACTGAGCTGACTATGTAGCCGACCTGAACGGTGCATACCTGGTTCTCTTTACTACATGCAATCTATCAATATGCTTGCGCCGAAATATGATTTTGGATGCATGAAACTCCTGGCCCAAAAACCACAACCAAAAGGGATTCAATAGCCAACAAATTGTGTTTTATTTCGTTCAAAGCAAATACTTGGGGGGAGCTTCTGACCGTCCGCGTCTAGCAGGACGATGACACCATCTTTTAGATGTTAGAGGTGCCCCTATCGCATGACTTTAACCTGGTGGATATCCAAGGTTCGGAGGGTCGGATGAAACAGGTAAAATCGCATCCTTCGATAATTAAAGCTTATCGATCTTGATTGAAAGTGGGGAGAAGAAACGATCAGTAACTTCGAGGCTTGTTTGAATGTCATCGTCGGCCCTCCAGTGGTTAAATTATTTGGGTCATGAGGACTAGATCAAGCTATTTACATCTCCAAATTAGTGTGTTTCTTCAATAGATCTTGCAGAATGCTGCCTTTCGGCTTTCAGCTCGACAGGAATAAGATAACGAGTCCGTGGCATGCCGTATGGAAACCTCCTGTCCCATCGACTTGGGTGGCAGCATATTATCCACAGATTTTCTTGTGGGGATCGCGTTTAGTTATGACATCATTGTTAGCATAATTTCTGAATGTTTAATTTGAAACGACGCAAGTGAGCAGATATTGAAAGACTTGCCAAACCAAAAACTAAAGGACAAGAACAAGTAGGAAAGCTAAAGGGACGACCTATATTAAAGCGTCTCTTTTTGGCTGACGTTGTAGGCCAGCCTTATATGCATGTTAATTAGCACGTGGATTGAATAATTATAGCACGTAGAATTTAGATGACTTTAAATAGCTAACCAAATGCAAGGCATTCTAAACCAAATGAAGGGATCAGATTATTCAAAAGTGTCGAAGTTAAAATTCGTGTATAAATATCTTTAAAGTAAATGAGGTAAATGAATAGTCATTAAATGCAAGTCCAACTACTTAGAAGTCTCCTGCTACCTCTATGTACCCACGGGGACCTTTATGTATGTATAAATATCTTTGAAGTAGTTGAGGTAAATGAATAGTCATTAAATGCAAGTTCAACTACTTGGAAATCTCCATGCTACGTGTATGTACCCACGGGGACCATTATGTATTGCATCAAAGTGAGAAACAGTGTAAAAAGAGCGAGTGCTAGCCTCTTCTTCTTTCAAAAGCGCGACTGTGTCCCTATTACAGATTCTTCCAAATACATTGAGTGTTTGCCTTCCCAATTTGTTTTCCTACAAAATGCTCAATCCTCAAGCAGTCATCTGGAATTAGGGGTGGCAAAATATGACACAACACGATAACACGACTCGAACCCGACACAAATTTAGCGGGTTCGGGTCGAGTCTTATCGTGTTCGTGTCATTTTCGGGTCAACCCGAAATTGACACGGCAAAAATCGTGTCGTGTTCGGGTCAATCAATGTGACCTATCGTGTCGACCTGTTTGACACGCGACCTATTTATTCATCTTCATCACCTTGATGCTTGATCCGTCCAAGGTCTAACCTACGGTTGAAAATACAAAATAGGACGGTTTCGAACTTCCGGTTCATGTGTAACCGTCATATACCAAATGCAATATAGGACGGTTCATCTGGAACCGTCCTATATTCTTTAACAGGTAATATAGGACGGTTATTCTCGAACCGTCCTGTATTCAAGTTTTCACAAGTAATATAGGACGGTTCCTCTCGAACCGTCCTATATTCACAACATGACAACAATATAGGACGGTTCTTCTCAAACCGTCCTATATTCACAACAATATAGGACGGTTCCGGAAGAACCGTCCTATATTCACAAGTAATATAGGACGGTTCTCCTGGAACCGTCCTATATTCATAAAGACACTAATGACTATATAGGACGGTTCCAGCAGAACCGTCCTATATTTCTAGTGAATCATCACTTTCGCTATAGAACCATCTTCTCTTGAAGATGGTCTTCAGAGAGTAAAATCCTTCTCCCAGAGGTATGCAAAGAAACAGTAGAAGGAAAACAAAATGCCAGCTTCGTCTCTTCCCAACAGCCAGCTTGAGTATTCTAACACAGTTGGGAGCTGCTATTGTTTTCTGAATGTAGCTAAAGAATAAGTATTGAAGTCTGTGAACCTCAAAATCTAGTGTTAAGTAGTAAGTCAGTCTAGCAAAGTAGTTCAATAAAGTTGGGAGCGTCTTCTGTCGTTCAAATGTAGTGGGAAAGAAGTTTATTTCAGTCTATCAAAGGTCGTTCAACAGAAGTTGGGAGCAACTTCTGTCCTTCAAATGTAGGGGCAAAGAAGTATTTCAGATTGTCAAAGTGTCAATGTAGTTCAATAAAAGTTGGGAGCAACTTTTGTCATTTGAATACAATGGAACAGAACTATTCCTGTCTATCTCATGTTATTATATCCACTGGATTCGTAAACTAATGGCAAATCAACTGCAGTTATCACTATCCGAAATCGCATTTGGGTACCGCCGTTCAATTTTATAGATCTTGGCATCTTGCACTGAATATAGGACGGTTCCAGCCAGTTCGTCCTAGTCCTATATTGCTACTAGTGAATATAGGATGGACGGTTCTAGCCGAACCGTCCTATATCAACCCGAATCCCGAAGGTCCGAAGGATTATAATGCTACAGCGGACACCTTTCTTGGTACAATCAAACTCGGATGATCCGACGATGCACAACATTTTGGATTGTGTTAAGTGTTATCATGCCTGAATCAATCGCAGAGCATGGGGTCAACTGGATGGGCGTCAATTACTTGATCTTTAACACATACATTTGGTGGATGAATACTCCTAAGATGAAAGTCTTGTAAGTATTAGAACTATCTTAATAATAATTAAAATCGCAATTTGGTTTGTTCTAATATTTTAATGAATTTGGTTACTTTTTTGTGTTGGTAGACGAGGATCGTTCGATAATGGAGATACAGATTACGAAGAGATCGAGCGGCTTATTGTATATGAAAGGGTTCTAAAGACGTGGTCTCACTGGGTGGATGAGAACATTGATCCCAAACATGTCTCCAGACTCTCCACTGCATATCAAGTAAAATCTTTTGCTTTAACAGTTGAAGTGTACCTAAACGTAGACTTAATGCCATAGGGAACATGGGAAGCACTATAGCCCACTTGATATTTAGTAAGCAAATCGTACGGTTGATAACTTTAGACCAATGATATGGTGCCTAATGGTCCTGACAAGTAGATCGGTATTGAAACAAAGATAGCACATACATTGAAACTCAAACAATGTACTTCAATCAAAAGAAAAACAAAACACATCTATTGAATTGAACTGATCTTTGTATCATATTTGAGTAAAATGTATATACATGAATGATAATATACATTCATTTGCATCACTGAACTACAAATTAAAATTCATAATATGATTTGTCCATTCCATTCTAATATCATCTAGATCCAACTGGGAGTAACTCTTGGGTCCCAAATCCGCCTGCAAGAAACATATAATAACTTAGTTTAGAGATCAGACATGTAATCTTGGATTCAGTCAGGAAATATACAAATCAAAAGTGTAATAACATTGGTCAGTCAGTAAGTCTAACTGTCCAAGTGTTACCTTTCTCAATTGTGAGACTGTAACTCCATTGCGAATGAGGGTTCTCATGTATCTAAGAACATAATATCCACACTCCCAATCTGATTTTTGTTTAGGACACTGCAGAACAATGCCACCAAAGACAATAGAAAAGGTTCAAAATATAATTTCCAATAAGTTCAGATTTACAATTATATCAAAGAGTCTAAAGATCGGTAATTAGTAAACCATACCTTGGCCTTCTTCCAATTGAGTTTTGGTGGATGGTGAATGCCTTCCCTCTCAGACCATTTATACCATGCTCTACACACATATAATTGAAAAGCATTAGATGATGAATATTATGATGTTGCCAAATGTAAGTAGTTATATTATAATAAAAGGAATAATAAAGACTTACTTGTTTATAATTTCCATTAGGTGTTCCCGAATCGGTGCTCCACATGAATCAAAAAACATTGCATGGCCACCATGCACATCCAAAGCTAGCAGCATCCAATGGGACCTATAAAAATAATAATTCAATTGAATTTTCTCTAATCTTAGCTGATATAGTATTCATGTGTATGAATTGTGAAATTGAAATGGCATAATTAAGCAACATATGTTACAACGCACCCGTTATTATAGGGAATCAGTAAGGCTTGCCCCTTCGTACAACTCATGAGACTAGGAATGATATCTTCACTTTGTTTGTCCACGGGCAAATAGTCCAATTGAAGGACAAGAGAAGGGTCAAGGAACTTGTAAATGTCCTTGACCTCTAGTTTTTGCAAGCTATCATGCAAATACCTGCATTAGGAATTTGGGTTAATGTCAAATAATTATTAAGTGCTATTAAAAAACAAGTATTAAGTAATGTTACATTGATTCGTAAGTCTTAACTCTAAATTCTCTAATAGAGCACAACGTACCCTATATAGACTACGATGTGCATGTACTCCAATTCAGCCAGATTACATATGGCTAAGAGGTCTTCCTTGAAGAGTGGAACCTCAACCACATCGTTTGAAAGCACACCTGCCTCTATCCTTACAGGGTTCATTGCTTTGTCTTCATTGGCCAGTCTGTATAGTACCCTTAGCAATGGAGGTGTGTTAGGTGGAACCTCCACCTGATCCTTACACTATAGATGTAATCATGTAACATTTTAGAAATTAGTAATGAATATATACAACATATACTGGTTACTGGTATGCTAGCATATATAAAAGAAGAGACACAGTGAGGTAAAATTAGAATATTTTATAATATAACATTGTGACTTGTGAGTAGTTAAGTGAGCAGTGAGCACCTAACAACTAACAAGTGCTTTGAACTTGTTAGTTGTTGCATTGTTCAAGTTCACATGTAATGTAACATGATACAACTATGCAAATATATAGAACTAGTACTACACAGGAAGAAATTTGGGATGTGGCTACACTTGTCACTACACCAGAATTTGCCAGCAGCGAGGTTTGCTTCAATTGCCCCTTGTGCTGCTTTTGGTGATCCGTCATGTTGCAGACAATATTAATCAATTAACAATTTAGGATGACTTAAAAAAAGGTAGGAGAAAATGAAGCCATGACTACAGTTAGTATATATGTACCTTGGAATTGGACATCATTGGTTTTGTGTGTTTCTCTGGCCACCACACATGATATCCAATTGCATCCCCAACAGTTTCAACATCATCCCCTTAGACTGGAAATGGAAGGGGAGCATCTGGTTGAATGGCAGCAGTGATGCACACGCGCTTAGTGTGTGGAGGCATCAACTTACCATGCAAGGTGGCGGAAGTCATGGGCCGAACCTCGTATAGTGTTGCCACAGCCACATAGTTCTCAAATGTATATAGCTGCAACATGCACTGACCCACCTGCATTTGAGAAATGACGTATATATATAATAATTAGTGATGTAATGTAAACTAAAAAGGTTAGTAAATAAGTAACATTCTAAAACTAAACATGTCAATATACATACCTCACTGATTAGGACATCACATTCAAGAACTTGTTCTGCCACCTCTTCATTTGATGGAGGAGTAGGAATGCAGTTATTGTCAAATTGGGGTGGTTGAACTTGAGGTTGAGCTTCAACTTGAGGGCCAACATCCTCACATGAGGGTTTTCTACCACCTTGGATTTCCTTCAACAGTTGATCTTTGAGCTTGCTATACATCTCTACAACTGTTTGATTCTTCCATTCTTCCAATTCTTGTAACGTAGGAGCCTTTTGTTTGGGGAAGAACTTGGAAGGAAGAACACCTCGACCTTGGCCCCTTACCCAGCCAGGGTGCTCATCCTTGTTGCCCATTGCCCTATACAGGATGTCCCCCTTTGCAGCAGTGCTGCTAAGA
This sequence comes from Warburgia ugandensis, assembly GCA_035236585.1. Taxonomy (NCBI): domain Eukaryota; kingdom Viridiplantae; phylum Streptophyta; class Magnoliopsida; order Canellales; family Canellaceae; genus Warburgia; species Warburgia ugandensis. The sequence goes on along the minus strand of CP141132.1, from coordinate 80,435,931 downwards.
GTTCTTGTAGTTGCGCTTGCACTCTCTTGGGTCAACTCTTCCTGCACACATAAAGATCATAACATTATCAAATCACTATTATATATGTAATATTTATATAATATACTATGCAAGGGTGTAAAAGTATTTAACTAGGTAGTATGCAGATAAAGTAAAAGTATAAAACTTAAAGTCTTAAACCACTTACAATTCTTGAAGCAATTGCTGAAGTTGTCTCGTTGGCAAAGGTCTGGGAGTTACGCCCTTTTGAATGTGCCATTTTCCATAGAATAGCACGGTCGATGGGCTCCACTGTCCCAGCCTTCTTTTGCTGTAATAAGAAGAGACACTAAGTCAGAGTTAATAAACAAAAATCTAGTATGATCAGACAAATGGAATGTCACATGATATACTTACTACATCTGCCTCTAATCGTGCATAGCCAACCTTTGAAAGGTGGTGCGGCATATGGTTCTGAGCACGCGCCTTCTGTCCTTTTATACGCTTTGCCTGGACATCAAAGTAACGTGATCAAAATACAATCAATTATAATAATTACAAGAATCATAAATTAGCTTGGCTAGTTTAAGTTGTGATTACCTCAAAATCAGGAGATAGCCTATACTGTACAAATTGATTCCATGCTTCCTGATCAATGAAGCAGGAATACAACTGAGGGCCCATGTTAAGCGTAGAAGGATCATGGGAATTTGGAAGTATGTACTTCCTTGCAAGCTCACTCTTCCATTTCCTCCAAGCTTCACCAGCTCCTAGTAATGCTTGCTTTTTGTACTCATCAGATACGTCAAAGGAAGACTACAAAATAAAAGAAGAAGCATGTTAAAGTGACTAACTTACTAGTGAGTATTGTAGCAACTTTGTGTATCGTGATTCATATGCAAACAAAAACAAAATATATAAATATAAAGGACATATTATGTTATATGTACGAAGAATTTACATACCTTGACCATTTCCCATATTGAATCTTTGACTTGTGGCGATATAAGTCTCCAATCGATCAACGATACTGGCACAAGTCTTCTAACAGTGCAACTTATGAAGCTAGCATAGGCATGTGCAGTACCACCAATTGGTTGGGCTCTACTGTTGAATTGTACTGTTTCTTTTATTCCAATTGAGGTTCTCTTATTTATACCATCCATTTGTGTTGGTCCCCTCCCCCTGATCTTTCTCTTGACACTGACCGGTGGTGTTACTGATGGACATGTGCTTGATAGCCTTGATTGTTCTGCTTCTATGTGTTGTAATTGTTCTACTTGTAGCTCTTCTACTTGCTCCATGTTTCCTTCACAAATAAAAATGAAAATGACTACAGTTAGACAAGAAAAGTGAAAATGTTTTTACAGTTTGATCATAGATTCTTCACAAATAAAAATGAAAATGACTACAGTTAGATAAGAAAAGTGGAAATGTTTTTACAGTTTGATCATAGATTCATAGAGAAGGATTTACAATCTCAGTTTACGGATAAAATTGACAGCCAATTCCTCAGCTGATCAGGATTTAGGGTTGCTAACTTGCTAGATGCTAGGGTAGTAGGGTCGGATCACTCCTGTCCGGTGTCCGCTATGTAGTCAAAGGCACGAGGCATACCAAGGGGCAAGAAAGGTTTCTCTTCCAGCATCAAATTTTACTGGGAAAGTGATCGAAGTGATTGCTACAGGAAGGCAAGAAAGGCTTCTGCTTTGAATAAGAAAGTAAAGGATTATGTTGTCAGGGATTCAAATATAAAGTTCAATCAAACTATTGATGATCAAAAGGTAGTGCATAATCATTAAGAAAGCTCTCTCCATTTTACGATCATTATGCATGGCTAAGCACCTGACAAGACAAAGCAACTTATTTGGAAAATCAAAAGTGTTGACTATGACTACCTACTAAAGCATTTGTAGCACTTGAAGTGGCATCGTGCCACTTGCAACTTGGCATTATGCTAGCAAATGTTACCCAAGGTTCCAGATAGTAATTGGTTAGTCAAAGCTAAGTAGCGGAGAAACCAGGAACCTGATCCATCTTAAATAGTTCTGAGAGATAGGAGAAGCACAGTGCACTGAAAACTTACAGAAGGAGCACAGAACTGGCCTTTCTTAATATTGACAATTTTCCCTATCTTGGCAGCTGCAACTAGAAGATTCGTCTGGAATAGGAAAATACTTCATCTTAGAAGCTTGAATAGAAGTGATAATTGATGCCCTATTTGGAATTTAAATATTGGAATGATCTCAGTAGTCATAGTAGTTCAAATTGTCCATAAAGAAGTCGATCTGGAAAATGTCCAGACATGGCAACATTAACTTGACGGCACAGGAAAGCTGGAATTTGCAAAGCATTTATTGAATAATTTAGGATGCATAAAATAGCACAGAAAATTCTTAGAATGGACTAAAACTTACGACACTTGGGGCAGTTTAAGCATGACTTATAACAGCAGTTCTTGCACTCTATGGGCAACAAACGAAAAGAATTTTCAATCTTAACTCCCCCTTCTGCACAATGGCCCTAAAAGCAGGTACTTTCCAGAAAAATTGTGAATGCCAAAATAAATCCAGAAAATGGAGTCGATGTCCTGCTCTACCACAGTTTAAAAGAAATCCTCAATCGTGAACAAGTAGCTTCTTCAATAATACTAAGGAACAGAAAAAGGACACACTAGAAAGATTGAGCTCTGCAGTAATAATGAAAAAGGCATGAGTCAGCAAGTCCCACTCAAAATTCTTTAGAAGCAAAAAGTTATATTACATAGTAGGGAGATCAGAATTTGTGCTTCTTGATAGTATCAGCTAATTGATGTAAACAGCATAGTCTCGCACACTCATATTGATAAAGAAATCTGCAGATTTACTACGATCTTTGAGACATAAAACCTATAGTATGAAAACTACCCATTAAGAGCAAGTCATGGACGTGTCTCCATCAGAAGATCAAGTAGCAGTTAGAAGGAATCAAGATTCATTACCAGTGCCATGCCAAAAATGGATTTGCCTATAAACTTGCAACAAATTGGTCTGACAAACAGAAAAGCTAATCCTACAATAATTCCCAAATGTAATTTGCGTCACACTAAGCAGCAATGAATATGACATTATTGAGATTGACACAAGGTATCATCCAACAGTTGTTCACTTCTACATCGAGCTTAGACCAATAATCATAAATGATTGAGGTATCTATCAGAAATTGGAAAGCATATCCTGGAAACCAAGGAAACATTTGAATAGTCACTGACCCTGGTGAAGATGACCTTGATGAAGATGAAGTCTATTCTCCTCCCACAAGCTAAGATGCAACAAATCCAGCAGATAGTTCCAGATATACAACTTGAAAGACAAATATATATGTGATCATTTTCTCTTGAGAAGAATAGAATGTCCAGATCCATGATATACCACTTAAACATTAACTAACCTATTCTCCATCAAATCCTCCACCATCTAAGTATATAAGCAAATAAACTTCATCTAACTACAATCAGCAGGAAAAAATTCTAGCACCCAACAGATCCAGCAGTTCCATTATCTCAATTTTAAATTGCAATGTCAGTACTATATGGATATCCTGCAATATTTACGGGATGGACAAGCATCAGGCAACTCAAGAAAGATTACTGAATAGAGTAGCATGGACCAATAGAACCTCTCAAAGAAACAAGTGCCACGCTTGTTTGACAATTAAATTTTTAAGCAGAAACCTTTGCCTTCAGGCTGGAAAATTGTGCAGAGAAGTAAGACATTGGATGCACCACCTTCATACATTTTCATGTGCACACGTGAGCAAGAAAAGGGTGTAAACTGTAAAGAGCTTCAAACCATAATTTATGCTTCCTAATGAGCATTGGGCACCTGGGCTGCTGGGCACTTCTAAATTATTATAAGTGACTGAATCGAGAGAGAGAGATGTATGTGTGTGTATATACATAAGAAAAGAAACACTATGAATTCATGGATGAAACTTTATTGTCTTTATTTGCATTATAAGAGAGGCAGTTGAGCATGTAACTCAGTTTACTAGCTGAAGTGCATTGAAGCTGCAGGTCCAACCCACATTACATACCAGACAAGGATTGAGCATCCAATTCAACTCTGAATTTTATAAAATAAATGCACCAAGTGAGTGCACCCATACTAATCCATACCTAAAGTACTTCTCAACCCATATTCACTGATTGGATTATGACACCAGACACTCCTATGCAGCTGTTCTAGTAATATTTCTCCAAATAATGTCTAATACATGCCATCATCTCTGATGCTTGAGATAATTACAGTCGTTTCTGAAGCGATGTTGCATTCTTGTGTGCAGTTGGTAAGAGGATCTCTTTTGGATATCAAAGGAAAAAGATTGAACAATAGGACTCCTAAGATGGCAAATCCCTCTGGATCATCAACAAGGTTGGGACACAGAAAATGAAGCATGGAATCTAACATCCCATGTCATAACATTTTGGGTTCTGCTGAAACCATTTAGGTTGAGAATGTTCAAGCGGAAATCTGTTCATGTTCCAAATGTGGAATTTGCATGAACCAAAACAGTATTAGCTTACTCTCTACTCATCATGGATTTATTATTCATCTCCATTCCATAACAACGATGTCAATGTCATACTAACAATTCAAAGTTATGATCTAATGTTTGGGCTCCATAGATTATGTCTGTTATATGGTGTAAATGTACCTAAGCATTCAGGACTGACAAAATGGTCGTTTTCACGTTCTCAGAGTCTCAATTAAAACCCATCAAGATCTATGGAAAATACGTTAGCAAACAACAAAAAATTGAAAAAACGTTCTTGTTTTTACGTTTTTTACAAAAATTATATATACATGCAAAAATTCAAAAATACATACCTTTTTTTGCTTAGATCTGCGAAAGATTGAAGAGGAGTGGTCGTTTTCACCTTCTCAGACTAAAACCCATCAAGATTTATGGAAAATATGTTAGCAAACAACAAAAAAATGGAAAAACGTTCTTGTTTTTACGTCTTTTACAGAAATTATATACAGATGCGAAAATTCAAAAATACATACCTTTTTTTGCTTAGATCTGTGAAAGATCGAAGAGGAATGGTTGTTTTCACGTTCTCAGACTAAAACCCATCAAGATCTATGGAAAATACGTTAGCAAACAACAAAAAATTGAAAAAACGTTCTTGTTTTTACGTTTTTTACAAAAATTGTATATACATGCAAAAATTCAAAAATACATACCTTTTTTTGCTTAGATCTGCGAAAGATTGAAGAGGAGTGGTCGTTTTCACCTTCTCAGACTAAAACCCTTCAAGATTTATGGAAAATATGTTAGCAAACAACAAAAAAAATGAAAAAACGTTCTTGTTTTTACATTTTTTTACAGAAATTATATATAGATGTAAAAATTCAAAAATACATACCTTTTTTTGCTTAGATCTGCAAAAGATCGAAGAAGAATGGTCGTTTTCACCTTCTCAGACTAAAACCCATAAAGATCTATGAAAAATACGTTAACAAAGAACAAAAAAAAATAAAAAACATACTTGTTTTTAACTTTTTACATTTTTTTACACAAACTGTTACTATATACATATGCTAAAATTCGCAAATACATACCTTTTTCTTGCTTAGATCTGTGAAAGATTGAAGAGGGAATGGTCGTTTTCAGTTTTCACTTCTCAGTTCTCACTGTCTCAGTAGGTTGGAGTTGGACCGTTGGAACTTGGAAGATTGAAATTTGAAATTAGGGCTGATCAAATCAAGGTGAAATCAGAAAAACGATATGTTGTTCAGTTGTTACAATATAGGGTGGTTTTTAAATAACCGTCCTTTAATATATAATGAGAGATATTCAAATATATATTATATAGGATGGTTTTTTTTATAACTGAACTATCCTATGATAAGTTATATAATTATAATATAATAATATATAGGATGGTTGTTTAAGTCTTATTTATTTATTAGAAAGGTAGACGGTTCACCGTTGAGTCGTTGACCGTTCACGGTTCAGTTGTTGTGTAACGTACTAACGTGTTGTTGCATTGGATAACCGTCGTATAATGGTATAAGCTATAAGAGTTATGTATTTGATTAATCTTAGTTGAGGATGTACTTAAATAAAAATAGTTACTAAGTATAGAGTAAAGACAGGGCATATATGTAATTAACTCATCTCAGACTTCTCAATTGAGGACTGAAGAGGAATAGGAATACTGGAATAGGATGACATGAGTCACATGACTCACATCTCAGATTCTCAGACAATCAGACTTCTCAGTTGAGTCGTTGAGGACTGAAGAGTGAAGAGTGAAGAGTGAAGAGGAATAGGATGACATGAGTCACATGACTGGATGAGTAAAGAAAGAGTTATTAATTAATCTTAGTCGAGGATGTGCTTAAAAAAATTAGTTTTTAAGTATAGACTAAAGAAAGAGTTATGTAATTAACTCATCTTAATTTCCTTAAGGATGAGCTAACTTAAAAAGTTAAAAGACGGAGCATATATGATATATGTAATTAACTCATCTCAATTGAGTATCAGCTTAAAAACTAAACAAAGTTATGTAAGTAACTCATACTGTCATACTCAATTCAATAGTTGTCGAGGTTGAGGATGAGTAAAGTAAGTTTTATATATTTAACTCTTCTGATCTCAGTTGAGGATCAGCTTAAAAAAGCGAAGTTATGTAAGTAACTCATACTCAATTCAAAAGTTGTTGAGGATAAGTAAAGAAAGAGTCATGTAATTAACTCATTAGGTAAGAATAGTGAATGAGTGAATGAGAATAGAAATAGTTATGTAATTAACTCAAGGGTTGAAAATGTGTATAGAAAGAGTTATGCAATTATCTCATTAGTGGATAATGATTATAGGAACTATGAAGGGTTCGAAGGGAATAGTTATTAGTTATGTAATTAACTCATTAGGTATTTAGGTGAGGTGAGAATGAGAAACGAGAATAGGAGTCATGTGTTGAATTAACACAAATGTTGAATGATATTACTAAGGGTGTTACTAAATTTTACTCTACATGAATGATGGATCAATGGGTCATGGATGAATGAGTTATTCCCAATCTATTATCATCAATTCGGAGTTAGAAATGAGAAACAAATATTGAGTTATATGAGTTGGATACATTATATTCATGAATTTGATGAAAAGGAGATATATTAGATCAATTGGTGTTTGTTGATGACATGTGAATATACAAGAAGACACTAATGACTAAATAGGACGGTTCCAGCAAAACCGTCCTATATTGATAGCTAAATATAGGACGGTTCATGAAGAACTGTCCTATATTGATAGAGAATATAGGACGGTTCCAGCAGAACCGTCCTATATTGCTAGTGAATATAGGATGGTTCCTGAAGAACCGTCCTATATTGATACAGAATATAGGACGGTTCCAGCAGAACCGTCCTATATTGCTAGTGAATATAGGACGGTTCCAGTAGAACCGTCCTATATTTATAGTGAATAATGAATATAGGACGGTTCCAGCTGAACCGTCCTATATCAGCCCCAGGGATTATAATGCTACAGTAGAGTTCTATTATCAAACTCGGATTATGATCCGACAATGCACAGCATTTTGGACGGTTAAAGTTATAACAGTCGATATAAGTCTTAGCCTTAGGTTATACTTATAGTTATAACTTATACCATTATAACTTTATAAGTTATAAGTTATAACTTATAGTTGTAGCAGCAAACAACCAGCCAGGTTAGGGCGCCGCTTACATACAAAAAGAAAAGACAAGACAATTGCCTTAGACTTAGAGTCTTAGACTAGATTGACTTAGTAGACCTAGATAATTATTAATTAATTAAAGTGAAACCTTTATGTTTTCAGTTTTCATTTTGTTTTCCCGCCACTACAATGGAGGCCTGGCCTACCCCACCACACATCGGATGATTCGGATCTAACATAACAAGTAACATCAAGGTTCAAGGACAAGGACTCAAAAATCAAAATATTTGAGAAATGATTGAAGTGTAAGTTTCATTAACTCCAATTGCCACTTGCCAGTTTGGAAATGGAGAAAAGAAGGCTATCTGTCCCTGTCAGGCAGGGCGGCGCCAAGGCTGGGCCGTTTGTCGGCACAGGCAGACTAGTTACTGGAAGTATGGCACATCACAGTCACAGATTGGTAAAGTTACTAAAGTACTAATAAACCATATCCCATTACCACATGTGTAAAATAGGACAGTTCGTGCATAACCGTCCCATATTTATACAATATAGGACGGTTAATGTAAAACCGTCCTATACGTTACAAATATAGGATGGTTAGTTATGCACTAACAATATAGGACGGTTAATACATAACCGTCCTATTTGGTTTTCTTTTCTATTAACCGTCTTTAACCGTCATGTAATACTAATATCGACTGCTATGATGTTATTTATCAACGGTCTTTTATTTTTTGTTATAGTATAAGACTCTTGTTATCGAGCCGTCTTGTATAGATTATAGATAGCATCAATCAAATACAGAATCACCTGAATCGGTTAAAGGCTCCCCAAACCCAACCCAACCCAACCCAACCCAAGCTGCTTTTATAATTTACAATTTTACATCTGTTTCATTTCAGATTTTCCTTTCCAGATATCTTCTTAAAGTTCAACCCTTCTGACAAGATGAGCAGCAGCACCCCTACTACTACAGGTACAACACCACAGCCACAGCCACAGGTATGTGTTTGTTTTTTGTTATTTCTTTATGAAATTATGATTCTGAGTCCTGACTCTTTTCATTCCTCACTCTCGCTCGCTCCCTTCTCTTATTAGTAATTGTTGGTGTAATGTTTAGTTTACTGTCAGTGTGAAGTGTGAACTAATTTTTTTTTGTCATTTGCATTTTGCAATATAGGCACAAGCTGAAGTTGGGAGCACTGATGTTTCTAATAACTTGAATATGCTACACCACAACAACGATGATGATGAGCTTGCTGATTTGGAGAATGTGGAGTTAGTTTCAAAATCCAATAGAGGTAAAAAGCATAGGAAACTAATGTCTCTAGTTTGGAATTTTTTTGAACGCATTCCTCTATCAGAAGATGGAAGGCAAAGGTGTAAGTGTAAGAAGTGCTCTGTAATATATATTTGTGATAGCAAATTTGGTACTGGTAACTTAAAATGTCATATAAAGACTTGTCAACAGAGCTTTTCTCGTGATATAGGCCCGTTGTTTTTATCTCAAAGTCAGGGGAGTATGTCACTAAATGCAGCTTCAGATAATAAGTTTGATCCTGAAGTTTATCGTGAGTTAGTAGCAGCTGCAGTTGTTATGCATGATTTGCCTTTCCAATTTGTTGAGTATGATGGAATTAGAACTCTACTGAAATATTTGCGTGCAGATTTGCACTTGATTAGTAGAAATACGGTAAAAGCAGATGTTTTGAGAATGTATAAAAGAGAAAAAGGAAAGATAAAAGAGATATTAGAGTTGGCACCTGGCAGGATAAGTTTGACATCTTGTATTACTGATGGTTATATAAGTCTCACAGCACATTTTCTAGATAGTCAGTGGGTCTTACAAAAGAGGATATTAAATTTTTGTTTCCTACCACCTCCACATAATGGAATATCATTAGCAGAAAAGATATACTCATTATTGGTAGAATGGGGGATTGAGAAAAAGATTTTTTCAATCACTTTAGACAATGCTTCTGCTAATGATTCTTCTGTTGAGTTGTTAAGGCATCAATTAAATATCAGGAACACTCTTGTTTGTGGTGGAGAGTTTCTTCATCTACGTTGTTGTTGTCATGTTTTGAATTTGATTGTGCAAGATGGTTTGAAAGAAATTGATGATGCTATTCAAAAAATTAGAGAGAGTATCAAGTATGTTAAAGCATCACAAAGTAGAAAACAAAATTTTTTAGAGTGTGTGAATCACATGTCAATTGAGACAAAAAAGGGCTTAAGACAAGATTGTCCTACAAGATGGAATTCAACCTAGTTGATGCTTGAAAGTGCTCTTTGTTACCAACGTGCATTTTGTCACTTAGAACTAAGTGACTCAAATTATAAGCATTGTCCTTCTTTCAATGAATGGGAAAAGGCTACAAAAATTTTGAAGTTTTTGGCAGTTTTTTATGATGCCACCTGCATGTTCTCTGGATCAAAGTATCCCACTGCAAATCTCTACTTTCGTGCAGCATTTGTAATTTATTTGAGTTTAACACAATACATGAGAAATGACGATGACTATATGAAGCGTATGTCCACGCAAATGTTTGCCAAGTTTTCAAAATCTTGAGTCTGAATTGACACCATTTTGGCAATTGCATGTGTGTTGGATCCTTGGTATAAGCTCTCCTTTGTGGAATTCTCGTACAAGAAATTGTTTGGCAGTGGCTGCTTGGAGTTTGCTCTAGTTCGGGAAAAGTTATTCTCTCTCTTCAATGAATATATGGTTAAGATTTATCCTATTCCTTCCTCATCATCTTCCCTAATGGCTAGAGGTGCTGATGATAGACAGAGCATGTCATATAGTCAAGAGGTTTTAGATGTCATGAAGGTAATTTTATTTATAATTGTATCTTTCATTATATGTCACTTACTACTTAGCATATTAAAATTTGCTATGAATTGTCTTATAGTACGTTGAATAATATAATTGTATTTGCATTAGGAATTTGATTCATTTGAAGGTGAAGGAGGTACTTTGGCTATGCAAAAATCACAATTGGAGATTTATTTGGATGAACCAAGATTGCAAGAGTCAAAGCTAGACATTCTTGCATTCTGGAAAGGCAATCAATACAGGTTGTTTGACTAATAATCTCATGTAAATACGATTTTCTGTAATCTTATTTACATTTATATTTGATTCAAATGTTGATTTTAGGTATCCTGAACTTCTTGCCATGGCTCGTGATGTCTTGAGCATTCCCATATCTACAGTTGCATCAGAGTCTGCTTTTAGTGTTGGTGGTCGGGTTCTTGATCAATATAGATCTACTTTAAAGCCAGATACTGTGCAAGCATTGATTTGTGTAAGAGGCGGCTATATGGATTGAAAGGTAATGGTTTATAATTCTATATTTACATTATATTTTATATGAGCTTAGTAATGACTAATGCGTGTTTATTCCATATGATTGTAGACTCTACCATTACAGTTGCCATGGATGAGCTTGCCGAGGACATTGTAAGCAATATCATAAGTAGCAGTGCAGGATCACTTCAACCAACTAAAGACTCTGGATCAATTCATTTTGATTAATTTGTATAATTTTCATAACTTATTTTAATTTGTTGTGTTTGATACATTGATGGAAGTAGATTTTCCTCATGTGCTACTTAATCCCTATTTATTTACTACTATTGTGGTTATTTGATTCATTTCAGTCTCTTTTACATATCATGTGATGTGAGTTAGTGAGTGGTGTAATGTATGTAAAGAACTGTGTTGCTTCTAAATAAAATAATAAAATATTACAGAAACTTTATTGGTAATTTGGTATAGTTCAATTTTCACCAATACTAGTTAGTAATGCTTTTCTGTGTTTGTCTATGTACTTGTCGTGTGGATCAGTGGATAGACGGATAGAGCAATGACTAATGACAATGAGAATGAAAGGAGTTGGAGAAATGAATTCCATTCTAACAATTTATGTGGGGGTTGAGTTGAAAGTTTAGTTGTTCGTTCATAACTGAAAGACCCATGCCATTGAATTCTGATTTTTTGCTCCAGAACCTCATTGTCATTGCTTCAGGTGATCAAAGATTCAGTTAAGTCAGAATCAGAAGATCAGTCACAAAGTTCCAATAAAACACGTAACATATAGGACGGTTATTTTGCAACCGTCCTATAAAACGTAACATATAGGACGGTTATTTTAAAACCATCCTATAAAACGTCACATATAGGACGGTTATGTCATAACCGTCCTATAAAACGTAACATATAGGACGGTTTTTTTCAAACCGTCCTATAAAACGTCACATATAGGACGGTTATTTCACAACTGTCCTATAAAATCCATAACATAGAGGACAGTTGTAACATAACCGTCCTATGTTTTGTGGTTGGTTTGGCAGCGGCTCCATTCACTTGGGAGCAGTTTTTTTACTATGTCGTAATAGGAAAATCGAATTGTTTCATGTCATGCCATGTCGTGTCGTGTATCCAACACGACTCAGTCAATTAATCGTGTTACACAGGTCGTGTCGTGTCATTTTTTTAAGAACCAGGTCGTGTACGAGTCATAGGTTTTTGACACGACTATTAATCGTGTCGTGTTCGTGTCGACCCATAATTTTAATCGTGTCGTGTTCGTGTCGCCACAAACACGACCCGCCAACCCGAATTGCCACCCCTATCTGGAATCACGCCTTCGGATTCATCCGAACCTCGCTCCTTCATTGCGCACTCGAGTTGGGAGTAGCCGACATCATCCATCGCCATGGCCAACCCATCTCCCTCTCCCAATTAGGTGTGTCTCTATCAACTCCATGTCCTAACACCGATAACCTCCGTCGCATGATGCGTTATTTCGAGCATATGGGTCTCTTCACCATCAAAACCAAAGAAGGAGAGGAAGATAAGTATTGGCTTACACCCACTTCTAAATTACTCCTTCGGTCCGAAGACAGCAACTTAGTCCCATTTTTGCAACTTCATAACGTAGAGAAGTTAGTATATTTGCTAAAGACAAAGCCTTCAGAAGTGATGCACTCCTGCCTTGGTGGGGAGAACTCAACATTCTTAGATGACATGCATGGAGAGGGCCATTGGGACTTTGTGTCTAAGGATCCTGACTACAATAAGCTCTTCAACGAGGGACTGGCTTGTCATGCCAAACTAGTGACCCGTGCCTTGATCGATCGTTGTGGCGACATCTTTCGAGAGCTGGGCTCTTTGGTTGATGTTGGAGGAGGCAATGGCACCGCCCTGCAGGCAATTTCAAAGGCATTTCCGCCCATCAAATGCACCGTTCTTGAACTTCCTCATGTTGTCCAAAAGATACCTGATTACATTGGGGTCGATCGTGTGGCTGGTGACATGTTTTCTTTCGTGCCATATGCTGATGCTGTCATGTCGATGGTAAGCATAGCTATGCCTATAAAAAAACTAGTAAGAGAACATACTAAGAGTCTGTAATAGCGGAAACAATATAAAAGGTATAAAGAATCAGTAACAAGACACCCTTATCCCTCTCCCGTAGTATTTCTACGCGTGAAAGGGAACTGGGAGTAGTTTACAATGAGAAATGCTATTAGGACTAAGTCGGAAACCCCCAAGCCTGGCACAATCATCTTAATGTACTTCAGATTTAGGTTAGCAAAAAATATGCTGATTGGATTTTTTTACTTTCTAGTTTCTTCAGTTGAAAAATCCCATGGTCGTAGTTCAAAAATCAAACAGTAGCTTAAGATCATCTAATATTGCTCATGAATTTTAGTGTCTACTTAATATAAGAGAGGCCTAACAAGATGAATAGGTTAGATCATCCAAAAATAAGACTTAGATAGCCGAAGATGATTCAGTAACTCGGATAGCATTTCTCGTTTACAATTGATCCGATGGCATTCGTTGGAGATTGTAATTATAAACCGCCTAGCTAGAAACCTTTTTATAAAGAAACTACTAGATAACGCAAATATGTTCGTATAGCCATATGTCTCTGCAGTAATAGAAACACTATCGAACTTGTTAGCCTATTGGCAAGTAGCTTTAAGGGACGGCTTTTTTATATGTTTACGAGGAAATAAGCTCGTGCACAATAACTCTAAAATTTGGCGAGATATTTTTACCTCAACTCATCTTTTGATTCTTATGCCCAAATGATTATCTATATTTTTCCTAAAATTTATCTCATCTTTTCTTTCTTAGCATCTGCTTGTTGCCTTCTATTTTTTCTTGGAAGTTGTCATTTTATTCATCCACTGAAAAATGCTATTAGGACTAAGCGGAAACCCGCCAAGCTAAGCCCCATCTTTTCAGATGAAAAGTCCAATTTTCATAGTTCAAAAAATGAAAAAAGGCGCAGCCCTGGTGGACGAAGCTCCTTTCTATGCGGGATCTGGGAAAGGGGCGGACCACAATGGCCTAAAGTACACAGCCTTACCTTGCATTTTGCAAGAGGCTATTTCCACAGCTTAAACCAAAATGCAAGAGGCTGTTTCCACAGCTTAAACCCGTGACCTCAAGGTCACATGACGACAACTTTTACCGTTGCGCAAAGGCTCCCCTTCCCGGCGTAGCTAAAATAATTCAATAGTAGTCGTGAATTTTAGTGTCTAGCCAATCTAAGGGAAGCCTAACAAGATGGATGGGTTAGATTATCCAAAGGTGGAGCTTAGGTAGACAAGATTTTATTACTTATTTACAAGCTCAGAAAGCTGCGCAACTTGGAATGGTTCCCCCATCTCCTTGTTAGATTATGATCTGGGCTAGAATTTCAGCTCATCTACTTCACTTGTTTGGCTGTTAATCAGATTTGCAAACTACCAAACTCCGGGCACTTCCTTCTGTTTGATATCAGTCTTTCAGATTACTGCATCGACTACTTTTGAATTCTCATCCTAGTGCTTTTTGATCTTAGTTCACAACAACACTTCTTGTTGTTCTCTTTTGGATTCCATTGCTACTAAAGTTTGATATGGATTACAATCTTATTTTTATTGAGTTGATTTATAGTGATGAAATCAAAACAATTCAGAGATGAATGCTTAAGTACTTCAAGGAAGTCTTCTTTCTGTTGATTCAATTATGTTTTCATAAATTTTCATCTATACATTACACAAATATGTATTCTTATTTGAAGTGAAGAATCTAAATCTTTATTTTGTAGGTTTATCATTGCTGGTAGTTTGACAAATTCTTATAATTTTTTATTTTTTAAAGGTTTTTAATAATTGTATGTAATTAATTATTTATTTATTTTTGTGTTGGAACATTGGTAGGATCGGTCGACTGTATCCTAGTTTTCAAACACTAACTTCACGTGATCGCTGTACCCTGTAGATACTGGTACTAGCTATCAGTTTCTCGTTTTGAACATTTGACCTAGCTCCTGTGTAATGGTTTATCAACACTTCGATTTATGTATTCATCTGCTTAAAAAAAAAAAAACAAATCTTTTTCTGAAGGATGAGTGTGGCTTGTCAAAATTTGTGAGGTTTCGTCTTTAAAAAAATATTAACTTGTAGAAAGGTATGTAAAGAAAAGGAAAACTTTGATGACAGTTATACATAAAGTGCATATCAAAGATAGGAGACTGTCTATTGAAAAGTAACTTTACCGGCAGTTTTGCCAGCCAGTCGAAGTAAACCCTGCCGGTGTATGTCTGTTATATACTCAAACACTGCATGTACACGTGTCCTTTGTCTTTCCAACATGAGAATACAATTTCATTAATTTCTCTGCAGTATAACATGTGTATATACACACGCAAAGAACTCTTACTTGGGTAGAAAGAGCACTATAAAGGAAGTATTACCCAACAAAGAGTTCAAAAAACCTGAGGTTTGTACGACCTCCATCTTGCGACGTGGACATAATATTTTTAATAGCCAATGAATCATGCCAAGGTATTTGTCTAGAAATATATATTGCAGATATGAAGCTTGTTATTCCTCTAGTATTTTCATATACTCAAATAGAAAGCGCAAGTGACTTCTACAGCTCCCTTTTGTGGCTTACCAATATATAGGCTGTACTACATGGTTGGGGTGATGAAAAATGTTTGAAGATCCTAAGGAAATGTAAGGAAGCTGTACCAGAAAAGGGAGGAAAGGTGATTATAGTCGACATTGTCATCGGCGTGGAGGAAGGCTTAGAGTTCAATCCTGCAAGATTCTCGTTCGACATGGAAATGATGGGCGTTGGGGGAAAAGAAAGGTCAGAGAAGGAATGGAGTGAACTCCTATTGAGTGCAGGGTTCAGTCGTTATAAGATAACACCCATCAAAACTTTGCCTTCTGTAATTGAGGCATTTCCATAGCAGTTGCTTCTTACATGAACGAAGGCTTTCTCCCGCGACTCGTAAGGCCTGTTAATTGTCTTCTGGAAACGTCGATTCGATCCTTTTTTCATTTTTATATCTCTCGATTTGCCTGATTCGTGTCCAGTTTTGTGGCTGTTTTATAAAATTGCTTGCATGGTTTGTACCCCTTGTTTTGTCTTTTGCCAAGAAAAACTGGAGAAGTCGGCCAAAAGTAGAAACAGAGCAACTTTGAACCCAGAAGCATTTGGGGACCTCCGAACTTGTAAAGTAAATTCATAAGAACCTGTAAAGCACATCCTTATGTGTCGTACCATATACGTATATGATCAGTAGCAACTTGTAAAACCTTTAAACAAGCTGGAGAAATTCACCAATTTCAAACAACCTGGAAGTTCATCAGATACCAAAGAAACTGTAGCAGTTCACCAATTATCAAATGATCCAGAGATTAAGCCTTCGCAATGGTTAAGATCTAAAAAATCATCACAATGAATTAGTGAAGGTAGCTCCACTTCTTTGTCATTTTTCTTGAAAAATAAAAAGCAAATCTGAAAGTCTACTTATGAGCCCACCAATAATTGGGTTGGAACGCCTATATAAACTTTCAGCATTGTTTGAGGTTAGGTCTATGTACCAATGTTTGGCATTGTTTGAGGAGTTTGAATGATCAATTTCTACCACTGTTTTCTTTAAAATCCAAGGGTAGATCTAGTATTTTATATCAAGAAACTAAGTTACAGTGTAAAAATTCATGGTGAGACTCATCGTGAGCCTCTTCTCACCATTTATCTCAAATCATAGGCTTGTCTTTACAAATATGAAAAAAGTCGGTCTCTTTTTACAAATAGGTGTAAAGTAGAGACTTACAAATATCCCTGGTAACAACTACGATTAGTGAAAAAGTTGAATTATACTCATACATTACAGGGGAGACAGTTGCACTGGAACAATTAGGAGATTCTCTGAAAAGAAAAAATGAGGGTTCTGCTTCTGCAACAACTATTGGGCGGGGGCACCTGCATCGTGATTGGGATCATTAAAAACAGTGCTCACAACGTGCACAACCAAGATTTTATATTTCTTGACAATATAATCAATTATTTAAACTAATTAAGAATCGCGTAATATATGTACCTTAGGTAGGGCCTATCTGCACGTGGCTAACTAGGTAAATCATGCTTATTGGTGTGCATGTAAATGCACATAGGAACGGGGATGGCAAGTTGGTTGGACTCATGGGCTTGCTCCTCGTAGAACCAAGCTTGATTTCCACCGCCACTACTTACCCGGTGTGCCTGGTTAGCGGATGATTCGCGGACTCGTAGGATTGGTCCCACTCTGAAGGGGGTGAGAACACTATATAGTCAGAAGCAAAGTAATTTAATGGAGGAGATTTATCGAAAGAGGTCCTGAAAGGCAAATTTACTGGAACTGAAACTGAAAGCCCATAGTGTGGAAAGCCAAGGAAAGTGACCCACTGAGCTTGCTATGACAACAATTCTGATCCGTGCCATGTGAACCACCTGAACGGTAGATACCTGGCTGCCGCTACCGCATGCAATCGACACCAATATCCTTGTGCTAACCAAAAGGGATTCAGCAGCATCGAACAAATTGCGTTTTATTTCGTCCAAAGCAAACTATTTACTTGTGAAGAGTGTCTGACCGTCATGTCTCGCTGGCAAGATGAAAGAAGCATTTCTTGGATGTTAGAGTTCCCCTTTGGCTGTATGACTTTAACCCCATTAGATATCCAGAGTTCGGAGAGTCAGTCGATCCAGGTAAAATCGCTTTCTTCAACGATAAAGGCGAATCGATCTTGACTGAATGTCGGTAGAAGAAAGGATTAATAACTTTGAGGCTTGATTAAATGTCGTTGTCGGCCCTCCAGTGGTTAAATTATTTGGGTCTTCAGGACTAGATCGACGTACTTTTATCTCCAAATTAAGGTGTTTCTTTAATAGATCTTGCAGAATGCTGCCTTTCGGCTTTCAGCTCGACAGGAGTTAGATAATTGATCGACCAAATGCCGGGCCACCATAAAAAAAGTGGCATGCTGTATGGAAAGCTCCCGTCCTATAGCTCTGGGTAGCAGCATATTGTCCACAGATCGTCATGTGCGGATCGAGTCCATTTATGACATCATTGTCCATTTAAATCTGCTGTGCAGGGGGAGCATCTGTTTTTTATCTCGTACTTGGATACGATGCAAATGAACACATCGAACAGATTTTAAAAGACTTACCAAACTGAAGGACTGGAACAAGTAGGAAAGCCAAGGGACGATCTATATGAAAATGTTTTCGGATCAGTAATGTTGAAGGCCAGCCTTGCATGATCCGACTTATTCATGTGATTGCTCCGCTAACAAAATGTAAGGAATTCTAAACAAAATCAATCGATCAGATTATCGAAAGGCGGAACCTACTGGGTTAACTAACAGAACCCGTCCCCAATGAGTCCCACCGGAAGGACTCACGGGGGTGAAGATTTTGAAATTTGGGAGGGAATAACTTGGCAATGCTAGAATTTGACAAATTCCCCATAGAGGTTGGAATTTAAAAACCAAATTCTAAAATTTTGGGCAGAGTTTAGAATTTACTAAGTTCTGAATTTGTAAGGCAGAATTTGGGTTTAATTATGTCGGGCCACTTTTTCCTCTCGGAAAATCATGCTTGGAGGAACGAATTTGGAAAATTTTTGTCTGCAACAAGCCCGATCACTTTGAATCTCACTCCAGCATGGCACATTAGGCTTCTCCGGCAATGCTAAGTTGTATCTCCCCTCATCCTTCTCTCCGTTCCTCTCGCTCCACTCTCTCTTTCTTCTCCTTTATCTCTCTCTTCATTCCTTTTTCTCTCCTATCCTGTATCTCTGTTCGCCTCTCCGGGCTGATTAGATTAACGTCCAGAAGAAAAAAAACTTACAGGAAGAAATTCTTGGTGATTGAGAGAATGAAAGCAGGGCACTTTGTGATGTGGTAGAAATTTCTAGTTACGGGCGTTTCTTGTGAAAATTTGGGAACAATGGAGGCTTTCAGAACATGGTTTGCCGCTAAAAATTATCACCTTCAGGTTTCAGACTTCGGAGGAAGATCTGGCAGGGGAATTCAGTTTGGACTGGCTTTTATGTGGAGAGACAGATGCTCGAGTCGGACTTGTGAAAATTTTATAGAGGTGCCTAAAATGATATAGGCACACCTACTGTAAACATCTTAAATATTACAAAGGTGTTCAAGAATGATGCAGACACTCTCTTTCACTAACGGAGGCCAAGTTTTTTTGAAATTTCTAAATTCTACCAAGTGGCCAATCAGCCGTACAGCTCTCCTCTGGATCCGTTCAAATGTTCACCCTCCCTTAGATAGCCAAGCTAACAAACTTTATAACCATCGTATTATTTGAGACATTGCCATTAGAGCCTTTAAATCATACTTACTGAACTTTCTATTAAAAAAGCTACTACCTGGAAGCCACCGGTAGGCAGGATTTTTGGCACACAACCCAAATAGGGCAGGTCGTACATAATGAACGGTTCAGATTATCACACTGGGGCTTACAGTCTTTTCAGCGTCTTTTTCCAATGTTACTTTTATTTGCTTTTTATAACTGTGGATGGCTGGTTTTAGTCGTAAAACATTACAGATTGGATCTCTGGATCTGAAAAACGGGTTTCTTGCGGCAGAAACACTAGTTAAAAGAATGGTCAAGAATGAGTGAATAAGAAGCACATTTTTTTTTTTTAACTTTAGAATCATCCAATCGTTATAATATTTAGTATACAAAATAATAACATTAAGAGAAATCAAATGAATAGGTCTGTTGAAAGAAAGGTGAGAACCACCATAGTATAAACATGGAGCTCTATGGCAACTTTGTCTTCTTGTGCACCATTGTAGCATTCCTTAAAAAAAGATGGCGGGTGAAACACATGTTCTTTCTCAAGGAATGCTAATTTAACGGCATCATATAGCGAATTCATTTTTAAGCTTACTTTGCATCATCTGAATCTAGCTTCTAAGTAGCTGGGCAGTATTTATAAAGTTTCTATCATCCACATGTTTTCTGACCAATAGGACATCTAAACATAGACAATGAGATGAACAATTTAGATCATTCATAAGTGAGCCCCATTAAATGTGGTTCCTAGATGGGTAGAGTTGTCAAACAGCCCACTTTGTTTGCGGGTCATAAAATGCCTGCACCCAACCCATTTAAAATAGGTGGGTTCGTAGGTAAAACAGGTAATAGTTACGGAGTCAACTCTCCAAGTATTCAAATAGATTTATATAGGCTGTAACTTGATTTCAATACCTCAAAAGAATTCTAACCAACTACAGTAGCTTTAGTTTATGCATATAAGGTGAAATACACACACACACACATATATATAATCAAAACAAATAAATCAATACTATCCTAAAGTATTTTCCCAAAAGATCTGAGTCATTCATCATGTATGGTGTATAAAAATTAGGCGACACATGAGAAATCATTACATTTGGGTGATCCTAGCTACTTGTTTTGGGTCTTTGAAAATTGCAAAGGAAGAATGATCTTTATTTTTTACCCAAAAACAAGTGTACTAAAGGCATTTAGTGGTCATAAAATTTGATTTCTAGCCTATGTGCGCCATTCTAAACGGAATGAATGGCTAAGATTCATAAAACATGATCACTATGATTGAGGAAAGGCAGTGTCCACTCCTCAGTCCATTTAAGAGCATCTACATCGTTGGGATTAAATAAAATTCATTGAAATGCAAGGTAAGGCCAGATAATGTTGATCATTTCTTGGTATGCCCCTTCTCCGAACTCTGCATATGCTTGAGCTTTGTGCACCAAACTGCCTTTTTAACTTATCTGAGTCTGAAAGGACTATTTTGCTCTTTAATTTAACTTGGGCAATAGTGCTTGTAATGTGATAATTCAAGATTTTATATTTCTTGACCATATAATCAATTACTTAACCGACCAAGAATCATGTAATTTATATATGTACCTTTCTGTAGGACCTATCACCACGTGGCTAACTAGATCAATCATGCTGTTTGGCGGCCATTGGTTGGACTCATGGGTTCGCTATTCTTGCACCCAAGCTTGATTTCCACTACTAGGGCTTACCCGAAGTGCATGGTTTGTGGACTCGCGGGGTGGGTCCTACTCTCAAGGGTTGGGAATACACTATATTATCAGAAGTAATTTCATGGAGGTGATTTATCGAAAGATATTCTGAGTGGCAAACTTATTGGGCCTTAAACTGAAACCCCATGGTGTGACAAGCCCAGGAAAGTGACCCACTGAGCTGACTATGTAGCCCACCTAAACGGTGCATACCTGGTTCTAGGGGTGGCAATTCGGGTTGGCGGGTCGTGTTTGTGGCGACACGAACAAGACACGATTAGAATTATGGGTCGACACGAACACGACACGATTAATAGTCATGTCAAAAACTTATGACTCGTACACGACCCAGTTCTTAAAAAAATGACACGACACGACCTGTGTAATATGATTAATTGACTGAGTCGTGTTGGATACATGACACGACACAACACGACATGAAACGACTCGATTTTCCTATAACGACATAGTAAAAAAAACTGGTCCCAAGTGAATGGAGCCGTTGCCAAACCAACCACAAAACATAGGACGGTTATGTCACAACTGTCCTCTATGTTATGGATTTTATAGGACGGTTGTGAAATAACCGTCCTATATGTTATGTTTTATAGGACATAACCGTCCTATATGTGACGTTTTATAGGACGGTTTTAAAATAACCGTCCTATATGTTACGTTTTATAGGCCTATATGTTACTTTTCATAGGACGGTTTTAAAATAACCGTCCTATATGTTACGTTTTATAGGACGGTTGTAAAATAACCATCCTATATGTTACGTGTTTTATTGGAACTTTGTGACTGATCTTCTGATTTTGACTTAACTGAATCTTTGATCACTTGAGACAATGACAATGAGGTTTTGGAGCAAAAAATCAGAATTCAATGGCATGGGTCTTTCAATTATGAACGAACAACTAAACTTTCAACCCAACCCCCACGCAAATTGTTAGGATGGAATTCATTTCTCCAACTCATTTCATTCTCATTGTCATTGGTCATTGCTCTATCGGTCTATTCAGTGATCCACACGACAAGTACATAGACAAACACAGAAAAGCATTACTAACTAGTATTGGTGAAAATTAAACTATACCAAATTACTAATAAAGTTCATGTAATATTTTATTATTTTATTTAGAAGCAGCACAGTTCTTTACATACATTACACCACTCACTGACTCACATCACATGATATGTAAAATAGACTGAAATGAATCAAATAACCACAATAGTAGTAAATAAATAGGGATTAAGTAGCACATGAGGAAAATCTACTTCCATCAATGTATCAAAAACAACAAATTAAAATAAGTTATGAAAATTATACAAATTAATCAAAATGAATTGATCCAGAGTCTTTAGTTGGTTGAAGTGATCCTGCACTGCTACTTATGCTATTGCTTACAATGTCCTCGGCAAGCTCATCCATGGCAATTGTAATGGTAGAGTCTACAATCATATGAAATAAACATGCATTAGTTATTACTAAGCTCATATAAAATATAATGTAAATATAGAATTATAAACCATTACCTTTCAATCCATATAGCCAGTCTCTTACACAAATCAATGCTTGCACAGTATTTGGCTTTAAAGTAGATCTATATTGATCAAGAACCCGACCACCAACACTAAAAGCAGACTCTAATGCAACTGTAGATATAGGAATGCTCAAGACATCACTAGCCATGGCAGCAAGTTCAGGATACCTAAAATCAACATTTGAATCAAATATAAATGTAAATAAGATTATAGAAAATAGTGTTTACATGAGATTATTAGTCAAACAATCTGTATTGATTGCCTTTCCAGAATGCAAGAATGTCTAGCTTTGACTCTTGCAATCTTGGTTCATATAGGATTATAATCCTTCGGGTTGATATAGGATAGTTTGGCTAGAACCGTCCTATATTCACTATCAATATAGGACGGTTCTGCTAGAACCGTCCTGTTTAGTCATTAGTGTCTTGTATATTCACATGTCATCAACAAACACCAATTGATCTAATATATCTCTTTCTATCAAATTCATGAATATCATGTATCCAACTCATATAACTCAATATTTGTTTCTCATTTCTAACTCCGAATTGATAATAATAGATTGGGAATAACTCATTCATCCATGACCCATTGATCCATCATTCATGTAGAGTAAAATTTAGTAACTCCCTTAGTAATATCATTCAACATTTGTGTTAATTCAACACATAACTCCTATTCTCATTTCTCATTCTCACCTCACCTAAATACCTAATGAGTTAATTACATAACTAATAAATATTCCATTCGGACCCTTCCTAGTTCCTATAATCATTATCCACTAATGAGATAATTGCATAACTCTTTCTATACTCATTTTCAACCTACTGAGTTAATTACATAACTATTTCTATTCTCATTCACTCATTCAGTCATTCTTACCCAATGAGTTAATTACATGACTCTTTCTTTACTTATCCTCAACAACTTTTGAATTGAGTATGAGTTACTTACATAACTTCGCTTTTTTAAGCTGATCCTCAATTGAGATCAAATGAGTTAAATACATAAAACTTACTTTACTCATCCTCAACCTCAACAACTATTGAATTGATTATGACAGTATGAGTTACTTACATAACTTTGTTTAGTTTTTAAGCTGATACTCAATTGAGATGAGTTAATTACATATATCATATATGCTCCGTCTTTTAACTTTTTAAGTTAGCTAATCCTTAAGGAAATTAAGATGAGTTAATTACATAACTCTTTCTTTAGCCTATACTTAAAAACTAATTTTTTTAAGCACATCCTCGACTAAGATTAATTAATAACTCTTTCTTTACTCATCCAGTCATGTGACTCATGCCATCCTATTCCTCTTCAGTCCTCCTCAACGAGTCAATTGAGAAGTCTGAGATGTGAGTCATGTGACTCATGTCATCCTATTCCTATTCCTCTTCAGTCTTCAACTGAGAAGTCTGAGATGAGTTAATTACATATATGCCCTATCTTTACTCTATACTTAGTAACTATTTTTATTTAAGTACATCCTCAACTAAGATTAATCAAATACATAACTCTTATAGCTTATACCGTTATACGACGGTTATGCAACAACACGTTAGTACGTTACACAACAACCGAACCGTGAACGGTGAACCGTCTACCTTTCTAATAAATAAATAAGACTTAAACAACCATCCTATATATTATAATTATATAACTTATTATAGGACAGTTAAGTTATAAAAAAAACCATCCTATATATATTTGAATATCTCTCATTATATATTAAAGGACGGTTATTTAAAAACCGTCCTATATTGTAACAACATATCGTTTTTTTTATTTCACCTTGATTTGATCAGCCCTAATTTCAAATTTCAATCTTCCAACGGTCCAACCTATTGAGACAGTGAGAACTGAGAATTGAGAAGGTGAAAAACTGAGAAGTGAAAACTGAAAACGACCATTCCCTCTTTGATCTTTCATAGATCTAAGCAAAAAAAAGGTATGTATTTGCGAATTTTAGCATATGTATATAGTAACAGTTTGTGTAAAAAAACGTAAAAAGTTAAAAACAAGTATGTTTTTTATTTTTTTTTGTTCTTTGTTAACGTATTTTTCATAGATCTTTATGGGTTTTAGTCTGAGAAGGTGAAAACGACCATTCTTCTTTGATCTTTTGCAGATCTAAGCAAAAAAAGGTATGTATTTTTGAATTTTCGCATCTGTATATAATTTCTATAAAAAAACGTAAAAACAAGAACGTTTTTTCATTTTCTTGTTGTTTGCTAACGTATTTTCCATAAATCTTGATGGGTTTTAGTCTGAGAAGGTGAAAACGACTACTACTCTTCAATCTTTCGCAGATCTAAGCAAAAAAAGGTATGTATTTTTGAATTTTTACATGTATATACAATTTCTGTAAAAAACGTAAAAACAAGAACGTTTTTTCATTTTTTTGTTGTTTGCTAACGTATTTTCCATAAATCTTGATGGGTTTTAGTCTGAGAAGGTGAAAACGACCACTCCTCTTCAATCTTTCGCAGATCTAAGCATAAAAAGGTATGTATTTTTGAATTTTTGCATGAATATACAATTTCTATAAAAAAAAAAGTAAAAACAAGAACGTTTTTTCATTTTTTTGTTGTTTGCTAACGTATTTTCCATAAATATTGATGGGTTTTAGTCTTAGAAGGTGAAAACGACCACTCCTCTTCAATCTTTCGCAGATCTAAGCAAAAAAAGGTATGTATTTTTGAATTTTCGCATGTATATACAATTTCTGTAAAAAACATAAAACAAGAACGTTTTTTCATTTTTTTGTTGTTTGCTAACATATTTTCCATAAATCTTGATGGGTTTTAGTCTGAGAAGGTAAAAACGACTACTCCTCTTCAATCTTTCGCAGATCTAAGCAAGAAAAGGTATGTATTTTTGAATTTTCGCATGTATATACAATTTCTGTAAAAAAAACATAAAAACAAGAACGTGTTTTCATTTTTTTGTTGTTTGCTAATGTATTTTCCATAGATCTTGATGGGTTTTAGTCTGAGAACGTGAAAACGACCATTTTGTCAGTCCTAAATGCTTAGGTACATTTACACCATATAACAAACATAATCTATGGAGCCCAAACATTAGATCATAACTTTGAATTGTTAGTATGACATTGACATCGTTGTTATGGAATGGAGATGAATAATAAATCCATGATGAGTAGAGTGTAAGCTAATACTGTTTTGGTTCATGCAAATTCCACATTTGGAACATGATCAGATTTCCGCTTGAACATTCTCAACCTAAATGGTTTCAGCAGAACCCAAAATGTTATGACATGGGATGTTAGATTCCATGCTTCATTTTCTGTGTCCCAACCTTGTTGATGATCCAGAGGGATTTGCCATCTCAGGAGTCCTATTGTTTAGTCTTTTTCCTTTGATATCCAAAAGAGATCCTCTTACCAACTACACACACAAGAATGCAGTCATCAGTTTTAGAAACGACTGTAATTATCTCAAGCATCAGAGATGATGGCATGTATTAGGCATTATTTGGAGAAATATTGCTAGAATAGTTGCATAGGAGTGTCATAATCCAATCAGTGAATATGGGTTGAGAAGTACTTTAGGTATGGATTAGAATGGGTGCACTGGTGCATTTATTTTATAAAATTCATAGTTGAATTGGATGCTCAATCCTTGTCTGGTATGTAATGTGGGGTTGGACCTGCAGGTTCAATGCACTTCAGCTAGTAAACTGAGTTACATGCTCAACTGCCTCTCTTATAATGCAAATAAAGACAGTAAAGTTTCATCCATGAATTCATAGTGTTTACATACATACATATCTCTCTCTCTCTCTCTCTCTCTCTCTCTCTCTCTCTCTCTCTCTCTCTCTCTCTCTCTCTCTCTCTCTCTCTCTCTCTCTCTCTCTCTCTCTCTTGTGTGTGTGTGTGTGTGTGTATTTAAAGAGTCACAACGCCATAGCATTTTTAGTTTGTGTCTCTAGCACATATCTTGTTTGGGCTTTTCTTTTTATTTTATTTAAGTTAGGATTTATGACATCCAATTCATGAACTATCACTAGTCACTTCAGAATCTTAAATAAGAATGGGATGAACTTTGTCTACCACATGATGAGATCTTTAACTTGTGAATCTGCCATCCCCTCACCCCTTTTATCCCTTTTATCACAGGCCAACTGCCATATAATTTCTTGACTTAATAGTGAGTGAATTGATGAAAACCTTGAGTCGATTCAGTCACTTACAATAATTTAGAAGTGCCCAGGTGCCCATTAGGAAGCATAAATTATGCTTTCAAGCTCTTTACACCCTTTTCTTACTCACGTGTGCACATGAAAATGTATGAAGGTGGTGCATCCAATGTCTTATTTCTCTGCACAATTTTCCAGCCTGAAGGCAAAGGTTTTTGCTTAAAAATTTAATTCTCAAACAAGCGTGGCTAAAATTACATGGAAAAGAAGTTTTCCTAAGTTTGGTTCTTACATTCGACAATAATATCCGAGGGATACTAATATGGAACGGAAAATATTAACATGATTTTCAAATCAAGACAGTTTTTCCTTTCTGAAGCTAAAGTATTCACTCTAATTCATGTTTTCTTTTGTGAATTCCTTTAAATTTTAGTATTTAAAGAACCATACATTGAAGTATGTTTTGCATATGTTCACAATTTGTTTTCTTTTTTGCTTCTTGTGGGCCATATCATATTCCATTAGAACAGTGCAAAAATTTATTGTTAATAACTTTGAAGAATATGTTGGTGAATAGTGTATTAATTTGTATGTCACTATCTTTCTAACACTATTTACTGTTATCCAGTGTGAATCTGTAGGCAGAGTGGCAGATATTATTCAAATTCCAGCTTTCCTGTGCCGTCAGGTTAATGTTGCCATGTCTGGACATTTTCCAGATCGACTTCTTTATGGACAATTTGAACTACTATGACTGGCGTTACTGAGATCATTCCAATATTTAAATTCCAAATAGGGCATCAATTATCACTTCTATTCAAGCTAAGATGAAGTATTTTCCTATTCTAGACGGATCTTCTAGTCGCAATCGCCAAGACAAGGAAAATTGTCAATATTAAGAAAGGCCAGTTCTGTGCTCCTTCTGTAAGTTTTCAGTGCATTGTGCTTCTCCTATCTCTCAAAACTACTTAAGATGGATCAGGTTCCTGGTTTCTCCGCTACTTAGCTTTGACTAACCAATTACTATTTGGAACCTTGGGGTAATATTTGCTAGCATAACAGCAAGTTGCAAGTGGCATGATGCCGCTTCAAGTGCTACAAATGCTTTAGTAGGTAGTCATAGTCAACACTTCTGATTGTCCAAATAAGTTGCTTTGTCTTGTCAGGTGCTTAACCATGGATAATGATCATAAAATGGAGAGAGCTTTCTTAATGATTATGCACTACCTTTTGATCATCAATAGTTTGAACTTTATATTTGATGCCTAACAACATAATCCTTTACTTTCTTATTCAAAGCAGAAGCCTTTCTTGCCTTCCTGTAGCAATCAATTCGATCACTTCCCCAGTAAAATTTGATGCTGGAAGAGAAACCTTTCTTGCCCCTTGGTATGCCTCGTGCCTTTGGCTACATAGCAGACACCGGATAGTAGTGATCCGACCCTACTACCCTAGCAACTAGCAAGTTAGCAACGCTGAATCCTGATCAGTTGAGGAATTGGCTGTCAATTTTGTTTGTAAACTGAGATTGTAAATCCTTCTCTATGAATCTATGATCAAACTGTAAAAACATTTCCACTTTTCTTATCTAACTGTAGTCATTTTCATTTTTATTTGTGAAGCAAACATGAAACAAGTAGAAGAGGTACAAGTAGAACAATTACAACACACAGAAGCAAAACAATGAAGGCTATCAAGCACATGTCCATCAGTAACACCACTGGTCAGTGTCAAGAGAAAGGTCAGGGGGAGGGGACCAACACAAATGGATAGTATAAATAAGAGAACCTCAGTTGGAATAAAAGAAATGGTACAATTCAATAGTAGAGGCCAACCGATTGGTGGTACTGCACATGAATATGCTAACTTCATAAGTTGTACTGTTAGAAGACTTGTGCCAGTATCAGTGACTGATTGGAGACTTATATCGCCACAAGTCAAAGATTCAATATGGGAAATGGTCAAGGTATGTAAATTCTTCGTACATATAAAATAATATATCCTTTATATTTATATATTTTGTTTTTGTTTGCATATGAATCACGATACACAAAGTTGCTACAATACTCACTAGTAAGTTAGTCACTTTAATATGCTTCTTCTTTTGTTTTGTAGTCTTCCTTTGACATATCTAATGAGTGCAAAAAGCAAGCATTGCTAGGAGCTGGTGAAGCTTGGAGGAAATGGAAGAGTGAGCTTGCAAGGAAGTACATACTTCTAAATTCCCATGAAATAGTCCCTCAATTGTACTCCTGCTTCATTGACCAGGAAGCATGGAATCAATTTGTATAGTATAGGCTATCTCCTGATTTTGAGGTAATCACAACTTAAACTAGCCAAGCTAAATTATGATTCTTGTAATTATTATAATTGATTGTATTTTGATCACATTACTTTGATGTCCAGGCAAAGCATATGAAAGGACAGAAGGCGCGTGCACAGAACCATATGTTGCACCACCTTTCAAAGGTTGGCTATGCACGATTAGAGGCAGATGTAGTAAGTATATCATGTGACATTCCATTTTTCTGATCATATTAGATTTTTATTTATTAACTATGACTTAGTGTCTCTTCTTATTACAACAAAAGAAGACTGGGATAGCGGAGCCCATCGACCGTGCTATTCTATGGAAAATGGCATATTCAAAAGGGCTTAACTCCCAGACCTTTGCCAACAAGACAACTGCAGCAATTGCTTCAAGAATTGTAAGTGGTTTAAGACTTTAAGTTTTATACTTTTACTTTATTTGCATACTGCCTAGTTAAATACTTTTATACCCTTGCATAGTACATTATATAAATATTACATATATAATAGTGATTTGATAATGTTATGATCTTTACATGTGTAGGAAGACTTGACCCAAGAGAGTGCAAGTGCAACTACAGGAACTCTTAGCAGCACTGTTGCAAATGGGGACATCTTGTATAGGGCAATAGGCAACAAGGATGAGCACCTTGGCTAGGTAAGGGGCTAAGGTCGGGGTGTTCTTCTTTCCAAGTTCTTCCCCAAACAAAAGGCTCCTACGTTACAAGAATTGGAAGAATGGAAGAATCAAACAGTTGTAGAGATATATAACAAGCTCAAAGATCAACTGTTGAAGGAAATCCAGGGTGGCAGAAAACCCTCATGTGAGGATGTTGGTCCTCAAGCTGAAGCTTAATCTCAAGTTCAACCACCCCAATTTGACAATAGCTACATTCTTACTCCTCCATCAGATGAAGAGGTGGCAGAACAAGTACTTGAATGTGATGTTCTAATCAGTGAGGTATGTATATTGACATATTTAGTTTTACAATGTTACTTATTTACTAACCTTTTTAGTTTACATTACATCACTAATTATTATATATATATGTCATTTCTCAAATGCAGGTAGGTCAGTGCATGTTGCAGCTATATACATTTGAGAACTATGTGGCTGTGGCAACACTGTACGAGGTTCGGCCCATGACTTCCGCCACCTTGCATGGTAAGTTGATACCTCCACACACTAAGTGCGTGTGCATCACTTTTGCCATTCAACCAGATGCTCCCCTTCCATTTCCAGTCGAAGGGGATGATGTTGAAACTGTTGGGGATGCAATTGAATATCATGTGTGTTGGCCAGAGAAACACATAAAACCAATGATGTCCAATTCCAAGGTACATATATACTAACTGTAGTTATGGCTTCATTTTCTCCTACCTTTTTTTAAGTCATCCTATATTGTTAATTGATTAATATTGTCTGCAACATGTCAGATCACCAAAAGCAGCACAAGGGGCAATTGAAGCAAACCTCACTGCCGGCAAATTCTGGTGTAGTGGCAAGTGTAGCCACATCCCAGCCTTCCCAGGCAGTACTAGTAATATATTTTTGCATAGTTGTATCATGTTACATTACATGTGAACTTGAACGATGCAACAACTAACAAGTTCAAAGCACTTGTTAGTTCTTAGGTGCTCACTGCTCACTTCACTACTCACAAGTCACAATGTTATATTATAAAATATTCTAATTTTACCTCACTGTGTCTCTTCTTTTATATATGCTAGTATACCAGTAACTAGTATATGTTGTATATATTCATTACTAATTTCTAAAATGTTACATGATTACATCTACAGTGTAAGGATCAGGTGGAGGTGCCACCTAACATACCTCCATTGTTAAGGGTACTATACAGACTGGCCAATGAAGACAAAGCAATGAACCCTGTATGGATAGAGGCAGGTGTGTTTTCAAACGATGTGGTTGAGGTTCCACTCTTCAAGGAAGACCTCTAGTACATGCACATCGTAATCTATATAGGGTACGTTGTGCTCTATTAGAGTTAAGACTTATGAATCAATGTAACATTACTTAATACTTGCTTTTTTAATAGCACTTAATAATTATTTGACATTAACCCAAATTCCTAATGCAAGTATTTGCATGATAGCTTGCAAAAACTAGAGGTCAAGGACATTTACAAGTCCTTGACTCTTCTCCTGTCCTTCAATTGGACTATTTGCCCGCGGACAAACAAAGTGAAGATATCATTCCTAGTCTCATGAGTTGTGCAAAGGGGCAAGCTTTACTGATTCCCTACAATAACGGGTGTGTTGTAACATATGTTGCTTAATTATGCCATTTCAATTTCACAATTCATACGCATGAATACTATATCAGCTAAGATTAGAGAAAATTCAATTGAATTGTTATTTTTATAGGTCTCATTTGATGCTGCTAGCTTTGGATGTGCATGGTGGCCATGCAATGTTTTTTTATTCATGTGGAGCACACATTCGGGAACACCTAATGGAAATTATAAACAAGTAAGTCTTTATTATTCCTTTTATTATAATATAACTACTCACCTGGCTGGCAACATCATAATATTCATCATCTAATGCTTTTCAATTATATGTGTGTAGAGCATGGTATAAATGGTCTGAGAGGGAAGGCATTCACCACCCACCAAAACTCAATTGGAAGAAGGCCAATGTATGGTTTACTAATTACTAATCTTTAGACTCTTTGATATAATTTTAAACCTGAACTTATTGGAAATTATATTTTGAACCTCTTCTATTGTCTTTGGTGGCATTATTCTGCAGTGTCCTAAATAAAAATCAGATTGGGAGTGTGGATATTATGTTCTTAGATACATGAGAATCCTCATTCGCAATGGAGTTACAGTCTCACAATTGAGAAAGGTAACACTTGGACAGTTAGACTTACTGACCAATGTTATTACACTTTTGATTTGTATATTTCCTGACTGAATCCAAGATTACATGTCTGATCTCTGAACTAAGTTATTATATGTTTCTTGCAGGCCGATTTGGGACCCAAGAGTTACTCCCAATTGGATCTAGATGATATTAGAATGGAATGGACAAATCATATTATGAATTTTAATTTGTAGTTCAGTGATGTAAATGAATGTATATTATCATTCATATATATACATTTTATTCAAATATGATATAAAGATCAGTTCGATTCAATGGATGTGTTTTGTTTTTCTTTTGATTAAAGTACATTGTTTCAATGTATGTGCTATCTTTGTTTCAATATTGATCTACTTGTCAGGACCACCAGGCACTAGATCATTGGTCTAAAGTTATCAACCGTACGATTTGCTTACTAAATATCAAGTGGGCCATAGTGCTTCCCATGTTCCCTATGGCATTAAGTCTATGTTTAGGTAAACTTCAACTGTTAAAGCAAAAGATTTTACTTGATATGCAGTGGAGAGTCTGGAGACATGCTGCTGAAGAACACCATTGTACGTTTGGGATCAATGTTCTCATCCACCCAGTGAGACCACGTCTTTAGAACCCTTTTGTATACAATCGACCGCTCAATCTCGTCGTAATCTGTATCTCCATTATCGAACGATCCTCGTCAACCAACACAAAAAAGTAACCAAATTCATTAAAATATTAGAAGAAACCAAATTGCGATTTTAATTATTATTAAGATAGTTGTAATACTTACAAGACTTTCATCTTAGGAGTGTTCATCCACCAAATGTACGTGTTAAAGATCAAGTAATTGACGCCCATCTAGTTGACCCCATGCTTTGCGATCGATTCAAGCATGATAACACGATCCAAAATGTTGTGCATTGTCGGATCATCCGAGTTTGATTGTACCAATATGCACTTTATGTACACGTGTCTTTTGTCTTTCCAATATGAGAATACAATTTCATTAATTTCTCTGCAGCATAACATGTGTATATACACACACACAAAGAACTCTTACTTGGGTAGAAAGAGCACTATAAAGGAAGTATTACCCAACAAAGAGTTAAAAAAACCTGAGGTTCCTACGACCTTCATCTTGCGACGTGAACATAATATTTTCAATAGCCAATGAATCATGCCAAGGTATTTGTCTAGAAATATATATTGCAGATATGAAGCCTGTTAGTCCTCTAGTATTTTCATATACTCAAATAGAAAGCGCAAGTGACTTCTACAGCTCCCTTTTGTGGCTTAACAATATATAGGCTGTACTACATGGTTGGGGTGATGAAAAATGTTTGAAGATCCTAAGGAAATGCAAGGAGGCTGTACCAGAAAAGGGAGGAAAGGTGATTATAGTCGACATTGTCATCGGCGTGGAGGAAGGCTTAGAGTTCAATCCTGCAAGATTCGCGTTCGACATGGAAATGATGGCCGTTGGTGGAAAAGAAAGGTCACAGAAGGAATGGAGTGAACTCCTATTGAGTGCAGGTTCAGTCGTTATAAGATACACCCATCAAAACTTTGCCTTCTGTAATTGAGGCATTTCCGTAGCAGTTGCTCCTTACATGACGAAGGCTTTCTACCGCGACTCGTAAGGCCTTTGCAATGGTTAAGATCTCAAAAATTATCGCAATGAATTGGTGAAGGTAGCTCCACCTCTTTGTCATTTTTCTTGAAAAATAAAAAGCAAATCTGAAAGTCTACTTATGAGCCCACCATTAACTGGGTTGGAACGTCTATATAAATTTTCAGCATTGTTTGAGGTTAGGTCTATGTACCAATGTTTGGCATTGTTGGAGGAGTTTGAATGATCAATTTCTACCACTGTTTTCTTTAAAATCCAAGGGCAGATCTAGTATTTTATATCAAGAAACTAAGTTACAGTGTAAAAATTCATGGCGAGACTCATCGTGAGCCTCTTCTCACCATTTATCTCAAATCATAGGCTTGTCTTTACAAATATGAAAAAAGTGGGTCCCTTTTTACAAATAGGTGTAAAGTAGAGACTTACAAATATCCCTAGTAACAGCTACGATTAGTGAAAAAGTTGAATTATACTCATACATTACAGGGGAGACAGTTGCACTGGAACAATTAGGAGATTTTCTGAAAAGAAAAAATGAGGGTTCCGCTTCTGCGATAACATGCTATTGGGCGGGGGCACCTGCATCGTGATTGGGATCATTAAAAACAGTGCTCACAACGTGCACAACCAAGATTTTATATTTCTTGACAATATAATCAATTATTTAAACTAACTAAGAATCGCGTAATATATGTACCTTAAGTAGGGCCTATCTGCACGTGGCTATCTAGGTAAATCATGCTTATTGGTGTGCATGTAAATGCGCATAGGAACGGGGATGGCAAGTTGGTTGGACTCATGGGCTTGCTCCTCGTAGAACCAAGCTTGATTTCCACCGCCACTCCTTACCCGAAGTGGCTGGTTAGCGGATGATTTGCAGACTCGTAGGATTGGTCCCACTCTGAAGGGGGTCAGAGCACTCTATATTGTCAGAAGCAAAGTAATTTCATGGAGGAGATTTATCGAAAGAGTTCCCGAAAGGCAAATTTACTGGACCTGAAACTTAAAGCCCATAGTGTGGAGAAGCCAAGGAAAGTGACCGACTGAGCTTGCTATGACAACAATTCTGATCAGTGCCAGTTGACCCACCTGAACGGTAGATACCTGGTAGCCGCTACCGCATGCAATCGACGCCAATATCCTTGTGCTAACCAAAAGGGATTCAGCACCATCGAACAAATTGCGTTTTATTTCGTCCAAAGCAAACTATTTACTTGTGACGAGTGTCTGACCGTCATGTCTCGCTGGCAAGATGAAAGAAGCATTTCTTGGATGTTAGAGTTCCCCTTTGGCGGTATGACTTTAACCCCATTACATATCCAAAGTTCGGAGAGTCAGTCGATCCAGGTAAAATCGCTTTCTTCAAAGATAAAGGCTAATCGATCTTGACTGAATGTCGGTAGAAGAAAGGATTAATAACTTTGAGGCTTGATTAAATGTCGTTGTCGGCCCTCCAGTGGTTAAATTATTTGGGTCTTCAGGACTAGATCGACCTACTTTTGTCTCCAAATAAAGGTGTTTCTTTAATAGATCTTGCAGAATGCTGCCTTACTGCTTTTAGCTCGACAGGAGTTAGATAATTGATCGACCAAATGCTGGGCCACCATAAAAAAAGTGGCATGCTGTATAGAAAGCTCCCGTCCTATAGCTCTGGGTATCAGCATATTGTCCACAGACCTTCATGTGGGGATCGTGTCCATATATGACATCATAGTCGACTTCACTTTTTTTAAATCTGCTGTGCAGGGGGAGCATCGGTTTTTTATATCGTACTTGGATACCATGCAAATGAACACATTGAACAGATTTTAAAAGACTTACCAAACTAAAGGACTGGAACAAGTAGGAAAGCTAGCGGACGATCTATATGAAAGCGTCTTCGGATCAGTAATGTTGAAGGCCAGCCTTGCATGATCCAACTTATTCACGTGATTGCTCCGCTTTGTATGTCTAACAAAATGTAAGGAATTCTAAACAAAACCAATTGATCAGATTATCGAAAGGCGGAACCTACTAGGTTTATTAAGAGCACTCGTCCCCAGTGAGTCCCACCGGAAGGACTCACGGGGGTGAAGAGTTTGAAATTTGGAGGGTATAACTCGGCAATGCAAGAATTTGACAAATTCCGCATAGATATTGGAGTTTAAAAAGCCAAATTCTAAAATTTTGGGCAGCGTTTAGAATTTACTAAGTTCTGAATTTGTAAGCCAGAATTTGGGTTTAATTATGACGGGCCACTTTTTCCTCTCTCGGAAAATCATACTTGGAGGAATGAATTTGGAAAATTCTTGTCTGCAACAAGCCCGATCACTGTGAATCTCACTCCAGTGCGGTAATGCTAAGTTGTATCTCCCCTTATCCTTCTCTCCGTTCCTCTCGCTCCACTCTCTCTTTCTTCTCCTTTCTCTCTCTCTATTCCTTCCTTTCTCTCTCCCATCCTGTATCCCTGTTCGCCTCTCCGGGCTGATCAGATTAACGTGCAGAAGAAAAAAACTTACAGGAAGAAATTCTTGTTGATTGAGAGAATGAAAGCAGGGCACTTTGTGATTTGGTAGAAATTTCTAGTTACGGGTGTTTCTTGTGAAAATTTGGGAACAATGGAGGCTCTCAGAACATCGTTTGCCGCAAAAAATTATCACCTGCAGGTTTCAGACTTCGGAGAAAGATCTATTGGATGTTGGCTTTGCTAAGCCTTCACCCACAATATGATATGTGAGGAAATAAGAAGAGAAAAACACCAATGAAAGAAGAAAATATTCTCAAATTCACTCAAGAATAATAACAAATACAAAGGTTGCTACCTTACAAGACTCACTCCTTCACACTCTCACTTTTCACTCCTCACTTCTTTCTCTCTTTCTTTTTCACTTGCTTACAAATGAGGAGTGCTCCTCTATTTATACTTGTTCTTCACCTACTACCTTCTTAGTGTGTGGTGAGGATTATTACAAGTGTTTTTGATCTAATGGTTAACACTTATCTTCCAACCTAACTTCATAAATATCTAAGAAAGATATTTCTAAAGAGTTATCTAGATTTGTTGACTTTTGTGCATTTTCTAGAACATGGACCTTCTAGATTATGGACATTTTGTGTAACACTTAAGACAAAGCCCATGACAAAAAGAAAAAGAGATAAGATGGGCCTGCCCATGTCATTAGGTCCACACATGCTTTTGGTTTACTTCCAACATATCCTCCCTTAAACCAAAAGCTTCTTCATTCCAAGCATAGTCCTTAACTTGATGAATGTATCGGTGGGCATTGCTTTTGTGAAAATGTCCGCCACTTGTTCTTTAGTATAACAGTACCCCAACTTTATTATTCTTTGCTTCACTTGGTCTCTTAAGAAGTGATACTTTATATCAATGTCCTTGCTTCTTCCATGTTGTACTGGATTTTTAGCAAGCTCAATGGCAGACTTGCTGTTGATATATATAGGCGTAGAATCTTCTTGAGGATGATCTAATTGCTTTAAAAAATTTCTCAACCAAACTGCTTCACAGACAGTAGAGGAGGCAGCCACATATTTAGCTTCGCATGATGATAATGCTACTACTTCTTGCTTCTTAGACATCTAAGAAAAAGCAGTTGTCCCAAGGTAAAATACATAGTCTGTAGTACTCTTTCTTTCATCTTGATCTCCAGCCCAATCACTATCTGAATAACCAAACAAAGTTGCATCATCCTTGTAAGAGTAAAAGAGACCAAAGTCCAACGTACCTTTTATGTATCTTAAGATCCTTTTTGCAGCCAACCAGTGTGACTCCTTTGGCATTTCCATGTACCTACTCAAAAGTCCAACACTGAACACAATATCTAGTCTTGTGATTGTGAGGTACCTTAAGCTTCCAATTAAACTCTTGAAAAGAGTAGAATCCATGTTCTTCCCTTCTCCTTCTTTTGTTATCTTTAAGCCCGATGGAAGAGGTGTATTTACTTCATTACAATTACTCATTCTAAACTTTTCAAGTAAATCTTTAGCGTACTTCTTTTGAGATATGAAAATGCCATCGGAATTTTGGCATACCTCAATTCCAAGAAAAAATGACATAAGACCAAAGTCTGTCATCTCGAACTCCTTGAACATGGCTTGCTTGAACTCCTGAATCATCTTTTGACTATTTTCTATGAATAATAGATCATCAACATACAAACAGATGATAAGTATCTCATCATGATCATTCTTCTTGATATAAACTGCATGTTCATATGGGCATTTGGTGAAGCCATTTCCTTCAAGGTAACCATTGATGCGGGAGTTCTAAGCTCTTGGGGCTTGCTTTAAGCCATATAGAGCTTTCTTCAATCGATACACCTTTTGCTCTTCTTTTACAAAGCCTTCGGGCTACTCCACATAAACTTCTTCTTCTAGCTTACCATTTAGGAATGCTGACTTTACATCCAATTGGTATATCTTCCAATTGTGATGGGCAGCAAGAGAGATCATCATTCTTACAATGTTAAGTCGTGCAACTGGTGCAAATACCTCTTCATAGTCGATCCCATATTTTTTCTTGTAGCCTTTTGTAATGACTACAATTTTGTAATATTAAAATTCCAAGTTTAGCAATGAAAAACTTAGTTTTTAAAGAAAAGGGCATTTTAGTCATTTCACTATTCACCTTGACTGAACCTAGAAATTTGGTCCTAAAAATGGTACCGTTAGATGCATCTCAGAGAAAGGAATCCAATGAGACCAAAATCACCCAAAACGGAGTTAAAATGACCAAGATATGGCCCTTTGAAGTTCAGGGGCAAATTTGTAAATTTTACAAAAAAGATTTAACCTGAAAAACACAGGGGCCCGTTTTGATATGGGCACCCCTTCATCTTCAACCTCTAGAGGGTTCTAGAATGGCAGTGATTGGAGGAGAAATCACCGCCATTCTGGAGGTTTCTCCACCGCCATTCAAAGGCGGTGAGAGCCCCCTCTAGAACCTTCTCTTAGCTCTATAAATAGAGCTCTTGAGTGCCTCTAATGGCAGCCCAAAACATTGGAGAAAACCCATCGTGGAGCAGTAACCTAGAGGAGAAAACGTCGAGAGAAAACCAGCAACGAAGCAGGTACACCCAAAAAACTCCCCAAACCCATCTCACTCATAGTCCTAGGCTCAGTTTCCTTAGGTTTTTGCATGAAAATCCATGGAGAATAGGCCTCTAGGGAGCCACCAAGGACCCTGGGACGTCCCCAGGGCCGCACTGGTTTGACAGGGTCGAACCAGGGTGACTTGAGGACGACCCAGGTCCCTAACGAGCAGGACGATCCAATAGGAACGTCCCACGTCGACCTGCGTCGACCTCCGTTTGAAAAACCAAACGGGTGCGTCCAGGGACGCGCCCACAAAAGAGAGAAAAGGCAGAAAAAAGTCGGTGCATCTGCAAACGCGCCCGCTGAGGTGCACGCCGCAGACGCGCAGTGTGCTAGCAATGCGTCGTCTTTTGGTTCCTTAAGGAAGCTGGGGCGCACGTCGCAGACGCGCAGCGCCCTAGCATTCCGTCTTTTTATCTTTAAGACTCTATGTACATACGACACTAAAACGCTTATAACTTGAGATCTAGAGCTCCGATTGAGGCGCCGCAAAAGGCGTTGTATCTGTGTTGACGACGCGGACATATCCAAACTATAAAATCCCTGATCAAAGC
This sequence comes from Warburgia ugandensis, assembly GCA_035236585.1. Taxonomy (NCBI): domain Eukaryota; kingdom Viridiplantae; phylum Streptophyta; class Magnoliopsida; order Canellales; family Canellaceae; genus Warburgia; species Warburgia ugandensis. The sequence goes on along the minus strand of CP141132.1, from coordinate 80,396,702 downwards.
CCAATAAAAGGGGGGCATGACCCTTAGAATAGGATGGTGGTGCGTGGCCACTAGAACCTTGGAAAACTAAGGATACCAAGGCCCAATTAGGACCTTAGGACACCCATAGGCATAGGAATGGACCCCTAATGCCTAAGTAATAAGACCAATTACTCTAAAACCCATAAAAGATAGGCCAAACTAACCTTGATTTTCCCAAACCATGATCAGGAGCGTCCGAGGACAAAGAGGGTTAGGGCAACCTAGCCAGGTAGGTGCTCTATCACTATTAGATTCTTTTAAAAGATGTATTATTGTTTTGAGAACATATGTTATAAGTATATGACTTATTTAGCATGACTTGATTCAGCATGCATATGATAAACGTTTTGTACATAGACATGTTTCGTAAAAGATTGCATATACATTGTGCACATATATGTTTTGTAAACAAGTGCATACATTGCATGATTTAAGTACTTGCAAAGATTGCATGTCCTTGAGGGTTGCCAAAAGACGCTGGAGTGCCAAGGGCCAGGCAGTTGTGAGGGACCCAAAGAGGATTGGTTTTGAACAGAGGTTTTTGATCGTACATGATTTGGGCTAATAAGCTCGTGGGTGCTATGCCGAGGGGTGTGGGTTGGCCACCCAGCCTCTACCACTATTAGGTGGATGGGTACCACGCGCAAAAAGGGGCATGTCCCTGCTTCGACTGCATTTGGTACAGGGGGCTACCACTGGTGTCACAGCACTGGGTCGAAGTGTCATATGCCCCGTGGAGGTATATGATCCTGTGTCCCTAGGTACCCGGGGACCACACGGCGGTGAGGTCGTGGGCATAGTTAGACCCTATGGTTTCATGGATTTATGTGCATATGAGGTTGGTCGATCATACCATACTAGAGATCCATGAGTTGGACTCCATGAAGCATCTATTGCATATTATGATGTTATCATATATATATATATATATATATATGATACTTTCAATTTTGGATTATGTGATCTTTTAAGTCATAAGTATTTCAGTATGATAATGGATTCTTATACTGATATTGAACTCGAGTATTCAAACATACACATGTTTTGAATGAGTATATGATTTTAAAACATCTCATGTATCTATAAAACTAGTAGTGATAGGCTCCTACTGAGTATAGTATATACTCACCCAATCCTCAATATTTTTCAGATACAAAGTAAATACTTAAGGGCGAGGAACGTTTGTACTAGGAGACACAGACCAAAGTACAAGTAAGTAAACCCCCATCTAATCTTTCAATGTTACTTGATTGTAGTTACTCTCTAATAGCTGGGGCTATGACTAACACTTTCTTGGGAATAATATTGATTTAAACTTTGCCATGGCTAAATAAATTGAGAATGTGTTTTGACACCCGGGGTTTTTATGAAAGGTTGTTTTCCAAATGAGAAAGATTTTCATGCATTTCATATTTATAAAACAAGAGATCTCGCCTTTTTATCAAAATTGCATCATATAAAAACCCAGGTCGTGACACTTTTGCTACAAGTCGAGCTTTAAATCTTTCCATCAGTTGTTTGCTTGATCTTATATACCCATTTGACGCCGATTGCCCTTTGACCTTTAGGGAGCATAGTTAACTCCCATGTGTCATTCTTCTCAATAGCATTAATTTCTTTCTGCATTGCTTTCTTCAAACAATCTTTTTTAATGCTTCTTGGAATGTTAGAGGCTCAGCATCAGCATAGAGACAAAATAGATTTATGTCTTCAGTTTGTTCATAAATTTCTCTAAGGCTTCTCATCCTAATTGGGGTAGAGGACGGAGATACATTACCTTGACTTTGTGGAGTAATATGATTTGTAGGGGATGATGTTGAAACGCCTCATTCTGAATCTTCATGGCTTGCTTCTGCTTCTTCCTCCATCTCAAAATGATTTTTCTTGTTTGTATTTGCTTCACTCCAATTCCATGCTTCATCTTCTTTGAAAATTACATCTCTACTTACCACCACTTTCTGTGTAAGTGGATTGTAGAGTTTGTATGCTTTGGACTCCTTGCTATAGCCAATGAAGATGCACTTCTCTCCACGATCATCTAGTTTCTTTCTCTTTGCCTTAGGTACTTGAGCATACGCAATGCACCCAAAAACCCGAAGATGTGTCACACTTGGCTTGTAGCCACTCCATGCTTCTTGTGGTGTCTTATTTTTTACACTCTTTGTAGGACACCGATTGAGAAGATAAGCTGTACATGCTACAGCTTCAGCCCAAAAGGTCTTTGGCAAGCTTTTCTCCTTGAGCATGGTTCTTGTCATATCAAGAATGGTTCGATTCTTCCTTTCAGCGATACCATTGTGTTGAGGCGTATACGCTGCTGTAAATAGTTGCTTAATGCCATTCTCCTTACAATAACTTTGAAACTCATTAGAGGTGTATTCCCCACCTCTATCAGATCTTAATATCTTGAGTGAATGACCACTTTCAACTTCAACATGAGCTTCGAAACTTTTAAAAATAGTAAAGGCAACAGATTTTTCTTTCATGAAATAGACCCAAAGTTTTCTACTAAAATCATCAATAAAGGTGATGAAGTATCTGTTACCTCCAAATGAAGCAGGCTCGATGGGTCTGCAAATGTCAGTGTGTACCAGATGTAAAGGATTTGCTGCTCTCCTAGATCTTCCACTTTGAAAGGGGGTTCTTTGCTGTTTGCCAAGAGTGCAAGACTCGCATATGTACTCTGGCTTCTCTATATTTGGTAATCCTCATACCATACTTGATGTAGATAATAACTTAAGTCCATTGAAATTAAGATGCCCAAAGCGAAGATGCCACTTCCATTATTCGTCTTTAATGCTTCCATAAAAACACTCTTCGAGGCTTGTATTAATATGGAGAGGAAACATTTTATTGGGTGTCATTTGAACTTTTGTAATGAGTCTCCCTTGTGTATTCATCAAAGAGAGACATCCATCTTCTATGTGTATTTTGTACCCTTTCTCTAAGAGTTGCCCAATACTAAGAATGTTGCTTCGCATGTTAGGTACAAAATACACATTAGATATATATTGGGGAGCACCATTCTTTTGATAAATTTTGATTTTGCCCTTACCTTTCACGGGTACTTTAGATGACTCTCCAAGGCTGACATTGCCGTTGACATCTTCAACTAACTCTTCAAAGAGCTCCTTCTTACCGCACATATGATTGCTTGCTCCCGAGTCAAGATACCATACATCTTGTTGATTATGTATCTCCTTTTGTGCAATAAGAAGTGTAACATCTTCTTTCATGTCTCCAGATGCTTCTGCAAAATTAGATTGATGATTTTGATTACCTGATTGGTTGCTCCAACACTCAGATGCATAATGCCCAGTCTTGTTGCAATTATAACATTGGACAATTCTTCTATATCCGCGTCCACGACCATGAGTAGATTTGCCTCTACTCGTTCCTCTTCCAGTGTTGGCGGGCTTCCATTGATTTAGCCCCTTATGTTGATAACCTCCTCTCCCACAGCCTCTTCCATGATTGCCATTAGCCATGCCTCCACGTTGAGAACGACCGGCCCCTTGATTATTTAGAGTCAATTTTGACTCGAGTGCTTGCTCCACTATGGCTGGACTGCTGCTCTTTATCATGTGTTGTTCATGCACTTGAAGTGATCCCATTAGCTCTTCAACTGTGAGACTATCCAAATCTTTTGATTCTTTGATGGCCACAACCACATGTTCAAATTTGGTTGTGAGGGATTGCAATATTTTCTCTATTACATGAAAATCTTCAATCTTTTTCTCTATTTCTTTTTAGGTTATTAATAATAACTAATAACCTTGAGAAATAGTCAGAGATAAACTCACCTTCTTTCATATGAGCAGCTTCAAACTCAGCCCTTAAAGTTTGCAAACGAACACATCTTACCCTATCAACACCCTTGAAGTAGGTGCTTATAATCTCCCATGCTTCCTTGCTTGACTTCGCTTCTGCTATCTTCTCAAATGTTGATTCATCTACTCCTTGATAGAGTAAGAACAATGCCTTTTTATCCTTCTTTCTTTGCTCCTTAAGATTCTTCCTTTGATCCTCATTATAGGAATCTTCTTGCTCAACAATGGGCTCCTCGTATCCATCAGCAACAATCTCCCATAAATCTTGCGACCCCAGCAATGCCTTCATTTGAATCTGCCATCTTTCGTAGTTGTCTTTCAACAACTTGGGGATTTGAGTTTGCACAAAGTTGGAAGACATCTTTGATGTGAGATGAGGGACAAAACTTTAGTAGAATTCCTGCAAGCCTGAACCTGGATTTGCTCTGATACCACTATGTTGGATGTTGGCTTTGTTAAGCCTTCACCCACAATATGATATGTGAGGAAATAAGAAGAGAAAAACACCAATGAAAGAAGAAAATATTCTCAAATTCACTCAAGAACAATAACAAATACAAAGGTTGCTACCTTACAAGACTCACTCCTTCACACTCTCACTTGCTCTTCATTCCTCACTTCTTTCTTTCTCTCTTTCTTTTTCACTTGCTTACAAATGAGGAGTGCTCCTCTATTTATACTTGTTCTTCACCTACCACCTCCTTAATGTGTGGTGAAGATTATTACAAGTGTCTTTGATCTAATGGTTAACACTTATCTTCCAACCTAACTTCATAAATATCTAAGAAAGATATTTCTAAAGAGTTATCTAGATTTGTTGACTTTTGTGCATTTTCTAGAACATGGACATTCTAGATTATGGGCCTTTTGTGTAACACTTAAGACAAAGCCCATGACCAAAAAAAAAAAAAGAGATAAGATGGCCCTGCCCATGTCATTAGGCCCACACATGCTTTTGGTTTACTTCCAACAAGATCTGGCAGGGGAATTCAGTTTGGATTAGTTTTTATGTGGAGAGACAGATGCTCGAGTCGGACTTGTGAAAATTTTATAGAGGTGCCTAAAATGATATAGGTACTCCCACTGTAAACATCTTAAATATTACAAAGGTGTTCAAGAATGATGTAGACACTCTCTTTCACTAACGGAGGCCAAGTTCTTTGAAATTTCTAAATTCTACCAAGTTATTTGTCAAATTCTTTTCAATCTTTAAATTCTGAATTGAAATTTTAAATTCCAAACTCTACAATCTCTTAAATTCTTTGGTCATGACGGCTCGACGGAAATACTTAACAGTTCTGATCTCCCAAAAGTAGGCGCCTATTATGTGGAAGTGGCCAATCAGCCGTACAGCTCTCCTCTGGATCTGTTCAAATGTTCATCCTCCCTTAAATAGCCAAGCTAACAAACTTTATCGTATTATTTGAGACATTGCCATTATAACCTTTAAATCATATTTACTGAACTTTCTATTAAAAAAGCTACTACTTGGAAGCTACCGGTAGGTAGGATTTTTGGCACACAACCCAAATAAGGCAGGCCGTACATAATGAACGGTTCAGATTATCACATTGGGGCTTACAGTCTTTTTAGCGTCTTTTTTCCAATGTTATTTTTATTTGTTTTTTCTAGCAGTGGATGGCTGGTTTTAGTCGTAAAACATTACAGATTGGATCTTTGGATCCAAAAAACGGGCTTCATAAATCAATACTATCCTAAAGTATTTTTCCAAAACATCTGAGCCATTCATCATGTATGGTGTATAAAAATTAGGTGACACACGAGAAATCATTATATTTGGGTGATCTTAGCTACTTGTTTTGGGTCTTTGATAATTGCAAAGGAAGAATGATCTTTATTTTTTACCCAAAGAAAAGTGTACTAAAGGCATTTAGTGGTCATGAAATTTGATTTCTAACCCATGTAAGCCATTCTAGACATAATGAATGGCTAAGATTCATAAAACATGATCACTATGATTGACGAAAGGCAGTGTCCACTCTTGAGTACATTTAAAAGCGTCTACACCGTTGGGATTAAATAAAATCCATTGAAAAATTTTACTCTGAGTATTTTTGAGTCACTTATGAGTTAATTCGAATTAGTGAAGATATTTGAGCTAAAGTCTCACCCATAGTCATAAAATTCTAATTTAAAAATAAACCGACAAGCCGAATATTCATAAAATTTGTCTAATTTCTTGAATATTTCAAAAAAAGTTGGAAAACATTATTGTTCAATATATGATTTTAAGATTTTCATTTGAATTTTTAACTTGATTTATAAATATTATTTGATAATTTCATAAATTAATTGTGAAATTTGAGTTTTACAAGATAAATTCATATAAATTTCTTGAAATTTTCTTTAAGTTTGAAAAAAAATGAAAACCCACGATTCATTCAAGAAAATATTCGGGGAATGCAAAAATTGGTTCTTCTTTAAAAAAAAAAAAAAATCAACTATTTAGAGAAATTTGTGATGCAGTTTTAACATGAGGTATATGTGAAAATTTAAACTATTGGATGAGTCTTGGCTTTTAAGTCAGTTACCTAATTTGTATTGTTGTGTTAGGTACTAAATTATATTATCAATGCATTTTTATTAAAGAGCAGTGTCCACTTATTGATGCACGTATTTCTCTTATAAAGTAATTTTATGGAGGTGTTATCGAAAGATACTCCGAGTGGCAAACTTACTGGGGCTTAAACTGAAACCCCATGGTGTGAACAAGCCCAGGAAAGTGACTCACTGAGCTGACTATGTAGCCGACCTAAGCGATGCATACCTGGTTCTCTTTACTAAATGCAATCTATCAATATGCTTGTGCCGAAATATGATTTTGGATGCATGAAACTCCTAGCACAAAAACCACAACGAAAAGGGATTTAGTAGCCAACAAATTGTGTTTTATTTTGTTCAAAGCAAATACTTGGGAGGAGCTTCTAACCATCCGCGTCTAGTAGGACAATAACACCATCTTTTAGATGTTAGAGGTGCCCCTTTGGCATGACTTTAACCTGGTGGATATCCAAGGTTCGGAGGGTCAGATGAAGCAGGTGAAATAGCATCCGTCGATAATTAAAGCTCATCGATCTTGATTGAAAGTGGGGAGAAGAAACGATCAGTAACTTTTGAGGGTTGATTGAATGTCATCATCGGACCTCCAGTGGTTAAATTATTTGCGTCACGAGGAGTAGATCGAGCTATTTACATCTCCAAATTAGTGTGTTTCTTCAATGGAACTTGCAGAATGCTGCCTTTCGGCTTTCAACTCGACAGGTATGAGATAGCGAGTCCGTGACATGCTATATGGAAACCTCCTGTCCCATCGCCTTGGTTGGCAGCATATTCCACAGATTTTCCTATGAAAAACGTGTTGAGTCATGACATAATCTTCAGTGGATCTTGCAGAATGCCGCCTTTCGGCTGACAGCGTGAGAGGAATAAGATAACGAGTATGTGGTACGCTGTATGGAAACCTCCTGTCCCATCGCCTTGGGTGGTAGCATATTATCCATAGATTTTCCTGTGGTGATCGTGTTGAGTTATGACATCATCATCAACGTAATTTCTAGATGTGCTTGTCGGTCAATAAGAATGGGAAGATGTGGCACAATTTTAATTGAGGCGGGCTGATGGGTCAAGCAGCGATTCAGATTTTTCTCTTTTCTTTATTGATGGTGCCTAAGTTAGGCTGAATTGTCAAAAGAAGGTGCCTAATTTCACCAACCCATATGAACATAATTTTTACCAACCATACTTTTTGAGGCTTATAAATAAGATTCTCTCTTCTCATTTATAATCATTTAAAGGAAGTAGAGTAAAATTGCAAAGACAGATAAAAAGAGCTCAGTTTAGAGCTTGAGAGCATAGAGAGAAGTTGAATTGCAAAAGAGAGATGCAGTGTATGAGAAAAGAGGCTGTAGCCTCCTCCATTGTAACTTATCAATCTCACAGTAAAAAAGTTACAATAGCGCATGGACGTTGACAAATTTGTATCGAATCACGTAAAACTTTGATATTCTCTATATGCGTGTGATCCTTTTACTCCAACATGCTGTACAAAGCGAATACCTTTTTGTCTTTTAATTTGAAATGACGCAAGTGAGTAGATATTGAAAAACTTGCCAAATCAAAACTATAGGACAAGAACAAGTACGAATGCTAAAGGGATGATCTATATGAAAGCGTCTCTGTTTGGCTGATGCTGTAGGCCAGCCTTATAAGCATGTTAATTAGCACGTGGATTGAATAATTATAGCATGTAGAATTTAGACGACTAAATACCTAACCAAATGCATTTCTTCTTTCAAAAGCGCGACTTTCCCTATAACAGATTCTTCTAAATACATTGAATATTTTCCTTCCCACTTTGTTTTCCTACAAAATGCTCAATCCTCAAGCAGTCATTTGGAATCACGCCTTCGGATTCATCCGAACCACGCTCCTTCATTTGCACTTGAGTTGGGAATAGCCAACATCATCCATTGCCATGGCCAACCCATCTCCCTTTGTAATGCCCCGGGTCTAGGCTCCTAAGTAATGATATTGTCCTAGTTACATTGGGTTTTGTTCTTACCCACGACAGGGTAAAACGCGTCATTACTGGTAGAGCCCACCCAGACCCTTATCAATGCCCAAGAACCTTTTTCCTACCTGATGTGCGACTAACTCTCAAGCCTCACCTTGCCTAAAAGCCTACCAGCCCTCCAGGCCTGCCCTCATTAGCCTGCCCTCATCAGCCAAGGCTAGCCCTCTCCCCTCCTTAGGGGCCACATGACCTCGCGTGGGGTTAGCCTGCCACCCTCGGGGTCAGGGTCCCGCTCTGATACCACTGTAACGCCCTGGGTCTGGGCTCCTCAGTAATGATATTGTCCTAGTTATACTGGGTTTTGTTTTCACCCACGACGGAGTAAAACGCATCATTACTGGTAAAGCCCACCCAGACCCTTATCAATGCCCAGGAACCTTTTCCCCAGCCGATGTGGGACTAACTCTCAAGCCTCACCTTGCCTAGAAGCCTGCCAGCCCTCCAGGCCTGCCCTCATTAGCTCGCCCTCATCGGCCAAGGCTAGCCCTACCCCCTCCTTAGGGGCAACGCGACCTCGCGTGGGGTTAGCCTGCCACCCTTGGGGTCGAGGTCCCGCTCTGATACCACTGTAACGCCCTGGGTCTGGGCTCCTCAGGAATGATATTGTCCCAGTTACACTGGGTTTTGTTCTCACCCACGACAGGGTAAAACGCGTCATTACTGGTAAAGCCCACGCAGACCCTTATCAATGCCCAGGAACCTTTTCCCTAGGCGATGTGGGACTAACTCTCAAGCCTCACCTTGCCTAGAAGCCTGTGAGCCAGCCCTCTAGGCCCGCCCTCATCAGCCAAGGCTAGCCCTCTCCCCTCCTTAGGGGCCACGCGACCTCATGTGGGGTTAGCCTGCCACCCTCGGGGTCGGGGTCCCGCTCTGATACAACTGTAACGCCCTGGGTTTGGGCTCATCAGGAATGATATTGTCCCAGTTACACTGGGTTTTGTTCTCACCCACGACGGGGTAAAACGCGTCATTACTGGTAAAGCCCACCTAGACTCTTATCAATGCCTAGGAATCTTTTCCCTAGCCGATGTGAGACTAACTCTCAAGCCTCACCTTACCTAGAAGCCTGCCAGCCTCGAAGCCTGTCAGCCCTCCTAGCCCGCCCTCATTAGCCCGCCCTTATCGGCCAAGGCTAGCCCTCTCCCCTCCTTATGGTCCACGCGACCTCGCGTGGGGTTAGCCTGCCACCCTCGAGGTCGAGGTCCCGCTCTTGTGACGACCCAAGTTTTTATATGATGCAATTTTGATAAAATGGTGAGATCTTTTGTTTTATAATTATGAAATGCATGAAAATCTTTTTCTTTTGTAAAACAATCTTTCATAAAAACCCCGGGTGTCAAAACACATTCTCAAATTATCTAGCAATGGCAAAGTTTAAATCAATATTATTCCCAAGAAAGTGTTAGTCACAGCCTCAGCTATTAGAGAGTAACTACAATCAAGTAACATTGAAAGATAAGGTAGGGGTTTACTTACTTGCACTTAGCCTGAGTATCTTCTATCACAAGCGTTCCTTGCCCTTAAGTATTTACTTTGTGTGTGAAAAATGTTAAGGATGGGGTGAGTATATACTATACTCAGTAGGAGCCTATCACTACTAGTTTTATAATGCATAAGATGCTTTAAAATCATATGCTCATTCAAAACATGTGCATGTCTGAATACTCAAGTTCAACATCGATATTAAAATTCATTATTAAACTAAAATACTAACGACTTAAAGGATCACATATTCCAAAATCGAAAGTATCATATACATATATATCATAACATCATGATATGCATAAGATGCTTCATGGAATCCAACTCATGGATTTCTAGTATAGTATAGTCGACCAACCTTATATCATGCCATATGCAATGCACAAAAATCCACGAAACCATAAGGTCTCACTATGCCCACGACCTCACCGCCGTGTGGTCCCTGGGTATCTAGGGACATAGGATCATATACCTCCACGGGGCATATGACACTTCGACCCAGTGCCGTGACACCAGTGGTAGCCCCCTGTACCACATGCAGTCGAAGCAGGGACATGCCCTTTTTGGACGTGGTACGCATCCACCTAATAGTGGTAGAGGCTGGGTGGCCAACCCACACCCCTCGGCATAGCACCCACAAGCTTACTAGCCCAAATCATGTACAATCAAATAAGCCAAAAACCTCTTTTCAAAACCTGTCCTCCTTGGGTCCCTCACAACTGCCTGGCCCTCGGCACTCCAGCGTCTTTTGGCAACCCTCAAGGACATGCAACTTTTTCCAGAACTTAATGCTCACAAATCCGGTACAATCAAATAAGCCAAAAACGTCTTTTTAAAACCTGTCCTCCTTGGGTCCCTCACAACTGCCTGGCCCTCGGCACTCCAGCGTCTTTTGGCAACCCTCAAGGACATGCAACTTTTGCCAGAACTTAATGCTCACAAATCATGCGATGTATGCAATAGTTTGCAAAACATATCTTTGCCCAACGTATATGCAATCATTTACAAAACACGTCTATGCATAAAGCATTTATTACATGCATGCTGAATTAAGTCATGCTAAACAAGTCATATACTTAAAACATATGTTCTCAAACAATAATAGTTCTTTTAAAAGAATCTAGTAGTGATAGAGCACTTACCTGGCTAGGTCGCGTTAACCCTTTTGCCCTCGTACGCTCCTGAACATGGTTTGGGGACTCAAGGTTAGTTTGGCCTATCTTTTATGGGTTTTTAGAGTAATTGGTCTTATTACTTAGGCATTAAGGGTCCATCCCTATGCCTATGGGTGTCCTAAGGTCCTAATTGGGCCTTGGTATCCTTAGTTTTCCAAAGGTCTAGCGGCCACGCGCCACCATCCTATTCTAAGGGTCATGCCCACCTTTGATTGGGCCTTGATCAGGGATTTTATAGTTTGGATGTGTCTGCATCATTGACATGGGCACAATGCCTTTTGCGGCGCCTCAATCGGAGCTCTAGATCTCAAGTTATAAGAGTTTTAGTGTCGCACATACATAAGGGTCTCAAGAATGAAAAGACAGAATGCTAGGGTGCTGCGCGACTGCGTCGTGCACCCCGGCTTCCCTAAGGAACGAGAAATCCCGTAGCGCTAGCGCGCTGCGTGTCTGCGGCATGCACCTCAGCGGGCGCGTCTGCAGTCGCGCTGGGTTTTCCACTCAATTGTCTCTTTTGCGAGCGCGTCACCAAACGAGCCCGTTTGGTTTTTCAAACGCGGTCAACATGGGACATTCCGACTGGAATGTCCTGTTCGTTGGGGAACCGAGGCTTCCTCAAGACACCCTGGTTCGACCAGTACGGCCCAGGGAACGTCCCTGGGTCCTTGGTGAGTCTCCAGGGCTCCATTTTGCATGGTTTTTCATGCAAAAACTTAGGGAAATTGATCTTAGAACTATGGTGGATATGGGTTTTGAGGGATCTTGGGCATACCTGGCTCGTTGTTGGGTTTTTCTCCTTGTTTTCCCCTCTAGGTCACTGCTCCTCAACAGGTTTTCATCAACGTTTTGGGCTGCCATTAGAGGCGCCCAAGAGCTCTATTTATAGAGCTATGAGAGGGTTCTGGAGGGGGCTCTCACCGCCTTTGAATAGCGGTGGAGAAACCTCCAGAATGGCGGTGATTTCTCCTTCAATCACCGCCGTTCTAGAATCCTCTAGAGGTTGAAGATGAAGGGGTGCCCGTATCAAAACGAGCCCCTGTGTTTTTGCAGGGTAAATTCGTTTTTTTAATAAAATTATATTTTTGCCCCTGAATTTCAACGGGCCATAACTTGCTCATTTTAACTCCGTTTTTGGTGATTTTGGTCTCGTTGGATTCCTTTTTTCGAGACGCATCTAATGAAACCATTTTTAGGACCAAATTCCTAGGTTTAGTCAAGGTGAATAGTAAAATGACTAAAATGCCCTTATCTTAAAAAACTGATCTTTTCATTGCTTAACTTGGAATTTTAATATTATAAAATTGGAGTCATTACAACTCTGATACCATTGTAATTCCTTGAGTTTGGGCTCCTCAATAATGATATTGTCCCAGTTACACTGGGTTTTGTTCTCACCCACGACGGGGTAAAATGCATCATTACTGGTAAAGCCCACACAGACCCTTATCAATGCCCAAGAACCTTTTCCCTAGCGGATGTGGGACTAACACTCAGGCCTCACCTTGCCTAGAAGCCTACCAGGCCTCTAGGCCCACCCTCATTAGCCCGCCCTCATCGGCCAAGGCTAGCCCTCTCCCCTCCTTAAGGGCCATGCGATCTCGCGTGGGGTTAGCGTGCCACCCTCGGGGTCAGGGTCCCACTCTGATACCACTCTAATGCCCCAGGTCTAGGCTCCTCAATAATGATATTGTCCTAGTTACACTGGGTTTTGTTCTCACCCACGACGGGGTAAAATGCGTCATTACTGGTAACAATACTTTCCCGTGCCCACTCACGTGCCACGGGTTTTGCTCTTCCCCCGCGTCCAGGGGAAAACCGGTCGTTACTGTGAAGGGAGGCCTACCCCCTTATAACTCAAGCCCAAAACCCCCTATCCGATGGGGGACTAACTCTCAAGCCTCACCTTGCCTAAAAGCCAGCCAGCCTAGAAGCTTGCTTGCCCTCCAGGCCTGCCATCATCAGCCCGCCCTCATCGGCTTAGGATAGCCCTCTCCCCCATAGGAGACACGCGTCCCCGCGCGTCACACGCCAGAGCCCGCGTGTAGTTAGCCATCCCCCCTCGGGGTAGGGTTCTGGCTCTGATACCACTTATCACAACCCCATCGGGCCCACAGTAACGATATTGTCCGGTGCGCACTCACATGCCACGAGTTTTGCACTTCCCACACATCCAAGGGAAAACCGGTCGTTACTGTGATGGGAGGCCTTCCCCCTTATACCTCAGGCCCATCACCCCCCTATCTGATGTGGGACTAACTCTCAAGCCTCACCTTGCCTAGAAGCCTACCAACCCTCCAGGCCCTCCCTCATTAGCCCGCCCTCATCGGCCAAGGCTAGCCCTCTCCCCTCCTTAAGGGCCACGCGACCTCGCATGGGGTTAGCCTGCCACCCTCGGGGTCGGGGTCCCGCTCTAATACCACTGCAATGCCCTGGGTCTAGGTTCCTCAGTAATGATATTGTCCTGGTTACACTGGGTTTTATTCTCACCACGACGGGGTAAAATGCGTCATTACAGGTAAAGCTCACCTAGACTCTTATCAATGCCCAGAAACCTTTTCCCTAGCCGATGTGGGACTAACTCTCAAGCCTCACTTTGCCTAGAAGCTTGCCAGCCTAGAAGCTTGTCAGCCCTCCTAGCCCACCCTCATTAGCCCGCCCTTATCGGCCAAGGCTAGCCCTTTCCCCTCCTTATGGGCCACGCGACCTCGCGTGGGGTTAGCTTGCCACCCTCGGGTCGAGGTCCCGCTCTGATACCACTGTAACGCCCCGAGTATGGGCTCCTCAGTAATGATATTGTCCCAGTTACACTGGGTTTTGTTCTCACCCACGACAGGGTAAAACGCATCATTACTGGTAAAGCCCACGCAGACCCTTATCAATGCCCAGGAACCATTTCCTTAGCGGATGTGGGACTAACACTCAAGCCTCACCTTGCCTAGAAGCCTGCTAGCCTAGAAGCGAGCCAGGCCTCCAGGCCTGCCCTCATCGGCCAAGGTTAGCCCTCTCCCCTCCTTAGGGGCCACGCGACCTCGCGTGGGGTTAGCCTGCCACCCTCGGGGTCGGGGTGCCGCTCTGATACCAATCTAATGCCCCAAGTCTAGGCTCCTCAGTAATGATATTGTCTCAGTTACACTGGATTTTGTTCTCACCCACGACGGGGTAAAACGCTTCATTACTGGTAACAATATTGTCCTGTGCGCACTCACATGCCACGGGTTTTGCTCTTCCCCCACGTCTAGGGGAAAATCAGTCGTTACTGTGAATGGGGGCCTTCCCCCTTATAACTTAGGCCCAAAACTGCCCCTAACCGATGTGGGACTAACTCTCAAGCCTCACCTTGCCTAAAAGCCTGCCTGCCCTCCAGGCCCGCCCTCATCAGCCAAGGATAGCCCTCTCCCCCATAGGGGACACTCGTCCCTACGTATCACACGCCAAGCACCTGCATGCGGTTAGCCATCCCCCCTCGGGGTCGGAGTCTGGCTCTGATACCACTTGTCACAACCCCGTCGGGCCCACAGTAACGATGTTGTCCCATGCGCACTCACGTGCCATGAGCTTTGCTCTTCCCACACATCCAGGGAAAAACTGGTCGTTACTGTGATGGGAGGCCTTCCCCCTTATAACTCAAGCCCATCACCCCCCTATCTGATGTGGGACTAACTCTCAAACCTCACCTTGCCTAGAAGCCTGCCAGCCCTCCAGGCCTGCCCTCATTAGCCCGCCCTCACCGGCCAAGGCTAGCCCTCTCCCTTCCTTAAGGGCCACGCGATCTCACGTGGGGTTAGCCTGCCACCCTCGGGGTCGGGGTCCCGCTCTGATACCACTGCAACGCCCCGGGTTTGGGCTCCTCAGTAATGATATTGCCCCGGTTACACTGGGTTTTGTTCTCACCCACGACGGGGTAAATCACATCATTACTGGTAAAGCCCACCCAGACCCTTATCAATGCCCAGAACCTTTTTCCTAGCCAATGTGGGATTAACTCTCAAGCCTCACCTTGCCTATAAGCCTGCCAGGCCTCCAGGCCCGTCCTCATCCACCAAGGCTAGCCATCTCCCCTCCTTAGGGCCCACGCGACCTCTCATGGGCTTAGCCTGCCACCCTCGGGGTCGAGGTCCCGCTCTGATACCACTGCAACGCCCTGGGTCTGGGCTCCTCAGTAATGATATTGTCCTAGTTACACTGGGTTTTGTATTACTGGTAAAGCCCACCCAAGCCTTTATCAATGCCCAGGAACCTTTTCCCTAGCCGATGTGGAACTAACTCTCAATCCTCACTTTGCCTAGAAGCCTAGAAGCCTGCCAGGCCCGCCCTCATCGGCCAAGGCTAACCCTCTCCCCTCCTTAGGGGTCACACGACCTCGCGTGGGTTTAGCCTGCCACCCTTGGGGTCGGGGTCCCGCTCTGATGCCACTGTAACACCCCGGGTCTGGGCTCCTCAGCAAATGATATTGTACTAGTTACACTGGGTTTTGTTCTCACCCACGACAGGGTAAAATGCATCATTACTGATAAAGCCCACGCAGACCCTTATCAATGCCCAGGAACCTTTTTCCTAGGCGATGTGGGACTAACTCTCAAGCCTCACCTTGCCTAGAAGCCTGTGAGCCAGCCCTCTAGGCCCGCCCTCATCGTCCAAGGCTAGCCCTCTCCCCTCCTTAGGGGCCACGCAACCTCTCGTGGGGTTAGCTTGCCACCCTTGAGGTCGGGGTCCCGCTCTAATACCACTGTAACGCCCCAGGTCTGGGCTCCTCAGTAATGATATTGTCCCAATTATACTAGGTTTTATTCTCACCCACGATAGGGTAAAACGCGTCATTACTGGTAAAGCCCACCTAGACCCTTATCAATGCCCAGGAACCCTTTCCCGAGCCGATGTGGGACTAACTCTCAAGTGTCACCTTGCCTAGAAGCCTGCCAGCCCTCCAAGCCCGCCCTCATCGGCCAAGGTTAGCCCTCTTCTCTCCTTAGGGGCCACGCGACCTCGCGTGGTGTTAGCCTGCCACCCTCGGGCTCGGGGTCTCGCTCTGATACCATTGTAACGCCCCGAGTATGGGCTCCTCAGGAATGATATTGTTCCAGTTACACTGGGTTTTGTTCTCACCCATGACGAGGTAAAACACGTCATTACTGGTAAAGCCCACCCAGACCCTTATCAATGCCCAGGAACCTTTCCCTAGCCGATGTGGGACTAACTCTCAAGCCTTACCTTGCCTAGAAGCCTGCCAAGCCTCCAGGCCCATCCTCATTAGCCCGCCCTCATTGGCTAAGGCTAGCCCTCTCCCCTCCTTAAGGCCCACCCGACCTCGCTTGGGGTTAGCTTGCCACCCTCGGGGTCGAGGTCCCGCTCTGATACCACTGTAACGCCCCAGGTCTGGGCTCCTCAGTAATGATATTGTCCCAGCTACACTGAGTTTTGTTCTCACCCACGATAGGGTAAAACGCGTCATTACTAGTAAAGCCCACCCAGACCATTATCAATGCCCAGGAACCTTTTCCCTAGCCGATGTGGGACTAACTCTCAAGCCTCACCTTGCCTAGAAGCCTGCCAGCTCTTCAGGCCCGCCCTCATTAGCCCGCCCCCATCGGCCAAGGCTAGTCCCCTCCCCTCCTTAGGAGCCACGCAACCTCGCGTGGGATTATCCTGCCACCCTTGGGGTCGGGGTCCCGCTCTGATACCACTGTAACGCCCCGGGTCTGGGCTCCTCAGTAATGATATTGTCCTAGTTACACTGGGTTTTGTTCTCACCCACGATGGGGTAAATCGTGTCATTACTGGTAAGGCCCATCCAAACCCTTATCAATGCCCAGGAATCTTTTTCCTAGCCGATGTGGGACTAACTCTCAAGTCTCACCTTGCCTAGAAGCCTGCCAGCCCTCCAGGCCCGCCCTGATTCACGCGCCCTTATCTGCCAAGGCTAGCCCTCTCCCCCTTAGGGGACGCATCCCCGCGTGGTACACGCCGAGCGCCCGCATTCGGTTAGCCATCCACTCTCAGGGTCGGGGTCTGGCTCTGATACCACTTATCACAACCCCGTCGGGCCCACAGTAACGATATTGTCCTGTGCGCACTCACGTGCCACGGGTTTTGCTCTTCCCCCGCGTCCAGGGAAAAACCGGTCGTTACTGTGAAGGGAGGTCTTCCTCCCTATAACTCAGGCCCATCACCCCCTGTCCGATGTGGGACTAACTCTCAAGCCTCACCTTGCCTAGAAGCCTGCCAACCTAGAAGCTTGTCAGCCCTCTAGGCCTGCCCTCATCGGCCAAGGCTAGCCCTCTCCCCTCCTTAGGGGCCACGCGACCTCGCATGGGGTTAGCCTACTACCCTCGGGGTCAGGGTTAGCCTGCCACCCTTTGGTAGGCTTCTAGGCAAGGTGAGGCTTGAGAGTTAGTCCCACATCAGCTAGGGAAAAGGTTCCTGGGCATTAATAAGGGTCCGGGTGGGCTTTACCAATAATGACGCGTTTTACCTCGTCGTGAGTGAGAACAAAACCCTGTGTAACTGGGACAATATCATTACTAAGGAGCCCAGACCCGGGGCATTACACCCTCTCCCAATTAGGTGTCTCTATCAACTCCATCAACGTAATTTTTGGATGTGTTGTACTGCGGGAATAACTTTTTGTCTTTTAATTTGTTGCATTGCAAGGTCCATGATAAATGCATGCAGAACCCAATGGAGGCCTGCTTAGCTCATGAGTTTAACTTGAGAGACTTAGATCCATCAAAAGGATTCATAATCTAGAAGGCCCGAGTACATCATGTAAATATCTTGCCTCTAAAATTCTCTAGGAGCATTCTGAATGTGGTAGAACCAAAGACTTGTGTAGAGACTTCTAGAGAGGATTAAGTAAAGATGATAAAAAATTAAAAAGCCAAAAGAGTAGTCATGTCAAAGATGGGGGAGATAAAAGGCATTCGTAAGAACAAGCCTAAGTCATCCAAACCATTAAGTTGGAAGAGAAAGAGCAAAGAACAAGCTTCTCCATTGAGAGCTTGCTACTTCTGTAATGGACCACACCTCATGCGTGACTATTCAAAAAGGAAGGCCTTAAACTCCACGATCTCACATCAAGAAGAAGGGAGTACTACAAAAGATTATAAACTATCTTCCTTACATAATCTTAACGCTATCAAGTTAGAGGTTTCTAAAATCTCTACCAAAGGGTTGCTGTACATGTATGCCAAGGTGCATAGCATGTCCACTCATGGGTTAGTGGATACTTAAGCTACCCACAACTTTGTTTCAAGGGAGGAAGCCAAGAGATTGGCTCTTAGAGTCTCAAAGGTTGGTGGATGAGTAAAGACAGTGAATGCATATGCCTAACCAATCATTGGAGTTGCTCAAGGAGTCGCAATGCATATGGGCAAGTGGAAAGGGCTGGTAGATTTTTCCATCATCCCCATGGATGACTTCAATTTAGTGTTTGGGATGGAGTTCTTTGACAAGGTTAAGGCGCTTCTACTCCCACACTAAAACACTATGTGCATAGCGAAAGGAGATTCAATGTGCACAATTTCCCTCTCAAGACAGGCAAAGGTGGAGAGTGTGCCCTTGTTTGTTACGCAACTATCAAAAGGATTGAAGATGTATGAGACAACCTTCCTTGCTACTTTAAAGGAGGAAGCTAGAGATTCACCCATGGAGATACCTAAAGCTATTAGGGGTGTACTAGAAGCATTCAAGGACGTGATGCCCAAAGAAATTTCCACATAGGAGGGAGGTGGATCATGAGATCGAGTTGGAGACTGGGGCTAAATCACTTGCTAAGACCCCTCACCCCATGGCACCTCTAGAATTAGAAGAGCTAAAGAAGTAACTCAAGGAATTATTCGATGTGGGATTCATCTAACCCTCGATGGCACCGTATGGAGCAGCGGTCTTATTTCAAAAGAAGAAGGATAGCTCACTTCAAGTATGCATTGACTATCGAGCTCTCAAGAAAGTAATTGTGAAGAACAAGTATCCCATTCCACTCATAACAGACTTGTTCGATCAACTTAGAGGAGTTAGAGTCTTCACTAAACTTGACCTTCGATCGGGTTACTATCATATTCGAATAGTCAAAGGAGATGAACCCAAGACTACTTGCGTAACCAGGTATGGTTCATATGAATTTCTGGCTATGCCCTTTGGTCTCACTAACACCCTGGCCACGTTCAGCACATTGATGAACAAGATATTTCACCCTTAATTGGATAAGTTTGTGGTGGTTTATCTTAACGACATAGTGGGTTATAGTAAGACATTAGAAGACCACGTGCATCACTTAAGAAAGGTCTTTCAACTATTGAGAGAAAATGAGTTACACGTTAAGAAGGAGAAATGTTTGTTAGCATAAGAGGAAGCCTCCTTCTTAGGACATAAGATCAAGGATGGGAGACTCATGATGTACGAGGCTAAAGTGAAGGCTATTCAATGCTGGAACGCGCCCACAAAAGTACCCGAACTGCGATTATTTTTGGGATTTGTTAACTACTATCGGCACTTCATAAGAGGGTGTTCTTCAATAGCTGCATCACTAACAGATCTATTGAAGAAGAACAAAGCTTGGGAATGGATGACTCAATGTCAAGCTGCTTTGGAGAAGCTGAAGAAACGACTTCTAGAGAGCTAGTGATGAGCCTGCCCGACCCTAGTAAGTCATTTAGTTACACATTGACACCTTTAACTTTGTCATTGGAGGAGTTCTAATGCTAGAAGGACATCCCATTGCATATGAGAGACGTAAACTCAATGACACCGAGAGGAGGTACACAACTCAAGAGAAGGAGATGACAGACGTGATACATTACCTGCATGTTTGGAGACATTACTTGCTTGGAACCGGTTCGTTATCAAGACTAATAACATTGCCACTAGCTACTTTCAAACTCAATTAGATAAGAGAAGGAGTGAAGTGTGACCCAATGACCAAGAATGTCATTGCAGTTACCAAAGAAGGACGTACAAGGCGATTATGGGTGGATGATGGACTCTCTTGACTAGAAGTAATCACATTTATGTGCCCAAGTGGGGAGGCATACAAAAAGAACTAATAAAAGAATGTCATAATAGCAAGTGGGCAGGACACCCTGAAACCCACCGCACCTTAACATTGTTGAGAGATCGCTAATACTGGCTATGCATGAGGGAAGACGTGGAAAGATACCTAAGGACTTGTCTTGTGTGTCAACAAGAAAAGATAGAACAAAGTGCTCCAAGAGGACTACTTGAGCCGCTCCCTATTCCAGAGAGACCAAGGGAAAGCATTTTCCTATACTTTATCACATGCCTGCCAAAGTCTGAAGGATTTGACACCATACTAGTGGTGGTTAATAGGTTCACCAAGTATGCTACATTCATTGCAGTACCTACAAACTGCACAACAAAAGAGGTGGCCAGACTATTCCTAAGGAATGTGGTGAAATATTGGGGAATTCCCAAAACAATGATCAGTGACAAGGACAAGCGCTTCACATGGAGATTCTAGTTAGAACTATTCAAGCTTCTCGGTTTAGAGTTGAACTTCTCTACCAGCTTTCACCCACAAACTGATGGTTAGACAGAGAGGGTGAATGCTTTATTAGAGCTATATCTGAGGCACTATGTGAGTGCCAACCAAAGAGATTGGGCTAAGTTACTAGACATCGCCCAATTCTCTTATAATTTACAGAGGTCTGAGGCCATCGGACGAAGTCCATTTGAACTTGCGACCTAGCAACAACCTCTGACACCAAACACTCTAGTAGCAGGTTACACAAGGAGCAGTCCAGCGGCGTATAAGTATGCTAAAGGATTGCATGAACAACAGGACTTAGCTCGTGCTTCATTAGAGAAAGCTTCCAAAAAGATTAAAAAGTGGGTTGATAGGAGATGACTACAATTATAGTTCCAAGAAGGAGATCTCGTCATGCTTAAACTACTACCAACACAGCACAAGGCCACAAGACCCTTGCATAAGGGACTGTTACGGAAGTATGAAGGGTCATTCCCCATCCTGAAGAAGGTAGGAAAGGCTTCTTATCAATTGGAGCTACCACCAAGACTAAAGATTCATCCAGTCTTCCACATCAGCAACTTAAAACCTTATTGAGTGGATGAAGAGGATCCTAATAGGAACCAATCTCACCAAGCACCACCCATTGTAACCACTTCCTTTGATAAGGATGCGGAAAAAATACTTGTTGAGCGAGAGGTACGTGGAAGAGGTAGATCTCCACACTCTAAGTATTTTGTCAAATGGAAGGGTCTGCCAGAAGCTAAAGCCAACTGGGAAACAGAAGAGTTTCTTTGGCAATTCAAAGATCATATTGAGAAATTTCACAAGCAACAAGCCGAGGATGTCGCTACATCTAGTGGGGGAGAATGTCACCGACTTGCATTCCAAGGTCTATGACCAATGCACGTAGAATCCAATGGAGGCCTGCTTAGCTCATGAGTTCAACTTGAGGGACTTAGATCTATCAAAAGGATCCATAATCTAAAAGGCCTGAGTACATCATGTAAATATCTTGCCTCTAGAATTCTCCATGAGCATCCTTAATGTGGTAGAACCAAAGACTTGTATAGAGACATCTAGAGAGGATTCTAGAATAGTCTCTAATCATTAGATGGTTAACACTTGTAAAGATCCCTACCATTCATTAAAGAGGTGGAAGGAAGGAAGCACTTATAAATAAGGGAACTTCCTCACTTGCAAAGCATCCAAAAATTGTAAGCTTCTTCAAAGCAATAAAGCTAGAGTTACTTCCAAGTCTCCTTTCAGTTTTTCTTCGGCTTTGAGTTTCTAGTCAGACTTACTTAGTTGGTTTGTGGTAAGAAGCCAATCTAAGTGCAGCAAGAAAGTCTAAGTAGCTAAGCTCGTCACAAAAACTATGATTTTGGATGCATGAAACTCCTAGCACAAAAACCACAACCAAAAGGGATTCAGTAGCCAACAAATTGTGTTTTATTTCGTTCAAAGCAAATACTTGGGAGGAGCTTCTGACCGTCCGCGTCTAGCAGGACGATAACACCATCTTTTAGATGTTAGAGGTGCCCCTTTCGCATGACTTTAACCCGGTGGATATCCCAGGTTCGGAAAGTCAGACGAAACAAGTAAAATCCCATCCTTCGATGATTAAAGCTCATCGATCTTGATTGAAAGTGGGGAGAAGAAACCATCAGTAACGTTGAGGCTTGATTGAATGTCATCGTCGGCCCTCCAGTGGTTAAATTATTTGGGTCATGAGGACTAGATCGAGCTATTTACATCTCCAAAATAGTGTGTTTCTTCGGTTGATCTTGCAGAATGCTGCCTTTCGGCTTTCAGCTCGACAGGAATAAGATAACGAGTCCGTGGCATGCTGAATGGAAACCTCTTGTCCCATCGCCTTGGGTGGCAGCATATTGTCCACAGATTTTCGTGTGGTGATCGTGTTGAGTTATGACATCATCGTCGATGTAATTTCTGGATGTGCTATACAGAGTGAACATCTTTTTGACACAAGTGAGCAGATATTGAAAGACTTGCCAAGCCAGAACTAAAGGACAAGAACAAGTTCGAATGCTAAAGGGCCAACCCACGTGAAAGCGTCTCTGTTTGGCCGACCTTGTTGGCGAGCCTTATACGCATGTTAATTAGCATGTGATTTGAATAATTATAGCACGTAGACCTTAGATGACTTTAAATACCCAACCATTCCTTCTTTCAAATGCGCGACTGTCCCTGTGGCAGATTCTTCCGCACATTGAATGTTTGCCTTCCCACTTTGTTTTCCTACAAAATGCTCAATCCTCAAGCAGTCATCTGGAATCACGCCTTAGGATTCATCCGAACCTCGCTCCTTCATTGCGCACTCGAGTTGGGAATAGCCGACATCATCCATCGCCATGGCCAACCCATCTCCCTCTCCCAATTAGGTGTGTCTCTATCAACTCCATGTCCTAACACCGATAACCTCCGTCGCATGATGCGTTATTTCGAGCATATGGGTCTCTTCACCATCAAAACCAAAGAAGGAGAGGAAGATAAGTATTGGCTTACACCCACTTCTAAATTACTCCTTCGGTCCGAAGACAGCAACTTACTCCCATTTTTGCAACTTCATAACGTAGAGAAGTTAGTATATTTGCTAAAGACAAAGCCTTTAGAAGTGATGCACTCCTGCCTTGGTGGGGAAAACTCAACAGTCTTAGATGACATGCATGAAGAGGGCCATTGGGACTTTGTGTCTAAGGATCCTGACTACAATATGCTCTTCAACGAGGGACTGGCTTGTCATGCCAAACTAGTGACCCGTGCCTTGATCGATGGTTGTGGTGACATCTTTCGAGAGCTGGGCTCTTTGGTTGATGTTGGAGGAGGTAATGGCACCGCCCTGCAGGCGATTTCAAAGGCATTTCCGCACATCAAATGCACCGTTCTTGACCTTCCTCATGTTGTCCAGACGATGCCTGATTACATTGGGGTCGATAGTGTGGCTGGCGACATGTTTTCTTTCGTGCCATATGCTGATGCTGTCATGTTGATGGTAAGCATAGCTATGTCTACAAAAAACTAGTAAGAAAAGTTATTAAGAGTCTGTAATAACGGAAACTATATAAAAGATATAAAGAATCAGTAACAAGAACCCTTATCGGACTCCCGTAGTATTTCTACGTGTCTAAGTCCGAAACCCGCCAAGCCTGACACAATCATCTTAATGTACCTCAGATTTAGGTTATCCGCAAAAAATATGCTCATTGGATTTTTTTACTTTCTAGTTTCTTCGGTTGAAAAATCCAATGGTCGTAGTTTAAAAATCAAAACAGTTGCTTAAAATTATCCAATATTACTCGTGAATTTTAGTATCTACTCAATATACGAGACATCTAACAATATAAATAGATTAGATCATCCAAAAATGAGACTTAGATGGATAAGATCCAAGACGATTCAGTGACTCGGATAGCATTTCTCATTTACAATTGATCCGACGGCATTCGTCGGAGATTGTAATTATAAACCGCCTAGTTAGAAACCTTTTTATAGAGAAACTACCAGATAACGCAAATATGTTCGCATAGCTATATGTCTCTGCAGTAAAAGAAACACTATCATATATTTGAGAAATTGTTAGCCTATTGGCAAGAAGCTTTAAGGGACAGTTTTTTTATATGTTTACGAGGGAATAAGCTCGTGCACAATAACGCTAAAATTTGGCCAGATATTTCTACCTAAATTCATCTTTTGATTCTTACGCCCAAATGATTATATATATTTTTCCTAAAATTTATCTCATCTTTCCTTTTTTAGCGTCTGCTTCTTGCCTTCTATTTTTTCTTGTAAGTCGTCATTTTATTCATCCACTGAAAAATGCTATTAGGACTGAGCTTAGTGACTGACTCCGAAACCCGCCAAGCATAGCCCCATCTTTTCAGATGAAAAATCCAACTTTCATAGTTCAAAAAATGGCGTAGCTAAAACAATTCAATAGTACTCATGAATTTTAGTGTCTAGCAGGGAAGCCTAACAAGACGGATGGGTTAGATTATCCAAAGGTGGAACTTAGGTGGGCAGGATTTTATTACTTATTTACAAGCTCAGAAAACTGGGCAACTTGGAATGGTCCCCCATCTCCTTGTGAGATTATGATCTGGGCTAGAATTTCAGCTCATCTACTTCACTTGTTTGGCTGTTAATCAGATTTGCAAACTACCAAACTCCGGGCACTTCCTTCTGTTTGATATCAGTCTTTCAGATTACTGCATCGACTACTTTTGAATTCTCATCCTAGTGCTTTTTGATCTTAGTTCACAACAACACTTCTTGTTTTTCTCTTTTGGATTCCATTGCTACTAAAGTTTGATATGGATTACAATCTTATTTTTATTGAGTTGATTTATAGTGATGAAATCAAAACAATTCAGAGATGAATGCTTAAGTACTTCAAGGAAGTCTTCTTTCTGTTGATTCAATTATGTTTTCATAAATTTGCATCGATGTATTTTACAAATATATATTATTATTTTAAGTGAGGAATCTAAATCTTTATTTTGTAGGTTTATCAATGTTGGTAGTTTGACAAATTCTTATACTTTTTTATTTTTTAAAGGTTTCTAATATTTATATATAATTAATTATTCAATTATTTTTGTGATGGAACATTGGTAAGATCACTCGACTGTATCCTAGTTTTCAAACACTAACTTCCCGTGATTGCTTCACCTTGTAGATACTGGTACTAGCTATCATTTTCTCGTTTTGAACATTTGACCTAGCTCCCGTGTAATGGTTTGTCAACACTTTGATTTATGTATTCATCCGCTTAAAAAAAAAAAAAATCTTTTTCATAAGGATGAGTGTGGCTTGTCAAAATTTTTGAGGTTTCGTCTTGAAAAACACGGAAAAGAATCATCTCCTTCGGTTTCGTCTTTAAAAAAATATTAACTTGTAGAAAGGCATGTAAAGAAAAGGAAAACTTTGATGACAGTTACATAAAGTGCATGTCAAAGATAGGAGACTGTCTACTGAAAAGCAACTTTACCAGAAGTTTTGCTAGCCACTCGAAGTAAACCCTGCCGGTGTATGTCTGTTATATACTCAAACACTGCATGTACACGTGTCCTTTGTCTTTCCAATATGAAAATACAATTTCATTAATTTCTCTGCAGTATAACATGTGTATATACACACGCAAAGAACTCTTACTTGGGTAGAAAGAGCACTATAAAGGAAGTATTACCCAACAAAGAGTTCAAAAAACTTGAGGCTTCTACGACCTCCATCTTGTGACGTGAATATAATATTTTCAATAGTCAATGAATCATGCCAAGGTATTTGTCTAGAAATATATATATATCACAGGTATGAAGCCTGTTAGTCCTCTAGTATTTTCCTATACTCAAATACAAAGCTCCAATGATTTCTAAAGCTCTCTTTTGTGGCTTAACATTATATAGGGTGTACTACATGATTGGGGTGATGAAAAATGCTTGAAGATCCTAAGGAAATGCAAGGAGGCTGTACCAGAAAAGGGAGGAAAGGTGATTATAGTCGACATTGTCATCGGCGTGGAGGAAGGCTTAGAGTTCAATCCTGCAAGATTCGCGTTCGACATGGAAATGATGGCCGTTGGTGGAAAAGAAAGGTCACAGAAGGAATGGAGTGAACTCCTATTGAGTGCAGGTTTCAGTCGTTATAAAATAACACCCATCAAAACTTTGCCTTCTGTAATTGAGGCATTTCAGTAGCAGTTGCTCCTTACATGACGAAGGCTTTCTACCGCGACTCGTAAGGCCTTTGCAATGGTTAAGATCTCAAAAATTATCGCAATGAATTGGTGAAGGTAGCTCCACCTCTTTGTCATTTTTTCTTGAAAAATAAATAGCACATCTGAAAGTCTACTTATGAGCCCACCATTAACTGGGTTGGAATGTCTATATAAAGTTTCAGTATTGTTTGAGGTTAGGTCTATGTACCAATGTTTGGCATTGTTGGAGGAGTTTGAATGATCAATTTCTACCACTGTTTTCTTTAAAATCCAAGGGCAGATCTAGTATTTTATATCAAGAAACTAAGTTACAGTGTAAAAATTCATGGTGAGACTCATCGTGAGCCTCTTCTCACCATTTATCTCCACTCATAGGCTTGTCTTTACAAAGATGAAAAAAGTGGGTCTCTTTTTACAAATCGGTGTAAAGTAGAGACTTACAAATATCCCTAGTAACAACTACGATTACTGAAAAAGTTGAATTATACTCATACATTACTGTGGAGACAGTTGCACTGGAACATTTAGGAGATTCTCTGAAAAGAAAAAATGAGGGTTCCGGTTCTGCAACAACATGCTATTGGGCGGGGGCACCTGCATCGTGATTGGGATCATTAAAAACAGTGCTCACAACGGGCACAACCAAGATTTTATATTTCTTGACAATATAATCAATTATTTAAACTAACTAAGAATCGCGTAATATATGTTCCTTAGGTAGGGCCTATCTGCGTGTGGCTAACTAGGTAAATCATGCTGATTGGTGTGCATGTAAATGCACATAGGAACGGGGATGGCAAGTTGGTTTGACTCATGGGCTTGCTCCTCGTAGAACCAAGCTTGATTTCCACCGCCACTACTTACCCGAAATGCCTGGTTTGCGGATGATTCGCGGACTCGTGCGATTGGTCCCACTCTGAAGGGGGTGAGAACACTCTATATTGTCAGAAGCAAAGCAATTTCGTGGAGGAGATTTATCGAAAGAGTTCCCGAAAGGCAAATTTACTGGACCTGAAACTGAAAGACCATAGTGTGGAGAAGCCAAGGAAAGTGACCCACTGAGCTTGCTATGACAACAATTCTGATCCGTGCCATGTGACCCACATGAACGGTGCAATCGACACCAATATCCTTGTGCTAACCAAAAGGGATTCAGCAGCATCGAACAAATTGCGTTTTATTTCGTCCGAAGCAAACTATTTACTTATGAAGAGTTTCTCACCGTCATGTCTCGCTGGCAAGGTGAAAGCAGCATTTCTTGGATGTTAGAGTTCCCCTTTGGCGGCATGACTTTAACCCCATTAGATATCCAAAGTTCGGAGAGTCAGTCGATCCAGGTAAAATCGCTTTCTTCAATGATAAAGGCTAATCGATCTTGACTGAATGTCGGTAGAAGAAAGGATTAATAACTTTGAGGCTTGATTAAATGTCGTTGTCGGCCCTCCAGTGGTTAAATTATTTTGGTCTTCAGGACTAGATCGACCTACGTATATCTCCAAATTAAGGTGTTTCTTTAATAGATCTTTCAGAATGCTGCCTTTCGGCTCTCAGCTCGACAGCAGTTAGATAATTGATCGACCAAGTCCCGGGCCACCATAAAAAAAGTGGCATGTTGTATGGAAAGCTCCCGTCCCATAGCTCTGGGTAGTAGCATATTGTCCGCAGATCTTCATGTTGGGATCGTGTCCAGTTATGACATCATCGTCGACTTGACTTTTTTTAAATCTGCTGTGCAGGGGGGGCATCTGGTTTTTATCTCGTACTTGGATACGATGCAAATGAACACATTGAACAGATTTTAAAAGACTTACCAAAGGACTGGAACAAGTAGGAAAGCTAACCGACGATCTATATGAAAGCGTCTTCGGGTCACTAATGTTGAAGGCCAGCCTTGCATGATCCAACTTATTCATGGGATTGCTCCGCTTTGTATGTCTAACAAAATGTAAGGAATTCTAATCAAAATCAATCGCTCAGATTATCGAAAGGCGGAACCTACTAGGTTTACTAAGAGAACCCGTCCCCAATGAGTCCCACAGGAAGGACTCACGGGGTGGAGTTTGAAATTTGGAGGGTATGACTGGGCAATGCTAGAATTTGACAAATTCCGCATAGATGTTGGAATTTAAAATGCCAAATTCTAAAATTTTGGGCTGAGTTTAGAATTTACTAGGTTCTGAATTTGTAAGGCAGAATTTGGGTTTAATTATGTCGGCCACTTTTTCCTCTCTCGCAAAATCATACTTGGAGGAACGAATTTGGAAAATTCTTGTCTGCAACAAGCCCGATCACTGTGAATCTCACTCCAGCATGGCACATTAAGCTTCTCCGGCAATGCTAAGTTGTATCTCGCCTTATCCTTCTCTCCGTTCCTTTCTTTATCCTCTCGCTGCACTCTCTCTTTCTCTATTCCTTCCTTTTTCTCTCCCATCCTGCATGACGTCCAGAAGAAAAAAACTTGCAGGAAGAAATTCTTGGGGATTGAGAGAATAAAAGCAGGGCACTTTGTGATTTGGTAGAAATTTCTAGTTATGGGTGTTTCTTGTGACAATTTGGGAACAATGGAGGCTTTCAGAACATGGTTTGCCGCGAAAATTTATCACCTGCAGGTTTCAGACTTCGGAGAAAGATCTGGCAGAGGAATTCAGTTTGGACTGGTTTTTATGTGGAGAGACAGATGCTCGAGTCGGACTTGTGAAAATTTTATAGAGGTGCCTAAAATGATATAGGTACTCCTACTGTAAACATCTTAAATATTGCAAAGGTGTTCCAGAATGATGCAGACACTCTCTTTCACTAACGGAGGCCAAGTTTTTTTGAAATTTCTAAATTCTACCAAGTGGCCAATCAGCCGTACAGCTCTCCTCTGGATCCGTTCAAATGTTCACCCTCCCTTAGATAGCCAAGCTAACAAACTTTATAACCATCGTATTATTTGAGACATTGCCATTAGAGCCTTTAAATCATACTTACTGAACTTTCTATTAAAAAAGCTACTACCTGGAAGCCACCGGTAGGCAGGATTTTTGGCACACAACCCAAATAGGGCAGGCCGTACATAATGAACGGTTCAGATTATCACACTGGGGCTTACAGTCTTTTCAGCGTCTTTTTCCAATGTTACTTTTATTTGCTTTTTATAACTGTGGATGGCTGGTTTTAGTCGTAAAACATTACAGATTGGATCTCTGGATCTGAAAAACGGGTTTCTTGCGGCAGAAACACTAGTTAAAAGAATGGTCAAGAATGAGTGAATAAGAAGCACATTTTTTTTTTTTTAACTTTAGAATCATCCAATCGTTATAATATTTAGTATACAAAATAATAACATTAAGAGAAATCAAATGAATAGGTCTGTTGAAAGAAAGGTGAGAACCACCATAGTATAAACATGGAGCTCTATGGCAACTTTGTCTTCTTGTGCACCATTTTAGCATTCCTTAAAAAAAGATGGCGGGTGAAACACATGTTCTTTCTCAAGGAATGCTAATTTAACGGCATCATATAGCAAATTCATTTTTAAGCTTACTTTGCATCATCTGAATCTAGCTTCTAAGTAGCTGGGCAGTATTTATAAAGTTTCTAAGTTATCTATTAGTACGAAAGCTTCTCAGATGTTAGGATCATCCACATGTTTTCTGACCAATAGGACATCTAAACATAGACTATGAGATGAACGATTTAGATCATTCATAAGTGAGCCCCATTAAATGTGGTTCCTAGATGGGTAGAGTTGTCAAACAGCCCACTTTGTTTGTGGGTCATAAAATGCCTACCTGCATCCAACCCATTTAAAATAAGTGGGTTCGTAGGTAAAACATAGTTACGGAGTCAACTCTCCAAGTATTCAAATAGATTTATATAGGCTGTAACTTGATTTCAATGCCTCAAAAGCATTCTAACCAACTATAGTAGCTTTGGTTTATGCATATAAGGTGAAATATATATATATATATATATATATATAATCAAAACAAATAAATCAATACTATCCTAAAGTATTTTTCCAAAAGATTTGAGTCATTCATCATGTATGTTGTATAAAAATTAGGTGACACATGAGAAATCATTACATTTGGGTGATCCTAGCTACTTATTTTGGGTCTTTGAAAATTGCAAAGGAAGAATGATCTTTATTTTTTACCCAAAAAAAAAGTGTACTAAAGGCATTTAGTGGTTATGAAATTTGATTTCTAACCTATGTAAGCCATTCTAACTAGAATGAATGGCTAAGATTCATAAAACATGATCACTATGATTGACAAAAGGCAGTGTCCACTCTTGAGTACATTTAAAAGCATCTACACCATTGGGATTAAATAAAATTCATTGAAAAATTTTATTCAAAGTATTTTTGAGTCACCTATGAGTTACTTCGAATTAGTGAAGGTATTTGAGCTAAAGTCTCACCCATAGTCATAAAATTCTAATTTAAAAATAAACTGACAAGCCAAATATTCATAAAATTCACCGAATTTCTTGAAAATCTCAAAAAAAGTTGGAGAATATTATTGTTCAATATATGATTTTAAGATTTTCATTTGAATTTTTAACTTGATTTAAAAATATTATTTGCTAATTTCATAAATTAATTGTGAAATTTGAGTTTTGCAAGATAAATTCATATAAATTTCTTGAAATTTTCTTTGAGTTTGAAAAAAAAATTAAAGCTCGTGATTCATTTAGGAAAATATTCGGAGAAAGCAAAAGTTGGTTCTTCTTTAAAAATATATATTAAACAATTCTAAGAAATTTGTGATACGGTCTTAACATGAGGTATATGTGAAAATCTAAACTGTTAAATGAGTCTTGGCTTCTAAGTCAGTTACCTAATATGTATTGTTGTGTAAGGTACTAAATTATATTATCAATGCATTTTTATTAAAGAGCAGTGCCCACTTATTGATGCACGCATTTCTCTTATTGCCATACTTTTTCTAGTGAGATCCAATGATATGAAAATCTTTGACATTGGATGACTACATGTCTATAAATTGTGGCCAATTTTAAATAGTTTATAGTAGTAAATTGCCATAAGCAACATTGATTACTTGATAAAATGGTACTGATCATATGAAGTATGGGGGCTGCCTTTTACATGTGTACAATGTAGGGAAGTTTGTTAAATCTTTTGTATAAGTTGTGCTTGTACGTATCTCGGTGCATGGTCGATCTTCCTCAATTTACCAAGTTTTAAAATTTTATGTTAGGCAAATAATAATACCTTTAGGCTCAATCAATAATTGCCATAGTTTAGAACCTAGAAACTTGAATCGGTTCAAAAGTGATGCGAGTTGACTTATATATAAAATTTGTATACCTTTGGGCTCAATTAGTAACTAGCATAGTTTTAAAACTACAAAGTGAGGTGAGTTAGGTTATATATAAAATTTTCACTTCATATGCATGATTTAAAGCTAGTGTAGCAAGTTCAGACATTGTAATAATGTTTTAGAGGTCTTAGGTTGAAATCTATTTATAAAAATAATATCTTTATGTGAGGCGAGTTGACTCAACTCACACGGGTCAACTTGTTGATCCGCAGGTACAGGTTGACCTGTTCGCAAATAAAATCAGAGGGCCTATATGGTTAATTCTTGCAAGGGTAATGAAATGCCCACTCATACCGGGGTTAAAGGAAGTGCTTTAATCGGTGTGAGTCAAGTCAACTTGCCTGCAAATTAAACAAGTGAGCTGGGTACAAGTAATTCTTACCTAGGTAATAACATGCCCACTTGTACTCGAGTTAAATAAGTGGTGTGCAGGTAGCAACTCAAGCTTGATACCTTTGTGGATAGAACCTATATGCTGTTATTTTAGTATTCCTCTTCTTTATTTTGTGAAACAGCATAGGTGAATACATTTTAGGGGAAAAAATGAAAAAAAGGTTGAAAACATTTTTTAGAAAGCAAGGGAACACATCAAGGGCTTTATTTGCGTGTGTGAAAGCTTAGGCTATTTAATCAAGCCTCTAAGTGAGTCTCCCTCTCATCTTGCCACATGTCCCATTTAACCACCTACTCTAGTTAACTTCCTCACAGCTGTTACATGTATTAACTATTTAAATAGAATAGGTGGTCGGTTGAGAGGGAGACTCACTTGGAGGCTTGGTTAAAGAGCCCCAGTTTATCATCTCCCCCCTTCTTTCTTTTTCCAAAACGATGAGACACATCAAAGTTATCTGGAGATGTCATAAACACTATGGGCCAAACCCCTAGGGCTACCAACAATTTGAAGTTAGTCATGATACCTTCAATCTAGATCCAACCCATTCAATTTTTCTCAGTTCAGATTTGGTTTGAATATTACTTTAGATTCTCATAATCACAATCCAATCCATGCAGTTTAGTACAAAATATCATTATCTGTGAATTTATGTAGAAAAGACATACTTTTATTTTTCAACCAAAATAACAAACAAGGGAGTATTTATATGTATGCTCACATTCCAAGAATAGACTATATGTAAAAAAATTAACAAAAAAGACACACACGCGCACACACACATGAGACTAACAAATATACTTCTTCCATTAGACCACTTGATTGACCAGACCTGGGTCATCCCTACACATTATTATATGCTTATTGGAACTTATTTGAATTTTTGTTCCTAACTTTCTCTAAGATGTTTACGAACTCCAATCTAACCCATCTAGATCAAATGTCACATTTGTTATTCCTTTTATCCCAACAATATGGAGGTATTAGAGAACCCTAAAAGGGAGATAGGATGACTTAGAAAAATGGAAAGGCTGAATTTTTAGATGCATCAAGCATTGTAGCTTAAACTATTCCAAAAATGCTTTCATTGTTGTGGGGAATTTGATTTTGAGATTTTACTTCTTAGACTTATCTTAGTCTAAGACGTAAAAATGCAAGGTAAGGCCAATATACTATTGATCATTTCTTAGTATGCCCCTTCTTCGAACTCTGCATATGCTTGAGCTTCGTGCACCAAGCTGTCTTTTTTACTTATCTGAGTCTCAAAGGACTATTTTTCTCTTTAATTTAAGTTACATAATAAAATTTTATAAATATATTTAAAAGATATTTTAATCTAATTAATAAGTGTAAAACAATTGCCCTTATTTAATAAAATATAATTAAAATAAGCATTTAATAAATTACCAAAGTGATTGGATAATCCATGAATTTGATGCCTATAATATCCTTAATTTTTAGTATAAATTAAGAATTAATTAATTAAATTAAATTAAATTAAAATTTTATAAATGGAATTTGATACTGAAAACTTAAGAATTTGAAAGTGCTCGTCAATAGGATCATAACGCCATAAAGAACACGAAAAACGGAGCTCAAACGAAGGAGTTATGAGCCGTTGAAGTTATAGGGGTAATTTGGTAAAAACGTAAAACACAGGGGCCCGAATTGATAACGGCACCCCCCTTCTTCTACACGTCTCTACCAGATTCGGCGATTTTGCCAGAGAAATCACCGTAAGGAGACGTGAAAGGGAAGAGTTCCTTTTCTTTTAAACTCTACAGCCTATATCTTCCCCCCTCAAGCACCAAAACACACCACCTTTTCTCATTTTCACTCAAAACCCTTGCCTCTGTAAATCAGAGTTTTTCCAGCGAGTAGGGCTCCGGCAAACATCAAGCGACACCCAGTGTTAGAGGTAAGCCATAAACCTTCTCTTTTCATGTTACATGTGTAAGGAATTAGCAAGGGAAAACGCATGGAAATCAAGAAATTCAGGAAAAAAGAAAAATTTTCTTGGGAACCATGTGCATGCTATTGTTGGGGCGTTATTTCATGGATAAAACCATATTTTTTTGAAAATCGGACCGTCCATCTAGTGCATGATAGACCCAAGAACAAACCCTTTAAATTTGGGAGAGATCCAACGGCTGGTTTGTCCAGAAAACGTAAGAACCAGTACCGAGGGAAGTTTTTAGGAACTTGAAAAAAATTGCATAAAAACATAGTTTTTGGAAAA
The DNA here is from genome assembly GCA_035236585.1 of Warburgia ugandensis. NCBI lineage: Eukaryota > Viridiplantae > Streptophyta > Magnoliopsida > Canellales > Canellaceae > Warburgia > Warburgia ugandensis. Next base: position 80,362,422 of record CP141132.1, on the reverse strand, counting down.
ATTAATGCAAAAGAAGGGAAGAAATGAAATCTAGACAAAATTCTGAGAAAAACGGTGCAAAAATAGCAAAATTTGGACACCTGTAGGCTTGCCGGAGAAGACCGGAATTCGGTTGTCTTCTCCGACGGTGTTGTCTTCTCCGACGGTGTTGACCGTGTCGGTGCCCTAGCGTTGACGCTGGGACGCTCCAACAGAGACGCCGCATGGGCGGCAGTCGTCGCGCGTACACGCGGCATCCGCAGGCGTGGGAGAGCCTGCGTGAGCTGTCTTGGAAGGTCGGGACGCACAGCGTCCTGGCTACCATGACGCACCACCACATGCGTCACGGTAACGAGGATGCATGCGGTGCGTCTCAGTGGCGAGCGTCTTCATGACTCCAGTTTACACCGGTATAAACCAGCATAAACTAGAGCCTCCGGTGCAAACCACTTGTGGTGGTCGGTCATGCCCCATTTTACGTATATATATGCACTTAAAACTTGATTTTTGGAGCTATAGGAGTCCGAATTACTATCCAAAAAAGGCGTTGTAACCGTATCGATGACGTAGACCTAGTTTTAGGTTAAAAACTTATAAATGACCACTTTAATTTAAAAAAAAATTAAAATAGTGATGTGACATGGACAGGTGCACTTGAACATACCAGTTAAGGGAATTTATTAGCAAGCTAAGTGATCCACGATGAGGTAGGTGACGATAATTAATGCTTTGCTTGATTTTAAAACCATGCATAAACATACCATCATGAGTAATTGTGTTTTAAATTGCATTTATTATTAGCCATTAATTTCATGAGACTTAGAGTACATTATGATTATTACAAATTAAAATCTTTTATTGAATAAACCCATGACAAATGTTTTTATGATCATGATATTAATTAATTATGCTTAAATAAAGACTTCTTTCTTATTATATATTGGAAATGCATGGATTTGCATGGAAATAAGAATAGAGGCTTGTTAGCTGGTCCTTTTATAGGATAACCCCAGGATGAGGGGCATGCTTTGGGTATTGCGAGCTACGAATACTCTTGAGTTTTGGCATATATATATGATTTTCATGTTTTGTGTTTTATGACAGGTGCTCTCACCCGATGGGTGTCATGCTAGGAGGGATAGGGCCGACTACCCAACCTCCAAGATTTGTGATGTGATGAGATTGTGATATGATAGACACCTGCCCATAGATGGCATTGGGTAGGGGTTTGGTAACATGGATAGTCCATACTACTGGTCCAGGCCTTTCCATGGGGATGGACGCTAAGTCTCCCGTTATGGTGTCGACAGGGAGCGACGGTGGTTGAAACTTATGAAGGGTTGCCACTGTAGCATGACGATCCATATTCTTATTATGTGTGCGTGTATGATGAGCATGGTTATGGATGGTATGCCTGGGTGTGATGACACTTAAAGGTTGGCTATGAGTACTCATGATTAGTGATATTAGTGCGATGTTGTGGGACCCATTACCTTAGGGTGCCCTTATTCTTATTGTATGCTCATTTACATTGATTCATGTCATGTTTTAATCCGTGAAATGCATGTCTTAGTATATGGGATAAATTAGCATTATGTTGGCATGACTTATGATATTTTTATCTTCATAGATGTTAGAATTTTTATTTTATCAGTACTGTTATTCGTTTATTTCTTTTTATTACCTTAATTGTCTATGTACCTACACAAGCGATAGCTTGCTGAGGCATTGCTTTGTTTTGCAATGCCTTAGATCTCAATCGTGATAACAGGAAAGGCAAGGCCGTTGAGAAACCGTGAGAGTTGCAGGAGATCTGTTTACCTAGAATTTTAGATAGTGACGTGAGTTAATAAACAAGACTACCATTTGAATTTAATTATAGACTGTATACTTTTATTTTATGGATTTGATTGAGATGTTTAGACATATGTTGGACATTTATATGGGATGTTATGATAGATAGACCTTAGGCCATATTATTATTATGTTTGGATATTTATTTGATTCAAAATAAAGGCACCGATTCATTTGATATTGATTGATATGAGTATTTGTTTAAATCTATTATCATAAAAATTTATTTATGTTTTAAATTATATATGTGACATTTTGAGAAAGGAAAAATAACACCCGAAGTTTTTAAGAGATGTTTTAGTAAAATGATAAATAAAACTTTTCTCATAGGATCCTAAATGCTCTTATTAAAAATGCTATTATTATAAATAAAAAAATGTCTTAAAAACTCGAGGTGTTACAATGCCTCTATCTGTATCTAATCCATCTCAGTTCAAATTTTAAAATACAAATCCAATCTGATCCACGGTTTAGATTTTGTAGTCCATAACCAATCCATTGGATCATATCGGATTATGAATTATCCAATCCAATTAGCAACCCTAATCACTTTGAGAGAGAGAGAGAGAGATGAATTAAAGAAGAAAATGCAAAGCTACAAATAGCCTCCCCATATAAAGCATTAAGCTCTCTAAAACTACTTTGATAGTCTTTGAGGAAGAAAAAAATGCAGAGAGAGAGAGAGAGGAGTGAAACATCAGTCACTTGGAACAAGCCTTTGGATTCATCTGCACCTCCCTCCTCTGAGCACTAGAGTTGGGAATAGCAGACATCATTCATCACCATGGTGAGCGCATCTCCCTCTCTCAACTAAGGGTGTCTCTACCTACTTTAATCCTAAGCATCAACAACATCCATCCATGATGTGTTAATTTGAGCACATGGGTCTATTCACTATCGAAAGCAAAGGAGGGGAATAGTATTGGCTTACACCAGCTTCTAAATTATTCCTTAAGTCAAAAGAGCATAACTTATGTTACAAATTATACTAAAGAACTAGTAAACCTTACCTTGACCTTTTTTCCAATTGAGTTTTGTTGAGTGGTTAATGTCTTCTATCTTAGTCCATTTATATCATGCACTACACATATATAAGTAAAAAGCATTATATATGAATAAATAGGAAAATTATCAACCATCAAGCAATTATAATTAATGAAAAAAAGGCAGACTGACTTGTTGATGATTTTCATCACCGGGCCTCAAATGTGCACTCTACAAGAATAAAAAGACATTCATGCCCACCATACACGTCCAAAGCTAGCAGCATCAATGGGATTTATATGCACAATCATTCAATTAATATTTACAAAACTCAATGTATAGAGATATTCATATTTATTAAATGATATCATTTAGCAAGACATGTAATAACTTACCCAATGTAAGAACCCAAGTGTGGCATTTTCTATTTGTTTCTCTATAGGCAAATGCTCCTATGGTCTAGAGATGACTGTAGGGTTAAGGAACTTGTAAACGTCCTTGGCATCTAGCATTTGCAATTTATAGTTCAAAGACCTACAAAAACTTAATGTCAAATACTTATTACGTCTTATTAACATGTAATGTCAATATGACTATTAATAGAGCAACATAACATACAAAATATAAATGATGATGTGCATGTATTCTAGTTGAGCCATATTACATATAGCTAAGAGGTCTTTATTCATGATTAGAACATCAACTATGCTATTAGCAAGCACATCGGACTCTATCTATAGGAGGTGGATTTCCTCATCTTCTTTGATTAGTCTGTAGAGTCCCCTCAAGAATGGAGGCGTGTTAGATAAAATCTCCACCTGATAATATATATATATATATATAAGAAGAGAGACAGAAAGATCAATTTCATCATAAAATAGACATAAATACCTGACTTGGGGCAATTGTTATGCTGAAATTTGCTATGCCAAAAAAATGATAGGGGCATTTGGTTGGAGGGTGGTAGTAATGCACACATTCTTAGTGTGAGGATGTATCAACCTATCGTGCAATGTTATCGAGAGAACCTTGTATATTGTGTCCACAATGATATAGTTCTCAGCTATATGTATCTTCAACATGAACTGACCCACTTGTAAATCAACAATAACAGATACATAAGAATAAATGAAGATTACTATTATGAGTACTAAAAAGTAAATATATACCTTCTTGATCAAGATATCTCCTTCAAAGAGTTTCTCTTCCACTTCTTCAGATAGAGAACTACAACTATTGTGAGATGGAGGTTGAGAGTCAATATCTTGCTGTGGACATCTAATACTTCAAAAATTCTCATATAAATCATTCTTTACCTTCTTATATAACTTCTCAAAGTTTTTCTCTTTCCATTCTTCCATGTCCTCTTTTGGAGGATTTTTTAATTTAGGGAAGAATTTGGAAACAACAACACTGTGACCTTAGGTCTTTACTGTGACGACCCGGGTTTTTGAAACACATTTTATAATATATTTTTCAAAGGCAAGGGCGTCCCCTCAGTAAAAAAATTTCGCAAAACAAAGCAAAGAAAATTCTTTTATTTTAAAACTTGTTTTGAAAACCCAAGTCAACACTTCATACATAACATAAGTACAATTTGTGTACAAAATAAAATTCCATTGAAGGAATATGATTTTATTAAACTTCCAGGATCCATCCAGTGGTTCACAGTAAACAACCCATTGTATCCTTACAATACTTGTCCAAATACACAATTCAAATTACAAAGTTCTAAATACAATACATGCTCTCTATACAATGTTTCAAGGGACATACCCTTATTACTTATTCTTCACTAGTTCTTCAAGTCTTGAGCTCCTAAGTTTCCTTCTCTGTATCTGAGATATTGTAAACATTCGAACATTTACAATATCTCATCAAGCTATGCTTGGTAGGGGATAAGAATGTAAGTTATTGACAGTAAAATATCAATATTCTACTATCCCATAATTCATTCTATCATAAACACATTCATAGATCACTATTATTGATATGAACAGCTCATTTCCTTGTCATTTGTGTTCACCTTTATACATACATAGTATATAAGAACAAATCCGTTAACATTGTAAAAATAATCAATAATCATTTCCATACAAAACTGATCAACTCCTTTCATTATAGGAGATTTGTATCTCAGCCAGTTACTATACTGGGATTTTTCCTTTTTGGGAAAAATATTAGTAATTTACAATTACCTAGCATTTCATCATGTCATCCCTTAAGGCATTTCACTATGCCAATTTCATATGCAAAATAATCAAGGACTACTATGCTTGCAGTCTGATCCGTACAGCGCGTCCGGATAACTGTTCAATAATCCACTTATACCATTCTCACTGAAAATTACAATATCCATGTCCATATGGGAGGACAATGGCTGTCATAGTGGTGACCTTCCCATAATTGCCCTACCTGACTTTTAGCCTTTCTTAGGCTTGGTATTCAATATCATCAAGTTTCAGAGAGTGGGTGGCCAAACCCTCTTAATTCTCCTAGCATAGCATCCCCAAGCCTATGCCTGTTTAAAACAAAACCATAAGCCTCCAAGCTTGTATGTAAAATAATACTTATACATATCAGATTATCTGTTTGTTTATCTAGGGCTGGAATATTTTCTACTTTCCTATTCACTTAGGGTTGTTCTCAATTCTCAACTTAACCATTTAATACTTATTTTTCTCATCATTTGGTTGGATCATATTTCAATTTGAGGTATTTACCTTAATATATTGGTATCATACATGTCAATACTTCAAAACATAAGATCATGTATTAGACATGTATCTTCATGTAAAGGCATTCTTAATAATCCACCTACCTCAATAAGGTATTCTTACTCCTTGAAATCTGTCATAGTCTTGATCAACATATATCTGTCAAATCATATGTATAATGTCATTTTTCTAATCAGGGGTACATACTACATGGTCTTTTGATTATACTTATGTAGGATGATCTGAATCTTTCTTCCTTGAATATCATATATCCATGGGTTTAATATCATTTATACAAATACTATCTCTATCATACATAACAATCTAATTTACATTGATGTTTCTTTTTCCTTATTGTCTTTTATCATACAAGATCTCATCTTATTTGATCATTCTTATCTTACTTACTATTTTTATTACGGTTAACTAATTTGCTATCTTTTTATGTTCTTATTATTATTCAACCAGTTAGTGTCTTACTTGATTGAAGATAATTTATTTCTTCCTATCACTAGACAACTCCTTATTTCATGATGACTAGTACTTACCAGCTAAAGTCTGCTCAAAAAGTGGTTAATACAACCCTCATGTAAGGAGGCGTTTAGACCTCTCTTACGTCAACGGGAGGTGAGGGAAAAGCACTTGGCTCTTGTATACTCCTATAACCACAATGTTCAGAGTCCACTGGAGTGGTACTAGCTTAACCTTTGACAAGGTTCCTATGAGCTCTTTACCTTAAGTCCCTTCTCTAATTGATTTTAATTAATTTCCATGAATATGCACAATGTCATCCATGGATGTTCATTATTTTCCTACTTTGGGCCAAGGAAATGATAAATCATTCCTTATATTGTCCTACTAACTATAGCCCTTATTAAGTCAAAATCATTCATTCATCTTAGTTGTCCATGAATCTCTATATTTCATTAGTTTATATTTTTGGTGATTTAGGCTCCTTATATCTTAACAACTACTTAACAATTGAATAAAATTTGACAATAAGGAAATCATCAACTTGAAAGCATAAATCAAATATAAGTTTAACAACTATATACTAACATTCTTTCTATGAATGTAACTTAAGCTAGTGAAATAAAACTAACATGATCCTAAGTTATGAAACACATGTTCTATCATAATGAAATTATGTTTAAATCTTAATTTACACTAACATGATCCTAAGATAATCAAATCTACTAACAAATTACTCATTTAGGGCATATCATACTAAAATTTAAAGATTACACTATCATAAATCACATTTACACTTCTATATCCAATAAAAGACAATTAAAACTTAGAACAATCACATTTACACTTCTATATCCAATAAAAAACAATTAAAGCAATGATATTAAGATTATTATAAACCTTTAAATATGATCCAACCATTAGATCTTAGGTGTTTTCCTTTAGATCAAGGGTTTTAATTACCTTTAAGGCTTTTAATCCATTAAGATCCAAAAATCATATCCACTTGATTTTGTCACATTTCATCTATGATCTAACTGGATTCCATCATAATATCGTCCATTTAATCCATCCTAAGGATCTGATCATATTTGATCTCATTGATCAAGTGGGTCCCTTTGAATTTTTTTAGGGTTTTTCTACCATAAAGGGTAGATCCCCTAATTTATCTAAGATCTGTTCAAATTAACCATAGATATTACTTTATTACATTATTATATCATCATTAAAATAAATTTCCAAGATCTGATCACCTCAGATCTTGAAGATCTTAGAAATTGGACACTTATTTCCAAAATATAGAAATAATTTTTAGAAATATTATGACTTTATTAGAAACTAGACATTACAAGCTTTCTATAGCTTCTTTCTGATCTCAATTTGTAGTTCACATGACTCCACAATCTTAAATTGAAGTTTACAGCCGTTCCTAGGGTCCATATTTGATCTGGGCCTAACAGAACTAATCTCTCTCAATTGAGGGTCCAAACCTTGTTATATTTTTTGAAAATTGTATCCTAGGGGTTTTTGACCCTTCTGGATCGATTGGAAAGCTTAGAATTTTTATCTGAGCTCTTTATCACCATGACTTGAAGGCTCTAGTATTTACTTTATTTTTACCATTTTTCATTCAAATTAAATTACAGAAAAATAAAAATTACACTAAACCATAATAAATATGTATGGGAAGTAGTTCCACCAACCTGATTAGAGAAAAAACATATATTTGATGCTCAATTTGAGAGAATTACCGGTTGATGATAATATAGCCCGATTGTCCCCGTTTTTGTGATTTTCTATTGTTGGAACCATTGGATCTTGAAATTGATTTGGGGATTTTTTATATACTATAATATAGGAGGTTATGGATGGTGAAATTTATTATATTCTACCTGGAACTGAGTGCCTAATTGAATTTAGGTCTCTTATTCCACTTAGAAAGAGGAGAGAGAAATAAGAAAAATAGAGATTGAGGAGGGATGAATGAGAATTTGGAGCTGAAACTCCAGGAAAGATTTGAAAATATCATGGTTAAGGTTGTGAAAATTTTTGGAAAATTTTGGGACATATTTATAGCCAAATTTGAATTTTTTATCATTTATTTTGGTAAGAGATTTTATTACTTTAGAATTTTTTATTACAAGTGCATTCTCCATTCTCCACTACCAGAAATAATGCACTGAGCAATTATTGTTGCTTCTAGAACATTGGCCCACTTTGTGGGCCCCACCTTTACGTGAAAAGACGTTTTTGCCCTTTGAACTCCAAAATTGGAGAATAATAGGCAATATTTGTCCGAACTCGGAATTGAGCGTACTTAGTGGCGTTGGAATCATATTTTTAGGTACTTCATGAATATTGAGGTCTTATTTCTTGGATATGGAATATGGGTAAAATTACCATTTTACCCCCAAATGGAGAAAATTAAGGAATTTTCATTTTAACTCAGAATTGAATGTACTCAATGTTGTTTCGATCAGTTTTCCAAGTACATTCATAATTTATATGTTTTAATTCATGATATATTCTCCATAAAAAGAGAATTTTCAATAACCTAATATTCTAGCCTAGAATTTCTAAAAATTCAAACTTTATTAATTTGCCTTAATAAGTTACAAAAATCCAGGGTCATTACATTTACTTAGCCAGGGTGCTCGTCCATTGTTGTCATAGCCCTATACAAGATGTTTCCCTTTGTAGCAATGCTACTCAGAGTCACTGTAGTTGCACTTTCTTGAGTCAACTAAAGTAGCACTTTTCTTAGTGAATGCTTGGGCATTACACTCTCTAAATATGCTATTTTTAAGAAAATGGTGCAGTCGATGGGCTCTGTGGTCCTAGCCTTCTTTTGCTGTCAAGAAAGACACTAAATCAGAGTTAATGAAATAAAGGTATGGCATATTTAGACAGAAATTAACTTTCACAGATACATACTTCTTATTCTTCTAACTGTGCATAACCAATGTTAGAGAGGTGGTGATACATATGATTAGTTGCATGCACCATTTATCCTTTCATATGCTATGCCTACACATCAAAGGAACATAATTAAGCATAATTGACTTTTATAATTAAAGGAATCCAATCTTAGGATAGTTGTAATTACCTCAAAATCAGAAGGCAAGCAAGTTTGTAGAAATTCATCCCATGCGTTTTGTTTAATGATGCTAGAATATAATTTAATGATAGTGTGGAGCCTTGATGGATCATTGGCATTTGAAAGTATGTACTTTCCTACAAGCTTACTCTTCTATTTCCTACATTGTTCACCAACCCCTTATATTGCATTCTTCTTGCTCTCATTAGTTACGTCAAAGGTAGACTGCAAAGTAAAAATAAGCATATTAGTCTATCCAAAAACAAAAAAAAAAACCATCAAAGGCACATAGTATATTATAAGCAGCATTTACTACTTTCACCATCTCCCATATTGCAGCTTTGATTGATGGTGACACATGTCTCCAACCAGTCATTGAAACTAGCACTATGATTCTAACCGTGTAGCAAATGAAACTAGTACAAGAATGTACACTCGCTTATCGATTTTCCCGTACAATTGAACTGTACAATCCTTTTTATTCCCTTTGACTTTCTCTTAATGATATGCTCCATTTCTGTTTGCCCTTTGCCTTATCTCTTAATGATATGCTCCATTTTTGTTTGCCCTTTGCCTTATCTCTTAATAAGTTTAACTGGTCTGCATTGTTCTTCATGTCATTCATTTTCTCAACATTCCATGTTTCTTGCACAAGTGAAAACAATACATTTAGAAAACAACAAGCAAAGTTCATTTAAGAATATTTTCAAAGCAAATATTATAGGTAAATACATAAATTTCAAAGGAGATGATTATTTCAAGTACAGGTTTTTTGAGAACTAGTGAATATTTAAGTGGCTTCAATTTACAAAAATGAACTAGAGATCACGTCTAAAGAACTAAGATTAAGAAAGCGGCTATATTTAGGTTTCAAAATCATGAAGTTTATCTACACATTGAAATGCGAAGAAAAATTGTGTATTTGACTCTTTGAATATATTGTACTCTTTGTAATTGTCAGAAGCATAAACTATTTCCAATTTTGGAAGTTTATGAGAGGATTTGCTTTGGGTAAACTCTGAACTATTTGCTAAACTTCTGTCTAGGTTAAGGCATTAGTTGAAGTTCAAACTCTTTGATATATTTATTCAAGTACCATGTGCAACTCCCAAGTATTATTTCTTGCTAGACATGCATAAAAGCAAATTACTATATCAAATTGGGAGTTTTATACCTAGGAATCATGTTTAGAAGAACTATTTCTTTGTTCATTTGGGAGGTTAGACGCATAGCATATTATCATAATAAAAGCTATTTAGTCTGGGTTGAACTAGTTGTAAAGAGCATAGATCATTTTATTTTGCACTATTATGTCTTGCTGCAGTGTTTATCAGGCATCTTAGTGTGACAACAATAGTTCTATATATGCATATCTTGTTTAGAACCAACTCAGTATCTGGATTATCCATGTGAGCATGGAACTCACTTACCCTTGTTTATTGACATTTATCTACATTACCAGAATAAGTCCATCATTGACCTAGGGACTGCAAGTTCATTACATTGTTGGTGATGTGAGTTTGATCTAGATGGATTTTAAACTATTGATCAATGAGCCTAAATGTTCTAAAGGTAGATGGTCTAAGAGGTAAGACGTGTTCTAAAGTTCATTGTAGTAATGCTTCTAAAAGATAAGATGTGGTCTAAGACTTTGAATTGATGCTAATGATACTTGTTAATGATATGGCAATATGGTTACCTCATGTTCAAGGAAAAATATTCTAACTTCTAACACAAACATGATTGATTGAGGTCCAACTTCTAAGATAAGGGTTGGATAAGCCCTACATGCCACAGAATCATTAGTAGTTTCTAATTTAGCTTGAATTGCTAAATTATCCAACAAGTTTTATTACTTTAATAAATCCTACCTTTATGGAAAAGGTAATATGATTGATGAATCAAAAAGGGAATAAAAGATTTCCTTAAGCGTCCATATTTCACAGAACAAGATATATGAGAAAAAATTAGAAATGAGATGATAATAACTCATAAGAGAGTTGTTATATTAAATTTCAAGGATAAAATTTCTATAAGAGGGGAAGAATGTGAAAACCCAAAATTTTCTAGAATTATTTGAAATTAATTAGAAATTTCACAAAAACTGAGGTAAAATATTATATTTAATATAATATTAATTTTTAAAAAAAGAATCAAGTGTTGAAAATAGATATTTGGATTCACTTATGGGAAACCAGTTAGAATGACTGTAAGCATGTTGAAATATGAGCTCAGATGAAAAATTCCTACTTTTCATAAATTTTGTGAATTTATATTTACCTATAAGGGCAAAATGGTCATTTCACTTTTATGTGGGGTCCACAAAAGTAGTGTGAGCTGGTGAACAGCCAGCTCAAGGAATATCAATGACGAAGAATAAACATGATGAGGAATATGCTTTTAATTTTATAAGAAAAGTGGAAAATTATTGAAAATTAAAATAATTAAAATGTTAATTAAAATAATACAAAAATAACCCTATAAATATCTCTCATACAGGCTGCACAAAAATTGCACAAACTCCTTAGACTCTCCCCCTCTTTCTCTCCTTCTCTCTCTTCTTTCCTTTTTTTTTTTTTTTTTTCTTTTCTCTCTCTTCCCTTTACAGCTGCAGAGCGCGTCGTCCCCAATGAAACCAGGGTTTCACCCTGGTACTATTTTTCAATTAGGCATCAATTTTAAGCCCTTAAAACATGATCTTGACCATTCATATTGTTCAAAATTTCATCATCTTCAAAAGCCCTATGATTTCACGATGATCAGAGGCATATTCACTAGTGAAATCACAGAAAAACAGTAAGTTTGGCAACCTATATATTTTTGGCATGGATCTCTCTTTTCTGACCATATTTTTTTATTATTGACACTACAGGTAGGTACCCCTTATCCCTCTCTATCTATTCCGATAAGTTTCAATATATAAAGATCACTGGACTGGATTTTTCAGCAAGATTTTTTCAGTGAATCTAGTACTGAGGTGAAAAATACCTATAAAACATATATTTTTAAATATTTTGTGATGTTGGATGGATTCAAAGGATCCCAAAACCCTAGGGGATGAAATCTAGGATTTTGGATCGTTTAGATCTAGGAGATCTGAGAAAAACCTGATCTGACGGTCTAGATCAAACCATCTCGGCTATCCCATGTCACCCCTCCTCGTACATCGGCAATCACTGGTAAAGGGGGCGAGCCGCTGACCAACCGTCGATCAGTGTTCCTAGATTGAAATCTTAAAAATGCTATTCAGAGCTCATTTTAACTCCAAATCAAGATAAGAAAGAAGCTCTAGATTTTTTTATAAAGAGTAGATTGTAATAGAGATATAAAATTTAGATTTTATTCACTATAAAATTCTATAAATTACAAAAAGAAGTACTAATTCCCAAGATCAGTCAAATCTAACATGATCAAACCTTGGATTTCTGATCCATTAGTAATCTAATGATGAGGGAACATGAAATCAAGAGTTAGATGTGACTGATCTAGGATGAATTAAGAAATTTAACCTTAATAGAAGAGAAATCCTAAAAATAATCATGGATTTACTTGATCTAACTAATCCAGCATGATAAGAAACTATAAAATAGTATGGATGATGATCTAATGATAAGATCATGAGAAATGAATGGCCTAATGTGGCTAATTTGGGATAGATTGAAATCTATGCCCTTGATTTGGATAAATTGACTTAAGATCTTCTTGGTCAGTTAGATCAAGAAAGATTAAATCATATGATGAGATGCATCAATGATCTAATAATGATATCACATTAAGAGAATGTGATAGATCAAAATAAAAATGAAAGATCAAGATCTAAACCCTTAATGGGATGAAAGAGAATAGAAATCAAAATATGATCATATGATCAAAATGAATAAATATCATCATCAAGACCTTATCCCAAGTAGGGGAAAATGAATAAATATGATGTATTCAAATAAGCATGAGAATTATTAAATTATATTGTAAATGTTCTTTTATTTGCTTAGTAGATTTAATTGTTAGATTTAATTATTTATGCTTTAATTGTTCATGGTATTAAATTAAATTAAAAATATAATTAAATAAAAATAAATATTAATGAACATTTACAATGAATACGAACATGGACTTAATAATAGTAAAGGCTATAGTTAGTAGGATATTATAAGGAATATCATTTTCTTGGCCCAAATTAGGAGAATAATAAACCCCATCAATGATATTTTAAATGTTCAGGGATTTAATTAACATCAAATAGGAAGAGTACTTAAGATTTAATGCTCATAGGAACCTTATGAAGGCTAAGCTAAGGTCAACCCCAGTGAATGCTGAACATGGTGGTTAAGGGGGTCCTCTAAAAGAACCTCGCTCTTCCCCTACCTTCTTACGACGTTTGTGAGGTCTAAATGCCTCCTTACACAAGGATTGAATTAACCACTCTGTGAGCAGCTTTTAGCTGGTAAGCCTTAGTCAATTCTAAAATAAGGAGAGCTGTCTAGTATTAGGAAAGAAATAAATTATCTTCAATCAGTAAAATATTAACTGGTTGAATAATAATAAGATCATAAAAGGATAGTAAACTATCTAATCTTAATAAAAAGGTGATTAAGATAATCAAAGATCAAACAAGATCCATAAGGAGATCTTGAATTATCGAGAATAATAAGGGACATATTATTGTGTTAGCATGTGTGTTTTTGAATTAGTATGATTGTAGATCAATAGATTAGACCCTTAATTAATATGATCCAAGGTACAAGATCCAAATCATCCTATGTAAGGATGATCAAAAGAAAAATTAGAAAGTATAAATGAGTTGAGGAATGATTGTACATATATATGATTTGACAGATACATGAAGGATATGATAATCAAGATCAATAGGATGATGGATTGTTGAAAGTAAAGATAGGTGGACCTTAAAAATATATTCAATATATAAGATACATGTATTTTACACATGATCTTATCTTGATAAATGAGTTTTGATTATAATTGCATTAGAATTGTTATGGATCAACAAATGATGTTGAAATGATTACAAAGGGATTGATTAAGTAACTATGAAATTACTTAAGACAACAAATGAAGTTGAAATGACTATAAAGGGATTGATTAAGTAATTATGAACTTACTTAATTGGTAGAATGGGAAGATTTGAACTATATAAATTGGACCCCCAAATTTTAAGGAAATAAGTTATAGACATGTCCTATTATAATCACACACATAGACTGTAAGTATTGAAATGTGATTTTCCATACAAGCATGGAGCCTTGTGATTTTGTTTTAAGATAGGCTTATGCCTAAGGATACCAATGCTAGGAGAGTTGTGAGGGTTTGGCCACCCGCTCTCCGAAATTGATTATGATGATGATACTGTGCTCAAAGAGAGGCAAAACATCAGGTGGAGCAATTATGGGAAGCCCACCATTGTGACAATCATGATTTCCCCCATACAAACATGGATCTGTATTTTTCACCGTGGTATCAGTGGTGTATTATACAGTTATCCAGGTGCACTGTACGGATTGAGATTGCAAGCATGGTAGTCCTTTTATATTTTGTATTATGATGCAATTGATTATGACATAATGAGATGCCTTATATTATGACATTATGAGATGCCTTATGTTATAGCATGATGAGATGCCTTATGTTATTGCATGATGAGATGCCCTGTAAAAGTTATTGCCGAAGTTGTATTGGAGGATGATTCCCAATACGGTATGATTATATTAACTCCTAGTGTTAATATTGAAATCAGTTTGGAAATGAGATATTATTGATGATATTGACTATATTGACTATTTTCAATAGTTTTATTTATATGTAATATATACATATAATTCATATGATGAGTAAAGGATAAAATGGTTATTCAATTGTATAAATTGATTTATATCATGGATATAATGAATTATTAATTTTGAGATATATTGAATATATTTCCTAAATCCCCTACCAAGCATAGCTTGCTAAGATATTGTAAATGTTTGAATGTTTACAATATCTCAGATACAATTAAGGAAGATTGAAAGCTCAAGACTTGTGGATAATCATCATTGAACTACAACTTAGGGTATTTACTCTGAGGAAGATCGTATTGATTTGATTTTTTTTTGTAATTTGGATTGTAATATTTGGACAAGGTATGTAATGACTATTGGGGCTGTGTATGTGAACTACTAGATCGATCCTTATTTTAATAAGATATTTCTATTTATATTCAATAAAAAATTTATTTTATACAAAAATCTATGTATGATAAGTAATTTGAGGTGACACTTAGGTTTTTGACAAATCAATTTCAAAGAAAATATGTTTCTGCTATTTGTATTTTTTTAAAATTTCAAATTCGTGGCCCTACCTTTGCAAATATTTATGAAAATGTGTTTTAAAAATCTAGGTCGTCACACTTGACATCTAATGTTTTCAACCTAGAACAATAAAATATATACACATATATAACATGAGTCTTTATAGGTTTCATTACAAGAGTAATTAATTTATTAATCTATTATCTCCAATACATGTGCTTTCTTTGTATCTTAATATTATTGAGTGATTTTCTCTCTATGCTTTCCTTTTTTCTAAAAAATTACTAATCTCTCTCTCTCTCTCTCTCTCTCTCTCTCTCTCTCTCTCTCTCTCTCTCTCTCTCTCTCTCTCTCTCTCTCTCTCTCTCTCTCTCTCTCTCTCTCTCTCTCTCTCTCTCTCTTGCGTCCATACTTTGATTTTTTATCTAAAAATATAAAGCCTTTTTTTTTTTCCAAGAACTAAAAAAATATCTCATCTCAACTAGGTTTTACTCTCTACACTTGCCTTTTTCCTTTCAAAGAGGTTACTCCCTAATTATACCCTCCTTCTTCTATGGACAGCACTTAGATTTATCTATCCATATTTTTTCTCTAACCTTTCTGTAGAATATTAAACACTAATTATATAATATGTGGGCACTTAAGAACATTTTAGAAGCATATGGTATTTTTTCCTTCTCTATCTTCACTAATCTTAATTTTTCTCTCCAATATATTCCTTTGTTCTACTACTTAATTTATAAAATTCACTAGTTCCTTTAATCTTACTAATATTTTAGTTTATACATTAGCTCAAGTTGTGTAGTAGAGTCATTGTACAAATTTAGCATCATTGTAAATTTATTTGAAATTAATTCTATTATAAGTACTTAAAAGAAAGAAGTTTGCACATGACTCAATTAAATTATCGTAGCACAATCATCTATTTATTAAAATTATTAAAAAATTACTTTTAATAACTTACATAGAATATTAATTATATAATGACTGAGCTGGTGAAAAAATTATCAATTTATTGAAGATTAGTTTATAGGAATGTCACTATGAAAATATCTCAATTACTTTGAAATAATATCTTATTATTTTACTTCTCTTGGGTTCTTAAAAGATTCAATAAATAAGTTGCATGCAATTCAACCAATTGCTATGTGTATTGATTGTGGTTTAGCTTCTTTCTCCCTTCATGCAGATCTATAATTCATCCAAATTATTAGCCATTGAATTTCACTGCCTTGGTGATAAATAATGATCAATGTGACACTACTACAATTGGTGATTTCTAAGAAGATAAAAAGAAGACGGCTTTCATGCAACTATCTTAGTGTAAAAAAAAAAAGAAAAAAAGAATCTAAGATGGTTCAAAAAATTATCCATTTAATAAGATAATTTTTCAAAAACAGCTATAAAAGGTCAATGGAGGGAGTTAAAATATTTCAAGATTTTGTAGGAAGAACTTACGAAGATGGTTAGAGAAAACTATCTTAAAAAATGCCAAGTTAAGACTAAGGTTGGAAAAAATCATCTTAAAAAATCCTGCTCAAGAAAATGGTTAGAGAAATCATCTTTTAAAAATTCTATTTTAAGAAGATGGCCGTGGAAAACCATCATAAAAAATCATAATTAAGAAGATGGTTATAAAAACTATCTTATAAAAGATAGATTAAGAAGATGGTTGAAAAATCTATCTTGAAAAAACTAATTAGAAGATGGTGTTCTAAAATTGTCTTTAAAAATTATAATAAAGAATATAGTTTTTGAAAATCATCTTAAAAACTTTACTAGAGCCACTGAAAAGAATATGATCCATACAAATTAAATTAATATCTTAGTTTGCTCTAGTGCAATTGCACGACCTTAACCACATGTTACTCTACCTTTAAAAGAAAGATAATTAGACCAATAAAATTAAGTTAAAATGCCACATGGCATGTTTCTTTATTTTTCTTTTCTTTAAGAAACTTAATTTTCAAGAAATTTTCTCACAAGGTTGCATCTTTTGGCTTTTACGTATTTCTTTTTCTCTTTGTTCATCGTACATTCCTAACCTCCATGTCTCTTAAATCCCTTCATCTCCATCCCCAAAATCGGAACTGAATCATCATCCTCCCAAGGTCTCTCTATTTACAGAAATTAGTTACAGTTTCGCCAATGGAAACCTCTCTCTCTCTCTCTCTCTCTCTCTCTCTCTCTCTCTCTCTCTCTCTCTACCCCTAACATTTCTTTCCTTGAATTATCCCATTAAAAGCTTATCAGTGCATCTCGCAAACATTTTGTCTTTATTTGCATTCCTCTCTCTTACTTCTCTCCTCCTAAACAATCTATTTCTCTGGTCTTTGCTTTTGGATCCTTTGCATTTAAATTTTATGGAAGTTCTGAAGTCTCTTCATTGTTCGTAAAGAGAGAAATTTTTCCAAAGGGATGAAAGCGACATGAAATTTTGAATATGCACTACTTTGTGTAAGTTTTAATGATGTCCCACTAGCCCTTCAATTGTTGGTGAGATTGTTGAGCTCCTGTCTATTATCCACCTAATTGTTCAATTCAAAAATATTCTCTATAATTGGCTACAAGCAAACATTTCAGTCTAAATTAATGTTGGGCAGAGTTGTACATAGATCTACAGTTACTTTGGATTAACAGCTTTGCATGCGTTAACGATTTCATTACTGTATATACTGGTTACAGGAATGATAGTGTAATGCGCAATACTTCTGCAAGTTGTAGGATGCTCAGTTTTGCAGGATGATCAAACCTGTCCATCTAATTTCTTCAGCTCTAAACGACTACTGCTCCAAAAACTGTTAGGATAGGATGAGCGTGAAATTCAAAAGAATATACTTCTGATCATAGCATATGGACATTTGTAAATATTGTACGAAGCCCAGCCCATAGTCAAGGATTAAGAAGCACGTCTTGTGGATGTTAACTTTCGTCCAATCCCCGTGATGCTTGGGATACAAGACATCCAAAGCCAAAGAAATTATATGAATGGTCTGATCAATCAAAGATGCGCCCCGCAATGCAAAAGTGAGATGCACTACATCAACTTCCCATAATGTATCCATGTGGAAAATCTATGAATCTATAAAATTGCTGTAAATAGAGGTAGAAACAAATAATGATATACCTTAAATACCCAGAGTTTTTTTTTTTTTTTTCAGCATCATCTACTTGATATTATCGTCATCATTTTAAAAAAAGAATTAATAACATTACCATTCTATGCCATAAATTTCTAATTTCTTAGAGATAGATAATATGTTTCTTTGGTTTGGTGTCTTCTACATTTTTAAACTTTACAGGCATTAATAAGCATATCAAAATAGTCTAAAAATCACATGAATTGTAGCTACGTATGTCTACGGAAAATCATCAAAAGAGTAATATGCGTTGTAAAATCATTAGGTAACCATTTCAGTATTGACTCATGCACGCAATCTTTTCTTCCTCTGAAGACGTCATACGCTAGCCAATTCCACATTTCATTGAAAAGTAAAAATGGAACCTTACTATGATGTCTTTACTAAAATTAGGCTCCACCTGATTAGATATGTCAACTAGGCCTCATCTGTAATATATACGAATTAGTTTGGTCAAATATGACTTTGTAGGTTAGGTGGGACCTATTTCTCATTTTCTCCTCTTTCTCACATCTTGTTTTTCGTTCCCACCTTAAGTGGGATTCATTTTGCTCTTTCCTATGTTCTCCTACTCCTCTACTATCCCACTCTCTCAAACTCCCACAACTACTTACTTAGAAAAGCCAATAAATGCCCCCTTCTACCTTGACTTGAAACATGGAGAAATAAAGACTCAAAGACAAATATAATGAAAGAGAGAAAATTCTTCAAAGAGTTTTTCCCAGCAATAAAAGTGATTCGCCTTTTCCTATTTTTCATAAGTCTTTCTCTAACATGGCTAGAGCTCGCCATGTTTAGAGAGAGATGGACTCTTTTGTTTTCCTCTCTAAGTTTTAGTATTGTCACGGGGTTGCAGTTTTTTTATACAAAACTCGTGCAGCATTTGTGTGCAACTTCTTTGCAGAATACAACTCAGCCTTCTACTCCCACTCTCACTTGCTAGGGTTACACTCACTCATCCTCAGGAGCAATGAGAAAACTCAAAGGGGACTTGCTTGAAGAGAACTTGTATTACAATTCAAATAGTTTTTTGTGTGTTAAAAATGAGGGACTCTCCCCTATTTATAGGCTTGGGGGAACAAGCAATTCTCTAGATTATGTACAAGTGTCACTTCTCAGTCTACAATATTTTAGACTATTCTGCTATCCTCTTGGTTAAAGAAAATTCTAGAGAACTTCTAGAGACTCCTCCTTTTAGAACTTAGACTTGGCCTTCTATAGAGGTTGGGTAAGAATCCCCTTTATAGGCAATGGTAGCTAAATCATGGGTGTGTTCGGTGTGCGGTGAAATTGGGCCTAATGACATTCTCCCTTGCCTAAATTATGCAACAGCCTTGTTGCTTTCCTTATACTTGGCGATTTGTTCCTCAAATTACCATAATGTCTTAGCTTCTTCCCATGTAGCCTCATTCTCTAGCAATCCTTATCATTTCACCAAGTACTCGGTCTTAGACTGATCTCCTCTCCGTCTTTTCATGTGATCACTAATGATGTACTCCACTTCCTTTTTAAATGATGAAGTCTTCAGTTGAGGTGCTTGTTTGCTAATCCCGCGTGAGGGATCCTCCATGTTTGTAAGATAGGGCTTCAGGATGCTTGCATGGAAGACAGGATGGATCTTGAGAGATGGTGGGAGTTGGACTTGGTATGCAACCTTGCCAACTCATTTGATGATGAGGAAGGGTCCTTCATACCTCCTTATCAGCCCCTTATGTTTGCCTCGTAATGTTTTGAATTGTTTGCGAGGCAGCTTGACCATGATAAGGTCTCCCACCTTGACCTCTAATGGCCATCTCTTTTTATTCGTATGTTTCATTATTCTCTTAGTGGCCTTATGTAAATAGGATTTAGCTATGTCAACTTTTTCACGCCAATTTTTGGCAAATTGGTATGCTATTAGGTTCTTTCCCTCATAGCTTGCTCTTACTATTAATGGTGTCAGGGGCTGTTGGCATGTTGACTCACTCCTTTATAAGTTATAGCAAAATTGGCCCACGTCCAATAGTAAGGTATTGGTGTGTTCTATTTGTCCATCTATTTGTGGGTGAAAGCTGGTAGAGAAGCAAAGTTTCGTCCCTAAGATTTTAAACATTTCCATTGAAAACTTTCCTGTAAACCATGGGTTTCGGTCACTTATGATGGTCTTAGAGACTCCTTAGTACTTTACCATGTTCCTTAGGATTAGTTGGGCTACTTTGTTCGTTTTACAATATGTTGGGGCAGTGATGAAGGCCGCATATTTGGACAAGCGGTCTACCACCACTAAGATAGACCCTATTCCTTCTACCTTTGGTAGTGCTGATATGAAATCCATCAAGATGCTTTCCCATAGCCTCTCAAGCATAGGAAATGGTTCTAACAACCCACCCTACTTCTGGTGTTCGGCCATGTTTTGTTGGCATACTAGACAACTTCTCACATATTCATCTACGTCATCCGTTATCCTAGGCCAATAGTACTTAGTTTTTAACAAGGCAAGGGTTCTTCTTTGCCTTATGTGACCCGCCCACAATGTGTAGTGGTATTCCCTTATTAGCTCTTTCCATAGGGTTCCCCATCTTAGCACATTGAGATGATTTCCCTTGGTGTAGAGAAGTCCCTCCTCTTGCCATAATCTCCTTGTTGTCCCATTCTTAATAGCATGGATGATGCCTCTAGCTATATCATCTTTGCTAAGTCCTTCTCATATACAATCAGGCAAGGTCTTATTTAGTATACTGGTTGTTGCAAGCTCAACTTTCCAACTTAGTGCATCAACAACCTAGTTGATCCTTCCAGGCTTGGACTCCATGATCATGTCAAACTCAGCCAAGAAGTCTTATCAACAAGCCAGCTTTGCACTCAACTTCTTTTGAGTCTTTAAGTAGCTAGTGGCAACATTATCTATCTTAACTATGAACCATGAGCCAAGTAAGTAGTGCCTCCAACGTCCTTAAATAATCGACTACTACCATCATTTTCTTTTCTTAGATTGTATACTTTCTTTTCATTTTGTTTAGCTTCTAGCTTTTGTAAGCAATAGGATGACCTTCCTACTCTAGGACTCCTCCAATTGTGAAGTCAGAAGCATCAATGTGCACCTCAAAGGGATTGGTGTGATTTGCCAACTTGAGGACTAGTTCAACTGTCATCATAACCTTGAGTTCCTCAAAGGCCTTTTGGTGTTGTTCCATCCATTACCTTAGGCTTTTCTTCTTTATCAAATTTGTTAGTGGAGTAGCATGTCATGAGTGTCCCGCTATGAACCACTAATAATAGTTAACAAGGCCCAAGAAACTATGCAATTCAGTAACTTTCATGGGTACTTTCCATTCTGCAATAGCTTGGATCTTGGCCTTATCCATCCATATTTGTCCACCTCCAATCCAATGCCCAAGGAACAATACATCTTCAAGGGAAAAGGAACACTTTTCCTTTTTAACATAGAGAGAGTTTTCTCTCAATACTTGGAATATGGCTTGGAGATGATCTAAGTGTTCCTCTAGTGTCTGGCTATAGACCATAATATCATCTAGGTAGACTTCTACGAATGAATCTTTTGGTGTGTTTTACCACAAGTACATGGCCTATTGTAGTATAGTTAATATAAGTAAGAGTCGATCCCACAGGGACTTGACTTAAAAGGTGGGAGTTTAAATAAAATTTAATTACTAAAAATTAGAAATAAATAATAAAAATTACTGAAAATGGAATAAAGGTTCAAATTTATTCAACTTCTAAAAATTACAAAAGTTTTAGTTCAAAAAGAAAGAAAATAAATCAAATAGCATGAAAAATATACTTTTCTATCTTAATCACTGTCAATTTCTTTTGATCTAGTTTTTTTGGAGTTGATAAGCTTTATCATGTCCTTCATTAAAGATCTGCTTGATGGATTTGTCAGATTCCTCAAAATTATAAAGATCTAGAGTAAATGGTGATTCTGTGATTTAGATAGTCTAGATCACTTTATGAATTTCAGATTAAAGATTAGAGATATTAATTAAGTTCAGGGATGTCCTATAAATGAAATCTAAAAGTTAATTGAAAATCAGAAAAGAAATAGAGGAGAAATTGAGAGTTTTTCGTTGTTTAAGTATAACCCGTTAATTGGGTTAAGCTTTAATTGATCTGGCTCAAATTGAAAAATTCATGGATAAGCTAAATGAAGATAAATTAAAACTAGAACAGAAGCAAGATACAGAGGAAATTAAAGAAAATGACTGAAATGAAATTAAAATCAAGTGCAATGGGTAAAATTGGAATTTATCTAGTTTTTTGTTTAAACCAAAAATAAAAAAGGAAGTCTAACGAGGAGGAAGTTGGAGGAAGACAAAGGAGAAGAGGAGAGGAATAGGAGAGGGGGAAAGGGAAAACAGGGAAAAAGAGAGAAAACCCGATCTGGTTTTCTCCCCTGAGGTGGTTGGAGACAGGGAAGACCAGGGTGAATGAGGGAGAGAGAGGAGTTGGTGTTGGGAACTCTGACCATTGGAAGTGTTGTCGATGAGATGTAGGAAGGATGTCGTCAATGTTGTGAATAGAGAGGAGGTGCTGAGAAAAGAGAGGCAGAGACAGAGGGATTGCCGGATAAAAAGAGAGAAGGGAGGAATAGGGGACTGGTCGGAGGTAATTTAGGAAATTTGATTTCCAGCTGGGAACTAAGAGAGGAAACAAGAATAGAGAGAGATGAATCTGAGAGAGAAGGAGAGATCCGAGGAAGGAGGAGTGATGTGCCACAAGGAAGTTACTGGGGTGCCAGGGAAAGAAGATGAATCCCATGGCATTGGAGTGGTGATGTGATCACTCGAGCGTGGTTGGTGATGAGTAGAAGATGGGAAGAAGCCTGGTGCTGGTTCGAGTAGTGGAAGCAGAAGCATGCTGATGTTTTCCTGACATTGCTAGTGTTGGATGGTGAAGCAAGATCAAGTAAGGGGCATCATTCGGTCTGGGCTGTAGAGGGGGATGTGAGAAGAGGAGAGAGTAGAGCCCGGGGTAAATAGAGGAAAAGTAGTGGAGAAATTAAGGGAGAGAGGGAGAGGAGACAAGGTCCTGCGAGTGAGGGATGCGGTAGTGAGTAAGACAAAGGAGAGAGAGAGATCGAAATCTAAGGAGAAATAGAGGAGAGAGATATAATAGAGACAATGAGAACATGGGAGAGAGAGGGAATGTGCGAGCGAAACATAAGAGAGAGAGAGAGAGAGAGAGAGAGAGAGAGAGAGAGAGAGAGAGAGAGAGAGAGAGAGAGAGAGAGAGAGAGAGAGAGAGAGAGAGAGAGAGAGAGAGAGAGAGAGAGAGAGAGAGAGAGAGATGGTCTGCCTCCTCCTACGAGTCAGCCAAGAGGGGAAAGTTGAGTGAGAGGGAGGTGATATTGCCTTCCCCTTTTTAAAGCCCAACACCTTCTAAGTTAGTTTTCCACTTTCCTTTTTGCTTAGTTTCCTCCATGGAAACTTCTAACTATGGGGACTTTCCAAATCTTCTCCATGTTTTCCTTTAACACAAAGGTTCACTTAAGAAACCATTCCATCTGCACCATTAATCCTTAATGGGTGATCTGTATTATTAAATCTCAATCTGAGCCATCCAAGCCTCTTTTGGTTGATTTGCAAAATAAAAGACCAAATTAGAGTCATCTAAACTATACATTAAGCATATGATAAGTTGTGATGATCATCTGATTGTTAGTTTTAACAAATAAATGATTGGATCGTCAATTGGATCTAAAATCAAACTCAAGCTAAATTAGGGGTATTTTGATTAAAATTTAACACTTAACAAAATCCAAATAAGGATGAAATATTTTGTTCATAAAGTGCAAAAGGTGGCAGGGGTGTTTGTCAAGCCAAAGGGCATAACTAAGAACTCATAAGCATTGTACCTGGTGATATAAGTCGTCTTAGGTTCATCTCCTTCAATAATACACATTTAGTAGTACCTCAATCTTAGGCAAGTTTGCTGAAGTGCCTTACCTTGGCCAACTAATCGAACAAGTTAGCAATGAGTGAAGTTTGATACTTGTTCTTTATAGTTACCTAGTTGAATGCTCTATAATCAATGCACATCTGGAGACTTCCATCTTGTTTCTTTTGAAATAGCACTAAGGCTCCATAAGGGGCTTTCGATCATTGGATGAACCCAACATCCAACAATTCTCTTAGTTGCCTTTGCAACTTATCCAATTTGGTGGTGACATCCGATAAGGGACCAATGCAGGGGGTTTTGATCTAGGTTCTAACTCAATCTAGTGGTCAACCTCTCTTCTTGGTGGCAATCTCTTAGGTAGTTCAAGTGGCATCTCATTTTTAAACTCGTTAAGGACTTCTTCAACTTCTTATATGCATATCAACTTCGTTTCTTTCTTTTTTTAGCGTGGTTGAGAACATCTCTTCCCCTTTCCTTAGACCCTTTACTAACTGTATAGCTAATAGAAGCTTCCCTTGCTTCTTGCCATCCATTAAAATTGGGATCATGTAGGGTGCCTTCTCATTGAAGAAGCTTAATACTCCAAGGTATGGCATTGGGATGGCCTTGGCCGAACTAAGGAAATTCATCCTAAGGATGCCTTTAAAGTCATCCATAGGTACTGCAGTCAAGTTGATAGTACCTTCCCACTCTCTAACTATAACGACCTAGGTTTTTATAATACATTTTTTGTAATTCTTTTTGAAACATCGGGCTCTTAGTTTGCAAAAATATTTAGAAAACAAACAATAAAAAACATTTTTCATGAAAGACCCTTTTTGAAAACCCTAAGTGTCATTCTTTTTCTTTCTAAAAAAGGATTATCAGTGAAATGAGCACTACATTTGTACCAAAAATTTGGCAGAGTTTTCTCTGTTTTTTGAACATTAAACATTTAACGCATATCATTGTGAAGCACCTGATAAACACAATTTTCATATAGAAAATAAATAAGGGAGACTCCATCTCCATGCTATCATATTTACATGCATGACTTCATGTTTTGTAAATCAAAATTTAACCAAATCAAAGAAAAAATCAAGACCAGGATCAATCCAGCCATAGCCACACCATTACCACTTTAATCCACATGTCCATAGAGTAAACTCATATCAATTCAAAGTATTACTTCAATTAATCATTAACCACATCGCAAACCTGCTTGTTATACTTGGTTAGTCATCTTGAGCTCTCTAGCACAGTCTTTTGCTTTCTTTCCCCTGTTCTAATCCTTCAAACCTAAGACATTATAAACAATTTATAATGTCTCAGCAAGCTTCTGCTTGCGTAGGTAGTTTCACATCTAATTTATCAAGTTTTTCATGCAATTCTACAATAGTATCTCAAATTATTTTTCATGCAATTTTTGAAGAATATGATAAACAAATCGAAGATAAGAAACATGATTAAAGTCATTTTTCAATCTCAATTACATAGTTTCATGCTAAAACATTTCAAATAGTATCCATATAAAACATGTACAACTTTAAACATTCATTTTTCAAATGGTTGAATCATTATAGTAATCTCAAGTAAATTGCAATATAGAACATATTCCAAAATCACATGTAAACATAAATTGAGAACTATGTAAAAGATTTACTATCTAACTTGATAAATCAAATACCATAAGATCCTCAAAGTAGTCATCAATTAAACCGTGAATGTCGGCAATCCAAAACCGACAACATCACGTGCACACATGCACCCCGGCAAACACATGGCTGGTTGGTCATGAGTACTCATCTAAAGACCATCATCAAGCCCATCTACGTGGGGTCACAAAACATAAATCCTATGGTACACTATGCTCATGACTAAATCATTGAATCGTGTCTCTTTGGTATCTGGAGAACAGCCATCACAGCCTCCATGGTGACTATGGATACGTCTCGAAAGGGTGCCATGATTACCTCCAATGGTTGTTCCTACTACAATAGTCGAGAAAATAGATGCCTCTTTGGGCATAGATACCTATCACCTTTGGTGTTTAGAGGCTGGGAGGCCAAACCCGTAAAACCTCTCAGCATAGTGACCACCAGGCTCATTAGCCTGAACAAAGACATATCTCAATCCCAAATGATATTAAATCATATAGTATATATGTCATGCAAAATCATGCATTTCTTTAATCTCTTCTCAAAATATGGGATTGATACATTTCAAATATCATCATTTCTTTCAAAAACAGTCTACTACATATAATGAACAACATTATTTTGATTTTTCATAAAAAAGCATACATCATGGCTATAAAGATACATATATGTTTACTTCACACGTCTCATTTGTAAATATTGCATTCTTCACAAGCTTAAAACAAAGTAATATGATGAAGTGTAAGTTTCATGATAATCAAGTAATTTGAAATAGAAAACATGATAAACTAAGATTTGATTATTTAAAATCTCAAGGACAAATATATGTTAAAACCACATACCTTTAGGCGTAATTCTCCGTTTAGCTATGTTCCCTCCTCAACTCAACTTATCGGTCAATCTTCTTTGTTGATGTTACATAATTCTTATCAATGTTGAATCATATATAATTGAATACATAAGAATTCTGTTTTAATCAAACTTTAACGGTTTAGGTTTCATAAACTGCTTAAAATTTTCACTGACCATCTATTCTGTAGAGGAATACATGATCAGGTCAGTCTTAGATCCATTATCCATTCACCAATTAGTGTCCACGGTTTAAATTTGCCTTTTCCATTAGCAGAACCCCCTTGACAGACAATCTAAATCTAAAAGTTTACTCCAATAAGTCACGGTGATCTGACTTTGTATTTCAAGGTATGATTTCCTATGTTCTCAGTTTTTCATTATAAACTTAAAGTCATGACCACATAGCCAAGGTCCTTGATTTAATGATTTTCTTAATGATCCACTTTGTTTGAGATATTGAGTTGGCTGTTACGAATTAAAACTCATTAACTAGAATCCTAAAAGACTATTGGAGTTCTAATCACTTACTAAACAATGTATGTAGTGGCAATTGATGGTCCTCATACAATCCATTAATTTCCTAATAATTAATGCTATGATCTTTTAGAATTTCCAAGTATATTCATTTAATAAAGGTCAGGGTACATAATAGTGGCTTCTGATCACCAACCAACCATTGCCAAGTTCTTGTTCCCCTACTGTCCGATCGGACAGTTCAGATCATTCAATAGATGTTTATCCAAATTCCCTATTTTATGTCATATCTAAGTCAATTCAAAGCTCAGAATTCATATGTGGCATCTGATCATTGATCAGACATCATAGGATCTCTGTTTGAATAGTGACAAATCGGATGACCTAAATCATCCGATCTGTTTCACTTCAAATCCATACAATTCGAGTCATCCTATTATTTTTAAAGATGGAGATCTCACTGGCAGCATCTGATCATCTATTAGATGTTGTCAGTCAATGTTTACAAAGTAACAAATCAGACAATCTAGATTGTCCTATCTGTTTTCTAGCACAGATCGCCATTCCAATCCAATTCCAACCACAAAGGTCTGTATTTAACTATTTTTAAGCATACATTACGATTTGGACGATCGGATCTAGCAATTTAGAGGTGTACAGTGGTCAGATCTACCGTTGTATACCTCAGATCGACGATTAGAACTTAGTGGAGTTACCGGAGTTTTGATCAATCTCCCAACGCCAAGGGACACTAACAAAATCATCCTCAGTTTTATTGTTTTGATGTGGGATAGTTTTAGATCCTTTACAAAACCCTAACCCTCTCCAGATTCATACAAATCTAGTAAAAAATGGACTAGGGTTTGCAAAGAACTTACCTTTGTAGCAATTTAAGCCTCTAATAATCATCGGAGATGTATTTCATTTGAAATTTTTTGTGATTGTTAACGTGTGTGATTTCCCAACTCCGGTTGATTGCCAAGAATAGCTCGGATCACCCAATAAACTTGGGGCTTCTGTTCACATTGTCATGCAGAGCAAGATGATCGGCTCGGATCGATCCGAGCCATTGTCTTCTCTGACAGCATTTGTGAATCGGGCAAACCCAGAAAACCATGCCCCTTTCTCGCCTGGCTCCTACGACAGCTCTCTCTCTCTCTCTCTCTCTCTCTCTCTCTCTCTCTCTCTCTCTCTCTCTCTCTCTCTCTCTCTCTCTCTCTCTCTCTCTCTCTCTCTCTCTCTCTCTCCAGAGTGATCTAGGATTTCCAGGTGCCGGGTTTTCCCCATCTCCATTCCTTTCCAATTTTCTTTCTCTCCTTCTCTCTTCTCCTTCTCCTCCCCGGTGTTGGGTTTCCCCTCTTCTTTTATCATCGGGTTTTTTGGGAAAATGGACTATGATCTGTTTCTTTCTTCTTCTTTTTCTTTTCATTTTGTTTAAGAGGGGGTGCCAGTATCAAATCTGGCCCCTCCTTTAAGTGTTTTAATATATTTTTTTCCTAGTCACTATGTTATGTTGGTTCCAGACATCATGATTTTAGTCAAACTAATGAGTCTCATTTGCGATGGATTTTTCAAAGTATAATAATTGTCCACCACCAATTTCTACAAACAGGGCCCACTTGTGAAATTACAAAAATATCCTTTGCGAGAAAAATCACAACTTATTTGCCCGAACTCCTATTTCAACAAAATTAGTGTCGTTTGAATCATTTTTTCAAGTACAATCCAAATATGAAGATATTGAGATCTAATTTGATGTCTTTCAAAAGGTTAATTCAGTGGAATCCAAATATGAAGATTCTCCCATTTATATTCATCAAAATTAATTCATAATCCTCTAAAATAAATTTTAAAAATTAGGATTATTACACTAACTTTAATTGGTAGGCCTTTAACAACTCCAAGCACCGGTTTAGCTTTAGAGTTTATTGCCTTCATCCTACTTGTATCCTTTTCTAACTTGAGATTTAACCTCTTGACCTCTTTGAGGGAGATGAAGTTGTGAGTGGCACCAGTGTCTATCACATTGAGTGGCACCAATGTCTATCACCTTTTTCTAACTTGTAGCTATTAAGTTTTGGGATCTTGCCTTTAGAAGTAAACTCCTTTGGCCCACGTCCTCCCCCAATATCTATGGCTTTCTCTAGTAAGGTCAACCAAATTTTAATATCCTCTAGCTCAGCTACTTCCTCATGTAGACCCGCTACTTTGCCCTCTATAATCTCGAGGTGATCTGACATGCTTTCCACCTTTTCTATGGACTGTGCATCCATAATCTTAAATGCTTTAAAGGTACTTCACATTCATCTTAGAGACTATGTAAGGCATCTACATAGGCACTATACTTGTTTAATCAATTAGAAAGAGTTTGTTCAAACTTACTAAATAGGGCTTCCAAGGTAGTGAGTCTAGCATTCGAGGCCAACTCCCTTGAAGGGTCTTTGGACTTCTCCCTCTTTGACCTTTGTTGGGCTTCCACAGGCACATTGGTCACTCCCAAATCACTTGCCATGATGCTTTGCACAAAATTCTCACAAGCAACTCCCACTTGAACTTAGCTTTAATCCCAACTTTGGCTTTGATACCAATTGTCACAGGGTTGTAGTTTTCCAATGTGAAACTCATGTGGCACTTGTGCACAAGTAATGGTCTAGATTATGTACAAGTGCCACTTATCCAATGGTGTTGGATCAATCTACATTATTCTAGACTATTCTGCTATCATTTTGACTAAGGAAGATTCTAGAGAACTTCTAGAGACTCCTCCTTCTAGAACATAGATTGGGCCTTCCATAGAGGGTTGGGTAGGAATCCCCACTACAGGCAATGGTAACTAGATCACAGGCTTTTTAGGTGTGCAGTGAAATCGGGCCTCATGATAGTATACACTTATTTTCTAGATAGAGCTTGCCATGCCCAGGGGACTCCTCTATTAAGCTTTTAGTTTTGATAAAATT
Organism: Warburgia ugandensis; assembly: GCA_035236585.1. Classification (NCBI taxonomy): domain Eukaryota; kingdom Viridiplantae; phylum Streptophyta; class Magnoliopsida; order Canellales; family Canellaceae; genus Warburgia; species Warburgia ugandensis. The sequence continues at coordinate 80,332,057 of CP141132.1, read as the reverse complement.
TTCAAATCGAGTAGAGCTCACCCTATCTTGTAAAGATTGTCCAATTTTTCTCTTAGAAAAGTTGCCAAAATTGATCCAATCAATAACTTAAAATGGGCTCTGGCTCTAACTAAATTAGATCCCTCACATTGTTGTTTGGATTCATCAAATATAAAAACTAAAATAAAATAAAATTAAAGAAGTAAAAGAGAAAGGGACTCTTGAACTGCTAGATGTTATGTAAAAAAAAAAGGGAAGAAAGATAAGAATCCTAAGTGGGTCTTGGTCATTATTTAAGACATTGGCCCACTAAAAAATTTGTAAAAGAATAATGGCCTTAAGTGGGCCCACTTAACAACCAACAGGAATTGTAAACTCTACATACTCTTAAATTGCTGAAGTCTCATAATAAGTCCTAGCTTAAATGGATAAGGTCTCAAATTGGACCCTAGTTAATAATTAAGATTGGGCCCCAAAAGAAGAGTTCTAAGCTAACTTGGGATCTAAAAATCATGAACTCTGTTGAGACTTAGATTTAGAGAAATCTTAAATAAAAAGAAGTCATGTTCAATATGCAGATAATCGAAAGAAAGCAAGTGGGCCCCATTTTATATCCAAAATTGGGCTCCCCTTTTTCCTTACCCTCCATTCATTTTGCAAAAGTCCTAAAAGCACTTAAAAGGGCCCTACCTGCAAGACTCTTAAAGTGGATCTCAATTGCGATTCTCAAATGTAGTCAGAGTCCAATTGACCTATGACTCCTACAGTAGTACATAATTAAACTCCCAAATGTTTTTAGAGTGTTATCATCCTAAAAATCTTAAAGTATTCCCAATTAAGAGTTCCAAACATAGTCAAAGTCTTATTAGTCTAAGACTCTTAAAGTGGACCTTGTTAAGATTCATAAATTTAGTCAAAGTCTAAAAGTGGGTCGCAATTGAGATTTTAAAGTTAACTCAAAGTCTAAAAACACAAATATGGACTCTAGTGGGTCCTATAGCTAGAAGAGTCCCACAAAATATAATATCTAGATAAATGAGCCTCATTGCTTGAAGATTCCCACAAAGTATAGTCTCCAGTCGAACAGGACCAGTCAAGTCTAAAAGCACAAATATGGACTCTAGCTGGCCCTATAGCTCGAAAAAAAAGGGCATACCCAGTGCACAAAGCTCCCGCCTATGCAGGGTCTAGGGAAGGGGTGGATCACAAAGGCCTAAAGTACACAGCCTTACCTTGCATTTACAAAAGGCTGTTTCCATGCCTTGAACCCATGACCTCAAGGTCACACAACAACAACTTTTATAGTTGCTCAAAGGTTCCCCTTCTGCCCTATAGGTCGAAGAGTCTCAAAAATATAATCTCTAGATAAATGGGCCCCATTGCTTAAGAGTCCCTCAAAATATAAGCTCCAGTTGAATAGGCCTCGTAGCTCAAAGAATCCTACAAAAGCATGGACTCTAGCCAAACAAGCTCCCAAAAATAGAAGAATCTCACAAAACATAGGCTTTAACTAAATGGGCTCCATAGCTTGAAGTGTCCCACAAAATACAGACTATAACCTCACAAAATATGAACTTTAGCTAAATTGCTCAAAAAGTCTCACAAAGCATGGACTAGCTAAATAGGCCCTACTACTCACAGAGTCTCAAAAATCAAAGTCATTGGCTGGACAGACTTTGCAGCTCTAAGGGTTCCACAAAATAATGGCTCTAGCCAAGTGGGCCCTGCCAACTCAAAGCGTCTTAAAAATCAAGGACTTTAACTAGATAGATCCCATCGACTAAAAAACTTCAACATCACAACATATTTTAACTCAATGGATTATATTAATTATGAAATCCTAAATGGTAGAAATTCAAACCACATATGATCTTCATGTCTAAAAATAGATAGACAACGACTCTAATAGAATTAAGTCTCAAGCCCTCTTGTTGTTAATTGGTCAATAGAAATGCATATGTCCTCCTATACCAATGAATGGTCAAAGGGATGTCAAATCTATGCCTAAGATGTTATACAACTCCATCTCCATGACAAGGGCATTGTCATGCTCTTGACATCATAACAACTACTTATACCTAAATGATTAAAGAGAGGATATTTTGATGCTATACCTAATACTAGAAAGAGAGGCTCCAAAAGGTTATATGCTTTCATCAAGTTCATCAAAACCTTGGAAGACACATTACATTTGTAATCAACCAACAAAGATCATAAAACTAAGTCAACAATCTAATCATGTTATAAAATTGATTGAAGCCATACTATGAAGATCCTCGAAGCTATGGATTATTATATTTTGGTAATATATAGTTAACCTCTAATCAAGGGTCTTTTCTTTGTATGTTTGCATGTACTCAATAATTGGCATGTACTCACTAATCAAAGATTTTATTTTATTTTTATATATTCAAGTGTAAAAGAAATATAATTAACAGGGATGAATAACTAGGAAAATGTAATCTCAACACTTGATGTAACTGAAGGAATCCATCGCATAATCATTTGATAAATAGAATAAATCCTTGACTCTACTTAGGGAAAAATTAGCCCTCAATTTTTGTGTGTGATTATTTAAGCATCATGCACAAGCAAAATTTGAAGTATAGAGTAGCCTCTCAAAAATACCAGCTAAACTTCTAGCCAACATGCTGAAAAGAGTTCTCAACCCAATCAATCAATATTCATAAATAAATGTATTGACCTTATGACTAAATAAAAAATTATTAAAAATCCTGCTTAAGTTTCTTTGATTTGAATGGCAGATGTAACCTTGTTATAAAATGCATGAAAGCAATTTTATTTTTTTATTTATTTAGTTTTGAAATAGGTAGATAATACATGCTTGTGCTTATTTTTGTGAGATATCAAATGCCGAATCAATTGGATGAATGGATCAGATGACCCAAAATATAGACAGAGGCCTGTCATATCCAAGTTGGGGATGCACGAGTCTGTTTCACAGTTTACAACTCACAAGTCCAAGCTAACTCACCTCACCACTAGATCAAGTCAACTCGTTAATAACTTGCTTTAGAGCAAGACCTTTGTGCAATAGAAGAGATTTGAACATGCAGCCACCAAAACAGCATAAAACTGTACCAGTTCGCCTAGTGAGCAAATTATACAATGACATGTAAATTTTACATATTGAAAAAGCTAAAAGGAAAACTTTAGTCACGATTGAGTTGGTCGAGTTGACTCGACTCCCACACTTTTGAGTCTTAGTTTTTAAACTATGGTCCATTTAGCATTCCTCGTTTCCAACCTTTTCCTTTTCCCGTGAGTACTCTCTCTCTCTCTCTCTCTCTCTCTCTCTCTCTCTCTCTCTCTCTCTCTCTCTCTCTCTCTCATATACTGATGTGCACATACACGGGTGTTTACAAGTAAATAAAACAATTAAGGAATCTGGCTATGAAAGAAACGACAAGAACCCTACAAATATCAAAGCCATTATGATGGCACAACTTGTTAACCTTGAGAGAGTACCAATATTAACTTTCATCTGATCATTTCTTTGTTCAACTTCAGGCCGGACTGTTCTGAGAAGGTGAAAATGTGCTCAACGGGGAACCGTGGATCTTCAAATGGGGATGGAGTAGACGGGGATGGTGCCAGTTCTCCAACAAGGGTAACCTAACAGCTGCAAATTCTGCAGTCCCTCGTCCCCAACGTAACACAGGTTAAAGCCCAGAAACCATGTCTTCTACTCTTTCTTTGAGACCCAGATGAAATTCAACCCAGCCACTCCAGAAAGTGTCGGGAAACGTGAATTTCTCTTGGTTGTTTATTTTCATAATTTCCTTTCTTTCTTTTTTCCCCTGGATTTTTGGTCCGCGTATAGATTCTTGAAGCATTTCAGTTTCGTCGGGTTTTCTTTTCTTATTTTTTTTGTAGACGGATGAGAGATCGATCCTTGAACAGAGCCGAGATCATCTACTGAGAATTCAAGAAGAAATAGAGCAGATTGAGCAGGAATTATCACAAGAATATCATGAAGGCAATTCTAGCTCAGGACATTGCATAATTGGGGTAATATTTTTCCAAAGAAACTGATTTTTCTACTACATTTTACTCATAAACTCACCTCCTTTGGCCGTGGCCTTTCCACCTCACAAATAACCAGCATTGACCAGTATTCTTGTAACCTGTTTCCATTTGATTAATTACCGACCTTTAAATTATCAGAAGAATGTCCCAGTAGCTAAGTCATTGTATTAAGGTACATAAGCCCATGAACGAATACATTATTTCTAGAAAAATGTCCCATTTTGAACCTCAAAAGGTCTTGAACGATGCAAATTATTTGCATAATTCAATATGAATTTCATTAAAAAATCAGCAAATTCTTATATTATTGGACACCCACCTAATAAATGTAATTTTCTTAGAATAGTATCATTTTTAAACAGAGTCAACCATCCTAGTACTTTTCTAGCCTAAGCACGCACTGCAGAGTTGAAATGGAATCTGATGCATTAACGTCGGTGTGATCGCACCCTAATATAATATTGTCTTGAATTAGAAGGAGGGTTAAGATTGTCTGAAATAGATAGAAGATCTTTGGAGATATATATCTATATATAAGCTAGGGAATCCAAGCGACTTTTCTTTAAATGAAGTGTAAGAAAATTCATTAAATTGCGATAGAGAAGAGATAGCAAGAAGTACAAAAGCCAGATCAAGCTAAGAAGACTGTGCCAACAAGAAGTCCATGGACGTAGTTGGCGACGAGAAATCTAAACTTGAATTCACCTATTGTGACTAGCAATAAAAGAAGAGACGCATACAGTTCACCTATGCTTATGACTGAATCTAAACGACTTACCACCGAGCCAAAAGCAAAGGAAAAGCGAATTAGAGCAAAACATGAAGTCACATATGTATCCTTAATTATAATTGCACATTTTAAAGTGTGTTTATTTAGAGGTAAAGTACATGCTCAATGTATATACTCGTTAAAGGATATTGCTTTAATTAACTTCTTTTCCACTGATTCCTATCCACTTTCCCAAACTTTGCAACCAAGTTCAGTCACCAGTCAACTTAACTCCACGTTTTTCCTTAACTTCACAGGTGAACACTCTTGAAGTTAATGCCCTTTTTGCGGTGCATGGTGAAGATTTAAGTTGTTCACCATGTTTGCCATGTCAAAATAGGTAACCCATAAGAGGTCAATGCATTTAAATGGTCTTAGCAACTTGTTTTAGCCTTTTGAAACAATTAATAAAATTGAATATTTTAGATCTCAAAAACAAAGAAACAATGGCTAAAAATATCGAATGGGCATAAATTTTTATATATGGCGTATCTAAAACCTTCCCTAATGATAATGGCTTAGATCTTTGAAAACTATCCACGATGCATGTCGGATGTCAACTTCATTAAACACTCAAGAGTGAGCCCCCATCTTCTAACTATACTCATTTCTTTTTCACATCCCCTTTTGGAAATATCAATTATCATATGCATTGTTATATAAATTTTGAACAAGATTTGTTGGATTAAGTGATTAAGATAAATTTTGAGAGGTACTATTTGCGTAGGTAGAGACAGAGGAACTACGAGAGTTTGACTTTGTAGTAAAGATAGGGTGGAGAAATGGATGAGAGGGAGTAGCGAGGCGCGTGCAAAGCGTGATTGAAAACTTATTAGAGGTGCAAATGACTTCAATTGTACTCAACGAAAGAGATCCTCGGGGGATGATATCAACTGCCTTCGTCAAAGTAAGTAATGACTTAATTTTCTTGTTCAGCAATGATACATTGGGCATGAACACACAGTAAATTGCACCCAGCTTTTGCATCACGAGTCTCGGCTTTGGTGGATCGTAACCGTTCATGTGATATTTCTGTCTTTGAATGTCAACTAGTCTAAAAACCGTGAGAGTCAATGAATCTAAATGAGAAAATTATGTTAATCTGATTGCAAGAAACCTTCTACTATAATGGTGCAAGAAAGGGTTATTCTGTGTTAAGTCGTGAGTTTAGTTCACTTATTGGTGTTAGATTACTATTCAACCTCACTGCTTAAGCTGATACGAAGTGGGCTAACAATAATTATATTTCTAACACACTTTCTTATGGGAAATGCCCCTTTTAGTTATGTCTCCTGATTGAACTCACGACCTCTTAGTTAATAAGGCTATGATAACATGTTAGATTATCATTCAACTTAAAAGCTTAGCTGATGGTAAGTGAGCCAAAAATAGTTATATTTCTAACTATTGATTTAGCGTGAGCTATAAATAACTTGCTTGGCTAAAAAAGAAAAAGAAAATGGTATTCTATGTTTTTAGGGCTGTTTTACACCGTCTAGTTTTTAACTTCAAAAGTTTAAAAAATGAATGACCTAGACATATCCAATGGTGTGTAACTTTGATAGCTACGCCATATGAGATAGGACGAATCAAATGTACATCTTGGATCACCAAAATTCCAAAAAATTAGGCCCTCTTTCCAAATTTTTGAATGCTTATCATACAACCAAATGTATAATTCCTCTCCGAGATTAGTTTTAAGTTTAGATACACTTTTCTTGGATAACTAAGATTGTTAGTTTTAGCTTAGAACCACTAATATTAGATTAATAAGATTGTTTAGTTTAAATCCACTAATCTCGGATTAGTAAAGATTGTTTGGACATGGCTTCCTTCGCTTATCCAACTTGAACTTGGAAGTTTGCAGTCTACTTACAGTAGATGGATATGAAATTCATATAGAAAAATAATTTCGAGAAATACACTTGTTTGCTGTGCTATGTGTCACATTCTTTTGGAACTTACAGTTTTTCTCCAATATTTTTCTTAGAACTTATTGAAGAAAATATGAGTTCCAATCAAAAGTGGCACATGACACTCGTTGAGTTATAAATCTTACTCGGCAAGCAAGTGACTTGCTTCGTAATCGTATTCATTTAGATATGCGCCCTTATCTAGATTGTTAATTACTCCTGGTATTTGTTCTTACAGGCTGTTCCAATCTTACAGCAGTCCCAACCAATAAATTTAAGATGCGAAGTCCCAACAAAAGAAGGTGCCGACGTCAATCCCACGTGCCTTATGATATGAATGGGAGGCCAAAGAAGAATGACAGTATAAGTATAGAAAAGCAAAAATAAAGGTTTGAAGAAGGGGCCCCCCTTATCCTAAGGCCCATCTGAAATCTGTACTCCATCAATCATATGCATATATTAATTGTGGGCAATCAATGAAAGATGAACCTATATACCGAAAGTGGGTCCCATGAAGTCAGATGAGGATACCATTGGTTCAACCATTTATTAGCGGCGGATTCAATGTCCACGCGGAGTACAGCCAGGGTGGAAAGTTTCGTAGTGTTATCATTTTCAGACAAACTTAGGTCTACAAGGGGCCCGACCTTATGGTAAGAAACCTTGAGGTACCCCACTTTTGCATCATGGTCTCACCATTGGTTAGTCCTGTCCGTTCATCTGATTTCCCCCACGTCAGATACTTACTAGTTCTAAATCACGCCTATTGGACAACTCTAGCATCCAAAGAAGCCCACCCTTGTTTACAAAATGTTTCTAACCGTTCATGTTCAATGTAAGAAAAATCAGATAAACTAATTGGATTTTTTTTTGTTCTTATTTTTTACTTGTTTCCATTGCGATGAGTTCAGTAGGTTAAGAGTGAGACTGGGATGTCTGAAGAGGAGCTTCAAGGCCTTGTTATGGATGAAGCTAGGAAGGTTGGCCTGACGCCTTGACCTGGTAAAATTTGGTCACTCATTGATCATATGTATTTATGTTCTTTCCTGCAAATTAAGGACAATGATAATCATCCGATGGTAATATCTTAGTACGATCAGGCGTACACATGCAATATAATCGGCTGTACTTACTGTTGATCATAACAGTTCGTCTGATAAGTTATTGCATCGGATCTCCAGTGCAAGTTGTATTCGTCATCTCACATGGGAAATGTTTGAGACCCCACCATGGATTTTCACTTTCCATAAGGAACATACGTACCCAAGTGGATGGCTGCTCTGGCCAGCTAGTTCACAGGATTTTCCTGCACCACCTGCTTCTACTTTTGTCCTTATAGTTATTGGGACGCATTGATCAATCAGTTCTAACCAGCTGAGAGAAGTATATAAGATATCTAGCTTTCTAGGTTATTCTGTGATGGTGGCCGGATGCCTGAAATCGTCCTCTGGAAAAACATCAGATAGAGGTCTATATGTAGCGCTACTTGGTTAATGGTGAAAGTTCCGGTCGACGATGGGAAATTCCAAGCCATATTTGCTTTCTAGGTAATTCTGTGATGGTGGCCGGATGCCTGAAATCGTCCACTGGAAAAACATCAGACAGAGGTCTGCATGTAGCCCACTTGTTTAATGGTGAAAGTTCCGGTCGATAATGGAAAATTCCAAGCCATATTTGTGGTCATCAAGTATTTGTTTTTTCTATCATCTCTTGCGTACACGTGCCTTCTGCCATGGATAGTTGTTGTGCAACCTATGACCAAGGCCAACAGGCCTTAAGAAACGCCCTTTTTAGTTCATAGAGAATTAGAGATGGCCTGAGCGATTTTGGTTCACTATTGAAGATTTTTGAAGAAAGGCTTATTTCTAGAAGGCTTAGATTCTAGAACTATCCTTGTAAATATCTAGAATCTATAATGCGTTAGACTTTAGATGTTTTGTAGGAATATTCTAGTGGATGATCTGGATCATACACCTGTAATGATCCTAACTCTCCATTGGGTAGGTGGAAAGTGAGTGAGCACCTATAAATAGAGAAGTTGCCTCGTTTGTAAGACATCTCAGAATTCAGCCAAGAGTTGTATCTTCAAAGCAATAAAGTTAGAGTTCTCTTTCTAAATTTCCTTCATTTGTTCTTTTCCTTTGAGATTTTAGTTAGGCTTACTTGATTTATGTAGAGTAAGAAGTCAAGCTAAGTGCCGCATGAGAGTCTGAGAAACTAAGCCCGTAATTCTTTGCTAGTATAGATAAAAGAATTGGTGCAATTGCTTTTGGTTACAAATAGCTAGCCGTTGAAGTTACAAAAGTTGAGAAGGAACAACAACACTTGGTGTGCTTCTATATACTTGTAGGACATTTTTGTGTTGGTTTCCACTAATCTATTAGTTTAAGAAAGTAGTCAAGTGGACAATTGATTTGTCTTTCTCAACCATACTACCACAACGTTTAGAGTCAAACTTATGCGACCCAATTGAGAAGAATTATATGAGGGGTTTAAAAGGCTTATAGGGCACTTCTTTGTCTACTGTGAGGAAACGATAGGCAACAAACAATGGTGTTAATGTCACCGACATCAGCAACGCGTGTCTGGCACTAATAACAGCAACACCAGGAAAGGAAAAAGAAGAGAATCGTCATTGCTAAGAGGAAGGGTAGTTTACTATCATTGCAACAAAATAATTTAAATACATATGGACCTGCTTTCTCTATGTTCTGTTTCTCTTGATAATTCATTCTCATAATTCGGAGGAGGAAAAATTGAAAAACCATTTTGGGTGTAGGACGCAGTTCTGCCATTTTCAGTTTGTTTATTTTTTGTTTGTTTATTTTCCTTTTGAATGGTGCAGTTTTAGTCTTTGTCATAGCTACAGAGTTCGGACGGAGCACTCACTTGGCATGGCGTAAATCTTTTTGAGAGAGACAGAGAGAGGGTAGGAATTTAATTTTTGTAAGCCCTTTTGTTGTTTGTTGTGGAACAAAAACAATGGAGTAGCAAGAAGTCCGTGTCGAGGTCTTCTTCCTCAAAAGTAGGAGCAATCATTCTCGGTGATTTATTAGATGGCTCATAGCTTAGATTTTTGCATGAAACTAGTTAAAAAGCCTCCACTTGCTCAGTCCACAAAGTTCTTTTTTTTATGGTGTAAATATTATTAAAAATATAAATAGATCGAGGAGATCTGAACTACCAGATAGAGAATTCACGGCCATTCAAAGACAATGTAAGAGCACATCCTTACGCAAAAGGAAAGCATCGTTCATTACCATTTGGGTAAGTTTCTTTATGCATACAAACAAGATAAAAAGAGGGCAAGCTTTTACATTGCATTGTGTGAGCTAAAAGGCCTTCTAGTGTAGTAGTGCGTCACGGTTTGGAGGCTTCTGTCTCTCTGTCCCTGTGTGGTGTGTGTGTGTGTGTGTGTGTGTGTGTGTGTGTGTGAGAGAGAGAGAGAGAGAGAGAGAGAGAGAGAGAGAGAGAGAGAGAGAGAGAGAGAGAGAGAGGGAGACGTTTGAAAAATAAGAAAACAGGTTATTCTATTGCAGTTTGATCCAGTTACACGTTGCTAGGATAGCAAAAAAAAATTCTTTTCTTTTTTTAGTGGAAATAAATAGGAAAATTCCAAATTTTTTAATCCCTTAGATTCTGTAAGCCAATCATTTCATTGTTAAGAAAGCTTCAATTTGAGGTTAGTTCGGTGATGTCGACCCTTTTTTGAGCTGGAGGCAAAGTTTCAAACTTGATTCATACACAATGCAAAATAAGACTAGGTTTTGCAGGTGGAAAGCATATCCTCAAAGTGATGATGATGTCCTTAGAAGCACGCACTCATCTGAACTGAAGCGTCAATTACTAAAAGGCTGTCTTGGTTATAATACACGGTGATCTATAACTATGATCTTCCATTATCGATCTAACCAGGATCCATTTGGGGCGAGTTTCGTATAACAGTGTCATATCTATGGCACGTCATGATTTACGTTAAATACCTAGACTATTCACAAACAGTTATTAAAATTGCATGTGTTAGGAAATATAAATATTGTTGGCCAACTTCTGATGCTTTTAGGTAAACGGCAATCCAACATGTGCACACAGGAGACCATACTATTATTGCCACAAGTTTCGTTCGAATATTAGTAGAAGTCGAGCGAAGGACCTACTAAAGCAGGCAGCAGCGGCAGCGAAGGAGCCTTTCTCATGTAGGTTGAGGATTAGAGGCTGCTCTGTAACATCTACGGCATGCTATAATATTATCTGTAATAAGACCAGACAAATGACAACTAGTTACCAGCATTATGGCACACATGGGACTATGTTACCGTACAAGCATTTCACAAACCGAAGAACACAAGGGCCGTATCTGACGTATGTTTCTTTCAACCCTCGCTAGGAGTCGAGCCAAGGAGTAAAGGTGGTACAATAACTCAAGGGTCAGGGCTTCGAGATGCATGCTCATGTGTGTGTTTTCAGCATTCAAAGAAAAATGTAGAGCTAGGGATTTCTTTGGTAGCGGTGCAAGGAGCCTATCACAGGTTTGAGGCTCCTGGTGGGGGCGTGTATCCGACTTTCCGAAGAAAAAGGAATGGCAACTATTACTGGAACATAGAACAAAGCTTGGGGAACAGGAGCATGTAATGGATGCAATTCATTCCACGTTTAATGACCAAAAGTACATTTTTCTACAGCCTTACAATGTCTAATAAGCAAGAACATTTTAGCTACGAGATACGCAATTTGAGGAAGTCAGATGATTGGGCTGGATCAGCCACAGTGAGGCCCATTACGGAAAAGTGGGTTGGATAGTGCTGGCTTGTACTTTTGCTTACCTGTGTTTTGTTGAGAAAAATAATTCATGAAGTACAGTTGAAAAATGCCCCAAAGAAAGATTATGCCCATTTTGAGCATATAAATCTTTAAAAGAGCAGTCCCAATGCATGAAGCTCCCTTATATGTGGGATCTGGGGAAAGGGAGCCTTGGCACAATGGGACCTTAGCATAAAAATACTTGTGATTTGATAAAGAGCATGGATTTTAACAAAAACAAACATTTCTTCAAAAGCATCCAGATAATGGTCCAAATTGCTCAATAAAATGCTTAGCTGAAGGATAATATTTTGAATAAAAGTTTAATTTTAAAAATTTCCTATTCTAAGCCATACCATTCTAGTTGAAACAAAAAGATCGTGGCCAATCAGCACTGACACCCCACATCTATAATCAGAAAACTGTAGTGTTTGTTTCTTTCTTAACAAAGAATACTGAGAAGACACGTAAAAGAAACTATGGAAACAGCAAGCAATAGACATAAAAGGAAACGGATTCTTGGGTTCCAAATTTAGGAACAGGGCCACCTTCTCTCGTCCTCTAAGCCCTTCAAAACACTGATTACTTTGGTCAAAACTTCAGCAGGTTGATTACTGTCAACATTAACTATCCATGCGAGAAACTTGAGCTTATTCTTTACACCCTCATCATTTGAGAAGACGTCATCGATCCATTCATCATCTTCCCATTCAAACTCATTGAGCACCCTAATATCGTATGTTCCGGCTTCAGATTTGGAATCAGAGTCGACGTCCGAAGGCTCCGTTTCTGTTGTAAAATGCATTTCCAAAGCCTCCAAATGATGCTGGTTGGGAGATTTAATTGAATGGCTAGAAGAGTCTAACACCTCTACATACATTTCCACACTTTCCTGAAAATTGCAAGCCATAAATCAATAAATCACATATGAGATATAGTAGGCAAAAGCAAGGCGTTAATTAGAAGAGGAATTAAGTGAATGGGCTAAGATAAGCCCATGAAAGGAGGATTTAATTACGCCAGTTATACAAGGAAATGGGCGTTATATTGGAGAATGGATTCCAGTCTCTAATTTCAATTCCTAAACCTGATAATTACAGAAGCATGGGTAGTTACAAATTAGATGGAGCCGATCTTATAAAGACACATTGAATATAGAGAGGAATGACCCGTGATTCTTACCGTTTCAATTCAGTTTGTAGCATTTTTGAAATCCGAACACCCTTTTTGCTGTGCTCGTCTTACTAGTCTATTGTATCAGATAAAGGGCTTGGCAGATCCGATCTTATGGCTGCATGCATCACCAGAACAAATGCCACTAGGTTACGAGCTTTGTGATGATGACGCTTCCATGGAAACGCATGGTTGCCCTATGTTTGTCAAAAATGAATGGATGGTCTAGTTATTAAGATAATGACCTAGCATCAAACTTTTTTGCCTGCCCTGCCTGTGCATTTCCATGAATCAAATCCATCTAACTAAGAGGAATGCTGCTGTAGGGCTTCAACTCATGGTAAATTACGGTAAGGCACCCAACGCTTATATTATTCGTCACACATTTTGTTGATCTGGCTCTTCATCTGATTCCTCCCCCTTTGGGTATCTAGAAGGGCAAAATGACGCAGAAAAGATGTACTTCTATCATATGAGACGAATGTTTTTCTTTTAATCTCAAAAAAGCAAAACGAAGAGTGCAACCGAGGACTTGAGAAATGAGGCACAAACAACCATAGGTCAACAATATCATTCATTGATGTTCCTTAGATCACATAGGAACGGCGCGTTCTTACTAAAATAATGAACCCTGCTGTAATTAGGGAAGAAAGCATAAATTGGTTGGTGAACTTAGAGATTTGACTACTGATTTGGAAATGAATGGATAACTCCCGTAAATGAACCCAATTAGAAATCCAAGGGCAGTGAACATGGAATTGTACCATAAAAAGGTTTCTAGTGTAATTAGCATGCACCTAAACGCCGTGTTGAGAGCACAATAAATGGCACACACGGATATCTAGCAAGCATAGAGAAGAATATAGAAAGCAGTACTTAGAAGAATTTTCACAAAATGCGAAAGGAAATGGAGAGAAATCCACGTTACTGACATCTGTCGCGTGGCGAGGCCGAGGATGGAGGTAGAAAAAAGATACGTACTATGCTGGGTCTACGTCTCTAAGTTGCCTAGTCTTTGTTTGCTTGAACGACCCTACTGCTCCTTCATTACCCATTAAGAAGTTATAGTTTGACATTATACAGCCTCCAATGAAAATGATGCAGCCACTTCATTTTTTTATTTTTTTTAACCTTATATCAAGAAATATCAAATAATATTCCACATGTGACATGCCTAATCTAATGGTTAGGATCATTCACTCATGGTAACTGTTAGGCAAAACCATCTTGTAGCAACCGCCGTATACAATCATTGGGCCTCGGCTGGGCCATTAAAAGCGACTCTCTAGTGTTTGATTCCATGTAAACCACCAACGAAAGGAATGCCTGTTACTTTTCTGTTCAACGGTGAGTGCATTAGAAACACCACCGCCTATTGGTTGTTCAACAAGGCACTTAACCAACTGGGCTAACTGCTCGAACTCAATGGAAGAAGTTCACTGGCCAGCCTACTTTCATTGGTATACAAAAGGTGATAAACCCATCTTGAGTAATAAGAGAAGACTAATGACCTAAAATACAAAATAAAGATCAATTTCCTTGTTCCTACAGCAAAACACTCAGACAGTGCAAGTCTGCAGGCAATATAGGTAGAAGCACCAATACTTCAGACAGTAATAAGGGCTAATACCCAACAAGAATCCAAACACACAGAATAAGGATTCAACAAACAGTAGTTTATAAAGAAGAATCCTCAGGTACAAAAATACCAAGAATATTCGGATTAAAAAGCCTACACAAGCAAAATCAAGCGAGAATTACCTGAGACTGCTCCCGAGTAACTTCCATCCCACCAACAACTCTCCGGACCACTCCTTTCCTCTGCGTAGGAATCTTGAAATAGACTGATTTGTTGAACGGTTGTGTTCAGTCTGACTGAGAGAGGGAGAGAGAGAGAGAAAGAGAGTAAGAGGTGATCGTACAAGGGTGAATTAGAAGGGGAATCCTGGAAGATCTTTTAGCTTCCATGTGGCATTTCCATGCATTGGTTTCTCCCTCTTTTCTAGCAAGCATGTACCAGATTTGCCTAATCTTCCATAGCCAGCTGCAACCACTCTATAGATGGGATGTCCCACATCCAAATCTAACAAACGAAGCATTTCATATGGTCACTAATTAACTCTAGTTCACGTAACATATCTGTGAGGATTCTCACAACGTCATTTTTCATTAATACTCGACTGGTGCGCGTGGTTTTCTTGTTTAGGAAACACAAGTGCAGTCAGTTTTTGATCAGCTATTGTAAGGTATATGCCCCACATCCGCAGGGCCCTTCTTGTCATGGAGGGAGCTACCTAGGGCCAAAGTAGGGCATGGCCCCTCCCCCAAGTTCACTCTAACCCCTACGCATATCGAGTCCTGGCTCCGCGGATGCTTCTTGTGTAGGGTACATCTAGCACAAGTAATTACAATGTTCCGATTGGAATATTCGGAAAATTCAGGAGACGTGTAGAAAGTACTCAAGAAAAATGCGTTTGTGAGGATATGAATTTGGCAGTTTAGGTTTAGTTTTGGTAAATCTGCGTCAAACTCAGAAACTAATGAATTTTCCGGATTAAATCAGGGCATAAAAAAGTACTCACTTTTTGAAGATAATTTCAATTATTTGGGACTTTCGTAATATGGTAGCGCACACGTAAACCTGATCATTCTAATTAACACCTTGTCTGACAATCTCAAGTGTCCAGCGGAAACGAGTTTCACCCGTTTGATTATGGTGGGTTCATCTGATCTAGGGTATTACGCTCGTTGCGACTATATATCGTCCGATGGTTAGTATCAGCGTTATATATCATGGATTGAGGACCAAATGCCCGGTCGAATCAATTTTTGGTCTCTTACCGAACTCACAAGTTGCCAGGTCGTTCAGTGCATATAAAAAAAAGAGGAGCAATTATTTTACAAAAATAATTTATGCTAAAAATTTTTTTTTTGGTTTTTTTCACTAGAGCAAAGAATTACAAAACAAATTACTTACACCCAAACGGCAACTCAATATATATATATATATATAAGCAAGAGAAGAGCCGAGTTGTTTGCTACCTTTCTGTGCTAAGCATTGGTAGGCTAAAAAACTGAAGTGTTTAGCATTTACTTAAAAGATTCATCAGACACCACGAGGCCTGCATGTACTCTGGCCGACATCCATATCCATTGCAAAATCCTCATAATCTTTTCCTTTTCTTGATATAAATACCGTCCAGAGCACATCAATGGCCTCTAACCATCCAACGGCATAGAATTGGTACTACACCTATCCGTAAGACACCTTGCCATGTGAATGATTGGGATCATTGCAGGATTGAAATTCAGCTTGTGCATTTGCCCACTCATATTTTCAAAATGTGTCTGTCCATCAATGCACCTGCGTAAGGCTACACGTCTACCAAGAGCCTGAGTGTCACGTCGCCAAATCACACATCAGAGAAGACCTGCGAGCATCTATGGCCCGCCATCTTCGGCCTCGTCCTCGTCCTCGTCCTCGTAATGGCTCTCGCATTCGACTTGGTTCATGCGCGCGTGCCTGTCCGCAGTTAGGCAATAAGTGAGCCGTAGAGACAGCGTTTACCGGGAGGCGAGACGGCTGTTACTTCGAATGACGTGGATATGCACCACTTCGGTTGGGTTGACACTTCGGTGCGGACCCAGCTGCGTATACCTTCGATATTTCTATCAATCAGCCGGGGTTAGTAAGAGCTGTGGTCAAACCAAGGAGCTAGTTACATAAAGCAAGCGCACAGTGGAGCCCACTTGTTTTACAATCGAATCTATCGATCCTGTTCACTTGCTACTTTGCAATCCATTTATTATGGATTAGATTTTGAAGCACAACTCCTCTTTTTAGTGGACACCATTGTCTAAGGTTTGGATTTTCCAACGTGAGCCTGGTTAGAGTTAATGTGTCCTGAAAGAGTGGAATGGTGTGGCCCCGAATAGCATGGAGATGTCAAACACCCTAATGGCCTATTCCGAGGGCGTGATTATGTAGGTACTTTTTTTGAACCGTGACTTCGTTAGACGAAGGCTCAGACACACCTTTGAGCGGATTCCAACTCGTGACTTGCATAATTAAGATCACGCTTGCGTCGCTGTGCCACACTCACCCGTGATTATGTTTGTTGATCGAACTAGCATGCGAAATGTGTGGCTGCGGCTCATTGCGATAGACCCAGTGATCACTTGACGAAACCAATATCAAGTTCTACTCTAAGAGCTACCACTCTAACGATGGACTTCTACTTTGTACATGCGGAATCAGGCATGTGTACATTAGTGATTGCACAGTGATCAAAGGCGTTCATCTATCCCCTGTTGGCCCATTTCTTTGAAATCATAATTCCTAGGCATGAGATTTTCCCTTCTTTCTTTGTGCATTGGTTGGAACAATTTCAATCCATCTTATGAGAGATTTGCAGGTGATGCTCATAGGCAGTAGGATATTTGGAGTAACATCCAGCATCACTCGGGATTACTTGCTATATGGAGCTAAAGGTACAAGAACTTTGTTCATAGGGTCCCTAGATTTGCCACGCCGTGGAAAATCTAGAAATTACAAGCTGAGTCCTAGAAATTGCAAGCTTAATTAATATGAAAATGTATTGGCTTATTGCAGGTTTAGGGCTTAGACTGTTTCTTGTATGACACGTTGGGGCCAATCTAAGATTGGGCGACTTGATTAATGGTTTGGATCACCAAATGTACTATGTTTTACTTTGGATAGTATGAGATGACTAAAGTATGAGTGGGACCTACTTATGCCATAATCTAAACCATTGATCATCCTCTCTCTCTCTCTCTCTCTCTCTCTCTCTCTCTCTCTCTCTCTCTCTCTCTCTCTCTCTCTCTCTCTCTCTCTCTCTCTCTCTCTCTCTCTCTAAGCCTAAGGTGGTGATGGCAACATTCTAAAACTTTGAGTGACTAATATTGGAAGTGAAAGACATTATTTATGGGCCTTACAACGGTTAACCGGCAAACTTCACTTTGGACGTAACTAGACAACGATAATAATGAGATGGCCCAAACAAGTACCTGAATTCCCTTAGTGCGTGCATTCGATTCCTAAACTAAGAGACCATAATACCCTTGATTTCTATATTCAGCCACAAGCGAGTGGACTTAGTTTAGTACGTGTTTTGAAGCAGGTTGGGTGACGTAAGTAGGTCGAATTACATCTTTATTTTGTCATGATAATACGAAGTAGGGAAAGATTTGTCCATGTATCCTTAGTGATTACTCAATGGGCTGCTCTTTTTGCCTTATCTTACGTAGCATTTCTTTAAAAATTTGTTCCAAAGTGTCTTTCGGTACACAACCTTCCCCTCACACATTTATTAGCCATCACTCCAGGAATCTGAACTGGTTTGGGAAGGTAAGTTTCAAAAGCTCCTAAAGAGATGAATTTCTGACCTTTACCTTTGAAAGGTGTAGCTCAGAGATAATAAAAGATCTGTTGAAGTACTGCTTGAAAATGTTCAACTTTTGGACATGTACATATACTAACATAAACAATTAACATCGCCAAGAGAGATCTGAGAATGACATGGAAATGCATGGGAGCATATCAATATTTCTATTTGTTTTAAGCTAGCTCTCTTGAACTCAAATTTGTCAAGAGGAAAACAGGTGAGAAAAAGAGAAAGAAAAGACGATCTAAAAGAACAAAACAAAACAAAAACACCGTCTTTATATCATCTAAAAACTGCGTCCGATGTATCTGCAAGCGTAATTCGGCGGTACAGGAAGGTGACCGATATGAGGCTCCCCCTGGAAAAGTTTGCCATTCACTTCTAGTTCTAAAATACATTTATCTTTGATTATTTTTTTACAATGACAAATCATTATGCACCTTGCCAAGAATCATGCGCCTTTCCTCGTTATGCTTGGCCGAATATTTGAGGTCTCTTGTTGGGGAGATTTCCAGTAGACTTAAGAATTAGGATAACAGGTTACTATATAGTATCTTTTGTAATTCATCATTGTACCCGAAAAAAGAATTATTATACATTTTATAAACTTGTTATGTGAGGTATCACTATGTATACGAATGTTAATTTACAATGTTGTTGTTGGTTGCAAGGCCCCAAGAAATGATGAGATCCCAGCGGCATGGTGGGAGGACCTTAAAAGAGGAAAAGAGAGCAATTGGAGACAAAGATGCTCAACTTTACACCCGCTTGAGATAGAATATAGACAAGGCACCACTTTCTTTCTTTACCTTCTGCGGGTTTTCGGGCATATAAAAGGACGTTGCACCTTGGCTTGCATGGATGTCGCCACTACTTGCCTCTTCTTAAGGCTTGATCTCTTCTGTCTTACTATGGCTCCATGAGTTTCGCTTTGCTTGAATACTATGAAGAAAAGGATTCGGACAGTATGCTAATTTCTTAACTCTTTGAATTTGTATCTGTTTTTAAGTTCTAAGCTTTTAGTGTGCCTCCAAGTCACTGGTACATGTTTTACTTGTATATGATTTTACTAATTAAGTACATAAATTAGTGTTAGTTTATGTGTATGTCTTAGAGTCTGGACAATGTAAGTTAGATTATATATGCCTTCCTATGCATTTGCGCTGGCTATTGTAGTTGACTTGTTATATGGTGGATGCACATATTTTCACTTGAAAAATACTAACACGCAAGAGTACAAACGGAACCTACATGTCGATGATCAAAACCATTTGTTAGTAGGTCATGATATGGGTGAGTAATATCTAGAAATTGTCATCTGCTCCATGATTCTGTAACTTCAATAAACGAAGGGTTTATTGATCAATGAATGTAAATAATTGCTTCTTTTATTTTCCCTACCAGATAGATGGTCTGGATCATTGAGAAGATTGATTCTACTTGTACTGTTGTTGGCTCAGTTCTCCAAGTGAAAATATATTTGAGATCCTAATAAGGTTTCTTTGCGTGTTAATGGATTCTTAGGATATGGATCAATGTGCTTACCGTCCCAAAGTCGCATCTCGTCGGTTGGAAAACATCCAAGAGGAGGCCCCCAATGAACTGGCTCCCAACATCTGCAGCTGCTTCGGAAACTCCAGGTCGTGGATCCTCTCGGCAGTGGAGCTTTCCAGAGCACTTAGCGACGAGTTTCTTCAGTACAGCAGCATCACCAGTTCTCCTTCCTGCTCTCTATATATGAAAACTTGTGATGCAAACTTTAAATCTGTAAGATTTTCCAGTTGTGTTGGTCTAGGTGTTTCAACTTCTTGGTTATTCAGGGTCCTTTCGTAAGTATAAGATTAAGTCTTTAAGAACCAATTTCGCATAAACTACGAAGAAGGTGACATTTACCTTCATGATGCAGAACCAACAGCTACATCAACAATTAATTAGCTACTGCTGCTGCTTCTGAGTCATTTGGCTGTAGTCCTCACACATCTACTAAAGAAATGGAAGATCTGAAGGAATACTAATTTGTTACACTTCTGAAACGCACATCACACATTATTTTAGAAATAAAATGACTACAATATCCTCTTGCATTCCATGGTTTATATCCAAGCACACTATTTTCGTCATTTTAGTCTCAAGTTTGCTTTCCCGCTATGATGTGAAATACTTCAGCTAATTGTTAATGCTTATGTAGGAATCTTGTTAAGTTACTATTGGGTAGACTTTGACAAGATGATGGCTCATAAATTAATGGTCCTGATCTCTACCATGAAAAGCTCTTCATGATCTCTTATAATAAATCTCTTATGTTTACTATACTGATGATAATTTAGGAACGAAAGCAATTTATTATTAGGGTTAAAGACTTAGAATCCAGCCTTACACTTCATAGTCAAAATTGAAAATGATAAATGATTGCATCTCTAATAATACTGATCTAAACAGCCTCGCTTAAGAAGTCTAAGAATTCATATATCATATATATAGACCTACATTAACCCTGCTAATCATAAACACTTGCTGTGCAGGGATGGGTTTTGCTTCATCAAACATTTGATCCAGGCTTTCTATCAAGCAGCGGCATTTGTTGGAAATGGGGTATTTCCATCCCTAAACTCCATTTTCTTTTAAACTTATCGCATTGGTTATTGCAGTTACTGCTACTGAGAATAAGTTAGGGAGAGCGAGAGAGCGAGGGAGGGGCCAGGTTTAGACAATAATTCTTTATCCTCCTTTACTTTTGAATTGCACTCTTATCTGTTGACTTGTTGTCAGCTCGACAAGGGTGCAGTAAGAGGAAGGATGGCAGGCAAATGGTTGAAAGATCAGAAAGGAAGCAAGAAAGAGGATACTCGAACCCACTATACCCAATTACATGAAGCCATGTCAGTTGCCGGAGTCGCTAAGGCCATCGCTGCCATTGCAGCAGCAACTGCTATGTCATTGGAAATGTCAGCCGACAAGGAAAATACTCGACCAAAAACATAGGGCGGCCATCGCGTCAGCCGCCGCTCTGGTAGCATCCCATTGTGTTGAGATCTCCGTGGAAATGGGTGCTGACCATGATCAAATCTTAGATGTCCTGATACCGCTGCTAACGTGAAGACCACTGGAGATATAATGACACTAACAGCTTTGGCAGCAACCGGTCTCTCTCTCTCTATCTCTACCGAGACCATCTTGTACCTCAGTTGGTTAGTTTGGTCTCTTGTGAGTACGGATATCTTGCCAGGAACTGACTTATCTAGAGGATAAAAGGGGCCCTAAGTCAAGACGGAATTCGTTCCTAGAATCCAATTCTGTCTTGACTGACTCCATTGACAATCCACTGAGGAAAGCCAAATAAAAAAGACTTCAGATTCCATGTAGAATCCATGACTCGTGGAATTTAAATATCTTGGATTCAACGGATTATTTCATGAAACAGTGGATGCTGAGTCCACTATGGAATTCAATTCCATCTTAACTGATGGCTCCACATTGAAAGAAAAGAAGTATTTTCAATAACTGCAGGTGCATGAGCTGATGGGTTTCTTAGCATTTCTATTGTACCTTTACTTGCATGCAGCTTTACGAGGAGCTACAGCTCAAAGGGCCCGGCTTCAAAAGAGAATGCGAGCAGCAACTGTGCTTGCTTCTACTGAAGAAGAGAGTGGGAATCAATCAGATGTCTGCTCCGCCTTAAATTTTGTCTCTGAAGGAGAGATCTTCTCAAACGCACACGTAAAGGTATGGTCTCTCACTCAAAGCGCAAGGATATCCCTGAAGGGGCTGTTAATCAGATCTTATTCACCACAGAATTCAAGTCCGTCTTGACTAACCCCATTGGCACCATTTTCGCATCCGGAAACAACCCATGACAGGTGGAATCTAATATGGTGAATTGAAAAATGCATTCCATGGAAGGGTGAAAACCATGGAATCCACCTTAGAGAATTCAAAACCATCTTGACTGAAGGCCCCTTAAAGCATGATTTCGGCTGGAATCTAACACTAAATTGAGCTGTAAAACATCCATAGACATCTTAATTGATACCACAATCGAGTATAGTTAGCTATTACGCACTTTGAAGTAAGCAACTTGCTCTTAAGTTGATAATAACATGTGATTTGATATTAATCATGGCTGTGACGTCATTGTTTCGAAGCAGGTTTTCTGCACTGGAAGCAAGTATCTTTCTACATAAACTCAAATTGGAAGGTAAAACTTACTCATACTCTCTATAGGAAGCCTGATTGCAATGTATGCATATACCGATAAACCAAGGCTAGCTGTTTCTGAACAGGGCGTTGCTACTATGAGCAATTCGTTGCATGTGGCTGTTGAAATGAAAAGAAAACACATGGCAGGAACATTTGTTGCGAAGAAAAAGAGTCAGCACCATGCTGCTTACACAGCTTAATGCCTTGCGACATTTTCAGAGGCACATCGTCTGAAAACAAAAGATTCTACGCTTTCAGGAGTGGTCTCTAGTGTCTGAGGCGATGTTGTGGCTTGGCCTGGCAGGGACAAAGAAGAAGGCAACGAGACAAAAGCCTACTTGCAATCAGAACGGCGTAAAGGATGGTTGAATTCGAAATGAATTTGATAAACAGATGTGGATTGAAGACATCCGGCATATGCTACGCTGTTGTGCTAACACCAGTAAAAGACCTCCACCATAAATATCCACGTTCGTGGAATCGTACATAGGGGAGATAGCTTGCCTTGGATTGAAACCAAATTAGATTAGAGAAATAATATCTTAACATCACCTTTAGAAGCATTCCCCCATCTCCCAACAAGCAATCCTGAACCTCACAGGCCATTCCACCAATCAAGTTTGTTGATCTGGTTGCGGGCACAAGCTCAACCAATTATCATTGTTTCATCTGCAAGGCTTCTCTTAAGTACACATTAAGAGAAGCCAAATTGGTGGTGTTCATTGAAGCAATCAAGGAGTGTCCTTCACCACGTGGAAATGGCATTTGAGGTCAACGGTGCAGAAAATGCATTGTGGCAGGGCAGAAATTGATCATCAGAAGTTTGGTCCCTACAATGGCATGGCTTAGTACAAAAAGTTTAAGTTTAACACGTCAAATATTGCGAGCTCCTGAATCCGAATCCGTGGGATCTTGAGAGAGTTGATCGTTATGAGTGTTACAATGAAACAAACCAACTTTTCAGTCTACCCCGTTGTTCTGTATATTTGAATGCCTTACCCATTAAGATTATAACCGCTCTCTCCACATGTTGCAAACTAAAACGGAGCTCGGGACTAAACTATATTTTGATTTGATTGAATAATGAACAAACAGAGGAAAATGATCTCATGTACCTCCAGTAATGTAGCCCCATACAAAAGATGCTTATTGCTACTGTTACTATGGCATGGAAATGGCCTATCTACAAGGTGATATGTTTTCTCTCGCGGTGCTTTTCAAAGATCCAATTCAATGAAAGGCCAGATTTAGGTGGCAAAATGATTGGGAAGCTTGGTGCTGACGTGGTTGATGGGATGCTTGGTATGTACTCCCAGATCGTTAATCACTCCAACTCCTTCCCAAAGTCTATATTGTCAACAAATACCTGCGAGAAGAAAAGCGAGAACCATAGCATGTGATCATCCCCCCTAGGTTTAACATGGGAAGATAGTAATCATTACACTTGTTTCAGCATAAAAAACGCCAAGGAAAAGCCAGACCAAAATATCTAGGATGGTAAATATCTCAAATAAAAGCTTTCCCAAAAAATTACTGGGCAAGAATCTTGATTTTGGTTTTTCATTATTATATGCATCTGATGCCCAATGGATTAGTTCATAGAAGGATTAGAACCACGAGAGAGTCACTCTTCCACCAGGAAAATGCTCATAGCTCTTATTTCTTCTCTCTTCATTGCTATGGCTCCCATTTCAAAGAGATAGTAAGTTTTTCATGGCCTCACCAAGTCAAATAATTCATTTACAAATTGTTTGCACCAGTTGATCGATGGCTGATTCAATGCCTCTTTCTCATGGAATAAATAATTAAAGTGCATGACCTATTCCCTCGAGTTAAACTAATCAGCGCATCTTTTTATCCGTTACTTATTGAATGCCTAATGACAACCTGCATGGCAGGCCGATTTAAGTAGTGTCTGTACACCAGCGTCAGTTGACGCATCCATTGAGACAGGTGCTTACCTGGAGGTTTGGTCAAGTAAACAAAGATATAGTTCCCAGTAACATTGCTATTTCGATATCCTTCTTCAAGATAGATTTTGGAAAAGGAATCAGCATCAAGTGTCTCATCTTGCCTTAAGATGGCCGTAAGATTTCACAGTTTCAATCATTAAACTAACTAGCAAAATAATTAAAAGATCCCCAGGAACATCTCCTAATTGACAACAGCAGAGGCATGAAAATATACAAGTTAATGTTTAGCAGACATACCGATTTCCAGCCATCAGGATCCAAGCATGCAGTAATCTTGGTGTTGATACCAGGTAAAGGCCCAGGTTCCCGGGTGATAGTTCCCCCATATAGTTTAATTGCTTCAGCAGTTTTATAGACATCATCAGTGCCTATGGCAATCTGGAAGAAGAATCATTTACATAAGTACTGATAAAAACAAGAGCAACAGGATGCAGAAATTTTTTTTATTGAAGAATGAGAATAAGATACTCTGAATAAACAGTGACAGAGTGGGAAAAAAGAAAAAGTAACAGATGTTAAGAGGTTTACAACATTACAGAATTCAATCAACAAGAATGCTGCTAGGACTTTCTGGACAACAGATTTCAGAACAAATAACTCCTTACCTGTGCGTAACCATTTCCTTTGTCATATTCTTTAACCCCATAGTTGTATGTCAATTCAAGCACCGTATTCTGATCTTCAGGACCATAGCCCATCATAGCTATTGTATACTGAAAATTAGCAAAAACTAAATATCAATCACAGAAATAGGCAAAACATACAGCATTTGATAACTTACCCAACATTTTAAATGAAATGCAAAATCAGCAAAGGTGATATAAATTACATATAAATTTAGGCAACTAAAGCAAATGAAAACTTTCCAGATTCATAGCAAAGAAAGCTATAATGAGATATATTTCTTAACAAGATGCTGACTCATCTGAATGTTCTTCTTTCCACTTTGTAGAACTTGCAAAAGATTGGGCATAAGAGTTCATGGCTAATCAATTGGAACTTCAAGGAATTGTGCTTTCTATACTATAAATAACGCATGCATACAAGAAGAATGATAAGTGTCTAGGCAGAATAACAAAATAAATGTTATTTGGAAGGTCCATAAAGCAGGCAACTAACTGCAACCAAATAGTTTATTGCATGTGAGTAGGAACCACAAATAGGACCAATAAATCTGCAGACATATTTTTGCTCTTCCAGACAATCTGGCCATATCTTTTCCACATATCACATGCACATACCTATCTACAAGTATGTGACATTCTAATACATTAATAGCTTGGACTTTGGAGTAAACATGCATCTCAATGTTCTCGTCTTCTATGCAAGCCTCAAAATATGGTCCTCTCATTCTTCTTAAAACTGACAATAGAAGTAAATATGCACCACAATTATCGTAGGACTTACATATACAAGTCAAATACAGAGTTTATGTCCACAAATGTGTGTCTATGATGAATACATGTGTCCGTGTACACAACAAATAAACATGCATGTGTCTCTATATGCAATATACATGAAAGACAAATGGGACAAATAATATTTAGTTGACAGGGCAACACATTAGTTACCTTGTATTCTGGATTATCTCGTTTACGAAGAAGCTCCATGCCGAAAGCCTTATGATAGAAAAGCATGATGGTGTTAGGACCTCAGACATTTGAATGAGAGAAAAGAGGAGCAAGCAACAAACAAGTTTGTTTGAATTCTGATGCACTAATGCATTCTTAAATCCAGTTCAGAACAATACTCACTTTCTCATAGAAATTAATAGAGCGATCAAGATCTCCTACCCGCAGCATTACTTGACACAATGGTTCTTGTGTAGTCGGCCTTTCCAAAAGCTCAAACTTATAACCATCAGGGTCCTCAATAAAAGCTATTATAGTACTGCCACCTTTGACAGGACCAGGTTCTCTGGTTACTTTTCCCCCCTTGACTTTTATAAGATCCACCACCTTGGAAACCTACGATGAGTAGGATAAAGAAAAATCAAGAACATAATTTGTTGTAAAATGCTAAGAAGTAGAAAACAATCACACAATGAACACAATGATGCAATGATGCAATGTGGTGCAGCAGTGTTCCTATGCCCACAGTAGAGCCTCATTAAAGATCGATATCACCAAGTAAGAATGAATGTATATTTTTGTTCAACTTCCTGTCGAAAACCCAATTTGTCAGTGCTAGATGCTCATATGAGTGCATGAAATGCTCATGATACCCCTATATGACAGCAAGGTCATTTTCTAGGGCCGTGGGCTCTGCTCATGGAGCTCAAAGCTGTCATTCTTTGCTACATACTACATAGGAGGTCAGAGAACCATTCATCTCTACACCGTTTAAACAGACAAGACTACTGACTGAAAGCCAATATGACATCAAACCAACTGTTTTAAATGCTTATATGGTTCACTTACAAAAGAAACAGTCCCAACACATGCTGCAATTTGTCAAAATTTTCCAAGCTCCCTACAAATAAACAAGCATACTTGCTGTTATTTGATCTAAAGAAGTTTCTCACCCGCTGCCACCAGTGTGTCAAGGACTCAAGGGCCAATATGAATCACATGTTTTGCCAAAAAATTCAATATCATGCCCTACTCATTACAGGTAGGTTTTAGGAGCAATTAGCAAGTGGAACTACCAATTTTACCAAATGAAAAAGGAGGAGGGTTTTGTGTCAGGTGCCAGCTAGCATGGAAGAAGTTGAAGATAATTTTGATTTTGTTATTCTTTTTTTCTTACTTGCAAATGAATATGCATTTGAATATTAGTTTGTATATAAGAAGAGAAGATAATGAAAATCATTTCCAGCTTCTTTAAAGTATGACAATCCTAACATGACATGAATCGAAAACTGACATTACTTCTAGATAAGGCATCTCCCATAAGCGATACGCTGCATTAGGTCCTAGGTGCAATGAAAAATGGGCAAGGGTTACTAGGTTGTTTCCCTAGAAGTGACGCTCTACATAGGATCCTGGGTATAGTGGAAAATGGGCAAGGGCTACTAGAGCATTCTCTCAGAAGTGACGTGCTGCATCAGAACCCATGTGCAGTGAAAAGTGGCAAAGGGTTCATACCATAGAAGTCGAGAACTGCAAGGGTAAATAGGCTATCTTAAGAGCATAAGATTCGTACCATCACATGGAATATAGGGACATCGACAGGTAAGAGTCTGGAGTTAGTAGATACGAAGAAACGTAGGAGAGTCAACATCGCTTGTATCCAAGAAACCAAATGGAAAGGGGCTAAAACTAGAGAAATCGATAGGGATAAACTTTGGTACGTAGGAGAGGATAAAAAGGGGCAGCTCCGGTGCACGAAGCTCCCGCCTATGCGGGGTCCGGGGAAGGGGCGGGCCACAATGGCCTAAAGTAAGCAGCCTTACCTTGCATTTTTGCAAGAGGCTGATTCCACGCCTTGAACCCGTGACCTCAAGGTCACATGACGACAACTTTTACCGTTGCGCCAAGGCTCCCCTTCTGTAGGAGAGGATAATAACAAAAATGACGTAAGAATAATAATGGACAAAGAATTAAAGGACAAAGTTGTGGATATTAAAAGAATTAGTGATAGAATTATAATAATAAAACTTATTCTAGGAAAGTAGATTATAAATATTATAAGTGCATACGCACCACAAGTAGGGTAAAAGATATAATCAAAAGACAATTTAGGGTAGATATGCAGGGAGTCATATGCAAGAAATTCCCAATAATGAAGAGATAGTTATAGGAGCAGACTTAAATAGCTATGTAAGAAAAGAAAAGAAAAGGAGGAATATGATAGAATACATGAAGGGTATGGTATAGGAGAATGAAATGAAATAGGAGAAACTATCCTTGATTTTACTTTGGCATATAACCTGGCCATTACAAATACATTCTTTAAGAAGCGGGATAGACACTTAATAACCTTTAAAAGTAGCCTCCACAAAAGTCAAATAGACTTTTTTCTACTTAGGAATACCGAAAGATCATTGTGTAAAGATTGTAAGGTGATACTTGGTAAGAGCTTAACCTCATAACATAGGTTAATGGTTATGAATATCTACATTAAAAGATGGAAGAAAGGAAATGAACTAAATAAGTATCCAAAAATTAAGTAGTGGAACTTAAAAGGAGAGAAAATAACCTCATTCACAAATAAGTTGGTGGTAGAAGGAAACTAGAACTATGAAACAGAAGTAAATACCACGTGTAGTAATATGGTTGAGTCCATTAAGAAAGTGGCAAAAGATGTCTTAAGAATATCTAAAGGTAAAAGACAATTAGTAAAGAAAACATGGTGATGGAGTGAAATAGTGCAAAAAGTTATTAAAGAAAAACATGTGTGTTTTAAAGCATGGCAGAAGATTAGAAATAATGAAAACTATGGACAATATCAGAGTGCTAAAAAAGTTGCTAAGGGAATAGTAATTGAGGCCAAAGTTAAGGCATATGATGACTGCTATAGTAGACTAAGATCAAGAGAAGGTTAGAAAATTTATAAGATTGGAGACTGAAGAATCTTAACATATAGATAAGAGGTTGGATTTTGGGAAAGAAAAATAACAAGATAATGAGTCATGCACAGAGAAATTACTGAATATAAAACATAGTTGAATATCTAGATCCATGTAACACTCATGCAAGGAAGGTGGGGCAACAAAGGAAATGGTGATAATATGAATACGTCCTAATTCATGTGCTTGCATGTCGCACGTGTCTCTAATAGGCATATCAGAAACCAGAACTACTTAAAAAAGGAGTGCTTGGTTTTGTATGGATAAACATTTTGGGAATTTGAATAATGGACATATCAACTTCATTACCAAAGCAAAATAACTTTGTCCTCAAAAACATTCTTATCTTGGAACATAATTGCTAGACTAGTAACTTATCAAGCACTTCAGTCAATCACTAGCAATTAGTGACAGTCAGTTTCTTAACAAATTTAACTAATATAAATCTTGTACGGCACTAGAAATTGTCATATTTCAAGGAGACATACATGTATGCAAACTGCAGGACAACGTTAATAACTAAGACGAGAAGGAAAAAATTGTGGATATTGAACACAAAGGTGGGCATATCATACAACAAATTGCACAGACTCTTTAGTCCGCACAATGAAGAAGTTTTATGGAAAGCATGTAAGTATTAAATGGTAAAATCTTACATCCTCAACTGCAATACCAAAGTGGCCAAAACCAGTCCCAATATCATACTTGTCCACTCCATAATCTGCCACATATTAATTGGAAACAAGTTTATGAGAACCAAGATTGTTTAAAAAACTATGTGGTTTAACTTGGAAAAATAATGAAGTACAATGTAGCCTTCAAGCTTCAAAGAAAGCTTTGTTGCAAAGCTGAAAGAAAGACCTAAAGAGATGCTTCAGTTTCAGTTTAGGTAACATCACAAAGGTCAACACAGCTGCTTACTGTAAGTGAGTTCAACAACAAAATGTGAATCTTCGGGACCATATCCAAGGAAAGCATTTGTGTATCTTTCCTCAGGTATGTCACGTTTCCGTAACAATTTCATTCCCAAGCACTCCGTGTAGAATCTGCTGCCACCAGAAACATAGAATCATCTCTAAACAAAAGACATATTAGGAATCTAAGACAGAAAAATCAAGTTGGAGACCATATACTGAATAGACTTGCTTTATAGTCTTGTCTAAATCTCCAACACGATAAACAACATGAAGGAGCCTTCGCCTATCCTTTTTTGCCCACTCCAGGGCACTTTCTTGGGTAACAGCCGTGCTTGCGTGTGCCATATTTCCAGCTGAAATAGCATCAATACTGCTTCCATCAGCTCGTAACAACTTTGATGTTTTAACTCCGAATAACTGTGCCTTTGGAACAGCTGCGCAACAACCCAAAAGACTATGAGAAAAATATCGAAGCTAATTTTTCAGATTGAATAGCAAATGCACTCTCACCAAAGTGTAAATGAGAGCGACCAAGTTCAGGTCTGTGAACAACATAACATAACAACAAAATGAGGATTCGACAGTGAGAAGAAATGCATATATCTAAATGTCATCTCTGCTCATCAGAATTTATTCCTTTATGTCTTATAGCCACCAAAATATGGAACTTTCACAAGGAAAATTTAACCATTCCATATAGATAGGCATGATATGCAATGAGGTACAACAGTCAACTGAATTCTTTCTTCAAAACAAAATGCCCCCATTCATTCAAATTCAAACAAAACTGGGAATCGGCTAGACATTTCTAATCCTAACCAAAGAACCCCCTATTCATTGATCAAAACTACGAAATTCAAACAATGAATTCAACACCACCAAGCCTACTGAACTTGAATTCAACAACATTTAATCAATTGAGTTAAAAAACTATAAAGAAAATGCAAAAATTAATTAATTAATTGTAATAAAAAAAATCTTTCGGCTGAAACTGAAGTTAATGAACAAGCCTAGAGCCAATTCCAGTGAAGCTAAACACTGTAAGATAACCAAACCAATTTCCATGAAGAATAGAGAAGGAATCTCCCAAAAAACGCCATTAAAACGCCATTTATTTGCATTGAAACTGAAGAAATAAACTACCACAATCTAACCCAGAACTCCCTTGCAGAATTACAGGAAATTTTTTATTTTTAGAATAAAAATCAACAAAAGTAGGGTTTTTGGTGGAGATTTTGAGAGGAGAAACTTACCACTTCCAAGATGGAAGAGAGCGAGTCTCCGGGAAGGATTGGAATCAATGAGAGAGATTCCAAATCTGGAGTCTGCAGAGAATCTGAAAGAGGCGAGAGGGCGGAAGGAGGAGAGAGAAAGGGAGGAAGAAGCCATCGGAAGAATCCTGACCATCCCTTGCTCTGGTTCGTTCTACTCCCTACAGCTCCTTCTGTTGGGTTCTGCTCGTTTTGTTTCTACGTGGAATATGGGTGTCAGTATCAAAATGATGAGGACCAATTATCAAAATACTTCTATTTCACTTTCTATATTCGATAAATCTGGTCGAACGACGATCTTTTCACATTGAGATGCCATTTCTCAGTCCTAGGTTACTGTTTACTAACCGTTTACTTTGATAACGGCACTCCTTTCTCTATGTGGGACCCCCTGAGATATCTAGACACGATCGGATTCGTTGATTTAACAGATGATTATGAGTTCTTTCTATTTCTGTTGATTTTATCTTGATTGGATGATCCTAGATCATCGATCGACTGAGGCTTATTTAAATTTTGCCAGCGATAGGTGAATTAAGTTTCTTATGGTCCCGCAAGGGCAATCTATGATTTCGCACTCCTTTTTTTAAGTAGACACTATTTGAGGGCCAGTGGTGGTCTAAGCATGATCGGATCCATTAATTTAATAGATAAATATAAGTATCTTCCCTTTTCGGTGTTGATTTTATCATTATCGGATGATCCTAGATGTTGATCCCCGATGAATTATTGGTTTTCGTCGGATTTATTTTACAGAAGCGATGGCATTTTCTTGTGGGCCACAATGTTGTAGGGCGATTGATGGGCTGAAGCATAACAGTTACCGTTGTACGATGGATGTGATACCTTACTTGAGGAGGTAATAAAATAAGCAGGGCCCACTTCTTCCCCGATCTAAAGTGCCCAGTGATTCCAAAGCTTGTTGGGCAATCTAATCCTTTGCTTAAAAGCTTATCTAGCCATCCATGTACAGCTGCAAAAGAGTGCCCTTGTCAAAACAAGAGGGTCCTTGCCCAATAATTTAACCTTGCATGTGGGCCCATGAGCTAGATTGGCTCTATTAGCGTGGATTGTGACCGATGATTCTCACAGATTGCCGACACATCTTGTTCAAAGAATTAATCAACGGCTGAGAATTGCTAAGAAGTCAATGGTTAAATCAGATGAGGGTCATGATGTGACCCATGTATTGGTGGAGGCTCATCAAGCTCACAAAAATGGGACACCCGTCTTGAAACAGAAATCATGACCTTTAACTATAGTGGGACCTGTATTTAGTTGATCATCTAATTTCTTCTCCTATACTAAATATTATCATGATTGGATGACTTTAGCATCCAAAAATTATGCCTTTTGCTCATTGATTTTGGATCATTCTAGCCTCTGTTTTAGATTATCATATTACAGAGATAAAAAAAGACAATTTTCAGATTCCAAACTCATCCAGTTCAAACTATTTTAGGATTTATAATTTTTTTGCAGTCAGACAAATTAGATACAATTTTAAGATTTATAATCTTTGGCAGTTAGACAAATTAGATGAACGAGTCTGATCAATCAAATGTCAGGCCTGCCATGGTAAGAGGGAAGAGCCGCACAGCAGCTTGTATGCTGCGAGCAGAGACTATTATTCACAAGAAAGTTAATGGATTTGTTTTTCTCTTTTTTCTAAAATTTATCTATTTAATATTTAAAAATAGAAAAATAAATAAAATAATTATCAACTTCTTCTTCCACCAGATGAAAAGGCTGTGATTATTAAAAGTTGGGAAAGAGATTGCAGGCTCTTGAGTCTTGACAGTAATTAACTCAATGCGTAACTTTTTCTCATATATATATATTTTTTGCCACCAATGAATTATGAGCCAACTTACTTAAAATATATTATCATAATTTCTAAATTTACTTGAAATTTTCTTAACATGGGAGAAGCAACACCTAAAACCTCCAACCAAGCATAGGCGAGGGGTGCCAAAATGTTTGCGACTAAGTGCATTAAACAACTTTGGGGTCAATGTGTAATTGTTCAAAGAGGGTCCTTGAAGCACCCTCTTTTTTTTTTATTTATTTCTTTTTATTCTCTTTGACTCAGGATTTGCGCTGCATCTCATGACTAGTAGATGATTTTAGAGTCCAAGATATTATGTTTTTGGCCGTTGAATAGTGAACACTGTAGCACCAAAGCCTTCTAGTTTAAGTGACTCGCCTTGGTGACCATGTGTCGAGCTTCAGATTGTTTGTACAAAATTCTAACACGGTAAGCTTGAGATAAAATGAAATGATATATGACATGAGTTGGGTTGAGATAACCCAAATTTGACATGAGATGAGTGAAAATTCAACTTAAGAATGAGTTAAGATGAGATGGATCCATCTCATCTCATTTCAAGTTAGCTCACGCCATATCAAGCACCACTAACATGCAAGAGAACATAAAAAGGCACTTTAAAAGGAATAAATTAAGAAGTGAAAAATATGAAAGATATACTCTTTACCGTTAATTGATAAAGGTAATTTCCTATCATAAGGCTTAAATTTATTATTCATGAAAAGACACAAAAGCCATTCCAATGATCTCACATCGTTACATTTTTCCTCAAAAACTCATACAAATTTCTTTTTTTTTTGGTTTATTTGCCACTTCATCATCTATCTCTATTTGTTCAATGATAATCTTAACTCATAAGCCTTCATTTATCATTTATAATAAGATAAATAAGCCTTTTCGCCATCTTTTTATTTTTATTTTAAAATCATTTAAATATTTAAGATACATGATATCTAAATTTAGAGAAATTAGATGGACAGGTCGATCAGCCAAAAATGAAGCCAATCATGCAAAAGCCGAGTCCTATACGACAACTTGCCATGCCGTTGCAGACTATATTATCATTGGTAGTTACATGGCACAATGTGTGATTAAGATCAACAGCTTTCTCCGTGGACTCGGAACAAGAATGAATCAAAAGGCTAAGATCATCTGATCAGTGTGG
The DNA here is from genome assembly GCA_035236585.1 of Warburgia ugandensis. NCBI lineage: Eukaryota > Viridiplantae > Streptophyta > Magnoliopsida > Canellales > Canellaceae > Warburgia > Warburgia ugandensis. The sequence continues at coordinate 80,298,107 of CP141132.1, read as the reverse complement.
GCCATGTGGAATCAGTATATATAAGGTCCCAATAGTCTCTTACAGTCCTAGTGCGACTTCTAGAAATACACGTGTTTTGTGGTTCGTTCTGCGAAGTACCAGGCAACCTTCAAACCCTGTTCTATCAGTTCAATCAAAACTCTAATCTAGGGCTTGTCTTCAATCATCTATGCTTTCTTCCGAGGTTTTAGAGCCCATACCATGTTTTACTTACTGATCCACTGGTTCGATTGAACTGCTCCATTGGAAGGTTGAGGTCAGATTGTCAAAAATCCATTTCTTTTGCCTTTTAATGATTACAAACGAGACAGGAATCAGTAAAAACTGCATTTTTCTGGGAAATAAATCGACACTAGCAATCCCAAAATTTGTAAATGGTGAATCGAAGAACTGTTTTCCACAAAGTTAGGTCATTGAAAGCTTCAGTGAAGGTAAGAGATGTTAGAGATACAGAGGAGAGTTGAGCCTTCTCACCATGTAATCGGATCAGGTAGTGCATTTCCTCCTCTCCCGTGAACGTAGACATAATAGCCGAATCACGTATATCCTTGCATCTCTCTTTGTGTGTGTGCTTGTTCGATTATAATTCTACGATCCAGACCATTGGATCTACAAAACGTAGGAGATTTGACCACAACAAGTGGTATCAGAGCTTGCTAGCCCAATAAGTAGTATCAGAGTACATGGTGAAAGATCTGTCGTCCCTTTGCACGAATTGATCGGGCCGTTGTCCCGTAGTAGAATAGAACCAATCTCAGTTACATCAGTTTATCAAATTGATCGAATATGATCAAAGTTCCAGCCCAAGCAAGACAGTCTCGGTGTCACCGGACGCCCAAGATTGCTTCTCTACACGATCATCATCGAAGAAGCCTAGCATAGGAAACGACTAGATTTGGAGTCCGGTAGAGCCCGTTTTGTTCTAGCAGCCATGAACGATGAACCACCCATCACCATAATAGACCTGATACAATCGTGATCTCTGTCTCTCTCATCCCGAAACATCAAGCAGTGGACAGAGCAGTGTTACACTAAGTAAATCGGTTAACGTAGGAAATATCTTGTGGAAATATCATATGAGCATGCGTGCAATCGCGGTCTCGCAAAGAGTTTCTAATGATTTGAACAATGCAAACATCATCGTTGAAAGGACTTGGGCGGATAGAAAAGTCGCCAGAGAGGCTTCTGTCAGCGGTGTTTGGATCAATTGACCATGAATGGACACCTAGATGTCCTTTGATTCAGATCCATCGGTCCAGAATGATAGCAAACAAATGACAAGAGAGAGGGATGAATGTGGCAGAAGAGAGGATGCACCATTTTAGATTTCCATGAAAGATGACTTTGGCATGGTAGAATCTTACATACTAAAAGATTGATAAGTGTTCAATTTCGAACAAACAATCCCCAATTAGTAACCAATGTGTTATAACTCATAGTGTTAAATTAGGATTTTTTGCCAAAATTTATAACATATGTATTTTTGGCCTAATAAATTTAAAATGTGATTTTTTACAAGTTCATAAGCTAATCCGGAGTCAATATGTAAATGTTCATAATTTTTTAGGATTTAATTAGGATTTTTCTTCTTTTGTAGGTATAAGAGAGATAATCCAATAGTCGAGATTAATCAGGATAAGAATTGAAGATCAAGATTAAGAGATCTAGCTAAAAGCCCAATTATCATCATCCAAAGCTTAATCAAGGATCAAATGAAGCAATTGGAAGAGCTAAAGATAATTGAAAATGGCCCATGAAGCAAGCCATGGATTTCAACCACCTTTACATGGGAGTCATTCAAGCCAACTTAGCCATATAAGCTATGAGAGAAGGTGATAAGCTGAGAAATTCAAGCCAAGCCATTAAAAACTGAGGGTGTGAATAATGAAGCCAAGCCAAATGAGCCCTCAAGTGAGTCACGCAAGCCAATTGCTACATGGAGTCATGCAATTGGATGAGAATTCAAGCAATGACCCACTTTCTAAATTTAGATTTTTCAGGTTTAATTAAAAGGTTTGAGAGAATTATGTAAAAAAATTGATGATTATATGTTGGTGGACCATCAAGAGAGAAACCCTACTTTTCAACTCCATCTCTCACTCTTTTTCCTAGGATTACAAGTTAAAAGAGGGAGGCACCTCATTATGAAAAAGACTCCCCCTCCCACTTTCCTATTTAATGATCAAGGGTTTCTTAAACAAAAAACACTAGATCTACTTCAATTCAAACATCTTTAAAACCCTAGATCTTTACCCATCTTTCCTAAACCCCATTCATTACTACTTTCATGACTTTCCATTAAGCAAGCATCACAAATTTTGAAAGGAAAAATCTCCACTCTCCTTCTATGAAAAAGACGCCTACCCTTGTTCAAATTTAGAAATCAGTCATCATATCTCTCTTATGTCATCGTCTTACCTCTCTTTCTTATATCATCATGCTAATTCATCTTTAACCTAACCTTCCTCATTTAATACCCTAACTGTAGGGCTACTTTCCTTATGTTTTCACTCATTTCTAAGTTAGGAAACCACTCATCTATACATAGCCCCATGTTTCATATGAATTTTCCAAGTAGAGGTTGGGTGAGACAACCTTGAAAGGAAAACTCTAGCTTGAGATATCTTAAAGCTTAGATCTTGGGCTTTCTTTGATGCTTTTCTTCCTTTGGTTTTATAATTATTCTCTTGGTTATTTGCTTTCCAATTCTAGGTTAGTAATTTACTTTGGTAGCTTAATTTCATAGTTGTTTTATGGTGTTTTTACTTCTTTGAATTCCATGCCCTAGTTCTACCCCTGTTCCCCTTCTTTCTTGCTTCCAAATCTCTAGTTTTCTTTGCTCATTCCTTCAAGATCTAAGTTAATTTCCTTTTGATAGTGACAGCCAAGAGAAGAGATAGTTTAGAGCCTTGAGTTTCCACTTAGTTCTACATGTTTTTCTTAGTGTTTTGCATCTTAGATTTAGGTGTCGCTTTCCTAGCTTTCTTTTCTCTAGAATCTCTTCATGGTTTTTCTTTGCATGTCATTCTACGTTAGTTTGGAAACTTTAGATTGAAGTTTTGTTGTTGTGTAGATTCACTTTTGCAGGCAAGAATAGTTCGCTCTTTACACATGTTGTAGACAGCTTTATGCATCTATTTTTTTGTGTAATTTGGATGTGATTTGATAAAGTTCTATGGGAATTCTTGTTGTGGAATATTTATTTCATCAAAGTACTTAAGATTTGGGTTGTGTCTTTACATAAAGTTGTTGTTTCAATAGCTTTCCAACGTGAGATTTGTTGACTATTCTTAAGTATCGAAATATGAAAATTAGTTTTTCCTTAACTTTGTGCTTTAATTCCAGCCATCAAAACATCTTATTTTCCTAAATCCTAAGGTACCCATTTAAATTTTCATGTTGTTAATTAGATCTCATAGTTAGTTTGCATAACAACTCATTGTAGGTGCATTTATTTTCATCATCTTTAGGCTTCTAGAATCATGCACACAGTCCAAAAATCATGCGCATAGTCCTAAATCTCATTTCTTTTAAATTCTTGTTTAATTTAGTGGCATGATCTTGTTTTAGAAGTTGTTAATTAGTTGTTTGAATATTGTTTTAGGTTTAAAAAGTTTCCTTTTTGCATTATAAAGAGTTTCATTTTTGAGTAAGCTTTAGGTTAGGTAAATTTCATCTTTGTGCATGTTTCTAATTTCATGTTACTTTAGATTCGTAGTTTATTCACAACTCTTCTTCTTTGGCCGAAGTTAATTGATATAAATAAAATCCAATCCATCACAAATCTGTGAGATTCCTTGTGGGATCAACCTTGCTTGAGTGAAAATACTACATTAATTCGTGCGCTTATGAGTAATTTTAAAGCTATACCAAGTTTTGCCATCATTGCAAGGAATTGCAAACGATTTGTTGTTGGATCTTTATTTACATTGTTTATACTTAATTGTAGTTTTAGGTTGTATTAGATTAGGATTGTATTGGCATATTTTGCTAATTTCTCATAAATTGATCAATCTTACTTGTTTTGTGCAGGGGGAATTTGGCAAAGGAGCAGCTTCATCACTTTCTACACTATGATTTATTTTTATTTTTCTTTTTAAGAACTTGTAGTGAGGCCCCATTGTAACTTGCAATTTTTGTTTCAATTTTAAATTGGTTACATTAAAATAGGGCAAGTGTGTTGTATAAAGGCACATACTTGATCTTCATTAAAAACCCCACTGTAAGTATTCATTACTAGTTTAGGTTGCATTTAATGTAATTTGCATTTAGCTGATAGCATAATTCATATAGATTATGATTATTCATTTTAATTGTTGCATCTTTATAGGATGGCTGTAAGTACGGCCATGCTTTATGGATCAAAGTGTTGGGTAAGTAAGGAACAACATGTACATAGGATGAGTGTCACCAAAAAGCAAATATTGAGAAGGATGAGTGGTAAGACAAGAAATGATAGAATTAGGAATAAAAACATTAGAGGAATCTTAGGAGTAGCATCAATAGGTGATGAGATGAGAGAGATTAGACTTTGATAGTTTGGACATGTCTAATATAGACCAAAAAGGACACTAGTTAGAAGGAGTGAGGCAATCCAAGTTGAAAGTTCTAAAAGGGCAACGAGAAGGCCTAAAAGACCGTAGATAGAAGTAGTGAGCAAAGATTTAAAAACTTTGGGACTAAATGAAGTATGACACTCAATAGAAGAATGGAGCATGTGACCACCCCTAATTGGGATAAGCTTTTGACGATGATGATGATGATGACACATCTAAGTCGAGGGAAACATTGTCAACAGTATGTATCTTTGAAATCCATGTCCAGCTGAAGTTATAGCCATTTGCGTTATTAATTGAGGGCCTTGTGAGAGAAAACAAGGGGTGCATACGCTAATGAAATTCATGGTGTTTCCAATGAGGAAAATTTCAAAGTCTCTTTATAGAAGTAGCTTAAGGGATCTATATAGGAGAACATAAAATTGGGTGTTCTACAGGTGTTATGGAACAACAGATTTAACTGTAAAAACTAGGATCTACCTCGACTTACCATCTTTTTTATCTAGCTAGATCCTAATAATGACTCAGTCATAGATCTGGTTCCATGCCTTCGTGGATCCAGCTGCAGCACTGGTTACATGTCAAACAGTAGTTTATCCATCCTCTAGAATATACACAAGCTGTTTGAATTTACATGGTTGTGGTACGACCTATATTTTCGAGCTATGCGTGGAAAGGCCATTCCTACCTTGGCTTCCCTAATCTAGTAACATTGGGATGCTTCAAAACACTGCTCTTAATGAGACTCTTTTATAAGGGATCAGATGTTGCCCAATCAGTCCAGTGTTACGTTTTGCATAGTTCTCATTGTTGATACTCTCACGTGTTTCATTTGGCCCCAGATCAGTTGAAGAGTTCACCTGTGGGTTTCTTTGTGCTCGTGGCATCTAATTCATTTCATCTTTTCTTGTGATTTGAGTGTTCAGGTTTCAAAGTTTAAGGATCCCATGATGCTTGTGCTGCAATTGTTGCTAACTCATATCGACTTCAGCTACAGTATGAAACTTGTATCGATGACATTACAGTCATAGTTGTGCATATTAATGGGTTCACCGATGCACGGATCTTGTTTCCAATGATCTATTCAGCCGGCGGTGTTTTACTATAAATGTAATATAAAGATGTGCTGTTTCATTTATGTAGTTTGATCGGTTTTAAATTTTTTTCGCCAGGCAAACCCTGTTCAAAGAACCACCGATACTGGCTTTCCACTACAGGCACATGTATTCGGGAGGACATTGCACGGTCATTTCCTATTCAGAAAACTTGCTGATTCGCAATGCCATGTTTTGCTGGATTGCATGCAAAGAGTTGAAGTCCAGCCAGGAGATGTAGTGGTGAACCAGGTTATTCTTTTTCCCTGTTTCAAGTGTGACAACTATAACTTCTGTAGAAGTACAATGGGGGATTTCTGTGTTGCAGCTCTTATGGAGTGTTCTGTGACCACAACTAACAAATTTTACTGGTAATCAATCAGGGTGGAGAGGTTGATTACTGCTATGTTGTTGGCAGCGGAGAATTTGGCGTCTAGCCACTCAGGTGCTCATTTAGCTGGAGTTACATGTAGCCTGTTTGTTTACTTCAGCTGTCAGATTTTGAGTTTGCTGCTTTCGTATTCTTGACAGTTATAATTAGAACCCTAAGATAATACACGGACAATTCCTTTCTTAGCTCCTTTCCATTTCTTTGGAGCTGATGGCATTAAGATGTTTGGTGAATAGTCAGTGGATGTCATTTCTTGGCCCTCATCACTGAATTCAATAATTAGACATCACATGGCATATTGTTGTTGGCCATTGGTCATCTCCCTAGATATACGTGCTATCCTCTGAATATTTCCCATAATTGTGATTGAAAGGGCCAGAAATCTGGTTAGGGGGAGAAATTGGAAGCAAAACTTAATGAACTCTTTATGATGCTTTGATCTTGTCATAATTTGTTTCTCCGTTGGTTCTTTCTAAGTAGGGTATCTGAACCCTGTTTTTGCCATATCTCTTTCTATCTGTGCATTATGATCGATAAGAGAAGGTCGGATATTAAATTAATGAAATTGCAGGAAGAGAAGAATGACCAGAAAGAGGTAAACATGGTCCTGCACCGGTGTATGGATGACAAGTTGTCACGCTTTGGAGAGCTGGCAATAATTTAAGATACTTCATTTAGAACTGCAATACTTTTTTGCAGTCCTTGTCATTAGATGAAAAACAGCGTTACCTTGCATTTTTTAGAGAGGCAGTTTCCACGCCTTGAACCTGTAACCTCAAGATCACATGACGACAACTTTACCATTGCGCCAAGGCTTCCCCTTCTGTCAGAGAGAAGTCTTTCCAGTAATTCTTATGTCAGAGTTTTCTAGTTAATCATTCCGGTCATTTGACATTCTTTCAAGACTGACAATCTTACAGTTGAGTCATTGTCGATTCCCTCTTGGAACTTCCCTGTTTTACTTGATATTTGCTTTCACATATTGAAGCAGAGAAATGATCTTGAATAAAGTTTTAAATCTTGCTGTTGGAGATTGGCAGTGCACCTATACTTTTCTTCTTCTGCTGGATGCTGACTGAAGTTATTAAATTTCAGTTCCATACTTGATGCATTCTTCCATGCTAAATACTCTGTGCTTGGATTTTACATTAGAAGTTCCCAACATGAGTACCTTTCATATTTTCATCTTTATAGACTATCTTTAATATCTACAGCGAGGATACTTACTTAATGCCCAGATTCTTGTAAACCACACCATAAGTTTTGCTCAAAGGGGAAATAGATTAATTTGCTAACTGCTTGTGTATACCTTCCTGGTGCTCAAGTTTGTTAAGCTAATTGATGATAGATGGCTGTTCCTAGCCAAGTGATTTCTTGGTGAACTGCTCAATGCTAAATACAGACGCCACCATGTTGTTTGTTACCATATTCATTTCCTTTTCAGATGTGAAGCTTTGTTTCATTCAAAATAAGGAAAAATAACTTACAAAAATTACTGTTATATTATTTATACTGTACCATCTTATTGTTAAATCTCCTTGTGGACATCTCAACGGATTTCTAAGTTGTTCTTCTTTCAAATGCCAGGATACTGCCTTTCATCTTAGGTAGATCTGTAAAGATCATGTGTAATTTCCGTCTGTTCCATTACTTCAGTTAATTCAAGCGAACTTAAATGTCATATAAGTTTCTCCTCTTTTAGCACTAAGTGCAGTTCCCTTATAGAATCTGCTTATTTATTTACCTTGATGTCTTCTAGAAATTGCAGTGGGAGGGAAGTGATTATATTACTGTTCCTAGCTTTTACATTTTCCTATTTGACTTGATTAAGTTTATTTTCTTTTTCTGTTGGAAGAATGAAAGTCTAAATTCACTGTATATTATTCAGAAAGGTCAGGTAAGACTAACTCACAACCCCGACCTTATCAGAAGTCCAAATGGTTTCAGTCTTTTATTTGATAAGTCTGAACTGCAAGACTACAGTAAGAGCACTTCCTTGGAGGATAGAGGGAAGCTATTTTGGTGAATGGGCACTTCTTGGTGAACATATTGCCCGTTTAAGTGCATTTGCTCTTGGTCATGTAGTATGTGCAGTTCTTAAGAGGGATAAATTTGAATCTGCTGTGGGACCTTTAGCAAAACTTGCACGGGATGATAGCAAGTATGTAACTATTTCTGCTAATGCTTTTGGCCTAACTCAAACTATGAGTCTCTTTCCAGGTCTTATGCTCCCATTCAAATTCTTATAGTTTGTTTTTCCTCCAAATGCTTTGTTTCTCTCACACTGAGACGTGGCAATCAGGATGGCAGATGATGTATCTTTAAGTTTAGAGTAGAGAAGGACAACATGACCACCTATTTGCTTTTGGTTCCAGGAATGGAGAACAGGTCTCTATTCAACTCATTGCTGTGAGATTGGGCTTGTTCGTATGAAAGGCTCAGTTAACTGCATGATCCTTTGTTCTTTTGATGGAGTGCATTATTGTTTTATTTGTATGAAGTATTTCAGGACTTAAAATGGAAAAGTTGGTTGATCTTTTATGCCAATTGAACAGCATAAGAACTCCATCCTTTAATCTACATGCTAATGTTATTTTCTTGATGTGGTAGCTACCGGAAAATGTGTTGAGCTTGAAAAAGTTCTCGAAGCAATGGGTGCCGAAGGAGAAATATCTAATGAAGGGTCTGAACTCATCATCTTGTGCGCCGCAAGTTCTTCACACTTTTTCAAATCAAACTTTCATTGGCATATTGCTAAACACATGCATGGCTTGCCCACTGCTTTTGATACTCCACACGCCCCTGGATGAGCTGTCTGCGCGATTCTGTGCAGCTTCAGTTGTCATTGCATTGGAAGAACTACAAAAGGTCTTCCTCCCTTCTATATTTGAGTCTAGAAGAAGGGTGGTTTCTCTAAATCATCTTTATTATGGAACAGCCATACTGATACTGAAAATTTTGGATTCAGAACAATGTCATTTACAGGGGCGTATCATCACATATTCTCATGCTTGATCAATCAGGTCATCTATAGTTTTGTCACTTGATGTTAGAAAACCATGAAAAGGAACTTGAAAACTTAAACTGCAACGGATCTCATTGGGCATGTTTTCCTGTGTTAACATGTTAACTTCAGGTTCAGCAAGAAATATCCAGTGAAAGAACCTTCACCATATGCAGGATGGTGGATTCTTTAGCCCCATAAATAGTCCAGGTGAAAGTTCGTGGGCTCAGTGCCGACTGGTGTATATGTATCGCCATTAAATCACACATAACTCGTCAACTTGAAACCTAAAGAAACCATTCAACAAAAATAGGAAGAAGCCTGTTAACATTAATCAATCTTTATGTTGTGATACATTATATCTCGAAGTTATCTGGAAAATTTGGCAGCTTCCATCTTTTTGGTTGAGAAGCTGTTACTGGAATTTGTTCTGAACTGTTATAGCTAACTAGTGCTAAATGAATGACTCTGCAGGTGGCACTGCAGGTCTTGATCTATTTCAGCTGCAAGCTGAAATGCCATTCAGATCGTGGAGAGAAAGTGAGCTTGTCACTTTTGCAAAGATTGCAAAACGACAGCTGACTCTTCCCCTTAGCTTCAGTCCAGAAGTGGTTGACCTTATCACCAAGGTGTTCGTTTTGCTATTTTTACTTGGTTCCGTTTTCTTTATTTGTTCTATGACACTTCTTCGCAGTGCAAATGTGCATCTTAAGAATTCAGTAGGTGACTTATGCCAGTTACCGGATGTTGATGAAACTGCATGAATTGGAAGCGAGAGCCCTGATTTGATAAAAAACCATCAATGCTTCCATGGCATTCATTGGAAGGGAATTATGGAAAGAAACTTACTATTCCTCAGGAAATCACTTCTCTTATAAATTTAAATCTGGAAAATCATATAGAGGACTTGCCTGTTCCTCTTTCTTCTACATCCAGTGACATAGCTGAGCTGAATACTCCCCCATGGCTTGAGGACTGTAGAAAGCTTCTCCTATGTCTATCTGATTTCTACCAAAAAATTGTCCATCGAAGATGTTTCAAATAAATTCGACCAAGTGGACGTACGAGTTTTTTTAATATAAAGCGATTGGATCATGGAAAACCAGGCAACGGCATTGCAGCCCAGCGTCATTTTACATTCTAAGCCACCACCTAAGTCAGAGGATAATTTTCTGTCGGACATGGTGCAGCTTGGTTGCGAAGTCAACTTGCAGCATTTTTTCTGTAAATGTTGGTATTGGAAGAAACTCTTTAGCCTATCGATTACATAGTTCATATTCTTTCTCATTCTAGCAGCATAGGGTGTATATACTGGTTATTCATTTCTAGTCAAATTAGTTCTTACTGTAATTCAAACTGTCTTTGAATTTGAAGCATGAGGATCATTCAGCTTGGGCCCCAACCCAGATGATTCGTCTCTCAGCAACATGAGGAATGCTTACTGTCTTTAACAATAATTTAGGCCAGAAAGTTAAAATCAGAAGATAGTTTTCTAAAAGATTAACATAGACGATGATGACTAGTATCTGTGCTTGATTTTATTAATGAGAGCTTATAGAATGAACCATATCTTTACTTTGTGTTGTTGGGATAAGATCAAAAGGTCAAAGAATTCTATACCATACATAAGAAAACATGTAGAAGGGGAGCTTTGGAGCAACGGTAGAGTTGTTGTCGTGTGACCTTGAAGTCACAGGTTCAAGGCTCGGGAATAGCCTCTTGCAAAATGCAAGATAAGGCTGCGTATTATTGACCCTTGGAGTCAACCTGTTAAGTGTTCAATTTTGGTCAAAATATCCCTAATTTAGTATTTGATTAGAGCATCTAGACCATTAATTTTAAGATTTTAAATCAAATATTTCATTTTAGCTTTAATTGGTCATCCAACCGTTGAATTGTAAAATTTAGTGGTTAAATGACTATTAAAGCTAATGGACGGTTTAGATTTCGCTAATTGAGTCTTGTGCATTGCAGATCAGTCAACTCAGGCATGGACGCTCCAGATTGAATCATGAAAATCAGATGGAATTTGAAGAGTCATAGTACAAAACAAGATTGAAGACTTGCAGAGTTCTAATAAGACTAGAATTCCAGTGGACCCACTCTCTTTCTTATCTCTCTTTTCTCTCTCTCTCTCTCTCTTATCTTCCTTATCTTTCTCCTCTCTTTTCTCTTTTTCTCTCTCTTATCCCTCTCTCCTATACGTCTCTCCCTATCTCTCTTTTAAAAGACCCTTCTTTCTTCTCCAAAAAGGATGTTTTTTTTCCCTTTTAGGAAGGTGCAGGCTGGGCTGTCTCTCTCCCACATCCCGTCTCGTCTCCTCTCTTTCTCAACTCTCCATTCTCTCCAACTTCCTCTCTTTGGCTGGTTAGAGGAGGCAACCTCTCTCTCTCTCTCTCTCTCTCTCTCTCTCTCTCTCTCTCTCTTACGGCTCTTTCCATACCTCTCCCTGCTTTCAACACACCACCCATCACACCTCCGTTCAAGGCCTTTCACTTTGCCCCACCTTCCCTGTTTCTCCACAGTACAAACCCAGGTCCTCGTCTGCCCATCGTTGCCACTGCCAAACGACGCCCCAGTCGATTTTCTTTTCCATTCTCGTTGGAAACCGAGTTTCACCCTCCATCGCACCTCCACACCAGCGCCCAGTTCTCCCATCTGTCTCACAGGTCTCCCTCCTTCCCTCTCCTCTATCTGTACCTCTGCCCAGACCACATCAATCTCCCTCTGTTCACCGGTGTTGTCTTTTTCATTTGTTGCTCAGCCCAGCCCAGACCAAATAGGATCTCCATCACGGCTAAACCAAAGACTGGGGTGTCTATTCTCTAGCACAGCCAGTAGACGACGCCCAACTCTTCCTCCATCACACGGCCAGTCGACGCCCCAGGCCCCCTACTTGTCACGACCGGAAAGCACCCAGCGCACCAAACGAAGGCCAGACACGCCCATCTCCAAGCAGACTACGGCCAGGTGAATCTGCTACCAGATTTCACCGGCCAAGAACAAACCCCAGTCCAGATCAAGTCCGGCTCTGCTACAGCCGGCCCAGACGTCTACTCCGGACGACCCAAGGAGAGAAAACCATCTCCGGTTTTCTCCCATCGTCCTCCTTCCCACGTTTTGGGTTCTCCCTTCTTCTCCGGCGGTCATTCTTCTCTTCACCGGACGCCCCGGGAGAGAAAACCCAACTCGGGTTTTCTCCTCATCTTTCTTCTCTCCTTTTCCTCTTCTCCTCCTTCCTCTATTCTTCTCCCTCTTCTCCCTCTTCCAGATTTCTCCCAAAAACGTGTTTTTCTGGTTTTTTTCGTGAAAAACCAGAACCTGAAGAAATTACAAATCTGCACCTGCAGGTCTCAGAAATTACAAATCTGCACCTGCAGATCTCAGAAATTACAATTCTGTCCTATTTCAGAAATTCCAACTGTGTCCCCAAAAGAATTACATCTGTGTCCCTTGGTAGATTTCAGAAATACCAATTGGGTCCCCTGTTTAATTACAACTGTGTCCCTATGCTATTCTGGTTTTAACTTATCTTCATTCTGACTATTTAGGGACAGACTATTCCAGGACAGACTAATCCAGAGACAGTGCAATCCAAGGACAAGCTTATCCAAGATGCATTTTATTTTTATTTTCTGTTTTCCTTGGAATAAATATTTGTGAACATTGGAACAATTGAATAAAACTGGATTTTATTTTTTGTTAGTTTTCATTCTTTTAGTTGAATTTTATTTAAAACTCCATAATTTCACATGCTCGTAGGACCCTCTTAATAGGACACGAATTACTGTTACTCTGGTTGCTTTTGATCACTGTGGTTATTGGGGGTTATCTAATAGAGCCTCGCTCTTCCCCTACTTCCTGTCGACGTTTGTTGAGGTCTAAACGCCTCCTTACACGAGGGTTGTATTAACCGCTTTGGTTAGAACCTAACTGGTAAGCAGTAGTCAACTCCTAAAGAGAGTAGGAGCGTTAGAGTAGGTTAATTAAAAGCATTGTCCCCACAGAAAATCAAGAAAATCAAAATATCTATGCTTGCTAGCCTAAGGGGATTGCTTGATTGTGTCCTGTTTTGTGCATCATTTTAGGCATTTAGGTTGCATCATTTAGGATAGAAAAAAAAAAAAAAAAAAAACCAAAAAGATCTTTCATTGTATGCCCTTTTTGATACGCGACGAAACCGGTAGGTTAGTCTCGTACGACCAAAAAGACAGACCAACAATGGTTGATCAACGATCAAGGGGTAACTCACCCCATGGTAGAATTAGAGGTGATCAAGCTCCACTCATCATGAATGAGGACCCACCAACTCTAATTGATGATGAATATCAACCTCCACCAAGGAGGAATAATCATCAACAAAGAAATTGGAGAAGGAATGAAAATAGGGAATGGGACCAACAGAGCAACCATGGAGAAAATGATGTTTATCAGAATCCTCATGGACGAACCTTAAGAGACTACCTTCAACCTACACGCACCAGTACACCCTCTTGTGTCATTCTTCCTCAAAATGCTGGTGCGTTAGAATTAAAAACGGGAGTAATTCAATTACTTCCCAAATTTCATGGGCTAGATAGTGAGAGTCCTTATTTGCACCTTAAAGAATTTGATGAGGTATGTAGTACCCAAAGAACCCAAAATATAGGTCTAGACACTGTCAGGCTTAAGCTATTTCCTTTCTCTTTAAAGGAAAAAGCAAAAATGTAGTTTAATGCACTGCCACCAGGTTCCATAAGGACTTGGAATGAAATGACTAGGGAATTCTTGAAAAAGTTTTTCCCTACACATAAAACAAATACACTCTGTCGTAAGATAATGAACTTTACCCAAAAAGATAAAGAATCATTCTACCAATGTTGGGAAAGGTTCAAAGATCCGTTGCTTACTTGCCCACATCATGGCTATGAACCATGGCGCATTATCAGCTTCTTTTATGAAGGACTTAATTCTGACATGCGCCAGTTTGTAGAGATGATGTGCAATGGTAACTTTTTGAATAAACAACCCGGATGAGGCGGAGGAGTATTTGGAATGGCTAGTGAAAGTGCACGGACACTGGTGACTCGTAAAGAGTAGAACATTCGATAGACCCAAGCCCACTACCACATCTACTAGGGGAGGCATGTATGCCATGACTGAAAAAAAATGAAATCAGTGCCAAAGTAGCAACCCTAGCTAGAAAAGTAGAAGCCATGGAAATGGGAACGAAAACCTTAACTAATGATGAACAAGTGTGTAGCATTTGTGAAAGTACATCACATCTTACTCAGGAATGTCCTACCATCCCTGCATTTCAAGATGTACTTCATGATCAGGCTAATGCACTCAATAATTATAAAAGACCTTTCTCCCCATATTCTGAGACATATAATCCCAACTGGAGCAACCATCCAAATTTCAATTGGAGAAATGGACCTAATGCAAATGTCTCACAATCAGGCCCATACCAGAGTTATCAACAACCAAACCAAGGACTACTTGCTCCACCACCATACCAAACTCATCAACCTCATTCTCTTGGACTTTACTTGCCCCCACCTAAAAGGCATGTAGAGGATAATCAAGTTAATCAAAATCAGGAAAGAAAAATTTCTCAATTAGAAAAGTCTGTGAATGAACTAAAAAACATGATGAGTCAAATGATGCAAAATATGGAAAAAGGAAAATTCCCAGCTCAACCTCAAGCAAACCCTAAGGGAGTGCATGCGGTTAGCATTAATGCATCTGATAAAACATCTAGCTCTACCATGGAACAAACTAAAGCTGTTACTATTCTTAGGAGTGGTAAAATAATTGAGAAAGATGAGCCTAAAAAGATTGAAAAGGTAGAAAAACCTAAAGAAAAATCTAAAGAAAAGGACCATGTTTCACCTGTTGAGCCATGTCCGGTCCTGCTCCATTCCCTCAAAGGTTGCGCCAAGCCCCAAAGTCTGCATCTAATGATGAGATTTTAGAGATTTTCAAACAAGTCAAGATCAACATACCGATCTTAGATGCTATAAAACAAATCCCATCATATGCCAAATTCTTAAAAGACTTATGCACCATCAAGAGAAAATTAAATGTCCAAAAGAAGGCATTTTTGATCGAACGAGGTTAGTTCTATTCTTCAACACCATACACCACCAAAGTACAAGGATCTGGTTGCCCCACTCTTACTTGCATTATTGGCATCTACCAGATAAATCACGCTCTTCTTGATTTAGGATCTAGTGTAAACTTATTACCATACTCGGTATACGAGCAGGTTAGGTCCGGGTGAATTGAAACCTACATCTACTACGCTCCAGCTAGGCGATCGTTACGTAAAAATACCGAGAGGGGTAATAGAGGATGTGTTAGTCCAGGGTAGAACAATTTTGCTTCCTGTCGATTTTACGGTTCTAGATACACACCCGGTGGTGAATGAGAAGAATGAAATACCAGTCCTCCTGGGACGACCATTTTTGGCTACGTCCAATGCCTTAATTAACTGTAGAAATGGTGTGATGAAATTGTCCTTTGGCAATATGACAATAGAGCTTAACATTTTCAATATCTGTAAGCAACCTGGTGAAACTACTGATGATTTGCATTGTGTTAACATGATCAATTCAGTTGTGCAAGATCAGTTTCAGTCATCTTCCTTGTCGGACCCACTTGAGGCCTGTTTGGCCCATTTTAATGAGTTTAATGAGGATGCATTAATAGAGGAAGTTAATGCCCTCCTTGATTCTGTTCCTATCATGAAAACAGAAAAATGGAAACCTCCTTTCGAGGACCTTCCACTGAGGGAGTCCACTCCCCTTCCATCATTCATAGAACCTCCTAAGCTTGAATTGAAATCTCTACCATCAGATTTAAAATATGCCTTTTTAGGAGACAAAGAGACTTTTCCTATAATAATTTCCTCCCAATTAGAAACATCTCAGGAGGACAAATTAATAGACACTTTAAAAGAACACAAAGGTGCAATAGGATGGACCATAGCTGATATAAAGGGCATTAACCCTTTAATCTGCACCCATAGGATATATCTAGAGGATGAAGCTAAACTATGTCGTCAAATGCAAAGAAGGTTAAATCCTAATATGAAAGATGTGGTTAGAGCAGAAGTCCTAAAGTTGCTTGATGTGGGAATCATCTATCCTATAAGTGATAGCAAATGGGTAAGTCCTACTCAGGTGGTTCCAAAGAAGTCTGGAGTGACAGTAATAACTAACGCCAACAATGAATTAATCCCCACCAGGGTTACTACTGGTTGGCGTATGTGTATCGACTATCGAAAGTTGAATGCTGTTACAAGGAAGAACCATTTTCCTTTGCCCTTCGTTGATCAAATGTTAGAAAGGATTGCAGGACACCAGTACTATTGTTTCTTATATGGTTATTCAGGGTATAACCAAATAGAAATTGCACCCGAGGATCAGGAAAAGACCACATTTACATGTCCTTTTGGCACTTTTGCTTACAAAAGAATGCCATTTGGATTATGTAATGCTCCTGCCACATTTCAACGTTGCATGTTAAGCATTTTCAGTGATATGGTGGAGAGAATTTTAGAGGTTTTCATGGACGACTTTTCTGTTTTCGGTAATTCATTTGAAACATGTCTTGAAAATCTAAGAAAAGTCTTAACTCGTTGTAAAGAAAAGAACCTAGTGCTTAATTGGGAAAAATGTCATTTCATGGTTCCTAAGGGAATTGTCTTAGGTCATATTGTGTCATCTAAAGGTATAGAGGTAGATAGAGCTAAAGTTGATCTAATTTCCAATCTACCCATTCCAAAATCTATTAGGGACATTCGATCTTTCCTAGGTCATGCGGGATTCTATCGGAGGTTCATTAAGGATTTTAGTGCAATATCTAGACCACTATGTCACCTCCTCACAAAGGATACTCCTTTTGAGTGGACTAAGGATTGTCAAGAAGCATTTATAAAGTTGAAAGACAAGTTGACCATTGCACCTATCATGCAGCCGCCTGATTGGAGTCTACCCTTTGAAATCATGTGTGATGCCAGTGACTATGCTGTAGGAGCTGTACTAGGACAGAGAAAAGAAAAGAAGCCATACGTCATCTACTATGCCAGTAGGACCTTAAATAGCACCCAAATGAACTATTCTACTACGGAGAAAGAACTCTTAGCAGTTGTCTTCGCATTGGATAAATTCAGGTCTTACTTGGTAGGATCTAAAATAGTCATATTCACTGACCATTCGGCCATTAAGTATCTTCTTTCTAAGAAAGATGCTAAGCCTAGACTAATTAGATGGATTCTCCTACTCCAAGAGTTTGACATTGAAATAAAAGATAAAAAGGGAATAGAGAATGTGGTAGCTGACCATTTGTCTCGCTTAGTCCTAACAGAGCCTTTAAATGAGTTGCCAATTAAAGATACTTTCCCTGATGAGCAACTTTTTCATGTTTCCCATCCTCCCTGGTTTGTTGATATTGCAAATTACTTAGTCACGGGGAAATTAGGAACATTGGACTAAACAAGAAAAGAAAAAATTCTTTTCCAATGTTAAGCACTATTTCTGGGATGATCCATACCTGTTTAAATACTGCCCAGATCAAATCATTAGGAGATGTGTCCCTGACTTAGAACAACATAGTGTTATCTCCTTTTGTCATTCAGAAGCATGTGGTGGACATTTTTCTACCCATAAAACAGCGGCAAAGATTTTGCAGTGCGGTTTTTATTGGCCGTCGTTGTTCAAAGACACACATGTGTTTTGTAAATTATGTGAGCCATGTCAAAAGTTAGGAAGAATAACCCGTAGGAATATGATGCCTCTAAATCCTATTCTTATCATAGAAATTTTTGATTGTTGGGGTATAGATTTCATGGGTCCATTTCCACCTTCTTTTGGCTACATTTATATCTTATTGGCCGTAGACTATGTTTCAAAATGGATTGA
The DNA here is from genome assembly GCA_035236585.1 of Warburgia ugandensis. Taxonomy (NCBI): domain Eukaryota; kingdom Viridiplantae; phylum Streptophyta; class Magnoliopsida; order Canellales; family Canellaceae; genus Warburgia; species Warburgia ugandensis. Next base: position 80,280,156 of record CP141132.1, on the reverse strand, counting down.
GGCTATCCCATGCAGGCATAATGATCACAAAATAGTTCTTAAATTTTTAAAAGAAAACATTTTTTCTAGATTTGGGACTCCTCGAGCCATTATAAGTGATAACGGTACACATTTTTGCAACAAACCATTTGAAGCACTAATGAAAAAATATAATATTACACATAAAGTTGCAACACCGTATCACCCACAAACAAGTGGACAAGTAGAAGTATCAAATCGGGCCATCAAACAAATCCTTCAAAAGACTGTTAATCCAGATCGTAAAGATTGGTCTCTTAGATCGACCGATGCGCTACGGGCTTACAAGATCGCACATCGCACCCCGATTGGTATGTCTCCCTATCGTATTGTATACGGTAAGGCTTGTCATTTGCTGTGGAATTGGAACATAGAGCCTATTGGGCAATAAAGACATTCAATTTCAATATGGATAAAGCGAGGCTCACATCGCAAGCTCCAACTTAATGAGTTGGAAGAGATCAGGCAAGAAGCTTATGAGAGTAATAGGATATATAAAGAAAAGATGAAAGTTTTTCATGATAAGAACATAATGAGAAAATCCTTTACTCCAAGCCAAAAGGTTCTACTTTACAATTCTAAGCTCCACCTATTTCCAGGTAAGCTTAGATCTCGATGGACTGGTCCATACATAGTAAAAGAAGTTTTTCCATATGGGACTGTCGAGATTGAGAATACTAGGACTGGTCATTCTTTTAAAGTGAATGGTCAACGTTTAAAGCCTTTCCTAGATTATGAGAATCCAGAAGTTGAGTCCACAACTCTGGAGGATCCTGTTTATCAGGATTGAGTGAATTTGATCTCTTTGTACCATATTTTGTATTTTGTTGTTTTCTATATCACCCATATTCATTTTAGGTCCTACTTTTTAAACATTGAGGACAATGTTTTTGTCAGGTTGGGGGGTGTAGAATTCTAGCAAATTCTAGTTTTCTTTTAGTTTTTAGGTGTTTTCCTTGGTTTTAAAAAAAAAAAAATTGAAAATTTTTAGGTCATTTCCTATACCATGATGAGAATTGGATTTTCTGAAGTATAATCTAGATAACTTTAGCTTATTAATAGAATTGAATATGATTAATTCATCATTTTACTCATTTTCTAAAGTATTCCATAAAAGCAAAGTCTCATATCACATTTGTACACGCAGTTGCATATAGATAATCTAGATTGATAAGTGGCTATAACTTAGAAATTCTGAAGAAATTCAGTGGAGACCTATAACACAAGTGAGTTTTAGAGCCATTCATCCTTTTTGAGAGGTTATAAATGTTCAAAATTTTCTTCAGCGTGCTTAAAGAAAATTGATCCCAAACTCTTAAATTTGGCTAATTACCTGAATAATTAGAATATTACCTTTAAAAATTCTGAAAGTTCATTGAATTTGATAGATTATATGAAACCTAGAAAATGATTTAGGCCATCCTTGTTATTAACCTAAAGACATAAAGCCTACCCAAAAGTATTTTTACCACTAGTTAGCCAAGTTGAGCCTTGAATATAAAGCCATTTTCTTTTGTCACCCAAATTACCATTTACCCATATTAACCCAGTATAAATTATCCATTACCCATTTTTCTTTGAAAAATAAGTTAGAGAAGAAGGAAAAAAATATCTTTTAGTTGCAACAAAAGAAGAAAAGTGGATATCAAGAAAAGAAATATTCTTCAAAGTGAGTCAAAAATATGAAAATAAAGAAAAGTGAAAAAAAAAAAAAAGAGTTTGAAGAATGCAAAGAAATGGAAACATAAATATTCACTTTAGAAAAAAGCAAAGAAAAGAAGAATTGTCAACTTTAGTAGAAGACCTCTACTTATTTTTTTGAAGAAACTTTGAATACCTTTATACCCTTTCTTTGGTACCCTGTCCTAAGCTTATGTTTCGTCCCAATTAAAGACCTATTGATTCTAGGATGAATATAATCTTGATGAGGAAATGAATGGATAGGATTAAAAGAGTGGTATTTCTAAATATGCAAAGGTAATGGCATCTATTCCAAAGGGATCAAAAGAAATTCCTTAGTAACTCCCGTTCTTCATGAGTATATGTGAGATATATTTGTTTTCATTGACTCTTCTCACATAATTAAAAGAGAGATATGATTTAAACCCTCTATCTGAGGGACTTTATTTCTGAGCGTATGCCATTAGTAAGGATTGAGGTCAAAACATATTTCAGATGGAGTTCAAAAGTTAGAAGTCTACTTAGAGATAAAGATTATTCTATGTATAGACTGCATATGCACATACTCAATCTGAGATCTGAGCTTAAGTGGAATATTTTTAGCATATGGGTAGGGTTTTTTTGAATTATTCAGTCATCTTTATTAGTTTGCTAAAGTTGATAGATTTATTGAAGATAATTATCTGAGAAAAAAATGGAGATGACCTGAAAAAAAAAAAAATTTTAAAAAATTTTAAAAAAAATTGAGTTGATTTCTTCGCATCTTTTGCTAGGGACTAGCAAAATGCTGGTTGAGGGGTGTGTTAAGTGTTCAATTTTGGTCAAAATATCCCTAATTTAGTATTTGATTAGAGCATCTAGACCATTAATTTTAAGATTTTAAATCAAATATTTCATTTTAGCTTTAATTGGCCATCCAACCGTTGAATTGTAAAATTTAGTGGTTAAATGACTATTAAAGCTAATGGACGGTTTAGATTTCGCTAATTGAGTCTTATGCATTGCAGATCAGTCAACTCAGGCATGGACGTTTCAGATTGAATCATGGAAATCAGATGGAATTTGAAGAGTCATAGTACAAAACAAGATTGAAGACTTGCAGAGTTCTAATAAGACTAGAATTCCAGTGGACCCACTCTCTTTCTTATCTCTCTCTCTCTCTCTCTCTCTCTCTCTCTCTCTCTCTCTCTCTCTCTCTCTCTCTCTCTCTCTCTCTCTCTCTTCCTTATCTTTCTCCTCTCTTTTCTCTTTTTCTCTCTCTTATCCCTCTCTCCTATACGTCTCTCCCTATCTCTCTTTTAAAAGACCCTTCTTTCTTCTCCAAAAAGGATGTTTTTTTTTTTTTTCCCTTTTAGGAAGGTGCAGGCTGGGCTGTCTCTCTCCCACATCCCGTCTCGTCTCCTCTCTTTCTCAACTCTCCATTCTCTCCAACTTCCTCTCTTTGGCTGGTTAGAGGAGGCAACCTCTCTCTCTCTCTCTCTCTCTCTCTCTCTCTCTCTCTCTCTCTCTCTCTCTCTCTCTCTCTCTCTCTCTCTCTCTCTCTCTCTCTCTCTCTCTCTCTCTCTCTCTCTCTCTCTCTCTCTCTCTCTCTCTCTTACGGCTCTTTCCATACCTCTCCCTGCTTTCAACACACCACCCATCACACCTCCGTTCAAGGCCTTTCACTTTGCCCCACCTTCCCTGTTTCTCCACTGTAATATCCTTAATTTTAAAGATAAAAATAGAAAATTATTAAATAAATTAAAATAAAAAATTTATGGATGAAATTATTTCCTGAAAACATAATAATTAGAAAGTGCTCGTCGATACGAATCCAACGCCACCAAGAACGCGAAAAACGGAGCTCAAACGAGGGAGTTATGAGCCGTCAAAGTTGTAAGGGCAAAATGGTCTTTTGACAGAAACGTGTTACACAGGGGTCCAAATTGATAACGGCACCCCTGTCTACACACGTCTCTACCAGTCCGGCGAAATCGCCGGAGAGACGTGGGAAGAGCCGTGTGGGGAAGAGTTTCTCTTCCCCAAGACTCTAAAACCCTATATCTATGCTCCTCTAGGAGCCAAAACGCTCCACTTTGAGCGTTTTCCATGAATGATACGCAAAACCCTAGACCTGCAAAAATCTGAAGTTTCCGGCGAGTGGAGCCCCGGCAACACGAGCAACTCCGGCCAGGTGCAAGGTAAGCCTCAAATCCATGTTTTTATGTATTTATTAATTAGAAAATTAATTAGAAAACCATTTAAAAATTAGGAAAAAAATCGGATTTTTGGGGGCTTTGTGCACGCTACTGTTGGAGCGTGATTTCATAGACCAAACGTTGTCCGTTTGGAAATCGCACCGTCCAACTAGTGCAAAAGACACCCAAGAGCAAACCCTTTAAATTTGGGAGTGATCCAACGGTGGAATTGCCCAGAAAACTCAAAAACCAGTACCTAGGGAGGTTTTTAGGAACTTGGGAAAAATCATTTAAAAACCATGGTTTTTGAGAAAATTAGTGCAAAAGGAGGGCATAAATGGATTCTAGAGAGAATTCTGAAGAAAATGGCGCAAAAATCACGCAAAACGGAGCTCTGTAGCTCGCCGAGGCGACCTAATCCGGTCGTCTTCTCCGGCGTCGTCAACGGCGTCGGCGCCTGCGCGCTGACCCCAGGACGCACTCCATGACGCCCAAGGGACGACGTCATGTGACGTCGTCGTCGCATGCGTGCGCGGCGCCGCGCGCGTGCGGGACGGCCTCGGTGGGCTGTCGCGGTGGGACCGGGACGCGGCGCGTCCTGGCGACCGTGACGCACGCACGGTGCCGAAGACGCGCGGCGCGCGTCCCGTGCGGCGTCTGCGACGCCGTGCGTCTTCGTGCGCCAGAGTACGCCGGTGTAAACCGGCGGAAAAGAGGCGCCGCCGGTTTAAACCACCTTATGGTGGTCCGACAGGCCCCATTTGAGGGTAGTTTTCACTAAAACTTGATTTTTGGGAGCTAGAGAGGTCCAAATCACGATCCGAAAGAGGCGTTGTGACCGTATTGACGACGCGGACCTAGTTTTAACTTAAAAACTTAGAAATGACCACTTTTTATTTAGAAAAATTTTAAAATAGTGATGTGACATGTACAGGTGCACTTGAATATACCAATTAAAGGGAGTTATTGGCAAGCTAGTGATCTCACACTGAGGTAGGTGACGACCACTAATGTTTTGCCTTGATTTTTAAACCATGTTTAAACATAGCATCATGTGTGATTGTGTTTTAAAATGCAATTATTATTTACCGTGGATTTCATGCTACATTGCGTACAGGATGGTTATTCCAAATTGAAATCTTTTCTTGAATAAACTTATTTCAAATGCTTTTACAAGTATGACGTTAATTTGTTATGCTTACTTAGAGATTTATTTCTTATTATATATATAGAAAATGCATGGATTTACATGAAAATGAGAATAGAGGCTTATTAATGGTCCTTTGATAGGCTAACCCCGGGATGAGGGGCATGTCTTGGGGATTGCAAGCTATAAGTGCTCTTGAGTTTTAGCATATACATATGATTTCCGTGTTTTATATTTGATGACGGGTGCTCTCGCCGGTGGGCGTCATGCTTAGGAGGGATAGGGCCTGGCCACCCACCTTCCGAGATTATGATGTGATGAGTTTGTGATATGATAGACACCTGCCCATAGATGGCATTCGGTAGGGGTTTGGTAACATGGATAGTCCACACTACCGGACTGTGCCTTTCCATGGGGACAGACGCTAAGTCTCCCGTTATGGTGTCGACGAGGAGCGGCGGTGGTTGATACCCATGGAGGGTTGCCACTGCAGCATGATGGCCCATATTCTTGTTATGTGTGCATGTATGATGAGCATGGTTATAGATGGTATGCCTGGGTGTGACGACACTCAGAGGTTGACTATGTGTACTCCTGATCAGGGATGTTCGTGCGATGTGGTGGGACCCATTACCTTAGGGTGCCCTTATTCTTGTTGTATGCTCCATTTATTGATTCATGTCATGTTTTAACTCCGTGAATTTCATGTTTTAGCATATGGAATAAATTGGCATTTATTTGAACATGGCATTATGATATCACTATTTCCATAAATGTTAGACTTTTCATCAATGTTGTTCATTATTTCTGCATTTATTACATTAATTGTCTATGTACCTACACAAGCGATAGCTTCTTTGAGGCATTGCTTTGTTTTGCAATGCCTTAGATCTCGAGCACGACACCAGGAAAGGAAAAGCGGTTGATAAACCTTGAGAGCTACTGAAGACTAGTTTCCCTATAGTTTTAGAAAGTAATGTGAGTCATTAGAGTGGATTATTATTTGAATTTTATTATGGACTGCATACTTTATATTTGGATGTGATTTAGATCTTTGGACATATATTGGACATTTATATGGGATGTTATGATGGATAGACCTTGGGCCATATTATTACTGTCTTTTGGACGTTTATTTGATTTAAAATAAAGGCGCCTATTTATTTGACGTTGATTTATACGCGGATCATTTATTTGTGTTTAAATTACATGTACGCCATTTTGAGAAAGGAAAAATTAACACCCGGAGTTTTAAGATAGGTTTAGTAAAATGTTAAATAAATCTTTTCTCATGGGATCCCAAATGCTCTTATTTAAATTGTCAAAAAAAAAAAATTGTCTTAAAAATCCGGGGTGTTACATCCACAGTACAAACCCAGGTCCTCGTCTGCCCATCGTTGCCACTGCCAAACGACGCCCCAGTCGATTTTCTTTTCCATTCTCGTTGGAAACCGAGTTTCACCCTCCATCGCACCTCCACACCAGCGCCCAGTTCTCCCATCTGTCTCACAGGTCTCCCTCCTTCCCTCTCCTCTATCTGTACCTCTGCCCAGACCACATCAATCTCCCTCTGTTCACCGGCGTTGTCTTTTTCATTTGTTGCTCAACCCAGCACAGACCAGCCGGATCTCCATCACAGCTAAACCAAAGACCGGGGTGTCTATTCTCAAGACACGGCCCGAGACGACGCCCAGCTCTTCCTCCATCACACGGCCAGTCGACGCCCCAGGCCCCCTACTTGTCACGACCGGAAAGCACCCAGCGCACCAAACGAAGGCCAGACACGCCCATCTCCAAGCAGACTACGGCCAGGTGAATTTGCTACCAGATTTCACCGGCCAAGAACAAACCCCAATCCAGATCAAGTCCGGCTCTGCTACAGCCGGCCCAGACGTCTACTCCGGACGACCCAAGGAGAGAAAACCATCTCCGGTTTTCTCCCATCGTCCTCCTTCCCATGTTTTGGGTTCTCCCTTCTTCTCCGGCGGTCATTCTTCTCTTCACCGGACGCCCCGGGAGAGAAAACCCAACTCGGGTTTTCTCCTCATCTTTCTTCTCTCCCTTTCCTCCTCTCTTCCTTCCTCTATTCTTCTCCCTCTTCCAGATTTCTCCCAAAAACGTGTTTTTCTGGTTTTTTTCGTGAAAAACCAGAACCTGAAGAAATTACAAATCTGCACCTGCATCTCGTAAATTACAATTCTGTCCTATTTCAGAAATTCCAACTGTGTCCCCAAAAGAATTACATCTGTGTCCCTTGGTAGATTTCAGAAATACCAATTGGGTCCCCTATTTAATTACAACTGTGTCCCTATGCTATTCTGGTTTTAACTTATCTTCATTCTGACTATTCAGGGACAGTGCAATCCAGGACAGACTATTCCAGGACAGACTAATCCAGAGACAGTGCAATCCAAGGACAAGCTTATCCAAGATGCATTTTATTTTTATTTTCTATTTTCCTTGGAATAAATATTTGTGAACATTGGAACAATTGAATAAAACTGGATTTTATTTTTTGTTAGTTTTCATTCTTTTAGTTGAATTTTATTTAAAACTCCATAATTTTAAATCAAGTCCTCGTGGGATCGACCCGTATTTGCAGAGCTATACTACAATAGCCCGTGCACTTGCGGTTAAACAATCAACACAACCCCTTCCCGGATCCCACATACATGGGAGCTTCTTGCACAAGGGCTGCCCTTACATAAGGAAACATCTAAAATATATAGTAAGCATAGTTTGAGAGTTTGGATTTGGAAATAAATTGGCAAGGCAAATATTCATATATGGATAACATTTGGGACAAGGTTAGAAAAAAGTCCAGGAAGTAAAACATGAATGTGATGTGAATTTAATTTTTAACTAGATTTATAAGCAATAGTTTAGAACGTTAATAAATTAGTCATGAACTTTTGTATTTCCATTGAAGGGGAGCCCTAGTGCAATGGTAAAAGTTGTCGTCGTGTGACCTTGAGGTCATGGGTTCAAAGCGTGGAATTAGCCTCTTGCAAAATGCAAGGTAAGGCTGCCTACTATAAGCCCTTGTGGTTCGCTCCTTCCCTGGACCCCGCATAGGCAGGAGCTTCGTGTACCGGGGCTGCCCCTTTTCTACTGAATATAATGAACCTGAAAACTTCTGAATTATTCGAAAAATAAATCGAGATAGCAGAGGGTCAGAAATTTGTCAAGAAAAAAAGTTCAGTCAATTAGAGACTTTGGTGACTATGATTATAATAGAATTCCATTAAAAAAAAAAACAGAACAAAGAGTAAGAAAAGGGAATTCCCCTCCTACATCAACTCCTACCAACTGTCCGAAAAGTCTAAAATGAACAGAAAGTTGCCATTTCGAATACACATGACTTTAGTGAAGATTTCTACAGCAAAGTAGTCAAAAGGAGAGTTATATAATCTAAAGAAGGGAGTGGGGTATTATCATCCATAAACGAAATCTGGGATGCACGCATTTTGTATTTTATCACTAGTATTCAAAGACAAGATCCAGAGTCTCTCCTTGCAAGTGGGAGGGATATCATGATCATGGGGCCCATCCCAAATTTAATCCACATTTCTTTCTTCTATAGGGCCCACCATGTTTCTGTCTTCAATTATTAGCTGTAGCTTTTGGATCGTGGATAATTCAAGAGTTTCGATATGATGGATGAGCATATTTGCTGGGAAAATAATGAAAAATTAAGGAAATACCAAGTGAACTCAAATAATTGTTTTCTAGTCCTGGCAGATTTAAGAAAATCCATATGACGGTCCCCCACGACTGTGACTATTGATCTGGTCGACTAGCAGACATCACAATGGAGTTCCAAAGGATCATATCGACTGCCATACAGAATGGATGATCATAACTATTCGATCAGAAAAAGGAACTTATGAGATCAATCACTCTGAAGAATTGAAAACTGCATGCTAAAATAATAGAATGATCTTGTTAGCTGAAATGTGGCAAAGCAGGATTAGAGTGAAGTCGTATTTCAATGAAAAGCAAGTTGGGAATAAGCAAGTGTTGGTATGCTGCCAAACATAAGGAGATTTCTCCTCACAGAAATTCCACCAACACCCACGTTACTTCATTTTGCAGCAGTGTTTGTCGTGCGTTTGTGGTGTTTAAACCTGCTTTCTCGAAGAGGTATATGATGCAACAGGTCTCACCATGGTTGCATATAGGTGTCCTTAAATATGGGCGGTGGGCTCACTTTTTCAATATTTTTTCGTGATCAGAATCATTCTTCTGATTCCCCTCGTCATAGACGGTCTAGGTATAAAAAAAAATTTATCCACTGCATGTCTCTAAGGTTTTCACTTTGAGTATTTTGAAGCAAAAAAATCGACGGGTACTTCTTTTTAGGCTTTTTTGTGTTTCACCATCTTTTTTTTTTGCTTTAGAAGTCTAAAAATGAAGAATTTAGAGGCATGCAATAGATAAAATCTTTCATACGTAGGGCATCTATGATAAGACAAATTAGATGAACAGTTCAGATCATGAAAAAAAAATTGGATGCCACCCATTTTTAAGAATGCCTGTGATGCAACTTTGGTGAAACTCCTTGCATCATATAAATTCCTCCTCTCTTTATTAAGATGCATGTCCATATTCCTCTAGGAAAGTACGAGCACGAAGAAGTGCAACTGGGACCAACATGTCAAACGATCCAAATAATTTATATGTTACTCCTTATAATGCTTAATCCATTCCCTTACCACTGATCTCACTTTTACGGTCGGATAATCCTAGCTACTCGAATTTTGTTTCATAATTTTGCCCACTGCCAGTAAAGCTTTGATCTTAGCGAGCAATTCCCATCTCCATGTGGCTGTCAAGCTATCTGACACGAGGCTAGAAACATGTACGTGGATCGCGTTGTGAGGGCCTACAAGATCAACAGCCTCCATTACATGTACATGGCTAGGTTTCCGAGCGTTACGATTGATCTCAGAGCGACTTTAGATCCAACTGGAATGCCCTCTTCTTCTTCTTCTTTTTTCCTTATCTTTTTCTTTTAATGGCAAAACAGGAACTGCTATATCTACGGTGGGGTAACGTGAGAGTGCATGGACACGGTTGACAAATTAATGCAACGATATCAAAGTAAATGGAGTGGACCCTCACTACTAGATGGTCCAACAGAGGCAATAAGCAGCAAAACTCCTAGATAGTCCAACAAATTACTTGCTCCTGGACACTCAAATAGAGCTAATAAACAACGACATAACCACATATTTCCATTGCTTTGGATTTAAGGAACTCAATCTTGACCAAAAGTGAACGATTTCAAAGTAAAAAAGGCAGCCCGGTGCACAAAGCTCCTGCCTATGCGGGGTCCAGAGAAGGAGCGGGCCACAATGACCTAAAGTAGGCAGCTTTACCTTGCATTTTTGCAAGAGGCTGATTCCACGCCTTCGGGTATGTAATTTGAAACCCATTCTTTGAAAGATTTCAAAGTAAATTAATAAAAAAAGAAGAAGCTGCAATTCATTCAAAAGCCCCGACTTCTGAAGCCCGATGTTTCTTAAGTGCCCCCACAAACATAAAGAGAAGAAATCACACTGTAATAATGGATTCTAAAGAACGCAAAAACCTGTGAAATAAATCCAACTAGTGGGTTTCAAATCACATACCCGAAAGATGAACAGTCTATCGTCTATCTAACTTTACAATAGATTGAAGCATAAGCCATTCAAGTTTAACCCAAACAATCTCCCAACTGATCAGCTTGCAAGGTTCGTGGGTCTAGGATAGCCCCCGTGCACGAAGCTCCCGCCTATGCAAGTTCAGGAGAAGAGGCAGACCACAAGGGCCTACAGTAGGCAGCCTTACCTTACATTTTGTAAGAGGCTGATTCCACGCCTTGAACCCGTAACCTCAAGATTCATGGATCTATCTTTCCAAACTCTAGGTTATCTTTTTTCAGAAAAATTTTCTAATGTTCGATTTTCCTTTGTTAACAACAAAAGACCCCACTAAACCGCAGAGAGGGCCAACTCTTGTCATGTCCGATGACAACTCACAAAAGAAAATTGCTGTCTAACATTTTAGGTGCCATTGTGGAAAGATTCTTAATCTAGGGTTTTTAGAATTAATTAATAATTCAGGATATAACTGTTAATGGTAAAAAGATATAGGATTTTTTAAGTAAATTTCCATTTAATTTAAAGAATGTGAGAACTTTTGAATTATTCAAAAATAAATAGGAAGATCAGAAAGTCAGCACCTTGTTAAAAAAAAAAAAAATCAACGCTTCGAGACTTTTGTGACTGTGATTACAAGAAAATTTCATTAAAGAAAAGTAAGAAGAAAGAATTCCCCTCCTGCAACAACTCCTGCCCACTGCAATGAACAGAAAGTTGCCATTTCAGGTACACATGGATGTACTTACAGATTTCTACGGCAAATGTGATGTCAGAAGAAGAATTATTGCATCAAAAGAAGGAAGGGCCGGTATCATCCATAAACAAAATCCGGGATGCTGGCATTTTGTATATTATCACCAGCACTGGAAGACAAGATCCAGAGTCTATTCTTGCAAGTGGGAGAGGTATGATGTTGACTCTCTTTCTTTGACATTGGGGGAGAGATATCATGATCACGGGGCCCGTCCAAATAATCGTTCTCCCTCGAATTGTTAATCGTAGATTTTGAATGGGGGACCAAATCAAGAGTTCGACGTGATCACTGGTGCACATATTTTGCTTGGAAAATTATGAACGATTGGAAATGCATGGTGAGCTTCATCTGATCAATGAACAAAACCATTATTTTACTAGACCTATCAGATATAAGAACTCCATTTGATGGCCCCCCTGACTGCGATTGCCTGTGGACACCTTGGACTACCATAAGTGAGTGAGGAGTTGGAAGGATCATATCGACTACCATAAACGATGAGCATAACCCTTCGATCAGACAAGGGAATATCCTTGACAAATCACTCTGAACAACTGAAAATATGCACGGTAAAATATTGAATGATCTTGTTAAAGTGTCGATTTTGTCGATAGACATTTAAGGTGGCTAGGCACTGTGAAATTCCCTTTCAATGAGAAGCAAGTTGGGAATAATGCCGGCTTAAGGAGTTTTGTCCTCATCTCTATATGTTCCTCCAACATCCAAGTCATTTCATTTTTAACAATGTCCGTAGTGCTTAACCTACTCTCTCTCTCTCTCTCTCTCTCTCTCTCTCTCTCTCTCTCTCTCTCTCTCTCTCTCTCTCTCTCTCTCTCATGTCCATAGTTTCCACTTGGAGGAAGAAGTGGGAGTGGCGTGAGAGTGCAAGCACTTGATAAAGAAAAGGCAATGATATAAAAAACATGGAAGTAGCATATAATATGATTATGATCTCACAGAACTTGGACGCTACCATCATTTCAATAAAAAATTATTTTGATTTTCTAAAAAATAATGAACGTGCCATTGTTCCTGTTTCAATGTGAAACCTTCCAAAAATATTGAAGTAAAGAAGACGCGACGTAGTCCAGGTAGGAACAAAACTTGGAGGATTCTAATTCTGCTGGCTGTGCCAAAGAGTAAAAATGGGTGAGAATTCAAGTTCAACACTAAAGCGAAAACGAGCAAGAACTTAATTCTCGCCCATGTAGAATAGGATATTCTTTTTTGCTAATTGAGAATTGAATTGCTTCCCCGATAATTCAGTTTCGAGTCATGTTGACGCAGATCACTTGTAAAAGTTGTCTCGCTAGGCCTGCGAAGAAGGTTATGTCAATTTTTTAATATAGATGAAACCCTTTTTTTTTTTTTTTTTATAGATATAAGCTGTTCATCTTCTTCAGAATAACTTAGATTTCATTCCCATTTGATGCTTTTAGTCTATGTTTCTTTTTGTATAAAATTATAAATATCTATTTTTATTAATATTTTTAAAGACACAAAACAATTAATTAGGGTATTCCATATGCATTGATTTCTGTTGCTTACCTGTTTTTGGCATGACAAACATGATGAACGACTTAGATCTATCAAAAGAAACTCATCTTGCATAAAAAAAAGAGGGTGGACTTCTTCTTACCCCAACCAAACGTAATTAGCTAGTCCAACAACTTTCAAAAGAAGAACCGCATGGCTATGGAAATTTTACTACCAGGAATTAAATTCTTCACATAGAATTAATTTCAAGTACACAACCTCATACTTTTTTTAATGACGATTGGCTTCATAGCTACCAAAAACTATGAATAATTGAAATTTTTTCAAAAAAGACCTGACTTTTTTCTCTCATGATTTTTTCCCTAATCAAAAGTTCTTACACAAACATATGTATTTCAATTTTGTGCATTAGTAAAAAATACAAGTCACAATATCAAATTCATATATTCATAATTTGGTTTGTCTTACTTTTTTCCAATTTCTTCCAAATGCTTCCCCAATTCTACGACTTTTTGGCTTGCAAACTTATTCTCTAATCCGAACTTTGTAGTCGTGATTGGTTCTGGGCTCATCAAGACTTAATTTACTTACCAAAAGAATGAATACAATCATCGACGGTAAGATCTTCACCCAAAAAAAATGGGACGACCCACATGACACATTCTACACCCATGCATATTAGAACTTGACATTATTTGCTCATATCATAGCAGTGATGAACAACGCCTACATGACACATTCTTACAAGATGACCAAGTCAAGAGGCAAAAGCTACAACAAATCAGTGAAAGGCATGTGGATAAGGGAAAAGTCATACTCAATCGTCTGGAATCTGATCGGAAAGGAACACTTGTGGGCGTGAGGCCCCATGCTTAGCACGCCTATGTTCAAGAAAGTTCGCCGTTTGGTGGATATGCGAAAATTCCACTTGTCATTTCTTGAGATCGATCTCAACATAGCTCAGAGAGGCAGAACATTACGATATCTCCAGGGTAAATATTCCTACTAACGCCCCTATGGAAAACGTTAGAAGAGTCGCCTTCGACAATAAGGGGCTTATGGGTTAGGCAAAGCCACTGACGGATAGCCAAGGCAATGGCTTTGAGCTCCGCCTTGTTGGAGTCAGCAATACCAATAGGGCCTGAGAAAACCAGAAAAATTCACCATGATGATCTCTAAAAATACCTCCGATCCCTGGCCTTCCCCGTTCCCGAATGATGACCCATCAAAGTTAACTTTTATTTTGCCTGGATCTGGCTTGTTGAATCTTGGGTTTGCATAGAAGGATGTTTTTGTATATTCTCTGGTGCCTTTTGAGGTTTTACACCAGAGTGCCCACGAATTCCTTCCTCTCAGCCAGCCAAAACGCAGCGTGATGGAGAACTGCTTTCGAATTTGATCGATACTCTTCGAATTTGATCGATACTCTTTATTTTGTTATAGAAGTTGCTTCGGTTCCTTTTGCTCCACAGACCCAATAACGACAGCAAAACTCGCACCCATCATCTCAACTCTCACCGCACTCTTGGGAAGAGCCACATATCATGCAAGTGCTCGAAGGTTGAAGGCATAACCCAATCCATTTCGAAAAGATCATAGACTTTACAATGAAGTATTTGAGGGAGAAACTTGCATTAGGTCATGATTTGTATACTTTTTTTATTTAGTTGGTGGATTGGAATCTCTTTCTAGTTGTTTTGTACCTTTTGTATGATTTGTATACGCAGTAATAGGCAAGACCAAACACTACCCATCGAAGGACTGAAATTTTTCACTTCTTCTTCATCGACCAATGGCGAAAATCGTGCTAGGCAACCGGCGGGAGGCCTTGGAGCCGGACTTTCTCCGGGCAGTAGTTGCTGAGATCATGTGCACTTTCCTTTTCGTGTTTGCCAGCGTTGGATCGGGCATGGCTGCAGGTAAATCCTAACTTAGCTACTACGTGCCTAGGCTCGTGAATGAGTACATAAGTTCGTAGCTTTGGACATTTACTATGTACATAGACTACGGACATGGACCCTTCTACTGGTTCGTAGATTTACCAAGTGAACTAATGGCCATTGATCTACGGTCTAGATGGAATGATGGGCTTGTTTTGCACTTTAATTTAAGACCAAACATCTGACCTTGGCTGTTTTCATTAAGAGGTAATGATATGTGAAAGGAATTGATGGCTGAAGTTGGTTTTGCTCGGACCTGTTTCTTCACCCACCTTTTTTTATTTCTTTTACTCCGAACATAAGAGTACTTGTCGACCCAGTTGGGGTCTAAACCATTGATCTTGCCCAGATCATATATAAGCCATTGATTCATTATCAAATTGAGTGTGTATGTCTATAAGAAGATTGATTGTGGAATCTGATCTTCAGTCCAACTGGTTTGGAAGCTCTTAGAATCGAAGTTACAAAGTTTAGATTTGTGAATAAGTAGGCAACGCAAAAATTCATAAAATTCAAAAACATTTGAAGGAAAAAAAATCTAAAAAAATGCTATCAGGATATGAATTTAATTTTTTAATTTGCATTTTTGCCTAGATCTACAATAATATGTGACAATTTGAATTTAATTTCCTAAATTTACGGTTAATTTGGTAAATCTGTATAGAACTGAAAATACGTAAGATCTTTATAAATGATTCAAAAACATCTGGAGATAAAATGGTCAAGAGGTTTTTCAAAAAGCTTTCAAATATATGGAGTTTTTTGTCACTGTACTTAGAACGATGGATTTTATCGGATAATTCTGGCCCATCAATACTAAAAAAATGTATTCTAATCCCTTAATTTGTGAGGTCTACGAATGGAGACATTTGGGCTAAAATTGCAGTTAATTATCCTGAAAATAGGCTATTAACAAAGCAAATAAAATGAGAATCGATCCATGTTCGAGCTCTATGATCGAACCGTTAAAAAGTTCTCTACGAGTTGGGGGTTTGATCAAGGGTTGGATTGTGTTAGTTAGCCAGTTAAGTTTTCACTCCATATATTGCACTATTATCTGCTGCAATTTTCTATTATTTACTATGAATAAAGGAATTAGCTTGTTTTAACTAGGTCTTATTATTTCTTGATTGGGATCAGGGAAGATGATTGGAGGAGCTGACCCAATGATGGGCTTATCTGCGGCAGCAGTGGCCAACGCTATGGTTGTTGCTGTGATGATCTCAGCAGGATTACACATTTCCGGGGGCAATCTTAATCCGGCGGTCACATTAGGGTTAGCCATGGGCGGCTACATCACCATCGTTCGGTCCATTCTTTACTGGATTGCTCAGCTCATTGGCTCTTCCCTAGCTTGCTTCCTTCTCAAGTATTTAACTGGCGGAGTGGTAAGTCAAAATCTGCCGGTCCCGCCGTGTACATATAAATCGATCTAAAACGTGTAGATGAGGCAATCTTAACCGTCCAAGGATGGTTTTTCTTTTGCTCCAGCACTGGGTTCTGTGAATGGATGGCCCAGATTAATGATCGATCATCATGATGTTATCATCTACTGCCTCATATTCCTTTAGATTTTTGCTAAAAGATGATTTGATCAAGTTTTGATTAAGAGATGATTTATACTTTTGCAGGGGACTCCAGTGACTACACTTGCTATTGGGATGGGCTTCTTACAAGGGGTGATAATGGAGGTAGTTCTAACATTCTCTTTGTTGTTCGCGGTCTATGCTACTATGGTAGACCCCAAGACACTGGTTCCTGCAGGGTTTGGCCCACTACTTGTTGGGTTGGTGGTGGGGGCCAATATCTTAGCTGGTGGATCCTTCTCAGGTGCCTCGATGAACCCTGCAAGATCGTTTGGGCCCGCTTTGGCTAGTTGGGATTGGACTAATCATTGGGTCTACTGGGTGGGTCCTCTAATCGGTGGCGGGCTTGGTGGTCTATTTTATGAGAACTTCTTTATCGTAAGGACCCATGTTCCTCTTCCAGGAGAAGAAGTTTTGTAAATCTTAAATACCCAGATTTCTCCCCTTTACCTATTACTTGTATTCTAGTGTAGGAATTCTAGATCTATGCTTATCTATTGAAGCCCAGATTTATACGGGTCTGGTTGATTAATCTTGCTTCAGTTAATGATAAGTGGCCTTTTTCGCCACGACAGGGATGGAAACTTATTTTGCTTGATTTTTTGGATTATGTCAGTGTCTGTTATTCATATAATAATGCGCTGATTTCTTTCAAAGGTTTTGTTTCTGAGGAAGAAGTTTCTGGTTTCATGGGTTTTGCCGTTGAGGAAGAAGTTATAGAAGAAAAAAAAAAAAACACTGTTTCCAACCTTTTTCTTGACAAGCACAGCTAAAGGATAATTTTGATTTCTGAGATTTTTATTGAAACCAGAAAAATTTGTTAATCAATCCCTAGATTAACCTGCCATGTGTCTCTCTCAAAAAGAGTCTCCTAGAAGACATGGTTAAACCATCTACACTTTTCAGGACTCGGTTCAATTAATGATAAATGTAGACAATTTAACCGCGTCTTCAGGAGACTCTTTTTCAAAGTGACACTATGGTTAAGGTTTTTAAATAGTTTGACAGAATTAAAATAATAATAATAAAATCAAATTTTCAACTGCGTCCCACTCGAAGTTCCCAAAAAGGGTCATCTTCTTCTTCCATTTTGTTGTGTTTGCAACATGCATCTCCTTCCTAATAGTATCGTATATGACAATGCACACGGCGGGCTCTCCAAGTCTAGTAGGTTAGCAAATGTTAATACATGTGATACATTTATTGATGGGCTGCAAGGTCAATAATATTGGTAGAGACTTATAGCTGAAAGACAAAATGATAGAGGACGTAATTTCTTCGTACCATTGTCACATGTCCTTCATTGATCAATAGACTGTGGAAGCTTAAGGGATTTAGAAACCAGCCAGAAACATTTGCATGAAATGGTTGAGGCATCGATCCTTATTTCACAAAATATAGCTGTAATAACTTGAATTTTTGCATCAAAAGTTTATATGAGAATATAGGGATAAATTAGTTAATTTAAAATTTGTATACATTCGATTGAAAAACATCTCTTAAATGTAATAGAATGAATTTCACATTTTGAATAAATATGTATGTTTGTTGTGGTTAAATTAGTTAATTAGTTAGTTAGATTAAATAACTAGTTTTAAAAGAGTTTAAGAGTTAATTGATAAGTTCATTAAGAATAAATTTCAAAGAACTAAGTTCACTTAAACCTAGTTTATAATAAATGGATATCGTTATAATCAAATCCTTATCCTGATTAGGGGTTGCCTACACGAATCTTGTTCTTCCAGTCACCTCTATCAAGTGTCATTATTTCATTAAGTCTAAGAGTTTTTAAAATCTTTTCTCGCCACTTCTATCCACGTCCTTTTGGGTCTTTCCCTTATCCTTTTAAAACCTTTGACTTGGATCGACTCAATCCTTCTAATTGGTTCAGTTTTTTATCTTCATTGGGCATTGTCCAAATCATCTAAGTCTACTCTCTCTCATCTTGTTACTTATTGGTACTACTCCTAGATTTTCTCTAATGTTTTCATTATAATTCTATTCTTTCTTGTTTTGCTATTTATTCATCTCAGCATCCTCATTTGGGGTACGTTCATTCTATGTATATGTTGTTCTTTAACTAACAAATACTCTGACCTGTAAAGCATAGACGGCATTACAGCTGTCCTATAAAATTTTCTTTCAGTTTGAGTGACACCCATCAATTACACAAAACTGTAGCAACACATCTCCATTTGGTCCAACCCGACTAGATTCTTGATTCTTTGGTAGCATCCCTCTTAATCTCTTTGCTACTATGAATACCAATCCCAGTATCAAAAGTGGTCTTTTTGGGTACCTATTGTTTATCATTCTTTATTGGTGATTCTTTTTCTTTCCTCTTCTTGTTAAAATTACACTCAATATACTTTATCTTAGTTTGGATAATTTGAAATCCTTCAGATTATATAGTATCTCTCCACAACTTTAGCTTTATGTTTACACCCTCTCGTGTCTTATCAATCAAAACTATGTTATATGTAAATATCAAGCACCATAGAATCTCCTAATGTAGATGTTATGATAACTCATCCATAACCAACATGAAAAAGTACGGGCTCAATATTTGAATGGTGATGGAGAAATTATTAGCTCCTTGTTAATGATCCTAACATTTGTCACTGCTCCCTCATATATATCCTTAATTATGTATACATATCCCAGTAAAATCCTTAAGGATTTTTTTTCAAAATTGCCATTACATTATGGCATTTTTGCAAGAAAACCCAACATTTTTAACATTTTGCAAATTTTCTATTATATTAAGTTTTCAAAAACTTTGCAAATTTTCCATTTTGTTATTTTTTTTATATTAAATTTCAATATTACCCTTATTTATCTCTGACCTCTCTTTCCACCAACAACAGACATCAGGTAGGGGCGGGAGGGTGGGGGAGGAGCAACGGCCGTGTACCATGCGTGGCCGAACTAGGTTATGGGGAGGGGAGGTCTTTGTGGGGCCGAACTAGGAGAGTGAGGGGCAAGGGTGGGGTGGATTGTTTTGAGTACTAAGGGGGAGAGGGGGGGGGCGTGGGGTCGAGCTTCGGGTACTAGGGAGGGGGATGGCATGGGGAGGAGGTTCGAGTACTAGGGAGGGGGTGGGTGCAAGGGAACGATTTCAGGGGTACTCGGGAGGAGGGAGGCAAGGGAGTAGTTTTTGAGGGTACTCCGTGGGGGGCGAGCAAGGGAGTGGTTTTCCGGGGGTACCAGGGTGTGACAACCCAAGTTTTTCAAACACTTTTTCATGTTTATTTTCAAAAGATGGAGCTCCTGATTTGGATTTTTTTTTTAAATTTAAACAACAGAAACATTTTCTTTGAAATTCATGTCTAAAAACCTGAATGTCACCTTCATTGTGACGCATGGGTTTTAACAATAATATAATAACAATTTATAAAAAAAATAGTCGGGATCCTTGTTTTAAAAACTTTAATTTTTAAAGTGATAAAAAAAAAATGAAGCTCCAATAAAAGCATGTATTTCAAAATCTCTAGAGTCATACAACGACAAAACCACAGATTTAAAGGTGAAATGAAATCGCATTTCTACTAAAAATCCTACAAAGTCTCCTCTGTATTTTGAACCATTGCACATGACACATGCAATACAAAATAGCCTAATAAACACAATATAAGATATGACATATAGGAGACTCAGTCTCTACACCCATTCATCCAAATGAAATACTATTTTTAATAAAAACGTATACTCCAATAGTGGATAAGAAAAACCAAGTCATGACAAAATACCCAGGGTCTGTCTATATAACCATCACATTCAACATGAATTCATATTCTTACATCTAGGTCATATTACAATTTATAATAAAGTACATGTCCATAAACAAAACCCAAAGTAAGGTCTTAAACAAACCTTGTCATTTCTGAAATATCCTCAACACTCCACTGAAAACTGTCATCACTTTTGTCTGCTCTATCAGCACTTCAACCTGTAGCAACTCTCTGTATCTAAGGCATTGCAAACAAAGCAATGCCTCAGCAAACTATGCTTGTGTAAGTGATTCACATTTGATAATAAATAAGATAAAATCACATGACACAAGTATCATAATCATGGTGAACGTATACAAAGCATGTGAAACATCAGACATCCATAATGAATAAATTAGGAAATCATGAGCTAAATAAATCATTATCAAATTTGAGTGTCATAGCATGCACAACATGAAACACATGGATACACATCCATCATAATAATAAAAGTCCTTGTCCACAGAAAAATATAATGCATATCATGATCATGGAATGCTATGCACAATCAAGTCCTATAAGTGTCTCGACTACACTCACGGCGATGGTAATGAGTACTCACTCCAAACCTAGGTCCCTCACATGCAGCCTGCATCAATTCATTCCTAATGGAAGCCTATTTGCCAAATACCCCAGCCTGCCCTCAAATCGGTACGAGGACCCGACTTACCTCACTTCACACAAAAGTCTCAAATCAAGGTCCATGATAAGGTGGAATCCATCACACATTAAAACATGAATAATCACATAATCAAATGTCACGATATTGAACGTGAAATATTGAATGCATTTCAATAAATCATGATAGTGCATAAAACACATGCCTCAAGAATTTTAGATAACAAGTCATGATCGATGAAATCAAGAAGAAATCCCAAATGTAATCACCTACCTCAGACGAAGAACCACTTGTCTATACCTCTCTAGTCTCGATAAGACTCTAGTCTGACTCAATCACCTTAACACCCGTACCTAAATACACGTCACATCCATGTCACACTTAGAATCCAATTTACCTAACTTGAATTCTTAGTTACACATCATTATATTTTTGAATTCATTGTACCATGCTTAAGACATTCCAATATTTCCTAGCCTAGAATCTCAAGGTGGGTCCCATCCTAATTGGCTAACAATTCAAATCATAGTCAATTGGCCTACTCATAGTCATTAAGTCCTTATTCCTAATCATATCATTACCTATTTCAAAGCAACTAGGCTCAAATCACATTAGTTTCAGGTAATTTATCATTTGAATCAATTAATTGAGCATTATTACATGAATCTCACGCTTGATCTTATCTAATTAAAATCAAATCAATCCATCAAATGATTAAGACAGTAATTTTACCTTGAACAAGTCAATCTGAATAACCTCCAACGATCGACCACTGATCATCTCGATTACACCTGATCATCAAACGTCCACGGTGATCTCATTAAAAATCCTCACCTGATCCCCTAGATCATATAACAACTTAGTAATTCTAATCAATTAATCCAATTAAGAATTATAAACGGTTTGGATCGTCCAATTGGATCCAATTTCATACCTTAATCTTCAGTTGATCTCATTTGTTGATTACGATCGGCTAAATCATCTTCACAAAATACTTCAAACCAAGAATTCTTATAGATATCTTTAATCTACACTTCATGAGGATCACTCTAGGCTACTTGGATAAAAAAAAATGAAGCCAGATCATCACAGATCAGATGATTTAACCTTTGATCAAAGGTAGGGTAAAATCAATTATTGATCTTGCCTGATCAAGAAATGGGAAGATAGGTATTGTTTCTCACATTGCTAAGATCACGAAGGTACTCCCGGATCTCCAAGATCCTTCCTAGATTGGACATAATTAAGGTTCAAAGTTCAGGGTAACATAGGGATCATTGGGTCAACTTAGTTGTATTCAAACGAGTTGGGGTGAGTTGACTTGGCGAGTTAACTCTGACACACCCCACCCCCGTGGGGTCCACAGTAATCATATTGTCCGCTTTGGGCCGGGGCTCGCACGGCTTTGTTTCTCCCCTAGCTTTCCAGGGGAAAACACGTGATTACTGTGAGGAGTGTTCCCACTCCTTATCACCCAGATCATCTCCACCTCCTAGCCGGTATGGGACTAACTCTCCTATGTCCCGCCCTTGGCTACCGTGCCAAGATGGGCTAAGGCTTGGCCTTGTGAGGGGAGCTGCGATGGTCTGAGGGCGGGACGCAGGAGAGTTAGTCTCATACTGACTAGGGGGTGGAGATGATCTGGGTGATAAGGAGTGGGAACACTCCTCACAGTAATCACGCCTTTTCTCCTGAGAAACTGGGGGAGAAACAAAGCCATGCGGGCCCCGGCCCAAAGTGGACAATATGATTATTGTGGACCCCAAGGAGGCAGGGTGTGTCAAATGGTATCAGAGCTAAACCCCGACCTCGGTGATGGGTGGTTAGCCACACTGTCGCTTGTGTGGTGACACACAGGGGCGTGTGTCCCGTAAGCGGGAGATGGCTACCGTGCCAAGATGGCCTGAGGCTTGGCCTTGTGAGGGGAGCCGAGATGGTCTGAGGGTGGGACGCAGGAGAGTTAGTCCCATACCGACTAGGGGATGGAGATGATCTGGGTGAGAAGGAGTGGGAACACTCCTCAAAGTAACCACGCGTTTTCCCTTGGGAAGCGGAGGGAGAAACAGAGCCATGCGAGCCGTGGCCCAAAGAGGACAATATGATTACTGTGGACCCCACGGGGGTGGGGTGTGTCAAACTCATCTCCAACCCGTCAGAACCATGAGAGAGAGAGAGAGAGAGAGAGAGAGAGAGAGAGAGAGAGAGAGAGAGAGAGAGAGAGAGAGAGAGAGAGAGAGAGAGAGAGAGAGAGCATCGCTCTCAGGCATGCTAGCTCACCCAAAGCTTGGCCATGCCGTGGAAGGGGAAGATGATCTGGGGAAGGACAAGGGTTTAGTTTGTGAGGCTAGTCTGTGCACACATCGGCACAACAGGCTAGTTGTGCTAACAGGAACCCGACTGGAGATGGAAAAGAGGGGAAGGAGATGGGGGATCCGACCAGGAGAGGGAAACAACAAGGAAAACCCTATGCATGCCAGCCTGGGCTTTGTGCAACATTGCAAGAAACCCTACTTGGGTTTCCATTAACGCCAACAAAAGGAAAGAGTAGAGATCTAAGTACGCTAGCAGAGGGTTTTTTAATCACTGGGGAAAACCCAACAAGGGTTTCTATCCATGCAAGTGATTGAAGGAAAATGGGGGATTGTGCACCAGAGGGGGGAAGCAGCATGCGTGGCCAGCCGCTTGAGTAGAACCCAACCCGAGTTTTTGATTGATGCCAAAGAGAGCAAATGGCCGGTCGCTTGAAAAACCTAGCAGGAGTGGGGTTGCGCGAGAGCTGTGGAGAGGGAGCTCTAATAGGGGAGGAGTTGCACAGGAGCTGTAGAGAGGGAGATCTCCCATGGGAGAGGGCTGTGTGCAGCAGTAATGGTTTTCAAGCCCATTGGCTTGAGCCCGATGGAAACAAAGGAGACTTCAGAGGAAGGGAGAGTTTTGGGTCACCGAGTTTCCTGGCAACCCCCCTCTTTTTCCCATTTCAATCGTGAGATGCAAGGAGATCAAGCGGCGAGTCGCGCTCATTCTTCATGTGGCGTTGCCCTGCATTCCACAAAACAACATAACAAGGGGTGCCATTATCAATTTTAACCCCCCTAAATTTGTAAAACTTTTGGATTTTTTCCACCCCCATCTCTGTTTCTGGCAAAATTAATGTCACTGAAATCATGCCGATGCATACGTTCCAAATTTGATAGTTTTAAGTCCAAATTTTAAGCCCATAAAGAGGTCATTTTCATAAACTTAATTTTTATGGAATTAGTTCAAATTTTCTTATCCCCATTAAAATTATAATTTAAAATCATGGAAAATTACCTAAATTTAAAGTTGTTACATTCATACTCTTACATATATACATATTTTGTGTATAACATATATTTCTACTAAAATAATCAATAGAAATTTATTTATTTAAAAATAGCAGGATTGATCCAATGGTTCACATACACAGCCCCTTTATTACATATAATGTCCAAAGTACACAAATCCAATTACAATCCAAACTTTTCATAATCTTGATCAATAGTAAGGTTGTCGTATTCCCCTATCGTAATCCATCCATTCCTTTGTTTCTGTATATGAGATATTGTACACATTCAAACATTTACAATATCTCAGCAAGCTATGCTTTGTAGGAGATTTAAGAAGCATATGGAATAACAACATCATATAATTCAATAAATCTATCATAAATACAAGATTCATACCCATCATATTTCATATGAATCAAATAATTTAATTTCCATGAACCATACCATATATGATAACTCTATAATATAATTTCTCAGATTTTCTATGAATATTCTCCAACAACTCACAATAATACCTTATATATATATATATATAAACAGTTAAAACTGTGAAAAACAATTAATATCTCAAATATTAATACCAATATAATCATACCCATATTACATTGGGTTGATTAATCATCCAGCCTCTGCTGAAAAATATCCCTTCATGGGAAATCTCGGTAATGAGCATTTTACTAGGCATTTCATCATGCTATATCATAAGGCATCTCATCATGCCATGCATCATAATGCAAAAATACTCAAAGGACTACTATGCTACAATTCAACCCATAATAGTGCACATGGATAACTACTAATTCACTCCATTAATACTATGGTAGAAAATATTATGTCACTACCCACATGGGGATACAGAACTTTCACAGTGGGGCCTTCCCATAATTGCCTCACCCAACTTTTAGCCTCACTTAGGGCATGGTATACATCACATAATCAGTTTTTGGAGAACGGGTGGCCAGACCCTACAACTCTCCTAGCATAGTATTCCTAGGCCTTATGCTTGTTGAAAACAAAATCCACAAGCTTCCATGCCTATATGGAAAGTAATAGTCATATTAGCAGATAACTTGTATGTTTATAAAAACTCATCCATCTTCATATTTTGGTATACTTATATCGAGGATATATTCTCACATCCAAGTTTAGGTATAATCATTAATATAAATGATACCCATGTTCATTAATTAAGTCTAGGGATAATCATTTAAGATAAATGATACCAATTTTCTTAATTTTGGTATTCATATACCAATGATGTAATTTCATTTCTAAGTGTAGGGATAACCATTCATATAAATGGTAACTCAAGCATTTACCATGTATTTAACCTAATTAAATAATTTAATTCTAACATTTACTCAATAGTAATCACATAATTATAAGCATGATATCATTCTCATTAAATCACTATACATCTATTAATTAAATTCTATAATTTTATAAACATTCTAAATAACAACTATTTTCATAAGATCATGTTTATCACATAAATCTTTCACATTAATACAATTCATTCTTAAGGTTCCACCTACCTCAAAATGTGGTAATCCCACTCCTTAAGATCTTCTGCAATTTTGATCGACATATGTAATCTGTCAATTCATACATACTATCATTATTTTTCATAATTTTAGATAATCATATATTTATCTTTCTTTGATTATATCTATGTTCTTTTAGGATTTGTCTAATCTATTCATTCTTAGCCCTTGACTAATATTACATATCTAAATCTTCTTGTATTCTTTCATTTATCTCTTTTAAATAGTGTTTCTAACTATTGAATTTTTAATTATGGCAGTTAGATTATCTTTTGATCTTTTGATCTAAGTATTTTTTAATCCTAGTTCTTCATATACATCTAATTAGTTTTGATCTTTATGGATTTCTTTGATCAACAGTTCACAGTTGTTGATCAAGATCAATGGTTTAGATCCTCTATCTTCTAGTTTCTGTTGATCTTATTTTGATTTAAAATTGATCTTTTGATCATCTCTAAGGAGGAGGATCTTGGATCTCTTTCCTTGTATCATATTGATCAAGATCATCTAACCTATTGATCTACATTTGATCTAAAACTTATATTCTAATTCAAGAACATAATATAAATTTCTAATTCTTCTTGATCATTTAAGATCTCATTAATCTTGTTTGATCATAATTATCTTATTTAAAGTTTTAATTTGATTGGTAATTTTTTTAACTTTTTATGTTCTTATTATTAATGCTCAACCAATTATTGTTTTATTGGTTGAAGTGATTTATTTCTTCCTAAGTCTAGACTGTCCCTCCTTATGTCAGAATTGCCTAATGCTTACCAGTTAAAGTCTACTAAAAAAGTGTTTAATACAATCCTCATGTAATGAGGCGTTTAGATATCAACAAATGTCAACGGAAAGCGAGGAAAAATCACTTGGATCTTGTTTATCCCCTACAACCACAATGGTCAAAGCCCACTGGAGTGGTAATAGATCAACCTTTTACATGGTTCTTATGAGCTTTTTACCCTATGTCACTTTTCTACTTGATTTTAACTTAAATCTATGAACATTGATAATGTCATTCATAGATGTTTATTATTCTCCTAAATTATGCTAAGGAAATGGTGATGAATTTCATTTCTTATATTTTCTTACTAATTAAAGACCTTACTAATTTCATGTCATAATTTATAAGTGTTCATGAAAGTAAATCTATCTTTGGAGAAATCAAATAATTACATTTTTTTTATCATTTTCATGTAATTTCTTTTATTTACTTATCATGAACATTAAAGCATAAAATAAATCTACTAATAAATTAAAGACATTTAAACTATAATTTACAATTCAGATAAAAATTTGGCACATTACAGGTTTCCATTATGATCCAATGATCATATTTGATTTTCCCATCAAAGGGTCCAGATCGTATCTGTCACATTTCTATCTGATCTAGCACATAATTTCATGTGATCTCATTATTAGATCATCAGTTTAACTCATCCATAGGTCTGATCATTCTTCATCTAACTGGTCAAGAAGATTTGTAAGAAATTTTAGGGTTTTTATCTCATTTAAGGGTCTAGATCTTAATCTTTCACATATTTGTCACATTTGACCCTTAATTTCATGATACTTCATCATTAATTCATCAATACAACTTATCCATAAAGTCTGATCATCTTAGATCTTACTGATCAAGGAGATTAATAATAGATTTTGTAAATAGTAGAAAGTTATAATGATTAAATCATCATTTTTATGGGTTTAGTAGATTCTAATCATCAAAAGGAATACAATGCTTCTTTTATATCTCAATTTGGACTTAAAATGAATTCAAAATCTCAAATTGAAGTTTTTAGTTCAAAATCAATGGTCCAGATTGAATCTAGACAGTGAGAACGTGACAAAATGAGGTGGGTGCGTTTTTGTTACCAGGAAGCAGCAGCGTCGTAGTCAGTTAATGGTAGCGTGGCACATGTACCACACAGGGGGAGTGTGCCCATAGGGACCATCCCTGCCAGCGTTGTGATCTTGCGTTTTAGGACCAAATCTCAGAGATGCGTTGAGATGGTCCGATCTAGACCATCAGATCAACCATCTTTGGATCAATGGTGAAACAAAAATGAAATTTTCTATTTTCCATTTTTTTAAAGGTTTTTGGGCCCTAGAAATTCATCTACTGGTTCAAATTTCTCTTGTGAGATGTCCATGATGGGGGTCTCAATCTTAGGTGTCGGTTCTGTCTTCTCCGACAGATCAATGGCTGGGGAGACCAGGGAAAGCTGGAAAACCTTATTACCAAAAATGAAAGGGGAAAGAGAGGATGGCCTACCTAGAATGTCCAGTTATAAGATTTTAGTTGAAAATTAAGAAAACCACACTGAAAAAACCTAGGTTTGTTGAAGTTTGTATTCAAAGGGAAATAACTCCGGTGAAGGTGCCAAAAAATGTTGGAGATCATGAAGGAAATATAAATCTCACTGTGATGAAGACTTTCATCGGTTCATATTAACCTTTTACCTGTTAGATTGGCCGGAATAATGTGAAATAATTGTTAGAGGTGGTGCCAGTACTAGAGATGTTATATAGTTAACTTTTTCGGTAATTTCACTTATGGATCATTTAGAAAATTTAGGGCTTTAATAGATCAGGTGATGCCGGATCAAATGAACAGTTTCGATCATTTAAAAACTTTCCATAATTTGATGGCTAATTCAATTTAGCTTTACTGGTCGGAACCCTAGTTCATAGGGGACGATGCTTCCTTGGACGCACCCCCATTCCAAACAAGGGTTGGTTTGTCGAGTGCGTTTGGGGACTCTCTGACAGTGAAAGAGAGAGCAGAGAGAGGAAGAGAAGAAAGAGAGGGGAATTGGTGGAGGAGGAGGATTGGGTTGAAATTTCAGACCAAGCTATGGTACTTGGTGTAAGAATTTATGAAAATTTTGGGAATTTTTTGGACCTATTTATAGGCAAGTTTTTGAATTTTATATTATATTTTATTTTAAAGTAAATTCCACTCAAAATTTAATAATGGGGAATTGAAGTTCCACTCCCACCACTTGTAGTTGAGTGTGGAATGATGCTTGACTTGCATCATTGCTAACCTTAGTGCTTTACCTAACTTTTGTAGGTCCCACTAAAAAGTGAAATTATCATTTTGCCCTTTTAATTCAAAATTTGCAAAAAAAAATGAAAATTTCTTTCAAACTCGGAATTGAGCATGCTTATAGTTATTTAACTTGATTTTTTGAGTATATTTCAAATATTCATGTATTAAATCTTGATTCTATTTCTATAAAAATGAATATTCTTAGAACTTCAATTTCCACTTCCGTTTTCAGAATTTCAACTTCTAACTTTTAGTAATTCAAATATATTTGTAAAAAGTGGGGTTATTACACAGAGAGTGGGAGGGTGCAGGGGAGCAGTTTTGGGGATGTCGGGGAGGAGTGGGCGGGGAGAGGCGAGGATGTTCGAGGGTACCTGGGGGGGGTACGTGGCCAAACTGGTAAAGTGGGGGAGGCGATGAGCAAGGTGCTAGGTCGACTGCCGACCAAGTTTGAGGGAGGTGCGTGGGAGGGCTGGTAGCACCAGCTTGGAGGATATCGAGGTAACATATGCTACTGGATGTTATTTAGCTAGAAAATGTTTCGAAAAGAGAGACTATTGAAAGAGGATAAGGATAATATTGGAATTTAGTAAAAATTAATAATAATAAAATGGATGAAAACCTAATATAGTCGCAAATTTGCAAAGTTTCTGAAAACGTAATGGAAAATTTGCAAAATGTTGAAAATGTTGGATTTTCCTATAAAAATGCCATAAAGTAATGGCAATTTTGCAAAAAACACAATCCTTAATTATGTATGTATATTCCATTGAAATACCTTTTCCACTCAACACCCACCATATTAACTCTCTAATGACCCTATCATAAAGCTTTTTTTTAAGTGAACAAAGATGATATGGGGATCCTTTCCTCTTCTCCCTATATTTCTCTATTAATTGTCTAAGTAAGAAAATAGCTTCAATGATAGAACTTTGAGGCATGAAACTAGCTTAGTGATACACTTGTCTCATGTTATAACCTCTTTTCAATCACTCATTTCCAAAGTTTCATAGTATGACTTATAAGTTTTATCCCATAATAATTAGTACAATTCTATACATCTCCTTTATTTTTATACATTGGCACTATAAAGGTTTCCTCCTTTGATTTAATATTTTCTTCTATTTTAAAATTTTGTTAAGCAACTTTGTTAACCACACTATTACAGTATTTCCCATATATTTCCAAACCTCTATTGGTATACCATTGTTCTTTGAGGCATTTTCTGATTTTATCTTTTTCAAAGCTTCTTTCACTTCAGGTATCCTAATTTTATAGTAATATCTATATAATCCAGCATTATTTGAGTTTATAGTTCTTTCAGTCTCAATATTCTCACAGCCATTGTCATTTAGCAATTTTTGAAAGTAACTTTTTTACCTTTGATTGATCTTGTCTTCTTTGACTAGTACCATTTGGTCATCATTTTTAATGTATTTAACGTGGTTTATGTCCTTACTCTTCTCTTCTGTTATTTTGTACATTAATTTAAACATATCTTTCTCACCATTTTTTTACCTTAATCTATTGTAAAGATCATCACATGCCTTAAGTTTAACCTGAGTTACTACTCTCTTAATATCATTTTTAGTATTATTAGATACTCATTGAACATTTTTTGTCACTTTCTTAATGGACTTGATCGTATTAGTCCACATTGCATTTACTTCAATGTCATTGTTCCACTTTTCTTCTACCATCAACTTGTTTATAAATGATATTATCTTCTCTCCTTTTAAGTTCCACCACTTAGTTTATAGATACCTATTAAATTTATTTCCTTTCTTCTATCTCTTAATATATATATATATATATATAAACTTATATTACATTTTAATTACTAAAAAGTATATTTTTTATAGCAACCATTTAGATGAGAATTTTTTTTAATCATTATTACAAATCTAATGAGTTATTCCCTATTTATAATTGAATCAAAACCAGTGGAATTAGATCTAGAAACAATAATTTAAATTCATATATGATACGTCTAAATTCAATTCCAAACATAAATAAAAATTAAGATTATATCCATATGCTTTTAACAAATTAAAATGATCAATCAAGTATAAATCTAAAATATGTAAGTAAACTTAATTTGGATATAAAAGTTGAGTCCATATCTACAAGTTTTCAACCAAAATCATAAAATTTGGATCTATAATATTCAAATCCCATAAAATTATATCTAAACTATCCAATATATTAACTACAAATGTGAAACATTCAAATTGCTATTCAAATTAGGCGTATAATGTTTCAAAATTTTAAAACAGGTGTGAGCATCAATGATCAGATTAGAAATGTCCATTCCTTTAAACTACATATAAAAAGTTAAAGTCATTCGACACTAGATTTGGAATGTTCATTTTGATTAAATAATATATCCAAAAATGTGTGTTGTTATTCCAATGACTCTCTCTCTCTCTCTCTCTCTCTCTCTCTCTCTCTCTCTCTCTCTCTCTCTCTCTCTCTCTCTCTCTCTCTCTCTCTCTCTCTCTCTCTCGACAGGCAAGTCTTAAAAGCAAAATGTGGCTTAGCAAGAGCGCAAGGATTTATCAAAATCTAAGTTCCTAAAAGAAAACTATTGTGTTTGGGGTGAGCGCCTATACATTTATTACCTAGTCATAAAGAGTCTAATTATAAAAGAAGAAGAACCTAGAAAGAAATTCAATGAGAACCTCTACATCAAAGGGTAAAGTACTCTAGGTAAAAGATTCCACAACAACATTCATTTGTTGGAGTGAAATCGAGGATAAGTCTAATCTCACAAAATGTCTATATGGTGGAACACTATCTCTTAAAACCTCAGTACATAAATTATCCTGCAAGACACATACTAAGTACACCGCTGATTCAAAAATCTGCTCAACTATTCTAATGTAATCATCAATTGAACCCAAACAAAGTCATAATCAAATAGTCAAAACTCAATAGATTCTCAAATAAAATAGAGAAACATAAAATCACATCTCATAGTAGCCAATGAGACACAATGTTATCTGAGAACAATGCTTTTCATTCAAATAATAAATATAAGTGCATAAAATGAATGTGGGCACAACATGATGCAATGCTCAAATGCTTGTATGAGATTGTTTTAGGATATTCTACGGTCCCCTTCTTAATAAACTGAGTCGAACAACTATTCCTGGATTTTTTATTGATTTTTAAGGTCTCATTTTTAACGAATAAGTCAAATAGCTATTCCTAGTTTTTCTTTACTGTACAGTATAATCACACTCCCAAATTTATATAGTGCAGGAGCATCCACTTATCGTCAATGGCCATTTGAGTCAAATAGATAATTCTAGATGACAAAATCCCTTACCGAGTCAAACAACTATTCCTAGCAAGTCCAATATAATTAGACTCCCATTTTAAACAGTGGAGGAGCATCTGCTTATCACCAATGTCTATTTGCTAGTCCTCGATGACACCATTCCGTGCTGAGTCAAACAACTATTCCAATCACACCACCAAAGAGTACTAAGAAAGGCCAGGATTAGTCCAATTGCACATCCAACCAGCATAATCATTTGTCATACTAACCGATTTGGAATATCAACGAGATGATCAAAAGTCTCAAGGTTAAATAACCCGTGCAAATAAGCACTAAAATAAGGGTTTGCTCAATTCCATTTTATAGGTGAAAAGTCACATGTAGTATCTAAATTAATAAATCCATTTGTCAAACCATTCATATATTTCTTGTTGTAGTACATGCATTGTAGCCATCCTTGAAAACGAAAAATGTGTCACAACAATCTCAAAACAATTTACACGCAAAAAAATGAGATCAACTCATTTTATGCTCCTGTTTGTTACACCTTCTCGTCCATTAAAGACACTCCCGCTAGTCCCTGTACAATGCAAGCATTTATTTTCAACACTAGCAAAAATATGGGCCTGTACCGTTACTTAAACATCACTTCAATAAGAAAATAAAACACACTCCCGCTAGTTCCTGTACAATGCAAGCATTTATTTTCAAAACTAGCAAAATACAGAATAGGCTATGCATTAGATAATACAAATAGTACAAACCATTTGTTTCTGCCATAAATGAGCCAACCTCGTCAACGCTTGTTAGAGCTAGAAGTTTGAATCTAAAGTTGGAATGTAAATGAACAGTTAACAAATAGAAAGGCAACAATCCACATTAACAGGTAAGGTCCCCAGTATCTTAAAATTTCAAACCATAACAATTTATGGCCCAATTGACAAGGCTTACATAATCGGTTTTATTGGTTTACGCCTGATTATTCTATATAAAATTACACATAATGATCCACTATGAACGTTTGGCTGCCACTCCAATTATCCTGTGGTAACTTTTCTAACGACTCTTGCTTCCATTTTTGAGACCTAAAGGATGGTTTCATGTTCATATTCGTATTGAAAATTAGAATCAAACGAGCTTTTACCCTTTTATCCCACACAACATTTATGTCCTTGTTGAAAGCATCATACAATAAATTGTGTTTGTCTCATGCCAATCAGCCCCATCAACTAGGGTTAACTAGTTGGGCATGCCCTGCAATGGACCGGTAGGCGAATGGTGGGATCATATGATAAATGCTACCGCTATACTTTTGCCTACTACTATTTTAAGGAGGATCCCACTAATTAAACAAAGGGCAATGCTACACGGCAGAGCTGCTATATACCAACAAAACGGGAAACCTTCTACGTGATGCTTGTAAGCTAAAAGTACATCAGGGATTGATGACCGAAGCCACAGTTTTAAAAAGATAATAATAATCAAATAATTAAATCTTCAATAAGCTATACTACAAAAATCTTCTTTAAGTCAATCATGTCATGTTAGGATTGCCATACTTTAAAGAAAGTGGAGATAATTTTCATTATCTTCTCTTCTTACTTACAAACTAATATACAAATGCATATTTAATTGCAAGTAAGAAAAAAATAACAAAATCAAAATCATCTTCAACTTCAACTTCTTCTTGTTGGTTGTCACTTGACGCAATACCCTCCTCCCTTTTCATCTGGGCTTATGATTACGGTTTTGAATGAGGTTGACCCCCGAAGTTTACGCTTTCGAGAAATTCTTTTAAAGCTGCGTTAAAAACTCTATGATATAAAATTTTAAATTTTTAGGGATCCCGTCTATTTTCTTAAAACAGATTGTTATTTTTATTTTAATGAGGAAAAAGTTTTGTTAAAATCCGGGGTGTCACAGTTAGGAATATGAATGAAAATATTAGAAGAAACTTAGGGGTAACACAAATAGGTAACAAGATGAGGAAGCTTAGATGGTTTGAACATGTGAAAACTCTAAAAAATTTGAAATTATTTAGAATTAATTAGAATTTTTAGGAAAATCGAGATATAATATTATATTTAATATAATATTTTTTTTTTAAAGAATCAAGTATTGAAACATAGATCTTTGGAATCATACTTGAAAAATAAGTTAGAATGACTGTAAGCATGCTGAAATCTGAGCTTGGGTGAAAAGTTCCTATTTTTCTTAATTTTTGTAATTTTATATTTACCCAAGGGGCAAAATAGTCATTTCACTTTTGTGTAGGGTCCACAAAAGTTAGGTGAGCTGGGGAATAGCCAGTACAAGAAATATCAATGATGAAGAATAAACATGATGAGGAATCTCTTTTGAATTTAATAAGAAAAGTGAAAAAAATATTTAAAATTAAAATAATTCAAAATTAAATTAAAATAATTAAAAAATAAGCCTATAAATAACTCCCCTAACATTCACACAAAATTCCTAAGTTTCCACTCCTCTCCCACTCTCTCCCTCTCTCTTTCCTCGTCTTTCTCCTTCTCTTTCTTTTTCTTTCTTTTCTCTCTCCTCTTCCCTTTATAGCCACAGAATGCGTCTGCGGTCGCACCCGAGGGGGGTATTCCCCTAGATTTGTCTGGCGCATCTATAGATATGTCGTCCCGACAAAGGGTTTTCCACCCAGAAACCTTATTTGCAATTGCCATCCCAATTCATATCTATTTTCCAAGATCTATATTGTTAATTGGATTCGAAATTCCATCGTCTACAAAAGCCCTCTATTCAAGAAAGAATCTATTGTTTAGATTGTCGAAAAACTTACTCTATATAGTTTTCCGGCAACCCATAGTGATTGTTGTCTATGTTCCGGCTTCCTACAGCAACGACAACAACCCAAAACTTCTTGCTTTTCCCCTATGGTGATTTCCCCCTTATCCTTTATCTTCTCCGACACAGGAAAATACTCCAGCGGCACCATTCCAGGGGATATCATAAAAACCCTAGCCCGACCAGCCAAAGGTTTAATTCCGGCAACAATCTCTTCTCTTCGGTTTTTCTCATTACTTCAAATGGGATCTAGGTAGGTTCCCTTCATTTCTCCTCTATTTTCAAGCCAAATCACCATTGAATTTGGTTCACCGATGAACCAGAATCCAGTGACCTAATTGGGAACACTGGTAAATCAATAAGATTTAGGAATTTTGAACTGTTAGATCAATTTAGAGGGCCCCAAAACCTCAGGATATGAAATCACAAATCAATTTCTAGTAGATATGGACGTTGATTTGACGGTCCAGATCGGACCGTCTTAATGATTTCCCGAAGATCTGACTCCGAGATGCACAAAGGTAATGCACACAGAGAAGCTCCACGTGGGTACATCTTTGCGTGCATGCCATGCATGCGAGGCGTTCGTTGACGAACAATGACGCGTGCTACTTCCTGGTTATGGTGAA
Source organism: Warburgia ugandensis (assembly GCA_035236585.1). Classification (NCBI taxonomy): domain Eukaryota; kingdom Viridiplantae; phylum Streptophyta; class Magnoliopsida; order Canellales; family Canellaceae; genus Warburgia; species Warburgia ugandensis. The sequence continues at coordinate 80,244,693 of CP141132.1, read as the reverse complement.
GCACACCGCCCCCGTTTTGTCACGTTCTGGATTCTAGATCAAATCTAAATCGTTCATTCTTATCTGAAACTTCAAAATGTAATTCATAGCTCATTTTAACTCCAAATCAAGATCGAAAAAAAGTTCTGAGTTCCTAGTGAAGAGTAGAATCTAATGGAAATATAAAATTTAAGTTTTATTCACTATAAATTTTTGTAAATCACAAAAAAATGGTACTAATTCCCAAGATAAGTCAAATCTGACATGATCAGACCTTAGAATTTTGATCCATTAGTGACCTAATGATGTGATAACTTAAAGAAATGGATTTGATGTAAGTGATTTGGTAGATATTTATATCTTGACCATTAAAAGTAACAAAATTCTCGAAAATACATAATAATCTCCTTGATTAGATTGATCAAGGATGATCAGAAACTATGAATCAGCATAGATGATGATCTAATGATAAGATCATGAGAAATGAATGGCATGATGTGGCTAATTTGGGATATATTGAGATCTATACACTTGATTTTGATAAAATGACTAAAGATCTTCTTAATTGGTTGGATCAAGAGAAATTAGATCATATGATGAGATGCATCAATGATCTAGTGATGATATTACATTAAGATATTGATGAACATTTACAATGAATATGAACATGGACTTAATGATAATAAGGGATATAGTTAGTAGGACAATATAAGAAATATCATTTCCTTGGCCCAAATTAAGAGAATAATAAACCTCATGAATGACATTTTAAATGTTCATGGATTTAATTAAAATCAAATAGCAAGAGTACTTAAGGTTTAATGCTCATAGGAACCTTATGAAGGTTGAGCTAATGTCACCTGAGTAAATGCTGAACATGGTGGTTAAGGGGGTTTTCTAATAGAGCTTCGCTCTTCCCGCACCTTCTGGTGACGTTTGTGAGGTGTAAACGCCTCCTTACTTGAGGATTGAATTAACCACTCTGTGAGTAGCTTTTAACTGGTAAATCTTAATCAATTAGAAATAAGAGGAGCTGTCTAGAATTACAAGTGCATAAATTATCTTCAATCAGTAAAATATTAACTGGTTGAATAATAATAATAAGATTATAAAAGGATAGTAAACTATCTAATTCTAATAAAAATGGTAATTAAGATAATCAAAGATTAAAGAAGACTCATAAGGAGATCTTGAATGATCAAGAATCATAATATTGTACATATATTTTGAAGTAGTATAAATATTATATTCAAATGTAGATCAATAGATTAGACCCTTGATCAATATAATCCAAGGAAAAAGATCCAAATCATCCTATGTAAGGATGATCAAAAGAACAACTAGAAAGTATATATGAGTTGAGGAATGACTGTATATATATGATTTGACAAATACATGAAGGATATGATGATCAAGATCAATGAGAAGATGGATTATTGAAAGTAAAGGTAGGTGGACCTTAAGAATATATTCAATATAGAAGATACATGTATTTTACACATGATCTTATCCTGATACCTATATATTGATTATAATTGCCTTAGAATTGTTTATAAATCAACAAATGATGTTGAAATGAATACAAAGTGATTAATTAATTAATTATGAAATTATGTAAGGCAACAAATGATATGAAAATGAATACAAAGGGATTGATTTAGTAATTATGAAATTACTTAATGGGTAGAATGAGAAGTTTTGAACTATATAAGTTGGACCCCCTAAATCTTAAGAAAGAAGATATAGGCATGTTTTATTATAACCAGACACACAGTCTGTAAGTATAAAATATTATTTTCTATTATAGTATAAGTTGGACACATAGCCATGTCCAACTTATACTATAAGTTGGAGGCTTGTGATTTTGTTTTAAGATAGGCTTATGCTTAGGGATGTCAATGCTAGGAGAGTTATGAGGGTTTGGCTACCCACTCTCCGAAACTAATTATGATGATGATACCGTGCCCAAAGAGAGGCAAAATGTTGAGTGGGGCGATTATGGGAAGGCATCCACTATGACAGCCATGGTTCCTCCCATACGAACATGGATCTATATTTTCCACTGTGGTATCAGTGGATTATTGAGTAGTTATTCAGGCACACTATATGGATTGAGACTGTAAGAGTGATAGTCCTTGAGATTATTTCGCATTATGATGCAATTGATTATGGCAAGATGAGGTGCCTTATGTTATGGCATGATGAGATGCATTATTTTATGGCATGATGGGATGCCCAATAAAAGTTATTACCGATATTGTATTGGAGGATGATTCCTAATACGGTATGATTATATATTAACACATAGTGTTAATATTCAAATCAGTTTGAAAATTAGATATTATTGATGATATTGACTATATTCATGATTTTCAGTGGATTTATTTATATGTAATATATGCCTATAATTCATATGATGAGTGAAGGATGAAATGGTTATCAAATTGTATAAATTAATTTATATCATGGATATAAACAATTGTTGATTTTGAGATATATTGATTATATTTCTTAAATCCCTTACCAAGCATGGCTTGCTGAGATATTTATTGATTATATTTCTTAAATCCCCTACAAGCATAGCTTGCTAAGATATTGAAATGTTTGAATGTTAACAATATCTCAGATATATGTAATAACCTCAAAATTTAACCCTAAAATACTAATAAAATAAGATAAATTAATATAAAAATTATGCATAGAATTTGGTTTTGAAATTACTAAAACTAGAAAGTACACGTCGAAAGGAATTGAACAATATAAAGAACGTTGAAAACGGAGTTCGGATGAGTGAGATATGACCAGTTTAACTGTAAGGGTAAATTAATAATTTGCCAAGGACAGTAATTGAAGGGAGTTGTTTTGATAACGACACCCCTTTTCCATTTCCATTAAAGTTCTAATAGAGGAAGGCAGTGATCTACCTTCCATTAGGGAAAATCAGGTCTTAGCATATAAAATACAAGTTTCCCCTTCCATTCCCACACTAAACAACCAAAGGAGAACTCTCGTTTTCCCCTATGCACGCTACGAAAATGAACTGAAGTTTACACGCGCTAGAGGGTTCCGATCTCTCAATTTTGGCTCTAATCAAGTAAGTTACACACTTTAACTTGTTACTTACCTTGTTTTTCAACTTTTCCCTCATAGATCCGGGCTAGATTTGATCAGAATGACCGTTGGATGACCTAGGGATTCAAAACCATGGAGCATGGTTAGACCCACATTAAGGACACCTCAAATGAGAAATCTAAGCCATTCATTGTAATCTTTGGACCCATAAACCCTAAGAACGGTGAAAATAGATAATAATAATAAAATCAGAGCTTCTGGGGCTCCGATCTAGCCAAAACAAGGCAAACGGCTCAGGTTCATCGTCCCGATGGATAGTGCACCCAAGATGCCCACCAGGAGCACAGACGCGAACTACGCATACGAGCGCTCTGTCGCGCGCACGTGCAACGCAAGTGTGAGCGTCCTGCATGTGTGCGCAAGACCCTCACACGCGTTGTCCTGGGACCAACGGAACGCGCCGGGCATCCTGGCAATAGTGCACTACAGGGACACCTGTGTATGCCGGTGTAAACCTCGTCAACCAGTGTAAATCAATGCAAACACCCACCCGACCTCTATAAATTAATATATTAATTTATGAAGTCTTTTCACAAAAAGCTTAATTTTAGGAGCTACAGAGGTCCAAACCACGATCGAAAATATCTATTATAATCATCTTGACGAAGTAGACCTAGATTTGACTTGAAAACTTACATTTGACCAATTTTAAATTAGTCAAATTATAAAATATTATTTGATAACTTAGAACCGGCAGATTAGAGGGTGATCAAGCCTCAAGACTTGAACAACGAGATAACGTATGACAATAAATAAGGGTTCTATGGGTCATATTAAGTGTGATGACTCTAGAAATTGATCTAGACTATTGATCTGAACCAGATCTTAGAAAATTATTGATCTGAGAATGATTTGACCGTCAGATTAAGGCATAAATGTTAGATATACACAAAAAATGAATAGATGAACATGAGATAGACAAATTAATGATAAGTAACATTGGGATTAATGACCAAATCATAATTAGAGATCTTAAAGAACGATCCAACGGTTGATCGCCATGGATTTCACTATGATGAAATGAATAACACAAAATGGTACTATGACACTAACATGTACATCTGAGCGTACGAACTAAGAGGATTACACTCTTGAATTGGATTATCTCACATTGAGGTAGGTGATGACATTTAATGTTATGTTTTGATTTTAAAACCCTTGCATTATCATAACATCATGATTGATTGTGATTTAATTGCACTTGTTTATTTAGTCTACGATTTTGTGAGACTCAGAGTTTTATACTATGATCGATATTAGATTTTGATAATGTATTGAATGGATTTATGCTTGATGGTTTCATGAGATTGATACTACGTATTTTATGCATAAGTAGAAAAATTCTTTCGTTATTACACCACTAAAACTAATGGGTTTTCATAAGGACGACAGTGGAGGCTTGGTGGCTGGTCCTTTGAGAGGTTAACCCTAGGATGAGAGATGTGCCTTGAGGATTGCGAGCCATGAGTGCTCCTGGTTTTTGAAATATGCAAATTTTGCATTTTGAGTTTTATGACAGGTGCTCTCACTCGATGGATGTCATGCTAGGAGGGAGTGGGACAGACCGCCAACCACCCACCCTCCGAAATTTGTGATGTGATTGTGATATTATAGATACCTACTCACAGATAGCTTTTGGTAGGGGTTTGGTGACATGGATAGTTCACACTACCGATTCGGGCCTTTCCATGGGGACAGATGTTAAGTCTCCTGTTATGGTGTTGACGGGGAGCAGTAATGGTTGAGACCTTAAAAGGTTGCCACTACGGCATGACGATCCATACCCTTATTATGTATGCTTGCTTAAGGAGCATGTAGATGTTATTATATGCCTGAGTGCGATGACACTCAGAGGTTGGATATGAGTACTCATAATCTGTGATATGAGTGTATGGGACACTCATGGGACCCACGTACCTTAGGGTGTCCTATTGTTATTGTATGCTCATTTATGTTAAATCATATCATGTCTTAAATATATGAGATGCATGTTTTATCGTATATGATATCTGAAGATTTTATTGGCATTGTTTATAATAATTATATTTTCATGAAAAATGGATCTACTTATTATATTAGCACTATTATTTGATTTTGTTCCATTGTTATTACATTAAATGTCTATATACCCACTAAGCATTGCTTGTTGAGGCATTGCATTATTGTTGTAATGCCTTAGATATTGAGAGAAAGATAGAACTGATGGGGAGTTAGACGAATAGTGATCGAGATGTCTCATTGAGAGATATAATCTGATTTCACAGGGACTGTGTATGTATATCTATCTTATTAGACTTGATTATATTGTTATAGGAATATGGCTGTTGACTGGATGAGTCTTGAGTAGAAAATTTATTTTAAAAAATGTTACTTGAAATATTTTTTTGAGTTTTGAGTCGATGGTTGACCCTCAGGGTTTTCTAGAAATGAAATTTGTTTGAAATTATTTTTTGTTGTTTTGGTTTTTTATAAAAATTTGGGGCTCCACCTTTCAAAAAGTTTTATAAAAAAAAAATGCTAAAAAACCCAGGTCATCACATGAAAGCTCAAGATTTGAGAATAATCATCACCAAACTACTACTTAGGATATTTACTTTCACGAGGATCTTACTGATTGTTTTGTAATTTAGATTGTAATATTTGAACAAGGTATGTAATAACTATTGGAGTTGTGTATGCAAACCATTAGGTGGATCCTGATTTTAATAAAAGTATTTCTATTGTTATTCAATAGAAATTTTATTTTATATGAAAATCTATGTATGATAAGTAATTTGAGGTGACACTTGAGTTTTTGACAAATCAATTTCAAATAAAATATGTTTTTGTTGTTTGTACTTTAAAAGAGTTTCAAAATCAGGGCCCTACCTTTGCAAATATTTATGAAAATGTGTTTTAAAAACCTAGGTCGTCACAGAACATGCCCAAGGAGACCTAAAATGATATTGGTTAGGAGTGAGGCAATGTAAGTAGAAGGTTCTAAAAGGGAAAGGAAAAGGCTAAAAAAAACATGGATAGAAGTTGTGAGAAAAGATTTAAAAACTTTGCGATTAAATGAAGTCATGGTGCTTAAAAGAGGAGAATGGAGGAACAAGATTCATGTGGCAGACCCCTAATTGGGATAAGGTCTTGATGATGATGTTGATGAATTTGATCAATGATCCCCAACCATTAATGGTCATCTAGTAAAAAATATACATTTAACATCCATAGATGCAAAAGTAGCTAGGCCCATTTGGTGCTTGATCGAGTATATTTGCAACTGGTAAACTTTGGCTTCTCGGTCCATGAGATAGGGTACTCGAAAAAATATTGCATGAAGCAGAATTGATCTAGTTGGAAACTAGTTCCTACATACTCTTTGCTTGATCCTTCATCGATGCCTAAGAGGTTCTAGCACCTAAAGTTTGAGCCTTAAGCACCTAAAATATGGATTAAGCCTGGCAAAATATGACATGACATGATAACACGACTAGAACATGACACACATTTAGCGTGTTAGGCTCGAATCCTATCGTGTTCGTGTCATTGATCGTGTCAACCCGAACATACACACTCAAAATCGTGTCGTGTTTGTGTCAACCATTAGGACCTATCGTGTTGACCCATCTGACACGCTACCTGGTAAAACTTCATGTTGACCCGTATTACACATGACCTATTATATTCTTTTACACTAAATAGGATGGTTTCTCAGTAACAATCCTATATTTAAACTGATATAATTTTGTACGTTATAAAGGACAGTTAATAAGTAATCGTCCTATATAATTAAAGTTTTAACAATCCTATATTTTTATAGGTTCTATAGGACCGTTAATACAAAACCATCCTATATTTTTATACGTTCTATGAGATGGTTAATAAGTAGGCATCTTATATTTTAAGGTTCTCTAAGACAGTTACTAAATAACCGTCCTATATTTTAGGGTTCTATAGGACAGTTATTAAGTAACCATCCTATATTTTAATATTCTATAAGATCGTTATTTGTTAACCATTCTGTATTTAATTAGTTATATAGGACCGATAGTAAATACTCATCCTATATTAGTTAAAATGTATAACCATTCATGTATTACTGTCCAAGTACCAAGTATCCAGTGTGTGTGTCCACACACAATTCTCTCTCTCTCCATACACAACCTCACTCACATATCACTATCTTGAAGCCTTGAACACACCAACCTCCCATCATTAAAATTTTGAAATAAAGCAAGCACACACATTGACACATACTTGAATCAAAACAAAAAATGAAATAAATCCATAGAAATGGATTAATGTGACAAAATAACACATTCACATTCAACCTGCTATGTTATAATCATTGTACACATTCACTTCCAACATTCTATAACTTCTCCATACAATTCCCATATCATATGTCTGGTTCAAGACACCAATTTTCCAATCCCATCATTCAAAGTTTGAAATAAAGAAATCACATACATTGAAACATAGTGTACTTAAATCAAAAGAAAAATAGAACACATCCATAGAAATGAACTGATCTTTATATTATATTTGAGTAAAATGTATATACATGATTGATACATTCATTTACATTACTGAACTACAAATTAAAATTCATAATATGATCTATCCATTCCATTCTAATAACGTCTAAATCCAACTGGGAGTAACTCTTGCTTCCCAAATCCGCCTGCAAGAAACATATAATAACTTTGTTCAGACATGTAATCTTGGATTCAGTCGAAAAATATACAAAAAATATAACATTGGTCAATAAGTCTTACCTTTCTCAATTGTGAGATTGTAAATCAATTGCTAATGAGGGTTCTCATGTATCTGAGAACATAATACCTACACTCTCAATCGAGTTTTTGTTTAGGGCATAGCAAACCAATGTCACTAAAGACAATAGAAAAAGTTCAAATATCATGTCAAATAAGTTTAGGTTTAAAATTATAGTAAAGAGTCTAAATAGCAGTAATTAGTAAACCTTACCTTAGCCTTCTTCTAGTTGAGTTTGCTAGGTGGTCAATACTTTCCCGCTCAACCCATTTATGCCATGCACTACACACATATAATTGAAAAGCATTAGATTATGAATATTATAATAGTTGTCACTTATCAGGTGAGTAGTTATATTATAATGAAAGGAATAATAAAGACTTACTTGTTTATAATTTCCATCACGTGTTTCAGAATATGCTCTCCACAAGAATTAAAAAATATTGCATGGCCACCATGCACATCTTAACCTACCAGCATCCAATGGGACCTATAAAAACAATAATTCAATTGTATGTTCTCAAATCTTAACTAATATAGATATTCATGTGTATGAATTATGAAATTGAAATGGCATAATTTAGCAACATATGTTACAATGTACCTACTATTGTAGAGAATCAGCAATGCTTGCCCTTTCACACAACTCATGAGCCCAGGAATGATATCTTCACTTTGTTTATCCATGGCAAATAGTCCAATCGAAAGATAAGAAAAGGGTCAAAGAACTTGTAAATGTCCTTGACATCTAATCTTTGCAACTTATCATGCAAATACCTACATTAGGAATTTGGGTTAATGCTAAATAATTATCAAGTGTTATTAAAAAAGCAAGTAATGTTACTCTGATTTGTAATAGTCTAAATTTAATAGAGCAGTTACACAATGACATATCCTATATAGACGACAATGTGCATGTATTTCAATTGAGCCATATTACATATGGCTAAGAGGTCTTGCTTGAAGAGTGGGGAACCTCAACCACATCATCTACAAGCACACCTACATCTATCCTTATGAGGCTCATTTTCTTATCTTCATTTGCTAATCTGTACAGTACCCTAAGGAATGGAGGTGTGTTAGGTGGAACCTCCACCTGATCCCTACAGTGTAGATGTAACATTTCATAAATTAGTAATGAATATATACAACATATACTGGTATACTAGCATATATAAAAGAAGAGAGACAGTGAGATCAAATTTTAATATTTTATCATATATTGGGATAAGGTCTTGATGAGCATGATGATGAAAGTTAAAAGAAACATATGAATTCCATAAAACACCTCTAATCATTACTTCAAATAAGATTACAAGTTCTAACCTAGGATAAGATAATAAAACTTTTTGATCTCTAATCATTACTTCAAGTAAGAATCTAAGATAAAAAATTATAACCTACGATAAAACAATAAAACTTTTTTAACTTGTGGGCACCTAACAAATGTTTACAATGAGTGTAGTGCTTTTTTTTTTCCTTTACTTGTTGTATTTTTCAAGTCCACTTGGACTTACGACACCTATAATGTTCTTTTGAACTTACTACATTTCAAGTGCTTTGAACTTGTTAGTTGTTGCATTGTTCAAGTCCACATGTAACATGATACAACTATGCAAATATATAGAACTACCTTGGAAGGCTAGGATGGGGCTACACTTGCCACTACCCTAGAATTTGCTGGTGGGGAGGTTCGCTTCAATTGCGCCTTGTGCTGCTTCTAGTGATTTAGCATGTTGCAGACAATATTAATTAATTAACAATTTAGAATGATTTAAAAAAGGTAGCAAAAAATAATGCCATGACTACAGTTAGAATATATATACTTTGGAATTGGATATCTTTGGTTTGATAAATTACTTTGGCCAACTCACATGACATCCAATAGCATCCCCAATAGTTTCAATATCATCTCCTTGTATTGGAAATCCAAGGGGGCATCTTGTTGAATGGCAGCAGTAATGCACATGCACTTAGTGTGTGGATGCATCAACTTACCATGCAAGGTGGCAGAAGTCATGGGCCGAACCTCGTACAGTGTTTCCACAGCCATATAGTTCTTAGATGTATGTAACTGCAACATGCACTGACCCACCTATATTTGAGAAATAACATATATACATAATGATTAGTGAGGTAAACTAAAAAGGTTACTAAATAATTAAACATTGTAAAAGTAAACATGTCAATATACATACCTCACTGATTGGGACATCACCTTCAAGTACTTGCTTTGCCACCTCTTCATCTAATGGAGGACTAGGAGTGCAGCTATTGTCAAATTGGGGTGGCTGAACTTGAACTTAAGGTTGAGCTTGAGGGCCAACATCCTGACATGAGGTTCTTTTGCCACCCTAGAGTTCCTTCAACAATTGATCTTTCACCTTGCTATATATCTCCACAATAGTTTGCTTCTTCCATTCTTCCAATTCTTGTAGCGTGGGAGCCTTTTATTTAGGGAAGAACTTGGAAGGAATAACACCATGTCCTTGGCCCCTTACCCAGCCATGCAGCAGTGCTAGTAAGAGTCCCTGTAGTTGCACTTTCTTGGGTCAACTCTTCCTGCACATGTAAATATGATAACATGATCAAATCCCTAGTATATATGTAATATTTTTATAATACAAGAGTGTAAAAGTATAAAACTAGTTAACTAGGCAGTAGGCACATAAAGTAAAAGTATAAAAATTAAAGTCTTAAACCAATTATAATTCTTAATGCAATTGCTGCAGTTGTCTCGTTAGTAAAGGTCTGGGAGTTATGCCCTTTTGAATGTGCCATTTTCCATAGAAGAGCATGGTCAATGGGCTCCGTTGTCCTATCCTTCTTTTGCTATTAAGAGTGATACTAAGTCAGAGTTAATAAAATAAAAATCTACTATGATTAGACAAATGAAATGTCACATGATATACTTACTTCTTTTGCTTCTAATCATGTGTAGCCAACCCTTGAAAGGTGGTGTTGCATATGATTCTGTGCATGTGCCATTTGTCCTTTTATACACTTTGCTTAGACATCAAGGTAATGTAATTAAAATATAATCAACTATAATAATTACAAGAATCAAAATTTATCTTGGCTAATTCAAGTTGTGATTACCTCAAAATCAAGAGATAGTCTATACTGTACAAATTGATTCCATGCTTCCTGTTCAATGAAGCAGGAATACAACTGGGGGACCATGTTAAGCCTAGCAGGATCATTGACATTTGGAAGTATGTACTTCCTTGCAAGCTCACTCTTCCATTTCCTCCATTGTTCACCAGCTCCTAGCAATGCCTGCTTCTTGCATTCATCAGATTCGCCAAAGGAAGACTACAAAACAAAAGAAGAAAAAGCTTAATGACTACTGACTAGTGAGTAGTGAGTAGTGACTTAGTGTATCATATGCAAACAAAAATAATATATATAAGGGACATACTATGTTATATGTAAGAAGAATTTACATACCTTGACCATTTTTCATATTGCATCTTTGACTTCTGGCGATACAAGTCTCCAATCAGTCACTGAGACTGACAAGTCTTCTAACAATGCAACATATGAAGCTAGCATAGGGATATGCAGTACGGTTAACCTCTACTGTTAAATTGTATAGTTTCTTTTATTCCCTTTGATGATCTTTTATTTATATGATCCATTTGTGTTGGCCCCCTGGCCTTTCTCTTAACACTGACAGGTGGTGTTACTGGTGGACATGTACTTGATAGCCTCAATTGTTCTTCTTATGTGTTGTAACTGTTGTTCTTGTTCTACTTCTACCTCTTCTAAGTGTTCTTGTACTACTTCTTTATGTTCTTGTTCTAGTTCTACTTCTTCATGTTCCATGTTTGTTTCACAAATGAAAATTGAAATGACTACAGTTAGAAAAGTGAAAAGTGTAAGTGAAATAACTCGTGTCAGATGCAATTGTGAATCATGTAGATGAAGATCGAAGTTGTATAAGCTGGCAGCCATGCAGATTGCAAATGAAGAATATTGTTAACCTTAATGGTTTAACCCTATCTTGTGAGATGTACTGTAATAAGACAATTACATAACAAAAATAGGGCAGAAAATGGCAACATAGAGATTCCAAGGGCAGAACTAGGTACCTGATGAACCTCCTTCCATTGCCTCTTATCGTTTTTCATATATTTGTCTTCTTCTTCAGTTCTTCTTATCTCCTTTGTCTCTCTCTCCTCCTCCTCCTCCTCCTCCTTCTTACTTGAGGACCTTGAGGTGTAGCAGGCACTTAGGCAGCGGTGAGCAGTCAGTTTTTGAGTTTCTCCTGCTCTCTCACTCTCTTGTTCTTCTCTCCCCTTGATTGGCTAGCACACTTTGTCTCTCCCTCTCTCTCCTTCTTCTTCCCACTCTTCTAGTTTTTTCCCTGGTTCTAGTTGAAGGGGGTTTGGTTGGTTTGGGAGCTTGGACTTCGAAGGAATTTCCTAATGGGTTAGGGCACAAATGTGAAGTGAAACAGTGAAAGGCGGGAGAAAGAATGGTTCAATGTATAATAGAAAGATAAATATAGGATGGTTCTAACATAATAGTCCTATATCATCAAAACAATATAGGACCGTTATACGAAAACCATCCTATATTATGATAACTATAGGATGGTTATTAATTAACAGTCCTTTATTTGGTAATAATTATAGGACAATTTATAAATAAATGTCCTATAACTAACAATCGTCAGATTCACAATATAGGACAATTAGTAAATAACCGTCCTATACTTAAACAAAATATAGGACTGTTACTACATAACCATCTTATATTATACTGTTATAAAGGATGGTTTTGTATTAACCGTCCTGTAGTTCCTAAATATAGTGAATTGAATAATTGATATAGCAGTAGACTGTAGGCTACTAGGCTGTCGCCAATTGTGCACAATGAAATTAAACAATTGATATTGCTTAAGCCTTAAAGCATAAAGAATCTTAGTTGAGAATGAGCTTAAAAGAGTTATGTAAGTAACTTATTAGTTGTTGAGGATGAGTAAAAGAAGAGTTATGTAATTAACTCATTGTTGAGGATGAGTATCTAACTCATTAGTTGAGGATAAGTAAAGAAAGAGTCGTATAATTAACTCATTATGTGAGAATGAGAATAGAAGGAGTTATGTAATTAACTCATTATTTCATAATGAGTATAAAAAAAGAAGAGTTATGTAATTAACTCATTATGTGAGAATGAGAATAGAAGGAGTTATGTAATTAACTCATTAGTTGAGAATGTGTATAGAAAGAGTTATGTAATTAACTCATTAGGTGAGAATGAGAATAAAAACAGTTAATGTAATTAACTCATGAAGGAATAGTAGAATATAAGTAGGTATTATTTAGTGAAATAACTGGAGATACTACTTAGTAAGTTAAGAATCCCAATACAGAGAATAGTATGAAACAAGTAAGAAAAAGTGAAAAATATTACAATAGTAAAGATGTAATGTATAATATGCAGGTCTAACCTAAAATCTTAAGTAAACATACATGTATAGAAATAAAATACACCAATACTTGTGTGTGTGTGTGTGTGTGTGTGTGTGTGTGTGTGTGTGTGTGTGTGTGTGTGTGTGTGTGTGTGTGTGTGTGTGTGTGTGTGTGTGTGATCCTTACTAAGTGAAATAGTGGAGTTTAAGAAGAGTGATAAATTGCAAAATATGATAGAAATAATGTAGAATAAATGAAAATATTAGACTTATTATAAACTTTGAAAATAATAATAAATGATAATAATGAATATGAATGTAAGAGTTAAAATTTCTACATAAGAGATAGTAATATAGCTAAATTTTAAAAATAGGAATGATATTACTTGGGAAGAATTTCAGGAGATAAATAAGTTTAGTAAAGGAGAAGAGTTTGACAATGATAAAAAAAATATATGATAAAAAATTAGAGCTTGAAGAAGTGATCTTTAAAATTTGAATAAAATGACAAAGAAAATGGGATATAGAGATATATGGAAATAGGAAAATAAAATCCCAAACATATTATAAAAAACAAGTAAACCATGATAATATTTGGTTAGCAAACAAATTCTAGTTCATACATATGGTGCAACAATGCCAACAAATATGAATTTACCAAGTTATAAACTATATTAGTATAATAACTCAATTGTTGAATTAGCACAAAAGCTTATCAAGAATTAGAGGGATATTGATATGATAACTTTGGTGAAACTAAAATTAATTATGGACTATTGTCTATAGTGAAAAGAAGCACATTTGGCATTGATGGTAAAATGATCATGAAAAAATAAAAATGTTGAATGGTATTACTAAGAGTGAGTATTGTTTACTTTACATGGATGAGTTATTCCCAATCTATTATCATCAATTGGGAGTTAGAAATGAGAAACATTAGTAAGAAATCAAAACAAATCTTGGGTTATATGAGTTGGATAAATGATATTCATGAATTTGATAAAAATGAGATATATTAGATCAATTGGTGATGACATATAGAATTAGTATAAGAAAATCATGAGCATTTATATAATGTATGACACTTACAAAACTTGTTAACTATCTAGATTTTATTAAAGAAATATTATAAAATATAGGACGATTTGTACATAACGGTCCTATATTAGATAAATATACAATAATAACAATACATAATATAGGACAGGTTTTAAATAACTATCTTATATTTATATATATATAGGATGATTGTATTATAACCGTCCTATATTACAGGTATCATGCTTAAAGGATGGTTAGGAAATAAAGGTCATATATTTTTAAACATATATAGGACAGTTTATTGTTACCTGTCCTTTACGTTTATCAAATTATAGGACTATTATTTCTTAACCGTCCTATATTTTTAAGTAAAATAAGACTGTTATTCATTAACCGTCCTATTTGTTTTTCTAAATATAGGACTGTTATGTTTAACCGTCCTGTACTTTCCACTAATATAGGACAGTTATGTTGTAACGATCCTTTATTTTGTGATATTATAGAACTGTTGTTACCGAGCCGTCCTGTATTAGGTTTTGAATTTACCTTTTATTTACTAACTAGATGCGAGAGAGAGGAATACATTTCCAAACTTCCAGTTTACACTTAGATGTTTTGCGTGAAAAAGTTAAACCCTAGTTAATTTTACATCTCTTTCAATTTTTTCTTCCCAGATATCTTCAAGACTTCAACCATTCTTGCACAATGAGCAGCACACCTACAGCACCACAGGTATGTGTTTCTTTTTTGTTATTTATTTATCATTCTGTTTCTCTTTTCATTCCTTACTCCCTTATTAGTAATTGGTGTTTACTGTGAACTAAAATTTTGCTTGTCAATTGCAATATAGGCACAAGTTGGGAGCATTGATGTTTCTGATAATTTGAATATGTTGCACGACAACGATGACGATGAGCTTGCTAATTTGGAGAACGTGGAGTTAGTTTCAAAATCCAACATAAGTAAAAAGCATAAGAAGCTAATGTCTCTAGTTTGGAATTTTTTTGAACACCTTCCCGTATTAGAGGATGGAAGGCAAAGGTGTAAATGCAGGAAGTGCTCTACAATATATATTTGCAATAACAAATTTGGTACAGGTAACTTAAAACATCATATAAAGACTTGTCAATGGAGCTCTTCTCATAATATAGGCCAGTTGCTTTTATCTTAAAGTTAGGGGAGTATGTCACTAAGTTCAAATAATAAGTTTGATCCTAAACTTTTTTGTGAGTTAGTAGCAGCTGCAATTGTTATGCATGATTTACCTTTCCAACTTCTTGAGTATGATGGAATTAGAGCTGTACTAAAATATTTGAGTATAGATTTGCATTTAATTAGTAGAAATATAGTAAAAGCAGATGTTCTGAAAATGTATAAAAGATAAAAAGGAAAGATAAAAGAGATGTTAGAGTGAGCACCTGGTAGGATAAGTTTGACATTTGATTTGTGGTCTTCTTGTATTACTGATTATTATATAAGCCTCACAACATATTTTCTTGTTTCCTACCACCTCTACATAATAGAATATCATTAGCAAAAAAGGTATACTCATTATTGGTAAAATTGGGGATTGAGAAAAAGATTTTTTCAATCACTTTAGACAATGCTTCTGTAAATGATTTTTTTGTTGAGCTGTTAAGGCATCAATTAAACATTAGGAACACTCTTGCTTGTGGTGGAAAGTTCCTTCATCTTTGATGTTGTTGTCATGTTTTGAATTTAATTGTGCAAGATGGCTTGAAAGAAATAGATGATGCTATTCAAAAAATTCAAGAGAGTATCAAGTATGTCAAAGTATCGCAAAGTAGAAAACAAAATTTTTTAGAGTGTGTGAATTACATGTCAATTGAGACAAAAAAGTGCTTAAGACAAAATTGTTCTACAAATTGAAATTCAACTTATGTGATGCTTGAAAGTGCTCTTTGTTACCGACGGGTATTTTGTCACTTAAAACTAAGTGACTCAAATTATAAGCACTGTCCTTTTGTCGATGAATGGGAAAAGGCTACAAAATTTTGAAGTTTTTTGCAGTTTTTTATGATGATGCCTGCATGTTTTCTAAATCCAAGTATCCCACAGCAAATCTCTACTTTCGTGCAACATTTGTAATTTATTTGAGTTTAACACAATACATGAGAAGTGATGATAACTATATGAAGTATATGTCCACTCAAATATTTGCCAAGTTTTCAAAGTATTGGTTTGAATTCAGCATCATGTTGGCAATTGCATGTGTGTTGGATCCTCAATATAAGCTCTCTTTTGTGGAATTCTCATACAAGAAATTGTTTGGTAATGGTTGTTTGGAGTTTGCTCAAGTTCGGGAAAAGTTATTCTCTCTCTTCAATAAATATATGGTTAAGAGTTCCCCTAATCCTTTCTCATCTTCCCCAATGGCTAGAGGTAGTGCTCTTGATGCTGATGATAGACACAACTTGTCATATAGTCAAGAGGTTATAAATGTCATTAAGGTAATTATATTTATAATTATATATTTCATTATATGTTGCTTAGGATATTAAAATTTACTATGAATGGTCTTACATTAAGTTGAATAATATAAATGCATTTGCATTAGGAATTTGATTCATTTGAAAGTGAAGAATGTTCTTTGGCTATGCAAAAATCACAATTGGCGCTTTATTTGGATGAACCAAGATTGCAAGAGTCAAAGCTAGATATTCTTGCATTCTAGAAAGGCAATCAATACAGGTTGGTTGATTAATAATCTCTAGTCTTATAAAAACAATATTTGTTATAATCTTATTTACATTTACATTTGATTCAAATGTTGATTTTAGGTATCCTGAACTTGTTACCATGGCTTGTGATGTCTCGAGCATTCTTATATCTACAGTTGCATCAGAGTCTGCTTTTAGTATTGGTGGTTGGGTTCTTGACCAATATAGAACTGCTTTAAAGCCAGATACAATGCAAGCATTGATTTGTATAAGAGATTGGATATATGAATTGAAAGATAATAATTTATGATTTTATATTTAAACTATATTTTATGTGAGCTTAGTAATGACTAATGCATGTTTATTCTATATGATTGTATACTTTGCCATTACAATTGCCATGGATGAGTTTGCTGAGGACATTGTAAGCATAAGTAGCAGTGCAGGACCACCTCAACTAACTAAAGACTCTAAAACAATTCATTTTGATTAATTTGTATAATTTTTGTAACTTATATTAATTTGTTGTGTTTAATATATTGATGGAAGTAGATTTCTCTCATATGCTACTTAATCCCCAGTTATTTACCACTATTGTGGTTATTTGATTCATTTGAAAGAACTGGTAAGACCCGAACCAGCTCGAAACTTCATGTGCTTTCTGTGTTGCTCTAGTTGGTAATGCAGCTAATGCTTTCTGTGTTTGTCTGTGTAATTGTTGTGTGAAGCATGAAAGGAGTTGAGGAAATGAATTCCATCCTGAGAATTCATGTGGGGGTTGAAATTTTTAGTTCATAACTGAAAGACCCATCTGGTCTTCTTCTCTTCTTTCCATTCATTGAAAAGTGTTGGGTCATCGACAACATTTGCAACAATTCTAGCCCCATGAATATGAGGGTTTGAATACATTGGTCGTGCTAGCCTCTTTAGCTGGCTCTTCACCCTACACAAGAAAGCATGAATATGAAGTTCTTGAACAAGGAAATCTTACCCAAGTTAAGCATTTAAGTGACATGTGCTGAACTCAAACAAGTAAATGCAATTTTTGCTAACAGAACCTCATTGCTGCATCTGAGGAGGAGCAAACAACATTGAGAGCTCCAGTAACTTAATCGATGAAGCATTGCATCAAGGCATCCACTTCAGAAGATTAGAAGTATTCATTTGTGGCCAGCTTTTCAAGTGATCAAAACCATCATATTAACGAATCATGTCGTTTCATGTCATGTCCTGTCATGTCGTGTCATCCAAGCACGACTCAGTAACGTAATCATGTTATACGAGTTATGTCGTGTCAATGTTTTAATAACCGGGTCATGTTCGAGTCAAAGGTTTTTGACATGACTATTAATCATGTAGTGTTCGTGTTGACCTGTAACTCTAATCGTGTCGTGTTCGTGTCGACAAGATCACAACCCACCAACCCGAATTGCTCTGTAAGCTCTAGCAGCAATAAACAATCGGATTTTATAGGTTCAAGAATACTCCCCATTCCAAAATAAAAATCGGTAGCTCCAGCCGTAAATTGAGTTGTTGCCCTCACTAAATGTGCACGACTGATATGTTAAAATCACGGGGTAGAGTCCTAGCCACCAAGCAATTACGGTAGTGAATACCACACGTCCACGTATCGCTATATAAAATCCACATCTTAAAATTTTCCTAACTAATTAGTACTCATCAATACTTATATATGCTAGTGAATGATGTAGTCTGCGTACTATAAACTTTTCATTTGTGGTCTGCTCCTTTCCCGACCCTACATAGACGGTAACTTTGTACAGAGGGCTGCCTTTTTAATACTTACTTTGCAAGTGAATGATAGCTGTAAAATGAACTATGTACAGCACAAATAAATACATAACGTGCATGTACTATGCAATCATTTCGACTACATAAGACAACAAACGGATGCATATTAGTCTCTAGGCATTTAAGAGTATGGAGATGTTAATCTCTAGGCATTTAAGTGTGTGGGGAACTGAGTTTTTTTTCTATTTATTTTCCTTTTTGAATCATTTAACACACACACGCACACGAGCAGCCTCGAACATCTATCGGGGAGGGAGCTTCTTGCACCACTTCTTCAGAAGGCCTTAGGTAGGATTGGACCGAAATTTCCGTAGCTTTGTTTAGAGGCTACTGTCATGATCATTCCATATTTCTTTCGATGCATATATGTGCGCAGTTTATTCAATTGTGAATTGGAAGTATACAGTAATTTTAAGGTTAAGGAATTGATCAATTTGGATGAATTAAGATTTTTTATTTTTTTTTCTACTACTGCCCAAACTAGAATTTACATGATAATGTTTGATCTCACACATTTAAGTAACTTTTTCTTTTCAATTTTTTTCTTTTTTAATTTTTTGTGTACAAGCAGAATTTTTTAGCATCACCCTAAACCAATATTATTCATTAAAAGGTAATTATTACATTCTAATGTATTCCTTTCCTTCCATATCGTCATTCAAGATAAAAGTTAAAATGGGAAGGTTAGAAAAAAAACGGATATATAATCCTTTGCATAAAACTTAACTTTTTTATGAAAAAAAAAGTTTTAAAATTTAAGTCTTATATCTTTTGGATGATAAGCATTAACTGTGCTTTTAGAGTGACTTAAAGAGCATCTTTTTCAAGAAAAAGCCAGCATTTTAGTATGGTATGTTACTATAAATAGTACACAGTATCTGGGGACTAGGTGGCGGACATTTCTTAAACATTTGAACTTTCTTCCTAATTCATGACGTTCAACACTTAATCGGAGTAACTTATAGAGTGGGTTCTCGGTAAAATTTCATATTCTAATGGAGCACTAATATATTATGGTTAGCTGATGATCAGTCCATGGGTTTATGCCTGCAACTAAAAATACAAGTAGGTCATTTTAATTTTTTTTATCTCGACCCAAACCATTCATCAGTTAGGGCCCTCATCAAACAATGTTAATCTTGTCAACTTGCCCAAGATCTATACAATATTTCTTCTATCTAACTTAAAGAGCCAGCCATCTCCGACATTGGAAAATCAAAGTTGATCATCCAGTGGAGAAGATTTTTAGCAACACAACCGATGTAAGACGAGCATCAACAATGAGAGGCTCCATCATTCAAAAAAAAAAAAAAACTAACCCACTTGCACTTATTAGCCACTGATGTGAACCGTTGGGTGAAAGAACTTGCAATTTGAGAGGAATGCTTCAGAATCATTTGTTGTATAATGCATGAAACACATCCATCATGAGGACAACCTGCAATACCCTGGGTTTTTATTACATTTTTTTTCTTTTCTTTTTTTTTTATAATAATAATAATTATAGTCAGATCCCAAAATCAAAAGATTCTATTAATTATTTTATTAGAATATTTACTGAAAAGCCTCCGGGTGTTATTTTCTTTTTTCAAAAACATCATGACTATGATTAAAAGATAAATATAAGTACGCATCAATAATTTTAAGACAATACTAATATCAAAGCCAACGTCAAAATCAACGGCGCCTTTTTTTTTTAAAACAATAAATATCTAAAAAGTATAATAATGTGACCAAGGGTCTATCCATTATAATATTTCACCATACTTAATGACATGTCCATAATATATATAAGGTCATAATCAAATCCATCTAATAAAGATGTACAATCCATAAAATAGGTTCAAATTATAGTCCATCTAATTACTTACACCAAGCTATCTATCAACCAAATCAAAGTGATTACCACTGCTATCACTATCCCTCAACAGCCTTGCCCTTCCTGTTGTCACGCTCGATATATGAGGCATTGCAAAACAAAGCAATGCCTCAGTAAGCTATTGTTTGTATACGTTGATATAATGTGTAAGTCAATTATTCATGAAAATATAAGTATCATAAGCAATGCCAATATAGTCTTAAAACATCATATGCGATAAAACATGCGCCTCATGGATATAGAACAAGATAATCTCGTGGATATAAACATGATATGATCCGATATCAATGAGCATACAATAACGAATGTGGCATCCCAAGGTACATGGGTCCCACGAGTGTCCAATACACTTGTATAACAAATCACGAGTACTCATATAAATCTTCTGAGTGTCGTCACACCCAGGCATACAATAACATCTCCATGCTCATTATGCAAGTATACAGAACAAGAGCATGGACGTCATGCCTCAGTGGCAACCCTTCTAGGGTCTCAACCACCGCCGCTCCTCGTTAACACCATAATGGAAGACTTAACATCCATCCTCATGGAAAGGCCTAAACTGGTAGTGTGGACTACCCATGTTACAAAACCCCTACCGAAAGTCATCTGAGGGTAGGTGTCTATCATATCATAATTTCAGATGGTGGGTGGCTGACCCTACTCCCTCCTAGCATGACATCCACGGGGTGAGAGCACCCGTCATAAATCACAAAGTATGAAAATCATGTATCTCGTAAAACCAAGAGCACTTGTGGTTCACAATCCCCAAGGCACACCTATACCCCTCATCCCGGGATTAGCCTTTCAAAGGATTAGCCACCAAGCCTCAACCATCATCTTGATGAAAACCCATCAATCTCAATAATGCAATAAGAAAAGATAATTATTAATCATACATAAGATATGCGGTATTAATCTCATAAAACAATTGATCATAAAAACCCATTCAATATACTATCGCAATCTAATATTGATCATAGTATAAAACGTTGAATCTCACAAAATCTCAGAATAAATAAACAAATGACAATCAATCATAATCAACCATGAATTTTATGATAATGCAAAGTTTTAGAAATTAAAATATAACATTAAATGTCGTCACCTACCTCAATGAGAGGTAACCCAAATCAAGTGTGTAATCATCTTAGCTCGCATGCTTTGATGTACCTGTCAGTATTATGGTACAATTTTGTGTTATTTATTTCATCTCAATTAAATCTATGGTGATCCAACCATTGGATCGTTCTCTAAGATCTATATTTATTATTTGATCCTTAATCCTAATATTACTTGTTAATAATTAGTCCTATCTCATGTTCATCTACTCATTTTTGTGTATATCTAAAGTTTACACCTTGATCTAATGGTCAGATCATCCTTAGATCAACAATTTCCTAAGATCTAATTAGATCAATTACTAGAGTAATTACACATAATCTGATCCTTAGGACCCTCAGTTAGTACTATATATTATCTAGTTGTTCAAGTTCTAGGGCTTGATCACCCTTTGATTAGCCTGATCAAAGTGATTTGGTACTATTTTATGAATTTGACCTAACTAGACATGATTATATGAAGATTTTAATGCTAAAATCATATTCATATCATTGATACGATTCCAACAGACCTTTTGGATCGAAGATCAGGCTTTTGTAGCCTCCAAAATCTTAGAAAAATTATTTCAGATCAAAAATCGATTTTACAACGGCGGAAGGGAGTTTACACTGGTTTACATTGGTGGAAAGGGAATTTACACCGATTTACACCAGTGAAAAGACATTTACATTAGTTTACACCAACGTAAAACGACATTCCAGAGCGCTCATTTCCCAGGATGCGTGACGCATTCCGGCCATCCAGGACAACGTGCGTGAGTGTCCTACATGCGTTGCACTATTAGCTCCAATGCATCTCAGTCGGCATCCTGGGTGCATCGTCCATAGGGGACAATGAGCCCGAGCAGTCTGATTTCTTTTGGCTTGATTGGAGCCCCATATGCTCCAATTTTTTATCTGTTTTGGGTCCAAAGATCACAATGAACGGCTTAGATCTCTCATTGGAGGTGTCTTGAACATGGACCTAACTATGCTTTATGATTTTAACTTCCTAGGCCATCCAACAGCCGTTTAGCCCAGATCCAGCCTAGATCTGAGAGGAAAAAGTTGAAAAACAAGCAAGAAAAAGATAGAAGGTTTAGCTTACCTAATTAGAGCCAGAGAGTGGAGATTGGGGTCCTCTAGTGCTGCAAAGTTTGATCCAAGCTTAGAGGAGAAAGGAGTGGAGATGGCACGATCTTAGAGTTGTTTTGCGTATGGAATGAAGAGGAAAACTTGTTTTTGTAGGTTGAAATCCGATTTTCTCGAAAGGAAAGGTAGATCACCGTCTTCCTCCATTGGAGCTGGATGGGAATGGAAAGGGGTGTCATTATCAAAATGTCCCTATTTAATTCACATCCCTAACAATTTACCAATTTACCCTTGTAACTTAAGATGGTCATATCTCTCATCCAAACTCCGTTTTTTATGTTCTTTATACTGTTCAATTCCTATCAACTTAAATTCTAAATTTAGTGGTTTCAAAACCAAATTTTAAGAATAATTTTTTTTAATTATTTTATGTTATTTTGTTACTAATTTAGGGTTAAAAATTGAGGATATTATACAACCTACGTTTAACTTCATATTCTACCAAAATGCTTGATTGAGAGGCATAACATCTAAATATAATAGTTGTCATCGGCTATTAAACTTCATGGCCATGCTGCTACATTTCCCAGCGGTCCCTAATAACCCTTAGACCATTGAAGAAACCATCACAAACAAAGAGGTGTGTTTATAGTAACAAAAGTGGAGCTTTCATGCTCAAAATGGGCAAACCAAAGCCTTTTCCTTCTAGTCGACTATGAGAAAAGAATGGGCAACCATAGTAGCATATTAGAATGAGATTGTCTACGGAGAAAGTCAGTGTGATGAAGTAGAAAGAAGATCAATTTCCAGGCCTAGAATTGCAAAATTTATGTGTTACCACACTCTAATTAAATTTGCAGACAAACTTCTAGGATCATTCGATTAGAAATCGAAGGCATTGGGACAAATTTGTTGATATCTATAAAGTTAACATGTTCACAGATAGGATTAGCAAAATATGACACGATATGATAACATGACTTGAACACGACACAAATTAAGTGGGTTAGGGTTGAGTCTTATCATATTCGTGTCATTTTTTAGTTAACCTGAAAATGATATGACAAAAATCGTGTCGTGTTTGGGTCAATCAATGTTGAGCCGTCATGTTGACCTATTTGACTTGCGACCTATTAATCAGTCATGTTTACCCATCTAACTCAACCTGTTAGCCAATCGTGTTGAAAATAAAGAACGGTTTTTTAAAAACAGCCCTATATTATTATGGGAATATAGGATACTTTTTAAAGACCCCTCCTATATTCTTGCAATTTTTTAGAAACCATCAATATAGGATGAGTTTTCAAAAATCGTCCTATATTCCTGTAGAGGACGGTTTTTGAAAACCCATCTTATATTCAGTTTTTGAAAAACCTTCAGTATATGACGGGTTTTCAAAAACTATCCTATATTCTTACGGTTATTGAAAAATCAACTGTCATATATTCTTATAGGATATTAATTATTGTACATTCTTCTAATCGTGTTATACTAGTTGTGTCGTATCGACTCATTTAATAATCGTGTTGTGTTCAAGTCACGGGTTCTTGACATGATTATTAATTGAGTCGTGTTCGTGTCGATCCTATATTGTAATGGGTTAGTCTCGACATGACTCGCAGACACGATTTGCCACCCCTACTCACAGATCATGCCTACGTGAAAAATGTGGTCATTAGAAAGCGTTTCTTACCAAGGAGCATGCCCATGCCTTCCATTAATTTTAGCAAATTTTGTTAGAATTTACATTAAGTGAACATGGTTGCATGACGTCTTGTGTGGGGTTTGTGCCATAGATTAGTCCAAAGAATTTCATCTTTTTTTCTTTTTGGTCCTAACATACAACAGAAAGACTTTCTCCAACAATATTAAAATTTGATAATAATAATAATAATAATAATAATAATAATAATAATTTATTGGAGATTGATTAAAATTGATCTTCTTTTAATGACACTTACCTTGAACTTGCTATCTTCATTCCTTCGATTCGCCAAGATATGGAAATTTATGTCTTCCTTTAAGACTTCTAGTACCATCAAATGGTCCCAACCCAACAACCAATGTAACTTAAAATAACTTCAACAGCTCGCACGCCACCCCATAAGGCCATAAAACCCCTCCCTCCCTCCCTCTCTTTCTCCTCGTACACATTCCTCTCTCATGGAGTTCTATGGAAAAGGATCCCTCTGGAGCTTCATAGATGAAGAACAAAGAACTGTACAACCTCCCAACAGAGCTCATCAAAATGATGCCGATGATACTGACCCACAATTCAGCCCTACAAGACCTTCTTCAGCTTCAGTAATCTCCTTCCCACCTTCATGCCCAGAATCGCCATGGACGCTCTCCCCCAAGCACATATCACCCGCACCCTCAATCCTCTACACTTGCCTAGCCTCCTTGCACCGTCACGACGGAACTATATTCTCAATTGCGGCGTCGAGAGGCGCTATCTTCACAGGCTCCGAAAGCAAACACATACGTGTTTGGGGGCAAACCGAATGCATCGAACGTGGGTATATCAAGGCAAGTTCAGGAAATGTTCGTGCCATCTTAGCTTATTCCAACACCCTCTTCACCACCCACAAGGACAACAAGATCAGAATCTGGACACTGGCAATCTCAGACCAATTTCGATGTCGGAAGATTTTGACCCTTCCTAGAAGCAACTCAATTTTACCGTTTCCTCGGACGCACAAGCATAAACACAAGGACATCATTTCGTGTCTCGCGTACAACCATGTTGAAGGACTACTGTATTCCGGGTCTCGGGACAGAACGGTGAAAACTTGGAGAGTTACGGATAAGGATAAGAGATGCATAGACTCATTTGTGGCACATGATGACAATATAACTGCGGTCGTCATCAATCAAGATGATGGATCGGTTTTTACGTCTTCATTGGACGGTTCGATTAAGATCTGGAGACGAATTTACGGAGAGAGTTCTCACACTCTTACTATGACTCTTAGATTTCAACCGTCACCTATAAATGCTATGTCATTCAGCTCTCCATTTCTTTATTCTGGTTCTTCCGATGGCTTTGTTAGCTTTTGGGAGAAGGAATTCTCATCAGGGAGATATAATCATGGCGGATTTCTTCAAGGGCACAGATTTGCTGTATTGTGTTTGGCCACAATCGAGAATTTGGTGTTAAGTGGGTCCGAGGATACAACTATAAGGCTATGGAGGAGAGAGGAAGGGACAAGTTTCCATGTGTGTTTAGCGGTCCTAGAAGGTCACCGGGGTCCAGTCAAGTGTCTAGCTGCTTGTTTAGAGATGGAGAAAGTTGAGGTGGGGATCCTGGTGTACAGTGCGAGTTTGGATCGGACGGTTAAGGTTTGGCGGATCAAGATCTTTCCAACAGAGAGCGGCATTAAGAATGACATAAAGACTAAAAAGACGGAGTACGAGATGAGTCCCGTTCTCTCACCTTCGTGGGTAGAGAAGAAGCTCCAAGGAATTCACTTCCAGTAGAGGGTGGAATAACAATTAGGGTTTTATAGTAAATGTTTTCTTTTTCCTTTTCTTTTTTTTTCTCTTTTGTGAATGGGGAAAACAAGGGTTCAAGAAGGACACTTATTCTCGCCCAAGTGGGCGAAAAGGAGTGAGAGGACTTCTGAGGAAGATACTTATCTTAGTCCTGCTCTCGTCCAAGTATATATGCTTAATTGCAAAGTTACGATGGGATCCGGTCTTTTGTGCCGGCTGATCGTACCCTAGAATTTATTTAGTTTTTAGACATTGGATTGTAGAACTCTTATGATTGTAGGACTTTGGAAGTTTAACCGAGTAGAGTAGTATTAGAAGCTTGAACTGAAGTAGTTAGTTTCGTCTTACTGTTTGTAGGCAGCCAGTGGTTTTATGGTTTTGTCACTTCTACGACGTGTTGTTTCTTGGCTTCTCTGCTTGTGGGCATAAACTTTTGCCTGACATAGTAGGGTTTTTGTGATGCCCCGTGGCTAGGGCTACCAATGGATCGGGCTTTGTATGGATAGAACTTCCAACTCGTAATCTATTTCAATGAATTTATTGGTTGGGATTCTACTTCATGTTTTTATAGTTCAATCCATTTGATTCCGCTTGCATTTCATACTATTTCGAATATAGGATGTCGCTACCATTTAAGGAAGAAAAAGACCAAAATGCCAGAGCACTGGTAGCTGAACGGGAAGGATTCTCATGCGAAGCTAAATAGTACCTCCTTTTTTTTTCTCTTCTTCTAATTTTAAATATAAATATCCAGGGCACAGACATTTCTTGTGAGATCATCCCATATGCTAACAGTATTCTGGAAAAAAAGAAGAAGAAGAAGAAGAAGAGAGAAATCAATCATGCATATTGTCATCTTTAAATTTCATAAATGGTCTATGAAAGAAAAGTAAATAAATGGTCTACCAAAGAAAAGTAAACTTTTAAGCCTCTCAGCCACACCATAACTTATATCTTAGTATCTATCTCTCGTAACTTATCATTTCATCTTTCTTGTATTGCTCTTAAATAATAAACATTCAAAGACCAATAGATGTTCCCTGTTTAATGTAGAAAAAGTTACTACTGAGCTTTAGATTTACAACAAACATCCAAATTTTGACCCATATATAGAAGCCAAATCAAAGATTGTTGCACGTTTGGATATTTTACTTTTATTATATTTCAGTTATTTCACAGTATAAAAATCGTTTAATTTTTGCATCAGGTGCCAGGCCTAGATACAAAAGAGGAGGGTTTTGTGACAGGTGCTAGCCAACAAGGAAAACATATGGAAAATCACATGACATGAATAATCATTTATATTCCTTTAGGCTAGGGAGTTCCCTGCAAGTGATGCACTGTAATGGATATTGAGGTAGTGAATATTTGACAAGGGCTATTACGGCGTTCCCTCAAAAGTGATGCTCTACATCAAAGCCCAATTGCAATGGAAAGTAGGCAGGGTTCATGTCATGAGGGTCAAGAAGTTTATGGGTAAATGGGCTAGCTCAGGAGAATAAGTTTGATATCGCCACATGAAATATAGGTACATTGACATCTAAGAGTCTAAAGTTACTAAATAAGATGAAACACAAGAGAGTCAACATTGCTGGCATTCAAAAAAGTCAAGTGGAAAGGGACTAAAACTAGAGAAATCAATGGGTATAAGCTTTGGTATGCAGGAAAGAAAATTAATAGAAATGACGTAGGAATAGTGGTGGATAAAGAATTAAAAGATAAAGTTGGAGACATTAAAAGAGTTATTGATGAAATTATACTAATAAAATTTGTTTTAAGGGAGAAAATCATAAATGTTATAAGTACATGCGCAACGCAAGTAGGGTTAGAAGATAGAATCAAGAGACAATTTTAGACAGATATAGCGTAAGTCATGCAAGAAATTCTCAACACGGAGGGGATATTTATAAGAGTATACTTAATGGTCATGTAGGAAAAGAAAAGGAAGGCTATGATAGGGTACATAGAGTATATGGTATGGGAGAAAGAAATGAGATGGAGCAAGCTATCCTTGATTTTGCTTTGACATATACCTAGCATTGGGAAACATATTCTTAGGAAGAGTGATGAATAATTAATAACCTTTTAAAAGTGGACCATATAAAATCCAAATAGACTTTCTTTTATTATTTAGGAATGCTAAGAGATCAATGTGTAAAGATTATAAGGTGATACTCTGTGAGAATTTAATCTCACAACATAGGTTAATGGTTATGAATATCTACGTAAAAAAATGAAAGAAAGGAAATGAACTTCATAGGTGTACAAAAGCTAAATGGTGAAAATTAAAAGGGAGAAGATAACATCTTTCATAAACAAATTGATAGTAAAATGAAATTCGAATAATAAAATAGAAGTACACACCATGTGGATTACTATGCCTGAGATTAAAAAAAGTGGCAAAGATATTCTAAGAGTTTCTAAAGATAAAAGTGGAGAAGATAATTTCATTCACAAACAAGTATAGTAGAAGGATACTGGAACAATGAAACAGAAGTAAACACCACATAGACTAATATGCCCAAGTTCATTAAAAAAGTGGCATAAGATGCTCTAAGGGTATTTAAAGGTAAATGATAACTAGTAAAGGGAACTTGGTGGTTGAGTGAAAAAGTTGCAAAATGTTATTAAAGAGAAATTGTGTGTTTTAAAGTGTTAAAGTGGAGCCAAGAGGAGAGATAGAGAGAAACCGTTAGAATGGGTGAATTTGTGTTTGTAGTTTTGCACCTCAAACTTAACTCATATATATACTAAACAAGGATAGTTACATGATCCTAACTATACAATACGGGACTAAAAATAAAACAAAAACTAAGACTAAGACTAAGTAAAGCTATACAATACAATGCTATATTCAACACTCCCCCTCAAGCTAGAGCATATAAGTCATATGCACCAAGCTTGTTACAAATGTATTTAATTTGAGGTCCTCTGAGAGATTTTGTGAAGATGTCTGCTTGTTGATAATTTGAATTGACGAAGCTAGTATCAATACATCCTGACAAGATCTTTTGTCAAACAAAATGACAATTCACTTCTATGCGTTTGGTCCTTTCATGGAAAACATGATTAGATGCAATATTTAAGGCTACTTGATTATCACATATTAGCTTCATACTTCCATTCTCTCCGAATTTTATCTCCTGAAGTAGTTGTTTCAGTCAAATAAGTTCACATGTTGCTAGAGCCATGGCTTGGTACTCAGCTTCTGTACTTTATCTGGCAACTACATTTTGTTTCTTGCTTTTCCAAGATACTAAGTTACCTCCAATAAAAACACAATATCCTGAGATAGAATGCCTATCTGAAGGAGAACCAGCCCAGTTAGCATCTGTGTACCCAACAATTTGAGTATGAACTTTATCTTCATATGACACACCTTGACCTGGTACTCCTTTAATATATCGAAGAATGCAAACCACAGCATCCCAATGACTATCACACGGTGATTATAGGAATTAATTGACTACGCTTACAGCAAAAGAGATATCTAGTCGAGTAATGGTGAGATAATTCAATTTACCCATAAGTCTCTGATATCTTCTAGAGTTTGCAAGAGGCTACCCCTGTCCTAGTACAAGCTTAACATTCGGGTCCATGGGTGTGTCCACGGGCTTACAATCTAACATAAGAGTCTCTTCCAAGATGTCTAAAGCATATTTTCTCTGTGAAATGAAAATACCTACACTAGGCTAAGATACCTCAATTCCCACAAAATACTTGAGTTTTCCCAGGTCTTTAGTCTGAAAGTGATGGAAGAGATGCTGTTTAAATCTCTAAATGCCATCTTAATCACTACCTATGATGACAATGTCATCCACACAGATCACTAGATAGATACACTGACCTAAAGAGTGGTGCTGATAGAAAATAAAATGATTTGCTTCACTCCAAAGCATTCCAAGTTCCTAAATAATAGAGCCAAAGCATCCAAACTATGCTCAAGGAGATTGTTTTAAGCTGTATAGAGAACAACATAGTTTGCATACTAAACTAGCCCCCCCTGAGCAACAAAGCTAGGCGGTTGCTCCATATAAACTTCCTTTGCTATATTACCATGAAGGAAAGTATTTTTAATATCCAGCTGGTAAAGAGGCCAATGTTGCATAGCAGACATGGAGAGGAATAATCGAACAAAAGCAACCTTCTCAACCGGGAAAAAGGTGTCACCATAGTCAAGACCATAAATCTGAGTATAGCCCTTAGCAACTAAGTGGGCTTTAAGTCAATCAACTTGTTCATCAAAACCCATCTTAACAGTATATATTCAATGGCAACCCACTGTAGTTATACCAAATGACAAAGGAACCAAGTCCTAAGTACCATTCATATATAAAGTAGTCATTTTATCTACTATGGCCTGTCACCATCCAGAATGTGAAAGGGCCTCACTGGTGCTTTTAGGAGTAGAAATAGAGGACAAAGAGGAAACAAATGCATAATAGGATGTGGATAATCGATGGTAACTCAAAAAATTACAGATAGGATGAAGATTACGAGTAGATCGATTAACTTTTCGAAGAGCAATAGGTAAGCTGTCAACTGGATGAGGGGTTGAAGTAGGTGAAGCTAGTGGGACAGGGGCTAGGTCACCAGGGACTTCAATGGAACCTGCAATAGCTTCAAGAGGAGGTCGACAATGATAAACTTAAAGAGGACAAAGACATCATTCTCAAGCATGGAAATATAGGAAGACGTAAAATTTCAGAAATGGAGAGAGACTCAACAATGGATGAGAAGAATGGTGATTGCTCAAAGAAAGTTACATATGCTGAGAGAAAATACCGATAAGTATCAAGAGAATACCAATGATACCCCTTCTGAAGCCTGAATATCCCAAGAAGATGTATTTTGTGGCCTTTGTGGAAAGCTTATCTTACCTAGGTGTAAGGTTGTGTACAAAATAAGTACATCCAAAAACATAAGGACAAAGAAGATAAAGAAGTTGTGTGAGAAAGAGAATGGAATGAGGAATCTGATCATGCAACACAGAAGAAGGCATATGATTAACTAAGTAGCAGGCAATGAGAACAACATCCCCCTAGAAATGAAAAGGAACATGATTATGAAGAAGTAAAGTGCGAGCTGTCCCTATGAGATGACGATTTTTGCATTCAGCTACTCCATTTTGTTGAGAAGTATGTGCACACGATGACTGGTGAAGAATTCCTTGTTGACACCTGAAGGAAGAAAAAGGTGTAGGAAAGTATTCGCATGCACTATCACTATGTAAAACATAGATAGCAACATTAAATTGAGTTTGAATTTCAGCACAAATTTTCTGAAAATTTGAGAATAATTCAGATCGATTCTTCATAAGGAATAACTAAGTACATCGAGAATAATCGTCAATAAAAGTTACAAAATACTAAAAATCCAAAGTAAAAATAGTACGACTAGGACACCAAACATCAGTGCAGACAAGTTCAAAGGAGGACATAGCCTAATTATTGAGACGCTTTGGAAATGAAACACTAGTATGTTTTCCAAGTTGACAAGACTCACACTTAAGAGATGACAAAGTAGAAAAATGAAAGACCATCTTTTGAAGTTTGGAGAGACTAGGATGGCCCAAATGATTGTGAATAAGAGTAGAAGAATTAATGGAGATGCAAGCAGTTAGAGCTGCAAGTGATGTGAGATGATAACAGCCTTGAGACTCATGCCCTATACCAATCGTCTTTCCCGCACCTCAGTCCTGCAAGATTACAGAGTTATTAGAAAAAGTGAGAGAGAAATTTAGAGTGCGAGTCATTTTACTGATCAGGCAAACCAATGTCTTTAGCTACAGTTTTGGAACTGTTGGCTAGAGTGACAGTAGGTAAAGTCGAAGAACTAGTAAGAGAGCAATTAAGAGTATGGGTCATTTTACTAATGGAAATAAGATTAAAACTGGCACTCGGGAACATAAAGCAAGAGATGAGAGGAAGAGTAGGAAGGGCATAAGCCAAACCAATGCCTTTAATTACAGTTATGGAACTGTTGGTTAGAGTGACAGTAGGTAAAGTAAAAGAACTAGTAAGAGAGGAGAAAAGTGTTTGTTACCAGACATGTGATCAGAAGCTCCAGAGTCTAGAATCCATGGGCCAATAGAAGAAGAATGAGTAAAGCAAACAGTGGAATTACCAGCCTGAGTGATGAAGGCAAGGGAAGATGACTTAGCTGCTTGATACTGGAGGTGCACATCATAATCACTACTAATCTGGGTAATACTCTAAGATGCGAAGCCCTCAGATGAGTCAAGTAACTGAGTGTCAGATGACTGGACGATGTTGGCATTGCGAGGAGGTTGCCCGTGCAGTTGGTAACACTAATCCTTAGTGTGTCCAATCTTATTATAGTATGTGCACTAAGGACGATGTCCTCAATTATGACCACCACCATGGCCGCCTCGAGTGTTTGCCTGAGAGGCCAAAACTGAGCAATCTAAAGGGCCATCAAAAGTAACTGTCTAAGTAGAGAAGATAAGCAACAAGCAAACCAATACTTCATTCAATGAGGGCACCAAAGGGCTAGCAAGAATTTGATCTCTGATGGATTCAAGGTTAAGGCGGCCCAATGAGAGTCAATACCATGAAAAACTTATTGGTATGTGTTTGTTAGGCTTCTACACCATTAGTAGGAGGCATCAAAGACAAGAACTCCTCCTTAAGGGGCGCAATCTTTTCAACGTAATTTGAAATATCCATGTCCTGCTGTCTAACATAAACAATGTAGAAACAACTTTGTAAAAAAATTGAATATCATTCATTTATAAGCCCTTGGCTTGGGTCCAAAATTTGAAACATGTTTTATAGTTGCGAAGATGATGTAAAACTTTGGGGTCTATAAACTGCCATAATAGGCTACATAATTATGCATCAATCTTTTTCCATTGCACTTTGTCTGCAACAAAAATATCTTCCCCTTTCTTAACCAAATGGTCTTCATTACCCTAACCCATAAACCATAATTCTACAAAGGAAGATCAAGACAGATAATTTTCACTACCAATTAATTTATTTGGCATAATTACAGGAGATCTAGAAATTATTGAAGTGAAAATACCATTTTTGGAAGCCATGATTACTTATCTAGGGCCTGATTCACGTTTGGATCGAAGGAAGCTCAACAAGGTGAGTAGTCAACGGTTGTCCAAGACAACAAGAGATGTGTGGCGGTGTTGTGATGGTCACCGATGGCACAGACAGAGATAGTAGTGGTTTCTAGGTAAAATGTAGATCAAGAGCCTCTGGCTCAGAATATGGGGTGACCGACTGAAAAAGAGGTTGCTAGAAAAGTCATCGGCGGCAGCGACAATCTCGCTGCAATAGCGACAATCTAGAAATGCCAAAGATGATGGAGGGGTTACCAATAAAGAAGCGCAGTGGCCAAAAGTATCGCCGGAGTAGATACACGGCCAAGCCAAAAAGGGAAAAAGAGAAGGTAGATAATTAGGATTTCTCTTATGGCTCTGATACCATGTTAAAGTGGAGCCAAGAGAGAGAGATGACATAGAATGGGTGAATGTGTGTTGGTAGTTTTGTACCTCACACTTAATTCATATATATACTAAATAAGGATAGTTACGTGCTCCTAACTATGCAATGTGGGACTAAAAATAAAACAAAAACTAAGACTATGGTTAAGTAAAGCTATATAATACAATGACATATTCAACATAAAGAATGACAGAAGACTAGAAAAGTTTGAGTAATATAAAATTGCTAAAATGATTGCTAAGAGAATAGTAAGTGAGTCTAAACTCAAGGCATATGATGATCTTTATAAAAGATTAGAATCAAGAGAAGGTAAAAAAGATGTATTTAAACTTGCAAAAATAAGAGAACAAAATGGTAAGGACTTAAACCATGTTAAGTGCATTAAAAGTGATGACCAAAGGGTATATAGTCAAATATAGTGTATCAAACAAAGGAAAGCATAGTTACTTTAAAAAATTGCTAAATGACAACTGCCTTGAGGATATATGAATTAAAAGTACCATAAACCTAAATAACATTAGACATTATAGATACAACTGTAAAATTAGAATACTTAAAGTGAAAGTACTTCTTGAAAAAGATAAAATCAGAAGAGGCCTATGCTCTAATTAGTATACCAATAGAGGTTTGAAAGAGTATGAGAGATATTGCAGTAGTTTGATTGACATAGTTGTTTAACAAGATTATAAAATTGAAGAAAATGCCAAATGAATAGAGTAAAAGCTTGATTGTACTACTTATCATGTGATCAAACTTATGAGTCGTACTATGAAACTTTTTAAATGAGTCTATGAGAAGAGTCTACAACACGAGACAAGTGTATGCGAGAACTAGTTTGGTTTCATGTCTGGGAGGTCTACCATAGAAACTATTTTCCAACTTAGACAACTAATAAAGGAATATAGAGAAAAGGGAAAGGACTTCTACATAATCTTTATTAACATAGAAAAAGTTTACGATAAGGTCCCCAGAGAGTTAATTTGGTGGGTGTTGGGTGAGAAAGGGATTTCACGGGGGTATATAAATGTAATTAATGATATGTATGAGGGAGCGATAATATATCTTAGGTCCATTAGCGGAGAGACCTATGAATAGGATTGCACCAAGGATCGACATTGAACCCATACCTTTTCATATTAATCATGAATGAGTTAACATAAAATTTGCACAAAGAGATTCCATAATACATGTTATTTGCCAATGATATAGCATTCATTGATAAGACAAAGGGAGGGTGTAAAAACAAAGCTAGAGTTATGGAGAGATACAATAGAATCTAAAAGATTTAAAATTAGTAGAACTATGACAGAATATATTAAATGTAATTTTAGTAAGGATAGGAACAAGAGTAGAGCACTAATAAAAATTGATAACCAAGAAGCCCGAGTTTTGTGTGATCGGCAAGTGATATTCAAACTGAAAGAAAAATTCTAGAGGATGGATGTAAAGTCGGCCATACTTTATAGATCAAAGTGTTTGGTAGTTAAGAAATAACATGTAGATCGGATAAGCATAACCAAAATACAAGAAATGATGGAATTCAAATTGAAATTATTAGAGGAAACTTAGAGTAGTTCCAATAGGTAGCAAGACGAGGAAGATTAAACTTAAATGGTTTGGCCATGTCCAGTGAAGGCAAAAAACGATGTCAGTTAGAAGGAGTGAGGCAATCCAAGTCGAAGGTTCTAAAAGAGCAAGGAAAAGGCTCAAAAGAACGTTAATAGATTTAAAAACTTTGGAACTAGTAAAAACATAATACTTAATAAAGAGGAATAAATGACTAAGATTTATGTGGCCGACTCCTATCGACGGCACCCTCAATCCTCCCTTCAAATTTCTTTCTTCCTATTCCTCGTCTCCTCAATGTCCTAATCCTGAATTCATCGCTTGGCGGCATAGAGAAAAACAAACTTAATCATCACTATATTTGTAGAGGTGTTGCCCACATTAATTAGAATCAAATCTGCCAAAGAAGCGTGGATAGTCCTTGAGATGTCTCATAGTCTTAAGCGATAACAATTACAAAATCTTAATAAAGGTAATCTTAGTGTCTCCACATTTCTGAGAAAGGCCAAGTTAATTAGTGATCCACTTGCTTTCACTGGTCGGCCGATCTGTTAGGAGTTCAATGCAACTATATACCGAAATATAAGCGCCGACTGCGATGACATTGTAGCAGCGGTTTCAACCCGATCTCCACCTCCTTACCTTTTCTGATCTCCTTAGCATGCTCGTGAGTCATGAAATCAAAGTTAATTGGAATACCTCCATCTCCACTATTAATCCGTCTGCGCTTCTCACTAATCGATCTTCTTCTTCTCCTGGAAAAGGTAAGAGTTACAACAACTCATCTTCCAGTTTTAACAAAGGGAACTCATCCACCAGTTCGTACACAAAAGGATGAGAAAAATTCAGTCATCATCATAATTCGAACTTCAAGTCATTCGGACATTGGTGCTATATACTCACCACATGACATCGGATGTCAACAATCTTAGTCTTGCGATCAACTACAATGGCCCATATCATCTTGGGGTCGGGGATGGCGCAGTTTTGGCTATTGCTGGTGTTGGATTTTCTTCTATCAATATTGCCATTCTCCCACATTTCATCTTTCAAATATTCTGCATGTACCTGAAATTACTAAAAAAGTTGCTATTCGTTTGTTAATTTAAGTACGATAACAACGTATTCTTCGAATTTGTTTCTGATTTCTTTGTTATCAAGGACCGAGATTGAAGGACACAGCTGGCCCAAGGCCCACTTAAGGACGGCTTATATTGCTTACATTTATCTAGGCCTGGCAATTTGGGTTTGCGGGTCGTGTTCATGTCCTATTGAGATTAACCCATTATAGTATATGAATCGACACAACCCACTTAATAATCGCGTCAAGAACCCGTGACTTGAATATAACACGATTATTAAATGAGTAAATACGACACGATTCGTGTAACACGATTAAATGAATTTACAATAACTAATATATAATGGGTTTTGAAGAACCATCAATTGCTTTTGATGAACCATTTTATATTACTATCGTAATATATGACTGTTTTTGAAGAACCGTCCTATATTACTATAATATTATATGACTGTTTTTTATTAACCGTCCTATATTAGTAATATACGACAGTTCTTAAAAAACAGTCCTATATTATAGTAATATAGGACTGTTTTTTAATAACCGTCCTATATTTTCAATCCAATTGGTTAGCACTTGCAGGTTAGATGGGTCAACAAGATAAATTAACAGGTCGCGTATTAAACAAGTCAACACGACGAGTCAACATTGATTGACCCGAACACGACATGATTTTTGGCGTGTTATTTTTGGATTGACCCAAAAATGACACAAACACAATAAGACTCAACCCTAACCCTCTAAATCCATGTCGAGTTCAAGTCGTGTTATTGTGTCGTGTCATATTTTGACACCCCTACATTTATCGCCTGGCTTGCCTTGAATAAAGAATGCACATGCTCTTCTCACTGAGAGTACTCTGCTTGAAGTTTGGCATTCTAGGCTCGGTCATACCCAATGAGAAAGCCTTGATGCGTATTATTCTATCTCATAATCTGCCATTTAAATCATCAAATGTTTTGGTCTCTACATGCAATGCTTGCCATTCTTGGAAATCTAGTCATTTATCTCGTCAGCCTTCGGTGTCTCAAAGTTCTAGTCCCCTTGAATTAGTGTTTTCTGAGGTCTAGGGCCCATGACATGTGATGTCATATGACGGTCAAAAATTGCCCTGCTTTTGGTAGATGATTTATATAAATATGGTTAGATCTTTCTTATAATAAAGAAATCAGATGTGTTTGATCAAATTCATATTTGCATTCTACTCATTGGGGGAATGCGAAATCTTCTTCCTCATTATCCACTTCACCTAGTTCAAATTCATATTTGTATTCTACTCAATCACAGCCCTCAAATTCCTTGCATATCTCTTCTCCTGATCCAACGACTAGCAATCCAACCTTCTCCATTACTAATCAAAACGGTCTAGACCTTGTTGTATACTTGCAGGGTTCAGCTGCTTCAACATTTCATCTACTATCAAAGCTCCACCTGGACGTACGCACCATGTGTTCTTCTCTGCATGGACAAGTCACGTGGCCCAGCTGCTAATTTTGCAATCTAGCAGCCCATGCCCTCTGCTTTTCTTGCCATGGTCTCCAAGTTGGACCAACCCACTTCCTTTTCAAGTGTGCAAAAATAAAGAATGGCGACATGCCATGATAGCCGAAATTAATGCCTTGCTCAAGAACGGAACAGGGACCCTAGTATCACAACAAAAGTTGATGAATATTGTTCGTAGAAAATGGGTCTTTTAAGCCAGACGAGGTCAACAATAAACATAATGAGCGCCTAGTGGCTAAAGGGTATACTCAGCAACATGGAAGAGACTGTATCCAAACCTTTTAGTCTGGTTATCAAATTTATAACCGTTCAATTGGTACATTTGATGGAAATTTCGCCAATTAGATGTCTGACAATTAATGCATTTATGCATGGCGATCTACCGAGAAAG
Organism: Warburgia ugandensis; assembly: GCA_035236585.1. Taxonomy (NCBI): domain Eukaryota; kingdom Viridiplantae; phylum Streptophyta; class Magnoliopsida; order Canellales; family Canellaceae; genus Warburgia; species Warburgia ugandensis. The sequence continues at coordinate 80,206,283 of CP141132.1, read as the reverse complement.
TGTACATGACCAGGCCACCTGGTTATATACTTGAGCTATGACCTGATACTGTGCGTAAATGGCGCAACTTCATCTATACGCTCAAGCAGGCGCCTAGGGCTTGGTTTAGTAAACTCAATCCTCAACTCACTAAACTCTGGTTTTCATCGATCACCAACTGATAGCTCGCTGTTCATATGTCGGAAACGCGGAATAATTCTCTATCACCAGTGCATGTTGATGACGTTATTCTGACCAGAATAGTCCTCATGCCATTGGCACCTTCATTCAGGTCTTACGAACACGAACTCAATTATTTTCTAGGAGTTGAAGTTCTCTAAGTGTGCAAGGATGTTTTACTTTCGCAAGCGAAATAAGTTCATGAAATTCTCAAACATGCAAATGTGATGGATTGTGAGCCCTTATCTAAACCTATCAAATTGTCAAAGATAATCTTGAGGTCACGGGGTTGAGGAATGAAAACAGCCTCGTAAAAAAAGCAAGGTAAGTTGTTTATTATAGACTCGTGGCTTGTCCCTTCTTTGAACCTTGAATATGCATCGGACTGTCCTAATGGGATCCCCTCTTACAGACCCCAGCCAATACAGAAGCAATATTGGAGTGCTTCACTATGTAACTCTCACCAGACCTGACATTTCCTATGATGTAAATCGCTCCTGTCAATACATGCATAGTCCTTGTGAGGAGCACTGGAAGGTAGTTAAACGTGTTTCGAGATATCTCAATCACACTAGCTCAATGGGACTTCATCTCACTCGTTCATCCTCTAATACCTACAAGTGTATACATATGATGACTGGGCTGGATGTCGGGATTACCGAAAGTGTACTGGTGGGTGTGCTATTTATCTAGGCAATAACTTGATATTGGTCAACCAAGAAGCAACCCACGATCACGCGATCTTCTACAAAATCCGAGTATCGCGCCTCAGCAAATGTTACAGCAAAAGTATTATAGATTATATCTCTTTTTAAGGAGATTAGTGCTTCTCCAAATCGTTCACCAATCCCGTGGCATGACAACCTTGGTGCTACTTACCTCACTGCCAATCCCATATTTCATGCGCGGGCAGAACGTGCAGTGGAACTTGACTTTCACTTTGATTGCGATCTAATTTCTAAAATGCTACTTGATGTGAAATTTATTTCAACAAAAGATCTGATAACAGACATTTTCACCAAGCCACTCTCTTCGGCTCGTTTACAAATTTATGTGGCAAGTTGAAAATTTGTCACTCAGATTGTTCAACTTGAGGAGGAGTATTAGAGATACGCAGTAGTCATTAGCCAATGGGTTAGTTTTGTAATTTCTTTAACCCTAAATTGTAAATCGACATCTATACATTTCAGAGAGAAGATAACTACAAAGTCAGTGAAACCGTTACCTTAACATAGCTTATTTCAGCATGGTGGAAAAAAATCGAAGAGCTCCAAGAAAAGCAAACTTGGGACTTCCGGCTACTCTTTGGACCTTGTGGCTTAAACACAAGAACAGAATATTCAGAGGAAAAGTAGCCATAAAAGATATCATTTTTTATAGAATTAAGTTCTTGGTGGTTTCATAGGAAAATTCGGACAAAGACTTCAATGGCCACTCGATCGACGAAATTATGATTAATGAACTTTTTATGTCTAAAATAACATTAAGAAATTAGATGATCCAACCAAGTGGGGAAGTTCGTTCCTTGGCTAATCAGTACGGAAAATTACAAGAAGAAAAGAAAGATGTATTGGGCGAGACAAAGAAAGTCGTATCTAGTAAAAAGCCCACCTTTCCTTGGTTTATGCAACTATGCTAGATTCTTTTATAAGTTACACTAGGAGTCCATGCTCAGGAGGACCACTTTGCCTTTAGTAAGAAAGACACATACAAGTACCTAAGAGAGAGAGGTGAGAGAAATATAAGAAGAGGTATAAATAGGTGCATATGCTAGAGAGAAGTAGAAAAGAACAAATTAAACGGTCTTCCTAAAAGACACTTCTAAAAGTAACAAATTTGCATTTGATCGCGAAGAAACTGCTTTCTACTGGAAATGCATTTTCAGGAAATCAAATTTCATTTTCACCACTTTGCTAGAAAAGACTTAGTTGTTTGATTCGACAACCGTGAGATGATGATTTGTTTTCTTGAGAATTAGAAGAGTATCGCATTTGCACTTGGACCTCAAGTTCGAGCAGGATTCGGCTTTCCATGTTAAAACAAACAGTGGAAATTAAGTTAATCCGAAAATCGATTTCCTTCCATTTGAATTGATTTCCTGCTAACCAACAGTTACAAATCCCCCAAGAAGGATTCGGTTTATGTATATAGTGACATGAAATGTGAGACGTGCGAGCACGCGTGCACATGAGAAAGACGTAAGTGACAGGAACATGGGCGTGGGCGGTGCAAAGCAAAGAAAAGAGGCGTGAGAGGTTGGATAAACACAGAAACAGAGAAACAAAATTAGTATGGACCATTCGTAACTCAAAATATCAAAGAAAAACAAAGGCCAGGATAAGGCAGTACTTGAAATCTTTTTTCTTTTTCTTTTTTTTGGCATGGCCTGTCTAATTCATGCCTCAGAAGATGAACGATTCTGATCATCCAAAATGCTGGCTCGGCTTGTACTTTTTAACCGTCCAAATTTTATGGTTCAAGAGAGAGAGAGAATTTACATCTATCTTAGTCAATCCTATTCCAAGACAAAAAGAATCGAAAAAAGACAGAAAATGGGGTGGGCCGTGGAATTATGTATGTGGTGGACCTACTTCCACTCCCACACCCTTTCCACTTTCAGTCCATGGAGAGAAAATGATCAGAAAAAAGGTGTCCGGAATCACGGAGGAAAAGGGACATCCAAATCTTCAACAAGATCAAAGAAATCCACCACAGAAAAAGATTGAAAAAACTAATATCCCTTTACAACAAAAGCAAACCTTCAGTTTCAAACCACCTTTTGTGACCGATTTAATTTATTTCATTTATTTAATCAAAACTTTTTAAATAATTTAAACGATTGATAGCCACCCTAAATCCTTAAGCTAGCTTAGGATTCTTCGCTATCCATCCTTCGCCTTGCCGGCCGTGTCTTTCTCCCCAAAAATGAAAGAAACCAATCATCACGACAAATCATTAAACTAATTAAGAGCTGTTTATGATAGATGCCCATAATAATTAAGCAGGTGAAAGAACACCTGGACTTCCTCTTTTCAATGATCAGAACCATCTCTATAGTAGGCCCTCCTATGAACGAACCACTTTTATTTGACACCTTTAAATGGACTAAGTTAGAGAAGAGAGAATCAATTGTTTAGATTCACCAACAAGATCTCATCAGATTGATCGATGGCTGCCTTCGTACTTTTCAGATCAAAATATGTGCATCCATGACTAAACTTCTCCATATAAAAACTAATTAAACTAAACCAAAACCCATAGTCAATCCATGTATAAGCCTGATTTTCTAGAGGTCATATTAGTCCATGGTCGGTGCAGTTACTGGCCTAAAATGGATGTCAGGGGCAGGACGTTGCCGTCCTTTCTCTTTCACTATTTCTCTCACATGTGGGACCTCCCATCCTTCGTCTTTTTGACATAAGTTAGCGGTCAGTCACATGGTGGAATCATTTATTTGCTTCAAGACATTTCGATGAAACATGTTAGTGACAGCTAGGGATGCCTGAACCGAATGATTTCTACACTTCATTCCTTATCTAAAACCTTATATTATATGTACAAACTTACTATTATATTCCCATAGATGTGTGTATATATAAGCGGTAGCTTATGCTGAGCCTTGTCTAACTCTTCTCCGCCCTTCCTACCCATTCTCCTCTCTTCATTGAAGCTCCAAGCTTTGAGAGGTTTAAATGGCAGGGATTGCTTTCGGTCGATTTGATGATTCTTTCAGTTTAGGTTCTATCAAAGCATACCTTGCAGAGTTCATCTCCACCTTGCTCTTCGTTTTCGCTGGAGTCGGATCGGCTATAGCTTACAGTTAGTACAATTTCTCTAATATAAATAGTAGCCACATTCTCTCATAAGTTCTTACAGATAAGGGAGATTCTAATCTAGTGATGGTTTTGTAGATAAATTGACGTCGAGTGCAGCGTTAGATCCAGAAGGGCTTGTTGCAATTGCAATTTGCCATGGATTTGCGCTATTCGTTGCTGTTGCCGTTGGTGCTAACATCTCAGGCGGTCACGTTAATCCTGCTGTCACCTTTGGGTTGGCTCTTGGTGGTCAGATTACTATCCTTACCGGGATCTTCTATTGGATTGCTCAACTTGTTGGAGCTATTGTTGCATGTTTCCTCCTCAAGACAGTTACAGGAGGAATGGTAAGATTTCATGGCATCTTTGAATTGATCAAATGAGAGAGAGAGAGAGAGAGAGAGAGAGAGAGAGAGAGAGAGAGAGAGAGAGAAGGATATGTTGGAGTGAAAAAAGAAAACTTATAGAGAAAACAGTAATCAATGGAGACGAAGCAGGTTAGTTGGACAAAAGGAGGAGAAAAGTAAACTTAGTGAATTTGAAGAAGGAAGAAAAAAAATGTAAACTAAGTGGAAATGCTCCCTGGAGAGAACTCCGGAACCCCGGATAGCTAAGGCCCAGATCTAATCCATTCATATTATTCCGCCTTCATTAGATTGGCTAGACACCAAAATTCATGACAGTTTGAATATATTAGCGATTCCATTTTCACTTTTTAAATTATTTCTATTGAATTTTTCAACTTCAAAAACTAATAGCTTGAAGCATTGAAAAGGCATGAATTTTTTATATAGCCAAAAGAGGGAAAGCCAAATACGATGATTGTGATGAATCATCCTAAGGTGGGACTTAGCTGGGAGAGGTCCCTAAGTAGGAAAGCTCAGAGCATATGGCATTTCTCTAAATTAACATAGTTTTAGAAGGGCCTAGGAGAACTGATCTCTATTAGTTATTTACTGCTACCATATTCGAAAATTATTTGAGTAGAACCTAGGACCAATAATAGTCCTAAGTTACTAAAGTTTTTGAGAAAACTATAGTAGCATGTGATACAGTGTCATCCATATACGTATTATGTAGAAGCACTAGAGGAGTTTGTCCATGAAAGCCAAGTGAGGGAGATCCTCAGTACTTTGCTATTATCACTAGTTTTAGTCCCGTAGGGCCTGCATGGCAGCATACACCTTCTCTAGATGCATCTTTTGATCTTTGCAATTCCTCTTGCAGGCAATTCCAACTCACAGTGTAGCTGCCGGAATGGGAGCCATTGAAGGAGTTGTAATGGAGATAATCATCACCTTTGCCTTGGTGTACACCGTATACGCCACAGCGGCCGACCCAAAGAAGGGTTCGCTGGGCACCATTGCACCCATGGCCATTGGTTTCATCGTCGGCGCAAACATTCTCGCCGCCGGTCCATTCTCCGGTGGTTCGATGAACCCTGCCCGCTCTTTCGGTCCCGCGGTCGTAAGCGGAGACTTCAAAGACAACTGGATCTACTGGGTTGGACCCCTCATCGGTGGAGGCTTAGCAGGTCTCATCTATGGCAATGTTTTCATGACATCTGAACATGTACCTCTGTCCAGCGAGTTCTAATTTGCATCTCCAATTCCCTTGTAGTAAGAGGAAGGAGAGCTCTTTTTGCTCTCTTTTTTTCTTTTTCTTTTTTTGAGATTTTCTTTGGTTCGGTAGGTGTAAAGCCCTTCCAACCATTGCTTGCTTTCTCTAGTAATGGATGAAATGGGCCTGTGTGCAGCCATAACTGTCCTAGCGATGTTCTTTTTCTTCCCTATCATCATCTCCTTCTGCCAGCTTTTGTTGGCCCACTTTCTTGTTTTCTGTGGTTAGTACATGGGACTGTTTGGAATTTATAAATGAACGACAAAAGATAATAGGTCTGTGAGTACTACCATTTTGTCCATGTAGGACTTACACCGGGTTTTATAAGGTTTGTTTGGCACAGAGATGTCACTATTCATGAATACTTATAAAAGAATGCACATAGAGTCACATATGATGGGTGGACATTGTTTCATTTGGAAAATATGACCGCACAAAAAAAATACGATAGTTTAAAAACTTGAAAATTCGGACTCCACTTGAAAGTGAAGCAAGCCGAGTTAACTTGAAAGCACACCGAGTCCACTTGTCTTGCCTACTCTTTTCAGTGGTCTAAACTATTTACAGCATCCACTGGGCTACGAATGAGCAATGCACTCACTAAAATTCAAATTCATCGACAAATTATCAATATATCAAAGGTTCAGAATCATCTAGAATGCCGAATTATTTTTTTTTGGGGGGGTGTGACCCATCCATATCGCAGCCTCTGTGATAGACTTAGAGGGTTGAGATCACTGAAAGAGTAGGCCGTGTTCTACTTTTGCCCGCCCGATCTTACTTTCCAAGTGAAACATATCATGGGATCATTCATGATGGATTTGCTAGATTAACAGTTTTAATCTCCAATAATAAGCCTTGTACCAAGAGAAAAGTCTGCATATGTTCAAATTTATGGGGTGATGCTTTTCAAAAGGCAAGCATAAGGGATGGCACAATATTTTCTTTCCACAGGAAGGCCCCATGCACCATAATGTCATATCACAGTGTATAAGCTTTTGCATCTGATGTGTCTGCCAGTGCACTTGCTTTTTCTCTTGCATTATAAGCGTGGAAAAAGCGCTCGACGTTCTTTCCCTTTCAATAATCACTGGAAAGTAAGGTGTCTATGGAGATCCTATCTTGATAAAAGAAGATTTTCGTCCAAAAGGAGACGATTAAAGTTAACTATCAAAGGCAAATGCACAGAAGAGAGTTCATACTGGAATATCGAAAGTGCCAGCTAAATCTTATAAAAGTTCAGGAGAAATTTAGTTTAACTGTTCAACGTGGAATTAGACATTCACAAGATCCAATAATATAATCCTCCGGAGTTATGTTAGACAGCTAAGTTGAGACGGCCGACTTGGACTAATATCGAAAGTGCCAGTTAAATCTTATAAAAGTTCAGGAGAAATTTAGTTTAACTGTTCAACGTGGAATTAGACATTCACAAGATCCAATAATATAATCCTCCGGAGTTATGTTAGACATTAAGTTGAGACGGCCGACTTGGACTAAGGCACCAGATTAAGGTTCTGGTTCAAAAAATGTTGTGTTAGTCAGTTTAAATAGATATAATCGTATGAAGGAGAAATGCGCAGGGGATGAACATTAGATGCTATAGGGGCCTGTTGAGAACACAGTGGGCATACAACAAGTTGGGACTTTCACTAGCTTCCATAGTTGGACCTGTTGAGAACACAGTGGACATACAACAAGCTGGGGCTTTCACTTAGCTTCCACAGTTGGACTGGTTCTGTTCTCTGTTTCTTCTCCGCTTAAATTTCAACATCTTGGTAGAATTCTACCTTTCTTTTGTGCTTTACTAAGAAAGATAGAGATAGTGATCTATATGGCAAAAGATAATCTAAGAACCATTGCTTCTTTCATTTGCATAATTTCTTCACATAACTGGAGCTGCCAAACCATCTCATTTATCCCATTCATGTGCCTTCCACTCGGGCAAAGTTTGGATCACAACCTGCATCAAATAATATGTCATCCAGTCAAAAGAAAAATGGCTAGTTATAGCAAAATGGGCATTTGTTCTTGTGGGATGATTCTCGGGTTGTATGCGATAGGTCCCGAGCTCCATCCATGTACAATCTCTCTGATGACCAACAGCACATCTATTTGGATGCTAGATATGTTGAATTAGCTTGATTTTTAGGCCTCTAGAGATCCATTGTTTGGTACAGCTCAACCATAAGTGAGGCCCATTATGTTAAAGTGAGGTGCTTCACTGTGAAAGTTACAATCAAGTCCCTGCCTACCGAAGCATTCCTCGATGGTAAATCGTAAGATAACGCCATTGTTTTTTTGTCTCTCCGGCCAGTTTTAGCAATATCTATCTATATTGATGATTAGGGATGAGTGGGGTTAGAACTTGGAACTGACCTGGCCTTTAGAGTCTTCTTTACCCACTGTTGTTTGACAAGCGAGTCTCCATGTCTTGGGTTTCTGCAATAATATTTCAAGAAACAAAAGGTATTTCTTCTCTGATAATCCATCCAAGAAAGAGTAAAGATAAAAAATGGTGCCTTCTTAGATTTCAAAGAATGGAGGTCTCTGAGGAAACAAGAATACCTTCTTGAGGAATTCCTTCTCAATCTCAGTACGTGGACTTAAAAGCTCCTTACCTGCAACAACCTACACATCGGATGAAACCATTCATAAGAAAATATCGTAATGCAGAAATGAGCTTACTAAGCAAATCAGCTGTTTACAGAACCCTTAACAATAGTGATTGACATCCTGGTTAACAGACCAATCGAGTTGAGCTGCCGATAGCTTCTGACAACAATTTTGAGCTGAAGCCATCTAAATACAATGCTCAACCGGAACCAAAACCAAAGCTGATCCGGTGGGCGTAAGCTTTAGGCCCATTAACTTACATTGGGTTAATTTAGCCACTATTCACAGCGGTACCCGTAACATAGTCCAATTAACTCATTGGCCTAGTAATAGTTATGAACATGTGAGTAACAATAGCAAACTGATAAGGAAAGAGACAAAATGCAGTGTACCTCAATAAGACATGTCTTACACGTTCCACCACCTCCACAGTTGAGCAATGGGCCTGCCTGGCCAAAATCCGGAAACAGTTTTAGTCGATGCTGTTTCTTTGGGACACGTTGCAAACAATTAAATAACCAGGCCCATTATAAATGGTGCGTACACCTTTGGTGGGCTTGGAGTTTTTATCCGTTACCCTAGGTTGGATATCCAATGGCCCAAATTTACTCCAAAAAACAATGCGTGGCTTGATAGTTTAGCTTAATTGTGCCTGTTTGTAGCTTTTGTTTAAAAATTCAATGTTGAAATGTACATTAAAAACTGTAAGTTTATATGACTGTCCTCCTGGTTCAATGTAGGACGAAGTCAGGATTGCCCAATCGTTGAGATTTTTGGATCATGGCCTATCTAAAACAATGACCATTTTGTGAATGGTCTGTATTGAGTGTGTATGTTAGAGAGAGAGACACTTACATAAGGCCCATAAACATCAATATTGCCATCCAGCATTATATCTCTAAGCTTCTGCCCTCCACATGCAGACCGAGTATGGATATCAGGCGATCCATCCGGAAGTAACACTGACTGCAAACAATGAAACCAAGTCACATTCTACTTGAACAGTCCCCATCAGAAGAAACTAAAGAAGAAAACAAGCCCAACTCATCAAATTCTTACGCTAACAAATGCGAAATCGACCGAAGGAGGCCCCTCATCTTCTTCTTCTTCTTCTTCTTCCTTCTCCTCTAGTGATGAAACAGCTTCTGATTCTCTCCCAGGAACGGTTCCAACTGCTCTGATTCTACTTCTATAAGAGTTCAAATGGTTATTGAATGTAACACATTTGTGGGTCTTACTGTTACAGCAGAACTTAGATTGCAGTGTGAGAGAAGGAAGACAGGGATACTTCAATTGAAGAACACCCATTTGAGAAAGAAAAGGTAAGGTTTTAGATAGTTTTGCTCTTTTTCTTGAACTGGGTCTTTATATTTTGCCTTGGACGAGCCATTTGTGGCCCTTCTTTTCCTTATCCGATATGATTGGGAAGGCAGGGTATGTGCTGGTCATTTTTTGTGTCATGATGGTTAGTTTTGTAAGTTTAGAGTGAGTCCAAGGTGCAGAACTGGACGGTGAGGTCCTAAGGAGACACCTGAGTAATTACAGGCTCGTGTAATTACTAGACGTCATCATTCATGAAAACCCAGATTCACTTCGTCAAGTTACTCCAAGATCATTAAACACTTTGTTACACATAGCAGCAAGATGTGGGCATATAAAATCATCAAACTAGCTCCAAAATGGTTTCTTTGGAGAATGAGATGTAGGAGACTCCATGAGGCAGCTTGCGAGGGGCATATTGATGTTTTGACACCATTATCGGAAGCTGATCCTTGGGTCGCGTTTAAGCTCAATGGTAATAATGAAAGTGATCTCTTGTTTGTTTCCTCTCGTGGGCACTTCAGTGTGGGGAAACATCTTCTGAACCAGTCGCCCTTGTTGTTAATGTCCAAAGAGGATGGTGCGCCTACTTCTCCATTAAGTGGCTCTGACAGGAGGACACACTGGTAAAGTTAAGAGCCGGATCTCGGGGAACATGGTACTGGGGGCTAAAAGTAAGTAGACTCAAGATATCAGCTGATCTGAACCATTCATCTCCTAAGTTCTATCTTAGATAGGCCACGCAATCCCATCCTTTGGATGTCCTATGCAAGTAGGCCCAATTGAAAATGGATTACGAAACTCAAAAGCCTCTTTCATGGCACTGTCCACTTAACAACTCCTTGAGTTCAGAGAAACAAGGGCCAGGACATTTAGATTGGATTTTCAGCCATATGCTAGCTCAGACGGGAAGATGGATGGGTTGGATCATTTCATCAAATTCTCACTAATATTTAAAATTTTAATTGGTATAGACTTAAATTTTAAAATCATGATTAATTTAGCATCATCATGCATCCTTTTCTCTTCTTTTTTTTGTCGTAATTTTGGAATTATATCACAAACGTTTTCTCTTAATGTTTCAAATACTTGCTCTGTGGAACAAAATTTGCTTAAGGTCCTCTGCAGCATTATCATTCACTTCTTTAAAATAAATGGCTTAGATTCGCTTCAAGTCAGCTTTTAAATTAGTTTAGCTTTTGGTCTTACAAATTTTATCACCAGGTCTTACAAATTTTATCACCATGGATCTTAGTTCCTCAAATAATTATAGAAGAAGAGAACTTTCATAGTTCACCTCGGAGACTTTGACTAGATCAAGTCATTAGCAAGACAAAGTCTCCCTGAACTTTACCACAAGATCCCTGTTCTTATCTTATTTGCCTCTTACTGGGGAGAGAATTTGGACCCTTACACTTGGTTTGTGAGACAAGGCACACAACCAACTTGGCTAAGTGCCCGAACCCTTAAAGGGAATCTCACCGTCTATACTGCGACAGAGACCATCGGTATGTTAAGACTGACGTGATAACCCACTTCGCACTGTTCTTACTCTCTACCCGTAGAGCATCTAGTTTCTTTCTTTTGCATTGTATTTCCCTAAGCAATTACATTTCCACTTAGCCTGCTAGACTAAGACTAACGCTGTTAACTAAGATTGAAGGTACGATTCTGCATATATTGTAGAAATTGTTTGAGAAATCCTACATAGCGCTACAATAAAAGAGCCCGGTAGAGGCTACAAAAAGTAGCGGTTACCCCACCTACAGAGGTTTCAAGTCTATTGTGGCCACTGTTGATCCCCCCTGTCGCTTCACTATAAATTAAGGGTTATAGAGGCTACAATCGTCGTGATGTAGCTACTATAGGTCAGATAAACCTATAAGTGCATCACTTGAGTAGCCGCTAGAGGTACTTGGTTTTGCAAAGAAAAATTGCTACAATATGGAATAGCCAGTGTCATATGATGCTCTACTTTTGAACAAAGCGCCGCATCTTTGGATGATTCCAAACCATTCATATAAGTGGCCATACCTCAGTGATCTCATAGATCAAGAACCACAATGATTGAACAAGTTCTAAAATCATCTAATCATCGTGATTTTTTACCTAGGAGATATTCAACCTTGAAGAGATTATACCGATGGTTTGGATCAACCAAATTAAGGAAAACCTACTCTGTAACAAAGAGGCACCATATATTGTGGCATTCAGCATAAACAAATGCACAACCAGTTTAGACAAGGGTTCGTTCCGTCTGAAGTTTATAAGTGAAGCATCTAAAAGCACCTTAAAAATAGAATAATAATTTATCATTAGAAACTTATATATCATTATGAGTTGGTTAAACATTATATTTGCTAGAATGTGACTTTGTATATGGCCGTCTATTGAAAGATAAATTAGTTCAGCGACAGCATTTGTTTCTACAATTTAGTTCAATAATAACAAAGTAGTTCATCAATAGCAACAAAAAATAACAATTAGTCATTGGAAAATTCATATACAATATAAGTTCAACCTAATAATAGCGTAGGTTTTGAAACAACAGCTTTCAACAATGACCACAAAATGTTTAAGTATTTGAGCTCTTGATGGATTTGAACCACCATTTCCATGAGAAATTCCCAATGGTTCTTCTAAATTAATGCTAAAGACCCATTTTAACACAAATCATTCATCAGCACAACAAGAAACGGAACTCACGTACTCTATAACAAAAATGAAATTATTGTCAAGTACCATTAAAGCATACTAGATTTTATATCTACCAATAAAGAAGAATGATGCTAGATGACTTATCAAGCAATCCTTGTTTAGACATTTCCATCTACATTCACCCATGTAATGACAAAATTAGTTCAGTAGTTACATTAAAACCCCCAAAATCAATGGATTTTACCTAGATGAAAACCCACTTAAGTATATGAAACCACAAGGAATCACCAAATCCTTAACCTGGTTAGTAGAAAGTAATTTGCCTTTTTCACTTTTGTCGACTATGAAAACTCCACTTCATATGTATTAGTGTTGATAGGCTTCTTTGACCGATTATATGTTCTCGTTGAAAGGTTAAGTTCCAGCAATTCAGATTACATTGCACTTACTCACAACAAAATCTATGCATATAGGCAAAAATCAAAGAAATAACTCCACTAGCATACTGCATGCTTTAAAGATGAATCCTCAATAAATGAAAGCACTTAGTTTTGCATCTCTATTATTCTCATTATTTGATATAAAGAGACACGAAAATAAAGGACATGCAATAAGAAGAATAGTATTTTGATATGTATAATAAATACCAATATTAATACTTTAAACTATGATAATCTTAGACCAAAAAACATGGAATAAAGAGAAGTTAATAGAAGAGCTGAAATCAACTCATTGAAATAAAAGAAAAGTTTAAAATGTTCAAAATAGAAAGGTAGTGAGTACATAATGAAAACTAGAGCAATGTGAGATCGACAATAAAAGAAGTTAGGATTTGCAATTGAAAAATAAATAAGGGGATAAATAGGGGTGGGGGGGCGAGGGGGTGTGATTAGCCAAGTGCTCAAACCCAAGATTTTTTTTTACTTTCAACATAGTGTAAAAGTTAATACAACAATAATAACATCAACCAAATGAGAAGATTTGGTATCTAGATGGATTTAAATCGCCACCTCCTTGAGAATTTCTCAAGGGCTCTTTCCAATTAGAGCTAAAATTTCATAATAAGTCAAAGCAATTGTATATTAGCATTATAAGAAACATTACTTCACATATTCTATAACATGCCTAAGATTACCTCAAATGGCATTGGAGCAAAGCTGTCTCCTATTTATGAAAAATGGTGCTAGAAATCATGGCAAGTTTCCTTTAGGTGCTTCTAAGTGCATTTTTAATAAGTAAAGACAAAATTAGCATGTTACCAACAACGTTATATATATATATATATATATATATATTGTGATGAGAAAAGATTTAAAAGCTTTGCGACTAAATGAAGCCATGACACTTAATAGAGGGGATGGAGGAACAAGATTCAAGTGACCAACTCCTAATCAAGATAAGGACTTGATGTATGTATGTATGTATGTATGTATGTATGTATGTATGTATGTATGTATGTATGTATGTATGTATAATAGTTGTCTTTAATGAACCAAGCTCAAGAAGTCGTTCATGAGCATATACAAGAAAATCATGCTAGCAACTTGAATGTCATTAATTAATTTATGGTGAAACCATGATGAAGTTTATCTATCTTATATTTCTTAGAATCAAGAGGGTATTAGAACAATGATTTAATAGGTATCATAAAGCGTAATATAAATCCACAAGCATAAAAATGAAATACTAGAAAAACAAACGCTACATTCAAGACATACCTAACTATGATTAAGTACCAATCTATATGAAATGGCTAGAGATTGGCCACATGGTATTAAAATTGACACGAGAAGTACATCGTAGCTAGTGGAAAGTTTAGCAAATATGCTACTAGAAAAAGCATGCCATAGATGGTTGCAAAGCAAAGATCAAATCTACAATCCTTACATGTTTGATCAAATATGTTAGTTTAAGCTTTTAAGTATAAGGGCTTCTCGCAAAAAAAAATGTTGCAAACAAAGACATATTTACTAATCTCAATCTACAATCAGTAATAGATAAGGTTATGGTGAATGAAATAAGGACAACCTATAAGGCAACTTTGCAAGTAACATAAGAATATCACTTGCAACCTTTTCTTAGAGTCCGTGAGGTCATCCTTTGGCTTTTCCCTCCCCTATTCCCCCTAGATGCTTCATGATGAATTGTACCCTTCTAGATTCATGACTATAATCATTCTTCAATTATTATAAGTCTAATGGTCCATAAAAAGTTCCAAATTCAAGCTTCAAAAGGATGAATAATGAGCTAGTACAGAATGCGAACTTGCCATTCTTAACAATGAAACACCAATTCCAAGTCTGGTTTCGGATAAGATACCTATACAAATTTACACATAAAAGTTTAAAACCAAATTAATTTTAGAAAACATTATGGATGTATTATTGATCATTGTAATGTGAACAGTGTATGTAATTCTAAACTATGTAAGTGTTCGAACCTCATTTCACAACCTCACTGAAGAAAGAAACTAAATCAAATAGTGTGAAACCTTAGCTTTTGTTTTTTTAATTTACTTATGAATTATGATACTTTGTTCCAAAAGATGCACTTAAGTTACTTATTTCATGACAATATTATCCAATGTTAGTATTGTTGCAATCTTTGGTTAGCATGGTATAGTAAACTTAATCCTGCATGCCCTTTACATTTGTCTGTAAACTATTCTTCTTTTATACAAGAAAAAATGTAACTAAAACTTACGTTTACATTACCTATTATACATCTATCTATTCCATGTTTTTTTTTCTCTCGAATTAAAACTGAAAGATGGTGGCAAATAGCAACGTAGGGAAATCGAATCCTTACGAAAACATATTCACAATGTAATAATTCTATGTAGTCTTTCCTCTGAGTAGTAGGTTTGTCAAAGACTAATGCAAGATAACTATTGTCTTGATATTCACTCAGTCTACCTTTGTAAGCCCTAAGTTTGGTACAAGTCATTCAATTTCTTCTAAGTTCCTCAAATTTTACACAACCACTCAAACTTGCAGCTAAGACAAATCAAAACAATGAGGTATTGCAAAAGCTCAAGTCATTTCAGTGTTTCATGCACTAATTCAAGAGGACTAAGTGCACAATTTTTCACTTTTAGTTCTGTAGCGGGAAAGAGGAGAAAATAAAAGAATAAATCTTCACTTATTATAGTAAAAAAAGAAGATGACGCAAGATATATGTGATAGGTGTAAACTACAAGATCAGCTTTAAGCAAAAACTAGCAATGAACATATATCATATAATGTGACTTATACACCAATTTATTTTCAAAAGGCGATTGTTATATTCTGCAATCATCAACTGACATCTTAAGTTGGAAGGCACCACCAACAATACTCCCATGGACTATAATGGAGTAGAAAACAAAGAAGTAGAAAACAATAAAAGCAACTAAAACCAAATCCAGAGATAGGGAAACCACTAAAAGAAGTTGATTTAATCAATATTTATGTCACCATTTCACTTCAAGTATACAACTCAATCCGCCACTATAGTAATAACAAAAGTTACACCAAAAAATAGAGGTTGCACAAAATAATTAACAAACTAGAGTTGTCAACAATGAATGGTAAATAGATGAGATGAAATAAATTAAATAGACATAATGATTTATGGTTAGCAAACTCTAAAGCTCAAGTTCCTATGCAATTAGATAAAGAAACTAAAAATAGAGTTCAAAAAGCATGTTATACTTGTTATCTATGATATGCTTCTTTTCATTAAAATTCCTAAACAAATAAATGAAAATAACTTTTTATTAAAATTCTTAAACAAGCAAATAAAGATCGTTAGTATCCTACAACAAATTTGGGTATATCAAAAGCTAGAGTTAGAACACTCTAAGAACCACAATATACAAGTTGAGGGGCATTTGCTGGCCCAAGGATATAATATTAATAAGATGTGTAGATGTCATTAAACAAGTAAATCTACTGTAAGAGATGTCTAAATAACTTTAAGAACAAGCATGAGGTACATTGTACTCCATGTCATAGCTACCAACTATTGTTAGTGTTTCTCTCAAGAAATGGAAAAATCAATCCTAGTGAAGCACACCAACTCATGCATTGATGGTAACTAAGTGAGAATCAATATGAAAAAACCATAACAAGGACAACTTTCTAAATCACTAACTTTAGAAGAAAGATGTAAATGGCACACCACTCAATTACAGTTAGAGAAAGATTCATCTCAATGTGTTCTAGTCCTTAAGAAGTAATAATTCATTTTGTAAAAAACTAGAAGCAACATCCAAAGAAAGGAAGAAATAGATTGTAAGCATCCCAAATTATATGGAGAGCTAATATCTAGATGAGACAATTTTGAGAAAAAATATATGAAATTACATATAGGTTTATAATAAGCATTTAAATTTCCCATGAAAGGAAGATTTCCTACATAGGCAAGACAAATAAAAAGACAAAGATGACGAAATTTTTTGCACTACTCGAGAACACATCAAGTACTCACAGAAGCAACAAACTGGTCATCTATTCGCCATGATAGGACCATGATGCAACTAAAAGAAGGACAAAAACAAAAAAGAGATAAATATTAGATAACATCCATCTGTGCATATTTGGTTCTTGTAAACCCATAAAAAAAATATTTCTCTTTATCTATAGATATTTTGCATCCAATATTATACATCATTAGAGAGATAAATCTGTCCAAAAGTAGTTCTATTCCTAAAATCAAGAGTCTAAGGTGATCACTCTAAAAGAAAAGCAATTTAGTGGGAAGATCCACAAAAAAAAACAAAACCTTCTCTAAGCTAACTTCATTTCTAATAATTTATCAACATTTCCAAGGAAAATTCTTCTCAAACACTACAAAAGTGCAAATTAGGCATAAGTAGAGAAATTTGTCAAACTATTTCTACTCCTAAGATTAGGAAGGAAAGAAATGAAAAGAGAAAACATATTGGAGAAGAGTAAAACTTGTGAAAAGGAAAAGCCAAGGTTTTTATGAAGAAAAACAAGGAAAAACATTGAACCTCTGAAGCCAAGGGAAGAAGAGGTTCCCTTTGTTCATGACATCAACAAAAACAACCTAAAAGAGGTTTCTATGTTTTTGTTTTTGTTCTCAACAAGAAAGAAAATACCTTGTTATCCTCTACCTCTGGTTCCTCCTCTTAGAGTTGGATATAACATAGATCGACCAAAAATGGAGATGTGCCATGGAAATCCAGAGATTGAAACCAAGCTTAAAGAAGACTACTAAGCTTTTCATTTTCATTCCTAGAGTTTCAAGTAGAAAGCTTACTCTAAAACCCTAACCACTACTTCTAAGGTTTTAGATCTTCTTCTTCTTCCTCCCAAACCCTACAAGAGAGATCTAATAGAGGGAGAGATTGGGCAAATAGATTTGGTTGTGGAAATGGAGATATAAATGAGGAAATTCATAAAATCAAGCGAGATTGGAGATCTTCTTCCTCTTCCTATGTGAAAAAGAGGACACTAATCTAAAATGATAATAGAAGAATGTAGAAATCTATTGGATGAGACTTGTTGCAAAAGGATTCACACAAAAGGAAGAAATCAATTATCAAGAAACATTTTCTCTTGTTTCTGAAAAGGATTCTTTCTGTATCATCATGGCATTGATTGCTCATTTTAACTTAGATTTACATTAGATGGATGTGAAAACAGCATTCCTCAATGGTGATTTAGATAACAAGGTTTATATGAAACAACTTAAAGGGTTTGTCTCAAGTGATAGTCATCATTTAGTTTGTAGGCTTTAAAAGTATATACATCGACAAAGCAAGCCTTCTATTAGTGGTATTTAAATTTTCATACTATTATCTCTTCATTTGGTTTCATAGATAACATTATAGATGAATATATATCACAAGATAAGTGGGAGTAAGATCATTTTTCTAGTCCTGTACGTAATGACATTTTTCTTACAACTAATGATATGAGATTACTATATGAGGTGAAACAATTTCTCTCTCAATACTTTGACATGAAGGATATAGGTGAGGCATCTTATGTCATTGGCATTAAAATTGATAAAGACAGATCTCAGGGTATCTTAGACTTGTCTCAAGAAGCCTATACTAATAAGGTTCTTGAGAGATTTCGGATGAAAGATTGTTCACTCGGTATAGTACCTATTATTACAGGTGACAAATTCAGTTTGAATCACTGTCCTAAAAATAACCTTAAAAGGGAACATATTAAAAATATTCCTTATGCTTCAATTGTTGGAAGCCTTATGTATGTTCAGGTCTGCACTAGACTAGACATTACATTTGCAGTTAGAATATTGGAAAGATATCAAAGTAACCCAAGTTTGGACCATTAGAGAGCTGCAAAGAAGATCATGAGATACCTTCAAAGGACTAAAGATTTGATGCTTACATATAGATAGACGGATGACTTGGAGATTGTTGGATATTCAAATTCAAACTTTGTTGGTTGTGTTAATTCTTGTAAATCAACATATAGATATATCTTCTTATTTGCTAGAGAAGCTATATCTTGGAGAAGTGCAAACCAATCTTTGATTGTTACTTATACTATGGAAGCTGAGTTTGTTTTTCTTCGAGGTAACAAAATAAGGTATTTGGTTGAAGAATTTCAAGTCTAGGCTTCGAGTTGTTGATTCCATCTCTAGGCCATTGAATATATAATGTGACAATTAACTTCTTTGATCTTTGCTAAGAAATATAAGAGTGGAAGTCAAAGTAAGTAGATTGACATTAAGTTCTTAGCAGTCCGAGAGCATGTTAAAAGGAATGCAGTGCTCGTTGAACACATTTATAATGAGTTGATGATTGCAGATCCTTTGACAAAAGGCATGCTACCAAAGTTGTTTGAGGATTATGTAACAAGGATGGGACTTTGTTCTCATTTTTCACTTCCTGTTTGAATTATGATGCTATACTTATAGCATATGTTAGTGATGAAACTCTAAATTCTTGAATTTGTCTCCATTTTTTTTTTGTATACATTTGTGATTGGATGACAAATATTTATGTTTGGACCCAAAATAAGCATTTGAAGCTTATTCTAAAGATAAAATGCCACATAAAAAGCTTTTCAAAATAAAAAATAAGTACATTGTAATACATGGAAGGTAATACTTGTTTATAAAGAAATTACTGCCATGATTCATGTAATTCATTTTTTTGGTTTGAGCATAAAGTTTTTAAACTAACATGTTAAGATTAATGAAATTTATAAAGTTACAAATGTTTGAACTAAGTGAGAGAATGTTAGAATTTATGTGGTCCACAACATTCCAATTCAAAATCTTACCTAGTTGTGTGGCAACTGCTCATGGCAACTATCCTTCATGGAAGGATAACCATTAACCATCTATTAGACATTTATATATAGGGGTCCCTAATTTAAAGCAGTATCAATTGACACTCTAGAATTTGCCATCATTTAGCGCTGCTTAAGAATTAGAAGATCTCCTTAGAGACAATTTCAAATACACTGCTATGGTTGGAGATAAGTTCCCAACCGTTTAACTTTGCTTTTGCTTATTTTATGATTACTGTAAACATGTGTAAATTGGTTTACATGGTCATCGTCCTAGTTAGTTCTATACCTTTTCGTAAATCAATGATGACCTTGTTGGTGATGACACATAAAGTGATGTGAGTGGTTGCAATTTTCATGACGATGACTATATGGCTGTGATTTGGGTGATAGTGCCACTTGTTCTGGGATCAAGATTGGTGTTGGTGGCTTTGTTTTTTATTGGAGAAGGAAGTATGGGGTCTATGTTTGTGGCTTTAACAATGATGTTGGTTCATCAATGATTAAGGAAGATGAAGAGGAGGGAGAAGAAGAAGATGGTGAGTCCTTCAAGTTGCTATACTTGCATAGACTAAGCAACCTAACATGTATTAACTCAAATATGGGGAGTTGGGAGATGCCGACCTCTCATTAGCTTAAGATTTTAAGCTAAATAGTAATCCAATATGGTATCAGAGATTTAATGATCGAGAGGTTGTGAATTCAAATTCTAAGACTCCCCATTTATCATCCACATGCAAGAGTCCCTAAAAAAAGCCCTTTCATATGGGGATGTGCTAGAGGCATAAATATTATTGTCCCTCTTCATGTTAGGTTAAGCTTTTAGGTTGAAAGATAATCTAACATGATGATGAGAGACATATAAAAATTAACCACCCATTTGATGATTGTAATCCTTGATACTACTTCTAACGATGAATGTTGTAAACCTTTACATTTTAGCCTTTCTAACAGCCATTTTGAAGGATAGAGATAAGAGTATAGATTACCAGATTGCCTGTCATTTTGGTGTATGACTCGTGCATAGAGTGGTCTAGGAGGTAGATGGTTTGGATCATTGGAAAAAGTGGGCATGACTCCTATTTTATGTGTACTTCAAATCACAACTATTGATTCCTTTAGGTTTTTTCTCAAGTAATTGAAGTAACATGTCAGAATCATCTAAATGCATCTATTTTTTGTTGGCCCTTTAATATTGATAAGCAAACAAGATAAGCAGCTTAGGTATTTCCAAAGAAGTCACATCCATCACAAAATAGAGGGCTAACTTTTTTGCATACCATAGTGCACCAACTCTTACCATGAACTTATATCTCTTATATATTAAGCTAATCATATTTTGCTCTATGCACTTGAATTCTATCTTTTTTGCAGCACAAAGCCTCTTTTTAATTATTTTTATTCTTATCTTATGTGATTAGTTGGATGAATGGGCTCCTAAGAATTTGCTCTATAAACCTTATCTTTGAGCCATGATATTTCTATCTAATCTAATTTTAGTTTTGATTAAATACTTCCTCTTCTATTAATCTTCAAAATCTCTCTCTCTCTCTCTCTCTCTCTCTCTCTCTCTCTCTCTCTCTCTCTCTCTCTCTCTCTCTCTCTCTAACCTTTCCTATTATACTTCTAATTCTAGCAATTCAATACTCTCTTATCATATTATATAGTATTAAATATAAGTGTGCCTCTTAAAAATCATCAAGTTTTCTCCTATTATTCCTTTAACGTGCCTTAGTTTACTCTAATAGTTTGTTATTCTCTCTAGTATGGTTTCTCATAACTTTCCTAATCTTTTTCTCTCTCTCATTTTCTGTTATCCATCGATATGTATTAAGGGCCAACCTTATTAGACATTTCTAAAATTTTGAATTATTTCTAAATATAGAACCACATAAATTAGTGGTCCAATAGTGAGGATAAATAAATAGGCCACCCCCTACACTACACAGGCCAATATACTAGTTCATGTATCAGCAGACAGACGTTTCATGTGTATGGCGGCCAAGATCATCGTCATATTTTACAAGGAAAACTTGCATCATTCAACATAGTGCAATAACATTTCAGGGGCACGTAGTTGAACTTCTAAATAAGAACAAAGTTGTAAACAAATTTGAGTTTTTTGGAGAAACCATGCAGCATTCACAATTTCTCAAGGAACTCCGCGGATTACCTGAAAGGAGGATACACCAAAAGTGCTTGTGAAAGCCTGAAAGGAGGATACAAAATAGAATATGCTAGCTGAAGCATTGGATTCTCTCTGCGAGTAGCCTCCTTTCTTTTTGTTGTTCTTTCTTGCATAGGCGACCCCCTTCCTCTTCTTCCTGTGGTGGCCGAACCACATGCACTTTTGGTGTAACATCAAGATTCTACAGTAAAAGTTGTCGTCATGTGACTTTAAGGTCACGGGTTCAAAGTGTGGAATCAGCCTCTTGCAAAATACAAGATAATGCTGTCTACTATAGGCCATTGTGGTCTGCCCCTTCCCCGGACCACACATAGGCAGAAACTTCATGCACCGGGGCTATCCTTTATCAAGATTCTACAAAGTAAACATAGACGAGCGACCACTTGTGGGTTCTGTGGACATATTTTAGTCTTGAAACATCCAAACGTGAAACAGAAGCAAACAAAGAAGTAAGAGCATCTTGGTCAAGTATGACTTTGCCACGAGGAGGTTGAAAATGATCAAGGATAAAAACAAGCTAATAAACAACTAATTGCTATCTTTCTTTGTTTAAAACTACAAGTTAAGCATCACAACCATTCACAAAAAGGAAGGTCCCAACTTTTGAGAGTACAACAAGTTCCACCTTTCTAAGTTTGTATATGATGGATGCATGCCATATATTGTTAAAAATATGGACAGGTAGAAGGATCAGAAGGGGCTACTTTTTGGATGGATAACCCTAAATGAACGAGCAACTTGAACCCGTCGCCTAACACAAGAAAACCCTTCTCGTGCCACTACAGAAGAGGGCCAAGTTTCGACTCTTTGAATGATTCAAATGATTTTATTTATTTATTTTTGGTGCACATACATTGCACCGCTGCGCTAGAAGGCTTTGGTAGAATAATTGATTTGCTTGGTTGTGCTTTGACTGGATTAATCTCTGAAACTAAACTTGTTAGGTACTCTAGCCCTTCCATTTGTTTAAATGATCAGTCAGAAAATAAAGGAGCAATGGTCTATATTATCAACAAATTCCCGGACTCAGGCAGTAAATTGAGTAGTCTCATGGAGGGACTCTCTATGGCACAAACATCGTCGGAGTTTGCCAGTAAGTGTGCTTCAAGAAAGATGCCGAGTTGTAGATGCTAGACATTTATAGGCATGCTTTCCCAAGTAACGAACAAGTGCGGAGTCTTAAGGAATCTAAACTGACTACTTAACACCTTAGGTCCTGTCCTGCTGGTCCCAATCTAAGTTAGCAGGATAAACTAAAACTGTCCCATGCAGCAAGAAACCTCATGTCTGCTGCCCATAAATTTAGGACCCACCTTCTAAAATGATTTAGATCATCAAATTGCCAGATTGTAATTCTTCTTCATTCATCAGATTATGATGATACTCCATGTGATCCAAACTGAGCCGTCCATTTGAGATCATGGTGGACAAGATTTGTGGTATGTCTAGTGGACCCAGATAATCATCTACATAGATCACAAACCTTTGGGCCCACCATTGTCAGCTGAGAACTGATTTTCAGTAAAGAATAAAGAACTGAAATTCAGTAAAATTCAAGAATCGCTCTAGACAGCAGAAGCAAGGGATGAAATCAATATTTTACATCATGAATTTCCAAGATGCCATGCATGGAATATAATATACCTTAACTTATTGATATTAATTGCTAGGAACATCTAAGTTTCTAAATTTGTTGACTCCAAATACCAACTGTGCTCGTGGCCCCACTAGTTCTATTTGTGGTACAATTCTAATGATCCTAGCTATTCATCTAGGTCGGCCCAACTGTAGAAAATCTCCTCCTAGGACGAGCCTACTCCAAATGTACCTGCCTACAGATGGACGGTAATCTACGTCATGAAGCAAGATTCTTCATCATCAATGGGTTAGTTGTATACATTTCATTTGACATTCATGAATTAGTAAAAATTCAACCTCTGAATAACCTGATGTAAGATTAGCTTTTAAATTTATATGAGAGGCTGATCCGGTTAATGATCTAAACCGTTCATCTGATAAGACAAAGGCTTAAGTTCATGTGATTTTGAGATTTTCTGATGGTAACCATCTAGGATAGGGATCAAAAGATAAACATATGGTCTACATCACTAAAACCTGGCTTGCATGTTAAAAAAAAAAAAAGGGGCAGCCCCAATGCGCGAAGCTCCCACCTATGCAGTCAAGACCTGCATGTAACGTTGTAATTTATGTAAAATATTATAATTAAAATCTTCCAAATAAAAGGTTTTTTCTTTCTCCAAATGAAATTTCAGTTTAAAAAAAAAAATCTGAAAAATAAGATTAAAATAATGTTCACCAGGAAAATGTGAAATTTTTTGAAATTAGAATGCGTTCAGAAGAAGGAAAAAGGAACAAGTGACTCATGTTTTCCGAAATAGACGAGACGCACTTTTCAAAGAGCTACTATATGTGGGTGCTCGTATTTTTAATTTGGAAAATATGGTCGGGCAAGTTTGCAAGTGGGGTTCAATCCTTTCCATGATCCAAACCGTCTATCTCACAGGGTGGGCTACCGATGATCCATGAAAAGGATTGGGCCCAAATGTTCTTTTGCCTTCTAATATCACAAAGCTGGTAATTGAAAGAGCTTGAAGAGAAAGGGATGGGTGCATGAATCAGTTTTTTTCTCTTTTAAAAATAGAAAAAATGTTACTAGCTGCTCCTGGATAAACAAATAGAGAAATTATATGCCTGCACGCACATGTACTACTCGTTGACCCCGCATGGTGGTTGATCCTTACCAATTTTCATCTTTTGAACCACATTTTAGCAATCCTCCCTCTTCCTCAAAATTCTTCTTAGTTTACGATCTCAAATTGATCACTGACCATTATTTTGAACTTTATGAACCACCGATTTTTCGATACAGATTGTTAGTGGCTGCGATCATCCATTGATGAATTTGGTCAGATAGTCTATTTTTCATGTAATTTACAAGATAAGCAGCTCAGAAAGTTAAAATTGGAAGCTCCAGACGACTTAAAAAAGGATAGCCCATACACAAAAATCTTGGCGGCCACAAAGAATCTATAGTATATAACTTTATTTGTATTTTTGCAAAAGGCTATTTATGACTTTTGAATTATGTAGCGGCAACTTAATTATTGCGCCAAGTCTCCCATCGTAGACAAACTATTCCATATAAATTAGCTCGTGATACATGCACATACATGTAGGGCAAGATGGTTGGCTCTCTCCTTTAGATGTCAGTTTGCCCGATGATCAATCAAAGTTGAGACCCACAAGATCAATAGCTTTGATGAAAAAAATTAGGGTAATGATATATACACCCCTTGTTTTTTCTTGTGGGCTTTTTATTGAACAACATGAATGACTGTTAACATCATATGAACCCAGATTTTTGAAGATCCAGACCACTTACTATCTTGCTCACTCTCATCGATTAGATGATCCTAGCCACTCTTTTCAGGAATTGTAAAAATGGACGGTCAACCATTTTACCTTCCATTTTACAATTTAAAGAAGCAGCTGTTAGATCATGCAATGGATGATAATTTTTCTCATAGCTTATCTAAATAAAGATCAAGATTTTGATCGGTTCGGATTTTCAAAAATCGAAGTTCAACTTGAGTTAATAGCCATTGATGCCATCCATTGAGGGGCTCGGGCGTATATCACTCAAAATTATAGGCCCCACTCAGATATCCTCCTTTACACGCGCAGGCACCATAGTTGGCTCTTTCGACTGTCCCAATTCAACAGTGCTCACTTGCATTTAAAACTTGCCATGCCACGTAAGCCTTGGTCCACACCCTATATAAAACTCAAATCCCTTCGCAAAACCTCCTCCAATTCCATTCCAGAACACTCGCCGGAAAATCATACATTTCCGGCGACATATGAAAATACCCGGCAATTTCAATTCCTCCGTCTCCCAATGAATCCATTACCTTTCTTCTTCCTCTTCTTCTTCTTCTTGAATCATGTCCAAGGTCAAAACCAATCTAACCAAAATCCCTACAACACATATCCGGGTCAGGGGGGCCAAAACTTCAGGCCGAGCATCACAGTCGTCATCGGAATTCTCTCCATCATGTTCTCACTAACCTTCCTCCTCCTCGTGTACGCAAAATTCTGTCACGGCTCAGCAGCCGAACTTTTCGGCCGCCGCGACGGCGACCTCCACGGCGGCGGCGGAATTCTCAATCCGAGATCGAGATTCTCCGGCATCGACAAGAATTTGATCGAATCTTTACCGTTCTTCAAGTTCTCCGCTCTCAAAGGATCAAAAGAAGGCTTGGAATGCTCTGTTTGTCTATCAAAATTCGAAGATTCGGAAATTCTTCGATTGCTTCCCAAGTGCAAGCATGCTTTTCACATCGAATGTGTTGATCGATGGCTTGAAAATCATTCCAGTTGTCCGCTATGCCGAACCAAAGTAGATGCTCAAGATGTAACTCTGTTTACATATTCGAGTATGAGATTGACACGGACCACGTCGGATCTCAGCGAAGACACGGATATGGAACTCACTGTTCAAAGAGAGCCGGAGAAGCAGATCGGATCGTCGAGATTTAGCGTAGGAAGCAGTTTCCGGAAGGTCGATAAGAGCAGGGAGGACCAATTATTGATTCCGGAAGGAGGAGACGATCGGCACTTCTTGCACAAATTCCACCACAAGATTATCGTCTCCGACGTCATGTTCAAGAATCGGTGGAGTGATCTCAATTCCTCCGATCTGGTGTCGCTTAATTCGGATATGCTGAATGCAATCTCTAGCAGGAGGATCAATTCTTCGCGATTCAACAGCGAGCGGTTTTCGACGGTTGATGTAACTTCAATTCCAAATGACAGAATTTCGGTGATTGGAGAAGAGGCAGAGAAGAAGCGACTCTTTGATAACAAGGGTAGCACTTCGGGTGTCCCTGCGACGACCAATTCGGCAGTGAATTTGAATTTGGAAGGGAATTGGAGTAACAATTCGAGATCGCTGATTCCGTCCGGCCACCGATCGATGTCGGAGATTACGAATTTGCCCAGATTTAGTGATTGGAAGAGTAGAGTTAGGGATCAATCTAGTTCCGGAAGCACTGCCAATGAGGAAAGATCGAGAAGGCTTTGGCTGCCAATTGCCAAACGGACTGTACAGTGGTTTTCGGGTAGGGAAAAAGAAGGAGAAGCTCAACAACAAAGTAGACAGTTCTCAAACGTATGAATCTATTAGGATCATCACGTCATTTTCGACTTCTCGATTGCTGCAATTTTTTGTAATTAGAGGAGAATCATGTGCAACTTTCGACCGTTCATTGGTGCGATTTCGGTATTTAGAGGAGAATCACGGACAATTTTACTGTCGATATACTTCACGAGAATTTCTTCTTCTTCCTTTTTTTTTTGGAAATATTAGAAACATAGCTTCATTTTATTTATTTATTTATTAATTAAGAGAATTTGCAGATATTTCTTTGCATGACGTGAAAACAACTCATTTCGTTAACTCGTGAACTTGACGGAAACTTGAATCTACTATTTTTAGGTCTTTGTTTTGATATTGGCACACTTCCTTTTGATTTCATTTTATCTTGTACTTTTGGAAGTTGGTTAGGATTGAAGTTGAACAAAAACTGAAGAGCCCGTTGGCAAGGCTTATATAATTCCATTTATGCGATTATGCCAGCTTATATAATCCGGTTTATGCAATTAAACTGGGTTATATGCCAAGGAATGTTTAGCGCAGTTTGTCGTAGATAACTCAATAAGTTCTTAGAAATATGCTTGGTTGCACGTTTAAGTTGTCACTTTCTCCCCTATATAGAGATTAGATTTAAAAGTCTATGCGAAAGATAGTATGCGCTCGATTTGCTTTTTAATTCTTTGATTGTAACAAAATAAAAAATAAAAAAATGCTGAATTATATAAGTCTTGGTTGAGTTGATCCCTAACCGGCAACCTTATGTTTGTGAGACAATGGACCTAAATAATTAACTTGCCTAAATGAGCAAACCCCACATAAATTTAGCCTTTTCTTTCTTTCTTTTTTTTATGAATAGTGCTATATATTTATGTAAATTTAAATTATTAAAAATGCTTATCTTATAGATATAGGCCCAAGTGTTTAAAAAAAAAAAAAAATCATTAGCTTAGTATATATAAGAGATTCAATAGCCGGAAGCATTATCTCATTAAACTGGTTTTATCGGATTAAGTGAGTTTTTCTGGTAATGATTTATTCACGTCCATAGCGCCAAGGAACTAGAGCTGGCTCTAAAATAGTATGATAATTGGACTTAGATGCCCGTAATCCATTAAACTAGACCTGTCTTTCTCACTAAAAAAGAATCTTTTCTGCGTCATATGGGTTGTTTGGCATGCCAGCCAAAACTTATGTTATGATATTGGTAGCTTAAAATAATTCTATTTATGCGTCAAGGATAAGTTGTGGTAACAGTAAAAGTTGTCGTTATGACTTTAACGTCACGGATTCAAGGCATGGAATCAGCAACTGCATAGACGAGAGCTTCGTGCACCATGGCTGCCCTTTTTTCTCGTCCAAGCCTTGGACACCTTGAGATTCAGGTTCCAAGTGTGAAAACAGCCGCTTACAAAATTACAACATAAGGCTGTGTACTATAGATCCTTATGGCCTGCCCCTTCTTCGGCCTTGCATATGCAAGAGCTTCGTGCACCGGGGCTGCCCTTTAAGAATAAGATCCTTATCCATGGCTAATGGCTAATTTTGTCTCATGTTTGTTATCCACGCAACAAATAAACCCTCAGGTCAAACGAAGAAATTTTGAGGAATGCCATCCACAGGCATGTTACATGGCAATGGCTGCACCAAAGCCTTCTAGCGCAGTAGTAGAGTCTCTCACTCGATGACTTGAGGTTGTGCTCTGTGTGTCTAATTTACAGACACGCAAAAAATGAAAAATATGAAGAAGAAAAAAGAGAGCCAATCATTAGATGTTAAGATCCATTCATCCTATTGCTCTAAAAAATTGCAATAACCATTCTAGCACCTTAAAAAGTGTGGCTTTGATTGCTAATGAAGGCAGTTTTTATTCAGTGTTTCTAACCATCCTTTTCTTGCCATCACCAGCGCAAGTTTTCATACGGTGGCCATCTAATCTACCTAGCTTTTGAAGTATCACACATAAAAAGGGGTAGTTCCGGTGAACGAAGTTTTCACCTATGCCGAGTCTAAGGAAGGGGCGGACCACAAGGGCCTATAGTAGGTAGCTTTATCTTGCATTTTGCAAGAAACTGATTTCATATCTTGAACCCGTGACCTCAAGATCACATGACGACAACTTTTACCGTTGCACCAAGACTCCCCTTCCATAGCGTAAATATTAAGTGAACATAAATATACAAGACACATCCTGTAAGAGATTTCGATGAATTACGTGATTCTTTTGACCATTATAGTTGGCGAAATTTATATTTTAATTCCTTGGTTGCATGTTTCATGCCGTAAAATTCTGAAATATTAATTATTTATTTTATTTTGCTTCACATTTTATAAAGAAGCTTATTAGTATGTGGTTCTTGCACGTCATGAACACACGTTAAACCGATATTTTAAGAGCATTTAATTCTGGGAGCTCCATTTTGCCTTTTTACTTTTTGAACGGTGACGATTTGTTAGATAAAGAGCGTGAGGTCAAACTGAGATGATCTGATTTTTCTGCCAGTTATGACATGACTTATGACATAACAATGATGGCATCATTGAAATTGTGAATGTCTCTGTTAATCAACATGCAAGATTAGGACGCATATTTATAAAACGTTATTCGAGGGGCCATAGCTTAGGGTGCAACCGCTTCTACAGTGCGCAATTAGAAACAATTTGGTTTGGCACAAAGTAAACGGAAATTGATTTCTTTGTGAAAATTATTTATATAACCTTAAATCCAATTACTCTAAAGATTCAAAAATCTTTCATGGCACAAAATTCTTGAATTTTTGGCATAATTCATTTATTTTGTACACTTAACAATCTTTTTAATATAGCGATGCAATATTAACCAGATACTGATTTTTGCAAAACTTTGAATCATTTAAAAGAAAGAGGATTTTTAACATAAGTCTCTCCCGGTGAGAATACACGCTTTAAAAGAGAAAATAATAGCTTTTTACTTTTTTTCAGCTAATCAAATGATAACTACTCCTTACACTTGTAATAAATTGCTAAAATTAATACTCATATATATATATATGTGTGTGTATAATAAAGTTGTTCTTTTAGATCCATGTTATTCATCATGTTTAGAATACAAAAAAGAAGTAACTCATGAGAAATTGATATGTTTGGATAATCTAAATTATATGTTTTTGGATTTTTTTAAAATTTAATACAAATGGTTGGTCATAACATTTACCTTAATAAACATAGGTTATAAACATTCATTAGGCATGAAATTTGATGTCTGTACAATTTGTGCATTTCTAATATAATAAACAACTTAGAAGAAAAGTTTTATCATGCATGAAAAAAAGAGCTTGTACACCTTCCTTCCAATTAAGCGTGTGCTTTTTTCAGGAATCTTTTATTAGTATGGAAAAGCGTGCCATTATCAAAACAAGGGATAGCAGTTTCTCTTTATTAAGAAAATAGTAAGGTCGTGTTGCCTAAGGGGGGCTTAATGGAAGTGCCCTAGAAGGGTTCAGTTATAATATTTGTTATTTTTCATTTTTGTTTTTATTTTGACTGACGAGCCAGCGAAACCAGTCCCATTCCCTACGCATGACGGGTGGTTTCCGATATATTAAAATCGAAACCGTTGATCTGGAGTTGCTTGTCATCTATTTTAATATGGAGAACTCATTTTGCAATCATCGATTCTTCTATTCATATTCGTGAATGTCAACCGTCAAACCCAGCAATAATACTCAAAAGCTTGCTTTGTTCCAGTTGTAAGAGTCTTATTTCTCTCTTTGTCCATATATGAGTCCTTATGCAGTGCTTCCATGTGTAGATCAGTGCACTGATACCACATTTGGCATCGAAGACGTCTAAAATAATTCAATTCGAGTAGAAAGTGAGGCAAGTTAAGTTAATTGAAAGCGACTAATAGATTACTCACGAATACTCGTCAGTTCTTTAATTAATATTTTATTAATTTTTAATAATATTTAAATATTTTGCTTCGAGTTTTGCTGATCTACATACTGAGCATAACGGCTTTATTGTTCCGACGGAGAAAAAAATCTATGGTTAGTTTTTGCAAAAAATTTCAAATAAAAAATTTTTAATTTCTTATTTTACTATATTAAACTCTACGTATTTCTCTCTCCATAAATTATATTATCGTGACATAAGTCTCTCCCTACATCTCGTTAATTAAGAATTCTTACAACGATAAAGTCTACTCGATATGAATTAGTGTACAGCCTTACTTTTTAAAAATACAAAATAAGACTGCGAACTATAGACCCTTGTAGTTCACCTTTTTCCTGGACAATGTATAGAAGTTGATCCCCTATCTTCCTTGCCCGAACCAAAATGGGGTACACGCCCACCTATTAGCTATCAAGATTGTCTAGCCAATGCGGTCCTCCTGTCACGTATCCTGATATCTGTTTTGGACTGGCATTTACGCTCATACTAATCTTGAGTTTGCAGTTGATCGTTCGAGTCGAGTTTTTGAGTTTTTAAACTATAGTCCTAACCTTTCAGGGAAATAGCCCATAAAAGCTTTTTTGTGCCTGGAGAGAGAGAGAGAGAGAGAGAGAGAGAGAGAGAGAGAGAGGATGTCTGTTTCCACTAGCATAGTGAAAGAAAAAGATACAAGACTGGATGATCATTGACAACAGAAGTATAGTTAGATGTCAGCAGGTTAGGCAATGTACCAGCAGCTAGCCTATATATGCAGGCATCGCCTGTACATGGAAACACTACTGTCCAGCACTGCTCAAGTCCCCTCAGGTACTTTGTCTAGCTCGTTATCCGGCATTGATAGAGTCTGTCCTCCTAAATTGATCAACATTTTTGGACAGTAACATAGAAATGGGCCTCTCACCTGCCGTGGTAGGGGACAGCTCTGGGTGCATGCATGTTGTCTAACAAGAGAGAATGGACCCTTGCCACTCTTTACAATCACATCTTGAAAGGTTGCAGTCATCCAATTTAGAAGGTTGGCCAATGGAGCGGTTTGTGTCGTTGAATACGTGTTCTCCTTGTCACATCTGTGCTTTCCTTTGTACCTATACGGGAACATGATCCATGCAAGACTTCTTGGCATAACCAGCCAAAGCTACGAGCAATTGGACGACTTCTTCGTCCAAGAGACGGCTCATTAGACCTGTAATTAGCATTGGATTACCATTCGAGCTAAACACTTAAGCTGATAGGAGGGGACTTGCAACATTTTTTGTATATATACCTTTATTTTGACCACATTTAAGACATTTTCCATGAGAAATACCAAAGAAATATTTCAAATTAGAATTCATCCCCAAAATGGTGAAAAGAAGGGATGTTGTCCTGCTAATAGGCACAAGCTTATGTTACTTAAAACAATGCAATTTTTTGCCCAAATAGTGGAATTGTGTCCCACTCAAGTAAGAATTGAACCCCACCGCTGGAGAAAATAAACACAATCACGTCCTAATAACATTTTCACAGAGGGCTAACACTTGTCTCTTATTATACCACCTAGAGGAAAGTCTAGGGATATCCTATATTTGCCCCACATAATCCCAAAAGGCGGGCTAGCTTAAAGGTTAAAGATAGCATCAAATGCTAGAGATAAGTATCCCCCCACCCCATGACATGTTTACATCATCAAGAGGTGAAATTTCAAGAGTGGACACCGTCCCACTAACAGGTCAGCACTCTCATATTGCTAGCACATGTCCTGCTCATCGACTACTTACAGTTGATGATGTAAGACAAAATTTTTTGGTTAAGTCGGTCAGCTGTAGTCCTTATCGCATGGCTCATCACCGGGCTTGCCACTTGGTGCAATAGGATTAGTATGTCACGTTACCAAAAACGTGTCTATAAGTATTTGGGCACCCCCCAAAAGGTTGCAAAAGCTTCTAAAATCTTTAGGAATATCCTGAAATACTCGAAGATTCATTGTAAAATTGTTGGAAGGGAAAATTCTTGGTAGAAATTATTAAATTACCCTAAGAGTTTCTCTTTCATGTCAGCTTTGGTGAGATGGGAGCCTTTCCGTTGACTTGCTAAAATTTCAGATGTTGGGAAACATCCAATCAGAAGTCCAAAAACTTGAGAAAGTTTTTTACTAGCTTACTTATTTCTAGCCATGTAGTTACTGTAAAAGTGGGCACCCAGCTGGGGCACTTTTAGCATGTAATCAAATTTCCATGTATTTTGTTTCTTGATTGAAACTAGAATACATTTTGAGATTCCCATGAGAAAAAGACCCTCTATTTTGAAGTAGCTAAGCTTTCTTCTCCTTTTTTCATTCTCCATCTCTTATCCTTTCTCAAAAATTTTAGTGCACACAAAACAAGGGCCATGTGAGTGAAAAGAGTAAAGAGCACATCCATGGGACATTATGCCTGTATCCAATGATGAATGGTAATACAGAGAACGAGTCAAGGTGTGTATGTGCACTTTTTTACTTTTCTTCATGTTTATTTTCATATTTTTGCTAGAAAGTATGAAGTTATGCCATACTCTTCATGTAGTTTAGGCTCATTATCCATCCTTGGCTCTAAGTCACAAGGTTAACTATTCCCTCTCTTAAACTTCACTTATTTACCATTAACATGCCAGGTGAGTAGAGACCACTCTCATGGGCTGAGTGAATGCAACTTTTCAAGATTCCTTTCTATTTAGTAACTAAGGCAAAACCCTAATCTATAAAGCATTGTAGCCAACTAAGTGCTTTATCTTCTTTACTTTCTTGTAAAAAAAATAAAATTTAGGATAAGCTTGGTTAAGAACTTAAGGCTTGGCAGCCCATTGGACCACAAAGCTAACCCCAATTTTACTCATCCTATTTAAATTATCTTCCTAGTATCATGTGTACCATTCCTTTTAAAGTAATTAGTAGGTTCTCGAAGGTAACATAACTCCACATGGCTGACTAACCACCTTAATCTCTCTTACATCATGTGCATCACATTTATTTTTTGCAATCTTATCTTTCTTTAGGAAGCCTAGTTAAGGACCCACAACCCCATGACTTTACAGTCTACTATGCCTCCAGAAGTTTATTTTTTTTCAGTCTAATTAGTTCAAGAGCTCCTGGTTAAGTACTCATCTTATTAAAACATTGATTGGATAAAAGAAAGGCCTCAAAGGGTACACAACTATGGACAAATTGACTCATATTTTGTCAAATGACCAAGCTAGTAAACAAGACCTAAAATCAACTCTGGAAACCTCATGAGCCCAACCTAGCATTCTAGCTTAAGCTAAATACATGTCTAATGACTCCAAAACTCCCTTTTATTTTCACTAAAACATCTGACCACTTTCATCTATGTTCCTTGCGGACCTTAAAAATCTACATCCCATGCACCTATAACATATATAACATACCCTCCTCACATGAAAGGCCTTTTTTTGAGGTCTCGCACATGGAATCTAGCACAAACTTATCTACCTTTGTATTAGAAATCAATAAGGCTTTGAGACCATGTCGAATTACCACTAGGTTTAAAAGCTTAATAATAGAAAGTGGACCAACAATATTTACGTTTTCTAACAATTAGAACTAAACGTAATTGTGAGCCTAATTTATCTGGCCTAGCCATCCCCAAGCTGGTCAATCAATTGAATGATTCTATTCAATAGACAAGTTCATTGATTGAATAACTCACATAACTTGGGCACTAAGTTTTATACATAATTTCTATTTATAATGCGATTGTATTTCAGGTGAAGGAAATGATAATGTCAAAGTACAATAAGGAATGTTGTAATATCCTTGAGCTGGCACCATACTGCCTATGAGGTGTTTCCACACAAAACATTCAACAATGAGGAGGTCAATCTTTTCATAAATTGATTAGAATATCATAATAAAACACTATTTGCGGGCATGTTGACAATTTCTAAAACATGTTACCACCATCTTCCTATGAGGATCCCTCAGTCAATACCACCTTTTAGTTTTGATGTCATCAACCAAAATACAGGTTTCTCTACCATATACATTCAAAAGTTGTTTCTCATGATAGATCACACTCCAAGCATGAGGTGTCTATAGGAATTAAGAAATGAGATAAATTATGGTATCACATTTTATTGAATAAGATTGAGTATAAATAGAGTTTACATTTGGAATTTAAAATTTAAACATCCTTTAAAAGAGGGGAACTAAAAACTAAAATAATTTAAAATCCAAAATTAATTATTATTTATCATGCCCTTGCAAGATGGAGCTCCTAGAGGAGAGTCCAATCTTGGTCTTCAAGAGGAGAAAATGTGTACGCGGAAGCGACTTGGTGAGTGCATCGGCCAACTGATCAGTGGAGGAAACATGAGTCACTCTGAGTATACCACTTTGAACTTGCTCACGAATGAAGTGATAATCCAAGGCAATGTGCTTCATATGGGAATGAAAAACCAGATTGGAGCAGAGATTCATGGTACCAACATTATCACAATAGATGACCGATTGTTGGGAGATAGAGACACCAAGTTCAGTAAGAAGAGAACAAATCTAACGAATCTCTGCTGCAGTGGAGGCTACGGAGTGATATTAAACCTCAGTAGAAGAACGAGCTACAGTGCATTGTTTCTTAGAACTCCAGGAAATAGGAGTGCAACCGAGGTACACAAGATAGGCATCGGTGGAGGTAAAATCATCCTTGTTACCTGCCCAATCAGCATCAGAGAACGCATGAAGTGATAGAGAGGTATGACGATGGAGAACAACATCGTGATCCAAGGTCTCGCAAAGATAGCGTAACAATTGTTTAACAACATTCCAATAGTCACTGGTAGGTCGATGCATAAAATGAGAGAGTTTATTCACTGTATAGGCGATGTTAGCACGTGTAAAGGACAAGTACTGAAGACTGCCAACAATGGTCCGGTACTCAAAGGGATCAGAGAGTACAACACCAAAATAAAGTGTAAGTATGGGGGCAGTTGCCAGAGGGGTAGCAATAGGCTTTGCATTTGTCATGCATGTACGATCAAGTAGATCAGTAATATACAGACACTAAGACAAAAGTAAACCATGAGAATGTGGAACAACCTCAACTCCAAGAAAATAAGATAATGTTCCAAGATCCTTGAGAGAGTGGTGACCAAGAAGATGAATGAATTTTTGCACAGACCCATCGTTGTCACCTGTAATAATAATGTCGTCCACAAATTAGAAGACAAATCATAATGCCATTGTTGTTGAAGATAAACAAAGAGAAGTTGGCACGAGAGTTGATGAATCCAGAGGTGAGAAGATACTAGCATAACTCATGATACCAAGCGCAGGGAGCTTGCTTCAGTCCATAAATAGCCTTGCATAGTTTGCAGACATGATGAGGATGATCTTGATCAATGAAGCCCTGTGGTTGTGCCATAAAGACATTCTCAGAGAGGGTACCTTGGAAAAAGGCATTATGGACATTCAGTTGGTGAAGAGACCAGCCACAACTAACCGCAAGGCTGAGAACAAGACAAACAGTGGTTGATTTGACAATTGGACTAAAAGTTTCATGATAATCAACCCCAGGGTGCTAATGAGACCCCTTGGCAACTAATCAAGCCTTGTACCTATCAACAGAACCATTAGGTAAGTATTTTGTACGAAAAAGCCACTCGCATCTGACCAAATTCTACGATGGATCAAAGGGAACGAGGTCCCAAGTCTCATTCCAAACAAGAGTATCATACTCTTCAGACATAGCCTAATGCCACTTGGGATCTTTGATAGCTTGAGTCACGGATGTGGGTTCAAGATCATTAGTTTTGGTGACCTGAGTTATAAGGTTTAGTTTGTTGATTGGTTTGTGGATGTTGTTTTTGGATTTGGTGATAATAACTTGGGGAGAGGATGTTAGAAGTATGGATGAATTGGGATGGTTTGTAAGAGATGGGACTAGAGGGGAATTTGGTGGAGGTGGGGTGGGCGATGGGTCGGCACCATTATGAGATACCAAATCTAGGTTCAATGCTAGAAGGGAAGATGGGGGAGTAAGTGAAGGGACAGTCAGGATGGGGCTTGCAGTGGGCGCAAACACGAAGCTGAGGATGATGAACCAGTGACTGGAAGAAAGGACACAGATGAATGCCATTGATGAAGAATGTCAGAGATAGGACGGTTGAGGTGAGATTGAAGAGAAGTGAACGGAAAGATTGACTCAACAAATTTGACATGACATGATGTGTAGAGGAGAGATGAAGAGAGCTCAAGACACAGATATGCACTTTAGGTGGGAGAGTAACCAAGAAAGATACAAGGAAAAGCCCAGGGTGTGAGTTTGTGTGAGGAGTATGGCTGGAGCCATGGATAACAAAGACATCCAAAACTACGATGTTTGGAGTAGTTAGGAAAGACACCAAAAAGTTTAGTATACAAAGAAAGGAGATGAAGCGTGGGAGTAGAGAGATGGTTGATGAGATACACAGCAGTGGAGAATGCATAGGACCAGTAAGATAAATGCATGGATGCATGAGAGAGGAAAGACAATCTGGTTTCAATGATGTGACGATGACGACGTTCATAATACCCATTGTGTTCTGGTGTATGTGGAGGAGAAGTTAGATGGGAGATGCCATTGGTAGCTAAGAAGGTGGAAAGTGCTACATATTTCCCCCATTATCAGAATACAATGCTTTGATCTTTCTATCAAAGAAATTTTCAACAAGCGATTTAAATCAGACAAATGTATTAAGAACATGTGATTTTCATTTGAGTGGGTAAAGCCAAGTGTACTTTGTAAAGTGATCGACAAAAATAACATAGTACTTGAAGTCGTCAACAGAATGAATAGGAGAGGTCCATACATCAGAGAAAGAGAGAAGAGAAGAAATGGAGAACGGTAATTTATGACTTTTATTGCATTGACAAGAGTTACAATTGAAATTGAAATTGAAATTGAAATTAAAATTTGAAGGACTCTGATACGTCTAAATGAGAGTAAGAAATAATATGTCTAAGAATTGGAGATGATGGATGACCTAGTCTATGATGCCACTCGAACGAAGTGGTCTTGACATTGGAAAACGCAAGTAGCAGAGGAGACTTGTTGGAAAGATCTAACCACTCGTACACACCATCCTTAGTTCAACCCTGCAAAAGAGTTGCCCCCGTGTGGAGATCCTTCACAAGAAAGGAAGTTCTTTTTCATGGTCAGAACACAAAGAACATTATTTAAAGTGAAATTAGATGAAGGTGTGAGAGAGTGTAGGAACAGGTATGAGTGACAGGGAGACCCGTGCCATCGCCAATCATAATGTCGTCGGGGCCATCATATGGAGTGTGAAGAGAGAGAGGTTGCTCAGGTCGGTGGTAACATAGTGCGATGCGCCGCTATCAAGAAGCCAACTAGAATTAAGACTGTTGGCAGTTGCTAGATGTGCTCGTGGTTGCCTTGGGGCTGGAGAGTGAGATTGCCATTGGGAAGCATGACGAGGTGGTGGAGGCGGTTGTAAAGTTGGGTGTGACTAACGAAAGATAGGGCACTGTGGAACGGCGTGACCTTGTGCTCGACACCATTGGCAATGACCGAGGTACGGTCGAGATGAAGAGCGATCACCTTAGGGTGTTATGCTGGAGACACCATAGACCGGACCGACCAAAGAGTGGGAAGAGGATGCCCACGATGGACATTGGTTACGATTCCTGTAGTTTCTTGAGTTGGATAGATGGTTGGCTTGATTTGCAGACATTGGAAGTGGTGAGGAGTTGGAGCGACTGACCCGGAGTGAGAGTTTCTTGTTGATTAATTTTTCATGGATTTCATCAAAGGAAATCGGAGTGTCGCGACCATTGATAATGTCGACGATAGGTTTACCGAGAGCCGCAAGTTCATCAGCACGAGTTTTAATAAACTGCATTTACTCTGAGATTGTATAAGAACCCTTGTGGGCTTGTTTGATTTGATCCCTGATCTGCTTGAAGTGACCCCGTGAAGGTCGAGCTGTAGGTATTGGCGAGAATATTCCAAACGTCTCGGGAGATCTACTATCGAATAATAAGAGGGATGAGGGATGGTGTGAGAGAGCCAACAGGAGCACCAAAAATCTTGACGAAGCCATGTTTGGTATTCTTGATTGGGAGTTACGACATAATTTTCAGTTGTTGTGGCTGGGGGCACAGGATGAGATCCATTAATGAATTTGTAAAGATCATGGGCAATTAGAATTGCTTCCATCTGAAGTTTCCAAGAGAGATAAATTGGTGGATGTGAGTTTAACAGGGTTGTGAATATGAATAATTGTAAGGGGTTGTGCATTGGGAATTAAAACTTGATTGTTTTCATCAGCCATGATAGGTACTGGAGAAAGGACGGTGATTCAGCTACTTGCTTGTATAGGTGGTGCGAGGAGAAACTGGTGAAATCTCAGGAATGCATGTAGGGTTGAAAAACGGCGTCTGCTTGGGAATGACCAGAATGAGATGCTTTCAGATTCAGTTGCTTTGGTAAGAGGACCGATTGTTGATTGGTTGAAGAGAGAATTGTTCTCTTGGGGTAGATGGGTTTTAGCAATCTACTAACTTTTCTTGAAAGAATCGCTTGAAGATCTGCTGTTGGGGCGATCTTATGAGGAACGCTTCATCGGCGATGACGAGAAGTGTTGTTGAGTGGCTGCCGATTGTGACTGAGAGGGAGAGATCAAGGGAGGCAATTGGGTTTAATCTTGGGGAAAGAATGCAGAAGCGAGTAGGAAAAGGAGTGGGAGTTTTGCTGGTTGAGAGAGAGAGAGAGAGAGAGTTTAGCAGTGGAGAGGGGTGATCTAAGATGAGTTGTAGCAAGCCGTGAGATGGCTGTAGCAGTTGCAAGGTTTCAATCTGAGGGAGGAGTGAAGATAGCAGATGTGGAGATGATTGAATCTGTATTTTGTTATAGATCAGAATCCCAGAAAATGGAGAGAAGGAAATAGAATCGTTTTACAGAGAAAGGATTACCGATCAGGATCATTTGCTCTGATATCATAAAGGAATTAAGAAATGAGATAAATTATTGTATCACATTTTATTAAATAAGATTGAGTATAAATAGAGTTTACATTTAAAATTTAAACATCCTTTAAAAGAGAAAAACTCATCTGATACGAAGACTTTTAGGTAAATGTGAAGACATCCTCCACACTTAAAGAAATGAGCAAGGACACGTTTGTCCTTGCATGGCAGCCTCTCTCTCTCTCTCTCTCTCTCTCTCTCTCTCTCTCTCGGGGGCACAGTATAGACATCCTCCATTTGCTTTCACGCCAGTGCTTTCACATCACTTGGGAGAGTCACATCACTTGCGGGGAGCCTTGTACCCTATAGTTTCTCTCCACATCTTCATTTGTTTCTATTTCTATCTCAAGTTATCTACAGAGTTTGATGAAGATGCAAATCTCAACAAGAAAATTGGTTCTTTCACATTTTGAGGTTTTCTCTTTAATATTTCTTGTTATTTTTATGTCGTGTACGCAACTTTGGGGTAAAAAAAAAAAGGCTCAGCTATGAGTGGGACACTCGTGAGCATCTGATAAAGTAGACACTGCCCCTCGAATCTGTTTTTAGAGGATCTAAGCCGTGAACATGTTTAGCTAGCGTATATATATTAGGTGATCTCTTGAGAAATCGATTAATTAGGCTGATCCTAACCATTTGTCTGGATCCTTGAAATTTTATATCTAACGGGGCATGAAATTTGGTAACTGCTATCTAATCTATGAAATATTTTGTCTAGGAGCAGCATCTGCTCTCTCAGATTCAGACTGTCATGAGCGTCTGTTCTTACCAGCACTCAAAAGTGCATTTTATCTTACTTGTATTATTTGTTAGTCATGGATTCAACTTGGGATGCAAATAGACATAATCACTGCAAAATGCCTGGGGATCATTCCTTGAACTTCTCATTTAAAGGCCATGATTGAATTAGACATTGTTTTCTTATGAAACTGGATTTTGGTGCAAGACTAATACTTAGTGCATCTAATGCCTGTCTCTGCAAGGAAGTTTTGTCTCCTAATGAAATGTGCAATGTGCCTTTGTTAGTACATGACAATGCTCACCTCAATCAGATACCACTAGAAGTGCCACAATAGTATGACCAACTTAGTTGTTGATGAGGTCATTAGAGACCGCAATAGTTACGAGAAGAAATAACCGGGGTTCAAAGGCAGCACCCCTGAGGAGCGAGGTCTGGGGAGGTAGCCCCAATGGAGGTCCAAGGGGGCAACGCCTCATGGCGACAAGGTTCAGCCCAATGGTACGCACTCTTTGAAGGTTATAGCTTGAGTTGCAATTCAAAAGTTGTCAAGTATTTCTTTGCAGGAAGCTTCCTACAACTACCCTTTGTGTGAACACAAGAAGCTCCAGCAACCACTCCTTTGACCTATTCTACAGCAGCCATATAGAAGGTGTGCTAGAAGTCCAATTCAATGGGCTAGTTGGTGAAGACTCAAAAGTTATAAATAAGTATGCCACAAGTCTCTCAAGTACATGTAAGTTCTTTGTTAACTTATAGTCATACTTTTCTATTAGTTCTTTTTTTTAGTCTAGAATCCATTGAAACTCTATTAAAGAGCAAACAGTGAAACGATTATCTATAGTAAATTATCATATTAAAAGTTTGAGTAGTGTTATCTTTCCTCTTGATTAATGTTCAGCTATTTTTTTATGTAAGATCGTTTCTTTATAGCCTCAAGGGCACATTTGTCTTGCACTTAAAATGAGTTAAATTCTACAGTGTTCGTTCGTCAACTCGGAATCTACCATCCAGCCTCCACCATGAAAACCAACTAAAAGGGAATACAAACTAAAACCCATGATAAGAAGCATCTAATGTGGTGTTTGTCATCTACAAGTGAATCGAACTTTGAATCAAGAGTGAGATCAAATCCAACTGTCAGATTACGTTTGTACGTCATCCCCGATCCTTAATGCAAGAATCCGGATCAATCTGAACATGCATAGGGCCACCATGCTTGATATCAAATTAAACCATCGGTTTGCATTCAATTGTTATCCCTGATCGTTGGATTAGGTACTCGTCACTCGGCAGTAGAGTGGGCCACCGGGCTCAAGGAGAGATCCCTGCCGTCAGATAACATTTATATGTCATCCGAGCTATTAGCTCATGAATTCCGGCCAATCTAGTAATAGATTGAGGTAATAAGCATAAGATCGAATCCAAATCATCAGGGAGTTCTCATATCTTATCTCAACCTGTTGATCTCCGATCCAGGTCAATTGGCTACAAATCCGGATGAATTTCGCCCTTGTTTAGACAAAGTTTGTAACACTCAGCAATAGATCAGGCCACCAGGCTCAAGAACAAATCTCAACCGTCAAGATCACATTTATATGTCATCGGAGATATTCGATCACGAATTTTCAAACCAAACTAAAAAGCTTAAGACTAAATCCCGATCGACATAGAGTTCTCATATCCTTTCATCACTAACTCAGGTCTATTTGGCTATAAATTAGTACGGATTTAGACCCTCGTTCAAACAAACTTCCTAACCTTTGGATTGCTGTGATTAAAAGTGTACAAATATGCTATAATCTGTAACACCCTAGGATTCCAACAATCACAATATTGTCCGCTTTAAAACACTCATACACCCCTCGCGGTTTTGTTTTTCTCAAATTTCCTAGGAAAAACGCATTGTGACCATTAGAGTTCCCCAAAGTCTTATAAACAGCTTAGTTTCCTCTCTTCAAGCAATGTGGGACTAACTCTCTATCCCTCACCTCAACCTAGAAGCTTGCTAGCCTTCTCTTGGCCCACTCTCATTGACCTAGGGCTTCACATCTTCCTCCCTTAAGGAATACGCGTCCTCACGTGATAGTCATGACCAGGCGCCCGTGTGCGACTAGCCACCACACCATGAGGGGAATTGGCTCTGATACTATGAGGGCGGGCCAAAAGGGCTGGCAGGCTTGTAGCTAAGGTGAGGGACTGAGAGTTAGTCCTACATCGCTAGGGGAAAAGTTACTAGGCTGTTGATAAGAATGCTGAGGACTTCCTTTGCAACGAGGCTTTTTCTCTTACGGGAGGAAGAACAAAACCATGGGTGGGCTGGGTGATATGGGCCCCAGTCTGCTGACACGGATAATATTATTGCAAGGTGTTGGCCCTCGGGCTGTTACAAGTAGTATTAGAACTAGACCTTGACCCGGTGTGGGTGGCTAACCGCACGCGGGCGCTCGCGTGTGGTAGGACACGCGGGGACGTGTGTCCCTTAAGGGGGAGAGGTTGTGAAGCCTTGACCGATGAGGGTGGGCCAAGAGGGCCGACATACTTCTAGGCAAGGTGAATGACTGAAAATTAGTCCTACATCGCTAAGGGAAAAGTTACTGGGTTGTTAATAAGAGTGCTGAGGACTTCTCTTTCAACAAGGCCTAATCCCCCGCGGGGAGAAGAACAAAACCATGAGTGGGTTGGGTGATATGGGCCCCAATTTGCTGACACAAACAATATCATTGCAAGGTGTGAGCCTTGGGCTGCTATAGTCTCTCACCTTCTTATATTTTCCATGTGGGCACCAAGCCTGAACCTTTTTGTATGTCAATGTGATTTGCACGTTTTAAGCCGTCGATTAGATGGATTTTAAAAATGAGAATAATTTCTAGGAAAATGTTAATCCTGACATAAGCCAATGCATAGAAAGCTTATTATGCGGAGAGAAATACTAAATCAAAGCATTTGAGCCTGTTTAAGAGTCTAGTAAGCGTCCACGCCAAAGTGGAGAGGAAGGTGTGCCGTCCATTTTTGCCAATTTTTCATGCAAGGTAAATTTTTTTATTGTAGATCTAATCCATCTATAATATTATGAATGGCATAGATAGGCTAAAACTAAAAGTTTCACATAGATTTGAGTGGTTATAGTTTACATTTTATAAGCAAAAATTACTATGGTTCATTTATATTAAATTTTTCAAAGACTTGAAACAAATAGTTTGGATCACTCAAACGCATTGATTTTTTATATATTATAATTTACCTATTTTTGGCATTTTGAGCATAATATAGCTTACATATACAAAATAATTTCTATCGTGCATGGAAAAACAGGCGTATACAGGCTCCTTGTCCTACCTTTTGCATGAAGGGGCCCACTTTTAGATGATCTATTCTATAGCTGCTCCAAATTTTGGAGACCAATTAGACAGATCATTCTTATAATCACGACCGGTAACTTTGTGATCTATGGACTTGTGATTTCGAGTCCCTTAGCAAAGTATGTTTTACGTCTCATAAAACTAAAGCGTAAAAACTCAAAATGGGGACACAATGTGGATTTTGTCGAAACAAGTTGACTCCAGCTTAATAGGGAGAATACTAGAACAATGTGTAGAAACATAATTAGATAGCACTAGTGGAATGTGCTAGTAAAAACCTTTTTTGTCAATGAATCCAAGATGCAAAATGTTTTCTAAGTCTAAAACCGCATTGACGCGTTGACTCGGCCATGGTTTATGTTGACAACTTGCTTCTTGATATAATGAATAAAGCAAGTCAATAAGTATAGTGGGCTCTTTGGTCCGGGCCTTTTGATTTAGGTGGATATACAAGGCTGTGTACTTTAGGCCCTTGTGGTTTATTTTTTAAATAAATCCGATTTTTCTCTCAAATGTTCATACACATTTCTAGTTCACGCTTGATTTACCAAATTAATCATGAATTTATAAAAATAAAAATAATTCTCAAATATTATGTGAAAAAATAGTAAATATTTACAAATTAAAAGATTAAATTTATATTCTTGTAATTCTTTTTTCTCAATTTATTTATTTTTTCAGATGATTTATGAATTTTAAGATATTTTGACGAACTTTTGTAACTGCGTCACTGGCATACCTCTTTACCCATTGGGTGGGTGCGATTATTATGAAATCCCAAACTTCGTAGACTTTAAAAAAACACTTCTTTAAAAGGATAAATTTTCATAGCCAAATTGATATACGCACCCCTGCGCCTCAATTCATTACGAGCTCCCGCGATGCACCCAAACAGCATCTTTCTTTATTCAAGCCCCTTTTTCATGGAGGCTGCTTTGCCCGTTTGTTCTGCCTTGGGGTTTTATCACCTTAAACCCCAAACTTGCTAACAATGCCCGTACAATTCTCAAACCTTAGACTCCTAAAACCCTCTTCTCATCTTCTTCTTCTTCCTTTCAAACTATCTACC
Organism: Warburgia ugandensis; assembly: GCA_035236585.1. Lineage (NCBI taxonomy): Eukaryota > Viridiplantae > Streptophyta > Magnoliopsida > Canellales > Canellaceae > Warburgia > Warburgia ugandensis. The sequence goes on along the minus strand of CP141132.1, from coordinate 80,161,359 downwards.
ACTCCTTCTCTTCTCAAAACCACCCAAAAATCTCACTCCTATCGCACTGTAACTTCATCTTTGCCCAGAAGAGACAGAAGGGGGATTGCCCAGAGAAGTAATACCACTTTGAGAGACTCTAAAACAAGGGAAAAAGCTGCACAAATGGAGGAAAAGGAGCAGGTGGGATTCAATAAGAGAAGGGCTGAAGGAAGAGATAAGGGGGCGCCAAAGACCCTTCAATTGAAGACCCGGAAACTGAATCCTGTTAGTACTATTTGTTATGTTCAGGTACGAAAGTTTTCGTCTTTTTAGAGAAGTTTGTTTCTGGGTGTATATTTTGTTTGTTTTTGCTTCTGGGTATGGAGTTATTTGTTTTATTTTGATTGGGAAAGAAGCTTTGTTGAGCAAAAAGAACATATTTTTAGTCGATTCGTTATGTTCATGTATGAAAGTTTTCTTCTTTTTGTGGAAATTTGTCTATGGGTATGTTTTTTGTGTTTGTTTTAGTTGAGGCTTTGTATTTTTTCTTCTGTGTTTTTGGGTCATTAATTTGTCTTGGATTGGTAAAGAAGGTTTGTTGAATAAAAGAACAGATTTTAGTACTTCTTCTTCTTGGTTTGGTTAAATATGTTTATTCCCTTTGGAATTTGGTTTGGATATCTCTGATGTGTTTTATTCTTTGTTATAAAGTGCTGCTGAAGTATAAGTTTCTTCTCAGTTCAGTATTGTTTCCTGAGTTATGGCTTGTACGAGATGCTATGTTTAAATTCAGTTGCTTTTATCCATTATCAGTTTATTTTATATGAATTCTGGTTCTTAGTGATGCCAGTTCGAACCTGGATTAATTTTCATTGACTGAGTTTTGGTCTTGTTATGTAGATTTTGGGCACTGGCATGGACACACAAGATACATCGCCATCAGTTTTGCTGTTTTTTGACAAGCAGAGATTTATATTCAACGCAGGAGAGGTAGGCAGAAAGAAATATTTGTGGGCCTGTTCGAAATCAACCAAGCCATCTATTTCTGTGCTCAAATTGTGAAAACGTTCGCTTTATGCTATTCTTTGGATATGCTTTATTACTGTGCATTTATTTCCAGAAGCCTTTCAAATAGATACTTGGCTTTCATAAGGCTTTACAGGAAGAGGCAACCCTACAATTTGTAGCCTCCTGTTAAATATGGATTTGTCTATATCAAACTGCATTTAGATTCATTGTATCAACCACTGTCCCAAATCAATTTCTCTTCCACTTACATTGACCTTGTCTGCATCATGTCCAACAAGGGTCAATTGGGTCACCTGCTTTATTTCGATTTCTTTGTTCTGTTGTTGATTCCCTGCTTGATACAGGTCACAAAGCTTTCTAGACAGTGGATGTCATTTATTGGTTTTCACACCACTTTAGGTGTTTCATCATAGTATAGTGGTCTATCTTAGCTTCTTTTCGGACCATGTAGCTGATAGCTCTTAAATTGTTCCAAATCTGAATGAACTCTTCTTGAGTAGGGACTGCAGCGTTTCTGCACCGAGCACAAAATCAAGTTATCAAAGGTATGGCATACGTTCTCCTTCTCAACTGATAAGCAATTGCTTCTTGTAGTATGACTTCAATCACGTCTCTATGTTTGCTTTTCAGATTGATCACATGTTTCTGACTCGTGTTTGTTCAGAGACTACAGGTGGACTTCCAGGTTAGTGCATTTGTTCTTGGCATTTAAATTTATAGCTTTTTTACTGAATCATTTAAGTTGTATTTTCAGCTTAGATAACAAAGTTGAGTTCCATTTGTAATTAAGATTCTCCAACAAACATGTGTGGATGTAATCTTATAGACAGTTGGCCCTAAACTATTTATCTTTAGCACTTCTTGGACTAATTATATTTTGACATGGTAATTGCAAATTGCAATAGTATGATCTGGATGTCCCAGGAAACTCAGTTTTTATATACTGCACAGGTCTCTTATTGACTTTGGCTGGCATGGGAGAGGAAGGAATGTCTGTAAGTGAACTTATGGTTTAAGTAATTCTTTCTTTGAGATGGAACCATATGCAACACCTACCAGTGTATCATCTAGGGATTGTTCTCCGCCTAAACATATTAATTTTATTTATGTAGGTCAACATATGGGGTCCCTCTGATCTAAAATATCTAATTGATGCAATGCGGTCATTTGTCATGAATGCTGCAATGGTTCACACTCATAGCTTTGAATCTGCACCTAGTACTGGGGGAGCTTCCCCTGCATGCTCCAATCAGTCTATATCTACAGACCCAGTAATTTTAGTTGAAGATGAAGTTGTCAAGATATCAGCAATTCTTCTAAGGCCGAGTTATTGGAAGGGGTCAAGCACTGGAGGATTGGAGAATAGTGAGCCTTTACCAAGTTCAGATCTGAAAGAAGGACCAGCATTAAAGCCTGGTGACATTTCTGTTATTTATATATGTGAATTACCTGAAATCAAGGGAAAGTTTGACCCAGCAAAAGCTGTAGCCCTGGGACTGAAACCTGGACCAAAATATCGTGAATTACAACTTGGAAACTCAGTTATGTCAGATCGTCAGCAAATTATGGTGTGTTAACTGAAACTTCTCTCTCTCTCTCTCTCTCTCTCTCTCTCTCTCTCTCTCTCTCTCTCTCTCTCTCTCTCTCTCTCTTTCACACACGCGCACGTGCAGAAACACAGATTCTGTTTATGTAAACAGAATTTCCTTACTGGTTCCTGCTAATTCTGGTGTGATGTATTTAACCAATATGTGAGAGTGAATTTTGGACTAGTCAACCTCTGCTTATATGAAAACTTGCTTCTCTGTTTCTCTGAACATCTTCAGACTGTATATTTGGCACATTTTAAATTGCTTCTTGGCTTCTATGCAGGTTCATCCAAGTGATGTTCTTGGACCATCCTCACCTGGACCAATTGTAATCATCATAGACTGCCCTACAGAATCTCATTTAAAGGAACTGCTGTCTTTGAAATCTCTAGATGATTATTACATTGACAATGTGGAATCAGATCAAGTTGGTCTGAAAGCTGTGAATTGTGTAATTCACTTAGGTCCAGCTTCTGTTACAAAGACTGCCGATTACCAGAAGTGGATGAAAAGATTGGGTCGAGCGCAGCATGTCATGGCTGGCCATGAAATGTGAGATTCTATTTTTCTGAGTGGAGACTTTTTTATTTTGTTTCATCTATTTTCAGAATTAAAGAAGGGGAGCTCTGATGAAACAGTAGAGTTGTTGTCATGTGACCTTGAAGTCATGGGTTCAAGGTAAGGTTGTATACTATAGACCCTTTGTGGTCCGCCCCTTTCCTTGGACCCCATGTACGGGGGAGCTTCATGCACTAGGCTGCCCATTTTTTCTTTTTAGAATTATTTATAAACTCTTGGAAAGCAGAGGTCCTATAGCATTTCCAGTATTAGGCCTTAAAACACTTAATTGTTTCTCCTCGATAATCCTATGATTATGGCCCAGAAATTGGGTCATCTGTGAGCATACCATTATTTAGATTTTTTTTTTCCCACTTTTTTGTCATGCCTTACAGCTATCAATTTTTAGTAATTCTAAGTTTCTAACTCCTGTTTTAGTGATATCCATACGCTTGCTGGTTTAGCTTTATAATTAACTGAATGGTATGCAGCTGTGCCTGGTATTTCTTGTATTAGTTGTAGTTCCCATTTGGTTATAGGCTTTGCTCAAAGATAATTAGCCAGTCAGCTCAGAACTTGGCTCACTTTGCCAGTCGTCTGGCATTGACCAAACTTGAATTTCACAGAAGATCATCCTTGTTTTATTGAATAGGTCTGGATAGGTTTGGTAATGTAAAGATAATGTCCACATCAAGTCTGGTTTTCAAAATAATTTCTAGAACTTCTATTGGTTGTATGTTATAGTTGTGGATGGCTACTTTATGTTCTTTTTGGGGTTAATTATCCATTGAATGGTCCATAATGAAGAGATGCCTTTCTTATTTTAGCTCTCATGTCTTGGATGTTTCTCATCCTGCTCAGGAAAAACATAGAAGTCCCAATCCTCAAATCTAGTGTGAGAATTGTCTCACGCCTTAATTATCTCTGCCCCCAGTTCTTCCCAGTTCCTGGATGTTGGTCTATTCAGCAGCTCAACAACTCTCTAGATTCCACTTCTTCAAGTGAGGTTTGTTTGTTTTACATCTTGAGATGTAACATATTCTCTCATTTTTGAACTCCATTGCTTTCATTCAACATGCTGTGGGGAATTGACCGTTGGTTTCTTCTCCAGGTTTCTTCTCAAATGCTTTGTGAAAGCGTATCTGCTGAAAATCTTCTGAAGGTAAGGAACATGCTCTGTTTTAGTTCTGTGACTTGTAACTTGGACTAGATTGGGTGTCAGAAGGATGCTATAGATTGTTACGGTGAAGTCTTCAACAAAGTTTCTCCTAGTTGGCTTGATTTTCCGTACAATATAAAATTTTCAGTCAAACTCAGTGGAATAGTTGATCTCACTATGAGAGCTACTGTACAAAGATAACACACTCATATTTACTTTTCTCGATATTCCAGAAGTCTGACTTGGCTTTGTTGGGTGTTTCTATTGTCTTTCATGGATTATTTCCACGGGTCCATGTGCAAATTTTCCCATGCAATAACTCAGATTCGTAGAAGGTGAAACTTGGTTGTAGAAAGTCTCTGCCCAAGGTGCCCCCCATTATACTTCATCTAAGACTCTTATTGTTCCCAACACTGGTTGCCATTGCTCAAGCTTCATCAAATGGATGTTACAGTGATGAAAGTTTTATTGAGACAACCAATGAATATGTTTAATATTCGATATTATTCCTACATAAAACTCTTCCTAGTTGATCATGTACTCTAGTATGAAGTTTCTTCTTCTGTCCTCCCAATATCTCTACATCCACTCTCTTGCTTGAAGCAAAGCAATGGTGGAGTACCCAACCCATTGAAAGAGCAGAAGCTCATTTGCAAGTATTTCTGTTTTTCCTTACAAAGCTAGTCTTTCTGTACTTATATTGGAGTTGCTTTCTCATGTTATTTCCATCAAAACTTCTGATCAGTAATATCAAATATATTAATGAGTACTTCTGCAATTAAAGCATGAATTCAACTATGACCTGGTGCGTACCATGTTTATGCTAGTGGGGCAGCTTGCCTGATGTTCCTTTGTCCCATCACATGATTATCGTACTTATTGGCTCTTAGTTCCGCGTAATTATTGAGGTGTTCTTACAGTCTCCAAAAGCTAACATTTTTTTTCTTTCTTTTGTTTGCTTTACCTGTCACAGTTTCATTTGCGTCCTTACGCACAGCTTGGGTTGGATAGATCTGTGATTCCATCCAGACTTACTCCATCAAGGATTGTTGATGAGCTTCTTGCAGAGATTCCTGAAATTGAAGATGCTTCCAAACTTGTTAGAAAGTTCTGGCAATGTTCTGAAAAAACTAGACAGATGATATCTCCTGCACAGGAAAATATTGTTATGGTTGAAGAACCATGGATGAATGGAAATACATACATATCCGATAGCAACTCTGAAGAACAAGGGTCAGCCACATTGAAAGACGATACACCATGTCAAGGTGGCAGCAGCACTGATGAGGTTATAAACTATGATCTTCCTAGCTGTTTGGAAAATATATCAAGAGAAGACATGGAAATGGTTCTTTTGGGTACAGGTTCATCCCAACCATCCAAATATCGCAATGTTACTTCGATATATGTCAATCTTTTCTCCAAGGGAAGTATCCTTTTAGATTGCGGTGAAGGAACATTGGGACAGCTAAAAAGAAGGTAGTCTCCAAGTGACAAAGGTTTGCCTTGTGTTGCTGTTACCTGTCTCCACTCTAATGTTGTGTGTATATTAACTGTTATTAAAATTTTCTATTTCAGATTTGGTGTAAAGGGTGCTGATGATGCTTTGAAAAGTTTAAGGCTTATATGGATTTCCCATATTCATGCCGATCATCATACAGGTCTATCAAGGATACTTTCTTTGCGCCGGGAGTTGTTAAGCAGGGTACCGCATGAACCCTTACTTGTTATTGGACCAAGACCGCTGAAGAGATTCTTGGATGCATATTCAAGAGTTGAAGATCTTGATATGCTATTCTTGGACTGCAGGGATACAACAGAGGCTGCAATAAATGCCTTTGCAAGTTCTGTTGAATCGAATAGCGACCCTGCCTCAACAAGTACTGTCAATAGCGGAATTCAAAATAATATCAATGGTAGGATTGAAGGGCAAGTAACAAATGTGCCTCAAAATTTTGAAACAACTTTATTTGCTAGAAGCAGTAGGATGCAAAGCTATTGGAAGAGACCAGGGAGTCCCAACACTTTCACAGATTTTGCACTTCTGAAGAAATTAAAGGAAGTGCTACAGGAAGCTGGTCTGGAAACGTTGATCAGCGTGCCTGTTGTGCATTGTCCACAAGCATTTGGCTTTGTCCTGAAAGCGGCAGACAGAATAAATAGTACAGGTAAGGCTATACCAGGTTGGAAGCTTGTCTACTCTGGTGATACTAGGCCTTGCCAAGCACTGATAGATGCATCTTATGGAGCAACGGTTCTTATACACGAGGCAAGTAAACTCACAGTTCTTATACTTTATTGTCTACCATGTTTATAGTATGCTTTCATTTTATCATTTAGCTCCTGTATTGGCAGTCCTGATACTTGGATAAAATTATTGAGACATAGCTAGCCAGACCTTAAAAATTTTGAATAATTTAATCTTGGATAACTCAATTCATTTGCTCCATGATAAACTGCCGATTAGCTTCATTTAATGTGTAATTGCCCCCAGAAGTCTGCGCATCTGCCACTATAGATTTGTTGCTTACTGAAAAGTTGATAGGACTTATTAAGGCTTTACTGAGGTGCCACAGTTTCTGTTTGTAAACTGCAAAAAGCTGATATTGCTTATGATTGAGTATTGTGGATGATGTTCCCGTAGGCTACCTTTGAGGATGGCATGGTGGAAGAAGCCATTGCTAGGAACCACAGCACAACAAAGGAGGCTGTCGAGGTGGGTGTTTCTGCCAGTGCATACCGAATCATTCTTACACATTTCAGCCAGAGGTACCCGAAAATCCCCGTTTTTGATGAGGCCCACATGGATAAGACATGCATTGCCTTTGACATGATGAGTGTTAACATAGCTGACTTGCCTGTGCTTCCAAAAGTTCTTCCATACCTCAAACTCCTCTTTAGAAATGAGATGGTTGCCGACGAATCCGAAGATGGTTCTGTTCCAGCTATGCAGGTTTGAGGAAGACTGTATTCTTGTCATTTTTTCATTTTTAACTTACATTCTTGTGTACTTTTAGCTTCATTTTTGAAGGAAAATTTTGACTGCTGGGCAGATCGCAGGAAAGTACTTTTTTATTTGCGAAAGTGGGAAGGCATAGAAATTTTCAGAATCATTGGACCCTTTGTAACTGTTTCTTTCAATAAAAATGGCCTCTCTATTTTGTAAATGTTTCCTTTACAGTAATGTTAGAGAGACAGAGAGACAGAGAGAGACAGAGAGGTTTCTCTGTTGTGATCATTAACTGTAGAACCACCGCCAACAAATTTCTCCGTTGTGATCATTAACTGTAGACAATTGCCAACAAATGTCTACTGCAGTTTGGTAACAAACAACTGGACATCCCTCTTAGAATACGCTTGATTGCAGGTTTCAGTCACTGCCTTCCCAAGGGTATTACCATCTAATTGCTACTAACAAGGCAAGGTTGTGTCAAGATATTCCGGTTTTTTTCATGAAAATTGTTCAAGAACTGTTATTAATTAAAGCAAGGGATATGGAAAGCATTATATCATGAGTTGAGAATGCCCTTTACGCAAAGAGCTCCTACAAGGGAGTTGAACAGGTCATTGTCCTACCCAAGAACTCTATTCTACCTTTTATACAAAAGTTTTACCCTGAGCATGCACATTGGACCCAGATATGGGCAAGTGAGATCAAATTGACGAAATAACATCATCTATGGACAGCAGCATCGATTGCCACCTGCATTATGACTCAACGGCAATGATAACCAAGGGTCTGTTGGAGAGACAGAATCAACCAAATATAAGGACTGTCAACATGCTTATCATTAAAGAGGAACTGAATTGCACCCACATTTCCTAGTTTTACTAATGTCAGTTTGCTATTATTTATACTTTCCTAGTTGACTATCAAAATCTATTTTCATTCAATGAGAGGACGATTAGTTAAGTGAGAGCTGGGAAGTGTCATTATCATAATTGTCGAGTATAAATATCATAATAAATAGCCAACAAATATGAAGTAAGCTTGGTTACAAGTTTAAGTTGCTGCTTTTCCCCTTGGCCTGAGATTGAAAATAGAAGAGCATGTAGGGTGAGAGTGGTTTGCTTATGAAAAAAAGAAAATGTTCAATCTAGTTGGTCACAGACAACTCAGCATCTCTCCTTGAATATGCAATTTTCACTTTAGTTGGGATTAAATTTAGGAGCATTTGTCAATAAGAGTGATATATAAGTTATGTACGTATATACATATGTATACACACTCGCACACACATGTATTTATAGGAGCGGTAATTTCAGCAAGGAGTTGTAAGGGTAAAGTGCATGTAGCATATGATTGGTTGAGAAAAAGCTTGTAACTGTCATTTCCTCTAACTTTTTCTATTTTTTTCTATTTTTTCAGTTAATCAAATGTCACCTGCTCTTTACACCTGCATGAAACAGTTGATCATCATCATCATCATCATCGTCATCATCATCAAGACCTTATCCTAATTAGGGGTCGGCCACATGAATCTTATTCCTCAATTCCACTCTATTAAATACCATGGCTTCATTTAGTCCAAAAGTTTTTAAGTCTTTCCTCACCACTTTTATCCACGTTTTTTTAAGCCTTCCTCTTGTCCTTTTAGAACCTTCAACTTGTATTGCCTCACTCCTTCTAACTGGTGTTGTTGTTGGTCTCCTTTGAACATGTCCAAACTATCTAAGTCTAATCTCTCTCATTTTGTTACCTATTGGTGCTATTCCTAAATTTCCTCTAATATTTTCATTTCTAATTCTATCATTTCTTGTCTTACTACTCATCCATCTCAACATCCTCATTTCTGCGACACTCATCCTATAAGCATGGTATTCCTTAACTGCCCAACACTCTGATCCATAGAGCATGACCAGCTTTATAGCCATCCATAGAGCATGAAACAGTTGATGCATGCATATATATACAAGTGACATTTGATTGGCCAAGAAAAAATAGAAAACATAAAAGTTAAAAAAAAGGATAGTTATAAATATCACTTGCTCTTTATACCTGCAACTTCTTGTTGAAATTGCTATTCGTTATATATGTATTGCATATTTTTATCTCAAATTACTGAAGCCAGCGAAAAGAAAAGGCTTTTAGGACTTTGGCACATCCTTTTTTTGAGGTTTAATGGTACAGCAGAGGCCCCCCTTTCTAATTCATCTGAAATGTTCATCTTGTCCCCTAATCACACTACCACTACTTTTGGATGATTTTGTCATTTGATTTTCTTAGGCTGTTTATCACCATCTGAAGTATCTGATTTCTAGGACATGTTTCATCTCTGCCAAGATGTTAAGATGAAAGGTTCAGATTATAAAAAATGTGGGTCCCGTGGTAAAATTACCACACAAAAGAAAATAAAAACTGCTCCTTGGTCATTTTGCCTTAGTGAGAAAAGGCGAATCCGCATAACAGTTTAGCCACATTAACCACGTGTGTCTATCATGCGGATGTTGTGTGAACATAAACCATCTAGGCTCGTATCTACTTGTCCTGTACACCCCGGCCCCTCTCTCTTTCTCTCTCTAATTCGTTCGTCTCAAAACCCTAGTCTCTACGCATTGATCGATTCGACTTCGTCTGCAGTCTCAGTCTTACGCTTAATTCTCTATGAAAATTGAAAAAAATCATAGTTTTTGTTGAATCTTTGCACTAGAAATCTTCGGTCCGTTCCTCTTTGAAGCGTCAATCAGGATTTTTGGTTATCTGATCGTTTTTTCTACCCAAAGCTCTAATTTGTTAGGTTTGAATAATTTTCTATTCAAATCCATGTTTGAAACCCTAATTTTGTTCACGATCCGCGCTTATGATTGGGCTGGAAGTTGTTAGGAGTTGAGATTTGGATTCTCCGGCATGGACTCGAGCAGAAGAGCTGTGGAATCATACTGGAGATCTCGTATGATCGATAGTGCGACTTCTGATGAAGATAAAGTCGCGCCGGTTTATAAGTTAGATGAAATTTGCGAGCTTCTTCGGGCTTCTCATGTTAGTATTGTAAAAGAGGTTTCTGAATTCATACTGAAACGGCTGGAACATAAGAGCCCGATCGTTAAACAGAAGGTAACGGAAGTTTATTGATTTGTCTTTGAATCTGTAGTTTTTTTTTATCAATAATTCCTGTAATTTCATTTGCATGTGGATCTGGAGCTAAGAGCTTTTGTTTGAAGCAAAGGGATTAGACACCTTTGAATTGTCGTTTGGATGAGTACTGCAATTTACTGAAAGTTACAGGGAAAATTGAGCTATTATGCGAAGCTATTTACTAGGGATTCTGAGAATTTATTAGAATTTCAGTTGTATCTACTTGCTCATGAGCTAAATGGAATTTTCTCATCGACGAATATAGCGTTGACATTGTTTTAATGACCCAGATTTTTATTTCAATGAAATGAACTTTTTTATTCCAAAAGCTTTGAATTATTGTGTGCAGAGAGATACTACATTCAAATGCAAAGTTGCAAACCAAAGCAGCAAAGAGAAATGAAGTTGTAGGATGGGCAGATAGCTAGCTTTTTATATAAATGGAATGAAGTATTTTGCTCCAAAAGCTTTTAATTATATGTGCAGAGAGATACTGTATTTAAATGCAAACTAAAGCAACACAAAGAAAAGATTGTATGGTGGTGGACAGTAGCTCAGCATGAGAAGCTATTGCTAGATCGTCAATGACCATAATATTTTGACATTCTTTCATAACCTGGATTTTGATTTAAATGGAATGAAGGTTTTTGCACCCAAACCTACAAGTTGTATTGTTTAGAAGGATACTGAATTTAAAAGCAAACTAAAGCAGCAAAAAAGAATAAAGTTTGTAGGATGGGAAGAAATTCACCTACATGGGCAGAAATTCACTTACCATGAGAAACTATTTCTTGCAATTGAAGCATTTCTTGGGATGTCATTTGTATCTGTTAACTTATTTTTGTAGGACATTTTGGAACCCTTGTCTTTGTAGGCTCTTAGGCTGATCAAGTATGCAGTGGGAAAGTCTGGTGTGGAGTTCAGGAGGGAAATGCAGCGAAATTCAGTAGCAATACGTCAATTATTTCACTATAAGGGTCAGTTGGATCCGTTGAAAGGAGATGCTCTTAATAAGGCTGTTCGAGACACAGCTCATGAAACAATCACAGCAATTTTTGCTTCAGAGGAAAGTAAGCCAACAGTAGCAGCAGAAGATATTAATAGGCGGATTCAAGGATTTGGTAATACAAACTTTGAGATGCCAACGGAGGATAAGAAGTCGTTTCTTAGTGAGGTAGTCGATCTTGGTAGTGCTTCAATCAGGCAGGGATTGAATACGATAACTGCAGCTCATTCTTTGAGGAAGAATGATAGTGGTAGTTACAAGAGCCCGAATCTGCATAGGTCACTTAATACAGTAAAAGATGGAGGAGATAGATATGAAAGAGATGAGCCTCCTCGAGGAAATTGGAGCTCATCTTCATTAACTAAGAATGTTGCTGGTGCTTCTTGGAGCCAAGATTCTAGACCAAGCATGACAAATGCAGAGAACAGTGATTCTAGTTCAAGTTGTACAGGGGTGAAGAGCCGTGAAGAGTGGCTGTTGGAGACGATTGTTACATCTGGCGGTCTGCGTCTGCAACCTACTCGTGATGCTCTACAGGTTTTCCTTACGGAGGCCTCAAAGCTAGATGCAATGGCTCTGAGTCAAGCACTTGACATGAAGCTCCAATCACATTTGTGGCAGGCAAGCTCTTATTCTCCTTCTCCTTCTCCTGTTTCAACTTCATGTTTTTTTCTCATTAATGTTACTTAGTAGTAATTGCTACTTCATGCTTGTGTCTTTGTATGGGTAAGTCATGAACTCATGTTAAGTTATATCTAGTGCCTGATATGGTGACAGTTTCCTCACTTTCAGGGCGAGGATATTTTTGTTTTTTTTTTTAATTCTTGAGAAAGGCTTGATTTCGAAATATTTAATTATTAAAAGCATTGCTTTCACTAGTTTCGCTACACATAGGGCTCGTGCACAAAAGAACCACTGCATTTTGCTCTTGGATTGGATGCTCACGATTTTCTGGCCCACGCTTACCAAAAGTACCCCCATGTATCACTTGCCGAGTTTTACTAAAGAATTCTTCCAAATGTTGGACTAGCACTTCCCATAACCAATGGACTTGGGTCTTATTTGACAAATTTTTCACTAGTAATGAGAATTATGCTTTGTGTTATGAGTATGCCAAACTGTGCTTCCTTTGAGTGGAAGCTTGCTTCTGATCTCACCTCTGCACATTTTTTTCCCACTACTTAGCATTTTAAACTTCCTATATGCTGTTCACACTTTCCAAATTTTTTTTCTTGCGCTTCTTGCTTAGGAGAGCCTTGGCGCAATGGTAAAAGTTGTTGCCGTGTGACCTTGAGTTCATGAGTTCAAGGCATGGAAACAGCTTCTTGCAAAAATACAAGTTAAGGCTGCGTACTATAGGCCCTTGTGGCGCCCCCTTACTTGGACCCCGCATAGGCAGGAGTTTCGTGCACCGGAGCTGCACTTTTTTATGCTTCTTGCTTCCATATCCCACTCTAGCAAGTATGATCTACACACACCCTCCAGCTAAACTGAACCGTGGTATATGGGTTCACTTGGGTTTTAGGTAAGGCAAGAGGGTAAGGTTTAAGAAGTACTAAGGAATGAGAATCACTCAAGCAGATTGTCAGTTCCTACAGATGATAGGCCATAGCCTCTGATTGTGGTCACCTCATGGTGATCTACATAGAACAATTGGTTAGTGTAAATAATAGGCATGATAGTGTTTGCCTCTCTTGAAGGGGAGCCATGGCACAGTGGTAGAGTTGTCGTCGTGTGACCTGGAGGTCATGGGTTGGAGGTGTGGAAGCAGCCTATTGCAAAAATGCAAGTTAAGGCTGCATACTATAGACCATTTATGGTCCGCTCCTTCCCTGGACCCCGCAGCTGCTCCCTTTTCCTTTTTTTACTATTTGCCTCTCTTATTAATTTGGTCTGAAAAGAGTAAAGAGTGGTGAACTCGGACTGATTTGCTTCATCATTGAGAGTGGATTTTTGGCTACTACCGCATTAAATTGAGAATATTATTCTGAAAATAGTTTATTCAAGCTGGCAAAAAGAAGTTAACATTCATTACAGTAGATTTTGTTGTTTATGCAATGCACTGCAACTATTCTTTGAGTGTGTATTTGGATGAGTATCTTTATGCTGCATATCTTGCAAGTCACCACCTAACAGGTCTTAATTGTCTTTGTCAGGTCCGCGTGAAGGCTGTGTGTGTACTTGAGTCAATTTTGCGGAAAAAGGACGACGCACATTTTGCTACAGTAGCATCTTACTTCAGTGAAAACAGAGATGTTGTGGTCAAATGTTCTGAGTTGCCCCAAGCTTCTTTGAGGGAGAAGGCAAACAAGGTATGTGTGTTTTTGGTTATTGTTTTGCTAAAAGAATTTTGGATGTTTAATGTTTCTTTGGTTTAGCTATTTGGTTCTGTTTTTGAAATAATTAGACAAACTTATTCCATGTTGTAAGTTATTAGGGACAAACTAAATTTGAAACATTTAAATTGCCACTGAATTATTTGCATTTATGCAGAGGATTCTGAATATGCTGGTAACATTTATGATTGTTAACACTGAGTTTGATTTATAAAAATGCTCATATATGTGCACAGTGTGCTGACCACTAATTGATCTTTGTTCTAGACACATGGAAAAACTTTCTTTTCTATTGAAGCAATCACAAAATCAGTTAATGAGAAAATCATATAACTAAGAGTTATCCAAAACAATTTGTTTCAAACCCTTAAGTTGTTCAATGTGGATGTCCTTTCCAGAGACCGAGTTAAGCATAGATGCTTCACATGCATATGATAGGAACTCCGCATAAATGTGCTAGCAAAGAATAAGTCTCATGACGTTATCTTTTGAGATCTTGAGAACTTCATTAAGCAACAAGAAAGCCCGGGTTGAGAGCTACATCCCCAAAAGCATAGGACTTAACAAACAAGAAAGGCTGAAGGTGCACAGAGCACACCTCCAGGAGAAACCAGTGGACAAACAGAAGAAGGAAACACTCTGATTGTGGTTCCTGACGTGGCATAATCAGCTGAAGCCATCATGCTTAGAAATTGAGGCCCTGTACAGTCTGAACAGTTGATCTGCTTGCATCCTTTTGCATGTGTTGTCCGCTTGCCCTGGCTAAATGCAGGAAGGTTCCACTTATGTAGCTGATGATATGGTAGCTGATAGCCTCGTGCATGACTTTGGTTTGATAGTGACACTTTTATATCAATGACATGTCCAAAAGACAAACTAGATGAATAGAACATCTCAAATGTAATGTTGGAATACTGCAAAGCAGGAAGCTAGAGAAGATCTTACGAAGTGTGTGGATTTGAACCCACAGCCTCTTGGTCGTGAGGCATGGCATACTACCAACTCGGTTAAGTGCTCAAACCCCTCTGGGAACAAACATTGGCTCTCATTGGAACCACAAAGTGACTTCAAAGAAGAGGGTGGGGGAGCCTCTGGTAAACATGGGTAGCAATATCATGGTACAGACGGCAATTGCTTAAGAGTCCCAAGAGAAAAATAGGAGACCCAACCAAAGCTTTATTCAGTAGGCTCCTGTGGATGAATTCTTCACAAAAAGACCACATGGCAATGCCACCAGATAAAGAGGGAAGATGTTGGTGCTGAGAAAACCTTGACACTGAAAACAAGTTGATGCTGAGAAGACTTTGGCAGTAAAAACAAGATGTGCAGGTGACAGTGCCAAAGGGCCTGTTAGAAGTTGAGTTTGCCTTGAACCACCACTTAGTGTCAAGAGGTCTCCCCAAGCCAGTTGTTCTTTCACAAGAATATAATTTGAAGTGAAAATAAAATAACATTGAAATCAGAGTAAACTGAATGCCAAGGTTGAATGCAGCTAGCTATGCATTTTAAACATAAGTAACTGGGAAAATAGATCACTAGCAACAAGGATGTGAGGGAAGACCAATCACCCATAGAGACACAAGATGAACTGTAGGGATGAAGAGGGGTTAAATTACCTAACTCCATTGGCACTCCAGATAGATGCATCCTCGACAAAATATTTTCTCTCTTTATGTTCATATGCGAAGATATGTAGGTGGAATGTTTGACAGACTTGACAGTGAGGGAACAGAAGAGACTAATTTAGTGATTGAGATTCATTTTCTTTGTATTAAGCGGCATTCATGTTTTATTTTCATTTTTGTTGTAAGGATTCAGAGTGCCTGTATTTCTTTCATCTTGAGACTGGTTAATCCTTTTGCATATCTTCGTTTATAATATTTTTGGAAGTTTAAGAAAAGGTGCATGCCATGTAGCAACTGTAACCTGCTTTCTGGGAAATGCTTTTCGTATATTCTAGTGCTGCTGTAGGCTAGAATGCATGATCTTCTTTGTTATAAAATGACCAGACTGCATTATTATCGTTCAGATTGTCAAGATGTACTCATGTTTTAGAATCTTTGTTTTTACGTGCTTTCCATTTGCCCATTCAAGATCATAGCAACCTTGTTCTATGCTGTGAGATTCATACTTCACCATATAATGTTATGGATCAAACACATTGTATCTATCACGATGCTACACCAAATGGTCGGACATTTCTTAGACTTGTGAGCTTGCATTTGAAGGAACCTATATTTCATGAGCTTTTCTCAGCAAAATTGAGTAACCTGATTATTTGGCTTTAATTGGATAGGTCCTAGGCCTCTTGGATGGAGAGCAGGCTACAGGGTCACAAAACATTACACTACAGCCATCCAGTGTCAAAACTGAGAAGGCTGCTGTTTTTCAGATGCCTGACCTGATAGACACTGGTGACCCAGATGATTATGGACGGGGAGATTTTTCTCAAGGGCAGACTGGTTCGAGCACTGTTGAATTGACATCAGGCTCCCATGTGGTTGATGATCTATTTGGAGATGGCTTGCTCACTGGCTCAAGCACTTCCGAAGATAGAAAGGAAGATGACCCATTTGCTGATGTATCTTTTCACACAACAGAAAATAAAGAACACGTGGATAACCTGTTTTCAGGATTGACCATAGATGATAAGCAGTCTAGTGATGAGCTTAATATGTCAACAAACAAACATGGGGCTCAGTTATTTGATGTTTTTGGTTCCAGCTCTGAGCAATTTCTGACAGAAGCGCCTGTGCAGAAGAAAGATGAGAATGATTTGCTAGCTGGTCTGTCTACCAATGCAACAGTCCCAGAGTACAAGCAGCAAGGAACTTTTGGTGGGGCTTTTTCTGAAGCCCCAATTTTAGATCAGAAGAGTCCTCTGAGCAACCCTGCTCCAACAGAATTTTTCAACGGTATATTGGGTTCACAAACTGTCAGAATGAACCCCTTAAACCCAGTCCAGACTTTACCTTCGGGGTCTATGCAATATAACATGCATCCGAGTCTCGTCTTCAATCCAGCTTTTACATCTCAACCAGTCAATTACAGTGCAATGGGAAATTTGATTGCTCAGCAGCAGTTACTAGCTACCATGCCCAACTTTCAGCAGCTTGGAAATCTTAATGCTCAAGGAAATGCTGGTCTTGGGGATCCTGTGGGTAATGGTATGGGAGGAGGATATACTTATCCCATCCCGGATATTTTCCAATTTGGAAATAATCAAGTTCAGAACTTGAACACAACAACAACCAGCACAAAGAAAGAGGAGACAAAAGCCTTCGATTTTATCTCGGTATGGTGAACATTACAGTCCTGCTAATATTTGTATATGTTTAAGTAAGATTTTGTATTTCTCATTCTAATGTCAAATGCTGATGTTGGCAGACCATGTATGTCTTGGTGCAGGATCATTTATCTGCAGCTCGTGATTCAAAGAGAGTGGTCTGAAAGCTTTTTCAATGGAGTGCCTGGTGATCAGTGTTTTTTCCTTCACTTATCAAGGGGGAAAAGATAGAACCAGGTTACTTTCTTTGCTGGAACTGATTTAAGTATTCTTTTGCAATAATCAGAATATGCCTCTCACAAAACCATAGATTGGGGTTCTTCTATTGTAGTGCTTCGTGTTTTGTTCTTGTGTATGTAAGAGGCATAAAACAGCGAGGAAAAGGAAAACAGAAGAAAATTGAGGGAAAAAAATAGTGGCTGTTGCACCATGCAGTGAAAGAAAGTCAATGTGCTGCGTTAAGTCTGTTGCTTTGTTCTTTTTCCTATTGCTTCATCTTTTATTGATGGTATCTCTACTTATTATGAAATGAGCCATTGGATCAAGAATTTATAAGTTTGTTTCTGCCATACATGAGAATTCAAAAACAAGGCAGCGGATTGGGTTAGTGATAATGTTAAAGTGAGCATCTATGAGTGTTCATTATCCAGTGGATGATTTTAATGCAAAGGGAAAGCAAGCATTTGCGGATGTTCTGATTTGGCGTTTGAGCACATTGCAAAGAGCCGGCGTACCCTATTGGTATCACCACGGTGAAATGCTACAGAAGCTTTGCCAGTTGAACTTGGGAGTTGAAGACTTCAGTTCTATTGACGTATTGAGATTGCTTCTTATGGCAGTGCTTCTCATTTTGCGATGGAAAAGTGGCACCGGGACTTCCACTGCAACCACCCACTCAGGAGATTAATTTTGTGTTCTTGCATTCATCTTTGCCAAAAATCGACATGATTAGTCCAGGAATCGGACAGTGGTTCAGGGATTTACCACGCAAATTCTGTTGTACATGCAAACTGGCACCAAATGCGGTGGCACTACGATTGTACAAGTAAATGTGTGCACGAATAGTTTTCTTTTCTTTCTTTTGAATGTACATTGCTAAAACGGCGAAAAAAATGAGATCAATATGATTGGTGTTATAACTGCTAAGTAATTGGTGTCTACTTATTGATTGCATTAAGCGTATGTTACCTGATTTCACGTTCATGTCTGAGCTTTTCTGAGGTCTGGGTTGTGCTGCAATGTAATTTCAGCTAGTGATTTCCAGAAAATAGTCTCGAGGAGAACCGGCTAGGCAGAAATCTGTTGCATACAAGATCCTTTTGACAATGCAACTAGGAGCAGTAGCATTGTCTATCTAGCTTGAATCTTGACTGATATACTAATGGCAGCAGATCTTCTGTGGGGCAGAACAAGTCTACAGTAGATTTTCAGTATTAATGCTCTTGGCAGTTGAAATTTTCGATATTTTGAACCGATGTTGACGGGGCAGGCTGATTGATCTGAATTTTTCTAGACATAACTGAAATCTTTATGCAGATAGTTAAAAACTAAACTTTCAATCACAGAAGCAGAATCATGGACCAAATATTATGTGCTGAGATCTACAAGCCATGATTATCAACTTACAGTTCATATAACACGATGGAGAAAAAAAGAAAGAAAGAAAGAAATTAAAGAAAAGAAAAAGAGATAATGTTGTATGTACCCTTTGTAAGCAAAACAAAAGAAAGATGATAGTTATATATTTATGTCAAGAACACTAACATTCAGCATTTGTTTCTGCTCAAAAGAAGGAAGAGGTGATGTCAAGGTTGCTCCATGTATGATCCTCCATCTTCTTAGTTCTGTTTAGTTGCTTTACAACATCCAGCCGTTCGGACGAGTAAGGAGAAGGTATCTACTCCACGCCACTGATACGTCAGCATAATAGAAAGCAAGCCAAAATAATCAAAACAGAATTCAGCTGGAAGTTCGTATGCATTACCAGGCATGGTATGTACTTCTTTATGGCTGCCAATATTGCTGCATGGCCTACAGCAGACACCTGAGAACAAAACTAAAAGATTGTTTAATCCATTCCCCTTTAAGCTTCCTGCATATGATATGTAGATCATCATTGATCCACAGATACAAGCAAGAGAGTGTCACGATCTATATGCCACAAAAAACAACAAAAAAAGAGAAAATGCACAAATATGTTCTAAACTATATCTGAATTTTATGTGTCACACGTATAATGCATATTATGTTTGAGTATGTTTCACGGGCGGCACTTGTGGCAGGGCTTTAAATTTGTTCTTAGAACGATTACAAATTGAAGAGCTGTTAAATTAGAAAAAAATAAATAAATGATATAGTGCACATCATTGGCTAAACCATAGTTTGAATTAAAGAACATAAAGCAACGTTAAAATCTCAGTTTCTTGTCTACTTCCACTGGTCAAATTTCTATTCCAACTGTATCCATTTTCCTATCATTGCCATTTGAAGTTCCATGCACCTTTCCAGTTGAATTTGCAACAAAAAAGGAAAGCAGAAAGGAAAAAAGCATTCGTAATGCATAAATATTGTGAAATGAGGAAGAAGGTATCTAAGACTCACCGGGAGTAGCATAAGGATTGCAACTGGAATAACACAAACAACATCAGCTATAGTTCTTCTTAGTTTCTTCGTTTGTCTCTTGGTGAGAGTGTGTCGACAAATTTGCTTATGGAGGAGACCCAGAGCAACTAAGATGTCCATGAAGAGCAAACGAGTTCCCATCCATATATCCTTTAATGACAGTTTAATACACATTAAGAATTGTGTTCTAGCAGCAGAAATTCATTTACATGAAATGACTAGGACGGTTAAACTTACAGAGCTTGTAGACATCAGCTTGTTGGTGAATCTCCTGAAAAAACTCTGGGGCAAAGGCGTTATTTCCATATTTGATGGAAACTTCTCCTCTAAGATCACTGTGTCAATTCTGTCTGAGCTGGTACTCTGAGCCATTAAACAAATAACAGACAGAAAGTGATACATGGATGAGGATGTGAAGAGAGTGGCAAAGGAATTTGACTTTCAAATTTAAGCCAAAAAGGATGTCTGAAAGCAAGATTTGTGGCACTTTCTGATGAAGAGTATTTTCAGTTGTTTATGCATGATAATGGTGCAAAACCATGCAGCTAATGGATTTTTATGCATGATATTAACAGTCTTGCTGTTTTCTGTCAGCTATGTCAATATTTGGTGCAGTTGTACAACAAAGAAGATTGAAAACAAATGAAGTGGAAATAGAAAAAAATAATAATATATCTTTAATAACGTGACAAACTGAAGGGTGCCACAGGTGGAGAAGTGTACCCAACACAATGAAGATCATATAGCAAGCAATTCAAAGAGTAAGGTTCAATAATATGTAGCTTCTCAAACGCATAGATGGAACTCAAAGCTCCCGTGCTACATAGCTTCATCAACATGGGCAGCATGTGGGCGAAAATGAAAGGTTAATAAATGAAAGTGTTTAATATCATCAAACAGGAGTAAAAACTTCCAGCCTACTGTTACCAGACTAATTAACCAAACCAGGTCCTACTTAACATGCTAGTCATAACATGGGCATCCCCTCCCTTGGGAGATTGAGTAATAGTATAAAATTAGTTAATTTATACACATCTAATAGATCTTCTTCTTTTTTTCTTTTTGAATGGTACACATCTGATAAAACTTGGACGTCACTCACATACTAATAATTACCTTGATCATTTGAAAAATGCGTTTAGGAATGCCATCTGTAATCTCTGTTATTATTGAATTGGCAGATTTGTGATGTACCATCATTTTCTCTTGATTCCTATAAGCCCCGGGTGGTTCAAGCAAACTAAGTTCTGACATATTTTGCAATTCACTGTTAAGCAAATTCAACAATGAAAAGAAAATTGTTAATTTTCAGTTACCGTTCATAAATTTTTTGTTATTGAAAAAAATAAAAATAAAAATCTCAAGAACCAACTTACTGTGACATGTCATAAGCAGCCAAATAATCCTCTATACAAATGCTTAGCAGATTTTGGCTGAAAAAATGTAGCCACAAAAAACCTTATACAACTTCAGGAAAAAATAAAACACATGAAATTATCAAAGACAAGAAAGGAAATTTGCAGATACAGTTTGTAAAACTGAAAACGTGCATATTATTATAGCTACCTCCGGAGCAAAAACACTATTATGTTCCTATCCAGACGGTATTTTGTTGACTTGCTAAAGTGACCAAAGCGTTTAAACAGGTCAGAGCAAACAGTGTAAACAGTTGATAGAATAATCTCTTTCTTTGCTTGTACAGCATGCTGTTTTGACCGTCTTCTTTCCTTGCAACTTATACGAGAAAATGCAGGATAAAAGTCAATCCATCCAATTTCTTCAGCTACAACCTGTGAGAATAAGATCACTTTTAAGGACTTCAGACTTCAAATAAGATGAGATATGCCTTGCATTGAATTTGCCAAAGCCTAAAAAGGCTGAAAACAGCATTAATACTGTAGAAAGAAGATTTTGTTACATGACTTCTTAGTAGTTTTCAGATAGATTTCTTGGTGATATGCTAAAGACGAAAGCCATTTACTAAGCAACCTAAAACCCCAACATGAGATCATAAGACTAACCTCAGTGAAGAGTTGATATACAGATACAGAAGACAACTCGGGGTAAATGAAAAGGCTTCCGCACTCCAAATAGCTGCACAAGCAGCAGTGAACTGATGTAGTATTCAGTCAAATGATATATTATCCAATTATTTGAGGACATTTTGAACTTCTAGATACTATAAAAAATTGATGATAAGGAAAAGAATACCCAAGGAAATTCTTCACAGGCTCATCGAGATCCTTTATGCCCCTGCATGATAAGAATAATCTCGTCTGTCTACCTAAGAATGTGAAAAGCCCAAGAGTGGCAAGATCACTTTCGACAATCTGCTATTTTTGATGGACAAAAGAACTGTTAAGAAACTAAACATATAATAGTCAAAAAGAAGATAAGCTGGTTATAAGTACTGGAGATAAGCTGGTTATGAGTACTAGAGATGTAATGCATCCAACTGTAGAAAGGGGATTATTGTTTCAACAGGGTAAATCTAACCTTGGTCCTATGAAGCCTCTGCAGGCTTTCCACAACACCTTCTCGCTGTAAAGCAACCATTAGCTTTTTCTGAACCAGAGCAATCCAAAATATTATCTCTTGGCTTGTATTACGACGTAGTGCTTTTGGACCAAACTGGGCTAGAAACTCATGTTCAAACCCTGTCTCAGAAGCTAAGGTATGCAATTTATCGATTGAGACAAGACTGTGTAATAAGTTCAGAAGCTCTGCTGTTACATCTGGAAGAGATAATGTGAATGAGGGACAAGACACACGCCCAGTACCCAACTTTCCGACTGCAATGCAGCAGCTGATAGCCAGAACGACCACTGCAACACCACTGGATCTTTTTTTGCTTAAACTATTTGCCGCCTATCAGAGTACTCAACACAGTGAAGTAGAGATGAAAGGAAAACACTCATGCATAGGAAGTGTAGAATATTCTACAGATACAGTGTATCCTTATCATAAGAAACAAATGCTCCTAAAAATGGTGATATTGATATGAAAAGACAAAATTCGATTTGCAAACCTTGTTGAGTATTCTGTAGAGAAGCTTTGAATTAAGGGAGTAAAATAGTCTACTAAAGCAGGCAGCTGCTCCACTTTAAACCATTCAACCAGTTTTGTGTTCCTTGTGCTCAGTTGACTTTCTAAGCATTCCCGAAGCAGGGTTATTTTTGGGTAAAGGCTGAAAAGTAGAGGAATAAATATCAGTCAAAGGTGAGATATAATATAGTATGGAAATCCTGACCCCGAAATGTGTGTCTATGAGGAAAATTTTGAACATGCAGGTGACTCTTTCAATTTGTGCGTGGTATTTCTGTAATATTTAACCAATCAAACACATCGAAGACCATACTTAAGCAATGCAGTACTCACATTTTCTGCACTGGTTCCAGATGAGTGTCACATTCACTATGGGGTAGAAGAGTTGGTTCCATCGCTGTCCATAACAAAGCATAGACTGCTGCCTGCTCAACCATTGAGCATCATTTAATTTCTCAGTTTTGAACAAACTCTTAACAAATTTTCATATTGATGTTAGAGGCAGAGAACTGTGAATGGGAAAAACAGAAATGTGGAATATATAATAGCAAAAACAAGTTACCCAACTTATGATGTTCATGAGTTTAAGCTATTTGGTCGAATATATAATGGGAACAATTTGTTCATGACTTCATGTTTCTTTATTTGAACAGAGCAGGATTGTGCTAATTTGCATAAACTGTTAGAAACTTCATACCTGATAAGTGATATGCTTGTGCCAAGCATGCACATCAACTCCAACCCACGCTTTGGCAAGCTGAGGACCATCTCTAGCCAACACATTATGTTGTAGGGCAATGGTAAAGCTGTTCGCAGATTGATGCAAAACCTGAGCTATAGAATTTATCCAATTAAAATCCGTTTCACCCTCATCATTTTTACCCACCGGAAGCTCATTTTCACGGTTAGGCCCATCAGAAGCCAAGGGAGAAGCCATGGAAAATGCGAAGGAAGATAATCGCCTACGAGAATTCATTGGTGATCCAAAACAAGTAAAGAAAAGTCTAAACAAAGTGTTGTTCCTTGGTCTGCTACTGTTCCGTTGTCCTATCAAATTCAAATAACAAGACTGTGACCCCAATACAGGAGATATCCAAATGGGTCTGATGTTTCCTCTATCCCTTGTCCCTGAAGAACATCTGAGATGCAAAAAGATAACAATGAGTGATCACCTAGAACATTAAATCCATCTAACATGCCACTGCAGTTTCACATGTTCTTATAAATGAAAGAGCTTACAAAACATTGTTCTCATACATGAAGAACAAGATTACCACATGAAGGTGAATTTTATCAGATAAGACACAAAAAGAAAAACCCTCAGATTGGAAATAACCAGAATATCAACATAGAGATTGCACTTCACCATTCATTAGATCAACATAGACCCAATATGAAATAACCAGAGCCATGAGGAAATCAAATCAAGAATTTTACTGATAAACATCTTTAGTGAAGCATTGTATGATTTCATGCTAGAGAAGAACTAACCTGGATAGTTGGAGGGATGTGCCAGTGGAAATGGATGAATGAAAAGGTGAAACGGAAGACAACATTGGAGAGAGAGAGAGAGAGAGAGGGAAGGAAGGTGATGAGAGGAAGAAAATAGGAAATGTAGCGAACCCATCGAGGAAGCTGACTCTCTCCTTGGATTTCTCTCGTACTGGCTGACTCTTTGTTTCAAGCCGTGGACTTTTCTGTGGCCGTCTGTTTCATGGTTTTGCATATCGGATCCTGCATCATTTGTCGGGCAGAAAGGCCCCAGCAAAAGTATTCGTTGTACCAACTACTGGAATGCTATTAGCCATTGACCATGTTCGAGAGGAAATGTTAGCTTATTTTCGCAAGTATGCATAGTTTTTCGGTGATCTAAGTCATTCGTAATCTTAGACTGGTGATCCAAGACATTCATCATTTACACCATGCATCAGATAGGCTGCATATAAAAAATCAGGACGATTAGATGTTTCTAGCCTCCTGGATCGGCCTGCCGAAGCAGGCGTTGGAAGTTGGAAACAATGATTAGTAGTTCAGATCGCTTGAAAACTCTGTACATATGCCTTTCATAGTGTTGGTGGTGCTTGAGATGCCATTGCACTTAGTCTTCCTAAACATTGATGCCACCTTCACTGAATTCATTGCCAATGACGAAAAGTTTCAGTAGTACTAAATGGACACTCCGTGTGCAAAAGTGGTTCACCTAAGCCACTTTTCTTTTTACATTCTCACCGCCGAAAGAAGGGAGCTTTGCCGTAACGATAAAGTTGTCATCGTGTGACTTTGAGGTTACAGGTTCAAGGTATGAAAACAGCCTATTACAATGCAAGATAAGTTTGCATACTATAAACCCGTATGATCCACCCCTTCATCAGACCCTGCAAACGGGGGAGCTCACCAAGCTGCCCTGGGTTGGAGGAAATTCTGTGTTTAAGTGAGTCAGACTGTCTTTTTTTCATTCTTAGCACTCAGAATCTGGTGCATAGCTCATGTGTCTGAGATCTGCAGGTAGGCGTAAAAGCAGCGTAGTTTAGTGCATAAAGCTTCTACTTATATGAGGTTTGGAGAAGGGGTAGGCAAGGTTTAACTTGGATCCGGATAAGTCCAAGCTAGCATCCAATTAAGCGCTGGAGTATAGATTCAGAACCAGATAATATCGGAAGGATCTTAACAAAACCAATCTGGATCCAAATGATAGTAAAATCAAAGGGAGTCTTGTAAAGACATGTCCCATCTCATTATGGGTGTGTCAACTCTTGCAATTGTAAGACATCAATTTTCGCTGGAAGTCTGATTAGCATGACATATGCACCATTTCCTGGAATTTTGGTGTACAGATACACCATCTCTCTACGAAGGGGAGCTTTGGCGCAATAGCAGAATTGTCATTGTGTGACTTTGAGGTCACGAATTTAAGGCGTAAAAACAGCCTCTTGCAAAATGCAAGATAAGACTGTGTACTATTGAACCTTGTGGTCCTTTCCTTCCCCAGACTTAGTATATATGGGAGCTTTGTGCAGCCAGCTGCCCTTTATACACCGTCTCTGTGTCTCAGTGACTGGAGGGTAGACAACAATATAGATTGGAGAATACGAAACATCTTTTGGTCTGTCACGGTGTAGATATTGTCGAGGACACTGAGCACATTTGTCATATTTTTCTATGTTGGAAGTAAGAACCTGATGAAGTGAAAGTTCTTTGAGTTCCTACCATTTGGAAAGCAATGAAGGTTCTCTTCGAACGTGAGCCTAGTGGAACATGCACTCCGTAGGCAAGGAAGAAGTTCAATTTGAGCTTATATATGATTCACAAGAATGAAGCATAGCACATCATAACAACATAAAAAGGTAGTCCGCTGCACGAGGCTCGTGCATATGCAGGGATCCGGAGAAGGGGTGGACTGCAATGGATCAATAGTATGCAGGCTTACCTTACATTGCAAGAGGCTATTTCCATTCCTCAAACCCATAACTTCCCTGTCCCAGGATCCCCTTCAAGCCCTTCAATTCATACAGGCTTTATATCTATGAAATTGAAATGAAATGCTTCTCATATTTGTGGGTTTCGTAGATTGTGAAAACTGATCAAATTATGATATGACTCACAATGTGAACCCACCTAGATCATCTAATAGACGAGGAAACCAACGGTTTGATCACGAATCATGTGGATCTCACATGTTCTTTTAGTGCGCCAATCTACACGTGCAAACATCATATAAGAACTTCCACAAAATGTAGAAAAAGTTACCTTTGGAATCAAACGCATTTAGGAATCTGACATGGTAAGATCTGGTGAGTAATGTACTACATCAGAATCTCAAGACTCTGGAGAAATAGAATCCATTGATGGACACATGCAATTCCATATTGTCTTGATTATATTCGGAATTATCCGGCATTAATCTCATCATCCGGATTATGTAAATCAAAACAATAAACTAACATACTGTTTCTTGGCATGGATTATATGGCTTGTAACTACAACATGAAGTTGGTTGAATGACTAAGTTGTTACTTAGATAAACTAATTATCAGAAGAATGGAACGACTTACCATCCCATGACCTCATTTCTAACCTTCATATACCTAAAGATTTTGGTGCGTCATGTATATATTTGCGCTTATGAACTAAGACAGAATATATGGAATGTAATTTTAGTAAGGAGAGTAGGAGTGGAACACCAATCAAGATTGATAACCAAGAGGTCCCCGTGAAAGACCACTTTCGATACTTAGGATCATTGATCCATGAGAGTGGAGAGATTGAGCGGGAGGTTATCTAGAGAATCCAAGTGGGTTGAAATAAATAGAGATGTGCATCTAGTGTTTTATGTGATCGGTAGGTGCCACTCAAACTAAAGGAAAAATTCTATAGGATGGCTATAAGGCCGGTCATATTCTATGGATCAGAGTATTGGGTAGTTAAGGAATATCATACTCATAGGATGAGCGTCATAGAAATGAAGATGTTGAGATAGATGAGTGGTAAGACAAGAAAGGATAGAATTAGAAATGAAAATATTATGAAAATTTTAGGGGTAGCACCAATAGGTAGCAAAATGAGAGAGATTAGACTTAGATGGTTTGGACATATTCAAAGGAGACCAACAACGGCACCGGCTAGAAAGAGTGAGGCAATACAAGTAGAAGGTTCTAAAAAGACAAGGGGAAGGCCTAAAAGAATGTTGATAGAACTGGTGAGTAAAGATTTAAAAACTTTAGGACTAAATGAAGCCATGGTATTTATAATAGAGTGGAATGAAGGAATAAGATTCATGTGGCCGACCCCTAATTGGGATAAGGTCTTGATGATGATGATCTTGTTCTGATATTGAAGGGGAGCCTTGGCACAATGGTAGAACTGTCGTTGCGTGACTTTCAAGTCACAGATTCAACGTGTGGAAACAGCTTCTTGCAAAATGCAAGGTAAGGCTGCATACTATTGAACCTTGCAGTCTGCCCCTCTATCGGATCCCACATAAGTGCAAGCTTCGTTCACCAAAGCTGCCCTTTATCTTGGTCTGATATTGGAAGCATGGAACATTGGAAAGAAATAGGAGGCCGTAAGCCTGCCGTCAAGGGGCTTGTATGTGTAACTGGGGCATCTGGGTATCTGGCTTCTTTGCTGATGAAGCGACTTACTCTCTGGGTATCATGTGAGAGGGATATTGAGAGATCCAGGTTTCAAATTTATGATATTACACATTATAAAGTAGATGTCCAATGATTTCATTGGTAACTAAGATAAATCTGCAACTTCCATTTTAGCAGTTGAAATCTATCCAATGGCTGAAACCACGGAGCCCACCATCATTCAGTTTTAAGTACTCATTTGAAGCACTGCCTAGTCCATACCATTGTTCAAATGGTGGATTACAGAAGGGGCTTTCTCGTGGGCATTAGGAAGCTGATTCAATTGCAGTGGTGTTTGATTTCTGAATCAAGAATTCTCTTTTTCAACAAGATAAACAACGATGAATAAACTTATACTTCGATATCGATTTTTCCCTTGCTGTTGAAGGAAGAAGTCAATGAGGTTGTTCTAAGACAGATCGATAAATTCTGTGGAAATTTTTTGTTAAATTGGGCTTCAAATAATGTAGCCTGGTTGGACACTAACCACAAGTGCTGGCCCTTGTGACTTCGATTTAACAACAGCTTAGAAAATGCTAGTGAATTTGGTATTATTTATTTATTTCATTATTAATATACCTTTTTAAGCCGTCCACCTACTTAAAACGACCAAGAAAAAGAGTTTTGCTGCCTGATCCTAGCATACCAAATAGTACTTTTTTCTTAAGCTATGGTGTGATTTTGTAGGTAACTGTAAGAAAGTGGAGCTCCTTTTGATGTTGGATGGAGCAAAGGAGAGGCTAAAGTTATTTAAAGCTGATTTCATGGAAGAGGGTAGCTTTGATGATGCTGTCATGGGATGAGAAGGTGTTTTTCACACTGCTTCCCCTGTTGTTGGCCCCAAATCTGATCCAAAGGCAAGTCATTTGCTCTGCCAGAACACCATCACCAAGCTGTATTGTTAAATTATTACTTACCTATAATCACCTTTTAATCTTTTTCCTAATTTAACGAAGAAAAGTTTAATTAAGGGGTGGCATTTGGAAGTCAAAGTGTGTTTAATTGAGGGATTTGCATGCAGTGCTGGGAAACCGCTCAACTTTCAAGCCACATCTTAGATGGACCATGCACCAAAAATCTTCTACATTAGTTGATCCTAAGCACATTACAATCTTAGTGAAACATCAATGAGTTAATAATCTTGAAAGCAACAGTAGTTAAATCTTAAACCACTTGAAGGATTAAGATAATTGAATAGAGAAGAATGATTATTGAAACTGTAAGCAATTTATAGATGGCCTTGGATATCTGTTGCCTCAAACAATTCATTCAAGCTGATCAATGAAGTTCTACTTGGTGGATATAGGGTAATTAGCAAACCAGATCTTAGTTAGACCTGCAAAGGGGAGTCTTGGTACAACAGTAAAGTTGTCATTATGTGACCGTGAGATCATGGGTTCAAGGCTTGAAAACAGCATCTAACAATACAAGGTAAGGCTGCTTACTATTGACCCATTGTGGTCTGCCCCTTTCCCGAATCCCGCATATGCAGGAGCTTCCTGCACCGGGCTACCCTTCTATCTCAGTTAGACCTATGTTTGTTCAGTAACAGGGCATTGGTTCGTTATATTCAGGTCCATATCCATTTGTATATAAATCCTAACTAACTTAATCAGATTTGGATTATCACTACTAATCAAAGTGGGGAATTGTACTTTAAGATAAGGGCTTACCCATTATTTGAAAAGAAAAGAAAGAAGAAGATAACCTTCCATGAAAGGACACTAACTGAGACCCACCCAAAACCAAAAGGAAAAGTAGGAAGGTTCTGAGGTTTACATGGTTGGGTAGGTAGACAGCTTTTTGTAGGAGTTGCCTTAGGCTGCTTCCCTCTAAATGATTAATGTCCTTGAAAACACTTTTACCTACATAAACTATGATTAAGTACTATTTCACCCTTTGGTGGGTATGATACTTTCCCTTGCTTTTAGAAGATATAAAGTGCTTCCTCTGCTGGATCTTGTCTTGAATTTATTGTGTGAGAAACAGAGGCAAGTTCTATTTTGGAGTAATAACTTATGCAGGAGAACTGACCTTGCAATCACACATTATCTTGCAGTTTTCACTTTCTCCCAAGTTGGACTAACACCTCCTTAGTTAATCTACTCAAGATCCACTTAATATCATCCTACATTCACATCAGTTGGAACTAAAAGTTCTGTCTAGACCTAGGGCCCAAGTGGTGGAAGATTGGATTAACTGGATCTATCGGCTGTCCCGTCAGACTGGCTGCAATTGTAGGTACAAGCTTTGGAACTTAGGCCCATTAAGTTAGATATACTCATAGACCATGTAGGGATGTACTGTATGCATGGGGCCTTGGTCTTAGCTATTTGTTCTTAAATCTTTGATTCATTGAACTGCCCAAGCCATTAACACTGTACATAATCCTGCATAGGCCGAAATCTTGGACGGCCGTCAATGGAACACCGAACTTGTTGAGATCGTGCAAGAAGAACCCATCCCTTCGGCGGGTTGTTATCACTTCGTCATTGGCTGCTGTAAGGGCGAGGGATGATTTCGACCCGAAAATTCCACAGGATGAATCTTCATGGAGCACTGAAGATTTGTGCTCAAGGCTTAAGGTGAAGTGCAAATTATAATATAAGGTAATTATCTGACTGTTAGTAAGAGGAATCAATGATATTGCAACAGGTTTGTGCAAGCACCGAACCTCTGGGCGCTTGTGTGCACATTCGTAGGCGCTTTGCACTCTGCATTGCTATTTAAAAAGGGCAGCCCCTGTGCACGAAGCTCCCACGTATGCAGGGTCCAGGAAAAGCACCAACCACAAGGTTCAATAGTAGGTAGTTTTATCTTGCATTTTGCAAGAGGCTGTTTTCACACCTTCAATTTGTGACCTCAAGGTCACATGACATTGCGTCAATGCTCCCCTTCACTTTGCATTGCTACTCAAGCTGCCCCTAATTCTTAGGGGGAAAAAACAAACATACATAGATGTCATTCTCTCTGACACTTATTTTATAATGTGGTCTTGAAGGTATAGTATGCCTTGTCAAAAAGTTTAGCTGAGAAGGCAGCTTGGGAATGTGCTAAGGAGAACAAGATGGACTTGGCGACTGTTCTTGCTTCTTTCATCACTGGACCAAGCCTTCCACTTCAACTCTGTTCAACTGCCTCAGATGTGCTTGCACTACTTAAAGATACTCTCATAAAAAGGGAAGCCCCACCTGGCGCATGAAGCTCTTGCCTATGTGGGTTTCGGGGAAGGGGCGGACTACAAGGGCCTAAAGTATATAGCTTTACCTTGCATTTTGCAAGAGGCTGTTTCCACACCTTGAACCCGTGACCTCAAGGTCGCATGATGACAACTTTTACCGTTGCGCCAAGGCTCCCCTTTACTTAAAGGTACTCTCATGTAATTGATAAATTGCATTTGAGATGCAATTTGCTTGTTAACTATTGGATGATCCTAATCGTTATTCGCAATCAAAATGACTCATCTTATGTGTCATACCTTAGATAGGCCATGTGCCAAATTTTCTACATTGGATGATCCTAACCTTATTTATCTAGATGTGTAACCATAGTAACATCTTCGAAAATGTAATAAGGATGGTGGGCAGCCAGACACATCTCAGTTGGAGGAAATCTTATATGGTGGAGAGTCAGTACAAATAGATGGAAAATAGTAGGTGGGAGGCATTATCTTAATGATCCAAACCATTTATATAGTAGAGCTCATTGAGGACAAGCCTTTAATTACATTTCCTGTTATCCATTCGAGAGATCCAAACTGGAGGCAAAAACATTCAGATGGAGTTGGAATTTGATGCATAGTTTATCCATAGCATGACTTGAGAACTAGACGGCTTGGATCGTTGAAGGGAGCCATCCCAACCGTTACAAGATCTCCATTTGTACTAAAATATAGTCTTAGTATTTGATCGTTGTAAACCAATAACCTAGCAATTTTGGACCAGTCCTATGTGAGATTCACCCACCATCTGCCAAGTATGTCTCTGACATATTAACCAATCAGAGAGTCAAGAAATGGAGAAGATTTTCAGGGATTTGCTGGAAGATGAATGATTTAAATCACCAACCATTCGGGCCCCATGTACTTTTAGCAGACAACTATATAATTTCTCCAATCTGAACCTTTCTAATATGAGTCTAATCTGGTGGCATAACCCACCTTTTGGCTGCATTATTTTTTGTTTGCCGACAAATAATAAGGAACATTACACATAAATTGCAGCCAACAAAAAATTAGGTTGCACATCCAATCTCATATTGTCGTATTTCTCTGAACTTTCACATTCATCCTACTAATTAGCAGTCCTCTTTTCTGAACATTTTCTTGTTGATAGTTGGTAGCATAGTTTAAAAGTTCAAAAACTCAACTTGACTCGACTCGAAGTGATGGCTAGTCAGTTAACTTGAAGCTATGGAATTTTTAATGAATTTTATTCTTTTTTTAGATACAGATCCAAACCAAAAGTTTCTGTCATGCAGTGATCTGACTTATTGAGTGACTCAATTTGCTACAAAGGAGAATATTTTGAACGAGTTTTCTAAGCCGACTCGGCAAGTTATAGAGCTTTGATTAGTAGTCCCCCAAGGAACTCTAATAGTTTAAAGAACTAACTAGAGATGTGCAAAACAAAGAGTAAGGTAGTCGTAGCATGTGTGTGTGTGCGTGCGTAGTCGTAGTGTGTGTGTGTATATATGCCCTTTTCTTCTGTGCTAATAAAGCTAATACTAATGAGACCTTCAAATGATTAAATAGAGATATCGGGATCTCTCTTATTAATTTAATGACTAATGAATGATCACATTGAGATATGAATGCACTAGGTTGTACCAAAAAATCATTTTTGCCTTACGGTAAGAAAGGGATTTTACAAGATAATAAGAAGTGTCCACGACAATATAATAAGAAAATATAATTTATTTGGGTCAAATCTCCATAAACTGAAGTGTGGGTTTGGGCTTTTGTTGAAGCACAATAGCTGTATAATAGTGACCTGGGTCTATTTAGTACAATCAATTAACTCTAGTACATGCATGACTACTACATCTCTTCTTTCTTTCTCTCCATGCACCTGGGTGTTTCTAGACTTTGATTATTCCTACCAGTATAATGACCCAAGAGGATACTTGTTAGGTAGACTATCAGACTGGCTAATCAAGAAATACAAGTATAAATTCTAGAGAGAAGGAAAAACAATCCAGCCTTGTTCTAGGCACAAATGTGACAGTTTAAGTTGCAACTTATTATGTCATGTAGTTCATTTAGAAATAAAAAATAAAATAAAATAAAAATTCAAGTGTTAATAGTCTTTTTGACTGATGGTAATTTCATAGATAGATTTTTTTAAAGTATAATTTTCTCTATGACAAGGTTGTTTACCTACTCACCTCCACTATTCATGGCTTGCCTATTACCTTATTATATGCATCAAATTAAAAGAAAATCCAGCTAAATTATACAGTATAGAAGCCATGATTTCTCAAAAATGGCAATAAGAAAGATAGGCTCTTGACAAAGAGACAATGCATAGCCATGTTTTCAAGTGAATTGACATAGAGATAAGTCCATTTAGGGGTGGCAAAGTGTTATGACTCATTAAATTATATGGGTCAACACAAATACGACCCAATTAATAATCGTGTCAAGAATCCGTAACTCGAACACAATCCAATTATTAAATGAGTTAACATGATATGACTCCTGTAACACGATTAAAAGGATGTACTATTTAGGATGGTAATTTAAAAACCCTCCTATATTATTTTAACAGTAATATAAGATGGTTTTCAACACGACAGATTAATAGGTCCCTTCTGGTCTCTGTAAATTTTCATTTGATGCCGGGTTAATAGGTCCCTTCTCCTCTCTGGACAAGGTCGTTTTCAATGGTTGATCCAAGAGCTTTCAGAGATGCATGATTCAGACTGTTTGGTGCCGGCTTTGCTTGGAAGGAAAGAGAGGCAATCATATGCTCCTTTCTACTAGCATCTCCCACATGGCAGCTTATCTGCACTGACAATTTCTTCCCAAGTTTCAAACTAGTAGGACAAAGCTGGCAGGTCACTATAAGAGTGCAAGCTGTTGCTCCACATTGGCATACCGAATGCCCGTGTTCTTATTCCAAAACTATACCTAGCTGATCTCTATGATGATGCAACTGCAATAATTCCAGTCATACTTTAAGAAGATCCAAAAGTATCAATGTCAACATAAGCCTTTGCACACAAGCATTTAACTTTCTTACTTAAGATTTACTATGTTTCTACTAATAACTACTATTTTTATGGTCTATACCACCAAAAAAGAAAAATAAAAATGGACGAAGGCATTGATGGAGAGGAATACCGTCCAGATTGACTCCAAGACCCACCTTAAGATGATCTGATCCATCTATCTTGTTCATCCCCCTATTTAGACTGTTTGCAAAAAGAAATTGTCCATTTGATGCTTCTATATATATATATATTTCTTCCAATTGAAAAATCCAGTCATTATTGACAAACCCAAAGTGGCACAGGAAAATCATCCAACAATTATGAATGTTGGTATCCAACCAATGTTAAAGACGGTGAATAAGATGGATAGGTCAAATGACCTATCAACCAAAGATGGAGCTTAGTTAAGTACGGTCTCGGAGTCAGCGAAAGAGAGAAAGAAAAGAACATTAGTAAGTGAAACAATTTGTCATCAACTTTCGATTAGAAATTATAGATATTATTCTTTCCTTTCTCACCCCTTTTTCCTTTTTCGGTGCAACTCGAATAGGCATTTATTGGCCTCAGAAGCTTCCGCGCTGACCCTCCCGGGGACCATGCAGAGATGGAGATGGCTTGTCTAGTCCGTGAAATTATTTGTTAGGCAAGGTACGTGTGTCAATCTATTATCATACCTCTTTAATCATCTTCACATCATTTACTAGTACAAAATCAAATCTTCTCTTCTTCTTACTTTTAATGTCCTTGATTATAATACTAGTTCTTTTATACGGTATTTGTGCATCGAGATATGTCTCTACACACACTAAAAAGTTCATGTTGGGCCGAGTCTTTTGATGATCTAAACCATTCATCTTGCTGGTGGCATGCTAGACGTGCCACAGCCGAAAATCCCGCTTCATCAAACATTGTCTACTTTGATCCCCGAATCTTATCAACTTCCTAACATACGATCAACCTAGAGATGAGTGGCTTGAATCACCAAATTCCTGTACCTGGTGAACCTTAAACAAGCATTGAGATCGATCTACATGCATAAAAACCACGTAAATAATGATCAGAAATGCCTTGTAAGGGACTAGTTAAATAAGGAGTAATTACGTGAATATTTAGAAATACTCAAAGAGAGAGACTTCACATTATGCCATCTACAAGTCTTGGGTTCATTAGATAGAGGATGTAGATCATGTTAGCAATGAGCAGGTGGGCCCAAATCA
Organism: Warburgia ugandensis; assembly: GCA_035236585.1. Classification (NCBI taxonomy): domain Eukaryota; kingdom Viridiplantae; phylum Streptophyta; class Magnoliopsida; order Canellales; family Canellaceae; genus Warburgia; species Warburgia ugandensis. Next base: position 80,126,130 of record CP141132.1, on the reverse strand, counting down.
TACTTCTCATGTACTACTTCGTGTAGTAAAAAGCTTCTCCTTGATGTAAAGTATCACAGGTGGTAGCACCGCTCAACCAAAATCTGCTTCGAAGGGGAAGTGATGGCGCTCATTTTGCAAGTCATTTGACTTTAAGACTGCGTGCTGTTCAGTGCTCTCACGAGGGCTACGTGCTAAAGTTAATTTCCATCGTACAGTCCTTTTAAATAGTGTGCAGGGTGGGGGAGCCATTTAATTAGTAGGAAGATTTCATTAATTAATTGGGTAATCAATATTTTAATTAGGGTCACTCCATTTTGTTTTCTTATATCTAATCTTTTCTCAGACCCTGCATAGGTGGGAGCTTTGTGTACTGGGGCTGCCCTTTTATATCTAATCTTTTCCGCCATTTATCGCTCTATTAGACACCACTGGATGGATTCTAAATGTCTCAAAAACATATGAGTTGTCACCTTGGCTATGGGTCCAAGTGGCTAATCCTTCTGTATTAGTGCTCTAAAGAGGTGTGGTGTCTCCTAATCCATGCCACTAGGCCCACTACAACCGGCAACTCTCGCTAAATATGCCGAGACGATACTAAGCTGACAACTTGTTTGAGCAGAGCCAACAATGTCTAGTATAATTGGTCATAAACAACTTGTCATCTCTCCTTAAATATGATTGGTTGTAGGTTTAAATTGCTGCTTTCATTCTTTGTTTGTCATGAGTGTTACAGTTAAAATTAGATTTAGGAGTGCGTATGAACGAGGGCTCAAGCCTTTTTACATGATTTTCTCTAAGCAGTGAAGAATTTGTACGACTTTATGCACGTAGTCTCGTGTTTACAAGGGTGTCGTTATCAAAAAAGCAGGGTAATCGAGGTGAAAAAGTGAACTGACATAAAACGGGGGGTTCTCTTCTCGTGTTTGTCTTTAATGCCAACTTTTCAAAATTTTCCGTTGGTTGTTTGGTGGAAAAGGGACCAACTACCGGCCAAGATTTCAAAATGACCGAATTACCCTCCTTTCGACTTGGAGGTAAAAGACATCTTCCAGAGGATAAATCCACAATTATGCTAGTATTTTGGGGTATTTATGTCAAAGAGAAGAAAATGGTGGCCAAAGAAAGTTTCCTGGGTGGAAGCCGGCCTGGCCGGCACACGCATGCAACAGACATGGCTCAGGAGTTTAGCTCGTAGCCATGGAATCTGCAGTTTGATTTTTGTGGGGCCCTTGAAAACTAATCTATTCAAGAGAATGCCCTAAATGCCCTTGATGTTGCTTGGAGTTTCAAATTGCCTTCTTCCGTTCTCTGAAGTTTGGAAAAGGACCCATGGTTGATGGACACTCCCCTTGTTTTTAGAGAGAGTTATTTTATGCAATGGAGGACAATTTACTCATGAATGATTATGGGTTGGAAACATCATCTTGCAAAAATACAAAATAAGATTGTGTATTATAGACCTTTTCTGGTCTACCCCTTTCTCAGACCTTGCGTAGATGGGGAGCTTCATATGCTGGACTGCCCTTTATATGAGAGCGGCAGTTAGTTGCATTAATAGGTCATGTTTTGCAACAATTACTTGACATGTATTTGGGTAAAACCCTTTTTCAACTAGGTATGGCTCCACTATTTTGGAAGCCAATCAATTAGTTAACCATAGATATAGTTAGGAAGCAAACTATCTACTAACCCATTATTATAGGTCTTAAATCTACCTAAAATCTCCCCAAGAAAGGGCAAAAGTGCCACCTTAAACCTCCAACTATGTGGAATGAGGAGAGGTGCTTGTTGTCTGAAACCACTGTGCCAGACGGCTTTTGGTAATCCCAAGCATTTATCCAATAGCCATATTAGGAACAAGCATGCACCAGAATTTAACTCCATTCAATGATTATAAGACTGAAACTTTTTATTCTATTGGAGTTTGTAAGTGGAAAACCAGTCTAGTTACTCAACAAAGCTCCCACAAAAGCTTAGAATCATCAAAATTAAGTCAAATATTGGCCTGGAAACCCATAGCAAGTGTTATAATCACTGATATAGATCATTAAATTGATAAGCGTCGAGATACGCATGTCGGTCGTAAATTATTTAGCTAGAGAAGTATGTAAAGCATTCAAGAGTGTTTTTGTGAAAACTAAGGAATTAAGGTATAATTTCCTAATTCCTTTCTTCATGGTTTTTGTTCTTATTGTCATTTTTTATGATAAATTCCACTTTGGTGTGCTTGTGTTAATATGCTTTAATGTGTCATATAGGAGGGCACAATTGATTCCTCTATTCCCTTCTCTCCAATGTACCAATGATTAGCAAGGTTATCTTCATTTGCACACATCATAAAGGCATTGGAGTGTACTAACCATCCAGCTAGTACATAAACTTATTTGAAGTTAATATAATCTAGTTGTTTGTCACCTTAATTACCTTATAAGTCTCATATCATTTTCTCCATAGACTTTAGAGTTAAGGAGACAGAACAAATGTGTTCTAAGCCCACACCTTTCATGCCTAGACAATGATCCATTGCCTAATGTGACCTTCATTATTTAGCCTTTAAGGAGTTAACTTTCACCCCCACTTATAAAAATGGATAAACCCACACTAAAATAATCTTAATATGTCACAACTGCCTCTAGATATAGCAAGAAAATGGGGTTTCACCAAAAATAATAATCAAATGAACCTAACTTTTTTTAGAGTTCATCTAACCTTCTCATCCTAACATATTTGCTACAGCTCCACATTCAACAGGGCATTTGTTAGGTTGATTAAGCTTCGGTTTCTATTGAAATTCCATTCACTAAGGCTGTAAAATAAATTCTATTGATTAACCATGTCAATCATTTACATAACATATTTACCATGTTAATTAAGAAGGAGAGCCTTGGCGCAACGGTAAAAGTTGTCGTTGTGTGACCTTGAGGTCACGTGTTCAAGGCGTGAAAACAACCTCTTACAAAAATGCAAGGTAAAGTTGTGTACTTTAAGCCATTATGATCTACCCGCCCCTTCTCCGGATCCCTCATAGGCAGGAGCTTCGTGCACCGGGGCTGCCCTTTTATTTACCATGTTAATTAAGCTCAAATGATAAGATATGAGGGAAGAGGGGACAACGTAGAGTGGTAGTTTCGATATTTTAAAAATCCACGGGGGTATTTTGGTAACACACGTTAATTTATTTTCCCTTTTGTTTAGTTACGAGAGACGACGAAGTTTTCAGTGACTGGATTCGTAACTCACTCTCTTCTTCTCCTTGTTCTCTCCTTCGATCCCACTTCACACAGAGAAAACCCCCAAAAAATCCTAAAAAATCAATGAAAAGAGAAGAAAAAGGGGGCCTTTGAAGAACTCGAAGCTTCTATCAGCAAGTCATTGGCTTCTCTCTGGTAAAATCTCATTGCATTTTCTGATTTTCCAATTCGTGTTTTGATTTTCATTTCGGATTTCTCTCTGCTACTCGAGATTCGCTTCTTTTCCTCTTCCTTGAATCAATGGCTATATTTGGTAGCTTTTCGTGTTACATTTTGTATTTGTTTCTTTTTTTGGTAAGCGAATGTTGGAGTTATGGTTGCTGGTTTCTGATTTTGATTTGGAGTTTGTCAATTTGAATCTTTAGTTGATTTTGAGCTCATTTTTTTGTTTCTTCTGGTTATTGGAATTTTTCTTTTTATGTTTTGTTGGTACAGTCTACTCCTTTTTCTTCTTCTTCTTCTTCCAATTTTCGTTTTTGTCTTTGTTGTAGTTTTTGAATTATTTGGAAATGCATTGGATTGGGTTTGGAAATGCTGTTATCTGTCTCTTTGGAGAGTGGTTTCTTTGACTGGTTGCAGGTTTTGGTTGATGAATGAATGGGTCTTATTCCAGTGAGAGTTTTGTTTGAAGGAGAGTACATTGATTTGCAATTCTTTCTATTCTTTAAATAGGGCGTCGGGAAATATGTGGGTTTTGGTAGCTGCAGTTTAAGTTGTTCTATTATTATTAATTTATTTATTTCAAATTTATGAGTTGGAAGCAGGTAGACGGGGGATGCTGAGGGCAACAAAAAGAGCAGAAACAACGTAGCTAAGTATATGGGCTTTGGTATTAGTCTGTAGAGGTGAATCTAACTAAAATGGCAGTCGATATACCTGTGCCAACACAGAGTGTCAGGGTAAATCGAGCATCATTCAGCTTAAGCAATAGCAGTGACACACCGTTGCATAATTCTGCTGCGATGTCCAATGGAGATGGATACGAAAGTGATGGTTCAAACTTTGCCCCTCCGTAAGTTTCCTTTGTTCGCTCCAGTAGTTTGGAATTTAGACTGTGGAACTAATGTTAGGATAGGCTGCCTTATGCAGTATTTTAATTTTCATATTTCCACAAATACTGGTCATTCTGATATCAATTTGCTATTAGTCAGGGTCTTCTCTATTTTCCTCTTATAGAGACTAGTTATTAAAGTGGTGAGGAAAGATTTAAAAACTTTGGGATTAAATGAAGCCATGGTACTTAATAGAGAGGAATGGAGGAATAAGATTCATGTGGCCGACCCCTAATTGGGATAAGGTCTTGATGATGATGATGATACACACACACACACCTGCATTAAATAGCTGAAATTACCACTCCTCTCTCTCTCTCTCTCTCTCTCTCTCTCTCTCTCTCTCTCTCTCTCTCTCTCTATATATATATATATATATATATGTATGTATGTATGTATGTATTATATGCACTCAAAATATTTTAGTGACGACTTGCAGTTTGTTTTTGCTGATTTAGCATAGAATCATGGAAAATAGTTAACTTCTTGATATGATATGTTGCTATTAGTGCTTTTTACTGTTGGGCTAAATGCAGTTGCAAATCCTTACTGTACAATTTATAATTCCATGGTCCCCTTTTATGCTCTGACTTGGGCAAGTGCCTCTGTTCGTCCATTTTATGCATCCTTGAAGGATGCCAGATTTAAAAGCTCGAGAGGAATTTCTCTGAATTAAATTCCAACTTCTATGCCTGTAAAATTGGCATTGATAGTCTCCTTTTGTCTTTTTCAGCACTCCAACAACCCTTTCAGCGTCAATACCACCAGAGCTGGCAGGTGCTATACCATTGCTTGATAGATTCCAGGTGGGTATTTATGATTTTCTACTACCATCTGTAACAATGACTTTCAAGATTCCTTTGTCCATTGATAGATGCTCATAGTGCTAACAGACACTACCACCAATATGCTGGTAACCAAGCTCTGGTGACTAGCTCAATATGGAAGAACACTTTGATAGCGGTTCTAAACAGTTCACTAATGTCAAATGCCTTTAATATATGTTGAATCTTCTATTCAAACCTGGACTTAATAATGAATTAAAACAAAAATAGGCAACTTTTGAACAAAAACAGACAACTTATGCCAATATTGGCACAAAACCTTACATGTTGTATTTGCTTTATAATGTATAACATGTTGGCAGTTTGACATCTTCTTCCTATTTCTTTGGTTATTTCTAGGTAGAGGGATTTCTGAGGTCCATGCAAAAGCAGATCCAGTCCTCTGGAAAGCGTAGCTTTTTTTCCAAAAAATCTGTAGGCCCTCATGTTCGAGAGAAGTTCTCATGGGAGGATATGCTATGTTTCCAGAAGGTACATGTTTCTTTTTTATTATGTTATGGTTGTTAGTTTGAAGAAAACGCATAAAGGAGTTCTAATTTCCAGAGGAAATCTAGATGTTTATCTCCAGATGAAAAGGTTTCTTCTGGTATTTTGAATCCCTAACTTATGTGAAAGCTATGCTGGACTATTGCAGGATCCTATTCCAACTTCATTGCTTAAGATCAACAGTGACCTGGTAAGTCGCTCAATAAAGCTATTCCAAGTTATCTTGAAGTATATGGGAGTTGATTCATCAGATAGAGCAAATCCTCCAAGCTTGGAAGAGAGGATTGAGCTTATTGAGAAAATCTATAAGCAAACATTGAAGCGTCCAGAACTTCGAGATGAACTTTTTGCACAGATTTCAAAGCAAACACGCAATAATCCTGATAGGTAATCTCCTTTTGCAGCAGAAATTTGGTTCTCATAGTCTAATGTACCTAACATATCAGTTTCTAGTGCATTATTTATGAGCATATGCTTTCCTTGATGTGTAAGTATCGCCTTGTTTCTACAGGCAATGCTTGATAAGAGCATGGGAGTTAATGTATATTTGTGCATCCTCCATGCCTCCAAGCAAGGACATTGGTAGATACTTGTCCGAATATGTCCATTATGTAGCTCATGGAGTCAATAGTGATGCTGAAGTCCAAGTCCTTGCATCGAATACATTGAATGCTTTGAAACGTTCTGTGAAAGCTGGACCTAGGCATATAGTTCCTGGACGCGAGGAGATTGAAGCACTTCTAACTGGTAGAAGACTTACAACCATAGTGTTTTTCTTGGATGAGACTTTTGAAGAAATCACATATGACATGGCAACAACCGTCGCTGATGTTGTTGAGGTATTCTTAAGCATTATTTCTCCTTTTGGCTTGCCGTCTTGTTTTATGCATTGGTAGATTAATCAGTATGAAGCTTGTCTTTTCTTACTGCTGTTCTCTCTCTCTCTCTCTCTCTCTGTGAGCGCACGCATTTTGTTCATGCATGTATGCATGTATTTCGAGTTCAATGGATACTCTACATTTGTTTGGGGATGATATATTATGTTGGTCATCATCTTGTCAGGACTGTTTAAGCATTGCTGTTGGACCGTAGAATGAGTCTGCTAATACCACCTATCAAGTGAAGCCACAGTTGTAAAGTTAAATGCTGAAACACCTGAATTAACATATGTTGTTGTAATGAAATAGCTACAACAGTGGAGACCTGTGTATTTTATTAGATACTGTACACTTGATCATATTTGGTCATGTGAGCTGGTTGTTGACTGGCAAGACCACTTTTCCTGTCTTGACTGTCATTCAACATGGTTTACAGGTGATCTGAAATATATCTTCTAAAACAAGTGCTGCAGCTCTTCTTTTTTTAACCTGTGAGATTGTTTTCACTTAGTGCTTTTAACAAGTTCAGCTTTTGGCATCGCAACACATGGGCTTCCTAACTTAGCCAATATGATATATAGTACTTTCCTACCTAATGGCTAGTCCCAGTGCTTATGAGAGCAATTTCGTAGAAACATCAGTTTTCTCTTGCCTTAAACATAGCTTGAGAGTTCTTTGAGTTACAGATTGACTCCCAAATGTGCCCCTGCCCACAACTGCTCTGCAGTCACATCTGTTTTTGAAACATGTCCTTAGCTAAATGTCTGTTTGCAATGTGATCCTTAGTTTCTACTTTGCAAGTGTTTTTTCTTTTCCCGGGTTTTTGCTTTCAGTTACGTGAATATGTTTGCTGCGCATGAGTTTCTGAGGCTCTGTATCTGCTTGACATTTACGTGATACTAAGGTATTCATTATGGCCCACAATCAGTTTAAAGGTTTTTCAATAATATGTAGAATGACATTCTGCTGCAATTAGATTGTTCTAGTGGATTGTGTGTGAATTCTCTAGCAGTTATGAGTTAAAAATGTGTTTTCTATTGTTTGTAATGCACTTCTGTCTGACGGTCTAGTTTGATGGCAGCCATTGGCTTCTAATATTTTAGGTGCATACCATAATATTTTCAAATTTACCTCTTTCTTCAGTTAACATATGTTGACTTGCTTCTGATTTAAACTATATCTGCTTCAGGAACTTGCTGGGATCATCAAACTTTCTGCATGCTCTAGTTTCACTTTATTCGAGTGCCGAAAAGTTGTTACTGTTTCTAAAGCACCTGATCCTGGCAACGGTGATAACTTTATAACTTTCTTGGGTCTCTTTCATTTTGCAAAAGATCTGACAAATGTTGAGGATTTTAATTTACATGACTTCAAGTTATCTTCAACATGTTTATTCATTGATATCATCATCCAATGAATTTTCATGTCATGCAGAGGAATATATTGGATTAGATGACAACAAATATATTGGGGACTTGCTGGCGGAATTCAAGGCTGCTAAAGACCGTAGCAAAGGAGAGATCTTGCATTGCAAACTGTCATTCAAGAAACAGTTGTTTCGGGAGTCTGATGAAGCTATAGCAGACCCTATGTTTGTACAATTGTCATATGTACAGGTATAAGTCCCACCTTGAGGTATTGACAATTGGTTGAAGCAATATAGTGGCTTGCTTTGATCTCAGTCATTGTTTAGGTATTAGGGCTCTAATATGGATTATACATCCATTAAATAGTAAACCATATCATCTGATATGGGTCATATGTCAGATGTGTTGCTTTCAGAGTCAACATATATATGTGCCATATAATTAGATAGTTGTCTATGCATATATCCAACTGAAGGCCTGAGATACTTGAAAGATAGTGTAAACTGTATACCATGCCATGATGTGAGTGACTTGTGGCATCCCTACGTCAGTGTCAGTACATTGTGTTGATATTGATGATACTTTCTTGGCAGTTACAACATGATTATATTTTGGGAAATTATCCTGTTGGGAGGGATGCTGCTGCACAGCTGTCGGCTTTGCAAATTTTGGTGAAGATTGGATTTGTTAGCAATCCCGAATCATGCATGTTAGTAATTTGAGGTTATGCCACACTTGCTAATTGCACGAAAGCATAATTTAGCTCTTTGGCTTCTTCTCCATGGTCCTTATGACTGCATAAGTACTCTCTAAACCTAGGACTATTTTGCAGTGACTGGACATCACTTCTTGAGAGATTCTTACCCGGACAAATTGCAATTACACAGGCAAAGCGTGACTGGGAGCTAGATATTCTTTCTCGTTACCATCTCATGGTAAGTCTGAAGCAATTAATACCAGTGATAAATTTTTTACAAACATGTTTATTTGAACAATGTGCACGAAAATTTAACCTCATTCTTCTTCAACCACAATCAGGTTAGGTTGTCTTTAATGTCATTTTAATTTTATGTATGGTTTCCTTGTGAAGCTTATGTTATTTCATCATTCCTTGTGCTTGTCAAGGCCAAGTCAGCTCTTACTTTTAGCTAGGTAGAAATTTGTCTAGTTGCTGCAGAAAGTAGTTATAGAACAACACATTGCAGAAAAGGCCCCTGTGAAATTGTACTCTGGATTAGCTCTTCTTAAGAAACTTTTGTTGCCTGTACAGGAACACCTTTCAAAAGATGATGCAAGGCAGCAGTTCCTTCGGATATTGAAAAGTCTTCCTTATGGAAACTCTGTATTCTTCAATGTTAGGAAGATAGATGATCCCATTGGGCTTCTGCCTCTTTGGATCATTTTAGGCATCAACAAACGTGGGGTATGCTAAATTCCTTCTAATTTTCAGTACTTAATTTGTTCTTCACAACTGTGGTCCAAGCAGTGTGGAACATGAGTTTGGTTACTTGACCATCCCCAGATTCACTTCTTCCGTCCAGTTCCAAAAGAATACTTACATTCTGCAGAGTTAAGGGACATAATGCAATTTGGCAGCAGCAATACAGCTATCTTTTTCAAGATGAGGGTTGCAGGTGTCCTTCATATATTCCAGTTTGAAACTAAGCAGGTCAGGCATCTTTCCTTGTGTCATATGTTCTAGTTTCTGCATGTTTTTTGAATGATACAAGTTTCTAAAATGAATTTTTTATTTATATTTGTCTAAGGTATGCTTCCTCACTCTGTTGTAGGGGGAGGAAATTTGTGTAGCTCTCCAAACACATATAAATGATGTAATGTTGCGTCGATACTCAAAAGCACATTCTTCTGCAAATGGCTCTGTCCAGGGAGATTTTCCTCTGGCTCCTAAATCTCCAAACCTGGATGTGCATGAGAAACATGTCAAGGAGTTGTCTAAATCCGTTGAGGATTCTCAAAGGAATGTTGAGAAGGTAAGTAGTTGAATTTGAGAAAGCAAGCTAATGCCCCATTCTTTTCGTAATTGAGTAATATCTTGCCATTTGCCTTTATTCTTACTGTTCTAGATCTAATATGGCATCATCATCATCATCACCATCTAGGCCTTATCCTGATTAGGGTTCTGCCACATGAATCTTGTTCTTCTGTTTCCCTCTATTAAGTGTCACGGCGTCATTTATTCCAAAAGTTTTTATATCTTTTCTCACTACTTCTATCCACATTCTTTTGGGCCTTCCCTTGCCCTTTTAGAGCCTTCCACTTGAATCAACTCTTTCCTTCTAACTGGTGCTGTTTTTGGTCTCCTTTGAACGATGTCCAAACCATCTATGTCTACCCTCCCTCATCTTGTTACCTATTGTTGCTTCTCCTAAGTGTCCTCTAATGTTTTCATTTCTAATTCTATCCTTTCTTGTCTTGCCACTTATCCATCTCAACATCTCCATTTCAGCGATGTTCATCCTCCATATAGATATATGTGTGTGTGCGTGTGTGTGTGTGTATTGTTCCTTAACTTCCCAACATTCTAGTCCATAGAGAATGGCCAGCCTTACAGCCATAATATAGAGATTTCCTTTCAATTTGAGTTGCACTTTTATTTGTACCTCATTAAACTTCTTAGTGTTGATTGATCATCTTCAGAGGTTATTTTTGGATGTTCAAAGAATCTTCACCACCATGTTGGCTCCACATCTAGCATTTGATTTTAGGTCTTTATACTGTTAGAAATTGGCCCATGGCTAGAACATTGGCCTGCTTGCCTTCCCAATAAATATGAGAGGTATGACCTCTATAATACACCTGCTTCATCACTGTTAGTTTGACTTCCTAGTAGGAGGCAATAGTCTGTGGACCATTTTGTTGCAAGCAGTGGATCACTTTGATACCACACCTTTGAGGCGCTGTTAAGGATGAAGATACTATTGGTGCAGTAACTCTTTCTCTGCCTTAACTGTGAGGATGTTGGTTGATAATGATCTAATTCTTTCAGCTTAGTTCAAAATAGCATTGAGGTACTCCTCAGGATTAGATACCTGATATATCCTAGTAATAACATCCTTAAGAGAATATATTTGAGTAACCTACTAAAGATATCTTTGATAGTGCAAAGAACAAGGAGGCTCAGGTGATATATGGCTGGTTTAAGTAGTAACCATGACCAAGGTGTCAAAACTCAAAATGCGGACACAATGTGAACTTTGCAAAAACGAGTTGACTTAGAGTCCATGTGGTGGAGAACTTGGATAATGAGAAAAATGTAGAGATATAATTTAATATTTCCAACGACAATAGTCCGCCATTAAAATGCCGACACCATTAAAAATATTCCTTGAGTGGGCAAAATGTGGCTAGTCCAGGATGCATAATGCAAAAAGTCTAAAACCACATTGACCTAGCAAAGTTCTGAGTCTAGGCCACGCATTGATACTATGACCAGGACATAGATTATATGGCTTCTGTTTGCATGTGAGGAACATGGTTCTTGAATTAATGATTCCTTTATACTTCAAGCAAAGTTTTATCAATTTGTGCATTAAAGGGTTCACCAAATGCACCCTTGACAAGATGTATGCCAAACCATCATCCGTGCAATCCCCAAATAATTGCATGCATCATACAGGAATCACAACCAAAACAAATTTTTTATGGACAAATAGTAAAATTTAAAATTTTTTGTGACACCCTGGGTTTTCTAAATCCTTTTCCATATGTATACGAAAATAATAATAGTTTATTAATAGAAAATAGATGGGATCCCAGAACTTAAAACTCATAATTTAAAACTTTTCACAGCGTCAAGAAAAATATACCAATGAAGAAAACTCCAAGGGTCATTTCACCTAAAAAACTACACTGAATAAACAGAACCAAAAGTGAACCTTTTGAGCATGCTCACAAATTAAAACCACGGTGAAATTTTTTTGCAACTGTAAAGATACATGATAGTGAAAGTTCCAAAGCTCCAGGGTCTGTCCAAGATCACCACGTCATCCATGTATAAGCATATGAACACTATACAGTAATATGAGTCTAATCTATTAATATATACAACGACTAGCTCCACTCTAGTCCGCTTGCTTCCCTTTTTGACTGTCAGCCTCTGATTCTGAGGCATTGCAAAACAAAGCAATGCCTCAGCAAGCCATGCTTGTGTAGGTGATATACATCCAAAGTAAACTCAATAAAAACAAATCACATGGCACAAGGCACAAGGCATAAATATCGTAAGATGGTCAAACATAATATAAAGCCTTAAGTTACACGGTGAAGGACGTACCAAGTCCATGAAATAAATAAGATATCATCAATCATGATATCAGAACATGCACAATCCAAGAAAATCTAGAAACACATGAATGCATGTTAAAAGTATCGAACATCATACACAGTCAAGCCTTATGAGTGTCTCAAGTATACTCACGGCAATGTGGGGTCAGCTCTCTGTACCAGCCGCTTTCACCCTTTCACCATTGCACCCTCACGGGCACTCAAGCACTCACAGAAACGACGCGTTGTACGCCCGCTTTCACCCTTTCACCCTCAAGCGCACTCAGGCACTCATGGGGTGAAGAAATGCATCTTACCATAGGAGCAATAGTCTCAAACATCAAGACAGAGCGACTCCCACATGTAAAAAATACCAATAATCAAGTGAATATCATGAAATATATTAGAAACAGTGCATGTAATAACCACCCGAAAGATAGCACGCACATGAGAAACTGCATGTTGAAATTAATCTCACGCATATGGTAAGGCATAAATCATATGCTTCAAAAACTCAAATCACCAAGTCATCATTTGAGAATCATGGACAAAGTGTGAATGAAATCACCTACCTCGATATCGCAATATCCCAAACAAACGCGTAAACGATATCAAGGTGTTTGCCCTGATGTACCTGTCATGCTATAAATCATTATTAATTGTTAGGCCTCTCATTTTCTCCATGATCCCTAAATTTGTTATTCTGTTTAGTAAACCATAGTTATCTTTGTGATCGCATGTCGATCTAACGGTCTGATTATTCTTTGATTAACACCTCTCAAGGGACTACTCAAATCAATCATCAGAATTGTTGTTTCTTGACAATTCAATAGGAACTGTTCTTCTAATCTCATAATCATTTCATGTTTAACGTATATAACCAAAATCTAAAGCCTGATCATCCATTAATCGGCTTAATCTAAGTTATTGAATAGTGCTTAGTAGTCTGGCTATTAAAAAGCTGCTCCAAACTAGATTTTTGACTTAAATCTAGATCTGCCTTGTTGAGATGATCACAACGTCTCTTTTGGATTGTGATTTGGACCTCTGTAGCTCCTAAAATCACGTTTTTTATGAATAAAGGGTCAAAAACCAGAAAAAGGGCCCACTGCACGCGGCTCGCACGTCTGTAGATGCGTTCTGTGCATGGGGGGGAAAACAACGCGCGTGGTGGGCGTTCGTAGCGCCGTGCATGGCAAGTTCTTGCCGCATTGCGTGGCACTCCTAGGCCCGCTTGTTTTCTTCCTGGTGCGGGTCGCTGTTGCCGGGAACGACGACCGGACTGGTTTGCCGTCGCCGGGGACCCCAGGTGCTCCGTTTTTTGCGATTTTTACACCTGTGTCCAGTTTTTCGCGTACATTTCATTTTTACCCTCCATTTTCACAAATCTCTCCTAAATCTATCGTTTTTTCACGATTTTTATTGCATTTTTGTAAACTCCCATCATACTGTTCTTGGGGTTTTCTGGCGTCCCTCGCCGTCCGATCGCCATGAAATTTCATGGGTCCGTTCCTTACATCATCACGCTCAAGATGAACGGTCCAGATCCTCATCTGAAACCGTTTTCTCAAGTTATTCCATGAAAACATATTTATGCCTATACTTTACCGGAAAATGCCAAGTTCACGCCGTTTTCCGGCGTTTACAGGTTGATACACCTTTAAAAGATGGAAAGAGAGAGATGGGGACTGTCTTACCTTAGCCCGGCTGCTCCAAGGGAGGAGAAATCCGTCGTTGGGGCTTTTTGCCGGGGTGCGTGACTGTTCACGGGAGAGAGAGAGAATGAAGGGGGAGGAGAGTGCGTTTTGTGCACCCTCTCTTGCTTACCCTTATATATATTTATTATTATATTAGATTTATTTGTCTTTTTATTTTCATTTAAATACTAAAATTAAAATAATTCTGCATTTTTACTCTAATCTCCGATTTTAGCGTTTTTAGTGGCGTTGGACTCCATTTTTCGAGCACATCTCTTTTCTCAATTTATTTTTTCCTGAAATTTTAAAAATGTAAATGTTACATTTTTAAAACAGGGCTGTCAGTTGGTGATGATTTTTGGTGCCAAAATCATTGTAGTACTCCCCATGTCGGCTCCTCATGTGTAGTGGTGTTCAATGATTTTCTAGATTAGAAATGCCCACATAGTTCAGGGTAGCCCTCAAAGCCTTCAACAATCAAGCATGTGGAAAGAAACCTCCTAATTTAGATTTTCCACTTGGCATCAAAATTGTGCAAGAATCACAAAACATTAATAAATCAATCTTTGTATTTTTCTATCTTCTCTTTTGTTTTCATTTAACGGACATGCAATTGTTGAGAATGGTATTGTGGCTGTGCCACACAAGCAAATGCCTAGAATTAGCTAAACACTAAGTAATTCAAACTGCCACACAAGCAAATGTCTAGAATTAGCTAAACACCAAGTAAATCAAACTACTAAAGTATGGAGAGAGCAAACAGCAATCAAAGCCTTAGAAATCCTTCCAATTGTGTCAGTCAGGTATCCGCAATACAACTTCTGTCAGAGATCTAAACCAACGTGGGACGATGCATACATACTGTCTCGACATGTATATCTGTGTCCACATGTGTGGTAATGCGTGTTACATAGAAAGTTGTTGTGCCCCCCAAATCATAGACCTTCAAGAGAATAATGAGGACACAGGGATTCATCAAAGAATTTGGCAGATTTACGCTTTCTTTTTCTTAATACCATCTGGACAAGTTGGCCCATAAAGATGAGGAAGAGAGCAAAGATTGCACATTTAACGACAAGTACATGATTTAGAACTTATTCATTACTGACAAATCCATATGTGCAAAGAAAAGATGAAATATTGCTAAGCATTCCTCAATGTACATGGAATTTACATGTCTGCAGCCTATTATGAGACATACATCTGTCAATTTATTAGGAAAGCTATGTGCTTCTGTACTGTTTCCCCCCAGGCAAGCAGATATCGTCTACATCCAAAGCAAGTGGTTGTTTCTTACTATCTTGTGTTTGACCTCAGGAGTTAAGTCTTAAATTGGTTTTTATATTGTAGTTACTGGATGAATTACGTGCGAAGCAAAAGCTAGAAGTAGAAATGCAAGAGGAATTGGAAGGATTAAAGGATTCCATGAAGTCTGAGAAGCAAAGCTTGGTAGAAGCTATTTGTGATTGTGACAAACTCAGAATGCTATGCAATGAAAAGGACTCTGCTTTGCAGGTATGTAGTATCTGAATTTTAATGAATAGTGTTTGCCTGCAGTCGTGTCGACTTGCTATGTGCTTTCTCATTCACTTGATGCCATTATATGATCGTATTAGGCTGCATTGCTGGATAAGAGCAACAAAGAAGCTAGGTTTGCGAAGCTGCAAAACCAGAATAATTCCTACTCAGATAACAACTCTAATGACCAAGATGGAGAACGGTGGAAGTTACGGAATTCTACTCCTGATTCCCAGGTAAATTTGCTGCAAGCATACATCAATTGACACCTCGTAAAGGTTCATATTTGAGGTGTTTGTGGCCTTCCCGTGCTATAAAGTATCTTCACTTCTTGAAACATCTATACTTTCCATGACTAATCTTCAGAAACAGGCATCATATAAACTCAAGGAGGATTTGAAGGCACGTACAAAGGAGCTGCATTCAGCCAAAGAAACTGCTAAGAGACTTGCAAATGAAAAAGTATTGCTAGAGCAGAAAGTTCTTAGACTTGAGAAGAAGGAACTTGAAGAGGTGCTAGATGGTTTTTGTTTGTTCTATGTTGTTGTAGTTAACAACTTTCATTTGTTTAACCCAAATCTGTATCAATGATTATTTTGAAATTGAATGCCATTACATAGTTGACTTGTGAAAAATGTGAAGTTGTCTAAACCTTAGAAGTGTGTTTGTTTTGGCTTGAGTTTGCAAACTTGCATATGTGGGTATATTCTGACATTGTTTTTAGTGTATTTAAATCCTGCAGATGGAAATTCTTGAAAGAAAGTTTCAACAAGAACACGGGGCACTTAAACTACAAATTTCTGAAATTTCAAAGAAGTTGGAAGGGACTACAAATGACTTGGCTGTTGCTGAGTCTACTCTTATTATGAGGAATACAGAGTTTGAGACACTCGAAAATAATTTAAAAGAATTAGAAGAACTGCGACAAATGAAAGAGGTATTGTTTATAAAAGCTTCACATAATTAATTTGATGAAATGCTTCAACTTTTGCTCTTTAATATGATGAGATTTCCCCTTTAGATATTTGCTGCTCTGTTTTAACAAACATAAAACCTGATACTATGCTTGCTAATCAAGTACTTGTTATCAGGATATTGATAGAAGGAATGAGCAAACTGCTGCCATTTTAAAGAGGCAAGGTGCACAGCTGGCTGAGTTGGAAACACTTTACAAGGAAGAACAAGTCTTAAGAAAGCGATACTTCAATACCATTGAAGGTTGGCCCTCTATTCTATAAGTTTCTTGATATCTCAGTTGTTATTCTTTTTGTGTTAGCAGCCCATGCTTATCCACATTCTAGTTGTCACATTTTTGTCATCATGTTTTGCTTATGCTTGTTCCCCACAGTCACTACTTACATGGCTGATGCAGATATGAAGGGAAAGATTAGGGTATATTGTCGCTTGCGGCCTCTCAGTGAAAAAGAGCTTGCAGACAAAGAAAGAAATGTTGTTACAAGTCTTGATGAATTTACGATAGAACATCCCTGGAAGGATGATAAGTCAAAGCAACACCTCTATGATCGTGTTTTTGACAGTAATGCTTCTCAGGATGATGTTTTTGAGGATACAAAGGTAGGACCTTTTGAAGCACAAAAATTACTGAATTGAACGTGACACTTGCCATTTCAAACTTAGACCTGGCCATCTTTTTTTTTCTTTTTTTTTCTTTCTTAACAACTGGTTGTAACTGAGATATGCTTATCTTGTAATTGCTGTACAGTATTTAGTGCAGTCAGCTGTTGATGGATATAATGTGTGCATATTTGCATATGGGCAAACTGGTTCTGGAAAGACGTTCACCATTTATGGGTCTGAAAGGAACCCAGGACTCACTCCTAGGTCTACTGCAGAGCTTTTCAAGATTTTGAAGCGAGACAGCAATAAGTTCTCTTTCTCTTTGAAGGTACTATATGGGAACCATTTACGGAATTATTTAGCTATTGTCCTATCATTTTGTGCAGTTTTACTTTCATTTCTCTCTGACCTATGATCTGAAGTCTGAACTGCTTTTGTATTTAATCTCTTAGTTGCTATTGGCAGCAACACACACACACAAGTGCATGCATGTACTACTTTTCCAGTTACTTTATTCAATAACAGGGAGCACATCCCAGGTCTTGAACTTGTTTATTGATATAATCACTAGATAAAATTGGTCAAAAGAAAATGACTTAGTAATGAGTTTTCCATTTTAAGAAAAGGCATCTATTAAGATTTAACATAATATAAGAAAACCTAATAATAATCCTGGCAAGGATAAATCTGACAAAATTTGCAAACTCAAAGTGCCGATGAGATGTCAAGTAAAAGTACCTTTGGAAGCCTATCTGCTTCTGTCACAATCCAACTAAGACATCAGAAATTGTAGAATGCACATTAGATATCTAACGCACAACCTAAGTAGTTTTTCAATTACATGAAGTTAGTGGTTTCGTGCAGTATATGTGTATGCTTGGATACAGCATTTTGCTGTTACCCAACTAGAGTTCAGTTTAGCAATAAAAAATGACACATGACACATATAATATCAGTTATTTGTAGATACAGGTGTTATACTGGTAATTGTCTTCATTGGATGTCAATGCACACATGCATGATGTTGGCACTTCTTTAAGAAAATTAATGTCATTTTCATGCCCATGCATTCATTGTTGGAATTTCCACTTCATTTTCCAGTTGTGCTCATTAATGAGGACTCGAGATGGCCTGGAATTTATGGCTGTCACAGCAATGCCTTTTTATGCCATATTGCCATATCCTTGTCCAATTGTTACATGTCCATGTGTTGTTTCCTGTGATGCTAATTCATCTAGAAGCAAGTATCTGACTGATGAATAATGCAGGCATATATGGTGGAACTCTATCAGGATACCTTGGTAGATCTTTTGTTACCAAAGAATTCTAAGCGTTTGAAACTGGAAATAAAGAAAGATTTGAAGGTGATTGTCAGTGCCTTTTCCTGCAAATGCATGTTCATTCTTTTTCTTTGGATGTTATTCACTTGATATGAGAAGATGGGGATTCTTGGATTCTCTCTCTGACCCTTTTTTCTAACTGGTTTGAGCTTTAGTCTTTTTTCTTCCTTGATATTCTTGTTATTTGGTCGTTTCTCTGTTTTGTCCAGGGTATGATGTCTGTAGAAAATGTCACTGTTGTACCTATTTCAAGCTATGAGGATCTAAGAGCTGTTATTGTGAGAGGCTCTGAGCAACGGCACACATCTGGGACTCAAATGAATGCAGAAAGTTCAAGATCACACTTGATACTTTCAATTGTTATAGAGAGTACTCACCTTCAAACACAATCTCTTGCTAGAGGAAAGGTAGGTATTGTTACCATTTCTACCAATATATATCTTCACGTAAACATCATTTATGAGGGTTATAATAAATATAGGCTGTACCACATCTTTTTGTGTGAATGTTTATCGTAATGTTGGATAGATGACATGCCTCATGATAATTATAACACATGCACCTGAAATCTCTCTGCAGAAGGAAAACCTATAAATTTGGTTTTCTAAGCAGGAAGAACTGCAGGTCCTGTAGCCTCATTGGCAATGGTTGAAGTCTGGGCTTTTGTTTCTTGAATGAAAACTCTGGCTCACTTTAATTATTTGTAGAACCTTTATTGATGGAAACCATAGGACTGAGGTCTGGCAATAGAATGTCTCAGTATCATGAGGTTCTGAAGCAGGACGAGTACCCTGAGTTGAAGGTCTGTTCAAATATAGAGTGGAGCCTGATCATCTTTTCAGCGTTGTTTATTCTGTAGGTTTTGATGATTATTTGGTTTTGACATGCTAATATTCTGTGTCCCTACATCTCCATTTTTTCCTTATTGAGATTAAGGCCATATTTGTTTTCTGTAAAGCTGAGTAATGTGGATTATCTGAGGGCCTCATTGACTCTGGAAGCCAATTGTTTATGAGACATGTAGATGATCTTCCAGTGACAATTTTAAACCTTTTTCATCCATACACATGTTTGCCTGTTCTTATGTTAGACAAAATAATCTTGTTCTCTATAATCTTGTGGTTCTTTCTAGTACAATATTCATACCTGTGCTCACTCTCATGTAAATATGATCCAATATTATCAATCATGACCCATATGATGCATTCGTAGGTAACCATGCATGAGTTCATTCATAGCATAATGATCTTCTTAAACCTCACATGAATACCAATTGTGACCTGTTTTGACACTGTTTTTTCTGTGTTATATGTCCACAAGCACGTAGTATGTTCAAACTTGATCTAGAATCAGGAAAAACTGGATCCATAAATTGAGCCAGAGAAGCTGGCTCTGCTTCGGTGGCTGGCTAATTTGGCAAGTCTTGATTTCCTTTCTGTATAGATGGTGCTATCGAGAAATATATATGGAGAAAACACATACCAAAGTGCACACATATAGACAGACACATACAAACATACCAAAGTGCACACATATAGACAGACACATACACACATACCAAAGTGCACACATATAGACAGACACATACACACATACCAAAGTGTTCACAAACTATCAGATTCAAATGCATTCAGATTTTGCATTCCCTGGTAGTTTCAAAGTGCACACACACCAAAGTTGACATCCTTGGATTATAAATTAACTTTCATATCTCCCACCTGCAGCTTAGTTTTGTGGATCTTGCCGGTTCAGAGAGGGTTAAGAAGTCAGGCTCATCTGGTCACCAACTTAGAGAAGCTCAAAGCATCAACAAATCTCTTTCAGCCCTTGGGGATGTTATTGGTGCTTTATCCTCTCAGGGACAGCATATACCTTACAGGAATCATAAGCTGACGATGCTAATGAGTGACTCCCTTGGTGGCAATGCTAAAACTCTCATGTTTGTGAATGTCTCTTCAGCTGAGTTGAACTTGGATGAAACCCACAATTCTTTAATGTAAGTGCTATTTTCCTATTCTCATTAGAGAGTTCTTGATGGAGATCGGCTCAATAATTCTTTTTACATGTTAACTTACCGGGTCCTTAGGGATGACATTATTTTAGCATTCTGTGTCTTTGATCAAGGCAACATATGACTCTAAGTGATGAAGTCGTTGGTTCAGGTATGCATCAAGAGTGCGGTCAATTGTGAATGATCCAAGCAAGAATGTCTCGTCTAAGGAAGTTGTCCGTCTAAAAAAGTTGGTTGCCTACTGGAAGGACCAAGCAGGCAGGAGGAGTGAGGATGAAGAGCTAGAAGAAATCCAGGAAGAACGTCTTGCAAGAGATAAGAGTGACGACCAGCAGTCTCTGTAAAATAAATTGTTTGAGGTAACTGGTTTTCGCTCTTCCACTTGTTTGCTGCTGCTGTTGAAAATTTGGAATGGAATCCTCCATTCTTTGAGTATCTGCCCAAGTCAAAGATCTGTGCGCTTCACTGTCACATGTTTGGAAGCTCTGTTCTCAACAACTGGTTGAGAATTTATGGGGGCAAGTATTTATGTATACATTAGCATTAGAATCAAAATATTCATCGATGTTGTATAGTATGATGATGCATTCATTGCCTAGTACATTAGCTGCTAATCCTATTCGTTATCTAACACAAGAAACAGTTGGCAGGAATGAAGGGTGCTTTGGTTGCTTGCCAGAGTAATTTCAGTCTATGAAAGTTGTTGTTTTGGAGGCAGAATATTGTGCTTAATGAAAATAGTTTGGGTATTTTGGTACTGTCTGTTAGCTGGGGTGTAAATTTCTGTATATCTGTTGGATGGTAGATGACTTGCAGGATCAATTAGTATGAACTTCGGCCAGGGGTTATGGTGGGGAGACTCTGATGAATGAAAATAGATCACCATTTGCATTTGCTGCGTGCTGGTTTCTGATGATCCACAAATCAATATTTGTGCAGAGCCAAAGAATTCGGTTTCTTCTTTAACTATGTATATAGTGATTTTCGACTGGCCATTATTGTTGTTTCTGTCAAGTTATAAGCTGTCTAATCAGAAGTGCTAATCATGGTGTACAGAGCAGTGATGGTCATTTCTCTTTCCCTAACGCTTAAGCTCTTGTAGATACATGCATCCACAATCACGTATGGGTACCTCATGGGCACAATGGTTCCACATTGAATAATTTGTAGTATAATTTCAGAAATATCTTCCATTTGCAAGGACAGATATATCATCTTGAAAATAAATATGGCTGTCAATCGGATTGGATCTACACATTTCACAATACTAAGCATTAAGGATCCCGATTAGTTTAAATCCTAGTCAGACAATTCTTCGGATCTTGTCTTAGTATTTAAATCCTAATTCATTCTGATCTTGTTAGATCTTAGATATAATACATGGGAAAGATAGTATAATAAGGTTTTGATAATAAAAAGAAATTAAGGGGATTTTAATCTTTTGAAAATTTAATTCATATTTTTAATTATTGAACAGTTTTAAATACTAGTTTTTTTAGATCTAAAAAAATGTCGTTTTTTGAATAGCATGATGGATGGAGTAGATCTAAAAAAAATTCATCATACATGCTAAAGGAAGGGTATGGACTTCTTCTCCCTCTCAAGGCGTGTCGCCTTTTGGTACTCCTTGAAGTGAATGCCAGACATCCATCGTCTACCTGTCTCCATCCCGAGATGGATTACTAAAGGGAACAGTCAAGGCCATCTATACCATTGTGATGGATCTTCATTGATCAGATATCCATAGGACAGCATGTTGCTGCAACTCCAAGTTAGTTAATAAAAATTCACCTTTCCTAGTTTTAATTACTCTTATGAACAATCAAGTTGTCATCTATATTATTTGATAGATCTTCGTTTCTCAGATATCCACAAAGGCTGTGTACTAGCAGAATAAAGTCTCACGGAACGAACAAAGATAGAATCAGATCGATTTCCAAAATGCCTTTCTTGATATTTCTCAATGTCCCAATTATTCACGAACGCGAGAAGGTGATGAATAATCATCTGCTTTCAGTGTCTTTTTATCCTTAAAATAGATGTTTTCTGAACCATCCAAACATCAAATTTGTTGTCACGTGGCTTCTTTTTCTGATTTTTATTTTTCTAAATATATATAATTTATAAAAAAAATACAAGGTAATACTGCATACTATAGACCCCTTATGTTCCGCCCCTTTCTTGTACCCTCTAAAGGCAGGAGTTTCACGTACTGGACTGCCCTTTTTTTAAGTTTTACAAATATGTTAATTTCTTAAAAGACCCCTCTTCTTTTTTATGTGCTCCCTATTTCGGCAGCCCCGCTGCACGAAGCTCCCCCCTATACGGGGTCTAGGGAAGGGGCGGACCACAAGCGCCTATAGTAGGCAGCCTTACCTTGCATTTTGCAAGAGACTGATTCAACGCCTTAAATCCGTGACCTCAAGGTCAATGAAAGAAAATAGATCAACGTCTGCATTTGCTGATCTCTTGAGTCAATATCTGCCCAACTTGGAAGCATTCATTTTTATTTGACTATCTATATAGTGGTTGTTGACCGGTCGTTACTATTTTTGCTTTGAGGGTAGCGATGGCCATTTCTCTTTTCATAATGCTTAAGCTTACAAATTATGGAATGAAAAACTTGTTCTTGCACCCAAAATGATCAGCATAAACATCATCCAAACGTTCAAATTACAAAATTTCCCCTTCCAATCAACCCTAATGTGATTTGATCACTTTTAATTGGTATCCTTCATCTTCTGTAACTGCTCATTAGCATTCCCTGAATTCGAGGGTTCGGATTGTATCAGGCACTTGTTTATGTACTAACCAAATAAAAATCAGATCATAACAACAATAGTCAAATTTAATTTGATCAGACAGATCAAATAAAAAACTTTGGGACTAAATGAAGACATGATTCTTAATAGAGAGAAATGGAGTAATAAGATTCATGTGGCCGACTCCTAATTGGGATAAGGTCTTGATGATGATGATGACAGATCAAATTGACGATTTATGTATCTACCAAATCTAGTCGGATTATTGGAGTTGGTCGGACCATCCTAACCAATTGACACACCTAAAAATAAATGCAACTTTGAAGCTATTGAAAAGCTTGGCACTTTGATGCACTGTCCTTGCAGGTGAAGTCCGTGAAACTATGCTTAAGATAAGGTACCAAAGGTGGTGCCACAGCCAGCAATAACTAGAAAATCATGTGGATTGGCTAAACTTTGGTGGGTGTTTTGGGTTCGGATTTCACCGTCTTGAAATAAATGCCGGACATCCACCATCTACATGTCTCTATCCCCAGATGAAAAGGAAGGAAAACAAGTGGAGTTGCTGCAACTCCTATTTAATCAAATGAGAAGGAGAGCCTTGGCGTAACGGTAAAAGTTGTCGTCATTTGACCTTGAGGTCACGGGTTCAAAGCGTGAAAATAGCCTCTTGCAAAATACAAGGTAAAGCTGTGTACTTTAGGCCCTTGTGGTCCGCCCCTTCTCCGGACCCACATAGGCGAGAGCTTCGTGCACTGGAGCTGCCCTTTAGAAGCTACTTATCTTAGTCCTAAGTTTATGATCAAGCTCATCTGCTTCATTCTCATGGATCTTCTTTGCTCACATATTTATCAAGCCAGTATGTGCATAGAACTGATAATACCAAATGATGATCAAAGTTGATCATGATCATGATCTACGGGTGCGATTTCACAACGCTATCGTGGATTAGACGTATCTGTCCATTGAGTTTTCATCTGATCCAAGCGATGACCGCCCAATCTTGCACTTCTAGATATCTAATCTATAACACATATCCTGCACATCCATGGACATGATTCAACCAAAACGTTCAATTTTCAACAAACTATATATTCTGTTTAGAGAGAGAGAGAGAGAAGGATTGAACATCACCATCATAGGGATTTCAATTTATTAAAGCATAGTCAAAATTTTTGAATAGTTGAATTTTTCTTTTTTTAAAGTTCCAAATTTTTCTAGAACAATTTAAAAGATCTTGGAATTTTCAAACTCACAGACAACTTCAAGAAATAATATGAGTTTACCTAATAGAACTCAATTTCTCAAATAATTTGTCAAATTCTGAAAGAGTACTAAAAATAATAGACACTTAAGAGGAGAGGAAGGAATACATACCCCTTTTTCTATGATTAGTAAATTTTTTGTCTTTTATATTTAAGCCTTTCATCATATTCAAAATACCAAAAATAGGCGACCCATGAGAAGTCAATCCAATGGATGACGCCTTTTTTGTGCGAGGTAAAACTCTATTTTAGATGTAACCCATTGCTCATGTTAGGATTGGGTTAATTATCAAATTTCATGTTGATTGAATATTTTATGACCTTCTTCTTTTTTTTCATACAAATGCATTGATTTTTCCTGATTTACTTATTTTTGGTATTCTGAATATAATGTTAGATCTCCATAAAGTCTTACCATACATGAAAAAAGAGGGTTTGTACTCATTTCTCTCTTCTTTCTTCGCCTTGTACTTTCAGTGAGATTGATCTCAAATATTATTTGTAAATCTAGTTAAAAATTTCATTTAAAAACCTAAATTCACAAACAAAAAATGCTCTTTTCTTGCATTTTTCTAAAATTTTCACAATTGTTTGTCAAATTTTTAAATATTTGCCTTGCCGATTTATTCCAAAGTCCACACTTTGCAACCATAATTCAAAGGGATTGTAAGTGCACAACTATTGGAATTCAATTCTCCAATAGGAATTACATTCCAAGTACAAAACATCCCTCTAGTAAGTCCTCAGAATTGACATTTTTCTATTTTTTGTATGATTTCTTCTGGCCGGCTACTCCAGTCCTTTTACAACTTCATCAGGATTCCTTTAAAGGGACCTGCTCATTTGGTTGCTTGTGGGGTTGCAGCCACATCGCGCAAACAGAGCCACGAGGGCTAATAGTGGGTGACCCAGGAAGGTCCACGTCTTCACGTGCTTGTTAAGGACGCTTGCCGTCCCAATTGCTGCCAACTGGTGATAATGTACCTATGAAAGCTCTTCTTCCACGATCCAACAGAAGGATTTGTAGATAACAAACTCTCCAGATTGGATAAAACGGGGGAAGAATGTTCCTACAGCACAATCAAATCTCAACTACAATTTCTGATCCAACAGTTAAGATGTTTCCAGATCAGATCGATTGTGCATCAATTCTTTTTACATTGTGTGATTGAGCTGGAGTTCGAAGAGCGATCGAGATGAGATGTGCCACATCAGATCTCAATTTATTCCACACGATCCAATCTCAACTACTAGTTTTGATCCAACGGTTAAGATCGTCTCCGATCAGATCAATCGTGCATCGATTCTCTGTGAGTTGGAAAGCGACAGTGTAGAAATCCCAGATATGGTTCGAAGATAAACAGTTTGGATCATTTACCTTCTGGGTCCTACATGTATGTTTACCTGCCGACAAATTAAATCCCATACTTTGGATAATTTTGCTTGACATACTATTATCCAAATAGAAAGGGGGAAATCATTTCCTCAGTCAATATCCATCCACAAGACAACAAGAACGGTCAAGATCTGTGCATCAATTCCTGGTCACATCCCACCGTATGAACTTAAGTGAGTGCATGTTCTACTCTTGTATGGTGAGCCCACATATCACTTATCGAAGCCGTTCAACCGAAATGTTCGGTAAAAGTGAAGTAATTTTTAAGCTGCTAGATATCCAAACTGTAGATGAGTGGGATCAACGGCTTAGATTAATGGTATGTGGGGCCACCATGCAGAAGTGGAGTGCCTGCAATATTTGTTTGGTATTATCGCGCTGTACAGTAGCATTCGGAAAGGATGAATTCCCCCCTGTACGCTGACTAACGACGTACACTTCCACAAAATATTCAGCCCACTGCCGACGGAAAATCAGAGAAAACGGAAGAAAACAAATTCCATGGTTACGGAAATCAATTCCAGCCTCAGAATTCGATTACGTCTGTTGTTGAAAGGTCAGGAAAAAAGAAAATATCTCTTTTGTCGCGCGTCGTCGAAATCGATCATTACGACTCAATGTGCATTTACCAACGACTGAGATTCGGCGTCGTCGTACGGTTGGAGTGCTATTTATGTCTCAACGTTATCGCTTAATTAGCTGCTGATACTTTCATTCGTTTGAATGAAAATGCAGGGAGAGAGAAGGTAGAAACAGTGGAATTCCAGTGGCAAGTAGAAGGCCATTGCCGCTTTCCAGAAGCTTCTGCCGCAAGAAATCGGTTTCTGGATGAAGTTTTCGACGAATTTGCATGGAGCTGGTGGTTGTGCTGTTGAAGAATAGAGGAGAAGGAGTTTGGCGGTGAAAATGTGAGAACTTTGCTCGTTTTGGAGTTCTATAGTATTTGGTTATCGTACATTTTATCGTTTTTGGTCTTTTCTCCGTAGAATTCTGCGAATTGAAGTTCTTCAGCTGAACATTGCCGTCATTTTCAGTAGAGTTGTTGTAGACCAAGTTCTTGTGGCAACTAGATCATCAGGGGAATTTTGAAGCATTTAAGAGGTTTCTGCGTAGCTTTTACAGCAAGAATCGGTTTCTGTATGCAGATTTTGATAATTTTGCGTGGAACTGTGGTTGACCTGTTGAAGAACATAGGAAAAGGCGTTTGCAGTTGAAAAGTGTGAGAAATATGCTAGTTTTGAGTTCTGGATTTTTAGTCTCGAGCAGTTTATTGTTTTTAGCTGTTATTGTTGGAATTCCAAGTAGAATTCAGTTTGTTAGTGGAATTTCGGTGTGACTCTGAGTAGGAGCCGTGTGGCGATGGTAAATGTGAGAATTTCGTGGTTTTAGAGCTGTATAGTTTTTTTTGTCTTCTGTTGGCGGGATTCTGTGCCGAATTCAGTTCAGTAGTTGAATTTTTGTAGGCTTCTTGGTAGAAGTTGTGTAATCGCGTTTCTTTTCTAGGTAGAACGTACAGACTACAGTAGGATTCTGTCGTATTCTCTGTTTTCAAGTTGCATTTTGACAGTAATTTTGATCGGTACGATTTTATTAGGAATTGATGAAAATGTGAGAAGTTGCTTTTTTTGGAATTATATGGAGTTGATTCTTGTACATTTTGTCATTTTTTATCTTTTTCTGGTAGATTTAGGCATTGCAGTTCTTTAGCTGAAGTTTGGTGTGATTTTGAGTAGGATATGTCATTTTGGATGGAATTCTTGTAGATGTGATGGTCCTGTAGCTTTTCATGTGAATAACTTTTCCTTTTGAGGTAGAATTGGACGATATTTCAGTAGAATTCTCGCAGTTGATATGTTTTTCAGTTGCATTTCAGTGGGTATCGTGGTCTAGGGCAAAGAGTTTGGAGTGTTTATCATTTTCTTCAGACTTGCTGCGGATCTTAAGTAGTTTCATTGGTGTTAAACAGATTGTTATTTCCTTAGTAGAACTTGAAACTTTTTTTATTATCTGAGGAAATGATGAAGATTTCGGGGATCATCTACAGCTGGATGATCTTAGTAGGATACACAATTTAGTGTATATTTAGCTGATTTTCAGTTATTAGACGGGTCTTAAGCATAAATTTTTGTTCTCTCAGAAGCTTTTCATGCAGAAGTAATGATTTTGTTGTCAAATTATTGAAGAACCTTCAGTGTTTGTTTGATCAATTTCACCTTGAGAGAATATATCATTTGCAGGACACTTGTTCTAGTTTAAATTTTGTGCTGAAGTTTCATTTGGAACTGTTATTATTTGCAAGAATTCAGTGTCTTCTGATCAATTCTTCTGTAGTACACTTAAAAGAAGAATTCAGTCCAGAATGTCTTGATACGATCAGAACTTACGAAGATCTCAGCTTTTCCTGATATCTGGATGCTTTGTGCTGGTTTTTGCTATTTCAGTTTTACTTCAGTATCTATCAGATTTTTGACACTTCTAGACTAATGCATTTAAGTTAAATCTCCGAAGAATCTTTAGGCACTCTATCTTGTCCGTTCTACTACCATTTCTATATAGCGACTTTTTTGGTGAAATTTATGAAGTCCATGCGTTGCAAATTTGCTGAAGCATCAGTGGTGTTTCCGCTGGATTTTGCACATCAACTTATGCATTTCCATTTCATTATTGTTTAAAAGATCATACTACTTCTCTAGATTAAGGTCTCACAAGAGTCATATTGCATTAACTTTTGTGACATTTGAAATTCTATTATGAGAATTTAGTGGCTTCATTGGTTCTGCACTTTACACGATAATTCAGGAAATGTTATTGTTCTGAATCATTTTTGTGTAATGATTTCTTGTGGATTTAGTGGTCGACACAATTTCAAACTGTTCAACATGTTGCGTCAATGTACTATGATATGGAATTTGGACTGATAACATGGATGAGCTAGTTGCTCTGTCTGACACATTAAGCTGCATCCATCGTGTTTTTGTTTAAGTTAGAACTATCAAACTATTTCTTTTTCAGTTCTAAACAAATGCTGATTATCTAATTTACTTGAAAACTCTGTGTCTTAGCAGACATATCAGTCTCAGAACAAATTCATGGAGATCCCAAAGGTAGGCTCTTCAAAACCAACTGAAGCAAGTACTTATGCCTCATCTTCTTCTGGAATGGACCAATCTGCTGGTAGAGATCAGAGGCAATCAGTCGAAGTGTTCAAGCCCATGAACTATTCCGATAAACATGACCAGCCGATGCTCCCTGGCTCAGCCGTATCTTCTTATACAGAACAGTATATTGGACAACGTAGAGAGAGTAAAGAGACTGAAAACGAGGATCCTGCTCGTGTTAGCGAAAATACATCAAAGGTCTCTTCTTTTAATGACACAGTTGGTACCTGGATGGCATTTGCAAGAGAGCCTGGAAAATCACGAACCTCGGAAGATTCCCAAATATATTTGCACGGGGGAACACAGAATGGTAATAGTTTCAGAAATGGATCGTCTGGCAGACACCCTGTAGATAGCCAATCTAATCAGATTTTAACTGAGTCTAGCATGGCAGAAAGGGCTGCGGAATGGGGACTTCTAATTAAGTCAGAAAATACAGCAGATAATCCTCAGTATATGGTTTTAAAACCACCAGGAGGGGGAGGTAGAGATCCAGGGGAAAGATCATTTGAGTCTTTTAGGTCATCTGAAGGAAGGAACTCGGGTTCGGTAGATGTCTTTCCTAGGGTCTCTCAAGAGCTAAAGGATGCATTATCTACTCTACAACAGACATTCGTTGTGTCAGATGCAACCAAGCCAGATTACCCCATAATTTTTGCCAGTGCTGGATTTTTCAGCATGACAGGTTACTCTCTAAAAGAGGTTATTGGTAGAAACTGGTATGGTTTGACTCTTATAACCCTTCCTGTATGAACTAGTAGGACTTAAACGGATGACATTACAGTTACAATTATATGCCGCGTTAAATTATAAAAAAGGGCAGACTATGCATGGATCATAAAGAGTCTATAGTATGCAGTCTTACTTTACATTTTTGTAAGAGGCTGTTTTTACACCTCAGAGGGCAACAACAATACCATTGCACCAATGCTTCCTTCGTGTGCCAACCTGAATTATATTCTCCCTAAATTTTTATACATCCTGTCCATATTAAAAGGCTATCAGATACGTGGTGGCTTTCTGGTGCTGATGTTTTGACTGCCTATGTTAATTTTAACTACTTGTCACGTTGTGCTGCAGTCGCTTTCTTCAGGGACCCGATACAGATCCTATGGAACTTGAAAAGATAAGAGAAGCTGTCAGAAGTGGAACAAGTTACTGCGGACGTCTCTTGAATTACAAGAAAAATGGAACGCCGTTCTGGAACCTTCTAACAATCACGCCCATAAAGGATGATTGTGGAAGAGTCATCAAATATATAGGGTGAGTTACTATTGATTTGCTTAATAGTAAGATTATATTTTCTTTTGAGACATTGAATCCATCTTTAACAGTGCTAATGCGTGTTAGAACTTGTATAGCTGGGAGTATCCCAAGGCTTGCGGTTTTAGTGCGGATCCCTAGTGATGATTGACATGCTGTAACTAATTATTCTTTTGTACTTGGTTATTGGACATAGACCTTTGTTGGGCTAAATACCTGAGCTCTACATCTAGTTAGGGAGCATTATACGGTGTTACACGAGAAAAAGAGGAAAGACACCTATGCATGCAATCAGCAGTACATTGCACTGAAGCACGAAATAATCAACGGAATGTAACAAAAACTACGAATGGCTCGACCCCATATGATTCATTTTGAAAGCAGTGACTTGGTAACGCAGGGCATTAGAATTACACATCATACTGTTCGCAATGTGGCACCAATGGGTTTTAGCTTGGAAGTACAGAAAAGGATTTCTTTCCAGTTAGGATCCTTATTTGATCAGCCAGGAAACGATCACGTTGCACCAAATAGCAATTTGAGTGCACTTCATCACTGCACAAGAATTCCGATTCGGATTATGGCAACTGTTTAATTCGATAGTGTCTGAGGTGAACTCGATCAGTTGGCCTTCCCTTTCTAATCGTACCTTCGGTAGTTTCTTCTAATCAGCATTCATGGATGGGGTTGGGCTGCGTGCGGAGTGAACGTTCCAAAACTCACACTCGGTCATTTTTGTCATTCAGTTTTTATGAGAAACGAAAGGTCATTGCTTTTTTGCTGGTAAAAGAGACGGGGAAGTGAAATAGTCCCTCGGTTGCCTAGAAAAGGCTGGTGACATGGAAGCAGCTTCTACTCGCCAACCATGAATACCAATGCAGCAGTTTCCGTGAGGGGGCCGGAGCTCCGGCGTGCTGGAGCTGTGTTCCAGCATAACGACGTCAATGACTGAGGTTAATAAGAGACAGCAGGTAGCGATGCCACTGACTTGGGTTTGGGTGGGTAAGAAGCACTTAGGACCAGCAGAGGACAATCCTCTTGGTAATTGCTTAGGTTTGGTAAATGGTTTTGGAAGGTGTTTTCTGTCCTGATACAGCAAAATGTCACAAGGAAAACAAGGAGTGCAGCTGACAGAATTCATAGGAGGCTGTTGGCTGCATGAATTTGGGTCTTACTTTCTTATTCATGCATTTGTACTGAGAACGAATTTCACGATGTCTATATAAAATAACGTGCATGTTATTCTTGAGTTGTGCAATGGCATCTTGAAGCATTCAACAACTAGAGGTATTTTGACTATTTTTAAGCATTTTCGCAAAGTTTCAGTCCTCATTCCTCTTGAAAACTGTGTCTCTGTGTCCGTTAACTGGAAACTCTTAGAAAGAATTCCCTGATTTTTTGAACTTTTGGGTGGATTGCTTCTTGGATTAGTGTTTCCAAAAGGAAGAATTTCATTTACTTTCAGAGAATGTTATTGTTCATGTGGAGTTGAACACCTCCATCTCTAATAGTACGCAAAAAGTTGTTCTTAAGACTTTGATGTCATTTTTTCTCTCCCAATGATCAATAGAAGTATATCATCCATTTGTCTCTCCATGATCAATGAATCAAATCATCCATTTCATATTTGTCTTTTCTTGCATTCCATTCTTATCCCCTCACTGGCGTTCATCAGTTTGGTGGCAAGTTCGTCACCTGGGTGTTATTCTTAGACTTCTACCATATTTGACCATGGCAAATTAGTGTAGAGAAGTTCGATTATGCTTTTCTTGGATGAGATATCTGTTTTGAATTTTGAATTTGTATTATATCTTCAGCTGTGAATCACATAGGACTGAGATGAAAAATGATTTGTCACATTCATCTTTGCACTTTTGTAGCTGAAGTTCTTCTTATCAACAGAATGCAGGTTGAGGTCAGCAGATATACTGAAGGTCTGAATGAGAAGGCACTGAGGCCAAATGGATTGCCAAAATCCCTGATCCGTTATGATGGTATTCAGACCTGTCTTATTGTAGTTGAAAATATAGATCTGTTTTGCTTCCACTTGCTATTGTAGTTGTATGAGTGTTGATTCTCGCTTGTGTCAGCTCGTCAGAAAGACAAAGCCATGTGTTCCATCACTGAGGTTGTACAGACTGTAAAGCATCGGCATGCTCATTCTAACGCCACAGATTCTGAAGGCTCTGCTAAGCCCAAGGAGCCTGAAAAGTTTCTACTTGATTCCCCCCTGCCAAAATCTGCAGAACTTGGAAATCTAAGAACACCCAGTAGGCAAACTCCTCAATGGGATGGAAAAGATGAGATGTCGAGAATGAGTACCAGTGATGATGCCGCCAAGAAAGCTAGAAAATCATCACTTGTTTCTTTAGTGCGGTGAGTTCTTTAATTATGTTTGTTTTGCTTATTGTTTCAGTTAGAAGTGGGCTACTTCTTCATGCCTTTTCTCATTTGTTTATTGGGTTATGAATAATGCTTTGCAATTTGAATGTAAGCTGCATTATAGTGGGTTTACAGTAAAGTTAGGTTGTTGACATTTCTGAATAGCTCATGGCACAAGCTCTTGACTTACTTTGCCACTGTTTAGTTCCCTCGATGGCAAGTTTCCCCTTCCCGTTGTAGTTTGAGAAATTCCTGCTGGAGTTTCAACTTTTCTTTATCCTCTAACATTAATACTTCTTGAACCATTCATTTTTTTGTTTCCAAAGGTGTTGCACTCCATCCATAACATATGCGGTTGCACTCCACTTATTCAATGGGGTAAGATCCAAGGGCCTCAGATTGGGAAGTACTAGTACATTGTCAATTATCCTTGAAGTTGCAACAATTTCATTCCAGAAATTGATGGAAGTTGTCCTAGTAGAAAACCATCAAATATGATGAGAAGCAGGAGCATCTGTTTTACAAATGAAAGTTGCTCTTCATGCTTCTTAATAATGTTATTTGTCATATAGAAATGTGTCACACTAGGTAGAAAATTTTTGAGAACCAGAGATGAGCCAGCACATTAGTGATTCAATTGAGAATTTTTGTCTTACTGTCAGGAAATATGTACTTTTATTATTTGGAAAATCCAATTTCACTATGTTACTTTAATTAAGTAAATGTTGAAGATCACCGTTAAATTTCCTTCTTACCAAGTTTTTGATATGTCCAGAACTTACATTATTCCCTTAAAGAATATGTGTGTGTGTGTGTGTGTGTGTGTGTTGTTCTGCTGTTATTCTTTAGGTATTTATGTTTGTTCTGCTCTTAGATAATACTTTTCTCTGATTGAGATCCTAAGTGTGACCTAGACTTTATTATTAACTAGGTTTTTTACAGCGAGTGTTTGGCTCTTAGTTGTTTTCTCCTGCAGTGAAAAGCCTCATTGCATATTGTTTTCGATTCATATTCAAGAGCTTCATAAAGTTGTCTCATAACGATATTTCATGATGGTAACTTAAGGATAACTTGTGCATTTGTTTTATCTTGAGTTGCCTCCATGTCAGATGTTCTGATGCATGATCACACTCCCCCACTGTAGGTTTAAAAGGAGGAGTTCAACCTCTGCACAGAGGCATGAACCTGAAGCCGTTGTTGAGCCAGATATTTTGATGACTGAAGGTATAGAACGTTCTGACAGCTGGGATCGTTTAGAACGAGAAAGGGATATCCGCCAAGGATTTGATTTAGCTACAACACTGGAGCGCATTGAAAAGAATTTTGTGATAACAGATCCCAGACTTCCAGATAATCCAATTGTGAGAACTTAAAACTGTTATTGTTGTTGCATGATATTCTAATGAGCTCCACTAGCAGGAACATTTTGTGACAAACCAGGTTTTTAAATGACTTTTTCTCAATTCTTTTTGAAAAGCAACGCCTTTAGTTAAAAATCTTTTCATTGAGAAATGTATTTGCTGTTTGTTTTCTAAAAAGAATTTTTAACTAGAGGCCTCGGACCCCCAAGGGCAGCCTTGGCACAACGGTAAAAGTTGTCGTCATGTGACCTTGAGGTCACGGGTTCAAGGCGTGGAATCAGCCTCTTGCAAAAATGCAAGGTAATGATGCCTACTGTAGGCCATTGTGGCCCGCCCCTTCCCTGGACCCTACATAGGCGGGAGCTTCGTGCACCGGGGCTGCCCCTTTTTAGGCTTTGGACTCCGCATAGGTGTCCGAAGCCTAAAAAGGGGCAGCCCTAGTGCACGAACCTCCCGCCTATGCGCAATGGTAAAAGTTGTCGTCATGTGACCTTGAGGTCACGGGTTCAAGGTGTGGAATCAGCCTCTTGCTAAAATGCAAGGTAAGGCTGCCTACTTTAGGCCATTGTGGCCCCCCCCTTCCCCGGACCCCGCATAGGCGGGAGCTTCGTGCACCGGGGCTGCCCCTTTTACCCCCCATAGGTGTGAGCTTCATGCACTGGGGCTGCCCTGCCTCACTTTTCAAAAATAATTGAGAAAAAGTTATTGAAAAACCTGGGTCGTCACACTTTTCTTCAGTCCCAAAGTTCTTTACGGGCAATGTCATAGTTTCATTACCAGATACATTTATGAAAATCGTTTCAAGTATGAACCAGTTGCCTACGTTCTTCAAGTTTAAAAACAAGTCAAAAAATTTTTGTGGTTTATTTTTTAAGGTGTTATCAATTGCTTGTATTTGATACTTTCTTGATGTAAAAACTGATTCTTGTGCATTATTATTTCCTCATCATAGGAAGCTTTTCGATGCACTTCCATTTGAAATGCTTTCAAAACTTGGCATATTTTCCAAAGTGCATGAAGTTATCATTTCATAATTTGAAAGCATAATCTGTAGAAATAATTATTGCATATTTGTCCTTACTTGTCGACTATGTCTAAAAGCTTCTCGTTTGGTTTATTTACAGATATTTGCATCTGACAGCTTTCTTGAGCTCACAGAGTATACACGGGAAGAAATTCTTGGAAGGAACTGCAGGTATGGATGTATTCCTTGATTGTATCTTGTTGGTTGGTAATATCTACTAGTTCTCTTTCTGAATTGTAGCTAGTTATCCATAGTGGTGTTGACTTTGAATGTGGTTGTTGAATATCTATTACCAATAGACAAAATTTTAACAGTCCTTGTACATTTGCACTGACATTTACATGATGGCCATACATATTTTCCAAAGATAATATGCAGCTGGAAAACCAGTGGAATTCACTTCAGTGATCTGAACCATTGATTTTCCTGGCTTTAATGTGGAGGTGTTGTCGATGAATGTAGACAGCTGATTTTTTTCATTTTCGAACCTTCCATCTAAAAGCCAAATTAGAGGCCTGCAATCATTGGGGTTTGAAGCTTTGGTGCACAGCTCATCCATGACATGGCCAAGCAGATAAGTGATTCATGTAGCTTTCTCTGAAGCTCTTGCCACTTGTATGCTTCCAGAGATAAAGTATGCCATTGATCATATAACAAGTTGGGACTCCTATTTGTGTTGCCAGTCTAATGATTTACTGCCAATTGAATGGGCCTCTATGCCCCATACTTTTTATCATCCAGATCCAAAAATGTTTGCAGTGGAGAAGAGAAAAAAGGCAGAATGATATTGCAATGTCATGTTTGCATATGACCACATAAGAGTGAAATTCTTGAACCTCTGTCATTTCCGGTCATGGATAATCCTGGAGAATTTTCTTCAAGTTCGGATGTACCACAGTAGATTTTCCTGTGAATTGTCATATTGTAGTATTCTTGTCATAGTTTGTTATTGTTCTTTTAGCAGATATCTTAAGTTAAATTGTGGACTTTTGACTTTGGAGGGGATTAGAGTAAAACACTAGAAATGACACAGAGCTATGAGTATGTATAACAGGTTTATATAGGCAGATATTGTTTGAGATAACCATCTTCCTTGTAGGATTATTCTAGATGGTCCATTTTGAAAATTTTGATTTAAACAATGCTGACGAATGTGGTCTTTCTACTAAATGCATGCACCACTTCACATTATCCTTTTTCACTTGTGGACAAATAAGAAGTTGTACACAAAGAAAACCATATCACATACAATGCATTAGCCATGTATTGATTGCCGATGTGCTCCAAGAATTAACAACCCCAACATAATAAAGATTCCTGTCATATAAGGTGGCATGTCAGTGCATGAGATATTGAGTAATGGTTTAAACTTAAATCAGTCGAAAAGGAGCTTCTAAAATTCTCACAGTTGAATTCAATGTGCCCGAATTTGTCATGGTTGAATCCATGCAACTTAGTACATAACTGGGCCTTGTAATTCTTGGTAGCTATGCAAATACGGGTCGAACCCACAGGGACTCGCTTTAATTGGAGTTTTTAATAAAATTTAATTACTTGAAATTTGATTAGAAGAACAAAACTAGCATAATCATTCAGATTTATTCAATTAATGCACTTTAAATAACTTTCAATTTCAGAGAACAACATAAAAGTAATCAAAACGTCCTTGAATCACACTGTCCTTGGATGGCATTAGTCCTGGATAACAATGTCAAAAGATGGATAAAATAAAGCTTAAATAGAACAAGGACACAGATGTAAATAAAATGGGGATACAGATGTCATTAAACAAGGGACGCAGATGTCATTACTGCAATTGAACAGAATTGTCATTTCATTTAAAGATGAAGGGCAAAATCGTCATTCTGTTCAAACTCTGGATTTTAACAAAAAACCAGGAAAACCCAACGACGGAGAATGGCCTGTGGAGAAGATGGATTCGGAGGAGAAAGGGGGAAAAATGGCAGCAACGCGGGAGGAAAAAAATGGGGAAAAGCCCAATCTAGGTTTTCTCTCCCTGGCCCATTCGGAGTGGGTATGTGCCCAGGTGCGGTGGATCGTGGTGACTCCTAGTCGACAGGGGCTATCTGGGTCTGGCCAATGGAGCAGTGAAGAGATCGGCGATGATCTATTGGATAGGTGGAAGAGGAAGCAGAGCCGCACAGCGAGGAGAGTGGGCAACTGGCTATGAGGGTAGCCTGCCGGTGATGAAAGAGAAAAAGGAGCAGACCGGTGTTGGGTTGAGGCTTGGGCCGGTGATGATGCAGGGGCAGCCTGACTGAGGTGCAGACCTGGCTTGGTGCTGGACTGGGTAGATGGAAGAGCTCCAAGCCGGTGGAGAGATGAGCACAAGAGAGAGATGGAGACGGGAAGCAGAGGATGCAGGGAAACCGATGATGGGGAGAGGGGCTAGCCGTCTGGTGCGTTGAGAAGATCTGGGAAATAAAGGTAGCCAGTCTGGGTAGTGGAGAGGGAAATGATCTGGGTGTGTGACCAGGGAAAGAGGTGCGGCCAGGGACAAACTCGTCTGGTGCGTGCGGTGATGAAGGATCTCCTAGTCAGAACAAGCAGGGAAGATGAGACTGGTGCGATGGAGGGTAGGGTGATTGTGAAGCGAAAGGGAAGATGGTGCTTGTGCGTTGAATGGAGATTTAGGCAGATGCGGTGATCTCTGAAGTGGTTGATGCATGGTGGGTTGCTTCGGTAAAGAGACTGGCGGAGAGATGAGCAAGTGCCATTTAGGTTCTGGTGATGGCAGGTGGAGATGACGCTTGGGCCGGTGTGGTTAAAAAAAGAAAAGAGATGCGAGGTGGACTAGGCATGAGCGGTGGAGATTTGCAGGGTCTGGAACAAAGAGATTGATGTGGGTTGACATTGGGGCAGTAGACAATCAGGTGTGGTGAGAAAGAGACGATAGAGATAGAATTAACATAAATAGACGATGAATCCAAGGCCTAGGGAAACAGAAGGAATTGATGAATAAAGTGCAAAGCAAGCAAAGGAAAACAACCCAAAAAAACTCCTTCTCTCCCTCATACGGCTTCCTCTTAATAGCCTTGCCCTTCCTTGTTTTTCTCCATTTCCTTCCTTATCTTCTATCCTTGAGGAGTAAGAATTCTATGGGGAAACTTTCTCCTTTTTCAATTAGAACTCCATCCCTTTTTGGAATCCTCTTCAAACTAGAACTCTTCCACTTAGGACTCCTTGTTGATTAGGACTCTTGCCTTTTTGATCTGCACCATTGAGATTAAATCTGAGCCATCCAATTTCTTTTAGTTGATCTGCAAAATAAAATGCTAAATTAGAATAATCAAACAGTTCATTAATCCTTTAATAAGCTCGAATGATCATCTAACCGTTGATTAAGGTCTAGATGGTTAATCAAGCTAACATTTGAAATTTGGACGATTAGATAATCTAATTGAATGCTAAACTAGGGGTCTTTTAGCCAAAATTAAGCAATTAACACACCCCCAACCAGCATTTTGCTAGTCCCAAGCAAAACATGCAGACAACTATTTTATATAAAACGGGTACAAGGTGCCACTTTCGTAGGTACTTATGATTGCATTTAGCATATGCAACAAGCCTTTGAACCTCTAGGTTACCCCTAGTGGACGAGTTATGCCTCGTGAGGGTTTGCAGTGAATATACCCACAAAATTCAGTAAAGTCGAGTTCCCTATTTTATCTCAGAGAATCCTCATTCATTAGCAAATTGACTAGTTTTTCACAACTTAATGAGGAGGATTTTACAATTTTACACATCATACACATATTAAAGACATTTTATTTGAGCTATTTCTCAGAGTGCATATGTGTGTGTACAGTCACATAAATCTTGACTTCTAATTGGATATGCTTACATTCCATTGGAAATATGCCTTGACCTCAAATCCTCACAAGTATACGCTCAGAAATAACTCTCAGATAAGGGTTTTAACATATTCCTCTCATTATGTGACCGAATCCAACAAACTGATGGTTCACATAATTCTTTTTAACGCCCATGAGACAAAGGAAAGTGATCCCTATGAGTGGATGTTAACATCAAGAATATGAGGGGTCTTTCACCTTAATTCTTTCTTTTTATTTCCTCTTTAAGGCTATGTCCACCTAAGATCAATAGGTCTTTAACTAGGACGAAATGTAGGCTTAGGACAAGTTTAGAAAAGAGAGGTATAAAGATTTCAAAGGTTCAAAATTGAGTAGATGTCTTCAATGAATATCTGATAGGACAACTTTTCTTTTGGGTTTGTTCTTGAAGTGAATTTCTCCTTCAAACTTTGGTCTTTCTTTTCTTTTTTCTTTGGAAGAAAGACATTTAATTCTTTTTCTCACTTCTTTGACTTTTTGTCCTATTTTTGAAATTTTTTTCTACTCTACTCATTTTGAAGATGGGTAATGGTTATTTATTTTAATGGGTTATTCTGGGTTAAGGTGAATGGATTTAAGAAAAAAAAGGCTTAATAACTGGCTCAAAAGGTTAACTAGTGGTATATTATATTGGGTAGGTTTTATGTTTCTGGGCTGAGCAAGGATGGCCTATATCATTTCTTAGGTTTCTTAAAGCCTATCAGATTCAATAAATTTTTGGAATTAAAAGCTATTACTTCTCTTTATTCTTAATGGTTAATCAAAACAAGAATAACAGGATCACACTAATGTATGTACGCTGAAGAAATCAGGGAATTACTTATAACTTTCTAAAAGAAGATAGTCTTAAGTCTCATTAGGTTATAGGTCTCCACTGATTTTCCTAGGGTTTCTAAGTCATACCTCTATATTAGTCTTGATTATGTGCTGTGTGTAAATGGTTTCCGAGAAGTAGCTTTCATAAAATGCTTCAACTCATAAATGACATGCAAAACTAATCATATGCATTCCCATTAAGAGGTGAAAATAGTATATTTACTAAATCTTGAACATTCAATTCTCATCACAGTAAGGGAACTCTACTTAAAAAGACTTTTTGTTTTTTTCAAAAATTTTCATTTTTTTTTTTTTTTCAAGAAAACTCAAAAATCTCTAGTGCATCTACACCCCCCAACTTGAATGAAACATTGTCCCTAATGTTTGAAAACATAGGATTCTATATGAAGTTTGAGAGATGTAAACTCTAAACCCTTGGGTTGCCTCCCAAAAAGCGCTAAGTTTAACGTCTTCAGCTAGACGTAATGATGAGTGCATATTATATGTTGTAAGGCTCCTGGAGTGGTACTTTAAGGTGGATCATGATACTTGGGTACCTGCAAAAGTGTCTCATCAATTTCAAGATCAGGCAGTTCGATGAAAGGTTTTAACCTTTGACCATTGACCTTTTGGATGTCTCCATCCTTTTCAATCTTGATGGCCCCATGAGGATAGATTGTGCGTATTATATATGGTCCAGTCCATCGAGATCGAAGTTTTCCTGGGAACAAATGCAATCTAGAATTATACAGTAAGACCTTTTGACCTGGTGTGAAGGATTTTCTTAGAATGTTTCTATCATGTATGGCCTTCATTTGGTCTTTGGACAAACGTGCAGACTCATATGCATCTTTCCTCAATTCCTCCAACTCATTGAGTTGGAGTTTTCTGTGGGTTCCAGCAGAATCTAAGTCAAAATTTAGCTTTTTGACTGCCCAATATGCCTTGTGCTCTAATTCTACTGGTAAGTGGCAGGCCTTTCCATAGACCAAGCGGTAAGGTGACATTCCTATAGGGGTTTTATATGCTGTGCGATAAGCCCATAAAGTGTCAATAAGTCTCAGAGACCAGTCTTTCCTATTTGGATTGACTGTCTTTTCTAGAATTCGCTTTATTTCCCTATTGGATACCTCTACTTGACCACTAGTCTGAGGATGGTATGGAGTAGCTATCCTATGGTTAACACCATACTTTTTCATTAAATTCTCAAACACCTTATTACAAAAGTGTTTTCCCCCATCACTTATTATGGCTCTTGGAGTACCAAACCTTGCAAAAAGATTTTCTTTTAAAAACTTTACCACAACCTTGTGGTCATTGGTTTTGCATGGTATAGCCTCCACCCACTTGGACACAGTCTACTCCCACTAGGTTGTACAGATTTCCAAAAGAATTAGGAAAAGGTCCCATAAAATCTATGCCCCAAACATCAAAAGGTTCTATGACAAGGATTGGGTTTAAGGGCATCATATGTCTTCTTCCTAAACTTCCTAACCTTTG
Source organism: Warburgia ugandensis (assembly GCA_035236585.1). Taxonomy (NCBI): domain Eukaryota; kingdom Viridiplantae; phylum Streptophyta; class Magnoliopsida; order Canellales; family Canellaceae; genus Warburgia; species Warburgia ugandensis. The sequence goes on along the minus strand of CP141132.1, from coordinate 80,085,039 downwards.
ACACCGTGCACATGCTTTGCAGTAAGCATGGGCATCCTTAAATATGGTAGGCCAATAAAATCCACATTGCAAAATTTTTGCAGCTGTCTTTTTAGAGCTGAAATGACCCCCACATGCATGATCATGACAAAAGGAGATGATTTGATTATGTTCACTATCGGGTATGCATCTCCTAATTACTTGGTCAGGACAGTACTATTCATCCCAAGTAAAATATCTAACCTCGGTTAAAAACCTCTTTTTATCTTGTGTGGTCCAATGATTAGGCATTTGTCTTGTAACAAGATAATTAACAATATCTCCATACCAAGGTAATTGGGAAACATGCAATAACTGTTCATCTGGGAATGACTCAGTTATAGGCCCTTGATTGCTAGTGTGCTCCACTACCAATCTGGATAAGTGGTCTGCTATGACATTTTCTGAACCTTTCTTGTCTCGAATTTCTAAGTCAAATTCTTGTAGCAGTAGTATCCAACGGATCAACCTAGGTTTGGCATCCTTTTTAAAAAGGAGGTATTTTAAAGCCACATGATCCGAATATACTATAACTTTAGACCCTAACAGGTAAGATCTAAACTTATCCAAAGCAAACACTACAGCTAACAACTCTTTCTTAGTGGTGGAATAGTTGAGTTGCGCATCATTTAGTGTTTTACTAGCATAATATATCACATGGGGAAGTTTATCAATGCGCTGCCCCAAAACAGCTCCAATGGCATAATCCGACGCATCACACATTATTTCAAATGGTGTGTTCCAATCTGGTGGTCGAATAATGGGTGCAGAAGTCAATTCAGCCTTGAGTTGCTCAAATGCCTTCTTACAGTCAGCATCAAAGTCAAAAGTGGCCTCCTTTGTAAGTAAATTACAAAGGGGCTTTGCAATTTTGCTAAAATCTTTGACGAATCGCTTGTAAAAGCCAGCATGTCCTAAAAAGGAGCGAATTTCTTTGACCGTCCTTGGTGGAGGAAGGTTGGCTATTAAATCCACTTTTGCCTTATCCACTTCTATCCCATTGGGTGATATTATGTGGCCTAATACTATCCCACTCCGTACCATAAAATGATACTTTTCCCAATTTAAGACCAGATTCTTCTCCTGACACCTTATAAGGACTAACTTCAAGTGGTGCAAGCACTCATCAAATGATGACCCAAATACTGTGAAGTCATCCATGAACACCTCAAGGAATCTTTCTACCATGTCTGAGAAAATGCTCAACATACACCTTTGAAATGTAGCTGAAGTGTTACAAAGCCCAAAAGGCATACATCTATAGGCGAAAGTTCCAAAAGGGCAGGTGAAGGTGGTCTTCTCCTGATCCTCTGGTGCTATAGGAATTTGGTTATAACCGGAATATCCATCCAGAAAACAATAATAGCTATGTCCGGCTAACCTTTCAAGCATTTGGTCAATGAATGGTAGAGGAAAATGATCTTTCCTCGTGACCGCGTTCAACTTTTGATAGTCAATACAAACTCTCCACTTAATGGTCATGCGGGTGGGGACTAGCTCATTATCCTCATTTTTGACTACTGTGATCCCAGATTTCTTAGGTACAACCTAAACGGGGCTTACCCAAGTACTATCAGAGATAGGATATATGACTCCAATGTCTAAGAGTTTTAGGACTTCATCTCTAACCACGTCCTTCATGTGGGGGTTCAGTCACCTTTGAGTCTCCCTAGAAGGTTTTGCAGTTTCTTCTAGATGTATCCTATGCATGCATAAGGCTGGACTTATCCCTTTTATGTCTGCTATTGTCCACCCTAGAGCAGTTTTATGTTCTTTAAGAACATCTAAAAGCTTACCCTCCTGTTCTTTATCTAAGTCTGATGCTATTATTACAGGTAAGGTTTCATCTGGACCTAAATATGAATATTTCAAGTTATCAGGCAAGGGTTTTTGGTCCAGAGGCGGTGCGTGCTCTATTGAGGGTATGGGGACAGATTTAGACGGTGAGAGTGGTTCCAAATAAGGACCCCACTTAGAGGTATCCATGAGTGGTGCAACATCTAAAAGATTGTTCACCTCCTCAATAGACTTGTCTATATTAAATTCTCCATTAAAGTGCATGAGACAAGCCTCTAGTGGGTCTGAGATGGACAATGGTGAATGACTCTCATTAATTAGACTCTCAATTAAGTTGACATCACAGGGATCATCGAGGTCTAAATGTTGCTGATCGGCATTAAAAATATTAAGCTTAACCTTCATGTTGCCGAATGAGAGTTTCATTACACTATTCCTACAGTTAATAATGGCGTTGGAAGTTGCCAAGAATGGACGCCCAAGGATGACTGGGATTTGACTACCAGGGTCTGATACAGGTTGGGTGTCTAGCACGATTAAATCAATAGGGTAATAAAACTTATCCACCTGTATCAAGACATCTTCAACCAAACCACGAGGTATTTTGATAGATCTATTAGCTAATTGCAGTGTGGTAGTGGTTGGTTTCAACTCACCGAGTTTTAGTTGCTCATAAACAGAGTATGGCAACAAATTAACACTAGCCCCTAAGTCAAGAAGTGCCCTGTCTATGACATGATCTCCAATGACACAAGTGATTGTAGGACATCCTGGGTCTCTAAACTTTGGTGGGGTCTTGTGTTGAATCAAAGAGCTCACTTGTTCGGTGAGGAAGGCTTTCTTTTGCGCACTAAGCTTTCGCTTCGTTGTGCAAAGCTCTTTTAAGAATTTGGCATAGGCTGGGATGTCTTTAATTGCATTGAGCAATGGTATATTGATTTGTACATGTTTAAATACTTCCATTAGCTCATTGAAGTTTGATCCCTTCCTAGCTTTATTCAATAATTGGGGAAAAGGGGCCTTAGGCACATATGGTGCCTCCACTATAGGTTCTACAGGGTTGTTCTGTGTTTTCTCTTTTTCTTGTATTTTTGTTGCCTCTTTTTCCTCTACATTTTCCGTAGCTTGCCCTTCTTTGTTATCAATTTGATGACCATTCCTAAGGGTGATTATGGACTTGGCATGCTCATGAGGGTTATGGTTTTGAGAACTTGACCCTATCTCGAATTGACCCTTAGGGTTAGGAATGGGTTGACTAGGAAACTGACCCTTGCCTCTATTATGTAATTCAGCACCCAATTGGCTTATTTGCGTCTCTAACTTAGCAATGGCTTGAGAGTTGACATTTGCTGACTGTTTACTTTCATTTTGCAATTGGTGTAAGGCTTTTCTAGTGTAATCATTATCTTTTGCACATTGATCCATCCTGGTGTGGATGTTTTCCTCTAAATATGGTTTCTTTTGTTGTAGAGGTTGTTGAAAGCCAGGTGGCAGATGGGGAACTTTAGTTCTAAGAGGAAAGTCTTGAACAGGGGGATTCCCAGATGGTCCCCCTTTTTGGTGATTCTTTGACCAAGATAAATTGGGATGCCTAGCCCATCCAGGGTTGTAGGTCTCAGAATATGAGTTGTCGCTAGGTTGGCGATATGCATTCAATGCATTCGCTTGGTCTACAAGATATTCAGGGAATGCTTTATTAGATGGACACTCAGAGGTTAAATGGGCTGGACTAGAACAAGTAGCGCATACCTCTTGTGGGGATTTTTGAGATAATGTAATAGCTATGAAAGATTGAAACATCATTTCAAGCTTGTCCATTCCTCCATCTAATTTTTGAGAGACAGAGTCGAGCTTATCAGATAGATCAGTATGTGCTCCTATCTCGTAGATCCCTCTTTTCTTAGTGGGTTGGTTAGTTCTTTCTCTCCTATTTGAATAATCCCATTGCTGAGAATTATCTGCTACAGTTTGAAAGAATTCCCAAGCCTCACTTTCATCTTTTAACATGAGGGTCCTTCCACTCGCTGCATCTATCATTTGTCTATTTTGAGGTGTTAACGCCTCATAGAAGTATTGAACTTGCTGCCATTTCTTAAATCCATGGTGAGGGCATTTCTGCAGCAGTTCAATCCACCGTTCCCAACATTCATAATATTGTTCATCATCCCTTTGTTGGAAATTTATAATTTCACGACGCAGGGCATTTGTTTTGTAAATGGGGAAGAACTTGTTCAAAAACTTTTTAGACAATTGGTCCCATGTATGTATAGAACCTACCTCCAAGGAATTAAGCCATGACTTGGCTTTGTCCTTAAGTGAGAATGGGAATAACCTTAACCTAATTGAATCATCCGAAACATTTCGGAACCTAAATGTGGCGCAAATATCAAGGAACTCCTTGATATGTAGGTACGGGTCTTCTCGGTCTCGACCATAAAAAGTGGGGAGTAACTGAATTACTCCCGGCTTTAACTCAAAGTGATCAGCATCACTTGGAGGTAATGCTATGCAGGAGGGGGTATTAAGTTGGAGCGGCGCATAAAAATCTCTAATAGTCTTGCGCTCAATCTCTATTGGTGGTTCAGCCATAGAGATAGGAACTAGGTTTCTTTCCCCTTGGTTTTGGATGCGTTGAATCTCTGGGTTTAACGGTAGTAGCTCAGGGTTCTGAGATCAACGCCCTTGCATGAACTATTCCTAATCTAAAATGTCCTACTTCTAAATGCTAACTCTAACTCTATGTGATGCAAGCAAAAAGGCACAATCAAACACCTTAGGCTAATAAGCAATATATTGATTTTCTTGAATATGTGTGGGGACAATGCTTTTAATTAGCCTAATCTATTGCTCCTCCTCTCCTTCAGACTTGATTATTGCTGACCAGTTGGGTTCTTCGCAAGGTGGTTAATACAACCCTCGTGTAAGGAGGCGTTTAGACCTCACAAACGTCAACAGGAGGTGAGGGAAGAGCGAGGCTCTATTAGACAACCCTCAATAACCACAGTGCTCCAAAGCTACTAGAGTGACAATAAATCGAGTCTTAGTAAGAGAGTCCTACGAGCATGTGACAGCCCTATAGGTCTCTTCTGATTGATTTTAATTTGAATTGAAGGCTAGGGTAGCGCACTTAAGGTGATTATCCTAGGTGGGCCAAAGAGTGGTGATGAAATCCACCCTTGATCTTATGGGGGTAGGGTGCCCTTACTAATTAATTCCACACTCCATGGCAATTCGATCAGCAACTATATCACCTTAAAGCATTAATCGTGTCCTAAGATGCAAATAAAAGCAATAAACTAATGCAACCTAAAAATGCACAATTTATAAGAGGATGTTGTCTATATGATTTATACTACCAATAATGCAAATTTACTCTAAATGCGAACCCTAATCTAGGAATTTAAATGAGTGAGGAGACTCACAGTGGGGTTTCTGATGAAGATCAAGTGTGGGCTACCTTATCCCACACTTGCCCTGTATTATACAACCCTTTAAAATGAAAATAGAAAATGCAGTTTACAAGGGTCCTCACTATAAGCTTCATTCAAAAGAAAAAAATATCCTAATCTAGGAAAGCAAGGAAAATTTCATGTTGATGAAGATTTACTTGCCAATTTCCTCTCCTTTCCTGTTTTCCTGAAAAAGAAAAATAGAAATAAGTACCAGTTTCAGGAAATTAGGTGGTCATGCACTAAAAAAAAATTGAAAAATGCACCTAAAATGCAATTCCTAATATTTTTTATTTTTCTGAATTTTTCTTAATTTTTTTCAATTTTTTTTTAAAATTTCTTGATTTTTTAATTAAACTTTATAAAAACCCCTTTGCAAGTCCCCGGCAACGGCGCCAAAAACTTGTTGATGTTTTCCGCAAGTGCACGGGCTATTGTAGTATAGCTATGCAAATACGGGTCGAACCCACAGGGACTCGCTTTAATTGGAGTTTTTAATAAAATTTAATTACTTGAAATTTGATTAGAAGAACAAAACTAGCATAATCATTCAGATTTATTCAATTGATGCACTTTAGATAACTTTCAATTTCAGAGAACAATATAAAAGTAATCAAAACGTCCTTGAATCACACTGTCCTTGGATGGCATTGGTCCTGAATAACAATGTCAAAAGATGGATAAAATAAAGCTTAAATAGAACAAGGACACAGATGTAAATAAAATGGGGATACAGATGTCATTAAACAAGGGACGCAGATGTCATTACTGGAATTGAACAGAATTGTCATTTCATTTAAAGATGAAGGGCAAAATCGTCATTCTGTTCAAACTCTGGTTTTTAACAAAAAACCAAGAAAACCCAACGAAGGAGAATGGCCTGTGGAGAAGATGGATTCGGAGGAGAAAGGCGGAAAAATGGCAGCAACGCGGGAGGAAAAAAATGGGGAAAAACCCAATCTGGGTTTTCTCTCCCTGGCCCGTTCGGAGTGGGTATGTGCCCAGGTGCGGTGGATCGTGGTGACTCCTGGTCGACAGGGGCGATCTGGGTTTGGCCAGTGGAGCAGTGAAGAGATCGGCGATCTGTTGGATAGGTGGAAGAGGAAGCAGAGCCGCACAGCGAGGAGAGTGGGCAACTGGCTATGAAGGGTAGCCTGCTGGTGATGAAAGAGAAAAAGGAGCAGACCGGTGTTGGGTTGAGGCTTGGGCCGGTGATGATGCAGGGGCAGCCTGACTGAGGTGCAGACCTGGCTTGGTATTGGACTGGGTAGATGGAAGAGCTCCGGGCCGGTGGAGAGATGAGCACAAGAGAGAGATGGAGACGGGAAGCAGAGGATGCAGGGAAACCGGTGATGGGGAGAGGGGCTAGCCGTCTGGTGCGTTGAGAAGATCTGGGAAATAAAGGTAGCCAGTCTGGGTAGTAGAGAGGGAAATGATCTGGGTGTGTGACCAGGGAAAGAGGTGCGGCCAGGGACAAACTCGTCTGGTGCGTGCGGTGATGAAGGATCTCCTAGTCAGAACAAGTAGGGAAGATGAGACTGGTGCGATGGAGGGTAGGGTGATTGTGAAGCGAAAGGGAAGATGGTGCTTGTGCGTTGAATGGAGATTTAGGCAGATGCGGTGATCTCTGAAGTGGTTGATGCATGGTGGGTTGCTTCGGTATAGAGACTGACGGAGAGATGAGCAAGTGCCATTTAGGTTCTGGTGATGGTAGGGTGGAGACGACGCTTGGGCCGGTGTGGTTAAAAAAAGAAAAGAGATGCGAGGTGGACTAGGCATGAGCGGTGGAGATTTGCGGGGTCTGGAACAAAGAGATTGATGGGGGTTGACATTGGGGCAGTAGACAATCAGGTGTGGTGAGAAAGAGACGATAGAGACAGAATCAACATAAATAGATGATGAATCCAAGGCCTAGGGAAACAGAAGGAATTGATGAATAAAGTGCAAAGCAAGCAAAGGAAGACAACCCAAAAAAACTCCTTCTCTCCCTCATACGGCTTCCTCTTAATAGCCTTGCCCGTCCTTGTTTTTCTCCATTTCCTTCCTTATTTCTATCCTTGAAGAGTAAGAATTCTATGGGGAAACTTTCTCCTTTTTCAATTAGAACTCCATCCCTTTTTGGAATCCTCTTCAAACTAGAACTCTTCCACTTAGGACTCCTTGTTGATTAGGACTCTTGCCTTTTTGATCTGCACCATTGAGATTAAATTTGAGCCATCCAATTTCTTTTAGTTGATCTGCAAAATAAAATGCTAAATTAGAATAATCAAACCGTTCATTAATCCTTTAATAAGCTCGAATGATCATCTAACCGTTGATTAAGGTCTAGATGGTTAATCAAGCTAACATTTGAAATTTGGACGATTAGATAATCTAATTGAATGCTAAACTAGGGGTCTTTTAGCCAAAATTAAGCAATTAACAATTTTCCTCTCAATTATGTTTTTGAGGGAACTTTGTTTCTATTTTCTACACCTTTAGTAACAGTGCTCTTGCCACATGTTTTAGTTTATTCCTGTTCTGTAATTGAAGAAATGGTATCTTTATAAAGTAGCCATAAACAACCAAGCCTTTTCTTGATATATGCTTGAATGAATTGAGAAGCATCTAGAAGATCTCCTCCTAATCCAAGATCCACATGGAATTTGGGATGTGCTTTGTAAAGTTAAGGGACGTAATCTGTCAACTATAATTAAGGAAATCAAATCTCCTTAATTATAGATGGTCATCAATTATTGTTACCTAGCATAGCTGCTGTAGGAGATTTACCAAGTAGATTCAAATTCAAATCTGAATGTAGCGTGTATATAATACCTTATAACCAAGAATAGCAATGCAATACAATCATATCTTGCAATTCAACTTGGTATCAGAGCTTGGCAATCTTGCGCCTACCTCTGTCCACACCAGAACCCTAATCACAACCCTTACACTGGTCTAATTCTTAACAAAGATCAAACACAACCCCTCAAATGGCCGACAACAAGACCACATCAGAAATTCCTACACAAACCACAGCTAACAATGGTGAATCCACCAATCTGCCAATGGTTTTAAAAAAACTCAGCCCTCACAGCTACATCAGTTCGGCCCAATCAATGAAACACACATTTAGAGGGAGAGGAAATTTTGGATATCTAGATGGGTCGAAGAGACAGCCAGAGGGAGGTGTTGCCGCCACCAAATGGGAGGAGGAAAATGCACTGGTGACTGCTTGGTTGATCCAGACAATGCAACCTAGCATTAGGAAGAGTTATCTTTCCATTGAGAATGCAAATGAGGTTTGGGAGGCAGTAAAGGAAGCCTAGTCAAAAATAGGCAATGATAGGGCAGATGTATGGGGCTGAGAACTGCATTGGAGACACCAGACAAGGTGACTCAGATGTCAACTCTTACTATATCACTCTCAGGGGACTTTGATTAGAGTTAGACTACTATCAGAGTATGAAGCTTGGTGCTATACAAATCCCACCCCAAATTACTTTGATGCTGGAAAAGGGGAGGACATTTAAGTTTCTTGTAGGACTTAGACCAAAACTTGATGCTGCGTGTTCATTGGCTATCAACAAGAGACCCTTTCCTAGTCTTGGTGAAGCCTTCTCCATGGTTAGGAGTTAAGAGAGTAGAAAGAAGGCCATGACTAGAAAAGAACAGGCTGAAACTGCTATAGTTGTTAAAACAGATGGAAGGAGACATACTAAAGGCAGAGGTAAAGATCGCAAAGCTGATTTGTGGTGCACACGCTGCAGGAAGCCTTGCCATGACATTAGCACGTACTAGATTTTTGCAAAGCTACAAGCACAAGAAAAGGCAGCAAAGGCTGCTACAAATGTTACCGAAGTTGCTGCAGAAGGAAGTGATCTCGGCTTCACTTCCAAACAGCTAGCTGAAATAAAAAAAAATCATAAAGGAAGCAAATCCAGAAGCTGGTTCATGAAAACTCTAGTAAAACTCTCTCTGCTCTAACTACTATTATCAATCTTAAGGCTTGGCTACTAGACTTAGGTGCCTCTGAGCATATGACAGGGAACTCTAAGTTATTCCATACCTATAAATTGTGTTCTGACCTTTAAAAGGTAGAGATGGCTGACAGTAGTCACTCAGCAGTGGCTGGAAAAGGATCTATAAGTATTAAACCAAGCCTATAGATAACTTTTGCACTGCATGTACCGAAATTAGCAGTTAATCTAATCTCTGTTCATAAGTTAGCTAAGAGAACTAACAAGCTGGTATGTCTTTTTGCTGATGATTGTTTCTTGCAGGACCCAATCACAATGAAGAGCAATGGTCTTGCTAGAGAATCATGTGGCATCTATCTCCTAGAACCCGACATACAGTAGCCTCGAAATCCACTTGGACTACATAGTACTCTGATAGACCCAAAAGAGCAGTTCTGGTTGTGGCATAGGAGATTAGGTCATCCTTCTTTTCAAACCTTATGTCGTATGTTTCCTGATCTTACTAGAAAAGTTAGGGCAAGTAAATAGTTGTGAACCTTGTGAAATGGCTAACTATCAATGTGTTAGCTATTATTCTAGTGATAATAAAACTGTAATTCCTTTCTCTGTGGTGCATTCTAATGTGTGGGGACCATGCTGTGTATCTAGTAGATCAGGTCACAAATACTTCGTTTCTTTCATTGATGAGTGCACAAGACACACATGGCTCTACCTTCTAAAAGACAAATCTAAGGTCTCAAATGGCCAATTAGCTTTGTAAGCACGATTGAAACACTCTTCAATTCAAAAGTCAGAATTTTACGAAGTGATCAAGAGGTTCAGCATACCAGATTTGAAATGGAATTTTTTTTTACTACAAAATGTATAGTCCATTGAATATCTTGTGCTTATATGCCCTCTCAAAATGGCTTAGCTGAAAGGAAAAATAGGCTTTCTTTTAGAGGTCACCCGCAACTTACTCTTTTCTCAAAATGTACCACCTTATCTATGGGGAAATGCAATCCTAACAGCTGCTCATTTAATCAGTCTGCTCCTTAGTCGTGTGTGACAATTTGACTCTCCTCATGCTAAATTAAGTTAGATCTTTCCTTCAGTCAATTTCTCAGTCAACCTTCCTCTAAAAACTTTCGGGTGTCTATTTTGTATACAATCCCTCAGTGGATAGGAGTAAGGTTGCTCCCCAAGCCATCAAATGTGTTTTCTTGGGGTACTCCCTAGTGCATAAAGGCTACAAGTGTTACTCCCCTCACCTCAAAAAACTATTTCTCTCTAGGGATGTTATTTTCCATGAATTTTCACCCTTCTATCCCACATCTGGTCTTAAGGGGAAGAATTTGGGGGATTCCGACCAATTGTTCCTGTTACCACAGCCAGAGGACACTACACCACTGCCAAAAATTTTATAAAATCTACCCGCAGACCCTACAAACTATCCAGATAGCCACCCCCCACTCTTAGCCAGCCTATTGACCTGCCTATATAGAACTTGAACCCTATAGAACCATACTTCTCAATCTTAGGGGGAGTACTTGCAAAAAAACAACCATATATACCTATAGCTCGACCAAACCAGCATCCCATACAATATGTATACCTAAGAAAAAAGGATCTACAGAACAGAACACTGCCTTAGACATTACAGAACCTATAGAGGTCACTACTCCAAGAAATGATCACTCCAATTCAAATTCTGATCTGGGTCCTACAAGTATGTAGTCTAAATTGAACTATATACAGACTTGGACTTTCCTATAGCTATCAGGAAAGGAGTAAGAAATTGCACACAGTGCCCAATGTCTCATTATGTCTCATACCATAAGCTATCTCCAACACCTAAGCCTTTGCTACTCAGCTAACAGAAGTTACCTTACTAAGGGATATCCATGAGTCTCTCAGGCAGAAAAAAATGGATCCAAGCTGTTCGAGAAGAGTTGGATGCAAGCTGTTCGAGAAGAGTTGGATGCACTGAATCGAAATCAGACATGGGTGCTCACAAATTTGCTGAAGGGAAAAAGAGCTGTAGGCTGTAAATGGTATTCTCAATCAAGTAGAAGGCTGATGGAACTTTAAAAAGATATAAGGCAAGGACAGTTGCAAAGGATTTGCTCAAACTCAAGGAATAGACTACTTTGAGACATTTGAACCAGTTGCCATCACTATCTGAATTCTGCTATCTCTTGTGGTGAATAAGGATTGGGAACTCTATCAATACGGTGTGAAGAATGCTTTCCTACATTGAGAGCCAGAAGAAGAGGTTTATATGGAAGTACCAAATGGTTTGAGGAATGAGAAAAACAACAACAAAGTGTGTCAAGTAAAGAAAGCTTTATATGGCTTAAAGCAGTCACCCAGGGCATGGTTTGGAAGGTTTGCTAGATTCATGTTGAATAGTGGTTATCACCAAAGTCAGGGAGACCATACTTTCTTAATCAAATGCAACAAAATTGGGAAAAATGTTGTACTAATTGTGTATATGGATGATATCATAGTCACAGGAAATGATATAGATGGCATGATCACTATAAAGAAAAGAATGTCACGCAAATTCCAAATCAAGGACCTAGGATCCTTGAAATACTTCTTCAGAATTAAGGTAGCTCGGCCCAAACAAGGAATCTTCATTTCCCAAAGGAAGTATGTAATTGATTTGTTTAAGAAAACGAGCCTCACATGGGGAAAACCAATAAGTACTCCAATTGAGGCCAACAAAATGCTTGAGTTAAATCGAGGTGAGGAAGTGGTAGATAAAGGATGATACCAAATATTAGGGGGAAAACTGATATATCTATAACATGCAAGGCCCGATATAGCATTTGCAGTAAGGCTAGCGAGTCAATTCATGCAAAACCCTGGGAAAGAATCATATGGAGGCCGTGTACAAAATATTAAAATACATCAAATCATGTCCTGGCAAAGGTATTTTATATTCTAAGTAAGAGAATATGGAAGTAAAAGCCTGTACAGACTTAGATTGGGCTAGATCTATCATTGATAGGTCCACCACAAGTTATTGTGCACTCCTTTAGGGCAAACCCGATCTTTTGGAAAAATAAGAATAGAAGGTTGTGTCTCACTTCAGTGTAGGAGCAGAATTTAGTGCAATGGTAGCAAGGGTGTGGTGGATGAAAATTATAAAGATTCCAATTGAAGGGCCTATGAAGTTATATTGTGACAACAAGGCAGCTATATCCATAGTGCATAATCCAATACAACATGATAGAACCAAACGCATAGAGATCGACAGGCACTTTGTTAAGGAGAAGATAAAGTTAGGGGACATTTGCAAACCATATGTTCCTATGAACAAGCAACTTGCTGGTATATTGACAAAGGAGATAGGTAGGAAGTCCTATGGGATGATTGTAGACAAGTTGGAATGATAAAGATAGAATGTGGGATGTACTTCCTAGAGTCAAGGGATGTAATCTGTCACCTATAATTAAGGAAATAAATCTCCTTAATTATAGGTGGTCAACAATTATTTTTGCCAAGGATTGTTTCCATAGGAGATTTACCTTATTTAGCTTCAAATTCAAATATGAATGTAGCACGTATAAATTAAGCACCTTGTAACTGAGAATAGCAATGCAATATGATCATATCTTGCAATTCAATTGTATGAAATAATGGAGACATTCGCATTATTAAATTATCTATTATTTGCTTTCTGTTTTGCACCTCTAAGGCCCCCCATAATGAAGAACTATTTACAAGTAAGCTTTCATTTTTGACATAATAGGTTTCTTCAAGGGCCTGATACAGATCAAGCAACCGTGTCAAGAATAAGGGATGCTATCAGAGAACAAAGGGAAATAACTGTTCAGTTGATCAACTACACAAAGAGTGGTAAGTTGCTAGGGTTCCTATACTGTAGTGAATACTGCCATGACATAGTTATAACTTAAATTTCCATTTTGGTGTTACAGACCTTTTCCAGATAGTATTTCTGTTGTGTAGTAGACAATAATTGATTAAAGGTTTCTCCTGGGCATTACTAACACCTCACTGAAATATGTTATGATGAATCTCCTAGATGATTCAAATTGCCTAATTGATTGGATAGCTTCAATTTTCTTAGTTCATTAAATCTGGGAAATGCAGGGAAGAAGTTTTGGAATTTATTTCACTTGCAACCTATGCGTGACCAAAAGGTCTGAAATTTCTTGCTTTTGAATTAGTGTCTTATTCTATTGTTATTCTTTCATATGAATTATCAACATTTCTTTGGACTGTTCTGATTGACCCAAATTTTCTTTAGGGTGAACTTCAATACTTCATTGGTGTACAACTAGATGGAAGTGATTATCTGGAACCCCTCAGAAACCGCCTTTCAGAGAATACAGAGCTCCAAAGTGCTAAATTGGTATATTTCTGCTCCTTTTGTTTCTCCTTTTGTGCCCCTTCATTCTGTTTTTCTACTTATAGATGTTATACTAGAGAATTGCAGTACTATGTTGATGCAAATTTGATTGCTGTTTTTAATTATCTTGTTGTTCTCATCATGCTAATGCTATATGTACCACTTCTTCATTTACTTTGTACAGGTTAAAGCAACTGCAGAAAATGTTGATGAAGCTGTTAGAGAACTTCCTGATGCCAACTTGGTAAGGTACACCTTTTGCACTGCAATGTGTTTGTACAGGTATAGCTGATAACATTGTTCAGGAACTTTATAGTTCCCATAATGACATTCTTCCTAGGATTACATTTAAATCTTCATCAAAATGTTATTGGCCATAGAAACTGTACTCATCTACTTTATGTCACGAGTTTCAAAGCCATCCTGTGAACATGAGTTAGAAAAATTGGATCAGAAGCATGATTTCAACCTTCTCTAGTTGTAGCTCCTCCATTAGAATATGGCTATCCGTAATAGTACAACTTTGGGAAATGCAGTTATGGCATATAAATGATATACAATAAGTATTACTATGGATTATGGTCAAGAATCATAATTCATGCATTGTATTATTCAATAAGATCTAAAATATACTTCAATGTTCAAAAATATAATTTAAAATTTCCGTGTGCAAAAAATGATAGATGCTACATAAATTTGAGGATAACAAAAAATTGCGATGATTAACAAGTATCTGCTGCATGCTTTGTTTTTCTTCCCCTGTTTCTATTATCCATTGATGCACTAAAACTGATCAAGTAGATCTGCTATGCTTTTCCATATATTTGTGTGGATGCAACATGAACCACTCTCTTCAAAATTCTGAAAATTGACAGCCTCTTCCCTCTGCTCTGCTGTGTATTCCCGACTCCAACTCTCACTGCGACCTGCCTGTGTACTGACTTGGTTTATGCAAAAGTTTGCATTGTGATGTACACATTTCTAGGTACTTATATTTTGCTCACATATGAAAGGTAGTAGAATCATCATGCAAGAAAACAACTACAACTAACTATCTTATCTCCAAATGTTGCTTCTGCTACTTGTGATAAGACTCATCAGAGTAATAATTCCAATTGGAGCTCTCTATCTTCTCATCCATATGACTAAACATTAATTTTTACTCATCATATATCAATTCATAATGCAAATTATAAATAGACATAGGTAAATATAAAATGCATGTTTGTATTGTAGAAAGTGAACACAAAAATATGGAAGGAACATATAGAATGAATACCAATAGCATGGAGAGAGGTGAAAGAGTCTTACTTATGCAGACGCATGCACATACACACATGGAGGCATGCATTCCTATGCATATGTGTTTGGAACATGTCTTTGTGCATTTAAAGAACAGTAATAATTTATTGTTAAAAGTATTTATGATATCTGTCAACTCCCTCAGCATTAACTTGTGGATTTATGCTGATTATGAAGCTCATGTGAAGAAGGCCATATGTTGAAATTCATCTTTAATTGGTGGCAACTTTTCTTTGGGTTATTACAGAATTCTCTCTCAACAAGCAAATGGTGGTTTTTGAATGCCGGCTCCCAAATGTTATGCACATAGAAGAGTAGCTTTTTTCAGTCTAATTTAGTAACAAACAAGATGAGAAGTTAGATCATTTGATCATTTTTCCATGAATGAGACTTATGACATGTCAAATGATTTTTTGGGTGCAGTCTTCAGTTACTTTTTCTGTTATCTTCAATAAAAAGGGCAGCCCCGGCCCCAGTGCACAAAGCTCCCGCCTATGCGGAGTCCGGGGAAGGGGGGGACCACAATGGCCTAAAGTACACAGCCTTACCTTGTTTTTTTGCAAGAGGCTGTTTCCATGCCTTGAACCCGTGACCTCAAGGTCACATGACGACAAGTTTTACCGTTGTGCGAAGTCTCCCCTTCTGTTATCTTCAATGTTCTTGATAAATAATCGATGCAAGTTTATTGGATCTGCATGTTCTGCATGAAATATTTTCAGTTTGCACAAACACTGACATTAGTTTCATATCTTTTGCAGAGTCCAGAAGATCTTTGGGCTATTCATTCACAGCCTGTCTTTCCAAAGCCCCACAAAAGGAACTGTTCTTCTTGGAGAGCAATTCAAAAGGTACACTTTCATGGGCCAGCATTCAACACTTCTTTTATCTTCTAAGAAGCATGTCTGATATCTCGAGAATGTGGTTCACAAGTATGTCTGTTTCACGTTTTTTACCATGATTTATACGCTGTAAGATGACATCTAACATGGTTTCCTTAAATATCATACAATTTCAACTGCTGTCAACTACAGTAGTTATGTGTGTCCTGAAATACTTAAGCAAGCTGAGACAGGAGAATTCTTCACTTAGTATAACACATTGAGGGATAACAAATGATGAAGTGGGCCAATACAAGGTTCTGCCTTCTGTTTTTAAAACCATTGGAAACAACCTGCGAATTCTCATCATGGGTGGCTTGTCCAGATGAGGTCCTGGTGGTTTTTGGAATTTCTGTCTTGGTCTTGCCATCCCATGGCTTGTCTTTCTCCTTGTTCTCGTTTGGTTTCTTTTAGGGGAAGTTGATATATAAAGAAAAAAGAACGAAACAGGAGCAAACTAGCTGAAGGATCATTCTTTTTAATCATTTCACAGTGTCATTTTAGAGTGTCAGAATTGTGGTTGTTACCAAGGAAAAAGAATTAATCCATCCTGAACTTTAATAAGTCCTTTGTAAGTAATTTTCCTCTTGGACCATGCTTCTGAATCTTTTTTTCCATAAGTTTCTCGTCCACAGAGAAGAACTTCAATTTTAAATAGTTGAATGGGAATTTAGTAGGTAAGTAGTCTGTTCTTGCTCCCAATCTCATGGTAGCTTGTCTAGGCATGCATGTATCATAGTTATGAGCGAAGATGACTCTTTAGATTATCTGAATAAATTAATCCTTGAACAGTTTATCTTTTGTTTGCATTTCTTATGGCTTCCAGTTAACTTGGCTATTATGCACATGATTATATCATAATAGAAAAGAGATGTTTCTGCATACATCGAAGTAGACCCAACTATATTCTGGCTGATTCACTGTGTTATATGATTTTGTTTTCAATCATCTCTGAAGCAAGTGTCCTGCAGTCTGGTGTGCTCCTGTGCATGACATTGTCAGAAGTTATGAATTTCAAATCTTCTACTAGGTTTAGTGGTTTACATTATAGAATGGTCTTCTTCTAGTTTTACTACTTCTCAAAACTCTAAACTTACCTTATGAGTGCAACTGATATGATAGAAATCATAGAATGCATCTTGGTCAAACGTAGCAGCAATCAATGTGGATTTCATGTTATTGGGGATGTCCAAGAACGAAGTGAGCTTTTAACAGTTTAGACAATGACAGGGTTGTGCAGGAAATTGTTATTTATAGCGATTTTATTCTTCTTGATGGCCCTGCCTTTTACTTTAGTTGCAGCATTTATAAATTAATTCTGGTTCCCTAAGAAAGAGCCAAAGAGTGTATTCTTTTCTGCTCAAATGTTCTGAGATATGAATTAAGTACCTGTTTTAGCTGTAATAGATGTACTTGCTTGATATTTTGCACTATTTATCACTTCTTACGTGAAACTTTCGTGAGAGTAATAACTTATTGTACTGGTTTAGTTTTGTACTTTGGAAGCTTGTTCTTGATGCATATACATCTTTTTACTTTTTTGTCATGCTTCTCTTTTCCAATTTTTTAGATAACCAAAAGTGGTGAGCAAATTGGTTTGAAGCATTTCAAGCCCATAAGACCTTTGGGGTGTGGGGATACTGGCAGGTATTGCTAGTTATATGCAACGTGGACATTGCTAGAATTATCTTACTTTTAGAATATAACTGAGTCTTCTGGGAGACATCTATGAAAAAGTATGGAGTTGAATGCACTGCTTACAGTTTGACTAGTTATGGTGTCATATTCTGCAGTGTTCATTTGGTGGAGCTACAAGGCACAGGTGAACTTTATGCTTTGAAGGCAATGGAGAAATCAGTTATGTTAAAACGTAACAAGGTTTGAAAATTAACAAATGCATGGTTATTAGCCAGTCCCTACCTTGTTTCAATAGTACACATATTCCTTTTGTTTCCATATTCAGCTTCATTTGACCTGTGTGATTTTTCCATGGACAAGCAGTTTGGGTTTGCCTGTATTTTTCTAGACACATTGTGGCATGTACATGTAGTTTCAATTGAATGCTGAGAAGTGAAATAGGAAGAAGAAGACAGTAAAGAAACAAGAAAGAGGAGAAGAGAGAAATCATGAAATAAGAGAAAATGGAAAGTCTACATGCATGCAGCATGCTCACTTCTATATTAACTATTCACTTCAAAAGTACATAATAGAGACTACAAGTGCGTCTTTTGAGGTTCAGTACAACAAATGAGTGTTTAGACACTACCTCAGCCTGGGCATATCAGGATATCTTGCTTATTTAGCTTGCATAGAGTATCTTGCAATTGACGAACACTGCTGGCATGTCAGGAGCTCATCTCATGATTAATTACATGTTGTTTAGAGAATAGAAAAAGAGAGAGAGAGAGAGATCCATTTAAGCCTATATGATTCTACGAAGTAAAATGACATAGGAATTGTCTAGTGCAAAAATAATTAAACATATATGAGGTCTTCATGTCTTACATAAGTATATTACAATAAGAATTCGCCATTCAGGAAAAAATTACAATGAAGACCTTTGAATTTTATTTATAATTTAACAACGACCTGACTGTCTCCCTTGCTGTCCACTATTTCTACAATTATATCTTTTTCATCCATGAAACTTACTGAAAAGGAATGGTAGTTT
Source organism: Warburgia ugandensis (assembly GCA_035236585.1). Taxonomy (NCBI): domain Eukaryota; kingdom Viridiplantae; phylum Streptophyta; class Magnoliopsida; order Canellales; family Canellaceae; genus Warburgia; species Warburgia ugandensis. The sequence goes on along the minus strand of CP141132.1, from coordinate 80,066,605 downwards.
CAGAGATAGTTAATTACTCAGATAATCTTTGAATTGACTATGCAAGAAGAGAACCATGAATGAATTATATGGCAAAGTGAGAGCCACTAAATGTAGCTTCATTGTTCCAACAGAAAGATCAAGGATACCTCCATGTACCAACAAAATCCAAGTAGTAGGTGGAATTTTGATTGGCTAAAAGAGGATGGATTTTTGCATACAGGATTTCCAAAGATGTAATCGCTACTTTGCAAACAAAATCAATTAGTATCTGAAATCTGCCAATAGCACCATTATCACAAACTAGTATGCAGACAAAATCACATAGATGTTTCTTTAGTTTGATCTGTAAATAATCTTCTGAGGACACCATTATAAGCACAGGATCTTTAGTTGTCAGTTTGTATAAATTGCAAAAAGGGAACCACTTTTGAGATCTTCATAACATGTGCTGGAAGTCTGTGTAGATTATGTGGCTGTGTACTTGTAATTTCTTATGACTGTGAGGGTTGCTTTTACGGATTATATGCAGGTTCATCGAGCATGCATAGAAAGGGAGATCATTTCAGTACTGGATCATCCTTTTCTTCCAACATTGTACACTTCTTTTGAGGTCAGCCTTCTCTTTAAATTTACCTCTTTTTGTTAGCATGTTGTGAAAACATGTGCCTATGAGACGATTTTAATTTTCTGTTACCTTATGCCTGCCAAAGGTCTTACATTCTAAAGCAAGGAATTAGCTAGAAACCCACAAAATTGTTATGCACAAACAGATAGAAAAGGATAATAAGAAAGATTTAGGGTTTGCAAATTTAAGGATCAGATAGTGTGTAGTTGGTGGAGAGAGTGGGTAGACCACCAGATCACTGATTATAGAGATTAGAGTTTTCACATTTAAGGCTGAGGTCATGTGGTGGATTGGAGTGAGTAGACCACAGGTCTTCTGATTATATTTTCTAACTGGAATGATTTTCCTTCTCCCTATCCAAGGATTTTCATGCTGATTAGTTGATATATAATTAATACAATGACTTAGCTATCTCCAAAGTTCTATAGCTAATAGAATATAATGGCAGTATAACAAGTTTGTTTCCATTAATTAAAGCTGAGTGGCAGAATTTGCATATGATAGAAATATTTCCATCATTATCAACTAGTGACCCTGTGAGTCTCTATTAGAAACACAGTTGGCCTGTGTAACCTATCCTGGGCAAGTTTCTCTCACTTATGTCAAACCTGATATTTGGACCAAATTATCTGTACTATATTATACGAACCATCAACGGATTTACCAATCTGGGTGTTTGCTATATACATTTATATATGCGTGCTTGCATGTGTGTATAAAATCATATATTCTTTCTATATACTCTAAAAAGTTACGTTCAAGACAGGATACACGGAAGGGTATTTTGAGAGCAGGCGAAAGGGTATTTGGGAAATAAAAAAAGTTCATAGTAAAGGTTGATTTTTACTGGTGGAATTTTACTGCCACCGAGTGAAAATTCTATATGTAATATTGAAACTTATAAAAAAATTTACAGGCAGAAATTTACCATCTCTCAAAGTGAAAATTTGTTTATATTGTTCACGTGCATAAATACAAGGTCACGACTAGTACGATATGATTTGGGTCATACCCATGAGATGTTCGACCAAAGCTCTCTTTATCTGGAACAGAAATAATCTTCTATTCAATGCTGAAATCCCCAGATGTCAAGTACCTGTCCTAGAATCAAAGAATATCGATAAGGTTTAATATCTTTCATGATTCATGAGTGATAAGCTTGAATTTTTAGCATGGTACCTTCACTAATCACCTAAGCACCTATTATTGTGTCAGGCAGATAAGTTAACAATTCTACAATAACCAAAATGATATGCTGCCTTCACTAGTAAACCAATTGCAATTATCTTCTTATCTTTATTCAAGTCAGAAGAATAGCCTGCTCAAGCTATATCTTGAAAACATCTATCATTCGATACTCTTGGTTGGTGCTACTATACCTGTAGGAGATCATGTAATTCTTTACTCATGGGTGTTGGTATCTTTTCCTTCCCAGACCACCACACATGTTTGTTTGATAACGGACTTCTGCCCTGGTGGGGAGCTATTCGCATTGCTTGACAAGCAACCTATGAAATTTTTTAAGGAGGAAGCTGCAAGGTATCTTTAGAGATATTATTTAACCTTTCTTTAATTCTAAAATGCTATTAAAAGATTTGTTCTTTTGCTTAGTTAAGTTGCCTAAGTGCTCTCTCTTGCAATCGCTAGATTGTGGTTTCAAATCCACTCTCGGAATCAGAAAAAATTAAAAAAGAAAAAACGACCAAAATCTATTTTCCGTTACTTATATTAGAAGTTTATGCAAATGCCAACACTTCTAGCTATGATCCACAATTAAGCCCAATATCATGGCTGTCAAATCAGTAGCCTAGCTAATGAAATGGTTTTTATATACTGCAACCTAAATTTTCATTTATTTTTTCACCTTTGGTCTTTCGGGGTTGAGTTTGTTACTTTGTAATATCTACTCTATGGAAATTTTGATATTCTGTTCTGATGTCAACGCCTTAGGAGATATTTCTTGAAGTTTCTGACCTGGTCAATTGTACTAAGTCCAATGACCCAATCTCATTGCGATTTACTTTCTCCAGGTTCTATGCCGCGGAAGTTGTAATTGGCTTGGAATATCTTCATTGCTTAGGTATCAGTGCCAACTTGGACTATGACTTAGTTTTGATGAAGAGCTTTTTATCTTCTTTTCACTCTTTCTTGTCATCTCATGCTTATTTTTGGATGCAAATGTGATCTTGCTGTTTGGCAAAGGTTAAAATAAACCAAGCATGGCCGTCCGCACTTGAAGGTTTTTCATGTCTTTATACTATTGGTTGAAGTCTTTGAAGTTTTTATTTTCCAATATCTATCATAATTGATATATAAAAACATACTGGTGTGAATCCTCTCAAATAATGCCTGTTTCTGAATCCCATGGAAATTGCATTTATCTTTTGGAGTTGGAGATTTAAAATGTCACTCATAATTATCATTTGCTAGCATACAGGCTAGAACACCATATGAAAAGGATTTTTACTTCTACAGCGAATGATACATTTCCAAATCATTCATCTTTTGTCTAATTCTACACCAATTTAGATGAGACAAATTGTTTACTTTTTGTTCTAGTATCTAATTATTTCCAGTGGCTGTTTAGTTGTAAGCAACAAAAGAGGAGCAAGATGTACAGAAGATAGAGAATGAGAAAAGAATGTGGTTGGCTTCTTGTTATTATGAAATAAGTCTGAACCTATTTTTTTATATATGATAATACTTGTGTGAGACCCAATTCCTTCAGGAAGGATGGAAAAGGGGAATGAAAGTTGTTTAACTTCTTGCGTGATTTAATAGGGTGAGACCTACTTCATAAATGGTACAACTTAATGTGCCAAGGAGAATGATCTTGGTGGCTTGTAAGTTTAAAAGTAAACAGTAAATAAATGAAAGCAGCCTCTTTTATTTCTATATAGTTTACTGCTTGCATTCATTTGCTTTTAAGTTTATCATCTTCAGCAAACTCGATATATTCGTTCAAATTCTGTATATTCTGCACCATGCCGTCCTAACGCCTGTTATTGTCTTAGTAGCTTCACTGGTATAATCGGGAGATAGCGACAGTGTTATAATCTCTAGACCCATCAACTTTTTCTTCCTCCATTAGATGCTGAAAAAGATAGCTCTAGCAAACTTTAACTGGTTAGATGATAACTTGATTCTATGATTAACTTGATCCATCAAACTTTAATTTCATACTGGAGTGTGATTATTTAATTCACTCTTTATCTTTCTCCTGTTATTTATCTCAAAGGCTGTGAAGTCACTTTCTTTACCTGCAAATTACCTTTCCATTAGCTGAACTGTTTATGTTATGGAGTACATTTTCCTTCGAGCCTCCTGTATCAACCTCATGAATGAATTTCACAAAGCATGTAATTTTATTCAATATTCCTAAAGAGCAAGTTCCATTATATTTACCATTAATATGCCCAACTTGCTTCTTTGTGGTTTCTGGAAACAGGAATAATCTATCGGGATCTCAAGCCGGAAAATATTTTACTCCAGAAGGATGGACATATTGTGTTGACTGATTTTGATCTATCATTTTTGACATCCTGTAAACCACAAGTATGTTGGTCTATTTTATTTTTTGAGGGTAGCTATAGTACTCTGTTAAGAGAGAGACATGATATTAGTTTAATATCATTGACTCTATATTTATGTCAAATTTCTTGCACATAAATGAGTTACTTACAAAGGTCAAACAGGTTAATTGATTTAGTAGCTGTTCTTTATATCTTTCTTTCGCTTTCCTTGAACATGTTCTTAGTTTTCACAACCACTATAAACTCCAATTGGAGCTTTTAGATATAAATGTTGTTATTATTTTCCAATAACAAATATAAATATATTTTCTAAGTGATCTTAGTTTGACATTCATTAACTTTATATTTATATCAAATTTCTTGCACATAAATTTGTAACTTACAAAGGTCAAACAGGTTAATTGATATAATAGTTGTTCCTGATATCTGCCCTTTGTTGTCTTTGTATATGTTTTTCATTTCCAGTGTCACTATCAACTGTAAACTGGAGCTTTCAGATATGAATGTCGCTATTATATTCCAGTAACAGATATAGGCAATCTGTGACAATCTATTTAGAACACCTTTATTCATGGTCTACTGCTTGTTTGTATACTTGGCAAAAGCCCACCTAATTGTTCTATCAGTAGAGCATGATTTTGTCTTTTTTGCTTATGTTCTTAGTCTATCAGTGTGAGCTCATGAAATCTCTGAGGTTTATGTCGTCAGTTGGCTCTATCTTTCTCTTGGTGTAATCATCTTTCCTTGATTGCTTTTCCTGAGTCCGTAAATATATTCATATGCTACATATGTATGCTTATTTTAGGGAAAATATACTTTGGATAGGCATTACCCTAGGGCAGTTTTTGGGAGTGCATTGTTTGTGTGCATGAATACAGCATATTCACCTGGGCACTTGTTTTTTGCGTTGTAAAAAATCCATGGATGATTTTTCAACTAAAAGAGACGTAAGTCAAGATCATTCAATTGGCATTAGTTTTGGTAGCCTATCTGAGCCATTCCAAATATATTATTGATGGCTTAGATCATGCTGCCAAGTCGTCATCATCATCATCATCAAGACCTTATCCCAATTAGGGGTTGGCCACATGAATCTTATTCCTCCATTCCACTCTATTAAATACCATGTCTTCATTTAGTCCCAAAGTTTTTAAATCTTTCCTCACCACTTCTATCCACGTTCTTTTGGGCCTTCCCCTTGCCCTTTTAAAACTTTCTACTTGTATTGCCTCACTTCTTCTAACCGGTGCCGTTGTTGGTCTCCTTTGAACATGTCCAAACCATCTAAGTCTAGTCTCCCTCATCTTATTACCTATTGGTGCTATCCCTAAATTTCCTCGAATATTTTCATTTCGAATTCTATCTTTTCTTGTCTTACCACTCATCCATCTCAACATCCTCATTTCTGTGACGCTCATCCTATGAGTATGATGTTCCTTAACTGCCCAACATTCTGATCCATAGAGCATGGCCGGCCTTATAGCCATCCTATAGAATTTTCCTTTTAGTTTGAGTGGCACCCGTCGATCACACAAAACTCCAGATGCACATCTCCATTTGTTCCAACCCGCTTAAATTCTCTAGATAACCTCCCTCTCAATCTCTCCACTCTCATGAATTATTGATCCTAAGTACCGAAAGTGGTCTTTGGCGGGGACTTCTTGGTTATCAATCTTGACTGGTATTCTACTCCTACTCTCCTTGCTAAAATTACATTCCATATATTCTGTCTTAGTTCGACTAATTTTAAATCCTTCAAATTCTAATGCTTCTCTCCATAATTCTAGCTTTATGTTTACGCCCTCCCTTGTCTCATCAAGTAAGACTATATCATCAGTAAATAACATGCACCAGGGAATCTCCTCGTGTAGATGTTTTGTTAGCTCATCCATAACCAATGTGAAAAGGTATGGAGTTAATGCTGATCCTTGGTGCAATCCTACAGTGACGGGAAAATCACCAGTCACACCACTAGTGGTCTTAACATTTGTTACCACTCCTTCATACATAGCTTTAATTATGTCGATATATCCTTGCGAAACCCCTTTACCACCTAACACTCTCCATATTAACTCTCTAGGGACTCTATCATAAGATTTCTCTAAATCAATAAAGACCATGTGGAGGTCTTTCCTCCTTTCCCTATATTTCTCTACTCATTGTCTTAGTAAGAAAATAGCCTCCATGGTAGATCTCCCAGGCATGAAACCAAACTGATTCTCTGATACACTTGTTTCATGATGCAGCCTCTTCTCAATCACTCTTTCAAAAAGTTTCATAGTGTGGCTCATAAGTTTGATCCCTCTATAATTAGTGCAGCTCTGTATGTCTCCTTTATTCTTATAAATTGGTACAATGGAGCTTTTCCTCCACTCATCAGGCATTTTCTTTGATTTTATAATCTTGTTAAACAACTTGGTCAACCAAACTACCCCAATGTCTCCCATATGCTTCCAAACCTCTACTGGTATACCATCAGGCCCCATGGCCTTTCCTGATTTCATCTTTTTCAAGGCCTCTTTTACTTCAGGTATTCTAATCCTACGTTCATACCTATAATATCCAATGTTATTTTGATTTATAGTATTTTCAATCCCTATATTCTCAGGGCCATTGTCATTTAACAATTTTTGAAAGTATGTTTCCCACCTTTGTTTGATCTCATCATCTTTAACTAATACCCTTTGATCATCGCTTCTTATACACCTAACATGATCTAAGTCCTTACCCTTCTGTTCTCTTACTTTTGCAAATTTAAACACATCTTTCTCACCTTCTCTTGTTCCTAGTCTATTGTAGAGCTCATCATATGCTTTAAGTTTAGCCTCACTTACTATTCTCTTAGCAACATTTTTAGCATTCTTATATTGCTCATAGTTTTCATTATTTCTAATCTTTTGCCATGCTTTAAAACGCATCCGTTTTTCTTTAATAACTTTTTGAACTGTTTCACTCCACCACCATGTTTCCTTTGCCAATACCCTTTCTAATCATGCTGCCAAGTGTCACTCCAAAAGTGCATGTTCCAAAGTGCATTTATTATATATGTACAGGTATGTTTGTGTCTGTATATATACATGTGCATGCTGCAAAAATATTACGCATGAGATTTTTACCACTTTTTGGCCTGAAATTTCACTTGGTGCATATTGATAAGGGTTCCACTAGATTGGCTCAAAGATAATATGTTTTTTGGTTGGTTTGGCCAGGTGGAAATTGCTAGTTTATGGTTGTTAGTGCCAATTCTCTACATGCACACATGGGCCATCTCAGATTGCCTCAGGGCTAAGTTACCACCATAATTGTGTTTCAATTGCTTTTGGCATCCAACGTGGATCAGTATTGCATGCTGTTGCTTACGATTTTGTTGATGAACCTCAAAGTGGCAATGAACGCTGAAACTCCACAGGGAGGCCTATCATTGATATCTTTAGAGCAGTCATAGTTAGCCTTAGGAACATAATGCATCCTGGTATTCCTAATATTTTTAAATGTTAGGAATATGTTTAAATGTTGCACCATTTGTTAAATATATGGTTAGATATGTTGGTAGATAATAGGCTCTTAGTAAATCTTAACCAAATCATTCTGATGCTTTCCGTATGTCTCCTTTTAATAATTAAATTAATTATTATGGTTTCCTAGATTAGTAAATCGTAATGGTATTGTCCACTTTTGCATGATAACTGATGTCTCAAAGACCTTGACATGTAGTCTATCATCTATTCATAAAATAGGGAATAAACTGATTTGATTGAATGAAAATTTGATTAAGTCTTTTGATGAGTCTCCTAGATGACTTTAATTACTGGAATGTGTTCATCAGCATTATTAACTTATTGTAGGTTATGGTGTTAGTTACAACCGATTTTTCTATGCAAGTTTAAATTGCTTTTTCTAATAAGTCTTCAAAATTTTGTATTATCTGGCAGGTTAAAAAGCAAGCATTGCCTACAAAGAGAAGAAAATCTAGAAGTGAACCACAGGCAACTTTTGTTGCAGAACCAATTACACAATCTAACTCATTTGTTGGAACTGAGGAATATATTGCTCCGGTATGATTCATTTTATTGCTTACTGGTACTTTATTATGTAGTTCAAAGGGACTACTATTGGAAAGGATAATATTCAGCAGAGATGTCTTGCTAATCTCTAGGGATTGTCTAGCTGTATTTTATAAGTAAATATAGTCTAGTCAACTTGGTAAATAAGGAAACGTAGCTGTATGATAAATATAGGCTAGTCAACTTTGTAAATAAGGAAACTTAGCTGCATGGTAAATATAGGCTAGTCAACTTTGTAAATAAGGAAACTTAGTTGTATGGTTATTCTGTTCCTTTTTAGTACCGTGTATAGACTATAAGTAGTGTACATATTTATCAGAATAATATATCATCATTTCTCAAAAACAATTCTTTTCTAATTCCTTATTGTTTATATGGTAGTAGAGCAGGAATTAAACTCCTTTTTTTCTTTTTTCTTTTTTTCAGCCTTTATTCTTGAATACAATACTTTGTTTGTCCTCTGCTTTAAAGACTCAGAACAAAGTATTTTTTCTGGGCATTTCACGTCCCTTTGAACCTAGCAGAGTAGGAACTTTAACTGAAACCTTAGCTTCTCCCGCGTCCAAATCCGAGTCTACTGAAAATCATGGTCCCAACTCTGACTCGCACTTTGTTTAGATAACCACTATGCACCTTAATGGAGACAATTTCCTGCATTGGTATATTCGAGGGAGAGGAAAGATTGGGTACCTAACTAGTGATCCAAAGGCGCCTGATTTGAAGGATCCAACTTATGCCACTTGGGATGCAGAAAATTCAATGATTATGGCCTAGCTTGTCAATTCCATGGATGAAGACATCTCCTCTAACTATATGTGCTACCCAATTTCCAAAGAACTCTGGGATAATATTCACTAGATGGATGCTGACCTTGGCAACCAATCCCAAGTGTATGAACTGCAATTATAGCTTAGAGAAGTTCGACAAGGGGGAGACAATGTCACCAAATACTTCAATACTTTGACAAGGTTGTGGCATGTGATGACCCGGGTTTTTCAATACTTTTTTTTTTTATAAATCTTTTCGAAAGGTGGGGCCCCAATTTGTTTTTTAAAACCAAAATAGCGAAAAACAATTTCAATCGAATTTCATTTTTAGAAAAATCCCGAGGTCAACCATTGACGCAAAACAAGATTATTTTTTTTCCAAGTAAACATGTTTAAAATAGATTTACTATTCTAGGATTATCCAGTCATCAGCCACATTCTCATAACAGTATAATCAAGTCCAATAACAAATATATACATACACAGTCCATGTGAAATTAGAACATACCTCTAAATGAGACTTCTCGATCACTATTCTTCTAACTCCTCATATATTCTGTCTTTCTTTAATATGTGAGGCATTGCAACAATAACGTAATGCCTCAGCAAGCAATGCTTGGTAGGTACATTGACATTTAATGTATACCAATGAAACAAAATCGAATAATCATATTGCTACATTGAGTAAAGCAATTTTCTACAAAAATATAATTATTTTAAGCAATGCTAATAAAATCTCAAAATATCATATACAATAAAACATGCATCTTATGGATTTAAAACATGATATGATCTCATGTAAATGAGCATACAATAATAACAGGGTACTCCCAAGGTACGTGGGTCCTACTAGTGTCCCATACACTCGCATCACAGATCATGAGTACTCATATCAAACCTCTGAGTGTCGTCACACCCAGGCATACCATCACATCTCCACGCTCATCATACAAGCACACATAATAAGAGTATGGATCGTCATGCCGCAGTGGCAACCCTCCAGGGTCTCAACCACCGCCGCTCCTCGTCGATACCATAATAGGAGACTTAGCGTCCGTCCATATGGAAAGGCCCGGACTGGTAGTGTGGACTATCCATGTTACCAACCCCTACCGAAAGCTATCTACGGGTAAGTATCTATCATATCACATCACAAATTTCGGAGGGTGGGTGGTCGGCCCTCTCCCTCCTAGCATGACATCCACCGGGTGCGAGCACCTGTCATAAAACTCAAAACATGAAAATCACCTATGTTGAAAACCAGGAGCACTCGTCACTCGCAATCCTCAAGGCACGCCCCTCATCCTGGGGTTAGCCTTTAAAAGGACCAACCACCAAGCCTCCACTTTCCTTTCTCATGAAAACTCATCAATTTTAGTGATGCAATAAGGAAAGATCATTTCTGTTTATGCATAATTAGGTAATATCAATCTCATGAAACCATCGGTCATAAATACATTCAATATATGATTGAAATCAAAGAGCGATTATAGCATAAAACTCTAAATTTCACAACATCATCGACTAATAATAAGTGCAATTTAAATCGTCATCACTCATGATGCTATGATAATGCAAGGTTTTAAAATCAAAACAAAACATTAAATGTCGTCACCTACCTCAATGTGAGATCACCTAACTCAAGCATATAATCCCCTTATCGTGTACGTTCAGATGTACCTGTGAGTACCACAATACTATTTTGTGTTATTTATTTTATCATAAGGGAATCTATAGTGATCTAACCGTTGGATCATCCTCTAAGATTTCTAATTATGACTTGGTTCTTAATTTAGTCCCATCTCATGTTCATCTATTCGTTTTGTGTGTATCTAATGTTTATACCTTAATCTGACGGTCAGATTATCCTCAGATCAATAATTTTCCAAGATTTGGTTCAGACCAATGGTCTAGATCAATTTCTAGCGTAGTCACGCTAATATGCCCCTTAGAACCCTTATTTATTATCATACTTTATCTCATTGTTCAAGTCTTAAGGCTTGATCACCCTTTGATCAGTCGGTTCTAAGTTATTAATTAATATTTTATAATTTAACTAATCTAAAAGTAGTCAAATATAGGTTTTCAAGATAAATCTAGGTTCGCGTCGTCAATACGGTTGTAACGGATGTTTCCGCTCGTGATTTGGACCTCTGTAGCTCTCAAAATCAAGTTTTTTGTAAAAAGGCTTCATAAATTAATATATTAATTTATAAGGGTAGTTACGCGTGCACCGACTTACACGGGTGGTGCGGTTTGCATTGGCTTACATCAACGCACTGCGCGTCCAGGAAGCTCACGCGTTTAAGTCGTTCGGGACAACGCCCGTGAGCGTCCCGCTCGCATGTGTGCTGCGTATGTGTGTGATGGAGTACCCATATCGTGCGTCCATGTATGTGCGTACTGGTGGGTGTCTTGGGTGCACTATCCATCGGGGACGATGAACCCAAGCCGTCCACCTTGTTTTGGCTTGATCAGAGCCCCAGAAGCTCCGATTTTGGATCTGTTTTCACCGTTCCTAGGGTTTTTGCGTCCAAAGATCACAATGAATGGCTTAGATTTCTTATTTGAGGTGTATTTAACATGGGTCTAACCATGCTCCACGGTTTTGAATCTATAGGCCATCCAACGGCCATTTTGATCCGATCTAGTCCAGATCTGTGAGGGGAAAGTTGGAAAACATCATAAATGACGTGTTAAAATGTATAACTTACCTTATTAAAGCCGGAGATGGGAGATCAAAGCCCTCTAGTGCGTGCAACCTTCAACTCGGTTTCGCGGCGTGCACGGGGAAAAACGACCATTCTCCTTTGGTTGTGTGGCATGGGAATGAAAGGGAAAACTTGTGCTTTATAACCCAAGTCCCGATTTTCCCTAATGGAATGTAGATCAGTGCTTTCCTCCATTAGAACTCTAATGGAAGTGGAAAAGGGGCGTCGTTATCAAAATGACTCCCTTTAATTAACATCCCTGACAATTTACCAATTTACCCTTACACTTAAAATGGTCATAACTCACTCATCCGAACTCCGTTTTCAACGTTCTTTATACCGTTCAATTCATATCAACATGTACTTTCTAGTTTTAGTGATTTTAGAACCAAATTCTATGCATAAATTTTTTAATTAATTTATCTTATTTTATTACTAATTTAGGGTTAAATTTTGAGGTTATTACATGGCATGATCTAGATATTTTCAGTGACTATGAGTGGAAATCTCTAGCTGATTACAAGCACCACAAGAAGATAGTGGAAAATTATCTCATCTACAAATTTCTCACTGGCCTGAATGTGGAATTTGATGAAGGCGAAGGATCATTGGTCGTGGTCCTCTTCCTTCACTTGGATAGGTATTCGCTGAAGTTCGGAGGGAGGAAAGGCGCCATAGTGTTATGCTCAGAAAAAAGGGGGTCGGGGCACTAATTGAAAATTCTACCCTATTCACTATTAATGCAAATACGAGCAGAACTTCCAATAGCCAGCATAGAGCAAAGGGCAAGCCTCAGATTTTGTGTGATTTTTGCAAGAAACTCAGCCATACATGTGAAACATGCTGGAAGATTCATGGCAAACTTACCAACTGGAAGAGCAGCAAACCTAGAGACTGATATGCTCGTGTAAATAAGACTTATGCTGGTCCTTTCAGTAAAGAGTAGATGGATCATTTTCTGAAGTTGCTGAAATGCAATCCAGAATATAGTATTCCTAGTGTTTCTTTGGCTCAAAAAGGTGGCAACTCTAGTGCTTTCTCTTGTCATTCTAGTCCTACATCTTGGATTATTGATTCAAGTGCTTCTGATCACATGACAAATCTCTCCCATGTCTTTCATTCTTATTTTCTATGTTCTAGTGATAAAAAAGCCAAAATTGGAGATGGAAAATTTTCATCTATCACAAGAAAAGTTTCTATCAAATTTTTTGACAAAATCACCCTAAAATGTGCCCTTCATGTCCTTAATCTTACTTGCAATCTCTTATCTATTATTCAACTCTCTTAAGATTCCAATTGTCGTGTTATTTTTTCTAATTCTCACTGTGTTTTTTAGGATTTGAGCACGGGAATGATGATTGGCAATGTTAGAATGGTGGATGGTCTCTACTATTTTGATGACAACCTTTTCTGTAATAAACAAGCCCAAATTTTTACTACTAGTTTTAGTTCTCTCTTTGTTAGTGAACAAATAATGATTTGGCATCTTAGACTAGGACATCCTAGTTTTTCTTATTTGAGATATCTGTTTCGTGTTCTATTTTAAAATGTGGATTGTTCATCGTTTCAATGTAAAAGTTGTCATTTATCAAAGAGTTATAGTACTACTTATAGTTCAAAACCATATTGTGCCTTGAAACCTTTTTACTTGATTCATAGTGATATTTGGGGTTCTTCAAAAATCACCACATCTTCTAGGAAAAAATGGTTTGTAACTTTCAATATGATTGAAAACCAGTTTCAAACAAAAATACTTCATTTCATCAATGGAAATGAGTATTTCAGCTTTTGGAAATTTTTTCAAGGAAAAAGGAATTCAACATCAATCTAGTTGTAGTGATACTCCTCAACAAAATCATATTGCCGAGACAAAAATTGACACTTACTTGAAGTTGCACGAGCTATATGTTCTCAATGCATGTTCCAAAATATCTATGGAGAGATGCAATTTTGATAGCATCTTATTTGATAACTAGAATGCCTTCTCGTATTTTAAGATATATTACACCCTTAGAATGTTTCAAAACTTTCTTCCTTGAATGTCGACTTTTCTCTAACCTACCCTTGAAAATTTTTGGGTGCATTGTGTTTGTACACATCCCCAGTAGATTTCAATCCAAACTTGATCCTAGGGCCAAAAAATGTGTGTTTATCGATTAATGCTCCTAATAAAAGGAGATATAACTGTTATAATCCTAAAAAAAAAAAAAACCTTTGTATATATGTATCGTTTGTGGAAAGTCAGCCTTGCTTTGATCAAACTATCTTCACAAGGAGAGAGAAAAGAGGGAAGCTTAGTTTTGGAAAATAACTGTTCCTTTGCCTACTACCTTCTTTCTTGTACTTGCTCTTAATCCTTCCACCTCTAGTAGTCACAATAAGGAAGAAAAAGGAAATACTAGCCTACCATTGCAAAACTTAGATGACTCACAAATAGGGGGAGAAATACTAAGATAGGATCACCCTAATCCTACTTCAGAGCTCCGTATTTACACTCGAAGGGATACTAATAAAAAAGGTAGAGACATGCCCACAACTCTAGCACAAAACCAATCACTGTCTCCGAGCTATAATTCATCTGCAACTCTTGGTAACTCTAATCCTTCTTACCCTAGAAAGGGAGTCTGAACCTATACAGAACATCCTATTGCTAAATATGTGTCTTACCCTAAATTTTCTAAGTCTCATAAAGCTTTTACCTCAAAAATGTCCCACCTGATTATCCCGAGAACCATTAAGGAAGCCTTAGATAACCTGGATTGGAAATTATCAATTTTGGAAGAAATGAATGCTTTGGAAAAAAATGGGACTTGGAAGATAGTTAACTTACTAAGGGGGAGGAAAACGGTAGGATGCAAATGGGTTTCTACTGTTAATAGTAGAGCTGATGGAAGTGTAGAAAGGTACAAGGAACTTTTAGTGGAAAAAGGTTTTACACAAACACACGGTATTGATTACCGAGAGACTTTTGCTCCAATCACAAATATTAATTCAATCCGAATATCCTTAGCCGTTAGTCTTGACTAGCCCTTACACTAGCTAAGTGTAAAAAATGCATTCTTAAATGAGGATTTAGAAGAGAAAGGCTTTATGAGCCTACTACCGGGGTTTGAGGAACATCTTGGTAAAGGAAAAGTGTGTAGATTAAGAAAATTTCTGAAGGGGAGCCTTGGTGCAACGGTAAAAGTTGTCGTCGTGTGACCTTGACGTCACAGGTTCAAGGCGTGAAAACAGCCTCTTGCAAATGCAAGGTAAGGTTGTGTACTTTAGGCCCTTATGGTCTGCCCCTTCCTTGGACCCCGCATAGGGGGAGCTTCATGCACCGGGGTTGCCCTTTTATTAAGAAAATTTCTGTATGACCTCAAGAAATCTCTTAGAGCATGGTTTGAACGATTTGAGAAAGCTGTAAAGGCCCACGGATATACACAAAGCTAGGCATATCACGCTATGTTTTATAAGCACTTAACAAAAGGAAAGATAGCTATTTTAATTGTTTATGTTGATGACATAATATTAGCAGGTCATGATCATGTTGAGTCAAAAAGACTCAAGAGAGTTCTTGCTGATTATTTTAAGATCAAGGACTTGAGAGTCTTAAAGTATATTCTTCGAATGGAGTTTGCCAGGTCAAAAAGGGGCATCTTCGCGTCTCAACAAAAATATGTTCTGGATCTTCTTGGAGAGACAGATCTACTCGGTTGCAAGGCAACAGAGACACCAATTGAACTTAATTTGAAGCTCCAATCTGCTAAACCCGAAGATATGAAGAATAGGGAACAATTTCAGAGGCTGGTTGGTAGATTGATTTATCTATCAGATACCTGCCCAGATATAGCTTTTGCAGTGAGCATAGTAAGTCAATTTATACACTCACCATATCCAAAACACTTCTAGGCAGTGTATAAAATCTGAATGTACTTAAAGGGATCACTAGGGATGGGCCTGATGTTTGAAAAGCATGGTCACCTACAAATTGAAGTATAGATGCAGATTGGGCTAGAAGTATAACTAATAGAAGGTCAACCTCTGGCTATTGTACTTTTGTTTACTTGGCGTAGTAAAAAGCAAAATGCGATGGCAAGAAGCAATGCTGAAGCCGAATTTAGATCAGTTGCCCGCGGAATTTGTGAGCTGTTGTGGATTAAGAGAATCTTAGAGGAACTTAAAGTCTCAAGTCCCTATCCAGTAAAGGCATACTGTGATAACGAATCAGCAATTTCAATATCAGATAACCCTATTCTTCATGATAGGACCAAGCATGTTGAGGTAGATAAACACTTCATCAAGGAGAAAATAGAGAACGGGCAGATTCAGATGACCTATTTACCAATTGATGAATAGATTGTAGATGCTCTTACAAAGGGACTATCCAAGAAACAATTTGAGAAATTGATTGGCAAGCTGGTGATAGAAGATATTTTCAAACCAGCTTGAGGGGGAATGTTGGAAAGGAGAATATTTATCTGAGATGTCTTGTTGATCTCTAGGGATTGTCCAGCTGTATTTTATAAGTAAATATAGGATAGTCAACTTTGTAAATAAGAAAACTTAGCTGTATGATAAATATAGGCTAGTCAACTTTGTAAATAAGGAAATTTAGCTGTATGGTAAATATTGGTTAGTCAACTTTGTAGATAAGGAAACTTAGTTGTATGGTTATTTTGTTCCTTTTTAGTACCTTGTATAGACTATAAGTAGTGTACATGTATATCTGAATAATATATAATTGTTGTCTCAAAAGAAATTCTTTTCTAATTCCTTATTGTTTAGAACTACACTGTTTGGTTTTGAGCTCATTTGCTAACTTTTCAGTTGGAAATGTATAATTCCGCTTTGCTTCTTCCAGAATATAAAATCTTACCCTCTTTTATAGAAAATGAGAAGCAAAATCACATGGCTGTTTTGTCCTATGATAACCCCATTTTTTCACTGTCAATTTAGTAGTAGTCTGTATTTATATGAAGTCTCAGGAACAGTCCAAGACATTGGATATGTCTAGTTGTGTCTGTCTGTCTATCAGGTCAACATGAAGAAGAAAATGTTCTTGGTTATTTAGGATGGTGTTAGAGAATGGCAACTTTTTCTTTATCAATTTGCTCTTTTTTTATCTTAGCTCACAGAACTGATGTATGAGTTTCTTAGTATTATACTATTAACAATTGTGCTGTTAGTGGGACATATGTAATACTAAGAATTTCTCTCTATGGAATTAGCGAGACCAGAATTCTCTTAATGTGATAATGGATGACTGATCACTAGACCATTTTTAGTTTACAGTACTTCATGTTTCTATTTACATTAATTTAAAAAACTTAAGACAAGTGATGCATGTTTTAAAGACCATACTAAAAACATATATTTCCTTGTTATTCTGTTTTAAGACATCCGACTTCTGCTGATGTTTTGCAATGCTCCATATGTAAAGCTTTCGTGTTTAGATTACCCTGAGCTGTCAACTTTGCAGGATTTTCCTAATCATGATATGTGTTAATCATGATCGACTAGAATTCATCTAAGCCTTGCTAGAATTAACTGCATTTTAAACAATTCACGCCACCTTTATTATCATACTACTTGTCTCTCTTTTGTTTCAGGAAATTATAACAGGGGCAGGCCATAGTAGTGCTATTGATTGGTGGGCCCTGGGTAAGCATAGTAATTCCAATTAGCTCAAGTCATACATTTGATTGTTTCTTCCTTTTATCACTGCTATATTATATGAGCTTCAATGTGGAGTAAGCTTTCTCCTAGAATTGTTTTTATTGATTGACAAAGAAAATTAACATGTTGAGTTGCATAATTATGCCTCTAGAAATGTCCAATCCTGCTGATAACGATGTGGACAAGCTTGGACAATAGATGCATGGCTTGCATGGATCTAGTTATAACTTCACCTTTCCCATTCCACAAATACTGTGTTCATGGAAACTTCCACTTTATCTAGCCTAGAGACAGTTGACCATAGAGAAGCTTCACCTCTCAAAATGTTCTATGGATATACCATACTCACTTTGGTATCTATATGCTGGCCTATCAACATCATTTACGATAATATACATATCAGTACTGAATTTCTCAGCCATTGATTGCTCTGGATGAAATTTATGATAAAATTTTCAAAATTCCTAAAAGCATGAATCAGAAAGATATTTTAAAAGCTGCATCACGGATACAAGGGAATACCGCTTTGTGAATGCTGCAACAGAAGATCTTTTAAGTTGTATTGTACATTTGTGGAGAATTCCAAATTCAGTTTCTATGATAGAAACTTTTTGAAGCACAAACAAAGATCAATAAACAACTACAACTGAAGGCTGTCTTCTTTATTTGATATGCTTAGTATAAACTTCGTGCTGAACAAACAAACCTGTTCATTATGAAACACCAGATTTCAGAATTACATTGGATATATGTGCAGATGCAACACCATATATAGATCTGAGGGCAGTCAGACATTATGTACTTCAGTTTTTAATATATTCTGACTGCTAGAAAGAATATGACTCCTTAATGACTGATTGATCCTTTCATCTTCCACATGACTGATGAGAAAAATATGGTGATATGCCATGTAAACATTTAAGATTTTGGAAGGTTAGCCTTATCTTCGGTGCTTGTAGTACTGTCTGCAACTGTAGCTGCAACTATGTGTCATCCCATATCCCTATGCAAGTAGGATAACACTTATGTTTTCTTCATCTAGAGCATTTACAGATCAAATTGATTTTCTTAGGTGAACGAATAACCAGAGCCATACAGTAAGATGTAAATCAAAGATCCTCAGCTTCATGGTAACAGCGATATGGTAATGAATAGATGAATTTGATTATAGTAGTGTGAACTCTCAACAAACAACATATAGCACTTCTGCTCTCCTTGTAGGTGCAGAAAAGGCAGAAGTACAATGCTTTAATAATGTTTGGGAGTGCGCAAAGATAAAGCTGTTTGACTCCTGCAACCATATGCATTATTAGTCAGATATTGTTGAGTTTAAAGACAGAGATGTAGATTTCACTTGGCATATTGCCAACTTGGTTCAAGAAGAAACCAACCACACCTCCACGTCCATGATTGCGCGCATGATCATATGTGTGCTATTCATCTGTATGGAGCCGTTAGTGTGTGTGTTATTAGTTAATTAGTTGGTTACATACTGAGTCTAAAACCCATTATGTATATAGATGTGTCTGTAGGTCATTCACAAGGTAAGCCCCTTCTAGTTCTTCTACAGCATCAATTAACTCAAGAAAATGGTGAACTTACTAGGTTCCTATTGTCAACTTTAAATGGTCATGTAGTGACACCAGCTTTAACTTTTTATCTTAGCTTGACAAAAATTCCGCATCAGCAGAGCAAAATTGATAGTAATATATAGAAAGCCACCTCTTTCTTTCATTTTGAGATTGTTTTTATCAGTTTTTAAATTTCTTATTCTTGTTTAAATGGAAATATCAACAAGATATGTAGTAGCTTTCTTCAGATGTTCTTCCAAGGCTATAGTAGTTTAGCGAATGCATTTTGTTCAGGTCTGACGTTCTTACATTGACAAATGCAGGGATTTTGCTTTATGAAATGCTTTATGGCCGTACACCTTTCAGGGGAAAGAATAGGCAGAAGACATTTGCCAACATTCTGCACAAAGATCTAACATTTCCTAGCAGCATCCCAGTATGTAAAAATAGTTCCTTGATATCACAATGTAATTTTATATGGTCATTCTTCATTTTAGCTTTGTGTGCATGCATTTCATATGAGGCCCCAGGTTTACTTTGTATGTGATTATCCTGAAGTATGACACCATCCATGGCGATTGATGCAAGGGATCTCTGTGGGAGTATCGCGAGACCAATTGTTACCCTTGTGTTTCTAATCCCATGATTTATGATTCTAGTCTGATGATTCTACATAGTCTCCTGGGATGTGATTCATGATTCATGCTATAACTCTTCGATAACTCTGTACACAAACAATAGAACATGTCAGAATTTGGAAGGATGGAGCTGCATGGCAATCTATGGTCATCTTCGAATTTAAGGATGAAAAACAGGAATTGTATGTCACAAGCTAATGACATCTTCCCTGTGTCTCCCATGTCAGCTAGCTCTGAATCTGAATGTGATTCATTGTTAAAAAAGTGAAACTTAGTTTATCCTCACCCAAATGGTCAAAAATAAGTTGGCTAATCCTGCTGGGTCCAGGTTCTTGAAGGAATAGCCATCTAATTCTAATTTAATGCCTCTCAGGTGGTGAGGCACCATAAGGCCGGCCATGCTCCATGGATCAGAATGTTGGGCAGTTAAGGAACATCATACTCATAGGATGAGCGTCGCGGAAATGAAGATGTTGAGATGGATGAGTGGTAAGACAAGAAAAGATAGAATTTGAAATGAAAATATTCGAGGAAATTTAGGGATAGTACCAGTAGGTAATAAGATGAGGGAGACTAGACTTAGATGGTTTGGACATGTTCAAAGGAGACCAACAACGGCACCGGTTAGAAGAAGTGAGGCAATACAAGTAGAAAGTTTTAAAAGGGCAAGGGGAAGGCCCAAAAGAACGTGGATAGATGTGGTGAGGAAAGATTTAAAAACTTTGGGACTTAGTGAAGACATGGTATTTAATAGAGTGGAATGGAGGAATAAGATTCATGTGGCCGACCCCTAATTGGGATAAGGTCTTGATGATGAGGAGGAGGAGGTGAGGCACCATATTCTTAATCTTTCCGTTCCTGATCAGTCATCTTATTCTAACATCTATTGAGATCTTGGGTTGGGGAATGTTTGCCCATCTGCTTTAGTTCCATCTAATTCTAATTTAATGCCTCTCACAGGACGTGGGGAGCCATATTCTTTTTCTTTCCTTTCCCGATCCCATGTCATCTTATTCTAACATCTATTAAGATATTGGGTTGGGAAATGCTTTCCTATCTACTTGTGGCCCATAGGGAATATTTGCTATGATATTAAAGGACACAAAATTACAAAGATAATCAAATGTGAGAGTAAGATACAGAAGAAGATTACCTATATAAAGTGTTAATCCAACACAAATCAAACTGCATGCATACAAAACTGAAAAATCTGGAAAGATATTATTTAGTCCTGGTTTTGTATAATTGTATTTTCTAATACAAATGTAATTACCATAAATTCTGTTTTTCCTCTAAATTGTTTTGTGTTATTATGTAGTTGTCATTGACTCTACCGTACACTCTGTAGGTGAGCCTTGCTGCCAGACAGTTAATTCATGGATTGTTGCATAGAGATCCTGCTCATCGTTTAGGGTCCATTAGTGGTGCCAATGAAATCAAGCAACATACTTTCTTCCGCGGAATCAATTGGCCTCTTATCCGGTGCATGGTAACTTTCTTCTCCATCTTTTCCTGTAGAATAGAATGGAACTTAGATTATTTCTATTATATTTCTTACAAGTTTGAAAATCATCAAATTCAATTAAAATCCCACTATGGAGATCAAGTTCATTTGTCAGTACTTGGACTCCAGCCAATTCTAGCCAACTTGACAACTTCAAAGTTGATCAACAACTTTGTGAACATCTAGATGCAGCTCAAATAAACCAGTTGTGCAAAATAATTTCTGACCTGTAATGTTTGTCTTTGCAGATGCCACCTCCACTGGATGCGCCCCTTGAATTAATTGGAAAGGACTCTAAGGCAAAGGATGTAAATTGGGAAGATGAGGGAGTGCTTGTCCAGACTATGGAATTATTTTGAAAGGTGCAAGCTGCATCCTGAAATCATTACATACGTAGTGATCTTACATCTCATGCAGTGCAGTCCAAGAATATAATAATTAGACAATGCGGGCAACAAATGGCATAGAAATGAATAGTTGTGGTGAAAGTGACAAACCCACATTAGAGACCACTGACATGATGAATTAGTTGTTTGACTAATGAGATGTTTGGACACAAATGCCAATCATGAGGCAAATTGATTGCGACCTTACATTGCCACATTGCAAATTTTCAATATGTTATCTGCGGTTCACTTCAAGAATGTGCAACCACACAGTTCGTGCACACACACATGCACACCCCTAACTACATTCATGAACACACGGATGCAGACACACACCCATAAACATAGATACTCACACACAATTCCCAAAAGGCATCAACAGCTATAAGTGTTGTAAGGGATGCTTGCCGTTGTTATCATGGGATCATTTCCCTATATGCATAGCTAAAGTTGGATTACATAATCAAATATTGACTTCCTGTATGATTTGACTGATGTTACTCTCCAATGTTATATAAGCCAGACCATGTGCGCATGATTACGTGTACAAAACCTTAAGATGTAAAAGTTGGAGATGGATAATATAATGTTGATCCCTAGTTTCATTCAAAGGACATGATATTTCCATGATCATTTTCCACATGCAGGCAAATTTGTTATGATGATTGGGCTCTTGCAAAATGCAAGGTAAGGCTGTGTACTTTAGGCCCTTGTGGTCCGCGCCCTTTCCTGGACCCCACATAGGCGGGAGCTTCGTGCACCGGGGCTGCCCCTTTTTTATTGGGCTTGTTGATCTCAGGACCATCATGTGATTATGTAGATGGTTGGTCCAGTGAATGAGACTGCAATTAAGTTTTACAGTTTGATATTTGCATGCCTTGATCAAGCAGATGGACTATGTTTTGTGTGAATATCCCATGAAGGACAGTGGTCATCCATAAACTTACTGTACAGTGAGCTTACCATAATGACAAATTATTAGCGTAATAATGTCAACATATGCTATATACTAGAAGAGTGTATTTTAGGAGTAACACTATCATAAAATGCCTGAAAGAGGAGCATCTTCCATCTTCTGAGTGATGAAATGCATGGAAACACTGACCGTGATACTCTTATGAGCATCAGGTTTTGGTTTCCCTACATCTACCAATAGAGAGTTAAGAGGACTCTCCTATTAGGTGAATTGTGACAGAGAAAAGCCAGACACTATATAAAGTGATAACTTTAAGCTGTTTTGATCATAGTTGCTTTGGTCCAGAGAGTCCAAACAGTCCAACTGGTGGCTTGTCCAAAATGAAAAATGTCTGCCCAGCTTCCTTGCAGCCATTAAAGTGGTGCTCTTTGGATTCATGCCTCTTTTTAGTATCCCATGAAGCTTTTAGTATATCTGAACTTCCTGAGTGCATGTGATTGATGGTTTTTTCATGCTGCAAGCTGATCTCTGAACAAACAATTTGTCTATCATACTACAATCTTGTTTATGCATTTCTTAGCTTTTGTTGACTTGTGCAGGTTTTCCAAAACATTTCTGAGTGATGATATGGATTCTTTTGATAACTTGGGATGGGGTTTTGACCACCCAGCTCTCTGTAATAATATACAGTCTTGGTAGAGATATGGAAAAAGAAGAATTGAATGGACAGCAGATCATGTACAGCTGAAGAGAACGATCTGTGTAAATGGAGGACAGGCGAATACTCAGCAATGTAACTATGCGCGTCTCCACACTTCACATCATTATTATCTGCCGATAAACTGTTGAATTAGCAGAGTATCTTTACAAGAAGTCTGGCTTTTGAGTCAACCTTCAGTAGAAAATGTCTCATTTTAAGTTGGTTTTCTCTGTCTTTCCTTCTTTTTGTCTTTTCTTTTCTTTTTCATTTTTGAAAGTTAGACACGCGGACATGCAGAGTCTCAAATTTTGGTCACCCAGGTGAAAGACTCCTCGCACCACTGCACTAGAAGTGACATTGTTCCAATCTAGATTGGAAGGCTTTTGACCAATTCATGGACCATCACATCTCATCTGGTCCATAGAGAAACATTAGATCTCAGAATCTCAGATTCAAAGGGGACTTAGTTGCAATCTGAGGGATACTGAAGTATATCAGGCTTTCCAGATTTAGCCTCGAATCCAATAGCATGCACCGTATGGCATCTTTTCTTCAGAAGGAAATGGATGATTGGTTCTGATGGTCCACTTAAATTAAGCCCTGATTTGGTGGATCTAATGATGCTCAGAACTTGCTAGAATACCATAAAAGAACAGTTTTAGGGATAAATTATATTGTGTCTGCTGATGTAATCCCTGAGCAACCAAGTACGTGAGGGGGCCACATGGTCGACGATATAAACTGTTCGCCTTTTTGGCACACATTTGAGACTCTTGATGTAAACTCTTTTCCACGTGATCTTTGCCTTTGAATTGGTGAAGATTAGTTATCTTTGAAGTTTCCAAGCTATTCAATTTTCTGCTCTATGTCAAGTGGCTAGGATCATCTGAAGGAAAACCATTTTTAGGCATGGCTCATCACATCTGGGCCAGAACATGACCAGCTTGGATCACAAAGGTGTTGGACCAGCACGCACTCACATGACAAAGTCCAGTTTAGCATCCCCAAGGCTACATACAAGGTTCCATTCATGTATTCCCACAGCCAAAACCACCACTTAAACGATCAGTTAAAATGGAAAGGAGGCAACATGTTGGCATTCAAGGAGCAAAAATATCCATGGAATTCATTCGGTGCAATCATCTAACCACACTGATTCTCGTGCCGCAAGATGTTCGGATTTGCCTAGGCTATAGAATCAACTTGATTAATGTGGTCTCCTCTTTCCCAAAGTTTCTAGGAAAGAATATCTCCAACAGACTAAGTATTGGAATGACCAAAGTCCACTCTACCATGTTACTCTTGTTTCTTGGACAAGTACCCATGTTACTCTTTTAGTTCTGCCACGCGCAAATCCACTTTAAGCAATCCTTAAAGTGTGAATTTATTTGCAAATCCCCAAGCTAATTGAGATGTGTATCATTTCCCTGCTAAGTAGCCTGAATTCTTCTCGCTTAAGCTTAAAATATGAAGATTTCATCGTACTTAATCTTTCCCACAGACCAACATAGGTGTTGTTGAAGCTATTGTGCATTCTACTTAAGCAAGAGCACATGGAAACGGTATGGGTAACTAGACTGAGCCCACCCTTTTAGTATCAGCATCAACTGGAACCTTTATCATATCTTCTTTGACTGATGATGTAATCACTTCACATTCTTTGTCATTTGATCTTTTTCTCAGTCTTCCTTACTCATCCCCTGCCAACCTACAACGAAATACCAACAAATCTCTGCTTTACCATCTTGGTCATAGGTGTTGTTAGTTAAGATGGAATTTGATTCGAATGTGGATTCCACAGTTTTTACCTGTTTGTGGAATGGACTCTTGAATTGAGTAATTTGTAAAATTAACCGCATCAAACTCCGCCCATCATGAATTCAATAAAGGGCAGTCCTGGTGCACGAAGTTGTCGCGTATGCGCGGTTTGGGGAAAGGGCAGATCATAAGGGTCAATAGTATGCAGCCTTTCCTTGCATTTTGCAAGAGACTATCTCCACACCTTGAACCTGTGACCTCAAGGTCATACGATAACAACTCTACCGTTGCACCAAGGCTCCCCTTCTCCCATCATGAATTCAATGTGAAACTCAAATAGCTGATGTTTGATGGTGGATTATCAACGAGGTCAGTCAAGATGGAATAGAATTCTAGGATGAAATCAAGAGTAAAACATGGATAAGAGAACTCGGTCTGGATCTGGAGTAAATGCTGTAAAAGTTTGGATACAACTACTGATAAGATTTGTTACATACATGAGTAATTTCAGATCTATACGCTAATTACAACCCACCATCCCCATTCACAAATAGAATAAAACAAAGACGAAATAATTCTCTATCTAGAGAATAGACCCCAAGCATTTGGTGTCTCCAGTTCCAGTGGCCTGCTCTAAACTGCAGGGATGATAACTGGATCCCTCTACTAGCTTAAATCAAGGACATTCACAGGAATTCGGCAGCTCATTGTATTAGAAGATGGTGATTAGCATCAGACCAAAATTCCTGCTCCCTATTCAACCTACCAAAATGAAGTTTCAAAAGAAACAAGATATCGCCAATCGATGTTAAACACTGCTTAACAAATCCTCTAGTCAGTGGTCGATCGATCGCCCCCGGAGTCTAGTTCTGTAGCCAACGGCTGCTTTTGGTCCATGTCCAAGTGTTGCTTACTGGCTTCACTGTTTCGGACTCAACAAATACTCCCTCGATCTATGCCGAGTTGACTGGTTTTGCCCATGGCTGCTTCTGAAACAATGAGTATTAAAAAGAACAGCATTGCCCAAACCAACTAGGATCCACCCCGAAGATAAGGGACCTGCATAGTGGGCAAGTGAACCGATCCCGATCAAGCCAACTTCCAATGCACCGTGCATGGAACAAGTGCCCACAAACCGGAATCCGACTCACCTCCTCTTCCTCATCGAATGCGCACAAGCAAACTGAGCACAATGTTTCATCGGTGCACTTCTCGACACAATCTCCGAATCTCTCCACTGGAAGCTCATTGCACCATCCATCGCATTGGCGGCAAGAGACACGGCAGCTCTCTGTTGATGGACTGGTGAACACTATCAGCCCAATGATATGTAGAAGTCTTTCTTTGATTTGGAGGAATGGGATCCAAAAGCAAGTGTAGAAGATGATTGCAGGAACCTGAAATCGAGACTCTCGAAACATAAGACAAAGCATTTTGCCTTCTTTTTTGTGACAACTACTTCTTGTGTTCTTTTTCTTCTGTTGTCTTCGCGGAGAAATGAGTTTAGATGAGGGGAAACAAGCTGAAGAAGTTAATAGGGATGGAGTCTTTATATAGTGAAGGATTTTGGGAGATGTTCCTTCGGTTACAGTTAACGCCCAATGAGAAGACAAGGTTGACATTATTATTTAAATCTAGAGCCTTAATATAAGGAGCTGATACGTGGTGTTCTCGCGTGTTAATTAATATACATAATTAAATGCAAGAAAAGCTACAAATAGGGTCCTCAAAATAGCTACCTAAACGCTAATAAATGTCTAGCATGTGTCTAGCATTGTTGGTTGTAGACAGCTCCACATCACCTTGAAGTAGGCTTGGTCGCAAGTTCGAGTTGTCACTTTCTTATTTGGCGGGGAACTAAATTTAGGAGTGTGTTAGAAAGAGTGAGCCTACTAAGTGATAAAAGAAAAGAATTCTTCTTTTTTTTTTTTATTACCTTCATCCCGTGTGTATAAGATTGAATTCATTTGATTAATCCTAAAGTTTTTGAGAAATCATTCATTAGTGGTTGTAAATGACTGACTTTTTCAATCTTTTCGACTTGAGTTTATTGGAGCAAGTGAGAAAGATTGAGAAATATAGTCATTTGATTTGATTTGTTTTCAATAGCCATGAGATGATCATCTTAGGGTTATCCTTTTTGTAGACAAATGCTTCTCTACACTCAGATTCTCTCAAGGATGAGAATCAACTATGTGGCATCTACATTAAGAATTCAAGTTTGTATACATTATTAGTCCAATCCTTTCTATGAACTATTTGTAATAATGAACTTGCAAAATAGATCCATTTATCACAAAGAGATTAGTTGTTCCTGACCTTGCTTCACTTTACTTGTTATTTACATAAAAAGATCACAATAAAATTTTTGGTAAAAGTTATGTCTTAGATCCCAGTGGGAATAGTATTTCTCTTTTGCATGTCCGTGGAGCTTTGAAAAATCCAAGCATCTCAAGTATAGATATAGAGGGAGGAATTTGTTGAACGAATGACACTTCTTCATATATGTCAGGAGTCCATTGATGAAAGGGGCCAGGAGACTACGAGTAGGATGAGTTATTGGGTAACAATTGCATTAAATTCACTTGAACGTCCAATTAATTTGCATTAAATTCACAACGTATAATAACTTTTGAATTATTCAGTAATAAACCTTGGCATAAAAAAGTGGGAACACTTCAAATGTATTCAATTATTCAGGCACTGTTATAACTAGGGTGGGAATTCAGAAAACTCAAGAAAAATGGTACGGATATCTTAATTGATTGAGTGTTAAAATCATGCATTGTAATGGACATTTTGGGTTATCCTATAAGATGATTACCTACCATCTGGATCCTGAGACTATCCTGATCTTGATCCTTAATTATATGTCTTATATTGATAATCAAATTGAAGAACCGATCGTCAGCTTGCAAATCAGAAATACTTAAAAGCAGCGGAGAGCACTGGCATTCAAATCTTGCGATCGAGATCGATCAATGCGAAAGCTTGTGCATCTGTTCTTTAGACATGATAGCCGACGACCGTTGGTCCATCAAATTGTGGATGTGATCATGCTTGTATATTGGGACCCTGATCAGACTTCTCATACAGTAAATTCATAGTAATGCCAAGGGTTGCGTTGTTTCTTCCCCTTTGACTCTTAGATCCGAATATATCGTGTTGACAGTACTGACTTTGATGGTTATGGGAGATAACCAAGTTTTAGAAAACTATTTCTTGCATAGAGTTAAGATTCTGTAGAAGATACGGGCCACTGTGGGCCGGCGCCGACCTCCCTCATCCCATCCCAGAGGCAGCCCCCCTAAAGCCATTTAAAACATAGCAAAAGATCTAATGGAAGTGGCATGAATTAACAAGAGTAAATATTCAATGAAGGAAAGTGAATTCGTCTGTCTCAAACAAACCCCAATCCCCAACCAAGTCCAACGCGTTCTGCAGCAGACTTGCATGTTTGCAAACGTTTCCTTCTCTTGTCAACTCCTGGTTTATTTTGACCAATACATCTCTAATGAAGTAGATGAAGAGGAGTCTTGGTGCAACGGTGGAGTTGTCTTCCTGTGACCTTGAAATCACAGGTTCAAGACGTAAAAACAGCTTCTTACAAAATGCTAAGTAAGGCTGCGTACTATTAACCCTTGTGGTCCGTCCTTTCCTAAACCCTGCATATGCAGAATCTTATTGCACCAGGGCTGCCTCCCGTTTTATCTCCAATCAAACAGTTGGCCACATAACTACATGCTTCGGTGGCACTCAGTTGCAAAATCAACACTCAAACGTGTGCTAATCAACACAATGTAGGATCTTTTGGGTCGAGATTTTAAACGATGCTCCAACAACGGATTTTGTTTCATTCCAAACAGCCCTTTCAGCAATGTAGAATCTAATCTTCATTGATCAGGGTCTACCGGATTTTTGCAAAGCAATAAATTGGATTTAACAAGAGAAGGTTGCTGTTAGCGATTTAAATAAGAGGTGAATGAAGGTGATATAGTCCAGTAATCTTTTATGCTTTTGTTGAATATGAAGTAGTCCACAATCGCCCATTATCATATATGCTGGTTGACACTGAAAATGGAAGAAATGGCGCTCTCATATGGCAAGGGACGTGCCTTTGGCTTATGATGGGTCTGATCCATCCATCTCAACAACCACAAAGATGGTGAGAAAAGGACCTCAAAGGTCCTCGTGCAAAGTACTGAAAATGAGGACGCAATTAACAGCCTTAAAAGTCTCTTGCTAATTGACTTGCCATTCGGAAGAAGAAAAAAAATATTTTGCTAATTGAATTTGCTAACTTTAAAACAATTTTCTTGAACTAGTAATTGTCACGATTGATTCCTTTTGACGCCTCCCTCATCACTCGTTGACATTGCCATTGAATATACCTAGGCACCTGAACACTACTCACTAGATTCCTTATTTCCTATTCTTTTTTCTAGATCAACCTTATTAATGTGTATTTACATAAAATATATGGATTAAGGAGCACATGTTGATCCATTATACATGGTTTCGGGTGCATTAAGCATCCAATGAGGCATAACACAGCACATTTATCGTCTCTGATCTCTGTACATGTGAATGCATGATAAGATTAGTGCATGCCTAAAGCAACAAACAGATTAGTCATTGACTTTAAACTGGTGGATAACTTTGGTTTACAGTTACAGAATAGATTTTTGATATTTCAGACGATTTCCTTTTTTCATTATCAACGACTTCTTTGGAGGCTTCTTTTAAGCTCTTGCATAACAAGTGGTTTGAACATCTTATTAACATTTTCTCTTATGTATAAAGAAATTTGATACATAATTTGCCGAATACCTAACTGAATAAACGAATCTGTCAGCTGTTTACAACGATGGGAAAGGTGCATGAACCGTGATGCTTATATTACGCTTTGAATTATAGTTTAAAAACTTGAAAACTAGACTCGACTCGTAGGCGAGGTGAGTCAAGGTACTCTGAAATAACATGAATCACTGGTAACTCCTGTGTTTTACAACTATGCCCACCACCTTGACTAACTGTTCACTATCTTCAAGGGGCAGTGCTGCTTCACCCGCACATCAGCATGGCCTAGTCATGAGTGAAGTCCTCATTTGTATATCCTGAACCATGTTTTAGGTGTATTTCTTTATCCTAAACTGTTTTCCTCCCTTACACCTTTAGGCTCAGGAAATGCAAAACAAAAAGAAGATGGGAAATGATATTTGAACTTCAGAAACACGCTGTTCTTCTTCCCTTGTTTGTCTGCCTTGAAATTCAAGCAAATAGACCGACCAAATCATAGAGATTTTTAGGGTATTGGAACTTCTCCGGAAGACTCTGCTTGCCTTGTTATCTTGTATCTAATCTGTCTTTTATCTTCAAGGAGATGAACTTCCACCTCCTTGCATGAAACTAGAAGCT
The DNA here is from genome assembly GCA_035236585.1 of Warburgia ugandensis. Taxonomy (NCBI): domain Eukaryota; kingdom Viridiplantae; phylum Streptophyta; class Magnoliopsida; order Canellales; family Canellaceae; genus Warburgia; species Warburgia ugandensis. The sequence goes on along the minus strand of CP141132.1, from coordinate 80,036,371 downwards.
ACCATGTGGCTGCACATTGAAGAATTGAACCAACAAAGAGAGTATATTAGTTAGTCATTAATTACTACTGAGACGTTCACACTATGTTGTAACTAGGGGCACATGGCATAATCTGTGGTAGTGGAGGACGATATAAAACCGCAATTTTGATGCCATTTGGCACCCAAGTAGCATGACGCTTGTCTATGAGAAACGTGTTATTTGAATCAGGATAATCCATCCTTGAGAGCCGCCAGTGGTCCTACTAATCCGGAATAATTAATTCATCCGATCCCCATCTGGTTTATATGATTAATGATTCAAACTTTTGGAAAACGAAGACGGATTTCTCTAACAACAAGATAGGAAATTCTTGACACAAATCCTTCGATCTTCAAGACATGCCATCTGACACTAAATCAAATCACATAGGCCTGTATCAAGAATTGTTGATTGTCTCAAACTCCACCAAGCTAGATGGCTAACCCTAGGATTAAAGCCAACGATTGATGTTAGGTCTTACACACTGGGTACAATCATAAAGTGGTCAGATTTATTCGTTGGTCAGATCTTTTGAACATTGACCTGGCCGAGTTAATTATTCACAGAAGTAACATTGTAAGTCTGTTGATGATGTCTATTTTAACTCTGTACATTCCACAAAGTCTCCATTTTGTTGCTGATCAATTGCAAGGCGCTTTCGGTGACTTTTGCACACCCTCTCATTTTGTAGATAGCTTCAATGTATATCCTAAGGAGTTCTTATATGTTGGTTGTGACCTGTAAGATCAGAGCATGAATTTATCCCGGAGACAGATTTGTGTCTTTATAGTGGGGGCCAGATAATTTGTGATTGATCCAAACACACTCATTCCTGGCTACATCAATTACCTCATAACATAACCACACAGATACGCTCTCTTTCTTTTATGGGACCTTTCTTTATCTGCCTGGTGGTGCCATTTCCAATCTGTAACCAATTCTTTCCTCAAACTTCCCCCTTGGTTCCGTTGGAACCCAAGAAAATAAGTGGAAGTCATGCATTCACGTTCACAGTTCTCTCCTTGAATTCCACATAAGCTATAATAACCAGCAGTGGTACTCTCTCTCTCTCTCTCTCTCTCTCTCTCTCTCTCTCTCTCTCTCTCTCTCTCTCTCTCTCTCTCTCTCTCTCTCTCTCTGGGTTAGTGGGTTCAATATAAGGTGGTCTTAGACCCCAGTACCCCTTCGTTTAAACTAAATCGTGCTACTTTCGCAAACAGAACATACAAATTGTATCAGTTGTATCGAGCTGCCAAGGGAATGCTCTACCGTAGGTTATCTTGTGGAGTCCAGAGAGGATTTCTATTACGCTGGAGTAGGGACTCATGACTCTTCATATGGATACTCAAGGACCACTCTAGTAACAAGTGGATCTTGAAGCATAATACCAATCTCCCAACCTCAGTAGCCAAAGTTCCTCTGCTCATATGTGTAAACCAATAAATCAGAAATAAGCGGAAGCAAAATAAACCTGGGATAGAAACTTACCTCCAGTTATTAGCAGTAGATTTTAAGTAGTTTCCAGAGATCTTCTGATTCAACAATAGTATGCGATGACGGCAATCAAAGAAAATTTTCTAAATTATTTATTTATTAATTTAGAAAAAATTTCTAAATTAGTCAATAATTAAAGTTTAATTTAATGCATTGTTAGCATCATAAATTATTCAGTTTTTATTTATGGTATGCTTATATGGAATTGTCTTGATATGAAAATTATTTTTTGGATGTCATGTGAGCAATATGTATTTAATATTTGAGGAATAGTTACAACATCTTTAAATATAAAAAACACATATATGAAGTATATAATTAAAATGATTAATTACATTAAAGTTTTAAAAGACATCAAATTCTAATTAAATATATTGATATAATAATTTTATCCCATAGAAAAATTATTATATTGTTATGATTAATTAGGATGAAATAGTAAAATTAACTTTTATTTCTTAATTAGCCCACATGCATTAAGAAATATTTACATTTTACTAGTTTCATCATAAATGTCAATGAATCGATTTTGTGTTAAAATCTTTTGCTCATAGGTAGATTTTAATGGCATGCTTATTTATATTTATTTGATTTGACTTGCATTGGTAAACTTATCAATATATTTGATAGATTATGCCTCATAATTGTTAATAAGCATGTTTATTTATTTATTTATTTGCATTTATTCAATATTTGATATTATTTGATGAAAATTTTGAAGTTTCTTATTTAAGTGGTGACAATTATAAAGTTTGGAAGAAGAAGATTCTTCTATATTGATGGTGCATGGATCTTGACTTGCTCTTCGAAAATAAGAGCCTCATGAAATTACAGACATTAGCACCAATATTGAGATTACTTTGTATGAATGGTAAGAGTGATCTAATTGCTTGAGTATGATATTCATTAAATCTTGTAATATGTCTTTGTCCATATTGATATTGATACAATGAGTGGTGTTTGGCATTTGAACTAAAGTTCGATGTTGTTTTATTTGGAACTCATTGTTGATTTTTTCCTATGATTTTGTAAGCAAAAGATTGGATGTGGTCTTTGGTTTAAATACAACGAAACTGGTTCTAGGTTCGGGTTCATTGTTCTTCCTTTCATGCGACGCCTAATTCTTAGAAGATCACCTTCTACTGACAATAAGTGGCAGCCGAGTCTAGTTGAATCTCTAATTTTCTTCACCAGCCTCAAATCTTATCTTTATCATCTTGTCATCGCATTATTTTTTCTATTACACGAACATCTTCAATCTTTTTCACATTCCTTTTTAGGTTGTTAACAATAACTAATAACCTTGAGAAGTAGTAAGAGACAGACTCACCTTCTTTCATATGAGCAGCTTCAAACTCAACCCTTAAAGTTTGTAAACGAACCATTCTTACCCGATCAACACCCTTGAAGTAGGTGCTTACAATCTCCCATGCTTCTTTGCTTGACTTCACTTCAGCGATCTTCTCAAATGTTGATTCATCTACTCCTTGATAGAGTAAGAACAATGTCTTCTTATCCTTCTTTATTTGCTTCTTAAGATTTTTCTTTTGATCCCCAGTGCAAGAATCTTCTTGCTCAGCAGTGGGCTCCTCGTATCTATCAGCAACAATCTCTCATAAATCTTGTGACCCGAGCAACGCCTTCATTTGAATCTACCATCTTTTATAGTTGTCTTTCAACAACTTGGGAATTTGAGTTTGTACAAAGTTAGAAGACATCTTTGATATGAGATGAGGGACAAAACATCAACAGAACTCTTGCGACCCTGAACCTAGCTTAGCACTGATACTACTATGTTGGATGTTGGCTTTGCTAAGCCTTCATCCACAACCATGGTGTGTGGGGGAAATAAGAAGAGAAAACACTAATGAAATGTGACACCTCGGTTCTTCTAAACCTTTTCCAAAGTCGTAATAATAATAATAATAATAATAATAATAATAATAATAATAATAATATGTTTTTAAGAAAAATAGGCAGGATCCCTAAAAAATGAAAACTCAAGATTTATAGATTTTGCGCAGCATTAAAAGAATTAACTCAAAACGAAAACCTCGGCGTCAACCACATCCCAAAACTACGACAATAAATAAAATCAAATCCAGATACTCTGAGCATGCTCAATCCAAAACTACGATAAATACACAAGCTGAGAAAATACTATAATAATGCAAGTCCAAAAGCCTCTAGGTTTCATCCATGATTACCACATCAACTACATGTATAAATAAATGTATACTATACAATAGTGTGGGTCCAATCCTTCTAAATATATAACCTCCAAATACAGTTCTAAAAAGGTCTAATAAAGTCTAAGAGACATACGCTAATTAGTCTCTGGACATAAAATGGTAGATGGTCCTCAAGTCCTCATCTAAGTCTATGCTAATCCACCAACTTTCCTTTTTGACTATCGCATTCCAAATCTTAGGCATTGCAAAACAAAGCAATGTCTCAGCAAGCTATGCTTGTGTGGGTGATTTATACAAAATACAAAAACGATAGAAAATCACATAGTGCAAGGTCTCAAGATCATGGTAAATCTTGTAAGATGAATATTTATACAAGAAACATCATATATCCATAAAGAACAATACACGAAATCCATGATATAAACAAAGTGATATTAATCCTGGGCATCATGATATACAAAACATGAGAAAATAAGTAAATACACGTATGCCAAAACAAAGAAAATCTGTATTCATAGAACAACATGAATGTATGTCAAAACCAACAAAACATCGTGCGTGGTCAAGCCCTATGAGTGTCTCAAGTACACTCTCGACAACGTGGGCCCAACTCTCAGTACTTTTCGCTTTTACCTTTTCACCCACAATGGGGCACTGAGGCACTCACGGAAAGACACGTTTCAATCCCATTTTTACCATTTCACCCACACGAGGCACTTAGGCACTCAAGCACTCACAAGGGGATGTATCCCATCACAAGCTCAATTATGCCAATCGACAAGGTATAAAAACTCCAATGTGCAAAAATCTCAATAAAATCCAGTTAAAGACATGGTAGCGTACCATCAGCATATGTTCAAATATATGACTAAATCATGCAGAATAAAGGAATTTTTCTGATAAAATGATAATGCGTGTTCATTCTCAATAAAACCATATCGAGTGAGTAATTCAATATATCAACATCATTTATCGCAAATCAGTGTATAACATCCTCAATAATCGAGTCGATGCACCTGAAATGTCCTAAAAATAGTGCGTAAATGATGCACAAAAGAAGTAGCAAGCATATTAACAATACATACTGAAAAATAATCTCATACAACATGGCAGAGCATAAAACCTACGCCTCAAAGTTTCAAATACTATGTCATGATTTAAGAAATCACAAAAAAATCACTAATGTACTCATCTACCTCAATAAACGTAGTACTTCAATCAGGCGTGTAAGCTATATCACGTCATGCGCCTTGACTTACCTGTCACATCATAAGTCATCGATCATTTAGTGTTCTCACATCTCACATAAATATGTTCAAGTGATAACTTCCCAGATCTGGTAGTTAATCTTAGATTAATAGCGCAAATTATCTGATTAACCTCCATTCATGCAATCTTGAGCTAGATGTTAGCCTTTCTAACATCTAGACCGTCATATGTTATCTTTGATTTCAATCCTACTTATTTTCATCATGATCCATTTATTTTCTAAGTTCATTTAGTGATTCACATGTATCTCTATGATTACACATCAATCTAACGGTCAGATCGCTCTCCCATCAACCCATCCTAAGTCACCTAATCACATCGACGATCAAGATCACTTTTTCTAGTAATTTAATGAGATCTATTCTTCTAATCTCCTAGATCATCTCATATTTGATGTATACAATCAAGGTCTAAGACCTGATCATCTATTGATCGGCCTGATCTAGGTTATCTAACAGTATTTGGTGGTTGAACTATTTAAAAGGTATTCAAATATAGATTTTCAAGTCAAATCTAGGTCCATGCCTTTGAGACGATCGCAACGCCTCTTTCAGATCATGATTTGGACCTTTGTAGCTTCACAAATCACATTCTTTGTGAATGAACACCTCAGAAAGTCCAGGAATATAAAAAAACAAAAAAGGATTTTAAATCGTGTTGCATGTGACTTGCGCGTCATGGCCTTGCGCTACGTGCGCCAACTCCCGACATCACCCATGAGCACTCGATGACCGACGTCGCTTGCTGGGTCGCCGTCGCCATCACCGGGAACGACAACCACGTTGGCTCACTGTCGCCAGTGATGACAGTTGGACTCCAGTTGCCGCCGGCGACCCCTTAGTGTCCAAATGGTGTGATTTTTGCACTGTTTCTCTCAAATTTTCACATATATTTCATTTTTAAGCTCCCCTTCAACAAAATTTGTCATTATCTCACGTTTTAAAAAATTCTCTCTTATTATTTGCTTGATTTTTGGTGTCCCTAGCAATTGGATTATCATGAAAATTCATGGATTTGTTTTTTGTGTTACCATGCACAAGACGAACGGTTCAGATCATGCATATGATACTGTTTCATTGGTTTATTTTGAAAAGAAAAGTAATGCATATCACATCATCGGAAAACGGCAATCCACACTATCTTTCGGCTTTAAAAACATTGAAAATCCATAGAAAAGAGGGGGATCGAGAGTGGAGGATGGCCTACCTTAGTCGAGTCGGCCAATCCCAGTCTTTCTTCGTCACAGGTTCGCGTGCAGGAGAGAAGAAAAATGCAACGGCGCCTTCGCCGTTGTCCGTCGTCACCGGTGATGCAAAAAACGAATGGAGGTTTTGTAGAAAAGGAGACAGGGGTAAATGCACTTAAAGTCCCCCATTAAAATGATCAAAATTTTATTTTATTATTTTTTTGAAATGATGATCAACATTTATGGTTGGTAATCATGGCCTTATCTCATAAATGCCAGTCCACTCCTAGTTTCCATGTTTAACCCTTTTTTTTGTGGGCCCACCTATGAATTTATGATTTTATCCATCGTGTTAATTTCAATTAAATACAGAAATTAAAAGAATTAGTCATTTTTCCTCCGGTTTCTAATTTTACCATTCTTAGTGGTGTTAGATTTTATTTCTTGAGCACTTTACAATTATTGAGGTTTCAACTTGAGATTCTATTTTCAAATTTCTCAATTTCTTAATTTTTCTAATTTTCTATAATTTCAAAAAATTAAATATTTCTTAGAATTTAAAAATAGAGGATATTACATGACTCAAAAATAATTACAAATACAAGGTTGTTACCTTTATAAGACTCACTCCCTCATAGTCTCACACACTCCTCACTCATCTTTTTCTCTCTTCTTTTTCACTTGCTTACAAATGAGGAGGGCACCTTTATTTATATTTGTTCTCCACCTATCACCTCCTTAATATGTGGTAGAGATTATTCCAAATGTCTTTAACCTAATGGTTAACACTTTTGTAGAAATTACAACTTGAATCTTTCACACAAATATCTACCTTAGATATTTCTAAAGCTTAATCTAGATTTATTGACTTTTATACACTTTCTAAAATATAGGCCTTCTAGATTATGAGCCTTTTGTTAAAACTTGAGGCCAAGACTATAATTGAAAGAAAAAAGAGATAAGATGGGCCGACCCATGTTGTTGGGCCCACATTTACACTATTGATTTACTTCCAACATTCTCCTCTCATACGGGCAGTTTGGTTCAATCCAAGGTGCTTTGTCACCCCTCACCAATACGTATCTTGCTGAACCACACTGCTGCTTTTTCAAACGTATTTGTGCACTTCCTAGTAGAACCACTTCACGTTGTGAGAATTCATGTGGACGGGGTGAGTTCTCGATTGATTGAACTATCGTGGCCACATTATACCTCCAGGCTTTCTGACGGAGTCCGGTGAGATCTATATTATGTCCGGTATGGCGATAAAAGATTGGAAACACGGGCACCCAAAGATCAGTCTAGTAATAAATGGGTCTTGCAGTTTGATATCAATCTCAAAGACTTTGGTAGAAAAAGATCATTAACCTACTTGCCGTCCCCATTGTCAATATGCATCGGTATCAGCTTTTGACCCCACTTCTAGGCTTGTTCTTCTCCGAACACATTGTAAAAGATTCCTTCGATATTGATAGCAGAAGATTGGAGTGAACTTCTCCCTTCCAGATGCGAAGATCATTACAACAGCCAAGTTTTTCAGTTCACCTCATGCTTAAGTGCTCAGAGAATACCTTCAAACAGGCAAAATGCACCTTGAGAACATTAATGACAATAAAAGTCTGTAATCTTTATCCTATAATTTGATCAAATGAAGTAGTAATTTGATCCTTGGATTAACGATGAGCCCAGTCAACTATGTTCCCTTCTATGCGTTTTGGGTTTGCTTGCATTAGTTCTTGAACTGGACAACCTCACTCTTGCTGAATGCTTTGAATAGCGTAGCTTCGTACCTGACAAATAATTGGATACGGGTCTAATACCTGAAAAAACCGTTTGTAGTACGATGAATTTGTTGCTGGTTTATATCAATGTGTTCGTCATCAAATGAAGTGGTAATTTGATCTTTGGATTGACGAGACTAAAGATGTTTCGTTCCTGTTCATGGTTGAATAATTTCTGATATGTATATTCTTGCGTGTGTTTGTTTAACATAAGGATCAGAATGCTCTATGTAATTCGTCCTATTGTCTTTATTTATGAGAATAATTATGGTCATGCAATAGGCCTTGGTTCCATACCGAAGGGAGAAATTGTCTACTCTCAGGTTCCCTCAGCATCAAATCTTCCTACAAAGAAAAGTTGAGAGTTAGTCAAGAAATCGTGTAAAAGATCTCGCCGGAGATAGTTTGAATGGAAAATTTGCTTCCCCTGACTCTTCCGGCGAGGTTGCTGCGGGGGAGAGAGATCTGTTTCTCTCCATTCCACGTATAGGCCTCGGTTTACTTGATTGTTTTGGAGAAACAATTTGTGCTCTTTGAGGATCTCCTCATGGAGCTTTTGTGGTTGAGAAATGGAGAACATGCCAAGTTTGTCTACAACCAAGTACGATGGACCTTTGTTGGCTTCATGAACCCATTAATACATGAGGAAGTGATACAATCAACCCAGCGCCTTTAACAATGTCGATGGCTATAACTTAAGAAGGGGCCAAACTTCTGCAAATTCGAACCATTCACAATGTTATCTTTGACTTAGAGTTTTCATGCTCTAAAATTCTCATCCATTAGATGATCTTGGCTACTATTTTCTTAAGTTGTAAAATAAACATTAAAAATTACATTTTTTGGTTTATAACTATAAGTAGCAATGTCTAAGGTCACAGATTGTTGTGATGTAGCCTATACAAAGGCCCACAGACCTTGAGAGAGGCCCTTTTTGGTTCATGGATATGGCCTCAAAGACTTTGGTCCACTATCAAAGATTTATGGAAGAAGCCCATTTTTAGAAGGCTCAGATTTTAGAACTATTCTTGTAAATATCTACAATCTAGAATGTGATAGACTTTTGATATTTTGTAGGAATGTTCTAGAGGATAATCTGGACCATACACATGTAATAATCATAACCCTTCATTGAAGAGGTGGAAGGGGTGAGCACCTACAAAAAGAGAAGCTCCCTCATTTGTAAGACATCTCATAATTCATCCAAGAGTTAAAAACATCTTCAAAGTAATAAAGTTAGAGTTTTCCTCAAGTCACTTTCAGTTGTTATCCTCCTTGGAGTTTTTAGTAAGCCCGTAACACAAGGAAGAGCTAATGGATGAGAATTTTAGAGCAGGGTCCATCTAAGTTAAGGATAAAATTATGAATGATTTGAATCTTCATAAATCTGGCCTACATAGAGTTATAGGTGTAATACCATCTAGTAAGAAATGGGGGACCACATATAATAAATAGTATCGTCTAGGTAGGTCCAAATTGCTAAAGAATAGAATCGTTCAAAATATTGTCTTTCAGCTTAGTCCTGTGTAATTCTTTTTCATTGGATGATCCCACCTACTGTCTTCTTCATTTTTAAAATAGACCATAAAAATATATATATATATATATATATATCGTCAATTTTATACTTGAGAAAACAAATATTTCTCGTCACTGGGTTATTTCACCATTATGAATTCTATGATACTCAACTTAGTTCCTCCTAGAATTCACTTCCAAACTAAAAAGAACTCATCTCCACCCTCTTCTCCCTCCACCGTGCAAAAACGACACCAGAAAACTGCAATTAATCAATAACATATATTACCTAAGCAACTCATGATGCCAGCAATTGACTACCCCAAAATCTAATCCCTTCAATCTATATGTATAATACAAATATCTACTCGCTATGATCAATATATTAAGCCTACACATGTCCATAGGAAGGATCCCCACACACCTGCTTCACTCATTCATATCAGCAGTAATTCTATATCAAAGTGAACCATTTTCATGAGTAAACTTCCGGGGCATTCGCTTGCTACAACTTTTCTATCAGACCAAACCCCTACAACCTTTAATCATATGAATTGGCCGTATTGAATTGCTTGATTAGTATACCTCAGGCTTCAGTGAATGATAAAGGTCCACATGTAATTCGAGAAGGCCAATTAGACTTGCTCCTCATCAACCCCCAAGACTTCCACGCACTCCACTTCTTTAAAGAAGAACAACTTCTATTTAGAAGAAACCGAAGGCAGCACTAAATTCACAATCCTCCAACCATGGCTGCTTGCTGTCTTTGCTTACAAGAACTAAGCTTCCCAAACGACAAACAGTATGGTCTACCATAAGAGATCAATGACGAGAAGCAGAAGAAGCAAAATCCATTTTAATTGAACGATGCGGTCATAGACTTTAATTCCATCCACAATGTATAAAATGCTGTGTCAAGGTTAAGAAAAATGTCAACCATGTACACATGTACTTTTGAGTAAGAATTTATGGCGACAGAGCAATCAGTAAAAGAATACTCTTTGATATGCCAAACCAATGCTTCTAGCTGTTGAATATACAAGAGCACTAAAACATAAGTTGAAAATGATAAGAAGCCATGTTTGTGTCCAGAGTCAAAGACATGATGCTGCCCCCTGAATCAAAAGCGGCCATGCTTGTAACTTAATCAACATGGAGAGGTACTTCGTCACAGAAAGTGATCAGTAATTCTGGTCTTGAGGCGGTCCACTGCTTCTGCAGTTAAAAAAGCTTCAAACAAATGTGTCTTCCCCATAGCTCCTACTTATATGTCACTATATGGAGTCGTGAAACTTTCAAGCGTTAAATCGAGACTATAAATCAAGCCTCATAAAGACCTGAACATACTAAAACTCAGAGGTACATCAAGGACTATCAAGTCAAGCAAGAAAGAGAAGCTTACACTGTTCCATAAGCTAAGAATTTCTATAATGGTCTCTGTGAGCTTTTCTTCTTAAACATTACCTGCGAAACTGATGACTGAAAGGGCCTTTCTTATCCAATGCTCTCCAACAGCCTTCCAATCAATACGAGACCCCTGCTCCAGCAATCTCCTAACAACATTCTCAGCTTCTTCCACCCCTTTCTCTCTACACAGTCCATCAACCAAAGTCACAAAGTAAGAACAGTTGGTGAGTGTCCAGCATCCAACATCTCAATACAAAATTCAACAGCATCCTCCAATTTCTTCCCTTTACACAACCCTGAATCAACACGTTATTGATGAGCGCAGTCGGAAAAATACCATTATTCTGCATTTTCATAAAAATCCTCTTTGCATCATCAAATTCCATTGCTTTGCAGAACCCTTCAACAACAGCAGTGTAAATTACACCTTCTGAATCGTACCCTTCTCTCATCAACTCGAAGAGCTTCATTGCGTCTTGGATCAACCCATTTTTGCAAAGACCATCAAGCATTGCAACTGCATTGGGGATTAGACCTGTTTCCTTCATTTTCTTAAAAATTGCATCTGCATCTTGCACTGTGTCTTCAGTTTCAGGACTTGGAACAGAAGACTTTAGTGGGTCTTTTCATCTTTCCTCCTTCATTGAAATCACCACCAGTATCAGAGTTTCTAACGAAGAATCGGGTTTCTCATTCCTTCTTTCTCCTCTCATGGATCTGTTGGGTATTTGATTAGAGAATCCTGGTGAAATTTTCTCATCTAGCCATCATCATGGGTGCCGCCATCCCGCTCATAATTTCCGAAAAGAATATCAGATTGATACCCTCTTCGTTCTCCTGGGTCTGTTGGGGGAATGTGGTGGATGATTTTGAGGGGGTTTTCTCGTCCATTCATCGTCGTCATCTTTTCCGATGTTGAGTCTCACCAAAATGATCTTCCTGACTATTTTCTCTGCATTCTCTTCTCAATGGGACTATTAGGGATTGTGCTGAAATGGGTACTTGAGGAATATAGTACCCCATTGTATGGAAGTTTCATTTAAGATGAACTAGAAACAGATTCAAAGAGAGAAAAGAACACCAGCCGATAAATCCTTGCCTCATGATTGGCTACTTCCCTTCTCCTACTTGTGATTAAGAGAGAGAGAGAGAGAGAGAGAGAGAGAGAGAGAGAGAGAGAGAGAGAGGTGGCTTGGGGTTTTAGTTTTAGTAAAAGACGAAAATATCCTTGAATGTTATGAAAGTTCCACAAATGTTCAAGGGTATTTTGCGGATGCGAGAAAAAGATAAGATGAGTGCAAAGTTCGAAGAAATATAGAGAGATATGGCGCATGTATTCATTCTGCTCCTTGAGATAAGGCCTTTCATTTGAAACTCAGTTTTGGGTTCTGCGTCTCCCTTCAGTGAAAGCCAACTTCATCAATGGGTAGCAACTTCTTTGCCTGAATTTACTGTTCGTCCCAAGAAGGTCAGTTTTCATATTCTTTTTTTCTGAAATCCCCTTCACTTTCGGTCTCATGGCACCTATAAGCTCTTCGGGCCAATAATTTAACTGGGTTGTAGCAAACTAGGTTTCTTCTCTTGGGTATATAGATTATGGGCTCAGTAAAGTTCATTTTATATTGAAAAGGGTATCCTTAATGTGAGTTCTGACAGTTAATACCACCAGAGCTCCCTTAAGCAAGTAATCCCATTGGGAATTTAACTACGACGTAATTTCATCAGTGGGTAGCAACTTGTTAGCCTGAATTACCTGCTTTTCCCAGCAAGGTGTGTATTTTGTTTCCTTGTTTCTGAAGCCCCTCTTCTCACTGAAAATGAACTGTCTTCCTTTCTTTCTGATGGCACCTACAAATCTCTTTGGGAAATGATTGAACTGGGTTGTAGCAAACTAGCTTTCTTCTCTTGTACTTGTAGATTAGAGTCTCTGTAATGTTGGTTTATTTAACTAAATTATATTGAAAATGGTGTCCCTATGAACTCTTCTTAATCATTGCCCACTGCTTTATCCTGGCATGCCCAATGGGGTCTTTTGATTTTTCTGTTCTATCAGCATGAATTCATGAATCAATCCTAATGGATTATTTTTCTGCATTGGGCTAGCAATTTGAGAATGGTATCCTTTTCAAAAAGTTGGAGATGTTCCTGGGTCCTTTTGAGCAAATAATCCAATTGAGTATTGAAACTAATGCATTGCATCTTTGTTAGTTATTACACATAACGGAGACCTGTGAACTCAGTTTCTGAACCAATTCCAAGTGGATTATACTGACATGCTCTTTGATTGTTCTGTTCCATCGGTATTAGTTTATGAATTATTTCTTCAGTGGAATAGCAAAATGACGGGACTTTACTAGTATAAACTCCACATTTATCTCTTTCTATTTTAGTTTCTTTAATGACATGTAGAATTTTGATATTATTCAATCTGTTTTTCAGGCAGCATGGCGACAGGCGGTACCCTAAAGGGTAGTATTATTGGTTTCTTTAGAGAGAAGGGTTTCAATGATGAAAATATTGAGGCAATGTTCAAAAAATGCAAGCGCTTGGATGGTGTGGAAAGGGAGAGAGCAACTGAGAACTGGAATTACTTGAACAGCATAGGAATTAAAGAAAGAAAGCTGCCTTCTGTTGTTTCAAAGTGCCCGAAGCTACTTACCCTTGGCTTGAATGAGAAGCTTGTGCCTATGGTTCAATGCCTTGCAACCTTGGGAACAAAACCAAGTGAAGTGACCATGGCCATAACTAAATTTCCCCACATTCTCTCCCACAGCATAGAAGAGAAGCTTTGCCCACTGCTAGCTTTCTTTGAGACCCTGGGAATCCCTGACAAGCAACTGGGTAAGGTGTTGTTGATCAACCCACGGCTCATAAGTTATAGCATTGAATCAAAACTCGTGCAGATTGTAGATTTTCTCGCCAGTTTAGGGCTGAACAAGGAAGGGATGATAGGTAAAGTTCTGATTAAGCACCCATTTATCATGGGTTACAGTGTTGAGAAAAGGCTCCAACCAACGTCAGACTTTCTAAAATCAGTTGGTCTCAAAGAGTCTGATCTGCAACAGGTGGCAATGAATTATCCGGAAGTATTGTGTAGAGATGTGCAGAAGATTCTCAAACCCAATTTAGAATTCCTTAGAAGGTCAGGATTTGGGGACGGGCAGATTCCGGATTTGGTTGCTGGTTATCCTCCCGTTCTTATTAAGAGCATCAAGAATTCTCTGGAACCCAGGATCAAGTTGCTAGAGGTGATGGGGAGGGGAATTCAAGAAGTCGTAGAGTATCCAAATTTCTTCCACTATGCCTTGAAGAAGAGGTTGGAGTTCAGGCAGAGGTTGCTGAAACAGAGGAACATAGATTGTAGCTTGAGTGAGATGCTTGAATGTAATCAGAAGAAGTTCATGCTCAAGTTTGGCTTGTTTGAAGCCTTTCACTGATTTAATTGTTTTCATGACCTTTTTCTGTTGAGTGAATTTTGCCTAGTTAATTTCGTCGGTCTAGAAAGTGTACTTCTTTTTGAGTTGCAGCAACTAGGAAGTTATCTATTTTAATTCCAGGTACACAGGCGAGAGCTTCTGATGTATCTTTCCACTGGCATTTATAGTCTCAGTTTTTTCCTTCTGACAATACGAATGCTCTTCTTCACCATTGCATCCTTAAAGCAGGTTGCCTGACTTGCCAAATAATTCCACTAGCTGTTTCTAAGAGAGCACACAGTACACAAAATGCTTGTATTTATCTTTAAAAGCAGCTACGAATCCAAAGTTACAGGAAATTAAGATCTTGTCGGATATCAAGTTCATAGACTGGCTTTGTGCCCCGTTGAGAAGGGAACAAGAATTCCACATATGTCAAAACACTCAACACTAATCAAGTTCCAACTATGATAATAAACAAAGAATTCTGATAGAAAACATTCTCAATTTCTGAAGACCAACTGCCAACTTTCTTCTGCATATTAGAGTCATTTTTCTCCTTCCTCGTCTTAGAGAGCTGATTTGTAGCCAAGTATAGCCTGTTGCAATTTGTGTCCAAGTAGCAGCATAATATGATGGTGGTTTCAACGTGAACAATGCTCCGAACTATTTCAGTCTTATGAACCAACTTTTCCAGACATGAAAGAAGAAGCGCAAAAACTATACCCTCTAGAATCAACAATGTCATTTCATTTGGATGCAGTATGTGGCAGCTTTAGATATGACACTTCTATCCTTTTTTGTCAACTCATTCAAGTGAACCACCAGACTCCTCTGTATTCTCAGATGCTGCAGTCTCAGGGAAGAATTCATCTTGGGGATACATTCTGTGGAACAACTGCCAGCACAAACACCAAAATCTTAGTTAGCATCCAATAAGCATCTCATCAAAGATACCACATACGGCAAGTATTTTGCTGGAATTATCATTCTGGAAATTCTGACAAGCTATAGAAAATGTAATTGATTACAGAAATGATCAAGACAAGGTATCGACATATTGAAAAGTGACCTGAAGACACATATAAGATTGATATTTTGCATGCATATGTTAGACTGTTTCCAAATACATTCTACTGCAAAAAAATAAGATGGCATTGTCTAAGCAGCAGCTTTACCGAATAATTTGCATATAGATGCAACCAGGCAATAGCATTTACAAATCTGTAATAGGCCACCTATAAAAGGAGAAGCTATACGTTGTTTGCCCAACTAAACAGTCTGACACTCGGTTAAGTAAGCATGTGGACCCAGTAATTGTTCATCCAAAGATTAGCCCGCTTGAATCCATCTTAGATAGATCATGCTCCTAAAATCTTCAACTTAGGATAATCCTATTATTCGGCATGATCAAATATTTTATAACTGCTTTTTCTCCAAACTCTTTTGAGTCATTCATTCACACTACAACTGCTAGTTACAATCTAATGGAGAAGTCCTTGGGGAATGAACTATCCGTTTTTCCAAATTATAAGCAAGTCTTGAAGTACCACCTCATGGAAACAAAGCACATTCCAACTAAGAATCAGGTTCAGGCCTTGGCATGGCCTATCTAAATGACAAAATTTAAACAAGCAAACATCTGAGCCAGTCATGCAAACACTACGTAAAAGCTCATATACATATATTCCCATTTATTTAATTTTTTATAGCTCAGGTGAACCTATGGAAATCGACTTTGTATTCTGTCATGACTTGGTCCATATCATGTTGCACTAACAATTATTATGATTGGTCACAAAGAGACCAATTGATAACGAATGGAATCATAAACCAATAGTTAGCTAATTTACCATAACAAATGATGTGATGAAGGCCTAGTAACAGTAACATCCACACATTCTTAAAGAATTGTAAGATTTAAACTTATGAAAGCATTACATCCTTTGTCAATTCCAGCATATTCCTGTAGTCCAGATTCCCATCTGGCATGGGGCCGGAGGTGATAGTGTCTGAAAAACCCTGCAATAATCCAAAATTTCCATCAAAACATGTCAAACACCAAGCAAGCCGAATGAATCTCGACATGCAGTACCCCAGGCAGTCATTCAGCTCACTTGACAAAAAAAGGAAATATAATTGGGACAATAAACAGACCTCTGTCAGCTCTTGAACATAAGTTGCACTCCACAATGAAGCAGATTTGGTTTCTGTCTCTACCCCTTCATTTACTAATGACATGTTACTTTCAGAGTTTTTGGGAAAAGAAAGCATGAACAAAGCATCAACAGCTTCCTGCAGAGCATTTTTTCCTTGAATGGCATCATCACACAGAGTTGAAAGATACAGAACAAACCTGAGGAAAAGAAAAGCAAAAGACATAATCCTTAATTTTTGCAAGTTTTGACATATAAAGCATTGCTCAAAATACTACCAGAGTTCTTATAATGGTAACGGACTAGAAAAGTGAATGCAAGATTACTTTCAAAAGGAATTATCTTTCAATGAAGGAAATCGAAATAATAATAAACCAGAAACATTCAATATAGGAATGAAAGAAACCATGTTTTGAGACTAATATAACTTACAGGCCTGGTGGACAAACTGCGGCACCACTACCTAACTGGAGAACTCGGACAGATGTCACTTGAGCAGAGTACAATGCTGCAGAAAGAGATAGATTCAGTGGAAATATAAATATGTGAAAGACATCACGTATCCTAGAGAACATATTGATAGGAGGCATAATCCCAAGATAAGCAAATACAGCTGGGCGGAAATCTTACATCTGGGAGGAAAAACCACCAACAGATTTGATATATCTGGTTGTATAGAAATCCTGGTTACCCATATTCCTCTGGCAACTTTCGGTGACAGGTTTGAAGCTTTTGTTGGTTCTTGGGTTCCATTCTCTGAGGAAGGTAATACAATTGCTGGTGGGTCTATACAGGATGGATCCATAACTAGGTGCTGGCTGTATAGATCCTGACCAGATGCCAACCTGACACCTTTATATTGCCAACTTTCCTGCATGGTTCCCGAAAATAATTGGCCCTTATTTTAAGAATTATTTCAATCAAACCAACTGTAATTAGCAAGGCTTTCCCAAGAAACTGTTTATTTTCACTTCCTGAAAGAGGGGTTCTTTAGAAAATAAGATAGAATCAGGGTAATGAAGTTAAAAATGCAGGGTAAATAAGTTGAAGAAGTTATGTATGGATGTGTAGACTTTTTTTAGGGTGGATAGAGTTACAAGTGGAGTCCTACTTTCAAATAGAATGCATCAGAAAAAGAAAATAAAATAAAGAATAAGACAACGTACAGTTTTCATATGTATCTATGTCAGAAAAAACTCAAGGTACAGTTTTCATACCTTGTCGATAAGCAAGCTTGTCACTGGCATGCGTAGAACCTATTCAAAAAAAGGTTTGACACATGTCAATACAATGCTCACAAATGATGCATGACTAGTTGGAAGAAAGATAAATTCTGAACAATGCAATTCCAGTCCAATGGCCCAAGGCATATGCTAATTGGAAGTTTTTGCTTGTAAGAGGACAACTGCAATTATCAGTAGCACCTTAATCCTGATTCATTAGGGCACATGGGCAATTACAACAAACAAAATGCGGACAGAAAGACAGATTAATGCTAGAAGAAGTCCTGAATCAGCTAAGATTGCCCAAATGCAGCAATAGACTCCTCAGAAGCGACTAGGTTACTAATTTTTTTGCTCTGGTCTGCCTAGAAAATCTGCACAAAGTTAAAGAATGAG
This sequence comes from Warburgia ugandensis, assembly GCA_035236585.1. Lineage (NCBI taxonomy): Eukaryota > Viridiplantae > Streptophyta > Magnoliopsida > Canellales > Canellaceae > Warburgia > Warburgia ugandensis. The sequence continues at coordinate 80,018,312 of CP141132.1, read as the reverse complement.
ACGCTAGCAAGTAGCAAGCTTAAAACCTAGCAGCTTAAGTAAGCCCAACCACGAGTAGAAAAGTAGGCAGAGGCATGACTTCTGCAAGAGAATCTACATGACTATCAGTGGTTACAAGAAGAATGACCACAAGAATTGGAGCTCTGCAAGGAAGAAGTGAAAAAGATAACAGAAGGTGTGCAAGCTTGGGGTTCATCAAGAAGTTGCTATACCCCCCCAAAAGGTCCATTAATCATAAAAAAACCAACAGACCAGACAATTGACGTTTTCCTGCAGCGAAGAGTCATGGTAATGTGGAGTAGAGAGCTGCGTCAGCCAAAACTATTCTATTCCATCAAACTGCCTCAGACAAATCAACTTCCCATGTGCAATTACTTTGCATGTGCCACAGAGGCTTGTGAAACTATGCTTTTCATTGGATTATTTTCCTAAGGCTATGTCAGATCAATGATCAATGATCAAAGACTTACTACAGACACGCAAACATCCAATAGCCTATGGTTTTGTTTCCTTAAAGCAGATAAAATTAATTCATTGTACAAGTAAGACATAAAGCTTTATGTCATGGTCCTAAAGAGTTAGGCCCATTTTGCCAGGCATGTGATGCATGGCTTGACTCTAGAAGGCCAATTGTCTAGAAGTTAACTGGAATAATACATGGAAATATCTAGAAGTTCTAGAAGGGTTCTAAGTTAGTACTTAGGAAAGATCTAGGCTAGATATCTGTAGTGGAAGTGTATGGAAGATTTTAGTGTAACTTCTAAAGTAGTCCTAAAGATAAGATGGTTTACATGTGGCATGATCCTAGCCATCCATTGAGGAGGTGGATGGGGGTGAGCAACTATCATCATCATCATCATCATCATCAAGACCTTATCCCAATTAGGGGTCAGCCATGGGGGTGAGCAACTATAAATATGCAAAACCTCTCATTTGCAAGCCAGCCAAAGTTGTAAGCATCTCTCACAGTAATAGAAGAGCTTCTCTTTGTGATCACATTGTGTATGCAACTGTCCACACAGTCATGCCCTGACATTTAGCTGCTTTGTTGAATAGAATCAAAGAAAGCTAACAATGGAGTCATTCTGACTACCACAGTAATGTTTCCGGTAGTATTTAAGCAAGTTACATGATATCAAAAAGAATAATTAGACACAAAGCAAAAGTGGATCAGGGCAAATTTGGATGTGAAATGAGAACTGGAAAAAGGGGTTTTCACAACAGATAATATAAGCAGTTGCTCATGCAAAGAAACTAAACAAGTTGAAGTCCAAATACAGATCCTTACATAGAGAGCACCCTTAACTGCAGCACAACGACAAAATGCTTGTGGCAGTTCTCCTTGACCGTAAATGGGATAAATGAATGCCCCTGGCGCGTTAGGATACCTGAAAGAGATATCAGCAGGTCAGCAGACTACTTTGATTAGAAGTCTACCACCAAATTAGCTTTTACAAGAGCTAGTGTGATATTGACGATTCAACTTTCGAGCTACAGTTATGACAGAAGAAGACGTACTTGACTTTCCTAATTTTCATAATAAAGCATACCAAAAGGAACATACACATAGCACTTATGACAAGGATTTTCTTAAAATTACAAAGAATTAGCAAGAGTTTTGCTTGCTGTAACCCTTTTAATTATATAAGCAGACTTCTGAACCAAGAGATATATCAAAGTGACAAGGAGTAAAAGATCTGATGCTTGGTGAAGCATCAAACCATTTTTCTCAACACCTCTCTCGAATGGATCAGACCAATTGCAAATGCATCTCATGTTGTAATTTGCAGTACTAGGGGTGGAAGGAAGATATATGCACTCTAAATATCACTGCTTTTCATTCCAAAAGGAAACCGAAACATATCGTTGCTGCTATGACCCAGAAATTCTCCAAGTTGTACCATGTTAAATGGAGGGTTCAAACTTTAACTAAAAAAAGGACTCACTCAACCCCTTTCATCTTTGTTCCTGTCTTCTTACATCCTTCTCCCTCTTTCTCCATCTGTTACGAGAAATCAAAGCTCAAGTTCACAAGCTTGATGAGAGCAAAGCAGATAAGCTTATTCTCTCCCTTCCATATTCTTACCTTGTTGCTCTTGTATTCACCTTTCTTTTATACCATACTATCCTTCTCTTCCTTCTGATAAGGTTCCTCTTCTCATTGGAATTTGGATCTTCTCTTCTTTGCCGTCCTTCAACGATCCCCCAAAATCATAACAGTCATTCATCTTTTGTTCACCTCTCCCTTTATTTGGAACCCTCTTATAATTTTTGCTTCTTAGAAACTCTTCATCTTCAATGATCTCCCAAAGTCATAACAGCCATTAATCTTTTGTTCACCTCTCCCTTTATTTGGAACCCTCTTACTATTTTTGCTTCTTAGAAACTCTAAAGCGCTTAATTTTCTCCATCTTTCTTGTACAGTGATGAGAGAAACTTATTAGAAAGAGACCAAAACTGAGGAGGTCAATAAGAAGTCCAGAGTATAAAGGTGATACTAAAATAATTTTATTAATGTAATAATGGATAAATGAATTGCAAAACTAACCTGCCAACAGATGAGTGGTAAAGAGCAAGACTTTCTATACCATCTTTCGTCTTGATTAGCTTCGAGCAGACATCTAGCCTCTCTTGATCATAATCCGCCATTGCTATTGCGTATAAAATAATCCTAAACAATTAATGCAGTGTCTTTAGTAGTCATATTAAGGAAGAAAGTAATATTTTAATATCGAATGAGAGGATAAAGGCAATTAAATGGAAGAAAAGAAACCAAAAGAAAAAAACACTTTTCACTTCAACATTACAATGATGCTATTCTTATTCAATTATCTACTTCCTTTAGCTAATTACCGAGTTCTGAAGTGAATAAATTAATGGCAAACAGTCCCATCCAGAAATGGATTGAGTAGCAAACAGGACTAACAACTAAACAAGTTTACTCAATTCCAAAAAGCAAAGAGAAAAAAAACTAAACAAGCTTAAGAATACCGTGTCATGTGATTACACACACTAACAGCAAAAAAGTATAATAACTTTGGTTTAACGGATACTTTGTCAACAACAAAATTACAGGTGTTGACTCTGGCAACCTATTTTTCTTCAGATCAAAATGAAGTTAGCCTGTGGGGAAAGATATAAAGAAAACAGATTTCTGTGTGAGAGGATAATCAAGGCATTTAGCAGCTGAACAGATAAGGACTGAGAAGCTTGAATTAAAGGCATTTCACTATCAACTTCATATGTTGACTTAACTCATGCCATGGAGAAGCAAGTGGAACTCTCCAATCCATAAGGCAAGAATTTAGATACTTACCACGAAGGGATTTCAAACAATAACCAAGTTGCATGGTTGACAACTAACTTGGGAGGTTGACCCATCTAACCAAGTAAAAGGTAAACACAGCATGTTTCATGAAAGTTTGATCACCTGAAATGGTTACATGAACTAACCAGATCTAGCAGCATGTACAAATCTATGGCTGAAGTTTACTCAAGATTTTAAATTAAACCCGTAAAAATTTAATTTATTGTCTCTTAGTTACATTGAATTATGTGAACAGTGCAAGTACTAGCACAAACTTGATGAAAGATATCACATGAGACTCAACAGAATTTCATCAAATCTGGATTGCAACAAATAACAATGATAAAACTTCCACATTTGAGGGTATCACCAACCTGCAACAGTTCATTAAACAAATTTAAATAGGTACTCTATTCAGAGCTTTCAATGTGACATGCATACTAGTAGCATGGAGTCCTGAAAAATGGTAACTTGCTAGCATAATTTTCTCTACTTCTCCATTCCAATCTTCTTCTTTCTAGTTCTCATAGCTAATTCAGCTTGTTAGAGTTTTCGAATTTCTTACTGAACCCAACATCAAATTAATGAAACTACGACCACATTTCAAATTAAATTTTCCATAGTCAAGTCCCGAAGTTGACTCAACCAAAATTTGCTTATCGTTTCTCTCCAAAGTACCTCAAATCATAAACTATTGAATTCAAACTGTTATTTAACAAGCTATCAGCTTAGTTTAGAAAGAAAACTACCCAATTGAGCTAAAAAACATACCGTTATCATAAACCAAACAATCTAACACAATCACGTTGCCATAATTCCACAGAAAAACACAGCCAAAAATGTAAAACCATAATATTTACCACAGACCAACTAACAAGAAGTTGCGAGAAACTAGAATTCTTACTAACAAAAAGGGAAGTATGATCTGTACGATTTTATCTTCTTGGGCAATTTCTGCTTCTCCAAGTACTCCACCAACGGGCTTTCCAAATCCTCCTCCGAAATTCGTCTCTCCTCCACACCATCATCTCCCCCTGATCCAAAATGCTCCTTAACCAGCTTGAAAAACCTCATCAACTTGTTCTTCTCAATTAATCCAAGACTCTTATCTCTGAAGATCCCTTCCCTGGAAATGGGCACCGGCATCAATTTCCCGTCACAATAGATGAAGTTTCCATCAATGCTCTTGAATTCAATATGATGACTGGCGCCAGACTTTAGCAAGATCTCCACCGTTGGATCCGCGCAAAACAAAACCCTAGGTCCACTGAGATCCAAACTGAAGCTCCTAGCAGGTTCTGGAGTTTCAACAGAGATTTCGATGTTGGAGTATAAAGGTCGGACTTTTAAGTCGACGGCGAGGTAGTCTTCAGCGGATTCGGACTGGGGAGAATGTTCCGGTGGTGGGGAGGAAATATTACGTTGGGATTCAAGGAAGGAGAGGAAGGTTTGGGGAGGTAGAGACGAGAAGTGGCTACCGTAGAAAGGATTGGGGTCAATGTGGAGGACGGATTTTCCCACGGCGGAGGCCCCGGCGGCGAGGATGGATTCCGGCAGCCCTGTGCCGGCGACTATTAGGTCGAAGGAAATGGGGTCGATCTGGGGGTAGACGGTTTCCGCCATGGTGTAGACTGTAGAGAGGTACAGACAGAGAGCATCTTTGGACGCACCTTATAAGGGGCGTATCGGGAAATGCCTACGTTTTGCATCAATGGGCTGGATGATTTGATCTCACGTCTAGTAGTTTGAAAATCAAAGAGATTGAATGATTTTAGCGTCTAAAATTTAATTTTTAATTAAAATTTTAATAACTTTGTATAGTAATTATAATTAATTATGAACTCCTAAGTAGAATTCAAATTAATAAAATTTATTAGGTTAAATTATGAGTGGGAGATTTAAAGTGGAAACTATTAGCTTAAAAATCTCCCTTTACTATTATCCATCCGAAACCAGAATAAACCGTACAAAGAAGTGGAATTAGAAAACCATATAATAAGTAGTTACTTGTAGTTGAAGGAAGAAACTCAAAATGGAGGAAAAACAACTGTTTACTATTTTTAATAGCTTATCTGATAGATATTGGAAGGCCATCGTAGATGTATTTTTGGCAAACACTTGCCTTACATATCTAAAATGGGATGATTAGATAAATGAACTAGATCAAGTTGTATGGGCCCTATATGGGCAATTCGCTTGCCTTTTGCTCCAAGGAAAGGAAAAGGCTAAATGCCAAACTCATCTTTTTCTAAAAAAATTTAACATTTGACAATCTCATGTGGCTGATCAATTCGCCAACATATTAGGTCAAGCGACATGTGTGCATGGAATGTTGGCAAGAAACTAACACCATATGGGTTCTTAACAGCTAGTACTACGTTTGAAAAACTCCCACAAATTTGAGTCTTTCTGTGAACACCCAAAAAGGCCTATGCTTTTATTGAATTTTGATAACAAGTTAGGCCTTTTTACAAAAATTTCTATAAATTTACAAACCATTAATAGTGCTTTAATTCAACTAAAACAAACTTTCCTAACATGACACTAAATAGTCTTATTTGTTTGAAAGGATTCAAGATGATCAGTCAAGAAAATCAATGCAATGCAATAGGATAGGCTTGTCATTATTTACCAGATGCTTAAATTGAATCACACCAATATTATGGAAGTTCTTAAATCATGTGAAATAAGAATAATACCAAAGGCACTCTTTGATTTTGGAAAATAAAAAATAAAAAATTAGCCATAGAGATTCCTCATGATAAAAAAAATTCATAAAGAAAAAATGAGGTTTGATAGAAGAGTCATTTCAATCAAATCAATTCTTGGGGTCCAATAAATACAAAGGATATTTCATTGGCCTAGTGTGACAAAGCACTCTCTAAGAGCATGGAATGTCTAATTTTTCTTCTTTGAGCAAGCAAGGGTACTTCTCTTTCTTGTTAAATGGGGGAGGATTTTCCAACTTGTAAGAAGTAAGATGTTCAAAAGTCTTCTTATAATAAATATAATAATTGGCACCACACAGCAGTAAAGACCGCATAGCGCAGTGGATTAGCGCGTTTGACTTCGGATCAAAAGGTCGTGGGTTCGACTCCCACTGTGGTCGGTTCATAATGATGTCATTTTTTATTTTCTATCTCAATGTTGCTACAACCACAGCCGTTGGATTATATTCCACTCGAGCAAAAGGAAAAGTTGGCTATTGCGCCCGCATGCGTGCTTACTTTATCTGGACCGTCCTTTCTGTTCCTATCACACTGAGCTTGGTCCCGGTTGCTTCAATGACCTTCCCAATCCCATAGAAAGAAGGGCCGAGGATATTTTAGTCAAAGAAAAAGTGCTTACGTATAATATACATTTTCAGGAAAAGAACAAGGCCCATTAACTTACGTTTCGAATTGACCAAATTACCCCTCTCTTGAGTAAAGCAGGATGCCAGATGCAGAAATTGGTTTGATTGGATTTTGGTGGTTAGGTCACCCAATGGTCGTGATTCTTTGTATGTAGCCTATCTACCACAGGATTCTAATGATGAACGGCTTCGATCTCTTGAAAACCATTCTAAGAGATAAGCCATTTTGCCACTGAAATTTCGTATTCATTTGGACAAAATTACATTTGCACCCTTACTATGCATGTTTATCATTTTGTACTCTTCGATAATAACAATCGTTGATCTATTAAGCTATCACAAACGAAGAACTACAAGAGGGAGAGTTTGATATTGGCCCACATGATTGCTTCCATGAGATGACTTATCGGATGAACGGCTTCGATCCTTACCGTCTGTCGATTATTTCCCCCAATAAAAAAATTGAAGGTTATTTTCATCAATGTAGTGATCCTAAATGCTGGAATATTACCCATTTTTAGAAAAGACGGTACAGCCGGCCACAATGGGAAATGTAAGAAGACCAAACTACCCCTCTATCCTAACCAATAACCAGAGCACCCTTCCTCGATTGACTCATTTAGCAGAAGAACACCCACAATTCCACTTGTTCTTCTTCTTCCTTCAAACCCATCACGGAATCCAATTCTTCCTTTCAGAACCCGATTCCTCCTCTCTAATGGCAGCCGAAATCCCCGTAATCGATCTCAACGACTTTCCAAAGCAGTACCCAGACCTCATAAAAGCCTGTGAAGAATGGGGGTGTTTCCGGGTCACCAACCATAAGATTCCGGCGAGTTTGCTGTCGGAGATGAAGACGGTCGTCAGATCGCTGTTCGAGCTTCCGCCGGAGATCAAAAGTCGGAACATTGACGCCATTGCCGGAAGTGGGTACGTGGCCCGCAGCGAGAAGAATCCTCTGTATGAAGCGCTGGGCCTTTATGATATTGGATCGTCTGCAGCTGTTGATGATTTCTGCACCCAGTTGAATGCTACTATAAATCAGAGGTATTTAATTTTTATTTTTCGTATTTTTATGAGAATTTAGGAAGAAATTTATGCTTGGATCTTATGAGTAGTTTTTTTAATGATCAAACTAGTCATATTGTGGGCCCTGTGTTAGAAGGATATGTCAAAGATCTTTTACGTTGGATGAATTACTGTTCTTATGAATTGTAGGAGGACGGTAAAAATGAAAAAAAAAAAAAACAGTTTACTGTGTCAAAGCAATCGAAAATCTCATCCATTGGTGATAGCTGCTAAACAGTTTTACCGCCGATTTATGACTCAAAAGTAGCATATGCTAGGATGAATGGACAAGATTTTTCATAACTCATCTAAGATGAGGCCTAAAAAACAAAAAAAGGCGCGCCAGGTAGGGGTCGAACCTACGACCTTCCGCTTAGGAAACGGACGCTCTATCCACTGAGCTACAGGCGCCTCTAGTCAACCTCTTGCTCAAATCAAGTAATTAATAAACCAAAAATTAGTGTGGAATATTTTATTGCACAAAGCCTTCATAAACGGTTTAGATCACAAGGGCACTCGACTAGGCGTAATTTTTCCATATATAGCATACGGTCCGGTTTTAGCAATGAGATAAACCTAGTAAGCTTTAAAACTAGTAGATCCTAGGCAAATGGCAGAGTTGTTGTCATGTGATTTTGAAGTTATTGGTTTAAGATGTAAAAACAGCCTCTTGCTCAATGCTAGATAGAGTTGCTTACTACTTACCCTTGTAGTTAGCCCCTATCCCGAACCCTGCGTATGCACTTTTAGATCCCGGACCATAAAAAATTAGCATAATTAGTGGCAAAACAACTTAGCATTTTATCTTGTCCTTAGACTAAGCCTAACTAACTTTGGGTTACATATTTCTAACCTTAGCAATGTTTGGGTTAAAAATTTTCTAGTCCTAATACTGATCCTTATAGGTTAGTTCCAGTTGGTTTCCCTAAAAAACCTAAAACCCCTGAGATATGCTTGTTGTTAGAATCTCGCTTTTATCATTTAATCAGTTTTTTATTTGAAGAGTGTGTGAATGATTTTTTTTGTAATAAAAATAATAATCGACATTAATATCCTTCATAAGTATTATTTTCTCCTTTATTGTCACGTTTATACTTATTTTATTTGAGACATGACTAGTCAGATGCTTTACGTTTGTTCTCATTGTGAGACCATTTTTGGCACCTTGTGGATTTCTAGCCATTTTTTATGATTTCAGCAGACAAAAGGATCATTTGGTAGACTTGTTTCTCTGGAACTATATGAAGACAGGGGGACACTGTGGGGCCTAATGTTTGGTGATTTTATGATATCATTGGTTGGATTCCATCTCAGATAGTTCAGACTTGGAAAGTCCCTATGATCAAACAATCCTGACTCTTGAAATGGTCAAGGTCTCATTTCCAAAAGAGCAAACAGGGCCCCGCAAATGAACGACTCTGATAACTAGAACGCTTTATTTTGAATGCACTTTATCTGCATTGCATGGGCCTCGGGCTTGACTTGTCCTGATACTGCTTTTTGATCTGATCTATTCATCTGATTGCTCCTGCTTTAGCTCAAAAATTAGCCATTTAATGGTTCTAGCATCTGAAAATTTGTACTTCTAATCATAGAAAACTGGCTGTTTATAAACTTTTATTAACAATAGGATGCTAGAATTGTCCAATCATCGAGATTTATGTTTACGAAATAATTCAAAGCCAGTGCAATCAGACTAACGGCTCAGATAATCCAAAGGCAGCCCCCTTCATGCAAAAAGTGGGGCTCTTTGGGACCTTTTTGGTGTCTAGATTTATATTCATGTATATTGCTAAACTAATTTATGTGAATATAGTCTGAAATATGTTCACATTGGTGCTATATCTTAGACCATTTCTAATTTGGCAGAGAGACCATCAAGTCATATGCCTATGAAGTGCATAAGCTAGCCATGGACCTTGGAAGAAAGATAGCAGAAGGCATGGGCTTGAGCTGTGACTTGTTCAAGGATTGGCCCTGCCAGTTTAGGATAAACAAATATCATTTCACACAAGAAACTGTAGGCTCCCTTGGAGTGCAAATGCACACAGACTCTGGCTTTCTAACCATACTTCAGGAAGATGATTGCGTTGGTGGTCTCGAAGTGATGGACAAAGCGGGTGAGTTCGTCGCTGTGGATCCCCATCCAGGCTCTCTACTTGTCAACCTCGGCGACATCGCAACGGTAATGAAAGTTTCAACTAAAAATTTCTGTTTAATCTGCATTGTGGTTCATCTATGGGAAAGCTTCTACTTAGTGTCATGCACCTAGGAGCTTGTTTTCTTCTGTTTCTAACGTCCAACATGAAGGTAACAGTAGTAGCTGAGTATGTACAGGTAGATAGAACCTAGCTTAGATTCACAGCAGCATGACAATTGTTTGAGCGTTGGATATCGGCTGCCAAGGGATGTGATAAATTTTATGGTTTCGTAATCTATGGCACTAGTTTTAGTTGAATGATTCTGTCTGTGGTTGAAGGCGAGGCTTGACACTGTGGCAGCATTGTTGTCATGTGACTTTGGGGTTACGGGTTCGAGGCATGGAAAGAACCTCTGGTAGAACTGCAAGATAAGGCCGCGTACTATAGACCCGTGTGGTCTGCCCCTTCGCCAGACCCTGTATCCTTTTTAATTCTGTCTGTGGTTGGTGGAAATTCTGTGTTTAAGTGACTCAAACTGTCTGACCATTTGCACATGGGGGGTGATGAAGGCATGGAGCAACGGTAGATTCTGCAATTTGAAGCACCGTGTGAGGTGCAAGGAAGCAACTACACGGTTTTCTGTAGCGACGTTTGCCTTAGGACCAGGGGATGAAGTGGTGGAGGCACCACCTGAGTTCACAAATCCAGAGACACCTCACATCTACTTCCCATTCACATTTGAAGAATACCGAAAGCTGCGACTTTCAACGGGATTGCGAGCTGGTGAAGCTCTTGCCCTGTATGCTGCAACACAAGCTCCCAACTGACTAATTTCTTCAGCTGCTGAAGCTGCTAGGAGGTGGGATTGTGGTGCCAGTTATTGGGGCATTCTACCTCTAGGATATGGCGTTTTGGTAAGTAACTAGGATAACATACTTCACAGGAAACTGTAGGTTCTGCTACTTCTATGTGGAAGTATTAATCACTTATCTCAAACCAATTATCTTTTTTTTTGTTTGTAAGGTTATTCCTTGCAAGAATTGTAACAACCTTCTGAATCAATAAGTTTGCAGTTCGTGTGTTTCCTCTTCGGCTGGAATAATGCTCTTAAAGTAGCTTAATTTCTTTTGTCTTTGATATTCATCCCAAGGTCATAGTAGCTCATTTTCACCCAAGCCCTCAGCCCACACCTGGAGCTAGCCTACCCAAGCTCCTAGCCTTGTCCCCTAAGTGCCTAGACACTTGGGCACACTAATGCACACTAGAAGAGCTTAAGGAACCTCAATCCATTAGAGGTATTCTGAAACCTGATTACAATTGGAGAGCACACCCCTCTATATAGACCTCCACCTTCTCGATGAACGGTTCAAGATTACTACAAATGTCATGAAATCAATGACTAGGATTATTCTCTAAAATTATCTGTGCTCTCCTACCTAGCCTAGAACCATCTTTAGGACTAATCTAGAATCCTACCACAAGTTTCTAGGGCCCCTCTTGGATTATTCCGTATACATTCTAGAATGTAGGTGTTCTAGAGGCAAGCCATGCACTACGCGCCTGCATTGCAGATATGGCCATCAAGAAAACGGGCCTAAGCATTTTAGCCAAAGTCCAAATCTGTGTCAAGAGACGGGCTGGAGAGCCCAAAATGTCAGCCCATGACATTATGCTTGCTTCTTTGCCTCCAACTGGGGTCCTATAACTAAGCTAAGACTCTTCAGACAATTACGAGAAAATATTTTCTGGATCAGTTCAATACTTCGATAATTTCTTGCGATTCCACAAAGCAAGGAGCTGAAATGTTGGAAGGCCCTTTCCAACAGGCATTATGCAAATAGCACTGATGTTATGGGTCTCCTATCCTGGTGCACATTTATGTGAATACTTGCCTAACTTCTGGTTGTTTGAGGAAAATTGTGAATTACATAACTGAAACATGTCTGAACATTTTGAACATGGGTGATGAAGGCATGGAGCAATGGTAGATTCTGCAATGTCAAGCACCGCGTGCAATGCAAAGCAGCAAGAGAACGTTTCTCAATCGCCATGTTTCTCCTTGGGCCAAGGAATGAAGAAGTGGAGGCACCTGCAGAGTTTGTGGAGTCCACTGTTCCTCGCCTCTATCGCCCGTTTACCTTTGAAGACTTAAGACGGTTCCGAATTTCCAAGGAACTGCACGCTGGAGAAGCACTTGCATTTTACACCAGGGAACAAGCTCCCAATATAGCATAATAGGGAATTTATGTTCCACAGCCTTCATGATAAGCTACAATAAATGTTACGAGTTACAGCCCAAGACTAAATCTATAAACTCGTGGATTATAATGTAACTATCCTGTTTACAATGAAAGTACAGAAATATTCATATCAACATAAGCAGCTTTCTAAATTAGATACATGGGTTGATCACATGTTCGCCAATTCCCTGTGCATTATATATCGGAAAGTCAAGTTGTGTGATGACTACTCTATGCATTTGTCACCTCTTCCTGTCAATAATCTTTGGATGACTTCTGGTCAGCTTGTGGCAGACTGTCCTGAACCATTTGTAGAATGCCAAGTAAATCTAAAGAAGCATTCTTAGCAAAGTAGTTCAGAACCTTCGGTAGAATAATCTTTTTATCCTTGTGGATGCAGACACTAGCTTGAATGAACTCTTTCTGAGCAAGCTCAAGCTCTTGAAACATATTCTTGGCTGTGTTGAGTCAACCTGCATATTTCCCTCTTGAAAATTACAGGTGATGTGAGAAAACCCCATGGCTTCTCATATTCAAGGAAAAGGCGTGCCACCCTTCCACCTTTTCAATAACTCAACACTACATAATGATATTCTAAGTAGGCTGTTACAGTAAGCTGAACTTCGTTAAATGAACTACTTCGAACTTTACTAGGATTCTTCAGATTCTTTCTCAAAAGGCCTAGCTGCCCAAGTTGGCTTGAGATTAAACAGTAGTGGTTCTTAAGGGATCCAACAAGCATTAGGCATATTTTAGGGTATAGCTTAGTTCACCAAATAATTAAGTGTTCTGTCCGAGCCTTATAAGAGAGGGTCTGGTGAAACAACTTCAGAACTTCGGGATGGTTGATAGGAAATAGGATAATCCTTAATAACCATAGGATGAAAAGCAGTGACATAATACTTATAGTCGTACTGCAGTGTCAGTGCACGCTCCTGAACGAAGTGCAAAATGAACAAGTGGAGGGCATAGATATGTTCGTGATTGCTGGTCCTTAACAATGTCCTCAGCCACAACATTGAATCAATGAAAGAAAACTATCAATATTTAGAAGATTAGACCTGTTTACGTCGGAGAAATTAGCAAATGTCTGCTTGATAATTAAATGAATAGTATACAAGATGGATTTGAATAATCACATGCTTTTGGTACCCAGAAATCATTATAAGTTCAAGCTAAAAGCTAGTGTTGCAAGATTGACAAGAAAAGGCTCGTGAAGTAACAGTAAGAATATTGTTTTCCTTCTTTTTTTTCTGACACAAAAACCCAAGCTCTGTAAGCGGTTTCTGATCGCTTGAAGATCTATGAAAATGGAAACTGGATTTTCAAAATGTTGTTTAGCAGCTTCAGCAGACCAGAAGTTTGGGTAAGATAAAACATTATTTCCAAAAGGTAAATTGAAATACAGGGATATCTACAAGATAACAAATGGAGAACTACATTGACAGCCAATCAAATGGAAAATGCCCTATATGGCTATATATGATAAATATTTTCTCAAAAGGATCTTAAAATCAGGAGCATACTGGAGCAGGACGATGAGATCGACATCCTAAGATGGAACCTTTTAGTACATAAGCATTTGCAAAATGCCCACCCACGTTGTATGGAGCATGCTGACGAAATTCAATGCAAAATTAGAGAAGAAAGCCTGTAGTCAGTGACGAATAAAACTAAGATATGTAAGCATAAACTTCTGAAATATTTTACCTTTCGGTGAAAGGATGAACCTTGTTTCGGAGGAATTCCGTAAGCCAAATATGCATGAAAAAGTTCAATATCGATAGGAAGTTGATGTTTTACTGAGAAAAGCATAATATACAGAAAAGTGCACCTAATGGTTTCTATTGCGTAGTCCAGAGAAGGGGTAGACCACAAGGACCCATAGTACGTAGCCTTACCTTGTATTTTTTGCAAGAGGCTGTTTTCACGCCTTGAACCCGTGACCTTAAGGTCACATGACGACAACTATACAGGGTATGGGCATTAAATTTAGAAAATCTTAATTTAGGCTTTAATACTATCATTAGGCTGAGAGAAGCAGTCCAGAAAGTGACACGAGCAGAAGAACAAGTATGTCTGCTCTCCTAACATAAAAAGAAAGAAGTCATCTGAAATTTTATGCAAAGAAATATTGCTATCTTCAACCAAACTGTGGGACCTCTGAGTAATACCCAAAATGCCTTTCTAGATATTTCTCAGTGCCCCGGCTATTCACAGAACACGAGAAGAACTTGATGAATTTGTTCTTTTTTCTCTTATCTGTGTTCAAATTCTAACGAGTCCAACAGAGATCAGAAATGGGAGATGAAACAACAAAATCTTTCTTTTCCCACTGCCTGCCAAGATTTTGTAGCCGCTCCCAAATGCAGGCTGCGAAACAGTAACAATGGAGAAGTGGCTTGAGAAGCAAGGTCTCATTCAACCGCTGTACTTGTTGATTGCACCTACTAAGTTTCGACCATTTCAGTTAATCAAGACAACCTTAAAATGGCAAAGCTATTATAATCCGGTTTTTGCAATTATGCCGAATTATTCATATAGTGATAATCCGGCATAATCACACATAAGCCAGATTATATAGGACAGCCCCGTGCATGAAGCTCTCGCCCTTATGTCCCCTTTTATAAGCCGGATTATATAAGCCTTTCAATTTGGCTGTTAATCAATTTATTAGCATAGTTTAACTAAACACATGTTATTTAATTAAGGTTTTAAGTTGCCACTAGGGTGGCAAAATATGACACGACACGATAAAACTACTCGAATCCGACACAAATTTAACCTATTTGACACGTGACCTATTAATTTGTCGTGTTAACCCATCTAACCCGCAAGCTGTTAACCAATCGGGTTGAAAATATAGGACGGTTCTTCAAAAACAGTCCTATATTACTAGATAGGACTGTTATTGAAAAACCATCTATATTAGTTGTTCTATATTTATTTAATTGTGTTACACGATTTGTGTCGTGTCGACTCGTTTAATAATCGTGTCGTGTTCGAGTCATGGGTTCTTGACACGATTGTTAAGCGGGTTGTGCTCATGTCGGCCCATATACTATAATGGGTTTGTCTCGACATGATACGAATACTACCCGCCAACTTGGATTGCTAAGCCTAGTTGCCACCATATTGGCTAACAGCAACCCTTGATATTGGTAGATCTGGTCCATCTACTTTTACTATCTGATGATATAGCGATTATCGAAACTTCAGTGACCATCCGATCGTTCTGCCTCAGCCGTAATTTGCGACCAATCAATCAGAATATTAACGTAATCTACCACATACCCCTGTTTACACCTGCTCATTTACTCATGTCGGGCCCTTCCCATTTCTCTGGGTCCCACTAAATTAAGTAGATGATCCTAGCCTTTCACCTGGGTGACGCAGATGGCATCCTTCTGGATAGTCTCTTTGATCTTTAAGACGGGATTTTTTTGCTCAACTGGACTTGGACCCGCATTTTTTGTCTAATCACTCGGGATCGGCAGAATAATGTTTCTCTCGCCAAACGATCAACTCAATTTCGGGGTACACAATCGGGACCCACACTCGATGGTACATGATCTTGACCGATCATGACAGAAAAGATCTTCAATAAAAGAGGAAGAAGTGGACCCTTGATATGTTCCGATCCTAACAGATCATCTATTTTCCCTTCTTATCCTAGGATTTCTATACCGTCTCTTGAAAATTTTGAGCCATCCATTTTACACGTCAGAGCATCAAAAGTTGAGATGGATGGTTGGGATCAAGAGAAACCGGTGGCCCCTGTTGTCCATTTGTTTGAATGATTTTACAAGCGGCTAAAGGAAATGTACATTCCACGTGATCATGCAGGTCGCATTCTAGATAGGCCACGTACCAAAAATTTTCTGCAATGGATAATCCTAACCACTGTCATCATCCTATGACACTAATCTCAACTAGGTCTAATTTCATCCAATAGAGATGATTTAAAAGGGGCAGCCCGTTGGACGAAGCTCCTACGAAAGGGGTCCATAGTATGGAACCTTATCTATTAACAACAAAGAATAAGGCCCGCAACTGGGCCACATGCAAATAGCTTAACCATACCGACCACCATATAAAATACCCAGCAAGAGTAAAAGATCAAGCGTGTAAAACCCTTTTTCTTTTTCTTTTTTTTCAGATCCAAGCCATTCATCATGTGAAAAATGCATTAGATAAGCTGGGCTACAAATTTCAAGCCGTTCTTCTGGTAAAAAATTACAATCCTCCTGTTTTACTAATTTCTATAGACCCTTTGTAGTCTGCTGCTTCCCCAGACCCTACAGACGTGGGAGATTCATGCACCGGGCTGCCCTTCTATCCAAACAACTGATTATGATTGTCCAAATGTATTGGTTTCTAATGGGTTACCTATTTTTGGTACTTTAAGCATGATAAATGGCTTAGATCTGTTAAAAAAAAGAAGTTTTACATGCATTAAAAATGGCGTATGAGGGCAATGGGTTGAGTCAATTAAGGAGACACGACCCCAAAGTCTATGACAAAGCAGGGCCATGGTTTGTCTATGGTCAGCAGTGAAAAACTTGGAGACTATAGCGACTCAAAAATGCCCTTTCTATGAAAATTTTCTAAAATATAAAGATAAAGGCATTATAGTAATTGTTGCCATACAGCAGCAAGAAATTAATCACAACTCTAAAGCCGTCGTGTAGAAGTACATTGTAGTGTAGGTTTGGACAATGCTTTTAAATGTTGTCCCAAGTTAAGATGAATTAGGGAGCATGACCTAAATGACTTGTAAGGGGCAGGACTAGGCCAGAAACATTGTAACCAGAGCAGGGCCAGCATCATGCCAAAGGCAAGAGAAAGGAACTAGGGTCAGGAAAAGGGTCGACTAAAAATCTGAGCAGACCCAACCCATTGCCATCCTTACGTACTCTTAGCGGGTCCCTAGACGCATGACATTAGACATGGAGAACAGCTAGGCAGGGAAAAAAAAGACAAGAAACAGCAGAAGGTTTCAGTTAATCCTGTGATTCAGTGAAGTATGACACAATGATATTCAGTACTCACAGATGCTTGGAGAGGATGGCCTCCACAACACCTTGAGCTATTGGGTGATAGCATTCACGAGCCTCCATAAACACTCTTTTGGCAAGCATTTTTGCTTCTTCATTGCCTGCGCCCTGCGCCAGTGCTGTGTACAGTGGACGAAGGTACCTCATCCTTCCGACTTCCTTCAAAGTCTTCTCGACCTCAGCAAAGTAGTCCCTACATCCAGATGATATAGCCAGTTGGAGAAATGCCACTTTCACCTCCCAGTCACTGCTTTCTGATAACCTGTACCGTGCATCCAAAGCCACAACCTGCAGTTCCAAACAGTCAGTTCTCATTGTATATCATCTGAATACTAGTTAAATTGTTCGGTTTTACTTTATGAAAGAGAAGGTTCAGTGTCCTTCCCTGAACTCTTGGAATTCAAGCAGCAAATCTGGCTCTATTAAACCACTGCTCATGATGTTGAAGCACTGTATCAGGTGTGTGAGTCAGGTGTAACCATGTTTACATGCCCATGCAGTGTTTCATTGCAATGGCATAATTAAGAGTTTGTCTTTGTTGCCTGAAAAGACATACTGACGACACAATGACCATTCATATTGTCAGATTCAGTGGGTTCTAAGAAGCAGTTGTGGACGTGTTAGCACAAGGAATATTTCAAGGTCTTTCTCATCTCGTCTTAATCATGGAAAATTGTAAAGCATATTTGCAAGAATCAATGTTCATTCATTGGTACGCATATTATAAATATGACATAATGCAAAATGCAGAACAAACCGAACTGCTCGTTTTATTCTCTCTATTTTCAGACCCCCATCACACAATAGCTGCCTGTACTTTGCACCAAAAAAAACTAGAGGAATGCTAAACGGACGTTTCATGTAGGAGCATACAAGCGACCACTTCTGCTGGAGTCCATTTTTGCGTGCTCCAACTCTTTCATCTGATTACTCCACCTTTTGGATGTCTAATAAGACAAATGCACGTGTATCGAATGATTCTAGCGTCTGAAAGGTTGTAGATAGAAATAGATGGTTTAGAAACATTGAGTAAACAAAATCTTTTTACCTGCTTGACATCCACATCTGGAGCAATTAGATGACCGACTTGGATCATGCAAAGTTGGGCTCCATCAAAAGTGGTCAACTTGTACACTCTGACACAGAGCGTCTGTGTCCTCATCAAACTAACCAGAAAATTGAAGCAAAAATTTTCAATTCACGTAAGATGAAATAGAAGAAAACAAAGACAAAATGAAACAGGCCAATGGCCTTGGAAAATGTGGGGACGACTCGCCAGGACATTTTTGGAGTATACCACAATGATGATGAAGAAATGTGAACCCGTGAGGATTCATTTCATGAACAGACAACTTGTGAAATGCAGCAAACTGTTATATCTTAATGGTACAAGACTAGTCGGTGTGTTATACTGAGAAGATATAGTACCATTACATGGAAAGGAAAGGTTCCAAATAAGAGAAGAACAATACTACTTAACCAGAAAACATAAACGTAGTCAAAACAATATCCAATTGCAGCCAAATCAATGCAAACAGGCAGACATGAATGCATATGTACAAAATAATTGGCCATCAACGACAATCAACGGGGCTTAAATGAAACCTGAGATGCCTCCGTTGCTTTGGGCAGATTCTCCAAGTAAAGCTCCCATTCCTGTCCGTGCCATTCTGAAACCTCATCCTCTCTTGGCATCCTCCCAAGCTTGAACTCATTTGCCATAGATACAATTTGTGTATAAATGATAGAGACTGGTTCAAAAGCATCTGGAGGTATTCCAGTGCCATGAACCCAGAGATCTAGATCAACTTCGTTTCCTATTCCAGGGACATTTCCTTGTAAAAAATCAAGAAATGTCTCAGTATCTATGGATTGAAACTTAAAGGTGGCAATATATTTCTTAAGGAAGTCATCGAATGCAGGCCGGCCAATCTGTGCAGCAAAAAGAAGAAGATATTAGGCTTCAGCTTTTCATGCCATATATTAAGAGGCTGTCAACAACTCACTTCAATCAGTAAAGCATTGAATAAGCTATTGAAGGGGAGTCACCTGACGTTCAATGCGCCAGAGAAACTGAAATCCTTTCTCGTATGGAACTTGAGAATAAACATCATCAGGATCTACACCTTCCTGCCTGGTTTTGAGCTTTGTGAACTCCATCTTGTCCTTGAATCGCTCGATTTCATCATTCAAACCCCTCCAACCAATTCCAATGTTCAGAGAAGCACGATCTTTACCCTGCACAGACTCAACAATCCTCCTCTCCGCATACGTAGTAAAACCCTATAACAGTGGCAATAATAGAAAATGTCCACGTTTCATCATAAAGAACACGTTCATGACAGACCATTTCACCCCAATTCAAAACCTTATTTTATCAAACACGAAATTCTCCAAAATCCCTATTCAGCAATGTCCTAAATCCTATAACATCCAACCAACTCTCAATTTCAGGCAGATTAGAGAAACAGAAAACCTTACAAACGTGAGAAACACTTGAAGTCTAGCGGGGTGTTAGTTGGTGGTTGAGATGAGATGATATGGGCCATATCTATTAAAGGTGCTTAAGCTGAGATGAGATGAATTAATATCTCCTTACCTCATGTTAGTGGTGCTTGAGATGAGATGATATGAACCATCTCACCCCAACCTACTGATAGTGATGTTTTGAGACGAGATGAGACATCCCAATCCATTTCAGTTCACTGTTAGTGGTTTTCATATCACTTCCATCTCAAATCATCTCATCTGATTCGTAGTGTAAAAGAAAGCAATTTCTACTCATCCCAAGATTCAGCCCCCCCACTGTATTTTGCTTGAGATGGAAATGAGCCATATCATGTCATATCAACCATCTTCTGCAACTGACCTCAACCATCTCATCTCAATCCATCTCCTCCAACTCAACTGCAGTGTTATTTTCAGTCGCCTTCCTTCATCTCATGCGTCATCTTAACCAGCTGAAATCATCTTAAGCCAGATCTCATCTCAAGTCACCACTAACACCACGTAGGATATATAAAAAATATCTGACATCTAGACAATAATCCATTCTGGTCCAATTCACAGCTCAATGATCAAACCACTGGCTGACCCCTAATCGGGATAAGGGCTAGATGAACATGATGATGGAATAATCAAACCACAAAATTTTCAGAATACCATCTCATATTAATCCTAAACCCTGCAATATTCAATCAACTCTACATTTGAAGAAGAACAAGAAATCAAAAACCTTTTGCAAACCATCAGAAAACCATTTTGTCCAACTCAAAACCGAAAATTTATCAAACACCAAAATCAATTTCAAAGAAAAGACTCCAACAGGAATTAGACATACCTCGTTCAACCAGAAATCCTCATTAGTTTTGTTAGTAATCAAATTCCCAGTCCAACTATGAGCAAGCTCATGCGCCACAACCTGTGCCCCACTAGCATCCCCTCTGATCACTGTTGGCGTCAAGAAAACCATCCTGGGGTTTTCCATCCCTCCATAAGGAAAACTCGGCGGCAAAACCAACAAATCAAACCTCCCCCATTCATACTCCCCAAATAACTTCTCTCCCTGCCGAATCATATCCTCAGTCCCGGCGAATTCCCGGGCGGCTGAATCCAACACCGCAGGGACCAACTCTGCATACACCCTCGTCCTCGGTCCCACCTCCCTCCACCCAATCTCCCCAACCGCAAATGCGAACAAATAGGGCGGAATTGGCTGCTCCATATCGAACTCCTCCACAATCCTTCCATCAGCACACCACAAGGAATCCTCACACGCTCCCGCCGCCTCGCCGGAAATGGGTGGGCGGCGATCAACATGAGCAGCCGACATGACGGCAGCGAGTTGCCGAGGAAGGTTTAAGCGGGCCGTGTAGCGAATTCGGGCGGCCGGGGTGTCTTGGCAGGGGAACACTGATCGAGCGTGGATTGATTGGCATTGAGTGTATACAAACGGGAAGGTTTTGTTGAAGGTTTGGGGAGGGGAAAGCCATTGAAGGGCTGTTGAAGAAGGACTGATTGTGAAGGAAATTAAGAATTGAGATTGGTTGGAGAGGTTAACGGTAAGGTTTTGGCCTTTGATTGGATCTTGAATTGGGGATAAGGAAAATGGGATTGGAGTCAGGGTTTTTGGGTCAACAACTGAGGAGATTGTGAGGAAACGGGTGTCTAAGGAAATGGGGCCTGAATGGGGGTTTTGGAGGGTTAAAACCGCGGAAGAATGGATTGTGGAGGTGGAGAAATCAAAGTAGAAAGAGAAGGAGATGTGGGTTGTGAACGGGTGGGTGGAATCTGTGAAGGAATGCGGATCAAATGGAGCCATATGGGTTATGGTTATTGAGAGAGAGAGAGAGAGAGAGAGAGAGAGAGAGAGAGTGGAGGGAAGAAGATGGGGACGGCAGATAAAGAGAAGGACGTGTTGGTTGAGAAGGATTAGGTGGACTTTAGTGTGGTTTTATTGGAAAATCATTCGAGGATGCCGATGTTTGGCGTTTGGGAAACGCCAAACGCAACTTTAAATAGGCTCACATTTGGATGATCTGATCCGTACATCACCTCCTTGCAGCCTTAGATCGGCTAAACATCAAAAATCATAATCATTGGATGATTATGGACATCACTTTTGGATTTATAAATCTCGACCATTAAAGTTTTCAACTGTAAATTGGAATAGTTCACAAAGTTGGAGACGACTGTTTAAGATTGATCATGACCTATCTAAGAATCCGTATGGCCCTTCTAAGGCTGGTCCAGTAGATGAATGGATTCGATAACAGAATGTGGAACCTACTCTTTATCATCTAAATCATTCGTTAGTGGAAGATGATCATACTATCAATTGATAGCAGCTCATGCTTGCTTCCCTGAACTGAGCTGAGACTCTTCAGGCGACTTCCTAGCATTTTCTGAACCAGTTTTAGGAAAATTCTCAACAACATAACTGAAACATGGTTGATGAAGGCATGGAGCAATGGTACATTCTGCAATGTCAGGCAATGCATGCAGTGCAAAGCTGCAACAACACGTTTCTCAATCGCTGTTGTTTGTCCTTGGGCCACGCAAGGAAGCAGTGGAGGCACCTGCATAGTGCGAGGAGTCCACTGTTAGAAACTTGAAAAAGTTTTACAGATTCTAGGGAGATTCTAGGGATGAATGACATTGCCATGAATTCCATATTTACTCTTTATTCCTCTAGAGAGAACAATAATAATAGTATATTACTGCAAAAGGAACTTACCCCAAACTGATACAAAGCAAAATTGGGCTTCTCAAAGAAACTCGCCCATGACATGAAAACTAACAGGATGTTAGTGGTGCTTGAGCTGAGATGAAGTAATATCTCCTTCTTTTTCACTGTTTGTGGTACTTAAGGTGAGCTGAAAACCATCTTATCCTAACTCACCATAGTTGGTGCTTGCGACTAGAAATCCCAATCTCAACTTAGCTCATTTTTCAGTGGTTTGCATTTCACTTTCATCTCCAGCTGTCTCATCTCATTTCTGGTGTAAAAGACAGTTAATTTCTTCTCATCTCAACATTCAGCCTCACCTTGACATTTTGCATATCACTCTCAGCTTAAGTAACATTTTCAGTCACCTCACTTCATCTCATGCCAAATTTAGGTCTCTTAACCCAGCTCTCAAATCATCACAACCTAGATCTCACTCAAGTTAGCTTATCTCATCTCTAGCACCACTAACACCACCATATAAGAAATGTGGAGAGAATGTACATGAAGATAAGTCAAATGCAGAACCGATGTGTATGTGTAGTGCCACTAATGAGGAATACGTTCCACCCTTGATATTAGTTAAAGCATCATACTTTCCTTCTTCGACTATAAACCCATTCTTAACAACTGCAACAAGATAAGCCCCCTTGATTGTGGATAATCGGTGAGCCAACACCATCATCGTCTAGTTCACATCACTCGATCAAGTGCATCTTCCACGACTTAACTCGAATTTGGTGTCAAAGTAAGAGCTTGGGCTCCTTTACTATGGCACGAGCTGTGGCCACCCTTGGCTTCTGCCCACCTGATAGTTGGATCCCTCGCTCTCCCATTAATATGTCATAGCAACTACTTTTGTTAACAAAGAAATAGAAAGAGTTCACCATTCAATCATATGCCTCACTAAGTCATCGTATCATATTGCAGGTTGTATGGCCATACAAACAAATACATTGTTAAGTGTTCAATTTTGGTAAAAAAAACCCCTAATTTAATATTCAATTAGATTATCTAGGCAATCAATTTTGAAATTTTACATAAAATATTTCATTGGTCATCCAACTATTGAATTGCAAAATTTAACAATCAGATGATCACCAGAGCTAATAAGAAGAGTAATGAATAGTTTAAATGATTCTAATTTGGTCTTGTGCATTGCAGATCAATCAGATCAGATTGGATGAACCAGATCAAGTCAGATGGATTAGATTAAGATGAGGAAGCTTCCTGGAAAAAGAAGAATTTGAAGATCATCAGGAAACCTGGATAGATAAGGAAGAAGAATAAGAGTTTGAATCAAACGCAAACTCCTCTGAAAAATCAATGAAAATGACAGAATTTTGAGGAACCGGGAGTTTTGGAAGTTTTGTCAAGGGTCTCTTCTCTATCTTCTCTTTCTCTTTCACGGCTCTTTCTCTCTCCTTCTATCTCCCACGTCTCCCTTTTCTCCTTTCTTTCCCACTCACTCTCTCCCTTGCTCCTTGTTGATTGTTTTACCACAAGTGCACGGGCTATTGTAGGGTAGCTTATGCAAGTACGGGTCGATCCCACGAGGACTTGATTTAAAATGGAGTTTTCAATAAAATCTAATTATTTAAAAATAAAAATAAATCACTCAAAATTACTGGAATTATTAAAATAAGAATCAATGTTCAGATCTAATAAAGTTATCAAAAATACAGAATTTCTAGTTCTTAAAGAAAACAAACAAAATCAAATAATGAGAAAAAACTACTTCCCTAGATCAATCTTCGTCAAAATCTTCACTTCTGGTCTTCTAAAAGCTGATCCTCCTTTACAGATATCTTCAAAACATTCTTGATTAGTGATTTACAAGTCGGATTTGACAGATTCTTCAAAATGGTCAAGATCTGGGCTAAATTGTGATTTCAAGATTTGGACAGCTCAGATTGATTTCTGAATTTCAGATCTAAGATCAGAAGCATTGATCATGTCTAGAGATGTCCTAAGAATGAACCTGTAAAATTAATTTGAAATCCGTTGAGAAACGAAGGAGAAATTTAAGATTTGGTTTTGATTAAGGCAAAATCGTTGATGGGTTAGGCCTTAATTGATCTGTCTCAGATTGGACAGTTCTTGGATAAGAAAAACGAAGATAAAACAAAACTGGAATAGAACAGGACACAAATGGAATTAAACTGGGGACACAGATGAAATTAACGGGAAAGAACAGATTTGTAATTTCTATTAAAGAGAGAGGGTAGAACCGGAATTTTGTTAAAAATCTGGTTTTTAAGAAA
Organism: Warburgia ugandensis; assembly: GCA_035236585.1. NCBI lineage: Eukaryota > Viridiplantae > Streptophyta > Magnoliopsida > Canellales > Canellaceae > Warburgia > Warburgia ugandensis. The sequence continues at coordinate 79,993,653 of CP141132.1, read as the reverse complement.
AAACCAGACGAAAACCGGTGAAGAAAGGGAGAAACGGAGGAGGGAGAAGAAGAAGAGGGAAGAAAAGATGGGGAGAAAAGAAGAGAAAGTAGGAGAGGAAGATAAGAGAACAAAAACGGGAGAAAACCCAATCTAGGTTTTCTTCCCCAATCCGTGCGGTGAAGGAGAAAGAGAGCAGTGGTCGTTGATCTAGAAGGTGGAAGCAACCTGGGCAGTGAAGCAGGTGGAAGGTGACGACGCTGGCACGGTGCCGTTGAAGAACAGAGAACGGTGTGGAGACGTTGGGGGTAGACGACTGGTGATGGAGGAGGGAGCGTGGCGATGAAGCAGAGAAGGGCTAAAGCAGTAAAACAAAAAGCAGGCCAGTGGAGCAGCCGTGTCAAGCAAACAGAGGGAGACAAAGCTGCTTCAGGTGACTGGCAGGCGATGCAAGACAGGGAGAGTGAGAAGAAAATGGGAAAACGGTGAGGATGAGCGGTGGAACAGATAACAAAATAGAGACGTTGGACGTAGATAACGCCGGTGAAATTGGGCTGAGATCGAAGATGAGTCGATGCTGGTTGCAATGAAGCAGAGACAGAGGGGGTGACCAGTGAAGAAGGGAGTGGATAAAATAAGAGAAGCAGGTAACTAGGTAAGTGGGAAAAAGATGAGCTGATGCTATGGGTGGAGTCCGAATAGAGAAGGCAGGAGTTGGAGCAGAGAGACAGAGAAAGGGGGTGAAGAGGAGGGGAGAAAGATAGCCCTTTTGAGAGGGTGGTGGAAGAGATGAGAAAAGAGGAACAAAGGGAGAGTTGAGAGGGTAGAGAGAAAATGGAAGAAGAGAGGAAGAGAGGATAGAATAGCCTCGTGAGATAGGAGAAGAAGAGCCTTTTTAGAGAGTAGAGAATGGGAAGTACAGGAGAAAAAGAAGTTGGGTACGTGGGAATGAGGAAAGGAAAAAGAAAAGGAAAGAAGGAAAAAGAAAGAAAAAGGAAAGAAGGAAAAAGGAAAAGGAAAGAAAGAAAAGGGCAAAAGAAAGGGAAAAAGGAAAAGGAAAAAGAAAGAAAAGAGAAAAGGAAGGAAAAAGAAAGAAAAAAAAAGGAAGGAAAAAAAAAAAAAAAAAAAAAGGAAAGAAAGAAGTGGGGGAAAGGGTTTCCTTTTTCTCCATGATTTCAAATTTAGCTCCATTATCTTCTAGGAAACTATCACATCTATCTTCATGGGTGATCTGATCCATCCATTGCCCTTTAAGATGATTTGCACCGTTATCTTTTAATCACAGCCGTCCGTGCGTCCTTTGGTTGATCTGCAAAAGAATAGACTAAATTAGACTCATATGAACTGTACATTAGTCATTTAATGAGCTCTAATGATCATCTGACCATTGATTTTGACAAATTAAGGTTTGAATAGTCAATTGGATTTAAATTCAAAATCAAACTAAGTTTTGTAAAATTGAACGGTTAGATAATCTAATTGAACGCTAAATTAGGGGAATTTTGACCAAATTAAACACTTAACACTCCTCCCTCTCTCTTTCACCTTCTCCACCGTAGGAGCAAACTCTCTGTGGCGACCCAAGTTTTCAAAAAGCATTTTCATAAATATTTGCAAAGGTAGGGCCCTGAATTTGAAAATTTTTAAAAATACAAATAGCAGAAACATATGTTCTTTGAAATTAATTTGTCAAAAACCCGAGTGTCACCTCAAATTACTTATCATACATAGATTTTTATATAAAATAAAATTTCTATTGAATATCAATAAAAAAATACTTTTATTAAAATTAAGATCGATCAAGTAGTTCACATACACAACCCTAGTAATCATTACATACCTTATCCAAATATTACAATCTAAATTACAAAAAAATCAATACAATCTTCCTTAGAGTAAATACCCTAAGCCATAATTTGGTAATAATTATCCATAAGTCTTGAGCTTTCAATCTTCCTTAACTATATTTGAGATATTGTAAACATTCAATATATCTCAAAATCAACAATTCATTATATCCATGATATAAATCAATTTATACAATTGGATAACCATTTTATCCTTCACTCATCTATGAATTATATATATATTACATATAGATAAAACCACTGAAAATTGTGAATATAGTCAATATCATTAATAATATCTTATTTCCAAAATAATTTCAATATTAACACTAGGTGTTAATATATAATCATACCGTATTGGGAATCATCCTCCAATACAACATCGGTAATAACTTTTATCGAGCATCTCATCATGCCATAACTTAGGTATCTCATCAGGCCATAATTAATTGCATCAAAATGCAAAATATCAAAAGACTACCATGCTCACAGTCTCAATTCGTACAGTGGGTAACCATCACGATCAGAATGAATGGTAGTTCACTGGGTATGTCTTTTAATCCCAAAGGTGTTGGCACGAGATAGGGGTGTAAGCACTCCGCTAGTTCATAATTTTTGGAGAACATTACCTTAACTCGTCATTAGTATTAATGCGCCCAAATAACTGCATAAATACTCCACTAATACCACAATGAAAAATACAGATCTATGTTCGCATGGGAAAAACCATGGCTGTCACAGTGGTAGCCTTTCCATAATTGCCCTACCTAATGTTTTGCCTCTCTTTGGGCACCGTATCATCATTATAATCAGTTTAGGAGAGTTAGTGGCCAAACTCTTATAACTCTCATAGCATTGACATCCTTAGGCATAAGCCTATCTTAAAACAAAACCACAAGCCTCCATGCTTGTATAGAAAATATTATTTCATACTTACAGACTGTGTGTCTAGTTATAATAGGACATGCCTATAACTTATTTCCTTAAGATTTAGGGGTCCAACTTATACAGTTCAAATCTTTCCATTCTACCCATTAAGAAATTTCATAATTACTTAATCAATCCCTTTGTATTCATTTCAACATCATTTGTTGATTCATAACAATTTCAAGGCAATTATAATCAAAACTCATTTATCAGGATAAGATTATGTGAAAATACATGTATCTTATATATTGAATATATTCTTAAGGTTCACCTACCTTTACTTTCAACAATCCATCTTCTCATTGATCTTGATCATCATATCCTTTATGTATCTGTCAAATCATATGTATACAGTCATTCCTCAACTCATTTATACTTTATAATTGTTCTTTTGATCATCCTTACATAGGATGATTTGCATTTTTTTTCCTTGGATCATATTGATCAAGGTCTAATCTATTGATCTATATTCATACTAATTCAAAAACATACATACTAACACAATATTATGTTTCTTATTATTCTTGATAATTCAAGATCTCTTTATGGATCTTGTTTGATTATCTTAATTACCATTTTTATTAGGATTAGATACTTTACTATCCTTTTATGATCTTATTATTATTCAACTAGTTAATGTCTTATTGGTTGAAGATAGTTTATTTCTTTCCTAATACTAGACAGCTCTTCCTTGTTTCAGAATTGACTAAGGCTTACCAGTTAAAAGCTGCTCACAAAGTGGTTAATTCAATCCTCATGTAAGGAGGCATTTAGACCTCACAAACATTACCAGAAGGTGAGGAAAGAGCGATGCTCTATTAGAGAACCCCCTTAACCATAATGTTCAGCATTTACTGGAGTGACTTTAGCTCAACTTTCATAAGGTTCTTATGAGCATTAAACCTTACGTACTCTTACTATTTGATTTTAATTACATCCATGAACATTTAAAATGTCATTCATGGGGTTTATTATTCTCTTAAATTGAGCCAAGAAAATGATATTCCTTATATTGTCCTACTAACTATAGCCCTTACTATCATTAATTCCATGTCCATATTCATTGAAATGTTCATCAATATCTATTTTCATTTAATTACATTTTTTTATGTAATTTATATAACATGAACAATTAAAACATAAATAAATAAATATACTAAGCAAATAAAAGAACATCTACAATAATTCACATGCTTATTTAAATGCATTATATTTATTCATTGTGATCCAATGATCATATTTTCATTTCTATTCATTTTTCATCCCATTAAGGGTTTAGATCTTGATCTTTCATTTTTATTTAGATCTATTACATTGTCTTAAGGTGATGTCATTACTAGATCATTGATACATCTCATCATATGATCTGATCTTTCTTGATCCAACCGATTAAGAAGATCTTAATTTAATTTATCCAAATCAGGGGCATAGATTTCAATCTATCCCAAATTAGTCACATCAAGTCATTCATTTCTCATGATCTTATCATTATATCATCATCCATACTATCTTATAGTTTTTTATCATGCTGGATTAGTCAGATCAAGTAAATCCATGATTATTTTTAAGATTTCTCTTCCATTAAGGTTAAATTTCTTAATTCATCTCAGATCAGTCATATCTAACTCTTGATTCTATGTTCCCTCATCACTAAATCATTGATGAATCAAAAATTTGAAGTCTGATCATGTCAGATTTGATTGATCTTGGGAATTAGTACCTCTTTTTGTAATTTATAGATTTTTAAGTGAATAAAATATAAATTTTATGTTTTCATTAGATTTTACTCTTCACCAAGAATCCAGAGCTTCTTCCAACCTTGATTTGGAGTTAAAATGAACTTTGAATTGAAGTTTTAAGATTTCAGATCAAAATAAGAGTCCATATTAAATTTGGGTTCACAGATTGAAAGATCGATTAGCGGCCTGTCCCCATCGCGTCCAGTGGTGGCAGCCGGTGTACAGGGAGGGGTGACCTGGGATAACTAAGATGGTTCGATCTGGATCATGAAATCAGCTTTTCCCTAGATCTCCTAGATTTGAACAATCCAATATCTCAGAGTTCATCCCCTAGGGTTTTGGGATCCTCTGAATCCATCTAACGGCTCAAAATCTTCAAAAATTTAGGTTTTATAGGTGTTTTCTACTTGGTTTACCTGTATTGGATTCACCGAAAAATTCTAGCCAGAAAATCCATTCCAGTGATCCTTAAGCATGGAAAACTGCCGGAATGTTTACAGGGAGAAGAGTGGAACCTATTTAAAGTGTCCAATGGTGAGAAGAATGCCGAAAAAAATAGAAAATTTCATCGAAAAAAGAATTGTGTTAGAGTTACTATTTTTTCGATTAAATACCCAAATTACTCCTTTGATCTTCATGAATTTATAGGGCTTTTGAAGATGGGTATAATTTGAATAAGATGAATGGTTTAGACCTAGATTTCAACAACTGAAATCAAATGCCTAATTGAAAAATAGCACCAGGGTAAAACCTTGGTTCTATCGAGGATGATGCGTTTGTGGACGCGCTTAATAGATCTGGGAGAATATTCCCCTTAGGTGCGTCCGTAGACGCGCTCTACGACTGTAATGGGAAGAGAGAGAAAAGAAAAGAAAGAAAAAAGAAAGAAAAAGAAAAGAAGAAAGAGAAAGAGAAAGAGAAAGAGAAGGAAAGAGGGAGATAAAAAGGGAAAGAGTCTAGGGAATTTGTGCAATTTCATGCAGTCTATAAGAGGGGTATTTATAGGGCTATTTTTACATTATTTTAAATAAAATTTTACTTTTCTTATAAAATTAAAAGCATATTCATCATCATGTTTATTTTTCATCATTGATATTCCCTGAGCTGGCTGTCTACTAGCTCACCTAAGTTTTGTGGACCTTACACAAAAGTGAGATAAGCATTTTACCCTTATGGGTAAATATAAATTTATAAAATTAAAAAAAATAAGAATTTTTATCCGAACTTAGATTTTAGTGTGCTTACAATCATTTCAACTGATTTTTCATGAATGATTTTAAATATCTATATTTCAAAACCTGATTTTTTTTATTAAAAAAATTAATATTATATTAAATATAATATTCCACATCAATTTTCATAAAATTTTTAATTAATTTCAAATAATTCCAAAAAAATTAAAATTTTCACACTCCTCCCTTTCTTTCTCTCTCTGAATCCCAACTCTCCCTCATTCCCTCTCATTTTTACTCTTCCTCACCGCAGTCTCTCTCAATCTATCTATTTATTTTTCACCGCACTCTCCCTTATATCTCCTTGCTCACTGCACACACTGCTTCCGACGTCTTATTCTTTTTCTTTCTACTCCCCCGTCTATCTTGTCACTCTCTCTACCGGCACACACACACTCTCTCTCTCTATGCTTCACCCCTCCACAGGTGGATCAGCCCAGCATCTCCTCTGCTCTCTCCCCTTCTGCACTTCTCTACCCGAGCCGGTCGCCCACACAGCCAATTTGCCCCAGTTCTCCCTCTGTCACCGTCTCTTCTTCACAGCAGTGCCTCTGTCTGTCCCTCTTTCTTCCACTGTCCGCAACCCCCTCACTGTTTACCGTCATCTCTCTCCCTCTGTGTCGAGCACGAAACCAGATCCCACCTGAACTGGTCGCTCATTCCCCTCTCTTGCTTCTCTTCTATTTCTTTCTCTCGGCTCGTCTCTCTCTGTTACCACTTGACACGCACAGGCCGAAAATCCTATCACCGGCCTGTGAATCCTTTTTGCATCCCACTAGCGCAGCACCCTCTCTGTCACTGCTCCCTCATCTCTCTCTCTCCATCGGTCGTAGTCTTCTTTCTCAGTCTCTCTTTCTGCCCCTGGGCTCTTCTTTCTCCCTCATTCTTTCTCATTCTCTCTACCCGCAGGAAAACACAATTCGGGTTTTCCCAAAAGCCTACCTTTTCCCCAAGTTTCTCCACCTCCTTCCCATTCTTCCTCTTCCTCCCAGTGCAACATCCTAGGTGGCGCCTAAACCAGATCATTGTCTCCATCTCTCTCGACTGTCTCTGTTTCCACCAGTGGCACTGCCTGAAGCTAGCCAACAGACCCAGCACCAACCAGCAGCCCTCTTCTCTGCTAGTTAGCCCCAGCCCAGCTCTCTACCAGGCAAAACTGCCAGAACTCACCAGCACTACCGGCATCCTCTGTCCGTGTCATCATCCCCTGCTCCTTCTCACTGCCCAGTCCCAGCACCACCAGTCCGTCACCGGCAGGTGCAGAGGAAACCCTCTGTTTCCTCTTTCCCCCATCACCAACATTTTCCCCTGTTCACCGGTCTCACCGACCTGCATCTTCTCTCTTTCCCCTTCTTCACTGGCTCTGATTAACTCGGGAAGAGAAAACCCAAGTCGGGTTTTCTTTGCTTTCCCGGTTTTTCTCTTCCTTCTCTTCTTCCCCATCTCCGGCTTTCCCTTCCTCCGTCGTCTTCTTCCTGGAGTGGCTTCTATTTCTGATTTTTGTTTAAAACAAAAAATCCAGAGAAATTCCACTTCTGTCTTTGCATTTTTAATCAAATTCCTTATGTGTTCCGAATTTTAATGCCATCTGTGTCTTTCATTTTATTTCAACTTTATCTTATCTTTATTCTTCCTGGTCAGAGAAAGTGCCATCCAAAACTACTTATTTAGTTTTATTATATATACATATATATTTAAAATAAAAAATTCTATAAATTACAGTATTTAAATAAATTAAAAATTTTATTTTATTATTAGTTTATTTTTATTATATTTTTTTGTCAATTAAATTTTATTTATAATATTCTTTTAAGTTAAGTCTTAGTAGAATTGACTTATACTTGCTACAATGACGATGCACTTACAGTTAAACAATCAAACACACGTCTTCTTATTCAACATACCAGCCAATTCAATTATGGAAGCTAAGAGATCATAAAAACGATTTGAGCAAATTACTAAGTTGTTGTAAGCCACTTATGAACTCGTCGGCATTCGCGAACTGTGCAGCAGCGACGATCTTTGCTTCAGTTGCATTTCCTTCCTTTCCCTAGTCAGTAGTGGCTCGGACCGTGTCATTGAACAATACGGGTTCTTGACTCACCAGACCCATCTGCCGGCTCAACCACTTCACATTGAACTTCTGGATTTCAACCCCATCTAGCAGAGCGATTCCCGGTCGTAAAATCCTTGCAACAATGAGATTGCGGTTGATGTCCCCCTACCACTTTTTCTGACATAGCAACCTTCTGTCATAACGTATGGAGAAAGATTCTAGTGTTAGACTGGAACCGATGCTGTCATTGTAGCAGCACTTAATCCCTTGTTATATCCTCTACTATCATGTGCACCAATTTTCTGGTGTTACCAAGTGTAATGAACTAAATTGCAGCTTATCTCAAAGTAGTATGTTAAGAGTTTTGAGGATTACCGTCAGCAACTCATTTCATCAAAGCATAGCTAGAACTCTAATATTTTTCATAACATGACAGACAAACTTTAAGTCTAAGAATTGCTTGCCAGATTGAAAAGTTTGGCAGAAGCCTTGGAAATCTGACAATCTGGTTTGTCACCTATCCCATCCTTATGAGTTGATTTATTTTGCTTTGTTCCCCGACCCACCTGGATCGTAGAAATTTGCAACCCAATGCGGAGCGGGGTAGACCATGAAAAACCCATTTTCACTTGCCCTACCCATCAACTGTGAGGCATGGCAGGATAACTTTTTGCCTTTTATTATGAAGATGCCCGTGAATTTTAAAATATCTAAGCCATTCATCTTGTTTGCTACCTTCAACTCATGCCCATTGAATGATCTTAGCCAATGTTTCTCCAGTTTGACAATTACCATAATCATTTCTTAAAATTGAGAAAGGCTGCTCAAATCATCCAATTCATATAATCTTCACAAATAGCATAGACAAGAGAGGTGAACAAGACGAATGATCTTAAAAAAAAAGGAAACAGAAAAGATGTCAGTCATGGATAGATATTTAGGCATCTGGGATTCCCAGTTCTACTAACAAAATTCTCAGAAGGAAAAGAGACCTGTTGATATATAAAACTAGACATCATCATCATTTTTGTTGTGATATCACAAATAATCAAATATGGAGATGTAATCAATACTTGCCAATGACTAAAGAAATCTGAACATATCATATATTCAATCTTGACTAATAGGAGAATCCGGGTTGTTTGACACACGAGGTTTTAGGGCAAGGCCCATTTACGACTGGTCCATCATATGAATGGTTTGGATCACACAGTGTGAAACCTACTTATTGTCATCTGGATCATTCATTATTGGAAAGCATTTTCCATCCCCAACATTTGATGTTCGAAGTATCAATTCATAGCAGCTCATGCTTGCTTATGACTGGAGCCCTTTTAACTGAGCTAAGAATCTTTAGGCAACTACTATCATTTGTGAACCAATTTGAGGAAAATTCTCAACTACGTAACTGAAACATGTCTGCACATTATGAGCATGGGTAATGAAGGCAGGAAGCAATGGTACATTCTGCAATGTCAGGAACTATGTGCAATGCAAAGCAGCCCAACACGTTTCTCAATCGCTATGTTTGTCCTTGGGCCAAGGAAGGAAGTAGTGGAGGCAGCTGCAGAGTTTAGAGTCCATTGTTCCTCTCCTCCAGCCCCTGTTCACCTTCTGAATTTTCAAAGGACTGCACGCCTGAGAAGCTCTTGCATTTTACACCGGGTAACTTTGCTCCTAACATATCTCAATAAAAGGGCAGCCCTGGTGCATGAAGCTCCCCCGTATGCGAGATCTGGGGAAGGGGCAGACCACAACTTACCTTGCTGTTTTCATGTCTTAAACCTGTGACCTCAAGGTCACACGACGACAACTCTACCGTTGCCCCCAAGACTTTCCTTCCTCCTCATATATTTTAATATGGAATTTATATTTCAGAGCCTTTATGATAAGCTACAATTAGTGTTACAAGATACAACTTAAGACTAAATTTATGTACTGGCAGAATTGCATTGTAATTTATCCTGTTTACAGAGGAAGTACAGGAATATTCATAGCTAGAGAAGCAGCTTCCTGAATTTGATAAATGGGTTGATCACATGAAGGTCAATTCTCTGTGTATTATATATTGGAAAGCCAAATAGCTGGTAATCCGCTGTTTTGGGCCCATAGTAAGCATTGATATATCAGTTATCTTCTCCCACGTGATCTTGACCCTCTGATTGTTTACATTCTAGTACATGTTGCTCGTGAAGTTTCGGAAGGGTATGATTCAGTTTCTTGCATGATCTTACGGAGAAGATCTTTGCTGCTTTTTATCTTAGTCTAATAATTCATATTGTTCGGTTCTCGTTTCGCGTTTTGTGAGCATGAACTATAAACGAACCAATATGCATGATTTGGTTCTTTGAACCGTAGCTAATACTGGACCATCAGCTTCAATGGAAGAACCATAACATAGTTTTTGGGGCTTCTGCCAATTATTCAGTTTTGGGACACTCTTAGTGATTTCAGAAAACTTGTTCATTGGATGATGTCAGTTCTATCATTTACCTCAGAAAGGTCCATCTTTCTCACCAAAATACCAGTGGATTGGATCATCCAATGGACAGGATATCTGTTTGACGGATAAAATATGGGTAAATAAATAGATGAGATGTTCGGATCAACAAATGTGTGGGCCTACATGCACTTGTGGTAGTGTAAGCTGTAAATTTGTCTTGTATTTTTGTGGCTAGTCGACCCGATATAAAAACTCCTCGGTGACTTCTGGCCTTTAGTAGGGTTCTTAGGATGCAGTGGAGAGCTAAAATTCATGTTAGACCCAGCTAGATGGTGATCCAAACCATTTGTTATTAGGCCCCATCTTAGGTAGGCTATGCTCCAAACTGTTCCATGGATACTAGTCCAGACACTACTATTGACATATTGGATGGCTTAGAAAACTGGAGAACAGCAGTAATAAAATATGGACCAATCAGAGGATTATTGTACTCTGATGCTTGAGACTTTAGAGCATGAGCCATCGGGTCCAATGAGCACCAAAGTTTTCTAGTGCAGTGGTGCAAGGAATCACTTGCTTGGGCCTTCTAATGCAGCAGTGCAAGGAGTCAATCAAAGTTCGAGGCTGTGCATGAGTATGTAATGAAAAATGGTCTGATGAATAAAATATCACTGTAAGAGATTTCTTCTCCTTCTCTTTCTTTCTTTTTTATTTTTGAAAAAGATAGTTTTAATTTTAGATTGTATTTACATTTTTTTTGTGTGTGCTAATGATCCTTTATATGGAAATAAAATAAGCGCAACTTTCTCCTTGTGGAACGAGTACATTTGAGAATTTTTCACTTTGATTTCTTGAGGATAATGCAAGGCACAGCGAGGAGACTTAACCAAGCAAGTGATGCTTCCAATGGAGATATAGTGTGGATTATTTGCTTAAGTATTCTTGAATCCTAAGGTTTCATTCTTCTCTCTCACTTTTGATTCCAACCGGTCTGGACTATAGAGAAGAATCCATTGTGTTGATTGAAGGAATGTGTCCTAATGGGCTAAGTTTACTGTTCCAGTCCAACCTGATGGGTGAAGCTCAAACTTTCTATTACACCCAACACTTAAAATGGGCTATCATGAATTTTCTTGTGATTCCTAGTGGGCCTTATGATATCATCAGGCATCAGTATTGATAAATGGCTAGATTGTAGTTCATAGTGATCTGAAAGTGAAACGTATCGGAGAAAGGGTAAGTAAAACTAATTCATAAAATGTCTACAAAAATTTTATATAAAATGAGAAATGTAAAAATGTTATAGAGAATATTTAGAAAAATTAAAGGAAAGGTAATGAATATGTAACAGAGATGAAACTGAAGAGAGAGGGAGACAGAGAGAGAGAGAGAGAGAGAGAGAGAGAGAGAGAGAGAGAGAGAGAGAGAGAGAGGGAGACAGAGAGAGAGAGAGAGAAGGGAAATGTAGTTGTACAAAGGAAAAAATTAAAATATTTAGATTTTAGTTGTATAAAAAAAAATGCATTTAAGGAAGTATTTGTCATTGTGTTTCAATAGTATTTTTCATCAATTTTAAGAGTTTTCCAAACGATTAGATGAGTTTTATATAAATTTCACATTATTTTAGAGATTATTTCATATTGGCACATGAAGAGTTTTTGGAGAAACGAGTGTCACATGCGCTATGAAGTTATTTGATAACTATGTTGTGGTTTGGCAAGTGCACAATGAGTATGTAGGAGAGTAGCTGCACTAATTTTCATGAACAAAGCCATCATTGATCTAACACGTTCACCTGGTTATTCTGGCTTTGAGTGTGTAGTAGTCTGAAATACATTCGATTCGAGACAAAAGGCATTATGATAATTATGTGAATCCTCTAATTTTCACTTAGAATTTGCAACCAGATTTACATCTAATATTAGAGAATCTGACAAATTATTCACCAAATATGAGTTTAATCTCATAAATTCATGTTTTTATGACAATAAGTTCTACCTGCACACCCCCAAATGACAAGGCTGCCTACCTTGAAACCTCACCTAATGAATGGATGGGAGAGGCGGCCCTCGTCTGCAACCAATTATGCTAAGCGGCTTTTGACTCATAAATTCATGTTCAATTTGGTAAAATTGTACGAAATTCAACTATTTAAAAGAAAAAAAAAGGTATCAAATTCAAAATCTAGGTGAACTTTAACATTCAAAAAAGAACTAGAAGATCAAAGGTGAAGAATATTTAAAATAAAAATAAAAAATTATAGAGAAGGTAGGGTAATATGAATCTATATTGGTCAGTCAATAGCTTTCAAATGCATATATACAAAGTATTGACAATTGAAAATGAATTTCAATCCATCTCTCTCCATCCGCACCATTACGATCTCCCCTTCTTTATTTTATGGCAGTCAGAGACTTTTACTTTTGTAACCATGGCTATAGGTCTTCAAAAGAAACGAGACCTGTTAGATGTTGCTTATTAGGTTGCCGCCCAAGAGTCTTGGGTCTTGGCTTAATAACTCCACTCATTGAACCAGGACTTGGCATTGTCAGTTCAAAGGTGGTCGCTGCCCTGAACACTCCAAGATAAGAAATAAAAAGAATGCTAAGTGGACGCACCATATTCAATGGAGGCTCACCTTTGGATGATCCGACCACGTTGGTCTGATTACTCTGGCTTTTGGGTGACTCCAGAGTCGAAATCTCCAGTGGTAAGCTAGCATTTTCCTTGATAAGATTGCACTACAGCTAGACTGCGTCCATGACCAACCTTCTCCTCCCACTTTCCCACACTACAGGGACTAGTTTGTTTCCTTCTTCATCGTGGTCAAAGTAAGGCCATGCTCGGAAATGGTGGCAACTAAACACCAAGATTGTTGAGCCCAAGCAAGAAAAATCCAGTATGGAGTGGTCCTTGAAAGAGTCTTCTAGTAAAGTTGTATGACTTGTTACATTTCAAGTTTGTAGACAAGGGAACAGTGGTCCTAAACCAAGGTAGTGGAAGGAACAGAACCAACTCTTTCTACCCCCACTTGTCTGGCTTTCCACCACATTTGCTCCAGAGATTGGCTGCTTGGATTGCAGATTGCAGAATTGGGAGACAGAAGATTCTTTCAATCCATGTTTAGTTAGAAAAAGGAACAATTTTTATCTAGTTTTTCCCCCTTAACCTCAGGTAAATCAGTGATAAGTGCAGGTTGTAAACAAATCTAATATCAGCTAACAATTACAAAACAATCTTGTCCCAGGATTTGGACTTTGTCATTATCGGGTCATGTTACTATGAATAAAACACTAATCGTAAGATGGAACCTAAATCAAATATAGGGGCAGACCCGGTGCATGAAGCTCCTGCATATGCAGGGTCCAAAGAAGGGCCAGACTACAAGGGTCAATAGTACGCAGCCTTACCTTGTATTTTGCAAAAGGCTATTTTTACACCTTAAACCTGTGACTTCAAGGTCACACGACAACAACTCTACTGTTATGTCAAAGCTCCCCTTCTAACCTAATCCAAATATGCTAGCTGTAAACACCCTTCTTACCATAGTACTAACCACAGGCTAGATAAAGATACGATAAAATGGTCTAACGCCTAAGAGGGAACCCAACGAGTCCTCTAGCCCTAAACACCCTTCTTAATGTAGTACTAACAACAAGTGAGATAAAAGATGTGATAAAACTGTATATTGTTGGCCCACTTCCTATGAACTTAAACTTTGAGGTTGATTAGTAAACTAACGTGGGTGAAATGTAGGGTCCAGAGGTTCCGATCTCTCGTACGCGTGTCCTTGTCCAAAGTCATGCCTTCCAAAACCTTTTCTTTAAAGCTAGAAATGTGCTTAAAAATGAGAGAAGACACTCTTTCAAGGGGAACACAAAAGAAACCACGTCTAGCTGGAAGCCACAAACATGCAGAAAGGCTATGGCAGAAATGGTCGATGATCAGCTCACAACTATCAGGTGAAGACGACGCAGATCCTTTTGCCATGTCTTCCGTTCCAGAAATGTAAGTAAAAGAGCCACTGAAAATAATAAGATTTGGTGTAAAAAAGTGATTCTGCTTACCGAGGAAGAACTCACATATCAACCTTGTTTTAGGATATACTTAGTCATGCAGTTTCCTTTTTTTAATAACAAATAAATAAACAAATCATTATGAAAAAAGAACAAATAACTACTTAAATAATCAAATTTAGGAGGAAAAAAATTCTATTATTGTCAAAGCTAGTGAATAGGTGTTATTGTGGAAAGTGAAGCTAGTGAAAAATTGTTACTGCAAAAGTGTCGGTTTACCGTTCAACCTAGGAGCTTGTGCTGATAAAAAGTGGGCCAACAATAGTTTTACGTTTGACACATCCCCCACTAAAGTTTTCCTTTTCTTTTTTGGGTTCTCTAACTTTGAGATCATGACCTCTCTCGTCGCCTGACTCTAATATGAAGCAAGCCAACAATAGTTATATCTCCAACATAAAGAACTTATAAACCAACTTTGTTTTAGGTTACTATTTAGTATTATTTTATCTCAATTCTCAAGTGTTTGATCTTGAAAACCAGTAAGTGTGTATGTGTGTGTGTGTGTCTATATATGTATTTGAACTAGTAACTCACCCCTTTTGTCCTCCAAATCCAACTCAATGTGCAAGTAGTGTATGTTTACTAAAGGGATGCAATGCAATACTTCAAAACCATGACCCCAAGAACTTTAGTCTAATCATTGGGCTATATTAGCTCATATACAACCAATTGAAATAAACGAAGCAACCACTTTTGAATACACAAAAATAATGATAATATTTAAGTGGAATACTGAAAACCAATCTTGTTTTTTCATTATCATACAATGGTATTCTTTCTATTCCAATTCTCCCAAGTCTTGCCACCTAAAAGCCAAAAAGAAACACTTCAAATATAATCAAGATTAGTGGGAGGGAGTAATTATCTTTAGTTTTTTGCATTATCATACATGAGTTTATCTCAATTATACCGTCTTGCGTCCAAATAATAAAAAGTAGTGAAAAACTAATTACATTTACAGTGGAACAACTGAAAAATCAACCTATATTTGGATTATCATACATGAGTTCTCCTTAAAAATCCCAATTCATTAAAAAGAAAAAGAAAAAAAGAAGAGATGAGACCCAACTCAATATGTTCTATCCCAAAACTGAAAAGAGCCAATTCCAACATTCAAAATTAGTTTAAAAAGTGGTTATATTACAGTAGAAGAACTCGACGATCGAGCTAATCTTGGATTATCATACATGGGCCCCTTAATCTGAGGGCCAAATACACTTGAATTTACAGAAAAGTGTCATGATCTTAGAAGAAAGATACTGAGCTCCTGACCCGAACTCCCAACCGGGTGTATCATATGAAACGACTCGGAATCAGCTGAACCGGTAACTCGCTCGAAATTGGCTCTGAGATACATAAGATCTCCATCGTCCGTTTTGGAGTCATTAGGTAAGACCCCAGCACCAACGGACACCGACCGCATCAGCTTGAAAATTGCTACGTCGGATTCAGTCATCTTACGTCTAACAGCAAAACCAGCTTTCCTACCATTACAGTACATGGACCAAACCGGGACCGAAAATAGAGGACGTGGGCCCGAGGTCGACCTCGCCCCGCTACGGTTGCACTCCAGTGCGATTCGTAGTAGGCCGTACTGCATTTCGCGGGCCAGATGCGCCGTCGGGACAGCGAATTCAAGCAGTAAGAGAGGAGTGCTCAATCGGCCCCGTGAATCGTCCTGGATACAAAAACTGACTCGGCCTTTCCGGTAGCCAAAAAACGTTCCGGTCACCATGGCCGAGCCGTGGTTCGAATCGGAGTCGGTCGATGACGAATCGGACGGCTGGAAACCGCAGCATGGGACCATGCACTCGACGATCGAACGGAAGGATCGGCGGAATCGCACGTCCTTGGTGCAATCGACGGTTGTGGCCGTGTCGATTATGTGGAGGGGGCCACGTTGGTTGCCCAAATCGATCATCCTCATGTTGAGAGAGAGAGAGAGAGCTAGTATGGAGGGGAATAGTTAGAGAAGAGCAGGGAATGGAGGAGGATTTAAATAGGGAGAGGGGAGAAAGCTAAGCGGCTTTGATTAAGTAGGAAGGAAGTGTTTGTCGATGTGGGCCCAGGAATCCCAGGCAATAATTCTGCCCACGAGGGGGTGGCGGGCCCGTGCAATTGGCTGGCACGCGAGAGAGAGAGAGACATGATATGAGAGAGAGAGAGAGAGAGAGAGAGAGAGAGAGAGAGAGAGAGAGAGAGAGATGATATTCTCGTTTGGAGTTTCTCTTGTTGATTTATCCTCGTGAGAAATACCCCAAGATTCTAGTGCTTGGCTTGGATTTCCATATTTCTATACATAGTCCATTTACTGTAAGAGAAACGAGAGGAATGCTCGGTCCAAGGCCCTCTAAGGCACTTCTGAAACACCTTTTATTTTTGCACGGAGGGACTCATCTTTGGATGATCTGATTCGTTCATCTCTTTGTTCTACTGTTTGATAACTAGTAAAAAAAATATTATGATGATTTAATTATTCTAATTCTTGGAATTGAATTCAAACCATTGTACATGTATGTTTCAAAAGCCAGAATTATCTGATCGATTTACAATTTGAAATATTAGATATTCAAGGCCTGTGAAATAAGTTAAACGGGATTGATTATCCAAATATTGGCCCCACCATGCAAAAAAGAGGGAGCTTCTGGGAAAGTGCCTTATGGAGCCTCGGCTTGGCAATACTTGAGAATTGATAGTCCAATTAGAGCATTTTCTTAGAAGCTCATACATTTTGCAT
Source organism: Warburgia ugandensis (assembly GCA_035236585.1). Taxonomy (NCBI): domain Eukaryota; kingdom Viridiplantae; phylum Streptophyta; class Magnoliopsida; order Canellales; family Canellaceae; genus Warburgia; species Warburgia ugandensis. The sequence continues at coordinate 79,976,617 of CP141132.1, read as the reverse complement.
AAATTACCCCACCGTAGGATAAGTCGATCCGTTTGGCTGTAGATGAATAGTTGTTCAAAATCCGCATGAGTGGCTCGGAAAGTTAAATAAGAAGATAGAATTCAATATAAATAAGATATAGAAAGAGAGAATGAAACAAAAGCTTAAAAGAAAGTATAAAGTGTGCTAACAGCCAAGTTTGAAAGAAAAAACGCTAGCCAGCGAGCAAGCGAGAAGGAGGAAGACTTTGATGGATAGTAGGGTCAAGCTCTCACCTTAGGAAACCACCTCTTACTGTATTTATTAACAGTGAAATCTTAAAGGGTCATCTAATTTATCATAATTTTTTATTTACCCAATATCTAATGATGGGATAAATTAGATGAATAAGTTGGATCGTACATAATTTATTCTTCTTTATGCAAAGTATAGAAGTGCTTTTACAGAAGCGCTCTGTATACACAGGGTCTTGGGCCTAGCATTTCTGCATTAATATTTTCCTCCTCATGCTATTAATAGATGTTATGAAAAGCCCAATCTAGATGCTCTCATGACATCATACCAAGATGATTTATTAATAGTACCACATTTGATAGGCTATATCATTCAAAGATTTTAATGTCCAATCATGATTGCAAATCAGCAACTAAGAGAAATATCCGACCGTTCATATCGAAACTTTGATGGAAGCTTCTCGTGGGCCATTGACACGTTTCTCTCTGTAAGGCAGGGATAATGACGCGTATCGCCAATTTATTACCCACTTCTCAAGTTGAATGGTTATAAATGCTCCAAAGCGACAATTTTTCGATCAGATAATCACAAAGATGAAGAGAGCCTTGGCGCAAACCTTGACCTCTTGCAAAAATATAAGGTTGCGTATTATAGACTTTTGTGGTCTGTTCCTTTTCCAAATCCTGCATAGGTGAGAGTTTCCTACTCCAAGGCTGCCCTTTTTATAATGGCGAAGATGGACCCTTCGTTCTCAAGATCCCCAGATAATCATGCATGATTCTAAAGCATCATCTTATAGAGATTATTAAATACATATAGATATGATACTGCTTGTATTTTGTGAATACAAACTAAAGAAGAAGCACATTCCATTGTCTAGTAAATTAATGATATACCCTAGCTGTGGCTTAACTTCTTTTTCATTTCTTTCGACTTGGAGTAAGTTGGATCCCAAGCAGAGGCGTTGGATTATCTCATGGAACTTTACGTGCTTGCATACGACAATGAATACAACCAGTAAGCAAAGAAAACTGTTATTGTGAAAGTAACAACGTAAAAAAGGAGAAAAAGATAACTGTTTTTGCCATCTTAAAGTCAGACACTTCTATCCATGTATCTTGTCTTACTTGGTAACATAAAAGTGGTAGAAACGTGACTTATATGATCATTGTGATAAAGCCAGGCAACATGCGATACCCCAATATTGGTACTATAGTTACTTGAATGGATATCTTCTAGAAAGAGGAAACTTGAGGTAACCACCTAAGAAAACTTGCATAATAGTAGAGAACCTTAAAAAAAAAAAACTCTAGTGGAAGTTATTTTACCATTCAACCTAAAAACTTAAGCTAATGCGGGAATAAGCCTGTGAAGAAGCAAGCTTCTTCCCTCCACCTTCCGTTAGCCCTTATTAGTAAGTTGAAGTTCGCTTGTTATCTCACCCTAAATGGAATGCCGCCCTTAGTTAGGCTGCACCCCGACCTGAGTCCCCACATCCGCTTTTCTCCACCTACAACCCAGCTTCAAAATGCTTACTAATAGGGGGGCTTGAATAGAAAGTAGACCAACAATATTTATATGTTTAAAACAACGTCTCACATGAAAGGCTTCTTTGGAGCTTTTGCGTATAGATTCAAGAGCAGACTTATCTACTTTTTATTGGAAATTAATTTGATAAATGAAGTTCTCAAGATCCAGACTCATGGCTTACAGTTAGTAAGGTTCTGATATTACTCTTCAATGTAACCTCAAGCAGATAGAAAGTAGGAAGTTAACCAACAATATTTATATGTCTAACAATGAAATGCATGGGAAATATATTTCTCCTGACCATATTATGTACACTATTCTGCAAACCATTCTTTCTGGTGCCACTAGACATTTCCGTCTCGTTTCTCAAATTTCGTTGGCATTTCTCAAACGTCTCTTAGCACGTTTCTGACAAGATTTCTTACTGTTTCCTAATTTTTTTGTTTTTCACGTTCTTTTTCTTCTGCTTTCCTGCATTTGTTTCATGTTTCGCTTTCTGGTTTGATTTACAGACCTTATAACTATGACTGACACCATTGATTGATTTAACTTATCTATTTTGAAAAACAAACTTCACATCTTGACAACCATTCCATCCTGGCATAATATCTTCTTATTGTCTCTCAACACAGCAAAAATCTCATATAAGTAAATTGCCATTCAATAATAGCAAGAAACCACCATTATTAGATGATCCTATTGCGTGATTGGCATGATATTTGAGCCATTGGAGGTTCAAGCATACTATTCCGATCAATTTAAGTGGACCCACTATTTCTTAGAGATCATAAAGAAAAGAAAAGGAAAAAAAAAAAAAAAAAACTGAGGTTGGGTATTAATGGTTAAGCTCATAATGGACGGTAATAGTATTATTAGTCCTCTTTTCTAATATATTTTCATGAGATATAGGATATACTTGAAGATTTAGAGAAAATTTAACGAGAAATTAAATTGAGATATGATGCATAACCATGCATGGGCAATGATGGGCCAGAGTATGGCGTGGGTGTCACTAGCTCGGATCATAGTAGACTCGGTCAAACTTGAAAAATCCTTTCCTACTACAAAACGAGGAGAAAGGAAAAGGCGTGGTCCTCTCTCTCTCTCTCTCTCTCTCTCTCTCTCTCTCTCTCTCTCTCAAATACAAATACAAAGTATACTATGAGGCCTACACATAACATATTGGCAGAAGGGAAGCCTTGATGCAGCGGTAGAGTTGTCGTCGTGTGATTTTAAGGTTATGTTTTCAAAGCTGGAAACAGCCTCTTGCAAAATACAAGATAAGGCTACCTACTATTAACCCTTGTAGTACACTCCTTCCCCAAACCCTACATATGCAGTAGCTTCATACACCAAATTGCCATCGGTGTCTGATATACTGGGAAGGATACAATGTCCATCAAGGGAAATATTGTACAGGAGGCACAAGTGGTCTTGTACAGTGCTGGGATACGTATGGCCCGAAGAACTTAGAAGCTCAAGGGATTAGCTGATATTTGGTGATAAAGGCTTTAACTTTTTATAGTGATTTTGCTGGGGCTTTTCATGGATAGGCACAATGTGGAACTGCATCTGTTTTCCTACTGGAACGTGAAAATTGCTTGAGAAGAATGTTTGTGGGAAAATCAACTGGAAAACAAAATTTTGGGCTTCGTCAAATCATGTTAAATTTTAAGTTGGTCGATCCAAAGGGTGCATTGCACATCAAACATTTAACTGTTTCGTAACAACATTACGTGTATATTCATTCCCCACATAAACATAAAGAATGCTCTCTCTCTCTGGCGTAAGATCATAGTAATCTTAAATTGGTGGACTCAAAGGATGCATTGTACATTAACCATTTAAGTGTCTCATAGCAACATTACATGTATATTCTCTATATAAACAGAATGAAGCATGCTCTCTCTCTCTCTCTCTCTCTCTCTCTCTCTCTCTCTCTCTCTCTCTCTCTCTCTCTCTCTCTCTCTCTCTCTCGTCTGCATGGGTGGGGCTAAAACATTGCTTGTATTGCCGCTATCAAGGCTATACTCGATTGAAACTTTCTTGGCTGCTTATCTTCAACAACAAATCAAATTCATCTACATGTCATCATATTAGCTACATGTAGCTAAATTCCTCTAGATATCGTTGTTCATGTTGACCAAGGACTGTGTCGCATCTCATAACCTTTATCACTGTTGGGTCTCTTTCATCTTTGGTGAACTTATCTCATCTCACTCACATCTGCTAGCTTCATTTTATGCAGATGATGGGTATCCATCAATCACGCCCGGAAAGAGAACTCTTAACTTCCCAGTCTTAGAATTATGTATAATTCTAGCGTTAAAGACATGGTTTTCAGCGTCTGTAGGTACATTGTCTCCTTATTAGTGAATGATCGGAATGTTTGAAATTTGGGACCCTCCAAGGATGATTATGTAGTCTAGTGTGATGATAATAATATCATCACCTTCTTTTAGAATCACACTTTTGTCTTGTGATTTATGTTCTAATAAGGCGGAGAATGTTATCGATGCATCGAGGTATCGACGTGCAGTCATTATTGGTACATAGAGTTTGGATTCTCCTTGACACCCTGAAATGTCAAAGGCAGGCCCCGCCATTACTACATCAACCGTGCTATTGTGTTAAAGCTTGTCGACATGGTAGGTGAATTAGGATGGAATTTCTCCAGTATCCTGTACTGCTCCTCCTTTATCTTTTTCTTTTTTCCTATGTCATATGCAGGTTGGGCAATGTTTTAAAGTTTTCACCAAACAAGTGTTGAATCTTAAGTGCCAGTTCTAAAGCTTTTAACCATATGCGGAGCAAATCAAATGTGAGTTTTGAAGTGTTAAATGTTATTTCTCTTTAGCATTTATTTGCAATTGCCTCGTTTTCCTAAGCAGGGAAGTATGCATAATTCTCATACTATGGTGGAGTGAAAGGATCATATCCATCTAACCTTTAGATCTCTCCTTTCTGTTGATAGATTAATTGTATGATTACTTGAGAACCCATCTCTTCTTCCCTTAACTAAGGCCTCCTAGCGTAGCAGTGCCGTAGGGATCCTCTCTGATGGTAGGTCAGCGGTCGAGGCTCCTCGTCGGAAAAATTTTATTCTCTGAGAGAGAGAGAGAGAGAGAGAGAGAGAGAGAGAGAGAGAGAGAGTATTATCCTATAAACTACTAATATAAGAAATTAATCGACCCAATGCATCATGATTCCATCACCATACAAAGAGGCAATTTAGTAACATTAAACAGGTAGGACCCAACTGTCAAAGACAATTCAGGCAAAACTCTAAACTTGACCGTTAAAGAGTCGTTTTCGAGTTTTCATCTTAGGATGTGAACAGAATTAGCCTATAACTTTTGCATTTCCATTCCTCATTCTATAGTAACAGAGCGCAAAAGAAGGAAACTAATATAAAAGAGCATCTCATCAAGCAGTTTCCTGATTGTGGGTCCAAAGCTGCGATTTTCAAAACAACCAGGTTTTGCACGCCCACTTCATTGTCTCTGATTTAATAATGAGTGTTGCCCACTTAGGTTTCCCTTTTATGGCGGTCCTCTTGGTCGAAGAGGTGTGCTTTCCGTCTGTGTAGACCTCCTGCTTTTGTCTAGTCATTGAGAACGAAACAAAAGTATTAGGATCTCCACCTCCACTTTCTTTTACAAAAGAAGATTACTTATTTTCTATTTGTTTCTCTTGTATGAGAATGCTTTCTTTACATGCTTATTGTAAATTCTAATGAGTACAATCATGTCATGCTCCAATCAAGCGTGTAATGGTCATGATAGTTGGTGTGCACAATCAATGGATATTAATTAGGTTTAAGGACTTGGAACAGCTTTTACCTATTTAATAACCTTGCTTTAATACTTCAATTTTTTGGATCAGTACTTGATGCAAGTGCTTATAGCATTCTTTTGGTCTAGGCATCTCATCTCCATATCTTTTCTTTCTTGGGTTAGATACATTGTCAGTTGCCTTTACTTTTTGCTTGATTGAGGTTTAGTCTTGACTTATAACTTAAAAATATTTTCATATGCAGGCATCCTTTGATTATTTTGGTATTATCTTTAGACCATCCATTAATCTTTGATGAGTTCGTCTTTGACTAAGTAAAAGCTTGCTTTCAATCATTTTGGGTGAATTAGGTTTATATATGAATTGTCATCGTGTGATCTTGGGGTCACAAATTCGAGGATTGGAGCAAAGAGAGAGAGAGAGAGAGAGAGAGAGAGAGAGAGAGAGAGAGAGAGAGAGAGAGAGAGAGAGAGAGAGAGAGAGAGAGAGAGAGAGAGAGAGAGAGAGCATTGGAGATATGATTACACCTGACCTCGTTTATGCCTCAGGGAGGTGTTTTCTGTTGCAGCAACGAGATTAAGGGTTCAATCCCAACTTCCCAACTTATAAAATTTACAAAATATAGAGTAGTAAACGACGCTTGCACATGACCCATGCAATTATTAGAAAAAGATGGCCTTTAGAAGATGCATTCTATGTCTTGGATGGACCTAACTTAATTTTCCTAAGCAAGTAAGTGCACTCATCAAGTGTATCATTTCCCTTCAGTGATTTGTTGGGGGAAGAGGTGAGCTGTGTAGTTTTTATACTTGGAATCCAATTTCCAAGTGAGAAACGAATTTCTAGACATTGGTTATATGGTATTCTTTTCCTCTACAACTTAATTCTGGGGGTTGTGCTTAAGTGAGAATTAAGTCATACACCCAAGTGAATATGAGTGAGAATTTCAATGTCAACAGTAAGGACTACAGTTTTAGTTACATGATACGATTGGAAGTGCATCTAAGTGCATACAGTCACTAAAATCTAATTCCTCAAGACTTAAGGATTAGATTCTCCCACGCTTACCCTACAGTAGAAAGAAAATGTCTTCTAGGAACCTCGGTCTACAATCGTGTGGAGGATAAAAACGAAAGTGACAAGACATGTCAAAATGGAACGCAATATGTGGTGCATTTTGCTGCTGTCCCACTGCCATGTGGTTGGCTAGATGGACTAGTCATCTGAACCATGTCTCACAGAATGTTCAATCAATCGATTCTCTTTCATGCGTTCTAGGTGATTCTCTCTCTCTCTCTCTCTCTCTCTCTCTCTCTCTCTCTCTCTCTCTCTCTCTCTCTCTCTCTCTCGCGTGAATGCCCACTTTACTAGTGTCAACAGAAGTCTCTAATGGCTGACTTCTCAAAACAAGTCCATTGGTGAATGGGTAATACTAACTATTATTATTGTTATTATTGAGAAAGGAACTTCATTAGAAGATTAGAAAGAGCCATTTCCAGCAGAGATTGTAGTATGAACAAGAATGTTCTACTGAAAATCCCTTCTGGTTAAGACATAAGCTAGGGGTTTAGCAGAACTAACAGCATGAACAAAGGAAAATCCAGGACCAGTATAATTAGTCTGAAAAAAAGGGCAACCAGCCACCCGATCTCTTATCTCTCCGATGAAGTCCGTAAGCCTCCGGTAACCTGGACCAACCCAAGCAATGGGTAACATCATTATACATATGAATTTTGTTGGGTCGATCATAATGATCGGTTAAATGATTACCCCAGCCTTATATACACTAGTGCCGACACTAATACATGCAATTAGAATTAAGGGATTGTGCATAAAAGAAGTCCTAGAAATTACATGCATTGCTAGTGAATTCAATTACACCCCCGACCCCGACTAATGTTGGTTTCCCAAAGTCATTTGGATGCACCTGTATGACAAGATACAAGGGACAAAAAGGGGCTACAAGAAATGGGAAGTAGTCTTGTCCATCGGCCCTTTCCATTGTTGGAGCTGATGGGCTGACCAGACATGAAATGTGGGACCCCATTCTGTTGTCCACTAGGATTGTTAAGGCGCATCCATCTCCGACCAGTTGTCTACAACAAAGGCAGAGGATGAATGTGGCTTAATTAAGTACAGGATGATGCAAACATAGCATGATACTAAGAAGGAATATTAAACTTATATGAATTGACTTATGTTCACAGGCAAACAGAGAGTTATTTTGGTTAGGACATGCCAAATAAGTGTGTATGCTGGCTAATCTCACCAATGAGTCTTGCTGGTAAAATCAGAACAATCGGCTCTAAATTGGAAACATCGATAATCTAATAGTTACTTTTGATGGTTTGAGTTCGTCGTTGATTCAGTCCTGCTTGACATCTTTAGGCCGATCGCTCAACAGTGATGATGCTTCTATCTCTATCGATTTTATCTTTCTACTTACTCTCGGTCGAAATCGCAGTCCTAGGATAATAAGGAAAGGTTCCTGATCTATCCATCTCTTTTGGATGATCTTGGCTTTCATAATTCGAAATTTAACTAGTATTGTTTTCAGATTTTGTATTGTCCATTTTTGGGTAAAGAGTGATAATTTGATGGAGTTAGGATTGACAAATGAGAAATTTTTTTGTGCAAGAAGATGCATGGCTTGGGTCACTAAATGTGTAGCCCTGCATATACTTATTACAGGGAAGACTTCATGTATAAACTCTGCACGGACTGCAGCTTATTGTAGTAGCATCGGACGGGGCCATATGTTAACACTGGGTCCATGCCCAGTTCAACTGATCAGGCCTAGAAATAGCTGGGCTCGGTCCACTGGGGTGAGCATCTCTTTGCCTCGTGTCTTCCGGCTCTGGAACAGTGTTTCGATGCTAGTAGTTCTCTATCATTGACTATGATTTATGAACAATCTTTAGGGCTGTTTGGCATGCCGGTCAACGAACCATGGATAATGATGTTTTTATCTACTGCTACTAGCAGTCCCAAAGCATGAACATAGATGAGCAGCTCCGGTGCATGAAGCTCCTGCCTATGCGGGTTCCGGAGAAGGGGCAGATCACAAGAACCTATAGTAGGCAGCTTTACTTTGCATTTTGCAAGAGGCTGATTCCACGCTACGAACATAGATGAGCAATCCGCAAAAATACTTCACTGTTGGATGATTATAAGATATTGACCGGAAAATTTCTAGTGCATGTCCTATCTGAGCTGTGGCAATATCTTTGGGCACTAAATGCACTTTTGCTGCATATAAATGCTTCTAGTCCTTAGGATTTACATCCGCTGGAAAATGAACAAAAAGGGCTAATCATTTGTTTCGTTTAATGAATTGCAGAGACCATACTGATTATACAAGTAACTAAGAAAACCTAACACTGACATGATTTGAACTCCATAAAGAGAAAACCAATGATAGATAATTTTCTGGCGTGAAATAGCAGTAAGCTAGCCGCTCTGATCCCATGGTCCAATGATCAGGTTATTTGGCTAAATTACAGGATAAATTTGAAGCTTAGGAAGAAAATCTTATTCACGTGAAATAGCAATAAGCTTGCTGCTCTGATCCCATGGTCCAATGATTACATTATTTGACTTAATTACAGGATAAATTTGAAGCTGAGGAAGAAAATTAGAGACCCTTGACTGCTACTTATTTTGGCTCGTTTCACTGTGGCCACTACAAGGTATCCTTGGAGGAGTTGCATGGTACAAAAAGAAAAACTGAATGCCGCGGAGTATAATGGCTTTGCCAGAACATTGGACAAACCAGCTCAAATCTTCTGCTTATGAGGTGATAGGAAAAGAACGTCTTCTAAACAAAACACGCTCTGAATCAGGGTCAAACGCCAAAGTCTGTATTGATCCGGAAGTGTCTAGGTACCAATGGCATTTGAGAGGTATGTCTCTTGAAACCTTGAAAAGGTATACCCTGATGATGACTAACCTTGTGCCATTGTTGGTAAAGGTATTGTGAAGATTAAGTTGAATGGGTCTATATGGGAGCTGAAGGATGTCAAGCATATTCCCGACCTAAGATAGAACTTAATCTCAGTAAGGCAGTTGGCTAGTGAAGGCTACACCATGATCTTTCGTGGTGATGATGGGAAGATTTCAAAGGGGTGCAATGACGATTGCTCAGGGTAAGAAGAGAGGCACTCTTTATATAATAGCAGGGGAGTGCTTTTCTATTGCAGTTGCAACAGAAAACGAAAATCCCAATCTATGGCACTAGAGACTTGGACATATGAGTGAGAAAGGGATGAAGATTATGCACTCGAAGGGGAAACTTCCAGGTCTATAGTCAGTAACGATTGACAAGTGTGAAGATTGTATACTTGGAAAGTAGAAGAGGGTAAGCTTTCAAACAAGTGGCAGACCCCCAAAGAATAAGAGGCTATAGCTTGTTCACTCTGATGTTTGCAGACCGGCGATTGTCTCATCCATTGGTGGAAAACACTACTTTGTGACTTTCATTGATGATCACTCTAGAAAGGTATGAGTTTACTTTTTAAAGCATAAGTCTAAAGTATTTGAATCTTTCAAGAGATGGAAAGCTATGGTTGAAAATGAGACAGGTCTAAAGATCAAAAAGCTCAGAACCGACAATGGTGGCGAGTATGAAGATACCAGATTCAAGAAGTTCTACTATGAGCATGGGATCAAAATGGAGAGAATCATGCTGGGTATGCCTCAACACAATGGTGTAGCTGAGTGTATGAACCAAACGTTGAAAGAAAGAGCCAGAAACATTTGTATACAGTCAGGTCTATCGAAGCAGTCAATACAACAGCTTACTTAATCAATCGAGGCCCATTGGTTCCATTGGAACACAAAATACCAGAGGAGGCATGGAGCGGAAAAGAGGTAAAACTCTCACTTCTAGGAGTTTTTGGTTGTTTAGCATACGTGCATATCAATGATCAAGGCAGAAATAAGCTTGATCCCAAATCTAAGAAATGCACCCTCATTGGCTATGGCGAGGATGAGTTTGGCTACCGCATTTGGGATGAAGAAAACAAGAAGGTGATCTACAGTAGAGATGTGATCTTCAACGAAAAGGTGATGTATAAAGAAAGAAATATCATAGTGACTCAGTAGAGAGTGATTTTGAATATGTGGACATTGATAATATTCTATAATCTCCAATAACAGAAGATAATCTTATGAGTCCCGTTCAAAAGAACCTATGACACAAAGCAGTACTCAAGAGAACGATGCATTGCAATCACCTGCGGCATTCCCACAACCCAAGAGATCAGAATGGCCTCATGTACCTAATAGAAAGTACATGAACAATGTGCCACAATCACTTGCTGCAGCTCCACAACTTAGAAAATCAGAACGGCCTCATGTACCCAATAGAAGGTACATGAATTGTCTCCTTCTGTCAAATGGAGGAGAATTTGAGTACTATGATGAAGTATGTCAGGTAGATGATGCTAGCCAGTGGGAACTAACCATGAAAGATGAGATGAAGTCTCTCACCTCTAACGAGACTTGGGACATAGTCGAGTTACCTAAGGGAAAGAAGGCACTTCACAATAAATGGGTGTACAGAACAAAAAAAGAGAATGATGGTTCAAAGAGGTATAAAGCTCATCTAGTAGTCAAAGGATTCCAACAAAAGGAAGGAATTGACTACACAAACATTTTTTCCTCCAATTATGAAGCTTACAACCATCAGATTGGTGCTGAGTATAGTTGCAGCAGAAAATCTTCATATAGATTAGCTAGATGGAAAGATTGCATTTCTTCACGGTGACTTAAAAGAAGAAATATACATGTACCATCCTGAAGGATTTGTAGTAGAAGGCAAAGAGGATCATATTAGCTAACTAAAAAAAAGCTTATATGGGTTGAAACAAGCTCCAAGGCCCTACATAGGCAGGAACTTTGCTCACCAAGATGCCTTTTTTTCTTTTCTCTCTGTGTGTGCAACTTACAGTCACAAAAACTGCAGAAGATGACTTGAAAACTCTTTAATGCTTTGATTTCTTCTTAAGAAATGTGACTTTCTTATGCCAATTCGACCACAGCCTTTGGTTTTTTGTTGATTTGATGAAGTTTTGGCCAAAATTTTATCATCTCTCTTGTCTCTACAACACTCGGTGAGATCCAACTATTATGGTGTTAAGAGTCTTACTATTTGAAAGAGGCCAAATACTCTTGACATTTTATTGAATAGAATTGATTGAATTTGGTTGTGTTCGTGCTGGTTCTTTCCTAGCTTTTTGCATTTTCTTCTAAATCTTTATTTTTTATTTCAAAGTATTTTGGGAATATGAATAAAATCTTTTTGCTATCAGTCAATATTGGTCTAGTATTACCCATCCCGCTGGTACATTCCAATTTGAGGGTGAGTATGGTACAAGAAGATTGGCAACTATGCAATCAGACTTCTCCCACTACTTCTGTTATGTTGCTTTCTTATCCGTAGTGGGAATCTGTTAATTTCGATACATGTAAATTATGCAATCAGGATAATTGATAGCATGTCCCTCGTCAATCAGACCACTTATATAGCCCAACTATTTGATTTAAGATAAAATCAAAGGTAAAAGTAAAATTTTAGTAACTAGAAGAAAGAAAACTTCTCAGATGATTGAGGTGTTACTATGTTACTAGCCTTAAAGCCAAAATTTGCCTCCCATTAATATAAATCCAGTGCAACTAGGACCTTAGCGAACCATCTTCCAAAATTCAACTATCTAATTGTTGACTAGGGTACACTTATCAATCAATGACTACAAACTCAAATTATACTTTGTTTGCCCAAATTGAAAATGAACTTAAAAAATTGTAGAGAGAGAATAACAGGTAGATGAGTACTCCGAATGCCCTTGTATTGTTCCTTTTAAAGGGGACTCTACGCACCTATGATTAAGAGGTTCTTGTCTATTAATCAAAATAGGTAGTTCAATAGTTAAAAGTTTTAGATAAAAGTACACTTTCGTCCCTAAAATTGTTTACTTACACTTTGGTCCTAATGTTCTAAGGCAACAACCTAGTCTCAGAATTACTGTTTTTCTTCCACTAAGTCATTCTCTTAAGCTATTCAAATCAAGTTTAGGCCCAACTCTCATTATTTTAATAATTATTATAGTTTATTGAAAAAGAAATAAAAAATTAAAAAAAGGGTTTATCATCGGATTTATAGCAACAAAGGGATTCTGATTGGAGAGGGAGACCTGGCCAGGTTTGTAGCAGAAGGTGGCTAATACCCTTCTCACCAGAGAGAGAGAGAGAGAGAGAGAGAGAGAGAGAGAGAGAGAGAGAGAGAGAGAGAGAGAGAGAGAGAGAGAGAGAGAGAGAGAGAGAGAGAGTCTGCCAGATTTGCAGCAAAAAAGGACCCAAATGTTGAGCTGGCTACTCATTGCTTTGATTGAGCATCTTCATGGCCTACAACGAGTGGCACGAATCGAGTATGCTTAACTTCTTCCTAGTCTTGGAGGAGTTCATGTTTTAGGTTTTCTACTCGTCTTTCACATATTCTTCTTGGAGGTCTATGATTTTGATGTGGCGCTAGAGAAACTTGAGGCAGCCATAGAGATCGTCATCATCAGACGGTAGGGAGCGGTCAGTGGAAAGGTTTAGGTTGTATAGCACTGATGGGAAGGAAGGAGGTGGAGGAGATGAGGGTTATGGTCTAAAACCATTGCCACTTCCAATTTTTGCCTTCTCTCTTTGCCTTGACTAGGAGAAAGAGATTAGTTGCCAAGGAGAAGTTATCTCTCTCTCTCTCTCTCTCTCTCTCTCTCTCTCTCTCTCTCTCTCTCTCTCTCTCTGATAAGTGCTAGGATTATGTGATGGGAAGAGCAAAATAGGATGAAAAAGATAAAGAAACTTTTATTTGTGGCAAGTTGTGCAAGAATCTTAAACACAATTACAACCAATAAACATGTTCGTATGGAGAGGACAAAGCTCCAAAAGATAACAATAACAATAATCTGATCCTCCCCATCAAGTACAAATCCTATATATTTATACTAAATATCCAGAGTATTATTAGCTAACAAATAGAAACAAACTCCTAGAAAGCAGTAATTAGTTGTTGAAATGGCTTAAGTGGAGTTGTGGAAGTTGGAGATGGTTATAGAAGGACTTAGACCACTTCTTTAGGGTATTGAACGTATAGCCCCAACAACTGGCCAAACTGGACTTGGTCAATTAAAAACTAATTTCCATCTTCACCATGTTTTCTCCACCTTCTTCGTGAATAAGTATGTAAGGGTGGTTCTGTATCAGTGCATCCCCCCTAGAAAGTCGCCTTGTCCTCAAGGTGGAAAGAGAAAAATTGACCAGTAAGAAGGCCATAATCCTCCCGCCTAGCTTCTTCGAGAGGACAACTGTTGAGTTTTCCGCAAGTGCACGACTATTGTAGTCTAGCTAGTGCAAGTCCGGGTCGATTTCCACGAAGACTCGACTTAAATGTTGGAATTTATATAAATTTTAATTATATATTAACATAAATAAAATTCAATTCATTAAGCAAGCCACAAGTACAGAGTTTTGAATTTAAATGAGTTTAAATAAAATAATAGTTCAAATACAAATTTTCTGTCTTGATTGTTGTATCACGCAACAAACAAGACTTAAAATTGCATAGTAAAGGGGTTAACAGAGAATAAGAAAAACCAAGAATAAAGCAAAACATGGATTAAGAAAAAGGCTAAAGGACTAAATGGATGCATCTAGAATTAAAACAATACAAATAGAGACAAAAATGTTCATGAATAGTAACCGACGAAGAACAGAAGAGGAAAGATGCCGACAGAGGGAAGAAAAATGTAGGGAAAGGAGAGAACATGGGGTGGAGAAATGGAAAAAGAAGGGAGAAGAGGAAGCAGAGGCAAAACTCGATTTGGGTTTTCTTCCTTTGAGACATCCGAGCCAATGAAGAAGAGGAATGAGAGAAGATGCAGCCCAGTGAGATGCAGTGAACAGGGGGAAAACCAGTGTTTGGGTCTATCTGTGCATGCTGGGATCTGGTCGGTGGTTAAGCAGAGGAAGAAGGGGATGCAGACACCGGTTCTAGTTCAAATAGGGGAGAAGAGAGATATAGTCGAGTAGAGATAGACAAAGGGGGAAAGAGCATAGTGATTTTCATGAGTGCCTTCAAGTGTGTGGGGAAGCATAAAGAGCAAGAGATTAAGAGGAGAATGGGAAGGATTTATGAGATAGAGGGGTGTGGGTTTGGGTTCGTGGGTGAAGCAAAGAAAAACGATGAGGGAGATCAACGATGAGCTAGAGCAATGACTGAATATGGGAGATAGAGAGGGAATAAGGGAATCTGGGAGAGACATGATGCTTACGCATGGTGTAAACAGAAGGGATCTTGGGTGGTGGAGCATGGACAGTGAGAGATTGGAGAGAAGGGAGTGAACTGGGAGAGAGCAGAGAGAGCATGGAGAAAGAAGATGAGAAAAGAGATAGAGGGGGAGTTGGGTGACTGATTTGGTGTGGTGCGGTGCGGTACGGTGAAGATAAGAGGAGAGGGTGAGACAGAGAGAAGGAGATCAGGGAAAGTAGAGAGAACAAGAGGGAGAGCTGGGCAGAGAAGAAAATAGGGAGAGAAAGAAAGCAGGAGAGGGGGTTGAGTTTGAGTCTGGGCTAATAGGAAAGAAAGAGGCAAAGTAGTTGATGGGGAGAAGATCTGGACTGTGGTGAGGACAGGGAAGATGGTAGAGAGAGAGAGAGAGAGAGAGAGAGAGAGAGAGAGAGAGAGAGAGAGAGGAATTGTCCTTCCACCTCTCTTTGCTAGGAGGGAGAATGAAGCAGAAGCTCATCGTTGCCTAAGGAATGCTATATAAAGAGCCTGAACAACTTATAATTTTTTATTGAATTCACCATGCATGCTCCATAATATTCCCATCAACTTGTACCGCTTGCCCATGTGATGTCTGCCATGCGGTGTCCATGCTATGCTGTCTCCCATGCAATGCCCATGCTATGCTATCTCCCATGCAATGGTGCCATGTGATGGCTGCATGCATTAAAGATTTTTCAATATTGCATCTCTACCATATATCATTGGGCCCACAAAGATGACTTGATCTACATAATCTTGGTTAATCTGCAAAATAGGGAACTATTTTAGAATCATCTAAATTACATACCTGATTAGTTCTAATGATTATCTAACTATTAAATTTTCAAATCAATGGTTGGATGATCAATTAGAGCTAAAATTAATTTAAAATTATAAAATTTCCCAATTAGATGATATAATCAAATGCTAATTAAGGATTATTTTAGGAAAAATTAAATACTTAACACACCCCTAACTAGCATTTTGCTAGTCCCTAGGAAAACATGCAAAAACATTTGAATATGACCTAAATTGCTATTTTATTAGGTACTCACTATTGCATTTAGCATATGCAACAAACCCTTAAACCCTTAGGTTACCCCTAGTAGACGAGTTAGGCCTTATGAGGGTTTATAGTGAATATACCCACAAAATTCCAAAATATCAATTTCAAGTCAATTTTCACTTTTTTCTCAAATAAATCTATCAACTTTAGCATGTGAATGAAAAATTCATATCTTTACCCATATGCTAAAGACATTCCAATTTAGCTTAATTCTCAGAGTGTGTGGGTGCAATCTACATATAAAATAATCTGTATTTCTGAATAGACTACAACTTTTGACTCTATTTGAAACATGTTTTGACCTCAATCCTCAATAATGACATACACTCAAAAATAACATCTCTCAAATAAAGGTACAAATCATCTCTCTCTTAAATATGTGAGCAGAGTCAATAAAAACAAATTTATCTTACATATGCTCATAAATGAATGAGAGTTACTACCGAATGTAGTTTGTTCCCCTTAAAAAGAATAAGATGCCACTTCCTTTAAACTTTTAAAAGTATTATTCTCTAAATCTTATATTTTCATATCCTCATCATGACTATATTCACCCTAAAATCATTAGGTCTTTAACTGGGACTACATGAAGGCTTAGGATGGGGTACAAAAGAAGAGGTATAAGGGTATTCAAAGTTTCTTAAAAAATAAGTAGAGGGCTTTTATAATTGACAATTCTTTGTTTACTTTGTTTGTACTGAGGTGAATATTTCTTTTTCCACTTTTCTTTGCACTCTTCAAATTTTTCTTTCATTCTATATTTTTTTTTACACTTGAATCTCTTTTGAAGAATATTTCTTTTTTCAATATTCACTTTTTTGCTTTGATTGCAACTAGAAAGTATATTTTCATTAATCTCTAACTTATTTTTTGAAGAAATAGGTAATGTATATATTATAGTGGGTTAATATGGGTTAGGGTTAGTTGGGTGAGAAAAGAAAAAGCTTATATAAAAGGCTCAAAATGGCTGACTAGTGGTAAAAATATATATTTTTGGTAGACTTTATGTCTCTAGGTTAACAAAGATGACCTAAATCATTTTCTAGGTTTTCTATAGTCTATCAGATTCAATAAACCTTTAGAACCTTAAAGATAATACTCTAATTATTTAGGTAATTACTCAAATTTGAAAGTTCCTGGGATCAAGTTTCTTTAAGCACGCTGAAGAAAATTAGAAATATTTATAACCTCTCAAAAAGAATAAACGACTCTAAAGCTCATTTAGGTTATAGGTCTCCACTGAATTTATTTAGGATTTCTAAGTCATTGCTACTCATCAATTTAGACTATCTATATATATTTGAGTGTACAGATGTGATCTAAGACCTAGCTTTAATGGAATACATTAGAAAATGAGTAAAATGATGAATTAGTCATGTTAAGGTCCATTAATAAGCCAAAGTTATTATAGTGTAGGAATTGACCTAAAATTTGATTTATTTATTTTTTGAAAAATCAAGCGAATCACCTAAAAACCAAAAATTAAAAAATTAAAATTTACTAGAATTCTACACCCACCAACCTGAAAGAAACATTGTCCTCAATGTTTAAAAACATGGGATCCTAAATGATGATGGAGAGATATAGAAGATTTAAAAAAAAAAAAAAAAACAACTTTTGGGTTGCCTCCCAAAGAATGCTAAGTTTAACGTCTTCAGCCAGACCTACCCTAATATATCCTAATCTTATCAATGAAATGGGAAGATTTCTCATGCCATTTTAGAATCTCACGATTGTTTATATATTGCCTTCACCTAGAGATTTTTGGTGGTGGTAACATTAAGACACAGTAAACCACCACGATTTTGAGTTGTGGGGAATCATATTGATAATCCCCTATTTTCAGTATTTCATGGTAGTCAATATAATTCCTCCGCCTTGTATTTTGAAGTGGTGATAATACAATGCCATTTTGACATACCGTGAATTACTTAGGATCAATTTGAGATGAATTGTCCCCTTTTGAACCAATTTTTGGGGCAACAATGACAATTACACTCAATTTATCTTTTTCTTTCAATTCCTTGATATTATCTTGAAATGGGGATATAAGCTGACTATGCCCTTCCCTAAAAGCTTGTTCTTGTATTACTTGATGCGGGGACATGGTTAAACTCAAACCCTTATTCTCTTCTGTTGTGTACCCTAAGGTTGGTTGATGTGAGGCCAATACATCAATTAACACTTTTTCTTCATGTTCTGTGGGTACATGTAAGGTTTCATATGAGCCTATATGACTATCTTGTGGTTGTTTGAATAAGTTTTGTAGGTCCAAGTTAGCTAAATCTTTTTCATGACATGACTCAATTAGAATATCAGGCTCTATAGGGGAATCTACTCCAGCTTGCCATTGAGAAGGGTTCATTAAAGGTATAGTATCCAACGATTCATTACCCTCCTCAATGGATGTGTCTTCATCAGAATCATAACATTGACTAAGATTTGCCTCAAGTATATCTATATCAGAGGTTTCGACGGATGGTTGGGGACTTTGTATTTCAGAATGTTCACATGAAATTTCAATCATATCATCATTAATAAATGGCTTATCATTATTCCCATTTGGTTCTAATTCTCCAAACGTTTCCATAAATGCAGCATGTAATCGACCCATAAATGCATCCACTTGAATGGCTCATACTATTGTGGCATTGGAGTATTAGGAAAGGTTTGATTAGGTTGGAACCATGATGGTTGTCCCTGATTTTCTAGATAATTCTAGTAAGGTTGATCAGTGTAGGACCATGCTGGTTGTTCCTGATATGGTTGATAATCTTGAGACCATTGTTGTTCATGATGCCTAGCCCATCCATTATGGTCTTGATAATTTGTCTTAGGATAGTAGTTGTTGCTAGGTTATGTAAATGCACTAGGTACATCTATTAGCTCCTAATAATAGTCATTGTTTGTGGAGCTTGTTGGCCACGAATTAGTGGGATATGCATGATTTGGATAGGAGTATGAATTTTTGTACTGAGGTTGTTGAAATGTCTCAATATTTGTATATAGGTGTATAACCTTTCCATCCTATCTATTGATGTATGAGACATATCAGAATTTTACCCTACTTTTATTTCATACATATCCTCATAATATACCCACTTATTCTTTTCTTTTTCTTTTTCTTTTTCTTTTTTCTTTTGTTATTTTTCCTTTTTGGATGAAAAACTACCTAACTAATGCAACCTAAATGTTAATGATAGAGCACAAAGATTCAAACACCCCTAAGGCTAGCAAGCAGACAATTTGATTCTCTTAAAATTATGTGGGGGAAGAAGCTTTTAGATTAGCCTAATCTAACGCCCCTCCTGTCTTTCAAACTTGTCCAATTGCTTATCAGTTAGATCCTATCTAATTAACCACTTTACACCCTCCTTAACTAGCTGTAGGTAGGCTCAGTCATAGAATGTGCTGGCAGAGCTAGTGTTGAATGTTTTACCGCAAGTGCACGGGCTATTGTAGGGTAGCTTATGCAAGTACGGGTCGATCCCACGAGGACTTGATTTAAAATGGAGTTTTCAATAAAATCTAATTAATAAGAGAATCAAAACAAAGAATATAGCAAAATTCAACTAACAATAAAATAAAATCTATATTTATTCAATTGTTGCAATGTACACAATTATTTATTCCAAAAACACAGAAAATAAAACTAAAAGCCGTCCTGGATAAACCTCGTCTCGGATAGTCAAAATGATGATAATGTAAAACCGAGAATAACACAAGGACATAGAAGTAAATAAACTAGGGACCCGCACGGTATTAAACCGAGGACATGGATGGTATTACACTGGGGACCCAAATGGAATTTCGATAAAGGGGCGAAGTGGAATTAAAACGAGGTGGACTCGAGATGGGATTTCTACGAGATCTGTGTGTGCGGACTTGGAATTCTTCAAGGTTCTGGGTTTAAACGAAAAACCAGGAAAACGTGGGGTTTGAGAAGGAAGAGGAGAGAAGAAGAAAAGAGGGAGGAAGGAGAAGGGGGAAAGGGAAGAGGAGAGGAGAAGTGAAGGAAAAGGAGGGAAGCCTGGATTGGGTTTCCTTCTATGGACCGGCCAACGATGGAAAGAGATGCCAGAGATGGGTGCTGGGCAATCTGATGCTGGGCTGGTATAAGGGCAGCCTGGGCTGGGCGCTACCGTGCTATGCCATGCGGTCTGAGAGATAACGCCGCTGTGGAGAGAGAGAGAGAGAGAGAGAGAGAGAGAGAGAGAGCGAGCCATGGGGGCAGAGGTTTGGCTTGGGTAGATGTTAAGCAGGGGAGCCGATGGAGAGAAGAGGAGGTTCTGGGCAAAGGTGAAGAGCGGGAATGGTGCGGCGTTGCTCGGGCTAGTGGGAAAGAATCGAATAGATTGGGTAAGAGCTCGGATTTTCTGGGATTTGGCCGGAGGAGAGGGAGCTGGGTTGGGTGGTGGAGAACATATAGGTGGAGAAGGTGCGATGGTCCGGAAAGTCGGGCAAGGCTAGAAGAGAGGGAGCAGAGTGTTGGTTCTGGTCCGTGCAATGCCGGACTGAAGGTGGGGCGTTGAAGGAGCATTGCGGTGCATAGGTGAGCAAGAGAAAGAGAAGAAGAGCGGGGAGAGTGTGGTGTCGTAGGTGAAAACCGGGGAGTGCGTGAGGTCTTTGGGGTAGATGAGTAGAAGAGAGAGAATTAATGGACATGGAGAACGAAAGTGAGAAGGGAGAAGAGAAAGGTGATGGTGTGCGTGTGCGAGAGAGACAGAGCGTGAACAAGAGAGAAGGTAGGGAGGAGAATCTGGGTACGGTTGTGGAAGAGAGGAAGATGGGAAGAGAAAGAGAGGAGAAAAAAAAACATTGGGAGATAAGGGAGTAGAGAGAAACAAGAGAAGGCAAGGGGTTGGCGATCTGGGCGGTGAAGATGGCTGGGTGTTTGGCAGGGTTGTAGCAAGAAGAGAGAGTGGAGAGAAGATGCGGTGAATGGACTGGGAAAAGAAGGGCGAAAGAGAGATGATGGGGATAGGGAGAAAACGAGAGAAAAATTCAGAGTGAGAGAAGGAGATAGGGAGTATGTAGGAGAGAAGAGGAGATGAGAGTGGGAGAGAAAAGAAGAAGGAAGGTGAAGGGTGGTGTTTCCTGGGTCCTGTTTGGGAAAAGAGAGTACAAGGGAGAAGAGAGGAGAAGCTTAGCGTTGGGAGAATGGGAAGTGGGGAGAATAAGAGGGAGAGTTCCTATGCGTGAGAATGAGGAAAGGAAAAAGAAAAAGGAAAGAAGGAAAAAGAAAGAGAAGGAAAAAGAAAAAGGAAAGAAGGAAAAAAGGAAAAGGAAAGAAGGAAAAGAGAAAAAGGAAGGGAAAAAGGAAAAAGGAAGAGGAAAAGGAAAAGGAAAAGGAAAAGGAAAAGGAAAAAGAAAGAAAAGAGAAAAGGAAAGAAAGAAGTGGGGGAAGGAGTTGCCCTTTACATGTTCTTTCCATTTTGTCCATGATTTTTATTCCATCCATCTCCATGGGTGATATGGTCCATCCATCGCCCTTTAAGATGATCTGCACCGTTATCTTTTACTCGTATCCATCCGTGCGTCCTTTGGTTGATCTGCAAAAGAAAAGACTAAATTAGAATCATCTAAACTGCACATTAGTCATCTAATGAACTCTAATGATCATCTGACCATTGATTTTGACAAATTAAGGTTTGGATGGTCAATTGGATTTATATTCAAAATCAAGCTAAGTTTTGTAAAATTGAACGGTTAGATGATCTAATTGAACGCTAAATTAGGGGAATTTTGACTAAAATTAAACACTTAACAGCTAGTCATTTAAAAACCAGTGCAGTGGTTAAATAAGAGCCACTGGAGTGGCAATAAGTCGCCTCCTTCAAAGAAGATCATATGAGCAGGTGGTAGGCCCTATGGGTTTCTTTTAATTGATTTGAAATTAAATTAAAAGGTTGGCATACGTGCTTGTGGCAATTATCCTAGGCGGGCCAAGAGGTGGTGATGAAATCCACCCTTCATCTTGTAGGGTCGGGAGCCCTTACTAATTTTTTTCATTCCATGGCAATTCGGTTAACATATAATCACTTTAAAGCAATTAAACATGCCCTAAAAATGCAATAAAAATTAACAACTAATGCACATTCTAAAAATGCAACATATATCGAATGTATTCTATTTGCTTTTACACTAACAACCATTGCAAATTTAATTTATAATGCATAACCTAAACTAGAACTTTTAAGGAGTTTAGAAATTTCTCAAAGCGAGATCATGGGAAATGTCTTCTCATACAAGGGTGGGACCATTTACATTCCACCTTCACTTCCAGGTTACGATGACCCACCCTTGACGTGTATTATTACAGCCTTGAATTGTAAAAATAAAATAATTACATAAAATCCTCACTACAATTCACTCAAAAATAAATTGCAATTATCCTAATTGAACTCCTTCAATTTCTCCTTTCTTTTCCAATTTTTCTACAAAATAAGAAATTATTAGTAGGTGCCAAAGGTTGGGAGAAATTGAATTTATGCACTAATAAAATTTTAAAATGCACCTAAAAATGCCTCAAATGTTAAAACAATGCAACTCCTAAAGTTTTTTTTTTAAAAACTTTATGAATTTTTTGAAAATTTTTTAAAAATTTTAAAATTTTAATTAGAATTTCTGAAAACACCATTGCGGGTCTTCAACAACGGCGCTAAAAACTTGTTGAGTTTTTGGCAAGTGTACGGCTATTGTAGTCTAGTTAGTGCAAGTCACGGGGACTAGACTTAAATCTTGGAGTTTACATAAATTTTAATTATAAATTACAAAAATAAAATTTAATTTCATTAAGCAACCCATGAGTACTCAGTTTTGAATCTAAATAAATTTAAATACAATAATGGTTCGAATACAAATTTCTTGTCTTAATTATTGTGTCATGCAACAAACAAGGCTTAAAATTGCATAGTAAAGGAGTTAACCGAGAATAAAATAAAACAAGAATAAAGCAAAACATGGATTAAGAAAAAGGCTAAAGGACAAAATGGATACATCTGGAATTAAAACAATACAAATAGGGACAAAAATGGAATGCAACCTAAAATTACTAAAGTTTAAACAAATTTAAAGAGCAAGTGCTAGAGGGAGAGCATGAGAGAGGTGGAGAGGAACGAGAGGGAGAGAAGTGCGAGAGGGAGAGCATGAGAGAGGCGGAGAGGAACTGTCCTTCCACCTCTCTCCAGTAGGAGGGAGAATGAAGCAGAAGCTCGTAGTTGCCTAAGGAATGCTATATAAAGAGCCCAAATAACTTATAATTTTTTTTATCGGATTCCCCATGCTTGCTCCATACTATTCCCATCAACTTGTACAGTCTGCCCATGTGATGTCTACCATGCGGTGTCCATGCTATGATGTCTCCCATTCAATGCCCATGCTATGTTGTCTCCCATGCGATGGCACCATGTGATGGCTGCATGCATTAAAGATCTTTCAGTATTACATCTCTACCGTATATCATTTAGCCCACAAAGATGACTTGATCTACATAATCTTGGTTAATCTGCAAAGTAGGAAACTATTTTAGAATCATCTAAATTACATCCCTAATTAGTTTTAATGATCATCTAACTATTAATTTTTCAAATTAACAATTGGATGATCAGTTAGAGCTAAAATTAATTTAAAATTACAAATTTATCCAATTAGATGATCTAATCAAATGCTAATTAAGGATTATTTTAGGCAAAATTGAATACTTAACAACAACCTTCCATTGAACCAATAGCGCCAAAGTAAGGACACCTTGTCCTTTTATCCGGTGATGAGCTAACACTTTGGCAGGAGTGAGAGTGATTTCCCAGTCAGAAGTAATGGAAAGCTAAGATGGAACTTGTCCCATAGTTAGGCATAGCAAATAAACGTGAAAGATGGGATGAACTTTGAAGGAAGGAGGAAGTTCCAATTCATAAGCCATTAGTCCAACACATCGAATGATCTTGTAAGGGTCAAAAAATCAAGGAGATAGTTTTTCATACCTTCTCTTAATAAGAGAGTGTTGGCGGTACGGTTGAACTTGTAAAAAGACAAGGTCGCCAACATTGAAACTCAGCTCTCTTCTCTTGGAGTCAGCCTGTGCCTTCATTTGTGATTAAGCCTTTAAGAGATTAGCTCTTAAAAGTTTTAGCATATCATTGCAAATAATAAGCTGTTCTTCAAGTTCTGCAATGCGTGTTTCTCCCGAAACAAATGGAAGAAGTGCTAGTGGATTTCTCCCATAGACAATCTTGAAAAGGGTAGTTCCCGTTGAAGTATGAAATTCGGTATTGAAGGACTATATTGCTAAAGGAAGAAATTTATTCCATGCATGAGGTTGTTCATGGGCAAAACACCTTAGATAGGCTTCCAAACATCGGTTAACCACCTTTGTTTGGCCGTTTGATTGAGGGTAGTAAGAGGTTCCGATTCTCAAATGAGTGTTGCTGGATTTGAAAAGTACTTGCTAGAAAGCATTGAGAAATATGACATCCCTATCCGAAAGGATACATATTGGAATGCCATGAAGTCTTACTATCTCCCTACAAAAGATATTGGCAACAGTTTTTACAGTAAATGGATGGGATAAGGGAAGAAAATGTGAGTATTTGCTAAGGTGATCCACTAGCACTAGGATGGTATCAAACCCGCCAAATTTTGGAAGGCCAACAATGAAATCTAGTGAGATATCTTCCCATTTTCTTTCTGTTATAGGTAGGGGTTGCAAAAGACTAGCAGTTGCTAAGGCTTGGTATTTGTTCTGTTGACAAGTTAAGCAATTTTGAGCAAAGTACCTGATATCATGCTTCATACTAGGCCAAGAAAAGTTGGAAGAAATGCATTTCAAAGTCTTCAAATAACGCCCGTGCCCTACAAATAATGAGTCATGAGATTAAAAAAAAAGCTTCTGCATGAGAGGAGTGTTGGTAGGGATCACCAAATGATTCTTGAAGTAAAGCTTTTTGTCTACTACAAAAAAATCTGGATAAGAATTGGAATCCTTTGAAAGTGAAGCCATTATTTCCCAAGTGTATGGATCCACTTGAAGAACTTCCTGCAACTCCATAAAATCAATGAAACAGGAAGAGCCAAAGCCAAGAATTCAACATGCTGGGGACACCTGGAAAGTGCATCTGCCCCCTTACTTTCTTTTCTAGCCCAATAAATGATAGAAAAGTCAAACAGAAGCAACTTCATAAGGAGCCTCTGTTGCTCGTTCATTGTAACCCGCTAGTCCATTAAGTATTTGAAGGTAAAATGGTCTATATTGACAGAGAAGTGACATCCCAATACTTTAATGGCACCACTTTTGTAAGGCAAGTACAAGAGCTAGCAATTCTTGATCATAAGTAGATTTCAAATGATTAGAGAAAGAAAATACGTTACTAAAATATGCAATAGGGTGGTCAGATTGGATAAGTATTATGTTGATTTCATCAGAAGTGGGGTCAATAAAATCCGATAGATGCAAAACAGGAACTAAAGTTAATACTTGCTTAAGTTTTTGGAAGGCTGTTTCTGCCATAGATGACCAATGGAAACCATTTTTCTGGGTGAGATCTATTAATGACCGTGCAAGAATCCCATAATTCTTCACGAACTTGTGGTACTAACAGCCATTTATCCCAAGTACCCTCAAAGCTCTTTCACATTCGCTGGTAATCTAGAACTGCTTGAATTTTCTCTGGATAGATTGCAACACCCTTAGCAGATACCATGTGACCCAGAAAGGAGATTTGGGTTAGGCCAAACAAGCATTTAGAAGCTTCAGCAAAAAATTGGTTGTCCCATAAAAGTTGAAGGGCGATTTGCAAATGGTGAAGGTGTTGCCAAACTATTTGGCTGTAGATTATGATGTCATCAAAGAACACCAATATAAATTTGTAGAGATAGGGTCTGAAAAGGTCATTCATAGCAGCTTGGAAAGTGGAAGGGACATTGGTTAGACCGAACAGCATGACAACGAACTCGTAATGGCCAGAATGGGTTTGAAAGTTCATTTTGGGAATGTTAGCAGGGTTGATGCATATTTAGTGATAACTAGATCTCAGTTCAATTTTGGAAAAAAATAGTGGCACCGTGTAATTCATTGAGAAGCTCATCAATGTTGGGTATGGGGTATTTATTAAGGATGGTAATCTGATTTAAGCTTCGATAATAGACGCACATACTCTAAGAGTTATCCAAAAACCTGATTTTCAATTTTTGATTTTTGAAAATAAGGATATCGATAAGGTCTAATATTTGGGGGTTTGGAATCTTGGATTAGTGGAATATTATGGGTGTGGGATCGAAAGGGAGGAAGGGTATTGGGTTCCTTAAAGATAGATTCAAAATCATTAAGTAAATTTTGAATTTCAAAAATTTGGATACAATTAGTACCTAATATTTCACTCTCTATTGAAAAATACTGAAAGGTGGCCTCAACTTGTGTTTTGTGGGGGACCCCCTTAGAGCTTATATTGCTTGTCATTTAGATGAAAAATTAGGAACATCTCGTTCCAATTGGCTTGTATTGTAATTAAAGAAGCAAGCCATTTGATACCCAGAACCAGATCAGCACCACCAATTGCAAATGGGTAGTAATCTTGGGTGATCGTCAACCCAGGGAGTTGTACCGAAACATTCCACCAAATGTGATTGCATTTAATCACGTCACTATTACCCATTTGAACTCCAAAAGAATGAATAAATTGGATAGGCAACCCGACTGCTTCAACAATCTTCTTTGAACAAAATTATGTGTTGATCTATTATTAATCAAAATCAAAACGTAGTGTTCTTGTATAGTACCCAGATGCTTCATTGTGGTGCTTGAAGATTTGCCAATAATAGTATGGAAAGAAATCTTAGCCAAATCTACCTTTGGAGGGTCATCGTCATTGGTGTTTTCTTCTTCTATGCCTACTGGAAGTTTGCCGTTCGTGAGCTCCATTAGAGATAAGCTCATTGGTTTGCATCTATGTCCCTAGGTAAATTTCTTGTTACACCTGAAATAGAGATCTTGGCCAATCGGTTCTGCTGTTCAGCTTCCCTTGATCAAGCTTGTAGGGATTGGGTCGTCACTTGGGTGGCCGAAAAAGTGCTTTATGAATTATCGTGAACAGCTGAGGAAGAAGAGTTATTGTTGCAAGGTGGGAGGGTTCGCGTGAATGAGTTTTGAAGCAATGGGCTGGGTCAGCTGGATGTGATCCAATTGGGCCCTTTGGTGTTGTGATTTAGGCCTAGTTTGGTCTCAAATTCAAGAGCTAAACTCATGGCCTTGTAGACTATTCTAGCCTTGTGGATCCTAACATCAACCTTTAGCTCCTCCTTTAAGCCATTTAAAAATACACCCAATAAGCAATGATCTGGCCAATTTGTGACTCGTGAAGATCTCTTGGCAAATTCTTGACGGTATTCTTGAACAGTCCCAGTTTGTCGTATGTTGCAGATATGTTCATCAGGATTTTGCAACTTTGTCGGACCATAGTTTTCCTGCAAAGCTTTGACGAGCTCCTCCCAGTATAGTAAGGTTTGCTCACATTAATCCAAGCGAATAAGCCGAGGGCATCACCTTCAAGATACATGGGGGCGATGTCGACTTTGAGTTCCTTTGGAGTTTGATAATATCATAAATATTTTTCAACTTTTAGGATCCACCCACAGGGATCTCCACCTTCATACTTTGGAAATTCCATCTTTGTATGAGGATGCCATGAAGGACTCCTAAACCACCAAGGATTGCCATGTCATCATCATTTGCATTTGACCAAGTTGATCTCCCCTTCTCACGTGATCCCAGGTGAATTTCTTTGGTGTTTCATTTGTTGGATACACTGGTACTGGTTTCTGCGAGTGGGGCCCCACTAGATTGGGCTTTGAGCGCTATGACTTCAGCTGCTAAAGAGTTTATGTGTTTAATTTGGTAGTGATGGTTGATAATTATTGGGCAATGGAATCAGAATTTGGGTTGGCTGGTGGATTGGGGTTTGGGTTAGCTGGTTCATTTTGGAAGTTGGACGATCTGGTGTTAACCGTGATGGATCAATCTGCTCTGATACCAAAATGATAAGGGCTGGGATTATGTGATGGAAAAGAGCAAAATAGGATGAAAAATATAGAGAAACTTTTATTGGCGGCAAGTTGTGCAAGAATCTTAAACATAATTACAAGCAATAAACATGCCCATATGGAGAGGACAAAGCTCCAAAAGATAACAATAATAATAATCTGATCCCCCCCCTCTGGTACAAATCCTATATATTTATATTACATATCCAGAGTATTATTAGCTAACAAATATAAACAAACTCTTAGAAAGCAGGAATTAGTTGTTGAAATGGCTTGAGTGGAGTTGTGGAAGTCGAAGATGGTTATGGAAGGACTTGGACCACTTCTTTAGGGTATTGAACATGTAGCCTCAACAACTGGCCAAATTGGACTTGGTCAATTAAAAACTAATCTCCATCTTCACCACATTTTCTCAACCTTCTTTGTATCATTCTATTTGTAGTTTCAATCTAGCTATAGACATCATTAAGAGTATTCTTACTCACACCCTATTCATACAGTAAGCACTATGACATCCAAGGGAGAGGCTTGAGATCATAACATTATAATTCTTATAGTTCTTCTTACAAGTCCCAGTGATAAATGTTTCTTACAAGTGGCATTGATCTTAGTTCATGGAATCTTCAGTCATCTAGGTTTGTTTTCTGTCTCAAATGACTATTATTAATTTCATCATCATCTGCTTCAATGTCATGAGAATCAATTTCCTTGCAATTGCTATTTTAGAGCAATATATTATTCCTCCAACAAATATGTTAGTAATTTCCGCCATGCTATGTTATTGACATCTTGTCATCCACTCTCTGACAAGTCTTCCAGGTAACTGGCTCCAATGAGATCGACTCTTTGCCGACCTTCTCACTCTAGCCTCTTTATATGGCATGAATGCTTGAGCAAATACGATAATCACTATTATGAAATCATAAACACTCTTAAGGCATTAATATATTATATACTAAAACAATATAAGTTTTCACCTAACACAAACTCTTTATTTTTATACCATGTGTTGCTCTCTATTATTTTGTCATGTGGTAATTGGCCTACATCCAACTCTGTAATTCATTTTTACGTCAAAATTAGAACTTACTTAGTATCACGAGCTTAGCTTCTCAGACTCCTGTGCAGCACTTAGTTTGGCTTCTCACTCTAAAACCAACTAAGTAAGCATGACTAGAATCTCAAAGGAGAAGAACAACTGAAAGGAGACTTAGAAGGAGCTTTAACTTTATTACTCTGAAGATGTTTACAACTCTTGGTTGTCTCACAAATGAGGAAGCTTCCCTATTTATAGGTGCTTTCCCCCTTCCACCTCCTCAATGGATGGTGGAGATCTTTACGTGTGTTAGCCATCCAATGGTTGAAGACCATTCTAGAATCCTCTCTAGAAGTCTCTGCACAAATATATAATACTACCACATTTCAAGATGTTCTTAGATTATTCTTGAGATAAGATATTTACATGATGTATTTGGGCCTTCTAGACTGTGGGTTTCAAAGTGTACACCTTTAGTTAAGGGTCATGAAGTAAACATGAACTAGATCCACAGTCTTGGCTAAGTTAGATCAACTCATGTCATTCTCCCCCACTTGATGTAGTGATGTCCTCATCTGAAATCTCTTGATGTGATCCTTGAATTGTCATAGGGACTCCTGTGTCTCTCAACTTGCTTCTGCTTCTAGTCGACCCTTCCATTTGCAAGTATTTCTTCCACATCCTTATCAAAGGAAGTGGTTACAATGTCTGGTGCTCGGTGGGATTGGTTCCTATTAGGATCCTCCTCATCTACTCGATATGGTTTCAAGTTGCTCACATGGAAGACTGAATGGATCTTCATTCTTGGTAGTAGCTCTAATTGATAGGAAGTTTTTCCTATCCTCCTCATGATGGGGAATGGCCCTTTATGCTTCTTTAACAGTCCCTTGTGTAAGGGTCTCGTAGCCTTGTCCTATGTTGGTAGGAGTTTGAGCATGACGAGATCTCCTTCTTAGAACTCTAATGGCCGTCAACTCTTATTAGCTCACTTCTTCATCTGCTTGGAGGCTTTCTCTAGGGAAACACGAGCTAGGTCCTGCTACTCGTGCCATCCTTGGGTGACCTTATAAGTCACAGGACTATTCCCCGTATAGCTTGCTGCTAGAGTGTTGGGCATTAAAGGTTGTAGTCTAGTTGCAAGTTCAAATGGGCTACGCTCGGTGGATTCAGATTGCTATAAGTTATGAGAGAATTAGGCGATGTCTAGTAATTTAGCCCAATCTCATTTGTTGGCACTCACATAGTATCTTAAATATAACTCCAGTAGGGCATTCACCCTCTCAGTTTGACCATCAGTTTGTGGGAGAATGCTGGTGGAGAAGTTTAACTCTGAGCCTAGGAGTTTGAAGAGAATCTTCCTGTAAAATGCTTGTGCCTATCACTAATGATTGTTTTGAGGACTCCCTCGTATTTTACCACATTTCTTAAGAATAGTCGGCTGCTTCTTTTGCTATGCAATCTGCAGGTGCTGGAATGAATGCGGCATATTTGGTAAACCAATCAACCACAATTAGTATCATGCCAAATCCTTTGGACTTTAGCAAGCATGACATGAAGTCTAGTGAAATGCTTTCCCATGGTCTCTCTAAAATAAGGAGCAGCTCAAGTAGTCTTCCTGGTATATTTTGTTCAATCATGTCTTGTTGACACACAAGACAATTCCTTATGTATGTCTCCGCATTATCTCGCATGCGTGACCAATAATATCGATCTCTCAACAATGCCAAGGTGCAATAAGTGCTAGGGTGTCCTGCCTACTTATGATTGTGACACTCTTTTGTGAGTTTTTTTCACATGACTCCCCACTTGGGTACATAGGTGCAATTACCTCTAATGAAGAGGAGTCCATCATCTTGCCGGAATTGCCTTGCCTATCCCTCTTTGACAACTACAATGATGTTCTTTGCCATCGGGTCACACTTTACTCCCTCTCTTATAAGATCGAGGAGGGTGCTATTCGGTTGAGTTATGGTAATAAACTCGGCTTTTTGACTTAGCACGTCTGCCACAGAACTAGTCTTGCCCGGCTTGTATTCTAAGTCATAGTCAAATTCGGCAAGGAAGTCTTGCCACCTAACTTATTTAGGACTAAGCTTCTTTTGAGTTTGAAATTAGCTAGTTGCAATGTTATCAGTCTTAATAATGAACTTAGTTCTGAGCAAGTAGTGTCTCCAAACTTGTAAGCAATGTATTATGACTGTCATCTCTTTCTCTTGAGTTGTATACCTCCTCTCAGTGTCATTGAGTTTATGACTCTCATAACCAATGGGATGTCCTTCTTGCACTAGAACACCTTCAATGGCAAAGTCAGAGGCATTGATGTGTAACTTAAATGACTTGCTGGGGTCAGGCAAACTCATCACTCGCTCTCCAAAAATAGCTTCCTTCAGCTTTTCAAAAGCTACTTGACATTGGGTCGTCTATTCCCAGGCTTTATTCTTCTTCAATATGTCCATTAGTTGTGGTGCTATTGAAGAATATCCTCTTATAAAGTGCCAATAGTAGTTGACTAGCCCTAAATATGATCATAGTTCTGGCACCTTCGTGGGTGGATTATAGCCTTGAATAGCCTTAACTTTGGCATCATCCATCAGGAGTCTTCCATCCTTAATCTTGTATCCTATGAATGAGACTTCCTCTTGTGTGAATGGACATTTCTCTTTCTTAACGTATAGCTCATTTTCTCTCAATAATTGGAAGACCTTTCTTAAATGTGCAGATGGTCTTCTAATGTCTTACTGTAGACCACCATGTCATCAAGATAGAACACCACAAACTTATCCAAGTAGGGGTGAAATAACTTGTTCATCAATGTGATGAATGTGGCTCGTGCGTTTGTGAGACCAAAGTGCATAACTAGAAATTCTTATGAACCATACCTAGTTACGTACGTAGTATTGGGCTCATCTCCTTTAGCTGTTCGAACTTGATAGTAACCCTACCAAAGATCAAGTATGGTGAAGACTCTAGCTCCCCCAAGTTGATCAAATAAGTTGGTTATAAATGGGATAGAATACTTATTCTTTACATTTACTTTGTTGAGGGCTCGGTAGTCAATGCATAGTTGAGGTGAACCATCCTTCTTCTCTTGAAGTAGGATTGGTACTCCATATAATGCCTTAGAGGTTTGGATGAATCCTGCATCTAATAGTTCCTTGAGTTGCTTCTTTAGTTCTTTTAGCTCTAGAGGTGTCATGCGGTAGGGGCCTTAGTGGGTGGTATAGTACCTGGTTCTAACTCTATCTCATGATCCACTTCTCTCTTGAGTGGTAATTTCTTTGGGAGTTCTTTGGGCATGACGTCTTTGAACTCTTCTAGTACACCCTTAATGGCCTTAGGTATTTTCATGGGAGGATCTCTAGCTTCTTCTTTTAAAGTAGCAAGGAAGGTTGTCTCATACCTCTTCAATCCCTTTGATAATTGCATGGTTGATAAGGTCATGGACTCCACCTTTGCTTGTCTTGAGAGGGGAATGGTGCACATGGACTCTCCTTTAGCTATGCACATGTCTGATAAGGTCATGGACTCCACCTTTACTAGTCCTTTCCACTTGCCCAAATGTACTATGACACCTTGAGCAACTCCGATAATTGGTTTGGCATCTGCATTTACTGTCTTTACTCATCTGCCAACCTTGGAGACCTTAAGATCCAGTCTCTTGGCTTCCTCCCTTGAAACAAAGTTGTGGGTAGCTCCAATATCCACTAACCCATAAGTGGACATACCATTCACCTTGGCATCCACATACATCAATCCTATGGTATCTGACTTGACAACATTTAGACATTGTAAGGAAGATAATTTATAATCTTCCATAGCACTCTCCTCTTCTTGGTGTACGATCATGGAGTTTAAGACCTTCCTCTTTAGACAGTCACGCATGAGGTATGGTCCTTCACAAAAGTAACAAGCTCTTGATGGAGTAGCTTGTTCTTTATTCCTTCCCTTCTAACTTGGTGGTTTAGATGACTCAGGCTTGTTCCTATGATTTCCCTTGTCTCCCCCACCTTTGACATGACTACTCTTTAAGTTTATTATTATTATTTTGCATCATCTTTCCTTAATTCAACCAAGGATTCAGCTGCAGTGATTGTAGCGGACAAAGTAGAGACGTTACGATGATGTAACTCTTACTTTGCCTAATCCTTTAACTTGCTAAAAAGTACACAAACTTGTCTTCTTCAAACATGTCGAGGATCTCAAACAAAAGGTTTGAATATTCTAAAATATAATTGCAAATAATCCCTGCATGTTTTAACAATCGCAACTTTTCCTTGACCTCTATGTGTGCATTCTCAGGATAGAAATGTGTTTTAAGGTCATCTTTAAACTCATTCCATCTGTTAATGGTGAGCGTACCTCTTTCAATTTCCATGCTCCCTTGACACCATCATAGTAGGGCATTTTCCGTGAGGTAGAGCAAAGCTATAGCAATCTTCCGCTCATCCTCCTCCATTTGTAGGTGTCGAAAGTACCTCTCAACATTCCATATAAATATATCAATTTCCTTCACATCTTGCTTCCCACCATAGCTGTTTGGCTTTGGGACATCAATCTTAGGGTCCTCGCTAACCATGTGGTTTCTATTAGCTACAACTTCTTTGCATAAGGATACATCCTCACACATCACCTTCATCTCATCGCGAAGTGAAGCTAATTCTGTAAATAGCTTATCGAACTAAATTTGGAACTCCTTATGACTTGCATCTCTCATGGAGTTTAGACCGTCCTCCCACTCTCTCTTAAGCTCTTCTGACACAACTTCAAGGGACTCAAATGTTGGGTACTCTAATTCTAGCCTAGTGGAGATGTAAGCAATGGTTGTCTCCATCTTAACAAGTTTGGATTCCAAAGATGAGACTAAGTCTTTGGACTTAACTCTCTTGATCCTCCGAGCATCTTCGCTAGCAAGCTCCACATTTGAAACATGAGAACCATCCGCCATCTTCTTCTCCTTGCTAGGATACAAACCTGGCTCTAATACCAACTGTCATGGGCTTAACTTCTCAGACTCCTATGCGGCACTTAGTTTGGCTTCTCACTCTGAACCAACTAAGTAGTCCTGACTAGAATCTTAAAAGAGAAGAACAACTGAAAGGAGACTTGGAAGGAACTCTAACTTTATTACTCTGAAGATGTTTACAACTCTTGGTTGCCTTACAAATGAGGAAGCTCCCCTATTTATTGGTGCTTTTCCCCTTCCACCTCCTCAATGGATGGTGGAGATCTTTACATGTGTTAGCTATCCAACGATTAGAGACCATTCTAGAATCCTCTCTAGAAGTTTCTACACAAATATCTAGTTCTTGAGATAAAATATTTACATGATATATTTGGGCCTTCTAGATTATGGGTTTCAAAGTGTGGGCCTTTAGTTAAGGGTCATGAAGTAAACATGGACTAGATCCACAGTCTTGAGCTGAGTTGGATCAGCCCATGTCATTAAGTTAGCCTATGGTTGGTGACCTAAACCATTGATATCCTAGCAATACCTTACATATGACACCAATTAGTGATGACAGCCCCAACCTTTTCAATCTTCTTCACCTCATTATTGCTTGCATTTTGTCCCATATATATTCATTTGCAATTCATTTCAGATATCTTGAATGGAAATAGAAGACATTAATGGGACTCACTTAAGCGACCTAGATGATCCTAGTCATCCATCTAATTAGTTTGATCGATTGTTTATTGGAGGGCTCTATCATCACTATTAATGTATACGAAGATATATAATCTGATTAGAAGAATTTGAGTAGGAGTCTAACATAGTGTCATAGCAAACAACTCTGTTAATGGATAGGCGAGACCAACTTAGATGATCCTAGCCATCTACTAATTAGTTCAATCGATTATTTATTTGTGGGCTCCACCTTACTATTAGTGCATACAAAGATCTGATAAGAAGAGTTTGAGTGGGAGTAACTTCAAAACACTTGGGAAAGAATTTGGACTATTATTCATCTATAGCTTCTGCTGTGTCAGGTCTCCATGAAATCTACGTTCTATGACTAGAAGGAGATTTTATTGGATGGTTAAAATTGTCTAATTCTTGTAAATTTATGACTCATCGGAGATCTAATTGTTATTGATGGTGGGGTGGCCTTGATCATGCAACCATGGAACATGAAGCCCTCCAAGGCTTACAAGCCCTTCCTTATGGCTCTTTGAATTTCCAAGCTTATGGGTGCCTTATGTCATGCTAGCTCTTAGTGGGTATGTATAAATTTAACCTCATTCCCTAATGGGTTTACAGTGGGAACCTTAGTTACAACCAGAAAAGGAAACAATTATTGAGCGACGAAAATCCCTACAACTGTAGAGATCGATGTCTTAGGGCTCAATCTTAATAGAAATGATCACCATCCTCAAACACACATTATTTTGATAATTTAGCAGCGACAAGCATAACTAAAATGTGGGAAGTTCAAATATCCACCTAGCTTTTTGTCTAATATCAAAGACCCTCCTGTCCTTTTAAATATTTCAAATGACCACTTTTCTTTTTTTTGTTTCTTTCTAAGACCCACTTGTTGTTATTTTTTGGATAGACCCACACACATAGTTTCTGATTTTTTAAAAGACATTAATACCCTCATTTAGTTCCTATTTAATTAGTTTAAATAATTCTTAAATTTGGAAAAAAGAGTTGGTGATGTATTCTTTTCTTCTCTATCCCTATTGATTTGATATTCAACATTGTTTGACCCCCTTGTTGCAATAGTTTCACCTCCTACCCTTTACAAAACACATAAAGGCAGCCCCGATGCATGAAGCTACCCAC
Source organism: Warburgia ugandensis (assembly GCA_035236585.1). Classification (NCBI taxonomy): domain Eukaryota; kingdom Viridiplantae; phylum Streptophyta; class Magnoliopsida; order Canellales; family Canellaceae; genus Warburgia; species Warburgia ugandensis. The sequence goes on along the minus strand of CP141132.1, from coordinate 79,940,844 downwards.
GTATGTAGAGTCCAGGGAAGAAGTGGACCATAAGAGTCAATAGTATGCAGCCTTATCTTTATAGAACACATCAAAAGCTAAAAGGAAAATGTTAGAATTTTCTGTGGTCCCTAACATTTGAAATTCAAGTCTAACATGGTATACTCGTCATTATTTTAGTGGTGTGTGTGGTAAATGTTCGTAGCAGTTATCCTTGATAGAAGAATAACTGCTATTAAATTATATTTTTAAGGGGTCTCTAATTCAAGCAGAATGACACTCTGTTTTTCCATCATCGTGTACTGCTCCTGAATCGGAATGTCTCTCAAATCTGCTTCGGATCTACTGCTATGACTGGAGGTATGTTTCTGTAACTTCAGTTAATTGTTTTCTGTATTTATGTAAGCATACATGTGATTAAATGGTTTATAGAAAAGCCAAACTTCTCCATGATTGGCCTCGAGCATCTCTCAATTCCACATCATAATAGTAGAAAACCGGGATATCAAGTTTAAGAAAAGGTTGCAGATATTTGTGCTTTTTGTATTTTCAATAGAAATTCCTCTTCTATTTACCCGGTTCTGTGATTTGGAGCTGTTTTTGAGAGGCAAACCCTAGAGATCCTTCCATCATAAGAAAACATGAACCAATCTCCTATGGACTGCCAAGTTCTTCTGTTGAAAGCTTCTTCATCAACTACTTTTGAGTCCGGATCACAATTCTCATGTCAACTTGTCGAACAGATATGATAATCGCATGCATGATTTAGCAAATATAATAATCGTATTATGAAATCATAAACACTCTTCAAGGTGTCAATGGATTATACATATCGGTCATATGCTCCACAATAGTCCATTTAACTTAAGAGACCAAATTGTTATAAAGTTTTTAGGAAACCCAAAATAGCCACATAAAATCCTAAATCAGTTGGCTAGTGCAAAAATGGAAAGTTTAAACAATTGACAGTACAGGAGTTATATCTTACTGACTAACCAAGATCAAATCCACCGTTGCATTTAGTGGTGTTTGTCAAGTTTTTCAATGTCACATTTCACTCCATCTCTATTATCTAGCAGTAGCTTTCTGCACTTACATCATTAATTTCTGTGCCATATATAGAACATATTTATAAAAAATATTTGTAACAATTATTTAGCCTTAAGTAATTCACATGGTCAGTACTTGCATAAATAATTTATACACTTAAATAACATCCTTGCTTGATTAGACCTATAACCAAAGAACAAAATAGATGTATCGGTCGTCACATGCCCTGAGCTAAAGCACTTATAAATTGGCATATTGGGGTTATATCGACCTTAACGTATGTCGGCTTGACTTTTTCTTTATGGAATCATATGGTCCTAAATTGAAGTGACATTTTTATATTTTCCTATTTATGTAAGTGATAAATAAATCTTCACATTTCTATCCCTACCTAAAAGTTTGGTATGCTATTTTTAGTGCAAATTATTAGTTTTTTGTTGTTGTGTCGAGTAATACCCGTCAACTGTCTATTCGCATTTGGTTTAATTTTTGCTACTAACTGATTAGATGATTCTATCATCCGCCAAATTATACTCCAAATGTCGATAAACAATTGTCTTAATTCATCTCTAGAAAACACAAAATTTTCAGATACTAGAACCATCCGATCATTGTGAATTTTTGTTCACGAGTTATCCAGAGATTAAGCAATCAGATGAACAAATCAAATCATTCTAGGTGGGGCCTTTTCATGCAGAAGTTAGAAACTTTGTGATCAGTTTAGCATGGGTTTTCTATCAAAGCACTTTATTAAGGTATATGCCTCAATATGAGACATCAGTTTACTCAATGTCTAGACATGTTTTTAGGAAGATCCATACCATTCATCTTGTTCGGCCTCCTTAGATAGGTTATTGCCAAAATGCAGGATGACCATGACCTCTGTTAATTTTTATGAAAAATCGTAGCCATTAATTCTAAAACTAAAGACAAACTGAGGCTGGGATCAGAGATGGAGCCTCGTCGTACAAATGCAAGTCATCGCCGTCATTGTATTATGTTTGATACCATTTAAGTTCTAATGCCTACCTAAGAAGACTGTAGTCATAGAATTGTTAGGTCAGAACGTGTTCATCTCAAACACATTATATTCAGATTGAGTTTTATGCTGCGAAAAGCGGGTGTAGACTGGGAGTTGGAACTTCAGTCGTATCCCCACAATTTTTGTTCATACGAGCTGCGTCTGGGTAGAATGTGCGACAAGGAGTCAGAGGGGTCCTTTATTTTCACAATGGTGATAGTAAATTGTATTAATCTGGGTTCTAGAAAAGAACACCTAATGCCATTGCCTGACTGAGCTAGACAGTAGAACGGTGAATATTTGACATGCCTAATGTAAGAATGCCTAAATGAGATTAGTGGTTAATGACCCATAATTTGAAAGGGAGTCTACTTTGTAGATTCTAACTTACTGTGTTCTTTTGAGGAGATGTAAACCGTTCATTATGTCTAGCATGACAATGCTAGGCAATGCGCGCGACAATCAGATTGCTCTAACCACTTTTTCTTGATTTTTCAACTCAGAGCAACGTAGGCTAAGAAGATCATTCAGTGGGTGTGATTTTTGGTGCCGAGCGTATAAAAGCCATTCCAAAAATGATGGATGCCTGCGGTAAGTCATATACTATATCTGATATCAATCCGTGTGCACCTTCATATGACTCGTGATGACTGGACTGATTCACATCTGTTCGATGAACCCAATGATTAGCATTGCAGGTAGTAAATCAGGTTAATGAAGCATTTTATTGGGCACGCTAGCAGCTTCGCTTAGTTTGCTAGACTCTTGCACTTAAACACTTGCGCTTCCAAAAATCCCCTCTTCTTTTCCACATGAAAGAGATTGCCGAAGCTCAACTTTCTAGGCTCACATGACAAGATCTAAATGTGACCGAGACCTTAAAACTCCTAGAAATGAGTGACCCACATTATTTCAGGGATAACCATGTATGCACCCTTTGTTCTTTCTCACGAGCCCCTCGCTAGATGGTGAGACCAGCCATAACTTCGAGCAGGCCCAGAGCCCATGTTTGGGAAATTCTTATCCATTTGACATCCGACCATTACTGGGATTCCCAGTCGCATATGACTGGAGATATAACTCATCAATGTCATCCGTTGGATCGATGAAGCCAAATGTCCCTTGTTGATCATTCCTGACAGGTGATTAGTAGAAGGTAACCAATAGTCCATACATTTATCTAGGAGTCGGATAAATGAAGCAATTTGTTAAGATTGTGAACAGTTCCAAATTTTTTGCTTGACTTACGGACCAGAAAATTGTGGCTATTGTTTACGGGGACCACTCAAGAGAAATAAAGGAGCCCTTAAGCAGCAAGGACCCCCTGGTGATCCATTTGCAGGCCATTGTAAGGTAGGTTCTGTTGCAAACCACTTGCACTAGGCAGCCCACTGTACATGATTTGATATCGTTGTCTCTGAACTTTCTGGGCTGTCTATTTTGCACTAGCCAATAATGGTTGGAATTTCAATGGGGAAGAGTCTTGGGCAATGACTTGGGTAGGTTGTGGAGCAGAAGATTGATGGTTCAGATAACTAATATGTACACCCACATCTACTCATACATGTATTTACTTATGAACTACTCCATTGGTTCATGCTTCATAGAGCTCATTAGGCTGTAAAAGGCCCAAAAAAGAGTAAAGTGCATCAAGTTTCTCTAACCTAGAAACAATGGGTAATTTAAAATTGCTCCATTTTTTGGGATTAATTCGAATGAAAATTAACTGATAACAAAATCAAGAACAACCCAATATCCAAAATTTAAAATAACATCAAAATAGAACTTCACCAAATCATGCCTTTTTCCATAAATTTTTATTTCAATTCAAAGTGCAGCAATTTTTTATGAAATTTTCGGAATTAGAACCTGGATAACCATGATTACCGGAAGACGAACAAAAAGAGGACTCGATTTCCTTCATTATATACAAACTTCGAGATGTATAAACATCTATATCGCCTCTTCACTTTCCATTATTACAACAGTAATTTCATCCTCATATATAGAACTTAGATACCGAAGTATCATAAGACCCCCCTTGTAATGTTCAAGGCTTCTTCCTTAACCAGGATATTTCTATTTACAAAATCAAACCACCAAAAATACTTAGAAATAACCAGAGAAAAAGATCCAAAAATCTTGTTCTTCTGCAAATTACTCAGTAACAGTCCCTTCATGTATGGTGCTCAATCGCAATCTAAACGACCGAATGGCCAATTTGGCTCTTCGAGAAGCACTTCTCTGCAACTTCTTAACAGACCCCGATCTCGAAAACCCTGTACCGACTGCCACCTTGTTCAATCTCTTATACCCATCAAAGTCACCATCTCCAAAGCCCTCTTGATTCACATCTGAAACCGGCGAAATTCTAATCTTCTTTGCTCTTCCCTTGTTCTTCGACCCTTGTTGCAGTGCCAAACTTGCCTTTACCGCCAAAGCAGCCATATCGGTCGCTGTCAACGGATATTGCCGACGATTATTAGGAAGTATGAAGTAGATTTGACCCACTTCAAGTTTTTCCTTGAGATCCAACGCCGGAATGTGCTCATCAAAATACAAATTATCTGAATTGCAGACAAAGCATGAATTGATTTCCTGTTGGAGAACTTGGGCTACTGTGATTGGGATTGAATATTCCTGGAGAGTGCCGTTAATGGAGATGACTTTGGCCGTCGAATGTCTGACGGAATCGTTGGTTTCGGAGGAGAAGCAAGAGCCCATGTGCATCCACAGAGAGAGGAGCTGAAAATGAGAATGGAAGGGCGAGCGGTTACTAGTACTTATACGAGGAGAAGAGGATAGTTGGAGGAATTGAAAGAGTGTATTTTAATTGGTAAGGCCGTCTTTAACGAACTGCAGGTTGTGGACAGTTCAATCTATTGAATTTGCTGTTTCCAGGAAAAGGAAGGATTTGGTTTCCCTGGCGAACAAGCTACGTGGCTAGATGTGTGGCTTCATGTTTATGGCAGCTTGCAGGTGGGCTTTTTGGTGGTGTGCGGGCGCTCCCTTGTCAATTCAATGGACTTTGAATCTGGGTTCGTCGTGACGCGCTTCTAGACGTACGGGTTTTGACGCAGAGTTACCTGGATTGCCTCTCTCTCTATTGTACAGCGTTCAGTTGAGAACTCCTCGTGACGCGCTTCTAGACGTACGGGTTTTGACGCGGAGTTACCTGGATTGCCTCTCTCTCTATTGTACAGCGTTCAGTTGAGAATTAGTGCAGCAGCACTTATTGCTCTTGGCTTATGATCTGACGGTGATATCAAGTTGGTGGGACGTGGGACCGACTGTGTTAGTGGCTAGTAGCCACTTATTTCTTGAATTCGGGTAGAGTCCACGCCCAACGAAGCGTCGAAGGAGTCTGCACAACCTATTGGCATAATCTCTTGATCTTTTGAGTACTTAAGTTGCAGCCCCTTTAGATGGCGGGTACTAAAATTCTCATTGCCCTTCAAACGGATGGCATTAAGAAAAATTACAGTATCCATATGGGATTAAATGCATATGTTGCATGAGAATTTTAGCATCTACCTATCTTGAAGGCTGCAAATCAAATAGATCACTCAAAAGACATAGTGGAGCTCAACAAGTACTGTAAACTTCTTCCATAATTTTTGAGCGTAGACTCTAACTACGCTCTATTTCTTTAGGCCGGCTGCTGAGGAAGTTATCTTCAACATCTAAGCAACAAAAACTATGTTTTGATCCATACTATTATAGGTGAGCAACCGGTTGGTCTTATGCTAAAGATATCTAGTCGATAGGTATGGTCCTACAGAACTCAATGGTTCATATTTTACTGGTGGAACATTAGATGAGCTTTGTGGATCAGGGGACTAGCATCAAATCATGACAAAACCCGAGCACTTTCAAGAATTTGTGGCTAGCTAACCTTTAGAGTTCAGATTAATTAACACTTGAGATTGGGCTCAGATGCAGATATGAGCCCCAAAAAATATTTGTTAATTAAAATCGTCATCATCATCATCATCAAGACTTTATTCCATTCAGGAGTCGGCCTATTTGTTAATTGAAAGAAAATTGATAATAAGAACGGGATCACGACATTACATGTGGGTAGGATCAAGTCCCTTAATCAGACATGTCCGACTGATCACTAGCCCTTTATCCGTGATATCATGTTTATGGCTCCATCGGTAACGGTGGAACCATTGACTTTATCCGGAAATGTCTTTCAGATTAGACATCCGTTTGGATTGACACCAAGACCAAGTGGTAGCAGATTGACGGTCTACAAGTGGGTTGCAACATCGTGACAATGACTCTCTCTCTCTCTCTGGTCGGCCTGATTTGATACTTAACTAAAAGGATCAACACGGATTGAGAGCATTAGAGTTTCGAATGTGTTCTTATCGAACAAATGATCATATTTTGCATTGATATATTATGAAAGGAAAAAAATTTAAGCGGGGCCTACTTGTTTATTGATCAAAATCATTTGTTTATTAGATCGTGCCATGAATGAGTCGTCCACAGATAATTGGAGAAGGAAGGATCAGGAAAATCGTATTGATTACTGCTTTCTTGACTCAGAAAAGCATGAAAAAAGTAGGCTAGAATGACATTATTCCTCTGTCACCCCAGAACGAGAATGGGAATCGATGAAGCCGGCAGGACTGGGCGCACGCATTGGGTGCGACGCTGGTCCCTCCCTTTGGCCCCTTACGTAATGGTATGCTCCCACAGCAGACTCTATTGGACGTGAAAGGCACCCGGGGGTCCCTTGCGGTGTTCCTACTGAGGCACCTTAGGGACTCGGTGAATGAGTCCCTCAAGCTGAACTCATGAGCTAAGCAGGGCCTCCCACTTCACAACGAATCTGAGCCAATCCAGCCCATTCTAGAGAGGAAAAACACGAAAAGGCACTTGGAAGGTAAGATCTACAAAACCCAACTTTTGATTTGTGGTGTTTTGCTAAATCCATGTGTTTTCACTCTAGATCTAGAATTTCAGATAATCCAACCGTCCAATCCCCAATCCAAGTGTAGGGATAGGTAATGTAGTGCATGAAGTAGCTCTGATCACACAAAAACGTAAGATCTAGGCTGAAATTTGATCGAATGATCTCAACCATCCGAAGGGGTGACGTCGTAGTTCTTGGTAGGTTAAGATGTCATATTAGGTGTTCCACTTTTTCATTGAGGCCGAACTTAAATCTGTGCTAGATAACAACTGTTTCCTAACGTTCTTATTCAACCAGACATTTATGAAGATTAAAAGAACAACTTTTTCCGACTTGTTCTTATATAGTTAGTTCGTTGTGTTTATCTTGGACAGAACTTGGCGGACAGAAATAGATGTAGGTCAACTTGTTTAATGATCGCTGTGTTACGAATGAGGCATGAACCAAAAATGAACTTAATATGAAACATACAGACATTTTGATCCTAACTTCTGTGGGCAATTTGAAAATCAACACGCTACAGTCTCTATCTATACAGAACTTCCAGCAAATAAGTGGCTCAGCGATCATTAACTTCCTGCGGCCCATGGTTTTCCTTAGGAAAAGTTTGTGCATCCATTGTGTATCAGCACATTGCTAGCATCGTAGTCATCGGATGCCGCTCGTGTGTAGCTTGACATTTGGCGTTTCTTCTAAAATTAAGAGCCCGATGGCAAGGTTGAACAATCTGGTTAGTGATATTGTGCCGGACGATTCCATATAATCATGATCTGTCAACAACGTTCAGATTAAAAATGTACCAGGGTTAGAAACGAACCATAAAGAGGAATACTGCTTTCGTTGAAATGTGACCCATAGCAAGTTGCTTTATAGTAACCTCTTTTGCATAAAAGGTTTTACTGCTTGATTTCCGATGTCCAATAGTAAAGGCCTCACATATTTGATGAGTCTAGCATCTGAAAATTGTAGGTTTGATGGCTGAAACAGAAAGAAACTGTATAAACAAAGATCAACATTCAAAGACCAAACCAACAGATTAGGATGCTATATTTGTCCTAACTCCGTGATCTTTGGTTTACCATAAGTACTCCAAAATGCGAGCAATGAAATGAATGGGTCGGATCTTCCAAAGGTTTTCATGCAAAAGTGGAATACTAAACGGAAACTTAATTAACCTGGTGTTATGATCTGCGATAGCATTCCTTATCCATAAATGTGGCTAAAGAAGGTGCAGGCTAGGCTAAAAGGAACATTTGGTGTTGGACTTTAGCCAAACTGAAGCGGCTCAAGGAAGTTGTAGGCCGATGAAACTAGGGAAATTTGGTGAAATTTCGTGTCTTCTTACTATTATAATGTTCCATTCATATTTTATCGTGCTAGTCTATGGTCTAAAACGAGGGCACTCCTCTATTTAAATGTTCCCACTATCAGAACATGCAACCTATACCTGCTGCCGTGTCTGATTTTGGTTGGTTTTTCTTCTGTCTTATATCTATTCCTACGACATTGACTGCTCTTATCCAATTGGTGGAAAGAAAGAAAACATGAAGATTGAAAATGTATACGGGAAGTTCATATCCTTCTTTGGTTTCGATTCTGAAAGTTGAGTTTGTTTAATCTCCGCAAATTTCTGAAAGTTCATGTCCTTTCTGCTGCCAAACAGTGATTGATACATAGTGGTTTCCTCATCAATGAGCTTCCGTGTTATTTCGTCATCTATCAGTTTAAGTTTCTTGGTTGTTCCGTCATCCATCGGCCTTAGTTTTCTTAGTTATTTCGTCAGCGATGAGCTTCTCTCAGGAGGCTGGCTCATGGACGCAGAAATTGAGTGGGAGCCAAGTTTGAATCCCACTGGGATGCCGTGTCTAGTTTACGGGTCACTTGGGTTAAATTGGGACATACTTTAGTCCCATTTTGTAAATGTTAAGTCTTGTATTCGGTGTGGCCGAATTGCAACGCACCTGTTAGCTATCGATAGCGAGATTGGCTGTGCGTTTTCTTAGGATGGATTATGTAAGACTCCCATAAGTGATCGGACCACTAATCAGTCTCACTGCAATTCCTGCCTTTGTTCGGACGAAATTATTGGCTAAGCGAATGGATTTGATTCTTTGTTCTTAAATCAGAAGGTGAAGGATTTTTTGTTACCGTCAGATCTCTCGTAAATTAGAGATCTAACTGTTAGGATTGATAAATCTGAAATGGGATAAGCACACATGCATACAATAGAAGAGAGATTTATATGATTCGGCTATCCTGCCTATGTACACGAGAGAGGAGAATTACTATCTAATCATATTATGTGGAAGATAAGGAGGACAGACACAAAGCCTCCTCCAACCCTTTGTGTTCAATCTCTCAATCATTCACATAAACTCTAACATTACACACACATACACATATGTTCTTCTCACATGGGTATAGACCATATGCGGGTCCACTATATCAATCTTTCTCTCTATGCTCATGGGAGAAGGATGTACTAAATTCTTTTCACTTGATTCAGCTCTCCCAAATTACAAGCATATCTTTGATATAACTCTTCCTTCAATAGTCATCTGTGCTTTTTAGTGGCTCTATCAATCATTTGTACAGATCTGCAACTTCTTCAAGAATAGTTGATGCTCCCTCTGCTCAAGACTCTTTACTGAGTCTAAATATTAATTAGTTATTGAGTATACTACAATCATCCAGAAGCTTATCACCTAGAAACTTGCTAGTACCTCTCACATCCGTCCTCATTGGCCACCTTTATTAGGTGTTCACAAATATCACTTAGAATAGTTACGTCCACTTGGAATAGGGTTATTGGGCCCGCTTAGAATGGTTATCGAGACTACTTAGAATCATACTTTTCTTTGATCCATCTCACCACTATTCATTGAACTATACCACCACTATTCACCTAGTAATTCTATTATTGTTCCGGAGTCATCTTGTTATTGTTCATAAGTTAGCCATACTCATGGTTATTGAGTTCACTCATAGTAGTTACAGAGTCAACTTTTTGCACTTATTCACATAGTTCACTCACCAATTATCATCGCATTCACTTCCAGCTATCATCGAGTCTACTCATTAGTTGCCACCGAGTCTACACACTGATATGGATTTTTCTAAACAGAGATATTGTTATCAATTTCATTGGGTACTGATTTTGTTGCCTAGGGGCGTCCTTATCAAAATATGGGGTGTAAAATTTTCACCTCTAGGGTTATCCATATCAATTCAGCCTAGGTGCTAGCCAACAACTCCCCCAATTTTTTTCCGCCCATTTTGCCCTTTCCTTCTTCTTTTCCTTTCTTTCGGGTTTCCTTGCTTAGTCGATCACCCGACGGTCAACAACTACATCACTAACTGGGCACAGCAGTCCGCATCCATCTCCTCTGATCAGTGGACGGCTTCGTATTTGCTCACGATGAGCACTGAAAAACGCACGCAATTTGTTCTCACCGTCTTCCACTGGTCTGCTTCGATTTCATCCCATGCAACATCAACATCCTCTTGCACTGACAGTTGGCTTGACACAACCAATAAATCACTAGCTTTGCTAAATTCACTGAGATCTGGCGCCGTGTGGGGTTCAACAACATTATACACTTTCTCATCAGACCGTTTAGTACTAACAGGTTCAACAACAGACAAATTATAACTAGGTTTGCTGCTTCTTTGATCAGTCATGGCTCCGACCTGCACGCACCTTTACTCCCACTCTAGTTCATCAAAATTCTCAGGACTATCAAAATAGGTGTTCGTCTCCGAGAATAAGACATCCACTCAACCTTGGTCTCCAGGACTTCGTCATCAATCAGATCAAGCACTCTGAATTTTGGAATTCCATCTGCCAACATTGTCACTTTGTCAGATCTTCATCCATCATGGACATCCTCTTCAAACAGGTCTTTTCCAGTGATTGATACCCGACAGCCATTGTAAAAATCCACAGAGAGGAATGCGCTTCCCAATTTTGAAGAACCAGATTGAAATCCCAAACCTAGGTTTGGAGAGATATTGCCGGAATGCTAGACTTCTAAGTCCAATGTTAAATTGTATTTTAAAGGCTCCATTTCTTTCTAGTTGGATCAATGGCGTCCAATTGGGCGTTTGAGATATGAATTTCCAGTACTTTTACATGGAGACTAGCAAGAAAGACGCGCTAGTTCGAAGTACTACTTGATTGACATTACAAGGGACATTGCTACGTGAAGAAACCTTGGAGAATTTGAGACCAACCTATTGGAAAAGTTTATGGAATCACTAGAGACTTCTCGGCGCCGGATCTACTCACCCGAAACTTGTCCATCGTCGAAGATTTTCCCACACAGGATCTACTAGCTGGAAGCTCTCTTTCTTTCTAAAACTCCGATATCCTATTGCAGCTACAAATTTACGAAGAATAGTACAGGATTGGCTTTGATACCATTTGTTATTGTCAGATCTCTCGTGAATTAGAGATTTGACAGTTAGAATTGATACATCTAAAATAGGAGAAACACACAAATAATAGAAGAGAGAGATTTCGTGATTTAGCTATAATGCCTATATCCATGAGAGAAGAGAATCATTATCTAATTAGATTATAGGAAAGATAAGGAGGATGCTCAAATCTCCTCCAATCGTCTGTGTGTTCAATCTTTCACTCACTCACGTAAACTCTAACATTAGACACACACATATAAGATTCTTCTTGCCTGAGTATGAACCACGTGTAGGTTCACCTCAACATTTCCCCCTTTAAAATTCAAGTTTAACAATCTGAAAATTGATGGCTAGGCCTTCAAGTCAAGCCCAAAAGGCATCATACTACCTCAAGGGAGTAATTTTCCAGCCCCAACTCTGTCTGGGCCGAAGATTCAAAATTCAAACTTTTGAGTTTAAAGCAGAGAATCCATATGCTTATGTTCACAATACTATCCTCTCTTATTGACTTCACGTACCTAACCTTTGTTCCTCCACATTTTTCTTCCGTCCAACAACGTACATCCACTTCCATTCATCGGCGCCTTTTTCTTTTACCGTTAAAGAGTCTGCTACAAATCTGGTTGACTTCATCCTTTCAAGCTTTCAGGGATGACGGATACTTGTACAAATTAAACTAAACTAAACTGGCAGGAAAACGCCCACATCTAAAACGACTGGGGTTAGCTTTCCTTCCATATTTTAGATCTAGATTAAGGTGAAACAAGCTAAGGTGGCGCACAATCTCATCATAGTACAATAAGACACTCCCATTACGACCTTGATCGACACACCACCGATTGATCTAAGCCGTTTATCTCGCAATTCTTATTTTCGATCTCCTAGGAACTCAAAAATTAAGCTAGCTCACAATTCTAACAATCAGTTGAATGCACCATTCAAATTACTTGTTCCTTCACTTACTTGAACATAGTTTCAGGCCATTCATAACCAACAAACCACTTTAGAGTACATCAAATTTTTGAGAGAGAAGATTGGTAATATTCCTGCTTCACACTACTTCTCAATTGTGGGATTTTTCATAATTTAACGAGACAACATTTACAAACAAGCATTCAATTCACAAATATCTACATAATCAAGGACTGTAACAATGGATTTTAGGATGCTTGAGATTAGCCTAATCATGCCCATTTCTTTCTTCTTTGCTTGCATGTAGGACGCTGTCGCTAGCATGTACGATGGCGTGACTTCTAGAACGTTGGTGTATCCATGGCAGAGACAATAAACTCTCGGTACCACGAAGATGCATGCGAGTCCGAGTCCCAAATGAAGTTCCATTTAAACGTACGTCGATTTATGCCATCTTCAAACTAGTCAGCAACAGTCTCTTCATGGATTGTGCTCAATCTTAATCTAAAAGATCGAATCGCCAATTTCGCCCGCCTGGAAGCACTCCTCTGCAACTTCCTCGCTGAGCCCAATCTCGATAAGCCAGGTGCCACAGTGGCCTTATTATATCTCTTATACCCGTCAAAACCACCATCTCCATAGTCCTCTTGATTCACATCCAAAACTGGCGAAATTCTGTTTTTCCTTCCTCTTCCCCTCTTTTCTAATCCTCGTTGAAGTGCCAAACTCGCCTTAACAGCCAAAGCCGCCATATCCGTCGCCGTTAATGGGTATTTTCGGCGAGAAACTGGAAGTACAAAATAGATCTGACCCACTTCAAGTTCTTCCTTAAGATCCAACGCTGGAATGTAATTATCGAAATACAGTTGATCAGAATTGCAGATGAAGCATGAAGTGATTTCTTGTCGCAGGACTTGAGCTACGGTCACTGGAACTGAAAATTCTTGGAGAGCGCCACTTATGGAGACGACTTTAGCCGTCGACGATCCGACGGAGTTGTTGGTTGCAGAAGAGAAGCAAGAACCCATGACTGCATACAGAGAGAGAGAGAGAGAGAGAGAGAGAGAGAGAGAGAGGGGTGAAAGTTGGGGTTGTGTTTATGGTATTTATAAGGGAGGGAAAAAATGAATTTGGAGACTGTAAAAGCGAGCATTGATTGAGAAGAACGTCAGCGAAGCCGTCATTTACAATCTACATGGCGTGGAGTTTCCACACATGTTGTTTGGAGGAAAAGGAGTCAGATTTTGCCGGCTTGTGAAGTGAGCTACACGATTAGCTGTACGGTCGGTTTCAGAGGTATTGCAACTAGGACTTTTTGGCAGGTGTGGCTCCTCTCTCATACCGTGGGCGCTACTCCTCGACGCTGAGACGGAATTGAATTCTATGGCAGGCTGCACAATTTTTACTTCTCATGATGCATTCATGAATTCATCCGTAGGTGAAATCCACCATGCATGTTGGATTCTACCATTCAGTGGACCTAATTGGAATCCGAAATCATTGTAAGTGACTAAGTGTCTTTCCAAGTTGATTTTATTTTTCCGAAAGTAAAAGAACATTTAAATTTGTGACAGAAAAAAGAGAAGCTCAAGTACAATCCGTATTTGATTTTTGATGGAATCAGTCAAAGCGGAATTGAATTCTATAGTGAATTTGGTATAACGGCCCCTTGGACTTCTGTGCACCTTTAGCAATATACCGCCGGAAACTACAAAAGCAATTATAATTTCTTGAAATTTTTGTCCTGGACTTCGAGCAGTGCAGGACGAGTGCTTGGGCCGGTTAAGGTTTTGGCTGACTAGGACATGGGACCCGATGTGAATCCAGCTGTTTCTTGAGCATATAAAGCTAAGTCTAACAACAGTAGGGCGTAGCCCTGATTTGAATGAATATTAGTGGACGCACTACCACTTGATATTTACTTGTATAATGATTCAGACCATTTATCTATTGAGACCTTCTAACTTGTGGGCTTTTATTCGACTGTTTTAAAATAAAGAAACAACATATGGTCTAGATCACATGGATATGATTTGAACAAAACATTGCCTTAGAATTGCCCAAAGAAAGGCCTTTTATCCGTAGCAAGTGGTACCAAATCATTAAGCGGGCAACTTGGACTTCCGGCCGTATGTGTATTTCCTTCGAGACATCCGTACATCCATCATACGACAGCAATTTTCAGCATATCAAAAATCAATCGGCTCTTAATTATATGGCTTGACTTTACCACTAGCACATTTTTTCAACACAAGTGTTCGAAGTTCAAAGTTTTTAAGGAGAGACTCTGAGGAAACCAAGTTGGCACGTCACTAAATAGGAGAGGGATTACTGTTTTTTGTTTTTTCTGAATGCAGATAGGATGGTGTTTAGTGTGGGACCACAACCAAGTCATTCAAGAGATTGTTTGTCTACAAGTCAAGTTTCATTGGTCTTGATTATACACGCATGTACCCACGTCCTTAGTTAAAAGTTATGATTTATTGGTCAGTCATAAGACGTCGGAGAAATGTTATCCCACCGACCAACACCGGTGGATCTCAACATTTTTCTCTTGGAGACAAGTCATCATTTCTTTAGCATAAGATTTTAGCACGCTTTTGCTCCTGAACTAACATTCAATGTTAGCAGAGTGTATAATGGTTGTCAATTCTGTTCTGTTTCAGCCGGAATTCCAGCATCATTCCATCTGAAAACGGAACAGAGCATAGCTTAAAAAGTTCCAATCACACCAGCCATTCCATTTGTTCCAATCAAGTCTGGACGGTTCATCTGCTCCGGTCAGGAAATCCAACAAATTCCGGCTCTGTTTACAGGAACAGTTTGTGGCTGGAGAATGTGAAAGCAAGAGCGAGTGCTGATTGCTAGGGATGTAAGCCAAGCGATCATTAACGATTTACTTGTAATGTAATTTTCTTAGATGTTTACGTTTGGTGTTTCGAGGAAGAGGAACGATTTGGCTGGCTTATTGAACGTGATACATGATTAGCTCTACGGTCGGCTTTATATTCAAGGGAAGGTAGCTTTATGTTGGGGGTCCCCCACACAAATTAGGCTGCTGTATGCTTGGTGGTGTTGCTGTTGGATTCGATGAGCGGAAGACCTGAAGGACAGTGGCTGATAGGCTCTTCCAAACGGCGATTTCGGGCTTCTGGGGACATGATGGAATTGGGTAATCTGTCTACAAATTTCATTCGATGCTGGTTGATCTTACCGTGCACGAACGATCCATGATGCACTGTTAAGGATTATTGGTTGGAAGATAAATCGTGGATTTTTGTTGGACTTTATCATTTATGAGGGACATATATTTATTGCACTTCTCTTAACGTTCTGTTCCACAATGGAAAACAGATCGGATTCGACCTCAAAAAAATTCTGGTACATTCCATCCATCCGACTTGTTTGGCCCTGTTTCTGTCATTTTGGTATGCAATTCCTATTCTTTATATATTTTTAAATTAAAATTCTTCTCAGATAGGGACCGGAATTTCAGCCCAAAATCGCCGACATCCCAAATTATCCAATTCCAGGAGCCAAACGGAACATTCACAAGGAGGTGATCAGCCAAACATAAAACATGGCCCAACCCACATAAGTAGGCAATCACTGCACTGCACTATGGCTTAGTTTATTAACTCTAGTGGGCGGTGCTTTTCCATCTGCTTATTGGTTAATTTAATAAAGTTGGAGGACATTGACTTAGCTAATTCATGCAGCATTTGGAAGTGGTACGCAGCCGAAAGTAGGGAAAATACATGGAAATTCAAAAATAGAGTAGATTGGGCCACCTATCGCTACAAAGGTTCCTGTCTTTCTTATGTGATCATACCAAACTTGCTTATAGTCCACGGTCTAAAAAAGCGCGTATCTTTTCTTATTTAAATGTTCCTGCTATGAGAACATGCAATCAGTGCAAACTGCCATTTCTGATTTTGTTTCTTTCATTTGTTCTGCTTCTTAGTTTTATTGAATCCTCTAACGTTGACTATTTGTTATCAAATTGAAGGAACGAACATATGGAGATAGACACTATTAAGGGAAGTTCATATCGTTTTTTTTATTATAGTTCTGATTCTTGAGTTTGTTTCAGCAATTTTCTTGGATAGTGACTGATTGTTAGTTGTTTCGTCATTGATGAGCTTCGCTTAGGAAATTGAGGCCATGGAGGCTGACCTTCGTGCTGTAATCAAGGTGATTGCTTCCTCTAAATTGAGTGGGACGCACCACAGTGATCCATATGAACTGGTTTTGGCTGCCTATATCTGGGGCTTATTGGACTTGACCACTTAGTTGAGAAGTTAAGTTCTTGTCTCAGAACCTTGAGATTGTGGCTTCAAATCCACCGACAATCTGAAGAAAAGAAAAGGGTTCGTTATGCATAGTAATAAGGACACTGTGTGTTTGGCCCATTGTACGAACATTCAATTCCTCACCTCATTCCAGCCGATTTGTGAACGAGCTCACTGTATCTAGTCGGTACTCATTGGGGTTTATCGAGATGTTATTCGAAAGCTCTACTCCCTTAAAGCAGATAATAAGAGATGCACTGTCCAACGGTATTCCTCGGTGCAGGATGGCCTTTACTTTAGAATGGATTTAACAGAACTCTTGCACTATAGCATCATGTTCAACTGTAAGACAGAGGTACAAACCTTCTTAGGTGAGGATTTAACTGTAACAGCCGGTGGCTCCCACATACAAAGCCTGAGAAATTTAACTAACAAAAGAAAATCCTTCTCTGAGGTAGCCCCGCCATAACACAGCGCCATATTTTCATAAATCCAAGAATCCTGTTAGGACAGACTAACATCACATTTCTTATGCATGTTTTCATCAGATCCTTGTAAACCAGGGATAAGACTACGGTGCTTAACACCATCTGACTCTGGGAATTACTAGCTGAGAGCGATGAGATATGGTGAACAGGACATCTAAACCTCGGAGCCAAAAATCCATCAGACATCTAATACAATGTAATGTTTTCCAATATTTTCCCCCGAAGAATTAAGCAGCGATTAAATGGTAGTTGTTCTGTCAAAGGAAAGGCTTTTGCTTTCTTTTTCCATATTCACATATTCTAACATTCTAGATGCTTCAACAGAGGATAGAATAGAAACAACTAA
Organism: Warburgia ugandensis; assembly: GCA_035236585.1. Classification (NCBI taxonomy): domain Eukaryota; kingdom Viridiplantae; phylum Streptophyta; class Magnoliopsida; order Canellales; family Canellaceae; genus Warburgia; species Warburgia ugandensis. The sequence continues at coordinate 79,923,410 of CP141132.1, read as the reverse complement.
ATGTTGTAAAGACATGGCTTTTACTCACTACAGTCCTCGTCTATATACCAAAATCGTACCGCACAGCAGAAAGCAGCCGCTAAATCGGTGGCCATGAAACAACAACCATTCAAAAACCAAATCAGCTGCTAATAGGAGTGGATTTACCAAACATAAAAGAAATTTAGAGAAACCCCAAGAAGAGCAGAAGAGATGAACCTTTGCAATTTGAGATCCACCGCTAAGGGAAAAAGAAACGAGGTAGAAAGTGGAGTCTCCGGCGACAACTCCTGTTATTCGACTTCTATGTTTAGGCAACTCGATTCGTTGGGGAAACCACAAGCCCTTGTTCTGTTAACGGCACTCCTATCCTTTAAGGAATATGCTAAACTAAGTGCTCCAACAAAATGATCAAATGCCAGCAGTGCGGGCAAATAGATTAAATTTGATGTGTAACAGATACTATAACACTTTGGTGTTCCAACAGTCACAATATTGTCTACTTTGTGGCGCCTATACACCCTTCACGGCTTTGTTTTTCTTTAATTTTCTAGGAAAAACATGTTGTGACCGTTAGAGTTCCCAGAACTCTTATAAATACCTAGTTTTCTCTCCTCAGGCGACGTGAGATTAACTCTCTGTCCTTCACCCAGCCTATAAGCCTGCCAGCCTTTTTTTGACCTGCCTTCATCGGTCCAAGGCTTCACATCTTCCCTCTTTAGGGAACATGCGTCTTTGCGTGGCCTCAACCACCGAGCGTCAGCTTGCAGCTAACCACTACATCAGGAGAGGAACTGAATCTAATATTACCTGTTCCTATAAGTAATGGACCTTCAAATTAACCGCAAAAAATATCACACTGGGTCCATGGAGTCTTAACATGCCAGCACGATTAGGCCTAAGCTCTGAAGTATAGAATAACAATCAGAGTACCCTCATATTCACAATACACATGTTTTTTTGTACGTAAGCGAGACATTTTTCATGATAACCCCCACAAAAGACTCCAACCAAGGGCAACTCAAACCTGCGAACATGCACAGGAGAGTCCCTTCACTAGAATGCTATTGCTTTACTAACAGTCTAACTACATATATTATCCTCAACCATTGACTTGACTTCCTTTGTCTTCCTTCTTGGACATTTTTCTTTACACATTCGGCACCATAAATGCCCTCACTTTCATGAACCACTCGATGAAAAGTCTATTAATTTCTTTGATATACGAACTTAACTTGTATTAAAGCTAAATGAATTAACTTCTATTTTAATGTAAACCTACTACGTATTACACTTTCGTCTACTAAGTTTTGGTTTTATTTCATTATTTCAAGTGCGTTGTTTGTTGTTAATTGGTTGAATTGCCTTAATCCTACATGGAGTACGAGTAAAGAAAGAATCTTCTCAAATTAACAAATGTCTACTTAAAGATAGTTACAGGTAGTTTGTCTTCAAACAACTTCTAGTTGCAAAGCTTTTGCGTGTGTAACCAGCACCTTTATAAAGCAAGAAAATGAAATGCTTTGGGTGTTAATATCTTCATGACCAAGCATACATAGTTTTCTGTCGCTCTAGTTGAGAAGCCTCCATAGTTCAAAGCACAAGCTGTTGACCCTAGTAAATTTCTCCTTTTTCTTGACACCAGTACGGTGGTATATTCACAATTAGACTTCTTTATATGTAAAGGTGGAATAAGTAAGAGAATGAAGGAGATGGACGAGACAACGAAATTAAACCAAATTAAGATAGGAGGGAAACACCTACTCTTAGAAATTGGGGCTACTTGAGGAATTCTTACAGGAGGACTTGAGTGCATTTTTTTGGCTATTTATGTGACCTGCTTTTATATTTCGTTTTTTCTTGAGCTATTGGTTCTAATATGTAGTTGCTGACTGTTCGTAATCGACATTAGAAAAGTATTACGAGTAGAACTATCTCATTGGTGTTAGAGCAAAGAATTACCAGTGTACTTACGCAAGAAGAGGCCTGTCCCATGGTCGGTCAGGGTGCTTGTCCATGTGTGCAACACGGGGTAAAAACAGAAAGAGCCCGCAAATATGTGAGAGAGAAAGAGAGAGGTTTTCTTTCCTAGCATAGGTTTAGTTATGCCAAACTAAACATTTTGTTTAGGAGAACGATAAGGAGATGGACGGCAGAAAAATCAATAAATCGATGTTTTTTTTGTTGCCCTGATACAGTGGAGGATTCCAATGGACGAATTTTAGTTGTTTGCAGGTAGTTCATTTCTTACGGTGCCAATCACGTGATATTTATGTAAATTACCTCATATGGAGGGACACGAAATATTCTTCTGTTTGAATTCGTGAAAGATTGGTTAGATTAGGATTCAATGATAGAAAGAAGACGCATGGAACATCGAGGGTTTAACAAGTCATGCCAAGCAACAATCAGACAATTAGAACCATCCTCACCAATGTCAGAAACAAATTATATGTGATCTTCTTTCTGCTCCCGGAGCCACCCACACCATCGATTCTTTCAATAGGTGAATGTTACCAATTAAGAGAGAGAGAGAGAGAGAGAGAGAGAGAGAGAGAGAGAGAGAGAGAGAGTACACGGTAGCTGCGAAGCCACAGGTTATTGGATAAGAAATGTTAGGCCGAAGTCCCCTGCATAGGGCGCTTCGGTGAAAACACCTCTCGTTCTTATCCCACGGGACTCACTTTTAGATGATGAGGCTCGTTAGATTGCTGCAGCCTTAGATATCTAGTATTTCAAGCACCTGAAAAAGTATACCTTTTTATCACAAAAAATAAATAGTTAAAAACTATAATTTAGACAAACAACAATTTGAATTCAAGTCACAAAATATGTCTTTTAGAATGCTAAGCTAATGAATTATTATGTTTTATTTATTTATGAAATATTCAAACCTATAGAAATCAGATGAACAGATCCGATTATCAAAGATGGGCCCCTTTACAAAAAAAAGAGGGTGCTTCTAGGAACTACCCTGTAAGGCCTTCGCCCTAGCATCCCTCTTATACTATATTAATCAAGACTCAGGCGCGCGAAAGCACAAGTTGAGGTCCAATTTAGATAGGGCTGTCAAATGGATTGGGTCAAAATTTCCAAAAATAGTACCCCAGCTTACCCAAAATTATATGCATGTGGATATTGAATCCCACTTGAACGATAAGAGTCCTATTCTAAATACTCAATTTAGTTCAGGGCATCGGTTGATGGCTTGATGCACCAAGAATTGCCAATAGTCCAACTTGAAGATTATTATTTTTATACGAAAATGACTTTCTGTTTTATGTTAAAGTAGGTATGTGTAGGACAAAATAGTTATTTTACATTTTTTCTTCCCACATACTCATTTCATGTTAAAGGAAAACATTTTTTTTTACCTTTCTTTTTTTAGCAAAGAAATATGAATGAAATCTTCCCTCCAAAAAATGTGCCACCTCAAATGTAATATCCTTAATTTTTAGTATAAAATAAGAAATTACTAAATTAAATAAATTAAAAATTTATAGATGGAAAATTTTCCTGAAAACTAAGAATTTGAAAGTGCTCGTCGATAGGATTTCAATGCCATAAACAACGTGGAAAACGGAGCTCAAACGAGGGAGATATGAGTCGTTGAAGTTATAGGGGTAGTTTAGTCATTTGACAGAGATGTATTACACAAGGGCCCAAATTGATAAGGGCACCCCCGTCTTCCACATGCCTCTACTAGATCCAGCAAAATCACAGGAGAAACCATGGAAAGAGGCGTGAAGGGAAGAAACTCTTCCCTTAGGACTCTAAGCCTATATCTACCCTTCCCCAGGAGCCAAAATGCTCCACCTTGAGCGTTTCACTTAGTAACCCTAAGCTTTGAAAACTTTAATTTTTCTAGCGAGTGGAACTCCGACAATGACTATTAACCTCAGCCAAACGAGGTAAGCTTTAAACCCTAATTTAGGTATTTATTAAATAAGTAAAAATAATTAGAAATACATTAAAAAATCCGGAAAAATCAAATTTTTCTGGGAACTCTATGCACACTACTATTGGAGCGTGATTTCACTAATGAAACCACCTATGTTCAAAAATCGTACTGTCCAACTAGTGCACAAGAGACCCAAGATCAAATCATTTAAATTTGGGAGAGATCCAACGGTGGGTTTCTCCAGAAAATGTGAAAACCAGTACCTAGGGATGTTTTTAGGAACTTGAAAAAAATTATTTAAAAAACATGGTTTTTGGCAAAATCAGTGCAAAAGGAGGGCATAAATGAATTCTAGAGGAAATTCTGAGACACTGTGGGCTTGCCGGAGACTACCGGAATCCGATCGTCTTCTTCGGCGGCGGCGACCGCGTCGGCACCCTAGCGCTGACGCCGGGACGCTCAGCAGAACGCCCCAGAAGACGACGTTGACGTTGCACACATGCGCGACGTCACGTGCATGTGGAACAGACAGCATTCGCTGTCTCGGTGGGGTCGAGATGTGTTGCGTCTTGGTGACCGTGACGCACGGTGCCGAAGACACGCACCGTGTCTCGGCTGTGCGTTGCGGTTGCGGGTGTCTTCGTGACGTCGGTTTACGCCGGTGTAAACCAGCGGAAAACAGAACCGCCGGTATAGACCACCTTATGGTGGTTGGGTAGGCCCCATTTAAGTATGTTTTCACCAAAATTTGATTTTTGGGAGTTAGAGGAGTCCAAATCACGATACGAAAGAGGCATTGTGACCATATTAACAACGCGGACCTAGTTTTAACTTTCTCACATTAAGGTAGTGACGAAAATTAATGCTTTGCCTTGATTTTTAAACCATGCATAAATATAGTATCATGTGTGATTGTGTTTTAAATTGCAATTATCATTTACCGAGGATTTCATGCGACTTTGAGTATATTAGGGTTATTACAAATTGAAACTTTTTACTGAATAAACTCATGACAAATGTTTTTATGAGCATAATGAAAATTAATTATGCTTAAACAGTGACTTATTTCTTATTATATATTGGAAATGCATGGATTTACATGAAAATAAGAATATAGGCTTATTAGCTGGTCCTTTTATAGGCTAACCCCAGGATGATGGGCGTGTCTTAGGGATTTTGAGCTATGAGTGCTCTTGAGTTTTAGCATGTACATATGATTTCCGTGTTTTATATTTGATGATAGGTGCTATCAACCGGTGGGCTTCATGATAGGAGGGATAGGGCCGGCCACCCACCCTTCGAGATTATGATGTGATGATATTGTGATATGATAGACACCTGCCTATAGATGACATTTGGTAGGGGTTTGGTAACATGGATAATCCACACTACCGGTCTGAGCCTTTCCATGGGGACAGACGCTAAGTCTCCCGTTATGGTGTCGACAGAGAGTGGCTGTAGTTGATACCCATGGAGGGTTGCCACTGCGGCATGATCGCCCATATTCTTATTATGTGTGCATGTATAATGAGCATGGTTATAGATGGTATGCCTGGGTGTGATGACACTCAGAGATTGGCTATGAGTACTCATGATCAGTGATATTAGTGCGATGTTGTGGGACCCATTACCTTAGGGTGCCCTTATTCTTGTTGTATGCTCATTTACATTGATTCATGTCATGTTTTAACTTCTTGAAATGTATGTTTTAGCATATGGAATAAATTGACATTTATGTTGGCATGACTTATGATACTGCTATTTTCATAGATGATAGACTTTTATTCAGTTATTTTATTTTATTACATTAATTGTCTATGTACCTACACAAGCGATAGCTTGCTGAGGCATTGCTTTGTTTTGCAATGACTTATATCTCGAGCGTGATAATAGGAAACGCAAGGCTGTTGACAAACCGTGAGAGCTGCGAAGGATCCTTTTTCCTAGAATTTTATACAGTAATGGGAGTTAATAAACAAGATTATCATTTGAATTTAATTATAGACTGTATACTTTATATTTTGGATTTGATTGAGATGTTTAGACATATGTTAGACATTTATATAGGATGTTATGATGGATAGACCCTGAGCCATATTATTATTGTATTTTGAACATTTATTTGATTTAAAATAAAGGCGCTGTTTATTTGACATTGATTGATATGCGTATTGTTTTATTTATATTTAAATTATATGTATGCCGTTTTGAGAAAGAAAAACTAACATTCGGAGTTTTTAAGATATGTTTTAGTAAAATGTTAAATAAAGCTTTTCTCATGGGATCCCAAATGCTCTTATTAAAAATGCTATTATTATAAATAAATAAATAAAAAATATCTTAAAAATCTGAGGTGTTACATCAAATCTTCTACTAAGCACAACTAGGAAAGATATTTTGTTGTCTGCAACCAACTGCATCAAATGGATTTAGACAAATATAAGAGATTTCTTTATACTTTAGTAATTTTTTTGTCTACAAACCGAAAGGTTTGTTTTTATCAAAGGGTTCAAATCACTAAAGGTGTTTGTAGAATTTTTTTTATTGTCTTCATTTTTACTTCTTGTTTTATTTTCCTTTGTACATGTCATATGATACGTGTTAATTGTTAAGGTATGTCAGATGATCCTTCTTAGTTGAGGAAGTTAACATATTCGGGTGGAAACTCTATTTTTTTTTCCATTAATTAGATCCGAAAACATTAAGAATTTGGCTCGAAGCTGAATGGGTAGGATTTTGACATCCGAAATGGGTAGGATTCGGATATCGAGGATAAGTCTGAAGTAGAATCTAACCCGAACTTGAAACAGATGGGGAACGGAATGGGGCGAGTATGGATACGGTAGAACCTGACTGAATCCGAGCAATTGACAGCCATAGTTTTAGGTGATTGAAGACTGAACTACAAAGACCATTACTTACTCTGGCTGTTACAAATGCTATTTATGGCCTTTGCGATCTTACTTAGAGAACATCCCCGTGTAAATATTTCTCATGTTAAAATTATAGAAAAGCCGGAAATTAACCTTTTTCGAGCGGCTGTATGGTAAGATAGATGGCATTAATCATGGATCTCTCCATTGTTTTCCAAATTGCCGATCTCTTCCGTTGATGAAGTATACATCAAAATACACAACAAACTGCTACAATGTACATATGGCTTCAACTTTATACATCAGGAGTTTACCAGCCTAAATTAACTTATAAATAGAAATTTGTGTTAGATATACATGTTTCCAATCCGGCAAAGCCGTAACTTGAAACTTGAGATGCCAAGACTAAACGTATGACCAGAAACTTAATTAATGCCCATCGATTATTACCATCTGGCGAATGCTATACATCGCAAATGTCGTATATCTCACCATAATTTCTTCAATTTCCATTCAATCAGTGAAAGATACTTCATGAATGATTCTTAATCTCATCCTAAAAGACCAACAGCTAATTTAGCACGTCTAGCAGCAGTTCTCTGCAGCTTCCTAACAGACCCTGATCTCCTTAATCCAAGACCCACAATCACGTTATTAAATTACGTTTTTTGCAAAAATGCCATTATATTTTGGCATTTCTGCAAAAAAATTCAACATTTTGTTAGTTTTGCAAATTAGCCGTGAAGTTCTTAGGAAGTTTGCAAATTTACCATTCTGTTAGGTTTTCATCCTCATTCATTGTTAATTTTTATAAAATTACAAAATTAATCTTATCTAACAGATCAGACAGACATTTGATCGCCCGAGAAGGTTGGAAAATAGGGACTACAACCAGGGTAGTGAGGCGGACATCAGGCAGGGCGCAGTTGACCTCCGGGGGTGCTGTCTATTGGGGATCTGCTTAGTTCCTGATATTCTTTTCTCTTTTTCTGTTATTGGATTTTTGATGGACAGCGAAACTCTCCTTCAGAGCCAATTCAGCCATGTCGGTCGTGGTTAATCAGTATTGCCGGTGACTTGCCGGAACAACAAAGTAAATCCGATCCACTGCAAGTTCTTCCTTAAGATCCAAGGACGGAATATAAACATCAAAATACAACTTATCTGAATTACAAGCGCACTGGTTTCTTGTTGGAGAACTTTGGCTACAGTTACAGGAACTGAGCAGTCTTGGTGAGCGTCCGTAACATAGATAACATTGGCCGTCGATTGTCTGACGGTTTCCTTTAATTCGGAAGAGAAAGAAGAGCCTACGAACTTTTCAGAGAAGATTGGAGAATCTTAATGGAAATGCAAGAAGGGGACATCCATATCAGTATTTATAGAGGACAGAAGAATGAGAAAGCGAGTATTGAGTTGGAGGTAACGTGCAAGAAGGCATAACTACGGGAAGATGGTTAGTGGACTTTCAATACATGAATTATCGGCAATCACGCGGCTTGGTGAGGAGGTAAGGAATGGTTGGGCTGGCTTGTTGAACGAGCTGCATTTCAGCCTCTACCGTTGGCTTGAAGTAGCAGGTTGGAACGTCATTTCGGCACCCCACCTGTAAAATCGGTTGATTAATTAGAACCTGTTGACTTCGCATTGTCACTAGTGGCCTTGAGGAACCATGTGGCTAGTTACAGTGTGGTGCCCACTTTTTGCCCTGGTAGAATCCACATATGATTGTTCGGTCCATTCATCTGGGTTCTCCTTCCTTGATTATCTTGTAGCTTAAAATCGTCATGATTGGACGATCCTGCAATGTGTTTTCGTTTGGAAACAAAGCTGGCTGAATGCCAAGCATGGTATGCCTGATTGAGTGAGACTTCCCCATCTGAACAGCACGCCGATGAATGGGACCTGCTATTTGCAGTCCTGGCAACGTTCTTGAAGTCCATGTCCCGTTAGCAGGTCTCATCAACGTTAAGCCCGATAGAGGTCGTGGCCTTCTATCTGATTTTGATCATGATGGACACTGATAAATAATCTGCATTTAATACTAGAAAGACAGGATTTTGACTTATTTAGATGGAGATTAGGAATAGGCCCCAGTTGCTTATGGGTAACCATAGTTGGACCTAACAATGGTTAATGCACCAAGCCAAATTGAAAATCACTACCGCCTGCATCGTTGACCTTTATAGCCACTCATAAGTGGTAGACCTGGCGTAATTTACGGTTCAATTAGACGATTCTCTTCCTTCTGTTTAGGGAATTGATTTGAGGAAACTATGGAAGTGGTATAGTATGTGGGGACCACGCTATAAGGATCATAAAAATTGAAGTAACTCATAAAAGTGGTTGGCCGCAGAAGAAGCGAAAATGCACGGATGTCCGCCCGTCTATCAACCAGTTGCTATTAAGGTCGTGTTCTACCATTGAGACTTATATTATTCGATAATTACTCAAATGATAACATGCGTAAGATCATTAGCTATTCTCTTTCTGTAATAACTTGCACTTTTATAATTTATGTTCTTTGCATGGAATTGATAATAAAAAGCTAATTTCTCTAATGCCTATAGAATGAATAGGCAAAACTATAAAACTAGAGTTCAAGTATTTAAAGATAACCTTTTTGGAAAAATTTCCTACCCAAAGCAAGGAAGTGTCTAAGTGAAAGATGAGGTTACGTGGCTAATTAGAATAAGAGATAAGATAAAATGAGAAGGAGATATGTATGAATCAAGAGAATTAGGAAAAGATGAAGATACCTAACAAATTAAAATATGAAATAGGATAGGTAGGAGATATGATAGGAAAGAAAAAAGTCAAATGAAATTGGTATAAAAAGGGGAGAAGGAGAGATGCGTGAAAACACGAGAGAGAGAGAGAGAGAGAGAGAGAGAGAGAGAGAGAGAGAGAGAGAGAGAGAGAGAGAGTCAAGCTACGCCAAGGATAACTACCCATCTTGCGTTTTGGATAAGAAGTTTGTAGAAGAACGATTTTGTCTACGATGTAGGGGATTGTGGTTTAGGAACTTATTTAAGCTAGTTGGATTTCTATCTTATTTCATGTGTTTTGGGTCGATAAAAGCATTTTAAATGGATGACCTAGAAGCATGTAAAGTTAAATCTCGTCTTGTTCAATTAAAGCTTGCGCACCCATTTTCTAATCTCATCATCGATCCTGCTTGATAAATGCGCACCTATGTTTTTGGTTTTGTCTTCAACCTCATCATCAATTCCATGTTGATATATGCGCACTCAAATTCTATTATGGCTTTGAATCTCTCATTAATCGCATGTATGCACCATTTTATTTTCAAGGCCGAACAAGGAGCGCTATTGTTCCACTTCTCATCTATGAATCACTTGATGTTTTAGTTTCTTGACTTACATGCGTGATTGCAAGCAAAGGATTATGACAGATCTACATACCTATCACTTGGGCATCATGTTTGGCACCCAGCATTTGCGTAGCTTGCATGACGCCTGGCACTTGGATGGCATGCATGATGTCTAACGCAAGGCCACTACCCAGAAAACTCCATACAGATAATTAGCAAAGTTCACAACATTATGATTAATGATCAAATACATCACATGTGCACATTAGATTTTCAATATTACACGCATAACTTGGCTTAAGTTCTGGTATTTATCTGAGAATAGTATGCAATCAATTTTGTTATGAAAAGTATTAGATTGGATTTGTCGCATATGACTTTAATTCTCATTGCGTTTAAGATGCCATGTCTCAGGAAACAACATAACTCTAACATGCATTTGGTTAATGCGTGCAATACCACTGCACGAGATATTTTGCATGGAAAGCATCTTAGGTTGTGTGATACAATACTTATATATATAACCTTTAATTCATATACATGTATGAAACTTAACTTGGGTCTTAGTGAATGTTTTAACGTCTTGGATTATGTACGTTGGCCTTTAATAAGCTAATACATATTTTGATATTCAAATCATTGTGAATTATATGGGACACCGGCGTGTGATAATTGACAATATTCACACCATAATCTTATCTTGATTTGAGGCGTTGATACCTTGTATGGAGCCTAGCATGGCACATGTGAGATAGTACTTAAGCAATGGAATTAACACCGAGTGCAGGAAATGTTTGCATGACGCTTTGCTAGGACAACATGCATGACATTGTGACATGGGAGGTGTAAATAAAACTTAGTAGGCTCTTCATACATAAGCCACCTAGTGCATAGATGATGCATTGTTCACCTAGTGCATGGGCAGCTATTGTGGCACTAGCTCATGGGTAGCATGGGCCTGGCACTTGGGCAGTTCGCACCCAACACTTGGCCATGGTGCATCATACCAGGCTAGCCATGGTGCATTGCACTAGGCATAGGGTGCACACACAGTTCATAGGGCTCACTGCAAGTATATCTGCAGAGTTTTGATTTGGTTAACATCATGTGGTTTTGGAAGTTTTGATTCATGAATTGATGTTTATAAGTGTACATAGCCTCTAAATTTGTAGTAACTGTGGTTTGCAACTGAGACAATTGAAAAGTGATGATTTTAATATTTGAAATTATGATGTATTGAGCAAGTAAAACGATATAATACATGAAAATTAGGCAACTCTAGAGAGTTGTGCCTAGCCTTAAATTAGGCGATTCATAAAAGTTGAGCCTAGCATGGGGCAAACTCTAAGACCCCTCTGGTTGCTATGCTAGGAAGATCAGTTGGCCATTAACTTCTGAAAGTTGATACATGCCCTAAGAGGCCTATTGTAGAGAGTATTGTATCATGGGGAGACTACTCTCCTGTGATCCAGTGCCCTTATGAGGACTAGTGTAGCCCGTGTGATATCCACAGCCGAACGTAGTTAGATGTTAGTCCTCTACGTACATAGTATACCATACAGTTATTGGACATGGATTGACATGTCAGTTATCCTCGAGGATATTAATCATTGCCTAGATGGGTTTGTGGTAAGATGCTACCACTTAGTGATATAACAGATTGTGATAAGCAATTCTTTGATAAAAGTTCTAATGGGCTTGTATGTATGAGATTTGAAGGGTATACTGAAAATTATTAGAAACGCTAAATTTCTGCAAAAGTATAATTATCTCATAATGTTTTTTATCATACTTATAATCGAGCATGTAATTGTTACATTATGTCATTTATGCTAATACTTTTGCCATAATTTTTAAACGGCTAGTTTAGGTTTGTTCCTATTGAGTCTTTGTACTCACCCCTACAAAATATTTCAAGTGAAGCAGGAAAAGACTAAGCAATCGACTAGACCAGATTAAATAAGGAGAATAAGAAGAGAAGTATAGATGAGTAGTTAGTTAGACATTTTATTTGTTATCTTCATTTTGAAATAATGAACAGTTGAGGATGAATGTAATAATACAGGCGACATTGATATATTTAATATGAACCTTGATTTGAACCTAATTACTGCTGTGATCAGGGGAATCTTGTAATAGTATGTTTTATTTCTGCTATTATATGTGAAGGTTTTAATGTAATACCGAGTTGAAGGTGGAATTGAGAAAAATAAATACGTAATATATATTTCAAAAAAAAAAAAATCCTACAAGAAAAGTTTTAATTTTTGAAAGTTTTAATTTGAAAAAATCCTTTTTATAAAACCCAGGTCGCCACGCTTTCATGCCATTTAGTAGATGAATTTCTCTATCTGTCTCCATGATCGAAGAAAATTAAAATTTCACCGTTCAATAAAGATGATTATAATTATTCATAATAACGTGCATATATGTTACAGTCTAATGCTGCGGCATTATCTTATTTAGATATCCCCACGACAAGAACATAAAACCTATGCAGAACTGCCATTTCTACATTTGTTTCTTTCATTTGATTTTCTTATTTGACAAAGCAAGGTAAGCTTAATTTGGTCTACCTCCTACAGCATTGAGTATATCTTATATAACTAATTGAAGATGGGGTGGGGAAGTTTGGAGCTGTAAATGCATGGGGAGGCACGCATCCTTCACTACTCTGGATTCTAAAACCTGTGTCTGTTTCAACAAATTCGTCGATAGGGATTTGCAGTTAGTAGTTCGTTAGCCGTGAGCTTTCTTACAAAAATTAAAGCCACGGAGGGTGATCTTTTCGACGTTGTCATGGTAATTAAGTCAGCTGAATTGGATAGGGCCACCTGATTGATTTCAGTTCAGTTCGTATCCCACGTTGGTGTCTATCTGTTAAGCTTTATGCCGGCTTAGTGACATACTAGCCAAAATATGGACCTTCAGCTGTTTCTCTCAAAGTCGACCTTTTTGTTCTTTCTTTTGAAAGGCCGTAAATTTTATTAAGAAGAAGGCCATCGAGTAGATGGCAAAATACATTACCTTTTTGGTCTATCAGAGAATACTCAAAGTTTCTACAATCAGAACAGGAAGAGGTCCATTGGTCGTGCCTGGCCGCTAGAAAGGAAAAACCGTATGAACCTCTGACCAAACACTGATGACAAATAAGAGAAAACAATGTAACAGTGATGTCAATACAATCAAAGCAAAGGAATTATGAATTTAGTGCACAAAAAATAGGCCATGCGGCTTCTCAAGTTCGTCTGCCTTATTATTTGCGGCTCTCGGAATTTTGTTGACAACGAATCCCTTGATAGCAACGATTCTTGAATTTCATCCATGATTTGAACAAATCTCCAAACAACCGAGGAAGGTCCTTAATCCACTCGATAACCTCCATAGAATCTCCTTCGACATCGTTCCATGTAATAAAAGACATCATTCCATGTAATCAAGCTGAATTACAGCCATTGAAGAAACACAACGCTGTGGCAAGAAAACCATCCATGAAGGAAAGCAACAGCTAGAATCCCACAATCAAAACGCATCCTGACAAAATATCGGCTCACAGAAACAACAAAATTGGATAACTGAGCACCTTCCCTAAAGCTTAAGGTCACAGTCGCGGTATCAATAGTAGCTGCACTTTAGGGCCATTGGGCAAGCATTATTGCCATTTTCGATTTAACCTCGCCCATTATCAGTCAAATGTCCCTTCCAATTTTAGATTGACGTGGAGAATTGCAAAATTAGGCTCATTCGGTGCAGGTGTACAATATGGATTCAAGCTGGTTACTTAGTGCAACGCAGTTTAGGCCGATTCAGCGAGCCTTCCTATTTTGGAGTCAATTTGCGGTTTTGCACGCTAATTTGTTAGTTTTCGACCAAAGGGCCAGAAGACCCAGAACACCGTTTAAGCCCATGGAGTGAACTTTCACATTTTGGATTCAATCTAGGTCATTTTCAGTTTAACATTGCCTAGTTGTGACCAAGATCATGACTGAACATAGTTTAGGGTGCAACCAGTGAATCCATTTTGGACTTAAAAAAGAGGAAGTTGAAGAATCCCCGAAACTGAACGGCGTTCTGGAGTTACCAGATAGCTTTGATGTTTCTGGTATGTTGACTCTGTATTTGCTCCACCTTCTTTACCGACGCAGACTTCTTTCCATTTGATTGTTGTCTGAAAAGAGATCTGCAATGCTTTCTCTCTCCAGTGATACCTGGCTCGTTGTTAACCTAAAACTTGTCACTGAACAGTGGTTTAGGCGTTACGTGTAGGTCATCTAATTAAAGTGACCGTTAGTTTTCAAACTGTCCATTTGCAGTAATATTAGTTGTAAGTTATGGCCCAGGTGTTTGACTGAAGTTTGTCGTGTTTAGTGAACGTCCAATGTTTGGATCTGTACTTAGGTCCATTGAGTCAGTTTGACAATTTTGATTCCCTGGCCAGTTTGGTGGCTGATATCCCTTGGTCTATGACCTACTGACCTTGGTGGTGGTCATCTCTTATTGCTTGATGCAGCCATGGAGGCTGCCTCAGAGTCACTAGCACCCTCTTTATTCTTTGATACTCCTCACTAAAAAGGTCTTTGCTTTCGAGGGAAATTATAATATGTCAAATTGGCAATCACCCACCCAAAGATCAAAAGTCTAGTTGAGCATTAAAACTACAAGACGAGCTCAGTTCAGCGTCCAGATCTACTCATATTCTTACCCATGTTTGAGATCCTTCATGCACCAGAAATCTCATAAGTCCAGAGTCGTCAGACATTCCTAACCATTTAATTTCTTATGAAACGGTCCATTCTTCGGGCAACAAAGACTAGAATAATCCAAGCGGATGAGATTTGAGGGCCATGGCGTATCTACGGCGAGGTGCAGATGATTAGTGGTTTTTATCATGGAAAATTGGGCCTCACGAGTCAAGCTGCCCAACTAAATTTCTACTTTATGTTTCATTTTCGACCACTACATTTTCCTTGTTTTACGAAGGAAATTGACCAATTACTAACTGTTACGTTAATGGTTCATCAAAACACGGCAAATGGAAACGGGCAGAAATGGCAGCCCCTACCGAGCAAGAACAACACCCATGACCACAACCTGAGCCATCTAATGACCGAGCCCAGGTGATGGGAATAGTCAGCTTGGAAACGAAAGCCCTATCATCCTATACTTGGTGGGCCTCGAGTCACGCCCAAGTGATCCAAGACTAGCCACGTACTTGAAGTAAGTTTTGAATGCAAAGATCGAACGAAAGATGTCTCTCTCCTATTGACTAAACTTCGCTTGCCTCCGTTCCTGGATATTGTCACTCATTTTTCTGACGACTTACATTCCTCGCATTAATCAACGACATGAATGATCATCCGACTGTTATTTCATCTGATTAGCTTTTGAATCTGTGATGATCCACCTGCATGTAATAACAGGTGAAGATCGAGTATGAATCACTTTCAATCCAATGCATCTAAGTTCATATCGTTGTGGCTTACAGAAAGAGAGCTGAAAATGAGATCGCTTAATACGTAATAGTCCATTTGTTTCGGTTCACTTCATCATCGATGAATATTCCAACTGCATCTTTCTTGGTCGATTGATTGAAAAATTTTCAAACCTAGCTTATGTACACTTAAAGAAAGGGACTTCTCTAAGACATGTCTCTATGAAGATAAGTAGAGATAGTTTGTCTTCAAGTCATGACCTTTTAATTTCAAAGCCATTGCTTGGCCGATAAGCACCTTCCAAAAGCAAGAAAATGAAATACTTAAAGGGGGTCATATCTACATGACGAAGCATATAGATATTTCTTCTCTTGCCAAGATGTGTCCAAATATCAAAAGCCCATAAAATTGACCCCATTAATGCCTTCTTTTTCTTGCTTTTAGACTTTATAATGCTAATGATAAATCTGATCATAAAATTTCTTTTGAATGATAATATCCATTCATCCACTTATAATGAGTAATTCTAAAATGGGAGACGAAACCCTGGTAAACTCCAAGAAAAGAGTTACCGAGAAGCCAAACCAATTCATCTTACCCAAAAATTATGGGCGAACAGGTCCTAACCAGGGACAAAACGTCATCCCAGAAAATTAGAGACCAGGGCTTCTCCTCCAAACAGTAATAGACTTATTGCCGGTAAAATCTCTCCCTAGCAGCTTCCATGTTCACCCCGTCACTAGTAAGCTTATTTGGGTCCTCATTCACAGATCTCCTAAAGTAGGAAAAAGACACAGTGAGCTGCCTTAACAAAAGGACTTTGTTCATCGAACCCCTATGTCTCCACAGTGTATTCTTTAGCATTCTAAGCCAAGAGATGGCATTCTTTGAGTCTCCCCCCACTTCTAAACAATGTTAGTAAAGCTTTGGCCAAAAGCTTAGGCGTGGAGTAGGACCCGGAATATCAAAAACGATTTGACGTTTATAATTTCTCAAGATCGCTCCGAAACCAGATCTTCCTGGGTTTCCAGGCAAGCAGCATCAAGATTGATCTTAATAGTTCACTGCTTCAGAGGTACCTAGGCTTCGCCTTCTAAATTGCTTTCTTAGCCTCACATCATCCCACCCTCTCCTAATATCCTCCACTGAGAAACCCCTGAATACTTTTAAAGCAGGTGCCCAAACAGAAGCATTATGAATAATTCTGTTGCAGATGGAATTGATGATGTTGAAATAGCTCTAATTTCTTTCCTTCCAAGTAATCCAAAAAATAACAAGAGCACATAGATTCCAGACAAGACGATTTTGCCTTGAAATCTCAATTGATTCATCATCTCAGTAGTAGAGAGAGGCATCACCTGGACCATATCGAACTTAGGATGAAAGTCCAAAGTTGTCTAACCACAGAGCAATATATGAAGAGATGATTAATTATTTCAGTTTCAGCCAAGTAGAGATGGCGCCTAGAAGGTCCCACCCATCCCGTCCTTTGTGGATTGCCAAATTTAACTCCTCCTTTGAAATAACCCAAGAACATAAGGCTACTCTAGGAGGTTCATCAAATTCCCAAATTAACTTACCTTCCCCATGCTCACTTACTATGTTTCTTAGCAGATCATATGCTGATTTCACGCAAAGACAACACTGTAATCCCTTGTCCAGCGTAACCTATCATGTTACCATTAAGAAACGCCTTTGCTTTCAACAATCTATGGAGTCATTGAAGTTATTCCTCCTCAAATGAGAACAACGTTCTGTTGGTCCAGTCCTATTTTTTTTTAGCTGCCACCGTCAAACTTTACTGCACCAACATAAGCTTTTAAATGCGGCACCGTATTCAGCCGCTGACGTCAACTATGGCAGGCACCGCTGTCAGCCACTGACATCAAAGAAAATTGGCCATCACCCAAGACTTTGTAAAAAATTTTGTTGATATTGAGCTTTGAAAATTCCCATAAATAGGGATACGATTAAGACGTTTGAGAACATCACACTATTCCATGTCTTCTCTTCTTGTAAACACCCCTTATAATTCTTTCAATGTATCATTTCATTTTATAGTGAAATTGCTCTACATCTCCGTGGATGTAGCCATTTTTGGCCGAACCACGTTAAACTAACATTCTTGTGCATGTGTTTGCATGGGTGCATTATCTTGGGTGGGGCTAAAAATCCCAACAAGTGGTGTCAGAGTGAGTTTCTGCCGCAAAATAGAGGCAGAAAACAAGAGTTGCAAACCGGTGATGATCGACGCAAGAATAAAAAGACTATTGCAACTATAGTGTTGCTATAGTAAAAAAAATGCCTGCTGCAGTGTAAAACATCATCATTTTGTTACAGTGTGTAACACCCCGGATTTTTAAGACATTTTTTTTAAAAATATAAGAATGATATTTTAAATAAGAGCATTTGGGATCCCATGAGAAAAAATTTATTTAACATTTTACTAAACCTATCTTAAAAACTCCGGGTGTTAATTTTCCTTCCTCAAAATGGCGTACATGTAATTTAAACATAAATAAATAATCTGCGTATAAATCAACATCAAATAAATAGGCGCCTTTATTTTAAATCAAATAAATGTCCAAAACACAATAATACTATGGCCCAGGGTCTATCCATCATAACATCCCATATAAATGTCCAACATATGTCCAAACATCCAATTCACATCCAAATATAAAGTATGCAGTCCATAATAAAATTCAAATGATAATCCTCTCTAATAACTCACATTACTGTCTAAAACTATAGGGAAAACTAGTCTTCAGCAGCTCTCAAGGTTTATCAACCGCTTTTCCTTTCCTGGTGTCGTGCTCAAGATCTAAGGCATTGCAAAACAAAGCAATGCCTCAGCAAGCTATCGCTTGTGTAAGTACATAGACAATTAATGTAATAAATGAAAGAAATAATGAACAGCACTGATGAAAAATCTAACATTTATGAAAATAGTAATATCATAATGCCATGTTCAAATAAATGCCAATTTATTTCATATGCTAAAACATGCAATCATAGAGTTAAAACATGACATGAATCAATAAAATGGAGCATACAACCAGAATAAAGGCACCTTAAGGTAATGGGTCCCACCACATCGCACTAACATCCCTGATCAGGAGTATAAGTAGTCAACCTCTGAGTGTCGTCACACCCAGGCATACATCCATAACCATGCTCATTATACACGCACACATAATAAGAATATGGGTCATCATGCTGCAGTGGCAACCCTCCATGGGTATCAACCACCGCCGCTCCCTGTCGACACCATAATGGGAGACTTAGCATCTGTCCCCATGGAAAGGCTCAGACCGGTAGTGTGGACTATCCATATTACCAAACCCCTACCGAATGTCATCTATGGGCAGGTGTCTATCATATCACAAACTCATCACATCATAATCTCGAAAGGTGGGTGGTCGGCCCTATCCCTCCTAGCATGACGCCCACCAAGCGAGAGCACCTGTCATCAAATATAAAACACGAAAATCATATGTATATGCTAAAACTCAAGAGCACTTATAGCTTGCAATCCCCAAGACATGCCCCTCATCCTGGGGTCAGCCTATAAAAGGACCAGCTAATAAGCCTCTATTCTAATTTCCATGTAAATCCATGCATTTTCTATATATATATATAATAAGAAATAAGTCTCTAATTAAGCATAACTAATTAACATCATGCTTGTAAAAGCATTTTAAATAAGTTTATTCAGTAAAAGATTTCATTTTGGAATAACCATCCTGTACTCAACGTCGCATGAAATACACGGTAAATAAGAATTGCAATTTAAAACACGATCACACATGATGTTATGTTTAAACATGGTTTAAAAATCAAGGAAAAACATTAGTTGTCGTTACCTACCTCAGTGTGAGACTACTAGCTTGCTAATAACTCCCTTTAACTGGTATATTCACGTGCACCTGTGCATGTCACATCACTATTTTAATATTTTTCTAAAGAAAAAGTGGTCATTTCAAATTTTTTAAGTTAAAAATAGGTCCGCGTCGTTAATACGGTCACAACGCCTCTTTCAGATCGTGATTTGGACCTCTCTAGCTCCTAGAAATCAAGTTTTTGTGAAAACTACACTTAAATGGGCCTGCCAGACCACCATAAGGTGGTTTATATCGGCGGCGCCTTTTTCCGCCGGTTTACATCAGCTTGTACCGGCGCCACGAAGATGCACGAGGATGCAGACGCCGCACAGGACGCGTCGCGTCCCGGCCCCACAGCGACCGCCAACCGACTTTCCCATGCACGCGCGCGGTGCCGCGCACGCGTGCGACGATGACGTCATGTGACTTCGTCCTTTGTGCGTCCCCGAGTGCATCCTAGCGTCAGCGCCAGGGCGCCGACACCGTTGACGACGCCAAAGCCTGTCGTCTTCGGCGGAGCTACAGAGCTCCGTTTTGTGTGATTTTTGCACCATTTTCTTCAGAATTCTCACTAGAATCCATTTATGCCCTCCTTTTGCATTGATTTTTCCAAAAACCATGGTTTTTAAACGATTTTTTTCTAAGTTCCTAAAATCATCCATAAGTACTGGTTTTTGCGTTTTCTGGAGAAATCCATCATTGGATCACTCCCAAATTTAAAGCGTTTGCTCTTGGGTCTCTTGTGCACTAGTTGGATGGTGCGATTTTCAAACGGGCGAGGTTTGATCTGTGAAATCACGCTCCAATAGTAGCGTGCACACATGTTCCTAAAAATCTGATTTTTTTTTTCCTAATTGTTTTCCTATTTAATAAATACGAAAAAACATAGATTTGAGGCTTACCTTGCGCCTGGCCGGGGTTGCTCGTATTGCCGGGGTTCCACTCGCCAGAAAACTCAGATCTTACAAAGCTAGGGTTCTGAGCTAAAAATCCCAGAGGAACGCTCAAAGTGGAGCGTTTTGGCTCCTGAGGATGATCAGATATAGGGTTTAGAGTCTTAGGGAAGAGAAACTCTTCCCCACACGTCTCTTCCCATGTTTCTCCTGCGATTTTTCCGGCACTGGTAGAGACGTGTGGAAGACGGGGGTGCCATTATCAATTTGGACCCCTGTCTAATACGTCTCTATCAAATGACCAATTTGCCCTTACAACTTCGACGGCTCATAATTCCCTCGTTTGAGCTCCGTTTTTCGTGTTCTTGGTGGCGTTGGATTCGTATCGATGAGCACTTTCTAATTCTTATGTTTTCAGGAAAAATTTCTATCTATAAATTTTTATTTTCATTTATTTAACAATTTCCTATTTTATCCTAAAAATTAAGGATATTACACAGTGAAAAGCGACATCATTCTGCTACATTAAAAGCGTCATCATTACTGTTGACTACAATGATCGCTACAGTCTGCTACTACAGTACTAAGTTGTAACAGTGCCCTGGAGGCAAGTTACAATAGTCTGAGTTTCAACAGGTACGATTTACAATAGTGCAGAGTTGCAACAGTACGAGTGCAAACAGTAACACGTTGTATAGTAACAGAGTTGCAATAGTCCAGAGTTGAAACAGTACGCGTTTCAATAGTAGTAAAGTTGCAACAGTTCGAGTTCAACAGTAACAGAGATTCATTAATGACAAGTTGCAACAGTGATCAAACTGAAGCAGGCTTATTTTTTACTATTTTTCGAGGAGGATAGACTAGTTTTTGGCTAAATCAAGTGTTTCAGACGCAGTGACATTCTCAGATTTGCAAGATTCTCCTTAAATTACTATAAGTACTTTATCTTTACTTATGGAGGCAAACATGAGCAAAATGATTTGCTTAAATGGTATTAACTATCACAAGTGGAAGGAAAAGATGAAAGACCTTCTTTTTCTGAAGAAATTACATCTACCTGTCTTTGCTATACAAAAATCGGAGGATAAGTCTGAAGATGAGTGGGCTTTTGAACATGAACAGGTATGCGGTTTCATTCGACAGTGGGTAGAAGATAATGTTATTCAAAATGAAACACATTCTTGAACTTTGTGGATCAAATTAGAAACCTTGTACACGTTGAGAACTAAGAATAATAAGTTATTCTTGCTGAATCAAGCGATGCACCTAAGATACAAAGAAGGGAGTTCTATTTTTGACCACTTGAACTAGTTGATTGGATGCTTTCAGCAACTTTTCGACGTTGGCATTAGGTTTGATGATGATATCAAGGTTTGTGGCTTTTAAATATTTTGCCTAACTCATGGGAAAATTTTCATGTTTCTCTAGCCAATTCTGCTCTAGGTGGCGCTGTGACGTGGGAATCTACGATAAGCGCCATTCTAAATGAAGAAATGAGGCGACGAGATTAAGTTTCCAACACATCATAGTATGAGATTTTGATCTTAGAAAATAGGGGGAGAAGCAAGATCAAAGGTCAGGAGAAGAATAATAGGGGCAGGAGTAAATCCAAGTCCAAATACAAGAATCTAGAATGCAATTATTGTGGTAAGAAGGGTTACATCAAAAAGTAGTGTTACAAGTGGAAAGTTGAGAGCAAAACAGAAAATGCCAAGCAAGAGAGAAGAAATGATGATGAGAATGATCATGTGCTCATCACTACTTCAGGCCTTATTGTGGTTTGTGATGAAAATGAGATCAACCTAGCCTCAAGTGAGATTGGATGGATCGTTGACAACAGTGCTTCTTTCCACGTTACTTGTAGCAGGGAGTTTTTCACCTCATACACTCCTAGTGACTTTAGAGTGTTGAAGATGGGTAATGATGGGCTGTCAAAGTTTGTTAGTATTGGATCTGTTTGTTTGGACATCAACAACAGGATGAGGTTGATTCTCAAGGAAGTTCAACATGTACTAGATATCTAGTTGAACTTAATATCAACTGGAAAAGTTGATGATGATGGGTATTGTATTACCTTTTGCGATGGCCAGTGGAAGCTCTCTAAGAGAGCGCTTGTGATTGCTAGAGGGAAGAAATCATCTAGATTGTATGTGATGCAAGCTTTGATTCCAATTAACCTTGTGAACATGGTTGACGTTGCTAGTTCTTTAGAGTTGTGGCACAGGTGGCTCAGTCACATAAGTTTGCAATAATCAGAGTGCTATATACCTTAGTAAGAATTCTACTTTTTATGGGAGGTCAAAGCACATTGATGTTCGGTATCATTGGATATGTGATATTTTGGACTCAAAGTTGTTAGAGCTTAAGAAGTGTAATGCCCGAGCAATTTATGCTATTTTTAACAAAAATGAATTGGACATTCTATAGGAAATGAAAAGTTCCCTTTTTGGAGATAAGGGTATTTTGGTCATTTCACCGTTCACCCTGACTAGACCCAGAAATTTGGTCTTGAAAATAATACCCTTAGGTGCGTCTCAGAAAAATGAATCCAACAAGACCAAAATCACCTAAAACGGAGTTAAAATGAGCAAGATATAACCCTTTGAAGTTCAAGGGCAAAAGTGTAAATTAATTCAAAAACGGATTTGGCCTGAGAAAATGGGGACCCGTTTTAATACGGGCACCCCTCTTCTTCCCAAACCTCCTGAAGGGTTCTAGAACGGCGGTGTGTAGGGGAGAAATCACCGCCATTCTAGAGGTTTCTCCACCGCCAATGGCGGTAGGAACCCCCTCCAGAACCCTCATCAAGCTCTATAAATAGAGCTCTTGGGCACCTCCAATGCAGCCCAAAAGCCTAGAAAAAACCCATCGTGGAGAAGCAAACAAGAGGAGAAAACGTGGAAAAAACTCTGCCACGAATCAGGTATGCCCAAAACCCCTCCAAACCCATCTCCCCCTTAGTCTTAGGATGAGTTCCCCTAAATTTTTGTATGAAAAACCATGCAAAATGGGGCTCTAGGGAGCCACAAAGGACCCAGGGACGGTGCTTGGGGCATAATGGTTCCACAGGGTTGAACCAAGAGCGTCTGTGGACGCGCCTGCAAATGAGAAAATGGGCAAAAGGCCCGGTGTGTCTGTGGACGCGCCCTGTGGGCCTTCCATGTATTCTGAATACTAAAACGCCCATAACTTGAGTTATAGGACTCCGATTGAGGCGCCGCCAAAGGCGTTGTGTCCGTATCGATGAAACGGACACACTCAAATCATAAAATACCTTATCAAGGTCCTATTTAAGGTGGGAATGACCCTTAAACTATGATAGTGGCGCGGGGCCACTAAACCTTTGTAAACTTGACGATACCAAGGCCTAGTTAGGACCTTAGGAGACCCATAGGCATGGGAATGAACCCTTAATGCCTAAGTAGTGAGATCTACCATTCTAAAACCTATAGAAATAGGCCAAGCTAACCTTGTTCCCCTAAACTATGAGCAGGAGCGCACGAAGACAAGGGGGCTAATGTGACCAAACCAGGTAGGTGCTCTATCGCTACTAGACTTTTAAAAAGAGCCCATGATTGTTTTGAGAATACATGTTTTAAGTATACATTATATGACTTGTTTAGCATGACTTAATTTTATATATGACTTGTTTAGCATGATTTAATTTTATAAATGAATTTAGCATGCATATGATAAATACATTATGCATAGACATGTTTTGCAAATGATCGCATATATTGCCAAGACATGTGCTACATGCATAGATTGCATGATAAGTGTAGCCTTGGCCGATGAGGGCAGGCCAGAGAGAGCTGACAGGCTTCTAAGCTGGTAAGCTTCTAGGCTGGCAAGCTTCTAGGCTATCAGGTTTCTAAGCAGGGTTATAACTTTGAATGCAATACTAGCATGAGCAGATTTTATGCATTGCATGCATGTTTTGCAACTGATTTCATAAATTGCATGATTTACGACGAATAAGTGTCATATGCCCCGTGGAGGCTATGACCCTGTGTCCTTAGGTACCTGGGGACCACATGGCGGTGAGGTCGTGGGCATAGTGGGCCCTATGTTTTGAGGATTTACTTGCATTGCATATGGCATGACATTAGGTTGGTCGACCATACCATATATCCATGAGTTGGATTCAGTTGAGCATCTTATACATATCATTATGTTTATGATATCTATGATACTTTCGACTTGGATTATGCGATCCTTTAAGTCGTCAGTATTTCAATTCGACAATGGTTTTTAATATCGATATTGAACATGAGTGTTCAAACATGCACATGTTTTAAAGAGCATATGATTTTAAACATAACATGCATTGTAAAACTAGTAGTGATAGACTCCTACTGAGTATAGTATATACTCACCCAATCCTTAACATTTTTCAGACACAAGTAAGCACTTAAGGATAGGATACACACATGATAGAAGACACCCAAATATATCATTTTTCAGGACAGCTCCACTCACGAGTAGAAGACGCCTCAGGAAATGTTAGTGCTATGAGCAAGTAAATCAAAAGGAGACAATTATACATGTAAGTAAACACTCTGCCCTTTGGACATGTATTTGTATTTATTTACAGTTGGGCTATGAGTTGTGACTGGATAGACCTGGGAAAAACATTTATGATTTCTAAAGTTTTTCAAAAACTACTTTGGTTGTTGTGAAAGCAAATAACACTCGGGGTTTTAAAATGAGTTTAAAACTAAAGATTTTTCGCTGTATTGCATTGTTTTTATAAAAATGGTTTTCAAATAGGGATGCATCCCACCTTAGGAATTAGGTATTGCATTTAAAAATGCATGGGAAAACCCATGTTGTCAAAGTTGGTATCAGATGCCAGTTTTATCCTTTCACAGCCAGTCCAACATGTCCAAAGGTCCTAGACAATAGAGAAAATCAAGAAAAAGTAGTATAAATAGAAGTAGTAGAGATGACTACTTCTATTTGAGGATTACAATATTAATGCTCAAGGCATTTCACCATAAACCAATAGGTGAAAAAGGAGATGGGTCTAGCAAATACTTAGATATTGGATGGCTTAAATCTTATCAATAAGGATTGTTGTACAGTGGTGCAAATATGAAAACTCATATATGGATCATATTGTGATGAGAATAATGAAGAAGATGTTGGTGAACGTGTTAGTAGATAATTCTGACCTGTAATAGATCAATCTCACCAAAGATAAGAACATCGAAGAACGTAGATGGCCAGTGGAAGCTCTATAAGAGAGCGCTTGTGATTGCTAGAGGGAAGAAATCATCTAGATTGTATGTGATGCAAGCTTTGATTCCTATTAACCTTGTGGACATGGTTGATGTTGCTAGTTCTTTAGAGTTGTGGCACAAGTGGCTCAATCACATAAGTTTGCAATAGTTAGAGTGTTATATACCTTAGTAAGAATTCTACTTTTCATGGAAGGTCAAAGCACATTGATGTTCGGTATCATTGGATACGTGATATTTTGGACTCGAAGTCGTTAGAGCTTAAGAAGATTCATATTGACGATAATAGTTCGAATATGATGACAAAAGCATTACCTTAGAGCAAGTTCGAGATTTGTAGGGAATTGGTCAGAATGAGCTTTTGTTAGAAGTCTATACGTGAAGAAACCTCCTTCAGTTAATGGGCATGGAGGGGGAAATTTGTTGGTCCAGTCCCATTTTTTTTTAGCCTCCACCGTCAAACTTTGCTGTACCGACAAAACCTTTCAAACGCGGCACCAAATTTGGCCACTGACATCAGAGAAAATAGGCCACCGCCCAAGACTTTGTGACATTTTTTGTTGATATTCTACTCTAAAAATCCCTATAAATAGGAATACAATTAAGAGCGTTTGAGAACATCACACAATTCCTTGTTTTCTCTTCTTGTAAATACCCCATATAATTCTTTCACCCTATCATTTCATTTTATAGTGAAATTGCTCTGCATCTCCGTAGACATAGGCATTTTTGGCCTAACCACTTTAAACTGGCGTTCTTGTGCATGTGTTTGTGTGGGTGCATTATCCTAGGTGGGGCTAAAAACCCCAACAAGTTCTAGTAAGCTAAAAGTTGTATACTACAATATCTCCAATCACTTGGTAATATAATAATCTTTCACGCACTCCATTTTATTTGAGCAACTTTAAACACTCTTCAAAAATCAAACTTTAGGTCTCTTCTCTCACACCACCTATAATCCCAAAATTTGGTTTGATACCCACTACAAACAATGTATTTTACATTATCATGAAAAAAAGCCTATGTCATGGCTGACATCTCTCTAAATTGGTGAGCAGTTTCTCAACTTATTCTTATTAAGCTCCCAAGTGCACTGTGACCCCCATATTTGTTTTTAACTAATTGCTTCCAAAGGCCAGCCATATCATCATCTAAACTCTACATCTATTTCAAGAAAGGCCATGTTTACAGTGTCAAGTCTTTTTATGCCCACCACCTTCTCTTTTTGGTGTCACAGACATCTTCTCAATTTACCAAGTGAAACGCTCTCTTGGAATAGTGTCATCCTGCAAGAAGTTCCACTGTTTCAATAAAAAAATCAATGCCTTTAGGCATCTATAAGGAGACATGAAATATAATCATAAAATTCACTCATTTAATAAATTTTTATTTCCAACAACCATCAATCACTAAATGCTAGAATTCTTTTTTCTATTTTTTAGAGAGAGAGAGAGAGAGAGAGAGAGAGAGAGAGAGAGAGAGAGAGAGAGAGATTGGGCTTTTTCTTTCTTTTACAGATAAGCAAGCTTAACCTAATTATGGCAACTAAGCTTTTATATTAGAGGAATGATAAGTAGATGTCCATGTAAAGAAATAAATAAATACAAAGACGCAATTTTGTGGGTCAGGCACACGTGGCACTCCCTAGTGGGTCAACATTTGGCTTCGGTTACTGGCAGATGGGCTTATTGGGAGGTGCCAGTCACATGGAATGTATACTTATTATATTTTATTTTTGTGCTTATTATCTTTGTTTTTAGAAGGAGAGACATGCATTTTCTTATGTTAGAAAACTGGTAAGATTAGGTTCAACTTAGAGAAAAAAGAAAACGAAACATATGGGACAGTACATAAACTACAGTTAATTCACTGATAGAACCCCATACTTAAAATTAGAGTTATTCTCACCAATGTTAGAAGCAAATCATGTGTGATTTCCCGTCTGTTCTAGAAACCACTCGTCAGTCTTGGTCCCTTCTAAAGGTGAATCTTTGCCAATTATGAAACCAGAGAGAGAGAGAGAGAGTTGAAGAAATTGAACACATAAAGAAACCTAGTTCTTATGCCATCAGTGTTGTTAGATGTGAACACAAAAGCCTGTGTTTATTTACGAAGGCCCCATGTTTGTATCTATGAAATATCTCCCAAATGCCCACATCTTCTTCTCTAGTTGTAGGAGCTGCCACCAGCATCATCATTTAGCTACCTTTTGCAAAGAAGGGAAGTACGAGCGCTTCAAAACACAAGAGAAACACTTTACACCATCATAAAGGGGGAGAAAAGTGAGGATTTTGGTTATTTAAAACCACTAGATGGAATAATGGCCATTGTGCTCTGTGCATCTCTTTCCCTTTCTTTCTCTTTAATCTGGTCACCGAAAGCGAAATTGCCGTGAAAGATGTCTTCTTCTGGCCCTTCGGATGGCATTTCAGAAGCAAGCGTTATATCGACGCAGAATCATCTCCTTCTTCCTACCTTGCAAGTCCTTTTCGCTACCAAATCGCCATTGCTTTGCCATCATTTCGCAAGTGCTAGACTAGACAAACTATAAAGCCCTCCATTTACTTGGGGAGCTCCTTTTTGTAGTATGATTTCCAATCTTTGAATTATTTAGAAGTGGGATCAGTTTGAAGGATTTATGTGGTAATACAAATGGCACATTTATAATAAACATTTCCCATATGCAATTACAAAATAATACCTTTCTGATGAAGCACCATGTAAATTAACCAAGGCATTACTTGGGAAGAATACATAAATTTCAGGGTAAGGAATGGACAATCATATGACGTAAATATAAGTCACCTGGCGGTTTCCACGCTGAAGCAGCGAACGCATAATACTTGGGTGATCAATAATAATTTCGATTGATTCAGAATACAGGGTTAAATGAGATCAACAAATGACCAACGTATCAAGTCATCTTTGGAGAAGGTTAAGATAATGATTCTTATCTTCTGGTTGTGATGTATAAATTGTAGAGACCACTTTTGAATTGTTAAGATCAGTATGTGTTGGTACCGCAATCACAACAGATCACACTGATATGAAGCGTGTGCATCTAGTAGTACCATTTCTTGCTTCTAGAAAACAAAGCAAAGGAAAAGCTTCAAAATCCTTTCATCAATATTAACAAATCTCATCCTTCGTGCAGTTCAATAAAGGGGATATTAATAGAATGCTTACGTTGCGAAGGGAAGATCAACAGAATGTTGGCATTGAAAAGTTAAAGTTTAAACATCAATCGTCGTCTTTCAATTTTCAAAATTTTGACGTTTAATGAAATCTCTTTGAGAAGACATGTTACGTCTATAAACATTTTTAAGGAAAAAACAATCTAAAACATGTGGAAAGAAACGTGAAAGTTCTGCTAATATAGGTTTTCATTAGGTAAAGGAATACCAGTAAACTTACATATGAAATTTGTCGTACTATCTAAACATATCTTGATTGTGATTAGTTTGTATTCATTCCTTATAGAAATATGCACTTGACTGGTAAGTTGTGATTCATTTGAAGTTGTTAGGCTATATAGATTATGGAGAAAGAGTCTCAAAATGGAGACATAACTAAGAAACCAAATTACAATCTCAATGGATGGTTCATTTCTATACCTTTGTCCAAAACAGTAATAGAGTGCATGAAGTGGCTGTTGTGTCAGATTTGTCACGGATTGACAGATCCAATAATCAGGATTGATAGATCTATGTGTGGCGACCCGGTTTTTATAAAAAGGATTTTTGAAATAAAATTTGAAAATTAAAAATTTTCCTATAGGATTTTCTTTTTCTTT
The DNA here is from genome assembly GCA_035236585.1 of Warburgia ugandensis. Lineage (NCBI taxonomy): Eukaryota > Viridiplantae > Streptophyta > Magnoliopsida > Canellales > Canellaceae > Warburgia > Warburgia ugandensis. The sequence continues at coordinate 79,894,081 of CP141132.1, read as the reverse complement.
TTAAATAAATATTACGTATTTATTTTTCTCAATTCCACTTTCAACCCAGTATCACATTAAAACCTTCACATATAATAGCAGAAGTAAAACATACCATTACAGGATCCCCCTGGTCACAGCCCAAACAATAAGTAATTATGGTTCAAAACGAGGTTCAGATTAAATATATCATTGTCGCCTGTCTTATTACATTCATCCTCAAGTGTTCATTATTTCAAAATAAAGATAACAAATAAAATATCTAACTACTCATCCATACTTCTCTTCTTATTCTTCGTATTTAATCTGGTCTAGTCGATTGCTTAGTCCTTTCGCACTTCACCTGAAATGTTTTGTAGGGGTGAGTACAACGACTCGATAGGAAAATGTCTAAACCAGCCATTTGAAAACTACGGCAAAAGTATTGGCTTAAATTAAGTAGTACAAACGATTACATGCTCGATCATAAGTATGATATAAACATTATGAGACAATTATACTTTTGTAGAAATTGAGAGTTTCTAATAATTTTCAATATATCCTTCAAATCTCATGCATACAAGCCTATTAGGACTTTTATCAAAGAATGACTTATCACAATTTGTTATATCACTGAGTGGTAGCGTCCTACTACAAACCCATCTGGGCAATGGTCAATATTCTCGAGGATGGCCGACATGTCAATCCATGTCCAATAACTGTACTATATACTATGCACGTAGATGACTCACATCCAACTACGTTTGGCTGTAGATACCACATGGGCTACACCATTCCTCATCGGGGCATTGGATCATAAGAGAGCTATCTCCCCATGACACAATACTCTCATCAATAGGCCTCTTAGGGCAGGTATCTCATTTCAGAAGCTAGTGGCAAACTAGACTTCCTAGCATAGCAACTAGAGGGGTCTTAGAATTTGCCCAGGCTAGGCTCAACTCTTATAAGTCCCCTAATTTTAGGCTAGGCACAACTCTTTTGAGTCACCTAATTTTCATTAAGTCCTTGCACATTTCTTAATACATCTTATGAAAGTATTCATAACTTTTCAATTCGCAAGCAATAGGCATAAATCATCTACTAGCTTATTCTTGTAAAGCATTGGAATATTTGTTGCTCAATACTTTCAAACTCGTACATTATACCATACTAGGTATTAGGAAGAAAACAATTGTTTTGTTTCAAATATCATGATCATCATTTGGTAATTATCTAAGTTGTAAATAGTACTTACATAAATAAATTATTGGTGGATCACCCTTCTAAAATCACATAATTTAAAATGACGGTAAGTAGTAAACTCATTATCCAAATAGCTAGTGCAACCCTTCATGGGCTGGTTGCCGAGCACCATGCCCAAGTGTTGGGCGCCCTGCTTATTGTCCATGTGCCATCTGCTAAGCACATGATCCAAGCACCAGCTATAATATGCATAAGTGTTGATGGTTTAAATGCCACACTAGGTGCTAGATGCTAGCCACCTCATCTTTAGTGTTATGTTTCCACACAAGCTAGCAAGTGCAAGAGTCATACAAACATATCCACATTCTAAGTGTAATTCATGTGACCCACGTTAAGTTTCGTACATGCATACAAATTAAAAGTCATGCAGGACATAAAATACTAAATGACAGATAGTTAACTATATTATATAATCCATGTGCCTAAGATGCTTTCCATGCAAACTATCTTATGCACTAGGTGTTGTACGCCTCAACCAAATGTATATTATATTTTATGTTATTCAAGCAAGATCTTCAGGAAAGCAAAAGAGTCATACATGAGACATTAATATGCTCCTCACAATAAAGTTAAGTGTGTCGCCCAAATTCAAGGTGTGCTGCAAGGCTTGGCGTGTCCAATTCCATATCAATTCCAAATATAAATCAGCTTACATGAAACAACCATTTATCTAAATAACAGCAAGACTTGATTTGGTCCTTAATATTTATATTTGCAATTCTGCATGATCCATTATTTGAGACTAATGCGTAGTCTGGTGTGGAATTTTATGTGTCAATCCCATGATTCAAAAGACTATGAATACCCAGGTCGGATTGCATCCCATTTCAAGCATTCATGACCGTAGATAATAGTATGTGGAGTCATCAAGCCGCATGAAATGTGTAGTGTCAAGGACAAAATTCTTGTTCTAAATACGTGTATTATTCTATTGTATGTATCTAAGGCTGCTCTTATAAATCAAGTAAGTTCAGCAACGAAAATAAATTAGCGATATGATGGTCAAGATGCAAGATATAACATGCTAATACCATATAGTCATTGAAACCAAGTCATGCGCATGCATGAGACTTAAAAGACGTATCACCCATCAACGGTTCATGTAGAAATCAGAGAGGAATGTATTAGATTATTTTTATTTTATTTATTTATTTGTCCATCGTGGGTGTGTGCTTATTCCAAAGAAGACCATGTATACCTAAGAACTCAAAACGAGATTTGCTATCTAAACATAGAAGAAGAAGAAAATCAAGTCATTCAAGAGTCATGCATTGGTCCTTAGTGAAACTGTAGTTCATACATGCTTTGTTCCGAGTAAAACAAAATCCACATGCTTATATTTTCAACACAACAAAATCAAAACATAAGATGCGCAAAATATCATTTGTTAAATGTTCAAATCAAACCATGTGGAAATCTCAATCAACCACATGTTATTCACAGGCCAAGTCATGCACCTATATCAACAAGTTCGATTGTGCAAAAGGAAGACATGGGATCAAATGTGTAGTGATAAATCATCATAAAAAAAACCAACCGATTTAGATAATTTCCTATTCCCCTACCTTGTAGACAAGATCGTTCTTCTACAGTCTTCTTATTCAATGCGCAAAATAGGTAATGATCCTTGGCGTAGCCTGATCCTTCACTACTACTTTTTCTTCTTCCTCTGTCTCTCTCTCTCTGTCTCTCTCTCTCTCTCTCTCTCTCTCTCTCTCTCTCTCTCTCTCTCTCTCTCTCTCTCGTGTTTTCACACATCTCTCCTTCTCCCCTTTTTATTCCAATTTAATTTGACTTTCTTCTTTCCTGTCATATCTCCTACCTATCCTATTTTCATATTCTAATTTGTTAGGTATTTTTATCTTTTCCTAATTCTAATTCTTGGCTTTGGGGGATTTCTTATTCAATGCGCTTCTCTCTCTCTCTCTCTCTCTCTCTCTCTCTCTCTCTCTCTCTCTCTCTCTCTCTCTCTCTCTCTCTCTCTCTCTCTCTCTCTCTCTCTCGTGTTTTCACACATCTCTCCTTCTCCCCCTTTTTTTCTTCTAATTCCTAGCTTTTGGTAGGGGATTTCTCCAAAAAGATTATCTTTTGAGAGTTGACATCTAGTTCTAGAGTTTTGCCTATTCATTCTATAGTCATTAGGCGCACACACACACAATAAAAGAGATAATGAGTTACGTGGTTCAGCCAAATACGGCCTACGTCCATGGGAGAAGAGGTTTGTTATCTGATCAAATACAATAGAAGAGGAGGAAGTCGATGTAAAAGCATTTCTTTTCCTGTCTTTTTAGCCCTAACTCATAATATACCTTTAGCATAACATTCTTAAATTAGATTAGTTCATTATAGTATGAGGCTATAAAGCTAGCCTTGACATAGAAATGCCTAACTCATTCCGGTATTTACACACACAACAAACCCCATTTACAACACAATCCTAATCCCTTATCCATAAGCAGGCCTTTTTATTGCCACGGGTACATCGATAAGGTTTTTGTGGGATTAACTTACCTTAGGAATAACATTACATTATTACGTTTTAATCACAGATGCTTCTCTTGGAGATTCCTAGTCAGCAGAAAGTATCTACTTTATCACCGTTGTAATTCACTAGGACCTGCTAGGAAGACACTCTTGATTCAGTGACGTCCGCTCGCACGCAGTCCATTTATGTACAAACGAACACTGATAACAGTTTATGAGAACAATGCCCTTTTAGTTTCGGTAATACTATATAGAGGATTCTCGTGTTTGTTAGCCATACATGTATTGGTGGCTCCCTTCCTATAAACTTGAGTTTGTAGGTTATGATAATTCAAAAGATATCAAAGCTTTACTGACTGGGAGGTTAGAAGCTCGAATTCTGAAATACCTTGTATTAATTTTCAACTCAAGGTAGATGAGCCTGTACACATAGATTTTATTGGACCGCTTTCTATCAGCTTAAACTTGCAGGTCAAATGGTGACGATCATGACAGAAATGCAGTTTTCATATCAAATCACATCTATAACTAAGCTCATTGAGTCTAAGGGAATTTAAGTTCGTGCAAGACAACTTTTGATATGTAACCTATTGGGTGATGTTGCTCCTTCCATGGAGTTATAAGGTTTGCTGCTTTGATCTCCCGCTCGTTGTCTCGTGGAAGGTGATTTGATTCGTATGATGGTTCGTGCAGATTCGCTTAATCTTATTCATGAAATTATCGATGTTCGACGCACTTCGACTTTTCTCTCCCATGTATTTTGATCAGCCAACTTTTTAGCTGATTCTTTGGCTAAAAGAAAGATTGATATAGCAACCTCTGCCTGATGATGCCGTTTTACATTTCTTCTTCTGGTTAATCTATTTTGGTGACGGTGTGACGTGCCCGCATAAGTGCACTGCGAAAAGTCTTTTGGACTAATTTCATTCTCAGTCCAATTATTTCGTTCCAAACTAACCCTAAAGTAGTATCTCTTTCTGTCTCGTGTAAGTGCTCATACACATGAAGACTAAAACATGAGGGAAAATGCTAGCTTAATGTGCTACCCTTGTTGGTTCAATTGTCCCCGCGATGTGGTCGATGATTACTGCGATAACTTGACAGATGGGTCCATTGATTACGGTAGTATCTCAGCACGTTAACAAGGTTTGTACATCACGTAATTATAGTTTAGTGATAAGTTCGAAATCATCTTTCAATGGCCACATTTCTATGCCCTTGGACTTTCCACTTGCCGTCCCATTGGGGGACAGTGGATACATAGTTCCTTCTTTACGTATTCTTCTCATGAAAGCTTGCTTCTTAAAATCTTTGCTTTCTGCTATTAGATGATTCTTTACTTACAGTTGTTTACTTTGCTGCACGATTTAACCATGTTGCTTGAGGGAATACATGCCTCGCCCAGTTGTACACGGATATATGTCTAAAAGTATACGTGGACCCCGGACTGTTGGGAGTCAAAACTAGATTTGATAGGCGATAGACAATTTTTTTCATTTATGATCTTTAATTTCTACTGGTTAAGATCTACCATGTTATTTCCCAGCTTTTTAAGCTGTCCATTCTTCATTCTATCCATGCATACATACACAATCTATTGCTACAAAAGATGCATCACAGAATGAGCCATTTGGATCACCTAACATCTAGGCCTCCTATGTACTGTTACCCATGTAGAAGTATTTAAGTATACTGATTTACTCGCGACAAGTATATGAAAATCTGCAGTGGGACCTATGCGCCCGGCAAGCTATATAGCTCCAACTTGGTCCTTTGTATGGATTGGTTGATTTCATTTAGTCGATTCTGTACGTTTGGTGGGATGATGTCAGGTGTATGGGTTTGTATTTTTTTATCTTCCCTCCCATTTAGACTACCTTAGTCTAAGGGGTTTCTCTTTTCATGATCTTTACTAAATTCGGTCATCAGCATTTAAAAAGAAATAAAAAAAGAAAAGAAAAGAAAAGGGCAGTATACCTCCAAGTTCGCCCACGTTTCTTCAGAACCAACAACTCAGCAATTTTACCGAGACTTAGATGGCTAAAACTCTGAAGATTTCATCCATCAGATGATTTCATTGTGAAATGGATGGTGAAATTCGTAATCGTGCATTTTCAAACTGAAGAAAACAGTGGATAAGATCATTTCATGTGCTCCTGGTATGTTCATCCAAATCACAGCCAAGATTGTCAACATAGCTTCCACAAGATGCCAGTCCCGTCTCAGTCCCTGGACTATCATATAATTCTGTATACTAGCTCCTCTTAGTCACACAAAGGAGACTGAATTCTTCGCGAGGAATTCTTGCAATGAAAATGTCAATGTGGGCCATCGTTATTCCTTACATAGCCATCTATATAGGCCATTGACCTATATAGTTAAAGGATCTGCAACTTTCACTCGTGTCAGCCCACAAAAGTGTCTCTCAAATGAAGGGTTAAGACGAAAGTAATGTAGCAAATCAGCCCTGATCAACCTCCTCAAGTTGAACTTCCATTATCGTCACTCATTCCCTTTCTGAAACAGGAAATCCCACGATTTGATGAGTTTATATAATGGTTAGCTCACCTAATACGTAGAGGTTGGTAGGTCCAACCTATACAAAAAAAAAAGAGAGTCCATAGGTTAATTTGGTAGTTTAAAAAGAAAATGCAATATTTTTTCGACCAGTCACCAACAACTGACAAGCATGCTGATGCCTAGAAACCTTATCAGGGGGAACGAAAGGTTAGAGATAAAAGCAACCCCACAAATCCAATTATTTCAATCTTATATGGAATAATTTAACTTTAGTGTAAGAAACCACTAATGCACATAGAACGCCTATTCCATGTCCACGCTTCGCTGATTTGCATGATTTTGACCCTTCATTTGGTGGGAACCATGTCGAAAATGATATGATCCCAACATTTACTTGGCAGATGATGATAAATTCTTCTTAGTGGCATGGAAATGAATGGTTAACAAAATACAAACAGTTTCTAATTAACGTCCCACGATGGTAGACTGAGTGATTTTGACGCGAGGAGATGCCTATATACGGCTGATACCCTGAGACATGGCCACCTTTACATGGCCCTTATGAATGATCCAGATCATCGACTGATCGGGCCTTCACTGGATCTTTAGTGGGTTTAAATCATGCCTATCAATAGAGATCTTACTTCTACTTTGATATGTTTTTAGTCGTTTACTAATATTGACGAACTGAAAAATGTATTAGCTTGGCCACTCGGATTGTCCAATCTTGAGTGATGGTTAGGTTATCAATTGGAAGCTAACATATGAGCTATTGGATGGTTTAGATCAATAATAGATGGAGCCCACTAATGTGCCTCGCTGGAGCATTCTCTTTTCACAGACTTAATAACTTGGGAGGGACAACAAAGCCCCCCATTACTCATGGAGGGGAAGGTTTGCCTACTCTCCAAATCATCTAGATAAAAACGCACTTATTCAGCCACAATTTGGCTAAACACTGGGCAGATGCTGACAAGTGAAGAGTGGCTTTCGTGGCGTTGCCTGAAGTGGACACAAAGGTCGAACTACGGCCGTTGCTTTTGAAACGTCACGAAACGAAGAAAAGGCGTGCCTCACATGAGATGGAGGATGGAAAACTCTTCCTTTCCTAATCTTAATGGAATAGAAACTAGACAGCCACGACCACCATCATATTATCATCGATAATGGAATAAAGATGAGAGAGAGAGAGAGAGAGAGAGAGAGAGAGAGAGAGAGAGAGAGAGAGAGAGAGAGAGAGAGAGAGAGAGAGAGAGAGAGAAAAGATAATGGAAAATGAAAAGGTTGGGGGCATTTGGACATACAGATTCCTCACGGCTCCTCTGAGAGAGGAACGACGCAAGAAGGCCTATCTCTTTCATGGGGCTTTGGTGTCGATCAAGTAGCTATAGATGAGGAAACTTGGATCATGACAGCTTCTCAAACTCTCTAGAGTCGACTCTGACTCACTGTGTTGTGATTTTAACAGGTATGAAATAGTAAAAAGTGTCCAAGAAATCTACCCCAATCAGCTGCATCTAGTAATTGAATAATTAAATAAGTTCACGTGAATCCTAGACAATTCTGGTAAAAAAAAGAAGAAGAAGAAGATTTTAACAGTTTCTAGAATCTCTTTGGAGCGACTCAAACTCCCTCGGTTTGACCTACTAGCCACATTTACTCGCTTCGGCTTCTTGACTCGACAGATACCGACCGAACTTCAGCCGTGATGCTTTGAGAAGCTCACAAATTGACACAATAATTTTCTATAACCGCCATGGATCGACTAGTATTGCTTCCAGAAGGCAACTGAACTCTCTTGTGACCAAATGCACACTAAAATTGCCGTGACCATAACGAGTCGAGTTGGCCAGTTAAGCACTACGCTGTCCATCAAGTCCGAGAATTAAGACAATAATGTGCAAGTACTTGTGCCAGACACAAGTACAGATACAATGTCTATCAAGGAAACAAACAAAAAGGCTAGTCCCACTGCATTTCCTCTGGCCTAGGTACCATAACTCTCAGAGTGGCTCTTCAAATCCTACGAAAGTTCATGTACCCAGAGAGACCCAAACTCTGCCTCAGTTCTTTCTTCTAGAATCCTCAGACAAACTTAAAACAAGCTATTACCGGCCACGGAGAAAATAGAAAGTCAAAAGACTGAAAGAATAGTGCCATTATCAAAATGAACCCCAGTAAAAATATGCACACGTTTCTTTTTTTCATTGTAGCTTGTCAGTTATACAGACCAATCAGGAAGCTACTACTTACTACCAGAGTCCTAACTTAAAGACACCATAAGTGACCACAAAACTAGCCATGCAAATAGCACACGCAAACAGTTTCTCCACTAACTCCAACTTAATTGCAATTAAGAAAGCTAATTACCACAAAATGCCTCAAAGGAATCTGTATATCCCTATGCAACACCAATTTGCACTAGAACTCCAGATATTGCGGACGATTTCCATCTCACACCTGTAGAAAACTTTAATGTCAAAAAACTCTTGCTCTTGCTAAGATAAGCACATTACCGTCTGGAACTGGTTGGAATGGGAATAACAAACGTAGGATAAAATTATTTATGGACCCGAACTCCTCCCCTCTGCAAATGCTTACCAAAGAACATGTCTGAAACTATTCAATCATACACAAAATAGGCTAAAAACTTCAGTAAGTCGATCCGCTCTCATAGCTGTTGCCCTGTGCGTCGGAGTCAGCTTAGCAGAGTGCTTTTGCCGTTGGTATTCTTTCCGACGTACCACAGAAATACTGTCCAGGCCGGAATGGGCAGTCCCTACTTTCTCAGTCCCATGCTAAACAACCCCATTAGTAATGCAAACGTTACAGAACTACTGGCTTTGTTGAGAAACAGAATACCGTAATCCAAGAACTACTATCCACATTTCTTATCCCTGTTTTGGCATACACATTATGGCAACAGATTGAAGAAAAAGAACATGAAAAACAGAAGAAGAAAAAGTTACAGTAAAATCATATCTTCCTATATTTTCATTAAACTTTCTGTACATGCACTAAAATTCCACTCCCAGGTTTCGTTATCCACACCCCCACTGTCCAAGACACCTGACATTTCTAAACACATGCAGAGATTTTCTCAAACTGGATTCAATGCCCTGAACAGACTCTTTCTCGTCCCTTATATTTACACGAAAACCAAAACTAGGTACCCTTTTACCCACTTTCCCTTCTATACTTTCCATTTATATATTCCATCATTATTTCACAGTATCTAAAACCTTTTTAGATACTTCCTTTCTTCTTTTCTTCTTTTCCCTTTTCACGGCAAGCCTTTTACTTAATCCAATGGAGCTCGATGAGGAATGCCCTTTCTCCTCCTCGCCGTCCGGTAGTTGATGATCGGAGGAGTTGCCGGATACATGAAATTTCCAGCCTCATCACCAGAGCTTGGTTCTCTGTGACCGTCGGATGAGATGGCGTCGATCGTACGGTTGAAAGCATATGCCTTTCGAAGCTTTTTTGGAGTTGATGAGTCTTCCGATTCTGATCCATGAAATCCATCTCGGTTGAGTTTCGGCCGAGGATTGAATGTCAGTTCTGGGTCTCTTTTCATGCCTCCAAGCTGAAAATGGAGAACGGAAATTCAGTAAATCCAGTCAGGCATTGAATCAGAAACAGTGAATATGAACAAATTGAAGAATTTTGATTGAAAATTTGTAGAAAAACAAATTGGTATTGCGTGATACTGCAAGAAAGGAGAAGAATTTCCGGAAAATAAATCCATTGAGCAGTGAAGAAGAAGAAATGGGGTTTGCTTATTCATGAAATTTTCATTTAATATTCAAACAAGAAACGGGTAATCTCTGACACCTTAATTGAGTGAATAATCCAATAAGAAATCGATTAAAACACGCAAAAACTACTAATTAGAGATTAACACAAGACGAGAACAAGAAATGTGCAATGCCCAGAATAGAATGGACCAGAAAACCAGAAACAGAGGAGAGAAAATCTGAAAATAAGAACCCTAGATATAGTAAAAAATCTAGAACAGAACAATGGCAGATACCCAAAACCAGAAAACAGAAACCCACTATGTAAAGATCAAAAGACGAAATGGGTATCAATCGGAATCTCAAGTACAGTTCAATATAAGACAAACTTAATTGGAAGATCCTCAAACCAAGAACAGAAAACAAAAAAAAAACATTGGAAGAACCAAAGATACTTCTTCCAGACTAATAAAAACCAAAATGGAAGTACAAAACTCTGTACTTTGATTTTGGGGATTCCCAAAAAAAAGTGTGTATAATCCTCAATAACTCACCTTACATCCAAGGGAACAGAACCTGAAAGAATCAAGCAGACTCCTGCCGCAAATCTCACATGTATTAGTGACTCCCTTTCCAGGTCTTGGCTGTGGTCTGGCATTGAGAAAAACAACTTTGGCACTGTTGATAACGTAGTGTTGAATAGCAGAAATGTCAAGGAGTTTCAGAACTTCTGAAATCCTTATAACGTTGTGGTATGAAGACCTCCTAATCTGAAAGACAGAAAAGAGAATCAGAAATTACAAAAAAACAGAAAATTATCGGGAAGAAGAAAAAGAAGAGATTAGGAACATACTTGAACAATGTGATGATCTTTATGATGTTTCAAACAATAAGTACAAAGAGCATTCCCCATGCAATCCAAGCAGTACATATTGCATTCACTCTTGTTTGAATCTTCATGGATTTTGCAGGGAACAAAATAGCTTGTTTTCAGCAGAGGAATCAACCATGGCGGACCCATATCTTCTTCTGCCAATCTTATCATTGGACCAACCTAAAAACAAAACCAAAATCAATAATAAACCCCACAAAAACAGAGAACAAAGAGGTAGAAACATAAGTATACCTGCTTTACCATGACTTTCTTCTGTTTGGTCCTTACAACACCAATCTTCTGACGATTTTCTATAGCCAGCTTATCCAGCTATGAGCAAAAGAAACAGGAATCAGCATTAGCTTTTCATCTTGTTTCTATCTTCCCATCAACAGAACAAAAGAAAGACGAAAAAAAATAAATCAGGAAAAATGGATTTCGGAAGCTCAAAAAGCAGGAGAGTACCTTTCTAAACGAGTGCAATGGCTGAAAGGAAGAACGGAGAAATAGAGACAGAAAAGAAGAGGAAGTACAAGCGGCGGCGTATTCCAGTAGGATATTAGTATATATATAAGGCGGCTACCGAAAGTAAGGAAACGTGCCGAGGATTTCCGCCGGCGAATTTATCGACGGAAGAGGATGAAGACAGCAAATGGGATTCCATCTCCCCAACCCTTCCGATTTATATGAAGGAAATAAAAGGAGAAATTGTCAAAATGACGCAACTGTCCATGTAAAGCAGGAACCATGGCCCACCTGCACGTTTCTATGGTAGACTTGGGGTGCTGGTTTTTGTGCTAGGGTAGCAGGAGTCGTCCACGGCAACTAGTTCCACTCTGTGGTTTAGTGATTTTAATATCGTGATTAAGGGCCCCAGATTAGGGTTTAGCTGAAGGTCTTTGGACGAGAATTTAGATGCTAATTATGTGGCAAAGCATTGATTAAGTAGAATCCATCACTGTACATATTACACATTCCACGGATTTGGTAACTGCTAAGAATTTGTTATACGGCACCTTCGGCCAAGCTTGTGTTTTTAGCCTCACCATTGTAGCACATTTGGTGCTATCACGAAGTACTTGTCTGCCAGAGAAGAGACACAGACAAAAGCTCCCACTCAAGCAATTCCCACCGATTTTGCAGCAGGACCCAGTATCTTTCGAGTTCTTGTTTCTGAGTTTGTATCTTCCTACCAACTTGCATGATATAACGAGAGAATAATGAGGTAAAAGTGGCAAATGAAATTTGAGCAGGAGTTTACAGATGTTTAACTGTAAAAATAACCTAAATACAACAACAAAGATAATATTTGATGCTAAGCATTGAGCAAGAGCTGCTAATAGTTAATGCCCTTCCCATTATGTAGCCACAGGCCCTACACACTAGAGATCATATATGCTAATACGTTGTCTACTATCTATAAGTCCTTGTGGTCTGCCTCTTTCCTAGACTCGCATAAGCAGGAGCTTCATGCACTGGGCCTGCCTTTACATGCCGAGACGTTGTCTTTGAGGACATGAGTGTATGAGTGTAGAAGCTGGCTAACAATTTTGATCCAAAATGAGAAGTATACTTGTTTGCTTGACCAAGAAATAGATAGCAGTGAGTGTGGCATGGCACTTTTTCATGGAACTTGTGTACTTTTATTGCATTTTTCTTGAAAGTGCTTGGAGGAAAACGTAAGTCCCAATAAAAAGTACCGAGTGGCACCCTCAATAGGTACTTCTTGCTCAAGCAAGCGTCTTGCTTACTAGTTCTATCTCTGTTTTAGCAATAAAAAAATATTTTCTTTTTTTCTTTTTATATTCAAACTCATATTCAATTGTCTTCATAATTAGTTGTTAATTGTTGGTTGAATCCACAAGAATCTATCAACAACCAATAAGAAATGTGTACGATTAAGAGTAGTATTATAAAAATAAGATAGTTTGAGCATTATCATGCATTTTTCCTTAATAATTGATTAATAGGTAGGTCTTTCTACTAAATGCTAGCTTATCCCTATAAGAATAGCTTTTGTTAAATGGTCCAAGCTACCAACAAAATTGATGCATTACAATTAACAAATAAAGCAAGCATGGTTGCTGAGATCATCGCATCAAATAAGAAAAAAAAGGATGCTCCAAGCCTTCCCAAGGTCAAATTTGAGAGATTCCATTATAATTCTGCTAACCCTAGATGATTGAGATATGACTATATCCAATGAAAAGAAAAGGTTCCATATCAATTATGAAATAGAGGAAGAAGAGCATAAAACAGCTTTTATATTGGCACACGTGGAAGGAAATCACAAGAGAGACTAACGAATTCGTCCACCATGCTCAAGAGTTGATACTTGATCGTTTATCATATAGATAACTTTTTATCCTAGGATTCTATACTAGTTTCGAACAGAAGTTGGAGCTGCAAAATAGGAAGATCACTTTTTAAGTGCATTTGCCCCTTTGTTAATGGTAGCATGGGACTCTATAAATTTGCCAACAGAAGTTGGAGTCGGATAACAGGGTTCACTTTCCTATTCATGAACAAATGGATAGAAACTCCATCCTTTTTCAGGGTATGACACCTTAAATTTAGGAGTTTCACTTTCCTATTTGACTAGCTTGGTTTCAATCCAAACCAAAATTTCGAGGAGAATAATTGGAGTTTGACAAGCTTCTCCCACTACTTGAGTCCTACCAGCTGGTTCTTAGTTAAGACGGAATTCACCATATAATTCATTTAAGAAAGATTTTAGATACTAAGTAGATTCCGTGATAGCAAAATCTAATATAGTGGATTTCACCTGCGGATAAATAGGGCATTCCAAGGGCATAAACTGTAGAATCTACCATAGAGGGTGTAAAGTAAGACAACAAGCAAGTTATGGAGGACAACAATAGAATCCGCTCAAGCTTCAATCCAATCAAAGATCAATTTATTTTTAAGAAATCTAATCTCTAAAGATTCTCAATTCAATGAGAATTCAACGTCGGAAAAGTGTTTCCGAACTTGCCTACAATTTCCGTTCTAGTCTCTAATCCTAAAAATAATGTTCTCCTCATAATTATACGGCTTAAAAGAAGCTTTGGTACTTTGTTAGTGACCACTTTTTCTACATTTAGTAGGTAAGGTAAGTTGCCTGCTAAGTCACTTTATTCACTTTACTAATCACTTAGAAAGGCATCTAAAATTTGTAAAACTAGTTTTTAGGTGACGATCAATCTTGGCCTTCGTTAATTAATCACCCCTTCTCAGGCTTTTGCTTCAAGATAAAAGCCTTACACAAAATTATCCATATATAGCTTGTCTTAAGCCGTGCTATTGGCAACTCGAAAAGGACCATAAGATCATTTAACAACTTAAAACCATACATTTTAAAGATTAACTCCAGGCTTAAACAATTTTAGTTTATCTTTGTTCAAAGGCTGAACACAGCCAGCTAGATGGATGTCTACCAAACTCTTTTTTTTTTATCGCCGGGTTTCCCACCCCACTGCCACCGTCGATGCCTGCATTCCCTCACACATCAGGAGAATTCCCGGGACAGGAATTTAACTTGGGTCCATTCTTTTTTTGGGTGTGATCATAGATATTCAAGGTATCACAATCTCTCATGGATGATGCTAACTCTCCTTTCAATTAATTTTTTTCTATCTTATCTGAGAATATTACCCGTGATTAGCAATAATGGTCAGGATCATCCAATGAAGACATCTTTTGTTACATGCACAGCATGCCCTATCTAAGATGCGGCCCACAAGACGAGTGGTTTGATACCCAAACTGTGGCCGCCACTTGTTCATCCCGTGCATGAACTGATTTACACGCACTAACTACCAGGTAAGTTGTGATAAACCCCGTGAATAAGGAGGCATGCCGGTTTCTCTTATTTAAGGAAATAAAATCTAAACATACTACAAATAGAATATATACACGCGTAAATCTGTCTTCGTTGATGGATAGAATGAGTCCCATGCTTTGTTCTGGACGTGCCCTCAGGCATCCTTCTGAGTTAAGGAACCTAGGCCATCATGTATTTTGTTACCATTCCTTTTGTGTGTAAATCAATTGGCTAAGTTGTAATTCTTAGCTTGTACCAGAAAAACAGAAGTAAAATCAGAAGTTCTTACTTGACCAACAATGTACAATAACGATCAGTTTATTTTCTCTTTCGATATGTGGAAAACAAGAAAACTTGCTCAACAAAAATATATTTTTCTCTTTTTATGTATCCGGAAATAGAAGAAGTAAAAACTAAAAGGAAAGGTCCACTTCGATAACAATTGTTCCATAGGTTAAGCGACTTTCGAGAGGAGCCAAACGATCATCGTACTATCCACAGATTGCACAAAAAATGGTAGAGATTAATGAAGCCCAACCTCTGGTATTGTCCTAACCTTAGGAGCTACCTGTACGCTGGATTACTAAAATAGAAGTTTTTCTGTACAATATGGAGAGACACACGAGAGAAAACAACAGAGATCACAATTTGGATCTCAATTAATTTTCACAATAATATTTTTACTTTCTCCTTTGGCTTGGATTAGGTCTGTCAAAGTATGAGTGATTTGCTTTGTAATTCTTTGCTCGTAGAAAAAGAAAAAAGAGTTTGACAATGCAATAAATATACCAATAAAATTGTTTAAAGATAGTGATATATGCACCCATCACGAGCCCCTTCTAAAATGTACAACAACTGTTAATCCAGGTGTAATGGGATTTTCAAAGATGCTGGCATTGACTTAGATGCACCATGTTAAACTCTCATCTTTTGTATGATCCTGGCCACTGTTATTTGATTTTCAAAATAAATGATAAAAAGTATCTTTAAAAAAAAACCTAGGTTAATCCAATGGATAAGAACTGATTATGGATCATCTAAGTCAATGATAGCATTTGGAATAGTTCAATCTTTAAAAATGGGGGTTTACCTAAAATTATAACCATCCCCACTATCTACTAGGGAGATCGTGAAGGGGACAATAAGGGCCGGATATATCCCTGTCCATCTTCAAGACTTTCAATCTTTGGATCCCCGGCGTAAACATCTAATTGGTATAAAGGTCATTAATCATGTAACTGATGACGAGGCACCGATATGATCAACTGGCAGTTTCAGCCAAACCACCACAACTGCTTGATGAATGATTAGGTTAGAACTAAAAGATCAAAATAGGGTCAACTGAGATTATCTACCGCAACCTTTTCACCGATCAAATCAACATGCCCAGTTGCGTCCATGGGAGCACAAGTGGTTGTCAGAAAGCGGCTGTTAGGAAAGAGGCAGCCACTACCCGTTTAGCTTTTCCCATGAGAATACACTTCTTCTTTTTAGGGAAATGCTATCACGACTGATCTGACTCAGTTATTTTGTTCATCTTCCCTTAAATTAACCTCATTACAAAATTCATAACCGTTAATGATTTTAGCAATGCCATGTTAAATGCTTAAAACTGATCATGGAAAATTTTCAACTAGAAAACTAATAGTTAGAAGCATCAAATGGACACACTTTTTAGTAGGTAACTTAAATAGAAGAATTGAATAAGATTACTAGGTCAGATAATCCAAGGGTAGGACTTAACTACATGGGATTCCGGATTTAATCTTTGAACTAAACCTAGCATTTCTCATCTTTTTATCACCTAACTGAAGTCTTTTTGGTTACTAGTAAAGAATTAAAAACCAAATCACTATCTGTAACAGCCCGAGAGCCCACACCCTACAACGATTTTGTCCATGCTGGAGTGCCCATACACCCCGCACGATTTTATTCTTAACTTTCCCCCTAGCAATGTGGGACTAACTCTCAATCCCTCACCTTGCCTAAAAGCCTGCCATCCCTCTTGGCTTGCCTTCATCGGCCAAGGCTTTACAACCTCTCCCTCTTAGGGGACACGGGTCCCCGCGTGTCTTACCACACGCAAGCGCCCGTATGCGGCTAGCCACCTACACTGAGTCGGGGTCTGGCTTTGATACCACTTGTAACAACCCGAGGGCCTACACCCTGCAACAATATTGTCCGTGCTGGAGTGCCCATACACCCCGCACAGTTTTGTTCTTCCCCAATTGCTCAAGGAAAAGGCCTTGTTGCAAGGGAAGTCCTCAGCACTCGTATTAAGAGCCCAGTAACTTTTCCCCTAACAATGTAAGACTAAATCTCAGTCCCTCACCTTGTCTAGAAGCCTGCCAGCCCTCTTGGCCCGCCCTCATCAGCCAAGGCCTCACACTATCATACTCTCACTCACACACACTTCTAAATCTAATCTCTCACCAAAGAAGAAAGCAGCTACCCAAACCTATGAGCAAGCATACCTCAATAGAGATTTCGAGTTGTCTACAAACAACTGTGTTAGACATTCGTGGGTTGCCACTTGAAACTTTGATGCTTGTTCTATAACACAAAAAAATGGTCACCAATTAGAAAATTGTCTAAAAAGTTTAAGAATTCTCAAGTCAAGGTTGGTCATATATTTAGCATAGCCTGGGGGCGGCCAGATGACAAGTAGGCTTCACTTGTTTAAGGATCTAAACAAGTGAACCGTGCACCAAAATTGGATCCCATATATCATCCTAAGTCCCAATTTTTTGTCCTTCAAATTGGCAATCAGATAGAAGGCCATGCACGACTCAAAAACCCACGTTGATAGGATGTGCTTAGCCTATTTTTTTTATTGGGTGGAAAATCCAGCCTTTAATACTTTAAATTTAAAAAGAAAAAGTGTTCACAATCATCTGATTGGCGTTTCACACATAGCCTTAAACGAGGCCGGAAAACGGACTGAATGGCTGGACATCCGGGTATGTGTCTCCAAGGAGACGCATAATGAATATGATTGATCAAAGCAAACCTTCGCATCCGTCAACAGAGAAAACTAATTATTCAAAAAACACACTCTATTCAATGAAGAACACCTTAGGCATTAATGGCCCAGCCGTAACAAGGACTAGGGCGTTGGATCTGTAGAAAACTACTCCGCCTCAGCATTTTCCATGAAAAAAAGAAGGAAAAAGAAAAAATCCCTACTGTCGCTTATCTCCCAAGACATCAGCAGTCTTAAGGAGGGGACCCATTTCTTATCCTCTAAGCCATCGGCAATCAAGGTGGTTCGCGAGGCGTGGGGCTTCGGCGGAGTCAAATGTCCTGCTACAAGTACAAAAGCCAGGACCACCCTCAAAGTAGCTGCACCTTGAAAAGCTTGCCCTAATTGGAAATGGAGCTGGATTTGTTGCTCCCTTGTTTTGGAAATCTGCTGCCTCTTTCGTATCCTAAACCATAACGAGCTGCTACTCTCGCTATAAAAATTTCCGCGTGGGACAAAATTATTGTGGTACAACTTAGCCATACTCATTAAACCATTACTAGGGTGACTTTTGATTGATCTAAACCGTTCATTTTCTTTATGTTCTGTTTCACTGCTGTCAATGTTCAAAGATTAAGACCGTCGGACCATTTGTGTGCTTTGTTAGTCATAGCATGTCCATCATTTGGCTCAATGCAGTTTCCCGATCGACGTGATCGTTGGGTATTAGGCGATTTTTACTGTGAGATTAATGATCTTGACCTATAACGCATGAGGTCTACGGTTGCACCAAATCCTTTCGAAGCAGCTGCGAGAAGTCTCTCAGTTAGTGACTAGGATTTGAGGCTGTGCATGATGTGCTTGTCCAACTTTATAAGAGAACAAACTTGAGATCTATATGCTTATAATGTTCATGCATTTCGACATGGAATGTTGCCTGACTAGGGACCCGATCATCAAGGCTCGTACAATTCATTCTATTGTCTTATGTCAGATAATTCCATGGACCTCACCTTTGGTTTATCCAGTCCGTTCATCTGGTTTCACCTACATTTGTTTTCTACTAGTTAAACTGTGCTTCAAGTTACCATTTCGGTGTCCAAAAATATGAACTTCACTGTAGTTGAACGTGAATCATTGCTTATGTAGTTCCGAACCATCCATGAATAATGATCGAAAGTAACTCTCATCGGATGAGCTGATCAGAAACGGTGGTGTCTAGCCATGGATCAATCACGGATGAGGCCTAAAATGTCAATGTGGGTACTCTCGGTGACTTCCAATGCGAAATGAGGTTAAGAAAGGAATCTTTGTATCAAATCTACAGAGTGCGAGCCCCATCCAAGATGGCTGAGAATTAGCCTATAGGAGCTTATGTCAGCTTCCATCAGCTCATCGTACGGTCAAGGTCAGTCCAATCAATTTCGACGGCTTAAATGCCTGAAACCCTTATCCAGCACCGACTTCGTTGCAACCTTAACCGGTCAAGGCATCATCGTTCCAGTCGAAGTCAGCCTCAGGGGCGGTGTGATACGTGTCTTATTTTTACGTCTTTGCAAGCGTGTCGAAGAAGAGCACAGCCGAACTCTATCTCCTTGTTTCGCAAGCGCCGAGAGTTCTACCGAGGGGAAGCGTGTCAAGTGTCCTTGGCTGCATCATCTTGCTGTCATTTCATGGAGGGCCCAACTAAGTTACATTGATAACCTCTTTCTTTACTAGATGGACGATCCTCTTTGGGGCCCAAGTTTTTTTAAGATACTGGGGAAACGTGTCGAAAGTTGAGTGGTTGTTTGTTAATGCGAGTATATTTCCACAAATGTTGCATTTTTGTCCTATTTCAGTTTGCATTGCATTGGTGGCAGTTTAGACTTCTAGTGTATGGATGGCAAGGGAAGAGCGTCACTTTCGTCCATATAGAGGATAAAGGCAGTCTATGGGGGTCATGGATTTGTGTGGAGCTGGTGAAGTCCATGTACTTGGCAATTTGGATTATCCATTTCTCATGTTAGATAAGTTCTTAGATGATGGATGAAAATATGTTTCTTCCTTTTTCCAATGATGGGTTGGCACTTCTCCTCTGCAAGAATAATATAGTGGGCAGACGTGCATTGCAATCTTCTTGTCTAGTGATCTATATCGTTTTATGCCTAGGATGATCACATATCTGATGTGGTTCCCGAAGAAGAGTCCTAGTATTCCCAGACTTTAAAACTAGAGCCTGATATCAGATGCCGCCTTTTAATGATGCTAGGCATATGATTTTTGAAACCTCTAATCCATTCATTTGTACAGATTGTTTGCATTATTTATACCCATAGTTTAAAATTTCAAAAACTTGACTCAAAAGTGAACGAGTTGAATTAACTCATAATGATTATGGATGACTGAAATTACTCAAGTGAAATGTTTAAAACTATTTTATTTACGTTAAGTTATATTTATATACTTTATTATTAATTAATATGTAACTGCTAAATATTAGTTTAGATGTGCTATTGTTCTGTGAGAGGTTTTGGGTTTAAATTTTAGAAGAAAAAAAAAAAAATTCTACACATTAAGTTGAGTTTATAACTAGGAGAAGTTTCCTAGATCGACTCACAAATTTTAAAACTAGGCCTACAGACCAAAAAATATTCCGATTGGATGCTCATTGCCTATACTTCTTTGTTCGTTAAGTCACGACCGTTGACATGTAAAGGTGGGGGCGTGAACAAGATAAACAGCTTATACCTAGAAAATAAAAAAATAAAAAATTGTCATATCAGATATTGAATTTAGCGTCTTTGAATACTGAAACTCTTGTTGTGGATGAAATGACTAAGTTACAGATATAATAATATACTAATATAGAATACTAGAGTTTTTGTAATGTGAAAGAAGTAGAAAATAAAGGAAAGAGTATTTTAGGAAATACGTAGGAGAGCATTTTGTGAATACCTAGAAGGGTATTTGGGAACAAACAAAAAGGTAGTTTTTAAAAGTGAAAAATCACCGTTTTGCCCTTAAATATATACTGTCATGAAGGAATTTACAATTGGAATCTCACAGCCGCCAAAGTGAAAATTTGCGGAAAATTATACATTATTCTATTCTTACATGTGCATGTGCCTTTTCGTGACCAGTATGTGTAAGTTGCTAAATACAGTTTAAGGGTTCCAATACAAAACTTTGAACATGATATTAACTGCTAATTGAAAGTAGTCAACTAATTATTGGATTAGTGATGAAAACATTGAGAGGGAAAGAGAGAGAGCTGCAGTAGTTTGTATATGGCCGTCATTGTGGGCGAAACAGGTCATATTACATGCGATCTACTCAACTATCTCAGTAACAGTACCAACATTGTTTCCACACACTTCGTGTAAGCAGGCAGTATCTCCGTAAGTCTTGATTGCATTTCTTGTCACGATCCTAAAACTTAGAATTTGCTCAAATAATTCTTTTGTATCGGTTACGCAATGTATTGCACCATCAGGCATGCCTTCAGGCCACGAAGAAATCCTCTTAGCTGCCATGTAAAACATCAAGTACAGTAAATTTGATCTTAATGCTCGTAGTTAGAAGTTAACTGGCAACGATCGGGACTACGAGACACTTCATCACTTGAATCTAGGGGTTGTTGATCTAGTAAGCTACCGTTGAACCTTGAATACAACTGGATCGGCTTGATCATGGCCTACAGATATTGTCGAAAAACCCATCTTTGCATTGCGAACTGGGTTCGTTTGTACAGAGGTCAACGACCACAGAGAAAAGGGTCTCACGACTGTGATCCTTGTATTCCGAGTTAACGATGCGATTATAGGCACTGTTTCGTACCAAGTAAGATTTCTCATTTTCCTTTTTTATGGTTCAGAAATGCTAGATGGATGGATCAACCTATGAAAGCATTGTTGTCGCTGGTGCAACCAATCGGGTCACTTTTGGACACCTTTAACAGTCCATCATTTGTCACTGCCTTGTCCATACATGCTCACCATATTAAATACCCACCAATCCATGTCGCTTCGAGATGACATCCCCCTTGTAAGTTTTTCTTAGTTGAATCAATTGATGTGGACAAAGTTGTCGAATTATTAGCCAAATGGACTTTTACGTGTATCGTCATATACGTGTATACCGATAATGAGCCAGAGATTACCTCCTTATTAAACCACGATTTAAGGTGGATACTAAGCCAGCCCAAGCTCAAGCCAATTCGGGGGTAAATGGTTACCTAGCCAAACCCAAGGCAAGCTCAAGGAAGCTGAAAGGTTCTTCTCTGGCAGTTAGATTGCCATCTCGAATCCCCACTGCGCAATCGTTCCTCTTGGAGCTTTGTCGATCTGATCGATTACGATCATACATTTCGCTTTGCATTGGAGGATCAACAGCACCGTCCAGCATGAAAGGGGGCCTTCCTTACTGAGGAGTGTCGTACTGACAGTAGTATGTACCTGTGAACTTCCAAAGTTGGAAGGCAGGGCATGTGTGTATAAAGCAAGAGGATATGAATGTGCCTGCCGAAACCGTTTGGGGAGTACCTTTAAAGTGACCAAATATGGCTTGGAAGTTAATGATAATGCAAAAGAAACTTCCGTCACTTTAGCCATGAATACTCTCTTTTGTCGGCTTTTCTAACAAAACCAAACTAATTACCAAAGTCCCTTTGAGATTTGTGCCCCGAAAGGCATGTATCCTTAACACCGTTCGTACTTTGAGTGGGCTTTAAGTGTGAGCCTTCATTTACAAGTTCAAGTTTATTGGCCCTATTAGAAGGTAAGTTGCAAATAACGTCTGGTGCAGGTGCTTGCAGACAACTCGCATCTCATCTAGAATAGGCTTGGTTGCGTGTTCGAATGGCTGTTGTCCAGTAGTTCAAAATCATAGAGATTGAATGAATCCAGCTAGAGTTGTATTTCCCTCGCAACAAAAGAACATCCCTCATAACACAGTTTTTAGGATCATAGAATTCTCCAGTCATGATTTTTTTAATATAGAAGACATCCAATGTGCGAGCAGTCGGATGGGTCGGACCATCCAAAGGTGGGGTTCCATCATGAAAATGCGAAATGGAAGTGATTGTGTTCCATGTACATGTCATACTAGTCTCTTCTATCGTTGTCATCATCCAACTAGTTTCAGTTCGTATTTATTGTTCAATCAGTGCTTGCGAATGGCTGCTTAAAAATGAAAATGGAGAACGATTGATGCTCGAGTAGGAAATATCCTCGGATTATAAAGCTACAATTTTCCAATAAGTTCAAATTTTAGGCTATGATCCAAATTCTCAAAGGCCCCTTAGATGGTTGGTTGTTGATGCAAGTGTTAACTCGATGGACACAGATTGTTGTCAAGGATTTTGTACTATCGAATTCCTATTAATGGGCTGATCTGCTGGTCATTTAAAACTCCTATTCAGACAATGTGGAATTTGCTTTCACTCATCTGGCAAACTGGGTCTTCCTATGAGGGACATGGAGGAGAAATTATGGGACTCGACGTTGTGTCCACTGTGCCTCCTGTGTTAATATCTATGCTGCTTCGAAGTAACAATTGTGTCAAAAATCAAGTTAATCTGCCTGAATGTCCACAATCACCATATCTAATTCAAAGCTTTGATAGTGTAATGCTTAACAAGTACCCAGCAACTTTCTGCCGTATTTTGCCTCAAGGGCACCATCTTCAATGGATGGCTTGATGTAACCTTCACCACAATGTGATTACTCCACTTCAGGCAGCTAAAGTCTTAGGTTTCTGATATTATGATAACCTCCATGAAACTTCAGCCTATTATCGTTAATAAAGTATTTCGAAACACCATTGTTCCTTGAAAGTGTAGATGGGCTTGATTTTAATATCACACTCAATCATTAGTTGTGCCTATAAACGTCTAGCCCAATTATTTATTCCTACTTAAGCATTACTAACAATTCAAATTTTGCTTTTGTGTTGAAATTGATATAGAGGAAAGATCATGTGAGAAACTTTTACGGACATGGGTGTGAACGAAGGAAAACCCATTCTTGCCAGCTAATGCTTCAAAGAATCCATTCCACCAGCTACACCGATAGTTGCTTAAAAATGTGGAGCGGATTGACGGAGAAAAGCAGAAGTTAATGGCAGGGGTGGGCAAAGATTATTTGCAAATTTCGAGACTTCCATTGCCTAGGGGCTATAATTGGCAGTACGGTAAAAAACTATGGACAAAATAATCTGTTGTTTGTTATCCTTTGGGGCTTAACACCATACTTTACATGCTAGTGTTTCGTGCTTTTAAACAGTTCAAAACAATCAAACAGGCGTTCTAGTGTTTCTGACAGCATTTTGGAGGCTGATTAAGAAAAAGAAAGAGGCCCATTAAAAGCTAGCAGGCCACCATTTGGACCCCTACGACTGCTGCTTCTGTAGCAGAGGTGTTTCTTTAAGTCAGTGATCGAGGACCCTAAAATATTATAGCGTCAATGACCTGAAGTTGGACTACTGGCGCTGGACCTTCGTTTCTGGTGGATTAGCTCCTAGAATGGATGGCCTATCTTGATCACGAAGCCCAGACTGAAGCCCTACAAAGCTAAAATAGCTGTATTTATACCAACGGTTTTTAGCTACAAAACCTTCTGGAAATACTCGGCTGATTTAGCAATGTTAAGATCATCTAATTGACGAGGTGAGGCATGGCTTATGTTTACGGAACCCGTCGCACGGACGGTTGTGATACTTAAATAACTGGGTAACTGGGCACCACATTTACCTGTAGGAGATCCACATATTAATTGGTGGAACGCTTGCTATGGATCAATGATATATAGAAGTCATCAACCAGTATATGATTGCAAGCTTTGATTCACAGATGGTTTATTATGTAGATGCCATTCCCTTCTGACTTGTAATGTCTCTCTAAAGGAACACTCAAAGGCTAATGGTGATAGATGGGTATGAACTTGGGTCCGTGGCTCATTCAAAGCATAACTGACGAGGTAGACGGTTTGGATCATTCAAGAAGCATAGCCCCAATTACTCATCAACCAGATACATAACTACAATTTAAGGAAGAATACATATTATTTGGGCGTCCTCTTTAAAATGAGAGAACTGCTGCTCCAAACAAGTGAAGAAAAAGGACAAATGACTGGATCAAAAGTTCAGGAGTAATCCTTCACAATTATGTGGACAGCAAGTTCATAAGAAAAAAGAAAGTGTCCCGCTAGATTTTTGATATGCGGGGTAAATTTTTTGAAATAACTAATTCGTTCACCAAGTTGCGTTTATAAAAGAATAGGTAACTTTTCGGAAATTATTGCATTGAGATGACCCAAACCAATTATTTTGTCTTTGAAAAAATTAATAATATTGGATGATATAGATTTCTAACTCAAAGAAACTTAAGGCAAAAAAATATAATGAGCACAAATTTTTTTTACCATACATGGGGAGAAAGGGTGTTGACTCCCCCTAGTAGGACAAGAAGAAAAGATAAGCTTGAGACCTCCTGTGGTGACTCGTCCTAAGTCATCTTTTTGTTCTGGATGAGCTAATTATATTGGCTCCTTGCCCCGAGACCATAGTCTAGGGCAAGGGTGCTGCTTAGTTTTCTTATCCATCTGTCCAATAGATTGGGCTCATCTCATGGAGGGAAAAGCAAAAATACAGTTTAGTCTTTCAATTGTAATAGTTTAGATAAAATGGCTATAGGTCACCGGTTGGAAGGGCCATTGATGTCATATTTCGCAAAGCATAAGCAACCATAGTTACTTATATCATGAAAGAGGCATGTAACTATGGAAGCTCTATTCAGCTCGACCATTCCAATTAGGTATCTTAGAAGGTCGTACTTGGAGGTTTAGTGATCATAAAGTGATGGTCTTATTGGAGTTTCTACCAAAAGTGGACTAGAGAAGTGGCAGAAACTCCACTATTCAATTCAGCATTGAAAGATTGTCAGTTTTGGTTCCTCTTTGTAGAAAGTCATCATGTCCAGAGTTCATAATATTTTAGTTTCTCCCATGTCTACCCTTCCTGAAACTTTGGTTTCCTCGCAGGTCCATGTTCGTTCCTATCAAATTTCTCCCCTTATAAATACATGCAAAAACTACATTTCTTCCCAAACTTGCGAACAACATAAACATAAATTTTGAACGATGGGTATTGAATTCTAAAAGACGGTAATGAAATTGGAGAAGAAGAAAAAGACTACTTACAATGAAACCACGTACGAAGTTTATGAGTTGGTATTCATGCTATTCACTCACCACAAATCAAGTTGCATCCTTTCTCACACGAGACGAACTGTTATGGGTTGGTTGAGGCACACCAACTGAATTACTAACAATGCCAATGGAATGCTGTCCAATCTTTCAATCTTTCATCTATTTAGGCCTCATCTTGGATCTGACCAATTCATCTTTATTTGGTCTCTTATAATTAGGCTTCTGCTAATTTTATCTCCCTTTGCATTTTTAAATGGGGATCATGGGAATTTTCAACTGTAAAAGGTAAAACCTGGTGGCTAGAAGTATGTAAAGACATGAGTTTTTATAGGAAAAGTCCAACAAGATGAATTGGTCAGGTCATCCAAAGGTGGGATCCAGGGCTCTTAGAGCAGTCTCGAACATTCATTCCTGATAGCATTACTCCAAATGCTATTCGTGATAGTAGAATTAGTCCTTCTCGGGTATGTCACAAGTATTCAGAGTTTGAAACCCACATAAACATATGATCCTATACCCACATTATAGACTGTTTGCTAGTGAGTAGCAAGTACAACTGCCGATCTTCCTTGATCAAAAGAAAATGAAGGGGAGAAGAATATGAGTGCAGTAGTTCCTTCCACGGCTTCGAGTTCAAATGATATGGTGGAAGAACGGAAGCAGAGACTGATGTTCTTTCAAGATATCGGAACTGCGCTCAAAATCACAGATGCTTGCATGCAAACACCAATGAAATGGACAACTCCCGAGCTTACAGTCCTTTCCCGTGTGACCTTCCCATCTACTGCGTTCCACCGGAGAGGTCCTTACGCCATAGCAGTAGAAGGCATTTGCTCTTACCCTCCGAATAATGCATCTAGTCATCGCACCGAAAACTCGTAGCATTTTTTCTTCCCTTTTGCCGGGACAGGGAAACAACTTCATTGGGCCTATGGTCACAAGGTCTGTGGGTTTACATTCATTTATCGGCCAACGTCGTAGAACCTGGTCAAACTTAACCCAAAAGACCCAAACTCTATATGCACTTCTGAGAATCCAAAAGGAGTCACCCACTCCACTCTACATGGTAAAAAAACTTCATTTACTCAGTTCCAAAACAATGAAATTTTCAACAATTTCTTGGGCCAATACTATCTATTTACATGTCAACCTTACTTGGGGGTCTATTTTGCTCCACTAAACCGACCTTTCTTAGATCACAATAGCAAAGCCCAATTAAAATTTAATACGAATCCTTCAATTTCTGAGGGCCCGATTAGGAAGCCTTATGTAACCGGTTCACAAGGCATAATCCCTCATAATCGCATAAACCGTATACATAAGCTTGCCAATCGGGTAGTAAACCAATATAACTATCCGATTGCTCAGATTATCAACTTCCGCAGGCAGCAAGATTTTCTTGACTCATGATGTAAATCATGTTCATGTCGCAATAATGGAGCCTGCTTTTCTCTCTTATCGGTATGTTTGAAACGCCTAAGAGACAAATGAAGAGGACCCATGTATATTTGTCTTCCTAGAATGCTAAAGCTAGGTAATGACGATATGTACTCTCGTCTTCACTCCTTCGGGAGAAATAAATACCATACCTACTCCATCAAATTGTACCTATTAATGGTTGTTTCAAATGTGTATCTGACTTGTTGTGAAAAGTAAAAGATGGTTTCTGAATTTGAATGCCTTTAAATAATCTTGTAAATTATAAATGTATTACAAAGCTTGATAGGTATAAAATATCAGACAATGTTTGGCAGAGATTATGGATTGACTGCAAAATGCATACCTAGTAAATATATTTCAAATAAGCTAAAGAGCTATCAAACTTAGGCTGCAAAAAGTGCACTCAATAAACTTCTAAAGTCTAACATCTATAAGAGATAATGAATATGGGCTGCAAAATGAGCAACCAATAAGTATCTAATAACCTTCAAATAAGCTACAAAGACATTAAACTTAGAGTACAAAATGCACACTCAATAAACATTTAAAACCTAACACCCAAAAGAGAGCTAAAGAGATGTCAAATTCTACAAAATTGGTACCCAATAAGCCTGTAAAGCGTAACACTTAGAGAAGAATATAGCAATGCACAAAGGTGGCAAACTCTAGAAGAGAGAGAGAGAGAGAGAGAGAGAGAGAGAGAGAGAGAGAGAGAGGGAGAATAAAAATATTTCAGCTGGGCAGACTCTAGAAAGATAGAAACTAAAAAGCACAGAGGACTTGGAGCAAAGAATGGACTAGGAGGCCACCCCTTTATATGGCTCTAGTCTATCTTCCATAGGCAATGTTAAACTATTAGTTTATATCCTTATATAGAGATACCACTATGTGTCTCTTACGAAAAAGGTGATGTGGATTAATAGTCGCTTTAACTTAAAAAACAAAAACCAACACAAATTAATGCAAAACGCTTAATTTTTTACCAATACAGTTTGGAGAAAGTAGAATAGCTGGATCTTATGTGGCTTTAGTTTGATTTTGGTGCTTTGTTTTGTCTTGCTTCCATACTAGGAAAATGGCCATTCAAGTACAATTTTTTTTTTTTAAAGGGAAAATTCGGATAAATTCTAAGCTTCTTCCTTTTGTGGTAAGAAATTGAAACAAAATATAATTTTCTGAAACATTAAAACTGAACATCACTTACAAATAGCCCGCATTGTTGATCTTATTGTTGAAAACTATTTAATAAAGAACAGAAATTAGAAATTAATAAAAAAGGGAAAGGGAAAGCCACTAACAAAATTATAGCCACCAAAGAAAACGCTGGTTCAACTAGGGGAAAAAAATTTTAAATTAAAAAAAAATTCATACTAGTTCAAAACCCAATTTTTGTTTCTTGCTTTTAGAGATAATAAATCAAAACTCAATTTCTTTTACTGCAGTCATGGCAAGTGATTCATTGCACAATTCCTATTTTTGTTTGCTATGCTTATATAAATTGAATGCTCAATCTGTTCTCCTGACAAGCAAATTGAAACCTCAATTGATTCCAATTAATAAATTCTTAATTTTCTAAAAGTTCAAAGTGGCACAATTGAAGAAAACA
The DNA here is from genome assembly GCA_035236585.1 of Warburgia ugandensis. Lineage (NCBI taxonomy): Eukaryota > Viridiplantae > Streptophyta > Magnoliopsida > Canellales > Canellaceae > Warburgia > Warburgia ugandensis. The sequence continues at coordinate 79,865,228 of CP141132.1, read as the reverse complement.
TCAAAGAAAGGCCTGCATTCTCTAACTACTGCCCCAAAATAGTCCAAACTGCCTACACAAAAAAGGAAAAATTAGAAGGTAATGCACCCATAAACCCAATAAAAACCAAAAATAACAAATTTGTCTCATTCCATACCTCGAATAATTCTACCCTGGTTCCTTCAAACACGACGGACTGGACATTCTGCTCAATCGTAAACTGGGTAGAATCCTCGAACTCCTTCAATACAGATTCCAAACTATTCCCATCCGGCACATAAATGTACTCATCCACATCAAAGTAAGAAGTCCAATTTCCAGATAGTCATTCACCACTAAAATTGGTTATAGTAACACCCATCAAATTCCTCGTGCGCTCCTGTATCCTGCAAAAGTAGTTCGCCCAGCTCTTATCCATGGCTCCAAAACCGCCCTTACATCCTTTCCAACTTCCCCATCATCATGAAAACAAACATGCCAATTCGGCCTGAAGAAATACCCATGGTAAGCCATCCATTCTCTATTCGAGCGGCAATCAGATTACCATAAAGCGATGACCCGCAGTATAAGTTCTCGTATTTGTTAGAATTTATGTGGTCCATAACATTATAATTCAACATCTAATAGTATGTGGTAACTGCTCAAGTGCTGCTTAAGAATCAGAAGATCTTCTTAAGGTTGTTTCAAATCAACTGTTATGGCTGGAGGTAAGTTCCTAATCGTTTAAATTTTGTTTTTGCTTAATTTCTGATTACTGTAAACATGTGTAGATTGGTTTACATGTGGCATCAGAGCTTGTTAATTCCTCTAACCAGTAGCTATCTGTTATTTTTCATTTCAGTATGTAAAATGAAAATCAGAAAACTTACCTTGACTTCAATGTTAACCGGAGATCGAATGGCTGGTTAACGATCAAGTCGCAAAAGAAGGCCGATCTCCAATCGTAAAACTTGCATAATAAAGATGCAGTGGTTTCCCTGCACCTCAGATTTAGGCTGACCATGTGAACTTGGATCAAGAACCGTTGTTCTATAATGACTGATATCTGAAAGCAGATCTCAAACACAGGTTCTATTTAAAAATCTAAACCCAGCAATTGAGAGCTCATAGATATATTTTAACTGGAAGAGGTTCACATCATCAACGGCTGCGGATTGACCAATTTACAGGCTTCTAAAAGTGTAATACTAAAAGTGTAATAAGTTTGGCGATGTTATTGTGAACATATGAAGCCTAATTTTCCATGGCATATAATACTCCAACTTGTGGCACGACATGCATAACGTGGGTAAAAGCAACTACATCAAAAGCTTCATTAAAGTGAAGAGCATCATTCAAATCACCTTTAACGATAAAGATACCATGTTGGTTGTAGAGCTTTTTCATGCTTTTTCTTTTAGATTTGGGTTAAATCATTGTTGAAATTATCAAGACCCATGATGCCATGTGCCATGGACTTACAATGCAAAGCCCGTGACCAAGGTTTGTGAACTCTAGGAAAGGCTTCCTTAGAGCATTGACTTGGCCCAAGGGACTTAGGCCTAACGTTGAAGACCAATAATAGTTGGCTTGATTCCAGAAGGCCCCCGTTCTGGAAGTCTCTAGGTAAATATCTAGAGAGAGGGAACGTTAGAGAGTAGTGTAGAGTTTTCTATAGAAAGTTTTAGAGTAGTCCTCAACCGTTAGATGGTTGACATTTGTAATAATCCAAACCATCTATTGAGGAGGTGGATGGGGGAGAGCAAGTATAAATAGGTGTAAGCTCCTCACTTGTAATCAGCTCAGGTTAGTTCAACTTAGTTAAGGTCAATGCATTGGGAGGTTTCCTTTTTGAGTTCTCTTGAGTTCCTCTCGTTGCATTAGTGGGTGAGTGAGTGTAGCCCTAACAAGTGGGAGTTTGGGAGATTGAAGGCTGAACTTAACCTTGATGCCTTGAGTACATTACAAGACTAAGTGTCGCATAGGAGTCTGAAAGTCTCAGCCCGTGACACATGGTGAGTAAAGCCCAATTTCTGATGAATCATGCCGCTGTTGGGGAATAAACTACCACTCTAAAGCATGATTTTGGACATTCAGCGAAAAGATCTTTTCCTCTCACTCAAGCGTTGCCCATCTGGCATGCCTGCTCAACAGCGGGACGGTTACACTATGCCTATTTTATCCTATTTTCTCTCCTTCGGCAAGACATAGCCGAAACCCAAACAACCTTAACCATTTCGCTCCCCTATTCTTCCCGCAGGGTGCAGCTGACTATCACGGTGAACTGATCCGGCAGCACCTGATTCGGGCGTAGTAAACAGCACATCCTGACCCACATGGTAGAACGGCCAAAGAGGCATTGCAATCAAGGGTTTTTCCCCTTTTCCCAAGGTCTGGATTTTGCCGGTAGGGGTGGCTAGATTGATTTGGGAAGAGAGAAGGATTTAAAGCTGAGGTTTGGGGAAGAAGGAAATAAGGGAATTGTTCGGTTTTCTGTTTAGAGGGGAAGAGGAGATTAGGGTTAGAGGTGATTAAAGATGTATATATATAATTAGGTAGATACGCAATTAATTAAAAAAAGAGAGAGAATGGGGAATTTGTGACAACACGTGCTACACCCCTTATAAAATTTTGGCAAACTTTTTATATATGAATGATTGGCCAATTATTTTAAAAATATTCATAAAATATTTGAATTAATTGACTATTAATTAAAAATTTTCTAAATTGGTCAATAATTAAAGTTTATTTTTTAAGACATTGTTACCATAATAAATTATTTAAGTTTTCGTACACTTATATGAAAATGTCTTAATTTAATGATTATGGATGTTATGTAATCAATATGTATCTAATATTTGAAGAATAGCTACAACATCCTTAAATATAAAAAATAATAATATTAAGTATATAATTAAAATTATTAATGACATTAAAGTTTTAAATGATATCAAATTCTAATTAAATATGTTGATATAGTAATTTCACTACACAAATTTTTTTATTATATTATTATGATTAATTAGGATGAAATAGAAAAATTAATTTTTATCTTAATTAGCCCACAAGCATTAAGAAATATTTATAATTTACTAGTTTCATTATAAATGTAAATAAATCAAATTTTGTGTTAAAATCTTTGCTTGTAGGTGGATTTTAATAACATATTGATTCATGTTTATTTTATATTAGATGGTTTATGCCTTATAATTGTTAGTGAACAAGTTTATTTATTTGTAGTTATTCAGTCTTTGATATTATTTGATGAAAAATCAGAGGTTCCAAATTTGAGGAGTAACAATTATAAAGTCTAGAAGGAGAAATTTTTTCTTCTTTTAGAGTGCATGGATCTTGACTATGCTATTCAAAAGAAAGAACCTCCTGAAATTACGAAAACTAACACCAATGCAGAGATTACTCTGTATGAATGTTGGAAGCGATCTAATTACTTGAGTATGATGTTCATTAAATCTCAGATTAATATTAACATCTGTGGGTTGATACCTGACTGTGCAAATGTCAAAGATCTCATAAAAGTCATTAATTAACAATTTGAGTCATCTGATAAAGCATTGGCTAGCACCTTGACGAATAAGTTGTCATTAATGAGACTCATTAGCACTAAAGGAGTGCATGAACACATTATGAGGATGAAGGACATATGTGCTCAGCTGAAGTCATTACATGTTGAGATTTCGAAGTCCTTTTTAGTGCACTTTAATCTTGAACTGTAACGCCCTGTGTCTGGGCTCCCTCAGTAACGATATTGTCCGCTTTGGGCCATGGGCCCACACGGTTTTAAAAGGCCTCGTTGCAAGGGAAGTCCTCATCACTCTTATCAATATCCCACTAACTTTCTCCCTAGCAATGTGGGACTAACTCTCAATCCCTCACCTTGCCTAAAAGCCTGTCAGCCCTCTTGGCCTACCCTCATCGGCCAAGTGGTATCAGAGCCAACCCTTGATCAGGTGTGGGTGGCTAACCGCACATGAGCGGAAGCGTGGGAATCCATGCGCGGACGCGTGTCCCTTAAGGGGGAGAGGGCTACCATTGCCGTCTGCTAAGATGGTTTGAGGGGGAGGTCCCCAACATAATCTGAGGGGATGAAGGCGGGATGCGCTGAGAGTTAGTCTCACATCGCTAGGTGAAAAGTTCGTGGGCGGCTGATAAGGGTCTGGGTGGGCTTTACCAGTAATGATGCCTTTTAAAACTGTGCGGGCCCGTGGCTTAAAGCGGACAATATCGTTACTAATGGAACTCAAACCCGGGGCGTTACAATATGAAACAACTTGAAGGGTTCATCTCAAATGATAGTCATCATTTAGTTTACAAGCCTAAAAAAGGTAGCCCCAGTGCATGAAGCTCTTGCTTATGAGAGGTTCGGGAAAGGGGCAGACCACAAGGGCCTATAGTAGGTAGCCTAACCTTGCATTTTGCAAGAGGTTGATTCCACACCTTGAACATGTGACCTCAAGGTCACACAACAACAGCTTTTATCGTTGTGCTAAGGCTCCCCTTCATTTAGTTTACAAGCCTAAAAGTCTATATATAGATTAAAACAAGCCTCCCGTCAATAGTATTTAAAATTTCATACGGTTATCTCTTCATTTGGTTTCATACAGAACATTATGGATGAATGCGTATATTACAAGGTTAATAGGAGCAAGATCATTTTTCTAGTCTTGTACATGGATTACTTTCAATTAATGATATAGGATTGCTATATGAGGAAACAATTTTTCTCTCAACACTTTGATATAAAAGATATTGATAAGACATCTTATGTCATTGGCATTAAAATTAATAGGCATAGGTCTCAAGGTATCTTAGGCTTGTCTCAGGAAGCTTATATCAACAAGGTTCTTGAGAGATTTCGAATGAAAGATTGTTCACCCAGTATAGTACTTATTGTTAAGGGTGATAGATTCAGTTGAATAAATGTCCTAAAAATAACCTTAAAAGAGAACAGTTTAAAAATATTCCTTATGCTTTAGCTGTTGGAAGCCTAACGTATACTCAGGTCTGTATTAGACCAAACATTACATTTGCAGTTGGCATGTTGAGAAGATATCAAAGTAACCTAAGTTTAGACCACTGAAGAGCTGCAAAGAAGATCATGAGATACCTTCAAGGGATTAAAGATTTATTGCTTAAATATATACAGACCGATGACTTAGAGGTTATTGGGTATTTAGATTCAGACTTTAGTGATTGTGTTAATTCTCATAAATCAATATCTCGATATACCTTCTTATTTGTTAGAGGAGTTATATCTTGGAGAAGGGCAAAACAATATTTGATTGCCACTTCTGCAATGGAAACTGAGTTTGTTTCTTGCTTTAAGGTGACAAAACAAGGTATATGGTTGAAGAGTATCTCTAGGCTTTGAGTTGTTGATTCCATGTCTAGGCTATTAAAGATTTATTGTGACAATTCAGCTCATGTATTCTTTGCTAAGAATAATAAGAGTCAAAGTCAAAGTAAGCACATTTATATTACATTTTTAGCGGTTAGAGAGTATGTTCAAAGAAATGAAGTGCTTGTTGAATACATTAGTACTAAGCTGATGATTACAAATTCTTTAACAAAAGGCTTACCACCAAAGTTATAAGGATCATATAACAAGAATGAGACTTTGTTATCATTTATCACTTTCTGTTTGAATTACAATACTATATTTATAGCAGCTATTAGTAATGAAACTCTGAATTATTGCATTTGTCTCCATTTTATTTATATACATTTATGATTGGATAACAAATATTTATGTTTGGATCCAGAATAAGCATTCGAGGTTTATTTATAAATATAAAATGTCACATAAAAGGCTTTTCAAAAAAGATAATTATATTGTAATATATGAAAGGTAACACTTGTTTATAAAAAAAATTACCACCATGATTTATATAATTTATTTCTTTGTTTGAGCATAAAGTAATTTCAACTAATTCGTTGAGATTTTTTGAGTTTATCAAGTTACAAATATTTAAACTAATTGGGAGAATGTTAGAATTCATGAGGTTTACAGAACTGGCACAGTGGTTTGAATTCATCGTATGAGTTGGGTGCTTCTTCTAAGGCTATGATTATCTCATACTTTTTCGGAGGTTAGTTGCAGTACTCGCAAAGGATAAATTTTCCGCCGGAGTTTGCAGCATTGGGAACCAATGGGAAGGTGCAATTTACGACGAAGACGGTGCATACACGATCCTTTCCCCAATCAGATGACATTTTGTAGGATTTGGCCTTAAGTGGTTGGATTGAAAGGTTGTTAGAGACCCATTCACATTTGTACCAGGGCTTGGCGAAGACGGGGATTGGTTTGGAGGCCAGGCCTACAGTGGACAATGTGTTCAATCCGCCGCGGTAGGCGCCCAAATGGACGCAGAGGGATGCAGCGTTGCCGTAGGATGGGAAGACTCTTTTGTTTGGGTTGGTGGGGATTTGGGGGTGGGGGGGTGATGGGATGATGGCATTTGGGGCGGAAAACCTTTTTCAATAGGACGGCAGAGGGAGACTGGGATGTTTACGGTGGGAGGAGGTGGCCACTTCCAGGGTGAGGATTATGAATATGGCGACGAAAGGTTTCATTTCGAAGCAAGCATTGGAGAGGGAGATGGCGAGAGGCGAAGAACCGTCTTATGGTCATATGAGGTATAAATTTGTTTGCACTTTTGTTGCTAAGCAACTCAGGACTGAACACAGAGGTGATGCACATTTTCTTTGGACACTCAAATGCAAAAAGTGGCAGAGAACATCTTTTGGGCCTTCCGCTTGCCCTTTTAGAACCTTCTACCTATATTGCCTCACTCCTTCTAACTGGTGTCATTGTTGGTCTCCTCTAAACATGTCGAAACTATCTAAGTCTAATCTCCCTCATCTTGACCTATTGGTGCTGCCCCTAAATTTTCTCTAATATTTTTATTTCTAATTCTATCCTTTCTTGTCTTATCACTCATCTATCTCAACATCCTCATTTCTGCAACGCTCATCCTATGAGCATGATGTTCCTTAATTGCCCAACACTCTGATCCATAGAGCATGGCTGAACTTATGGTCATCCTATAGAATTTTCCTATTAGTTTGAGTGGCACCCGCCAATCACACAAAACTCCAGATGCACATCTCCATTTGGTCCAACCCGCTTGGATTCTCTGGATAACCTCTCTCTCAATCTCTCCACTCTCATGAATCATTGATCCTAAGTACCAAAAGTGTTCTTTTACGAGGGCTTCTTGGTTATCAATCTTGACTGGTGTTCCACTCATACTCCTCTCCTTGCTAAAATTGTATTCCATATATTCTGTCTTAGTTCGGCTAATTTTAAATCATTTATATTCTAATGCTTCTCTCCATAACTCTACCTTTATGTTTACACCTTCCCTTATCTCATCAAGTAAGACTATATCATCTGCAAATAGCATGCACTAGGAAATCCCATCATGTAGATGTTTTGTTAACTCATCCATAACCAATGTGAAAAGGTATGGGCTCAATGCCGATCCTTGGCGCAATCTTATAGTGACAGGAAAATCACCAATATCGCCACTAGTGGTCTTAATATTTATTACTGCTCCCTCATACATATCTTTAATTATGTCTATATACCCCTGCAAAACCTCTTTATCGCCCAACACCTTCCATATTAACTCTCTAGGAACTCTATCATAAGCTTTCTCTAAGTCGATAAAAACCATGTGGAGGTCTTTCCTCCTCTCCCTATATTTCTCTACTAATTGTTTTAGTAAGAAAATAGCTTCCATGGTAGACCTCCCAGGCATGAAACAAAACTGACTCTCCGATACACTTGTTTCATGTTGTAACCTCTTCTTAATCACTCTTTCAAAAAGTTTCATAGTGTAGCTCATAAGTTTGATCTCTCGATAATAAGTGCAGCTCTGTTTGTCTCCTTTATTCTTATACATTGGTAGAATAAAGCTTTTCCTTCACTCATTGGGCATTTTCTTTGATTTTATAATCTTATTCAACCAAACTATCCCAATATCACCCATATGCTTCCAAACCTCTATTGGTATACCATCGGGCCCAATGGCCTTTCCTGATTTCATCTTTTTCAAGGCCTCTTTCACTTTAGGTATTCTAATCCTACGTTCAAATCTGTAATATCTAATGTTATTTAGATTTATAGTATTTTCAATCCCTATATTCTCAGAGTCATTGTCATTTAGCAATTTTTTAAAGTGTGTTTCCCACCTTTGTTTGATCTCATCATTTTTTACTAGTACTCTTTGATCATCGCTTCTAATGCATCTAACATGATCTAAGTCCTTACCCTTCTGTTCTCTTACTTTTACAAGTTTAGACACATCTTTCTCACCTTCTCTTGTTCTTAGTCTATTATAGAGCTCATCATATGCTTTAAGTTTAGCCTCACTATTATGTTAGCAACCTTTTTAACATTCTTATATTGTTTATAGTTTTCATTATTTTTAGTCTTCTGTCATGCTTTAAAATACATCCGTTTTTCTTTAATAACTTTTTACACTATTTCACTCCATCACCATGTTTCCTTTACTAATTGCCTTTTACCTTTAGATACTCCTAAGATATTTTTTGTCACTTTCTTAATGAACTCAACAATATTAATCTACATGGTATTTACTTCTGTATCATAGTTTCAATTTCCTTCTACCATCAACTTATTTGTAAATGAGGTTGTTTTCTCTCCTTTTAAGTTTCACCACTTAATTTTTAGATACTATTAAGTTCATTTCCTTTCTTCCATGTTTTGATATGGATATTCATAACCATTAACCTATGTTGTGAGGTTAAACTCTCCCCGGGTATCACCTTACAATCCTTACACATAAATCATTCATTATTCCTAAGTAGAAAAAAGTCTATTTGGCTTTTATGAAGTCTACTTTTAAAGGTTATTAAGCATTCATCCCTTTTCTTAAAGAGTATATTTGCAATGGCCAGGTTATATGGCAAAGCAAAATAGAAGATATTCTTCCCGATCTCATTTCGTTCACCTATATCGTACCCTCCGTGTATTCTATCACATCCTTCATTTTCTTGTCATACACGGTCATTTAAGCCTACTCTTATAAATATCGTCCAAGTATTGGAAATTTCTTGCATGACTCCCTCCATATCTTCCCAAAACTGTCTCTTGATTATATCTTGTAACCCTACTTGTGGTGTATATGCACTTATAACATTTATAATCTGTTCTCCTAGAACAAGTTTTATTATTATAATTCTATCACTGATTCTTTTAATGTCCGCAACTTTATCCTTTAATTCCTTATATTATTCTTTCCTACATACCATAATTTATACCCATCTATTTCTTTAGCTTTAGCCCCTTTCCACTTGGTTTCTTGGATACAAGTGATGTTGACGCTCCTACGTCTCATCACGTCTACTAACTCTAAACTCTTACCTTCAATGTCCCTATATTCCATGTAGCAATATGAATCTTATGTTCTGGAGATATTCTATTTACTATCGCCTTTCTCGACCTCCATAGCATGAACCCATGTTCACTTTTCACTGCACCTGGATTCTAATGCAGCGCATCGCTTCCGAGGGGATGCTCTAGCAAGCCTTGCCCATTTTTCACTACACCCGGGATCTGATGTAGAGCATCGTTTATGCGAAATGCCCTAGCTTGAGGGAATGTCGGTTTTCGATTCATGTCATGTTATGGTTGCCATAGTTTTAAGAAGCTGAAGATAATTTTTATTTCTTCCTTACAAACTAATATATAAATGCATATTCATTTGTAAGCAGAAAAGAAATAAGAAAATCATCTTCAACTTCACCCTTGCCGGCTAGCACCTAACGCAAGGGTTGCTATATTTTAAGAAGTTGGAGATGATTTTCATTTCTTTCTCACAAACTAAAATACAAATACATATTCATTTGTAAGAAAGAAATAACAAAATCATCTTTAACTTCTCCCTTGCTGACTGGCCCCTTGCTGGCTGGCATCTGACACAAGACCCTCCTCCTTTTTTATCCGGGCTTGGGACCGGCATTGGTGGAGTTAACCTTGGGCTTGATATAACCTATGATTTTCTGATTCATAACCCTAACCTCCTGTTAGGGAGTCTTCAATAATATTTAACAACCAAGGAAAGCTAGGACAAAATTTTACTAGGAAGCTAAAACTTCAAAATTTTATCTATTTGACATGGGTCTAGGACATTGTTAGCCTACTTAAAAGCAGGATTATGAGAAGAAGATTCAAATTAGAGCACCGACTGATTATATACTTGGGGCAATCGGTAGAGCGAATTATCAGTTCCAAACGATTAAGTTTTCCTAGTATGATACTTAAAATCAAATACTATTCAAAATCGGTGGCTCCACATGAGTGCCCTTGAAATAGTTGAGGTCCAGGTCAAGCGCAAGTACTCAAGGCCCATTAACCCGGTCCGTATAAGCTCGTACTTGAGTTTCCTGGTTATATGGAAGGAAAGGTTAACACCAAGCCAATTAAAATTGTTCCTAACGGCAAACTTTTTGCCGATCTAATATGTGACCACAAGTTCGTCCTCTGCACATGATATTTCCTTGGTTTGTTGACTCTAGACCCTTGATCTCTAAACCACAGACTAAGGCCAACCAGTTCTTTTTCTCTTGGAGCTGTTGTTCTCTATATTTTACTTTGGCCCCAAAATTAGCGTCATTTACAGCAATGAGACTGCCAGTCTCTAAGAACATACAGGTAACGTGAGTTGATGATCAAGCTGCCATGAGGCCATAAACCAACATTTTTCGCCCCTGTGGATCTTCAGATCCTACCCATGAACGTACGGCCCAAGATTCATCCGAACTAGTATCGGACGCCCCAATTTCCCCTGGATTGAGGGAAGTCTAGCATCACCGTATCTGGATAACCAAAACAAGTCCAAATGGCCTATTGCTCCACCTATTACTTTATCTCCTATTAACAGCCTGAAACAAACTAGATAAAATAATTCTAAAATACTTTGCCAAGTGGTCTTTTCAGTGGCAGACGACTGAGTAACGCATAAGAACCTGCCTTTGGGAGGGGACGGATGGTTGCTAATACCCTGTAGGCTGATGAGCAAAAGGAAGAATCCACCCAAAGAGGGGCTCGCATCAGATTGAACCATCTACTTTCTTCTTCTTTTTTAATCGATCTGGTTGTACAAGGAAGATCGGAGACATAGCTGGTTGAATTTTTTGTACTTTTTGGATTTATATGGGACCCATTGATTGACCGTACAGCCATGCAGTTAACGCCAGTATTCTACAAGGGATTTGTCGAGTTCCCTTACTTTATATTACTTTGCTTATTGTAATCTTAGTCTTGTAGTAAGCCCGTAATGCCACCTTCATTTACTTGCTTCCTTACAACCTAGAATACCTAAAGACTAGAAGCTAACGTGCAGATGCTCAATCTTCATATTTCACTTTCATGGGCTTTGAACTGTGTACTATGCAAAGAAGGGCGTTTAGAGGTCCTCAAAACTAATGGGCCCCCCTTAACGTAGTAAGGTAAGGCTCTACGTGACAGCCTCAGTTGATGATCTAGCTGTCATGAGACCATTCACCAACATTCTTTCGCCCGTGGATCTTCAGATCCTACCCATGAACGTAAGGTCCAAGATTCATCCGAACTAGTATGGGACGCCTCGATTGCCCCTGGATTGAGGGAAGTCTATCATCACCATATCTGAATAACCAAAACAAGTACAAATCGCCTATTGCTCCCCTATTACTTTATTTCCTATTAACAGACCTAAAACAAACTAGATAAAACAACTTTAAAATACTTGGGATAACTCTTTAAATAGTTCTGTTTGAGTTCCAGGATATCAGTAGCAGGGGATAAGATAACAATACATTGACCAGTTCGTCAAACAGCACCTTAAGGAGAAGAAAATCCTTCTCAAGGGATTCATTTCTTCCTAGCTAAAGCGAACTACCTTGATTCATTTGTAGACATGAGTGTAACACCTTGGGATTCCAACAATCACAATATTGTCCGCTTTGGGACACCCATACACCCTTCACGGTTTTGTTCTTCCCAAGTTTCTTAGGAAAAATGTGTTGTTTCGTAAGCAGAGTGCACAACGGAGCTAATATTGTCCTCTTTGGGTCCCTCACCCCTCTTGGGCTTCTCCTCTCGAGACGTGTTGTGACGGCCAATATTGTGATTGTTGGAACCCCAAGGTGTTACAAATGATATCAGAACCAATTCCCCTCTTGGTATAGTAGCTAGCCGCACGTGGACGCCTAATCGTGGCTATCATGCGGGGACGTGTGTTCTCTAAAGGGGGAAGATGTGAAGCCCTCGGCCATGAGGGCAGGCCAAGAGAAGGCTGGCAGGCTTCTAGGTTGGGGTAAAGGACAGAGAGTTAGTCCTACATTGCTTTGGAAGAGGAAATTAGACTATTTATAAGAGTTTGGAGAACTCTAACTGTTACAACGCATTTTTCCCAAGAAACTTAAGAAAAATAAAACCGTGAGAGATGTATGGACGCCCCAAAGCGGACAATATTGTAATTGTTGGAATCCCATAGTGTTACAATGAGCATGAGCATGATTTCTAGATGTTGATTCGGTAGGCTGCGGCCTATATGAGCCACAGACAAAAGTGGTGCCAAAAGGACGATCACAAACTGCAATCTGTCAATTAATGATAGGCAATTATCCACTTGCTCAGCATGACTAGACGGCTAAGACACATCGCTTTCGAGCTTCACCCATCAATATATCAGCAAATCAATGACCGTTATCACCACATCATGAGCCACTTGTATAATGGTACCAATCCCATGTGAAGAACATGGATATCAGGAAGTTCTTTGACGGGATCTATGGGGCAAATCATATCCGCAAGACTTATATAATCCGGTTTATGAGATTATGCCAGGTTATATATTGACTAATCAGGAGTTTGTGGGCAGTGAGGGAAGGTGTTTGAAATTTCAAGTCCCTGTGCCGTCCTAGCAAACGCCCTTATCTACAAGAAATGAATTCTGAAAGCTTACTTTACAACAAGTCTGATCTCACCAGTCCACGTGCTAGTGGTTTGATCAAAGTCCTTTTTGACTTTTCAGTGAGCCTATAACACAAGATCCATTGTTTGGACTCTTCGCCTTCAGATTGTTAAAAGCCTTATCTTTGTACAAATCGCATCCAATGCCATGTGTTAACCTCATCCAGCAAAGGACAAATAATACAACCAAGTCCAAAGAAAGTCACTAGGAAAATTGGTATTTTTGAAGGAACCCGAGTTATCTCTCAAGAAACTTGAAAATTAGTTGTGTTCGTAGTACTCAAACGTAAGTTAGCAATTTGAAACAATATCAACTTTAGAAGTTTTGATCATTATTGTGAAGATTAGATTGCATAAGAATGAGTAGAGAGCTCGACTAACGAACGATCACAGTCAGGGAAGAAACGCGGATCTTGCATGTGTTACCACTCAACCAAGGAATGGAATCTGAAATTTCGTTAATCAATCAAGGAGATTGAAAAACAGGATTGTTGATGTAAACGTTTACCTAAATCACATAGATATGCTCAGACTTGACCTAATAAATAAATTAACCCAAAAAGGTGTTTTAAATAGCATTCATATACGTGCTTGGATTTTGATGATCTCTAGCATTCTTGCTAACACTGACCGACACAATTCAATTTGAATCGGTACTTTTTGGTCAGTGGCGTTCTAATCAATTGAAATTTTGTCATTTCTTGCTCATAGATAATCTTCTTATTCTGTCTATTTTTAGCTTTGTAGATAAATCATGGGTTACTTTGCGAAGCAAATCAAATGCAATCTTTTAGAACTGTTGTTAGCCTTTGGACGTTTACATTATGTAAGAAGAATTTATCGAGTCCCTTGTGGGCAACTAGCATGCGCGTGGAGGATACTTAGGCACGATTGACTTTGATTTTCTAGTTAAACAGAGGGCTCAAGATAAACATTACTTTGAGGAAAAAGCAGACAACTCCACTTAGAGCTTTCCCCTGCAAAGTTGTTTCTTACAGCCACGCCATCAATTCTCTATTGGTTTGTGGTGCTTGAAATTCTTGTTTTCTGTAGGTTTTTATACACTACAAAGATTTGAGAGATGGGAATCCGATGTTCATCTGAGATAGACGTCTAAGTATTTAATAGATTTCTGACGCCTATATAATGTGTCAACTTAGGAAACTAATCAGTATATTGAACATTTTGGTAGCTTATCATAATCAAACTTGTCATTAAGGCGTCAACCGGTACAGTCGTTTTACTTGTTCAATATGCCTCAGTGACCTAGAACTTAAAATACCGTAGTATTACATGGAACATATTGGTGACAGAAAAATAGGGATCAATATCCATGGCAATGTGAGCCTGGACATTTACATGTGGCCCAGTAGGCTAACAAGATGAGTCGTGACAATTAGATCATCCAGTAAATGGCGAACGACGATGAATTGATGAGAGTAGTTATCAGGAAATTCCTTTTATCTCAGCTTCCATGTCCTTGCATCTGGTGACTTCAATACTGGAAACTCCTCACGAAACACCCCTATTCCTGTTTATGTCTCTGCCCGTTCTTGTCTCCATTGTCTGTTAAATATGAAAAGAAAAGAATAAGTCAAAAAAGCTGAAAAATGTACAAGCTTAGAAATCAATGGGGATTCCATGTTTAAAACTATGTTTGTCCCATCTAAATTGAAAGCACAAACAAGAGGCTCTAGACTGGTTCAAATATTGGATAACATGCCTCTTAAATGCAATCATGATAGTCCCCACATCACACTTGGAAGCTTCTAAGTTCATAACCATCTCTAATTATAGATACATGCCATTCTAACATGTGAGCCGTGTGATTTGTTATCATGCTTGGGGCGAAGGGTAACATCGTTGCTGTCACTGTAACTTGTCAAATACGAGCCCACTAGCTTTCTTGTCTCCCTCGGTCTATTAAGACGGCGGATACAAGCATGTAATTTGATAAACAATGATTTGCCTCATTTCTGTCTCTCTCGGATATTAGGTGGAATTGGAGACTTATGCTACGGGCCTCCGGACCAAGTTGGATGATATTTAACTATTCATCTTTCTAAGTCCTACATAGATATGCCATACCTGGAAATCCTTGTTCAATCATTTGATCCTACCTTTGTTTTGTGAGTATATTGTCCATTTTACAACTCCAAAAAGATAAGAAAAATTACGGGTCAAGATCATAAAATCTATGGGATTTTCAGGGACGGCCTACCTAAGCCAGTACCAAGAATGGTTCCTATCAAAGGAACTCTCTCTCTCTTTGAACACTAGGGCATAAGGACAAAACTGAAATCAATTAATACAATAAGCTGTTTAGCTGTACAATAAATTGGAGAAAACGTGAAAAGTAGCCTTTCCTACTTTACTCAACTCAAATCCCCCCACACCACAAACAAAGAACAAAACAAACCCAAGGATCCGATGTACTTATTCGATCTAAGAAGTTCCTTGTGCCTTGGGTTAGAATTGAAAATTTCTATGGCTCGAACTTTAGTGCCCTCCCCGTTTATATTAACTCCTAAACAAGCCCATTCTCAGCTCACATGCACAAATCAAAGGGAAAGACAAAGGGTAAATCATATTGCCACTCCGAAAATTACTATCACCCTGTTCCATCTCTCCCCACACAAATCAAACCCTTCTGGCCTGGTGAGGAATTGCCTAATTACAGGAGTGGCAACGCAAGCAACCTTCTAGGAGACACCCCCTCCCAATGTGTATTGGCTACCCTAACTTTCCTCCGAAACGAATCTTGATGTCCAACCATTCCCATAATAAGATGATGTAATTGGCGTGGTATCACCGGTCCGAACCGAACTATCGTCATCCTCGATTGGCCCCGCAGGCCAAACAAATGCCGGTTTGAATGGTGGCACAACCGGTGGCGGCACCGATCTCGAAATAACCTGAACAATCTCTTGCGTTTTGGGCCGTTCGCTAGGTGTAGGGTGTGAACAAGCTAATCCCAACTTCAAAAGCCTGTCAGCATCTTCTGGCACAAAATCATTCCTCAACCTCTCATCGACGGCCTCTAATATCCGACCCTCGCGATAAAGGGTCCAAACCCAATCAACCAAGAAATGGAAGTTGCCAATGTTGACACGAGGATGCTGCCCACAGACGACTTCGAGCACCACAGCTCCAAATCCGTAGACATCAGACTCCCTAGTAGCTTTGCCTGTGTGGAAACATTCGGGAGCAATGTAGCCCATTGTTCCTGGCACGCCTTCGAGTTCCGCATAGGAAGTTTTCTCATTGTCTAATACCCGGGCGAGTCCGAAATCGCCGAGTCGAGCATTGAAGTCGGAATCGAGCAGGACATTGCTGGCTTTCAAGTCGCGGTGAACCACCTTCTGGTCGTACTCGTTGTGGAGGTAGTGCAAGGCTGAGGCAACGCCTGTAAGAATGTTGTATCTCTTGGACCAGTTGAGGATCTTCTCTGGTGCACCGAAGAGGTGGTTGTCTAGACTACCGTTGGGCATGTAGTCGTAGACCAGGAGCAGCATTCCGGTCTTGTGACACCATCCTAGGGACCATCAAGAGCAAATGAGGAATCAGATGAGGTATAGTGTGTAGCTTTTATAGCATTGTCCCAATACAAAAGATTGGATGCAGGAACGATCCAGCAAGACAAATGCTCATAAAATTCAGGAAAATGCATGATTGAAGTTACAGTCAAACTCGTAAATTAATACTCGGTGCTAAATTCATTCATCGTAGATTTTAACAGTTTTAACAGGTTATTACGTGAAAGATTTATAGCTTCGCCATAAATAGCAATCTCCACCACATGACAGCATTAGTGACTGCATCAAGAGACAGACGAGACAGTAAGGTGTTTCCATTAATGGAAGGGGGGGTGCCTGTAAGACATTGAGGAGGAAGGAGGGCCTTGTGCCTTTCTAGATTAATAGTGCTTTCAACGCTGATTCCTAAGAAAGTTGACAAAGTGAAAGATGACAGCTTTGTCCTCTTTCACGATTGGTTCATTTTAGATCTACAGTAGATTAGCTGGATTTTCCCGTTTCTGACTTTGAATCATCTCGAGATTAAAGAGGGCAATTATGTTGTCGAAGGTGAAATGTCTTCATCTTGACCGTTCACTTTAGTGAGCCCATTGTGGATTGTAAACAAGCTAAGAAGTCAGTAGTCACTCCAAGTTGTGCATATGTTGATCCAGATGCCCGTGGGTTTCACGGTCTCGAGATACCCATCGGAATTGGAATGTATGGCCCAATGCTCTCTTAGACAGTAGATATTGCCCTACAATTTTGCTAATGAGGCCCAGGTGCTCTGTCTAGACGGTTGAGATTAACCTACATCTTTGCTAGTTATCTACATGAGATGTGATTCCCTATTAAGAATATTCATGAACTCATTCAGCAGTTTCTTTGTTCATGGAAAATGATCTCTGGGTTTGGTTACTAATGAGAAAATGAACATAAATTGACGGATTTTGGAAGAAAAAAGATGGATTTATTGCCCTCCGTGAAATGATAAAGAGCCTCACTTTGAGACCTGTTAAGAGCCTCAGCGTATCACTTTCGCCACAAATCTAATAGTGTATCACTTCCCTTCCCTACAAATCTAATAACAAAATGGAAAATGGCAGAAGTCGAGAGAAAAGATGGATCCATAACCTATAAATCTAAAACCATTGCTCTTACCATTCAAAAAAATAAAATAAATAATAATAATAATTCTAAAACCATGTTTTTGATCTATATTTTATTTCTTTTGGAAAACTAATCGGCAATTTCACATGTAATTCTCATTATTTGGTGGGTGAACTCCTCTAAACGAATCTTACTGCTAAATCAGTTTTCCTAAGAATCAAAAACAAAATCTAAGAAAAAAACCCACAAAAAAAAATAAAAAATGAACCCGTTCTAGTTGCAGAGTTCTGCATCTAACTAGCTAATCAAACTGAAACTCAAAAAATACCAATCTAACTGAATAAAGAACAGCACCAAGATCCAGAACGCAGAAAGAAAAACTGCACATACCTACTAATTTCACCAGATGTTTATGCCTCAGCCGATTGATAATGGTGAGCTCAGCCAAGAAATCATCCTTCCCCTTCATATTCTCTCTAGAGAACTTCTTCACTGCAACTTCAATATTCTCCTGTGGTAAAACACCCTTATAAACAACCCCAAATCCTCCTTGTCCCAGCTTATTCTTCTCATCGAAGTTATTCGTCGCCTTCTTCAAATCCTTGAACCGAAACTCTCTAGGAGTTCCAGGCAAGCTCTTCAAAGTGCCCAGAATGTTTGGGTCGTCTCTGATCTTCTTCTTATACCTACGGTACCCCACAAATCCACCAGCAACCAGTACAAGACACAAGATCGGAATACCAATCGCCAAACCAAGAATCAGATCCTTTGAATCCTTCCCTGGAAGAAGCTCCACTGTCAGATTCCATCCTAAAACACAGTTTAGCTGAGATGTCTTCCCAGTTGAAGCTGCAAACCCAAAATAAGATTCTGGTGCCACAATCTTGCTTAGATCCATGGTTCTTCGGATCACTGGGGAGCTTGGTTTTGGTTCTCCTTCTCTTGCAATAAAAACACTAAAATTCATGGAGTTTCCATCATAATGCACCCAAACTGTGTAGTTGACTGGAATCTCTGGTGAAATTTGGATCCCCATCCTTGTAAGATTGACAGTGATATTGGAAAAGATGCTGTTTATATCAAGTCCCATGTGATTATCATCTGGATCGAAGCTTTGTCTGAACGTATCTAGCTCCACGGCAACAAATTTGTTGGTTGAGTTCCCATCCGTGGAGGAATTGGTTAATCCTAGCCATTGACCGGAGCTATTATGAGGGATTTGGAGATCTGGGGCGATGAGAAAAGCGATGCCTTCACCGGCGGTGCGGTTCTCCGGCCGGAAAATGTTGATAAGGAAGGAAGTGTTGAAGGATGCAAGTTTTTGGCCTTTATAGAGAGTGAATGGCTTGTTGTACATGGCTCGGCCATATCTGTTAGCTAGATTGAAGACGTTGTTTTGGGTATCTGGGGTAATTTGGAGAGCTCCGCCGGAAATGGAGGCGTCCTGGATTGTTGTGAAGATGGAGTAGTCGCTGGTTTTGAAAGGGCCCCAGTTTTCTGAGAACGGTTTAGAGGATTTGGCAGTGGATGTGGTAGGGAAGATGAGGATAGCGGCGAGGAGGAGGAAAAATGAAAGTTTTTTCGGCAGACCCATCTGGGAGTGGAGGAGAAGAAGTCCGTGGGAGGCCTAGGAACAGGACTGGAGCTGCTGTTTGGTTGGTGGTTTTACAGAGAGAGAGAGAGAGAGAGAGAGAGAGAGAGTAGGAAACAGCGGGGATGGTCGGCAAGTCTTATCCGACTTAGATCTCTTTTAGGGTCCACCACTATAAGGGTCTTTATATAGATGGACGGCGAGATTTGTTTGAGGTGAACAATCTTCGATATCTTATTGGAACAGAAAATGATCTAGGTCCAATGAGTATTAGGATTATGACGCGTGGAATTTCCAAGTTGAGTCAATGGTTGGATGGTCTAAATATGACTTCTTATATGGCGTTTGCACCTTCCACAAGCAATAGTTCAGGGACGATTTGCATCTGTTGAAAAGTATATTTTGGACCTAGACTTTTGGTGATCTACAAACTATCACAACCCTTGGATCTGATCTTTATGAGACGTCATCTAGATAACAATTGTGGTCCCTGGAGATGATGACGAACAGTAGGCCTCACATGTACTTTGAGGGCGTTCAAATCCGTAAACTGGTGCACCCAGCATCCCCGGGGATGAAGCATTTGCCCTCGAGGACCGAGTAACACGAGACAAATTCTTATGTAAGGGCCACCTTATTGTTCACGTTGGACCTGCTGTCATAAAAAATGGCTACGGAATAAGTGCAACATTTTTAAGATCTTGCCATTTGGTGACCGCATACAGTACTATTTTTCTAGAGTGAAATGAAGGAAGTTTGGTGCAAATATAAAGTTGTCGTTTTACCACTTTGAAGTTGTAAGTTTAAAGTGCAAAAACATGCAAAAGTGAGACGGCATGCTAT
Source organism: Warburgia ugandensis (assembly GCA_035236585.1). Lineage (NCBI taxonomy): Eukaryota > Viridiplantae > Streptophyta > Magnoliopsida > Canellales > Canellaceae > Warburgia > Warburgia ugandensis. The sequence continues at coordinate 79,845,208 of CP141132.1, read as the reverse complement.
GGACTTTTGTGATCCGTCTTTTCTTACATATATATAAGAGTTTTGTGCACCAAAATTATCCTTTTAGTGAAATGGAGATGTAGCTTCTCAGAGTTTTCAAAAGTAATGCTAGCAAAGCCTACACCAATACGAAGTTATCATCGTTAGATGAAGACCACGAGACTACGAGCAATTCTACCAAGGACGCGATCCCCTTGTGAGTGTGCACCCCACTTTTGTATGAAGAGGCAAACCTTTGATTGGTGGAACTTATCATCTGATATGTCCGACTTTTGATGTCTTCTAGTCCAAAAACCAAAAAGCCATATTTTTTATTGCAAAAACACGCAGTTTGGGATCTTGTATAGCCAATTGTCTATACTAAACAACCAAAAACAAAGTTTTTTAGTTCGACAGGATATTCGAAGCCAGAGAGATCCACTCAACGGATTGGATCAACCTAAAGGAGGGATTTTCAAGCAAAAATGGAACTTACGCGCAGCATTCTGCTGAAAGCATTTTAGTATCCATTATCTAGAATGTGATCACGCTTACAGTCCCTTCAAGCTAAAACCAATTTAATAATTTCCAGCAGAAACTCTAGCAAATTCAAGTTCTATTCAATTGAAAATGTTTCGATGGCGTTTCTCTTGGGCCCATCAAAATACAAGAACATTTTTTTATGTTTGTTCACGTATTTTTTTGCATATAATTTTTTCTTTTCTTTTCTTAGTTGTCAGTGAAATAAAAACTGGCTGGCTTTGTGTTTGGGAGGATTTCTTCAATCAAAAGAAACGGGTCAAACATTTTAAGCCTGTCATCTTCCAGAGTCCTCAGACTCATCACATGGCCACAGAAGTACGGAAATGGAAGTCCTAATTTTTATTTTTGTTTTTTTCTCTTTTGGTGGGAATGGTGGGACCTCTATCAATGTACCGCCAAATAGAAGAAAAGAGCAGCATTGCAGGATAGCGAAGTTTACTTACCTTGTAAACCAAACTATGTAGCATCTAATACACCAGCTGTGACATTACTTGTGGGACCTAGAATGGTCATTAATGATCTAAACCACTTCTTCTTGGCCATTTCCTAGATGGGGGATAACTTGAGAATCTTCTCCATTCAATCATCTTAATTAACGCTCCCGTTGTTTAAAATTTTAATCAATCTTTTGACTCATCCATTTTTAGTACAAAATAATAGCGATTAAGATAATCTAATTGAGTTAAGGTCGATATATGTGGAGGTCCTCCAAGGCAGCTACCTCTTTGTGCTCGCCGAACTCCTTGAAAACATCCAAGCTCACAACTGTCCTATTAGTTTTTATAATGAATTAATGAAGTCCTAAAAAATTATATTCAATGGCTAAAGTCATTCAATATCGAGAACACTTGACAACTCTCTATAGTATAATCTCTTTTAGGCCGGCCATTTTAACACATGCACTGCATGCATAGTAATGATAAAGTTGCCGCCATATGACTTAAGGTTACGAGTTCAAGTCATGAAAATGATAAGACTGAGTACTGCAGATCCTTGTGATTTACCTCTTTTCCAAACTTTGCATAGGTGAGAGCTTCATGCACTAGCTGTCCTCCTGATCTTTCCATTACCCGCATGAGATAGCCACAAAACTATAATAGATCTAATGGTGTAGCATCGTTCAGTCAGTGCAATATATGACCTATATTATAACATCTTATTAGTTAAATCTTAGAATCATATAGGAAACCAATGCCCAAATATTTGTATTCAGTAGAAGAAGTCTTGCATCCCCTGCATCACAATAGTTTTGGGCTCAACGCGCAAACTATAATAAGGGTGACACACCTAACGCATGCATCGTAAGGCTAGCTAGGGCGAGCTACCTTATGTAAAGGACTTCTGGGGCAGTAGCTTCTTTCCTCTTCCAAAGGGTGATAACTACAAATACTTCTCTTTGAATTATATATTATCACAATAAATTAGACATGTGGATGTTGTTAAGTATAAAATAAGACTAAATGATAAGCTTTTATTAATGTTCTTGTATCAAATTATTCAAGACTCTGACCTACATTGAAGTTATCAAATAATAGAAGTTTTTCTTGTGAAAGCTGCTTTAATTGATGCCTTTGTTTCTTATTTTTATGCTGTCCCTTTCTTTATCGGTGGACAGATTCTATTGCATGTCTAAACAAAGAAAAGTGATCAAAGGATCCAGCCCTACCAGCTCAAAAGCTGCAATGGCGTTTCCTTGTTTATGTTGGCACTCTTTTTCTCTTTATTTTAAATGGGAAGTTATAATATGAAATACAAGCAGAGGCCACCCTTCAATGATCTAAAGAATTTATCTTGTGGACCATGTTGTGATTGACTCCTTATATCATAAATTATCGACCATTGGATGATTCTAAGCATTCCATTATCAAGTGGTTTGTGCTAACGAAATCAGAGCTGGTCTTTTGTTTTTACCGTCTAGATTTTGTGTATGTCTCATCAATAGCACTGCCTAACAAACGGATGGTTTGGATCATTGAATGCTTGGTGCCCACTTGCGTTTCTGCCAACTCATATTCTCCAAGAGAAAATATTCGGATGTCAGGCAAATGTCCAAATGAAGGAAGAGCGAAATACCCATAAAGTTTATTCTTTGAAATCGTCAAATGTTTGTAAGTTTGACATGGGGGAATCAGACCTTTAGTAGAGCACCTGATGACACCCTCACTAACATTAATAAAGGGTCCTAGGAATGTTTTTATTTTCTTTTTGTTTTGTTTTCTTCTTCTTCTTTTTTTCTTCTGAAACGCTAGATTGCCCCTAGGAATGCTCTCTCTCTCTCTCTCTCTCTCTCTCTCTCTCTCTCTCTCTCTCTCTCTCTCTCTCTCTATATATATATATATATCCATAATATAAATTATTGACTCATTTTTAATAAAATTTAGTGACGTTCCAATTTCTGCTGCTTGAGAATTCAGCAACTCTATCTTATATAAATTCCAAAAAAACTTTGGGATTAAAAAAAATACAGCGGACAAATAATATTAGCCATTTCTTCTTTCTTCCTTATTTTATTTTTTATTTTTTATTACTCAATTTTCTCTATGTTTCAATTTCCCCCAATTGAGTCTTCTTCTTCTTTTTTTCATTTTTTTCTTAGATTCACTAACAGAAAGGAAATTATGAACTTTTAGCACTCATTCAAGGTCTAATACAAGTTCGAATATTTTCTCTAGACTTCAGTCCCAGTTGCAGGCAAAATTAAGGTTCTTTCTAATTATGATCAACCATCATGTAATGAATGGCCAACTTTGAGGCCAAGACCGCCCTGACTGCAAACAGCTAAATTTGTCTTAATTTGAGAACCTAGGTGCCTCCTTTGGCTTCTTCTTCTAGTCTAGGAAGTCTTAATCACTGTGTACACTCACTAACTTTTAAGATGGAAGGAATGCGTTAGTCATAACCATGACATTTTACACATAACTTGAAGCGATCAATGACTTGATCAAATAACTACGATATTTTAGCTCCCGGGTTTCGCAACTGATCAGTACTTCAAATCTTTGCATGTGTATAAAGAGACATTTTATCAACATGATAAGGTCTGTAGTAGTTTTTCCCTTTGATACGTAAGCAGACATTTGAATCACCAGCGTCTTCATTTGGAGATCGACTGGGTGCATGAGCAACAGGGCTAAGTGCTCAAGCCCGAGTATTGAACTTGTTTTTTCACCCACCACTTTTTTAAGTCAGGTAGAATTAGTCTTTCTTAGTCACTTTCAAGTCAGGTGATGCAAAACTTAATCATAGATTACCAGATCAATCTGTGATCTGGCAATCTAATTAGCTAAACCAACCCAAATTTATCAGCCGTGTGAAGGGAATCCTCCACTGAAGAGTCAAGCATACACTTTGCCTTAATTTTCTACCTTTCTATTCTATTTTTGGGCAACACTGATTAGGGAATTACATTCTTGATATTAATTTTGGCTTAAAGTGTGGATCAAAGAAAATGAGAAGGAAGGATAATTAGTCTCAATATTATATATAATGATTGAGATCATGTGACCAACTCAAAAGCTATTGGTTCGGGGCCGAGTCACGCCAATAATTCAAAGGGCCGGACATATGGCCCCACACTCTATATTTAGGATTTGATAAAGGGATAATAAAATGCTAAAGTACTCCTTATCTTCTTTACGATTAGGATGCTTTCTTAATTGATAAATTGCTTTATAATAGTTCTCACATGGTGCTTTGTGCATAGAGATCAGGGAAGGGATTTGCACGCGTTATAAGGACATGCTGGCTGATCCCAACTGCTGCACCACTTCTGGGTAGGAGAACAAACACCAAAGTGATCTCCACCTCCATAACCCTAACCAGCATGGTTCTACATACAAAGTGGAAAAAAGAAGTAAAAAAGCACCAGTATTGATACACCTTCAACAAATTGCTAAAGAGAAAAGAACTTGCCTTTTTATTGGTAACAAATATCCTTTGGACCTGATAACAAGTGTCAAGTGGACTTGGTTCCAAATAACTCGGTATCTTCCATGGAATATACTTGGTTTTAGGTTTTGAGTCATTGCTTTTCCCTTTGACCATGATTAGATGCAGGAGTATGTAAGTTATTTGTTTTATAAATCTACTATAAAAAAAAAACAAAGATCCTTTTTAAGACCCAAATATGCCACATTAGAATGATCGAATCAATTAATCTTCCGGCAAATAATGTAAAGGACAAGGTTAAATGCTGATTTTGTTTGGATTGGACATTCTTAGACTCTTCATCAAACAGACCCCATTCAGGATTTTGCCGGGAAATTGTGAACAATTGAATTATCTCTTTAGAATTAGATCTAAGCGACGTGAGTTAGCAGTTGATTTGACTGTCTACCACTTTATACATTTTTCTGTATCGGCCCACAAAGTGCCTTTCTCCCTAGATCGAGAAAGTGCTTTTTACCTTCAAACATGACATTTTACAAGGAATGCTAGGCAGCGCTAGTTTGGTAAATTCTCTTATTGTAAATAATGACATCCTTTACAATTATACGGCGTCTTAGAGCCCAGTTTTTTGGGCTAAAAACGGTTCATTTTTCAGCCTTCCTAGAAGGTAAGAAAAATCTACTCACTGGATGATTCGAAGCCCTAGTTGAGAATTTTCTGTTCGGTGTTTCAGCCCTTCTCAGAAGGTCATACGCAGAAAAATCTTCTGATTGAATGATTCTAAAGCAATTTTTTTATTTTCGTTAGCAAACTATTTACTAACTTATTAATCTAATTCCTAAATCTACTAAGACTTTATTCAATAAATGAAAAAGTGCCACCTTGTACTTCCGACCAAGCATATATTAAGAGGAGAGGTACTTTGTTGTCTAAGATTAACTGTAACCATCTAAGATGGGGTCCATGAAACCCATGGTTGAGATGATCACCCACTGAACCTCGTATACTTTTGATGCACATGTACTTCTGATTGGGGCGCACCATTTTGCTTTTAGAAATTTCCGTAGTTGGAACACGAACTTGAATCTATGCAGAGCAAACCCATGACTCCGATCAACTCGCCCCACTTGTGTAGGTAGATAAGTGCACCTTAACAACGAGGTCCGTGCTATTCGCATGCAAATACCATAACACCAGGAAATTTCCTCTGTCGAAGGCTGCAGGATGGACGTCATTTCTTGAATTCCACATTCTAGATAAACTTCGGTGCTGTCACGGGGAGGGAGAGCCAACTTGAGCTCAATTGGAGGACCCAATAATAAAAGATGAAAAAGAATTAAGAAAAATCCAAACTTCCAGGGACTTTTATAGCTTGCTCGTTAAATGCTGGATTTATTATTATTATTTTCCTTTTTTTTATTAGATTTTCTGGCTGGATGTTCAACGTTCAACGATCTTTATCTGGTCCTTTCCGAAGGAAAGACAAAAGTCGCTTATAAATCCAACATAGATGTGGTCGACTGGTGTTCCACCCCTAGCTACTTGTAACTTAGCCAGTTTTTTTATGTTTGAAATCACATGGATTGTCGATAATCTTAATGGTTTAGATGCCTAATATCAAGGGTGGCAAACGAGGACGTCATGCCTAAAGTAAAATTTATTAAGTTTACTCTTTAGAATATGACATTTCCTAAGCATGTCCTTTTCTCCATATTTAATTATGAAACGTGTATCCAATACCTAGGATCCAATTTCCAGATGGGTCATCTTCCAGTTATCTGTACAAAACCAGTCGGTTGCAACATGTAATATCCTTAATTTTAAAGATAAAAATAGAAAATTATTAAATAAATTAAAATAAAAAATTTATGGATGAAATTATTTCCTGAAAACATAATAATTAGAAAGTGCTCGTCGATACGAATCCAACGCCACCAAGAACGCGAAAAACGGAGCTCAAACGAGGGAGTTATGAGCCGTCAAAGTTGTAAGGGCAAAATGGTCTTTTGACATAAAACGTGTTACACAGTGGGTCCAAATTGATAACGGCACCCTCGTCTACACACGTTCTCTACTAGCCGCGAAATCGCCGGAGAGACGTGGGAAGAGCCGTGTGGGGAAGAGTTTCTCTTCCCAAGACTCTAAAACCCTATATCTATGCTCCTCTCTAAGCCAAAACGCTCCACTTTCAGCGTTTTCCATGAATGATACGCAAAACCCTAGACCCGCAAAAAATCTGTTTCCTACGAGTGGAGCCCCGGCAACACGAGCAACTCCGGCCAGGTGCAAGGTAAGCCCTCAAATCCATGTTTTTCGTATTTATTAATTAGAAAATTAATTAGAAAACCATTTAAAAATTAGGAAAAAAATCGGATTTTTGGGTTTGTGCTCGCTACTGTTGGAGCGTGATTTCATAGACCAAACGTTGTCCGTTTGGAAATCGAACCGTCCAACTAGTGCAAAAGACACCTAAGAGCAAACCCTTTAAATTTGGGAGTGATCCAACGGTGGAATTGCCTTAAAACTCAAAAACCAAGACCTAGGAGGTTTTTAGAACTTGGGAAAATCGTTTAAAAACCATGGTTTTTGAGAAAATTAGTGCAAAAGGAGGGCATAAATGGATTCTAGAGAGAATTCTGAAGAAAATGGCGCAAAAATCACGCAAAACGGAAGCCTCGTAGCCTCGCCGAGGCGACCTAATCCTGGCCGTCTTCTCCTGCCGGCCGGCCCCGCGCCGACGCCAGACGCACTCCATGACGCCCGAGGGACGCACGTCATGTGACGTCGTCGCCGCATGCGTGCGCGCGGCCGCGCGCGTGCGGACAGCCTCGGTGGGCCGTCGCGTGGGACCGGACGCGGCGCGTCCCCGGCGACCGTGACGCACGCGCGCACCGCGACGCCCGTGCGTCTTCGTGCGCTGCAGTACGCCGGTGTAAACCAGCGAGGAAAAGAGGCGCCGCGCTTAAACCACCTTATGCGGTGGTCCCAAGCAGGCCCCATTTGAGGGCAGAAGCCACTAAAACTTGATTTTTGGGAGCTAGAGAGGTCCAAATCACGATCCGAAAGAGGCTGCGACCGTATTGACGACGCGGACCTAGTTTTAACTTAAAAACTTAGAAATGACCACTTTTATTTAGAAAAATTTTAAAATAGTGATGTGACATGTACAGGTGCACTTGAATATACCAATTAAAGGGAGTTATTGGCAACCTAGTGATCTCACACTGAGGTAGGTGACGACAACTAATGTTTTGCCTTGATTTTTAAACCATGTTTAAACATAGCATCATGTGTGATTGTGTTTTAAAAATGCAATTATTATTTACCGTGGATTTCATGCTACATTGCGTACAGGATGGTTATTCCAAATTGAAATCTTTTACTAAATAAACTTATTTCAAATGCTTTTACAAGTATGACGTTAATTTGTTATGCTTACTTAGAGACTTATTTCTTATTATATATATAGAAAATGCATGGATTTACATGGAAATGAGAATAGAGGCTTATTACCGGTCCTTTGATAAAGCTAACCCCAGGATGAGGGGCATGTCTCTGGGATTGCAAGCTATAAGTGCTCTTGAGTTTTAGCATATACATATGATTTCCGTGTTTTATATTTGATGACGGTGCTCTCACCCTGGCGCCATGCTGGGGAGGGATAAAGGCCGCCACCCACCTTCCGAGATTATGATGTGATGAGTTTGTGATATGATGTACACCCTCGCCCATGATGGCATTCGGTAGGGGTTTGGTAACATGGATAGTCCACACTATTTGCCCGAGCCTTTCCATGGGGACGACGCTAAGTCTCCCGTTATGGTGTCGACGGAGCCATGGCGTGGTTGATACCCATGGAGGGTTGCCACCGCAGCATGATGGCCCATATTCTTGTTATGTGTGCATGTATGATGAGCATTGTTATAGATGGTATGCTCCGGTGTGACGACACTCGAGGTTGAATATGTGTACTCCCCGATCGTGGATGTTCGTGCGTATGTGGTGGGACCCATTACCTTAGTGGTGCCCTTATTCTTGTTGTATGCTCCATTTATTGATTCATGTCATGTTTTAACTCCGTGAATTTCATGTTTTACGATATGGATTAAATTGGGATTTATTTGAACATGGCATTATGTTATCACTATTTCCATAAATGTTAGACTTTTCATCAATGCCGTTCATTATTTCGCATTTATTACATTAATTGTCTATGTACCTACACAAGCGATAGTTTTTGTCGAGGCATTGCTTTGTTTTGCAATGCCTTGCATCTCGAGCGCGACACCAGAAAGGAAAAGCGGTTGATAAACCTCGAGAGCTGCCGAAGACTAGTTTCCCTATAGTTTTAGAAAGTAATGTGAGTCATTAGAGTGGATTATTATTTGAATTTTATTATGGACTGCATACTTTATATTTGGATGTGATTTAGATCTTTGGACATATATTGGACATTTATATGGGATGTTATGATGGATAGACCCTGGGCCATATTATTACTGTCTTTTGGACGTTTATTTGATTTAAAATAAAGGTGCCTATTTATTTGACGTTGATTTATACGCGGATCATTTATTTGTGTTTAAATTACATGTACGCCATTTTGAGAAAGGAAAAATTAACACCCGGAGTTTTAAGATAGGTTTAGTAAAATGTTAAATAAATCTTTTCTCATGGGATCCCAAATGCTCTTATTTAAAATGCCATTATTATAAAAAAAAAAAAAATTGTCTTAAAAATCCGGGGTGTTACACAACATGCCAAGCAACACCAAGTATGATCTATGTTGGTCCTAGATGCACCAGATCGCGGTGAATGCAAAACAAAAAATAAACACAGAAAAAATTATAATTTTTGAAGTGCAATATCACAGCCAATAATTTAAATTAAAGTCAGAAAAACTTACATCTTATCTTTATCGACCGAAGGAGTTTCCCCTAGAACTTTTCCTTTTTAAACCATCAATCTTGAAACATGATCTTAGAGACTAAATAACAAAGGAAAACAATGATAATTTATAGGCACCAAAGGAAATCTTCACATAACTTTCTTCTAGATCAACACTCTAAAGCATACACTAGGATTTCAAAGATTGGATCAACTCAAATCATCCAGCTCTTTCTACTTTTAAAAATCACACTCTTGAGAAAAACCATAAACGAGAGGAAACCAAGAATATCGTGACCTATCCCTTTCCTAATTAGGTTGTTTATTAATCAAGCTCAAGTGACCTGTAATCCTAGCCATCCATTGCTTCTAAATTGGTCTAGAAAGTCCCAGTTAAATATGCAGAACTATTGATCTTAATTCTAAATTAATTAGATAATATAGGGCCTATTCATATTCACCTAAATGTGTTGCTTTAATCTAAACTGTCCAAATCATCTAAAGATTGATTAGGCCAATACAATGATCATATGCTTAATTGAGCTTAATATTCTAAGCTGAAACTCGATCACGAGGTTTAGTTGAATACTAGCACCATCATCTCCCAAGAAACTTGCCATCCTCTCTTTAATCCCACTAAGTATCTGCCTCAAAAACAGATATGTAATTAAGTCAACAGATTAGCTAGCATCTTAGAAATAGGAGTATGACTCACAATCACTATCCTCTTTGTAGAAGGCTTATAAACACGTATAGATAATGTAGCTTCATAAGTGTGTACACTATAACTAAATTATCATACCTTCCTATAGGGACATCCAGGCTCTCCTCTAGCCTCAAATTCACTAGAAAACCTTGAATTCAAGCAATATCCTAGGTATCTCAACTACAAGCTCAACTTCTATGGTGGACTTGGTGACTAACTTTTGCCTCTTACTGCCCCATAAAACCACAGCATCACCAAACATGAAACTTTTCTGGGTGTGGATTTCCTCTCATCTAGGTTGTTTGTATAATCAAAATCTGCAAATCTAAGAGGTAACGACTCGTATGCCTTAAAGTTGAGCATCAAATCCTTAGTGCTTATTAAGTAGACAAATACCTTCTTAACTACATTCCAATGAAGAACACCAAGGTCACTCTAAAACCTATTTAAAAGGCCAACAACAAAACTTATATTTTGTCTGGTGCATGTCATGGGATATGTTAAACTGCCTATAGCCTGATCATATGGCTTAAACTCCATAATCAGTCTATCCTCATCACTTGATGTCATCTTATAGATTGGTGAATCCATGAGTTTCCTCCTAATTATACCAAATCTCTTGAGGACCTGATCTAGATATGATTCTTGAGATGGGCTAAGTTTCTTAGCTTTCATGTCCCTTTTCTATCTTAATACTTAAGATATAAGAGGCTTCGCCTAAATCTTTCATTTAAGCTTGTTTTTAAGCTATTCTTTTGTTTTAACAATCATGCCAAGATTGTTGCTCATCAATAGGATGTCATCAATAGTCAATGAAAACAACATAAACATACTCTCACTAATAGAGGAGTATACATAATAGTTGTTGATGTTTAACCACAAGTGCACCGGCTATTGCAGTATAACTAATAGAAGTACAGTTCGATCTCACGAGGACTCGACTTAAAAGAAGAGTTTAAAGAAGTTTTAATTCTCTAAAAATTTAAAAAATAATAACAAAATTAAACTAACAGTAAAATAAAGATTCAGATTTATTGAAATGATACAAATCAAAAAAATTTCAAGTTCAAACAACAGAAAATGAAACTAATTAAATATCTCTAAATTATACTATCCGTGGATAATCAGAATATGGATAAGGCAAAACTTGAATAGAACAAGGACACAGATGTCATTAACATTGGAGACACAGAAGGAATTTTATTTATTTTTTCCAAGGACTGAAGTAGAATTTTTCTGAAATTCTGGTTTTAAATGAAAACCAGAGAAAACCCGACAATTGAGGAGGGAAGCCAGAAAAGAGAAGATTGCCAGAGATAGGAAGAAGAGAGAAGATGGAGGAGGAGATGGGGAAGAAGGAAAAGAGGAAAGAAGAAGAGGGGGAAACGGAAGAAGGAAAACCCACATCGGGTTTCCTTCGGGGAACCATACGGCCTGGCCAACGACGAAAAGAGACGCCAGAGGAAAAGAAACCAAGATCTGGCAAGAGATTGGGAAGAACTAGTCGAAGGAGAGTGGAGCCAATGTTGGGCAGAAGATGGGGAGAAGCCTAGTGTTGGAGATGGGTGTGGTGAATAGAGGAGGAAGCCGATCCGGGAGATGGGCATGTGCTCAGGCCGGTGACGGTGAAGATGGCTGGAGCAGAGAAGGAGAAACCCAATTTGATATGGGCAATGCTATTGCTGTTTGGGTAGTGGAGCGCTCAAAACGGGATGGCCTGGCTTGTGCGATGAAGGTGCAGAGTGCAATGGAGCCGTGGCGGTGGGTGGACTCGGTTCAGGTTGAGATGACCCATGTTTTTTAAACAATTTTTCACGTTTATTTTCGAAAGATAGCATGCAAAAAATTTTAAAATCCAAAACAATGGAAAATATTTCTTTGAAATTCATTTTTCAAAATCCCAAATGTCACTTTCATTCTCATACTATATATAATTATATAGTTTATTTTATAAAATAAATATGCTTTTCATGAAAATAGGACTCATCCAGTGGTTCACTTACATAACCCCTATAAACATTATATTAAATGTTCAAAGTTCACAATTCAATTAAAACTAACTACATGATAAAACAATAATAATACATACCTGACAATAGTATGATTGCTGGTCTTTCTTTATCATATTTATCTTCGGTTGTCCATCTAAATCTGTATTTATATGTATCTAAGATATTATAAACATGAAACATTTACAATATTTCAACAAGCTATGCTTGGTAGGGGATTTAAGAGACATATCAAAACTTAAATTCAATAATTATATTCTCATAATTATTTGACAGATCAACATCATAAATTTACATATGCATGTAATGGTCCAAACATCATAAATCACACTCTATAAGATGAGCATATTAGGCATTTATTCATGTTAATATCTTTATAACATTTTTCCACGAAAATTTATACATAAACATACTAAACCAAGTGTACGTTGATAGAATCTATCAACATGTGAATTTCATATATCATAATGTCATAAAATCAAATTCCAATCCTATACTGGGCTTATATCTATACCTCTTTACCACAAGGGTCTCAAAACAATACATCTTATAATACATATATAGTATTTATTAGTAACATAATAATCTAGCCTTTTGCTGGTAAATAATACATAGAAATAATATTCCGCTTCCACTAGCCTGTTAGTCTGTAGGCCCACTTCAGGGAGCGTCCTCCACTAGCCTGTCAGCATCTCAGACCTGCCTAAGGGAAATGTCCTAACACATATCTCTCACCTCCACTAGCCCGTTAGTCTATAGGCCCGCCTAAGGGAGTGTCATCCACTAGCCCATCAGCCTCTGAAGCCCGCCTCAGGGAGGTATCTCCACTAGCTTGTCAATCTCTCAAGCCTGCCTTAGGGAGTTTCCTCCACTAGCCCGTCAGCCTCTCAGACCCACCTCAGGGAAAAGTCCTAATACATATCTCTCACCTCCATTAGCCTGCCAATCTGTAGGCCCGCCTCAGGGAGCATCCTCCACTATCCCTTCAACTTCTCAAGCCTGTCTCAGGGAGGTATCTCCACTAGCCTATTAGTCTCTCAAGCGCCTCAAGGAGTTCCCTCCATTAGCTCTTCAGCTCATAGACCTGCCTCAGGGAGATAATAATAATAATAATAATAATAATAATAATAATAATAATAATAATAATAATAATACTAGTAGGCTATATATGTCTATAGATATATATCTCACTTCCTAGCCCGTTAGTCTATAGGCCCGCCTCAAGGAGCATTCCTCCACTAGCCCATCAGCCTCTCAGAACTGCCTCAAGGGGCATACTCCACTAGCTCGTTGGTTGGTAGGCCCGCCTCAAGGAGATTTCAATACTCATAATAATCAAATCAAGCTATGTATGTGTCTATATACCTGCCCCTGTACATACCTCTATGTATGTATCATATAATATCTACATATTTTCTTTAAGAGTAATCATATATTGAGAATAAGGTTTAATCACGTTTCATCTTTCCATAACAGCCACTTAATATTTATGGTAACTATATACAATTTCAATTACATACTAATAGTGGACATTCAAAACATATTTCATATGAAATTCCAACACAATATTTCATATTTATGCATCTCAATCACTAATTCATAATAATTCCATTGGTTGGATATATTAAATTATAAATTTCATAACAAGGAATACTATTAGGTATGCAATACTTATCGTAATCCATAAACAAATATGTACTCTTAAAGTTCCACCTACCTCCTATGAAGAATTCACCAATTTCACTAGCTAATCGACTTAAAGGTGCGTGATCTTATATGCACATGCTGATCAAGTCCTCATTCTCTAACTGGACCTTTCAAATCAACAAATCAATTAGTAATTCTAAATAAATACTCTCGTTAAATAAGCTCAATGGTAGGGATCATAGGATTTGATCCATGTCCATACTTGAATCCTTGATTAATCCTAGCCGTTGATCAAGATCAGCATAATCTACTCTAAACATTCTTCAAAATCAAGATTTTTGGTACATATTCTAATCGTCACTCTATGAGGATCATAATGGACCGTTTGGATTGGAAAATAGAGTCAGATTATCATAGGATCAAGTCAATGGTTAGATCTTCCCTGATCAAAAATTGAGAAGATGGGTTTTGTTCCCCACGTTACAAGATCACAGAGCTACTCTCGAATTTCCAAGATTCATCCTGGATTGCCTAGAATCGCAGGTCAAAGTTTGATTGTTTATTAGGAGTATATTGGGTCACTCAGCTTCCTCAAACGAGATAGAGGCGAGTTGACTCGTCGGGTTGACTTACCTCCAACTCATCAGCATCAAGGGAAACATAGGTGGAAGATGGAGGTTACCGGTGGCTGACTATAGTGATCGAGTGCGGGTTCGTTCACTGCCTAGAACCAAACCCAAAGAGGAAAATGATGGGCAACCTGGTCCCGGCTAGTCAGCCCACCTTGGTTTGGCCGAGCCAGTGGCAAAACAGTAGACAGGGAAAGGAGTTTTGGATGCCCTCCCCACAGGCACCCAAACTCAGCCAAGATCTTGTTGAAAAATGGAGGAAGAAAACCGTATGTGCTAGAGTTTCGAAACCCAACTGATAGGGGAAAAATAAAGAGGGAAGATGGGGGTGGCTATTGTTTTGTCACCGTCGGTAACACCTAGAGTAGGGGAAACGTAAAGGGAAAGAGAGGAGGGACCCAACACCAGAGAGTAGAACATCAGCGTCTCTATGTGTCTCCAGTGAAAACCCAATAAGGGTTTCCCATCATGCAAGCGTGCAGGTGGGCATCCTGCCGGAAAAGGGGGATTTGGCCTAGGAAGACAAGATGGGAAGAGCAAAAGTGCCAGAGAGGGGATATCTTGCTGGAGATTGTTGTTGGAGATTGAATTTGAAGGGGAAAAATGGGTCGTCGGTCAGCATGTATGCATGACACTTTAGGTCGGCTATGCCATAGGGAAAACTCGACCAATAGGAAGAGAGTCCAGGGTTTTGGGGATTTTGCTGGTTTGCTAGAGATGGGCAAAATAGGGTTTGCTTGTCGCCGGAGATCAAGGGGTTTCATTGGTGACCACTGTCAACACCGATAGGGGGAAAAGGTTGGCCAAAGCTGGGTTTGCCAGTAAAACAAAGAGAGAGAGAGAGAGAGAGAGAGAGAGAGAGAGAGAGAGAGAGAGAGAGAGAGAGAGAGAGAGAGAGAGAGAGAGAGAGAGAGAGAGAGAGAGAGGGTCCGTGTGGGATATGTGCATGCCAGAGATTGGAAATGTCTGGGGTTACAGGTTGTCGGAGAGGAGAGGAGATTTGGGTTTACCGGTAGGGAAGATCAGATGAAGAGGGAGAGATCCATAGGGAAGAGGGGGTTTAAATTAGTTGAGGCGCTGCCACCATGGCTGACTTTCTCCCGTGCGGTGAGGCAGCACCTGCCATTTTCTTCAGCAGAGATGCGTAAATGAACAAGACAAAGAAGGGTGTGTCGTTATCAAAATGACCCCCTATGTTTTCAGTGTATTTCTATTTATTTATTTTTCCAAAATACCCCTAACTTCAAAGTCTTATAACTTTTTCATACATACTCCATTTTCCACGTTCTTTAGGTCGTTGAATTCCCTTTTTCAAGTAGAATCCAATCATTCCTATTTCAGTTCTTGATTATTCTCCATGAAAACTCATACTACGGTCATATAATAGTAAATTTTTTGGGTTGTTACACAGGTGATGTTGGGGCAAGTCGTGATCTGCTAGACAAACTACGCAGTGGCGGTGGTTGGCTCAAATCGTTGGTGGAAAGGTAGACAACAAAGAGAGAGAGAGAGAGAGAGAGAGAGAGAGAGAGAGAGAGAGAGAGAGAGAGAGAGAGAGAGAGAGAGAGAGAGAGAGAGAGAGAGAGAGAGAGAGAGAGAGGGGTAAGGGAAGAGAAGTGGGAGTGGTACGAGTGAGAGAAGGGTGCATGAGATGGGGGTGGTGAAGAGAGGATAAGAGGTGGTAAGAGAGATTGATGAAAGAAGGAGAAGGAGAGGGTAAGGTGGAAGAAGGAGAAGCAAAGGGAAGAAGATAGTGGAGAAGAGAAGAATGGGTTGAAGGGCCATCCTCCCCACGGTCAGCCTCTAGTAAAGAAGTGAGAATTGTGAAAGAGAGAGAGTGGAAATAAGAAAGAGAAACATGAGAGGTGGAGAGGTGAGCGGGGTCCACCAGCAGTCCAACATTCCCAGAACCCTGCAAAACTGCTCCATTCTTCAAATTCCTTCTGTCTTAGGAGTCTTCAAAGTTCTCTCTTTCCAGGAAGCTTCATCATCCTCATATAATCCCCTTAATTTTATCTAGGTCATTTAAGCTCGAATTGATTGATCTGCAATGAATATGACCCAATTAGAATCATCTAAACCATTCATTACTCTTCTGATTAGCTCTGCTGATCATCTGGCCATTAAATTTTGTAATTCAAAGGTTGGATAGCCTATTAGAGCTAAAATGAAATATTTTATGTAAAATCTTAAAAATGATGGCCTAGATGATCTAATTGAATACTAAATTAGGGGCATTTTGATCAAAATTGAACACTTAACACACCCCCAACCAGCATTTTGCTAATCCCTAACAAAACATGCGAAAAGCCAAATCACAAACTTTCAAAGTTTTTATTTTTCAGGTCAATTCCACTTGTATCTCAAAGAATTATCTTCAATAAATCTATCAACTTTAGCAAACTAATAAAGATAACTAAAGAATTCAAAACCCTACCCATATGTTAAAAACATTCCATTTGAGCTTAGATCTTAGAGTGAGTGTGTGCGTAAAACAGTTGACATATAGTATAATCTTTATCTCTAAGTATACTTCTAACTGTTGAACTCCATCTGAAATATGTTTTGACCTTAATCTTTACTTATGATATACACTCAGAAATAAAATCTCTCAGATAGAGGGTTCAAATCATATCTTTCTTTTAAATATGTGAGCAGAGTGAACAAAATCAAAATGATCTCACATGTATTCATGAAGGACCAAGAGTTTCTAAGAAATTTAATTGTTTTGATCCTTTTAAAATGTATGCTATTACCTTTGAATATTTAGAAATACCACTCTCTAAATCCTATCCATTCATTTCCTCATCAAGACCATATTTCTCCTAGAATCAATAGGTCTTTGATTAGGATGAAACATAGGCTTAGGACAGGGTACCAAAGAAAGGGTATAAGGGTGTTCAAAGTTTCTTTAAAAAGAAGTAGAGGTCTTCTAATAAAGTTGGTAAGTCTTGTTTACTTTGCTAAAGTAAATATTTCTTTTTCTATTTTTCTTTACATTCTTCAAACTTTTTTTTCAATACTTTTTCTTTTATTTCACACTTTTGAATCTCTTTAAAGAAATTTTCTTTTCTTGATATTCACTTTTCTACTTTCATTACAACTAACAAGTATATCTTCATTTCTCACTAACTTATTTTTCAAATAAAATGGGTAATGAATAATTTATAATGGTTTAAAGGGTAAAGGATAATTTGAGTGATAAAAGAAAAGGCTTAATATTATAGGCTCAAATTGGCTAACTAGTGATAAAAATATTTTTTGGTAGGCTTTATATCTCTAAGTTAATAACAATGATGGCCTAAATCATTTTCTAGGTTTCCTATAATTTATCAGATTCAATGAACTTTTAGAATTTTAAAGGTTGTATCCTAATTATTCAGGCAACTAGCCAAAATTGAGAATTGATGGGATCAATTTTCTTTAAGCACACTGAAAAATATTAGGAATATTTATAACCTCTCAGAAAGAATGATGGCTCTAAAACTCACTTAGGCTATAAGTTTGCACTAAATTTCTTTAGAATTTCTAAGCTATAGCTACTTATTAATCTAGACTATATATATGCAACTACATATACAGATATGATCCAAGACTTTGCTTTCATATAATACTTTAGAAAATAAGTAAAATAATGAATTAATCATGTTCAATTCCATTAATATGCTAAAGTTATCTAGATTATACTTCAAAACATCTAATTCTCATTATAGTGTGGGAATTGACCTAAATTTTTCAAAAATTCTCTCTCTCTCTCTCTCTCTCTCTCTCTCTCTCTCTCTCTCTCTCTCTCTCTCTCTCTCTCTCTCTCTCTCTTAAAAAATCAAGGAAATTACTTAAAAACCTAAAAAAACTAGAATTTGGTAGAATTCTACACCCCCAACCTGAGAGAAACATTGTCCTTAATGTTTAAAGTATGACCTAAAATGAATATGGGTGATGTAGAAAACAACAAAAAGAAGAAGAAAAAACTCTAGGTTGCCTCTCAGTGAGTTCTAAGTTTAACGTCTTCAACCAGACATATCCTAATATACCCTAATCTAGACTCAGCTGGTACTGAGTTTTCCTAATCCTAACAATGAAATGGCACAATTTCTCATACCAGAATCTCGCGATAGTCAATATATTTCTTGCACCATGAAATTCTTGGTGATGGTAGCATTAGAACACAATAGACTATCACGAATGTAAGTGAGTGGGACCACTCTAATGATCTCACATCTTCAAAATTTTATGATAGTCAATAAATTTCCTCCACCTTGAAAATTTAGGTGGTGGAATCTTTGTAACAATTTGAACTACCACGAATTTGAATTCTATTGAACCATATGCAAGTTGATGGTCCTCCTTTCCTTAACCAAATTTAAGAATAATAATGATCATTCTATTCCATTTGGTTTCCTTCATTTTCCTTACATTGTCCTGAAATTGAGGTATAAGTTGACTCTGCCTTTCCCAACATGGTTGTTCTTTTATTAATAGAGGAGGGAACATAGTTTTGCTTAAACCCTGATTATCTTCTAGTATGTACCTTTGAGTTGGTTGATGTATAGACATTGCATTAATGGACTCTTTCTTTTCCTATTCTATTAGCACGGGTAATATTTGAGATAGACCTAAATTCTTATATAATGGATGTTCAAATAAAGTCTATAGGTCCCAGTCAGGTACGTCTTCTAAGTTACAAGGCTCAATTGAAATTCCATACTCTGTAGGGGTTCAATTCTGGCTTGCCATTGAGGAGTGTTCATTGATGGCACAATCTCCAACAATTCCTTTACCTCTTCAATGGATGTGCCTTCATTAATTTTATAAAAATAAGCAGAACACGAATTAAGTGGTTCTAGCTTAGAGGTTTCTATGAATTCATCATCTTCCTCAATGGATGTCTCTTCATCAGAAGCATAATAATAACTCAAATCCACCTCGAGTATATCTATATTTGAGGCTTCTGTGGATAGTAGGGGACTTTGTATTTCAGAATGATCACATGAATTTTTCATCCTATCATCATTAATAAATTGCTCATCATTATTCCCATTTGGTTCAAATTCTACCAACCTTTCCATAGATGCATCATATAACCAACTCATCATTTCATGACATTCTTTAATTGATTTTGTAAATATCCTAATAGTTTCGTCAAATGTGTCTTCCTTTTGTGCTAAAGGCATCGACTCAAAAGGTACATATTGTTGTGTCATTGGAGTATTAGGAAATGATCGATTAGGTTGGAACCATGATTGTTGTCCCTAATTTTCGTGATAATCATGGTAGGGTTGGTTAGGGCATGACCATGCTGGTTCTTCTTGAGATGGTTGATAATCCTGAGACCATGATTGTTCATGATGCCTAGCTCATCATAATCTTGGTAATTTGTCTCAGGATAGTAATTATTACTAGGTTTAGTGAATGCATGAGGTGCATCCATTGGCTCCTGATAATAATCATTATATGCAAAGCCATATGGTCAAGTAGAATTGGGATATTGTGGTTTAGGATAGGCATAGTAATTATTGTACTGAGGTTCTAAATATGACTCAGTATTTTGCTTTGAGGCAAATAACCTATCTCTTGTACGAGTCATCCTTTATCTATCCCCTTCTTGATAAGCCGTTGTAATCAATCTTTATATACAATAAAATAAATCATTGTATAGAATGAATGAGTACTTCTCTTTTTCTCTCTCTATTTTTATTTTTTTATAAGACTATCATAAATGATAAAACCTAAATGCTTGGAATGATGCACAATTAAGGATACAATCAAGCAATCCCCTAAGGGTAACTAGCACATATATTTTGATTTTCTATGGGGACTATGATTTTAATTAGCCTAATCTAACGCTTCTCCTCTCTTTAGGAGTTGACTACTGCTTACCAGTTAGGTTCTGCCCAAAGTAGTTAATACAATCCTCGTGTCAGGAGGCATTTAGACCTTAACAAATGTCAACGAAAGGCAGGGGAAGAGCGAGGCTCTATTAGATAACCCCCAATAACCACAGTAATCAAAAGCCACTAGAGTGACAATAAATCGTGTCCTATTAAGAGGGTCCTACAAGCATATGATAACCCTATAGGTCTCTTCTAATTGATTTTAACTTAATATGAATAGTGGGGTTGCGCTTGATGTGATTATCCTAGGTGGGCCAAGGAGTGGTGATGAAATCCACCCTTGTCTTATTGGGTCGGGTGCCCTTACTAATTAATTTTCACACACTATGACAATTTGATCAGCATATAAATCACCTTAAAGCATTAGATGTATCCTAAGATGCAATTAAAAGCAATAAACTAATGTAAACTCTAAAATGCAACAAATATAAAGTATGCTTTATATATGCAGTTAAACTACCAACCACTACAAAATTACTCTAAATGCAAACCTTAATCTAGAAAATAAATGAGTGAGCAAACTTACAATGGGGTTTCTGATGAAGATCAACTGTGGGCCAACATATCCCACACTTGCCCTATATTATACAATCCTTTAAAATTGAAATTGAAAGTTTAAATTGCAAAAGGGCCTTACTAAAAGATTCACTAAAAAAAAATGGAAAATTTCTAATTTAAGAAAGCAAGGAAAATCTATTTAATTGATGATGCTCCACTTGCCAATTTTCTAGAAAAAAAAGAAAGATAACAATCAATACCAAATTCAGGAAATAAAGTGGTTATGCACACACACAAAAAATAATTAAAAATGCACCTAAAAATGCTAAAAAAAAATACAATTCCTAATTTTTTATTTTTAATTAAATTTTATAAAAACTCCATTGCAGTCTGCAACAACAACACCAAAAACTTGTTGATATTTAACTGCAAGTGCATGGGCTATTACAATATAGCTAATGTAATTACGGGTCAATCCAATAGGGATTCGACTTAAAAGAGGAGTTTAAATAAAATTTAATTCTTTAAAAATTAAAGAAAATAATAGAATTAAACTAACAGTAAAATAAAGATTCATATTTATTGAAATGATACAAGTCACAGAATTTTCAACTTCAGAAAACAGAAAATGAAACTAATTAAACATCCCTGAATTTCACTGTCCATGGATAATCAGAATATGGATAAGGTAAAACTTGAATAGATCAAGGACATATATGAAATAATTCTCGGCATCAATCGTCTCATGGCCCCCCAATAAGTTAGAATTGGTGCCCTTATCATACCACCATTTTGTCATAGCTATCCAATCAAGACCATTTGGTATTTGCACCTTAAGAACATTTGCATATTAGTTCCAAAGTCTTGATGCAATATCACTTTTGTGTTGGAACATGGTTATCTAATTCCACTTGGCCATTCAAATAAGACCACACTTAGAAGCTAGTGGGTTACCAACCGATTGCAATTTCTTTCAATAGGTAAACAGTTTCGTGATGGTCTCTGCATAAATAATTTCATGTTTAGAGGAAGCTTTTGTATAGATACAAATTTATGACAAAAGGAAGAATCATTTGGTGAATAGATGAGCGTTTTGGTTGACTTTAATGAGAACTCTCCTTTAGTAGTCAACAACCAAATCACCTCATCCTCCCTATCTTATAACTTCAAATTGATCCCCAATAATTCTTCTTCCAATTTTGCTCCACAAGCTCTATTAGACACTATTTATTCCATCCCCTTTCAGATAAGACACCTTCAACATCAACTTTTGACATCTAGTGAACGAAATTTGGATAGCCAGCACCCTTATATTGGACCACTTAGTTTACCAAAAAGGAATATGACCTCCACCAATTATCCATCGACCATTCTCAATCACCATTAACAAATATTTTCTAATGAACTTCTGTGAAACATTAACATAAGAGCTGGTGAAAATATATCATAACTCCTTACCTTGTTACACATACTTTCTTCTAAAGTATCTAGCAAACAATGAGTCCTCTGAGTAGAACCTCCATGCTGCCTTTACCGCTGTTGATTTATTTACCAACCCAAAATCTACTAATCCAAGGCCCCATTCTTATTTAGGTCTACTAATGGTCATCTAAGATCTCCACTGTTTCTTAGACCTACCTTGCTCCTCCCCTTAGAAAGTTTTTGCAAACAAACCTTATCTATCACTAGCTTCGACATATTGAGAACAAAAAGGATATGAATAAGGATGCTACTCAACACATGCTTTATTAAAAGGAATCTACTCACCCATGATAATAACTTTTGTTTTCACAATGCTAGCTTTTTTTGGATCTTCTGGATCAATTACTTAAAATGTGCACTAATTAGTCTCCCACTATCCAAAGGAGCCTGTAAGTGGTAGGTAATGATCCCTCCTAATATCCTAGCATCTTTAACAGAATCTATCTTTGTACTATAGATTGTTTTGATGAAAAAAATCATTTTAGATTTTGAGGCATTTATCACCTAACCCAACCACCCTGAGTACTGTCCCAAAAGTTTACTAAGATTTTCAATCGAATGCTTAGTCCCTTGGAGAAAAATCAAGAAATCACCAAAATAACTAAGGTGTGTAATAGTCTCCCTGCACCCGCTTCTGAACGTACTAATCCTGCCATTAGCCTTTACTTCCTTTAGACTCTTAAGTACAATACTTCCTGGGCAATCACAAATAAACAAGGTGAAAGGGGTCCCCCTGTCTCAAGCCCCTCTTACGCTTAAAAAAAACCATGGATACCTCCATTCAAGCAAAGAGAAAACTAGCAAAATGAAATGCTTGACTCCATTGGAGAACACCACATAACACAAAATCCAAAGGCTTTCATCACTTCCATTAAGTAGGACCATTGCACTCTATCATAAGCCTTGGTCATATCCACCTTAATAATTAAGTTTTCACCAAAGTTATTTCTATTTAACGCACTAGTTAGGTCCTGGGCCATCAAAATCTAATCAAATATACTTTTACATTTGATAAATGCCCTTTGGTCATTAGAGATTAACCTTGGAAGCAAGCTAGCCACACAATTGACAATCACTTTGGCTATAATATTATATGTAATGCTACACAAAGATATTAGCTTAGGGATCATAACAACTAAAGTAGCACCAAGGGCTCTTGGAATAACCACTCCCCAAACTAGTCTACTATAGCCTCCACCATATCTTCCTTAATAATCTCTCACACATAAGAGAAAAAAAAAAAGCTAAACCAAAACAATCTAAACTAGGACTATTAAGAATCATTGCACCTTTTAATTTTTTAAGTATCTAATTCCCTAGTCTTTTTTCAATTTCTTAACTAAATTGATGTAGAGTTAAAATGTTCAATCACATTATCAAAATCTTTCATTTGTATACTATTATATTTTTCAATAAAAGAGAGATATAAGATTCAGAATACAGCCCATGTTGAGGGACCATTGCATTAACCAAAGCATAAGAGGTAGGATAGGTCTCAAATAAGATTTTAGTATATGGGGCCATGAAAATCAGCATAGTAGACCTTTTCATTTTATCATCCACAAGAAACTTTTAACACGCTTACACTTTTCTATAGTAGCATCAGTAAGTGGTTTAGGAACCACATCATAAAAGTACATATTCAATTGAATCTTGGAGAAGTATAGACAAATTTTCCTCCCCCACATTAGGTAATTGTTGTCATTCAACTTATCATTCTCACTAAGTTTTGAGATGGTAAGTTTTGGAGGCTATTATTGATTATCACCCTAGATATTTAACATAAAAAGAAAATTTTATCTTGGTTTTATATTCAACTAGTTACAACTAGTATACCTAGAACACTAATCAATTTACTTTGAGTTTCAAATATATAAACAACTGAAGGTTATCTAGATCATTCCATGCAACTTAGAATTAATCTACAAAAGCTAGTTTTGTATATACTCTAGATTTTACAGTGTATACCTTCTCTCTGTAGAGTGTAGATATAAACTCTATTTAATTCACAAAAGTAGTAATTCTTAACTAATTTTAAATTAGTGAGATTTAACACTCACACATAAATTTCTAATTTGTTAGTTTTCAATTTTCTAAAATTATCTTGTTATACAATTAACTTGAAATTCTAAACAACTAGACCATGCTTCGTGGAATGGGAAGATGAGGAACAAGATTACATACATAGTCATAAGTCACTATTCAACTCATATTTTGAATTTCAAACAATTTGTAATAATTATATTACAGAACAAATCTAAACATGTAAATCAAAGATGTTAATTATTCAACAGTAATACAAAGCTAATACATAGAATAATAATATAAATTAGGTAAACATAGTTCCTTAAACATTCGTGAAATAATCCCGATTTAGGCAATAATTATAAGCTAAATATAGGGATAAAAAACTGGCCAACTTTAGCTCTAATTAGTCTTCCTAGTAGATGACCAAATCAAGGACAATTTAATTCCAAAACTTACTTAAAAATTAGCAAATGAATCTCTAATAAAATTATAAATTTTAATTTGAGTATATTAAATATCAAATTGTTTGGCATAAACGTATTGCTATTATTAAAAAAATCAAATGTGATCTAAACTATTAACTTAGAATAATTAATTAGCATACTTTAGACAGATCTTTACAAGAATTGTAGGGCCAAAATAGTCTTATATTTCAATCCTCTGAATTGCCACACATAAACATAAGATCAAATCCTAAAAATTACATAAAAGCAACATTCAAACCATGCCACAAATTACACTTAAAATCATGAAATAAATCATGCTCAAGAAATGTGATCAAGCAGTGAAAATAGATGTAAAAAATTGTGCCTAAAATCAAAGAAAAATAGAGCCTAATTTGGCCATTAAATTTGTCAACAATTAGGTGGAAATGAATGCCTAATAAAATTGAAAAGTAGTGCCCATTTGTGACTGAAATCACTATATAAAAAATGCTTGATTAACTAGATCATTCTAATTGATCTAAAGCACTGAACATGGGTCTCTAATACCAATGTTGGTCTCAAATGATCCCGATCACAATACATGCAAAAATAATAAACAATAAACATAAAAAATTATAATTTTTGAAGTACAATATAATAGCTAATAATCTAAATTAAAGTCATTGAAAACATATATCTTGCTTTTGTTAACCGATGAAGTTTCACCTAGAACTCTTCCTTTAAACCATCTATACTGCAACTTGATCCTAGAGGTTAAACAACAAAGGAAAATAGTGATAACTTACAAGCAACAAGGGGAACCTTCATAGAACTTTCATCTCAATCAACACTCTATAGTATGCACTAGGATTTTCAAGGGTTAGCAAGGTTGGACTGACTCAGATCGTCCAACTCTTTTTTCCTTAAAAAAATGCATCCTTGAGAAGAATCATACAAGAGAGGAAAACCAAGAATTGTTTGGTTGATTGGTTCATCTCTTGGCCTATCTATTTTATAATACATGGTTTCTCCCTTTTCTAATTAGATGTCCTTCCTAATTAGGTTGCTTCAAGCTCAAGTGCCTACAATCCTAGCCACCCATTGATTCTAAATTTATCTTACAAAGTTTTAATTAAATATAGAGAACTTATTTACCTTTAACTCTGAGTTAATTAGGTAATAAGAGCTCATTCATAAATGTATCTTTTTAATCTAAACTGTCTAGATCATCTGATCATGCCAATAGAATGACTAGACACTTGATCTAGCTCACTATCTTTATATATATATATATATATATATATATATATATATAAAGATTGTAAATTTTATTAGATATCATGAGAAGTGCTAAAGAAAAAGTACAAACTGATCAAAAGAAAAACAAAAGGCGAGGGGAGAATGGCAACAATTTCCTTCACTCTCATAATCAAGCAGTGTATTAGCCAACACCTCCTTGATCATAGATACCTATCCAAAGAGTCAGGCGATTGCTACCCTCCTTGGCCCATTGATCTGCCCAGTGTTGCGTCTTGAAAATTTGATTTTTCAATAACATACCAATCTTCTCTACTATGTAGATGTGTTTCGAAGGGGTGTTTGTCGAGTCCTTCATGCAGATTGCTGCATTTGTTGAATCACCCTCAACAACGCAAGGAGATTGCAATGAGGATTCGGATAATTTCTCTAACGGCAAAGATTTCTGCATCATTTGCATGAACCGGTCGAGCTAGACCCAAAAATTCATCTAAGTTGATCTAGTTTAATTTCCCAAGTGACAACTCGACCCTACAGCATAATTAACCCCTAAGACATCAATCTTATTGGGGAGATGCTCCATCCTAAGCCAATCAAGGAAGGACCCACTTAGTCAGCGTGTATGAATTGATCAAGACATGATAAGCGGCCAACAAACCATTTAAGGAAGCTGACACGAGGTGAGCGGCTCTATTGGTGTTAGAGTCAATCTTCGGTAAGCATGAGTATGGCTGCTGGCGTGTTTCTTGTGGTTGATGTGACCGATACAGGATCCGATAACAGTAAACAAGGGCAGCGGTTTATTTGACCCCCTATAATTTAGATGAACGCCCCTTCGTTGTTCGTAGACGGGGGGTGATGGATGGCGTGGTCAATTTGATAAAATGTAGAGATGACAACAACAACTACCGAATGGGCCAGCTATCAAGTGAATAGCGTATTAGATTTCCATCTGTACGAAGAAAACAAGGTTCAGAAAAGAGAACCAGCGGTCAATCAATGAACAAACCATTTATGGCAATTGTGAGCCTGACCATGTCATGATAGGCCCAAAATTCTTCTTTATTAGGTGACCTAACTCTTCATATTATGGCGCATAAGCTGGAGTGCTAGACTGCTATATATGGTTAAGCTAAACAAATATTTCAATTCTCTAAATCCCCACGTGAAAAGATTAGATTGCCGTTTAGGGGACTTTGTATACCTATGCAATTAGTTTAAGGGCCCTGGCTAGTAAATAATCTGCATCGTCGATAAATACCACAAACTTGGATAAACCTTTTCTCCTTTACAACATTTGGGTCCAAATTTAGGGTATTGGAGAGTTTTTTTTTTTAATTTTGGCAGGCAAGTTGGGTTTTTATACATAAATGCACCACCATTAGCGGCTTGACCACATGACCCGAGTAAAGGAGAGTTCCATCTAGCACCACTGAGTTAGAAGGCCCTTGCTCGTGGTATTGCGAAGTTGCCATGAAACTACATTGTCTACTTTCTGAATGGCAGATTACATATATACAAGAGCCGCCTCGAGCCTGGAATTACCAATTAAGAGTCTCCTCTTAGCGTCACTGCACAAGGTCCGTGCTGCATAAGACTACATTACTGTTGCTCCTTTGAACACTGGCAGCATATGTATTTATTACTAAACCTAAACTTAAATGTTTATCCTTGTCACTAAACATTTGTCAACTTGGTATTCTTGTTCTTTGAGATGTGTTACTAAGAATTGGTTAATCTAATATTCTTGCTAATAGTCACGACTCTCATCCTCCCCCTTGCTAATATTATTGCCATGAAACAATAAGAATGTTAGATGGGTCCATCTCAGATTTGTAATAAGTCATGACTCCTAATCATCCCAAGAAGATTTAAAATATGTATTTTAATTTATTTTATTTCCAAAATAAGGGAATTCAGCACTACTTGCTTATAGGCCTGATTAAATGCATGTAATAATCCTATATTATTGATTTCAACATCTCTTTATTAGGTAATGATGTAGGAATTCAGCTTTACTTGCTTACAGGCTTGAAACCTATTCTCAAGAATGCGCTCTGCTAGGTCTAAAAAGCACACTAATAGATGCCCAAGCAAACTCTCATCAACCATGGTTATCATTAAAGAGAGGAATGCTATGCTGAAGGTTCTAAATGGAACTTAGTCAGAAGCATCCAACATTTGGCATCAAGGGAGCTCACTTTTGGAAGTCTGGCATGTTCGTTTCATCTCCAGCTTTGGTTAACTAGTAAACAAAAAGTCATGATGATTGCATAATTCTAACATCATGAAGATCATATATTCTAGAATTGAATTTACACTGTTCTTAAACAAAATTTCTAACCATCTATTTTTTAGATAAAAGTACTGTTCCTGAAATGTTAAAATTATCCAATCATCACATTGTTTAAACTATTAGCTATCCAAACATGCATCAACAAGATGAATAGGTGAGCTCATTTGAAGTTGGGCCTCCTTAATGCCAAATATTAGTTGCTTCTTGCTAAGGTCTATTTATGGCCTTCAGCCTAGCATTCACTGATAACAAAACATTGATGAACCTATGAGTACGTTGCATGTTGAGTTGGATCTCATGCACTGAGTGATTGTAGACTACAAAACCACATCTCATAATGCATGACCCACAAGCCATGAAATAGTCACTAGATAAAATGGTCGTAACACAAAAAAACCAAGCACATCTGCGTGATAGTGAAATCTAACCAATAAAAACTTGTCGTAGGCAATTGTTCTTGAGTCACTCGCTATTGCTATATCAAACCCTTTATTGACATTAAATCGTCCACCATGGTTGCCCGCTAAAACTCAAGCTCCTGGTTACTAAAACACCAAAGGGTGCACTTAGATGGTCCTTCCTTGAATTATAATTTGACCTAAAAACTTAAGCTAATAGGAAATGAGCCAACAATATTTATATGTCTAATACACCCTCTCACATGGAAGGCATTTCTAGTCTCTTACTCCTAAACCCAAGCATAACCTCATCTAACTTGCATTGGAAATTAATATTGGGGGTTCTTAGAATTTGAATTGACGACCTCTTGGTTGGTAAGGTTCTGATACCCTATTAGATTTGCATTTGACCTAAAAGCTTGAGCTGATGCAAGTGAATTAATAATATTTATATGTCTAATATTTTAAATCAAACTTGAATTCCTTAGATCAAATCTTGCTTGCCACCAGCATAATCCTATTTAGGGACAAACACTTATGTGTTGGCCCAACGTCGAAGACAACCTACTTAGTAAAACAGTTGCAAGTGAATTTGGTTTTGGACCCTCTCAATTACTTGATTTGAGAACTTGGAATGAGAACAGCTTTCTTTATAAGAATTAGGAATATGATAATTGATTTTCATGCAGACCTAAATTCTAGCTTTCCAAGTGAAACCAAACAAGGGAAATCAAGTTCACCTGGAAATGTATTTCAATCATATTTCTTACTTAGGATCCCACAATTATGTAGATTTTCCATCTATTCGTATATGTATATAAATGTACGTCGAAAGCTAACTCTAACTTGAGGGGTTTCTTTTTCAAATGGTTTGTGGATTCGAACCCACAAACTCTTGGTTGGGGACAAGGCGCACACCAACTTGGCGAAGTGCTTGAACCCAACTTGAGAATTAAGAATATAAGAACAGAAACAGGATACAAGAACAAGAGTAGGAGACTATTTAGAGTTGTAAACAGATACATAGGCGCGTTGGGAATCATCCTGGAATATAATTAGGAGATATGGGTGGTGAGGTGTCGTGCAATGCGCTGCGTGTGATGACATGGAATTATATGCATTAGTGATTAGTTGGGCACTTAACATCTCATCCCCAACATTGAGCAAAAACGTGCCACAGCATGCCTTTGCCGTCGTCCACATGGAAAGCCAGCCAACTTGTCCTTGACAATTGACACAACTCGAATGATCAAAGATGCTTACCTAGCTAATTAGACCCAAAAGACAAAAACCTACATCAGATAAGAAGAAAGATTCAGGGAAAATTACTCACGAAAAATTTACTCCCTTCTATGTTTCTACTATTGGTATGAAACGAATGAAACGTTAACAACAAATCATGAATTAAATTAGTCGGCAGTTGCGACTAATCAACCGGCATCAACGACTTAACTCAGTGTTTAACATAAGTATCTAACTTGACTATCTCTAGAATGCCTTACAACTCACTCTACCATGAAGCTAAATACATATGAATGATGCGTCCAGATCTCCCCTCTGGTTAGATACTAACTGATATTTGTGACTGATTATTGTAATACACCACCTTTTGAAGACTCGACAAAAGGTGGGAAAAGGGTGGCAAGTGTTTCCATGCTGCTTTGAATCGAATAAGAACCTTTCATGGAGGAATTGATGACATGGAAAGCTAAATGGCAAGCACGTCTTCTTTTCTCTTCTCATAATTACCTTTTTCTCCTTTACCACTGAAAGAAACCAGTTCCATTGCTCATGAATATCCTCATATTTGTTACTGTCAATAAAGAGTACCAACATGTCATTCTAGGCCAAATTAGCTAAGCCAAGCCTATTCCGTCCTAAGCATTAGCGGCACCTTCATATCATACCATGGAGTACGTTTAAGTCTAACGCCAAATGTCTTACGACGGTTTCATGGTAGCATAATTGGAAATTTTTGAAGATTCTACTCGACTCAGATCAACCATGATAAAAACTTGTTCTTTGCAAAAAATATCACCAAAATAACAAAATATTCAAGGCTTGTTAAGTTATGCCCATCTTATATCTAGAGAGTCTAATTCAAGTTGATGCAAGAGTTGAATGAACATCAACACAAGCACAGATTGTGCACCAGACTCGACACGGGACAATATAGTCATTTCAACGAGCCGAAGAGCCCCACAGTGATCTTTAGGTTGAAAGAAAAAAGAAGAGGCCCCACATGATATCCAATAGCCCGTCGTAAAGGCAAAAGCAAGTAAGACTTTCTTGGAATGGTCTTTATTTCTTCTTGCAATGCACCAACTCAATTTGAAAGATTGCAGTCCCATCAGGAATCTAGAACTACATGGCCTACTTTAGATTATGGAATGAATTTTTCATGTAAAATAAAGTAAAAGTTAAGCTTTTCTTCACTTTGTTTGTTGCATTTCAGTTTCCTACAGTCACACCATTACCTTTGGTTTTCAAGCAGTTGAGCCCGCCGACCTTTGCCGAGGGAGGTCATAGGTCTAGTCCTGTTGTTCTGTCGCTTTCTTTTTCTCTATGTTTATCTTCTATTTTGTAATATTTGTGAATAACACGTGAAATTAGAGTCTGTTAATCAATGTATAACAATAATTGAAGTTCCATTTAAATATCTTACTGGCTTCCTCTATCATGCACAATTATCTTTTCCCCATCTCAAATATTCTTTCTGATCATATTGCTAGCAGCCCACACAGAGTTCTAAGATCAGGAACCGTGAGTATTCCAATGTTGAAGAAGACAAAAACATTTCTCTCAAGAAAATCTCCTAAAATGGGAACACCAACCATGCCAAGCCCCATCAAAGGAGAACAGCTAGTTCATTTCAGTCACCCACAACATTCACTCACTGAAGTTAGTATGCCCAATCTCTTCAAGTGCATGGGCTGCGAGGAATATGGTGCAGGAAGGCGGTTCAGATGCCAATACTGCAATCTTGATCTACACGAATTTTGTGCCCTGGCTCCTCCATCCCTGCAGAGGCATCCCCTCCACAACCAACACCCCCTCACTTTCCATACCACCAAACCAGGTGAAGCCTTATTTGCATAATGTTTATTTTCTAGCAACAAACATGTTTTAAGTATAACCAAGTGCTCCTACCACACACACACAAATAGATAGAGAGAGAGAGAGACAGGATGGATGGAGATAAAGAGAGAGATAGAGGCGCGCAATTAACCAAGTGGTCCTAGATCAGCTAATTCACTTACACAGACACCTCGGAGGTCTTGTAGATTGCAAATCTCGACTCTAAATCATGTCCTTGTAATCATCCAACTTGAAATTATTGTAACAAACTTTTCACAATAAATAAATACTACTAGGTCATCCGTGCAGTGCAAAAGATTATGGTTTCTCTTATATAGGGCTTATGAGCTCTTTGTTATTTGCATTTATTACTGTCATGATTTTATTTATAATGGTTTTCTCTGTTTATCAATACTTAAAGGTGGGTTTCTACGATCGAGATGCAGCATCTGTGGCAAATCTATTAAAGGGTATGCCTTTCGTTGCACCACTTGCAACTTCACTATGCACCCTTGTTGCTCGTTGTTCGAACGAGAAATGGATTTTCCAACACATCCGCATGCCTTGATTCTCTTGCCTGTGCTTGGAAATCCTGTTCCCGATTCTAGTGTTGTTTGTGGTGAGTGCCAGAGGAAACAGGCTAGTAAGATTTATCATTGCACCATTTGCAACTACCATCTTCATGCCGTCTGTGCCAAGGATATGGTTAATGGGCTATATGTACATGGCATCAGGGCCCCCCCCGAGAAGCCCAGCAAGCTCGGCGCTGTTATTCGATTTGCTTCTCATGCAGTTCAAGGATTTATTGGAGGAATGATAGAGGGGATTGGAGAAGAACTTGGTGAAGATCTTATTGATGATATGAGAGGTAAGGTTAGTAGGATAAAAGGAAAATAAGCAAATGCTAGTAGATGTTTGCTTCTGCATGTTGGGTAAGTTTGCTTCTACATGTTGGGTAAGGGAGTTCCTTTATCTTGCTATTAAAACCGTGCAAATGTTGTTTGATTGTGCAGCTGGTTAAGCTTCATCAGATTCTTATAAAAAAATGAATCCCACGTGAGTAATGTTTTCTTGTGGAGTGATAGTTTGTGAGTTATAAGATGTAGTTACCTGTGTACTTTGTCAATGTTGTATATGTTATGTGATCTTGGAAAAGATTAATGCATAAAGAATAATTCTTCTGTTTAGTTTCTCTCATTCTTTCTTGCTTACAAAGGCTGAACCATTATATATAGCAACATGGTCTCTGAAATTTCATCAGTTAATGGGTTTACTCTCCATATATCCATATAGATAACCCTGTCTAGAAGCAGAGACACCTCACTCGCTATAAGGTGCACCATTCGTGACTTTCAGTTACTGTTCATTATTGATTACTAAAAGAAGCTTCCCATTGTTCGCTAATCATCAGCTACCAACTCCTTGTATTTGCTCTTTATTTTCATTTTTTTTTCTGCCGAGTAAATCTCCGTTACATTGTGAAGAAGTTACTAATTCTGGTATCATTCTTAATGATTGGAGTTAATTCACATAAGCATTTGCAGTTAGAGACTCCCAGACGAAGCATGCGTTCCACTACTGACAGTCCCTAATCATTATGCATGAAGTTAACGGCTCCCTCTACTGTTGATTGGGAAATTCAGGTGAGGATCGAAGTTCCATGTTTCACCACTGATGTATTCTAATATGTTTCCTTTCTGCTTAGCAAATTGAAATGCTTGGATGTAGTACTACCATTACTCATACCAGAAAAAAGACTAGAAACAAGAAACAGAAAAAAGACATGATTATGCCAGTTTCTTCTTTAGTTTTGTACCTACCGAACGTTTTAGAGAATTAAAACAGAAACACAGATATAGATATCCTCGCGATAAGCAAAGAAAATATTGTCATAACCAAGAGAATTTGAGCTAATTTTCAACATATCAATTCAAACTAGCCAAGTATTTTGAAGACTGTTTCTAGATTGAATATGACACAACACAGAGATAAAAAGCCCAGGTAAGAGAAGTCTCCATCGGGCTTCGAAGGTGTCAGTTCCGCACGGCTCATACACTGAGCAATGACATGTCCGGTAAGTTGGCAAGCGTAGTAGTTGAAAAACCTTCTTTGCTATTTCATTGCTTGACCCAGAGGAGACTGCAACTCTGTATTCAAATGTTTTACTTGCTTTTGAGAGACAGTTGTAGTCACTACTTCGGTCATTACTCAACAAAATTACCTTATGTGCCGTTCCAAAATAAAAAGAAAAAAGTTTGATAAGAGTCACCAAAGAAGTAATAACACATGAAAATGATCGTTTAGTTTGTCAGTCTATACCCATTGTTTTTCTAACGGCATTATATACCTTAGATGTCCAAAGAAATTATGTTGCAGGATTTCTTGTGGCAATTGAAGGAGGAGAAACATGTAAAATAAATTACATGAATCTCAAACTGATATGTAGTTTATAAACATCACATTGGACAGAGATTTGTTACTGTGGAGCTTCTTGTATAGAAAAGCATTTTGTATGGAGGAATGATGGAATGGTACGCACTCCAGCTGCTTGCTGTGGTGCACCCCACTTTTGCATGATAGGCCCCACAAATCATTGATCAAACCCCTCCATCTTATTTCTATGACTCTGGATCACTATTGCTCAGAAAATAACAAGGATGGGATGAGCTTAGGATCTAAAAAATGTTCTTTTGATCACAGAACATGGACAGCAGGAAACCTTGTTTATAGAATGGACCATATTCATTAAGTAAGAATCACAGTTTTCGGATGTTATATTCATTCAATAATCTTTGTGATGTTTGGTATACAAGCGATCCAGATTCGGAATATTTAAATAATGATCTACTTGAGACCTCTTTTACTTGGTAAATACACCAAGTAAGAAGATTTCAATAACGATTTACTTGAGACCGGCCAGCGATCTGAATCAAGATCTGCCTTCTATATTTAGCATTTTGAAGCAACTGACCAACAGAAGTTAGAATATTTCTGTTCCAAGTGAAAGAAAATTGAAATTCCTATAACAGTAGTCACTAAATAACTGACTACAATCCTCAAATTCATGCTTTATGGGAACTTTGCTTCTTTTTAATCTTTAAAGCAAGCCTCGAACAGTGTTTAAGTTTTCAAATTGATATTTCTTTCTCCTAGCTAGCAAGGAAAGAATTTGTTATAATAAATTCAACTTTCTGGCACAAGATGACTTGGATAAGAATTCAATAAAAGTGCATTGTGGGATTATCATAGAGTTAGGGGCAGCCCCGGTGCACGAAGCTCCTGTCTATGCAGGGCTAGGGGAAGGGGTGGACCGCATGGGCCTAAAGTACACACCCTTACCTTGCATTTTGCAAGAGGTTGTTTCCACTCCTTGAACCCATGACCTTAAGGTCACATGACGACAACTTTTACCGTTGCACCAAAGCTTTCCTTCTAGGATTATCATAGAGTTCAGAAGTGATTTCTTTACTGTAACCAAATTTCATTTAGAATCTAGGTATTTAGTTTTTGTTGCATGGTTTCCTAGTTTAGGCTTGTTTCAAGAGTTTGTAGCATGGGATTTGGAGTTGAATTGATGTAATTGAACAGAAAAGCAGATGAAAACCAAATATCAGTTAATAAGAACTGTGTATGGTGCAATTCTTCCAGTGTACAACAAGCTTTCAAGTTTCTTCACTGTCCAGATAGCTGTGGGACCTTGGTTAATGTTTGCCTTTTGCATGTTTGAGCTTCCTATGTTGATCGTCTCGAGTTGAGCTGTAGTTGACCGATTCTAACCTGGTTTTCTCTTGCCAACAATCCATGTTGAGCATGAACATCGTAGAAAAGGCTTCTGCCACTTAAATCTCCTTCAGAGCATTTGACTTTCAAACTTGATTTGCAACCATCTCAAAATTGAAATTCTATGAAATTCTGCTTCTCTCGTTCCCAGTTTTCCTTAAACTTTGTGAAATATCTTAAATGATTCCATTGCTCACATCGCACCAAAGCCTCATAAGGCAATGGCACAAGGAGTCTGCCACCTGGTGACCAAGGTTCAAAGCTGTGTATGGGTGCGTGTGGCTACCATTTAAAAATGGAAAAAAGAAGAATCAACTGTAGAGTAACAGGGATTATAACTCTAATTCTCTCTCAACGTAGTGGTTATTATAAAATAGGGTTTCTCCTTCCTTTATGGAATACGCAGAGGTACTAGTAGGCCTCTTTTACCCCAGGACCATACTCTAGATCACCTCCACCGATGGGCTGTGCCACAGGCCACCACAGTTGGCGCCCTATGGAGATGAATCCCGTAGCTTTTGCTTACTGAATAATACTGAATGATTGCTAAGCATCATATGTGGACTAAAAACAAATGGTTGCAGAGAAAACAAATTTGGAGCAAAATACACCAAGTCCTATTGCATGGTTGCATTGGCTCGATAGCTAACCATCATGTGTGGCACTGTAACGACAAACATGACTAGACTTGAAAGGAAAGGATGATCGCAAACAATGACAAATACAAAGAGCTCCATTGAACATCGATCAGTACTAAATGCTAACAAAATCAAGAAATCCATTTTGGTAACCTATACAACACTATAAATTGGATTGATAGAGAAAATATGTGAAATTACAAGCCAAAAGTATCCAATTATATGCTTCAGTTGTGCTGCCTCCAATCCCCAATGTCAATGTGATTCTATAATTGCAGAGATAGTTTACCATCTTCTTAATGCAGTTTCATGTTCAAATATGTTCCAGGATGAACGGGCGAGGTTACGTATACTCTAGCTTAACGGAAGCAAGTAGTAATCTCTTTTTTGGGCAATCTCTGATCATGTGATATGTTTCATGCAAATGTACAGTCTATAACATCCTAAATCTGACAAAATTCTTCAAAGAAAATGAAAAGAGTGTCAAGTTCATAACATGGCCTGCTTCATATTGGTAACATTTCAGAGGCCCAATCATGCGTGACAAATAGTACCATGCAATGTATAATGCAAGACAACATCACAAAGTCAGCCTCGACTAGGGAGGCATGACAAATGGACTCATTTACAGAGGTTGCCTCACTTTGTTTACCTTACGCAAAAAAAGTTAAAGAAAGCAAAGTAGGAATCTTGTAGAAATTGTGATGTTCTGTTTGTAGATAGAAGTGACAAAGGGATCTGGGTTTGTGCACGATTGCGACATGGGTGCAATATATGGGGTTCTACTTGCATGATTTGGCAGAAGAAAGGGATCTAGATTAGGAAGCTTTTAATATTAGAAATTGGAATCGAGTAATTGGTATTGCATGTAGCATATGTTTTTGGAATCGATAGAAAAATGTGGGAGTTCCTGATTTAGATAGATATTTGTCTTAGGAAAAGCCTTTGATAGCACGACGTGGGTGCCTCATAAAAAGATCTAGCAGGTGGTGGATCATAACTCTGATGATATGACACAAAGAGCAGTTCCTCTATCTCTGCGCAAGCCCATATTTCCAGCAGATTTTTCATCACTCTCCGTCTCTGTAAGGAACTCCAGGCTGTGATGGATTAGTCGACTTCAGACCCTGACCCTTCAATCATTCCACCGCCTTGATAAGCTGGTTTCTCTAGTGAGATGGGGAAGCGAGCACGGCTGTATCTTCATTCATTTCATTCGTTTGCGATCAACTTAACACTCATGATTAGCCTCCCAAAAGAAAGAATCAGCCATTAGAGCCAAAAGAGATGAAATGGCATCTATTAGTTCTTCAAGGAGTGAGAAGAAGAGATTAATTTGCTTATAATCCTTCAAGAAGAGAGAACGGATATGCTTAGCGAGGAAATTAGTAAGAAAATAAGGGGAACATATAGCTCACTTCCTATCTATAGGATGGTATATGGGCCATATGGGACCCGTTGAAGATATTGAAAATAAATATATAGCTTAGTTGGTTGTAGACAACTTAGCATCTCTCTTAGATTATGCTTGGTCACAAGGTTGAGTAGCTATTTTCCTCTTTGGCCGGTGGATTAGATTTCAGATGCACGCAACTGATTTGCTTTGTAATTCTTCGCTTGTGATAAAAGAAAAATATAGAGTATATTTCTCTGATCCATGCCAACCAACTTGTTAGTCCTGTCTTAGATAGACGATACCGAAATATCTCATCAATTTATGACCCTAGCACTTGTTTGTCCGACCTTTTTCGAGTTGTAAAATTGATGGTAGAACAGCTGTTATAGGAAGAAAAATAACCAATGAATAATTTTATCACCTGCAATCTGAGTAAGACATGATTCCTTTAATTAGCCGATTGAACCATTTGGTCTCACACAAAAATAAATAAATAAACTAGGTCTGTGACCATCCTATAATTTCACCGGAGTTAAAGATCATTTGTTGTGCTTAGAAGGCCAATCTGAGTAGTATGAAATGTACATCATTTGATGCTCTCTTGACTGTGGAGCCATGCCAAAGAATTCGTCCCTCACTGACCTTCTTCTAACCATCTATCTAGAATTAGCTTATGGAAACAATAGCATAATTTTCATTTGATAGATCGTATTGTGTCGTCAATTTGATAGATCATATTGTTTGTAAAAGAATCAGTTTGAGTTAACAACGAATTTGTGGGCAATAACCCACAGAAAAAGCACATAAAGAAAAGTCTGGACTGGGTCTCCAGCTTGGGTCTACGGGGGAGAAGACCCACGGCTCCAACCAACTCAACCCAATCCGTTTGGGTAAAATTTAACTGGTAAGGTTCGATCACATTACTTGTATGACAGCAACACGTCCTTTGATCAACAAGCCTAGCTGTTTGGTTTCTGTTTTTGTTTGTTTATTCGCATGACACTTGGGTAAGCATGCACTCAGACCTAGTGGCTTTAGGCGCAACTTGCGTTAAAAAATGCGATGGTTCAGAGGATTCTGCAAGTTAAATCAAATAGCGTATTTTGCTATGTTACACATCGATACAAGAGCTGAGATATCCGTTGCCAATAGTGGACAAATGCAAACTCTCAATATGGTGCCATCAAGTTCAAGAAGTAACCTTTGGGGTTGTTTGAATTTGGCTTGACAAGCTGTGGATTATGCATGAGAAATTATTTTCTCCCTTGCTATTTGAGCCTTTTGGAAATAAATAGTCCAAGATCAATACTTTGGATCACCAACCAGTTAGCCCCACATTAAATTTTTTCGTGTGTATTACTCGATCGTTTCTGCATAGCCTAGAGAACAAAACTATCGAATCAGACTTTTATATTAGGATAAAGCTAAAGGGACAGTTGCCCTCAAGCAAAGAGGCAGCTTATGGGGCCCATATGCCGCGGGGACACAACTCAATTCGTTAATCTTGCAGGTGACGAAAAGCCCTTTTCAATTGGTGCTGCTTTTACCTTGATCGTACAATTCTAGACCCATGATCCATGCAACCTCGTTAAGGTTCTGGCAGCAAAAGATAACCATTGTTTCTTGTTGGAATTCGGTGAAAACAGAACCATATTCGGCTCGCTTCTTGATGGTCTGCAAGTCCAAATGGTCTCGATCACACATGCACTTCCTTGTTTGAGCCAGCAAGGACGAGCATAAAGCAGATCCTGACGGCACCTGTCGAATTAACCGTCGGTTTCTAATATGCAAGTGTTAATAGTCTAGGCAAAAGCTCAAGTAACATGTTTTCTAAATTGAACGAGAATAAATTACCCATGTGAAATTGGGGATTGGAACAAGATTCTTAAGAAAATTGAACAATATTGATGTTATCCGAGAGTGGTGACTAAGCCAACCCACCTGAGATAAGATAATTTAAGGCGTCAACAAGAAACAACAACTAATTTTTTCTTAATCCTTCATTTCTCATGAAATGTCTTGAACTGACCTATTAAATAAAAATCAGGACAACATATATGCAGTATGCAATTTTTTTCATAGACCAAGAAATGATGAAAGTTTAAGGCGCCAAAACATGCAAATCACCACAATTATTTACAATAAACTATCAAATGTAAGATATAAACAGACCAGCATTCAACAAGTACTAAGTGATCTCCCTCTTGGCCCCATTTTGATCCATTCCCTACTACTTGGATATGAACCCCCCCACCACAGCCCCGATGATAGCCGTTGGATCTCCAAGGATCGCACCTACAATAACACGAACTGCACTCCCAGCAATCTGGCAACACCTTCTCACTGCCCCTCCTCTTGCGGCCTTGTGATGATTCTTCATAGTACCTTTGAGGCTTGGGATCCTTGTCTGGATCTCCCTGATCTTGTTCTTGTCAACATTTAGATACATGGCCTGCCAGCTCTCCACAAGCAACTCCTTCACACAAGCCACATGAAGATTGTAATTCCCACATTCGGAGCGGTAAGACCATCCAAGCCCCTTAAGCCCGCATCGATGACAAGGGCTTGGTAGCTTCATAGTAAGATGGAAATTTCGATCTCCGTCATCTAAAGTTTTCGGGAGATTGGCACAACAAGGGTGGAGATCGAAACCACACCTTGGACAATGAAAAACAAAGCCCAAAACATCCTTCATGCAAGCATCGCAGACCCGTGTCACCGAGCCGGGTGGCTTCTGAAAGAAGCGAAAATCACATTTCTTGTAAAAAGGATGTGTAATTGTAGAAGGAGCCAATGCACAAGCTTTGTGTAGATCGAATTCACATTCGTCGCATTTGTACTTGAGTCCAATGCCAGCTTCTTTACACCCATCGCACTTAAAGGGGGTCTCCGTGTATTCGAGCTTGAGCTTGTGTTTCGGGTGGCCGGGGTGGAAGATCTCCTTGTCGAGCTTCATCGGTTCTCAGAATTCTGTTTGTCCTTACCTCCACAAAGGTGAGGTTTGGGTTTAAATGGAGGTGAGAATAGATTTTCAAGGACAGTCTTTAGGCTTTTGTGAACAGTGAAAGTTGAATTCTATCAATTATCCAAAGCATCTGCTTTGCTTAATTATTACGAGAAGAGAATAACTGGGTTGATGTGGTGCATAAACAAGGGAACACGGTTGAGTGATTGATCAAGAAAGCATTTGGTGGATCCTTTGACAGAGTAAGATTAAAGATGTTTTGCCTTGGTTGATTTGATTAGCATTTATAGAGTGTTAGGTGACTATTCCCTTGGCTTGGGATGAAACTATGAAACACATATTGCGGTCATGGTTACAAAGTTTAGATTCGAAAGTAGTTCCGTAAGGCAAATGTTACTGATATCTGAGAAACATTTGGCAATAACTTTGGAAATTTTCAAAAGGAACACGTAGCTTTTCTATTTGGAACACGTACTTTTATCATGAGACTGATCAACTTCGCAGAATATTACACACGGGTAGATTAACGGATTTGATTCTCTAGATGGCACAGTCTTATTAGCTTTTTTCATTATTTGTATGCCCCTAAAAAGAAAAGACATAAAATTTTATTGCAATGATGGTTAGCTATGTAGGTACTATATTAAGATGTAATTTAATTTCCACTCTGGTGTTAATTAACTTTGGGTGATTAGTCACAATATATACAATAATTTCCAAGAATTAATGAATTATTTGTAGAATCTGTGTCGACCCGAAAATCTCAGAAAAATTTGAAAACTATGAGACTGTTTGAATATTTGGAACTCCAGCTCTAATCTTCGAGAGTTTATCAAATACTCTAAGAATTAATTAAGCAAGCGAGAAGATTACAAGATGTTAGGCGTAATCTTCTTCCAAGACAGAATAATCTCGTAGCTTCAATGAAATCAAAGGGCATCTATAAAGAGAACTCAGATGGGGAATTTAGCATTCGATGAGTTGCATACATGGCTCTTCTCTTGCTTTACTTTGTTTTCTTTTCAGCTAGGGAACAAAGGAATCTAAGCCTAAGCTGCATGTGGAGCCGCCTTAGTCAATAACACATATAGCAAATTTTCTCTTGCTTTATGTTCGCATATGGAACCGCCTAAGGTGCATATGGCTCTTCTCTTGCTTTAATTTCCCACTTGGCCACCCCTCAAAAGCACAAGAGTAAAAAAAGATAGTCTCCTGGTCGTAGCCGGAAGCTTCCATTCTTTTCATGAAGGTATAGAGGGGGTGAAACACAAAGAATTAGTCCAGGTGTAAAGCAACCAACTACTCCTAGGAGATTGAAATTCCTGAGTCATACAAGCTTGGACAGAATAACCAAATTGCAATATTTATAATGTTCTTTAGAAGATTCTATAATTGTAGAATTTAAGCCAAATCTCCTAGATGATTATTATGTTTTCTTTAGAAGATTCTATAAGTTCATATAGGGCTAGATGTTTGATAATCCCAGAAGTTCACCTTTAGCCCAATGATACCAAAATCCTCGATCGAATGATACACTAGAAAGATGAACAGTTCAGATCACCTACAATCTAGGACCCGCATCTACTTTTAAGTATGGGTGCAAATGGTTTACAACCACTCCACATGGAATCTCCAGACTAATTGGATTTTGTTCCTTGTTTCTCTTCAAACCTTTCAGCTACAAGGAATTTATTGAGGTTAAACACGATAACTAAGAGATTATGCATCTTTTACTTGCAGTCAAGTTGTAATGATTAATTCCATGTATCTTTCCTAAACAAGTTTCTAAGTCATACTTCCCACCTTGCTATTCCTTGCACAAGTGTTGAATGTATTCTTAGTGAGAGTCACCTTGGACAATTTACCCTCCAAAGACTAAGGGCACTGTATAGTGTGCAGTACTTGCTTTAACTTTTCTCTAGAAAAGAGATAAAAGAGAAGTCAATCTTCCTTGAATGGTCACCAAAACATATGGAACAAGAAGAAAACACTTTGCTTCCTACTTGTAGTAGTTAAAGTTGAAAAAGAGAGGGTATCATATTCCGGCTAACCTTAATATTCAATAAGAGTGCTGCGCTGAATTGGTTGGGATAATGGAATGTCAAAAGAAAAACAGCAGGACCACCTCAACATGTGGACAGAAATGGTTAGCTTGCCTATACTAACTAGAGAAGCAAGCCACGAAGAATAAGCCAATTGGGCGCTTTGATACCACATCTTCAAAGTATTAATGCCTTTATCTTGATGTAACGACCAACTCAGTGTTGGATTGCTTGGATGCCTGTATTGAATTCGATAGGCTGTGATTCGTTGCAGCTGTGCCTCCAGTTAATAGAAGTGGGCTATAGGCCACCCAGGGCTTATATGCACCACAAAACATGGTGCATAGCCAACGGTTTCGTGACTCGAACCGTTCTTAGGCAGGACCCTATGTGAGATAGGTCATGCCCTTTCCTAAACCTCTGACTAGTCAAGATTTTCTTGCTACTGTTTCAAGCTTTCTGAGTAGTCTATTTTATGATCAAAAGAGAAGTCTGTAGCCTACCTAAGACAGGCTCATCATATGAATATGTAGTTCGCCGAGTAAGGAAAAGAGATGATTCCTTCAAAAGATCTCCACTGAATGCTGCTCGGATTTTGGTAGAGATATTCCCTATTGCCTACCCAAGTATGCGAGGGTGTTATATCGAACATACAATGTCAGGAGGACGCAAGCTAAATTGGCAACAGGAGATACGGAATGATTGTCATATCTAACTTACAGAAGAACTGAGCCATATTTTGGTTACCAAACAATTCATCTTTAATTTGGTTCATCTCTTTCATTGCAAGTAGCTGGCCCTAGCTGACTAGTAAAATGGGAGGTAACATTATTTCCTACATTTTACAGTTGAAACAAGAATGACTGTCCAACCAGTAGATGAGGTTCTTGGAGCATGGTGTACCTCAGACACAACCAAAAGGATGAATG
Source organism: Warburgia ugandensis (assembly GCA_035236585.1). Taxonomy (NCBI): domain Eukaryota; kingdom Viridiplantae; phylum Streptophyta; class Magnoliopsida; order Canellales; family Canellaceae; genus Warburgia; species Warburgia ugandensis. The sequence goes on along the minus strand of CP141132.1, from coordinate 79,801,814 downwards.
GTTTGCATTACGAATTCTGGTTCCAACTAACTTGTTTGATGCCGTACCGAATTCTTGAGAGCCCCATATAGTGTCGAAAGGTTCACACACGCAAGCACATAACCTGATAGCCATTTAGGATGATTCTAATTCAGTGGCAGTTACCATTCAAAATTAATTGTCCTGCTTCTCCATTTGCTCATGACTTTTCAAAGTTAAATATGTTGACTACAAATCTGACGGTGCTACCTTGAAGTCAAATGTAACAGTCAAATTATCTTTCAAGCTATATTGCCCGCCAACAGAATTCAAGTACTGATCATTCACCAATCCTTCATTCTCTTCCTGTTCCTGTTTTCCAAGACCAGCAATTACAACAAGCTCCTGAGCCACCTCCTTCATCGTCGGCCTTTCTTCGCCTTTCAAAAGCAAACACTTCCTTGCCAATTGGGCAGCAGCTTGTAACTGTTTGATGCTTCCTTCTCTTATTACATCCTCATCCAAAAACTCACTTAAATCTTTGTTCTTCATAGAAGATAAGAAGTACATTGCTAGATTACTATCCTCTAGTGATCTTTCAAAAGAAACAGGTTTCTGACCCGTTAGTAGCTCAACAAGAACTACTCCGAAGCTGTAAACATCACTCTTTTCTGTCAATTGGCTCGTCTGGAAGTACTCTGGATCCAAGTAGCCTAAAGTTCCCTGCACCAATGTGGGTATCTGTGTTTGATCCAATGGAACCAACCTTGAAATACCAAAATCAGAAACTTTGGCAGTGAATTTCTCATCTAACAATATGTTCAAAGATTTGACGTCCCTGTGGAATACAGGCATTGAAGCAGCAGAGTGAAGATATGCCAGAGCTTCTGCAGTTTCAATTGCAATCCTTAGACGATCAGCCCATGAGATTTTAGTAGAGGTACTTTCATGGATGTGTTTGTGCAGGGTTCCATTAGAGATAAACTCGTAAACCAACATAGGAACTTCGGTCTCTAAACAACATCCCAAAAGCTTCACTACATTACGATGATTTACTTGGGTTAGGACTACAACCTCATTAATGAACTGATCGATTTGAGTTTGATCCATCACTTTGGATTTCTTAATAGCAACTACAGTTCCATCTTCAAGAATTCCTTTATATACAGTACCATATCCGCCTGTTCCCAGGATTCTACTTTCATCATAATTCTGAGCTGCTTGTTTGAGCTCTGCTGATGAGAAAATTCTAGCACAATCGGAAGCACCTTCGCGAGTAGATACTTGCTGTTTCAATAGTAGTCCTCCATTCTGGCGGAAATATTGCTCTTTAAGTTTGATTAGTGTCCGTTTCTTAAGAATGCAATAAAACCATAGACCACAAAACAACACTACTGTGAAACCCAATCCTGTCCCTACAGAGAAGCATAGCAAACACCAAAAGGATGAAAAATCAGAGCGGTTATGAGGATTTAGCTATTTGAATTTCCGGAAGCAATCAGTTGTGTTTTATCATACCTATAACAGCTTCAATAACTAGAAAAATCCTTTTACATCCAGATCCATCTTTTGTTCCATCTCCAGTACTACCAAATGGGCATATGCAGCTATATCCAGGAACTTTGTTACGGCAGCGAGCAACGGGTAGGCACGGATTAGTCTCTGGATTCAAGCACTCATCCACATCTGTAAATGAAGAAAACAATTTATACGTTGACTTTTAGTGCATAAGAAATAAGTTCACCTCTAAGCAGTCCCCCCAATTAAGTCCCCACATTTTTGTGTTCCCCCTAAGAAAACTAAAACATTAATTTAGAAAAGGAAGAACAGTTAAACTAGTATCAAATCTACCTTGGCAACCGTCAGAGGAATTGAGATATGGGTTCCCAGCATACCCATCTGAGCAGTTACACAGATACCCAAAACCTCTGCATGACTCAACACAAGAACTATTCTCCCTGCAGACATTGGAGTTCATGTTCGAACAGTTTTCTGTATCAATAGCCCAATCAACAGCCATGGCAATATCTGCAGTACTTAGAAAGTCCCTAAGATCAGATTCCATGAAAGTGAAACTCCTTCTTTCAACAACAAACGCATAACTGCAATTATTAAAGCTCGAAACATTGGCATAACCATACATATTACTAGCACCTAAACCAAGATATCTAGCCCCTTTCGGAATAGGCGACTGGCAGCAACCCGCACCAGAGCAAGAGCCATTAGCAATGCTATTTCTAGCAGTGCATAGAGACACACATCCACTCGTAAATGTGTCATCATCGGCAACCACAGCAACTGTATCACAGCCAATTGCCGTAAAACTGTTTGCTTCATCAGAAATGGTAAATGGACCGTCCTCTGGCAATGAGATCTCCCCTATTGTACGGTTGTGGTTGATGCAATCCGTGGCTGTGGAACTAGTAGAGTTTATGCGTAATTTCCCATTAGAGATGCTCAGGATTTGAATTTGGGTTCCAGCAAGGAAGGGGACTGAAGTTTGAGTCCCGGGAGTACATGAAACTTCAAAGCCTGGCAGAAAACAACCATTACCAATGCCGAAAGGGTAGGAAATTTCTACATTACCACATTTATCCAGGCACCCATCAGTGGTGTTTGCAGACATTATCGGTGCAGAAGAGAGTAGAATTGAAAGACATGACAAAGATGTAAGAAGAAAGAGTCCCATGTTTGGTCAGTGAATTATGTGTTTAGAATTCGATTTTCAGATTTTCTTGAGAAGAAAATGGAAGTACAAACTAACTCGGTTCTTCGAATGATTCTTCCTCTGAAGTTTCTGTTTGGGTTGGTTGTATTTCTTCCAATGGTTGCTTGAAGAAGCAGATAACTGCTCGAAGCCATGGATTGAAAATATTTGAATTTCTAGTAACCGTCTCCAGACAACGGTCAATTTGGAACTCTAGCGGTCTTGGTCCAAACATCATAAGGGTGGATCCAACCGATTAATTGATCGAGACCATTATTTTACTGGAGTGTGGCACACGTCACATTCGAACGGACTAAATCAAGCTATTCAAGAAAGAGATAGGAGATTGAATCAGATGATTGCCTTATGTGAATACTGTTAGTAGGACCCACCTTGATCCTTTTTCTAGTTTCAGAGATAAGGTCTAGTAATTCAGTCATACATTTGAGGTAAGGCTTCCTAATGTACTTCTTAGATGCTTAATCCTCCCAAGCCATGTAGGCCCATCTCTTTGTGAGGAAGCAGGGTACCTGTTCAATGGTTGAATTACAAACAAACACGATGTCTCATGGCTTGTTATATTCATTTTTCTAAACTGACATTTTATGTACAATTATTCAGATGCTAAAATCATCCAATCCTCACTTTTCTTAAACTATTAGATAGTCAAAGCTAAAATAATCAAATGAACGGGTCGGATCGTCCGAGGAGGGCTGAAGCGCCTTATACAGCATTTTGGTTTAGCGTTCCTGTTTCCCTATACCCTGCTATTAGCAGCCTCAAAGTACAGAACCATTTGTAGATAGATAAAACATCAACGAATGTACGTGGACTGTTAACTCCGACACATTTGGCTATAACATTCCTCTCGGAGTTGTCGGAGTGAATTCCAACACATTTGAGATTATCAACTTTATTGTTTAACAATTTGATCTCTTTGGATGAATATGTATATCACACTGGATCCTTGTTTTAATCGACACAACGATAAGCATATCATACAACAAAGATCAAGTTTCAAACGTGTGAAAAAGCTCTATACCGTGGCATATTATTCAAGCTTCCTCTCAATTCGACTGTCATTGCTTCTAGCTTTACTCCAATTCTCTTTCCTGGTATCAACCAGGATGTGCTCCTCTCTTCCTGGTTGCCACGAAAATGCGGTAACATAAAAATCAGTTATTCATTCGGTATTGGAACTGGGTATTTCCTTCCTGGTTTTGAAATTAGCTGCAACCATAGCATTGCCCTTCTAAGCAGGATCAGATATTAGAGCACTTGAAATCTCTTAAGAGCAAGCCCAAGCCAAGTCACAGCCTTATATCGCCTTCTGTGGGGTCCAGTCCCATTGTCGGCAGCAGTCTTCAAATTTTGCAGCCTCAGACGTTGCCCGTCGCCGTCAACTATTGTGGCACTGACAGAATTCTCCAATAATAACAGCACTGCCTAAAGGCTAATGTGCAGTTTTTGTTGAAAATTAAGCTTAAAAAAACCCTATAAATAGAGATAATTTGTGGAACGACATATTCAACCACCACAATCTACAGTCATCCACAAATCTGTAAATATCCCAATGATTACTCCCTGTTGTATCTTATCATTTTTAGTAAAATGTTACTCTTCAACAGTGGAAGTCGGCATTTTTTGCCCAACCACATAAAAGCCAGTACTCCTTTCCGTGCTTTCTATGTGTGAATAATTCTGGGCAGAAACTATACTCCTAATAATCTAGTATCAGAGCAAGGCATAGTGTCAGATGTAATTCTACAAGAGAGAGAGTCTAACAACTTAATTAGAAATTTTATTATACTTTCCTAGGCTGAAAGCCTCAGAAACTTTTCAACTATAGGGGTATTTTTGTCAAGTACTCTTTTTAATAGAGAGGCGGCAAGAGGAAAAGCGGCTGCAGGCACAAATAGTCGGCGACATCTGATTGGCCTGGTAATTCTTCTTCTTTTTTTTTTCTTTTTCTACCTTTTTTTCTCCAAATAAATCTCCTTCCCTTCTCTCTGTTAATCTCTCCGTCAGGAAGAAACTGAAAATTTCACCAGCTATAGGATGGGAGAACTGGGAGGAAGCAAAACAATCTTCATTCTGTCTGTGGTGGTAATACTTCTAGTAAGGATTCACAGAGGTTATGTGTATATCTGCGGCTGTTCTGATGGGTATAAAGGGAATCCTTATCTCAGAGGTCCTCAAGGATGCCAAGGTGGGTTAAATCTAGAACTCGTGGCACGTCCGTTTGGGATAACAAACTATCAACGAAGTTATCCATGGGGCCCTGATAATGGCAGACTTAAGACTTGGGTCAAATTACCTTAGGACACACAATAAAAAACTTACGACTGTTTTATCTATTTGTTAACGAGTGTGTCTATGTTTCAGGGATCCCAGTGTATGGCATAAGAACCTATCCATGGATATATTTGTTAATGGAAACAATAGTATCCGTGTTTTAGAGAACCCAATATCTGGGATAAGATCACTATCCATGGGTATGTTTGTTAATTGATTTTTATCCTCGTACCAAACAGCCCCATTGCGTTTCATACATTCATTAATGCATGTTTTCTTTTGGAATTTGAATTTTTTGGATGCTGAACTAAGGGACATCAACATGCTTTGAAAAACAGATTGATGAGCGCCATACTTCAGGAGACAAGTTATAAATCTGAGGCGCTAGATACCAGTGTTGGTCCAGCCCCATTTTCAGGCGGGCGCCGACTTCAACCATGGCGGCGCTGCAGTCAGCTGCCGCTGATTTTAACTGTGGCGGGCGCCGCCACCGACTACTGACTTTGTGTAAAATGTGTTGAAAAACAGGCCCTAAAATTCCCTATAAATAGGGATACCAAGAGGGCAAGGAGAAGAGACCATTCTCCTGTAAATCCCGTGTCTTCTTCTCTGTAAATCCCTGCATTTTTATAGTGAAATCATTCCTCCTCCCGTGGACGTAGGCTTATTGGCCGAACCACGTTAAAATTGGTGTTTGTGTGTGTGTGATCTTGGGCGGGGATTGAAAATCCCCAATAGCCAGAACCAAATTCCAGGATATAAGTGCATCTCCCCAGCAGGTAATTCAGGGGATCCTTCAATAGGGGTTTCTGGTTGTAATAAGTCATCCTCTGTGTTCCAAGTCATCCTGGGTTGGAGACCAAATCTGTCACTTGTCCACAGTTCATTACCCGTGCCAAACAGCCTACAATGAAATTAGCTCGAGTCTTAACCTAAATTTGACAAAATGAGAGATGTTCATTATTTCTGTGCAGAAAGCATCTTATCTGCCAGGTTTATGATGCTTTCACCTCTTGGTATTATTGGAACTGAAAAGAAGAGAAACCTGATCAAGCTCAGGATGAAATACTTCAGAAGAAATGAAGGCTTCTTATTGCAACAACACTTCTCTTTTATCAAAGGTACTAGTATCAAATGCACCAAGATCTTTTCTGCCCATAGTCAGAGGAGGCCATGGTACAGTCTATAAAGGAGTTCTCCAAGATGGCTCTGTAATCGCCATCAAAAAGTCACAGGTAGTTGCAGAAATGTAGGTTGATGAGTTCATAAATGAGCTTCTTATACTAACCCAAATCAATCATAGAAGCATAGTTAAGCTCTTGGGCTGTTGCTGAGAAACAGAAGTTCGCTCCTTTGGTTTATAAGTTCTGTTAAGGATAAAATCCACTTCAATGATTATAGCAGAAGCTGAGAATCACCTTACAGCAGAAAAGAATGTTTGCACTAAGACCATTCAAAGAAATTAAAGAAAAAATAATATACAGAAATAAGAAAATACGCATTTAAGGAGAGACCAAGATGCACAACTAGAGATAATTCCACTAATAATGAGTGATCACAAAGACCCTTGAAGATTAACCACTGATCTTCTTCCTCTTTGACATCATAGGAAAAACTCAAAAGTTCTCAATTTTTATTTTTTCACTCCTTCACACTCTCACACCCAATCCCCTCCCCTTCCAGAACATGGGTTTACATATATTATATAGCATTCTTAAAATGCCCATTAACTACTAAACCCAAAATTACACCAATGCCCCTATAGATATGAACACAAAACAACAAATTCATCCCAAATGGTACATTATATGAATATCCAATATCATAGAAGGACGACTGTGAAAAGCTATAGAGATAGCAGCAGCTCTGTTCTACTTGCATTCTTATGCTTCCATGCCCACTATCCATAGAGATCTGAAGATTTGCAAGAACTGGCAGAGATTGCTAAAAGATGCTTAAATATGAAAGTTGTAGTCAAGATTGTGTTATGAAAAAGGAACAGAGATATTAAAACTAAAAGAATACTAGACAGAAGAGGTTAGCTTTCATATGACATTAAAACTCACACATATCACTTCTTCATTATTGAATATATAGAGATAAAACATAACAACCAACTACTTTTAAGCATAAATCATAACAACTTCAAGAAAAATATACAACATCTAAATTTATTTTCTAAAATCAAGCAACAAATAACAACATTCCTAAAGACTAGTTCTGCAGACTAAGGCACGTGTGCACATCTCCAACAATCTCCTCCTTGCCTTAGTATTTGCAGACACTTAACTTGTTTCTTAAATCTTCAAATCTTGCTTTTGGAAGGACTTTGGTCAGCAAATCTGCCATCTACTCCTCAGTCTTGCAATAAATCAACTTGATTTCACCAGCTTTCTGCTTTTCTCTCAAGTGATACAGCTTGATGTTGAAGTGCTTTGTTTTTCCATGAAAAACAGGATCCTTTGAAATTGCAATAACAGCTTGATTATCTACAAAAATCTCTGGTGGCTCAATCTGCTCCATGTGCAAGTCTGCAAGTAATTTTCTGATCCAAATTGCTTGGTTCACTGTAGCATTAGTTGCAATAAATTCTGCCTCTGTTGTACTTTGAGCAACCACATCTTTTTCTTTTTTTTTAACTCCATGAGAAAACACCTGAACCGAAACTGAAACAAAAACCAGTTGTGCTTCTCATGTCCTCAATAGAACCTACCCAATCACTGTCAAAAAATCCTTGGAGCTGAAAATTATGATAGCAAGAATACTTAATGTCATAATCTGTTGTGCATTTGATATATGTTAAAATACATTTAGCACCTACAAAATGCACTTCACTAGCATAATTCATAAACCTTGATAGCAAGCTTACTGCAAACATTGTATCTGGTCTTGTGGTTGTGAGATACATCAAGCAATCGATCAGACTCCTTTGCAATCTTCCATATGAAATTTGTTAAGAATTTCCTTTGCAAACTTCTTTTGACATATGAAGACTCCATCATGGCCTTGCTTCACCTCCATGCCTAGAAAGTAGGTCAATAAACCAAGATCTGTCATCTCAAAAACTTTGAACATCTCAGCTTTAAATTCATCCACAAGCTTCTCATTGCTTCCTGTAACAAGCAAATCATCAACATAAACAGACACTATAATTAAGTTAGCATCTGATTTCTTCACATATAAAGTGGCTTCACTTGGACTTTTAACAAATCCAAGACTTTGAAGATAATCATCAACTCTGCTGTACCAGGCCCTGGGAGCCTGCTTAAGGCCGTATAAAGCCTTTCTCAATCTATAAACTTTCTCATTATGTCCCTTAACTAGAAATCCCTCTAGCTATTCAACATAGATTTCTTCTTGAAGATAACCATTCAAAAAGGCTTACTTTACATCTAGCTGGTAAAGCTTCCAATCTTTTTTCACAGCCAAGGCCAACAACATCCTGATAGTGTCTAAGCGTGCAACAGGAGCAAAAGTTTCTGAAAAATCTACCCCAAAAACTTGACTATACCTATTGAGAGTTTTCTGCAAATGCACAGCTATTGTAGTTGTAATGACTCCAATTTTGTAATATTGAAATTCCAAGTTTAGCAATGAAAAGTTCAGTTTTAAATATAAGGGCATTTTGGTCATTTCATTAGTTTCCTTGACTAAACCCAGGAATTTGGTCCTAAAAGTGGTTCCATCAGATGCGTCTCAGAAAAAGAAATCCAACAAGACCAAAATCACCCAAAACGGAGTTAAAATGAGCAAGATATGGCCCTTTGAAGTTCAAAGACAAAACTGTAAATTTCACAAAAATGATTTAACCTGAAAAACACAAGAGCCCGTTTTGATACGGGTACCCCTTCATCTTCAACCTCTAGAGGGTTCTAGAACGGCGGTGATTGGAGGAGAAATCACCGCCATTCTGGAGGTTTCTCCACCGCCATTCAAAGGCGGTAAGAGCCCCCTCTAGAACCCTTTCTTAACTCTATAAATAGAGCTCTTGGGTGCCTCTAATGGCAGCCCAAAACGTTGGAGAAAAACCATCGTGGAGCAGTAACCTAGAGGAGAAAACGTGGAGAGAAAACCAGCCACGAAGCAGGTACACCCAAAAACTCCCCAAACCCATCTCTCCCATAGTCCTAGGCTCAGTTTCCCTAGGTTTTTGCATGAAAATCCATGGAGAATAGGCCTCTAGGGAACCACCAAGGACCATGGGACGTCCCCAGGTCTACACTGGTTCGACAGGGTTGAACCAGGATGACCTGAGGACCACCCGGGTCCCTAATGAGCGGGACGATCCAATAGGAACGTCCCACGTCGACCTGCGTCGACCTCCGTTTGAAAAACCAAATGGGAGCGTCCAGGGACGCGCCCGCAAAAGAGAGAAAAGGAGGAAAATTCGGCACGTTTGCAGACGCGCCCGCTGAGGCGCACGCCGCAAATGTGCAGCACGCTAACAGCGCGTCGTCTTTTGGTTCCTTAAGGAAGCCGGGGCACACGTCGTAGACGCGCAACGCCCTAGCATTCCGTCCTTTTATTTTTAGGACTCCTATGTACGTACGACACTAAAATGCTTATAACTTGATATCTAGAGCTCCAATTGAGGCGCTGCAAAAGGCATTGTGTCCGTGTCGACGACGCGAACACATCCAAACTATAAAATCCCTGATCAAGGCCCAATCAAAGGAGAGCATGACCCTTAGAATAGGATGGTGGCGCGTGGCCACTAGAACTTTGAAAAACTGAGAATACCAAGGCCCAATTAGGACCTTAGGGCACCCATAGGCATAGAGATGGACTCCTAATGCCTAAGTAATAAGACCCAACTACTCTAAACCCATAAAAAAAAATAGGCTAAACTAACCTTGAGTCCCCAAACCATGTTCAGGAGTGTATGAGGACAAAAGGGTTAACGCGACCTAGCCAAGTAGGTGCTCTATCACTATTAGATTCTTTTAAAAGATCTATTGTTGTTTTGAGAACATATGTTATAAGTATATGACTTGTTTAGCATGACTTGATTCAGCATGCATGTAATAAATGTTTTGTACATCGACATGTTTAGTAAATGATTGCATATACATATATGTTTTGCAAACAAGTGCATACATTGCATGATTTAAGTACTTGCAAAGAGTGCATGTCCTTGAGGGTTGCCAAAAGACGTTGGAGTGCCGAGGGCCAAGCAGTTGTGAGGGACCCAAAGAGGACTGGTTTTGAATAGGGGTTTTTGGCTTATTTGATCGTACATGATTTGGGCTAGTAAGCTCGTGGGTGCTATGCCGAGGGGTGTGGGTTGGCCACCCAGCCTCTACTACTATTAGGTGGATGGGTACCACACCCAAAAAGGGCATGTCCCTACTTCGACTGCATGTGGTACAGGGGGCTACCACTGGTGTCACGGCACTGGGTCGAAGTGTCATATGCCCCGTGGAGGTATATGATCCTGTGTCCCCAGGTACCCGGGGACCACACGGCGGTGAGGTCGTGGGCATAGTGAGACCCTATGGTTTCATGGATTTATGTGCATTGCATATGGCATGATATGAGGTTGGTCAACCATACCATACCAGAGGTCCATGAGTTGGACTCCATGAAGCATCTTATGCATATCATGATGTTATGATATATACGTATATAATACTTTCGATTTTGGATTATGTGATCTTTTAAGTCATGAGTATTTCAGTTTGATTATGGATTCTTATTGTCACAGCCCCGTCGGGCCCCCAGCAATGATATTGTCCCGTGCGCACGCGCACGGGTTTTGGTCCTTCCCCCGCGTCCAGGGGAAAACGTGTCATTGCTGTGAAGGGGGAGAACCCCCCTTATAACCAGGCCCATCACCCCCCCTAGCCGATGTGGGACTAACTCTCCTGCGTCCCGCCCTCAGACCATCTTGGGTCCCCTCACAAGGCCAACCCTCAGGCCATCTTGGCACGGTAGCCATCTCCCGCCTACGGGACACACGCCCCCGTGTGTCACCACACGAGCGACGATGCGGCTAGCCATCCACCCTCGGGGTCGGGGTTTGGCTCTGATACCATTTGTCATAGCCCCGTTGGGCCCCCAGCAATGATATTGTCCCGTGCGCACGCGCACGGGTTTTGGTCCTTCCCCCGCGTCCAGGGGAAAATGCGTCATTGCTGTGAAGGGAGAGAACCCCCCTTATAACCAGGCCCATCACCCCCCTAGCCGATGTGGGACTAACTCTCCTGCGTCCCGCCCTCAGACCATCTTGGGTCCCCTCACAAGGCCAACCCTCAGATGGGCCTGGTTATAAGGGGGGTCTCTCCCTTCACAGCAATGATGCGTCCTGAGAGGCATCTGCTTCCGCTGTGCACTCATAGGGAACAAAACCCGTGAGGGTGGAACCAAGATGGGTTGAGGGTGCGCAAGATGGGTTGAGGCTGCGGGCCAAGATACTCTGAGGGGAGACCCAAGACCGTGGACAATATCGGACCTTAAATGGAATGACACGTTTTCCCCTGGACGCGGAGGAAGGACCAAAACCCGTGCGCGTGCGCACAGGACAATATCATTGATGGGGGCCCGACGGGGTTGTGACAAATGGTATCAGAGCCAAACCCCGACCCCGAGGGTGGATGGCTAGCCGCACCGTCGCTCCTGTGGTGACACACGGGGGCGTGTGTCCCGTAGGCGGGAGATGGCTACCGTGCCAATATGGCCTGAGGGTTGGCCTTGTGAGGGGACCCAAGATGGTTTGAGGGCGGGACGCAGGAGAGTTAGTCCCACATCGGCTAGGGGGGGTGATGGGCCTGGTTATAAGGGGGGTTCTCTCCCTTCACAGCAATGACGCGTTTTCCCCTGGACGCGGGGGAATGACCAAAACCCGTGCGCGTGCGCACGGAATAATATCATTGCTGGGGGCCCGACGGGGCTGTGACACTTATACTGATATTGAACGCGAGTATTCAAACATATGCGTATTTTGAATGAGCATATGATTTTAAAACATCTCATGCATTTATAAAACTAGTAATGATAGGCTCCTACTGAGTATAGTATATACTCACCCAATCCTCAACATTTTTTAGATACAAAATAAATACTTAAGGGCAAGGAACGTTTGTACTAGGAGACACAGACTAAGTACAAGTAAGTAAACCCCTATCTTATCTTTCAATGTTACTTGATTGTAGTTACTCTCTAATAGTCAAATTTGTGACTAACACTATCTTGGGAACAATATTGATTTAAAACTTTGCCATGGCTAAATTATTGGAGAATGTGTTTTCACACTCGGGATTTTTATGAAAGGTTGTTTTCCAAATGAGAAAGATTTTCATGCATTTCATATTTATAAAATAAGAGATCTCGCCTTTTTATCAAAATCGCATCATATAAAAACCCGGGTCGTGACAGTAGTATAGCTATGCAAATACGGGTCGATTTCCACAGGAACTCGACTTAAATGTGGAGTTTACACAAATTTCAATTATAAATTAACAAACTAAAATTCAAGTTCATTAAGCATTTCATGAGTAAACAAAACTCTATATTTAAGTAAGCAAGAAATGACAATAAATTACAAATAAAGAAAACTTTCCTGTTTGACTGCTGTGTCACGCAGCTAGCCACAACAGGTTCTAATTAATAACAAAACAAATTAAGCATATAACTGTCTTAGATTACACAATCTTCGGACTAACAAAACAGGAATAAAACAAAGTGAAGATAAGGCAGGATACAACCATAATTAAGCTGGGACACAAATGTAATTAAATTAGAAGTTAAGGGACCAGAACGGAATTTTTTCGTTTTCATGTTTCTTCAGCAGACACACCCACAACCATCTTCGACTGGAAGATGCGGGGAAGAGAAAACGCAGTAGGAGAGAAGAAGAAGAAGAAGATGGGGGAATGGAGAATAGAGAGGAAAACCCGATCTGGGTTTTCTTCCTCTGATCAATCTGATGACGATGATGACTCCGGAGGGGGGAAAAAATGTCAGAGATGGGGCAAAAGAAGACATCAGAGAGAATGAAAGATGAGGGAAAAGAGAAAATCGAAGAGAAGAAGAAGAAGCAAGTGATGGCAGTAATGGAAAAGAGAGAGAGAGAGAGAGAGAGAGATAGAGAGAGAGAGAGAGAGAGAGAGAGAGAGAGAGAGAGAGAGAGAGAGAGAGAGAGAGAGAGAGAGAGAGAGAGAGAGAGAGGAGAACGGTGAAGGGAAAAGGCCGGAGCGGATGGAGGGAAATCTGGATCTGGGCAATGGAAGAGAAGCTGGTGATGGTACTGATGTTGCCGGTAGAAGTAGAGAGGGAGAGAGCAGAGGTTTTGCTAGCGGAAGGTAGAGAGAGCTGACAGAATGAGTGGGAAAGAGAAATGGGAGCGGTGATGTCGAGTGGAGATAGACAGAAGGGGAGATTGGTCGGGTGAAGATGGGAGCCAGACGAACTGGGCTTCCTCACGTCTGGTTCAAACGATGCTAGGGCAAGGCACTAACTAAGCGGTTTTGCTTTCTTGCATGGAGAATGATGATCCTGAGCGGCTTGGGTAGAGAGAGAGGAGAAGACCGAGATCTGGTTTGCACCGATGTGTCACTCACCGGTGCTGGCCTGTGGGGGATGGGATGCTGTAGGTGGTGAAGAAAAGAGGAGGGAAAAGAGGGATGGTGCTACCGGAAGTGGGACGAAAGGGAGATGGTGGAAGAAATGCCGGTGGGCAGGGGTGAGTCAAGCGGTGATGGGTGATGATGGGGTTGCAAGATAAAGAGAGATGGGAAGTGGGTTTTGGGTGGAATGATGGAATGATGGAATAAGGAAAGGGTGCGGGTGAATGGTGATGGTTACTACGGTAATGGGAGAGAGGAGATGATGGGTTGCTTGGGTATGGTGGAGAAGGTGAAAGAGAGAGGGAGGAGCACGAAAGGTGCGACCAAAAGAAGCAGGAAACAAAGGGACGAGAGAAAGAAAAGGGATAGACGCGTTGAGTCTGGTTGAGAAGCGAGGATTGAAGAGGGATACAAGGGAGAGAAAGGGAAGGAGGGAGTTACGGAAAGAGACGTGGGGCAAAAAAAGATAGATGAAAGGGACAGAAGGAAGAGAGAGTGGAGGAGAGATTGGTGCACGATGAACTGGGTTAGAGTGGGAGAAGAGATGAAACGCAAGAGAAAGACAGAGGCTGCGAGTGAGAGGTGGAGAGGAACAGTCCTTCCACTTCTCTCCTCAAGGAGGAAGAGTGAAAAAGAAGAGGGAAGCCCTAAATCCAACCCCTCCTTCCTTTATAAGGGAATTTGCCATCATTGGTCAACTTTGCCTAGATTTGGTCAGATTTGCCATTATTGGTCAAATTTGCCCAAATTTGTAGTGTGGGACCCATCAAAATAAGCTGATCTGAACCATCCAACGTACTTTGGCTTATCTACAAAAAATATAATACAATATTAGAATTATCTTATGCGGATAATTACCTATAATGATCATTCGATCGTTAACTTTTCAAATTAACGGTTGGATGATTGATTATAGCTAAAATTGATTTAAAATCATAAAATTAACTTATTAAATGATCTAATAAAATAGTACTCTAAGGTTATTTTTGACAAAATTAAGGACTCAACAGTACCCCTTCACAACTAATCTGGCTTTGTGTTTGTTCACAAAACCATTAGCATTGAATTTGGTTCTGTAAACCCATTTCACTCCAATGATCTTTCTGTTTTGAGGTCTGTCTACCAACTCCCAAGTGCCATTCTTCTCGATCATACGAAGGTCCTCTCTCATGACTTCAACCCATTTGCCATCCTTCTCAGCTTCTTTAAATTCAGCAAGTTTGAAGACAGCAACATTGCTTCTTTCATAGATATCAGACAAAAGTCTTGTGCCACGAACTGGGACATCATTTATATTGTCATCAAGATACTGTGAATTCTCTGGCAATTGCTTTTCTAATGATTCTTCCCAACTCCATTGTTTATCTTCCATAAATTTGACATCTCGACTTACAATAATTTTCCCATTTTATGGTTGGAAAATTTTGTAAGCTTTGGAAGTGCTGCTATATCCAACAAAAATACCCGATTCTGTCTTCTTATCAAGTTTGTCTCGTTTCACCTGTGGCACATAAGAAAAAGAGAGACAACAAAAAAAATTCAAATTCTATAAATCTGGTTTGTAACCGAACCAAGCCTCAAATGGTGTTTTTCCTAGCACTGCTCTAGTTGACAGCCTATTTAACAAGAAAACTGCAGTGCTTGCAGCTTCTACCCAAAGATTCTTCGACAACTCCTTTTCATAAAGCATACACCTCGCCATCTCCATGATGCTTCTATTTTTTCTCTCACTTACGCCATTCTGTTGTGGAGTGTAAGGTGCTATGAGTTGATGCTCAATGCCTGCTTCCTCACAAAACTTGTGAAAAGTTTCATATTTGTACTCTTTCCCATTGTCAGACCTTATTATGCATAACCTGTAATTACTTTGATTCTCCACCCAAGCTTTAAACTTCCAAAATATATTAGCAACCTTAGCTTTGGATTTAAGAAAATAAATCCAGCAAAATCTAGTATAATCATCTATAAAGACAATATAGTATTTATTACCATTCAAGGATGGAATTGCCTGGGGTCCTCCAACATCGGTGTGTACAAGTTGGAGTTTGTGTGATGCTCTCCAGGCTAATTGAGGAAATGGTTTTCTAACTTGCTTTCCATATTGACAAGCCACACAATCTGCTAGTTTATCCTCCAACAATGGTACACCCTTCACAAAGTTATTTTTCTGCATATAAAGAAGACCAGCATGATGAAAGTGCCCAAGTCTTTTGTGCCACAATTCTGCATTGCTTTCATGACTTGCAAGTGCTGCTTGCTCTTTCTCCATCAAATTCAAAGCAAAACTCTTGGCTCTCATCTTCACTTTAAACATATCTTTGCCCCTTGCATCCTTGATCCAGCACCACTTGTCTTCAAAAATAACTTTGAAGCCTTTTTCAACTAGCTGTCCAATACTAAGTAAGTTTTGATCAATGTCAGGCGCATATAAGACATCAGTAATGTACTTTAAACTTGTCTAGCTTTCAATAGCCACTATTCCTTTTCCCTTGACCGATATAAACTCACCATTTTCAATTTTTACTTTGGAAATGAGAGTCTTATCAATCTCTATAAAAAGAGCTTGATCGTTGGTCATGTGGTTGGTGCAACCGCTATCTATAAACCAGGTATCACTTGAGCTATTATTGGTGGCAAAACATGTTGCCACTAAGAGTTGTTCTTCCTCTTGTAGTTCTGTGGCCACTTTTGCTGCTTCAGGCTGTTGCGATTTGCAAATCCTCTCCATGTGTCCCATATTGCCACACTTTTTACACTTGATATCAGGCCTCCACCAACACCTCTTTGGCATATGGTTCGACTTCTTGCAATGTGGGCAAGGTGAACTCGCATCATTTTGTTGTCATTGTTGGATGTGCTGCTCTTCTTTTCCTTAATCTTCTTGTAATTGCCTCCTCCAAAACTTTCTGATTTGGCTTTGAAAGCATTCTCCACAGCTTCTTCTTTTGTCATCACTCTTCTTTACTCTTGAGCCTGTAAAGCATTAACTAACTCTGCCAAGGATATGCTTGACAGATCTTTAGACTCCTCCAAAGAAGAGATTTTGAATTCATATTTCTCAGGCAAGGTGACAAGATTTTTTTAAACAATTCTTTCATAAAAAAAGTCCTTACCTAGCAACTTCACTTTGTTAACAATGCCTAGTAGCTTGTCGGAGTAGTCTTTAATCATTTCTGACACCTTCATCTTCACCATCTCGAACTCTCTGATCAAGCTGAGCACTTGCATGTTCTTGGTTCTTTCATTGCCCTAGAACTCCTTCTTGAGGTAGTCCCATATGGCTTTGGCTGATTTCAGGTTCATGATCCTGGTAAATATGGTCTTAGAAACGGCAGAGAAAAGACATGCTATGGCCTTTGACTTTCTTGTCTTTCTCTCCTTATGACTCTTCATTTGAGTCACTGTTGGATTTGCTAGCAGCGGTGGAACGTCATAATCTTCTTCTACAGCCTCCCAAAGATCTAATGCATCGAGGTAGACTGTCATCATAACAGCCCATGCTTGATAATTTTGGCCATCGAAAACTGGTGGAGCAATATAACTGAAAGATGATTGTATATCAGCCTCCATTCTGAAAGCTTGTGTTTTCATCACTCAATCTTACAGGTCCCTCAAGATAAAAGCTCTGATACCACTTTGTAGTCAAGATTGTGTTATGAAAAAAGGAACAAAGATATTAAAACTAAAAGAATACTAGACAAAAGAAGCTAGCTTTCATATGACGTTAAAACTCACACATACCACTTCTTCATTACTGAATAGATAGAGATAAAACATAACAACCAACTACTTTTAAGCATAATCATAACAACTTCAAGAAGAATATGCAACATCTAAATTTATTTCCTAAAATCAAGCAACAAAATAACAACATTCCTAAAGACTAGTTCTGCAAACTAAGGCACGTGTGCACCTCTCCAACAAAAGTCGAAACATGCCAACCACGAAGACCGTAATGTAGGAATTCACGTTAATGAAAGAATTGTTTTGTACCAAAGCCTATGCTTTTGATAGATATTCATATTTTGAAGGTTGAAAATTTATCAAGGGAAATGCAAAATTAACTGAGTTGTTATTTGATAATCAGGAAATATTAGTACATTTCTCATGTGTCTATTTCTGTTTGGCCTGCTGAAAAAATGTTTCTACTGGTGATTTGATTTTTAAACTCTAATGACTCTTTATTGAGGGGGTCCATACTAAAATCTCAGGACTTACACATATGGTCCAACTGTTTCATCTTGTGGGCTTGAATGAATTTGCTTTATATCAGAAATCTGATATGAAATACAAAATTAATTCTCTGATTTTAGTGAAAGTTCATACCATTGTTATCTTATTGGTAAGAACATTCTTTTTCTAAGAGCTTCCATAAGATGTCTGCAGCTAATAGTACATGTGGTGTTTAATCAGTGAACAATTAAACTGCTAAGGACTTCTCATACCACCTATGCCTCAAAATTCTTCTCTATGACGTGATCCTAACACTTGCTGTGAAATGCATATTGATACATCAAAAGTTCAAAACTAAGAAGTAAATTGGATGCTTCAAAAAGTTCAATATTAAACAATATAGACTTGAGAAATCACACACAGGATTAGATTGTTCAATGCTTGAGAGTTTCTACAAATAACCAATCTAAGACAACCAGAAGATGAATGGTTTCATTCAGGATCTGAGCCCCATTTGTACGTTTAGAATTTGGAATAGACTTCTAGTTTCTAGTCAGTCAGTCAGTCACCATTAGAAACTCGTTTATCAACGATAATGATAAAATGCTTACACATGTAGAATGAGACAGAAACTTCAACTCTTCAAGCATTATGATCTTAGTGGCTATAAACACCCAACCATACTGACTATAAGCTTTAAGGTTGGCCTAGAATTCCTGCAACTGGTATTTAAGTTTGCATGCTATTTCTCATTGAACACGTGGGAAGTTGTTGTGAGTTTCTACCATCTCTCTCGTCTTGGGAGTTTTAATCACTTTCAGTTTCGATATTCAGAAAAGATAATTTTTTATCACTTACTTGGGTAGGGAAAATTCAGGATATACACCTGTTGTACCAATAAACTAAATTCCACCTGCTAAACAAGGGCCATTTTGCTAACGAACTTTGAAGATAGACCCAGCCCAGCCACCAAAGCCTATACTTCTACCTGGCCCAGTTCATGGTGGCTGGAATTAGCAAAGCAGCTGTTAATTAGCTAACTAGCCTGGGCTTACTTAAGCCTGTTCACTAGATACGAAGGCATAGAAAACTTGACATTACCAAATATGTCAATTGAACTAAGCTCAATATACAGCCAAAACCACTAACAGCTTTAGCTCCTTGAGCCTTGTTACAGTTACTATATACGTACGAATCCATGCAAACAAAACGTGTACAAAGTTATGGGAACCAATCCTTTAGCATCAATTCAATCTTCTTTCGTGACCTCTGCTTGAAACGCTCAGAGCGGTGATATGAAAATTGCTCTGTTCCTTATCGCTTTGTTTGTCTACATAAACATACCAGATTTCATTTTCAATTTCTCCTGTCCGGGTAAAAATTTGTTGAGGCACAGCAAAATCCGAACCTCATAGCTGTTAGGCCCAATTTGTTGCAAGAATACAGCCGATAGCACTTGTTTGAGACCTCCCCCCCAAGAAATGACAATCCACACAGTGCTCATTAAGTGTTAAGCTTGGATTACACACCATATTTCTACTAAACGAAGTCTCGATATGACAGAGAAACTTAATTTCGTGTTAATATGTGATCCAGACTACTTCAGTGATCAAATCATCGTCCATTGTCTACTGGAAATGATCCAGTATGTGAAACAGTCTTCCAATTTACCGTAGCTTGGTTGTACTTCATTTCCAGAACATATCAGGTCGTCTTGGTTATGTTGATCAAACCCTCTCGGCAATATGAGCTCCTTAGCAACCCCCTTCATTGTCGGTATCGTCTCCTTCCAGTATCAAGCATTTCATGGCAAGTTTGGCAACTGCCTCCATCTGATACAGTTTCCCCTCCTTTAGAATATGATTCTCTGAAATCTCTACTAGTATGTTTGTTCTCATCGAAGGTGGAAAGTACGTCGGAAAGTTAGCGCCAGTTTCAGTTCTCCCAAACGAGACCGACATGTGCTGCACAACAAGAACTACCCCAAAGCTATAACATCACTCTTTGCAGTCAGTTGACTTGTCTGAAAGCATTCTGAATCCAGGTAGCCTAAAGTCCTTTGAACCAACGCAGTTATCTGATCTTGATCCAGGGAAACGAGTCCTCAAGCTCCAAAATTGGATACTTCTGCTGTGTATGCTTCATTCAGTAGTATGTTAGAAGACTCGGCATCTCTATGAAAGATGGGCATTGATGCAGAAGAACGTAGGTAAGCAAGTACTTCCAGCGCTTTCTATTGCCATCCTTAAACGGAATTTGAACTGTAGAAGCATTTTCACGGTGATGATAGAGGGTGCCATTAGATACATATTTATAAACCAACAAAAGAACCTGAGTCTCCGAGCAACAACCTAAGAGCTTCACCACTCCTATGATTGATTTGTGCCAAGATGACAACCTCATTTCTAAATTGTTGGATTTCGTTCTTATCCATTATCTTTGACTTCTTAATGGCGACTACTTGAAGGTTTATCAAGATTTCCCTCGCAAATTGCACCATGTCCTCCTTTGCCGAGGAATCGGCTATGACAACAGTTGTTTATTGCCTTTTGAAGCTCTTCCGAGGTGATGATTTTGGTAGCTTCAGTCTTTTAACCTTCCCGACAACTTATCTGATTTCGCAACAAGAAGCTACCATTTTGCCCGAAGAATTTCTCTTTGAGATTCGTGAGCGTTTCTTCTCGAGTGTCCAATACAGCCATGAACTACCTCCAATCAATACCAAAATGCCCACCCCACATCCCAGAGAGATAATAAAGCTAGTCAAGCATTAGCTTAGTTCAAGAACAAAATGCTGCCAGCATTATTTACATGCCCGATTGGCAAGGCTTACGTAATGGCGATCAGATTATGCCAGGTTTTTCCACATAATCTGTATGGAACAACCCTGCATAATCTAATAAAGGAGATCATATAAACGTAGCTAACCAGACCTATAGTCAAGAGATCCTTCAGTCCTTTCTTTTCTTTTCTCTTTTCCTCCTTTCACGGTAGTGCTTGGTAAGTATTAAGGCTTACCATAATAAACAATGACAAGCGGGAAGTGCTTTCTGCATCCAATTCCATGTCTGAGACCATCATCAAAACTCCCACTTTGGCAGGATCTTGGTTCTTGTAAGTTGCTTGTGGCACCCATGCACGCATTGATATCTGCCACCAATTTTCTATGCATCAGTCGTTTCCGGCCAAAGTTTTATAGGTGCCATAAGAAATAAAGCGGGTCATTATTTATAGATGGATAATTTGTAACTTGGTCTTTGTGGTCTTTGATATGAAGTGAGCTCGCTGGAGATGACATGAGTCGAGATCTGCTCAACAAGACTTGAGTTAGCTTTACATTACTTGAATTTTGCATGAGATGACTTGAAATGTCACTTAAGACAGGTTGAGATGAATGAGATGGGTTGAGATGAGTTGAGATGAGTTGGAGGAGAAAGGTTGAGAGACATGATATGGCTCTTTCCCACCTCAAGTAAAATACTGGGCGGGGCTGAATATTCAGATGAGAAGAAATGGTCTTACACTAGGAATGGTTTCCACATTATTTAATAGGAAAAAAAAGTTGAGATAATATGACTTGAGATGAAGTGATGTACAAACCACTAAAAGTGAACTGGTTTAGATTGGGATTACTAATTGTTAGATTGCCATTCAACCTAAAAGATCGAGTTGATAGGAAGTGGGCCAACAATATTTATATATCTAACACACCCACCCCTCATATGGAAAGCCTCTTTTTGGCTCTTGCATGTGGGTACAAGCACGCGTTCATCTACCTTACATTGAAAATTAACATTCTCCAAATTCAAACTCACCACCTTTTGGTCAATAAGACTCTGATACCATGTTGGATTCAATCCGGCCCAAAAGCTTAAGCTAATAGGAAGTGCACAAACAATGTTTATATAAGCACCACTAATAGTAAGTTAAGATGAGATGGTTTTCATCTCTACTCATCACCGGCATCTCAAATAGTCAGATGAAGTTATATCAATTCACAACCCAGTTCAAGCACCAGTAGCAGTGAAATTATCCACCTCATCTCAAGTTAGTTCACTCCATCCCAAGCACCAGTAACACCCTGAAAAGTATATGTTAAATTTCATCAAATTTAAAATTACTACCAAGTCAATTACATTTAAACGATTTGTGAAATCATGTCTTGCTTCCCAAATTTGTCATTTAATGATTTGGGAAATCAAGTGTTGCTGCCTAAATTTGTCATTTAATCCCTTCCATAGTGAAAAAGTTGGCAAATCGTTTCCACAATGAACCATTTTCAGGTCATTTTATGTCCAAAAGAAGCTTAGTATCTATGTTAATACAAGTACTTTATGGGGATTTTCCTAGAATTAATCTCCCAAACGCTAAAATTCTTCAACAAGTCAAAAGATACATAATATCCAGAATATAGAAAAACATGTGCCTGAACTTGTAACCTCAGATATATTACCTTGGCATCCTTGAGTACCGTTGAGATAAGGGTTCCCTTCACTCCAGGGTTAGAGCACTTGCTAAGATATCCGGAACCTCTATCTGAGTCCACACATTTGTTTCTCTCCCTACAAACGACGCTTCCACTGTCACTTGCCTCCTTACTTTTTATCTCACCTATGGCACATTCAAACTTCAAAGAGATATTTGCAGTTTTACTAGTTTGAAAGATGTGATGAGGAGAACTTGAAGGAACAAATGCAAAGTTGCAAGGACTAAAATCCTAGACATTCCGATACTCTTCAGAAGCATAAAAGAATTAAGTTCTTATTGTTCTTGTTGACAGAAGAAAAGGAGGTCATGCAACACCCTTTTACTTCACAAGATCCATCAGCAATTTTAAAACAATTGGATAAGTGGTCGGTCAACGTTGTAGCATTCTCAACTCTTGTCTGTTATGTCTCCAATTGTATTGCAACCAACGATGATGAATTGGTCAATTCCACCTGATTCATAGCCTCTTGTTGTCCTCCATCTCACAATAATGATGAACGCTACATGTCAATCAAACTGCCGGACCGGGATCTCAAGAACTTGAATTTTTTGTTTCGGATAGGAAGAGAATGTATCGTAGCAAATGATCTCAAAGCCAGGGAGGAAACACCCATCACCACCGGCAAGAGTGGAGTTTGTCGTAGCGTGGGATAATTTGAGACCAGTGAGGGATAGAATGAGAAGGACAAAAGGAAACATGGCTCACCAAAAGTGCACTTCTGTTCTTTGGTTGCTCTACTTCATTTCGTCAAAGGAAGAACATAGTATTAAATGTTAAATTGATAGATTTTAAGGTCGATGGTTTTAATGTGGAAGCCTGCAGTCTATACTCCATGGTAAGTTGGTCTCGTCCTGAGTTTACCATTTTCAATTTGGATATGCTGTTTGGACCAAAGGGAAATGTCCCGGAATACGTCCTTTCGATCTTTAAAAATTCTTATTTTTAACATTTTTTGTCCCGCATATTCAAGATTGCCAGTATTGATGCTAACACCTAACTAGTTGTGTTTGAAATTCTAGTCCACCAGTCATAGTTGTCAATTCCCTGCTGGTGGTCATTACGGTTTGACTACTGGAACAGAATCATTTCGCAGTTTTGATAGGGTCAGATTTGCCAATTGGCACAGATCTGACCACCAGGATCTCTAGATTGCAGGATTACACAACATCACACACAAAGAGACACAAAGATTTACGTGGTTGAGCTAAACGGCCTACGTTCACGAGAAAGGATTTTATATTATCTAATTAGATTACATATTTCCCACACCTCTCACTTACAAATATCCCGTATTTATAGGGGATACAGAGATTTGAATGTCAAATTTTATGGTGGTACAGTCTTCGTTTACAGTGGTGTCAACCGTTGAGTTGAAAATCTTAAGTCGGTATGCCGACGTTCTAAAATGTAGGTTGGTCTTCGTTACATGCTCCCATGGGCATGGACCTTATGTGGGTCCATCCCAACAAGTTCATGTTATGATTGAAAATTTGTTTTATTTGTTTCTATTAAAATTTTCTATTTCCCAGTTGATTTTCTACTCTGAAATAGAAAAAAGTTCCATAACAACAAATAAAACAAACACAATTATGGCCATTGTTTTGGAAAAAAATTATTTTAAAATCTTCTTTTTTTTTAAGTTCTTTTCAGAAGAAAATTTGCAGGTAAATATAGATGGTCTGATTAGAAATCCATGCACGCAAAACATTTTACTAAGTTATGGGAACCAAGCCTTTAGCATAAATCGATCTCGGTTCGCTCTTTTGTGACCTCTGCTGGAAGTACTGAGAGCAACGAGATGCAAGGCTAAGAGAATTCTGCTAAGAGAACTGTCCCCTGGTGTTAGTCAGACTAAGAGAATTTTGCAAATAACTTTCTAAAACAGCTGTGGCGCAATGATAGAGTTGTCACTGTGTAACCTTGAGGTGACAATTCAAGGCGTGGAAACATCCTCTTGCAAAATGCAAGGCTGCATACTATTGATCCTTTTTAACTTTCTAAAACACGGTATTCTTAAGTGTTAATCTTGGATTACAGACCATATTTCTACAAAACAAATCTTGACATTACAGAAAGAAAGTTAGTTTCGTTTTAATATGTGATCCAGAGACTACTTCAGTGATCAAATCATCGTCCACTGTTCATTGGAAATAGTCCACTATGCGAAACGTCGTCTTCCCATTTACCATAGCTTGGTTGTTCTTCATCTGCAAGACAAATACTGGCTTCTCTGTTGTATTGATCAAACCCCCTCAACAATATGAGCTCTTGAGCAACCTCCTTCATTGTGGGTCTCCTGTCTCCTTTCAGTCTCAAGCATTTCATGGCCAATCTGGCTACTGTTTCCAATTCTTCCAGTTTCCCCTCCTTCAGAATGTGATTCTCTAAAATCTCTACTAGTGTGTTCGTTCGCATTGAAGATAGAAAATACATGGCAAGATTAGCGGCCATCTCAGATCTCTCAAACGAGATTGGTTTTTGTCCTGTTAAAAGCTCGACAAGAACTACCCCAAAGCTATAGACATCACTCTTAGCTGTTAATTGACTAGTCTGAAAGTATTCTGGATCCAGGTAGCCTAATGTCCCTTGAACCAACGTAGTTATCTGATATTGATCCAAGGAAACAAGTCTTGAAGCTCCAAAATCGGATACTTTTGCTGTATATGCTTTATCTAATAGTATGTTGGAAGACTTGACATCTCTATGAATGATGGGCATTGAAGCAGAAGAATGTAGGTAAGCAAGTGCTTCAGCGCTTTCTGTTGCGATCCTTAGACGATCTTCCCATGGAATTCGAACTGTAGAATCATTTTCATGGAGATGCTGGTAAAGGGTGCCATTAGATACATACTCATAAACCAGCAAAGGAACCTCAGTCTCTAAGCAACAACCTAAGAGCTTTACCACATTCCTGTGATTGATTTGTGTCAATATGACAACTTCATTTATAAATTGTTGGATTTGGTTCTTATCCATTACCTTCGACTTCTTAATGGCGACTACTCGAAGGTCATCAAGAATTCCCTTGTAGACTGTACCGTATCCTCCTCTGCCGAGGATTTGGCTATCAGAATAGTTGTTTGTTGCCTTTCTAAGCTCTTCTGAGGTGAAGATTTTTGTTGCTTCAGTCTTAAAACCTTCACGGTAACTTAAGTGATTTCGCAACAGTAGGCCACCATTTTGCTGGAAGAATTTCTCCTTTAGATTCATGAGTTTTCTTCTCTTTAGTGTCCAAAACACCCATAAGCTACCTCCAATCAAAACCAATATGCTCACACCAAATCCTGGATAGATAATAAAGCTAGTAAAGTATCAGCATAATTCAAGAACAACAGCGAATATCATTATTTGGGGACCAATTGGCTAGCTAGTTCATAATCCGGTTTATTTCATTGTTCTAGATTAATCTTTATACAGTATCAAATAAAGATAATCCGAGAAACAGAATACTATAAATCTTTCAGTCGGGTCCTTAATCTAGTGATCCTACAATCCTATATTTTCTTTTCTCTTTTGCTCCTGCCATGATAGTGCTTGTTAGATAATAAGGCTTACCAGTCACTAAATTGACAACGGGAAAATGCTTTCTGCATCCAGTTCCATGTATAAGACCATCACCGAAACTCCCACTTGGACAGGAACATTTGTAACCAGGATCGTGGTTCTTGCAGGTAGCTTCTGGCACACAATATGTTGAAACCATGCACTCGTTTATATCTGTGACCGACGTACAATACATCAGTTACTTTCGGCCAAAGTCTATAAACCATGAGAAACAAAGCGGGTCATTGCTTATATATCGTCAATTTTTGAAATATATGTCAAAAAATTACTGCCAAAGCAGTGACATTTAAACGATTTGGAAAATAAAGTGGGGTTTTTCTTTTGAAAACAAAAAAAACAAAAAGTTAGACATAAAAATACACAATCATGCGCAGCCTTGAACCCCAGTCACCAGGTGAGAGGCTCCTTGCACCGTTGCGCTAGAAAGCCATGGTGCAAAGTTAAAGGCTTTACTACCCAAATTTGTTATCTTAACACTTTCCATATTGAAAAAGTTTATAAATGATCTCCGCTTTGACTCAGGATAGGTTTAGGAATATGCATAAGTGAGAACATGGGTGATTTGCTTTGTAATTCTTTACTTTTTGAATTTAAGGAATATAAAAACTTTTAAATTCTTTGGGCATAAATCAGAAAATTAAAAAGTTGGGACTTCTGAAAGAAGAAAATCAATTATTTAGAGAATTTAGATGACTATGTATGTCCATGAACTTGCAACTTAGTAGCATGTTGGTCAAGTTTGAGGTCACTTGATCTAGCCCGAGTTTGTTGACATTGATTTGACTAGTGCTAACTTAATTTAACTAGATATTGAGTTTAAAATCTCATTTTCACCGGATCTAACCTGACCTTGCTTGACTTGCGCTAGCCAGATTTTGTATAATGTTAAGATAAGTTAGGGTGAGTTTGACTTGAACGACGACAAGTTTGATCACCTTTGACTAGAATTTTATATGATAGAATAACCTATTCAGACCCAATTCTTGGGAATCCTCAGTAGGCTTAAAGATATAGCCTTCAATAAGAACATGTTTGTTGGCTCATAGTATGTGCCATGAAACATGTTTGTAAGCCCTTCATGCATACCATAAAGCATATTTGTGGCCCTTGTTGCATACTATGAAACCTGTTTGGTGGTCCTCCTTGCTCACAATGGAACCTATTTTGTGGCCCACCATGCATACTATGAGGCCTCTTTGTGTCCCTTTGATAGCTTTAATTTGAAAACTGAGTGTGGGTTGCTTCTAGGTTCCATCATGTGTATAACTTTATATTTAAAAATATGTGGTTAATTTTTAGGCCTTACCATATGAATAGCTTCTCATTTCAAAATGAGTGTAGATAACTTCTAGAGTCCACCATGTAAATAATTTTTTATTTGAAAATGTATATGCATAGCTTTTGGTCATACCATGTAAATAGCTTTCATTTGAAACTAGACATGGATAGCTTTTAGGGCTTACTATATAAATAACTTCTTATTTAAAATGGGTATGAGGGAGTGAGTAACTTCTAGGGGCCATAATGGAAAAAGCCTTTTATCTAAAAATGTGTGTGAATAGCTCTTTTTTGTAAATAGCTTTTCTCTTTTTATTTAAAATATATAGGGTAGCTTTTAGAGCTACCCTGTATATAGTTTCTTATTTAAAAATGTGTAAAAATAGATAGGTTCTCGGTCCCATCATGTAAATAACTTATGTGAAATAGGTGAAGATAGCTTCTAGGGCCCATGGCATAAATAACTTCTTATTTGAAATAGGTGTGGTGGGGATAGCTTGTAGAGCCCATCATGTAAATAGCTTTTCATTTAAAAATATCTAAGAAAAAATAGCTTTCATGCCTAACATGTAAATAGCTTCTTATTTAAAAATATGAGGAAATAGATCACTTTTATGATCCACCATGTAAAGCATCATATTATAGTTAAGAATATCTTTTAGGCCCCTATGTAAATATCTTATTTGAATGGGAGTAATAGCTTCTAGGGCCCACCATATGAATAGTTTTTTCCTTGAAAGAGGGTCTAGATGTCAATTTCTGATACTCAACCTCTATTTTCTCAAACTCTTGCAAACTCGGAGTCCAAAACAACTCCCCTTTTGTTTTTTCTCAGTGTCAAAGATAGCCCTCAATTTTCATTAGCAATATACTAAAACATGAAAATCAGCCTAGCTAGAGTTAGAATCCATTAACAATTAGCTAGCCTGAGTTTTGTAAAACTCTCACTACCCCAAGTATGAGTAACAGTAGTTTTGAAAGAGCTAGCTCAGTAATCAGTCTAGCTCAGACTAGCTTAGGTTTGACTAGCAATGATCCTAACTCAAGAATGACTAAAAATGATATAGCCCAAAGATGGAAAGAGCAGTCAAACTCACTCCAGATTGGCCTAGCTATGGTGAAATCAAAATTTACTAACACCATGTCAGATATATTACCTTGGCATCCTAGAGAATAGTTGAGATATGGGTTCCCCTCACTCCCATTAGAGCACTGGCAAAGATATCCGGAACTTCTATTTGAGTCCACACATTTGCTTCTCTCCCCACAAACAAGGCTTCCACTGTCACTTGCCTCCTTACAGTTCATCTCACCAATGGCCCATTCAAGCTTCAAAGAGATATCCGCAGTTTTACTGAAGTTCCACAGGTCAGACTGGGAAAATTTGAAGATTCCAGCTTCGGCAACAAACGCGAAGTTGCAAGGACTAAAACTCGAGACATTCCTCTCTCCGAAAGCTTCGTAAGCATAAAAATATAAGTTCTTGTCGGCGGAAGCAATGGGGGTCTTGCAACACCCTTTTCCATTACAAAAACCATAATCAATTTGGTCGGCCGTAAAACATTGAGATAGGCATTGGCTTGACGTTGTAATGTTGTCAGTTATTAATCCCACTGTGTTGCACCCAATAATCACGAATTTGTTCGACTGAGTCGAAAGAGTGTATGGGCCGCCTTCTGGTAATTTAATCGACATATAGTTTTCGTCATCGTCCACAGATGGAGGGCAATAAGAGGCTATGAATTGGGTGGAGTTGATACGTACCTCGCCTTCCAAGATCTCAAGGAGTTGAATATTTGAATCAGATAAGAAGGGAATGCTATTGTTGCAAGTAATTTCAAAACCAGGCATGAAACATCCATCGCCAACTCCGAACGGATGACGGAGTTCTATATTACCACATTTATTGCGGCACCCCTTGAGGGTGGGGTTTGTAATGGCAAGTGCAAATGAGAGACTTGAAAGGCATAGAAGGAGAAGGACTGAGTACATGCAAAGTGAGGGAAACATGACTGTTCCATTAGGAAATTTTTTTGTTCATTGGGGCCTCTACTTCATCTTATAAAGAACCCAGATTTAAAATACTATACATCGATAGGTTTTATGCTGTGACAATTTTGAAGGTCTCGGTCGATGGTTTTAATGCGGGAGCCGGCAGTCCATACTCCACTTTGAGTTGACCTCATCCTAAACATATATCGAGTTTATTATTTTCAACTTGGATTTCCTATTTGGACCCATTAATTATGATAACTTCTAACCGTGCTAGATCGTCATCGTCTTGGACGACCTTTCAAAATTTTTAAACAGAGAACAAACCGAAATGTGCCAGAATCCATCTTCCAATCTGTAAAAAATTCTTAATTTTTAACCATTCTTCCCGGCAAAGTCCAACTAGCTAGTTATATTTGAAATTCTAGTACACAAGTCCCTCAGGTGCTAGCATTGGAACCTACGAAAAGTATATGGGACCATGATCACATTAAGCTGCATAACTACAGGGGCTGTTAGTCACAACTATAATTGTCAATGGATGGTGATTTTTCGCCTTCTATTTGCAGCCTAAACACAGAAAAATTATTCAAGAAATGGCCTCGCGATGAACGATTTACTTAAATGCTGGATTAAAATCATTTGTTTGGCGCCATGGAATCAAAAGTGGTGTTAACATAAAGTCTCTGGTGGCAATATCATATAGAAAGCTCCGTTCACCATTCGTCCACATCACTGTTTAATTGAACGACAGGCGAAGTGATTCTATTGGCTGAGATTATTTAAAATCTTGAGACATTGAAGGGAGTAGCAAGGATTTGAATTGCTACAGGTTGGTCTTCTTTCTCGTCGCAAGGTTGCAAAATATACGTAGCCCCATCTGATAAAGACATGAAAATGATCCAGTGGCTGTACTGTTTGATTGTTCACACCGAATGACTCCACTTAAGCAGTCTGGTGTTAGTGGCACTAGGCTTTGCAGCAAATCCTAGAAGTCTTGCAAATAATGGTTCTAAAACATATTGCTTTGCTAGTTAAGTTTGGATTCCAGATAATTTGTCTACAAAATGATATCCTCACAAGACGAATAGGAATAGTAATTCAATAATGAGATCCATGCAATTCGAGCAACTCGTCACCCATCGTCTAATGAAAACACTCGACTCTGCGAAACATCTTCAAATTAGCGAGGTGTTCGTCGCTCCAATGCGTTATGTCTTCTTCGCTATGTTGATTAACTCGTAGACCTTTGAGCATTTGCAAACCTCCTCTATTGCGGGTTTCTGGTCCCCTATCAATAGTAAACATTTCTTGGTAAGTCCGGCAACTGCATCCAGTTGATCGGTTCTCACCTCCTTAACAATGTGATTGTCTACAATCTCTATTAGTTGTCGTTGAGGATAGAAAATAGTTGGCTAGGTTGGTACTTGTTTGGGGTCTCGCAAATGACAAGG
Source organism: Warburgia ugandensis (assembly GCA_035236585.1). Taxonomy (NCBI): domain Eukaryota; kingdom Viridiplantae; phylum Streptophyta; class Magnoliopsida; order Canellales; family Canellaceae; genus Warburgia; species Warburgia ugandensis. The sequence goes on along the minus strand of CP141132.1, from coordinate 79,771,340 downwards.
GCTTTTGCCCTGTTAAAAGCTTCATTAATACTACATTGAAGCTGTAAACATTACTCTTTGCAGTTAGTTGACTTGATTGAGAGTACTCTGGATCCAAGTACCCTAAAGTCCCTTGGACCAATGTAGTTATCTGAATTTGATCCAAGGAAACAAATCTTGAAACTCCGAAATACTTTTGCCATGTAGTTCTCTTCCAGCAGTACGCTAGAACACTTGATATCTCTATGAAAAATGGGCATTGAGGCCGAAGAATGTTGGTAAGCAAGTGCATCTGCGGTTTCTGTTGGTATCCCTGTGCGATCTTCCCACGAAATACCATTTGTGGAAATATTATCATGGAGATCTTGATAAAGAATCCCATCAGTTACATACTCAGACCAGCAAAGGAACCCCAGTTTCCAAGCAACAACCTAGTAGCTTCATCACTTTTCTGTAATTGATTTGTGTCAAAATAATAACTTCATTTATGTTACTGTTGGATTTGACTTATCCATTATCTTCAACTTCTTAATGGCCGCTACTCTATGGTCATCAAGAATTCCTTTATGAACTGTAGTGATCCTCCCTTTCCGAGGATTCGGCTTCGTCATATTTGTTCGTTGCCCTCTAAAGCTCTCTTAAAGTGAAGATTGTGGTTGTTTCAGCCTTATTACGTTCACCATAACTTAACAGATTTTGCAGCAAGAGGCCACCATTTTGCTGAAAGAATTTCTCCTTGAGCTTCACGAGTTTTCTTTTCCTTGGACCTCAGCATGCCCATGAGCTGCTTCCTACCAAAAGAAACATGCCCAAACCAACACCTAGAGAGATAATAAACTAGTAAGTTTAGTTTTACAAATAAAACCACCATATCATTAGGTATTAAGTAATCCAATGTGCATAAAAGAAATATTTAGTCCAAAATTAGTTGGAAAATTGATAAATATGTAGTCCCGCGTCAAAAGTTCAGATTTCCTGGCAAGTTTACTTCTGTTTGATTCTTTAGTATTTTTTTGTATGTTCTATACCCTCAATTTTTGCAGATAGCTACTGTTAAAAACAAAAGAAAGAAAGATCAAACAAAAAATTATTACGTGAAGCAACCTTGACTATTAGGAACTTTTGCCATTCACTTCCATGCATAAGACCATCACCGTAAGTCTCCGATGAGCATTCACTTGGATAACTGGGATCTTTGTTCTTGCGAGCAGCCATTGGCATGCAACTTTTACAATCGAGCATTCATTGATATCTATGGCCAATGTCCAATACATGCAGTTCTTTTAAGCCAAAATGTAGAAAAAGATGGATCTTTGACAATATAATCCCTAAGTTATGCATATAAACTAATATAGTCCTATGGTTAGCTGTGGCACCTCTGTATAAGTAGGTCACGGGTTCAAAGTAGTGCATTGCATCACTTTAGGGAATGTAAGGAGCTTGTATGTTAAGAAAGGATGTCCTAGAGATATATTTGGCAAGGGTGTAGGGTATCCTAATGATACGCATGAAAATGGTGCATATATAAAGACTTATTGGGTGCGTGAGTTACTAGTTCCAAAAAGAAAATATCAGTTCAAAAAAATATCCTAGGTTGTATATTATATGTACCATTTAGTCATCATAATTCATGAAACTGCAAAATAGTTGTATGTTTTACTAAAGAATCACAGTTTTGTAAGACTAAACTAGTTCACATGGTCATCTCATGTTCTTGAGAATAAATGAGATCAAATGGTTTTATTAATCAATTTTTTTGTCCAGGACATTCTTGTTAAGATTATCTTTATGTCTTATTCTGTCGTTATCAGTATTTCGGAATTTTCTTGTAAATAATTCCAAAGATATCTAAATATGCTTCTTTTATGTATGTATCTCTACGTGTAAAATATGTGAGCATTATCTTTATAGTCTTACGTTGGCATCCTTGAGAGCCATTGAGATAAGGGTTCCCAATCATACCCAAGCAGGACAGCCGCAAAGATATCCAAAACCTCTATGAGAATCCAAACAACACTTGTCTCCCCACATCATAGCTTCCAATCTTCACTGCCTCCTCAGAATACATCTTACTCCAATCAAGGTTCAAAGAGATATCTGCACTTCTACTGAAGTTTCGGATATCCGATTCCAAAAAAGTGAACGTTCCAGCTGCGCCAATAAATGGTAATCTCAAGGGCTAAAACTCGAGACATTCCAATCACGGAAAGCTTCGAAAACAAAAAATCGCTAGTACTTGCTTCCCGAAGCTACCGGAATTTGGCAACATCCTTTTCCGGCACAAGAATGATCATCGTATGACACTGTAATAAGCTTTGGCTCCAAGTAGTATTGTCTGTCACACATCCAACTGCGTTGCTCCCAATGATGACTAATTTGGTGAAGCTAGTTGAGATTGTAAATGGGCTTTCTTCAGGTAATTGAACACATTTTTTGTAGGGATCATCCAAATCAGTGGGATGGCAACACCTTGCCGTGAATCAGGTGGAGTTCAGACGTATTTTTTGATCAAAAATCTCAAGGAGTTGAAGGTTTGATTCAGATAAGAAATGCTATTGTTGCAAGTTATTTCAAAACCAGGAAGGAAACACCCATTACCTACTCCAAACGGATAATGGATCTCTTCATTGCCGCATTTGTTCGGACAGTGGGAGAGGCAGATGCTTGTGATAGCATATGAGAATGAAAAAAACAGGAAAGATGGAGAAGGAAGGTGAAATGGCTAAGGTAGTGAGACATGGCTAGCTGAAAGGGAGTTTTCATGTACTATTGGAACTCCTTTTTTTTCCATGTGATGTCGTGAAGAATGATTACTTCAACATCAATTTGTATGCGTAGTGTTGAATGACTTTGTCGGGCTCTTCACTTAAGACTAGTGACATTATCATCTCTGAAAAGTGTATCATATTTAAACCAATCAAAGCTATACGTGCATGACATCTACTATAATAATCCAAAATCATGTATAGGTGAAAGCAAAATCACCAAAGTAATGCAATCAAAAGATCTTCACTGTCCACTTGGAAGAGTTCTGATTGTTTAACGTACATCCGTCACTCGTTTTGTTTCAATCCAATCCTCAAACTGTTCGTATGGCAATCTATTCAAACAATCAAGGGTTGATCAGAAGAACATCCGTGAATAGATCAAATTACTCACCCATAATCTCGATACAATCTTCACGTCGAACAGCTTAGGAATTCGAAATGCAGACGTGAACCGAACTAGAACCAGCCATCTTACGAAGCCCTCTTCTTCTCACGCCCTCTCTCACCTCTCTAACATTATCCCATCTCCCACCCTGAGCCAACAAATTCGATAATAACACATAGTTTGCTGGATTCTCCGGTTCCATTTCCACCACAATCTTACCCACCAAGTTCCCCAAATCCACGTCCATATGATGTCCACAATAAGCAAACAGTGAACCCCAAACAGGTGGTGTTGGTTCCACTGGCATTGAAAAAATGAAATCCAAAGCCTTCTTTAACTTCCCTGATCGACCAAAAACATCAACCATGGCTGCATAATGATGCATGTCGGGAGTTAGGTTGTACTCTTCAATCATACATTTGAAAAGCCCTTGAGCGCTATCTACATTACCACCATGGGAACAGGCAGTGAGTACCCCCATGAAGGTTAGATGATTTGGAACCACTTTTGCTTGGTTCCTCATCTCATTGAATAGTTTCAATGAATCCTCGCTCCAACCATGATTGGCATAGGCCATGATCATGGCAGTCCATACCACTACGTTTTTCTCTCGAGCTCTCCTGAAAACTTCGGCTGCATATGATATGGATCCAAATTCAGCATACATATGAATCAGTGAAGTTGCCACAAAGCATTCGAATCACTAAAACTATTCTTAATTGCAAAACAATGCGTCTCTTTCCCCTGTTGAAGAGACACAACGGCAGGAATTACAGAAGATAATGCTACAGGATCCGGTTTCATATGTCCCCGCTGCAACATTGAGCAAAACCCTGCCAACGATAGGTTCTTGAGATTGAATTTCGTATACCCAGATATCATGGTGATCCAAGTGACCATATCCATCTTCTCAATTGGCATATGGTTAGTCAAATCGTCAATCAGCGCAGATTTGACAGCTATGATCTTTAGATTAGAGGATCACACAATAAACACACACGCAAGGAATAGGAAAGACAGAGTTTTACGTGATTCGGCCAAATGGCCTACTTCTACAGGAGAAAATTCTATTTTATCTGATAAGATTACATGTCTCTCAAACTCTCACCTCCCAATTCTTTTTATAGCAATTACAAGTGTGCGTATGTCAAAAATTATAGGTAGTAAAGTCTCAATCTACGCTATTGCTGGCCATCAATATTGAATTTCAGTGGTGTCAACGTTTCTGGAACGTCTGTTTATACTCACATGCATGGACCATAGCAGGTCCGCACCAACAATCTCCCCCTCCATGCGCATGGGAAGAGAATGTACTAAACACTATTACTTTGTTCAACTCTCCCAAATTTCAATCACAGCTTTGATCCAGTCTCTATGCTTTTCAGCAACTCTGCTCCCCTGCTCAACACTCCATAAAGTGCAAATTACTCATTGAGTAAACTGCAAGCACCTAGAAGCCTGTCACCTGAAGCCTACCAATGCCTCTTGCACCTGCCCTCATTGGTCACCCTCATAGGCCGCCCTTGTTGGCTGCTCACAAACATAACTCGAAGTGGTTACATGCACTGGTCAAAAGGTCTGCTCACTGAGTCTACTTGGAATTACACTTTTCATTGAGTCATCTCATCACTATTCACTGAGCCATCCTATCACTGTTCACTAAATCGACCAACTATTGTTCTCGAGTTGGCCCACTCATAGTAGTCACTGTGTCCACTTTCTGCACTTGTTCACAGAGTCAACTCCTAACTGTTATCACACCACTCACCAGCTGTCACCGAGTCAGTCTACTCGGAATTACACTTTTCACCGAGTCAACTCACCATTTTCAGTTTTTCTGAACAGGTGTGTCATTATCAATTTCTTGGGGTGTATCTTTATTACTACTATTGCAACATGTTCACTGTTGCAACTCATCTACCATTGCAACTCTACTACTGTTGTAACTCGTTCCTGTTGCAACTCTCTTGCTATTTGAACTCAGCACTGTTTCAAGTCTGTACTATTGCAACTCTAAACTATTACAACCTAAACTGTTGAAACCCACTACTGTTGTAACTCGCCAATGTTACAACTCAGCACTATAACAGATACTATAGTACCGACATAATCTTTCCTATAGCAATACTGCAGCAGACTATGCTTTGATACCAAGACTGTTAGTGATGCAAGAGCATCTGCTCTTACTGTTGAAGATTTGGAAGATCAGTTTTTGCAAGCCTATGGGTATCCCAAGACTGTTAAAGTTTAAGAGAGGAAGAAGTTAAAGACTGGAAATCAAGGGTGATAAGTGGGAGCAATCAACAAACATGACTTACGCTGAACCTGTTATGTTAAGAAGCAATAGTGAGATAAGTCTTTTTATTTATTTTTTTGCTTTCAGTTTAAGTGCTTTTAGCTCTACTTACTGTCCAATTTTTTCAAGGGGGTCCATTAGAAGTCATATTAGAAGGAGTGAAAGGAGGTAGAATCTGTTCTTTTTCTGATTGGAGCTTATAGCTAAATTTTAGCAACTAAAAACAGAAGAAAGAGATGTATACAACTTTTTTTTTGGTGGTGAATTACTGAAATTGTTTCTTCTTTTCAGTTCCTGTTTCCTTCTTGATTCTAGTTGGTTTTCCTGTTGTTTTAGACAAAAACTGTATGGGTAACAAACCAGTGAGGAGTGTTTAATCTGTTTGGATTTTCCTCCTCAAAGACTCGTGTTCTTTTCTCCTAGGGATCTTGTTTTATTCTTTCCAAACTTTTTCTTATTAGTTAATACTGGTTCAAAGAGGATTTTTGCTATTTTTCTTGCATCAGTTTTTGGTAACAGAGCATACATAGTTTGCTCCTGGTACTTCCTTCTCATTCTTTCCAACTCCAAAGTTTACGGCTCATCCACATATTCTCATACCAGTACTGTATCTATCAATGCATCAATACTGTAACTTTACTATGCAATACTGTAGCACCAACATTTAAAAAATAAAAAAAATAAAAAAATTCTTTCGGTGTTTTGTCTTTACTTTTCCTATAACTCTTTCCCCGTGACTACATTATTCTCTCTTCTTTCACATGCACATTCACCAAATAAGGAAGCTAGCTCATCTGCGCTCTGTTGCAATGTTTGAAATACAGCACTCCATCAGCAAATTTAATTTTACTACAGATAGACTTCCTCCTTGACGAAGACTTCACCATTTATCTTCTTGCTTGCCGTCATATTCGTCACTTGACCCAGCACCACCAGGGGCTCCACCAGATCTCTGATCGATAGCTGCTATGATTGGGTTGCAAACAACCTCCACCTCCTTAAGCTTCTCATCATAGACTTCCTTCTCTACATACTCTTCTACCTCATAAATCATGCAATCAATCTCTTCTTGACTCATCTTAGCAGATCTGTGGTGCTTAGATTGATGCAAGAACAGCACTCCAATGAGGTGAAAAATGATGACTCCATTGAGGACAAGTCCATGGACTTGTTGGCCCTGTGAAATACCATTGCAGGCTAGGGGGAAGGTATAACTATCGGGCTGGATACCGGCCCGATGCATGCTGGATAGTGCTTGGAGGGCTTCGTAGAAGAATCCATGGGCCAAATGGATCTTGATTAACCGATTCCACTGAAAAGCAGTCGAAAGAAAAGGAAGAAGATGACTCGTTATTATATGGGCGGATGAGCAGATTTAGCAAGCAAAAAGCCTTCGGAAAAGAAAAATACATTTTTACTTTGAATGATCTGATCCGTTCATCATGTTAAGAGTGTTTTAGATTGGTTGATTACTAAACTTTATGACTGTTAGATGATATGAACCATAATATTTGTGTGTTTTATCATGTTCTTAGGAATTTTTACCTAAAAATCTTAGTAGCTAAGAGTCTATGGTATAAATTTTGGTATATGCCCTTAACAGGGCGAACAAGTTCAAATCACCCAAATTTAATACCCACTTAAGTCTCTCTTTTTTGCGTCTTTTTGTCCTTTCTCCTACTAGAAGAACTCTTCTAGGAAAGGGTATTCGCCCCTTGTCTTTCCTCAGTCCTCGCCAAATGGTAGGAACATCCATAGTTCTACATGTGCCCGGATTTTTAAAGATCCGAGCCATTCATTATTGCTTTTAACGTAGGACATAATCCAAAATTCCACATTGTTTTTGTTCTTTTCTATCAAAGCAAAGAATTACAGTGCAAAAACACTAACATTCCTAAATATAATCTCATAGGCAGTGACTCAAACCTCAAGAGTCTCAGACCCGCCCATAGTGTTTACTTTTACCTGACTTTGTAAATTGTTTTCCTTTTGCTAAACGCCTTTTTTCTCTTGCATTTTACCTGGTATTTCCAAATGCTGGAATGAGATCTTATTTTCAGATGAGATCAAATCATTTCATGAGAAGGGGAGCCTTGGAGCAACAGTAAATGTGTCGTTGTGTGACCTTGAGGTCATAGGTTTAAGGCGTAAAAATAACCTCTTGCAAAATGCAAGGTAAGGATGTGTACTTTAGGCCCTTGTGGTCTGCCCCTTCCCTAGACCCCGCATAGATGGGAGCTTCGTGCACCGGGGCTGCCCTTTTATCAAATCATTTCAACATGTTCGGATTCCTCTGGATTATCTACTTTAGAAAATTTAATTAATTGAATGCTTGAAGCTTGTATTTCTCTGCTCCAATAGAATTTGTAATGATGCAGTGGGCTATAATGCTTTAGAAGCTGTTACATGGGCTCTTTTCAATAGCCCAGAGCAATCTAATTTGACCTGGTTTAATGGGCTAAAAGGTTCTACTCAATGATCCAGCCCAATCCGAATGAGGTTGGTATCACTTGTAAGTCCAAAAGCCTTTCCAACCAGCCCAATCTCACGAAGCACGGGCTTTTGAGTGAAGAATTAGAAAGCAAATCAATCACTGACTCTCACTCACACACATTTTTATATTTAATCCTCAGCCAAAGAGAAAAACAGTAACTCAAATATATAATAAGCATATTTGAAGGAAGATGCTAAGTTGTTTGCCATCAACTATGCTTGACATTTGATTGGACAACATAACTAGCTGATTACTTCGAAAATCTAAAGGTGGGATAAAACCCTGAAAAAGATGTTGTTTTGAGCAATTTTAACCACTTTTTCCTTCTTAAATGATAAAAAGGATACATTTAAATAACTTTATGACCTTCGAAACCGAATATTTTAGGGTTAATCCGGAAGAATCAGATAAACCGAATTATATAAGCTTGCCAATTAGGCCCTTAGTCCTAAGCAAACTTAAGGATTGCTAACTTTTTATTGCCAAAAAAAAAAAATGCAAATTCATTGTTTTCCAATCAATTGTAATAGTTCTTGAAGCACACTTGAGATTATTTTCAATGCACGGCCTCTTTTAGATGCACCACAGAAAAGAGTGCGAGTGTGATGCAGTGTTGCAAGAGTCGATCTCAATCATGCAGGTCACGAGGTCGAGTCTACTCAAATTATCGTTAAGTATTAATTTAGTTTAAAAAACAAAATACACCACACAAGATAAGCATTTTGGACAACTAATAAACAAAATACACTCATTTGTGCTTCTTGCCCGGTGCCTTGCTTGACATTATTCTTTATTTTGCTTCTAAGACAAACTTTTATTAACAGGGTGGGTTTCTTGCTTGCAAGCAAAAGAAAAAACATTTTCAGCCCAACAACTAACAAACCACTACATAGACCACGATTATTGGGATTATTCGAGCCTCGAGTAATCAAGGCAACTCGAGGAATGTTAGGCCGAAGGCTCTAAATGGACCTTAGCTAGAAGCATCATTAAAGAAGCCCACGTTTAGATGATCTAAGTTGTTCATCTTATTGTTATAATCTTTAATTACTATTAAACAAAAGACCCACAATATTTATCTGATCATAGTGGTTGGAGATTATGACGAAGGTTTTGCGAAAATTGATTCTGACGAATTCCTGCAATATATATATATATATATATATATATATATATATATATATATATTGAAGGTTTTTATAGCAAAACAAAATTTTTGACATGAATATTTTTTCGGAGTGGCATAATTTTTGTCTGGTATTAGTTTCTTTGGATGTTGATACCCTTTTTAGTGGTGGGCTTTTGCTTTGGAATTTGCTTGGTGATGTTTTTCACTTCTGCTTTTTTTTAGCCTTTTCTTCAGGCATTTAACCCTTTTTAATTTTTGGATCCAGATTTTATAAGCATTTGTTTTGGCACAATTATCAAATGCGAGCAACAGGAAAGTTGTCGTCGTTCGACCTTGAGGTCATAGGTTCAAGGTGTGAAAATAGGTTATTGTAAAAATATAAAATAAAGCTGCATACTATAAACCCTGGTGCATATATAGGAACTTTGTGCATTAGTTGGCCTTTTTTTGCACAATGTTTGAGCTACGGCTAATTCAAAGCTAGGGTAATGAGATGAGCTAGTCAAATCACCCAAATAGGGGTGCCTTTTCTTGAGCCTCTCGCTTATTTGGTTGGATAGAAATTGTTAAAAATTAATTTTTACAAACAAAAATAAAATAAAAGATTCACGAAAAGTATTTTGGTCAAATTATGTCAAACACCCAAAAATTTTATGTCATAAAATATTTTTTGGGATATTTAAGATTAATTTAATATTTAAGCAATAAATCATTTTTTATAGAAATTGTTTTTGTCATTAGAAATTAATTTTCATCCATTTCTAGCCTATCAAGTCGAATATTATTTTTAAAAAATTATGTATCTTTGCAATACCAAACAAGTAATGCCAATTTGCACTTCGATCTTTACCAACTTGCAAAGAAACACAAGAAAGATGCTAAACCAAAGGACCTTACTTTTTGCACAGAAAAGCCTCTGGATGATCTCACCCGTTCATCTATCATCCGGCTTTTGAGATCTCGTACCCAAAATATCACAATGATTGGACAGTTCTCCACCCACAAATATCCGTGTTTGGGATTACATTCAGAATGCTGTCGTTTCAAAGTTTGTAAAACCATAGCAAACAGATGAACGGTTCAGATCATTTAAAGCTGCCGACAATCGCTTTGACCCTTTCTAGGCCCCAACTTTCTTCAATGATCCAAAAGTAACCAAACTGTCCACTCTGCGCAACTTAGCATTCCCGAAATTCTCTCCCATGGAAGGGCGCAAGATAAGTCGTACGACAATAAATCCCGATTGATCGTCCGATGTGACCTACCATTTCCAAATCCTTTCCCGAAAAGGCCAAAAAAAGTGGGCCCTACTTTCCGGCCAAACTCCCCGTGATTTCTCACCCGCCACCTCACCGCCAAGACACAGCGCGCCTCCCTTTCGTCCTCCGTGCGCGTGCGGACCACAGTTTGGACTGCTCCATTTACCCGTACTAACGCCCACCTCCTCCGCAAACAGGCCACGTTCAGAAGTAGGGACCACCACAAATCAGATGACTTTTTGACGCGCCTACCTCCACCAAAAGATACTGCGAGAGTGGTGGGGCCCTTTGTAAGAAAGCCGTACGTCCTTGTGATGAAGGGCCATTGATTTCAACGCGACACTTTCCACGTAACGCTCAACGCGTTTTGGTGCTCCGAAAGTATGACTTTCCTTCTGAATCCTTTCACACTTGATTTTGAGAAGAATTATGGAGGACGGTGGGGCCCAATTTGCAATGATCTGACTGTCCATCAGGTAGGGCCTACTGTACATCTCCTATGACTCGAAATCAATGGTGGACCGAGTTCATATTTGTCCAAATTGCCTTCACATCTCTAAGCACCAATATTCAATATTTCTGTGACATTTTAAGCGTGGGATTATGTGATTTCATTTATAATATAGTCCAAGTAAATACGCTTCATACAGACACTCAATCGAGGTCTTTGCTTAATGAATAATAAGTACATATACATATAAAATATTATATGTTCATGTATTTCTATATTCCTTACATATTTACGTGCAAGAAGCAGATAATAAAAGAATATTTTGAGAAACAGACGGAAAACAAAAAACAAACCTCTAGCATATAGTTGTTATCTTGTGACCTAAAAGTTACAGGTTTGAAGTGTGAAAATAACATCTTACAAAAATGCAAGATAAGACTAAGTATTATAGACCCTTTTGGTTCACCACTTTTTGAGAGCATGCATAAGTAGGAGCTTCATGCACTAGACTATCCTAGACAAAAAACATTTTGGGAACAGATAAAAGGATATCTGCGAAATAAAAAAATCTATAGAAAAGTTGACTTTTAGTATCATAATATTACCTCCTCCAAAGTAAAAAATGTTGTTTCCTTGTGAATGTATAATGTCCTAATGAATTTTAACATGCAAAAGTAAAAATTTGCTTTTAAATATATATTATTGTATTCTTGACCAGTGTTACTAAATTCACACTGATGTAGTTAATATGAGCTAACTGTGTCTCTAAAATGGCCAATATATAAAGATTTTGGCTCAGCCTATATTAAGAAGGATACAGCCTTGACTCATGACATTCACAATTGAGACTTGCTCTTGTGCCACTTTTGCATACCTTTGTTAAAGGCTTTCTTAGGCCAATGTTAATAGACAAAGGGGTTAGGGGTTGGCATTTTCATGCCATTACAGAGGTATACCATCATGTGGAGGCATGTGAGATGGGGTCTAGGATAGAAGGTGCAGATAATGGACGGCTAACAACCAATGACAGACTACCATGATCCTAACGACTATATTGCAGTGGAAAGGGGATGGTTCAAAATGCTTCAAGAAACAGGTCGAAAAATCCCATCTTCCCTCACATGAAGACTGATAGGGATTGAACTTACTGATAATGATGAATTCAATTCCCTAAGCATTCTATTGATTGGCTGTGGACAAGACTACAGAAATTGCAAGAACCCATTACCCGCTAATTATGCAGAAGAAGATGGGGAAAGATAACGATAACGAGGAAGTAAATGGATATCACTTTCACTGTAAAGCATTGAGTGGCACAAGTTGGTAAAGTAAGTGAAAAGCAATGGATATTCCTACCTTCTCAGTGAGGAATTTCCAAAATCCATCCTCGTTCTGATTGATATTTGCATTACTCAAGTCAATATTCTCGCTTCCGCTTCATCCATGTCAGATTGACCCGGAGCTTCCATCAAAGTCCAATGCGCCCTGCCATTGCATTTTGACATCCTCACTGGAAAGGATGAATGGATTCCGAGCAATGTTTGCGTTACTTAAGTCAAACACTTCCGCCTCATCTACATCCACTTATGCAAGAGCTTCCGTAGAATCTGGACTTCCCTACCGATGCATCATCCCGATTCCAACAGATTCTGACCAATGTTTGTGTTACTCGAGCCAACATTCTCACTTCCACTCCATCCATGTCTACTCACGCAAAAATTTCCAAGGAAGCTCAATGCTCCTTGAGGATGCATTTTTATCGATAAGAAAGATTCGTCTTGCGTGAAATATCTGCTATGAGATTAAGAAATGATCGGCTTAGAATATCAATCTCAAAAATCTCAGTGGCATGCAGTTCTATCCATACATGTCATTGATTACAGTGGTCCTGCGTGGAAGATGCTAAAATTTGTCATTTTGAACAGGAATTACACTATGGAATTGACTGCTTGAAGGGAAGAAGCAGGCCACAGTAAACCTGATAAGATTTTGCCTTCCACAAAGGAGAGAACATGAAGCTCTGCGCATGCCAACACGAGTACGAGGACCAATCGCTGGCTGCTCTAAGCATACACGGTTGAAACGGATATAGCCCAAAATTGGTACCAATCAATCTTAACCTTTAATTTGTAACCTTTGGATATGATCATTTGAAAATAGAAGCAACCACCTCATCCATCACAAAGAAAGGACGGTTAAGATCCCCCTCGGAAGACACTCAAATAGATAAACTCGGTAGACTATATTTCATTTACAATGGCCGTTGTTTATAGAAGCTAATTACTTGCTCACCGATTTTTCTGAGGTCAGGATTTAAGTGCAATTTTTCTAATGCTAGAATAATCGAATCCGCACATCTTTTGGACTACTAATCATCCAAAACCATAGTTATCAAATGGCAAGCAGGCCAGAACATCCACACATCTGATCTAAGCCACCCACATCCTATTCAACCCTCACTGTCAACCAAATGGTTTAAAGTGAAAAGTAATTTCAAACCATTATCCAAACAATGCTTTTAAACAGTCAAAACTTGTGCCCACCATCTCCTCCATTACACAGCATATGGAATGTACCACCCAGATCACGTTACTGCCATGTGAGTGGCCCCACAACTGTGCACATTCCCATCCGATTCTTCCACATTCTCCAGTCAGAACCACCTTTTCCTCTACAAAAATGTTCCCTTCCATAGTCCTGCCAGCACCACATGTTTAACACGCTGTAATGCCAACAATTCCATGACGCCACCACTTATACCATGTAACGGAATTCTCCATAGATTCACTCCAGAATCAGGGCCACATTCAACCTGTTCAGAAATGGAGAAACCAGTAAAGCTGGGCCATCTTTTTATCACATTTGTCTGAGGAGAAAATTTTTGTCACACGGAAAGAAAGACAACTCCACTATGGGAAAAGGCAACATCACGTCCACGCACCTGGCGTTGCCTGTAAGCTGAGACGCCGAGACACAATATTGGCTGTGAATGATGGAAGGAACAAATTCGCACACAGATTGAGAGCCAAAATAAATATGATTTATTAATTTCTCAACACAATGAATCAAGATTTCCTATATATAAAATATATAATTTTAATCGCGTATTTAGCTTTACAGGGACAGAAACAACAGTCGGTTAATGTAATCGCCACAAAAACAAATGATCTGAGAAGGAAAGCAACAACTGCCAGCAGAAAGACTAGAAACAGAGAGAAAGGAAGAAAACAGAAAAAGGAGCGAGCACGCTTACGTTTTCAACGCCCATGTCTTTGTCTGGGTTCGTTGAATCATGTTTCTAGTATTTTTCGCCCATGATTACTAACACCCACTGCTGTGTTTCTGCTTGTCTGTCTTTCCTTTGACTAGAGCTTTGAGGTTGAGTAACTCAGTGTGTCAACGGGGTTACTCTATCTCTCATGTGTTCTCTCGGGCCTGCTATTGCTGCTGCTCCTCTCAGCATATGAGTACCCTTTCACAGCCAGTTAACACCATGAATCTTCTTTCTTCCGGCAGAAATCCACAAAAAACACCTTTTACCCCAAACCCCCCATCTCAAAAATGCAGAGATTTGACTGAATAAAGGTGCATCCAGACCAAATTGAGCACTTTCAAGTTTATGGGCAATGGGGATTCGCAATGGGGATTCTTTCTAACAGGTATCTCTCCTTGTCCAGATTAGTTCCAGCCATAATCCACGTTCTCCCATTTAAAGGGGGCGATTGAACCAATATCAGGAGAGCCTCTTAGGAATAAACATACGCAGACGCAGACGGCGGCAATTGCAAGCATGGAGTGGACATAGGGTCGTTGAAGCAGGCCAGAACCTGGGATTCTCCTTGAACTTCTTGTCAATGAAATTGCACATCTAGCACAAGGGCGATTTTGCAAAGGTTTAGGGCTTGGTTTTTCCTCCCACCACTGGTCTAAGGAGATGTCAGCATTGCAAACTGATATAGACACTTGACTGTTCTTCCTGTCTGCGCTCTTTCTGGCCACTAGTCTGTTATAAGAATGGTTGCTTCTCATTGATGCATACATGAATGGAGTCTGTCCACTTTCATCCGTGATACTATTCCAGCACTTCAACCCGAGCTACAACAATTTCAGGGTATAATACATCAGCTGTGCAAATTTTCAAGAGATATCAGAGTGAAGTATGGAAGTATGAAGATAGTTTACCTCTTGTGGGTCACTTGTCAGCGCATCAACCACCTCCATGGAATCTTGTGTGCAAGCAGCTAAATGCAATGGTGTGACACCGCCTGGCCCTGCTTGATCTGGGGGGAAAACGTAGAGTCTTGAGGTGTTATAGCTAACAGAATAATGGAGAAGTAGATCAATCATTTTCCTGCATTTCCTCTTCACTGCCCTGTTTAAGAGGTGGATTTCTGACAGTGTTTCCAATGATTCTCTCGATAAGTCATCTTTCCCATAGCTCCTTTCCACAAGTATATCTAGAAGAGTTTTAACAAGAGTAGACCAATCTCTATCCACTGAAAATGTTAATAGAAATTTGAATCGAGTATCTGAGAAATCTTCAAGGGGCCTAGCTGGGCTGCTTTTCTGTTGGAAAAGCCATCCAAGTTCATTTAGGAAGTGAATAACATCCTCTCTTGATTTTGGCCGCACAAAATCCTGATTCTGGTCTTCTGAAATGGCTTCTTCCCCTAACTCAGATTCAAGGATGCTTAATTCTTGACAGATAGAAGAATCTGCAATTATAAGAGGAAAGCTATTGCCTTTGAAACCGTTCTCCACCTGCAGGCACACACATTTAACTGTAATTGCAGTTGACCACATGGATTTCCTAACTTCCTAACAATCAGTCAGAACTAAAAGATACATGACTTGAATGAAAATTTCACTCTTCTATTTGATACCATCATGTCCAGCTTGAATCAATTACCTCTATGAAACAACGCCCCAAGACATTCGGCACTCCACCAGGGAAATGGAATCTTACTGAACTTGAATCATAATATATTGTTCCTGAATAAGATGTTCCTGAAACTTCTTTTGATGTGTATCCTCCCTTATATGTGCAATGAATTCTGCATACAGTCAAAACCAAAGTATAGTTTATGATTCATCAAAAAGAACATCTAATCGGGTTTCAGATTCATATAAGCATTCTGATCCACTTACTTAGTACCAGGAATGGTCAAATTGCGACCTCTCAAAACAAGTGATGTCTCCTCCCCGCCTACAACTGCTAGAGGCGACACGGAGATTAGTTCTGGGGCTCGCCATGTTTTCCATGATTTGCACAGACGAATCTTCCCTGGAGCACAAGTATAGACCTCATCATCAGAAGGAAGTTACAATTCCAGGACAAGTTAAAACAGCTTTTCAATTATGACCACTTCTTATTACATGCAGCAGTCAATTGACATTAAAAGGAATGGCTTAACACAAAGTAGCAAACCAACAACTTCAAGCTTTTCATGAGAGAAGAAATCAGAAAGGAAGTAATCATTACCATCTTTACACGAAGCTAGCTGTCTATCTGTCTGAACCAAAAACCTGCCACTGCTCCAGAAATCTGAACCTGAATTCTGAACAAGCAAACTAACCCGCTGAAGGAGGCCTTCTTGAAGCTGCAGACAGAACATACATCCTACATGCAATTAACCAACAGCTTCACTATATGCATCAATACTGTGCTTAAGAAAAGCATTACTCACTTCTTCCCAGGCATTAGAGGGCATAGATGCATAGACTGAGAGAACAATGCAACCAGGCCTTATGTAGCTCTCCATTTCAGAGGGACTATGAGAAAGCCAATTCAAAATCTGAAAAGGAGAACTACCAGAAATTATTACGATTTCCAGCTTATCAGAACTATATGAACAAATGTAGCTAATCCAGTTAATCAGAAAGCCAATTCAAAATCTGAAAAGGAGAACTACCAGAAATTATTACGATTTCCAGCTTATCAGAACTATATAAACAACAAATGTAGCTAATCCAGTTAATCAAACACTGATGCCCTTTTCAATTCACTGACCTGCGTCCGGAGTGTCCCTGGGAAATTACTAGGATCCTTATCAAAAAGTTTGAAAATGATTCTGCCAGTACGGTCCTACAGAGAACAAGCAACATTTCATTCCCAAAATAATAGGCCTTCAAACAAACTGTTGACTGAAACTCGGAAAACACAAATCAGAAAGCTTGATCAAGATAGGAGCAAGCCATTACCTGCGCATCAGAATTTGAACTAGATGGAGAGTGATCTGAACCAGATGAAGAAGTGTCGCCAGCCTGATATGGTGCTGAAAGGGCACCATTTTCAGCTCTCCCGTTCGAGTCTCTAAAGAGACCTAGTTGTGAACTCCATCCACGACTCGTACTGGTCTCAACTGTCACATTGTCATCACCACACATTGACGTCCTCTCATGTTTCATAATTTCACTTGCAGAATGTAGAGGAAACAGTTTGTGCACTACAGCAGGAGATGATGATGGAGACCTATCTTCCATAGGATTACTGCTGTCTGAGGAGAAATATTTCCTGGCTGATCCCAATTTTGGGAGACTGTCATCTTCAGGAGAAGAACTGAACAGCTGAAGTGGCAAACTTGACCGGACCTCTTGAGCAGGGCAATCCGAGACATCTCCTGGAGATTGAGAGGTACTATTATTTCTCTCTGCCCCATCCAAAGGAGAGGCTGCGGATGATTTCTTTTGGAAATTAAAATCAGCCTGCTCCAAACACGCTATCTTAGTTTTATCGTCGCTACTATTGCCACTGAATCCTTGAGTCAGTAATGCGAGGGCATCAGGCGAAGATGCTGCAACAGCTGCGGAAAGAACTGCAAGCAAATCCATGGTTGACGGAGCAGACAGGTTTCCGTCCAGTTTGGTTGGGTTCTCAGTAGATGCTTGTGAGTTATGTGCAACATTTAGATCGAATCTTCCTGGTGCAGTCAACCTTGCGGAGTTTGCAGAAACCGGTAACGAGTTTATCTTACTGAGTATCTGTAGGAGACGCTCTCTATCAGGAACAGATGGCCCATTGGCATTTTTATCTGCAGAATTTCCTGAAATTACAATATAATGGTTGAAATGAGATCCCAAGATAAAAATGATAAATCTGCCCCCTTCCGCTGATTCTATAACTACAAGAATTGTAGTAGAGACGATACAAGAGAGCTCAGCAATTGTTAAAAAAGATGGAGCTATCATCAACAATGATAAAATGGGAACAGAATTCACAAACTCTCTCACCTTGTAGACGTGCTAAAATAGTCAACAGATTGACGATATCCAAATTCCTATTGCCTGTATTCTCTCTGTTTCCAGGGAGTAACAACCGGGAGGAAACATCCTCGGGCTGTGATTTCCTCCTTCGCCGATTATGACCAGCAAGCCTCCTTCTACAGCTTCTCTTCCCTTCATCAAACTCCGACAGTGGGTGAAACCTGCAGAGTTCAATGAAAGAAACTAAACTCAGTTTCAGATCCAAATTTGCAATATGAAAATAAACATAAGCTGAAAAAGGAAATTTTGAACTTTCAAATTTCCAACTAAGAGGTTGAGCTCAACTATACCCACTTCAGTTCCAATAAAAAATGAGGAAGAGCAGAGACAAATCAATCAGACCCAGCCCAAACAAGGAAACAGCAATAAAAATCTAAAATTGTAGCTTGCCATATTCTATCTGAAATAAAGATTTCAAATGCTGAACCCATTAGCAAAATGACGGCAACGAATACTTAGTTCAATTCCCACAAAACACTGACATAAATTCCTGAGCAGATCTGCCAATTACGCATCATAATTTACCTGCTGCACTGCTGGCAGAACCTCTGCATCTGCTGCCCCACAAGGGCCTTGGTCGTTTTACTATGAAGTTCACAAACCTTGTGCCTGCGGTGATAATCCTTGGCATTCGATAAATCTCCCTTGCAATCATCCACCTGACACATCGGGTAGCTTCCACCACCCGGGGATCCGGATCGAACCCGCTTACTGGGCCTTGCAACCGGTTCATCAGCCGAATACACGCTTCCTCCGAGCTTCAATGTAAGATTCTCTCCATCATCACCAGCAGCACTCTTCTTCGAAGCCAACGGCTTCAAGTTTTCCTCCCCTTTTTTTTTCGGCTCTGGTGGTTGTGTCTCAACAACGGTGGTGGCGGTTCCAAGCCGGAGATTCTCAGCCTCTACAGACGGTTTCGCAGTAAACATAACACTATCCCAATCCCAAACTTTTGGGTTCCAATTGTTCCTAGAATTCTGAAAGCTGGAATTCAATCGAAGTTGCTGTTGATGCTGTAGCTGAAGCTGAAGCTGAAGTTGTTGATGGTGGTGTTGAAAACTCGGATTTTGCCACGGTAAGTCGCGCTTTCTCGTCAGGGTAGGGCTTTCACAGAAGCGACCTGGAAGTGGCTGGTGAAGGAAAATGGGCGGAGCGACTTGCCCACCGACCTCCCCTTCCATTTTACTTCCCCGACTTCTTGTCTGTCAAACTAGTAACCAAATTCTACCAGGAGAAAAAATATAAAACCAATATCAGAAATCTTCCAACCTTCCACCTGATCATATTTACCAAAAATGACAGTAAGAACAAGCTAAAATTCGACCCGAAAATTTTTTTCTACTTCCTAATCTTCAATCCTCAACAGATTAGGGTTTTTCCAGTGCTCTTTGATGCTCCGGAGCAAAGACGGAGAAGAAAAAAACCTAAAATTTTCAAGCAAAAGAAATTTGATTCAGAAAAGAAGCTCACAGATTTCCCAAAACTCGATAAAAAAACAGAAAAATGCAAACTTTTTGGAAATTCTTCTAGTTTCCTAGCATTTCTCCCCAAAAAACACATTTTTCCTTCCTACATAACAATGAAAAAGAACGAGATTAACATACCTTAGAGATTTCAAGTGTTTTTCCCCATCCGTTTTCGGCCAGAAAATCTTGTCGATCTATCAAATCCACAAAACATAAACTTCCAGTCACATAAACCTTGAAATCCCTTCCAATTCTCTTCACAAACACCTGAAATCTCGTTTCCACAATTCCTACAGATTCCACCGCTCCCGTCGCCAAAATTATCAGTTAGAACTGCTGTTTCTCGACCGTCAACTGCTTTCCACTTGCCAGAAAATCAACAAAATCTAAAATCCAAGTCAAGCTCGATTCCACCACTGCTAGAAAATCACTAATTCCTGCTTTTCATCAATTCGCTGCTGAAAATCGGAAAGTAAACGAATTTTTACGGGAAAGAGACGGAAACATCGAGATTCATGGCTGGAACGCCAGATCTATAGACACAAAAATCAGATCAGCAAATAATTTCCTTTCCTGGCCAAGATTTTTGGCGTTCGAATGAAGTCCGCCAGCTGCAATTCTCTCTTTCTCTAGGGTTTGCCCTTCATCTTCTTCTTCGAGTTCTTCATTTGTTCGTCGTCCCCTCTCCTTCGTCTCCTTTTACCATCTCTTCGTTCTACGGACGTGGCAAAACAGTAATTTGGGTTGGGAGCAGGGGTCGTTTCGTAATGGTTGTCCTTTGGACCAGCGGAAGAGAGCAGGGTACAAAGGAAAAGAATCGAGGACTCCTTCCTTCTCTTCAATTATTTAACTGGGATAAAGCAAGGAATTTCCAATCTCTTTCTCTCTCTAGACTCCCCCTCTCTCTCTCTCTAGCTCTTCCTACGCTTCTCTCTACATCTCTCTTTCTCTCTCTAGGCGGCTCAAATTTGACATGCCTTCTTGGTGCACCCCGGGTGTGAAAACAGAGGAATTTCCCCTCCTCTAAACTATTCTATAGCCTCCCCTTATTCTACAGGACAACAAGTTCATCTTCTCTTTTATATAAGTAACTATACTTTCTCGTACCTAATCTTTAGAAAGTTCTAAGTAGAAAAAAGGTGGATCGCCCTTACTTGAGAGGAGCTTTGCTTACGTCTTTATCTTATACTCAATCATTTTTCTCATTTTTAGTGACTAAACCCTCTTTAAGTTAGGGTTAGGTTACTATAAAGATGAATCAATTATTAAGCCGTAGTCATAGCCTAAAGAAAAATTACTATGCACCGTAAAACTCTTTATAGCCAATTGAATTCGTGTCTTATCGGTTCAGTGCTGTAAAGAAAACAGAGGAATTTCCAATGTCTCCCTCTCTCTCTTCCCTTCTCTCTCTACGCTTCTCTCCACACTCCTTTCTCTTCTTTCTCTCTCTAAGCTTTTTCTAATTTCTTGCCCTTCTCGCTTCAGTGTCAAAAGAGTAACCTGCATCTCTCCTTCTCTCTCTCTCTCTCTCTCTCTCTCTAGCATTTTTTTTGTATTTCATGCCTTCTCGCTTGGCTTAAAACACACAGGTTAGAGAAGACGGACGCTCTCTACGCTTTACCAGATTTCTGCCCACGATGGACATTTCGTAAGAACTAAAATGCCCTTATCTGTTTCTCTAATTTCTTGTAAAATCCTTCAGTACGATATATGAAATGACGCAAATGCCCTTACGCGGATTGCAAGGAGCCGCAGTAGTTCGTCGTTTTTTGCTACGACCAATGGCGCTGGAAACACGCTTCGAAGACCATGCTATAAAATTACTAAATTACCCTTTTACTTTGTAAATTATCAAAGTTCTTTAATTACTAAACTGACGCCGCTGTTACTGCATTTACTACCAACGCCTTAATCTTTTGTAAATAGCAGGAGTTACTCCGAATTACGAAAATGCCCATCCTTTGTGCCCGCTATTTCCGACTAGACATGATCAATCACCAAAGGCTGGTCAATGAGGGTAGTTTGGTCAATTAAGGAAAAAGTGGTAAATTATAATGAAGTTGCATTTTTCTAATCATAGTATATATCAGCTAATGATGCTTAAAACATGGATTAATGTATAGATAAATCTCTTAATTTTTAAACTTTTTTTTTGCAAATACCAAATTTATCAGTCTATTTCCTCATAGGACACGGGCTTGAATTGCCCTATATTTCTTTCTTGACTAAACTTGCTTTCTAGTAAAAGGAGAATTTATTAGTCCAACAGAAATTGAGAATAACTATGAAGCACATTTTTATATTTGTTTTTTTGTAAATGTGAAACACACATATATTCATGCATAGCCTTAAACTCTAGCCACTTAGGTGAGCAACATTTGGACAGTTTCTCTTAGGTGTATGAACAAGACAAATCACACTATTATTTAAAGATTTTGTACAATGCTTTCCTTGTCCTCAAGGAAGACCAAGATGTATATCTTTTGACAAAACTTACTTTAAAGCTCAACTTTTGATAGCCCTAGTCACACATTTTGCTGGACTTCAATTAACTTGTCCTAATAATGTCACTACAAAGGGAAAGCTTATCTTACTTTTAATTGAAATTGTATGACTTTTTTTATCTTTGTAGACAAAATACATATTATCTCTTTAAGAACTTGTAATTTGTCACTAACTTCGTGTTACATCAGTTCTAAATAAGGAGGCACCCATGCAGGTATGGAATTACTTATATCATCATCGTCAACAAGACCTTATCCTAATTAGGGTTCAATCAATAAAATTACTAATCTCTCTATAAACTATTTTGATAATCGCTCTTGGCTTTGATTCTTTTATTTGATAAGCAAATTAAAGTTTTTCAATGTGAGTGGTGAGGATTGTTTGAACAATTAATTTGAATCATCTGATAGGAAAGACTTCGAAGTCTTTCTAGTGCACTAAAGTCTTTTAAGACAATCGTAGAACGAGTCTCTCACCTAAGTGACTAGGGTTCAACTGCTTTTTGAAGCATGCTTTTCAGGGGTTCAGGGTTCCAAAACTGCTGCAAGGAAAAGACTGAGCTTATCCAAAATTGGCCAATGGTTGGGTAAAAGGGCATTCTCGTCACTTCAACCAACTGCCCAGCGTCCTCAACTGTCGTAATGTGAAAACTTAGGGGTGTTTTTGTAAATTTCTTATTTTTAAGTGTAGCTAACTCACTTGCACGTAAAGAAAGACTTCTCGTGTCAGACCCTTTACTCTTCATGGGAGTCACTGCTAACGTGGCATCTTAGAAAACGCGTTTCATTTCGGGCACGTAAATATCGCTGGTTCAGACAGTAGCCCGATACGAGACCGTTACGACCAAGCAATCGATAAATGACTAAACGAAGCCACAGTATTGTAGTTTATCCCTGTATTTAACATCCATTCTTTTCTAATGAAGGATATAATTTTTTAAATTAAAGGTAAAATAGTTATTTTATATAACGAGCGCCACCGTTGGCATCTAAGTCGTTCATCTGAATTTTTAGGTATCTGATTCTAAGTCAGTAGGCCATTTTAGATTACTGAGTCCCACCAATTATTCAATAAACATTATCATTCAAAAAGAACTAATTCATAATAGCCCCAAAAACTGAATCATAAATCCTTCGCAATCAAGCATTAAGCATGGAGAAGAACCATAGGGTGTCGTTGTCTCGCTCGACATCATCTTTAGCTAACTTATCAATCATAAATCTAACATCAGGTTGAAAAATACACTTGGTTGTAGGTTTGAATTAATATTTTTCTTAAATAGTATATGTGAATGATTGTGCTAACGATTTATTTTATAATTCTTTGCTCATATTTAATATAAAAAAAGCATTTACTTTTTTATTAAATCTAATAACCCAAATTTTAGCTTTCACATCAAATATAAAGCACAAATATTCATCTGCCGACCTTTCAGATTTTTTGGACCTTCTCAACAAACATTTTCCCTTTATAGATACTATCTACTTATTAAAAACAATTATTATATTAGATAATTGCATATAGTGTCATTTTCTCCTATTAGGCATAAAATTAGTTATTAATCATTCAAGTCAAATGATTTTGGAGCTACTAGATATAATCCTATAGAATTAAGATTTTTTTTTTTTTTCAAATGTCTTACTAGAACATGCTCTGGCACAATTTTCAAATCTAGTTACCCAAGTGAGAGACTCCTTATGCTACTGTATGAGAAGACTTTTGGACCCGTTTGGATAAGACTTTGACGATGATGATAATTTAGAGTAGAGAAAATGGGTGATTAAGTAAATAAAGGAGATGATGGCCTACTAATTACAAATAGGTTTACTAGTAACCTTTTCCATTCTAATATTTTTCAATTTTCTGTTTTCACATCCGATACACGGTACGCATATGCATTTGCCGGCCGCTCTGGCTTATGACCGTCTCGGAAACATTTTCTTTTTACAGATACTTTCGAAATATCAGAATATCTACTACCATCATTTATTTATTCTAATTTTAAACAGTTATTAAATAAGAAAATTGCATCTACTGTCATTTTCTCCAACATATACTAATCCGAAATCTTAAATTTCGGGGAAAACGAAATGGGAAGTAGAAAACGGCTTTTTTAAAGAGGAGGCGTCGGACCCTCGATGTATGACACGTGGAGGTAAGCTGTGGGACCCACGTGTAAATGTGAGCCATCGTCTCTTTCAAGGGTCTGAAAATTCCAGCTGTTCTCGTTTGACTTGATTGGAAACCCACTATTCGAGGTGTCTCAAATGTACGGTTTGCTACAGCACGATCCTCGAAATCTCAGCCGTCGACTGTCATTGCCGTACGCTAACGTCGCTGTCTCTTTTTCAACTACCACCGTCGAAGTACTGGACGGACCTAAGTGGCCCACAGCTGTCGACCGCGGTAGTACACTGATCACGATGGAGGTAGTACAAATTGCAGAGAAGAGCAAGGTGTAAGTTCCTGCAAGGCGCTTCACTGAAAGTGCTTCCAGCTTTGTAAGGAAGGCTTTATTTTTAGATGATCTGACCCGTTCCCCTGATTGTCCTAGCCTTGAATATCTTGTAAATAAAAAATAAATGATAAATCGGTAAATCTAACATCCGAAAACTGTGCCTGGGGCACAGAATACTACTAATAATCCCATCGCTTCATCTGGTTGCTCAGCTTTGGGATCTTGCAACTCGAGATTTACGAGGATTGGATGTTTCTGGCATCTTAAAAGTTGAGTTTGAGATCATTTAATGTTTTTTTTAGAAAAACCTTATCAAAAGTAAATCTTTCATATGCTAAACTCATCAAATCAGCAATCTTTTCAAAGTAGCTAACAACATCGAAATCAGACGAACGGATCAGATAGTCCAAATGTGAGCCCTTGCAGCAAAAGTGAGGCGCTTTGATGGACGCAACAAGTAAGGTGCGTTCGCCATCATTCTCCAAATCAAAGAGATAAACTCGAGTTGGGATTTGATCATTTTTCGCAGCTTACGTGGAGTATCACCACCTGGCAGTCGTTGGGCACGTGCCGCGCATCTTGTCCTCTTTCCTTAGTGCTGTTCATCTCTTTCGGTGGGATTGTACCACGTCAGCGTCATCTAGTTTCCTCCAAAAATACAAAAATACCCCTGTTTTATCTCTTAATCACGGTAGTACCCCTACCAGTAAAAAGTCCATACAGACCTAAAATATTCCACCGACGTTCGAAAATTACGGAAATGCCACTCCATGGGGCGGAAGGAATATCCTAAGACGAAGATGGTGGCAATTGCCCACCCCGCTTTCTTTTGTCCTTTTCAAACCCTTTCTTGGCACATTTTTCATTCCGCTTGTCCCAACCCCTGTGACGTAAATAAATGGATGGAAAGGACAAATTGGTGGCTCGATGAGCACTTGGCAGCATCAGCTTGTTGCCTTAGCCATTGCATGAATTGGCGCGGTCTGCACTTGCCATTGGATCATTCCACCTGCATCAACGCAAATGACCCAGCTCAGCTCCTCTGACTCAGTGCTGACCTTGTTCCAAACCACAATCATATATTTTCATTGGATGACCCAACTCGGTTGACACCAACCTTGGATTCTAAAAATGACTACCACACTAAGATTCTTTGCTTCACATGTTTTAACCACGTAGGTACAAATGTTGTAATAAAAAAAAACACACAAAAGTATGCAGCGCAGTGCATGAAGCTCCTGCAAATGTGAGAGTTCATGGAAGAAGCACACCACAAAAAAGTTAATAATACGTGGTTTTACTTTGTATTTTTTTGCAAGAAGCTATTTAAATGCTTCAAACGACCTCAGGATCACATGATATACTAATGTTATGATATTTGGAAGATTTAATATAAACCACCCAAGCCACAACTTTTGTAATACTAGGCCAATAAAAATCAATATAGCATGGGCATAGGAATCCCAGTACCTGTCTTCTGAATTTAGACAGGATACGCCAAACCATGCTGGCTAACACTTAATTTGTCAAGACCCACAAAGGGGAATTTGAGTTTTATGTACCCTCCACTGTCCACGTGCATTCACATGTTTCATGTCAAGTGCATGCATCTTCTTTAGTATATGTATTAAACCTGTTCCCTCCATTATTATACACTCTAATTAGTGTATGTGTGAGCTTTTTGGCTTCTTCATGGTGTGATATCTTTGGGCAGACTTTGGAGGTTGGACTTTAGACAAGACAAAGGCATTTCCATGTATATAAGGATGTATGATGGGAATCTGTGAGTATATTTAGTTTAACATAATTATGGAAACATTTTTGTGATCTTTACTTTGTATTTTAATGCATTTTTCTATACTGGTGTGATTAATTTATCAAGATCTTTTCGAAAGATAATGATTTTCATTAAAGAAAGGGATGATCAGTTGGCATGGAACCACAACCAGGTCACTGGATCCTGTTGCCTGACAAAACGCAGACCGGCTGCCCATTGTTGCATCGGCATTATTTGATCCTATATACTTAATCAGCGAAGAATGGAAAAGATGTTTTTAGTGTCACCTTATTAATTCTGTTCACACCTCAATCTTGTATGCCTGATCCATGTTTAGCATAACCTAAAAGGCAGTCAAAGCTCCCGCCTATGCAAGGTCCGAGGAAGAGGTGACCACAAGGGCCTATAGTATAGCCTTAAAATACAAGAGGCTGTTTTCACGCCTTAAATCCATTACCTCGACGTCACGTGACGACAACTTTTACCGTCTTACTTCATATTTAGTATGGCCTAGTCAATCTCTTTTACTTTCTACTTGAACTTCTTTTGAATAGGAAAATAAAATAAACTACAGTCTACTTGGAATGATCTGGCATTCTTACTATATTCAGCTACATATTAGTTTGCTGGTCAATCTTATTTTACCTGCAATACTTGCATCATTTCTTAAGAGCGAATCTTCTCAAAGTCAGAGTCGGCCTGCCAATACAATAGCAACAGTAACAGTAGCAGAGAGAGAGGGGTGATTGAATGATAACTGGGGACCAGATTTTAGGCATTGGGAAGAATGGCATCAATTCCACAATCCTGAGGAAGTAGTTCCTTTGGAATCCATTGGACAAAGATGGTTAGTTAGGCTGCGCTTGGATACTGTTTTCTTCAAAAAAAAGAAAAAGAAAAAATTCTGGCATCCAGTATTCAAATGCAGCCTACAAGTCGCAGTTTCTCAGAACACATGACTTTCCCCTTTCTTTGTTTAATTGGTTATCGGGGAAAAAAAGAGAAGAAAGGTGCATTCAAACGCATTTTTACCAGACATTGAAATAGTCTTCAAATTAATGCAGCCTTAGGGTCTGCTTGCAAAATTGTGGCACCACAGGTGTGTCCACAGTAGAACATTGTAGACTACTAACAATGCTAAGCTCTTCATGGATGATCATAATTCTTTGATATTAACTGGGAGCTTTTCATATGGCTTATTCTTGAAACTTAAGAGACATGCATGCTAAAGTGGTGATGTTCATCAAATGGATGACAGGTTTAAGGCACTGGCTGTGATCTAGCCTGGGCCAAGAAGTTGAATGGCTTAGGTCATAGGAGCCCCACGTACTCTTTTATTTTATTCAGAGAGAGAGAGATAACCTATTATAAGCCAAAAAGTCCACTGTCTAGTAGGGGATTCCTTTCCTATTATAATGGGTAACACTAGTTGCAACATGCAAGGTATTTTAGGCCCTTGTAATCTGCCCCTTCCCCAGACCTCACATAGGAGAGAGCTACGTGCACCGGGGCTGCCCTACTAGTGGCAAAGCACACCACACCACAACGCAAAAGTCTACTATGTAGGAGGGATTACTATATAGATGACCCAAAGATATAACAACAATTGTATTACTTCAAGAAAGGGAGATCCAACATGCTCAAAAAGTAAGCATGAATACTCTCAAATGAAACCATCTCCATTACCTTATAAACAAGCACAGCTTATCACTATGACACAAGATGTAAGACATGCATGCAAGATTAAATGAAAAATATAACCTAAGTTCATTAAAAACCAAACCACTCTGGTGAGTTAGGTTAGTGACCCAAAGCTTTGCACCATAATTCAGTTGACTTGCTCTTAGTTGCCCTTTCATACTCTTATTTGAGTTTAAATTTGAGGTTCTAATCAGCTTTCATCATCTATTAACTAAGGTTAGAACTTCAACTACGAAATAAGTCAGCTAATTTAATGTTGGGGTGGATGAGTGTCAAGCCAAGAAAAAATAGAATTAAAAATGAAAACATCAAAAGAAACTTACGAATAACACCAATAAGTAATAAGACAAGGGAGGTTAGACTTAAATAGTTTGAACATGTTTAACAGAGATCTAAAAGGTCAAGAGAAAGCCCCAAAAGGACATGAATAGAAGTGATGATAAAAGATTTAAAACTTTTGGACTAAATAAAGCTACGACCCTTGATGGAGGGGAATGAAGGAACAAAATTCATAAAGCCGATCCCTATTCGTTATAATGCTTTGATGATGATGATTTACGCTAGCAAAATAAATATCTCATGTTGATTTGCAAAATAAATAAACGTTTCATGTCAATTTAATAATGTAATTTGCATTATTATTATTTTACTAGATCTACAAGTGATATATTTGAGAATTTATTTTCAAATCTCAGTTAGTCATTTTTAATTTGGTGAATTTGCACAAAAATGAAAATATATAAGAACTTCTTATCTAGGACAAATATAAACAGATCAAAATGTCTAAGTCTTTCTCAACAAATTTTCAATTATTCAAAGTATTTTGCAACTATGGTTTTAGTGTGTATATCCATGTACATCTTTTTACCTCCTAATATTGGCAGCCTTAAAACATGGATTAGACGACCCTAAAACCTTGACCCTTTGGTCCTTAAACAATTTTTCATTGTTATCCCACGGGCAAATAACCCCTTAAGACTTGGTTCATGGAGGGCCTTCATAGATCCTAATGTATGTCGAGAATTGCATGTACCCGCCTTTTCTCTTGAGAAGACAACTTGATTCAGCTAAAAAAGGACAGCCCTAGTGCACAAAGCTCCTGCCTATGAAGTGTTCAGAGAAGGGGCGGACCACAATAGCCTAAAGTACACAGCCTTGCCTTGCATTTTGCAAGAGGCTATTTCCACGCCTTGAACCTATTATCTCAAGGTCACACGACAAGTGATAGAAAATAAAATCAAATGATCAAAAAGTACAGTGACTATTGGTTAAACTGTTGGGATCATTTCATTTAATTTCTACTAAAATGACAAGCCTGGGCCCACCTAAATCTAAACTGTTCATGCACCCACACAAAAAGTGGAGATGACAATTACTGATGAGATCTTTCCAATATGCATGATTGGTTATTTGTTCTTCCAATCGTACAACATTTTTTGGACGATCAACATTGAGTGACGATCGGTATGTCGATTCACTGAGAAGTACAAGTGGGGACCAATCAATTGTTTAATTATCTGACCGTTTATCTGGTACCTATATGAATTCTGCTAATAATACATAGCTGTTGGATGATCAACACCTGCTGACGATGGAGATGTCGGACATGTAGAAGTGCAAGTAGGGCCTACTTGTTTAATTTATTTACCACTTAACTGTGCTTCTTCTAATCGTACTTGTTCGTTGGACGGTCAACATCAATTGATGAATGAAATGTTAGATATGAGAGAAGTACAAGTGAGGCCTACTTGTTTGATTATTTGAAAACTTATCTGGTAGACCATGCTATGGATGCGTCACTTGCCAACATTCCATAAATTGAACAGTTCTAACTTTAATTTTGTGGTCTTCAATTGATCACTTGGAAAATTTAAGAATTGAATGTCTATAGTCATAAATTACAAAGTTCCTGTAAGTGAACATGCTCGAGCAGAAGAAGGTGTATGTGCCCATTTTTTCATGTATGGTATATATATTGTAGATCTAATTCATTCATCATGTTCAAAATTTCAAAAATAGATAACTCGTTAAAAAAAAAAAAATCAATGTATTTGGATAACCCTAACTACTTCTTTTGCATATTTAAAAAGGTAAAAATGAATTATCTTAATTTTTACCTCTAAATGATAGGGTATAACCATTCAACGCACGTGAAATTTGAGTTCTACTTTGTCTATGTCATTCTTAAGATTATGAATTGCTTAGATCTACAATAAATTTTAACCTTGTATGGAAACATGGTTATGTAGACTTTGCTCTCCTCTAAAGTGTGTAAGCTTACTAGGACTTTAAATTAAATGTCTATCTATTATATATTAGGCTAATCATATTTTTCTTTGAGTACTTAGATGCTATTTTTCCTTGTGACTGTTAGCATATTTAAAATTTTTAATTATTTTTATTTTATCATGCCTTATTAGTTAGATAAATGGGTCTGTAGAGGATATATCTCTCTCTTTCAGCCACATGTCATTTCCTTGGATCCTTTTCTCATCTCTAATATTTTCTAAAATATTTTTATAGGTTCTATTTCTTTCTATTTTCTTGGCACATTTCTTAAAATCTATTTATATTATATCTTTTCAAATTAGCAATTAAACTCCACTCTAATGATCAAAGCAACCCATTTAATAATTAATATTAATGTAAACAAAGTTTTTATACTCAATAAAGTAATATATTTTTCACCCAACTCTCTATTTTTTTGCCATGCAGGACTTTTTCCATTTATGTTTATCCTCTTTTTCTTGAATTTTAAAAAATTTCTCTCTCTCTCTCTCTCTCTCTCTCTCTCTCTCTCTCTCTCTCTCTTTTATTCTTATCTACCACAAATCCTTAAAATCTTTCTCTACGACCTTTCCTACTTATATTCTTCTAACTTTTACTTATCCTTATAATATAATATTAAACAACATTGCTTCTTTTTTTTTTAACATAAGCAATCTCCACCTGAAGTACTAAAAAAAAAAATCTCTTTCTCTAATCTATAGTGGTGCATAAAGAGTGTAAGCATTACTAAATAGGGCAGCGGAGCCATTTGGGTAAGGGTTTGAAGTTGGTTGGAGCCTTGGCGCCATGGTCATATTTATGTTCTTCTAATTGTAATTTTTTTCTATTATATAATCTTATATAAATTGGTTGAATAAGTGAAGAAGTAATCTTATATCTTTGTGTGCACTAGTGTTTATATACAGAAGAAAGATGGGTATGTATATAGATATATCTTTCTGTTGTTCACTATTTTAGTTGAAATGCTGCAGGCCATGCTTAAGATAGTTCACAATGCCAAGGGTTAGATTATCCAATGGAGATGGAAGATTTTTCCCCTTAAGATGAATGCATTTACTAGCATATGGACTCCTTATTTGATAGTTGACATAGGAAGATCATATGGTATTTTTGCAGTAAATTTGCTGTAAAGTTGTATGTGGGTTCCAAATAGTTAGTGCACAGAACTTTTCACTATATAATTCACATCTTAAAGTTGGGTACCACAAATCTTCTCTATCAGATGATTTTAACCCTATGGTTAGTAAGCTTTCAATACTTTTTGTTTTTCCATTTTAATACTATTGCTTTCAAACTCTTTGACTTGTTCATTTTTTATACTCATTTCATACATTGAAGTTCTACCATTGAAAAAAAAAAAAAAAGTTATTAAAATACAATGCAATGACTAGTGGTTGATGATCCAAACCGTTTATATTTTGAGCATCGATCTTGATAGGTAATACCTCAATAATCTTCTTAACTAATATGATCTAAACCATTGGATTGGTTCATTAAATGGAAAAGATTTTTATAGGGTAAATT
This sequence comes from Warburgia ugandensis, assembly GCA_035236585.1. Taxonomy (NCBI): domain Eukaryota; kingdom Viridiplantae; phylum Streptophyta; class Magnoliopsida; order Canellales; family Canellaceae; genus Warburgia; species Warburgia ugandensis. The sequence continues at coordinate 79,739,596 of CP141132.1, read as the reverse complement.
TAATTGTGGCTCAAAAGATGACAACTATGGATCACCACAAATCTAGCAACACTGTAATAATTTGAAAAAAAAAAGCTTAAGGAAAATTAAAAAGTAGAATTATATATGTATTTCAATAAGAAAAAGAGAAAAGAGCGCTTGAAAAAAAGTAATGATCATTTAGAATTGTAAAGCTTTAATGAGCCTAATCAAATCAGGCTTCAAAATATAATATAATTTGAGAATAGATAGTAGCAACATCTCATCCTATTTTCTCCGGCATCAGTAACACCTTGGTAGTAATCATCTAGTGATATATAAAGACCTAATATATAAGTGGCTTGGTATCATTAAACAAGGTCTAACCTGAAAATATGCACATGTATATAATTCATATTGAACAAAATGTCAACTTTATGTGCTAATATTGATCATCAAATCAGTGTATTAGGTGTTTGATGGGGGGTAAACTAAAATCAATACCATAATACCTTATGTATCTGTCATTGATTTTATAAAACCTATTCAATGTTTGAAGACACGCTTCTTGAACCTTCACATGCCCCTACAGCCGCGATCACCTCCTTTTCTTTAGCATTGCATTCACCTCTAATTGAGAATCACCCATGATTTGTACACTCCAAATTTGGGTGCTAAATCAAGCTCAAACAATAAGGACCATTGTTTAGCACCATTATTTGATTGATATCCAAGATGGATGCTATAACTAGTAATGAACTGTCCCATCATGGATGAGTAAACCACCAGCTTTTCTTGGATTTACCAATGCAGACTCATCAATTGCCAATTGAAAATATCTAGATAGAGGGTGGTTCCATGCCACAATCACTTATTTTAAATTAGCTTTCATCATTTTATTTTTTATATTTCATTTGACAAGGAGATTTGACTTAGAATCATAAAAACAAGGCTAGTTTGAAAAAGAATTCCCAAACTCAGTATCTCTCACTATCTATGCATTCAGGGATCAAATCTCATTCCTATTCTCTTGATGATGATTAATTTGGTTTCAGGTAATTTAGATTTCCTATGCTAAGAAAGCCTATGCCATTAGAAGAAGAATAAATGTAGAAATTTTTTATTTTTTATTTTGGGTCTTATCCAATATGAAATAGCTTCTTCAATGTTATTAAGCAAAATAATTAATATATTATGAATGACAAATGATGAAAACAAAATTCAAAATGACAAGTCTAGAGTCTTTATTCATTGTCTTAAAAGATATCAATATCCATAGAATTGACAACACCTATATAAATGAGCAAATCTTTGAGGATTTGTGCATCTGAATGACTAAAAAAAAAGAGTCGCCTATGCTTCTTTGTTTCGAGATAGGAAAGGTCAAGTGATCAGGTTCAAGATGAGCAAATCAGTAAGGGTTGGTGGTGCTGAGCTGTTAATTGAATTTCGAATCATCCAATGATTATGTTATTTGATCATGACCCTTTATTAATGTGTAATATCTTATTTTTTTAATTCAAGAAATATTTAATCTTGTGGCATTATAGGAAATTTTAAAAATTAAGAAATAGAGAAATTTTGGAATTTGGAGATACAATCTTGAGTTAAGACCTCAATTATTAGAACGTACTCGAAAAATGGAATCCAACACTACTAAGAACGCTAAAATTGGAGACCGAAGGAAAAAATAGCTAATTAATTTAATTTATGTATTTAATTAAATGATAGAATGGGGTAAAATAGTAAAAACATGTGGGGCTCACGAACTGGGCCCAAGAACCCACGAATGAGGCTTTAAATGCCTGTCTCTTTTCCGCACAGCCATAACTCCCCCTCAGTTCCCGTGTCACTGACGATGCCAAACGCCGACAACGATGCGAACATCCCTCCCAAGTGCACCCAATGACGGGAAGCCTCTCGTTTCGGCTGGCTTAATTCGAGGCAAGCCTCATCCTCTTTCCACATTCTCCATTTCCAATATCTGTGCGGAGTTTTGAGTTTTTAATGTCGAAAAACAACATGGAATGTCAATTTTTCAATGACAACATGAATTTGACTATTTTTGCAAAAGTAACTGGATGATCTAAACTGTTCATCTTGTGCATGGTGACACAAAGAACAAACTCATGGATTTTCATGGTAATCGGACGGCTATGAACGCCATAAAACAAAGAAAAATAGTAAGAGGAAGATTTTTAGGAATGTGGTGAAAATCTTAAAAAAATACGAGAAAATGACAAAAATTGTTGAAATAGAGCTTAAAAATGAAATATACGTGAAAAATGGAGCGAAACTATGCAAAATTGCACCATTTGGACCACTAGAGGGTCGCTGGCGACAATCGGAGTTCGGTCGTCATCTCCGGTGACGGTGGGCTAGCAGTCTACGTCGGACAATGCGCACACGCAGGTGATGTCGGGTAGCACGAATATGCCTGATTTAAACCCCATTTTTTTTCTTATTTTTTGGATTTTCTAAGCTGTTCTTTTATTAAAAAAAATGTGATTTTAGGAGCTACAGAGGTCCAAATTGCAATTCGAAAGAGGCGTTGTGATCGTCTCGATGACGTGAACCTAAATTCAAAATAAAAACCTAGCTTTGAGCACCTTTTAAATTATTAATCCACTAAATACTATTAGATGACCTAGATCAAGTCGATTGAATGTATGATCAGGCCTTAGATCTTGATTGCATACATTAAATATGAGATTATCTAGGGGATTATAAAAGTATATCTCATTGAATTGCCAAGAAAAGTGATCTTGGCCATTAATTTGAGCAGGTGCTTAGGATGTGCTGATCAGAGAGTGATTTGACCATCAGATTGACTCGTAATCATAAAGATACATGTAAATCTATAAATGAAATAGAAATTTAATGGATCGTGATGAAAATGAGTAGGATTGAAATTAAAAATAACATATGACGGTCTAGATATTAGAAAGACAAACATCTAGCTCATGATTGCCCTAATGGAAGGTTAATCAGATGATTTGGGCCGTTAATCTAGTATTGACTACCAAATCAAGGAGGTTATCACTTGGACCTGTTATTTGAGATGTAAGAACACTAAGTGATTGATGACTTATGATGTGACAGTATCACATTTATCGATATAGGTAATTACATTAGTGATTTTTCTATGATTTCTTAAATCATGACATAGTATTTGAAACTTTGAGGCCAAAGTTTTATGCACTATCATATTGTATAAGATCATTTTCAGTATGTATTGCTAATATACTTGCTACTTCCTTTGTGCATGATTTATGCACTGTTTTTAGTATATTTTAGTTGCATTAACTTGATTATTGAGGATGTTACACACTAATTTTTGATGCATGATGTTGATATATTGAATTACTTACTCGATTTAGTTGTATTGAGAATAATTATGCATTATCATTTTTTCAAGAAAATTCTTTTATTTTGCATGATTTAGTCATATATTTGAACATATGGCTTAGGGTACACTACCATATCTTTGATCGGATCTTATTGAGATTTTTACACGTGGGAGTTTCTATGCCTTGTCGATTGGGACATTTGAGCTTGTGATGGGATGCATTTCCCTATGAATGCTTGAGTGCCCCGTGTGGATGAAAAGGTGAAAGCGGGATTGGAACGCATCTTACCGTGAGTTCCTGAGTGCCCCGTTGTGGGTAAAAGGGTAAAAGCAGGATTAGAACATGTCTTCCCGTGAGTGCCTGAATGCTCGTTGTGGGTGAAAGCGGAAAGTACTAAAAGTTGGACCCATGTTGCCATGAGTGTATTTGAGACACTTATGGGCTTGGTCGTACACGATGCTTTGTTGGTTTTAACATGCATTCATGTTGTTATATGGATACCAATTTTCATTGCTTTGGCATACGTGTATCTACATATTTTCTCATGTTATGTATGTCATAATGCCCAGGATTGATGTCGCTTTATTCATATCATGGATTTCGTGTATTGTTTGTCATGAATATCTAATGTTTCATGTTTCGTATATATATTCATCTTACGAGATTTACTATGACCTTGATACTTTGCACCATGTGATTTTTTATCTTTTTTGTTATTGAATGTAAATCACCTACACAAGCATAGCTTGCTGAGGCATTGTTTTGTTTTGCAATGCCTCATATTTTGGAGCTCAATAACACTAAGAGTTAGCAAGTGGAGCAGCATTGATTGAGTGGGGATTTCAATGATCATTTACCTTATTATACATCAAAGACTGATTTGGTATACGTCTCTTGGACTTGTGTTTCGATTTGTTAGGCTGTATATGGATATTGACATTTTGGATAGATTGGACCCACACTACTTGTATAGTGTACTTTTAATTGCTGATGTGTGTATGACGTGGTGATTATGGATGGACCTTGGGGGAGAATTTATACATATTATTCTTCTTATTGTCTTTTTATGATTGTGTATGATTTGTCGTGGTTTTACTTTAAGCATGCTCAGTGTATCTAGATTTGATTTTATTTATTGTCGCAGTTTTGGAACGTGGTTGACCTCTAAGGTTTTCATTTTCGGTTAATTTTTTTAACACTACGTAAGATTTATAAATCTTGAGTTTTTGTTTTTAGGGATCCCTCCTATTTTTCTTAAAAACATATTATTATTATTATTATTACGACTTTGAAAAAAGGTTTATAAAAACCCGGGGTGTCACATAATGGGTCGGATATCAATTAACTAATTGATCGTTTGTTGAATATCAATATTCTAAAAAATTTCATTTCCATGATTATTCAACTCTTATGACCTCTCATATGATGATCTTGTGTCCATATGGACCATATCAACAAGTTTAGAGATAAAAAATTGAAATAATTCTGTACTAACCTTAATTAACTGTCTAATTGATCAATTTCCATCTGTTGAATATTAATGTTCTAAATTTTTTCATTTCCAAGATTATTTGACAAATACTATGATTATTGGTCCAATTGAACTCGAGGATTGATCCTTGCTCAAAATTGGCTTTCCTCACTAAAACCCCGGTTATGGAATCGACTAATTTTGCAACAATATTAGGTTTCAAACAGCCTTCAATTTCTACCATGCGAAACATATCGACTTTTCTTTCTCTCGAAAATTGGTCTTAGAGATATAAGCCAAAAATTGGATTATCAAAGAAAGAATGATACATTAACCCCTTTTTTTTTATTTATCAAGAGCATAAACAATGTTTAGATACAATTGAAAGAAATTAGAACTCAATAAATTGGCAAAAAGAACGAATTAACTGCATTCATAGTTCACGTTTTTTATTTTTTTATTAATAAATAGATCTTTTATTTGTACGACTTATAGACAAGCGGCGATTGACAACTGAAATAATTCTTCAATTTGATCTAAATCAATGAAAAGAAAGGAAATGATACAATCAAAAAGCCTAATGTAGAATTGACATGACCAAAACCCTCCAAATTTTTGAATGGTACTAGTCCCATTAATGTTGTGTCAACGGAGAACTACTGAAGCAATTCTTCAATTTGATCTAGATCAATGAAAAGAAAGGAAATGATGCAGTAAAGAAGTCTAATGTAGACTTGACATGACCAAAACCCTCCAATTTTGAGAATGGTACTAGTCTCATTAATGCTGTGAAAAGAAAGGAAATGATGCAGGCAAGAAGCCTAATGTAGAATTGACATGACCAAAACCCTCCAATTTTGAGAATGGTACCAGTCCCATTAATGCTGCGTCAATGGAGAACTAATTGGATGCAAGGAAAGAGACCAAATCCATTTGAATGGGTAGTTGGATGTAGCTCTAAGTGTCTAAGCAAGAGTTAATTCCACATGATGTGAGGTACAAATTTAGGGCCCACAAATGAAGGATCAGGATCATGGGATATCATGTGGGTGGGGCCTTTGTGGATTACCTACCCAGAGCCGAAGCTTAACACCCCGTATTTTTTTTTATAATGACCAAAATACCCTTATTTTGAGAAAGCACCATTAGAGGAGGTAGAAAACTCACTCAGAGAGGAGAGAGAGACGTAGGGAAGAAGATTTGGGCTCTTTGAATCAGGTATTTCTCGAATTTTGGTGGATTTGCACATGTGCGTTTTTTCTGTTTCTAATTGTGTTTGCAGATTTGAGGTTTCGTGCGGTTATGGTTCTCTGATTTGGAAAGATCTATTGTGGTTTTTGGTTTTAGGGTTCCTGAAACATGGTTTAGGTTTTGAACGATTTTGAAGCTTGGGATGTGAAGCATAGATGGGTTTTGCGATTTGACTTTGATGTCTGATTGAGGGTTTTTGGGATTTTGAATTCTGGGATATGATCAAGCAGTTGTTGTTTCATTCAAATCTTTGTTTCAATTCTATGTTTGTGTTTGTTGATTTCAGCTTTTCTTACTACCATGGATTAAGTTATCATGAGTAGTGTTTTCTCCCCTGTCTATTTGCAGGCTTATTGAAACATAGATAAAATATCCCAAAAACCTTGGGCTACTTATGTTTTAAAGCCGCTAATAGCAGGGGGCAAAGTTTATTATGCAGGAATGACTTAATCCATGTATTGTTATTCCCATGCAAATCAGCCCCAATAGTCTGTTTGGTAACAGATATCTGATCCTTTGCAAAGAAACAATTTAAGAAATAAAAGAGAATACGCAATAGCGATTCATTCTAGGAGCTGGTAATTTGATTTTGGTAAATCAATTACGTGCTAGAAAAGAAGGAATCACATGCTAGTGTACACGGATTGACTGTAGACTAACGGTGCACCTATTACTAAAACTGGCAAATGCGAAGGGAACTAAGTTAAAACAATCCAGTAAAGAGGACGTTAAGTATAAGTAATATATGTTGCAAGATACAAAGACTGCAATTGATAATCATAAGTTCATGATGAAGGTCTGGTGATAATGTATATATAGAACAAATAGAGAACCTCAGTGGTTTGGTATATGTTGGTTACAGGAAATGGACTACAAATTGAGACAGTGAAGGTTATATTGGTCATGGACTTTATATTATTAACACACTCTAAAGTTTATTCAAGTATAAAATGAACTTAGAATAGTGGGAAATAAGTAAAAGAACTAGAGGGTTAGGCCATTACTGGCGCTTGCTATCTGTAATCGTTGGTGAATAATATTGTGGAACTAGAGAACTGTGGTATGCAATGCAAATTTCCATGTGAACATTGAGTCGGTGTCTCTGATGTATCGTTGCTTATAAAATTTCAAGAGATGGTTTGAATGGAGTGAGAACTTGTTGATCAACTCGAGAAAGATGTAATGTCTTTTGTGGCTTGATTGAAGTGGAGATGAGAGTTATGGCATGGACCTGCTTATGTTTGAGAGTTTTCATTTTCCTTTACAATTACGTAATGTGTCCCTCTCGCTTCTTTTTCCTTTCATGGGAAGTGAGATGTGCTTAGGTTTTCACCTTTCCGTAAAGTTATAGAAATGGTTTAAAGAAACAGCAGTATGGACATATACACAGTCAGTGAGATTTTGTTCAGAGATAGATGTAGCTTTTTGAAGCCATAAGCATCTATGATAGGGGGTATGTGAAGCATCTTTCTCAGGATCAAGTTTTTTATATCTGGGCAACAATTTATTTACATATTTACAGTATATAGATTTTTCTTTGATAGGGTAAGTTGTTATAGGTTCTTTTCATGTGTTTCAGGAGGTGGTTTTTTTGTAATTTTGGGTTCTGTGATTTGGTTGAGTTTACAATGATTCTTGATGCTTGACTAGTTTTAATTTCTTTGAGGATTTAGTGTGGAAAAGGTTTGAAATTGTTAGAATTTGCATTAGAATTCTTTCTTGTGAGGGAATTCATAAGGATCCCTTAATCAAGTTTTTGTTGATGGACAAAAGAAAAGAAAAATAGAATCTTGCCATGTGCAACAAATCCAATGAGGACCAGAAACACAATCTTTTCTGAAAGGAGTTTACTTGGCTGAGTCAGCTAAGTACTTGCATGATTCAGCGATTCACATAACAGGCCGGCTTTTTATTGATTAACAACAACTAAAATGACAAAGACTGTGGTGGTTAAATGTTCAAATAGATGTGATCCGCTCTAAAGCACTCTCTTTCTGCTGACTTATACAAACACTATTTGGGTTCCATGATTTACTTCAACCAGTCTAATACTTTTGTCGAGGAGAGTCCACCAGTAAAATTTGTCTGCTTGGCGGTTGAAAATTTGATTTAAAATCTAGGACCCTAGTTCCATTGCAACTTGAAGCTATTTAAATGTGGTTTTTTCTCATCTTGATTCTCTACTAGGCTTAGTCCAAGATGTGTTTTCCAACACATATTTCAAGTGGAAAATGTGACTTAGATGGCTGTTGCTCATGTACTTATTTAGTTAAGTTGACTCCTTAGGTTGTCTTTTTCAAACTCTACGTTTTTCCTTCTGGAGGAGCTCCGACTTTTGAATTATCATCAAGTTGTCACGCCTCTGGTCCCTAGAACCATCTAGCATGTCTCACACAACAGCCAGAGGAAGGGAGATAAACATGGACCTGTTCTCACAGGCAATGACACTCAGAAAGCCTCCCACATCCTGGAACTGAGGCCATTTGTCTCATCTTGTAAAAAAAAAATTTAGAATCCTTTAGACCTGCAGTTTTGGTTCATTTAACACGAACAAGAGCTAAATTGGTGTGATTCATCTTGTATTTTATTCTCTCTAGAAAAAGAAAGGGAGTTTAACTTTCTGGGGCAAGTTTGATGGTGTGAGATTAACCTTACAAGATGATAAAGAGTAGTACCTGTGGCCTATCTGCATGCTGCACATCCACTAGCATGTCTGTGAAAACTTTAGCAGAGGACTTGCAGTTGTGACTAGAGAAACTACAACATGAACAGAGTAGATGTAACCCTGGAGCAAATTGTAATTGAGATAACATCCTATGGATGCTTGAAATGTAAATTGTATTCTGAATGGCAGCAATAAAATTCACTTAAAAGGACAATGGGTACAGAAAAAGCAACATCTGACCTACATTGGTTATAAACAGAAAGAAAAAAGAGTCTGAAGTCACAAGAAAAACTATACAATGCGACTCCTCTAGTAAGAGATTGCCCCCATCAGCTGTTCCTTGGACACTCAGTCTGCCTTTTGGTTCATAGTCCTCCAAGAATGACCAGAGGGGAATGTGGCTTTGGTGATTCTGTCCCATTCATCTGAGTGTAGGTAGTTGAACTGTTCATCCGAATGAATCAATCTTTCCAAGAAGCATTTTTTATCTTTCCATTTCTCCTTTGGACTTCTACTTGGTGATATAGATTCATCTGCAACCAGTAAGTGATTGCCCTTCTAGCACGATGAGTTTCCAAGAGAGACCTCTGTAAGGCTTTCATCTCATTTTCCATGATTTTTGCCATTGGATGTGTGATCCTTGTCCCAGTCCTTTAGGAAGAGGATGAGCAGAAATCGCAGCAACAGACAATCTATGGGAGAGAGATAAGCCATCACATGAAAGTGCATACCCTGGTTGATGAGGATGAGTAATACATGCAGGTAGTTTCTTCATTCTCGAGAATGAGTAGTACATACATGTAGTTTCTTTATTCTTAAGGGAATGGTTGTGTTAGAATCATTTGAGGCAAGAAAAGAAAGAAATGGAGTTAAAGAAGCAGATGTACCATTGGAAGAAGTAGATGATGATGGAATGTAACATCATCTGATGCCTCCATCTGTGGATGTTTGCAAACTTTGGCCATCGGAAAAAATGTACTAGTCACATATCGTCTACGTCCTTTTGCTTTGAACCTTTCCATGCTTAATCATCTTTGGGTTCATTGATTTGGGTTTTTATCTTCTCTTTAACTGGATGATTTTGGGGTTTCATCTACAAATTCTCAAACGGATTTAATTGCTACCAATCGTAAGCCTCGTAATTGCACATCTGAAGTTTAATCCATAAGATGTTTGATAAAGATACTGTAGTTGTTTTGTATCCTGAAATTGGTTCCTTCTAAGTTGCTTCATGCTTGCATGTAGAGAGCTCTTTAAGGCCTGTTTGGAATGCAAGCACATCAAATGCTGACACCCGAGGAACCTCCCATGCCAAAGCCACGGAAAAAGAAGTCCCTTACCCAGGTTGCTCCCAAGTTTGAAGTGCAAGAAGAGGTCAAAGGAATGCAAGAAAGAGTTCATCCCTCGTTTAAGACTAAGAAAACTCTGAAAAGAAGCATGAAGACAGAAGCTTCCCCATCTTTCCAACAGTCAGAGAAATCAAACTCGGATTCCTTTCTGGAGTCCTCGAGATCAGGCAACGAGTATCGGGCCCTAAGACACAAGTATCTACTTTTGGAGGAAGAGAGCTTCTTACTGGGGAAGGAACTGACAGAGGTCGAATCAGACGTTAAGACTCTGGAAGACGAGAAGCTCGCGCTCTTGGATCAGCTTGTCGTCTTAGAAGGTCTCATTGATCCATCAGAGCTTCAGCCCCGGTGACATATTTTGATATGAGTTCACTTCCAACTCATTCAGACCTTATCGGTTAACTTCGTTTCCCAACATTTATACTCTGGAAACTAATGATGTAGATAGATATAGATGCGTGTATTTGATGGTGCCCCTTCTGTAAACTGAGAGGCCCTTCTATTATCTCTCTGTTTCATGGTGGCGAGAACAGCATAGAAAGTTGGTTCAGATTGTGAAGTTGTGTCTGCAGTTATTGACTGTTATTACCCATTATAGAACGAATGCCGACTCTTTAAATCACGTTTCTTGTTTTTGGTCCTGCTGTTATTGCATATTGTACTTGAGAAACCATGTATTTTCTGTTGAGTTTTACTGGATTCTTTCAGATACAATGATGTATTTCTCTTAATCTGGTGTTATCTCAAATCCCTGGACTAATTCTCCATCTCCATTCAGCTTGAAGCTGCATGATTTGCTGGACTGACATTGTCCATTGTGAGCCCATTTATTATTAGGCCATGACATGAAAGGCCCCTCATATCTGCAGGCCTTTTGGGAGAATTATCCGCAACTTAGATGGGCGATGCACTGAAAATATTATCCATTGAATGATCTTGGCATAATTTCCCCGAGTACGAAAATGATCGGTACACAGTTTCTATTTGTTCAACTTAAAAGAAGCATATGCAAAAACTATCTAAACTCCGCCGATGCCGGTCCCACGCCCGGATGAAAAAGGAGAAAGGTCTTGCGTTATGTGCGAGGTGGCAAGAAAGAAGAAGTTAAAAATCCTTGCAAAAGAATATGTATTTGTATATTAGTTTATAAGTAAGAAATAAAAATCATCTTCAGTTTTTAAAAATACAGCAACTCTAACATGACATGAATCGAAAATCGCTAATTAGGATAAGGTCTTGATGATAATGCAAGAACGATCAGATAGATAAAATCTTCGGTGCATCTCTCATCTAGGATATTTTTGGATGGTCTGGATTGTGCAAGTTCATGATGTTCACATCATGGCATCCAAAACAGGCCCCCATCCATATGATGGAACTATCTCAGAAAAGGAAGCATGGGGCTCAAGCTGCACTTTTCACTTGCACCATGTACTGATGAGTTTCGAAATGCTATTAGAATTATGGTAGTTAATCTCGTCCTGGGTGCGAAACTCCGCTGAGCCCATTGTGTTTTGGAATTTCTGCATTTTGCTCCTTAAACTTGCCGAGTTTGAAGGAGTCAAGTAAATGGAGTTTTCTGGCAGTATTTTAGCAGTACAAGGACTCGGCCAAGGTGGTTAAGTGGGTGTGGGTTTGAATCCCTTCTCCATTGCTAAAAAGGACAGCCCTGGTGCATAAAACGCCTCTGTATGTGGGGTCTGGGAAAGGGTAGACTACAAGGGTCTATTGTATATAATTTTACCTTGCATTTTTACAAGAAACTGTTTTCATGCATTAAACCTGTGACCTCAAGGTCAAATGACTACAACTTTACCATTGCATCAATGCTTGAATAGATGAAAGATAAAATGTGTGAAAAACTGCAACTAAAATTATAACATAAAATGCAGTCGATTTTTATCCACGTCAACCGAGCATATGCTGCATCAAAGTGTCAATCAAAACGGCCTTGATGGTGGTTCTTTGGTCGCTTTCTAATTTATGTTTGAGGAACGCTAAACTGACTGTGGTTTATAAACCACTTTTTTTAAGCTCGCCTTTTATGATCCAAATTGTTCATCTTATGCACCAACTTTAGGTTTTTTATGGGTAAATATATGGTATAAATGATTCTAGCTTCTATTAAACAGTGAGGTTTTTATGAAGTTTCCAAACTATTTGCTTCTAAGCATAATTTATCATATGCATTTAGATGCTAGAATTATCTAAATCATGTTTTTTTAAAAATCTATAAGACATCTAAGTCTAGAGCAATGAGATGAATGAATCAGATCATACAATGTAGGCTTCAAAAAATATGATTACTAGATCGCACTCAGTATCGTCATTTTAGCATTTTGTCTTTGTGCTTTGGGTTAGGGAATAATCATGAGTTAAATGTCGAGAATTTACGTAGAAAGACGATCTTAAAAAATCCTGGAAAACTCCATACATCATTATGTAATTCAAGCTAAAGTATATTAAACGCCATTTGGAAAAATATATAATATATTTCTAGGTATTCTTCCATATAACTATAAATAACACGGATTAATCTATCAAGAAAAGCAAAAAATTAAGGGCATGGATTAAAGGCTAATTGTAGAGGTATCAAGACATGCTTGGAAGGAGCACGTTTTGTCTTCTACTGAATAAAAAGACAAACAGAAATATTGCTAAAAATTCTGAAAAAGACAAAAAAATAAGTAAAGATGTGCGCCAGGTAGGGGTCGACTTAGCTACAGTGCTTTTTGACCCTTGGATGCAAGGTTAATAACCAACCTACTCACCAACAACCTTGATCTCCACCTTGTCAAACTCCGTTGCTTTTTAGGCCCTTGCATTTTGCAATCAAGCCCAACAGTCCTGGCCAGATTGTTCTCAAATCCAATCACCGTCCAATCAAGCCCCATCAAAGGGATCATGGATAATGAAAGGGAATCTCTTCCACAAAAGTTGAGAAAAGAAAGAGTTTATGAAAAGCACAACTTGGGCCATCCCTATAACAACTTGGGCTGATGCAAAGCATTGCATGCCAAAGCTCACCGAAAACATTGGGACCCACCCATACTTTTGCCTCCTAATTTTCAAGTCAGTATCTCGCCATCCATTGATTACAACACTACCCATTTCAAAATTCTGCTGAACACATCTACAATGATGAGGAGGAGGCTTCCATTATCAAAAGAAGGGTGTGCATAATACCCCGCAATGCACACCACAGTTTGTCAATGAATGTTCGTCTTTTGGCAGCCACATGACACTTGATCCATATCTTACCTCAAGACATGCCCTCATCTTTTCCTTTTCTTTTCTTCCTTTCATGGGCTGCCTGTATTTGGAGCAAAAATGAGCAGCTGTTCCACCCCATAAATGCAAAAGCCAGTGTATTCACCAGAGAGATGATTTGGAGAGGCCGAAGTTGCTAAGTGTGGAGCAGCCTTTTTGCCTTAATTACTTATGATCCTGTCTTGTTCCTCTTTGTTTCTGGTGTTTGATTTTTCAGGTTTACTAGATACCATATAGGAATGTTAAGTTAGTCTTCTCAGTCAGCTCCCTGAATAGATAGCTTAAATGCCCATGAAGTGAAGCAAAACTATAACCCAAATTCTCCAATATCTTCTGCGTTGGGTGCTCAGAAATGTAAGCCACAGTACCCATGGTCATTAATTTATTTGGATGAGATCCACAAGCTCATGCTGCCCATTTCTCAGCAACTTGTCATTGAATTAACAGACCCTTCTGTCTCAGCAACTTGTCATTGTATTAACAGACCCTTCTGCAAGAAGAATGGACTTAACAAACTTCAACACAAGCAATATCCAAAACTTCAAAGAATGATCAAGAACTTGGCCAAAACCAAATTGCATTGAATCGGGCAAGTTACGGTTTACTCGATGAGAATCTGATTGACTCAGAGGGTTGAATGAGTTGTTCTTTTGACTCGGTATTGTACAAGTCATGATTGCAGTAGACAGCGTTGGACACTGCACAAGAGTGAAATACTGTTCGTTTCAGACACAAAACATCGCTAAGAATTCCTTAATTTATGCACTGAAGAAACAGAATGTAATGTAGTAAATATGTTGTATACATTTCTTCTTTAATTTCTCGGGTTTAAGAGAGAAACATAAAGATCTGGTTCACACAACTACGGATTTTGAGCTCAAACACAGCTCCCTTTGGTTATTTAGCAATAAATTAATAAATTCTCTAGTTTGTACACGTTGTCGAACCACCACCGCAGATTTCTCTCCTCTTGCTCCAAAAAGAAAGTAATGGTAGTCTTCAACTTGACGGAGGTTCTTCATCAGCATGTCGCTGAACTGTAAAGGGGTTCATAGTTCGTAAACTGTGTTCCTCAATTACAGCCTCCTCTATCTTGACAGCCCTGAATCAGATGTTGCTACTCGAACTACCAAAGGGCTGGTTACTTGTGATTTCCTCTTCTTCCATGACAATGATCCAAACACATAGCCCTTTGAGGGAGCAGTGACTTGGAAATTCACTGTGAAGTTGATCTTCTGACCATAGGTTTTGAATCTAAGAAGTCGCGGAGTCACGGTTACTCTGATTCCTTTAGGTGGTGAAATCACTGCTCTGTAGATACTCCCGGCTCTCCCAACATTCGTCACAGTTCGAATGACTGAGAATCTATGCTTAAGACCGGGTACTGTAATTGATGGATAATTGAGGCCCAATGGTGTAGGAGAAGGTTGAGTGCATACGCTGTGATCACCTGTGATTAGACGCAAGGACTGGTCATCATAGCCAATTGAGCAGAGGAAATCTTTGTAATCAGCAGGTTTTGCGTCATAGATAAGACCAGGATTTAGGACTCTCCTGGGGCTTATAAACCCGGACCCATAATCAAATGGATTTGCTAATCTTCCTTCTGGGTCTGCTGTGATGAACTTGCGATCCTTATCCAATGTAGTTGCTGCATTTTTTCTTGCACTGTCAGTTTCTTGAGAAGAAGACTATAATAGTGTAAATTTTCATCCTAGTATCTGAGGAATTTGCTTTACAAGCTGATATTGGGTTAAGGGGAAAGTTTATTTTGCTAAAACCTGCGAAAGCTCTTTAAAAACCTTGGTTGATAATTTGAAAATCAGAACACAGCATACATATTTAGGATTCAGAAACTTTAAAGTGGTACTAGACCCATTTAGTGATCATGTACAAGCCATTTGTCTCCATTTTGGGCCTCAACAAAATGAACTTGACTTTGCTCTACAAAGCCTCGACATCAAAATAGAATCTTAAGTTGTAAAGAGGTGGCTTACCCGTCGTCATGATGGCTGACTTGATCGCTGAAGGAGACCATAATGGGTATACAGCTTTTATCAAGGCTGCTATTCCAGTTACATGTGGACAAGCCATGGAAGTTCCCGAGAGGATGTTGAAGTTCCTTTTCTTTAATGCTGGAGACCAAGCTGCCAATATGTTCAGTCCTGGGGCGGCAATGTCGGGCTTCAAAAGAAAAGTTATCAGCAAATGCTACTAAAATAAGCATTGTTCTCAACTTTGACATAGTAGCACATGTGACTCTTGATTCCTAGTTCAGACCAACATACCTTCAAAATCTCTGGGGTCAAGGCATTGGGACCCTTGGAGGAGAATGCTGTTACACGAGGAGCTGGTCGAGTTCCCAATGTGGTCTTTGCAGGCAAGATGAGTGATGTCGAATTCCTGGTAATAATTAGTTGATGCATAAGTGGAAATATCATTCAAATTATATAGATAGAGAGAGAATCACGAACCTTGTGTGGTTAATATAGGATAGGATTCTATCGCCAATCCCTTCTCCAACTATAGCTGAAGGTATTGCGAAAGGGATAGCCACATGCTCATCTTGTTCATCTATCAGAATCATCCCAACTCCACCAGCTTGTTTCACTACAGTGCTCTTTGCTAATTTCGATTCAGAAGAACTGTCAGCATGGCGGCAAACCAAAATCTTTCCTTCAACTTTCCTTCTACTCAAAGAGCTATCTAAGCAGAAGCTATAAAAAACATAAAACAAGTAACAAAAGAAGGATTAGAGTTTGATCTTATCAATCAATAGTAGAATCATCAGTGCGTGCTAATTACTTGTTCACCTGGATTGATAAGGTGTGAAATATCCTGCAGGGGCCTGTGAGGCATCTATGACCCTTACAGAAGAATTCATCTTGAAAAGAGTAAGGCTTTCGCCCTATGGACATAGAAGTTCTTCAGTCAGCAAACCTTGTATTAATCAACATTGGCAAACTAACAAGAATAACCAAATCAATTCACTCACCGTAAAATTAGTTCCATCCCCAAGTATGATATCTGAAATGAAATCTCTATCTGTCGAGCTCGCGCCAACCGTGAGCATCCATGGTGCAAGATTAGTAGCAGAACCTTGAGTAGCATCATTTCCAACAGAAGTAACTACAAGAACTCCATGGCTAGCAGCATGAAACGAACCCACAGAGATTGCGTCATTGAAATAATCTCCCTGAGGATAGTCAGGACCTAAAGATAGAGATATGATATCGACACCATCTTTAATTGCATCGTCAAAAGCGGCTAATAAATCTGCATCATAGCAACCCGAGTCCCAGCAAGACTTGTACACTGCAATTCTGGCCATTGGCGCTCCACCTCTTGCTCCTCCTGCCGCCAAGCCATTAAAATTCATGTCCTTCACAAATCTGCCAGCAGCTGTTGAAGCTGTGTGGCTACCATGGCCCGTGCTGTCCCTTGCAGATCTAAATTTCACCATCTTATCTGAATTTGTCATGAATTCACTGTTTGGTTCTTCAGCTTCATACCCATTCAGATAATACCTTGCTCCAATAACTTTCCTGTGTAAGTAAACAAGGAGAGGAAAATCCATTGGGTACAAATCTTAATGCTTGTATTTAAAATTTGTTAATTCATCAATCAAAACCTGTTGCAAGTTGAAGCATTGAATGCTTCTCCTGTTTGACATTCTCCTTTCCATCTGGAAGGCACTGGAGGCATATGAAGATCAATGAAACTAGGGGATTCTGGCCATATTCCTGACAAAATGACGCATCAATTCAGTAATTAACAAATTCCTAATAAGAAATTCCACAATCTAGTTAGGTGTATCTAATCAATGTAAGAAATAGGATCTTTTGAATTTATTGACATTCTAAAATCCTAGAACGTTTTGTTTCTTTTCCCTTTTATCTTCGGTAGGTAAGCTGGGGACCCAACTGTTGACTAATGGGTAAAGTGTTCCCCAATACAATCGTCAGAAATGATAGGGAAATCACTTTAATAAAAAAACATAATCATGAACAACAGGTCAGTAAATCTTGGAGAGAGAATCAGCTGTTGCATTTGATTCTCCAGCCAACTGAAAATCTGTCACTAAATATGTTTTCTCAAGAGAGTTGAATATCAAGCAGAGGTCATTCAGATGAAGCAATTATCTACAGACAAGAAAATAGGAAACTTTCCAAAAAAAATGAAAAAAAAGAAAGAAAAAGTAAATAGGACAAAAAGAACTGCCAGTAATGAACTGCTAACCAGAAAACAGTATCATCCCTAACTATGACTCCAAGGGCAGCCCCCGGTGCACGAAGCTCCCCCTGTACAGGGTCAGGGGAAGGGGCGGACCACAAGGGCTTATAGTATGTCAAAATCAAGCAGTCTCTGTCTAGTAGAAAATTATGTCACAGTTGTTAGCAAAAATCTCTGCAAATGCTAAATCTCTTAGCAAACACCAGGAATAATCTGGCAGAGAAATTACATTCAGAGGCAACAGATGGCATAAACTGAGTATATGCCTTGAACCTCTAAAGAACATCAATCGTTCCTGATAATTACAGGTCCAAAAGTACCATTCAGATAAACATAAGTCCTCTGCTTATTGAAATTAAGTAGAAACGACATTTATGGCGTAGTATTGCAAAAATTAACTCATACAACCAGAAAATGATGAAAGAGCTTGTTAGGTCTTCAAAGATTTGCAAAAATGTTGTACCCACTAAATAACTGAGCAAACTTATTATTCAAAAATTCTCTGCACCTGTTAAAACCATTCAGACAAAAACAGAGGATCTACATACAGAAATTAAACTTGAATAAAACAGATAGGTAATCAGCTTACTTCCCAAATTTCACTACAATGAATCCCCCAGAGAGTAACAGACCTGTATCAATGAAACCAATGATGACATTATCTTGATTCCTTGTAGAAAATCCTGGAATTTCCATCCCTTCGTCATTCAAAAGACCCATAAAATCCCATGAATGAGTAGTATGTAACCTCCTCTTCAGATTCGGAAACACCGAAACCACACCAGGCATCTCTGTCACATCAAATTACCAAACTCTAAGAACAAAAACATCTCAAATTCAGAAAAAACATAACACTACTACTCACTAACAAGACCCACAACTTACTGGCCATTTCTAAAGCTTGTTCCTCTGTCAACTTCGCTGCAAATCCTCTAAAACCATGTTTATAACTATAAACATGAGATTCTACTGCTTTCTCCACACTGTCCAAAACAAAGTAAAGGCAACAAGCATACTAGAACATAAACCAGAAAACCCATGTACAAACTCTTCCCTGCCAATTCAATTAAGCCATAACTAACCTTCCTTCGTGAACAAAAGTAAGCATTTCATGGTTTTGCCTCAAAAGCTCGTATGGGTCATCACTAGTTCTTCTCCCCATATAAACAACAAATACCTGCCAAAATCACCAAAAAATGAGACCCAGATACATGTAAGCATCATTATCCAATGGAGAAGCAATTCACCTGAGAAGAGAAACAGAAACTGATTTCTGCAACAAGAAGACACAGAAACAGATACTGGGTAGTGGGGTGGAATCTCAATCCAGCCATCTCTTGGAGGTGGAAGAGAGGCAGAGAGAGAGATTGGGATTTAAGCAAGTTAAAAGGAGAACTATTACAAGTAGATTGTGGGTATTTACATGTGGAAAGAGGATTATTGAGGAGAGTACTTGTGCTGTTGTGAGGCCTGAAAATGTGAAAGTTTTCGAGGCAAATTGCTTTTGGAGCAACAAACCTCCTCAATCACAATCCAGGAGGCCGTTAAATATTCCAAGTAAAGAAGATAAACTAGGCTTGGATCCAGCGAACCTTTTGAAGATAATAATGAAAATATTATTAGTTTAATAATAATATTAATAATCCAACAACAAGAATAATAATATTGTAAGTTAAAATTTTCCCTCATGAGCCTCTGATTATATGGTATTGACGGCAATAACTTGAGACAGGCTTAGATTTCTGAAGATGGTCATCCCTGAGTAATCCTAGAAATTGTTACTTTTTATTGTAAAATAAATAGTAAAACTTTTAATTGTTCATTTTACAGCTTAAGAAACTAATAGCTAGGATAATTCAATAAAAAAAGTTTAGTCATA
This sequence comes from Warburgia ugandensis, assembly GCA_035236585.1. Taxonomy (NCBI): domain Eukaryota; kingdom Viridiplantae; phylum Streptophyta; class Magnoliopsida; order Canellales; family Canellaceae; genus Warburgia; species Warburgia ugandensis. The sequence goes on along the minus strand of CP141132.1, from coordinate 79,720,170 downwards.
ATCTCAATTATGAGGAGGCCTATCCTGAGCAAGCGCAAAAAGCCATTGATCTCGACTGATGCAGACAATGGGTCCCGCTTTCTGGACAATTGACATGTTGGTACTTTTAAGCTAAGCAGTTAAAATTAATAACTCAATATTAATCGAGGGCTTTGATATTTAGACAATTAGATTGGCAAAATAAACTAATACAGGCCTCTTAATTACACAATATAAATTAAATACTTTTCCAGAAAATCCTGAAAAGTGGGCTTGTATTTGAATTGGAAAAGTTATATTTGAACTTGACACCTTTTTCATATATATGGCGTGGAAATAGCCTCTTGCAAAATGCAAGGTAAGGCTGTTTACTTTAGGCTCTTGTGGTCCACCCCTTTTTCAAACCCTGCATAGGCGGGAGCTTTATGCATCGTGACTGCCCATTTTTTTTTTCATATATAATGTTTCTAAATATTCTAAATGAGGCCTTTCAAAAGTAGAACTATACTTTAGATAAGATAAAATATAGTTTAGTAACTTTAATGACCATAATCAATCAAAATTATCAACTTCCAATGCAAGCTAGTAAAAGAAATGGTGGACCCATTAGCCCAACTGAGATCTTTGAGCCTCTTTCCAGTATCTCTCATGTCTGAGGCAATCTGAGCCGTTGATCTCATCCTTGATCATTGGACAAAGATCCTATAATTTTATGTTGATATTGAATGTTAAATCTAGTTCTAACTCTTTTTCTTTTATTTATTGTGATAATCCACATATAATTATAATAGGAAATGATATATCTTAATTTAATCTTTATTTTACTATAACTATTTTGAATGGTAGATTAAGCTTTTATTAGATCCTTATCAAATATATTCTTTATCTCATTTGTGGATTTTTTCCATGTAGTTGGCTAGATATCAAGGTGACTGCATGCTGGGTAGAAAGTGAGCTGCTCAATTACCTTAATATATAATTTATTCTTGGTTAGCAAAATAAAAATAAAAAATAAAAAAGAAGAAGAAGTGCAGAAATGGAAAATGGGGTCTATATAATTCATATATAAGAAAAGAAGAAAGAAAATTTAATTGTCCACGACGGACGTCTCCTCGAACGTAGTAGCGAGAGACTAGTGCGTATAACCTTATCATACACCATTCAGTAAATAAATGAAAATGCGCTTGTTAGACGCTTGCTAATATGCGCTTACAGGTAAGCATGAAAAAGACCGCTCTGAATTAGGGATCCCACCAGGACGGTTGTTGGGTTTATATTACGCATAGAGCGTATCGTAGAAGGGTGTGTCGTTGGTTGTTGGAAAGCTCAGCTAACCCACGCCTATTCTATCTTTGGTAAGAAAACTTACGTGTTATTTCCTCCCATATATTTCAGTTGAAACCTTTTATTAATATCAACAGGTCTGTCCCCATTTACACTCATATATACTTAGTGGCAGATCTCATCTTTTTCAACGTAATCTGATGATCCAAACCATTCGATTGCAAAGGTGCCGTCTTGGAACCCTTCATCCATTGGATAGACACCCATCCAAAAGGTCTTATTTTTTGAGACTTCTTAGAGTAGTTGAAAATGAGGGGGATTTTTACAAAACATATTCAAGCATAATTTAAGAATTCCAAACTCGACTCAAAATTCAGGTGGGTCGAGTTAAGTCAAAGCCGACTCATGGGTGACTCAAAATTACTTGAATGAAAATTTTAATAACGACTTGAGTTCGAACATAACATTCATCTAACAGATAGATTCATCCAAAAAGGATTTTTTTTTCTAGACTTCTTGAAAATAGGATTTTTACAAAATATTTTCCTACATAGTTTGAAAAACTCGACTGGACTTCAAAGCGTGCGAGTCGAGTTAACCCAAAGCAACTTGTGGGTGACTTAAGATTACTTGAGTGTAAATTTTAATAATATTGTTTTATTCATTTTTATCTTATCCTTAAAGACTTGTTGTTGTTACGAGAAGGTGCCTCTCGGGTAAGTAGGCCACCTGTTCGAGGTAGTGCATCACATTTCTTTAATGGACACAGAATGCTTGCACATTGAGGTGGAATGTCCCAAAAACACTTTCTACAAGGGTGTACATTGAGGAAGCATATGTCTGGGAGTACATATACAAAGGGTATGTATTGGGTGTATATATATATATGAGTGGAAGGGGAGGCTTGGCACAGTGGTTGAGTTGTTGTCGTGTGACCTAGAGATCATAGGTTCGAGGAATGGATATAGCTCTTGCAAAATGCAAGGTAAGGTTACATACTATTAACCCTTGTGATCTGCCCCTTGTGAAGTATTCACCAAGTGGAGTCGCGACATTAGAAGTATGTCAATTTCAAGTGATTTAAAAATGGAACATTGAAAGATATGGGCTGGAAATGCCAACAACTTCAAGGTCGTTTTCAGCTCGTGAATGTGGGGAATTTTCTTTTTCGTGATCCACCTCTGGTTTCTAACTCGTCTCTTGTGGCATGTGATCATGGAAGCTTTAAAGCAATAAAATATCAGAAAATCATTCCACCAACTTGCACTACTGATCAAATAACTCAACATCACCGACTAGATGTAGAAGAGTTTGTTACTCATTTGCTTTGTAATTCTTTATTTTTAACGTCTGTTAAATTTTCATCCCACCAAAAATAAAGTACACAATTCATTATTAACTATATATAGGTGTGTGTGTGTGTGTGTGTGTTTGTGTAAGAATTTTGGCATACAAAAAGTACATAATCTGCTTTTATCAGGGCTCATTGGGAAGAAAGATTGAGTGCGGCCTGTAGAGTACATGTAACGTCTTGCTAATAGGGCGGGTTACTCACGCAGTAGATCTCTCTCTATCAAAGTCATGCACCAATATTATTATTCTATATATATATATATATATATATTGGAACAAGGAAAATTTATGTTTAACTAAGAGAACTTGCAAAAATATGTTTAATCTTGGAGTAAATTTAGGTCTAATTATATAAATGGGAGACAGTGTTAGACATAATTTTATGTAAAAGATTTAAAAGAAGAAGAAAATAATCTCATGTAAAAGAACTTCCAAAATCATGCCAATGTTGCACTACTTTTTCACCTACATGCATATTATATATATTGGAATGGGAATAAGGAAGCTCATAAATGGGAGACAGTGTTAGACATTCCCCATGTATTGCATGTGACAAAACCCTAGAAATCCCATTGTATTGTAGATGAAATGAACCAAGAATTTGATTATTAAATTAATTTCTAATATTAAGAAATAGGAGTAGTGTATTCCAACCAAAGTATTTGATTATTTAAATTAATGTGCTCTTATCCATAGAAAATATATATCATTAGTGTTAACAGCTGTTTAAATCTCATCCCAATTGCTTGTAATTACTTGGAATCCTGTGCTAAACCAGGATCAGACCAGTATGAACAGTTTCATCTTGGCGATTTTCGACCATCCGATGCTTCCATCCATCATGAGCAAAACCCAGATCTTGATTCATCTAATTAGATAAGCCAGGCCTGGAAATCTCATCCATTCAATAATCCTATCCATTTTTTTTTCTTTCTCAATTTAAAGCTCGAGAAGTGGATGGTAAGAACTGTTTATTGTCCATTTTTAGCTGAGAAAAAATCCATGGCTAAGATGATAAAATGAAAGGGAGTACGCAAATGAATCGTTCAGATCGATCAAGATCTGGGCTTTATTGAATTTTTAGCAATTTCTACCATTTACTCAGATTCAATTAGCCATGCATCGGTAGGGTGAGTTGCAAGAATCAAAATGCGATCAAGTCAATAACAGTGAACGGTGACGAATACTCCAATCATACGTATCTGTCAATATTTATATCAACAATAATAGAGTTGTCACCGTATGACTTGAAGGCCACGGGTTTGTACGGAGGAGCTGCTTGCGTGGGGCTATCCTTTAGATGTACAAATTAAATCATGCAATCTTTTGGATGATAAGTTGATATGGACAAATATAATGATCGATGGATCTAGCAAATAAAACATTGCTTTCAAGCTCCTGCCTATGCGGGGTTCAGGGAAGAGGCCAACCACAAGGATCTATAGTAGGTAGTCTTACCTTGTATTTTTGCAAGAGGCTGTTTTCACTCCTTGAACTTGTGATTTCAAGGTCACGTGACGACAACTTTTACCGTTGTGCTGAGGCTCACCTGCACATCACCAATCAGTATTTGGTTAATTTCATCATTCATTTATGATGATGACAGGGAGATAATTTTCATGATAATCTCCATCATTCAAAAGGCAATATGATGATGGTTTAGGCAAGCTATAATTATCATATATCTGCCTTTGAACAAGTCTAAGAAGGCATCCTACCTAAGCTATGATCAACTACGTTGACTCTTATGGGCTCCTTTTTATCTTCCACTTTACAATTGGGATGGAGTTCATTTATCATGTGGATGCACATATTTTGACTTGGAGAATTGTGGAGGGTAAAAGTACAAATGGGTCCACTTTTTCATTGATCCAAATCGTTTATCTGATTATGGAGCTTGCTAATTGTTGGATGATTGTAAGCCTGTGTTTTGTCAAGGGTTAAAACTCAAATGTCCACCATTTCATTTTTGATGTTCTAACCATAGTTACAATAAAATTTAAAAAAATTGATGTTTAAATGACACTGCACAATTTTAATATATATATATATATATATTTTTTTTTTCAAGAATAATTTGCTAGTTCTTATATGTTTAAATTTACAAAATTAAACATAAATTTATGAAATTAACTTGAATCTGTCAAAGACTTTATCAAATTCTCAATTATTATCAATAGACTTAGCCAAAAATATAAATTAAAAGATTAAATTCATATTCTTGCTATTATTTTTCTCAAAAATTTTGGAATTTTTTCCTAATGTTTCTCAAATTTTACAATTTTTTGCCTTGGCTAATTATTCTAGAATCCAAACTTTATAATATAATTCTAATTGTCCATTTAAAAGCTGAAATCAAAGGCCTACTCATACTTTAACTTGCTTTTATAGCTAAGGGTAGCCCCAGTGCACGAAGCTCCCACCAATGCGGGTTCCGGGGAAGGGGCAGACCACAAGGGTCTAAAGTACATAGTCTTACGTTACATTTTGCAAGAAGCTATTTTCATGTCTTAAACCTATAACCTCAAGATCACATAACAACAACTTTTACCCTTCAGCCAAGGCTCCCCCCTTCTTGCTTTTATAGTAAACTCACCTTACTAGATTTTTTATTGATTTGGCAGCGTTTAATTTTATTGAGTAACTCTCTTAAATGAACATGCATGAGATACTTATTATTACTTCTATTAATTTATTAGGATTCGGCATCCTTTTTATTTTTTTAATGGTTTCTTTTCTACTTTCTCTAAAACGTTTTTTTTTTGCTCTTTTAAAAGCACAAAGTTTCTGTCTATCTTTCCTGAATAGTCTCTTGATCTTATCACTTCCTATTTTTTACTCTACTTTTTTAATTTTTTCTCAAATAGTATACAAATATCTCTCATTTCTAATTTTCACTCTAATGGATAGATAATCATTTTCTAATTTTCTATACAATAAAATATGCATTTACTTCGCCTATCCCTACTTTCTCTCTAAAGGGGATCCTCAAACTAAAGAATGTTAAATTTTGTAATTAGTGATCTCTTAAAAATTATAATATTTTATTAGTTTAGTAAGATAATTAATTTATTAGATATTGATTTAAGGGGGTGTCAATATGTATAGTTTTCTGGAGGTATTGTAGCAGTCTTAGATCTTTAATCAGAGCTCTTAAATTTGCACACTAAGACTATATTTGGGACTTTATTGTGCAGTGATCGATACCGTTCATCTGCTAAACTGAATCTTAAACTGACCCTGCCTCCAGAATCGTTTCCATTAGATCATCCTATCCCCTATTGCTTTCAGATGTAAAATTGACAGCTTCGAAAGTTGTTGGCATCAGCTACATTCTAGTGCTGCAGACTAATTGTTGTCTCCTTCTTATAAGAGCTGTTTTAAACGCGCCTGCAATGGGTACGGGTGTATAGCCTCTGAGATGTCTGGCCAAAGTTTGCATGGTAGAGAATGAGAAAGAAGATGGAGGGAGCCTTGGTGCAACGGTGGAATTGTCGTCGTGTGACCTTAAGGTCAAGGGTTAAAGACGTGAAAACAGCCTCTTGCAAAATGCAAGGTAAGGCTGCATACTATTGGTCCTTGTGGTTGCAGGAGCTTCGTGCATTGAGGTGCCTTTTAGAATGAGAAAGAAGATACGTACTAATGAAAGTGTAAACTCTTGAGTTTGGCTGGCTTTCCTAATGATGATGTTTGGGTCCTCTATTTCTTTCAATTCCATTGATCCATCAGACTGGACTAGACGGATTAGTATGTGCTATTCATGAATATGCGTAATTTCTCTTCAGTTTATTAGGAGGAATTCTGGAAAATAAATTGCAGGAAAGAATATTACTGCTACTGTTTATGTATGTTTCAGCCCTACGTAGTGTTTAAGCTTGACACTATGCATATTGAACTTGCTGGAAGGAATTAAATACTGCAAATAATAGAAAGTTCCTCTATAAAAAGTTATTAGAGATTTTGAATTTGGTTGCCAGATGTGGTGATAGTTAAATAACGAATATCATGTTCATAGTATGAGCATCGCGGAAATGAAGATGTTGAGATGGATGAGTAGCAAGACAAGAAAGAATAGATTTAGAAATGAAACATTAGCGGAAACTTAGAGGTAGCAACAATAGATAACAAGATAAGAGAGATTAGAATTAGATGGTTTTAGCACGAGGTAATGCAAGTGGAAGGTTATAAAAGGCTAAGGGAAAGGTTCAAAAGAACGTGGATGAAAATGGTGAGAAAAGATTTACAAACTTTGAGACTAAATGAAGCCATTGTACTTAATAGAGGGGAATGGAGGAATAAGATTTATGTGGCCGACCCCTAATTAGGATAAGGTCTTGATGATGATGATGATGATGTGGTCATAGTTAAATTGATGAATTCAATTAAGTTTGGGTAGAATTACATATATTTAATTTTGGTTGCCAAATTAGGTGATCATTAATAGGATGAATTCAATGATACAAGGTTCAACTTGATCACTCAAGTCAAAGACCTGCCACATCGTAGAAGCGCTAAAAGTGCATCTGTTAAGGGAAATTTTTTTCAAGCACATTGGTTTATAACTTTGAAGCGGAGCCTTGAGCAATTGTTGACTTGTTGAGGTATGACCTAGAGATAGGGTTCGAAGCGTGAAAAAAAAAACTCTTGCAAAAGTGAAAGTCTGCGTACTATAGACCCTTCATGGTCGACCCCTTTCTCAAACCCTGCTTATGTAGGAGCTTCGTGCACTGAGCTGCCCTTTAATTAGGAGGGAGAGTAAAAGACATGATATAATCAGTTCTATAGTATATGGAACTTGGCCGTGCTGATAGTAAACTGTTACTTTCTCTCTCTCTCTCTCTCTCTACATCCATTGCATGATTCCAACCATTGCTATCTTGTGGTATACAACCAACACCTAACAAAGTTTAAGAACATGTAATTAAATTTTAACTAGTGGGAGGTTGGATTATTTGGTGTATGAAATTTCTGGAGGATAGATAATCAGAACCGTTCACCCTGGGGCATATGTCTGTGTTGGATGCCTAAGTGTCTTCTCTATTTAACAATCCTTGCCATTTTTCTTTTATAATGTCAGATATTCTCGGCCATGAAAAGTTTGATGATGGATGTAATCAAGTTTGAATTGATCATAAGTTTTATATTATCTCAAATATGAGTTAGGAATTATACAAGTTTTTGTATAGTTCCATTAGCACCATTTGGTGAAAAAGGCAATCCCACGGCCTAATTAAGGCTTAATCTCACAATTCATGAGAAATTGCAAAGGCCCCAGATTGCAACTAATAGAACCAAGCTATCTCATCTCCTTCCATTTTGCCGTAGAAACATCCTAGATTCTTCAATTTTCCCATTTTCCCACTTCATCATTCATTGGAAAAGGCAATTACTACCTCTATTCACTGTCATATGATAAGTTATAGATACCAATTAATAGGACTGGTAACATCACATTCTTCTCATTTTGTCTCAAAAGGTCCCAAAAGTTATAGATTACAACTAATAGGATAATGCACGCGCTTCAATAAATTTCACATTTTGTCTCAGAAAGTTACTGAACTTTAAATATTCCTTTTTGCCCTCATCATTCATCTCTACCATTCATCGGAATAGAGGTGAATTGTGATCCTACGATGACAACAAAAGCCCTCCATTGCAAACTAAGAGGATTATGCTACCTCATTTTGCCTCAAAAAAGTCATATGAGCATAAGTTTTCTTCAAAAAAATTCACTTTATTATATATCTCAACCATTCATCTAAATGCAAATTCTCCATTTATGCCTCAAGTCTCCCCCAAAGACCATAATTGCAGCTAACAAAAACACACCACTCTATTTCTTTCTCATATTAGCCTCAAAGTAACTAGTTGTTTTATAAATACACTATGGATTCCAAGGGTAGAAACAACCTCTTGCAAAAATACAAGCTAATGCTGCAAACTGTGTTATAAACTCTTGTAATCTGGCCCTTCCCAGGACCGTGCATATGCGACGGCTTCATGCACAGGGCTGCCATTTAGGTCACCTGTTGCTTAAAATTTTTTTTTACAAGATGGAGTAACGCAGGTGCAGGTATGGGGGGTTCTTCTAGCTTTGCATATAACAGTGGTGACATGTTTGCCGGACGAATATTTTGTAGAATAGCCTGTTGCAAAAGTTCAACTTTTCAACTTGAACATTCGAGTTTACTATCAAATGGTTGGAAATGCTGCAACAAAATGAACCTTCTATGTTGTTATCTACAAGAAGTTAGGCCTCAGGACAATCGTAATAATTTCACACAACTTGTTACAGTTTGACCGTCTTGTATCATTTTGTTGGAAATATGAATGATGTGCCTGGATAGATAGAAAGCACCAGATTTACTAAGCAAGTGAGTGCGCCAGCGCACAAACACATATAGAGAATGAGAGAGAGATCATATACCAATCAATGCATGAAATCATCTTATTATAACTCAGGACAGAAGTAACATGTGAAATGCGTTTTCTCTAAGGTAGAAAAGCTGATCTTTTAATAGAGCAAATGAAAGACAAATAAACCTCAAGCCACTAATGGTAGGAAAAAAGGGGAAAAAATGGCAAACCCAAAGAGAACAAAAAAAGCCAACTGGTTGCACAAAAGAACAGCATGTACCTATCTAAATCGGCACCCCAACTAACCTATTCATACCAGGAAGCATGTACTCAGAAGCCAACATTTGGAAGGCCGAAGTTGAGAGCAGCGCCAACAAAGAACAAGGCAAGGAGGAGCCCAGCTGCGAGAAGAACCCACATCCATGGACCCATTCTCCTTTTGGCCCTGTTGCGAAGGGGCAAAGGAGCAACAGGCTTTGTCTTGATTGGCTTTGCTGCAGCCACTGACTTCACCGACTTTCTCGCTATTGTTACTGGCTTCTCTTTGATTTCTGTTTCCTGGGCAGTTTCGGTCGTGTTGTTTTCTGAGAATGGAGCTGATTCGGCACCATTGACACCCTTAGTTACATCTTTTGCAGCTGCCTTCATCCTCTCCTTCTTCCTTGCCTTCTTTACTTTTTCCTGCACATAGTTCATACTACCCTTGAGTAACAAACTAATAAGCAGAGATGAATCTGTTCCACAAATGCTTAATTGCTGCTGTAACTTGCATGTATCCTTTGTGAATGCTACCATTTATCAGTGTAAAACAAGAGAAGTAGAGAGTTGTACAAGAAACATATTACAGGATGTGGCAAGTGATATTATTTTAAAATTTCATTAAAGATCAGTCATTAACCGTGTGAACATTCTAGAGTAGCACATATTCTAGTAAGATTCCGTACAGTTACCTTTTCTTTTAGCTCAGCTTCTTTCTGTGCTTTAAACTCAGCCCTGGCATTGGCCTTCTCGGCATTTCTCCTCTTTCTCTCCTCTGCCTCCTTAGCTTTGGCCTTCTCCTCCAAACGATGTTGTTCTTTCAACTTGGCTGCTGCCTCTGCTTTTCTCAACTCCTCCTCCTTCCTTGCCAACTCTTCTTCCTCCTTTCTTCGCATCTTTTCTATTTCTGACTCCAGTTCTACCTCTACCCTGCTGGAAACTGTTGCTAAGCTGGTTTCAGCAGAAATGGGCTTGTCAGCCTTTTTGGATTTAGCATATGGCTTTTTCTGTGCCATATCAACAGCAGCTATTACATCTGCCTTTTTGGGTGATATAGCTCTGGGTTTTTCTTGCACTGTTTCTGAAGATGAAGGCAATGCAGTATTCACCTTTGCTGAATTCAGACGAGCATTATCAATTTTCTCCTCAGCAGGATTACGTAGCACAGGTGGCTCTTCATCAGGTCCTAGTGACCTTCCATCCAAGGTCTTCAGTCTTCTAACCGTGCTAAACATGTTATTTTTGACATATTCCTTCCGAAATTCATCATTCTTGTTCCATAGTTCCATAATTTTCTCCACCTAAACCAGATGCTTATATGTTAATAATGAGCAATATCTAGATTGACTATATGAAGGAAAGAGAATGATCTCTACCTGATCACTGCAAAGAGATTGCAGTGCCTCTCTATCTCCTGCAGATAAATAATTTGCAGCTGCCTTCTCATCTTCCTTGTACATGCGAAAATACTTGTTCTGCAAGAAAAAACACTCTTAGCAAAAAGTTGTCTATTTAAAAGGCCTGTAGTATTTCACAGTGTGAAAAGGTTATTTCCTGATAACTACAAAATGAAGAAGACATTTGACAGTGAATCCAGCAAATAAAGCAATCTTATTACTAAAATCATTTCAGTCAAGCAACTGATTCAATGTAAAGAAAGAAAACATTGTTTATCAAAATAGAGAATTGAACTAAGAAATTTAAATTTGATGGTTTCCTTAAAAGACAAAAAAAAGTGCAGAAGATTCACTGTGTATTGAACTGCTTATGTTATCTGGCAGAGTCTCTTACTTTATTTTCAACAGTACAAAGGCTCCAGGAAGTGTAGTATGCGTGCCCCATTTAAAAGAGTAAATGATCAGGCAAACATTTAAATGAATTCCTCAATTGGACATATTTAATAGATATGAATGACCATGCAATGGCAAAGTCTAGAAGTCCGCCTAACTTAACAAAATACACACACACACACACACACACACACACACACACACACACTCACCCACCTAGAGATGCTATGCATAAAAAGAATCCTCCTTCAAGCTTTCTTGTCGGAGGCTCATTATAAATAAAAATCTACATGCAAAAGACTTGAATGCTCACCATACACGAGAGATTCATGAACATGCTCAATTTACTACAAATTGAAATGATCACACGCTAGTAATGGGCATGGGACATGCACGCAATAGAGAGAGTGAGTCTTTATTTTAGTTTTAATGTGGGTTTTCCTTCTGGATTTTCACAGTTAGGTGTGTAATGTGCAAGTAGAGAGTAATGTAAATATCACAAGAACATATTGTATGGAATTCCAGTTGAAGATATATATATATATATATATATATATTTATAGAGAGAGAGAGAGAGAGAGAGAGAGAGAGAGAGAGAGAGAGAGAGAGTCTTTCCAAAAATGTAATTAAGTGTATTAACGTGAGCTTCCTTTTTCTATTACACCATAAGGACGTGAAGCAAATTAATGAAATGTGACCTATTTCCTCATCCTTAAAATTAGAAGCGGGGTTTGCCTATGTACTGACTAGGCAATATCAACAAACCCAACACATTAGAATTAATAATCATAAATCAAGCCCTGCCTAAAAAAGAACTGGTGGCTAGGGAAAGATGATAACCTATGCAAGACCTGAAATATAACAAAAGAATATTACTGAAACTGACAGGTGAAAGAGCAGCATGTTTTACGTATTAATAATCATTATAAATGCAACTCAGCCTAAACTGACACTCAAGTCTAAAGGTGGACATGTCACCTAGCTTTAGCGAGCCTCATGAAACGCTCAAGGCATTGGCTTCAGTGTGAAAATGTATGAGGACACTTGCAGCTCTTGGACAACCAGGCCTCATAAGTAACTTCAGATTAAGTGAAGCTATGTTTCCAACTCAAAAATAAATCCAAAGCTTTTAATATTCTAAGAAGAACCATGTTCCAATAAGCAGAAACCTTTGCACAAAAAGGAGTCAGTTCAGAGAGGCTCAACCAGGTACTCAGATGACACAGCTGATTCATTGGATTTAAACAGTGGTAGCAGACTCTGTATGGCAAAGCTTGACACAAATAAGGAATCAGCCTAGCTAAACCTTGTTGGCTCAGGGAGACATTAAACAAATGATCAAGACAATAAGCAATAAGATGTGCTCAGGAAGTGCTTGGAACATCTTGTAAGTATTATGATAATGGGGATTCAGTTAATACTGATGGTATTTATTGATGAAGTAAATTATGGACAAATGTTACGACAAAATTTTCAGCTCATCCATCAATTGGACAAGGATTTTCCTTTGAGATTGCAGGTCCAAGTCCAGCTTACCTGCCAAAGAAATACTTACATCATAATCTGTTGGCATTTGGAGGATAGAGAGAGCGAGAGATGAAACAATCTCCTCCAACCCAGAATGGGTGCCTCAGATCAGTAAAAATCTAACTAACAGGACAGGCAAGTTGTGGTAGAAAATCTTAAACATCTTTTGCAAAGACTAATAAGGCCAACCTAGAATCTGAAATTATTAGTAGTTTTGTTGGTAAAGTTAAACCTAAGGGGGCTTGGTCTGGCTGTTCCACTGAACAATGTTGGTGAGTTCTTGTAAAACCCTTAAGAAGAAGTTACACAAAGATTCCACATTATTCCAATGCATTATCCGACAAATGTAAAATTTGTGAGACATTAAACATAATTTCAAAATAATGCATTCAGCCAACCAGCACAGAAGCTTCTAAGGACATATTTGAATAAATATACCATACCTTCTCATACAGTTGTTTCTTGAGGCTCTGTAAATGTGCATATGCTTCTTGACGATGGTCATGTGCAGATTTAAACTGACCTTGCAGCTCTTTCAAATTTTTATATTCATCATCATAGTTCTTCTTAACAGTGTTGGAAATACTTTCAGCTCGTAAAACTTCATTCCGGAGGGAACTCAGTTCCTGCTTTAGAAGCTGTGAATATCAAAAGACCCGTCAGCATCTTGAAATTGAAATAAACCATTAGAGGTAACACCATTTTATCAACCTTTACTACCTTAAAACGCTCTTCAATGCTGTCTTTTTGGTCAAATGCCTCCTGAATTTCAGTCTGTGAACCCATATTGGCACAAAGCTGCTCACGGGCCTGCTTCAGTTGCTTGATCTCCCGCAATAATTGTTTTTCCTCTTTCAAATGCATGGTTTCATGTTCCATCATATGTTCCATGTTATGTATCTGCGCCAACAGAATAAATTCAATAACAGTGGATAGAGTTGTCCCACATATGAAGGGGAAAAAAACCAAACAAAGGAAAGATCAAACCCACAATCTGTTTCAATGAAGCAAATGTAATTTTATTACCCTTTCATCTATGTCCTCAACAGAAGTAGCGTTCTTTATCTTGTTAATCATTGACTGGACAGAATCTATTTCCTGGCGTTTGGCATTTACTGCATCTCGTGCTGCTCTTTCTTCCAATTTTGCAGCTTGAAATTTCTCCCGATATTCACTGCAAGTAACCTAAAAAGGAAAAGAATTCAAGAACCAAAAAACAAAAGACAAAGAGCCTATTACTAGAGCATTATTTTCATGAGGAACATTTACCTTTTTTTGTTGCATTTCCACTCTTATAGAATCCCTACTTTGAGTCTTTTCATCAACTTGTAACTGAGCAAGTCTGATTTGTGTCCTGATTTTGTCATCAGCATATCTTGGGATTCTAATAATAAAATTAAGCACCCTTTTTCCCACCTCTGCTTCTGTCTTTGGTGCATCGTAAGCAGCAGCACTGGAATCTTTTTTAGAAGAAGGTAGGATTCCATCTGATGCAACCTCTTCAACAGCCACAACATCCTCAGCCACAGCTTGGTCGACATCATCATCTTTGTTTGTAGTCTGATCTCCATCCTCAACCTCAGCCCCATCGTCATCTTTGTTTGTAGTCTGATCTCGATCTTCAACGTCAGCCCCACAGGTGACACCATCAGGTTCACTTTCATTGCTTTCAATGAAATTTCTGCCCTCAGTTTCTAATTTCATACCACCAACATCAGAAATAGAGACATCCGCACCAATTTCAATGGAGTTATATTCATCTTCAGCTTTTAACTCAGTATCATCAGTGGAACCAGTACACAAACTTTTGGTAGTTCTGACAGAGTCAGTTATAACTTCAGCTTGCAATTCCTTGTCATCAATAGGGTTGTTGCTGCTTCTAACGGAGTCATCCCTAATTTCAGTTTCTGATTTCAAATTATCAACAGGAACAGTAGGCACATTTTCACCCACTTCAGCAGAAGCACTTTCAACACCTGGTCTACATTCACTATCCTCCCCAGGACACTTGGGCAAGCCACCTCTGCAATCATTTGCAACATTAGGTTCTGATATTGTACTAATATCAGGACAAACAGGCAAACTGTGGCCATTCTCATCGAAACCATTTTTATTTTCAGTTTCTAATCCAGTAGCAACAACAGAACAGATACCAGCAGCTTCACTGCTTTGGATGGACCCATGTCTGACTTCAGTTTCTGGTTCCATATCTCCTGTTTCTGGTTTTATATTACAATTAGCCAGTGTTCCAGAGTCCTTTGTAGATTCTACTTCTATGTCATGGTTCTCAAAAACCTTAGATTCTATTCCACCACTCTCAACACAGTTGTTTCTATCTTCATCTTCTAATCCTCCATTCCCTCCCACTTCTAATTCATTGCTTGTAAGAGAGCAATTCCTTTCTTCCACTTCTAGCTCCTCGCTCCCATCAGCACCAGTTCTAACGCCAGCTTCTAATTCTGTTTCTGCCACAGCAGAATTAGCCACTTCCAACTCCTGCTCTGCACTTACCGGTCCATCCATGCGAACCTCTTCCAGAACTTCCGCAGCTTCAGTACCTTTTCCATTCTCTATTCGATCCAATTTAGCGCCAAAAACCTCCTTCCCTTTATCGACAGGATGCAAATCGGATTCATCTGGAACTTCCACAACATCAGTATTCTTTCCATTCTCAATTTGATCCATTTCAGCGCCAACAATCTCCGCAGCATTCTCGACCGGATGCAAATCGTATTCAACAACCTCCACTTCCGTACTTTCACATTTCTCACTTTTTTCTGGTTCTCCACCCAATTCCAAATTTTTTTTGCCGCCATCAATTGTACCATTGACCTCGATTTCGACTACATTCGGTTCCTCAGGCGAACCGTCAATCTGAACGTCAGGGTGTGAACTAGAAGCAGCACTCTCAACAGCGGAACTATTCTCTGCACAAGTTATCCCTTTATCTACCTTCTCCTCACTCAACTCCTCGCTTCCAACCTTCTTCTCCTCCTTTCCAGATTCCACTACACCATTTTTCTCCACGTCGTCCGATTTACCACTTTCCACCGGATCTACAACACAATCCGCATCAAGATCTCTTTCTACAGCATCATCACCATTAACGAATTCATACGAACCGTCAGTATCATCCTTTCCCTCTCCGTCAACCTCTTCCACATTCTCATGCGTAATGCCATTGCACTTCCCCGCATTCACCGGATCTCCACACGCACTCGAATTCAAACCGCTCTTTTCCTCCAATTCGACCTTAGAACACTCGGGAGCTCCATTACAGTCCTTGATTTCGGCCGTCATTGGACCGAAGACGGATCAAATCAGGGGAAAAGAGCAGAAACCGGATCTTCTCTCCGTTTCCCTCACCGATCTCAGAATCAAACAAAATTAACGAAAACCAAACGAGATCTTCAAAGATAAGAAAAACTTACAGATTTCGACTCCGAGGAATAAGCAAAAGCCAGATGGAGAGCGAAGAGCTAATTCTCGTACGAATGCGTGATCCAGAGGTCGTGGATCAAGAAGGGAAGTAGAGTTTTTAAGTAGTGAAATGAAGGAAGAAGGGGTGGCAATATCAAACGGGCGGCCTCCCGTTTTCTGCAAATTCCGGAATTTGGAGCGAGAGACAGAGACGAGGAGTCCCCCTTTCGGTTTTTATCCCCCTTTTCCGCTGTTTTCCTAATCGCCGTAGTGAAATGGTAAAGACGCGTCGATGGAAATTCTTATCCGCGGAATTCACTTTCCATCTACGACTATTTGGTTTGCGCGATTCATGGGATGTTTTAATCTAGTTTTTTATTTTTCATTATAAGGAGAACATTTTTATGATCTGAACCGTTCATCTAATTTATATAACTCTAAATGTATAGTGGTCCAATAAATGTACGGATCAGATCACTCTATCAAGGAGACTGTTAGAAACTGTGCATAAACAACACTTTTGCATATTTTAATGATTGGAATCAGTGACCTGATTTCTCCAACTTGGATGTCGAAAATCAATCCCATTGGATTACTTCGTCGGAATCACAATTTTTGGGATTCTATCTGATTGTTCTGGATATCCTAAGATCAATATCAAACGAACGAACGGGTCAGATTGATAATTGAAACCCTGCATAATGTTTTGCAGTTACAGGATCCTGGCATTGTCCAAATCTCCTATTTTTCGTGTTATTAGATATCATCAATCAGATGAACAGCTCGGATCATTTAAGTGCGGGCATGGGAACTCCCTGTTGAATCGCGCTCTACAATAGTATTCCCAAACCATGCACCTTTCTAACCGTCGCGTGTCGGCTGAAATGAAGCCCATTTATGGCCTTGGACGCGCTCATTTCACGAGTTAATCGGTGGTGTGGGACCATGTTGAACTGAGGGAGAAATCTCAGCCGTTGATTGTATGAATGGACGAGACCACGAAGGAGACGAAACGTCGTGGGTACTTTGTTTCTAGAAGGTGAGTTAGTCGTGATTGGACAAGGACATTTTCGATGAACGTCCATGAGTTTTATACATAGTTTTGTACGTATTTTATACGTATTTGTCCATGAAATGCATTTTAATATACTTTGTATTTTTATAGTATTTTATATAAGGTTAATCCATTTTTTATTTTATTTTTTTGGAAGCAGCCTCAACACGATACCTTATTTTGTATTTTTGCAAGAAATTTTGTTAAAATTAGTCCACGTCATAGAAAGAGAGTGCGCAAGTTGTCAATGATTATTAATGATTTGCGTGATTACTAATTAACATTCTTAATCATCCTAATTAGTCACTTAATGACTTTTTGTGATAGTTTTCGCAGCACGAGGCCTTCCCAGTAGGTCAGTAGTTGATGATGGCGTTAATGGCGATGGCGATATAATAATTGCAAACCTCCTGAAAATAAGCTTTGATTTTAAATGGTGAGATACAGTGCAGAAGATTGCCGTAGAGGGCCCCACTTTGGTATTATAGGCAGTACATTTAGCTGATCAGAGCTGTCCGTCTGATTTATCTATCTTTGGATGACTACTGATTTAAAAATAGTAAGGATTGAACAAGCATGCCATCTGAAAAGTATGCTTTTGGTCAAAGCACATGGACGGCTGGAAACACTTTTATAGAATCGTCTATAATCAATGTTCGAGATGAATGTGTTTTTGGATGTTAAAATTGTTCGATCAACCAGAGAAATTAGATGGACGGTTCTGATCAACCACAGGCGGGGCCTACAATGCCAAAGTGGGTAGTGCCGCCCACTCTACCAACCTTCCTTTTGAGTGGATATTTGGCCAGACGAGAAGTTCTAGAAGGAGGCAAGCAAGTTAAGTGGCATGATAATCATAAGAAAATGCACATTAATATAAGAGAAATTGTAATTAAATTAATATAAGATAAGATAAGAGAAAAAGTCACCTTTAGACCACATCATTAGTTGCTTACCACTTCAAGTTTGAACGTGTTTTGGGGTCGTTATCCAACGGCTGCTGCATTATTGTGATGAGACTTGGGGTAATTGGCAAGTCAGGCTGGGCTACGGATTATATCAACCGTTGATTTTTTGTTCGACCTGTTGTTACGGATGGCAAACATGTGGCAACATCGGTTGTCTTGATAAAACATGTTTCGCGGACATGTGGGCCCAATAATTGATCGCCAATCTAGAACCCATTGTAATGCCTACATACAGTCACAAATGGAAAATACCAGATTGAACAAGTGGTGACTAAATTTATGACATCTTTTACCAAAACAATAAAAAATAAAATGAAACTATGGTCATCTAATTAGTAAGGAAAATATATAAATAAGATCACATTGATGTCTAAATTTTAATATAAAACTTGCTATGTTTGGATCAAATTAACTACTATTCATAGTAAATTGTAATATAATGTATCATGGGGAACATTAATATGCACTCATGGACATGTGGGGGTCCTGTAGCTTCCAATGATATATCATAAGGTCTAATCATGTTATGCACCTAAATATGGTAACTAATAGATAAACCTAGAGTTTTCCTTCTCTCTCTAGACAAGCCTCGCATGGATGGGACTATTAGCCATTCTAACATTTATATTATTCTCCACAAAATGGTTTATATAACCCAACTTATCTAAAAGGGTAGATCGGTCAATGAAGGTCCCGCACATGCAAGGTATGAGGGAAATCCGAATTACAAGAGTCTATAGTACACAGCTCTGCCCTACTAACAAGCTTTGTCAACACTCAAAAAGACAATTTGGCTAGCTAGCCAATTTAGACCATTTGTTCACCACCCACCCCTCTTATTGACATAACCATCTCCCACTTATGTCCACATAAAGCTAAAAAGTGGCATTTTTATGTGCAAACTTGGGCCCACCCACCCAGGCCTTTATGATCAAGGGTAAGGAATTACATGGATCATACAATATATTGATTTCCTAATTGGATCCACCTAATTAAGATTTCCCGGAAGATTATCCTTAATGTGACCGACCCACTAAGTTGTTTAAAAATTATATTCCTAAAGTCCATCGTCGTCGCATAAAAGTTACTTTTTGATCCATTGATGTCATCTTTTTATCCAGATCTAGGAATGGAGGATACGGATCGCATCGGTGCCGTCGGATCGGAAATTTTCGTGGCTTCTGGTGGGACCAACAGCATTTTGAATCATGAAATACATACATATCATGTTCTAACTTTCACGAACATTCGTGCTTAGTTTAATAAAAAGTTTTTAAGGATGGTGATTAATTTCACGATATCGGCCCACAGCCCGTGTGGAGTGATTGTGGTTGTAGGTACTGTCGGCCATACATCACACCAACTACCCGCAATCTTGCCGTTGTTGGATGATCTTGGCCCTTGATCACGAATGATCAACAGCCCCGATCGAATGTAATATGATCAGTTGTCCCTAGGACAATGAAAATATCGAGGTAATTTTAGTAAAAAAAAAGTTAAGGAAAATGGATCTTTTGTCATGGGAGGCGTAATTAGGATTGCTTCTACTGTCGTATGAAGATGAAGTCAGTCCGGGAGTCACCATCATGGCCTTCTTCGTCAAGTGATGGGGGCCAAACCAATCTTCTGTTGTAACTTTCACGACTTCTCCTTACTAAGATTGCTAAGTTGACAAAGACATTGCACCTACGTGAATGGATATTAGTGAAATATGCCCCCCTTGTTTTTTCTCGTGTGCTCTTTTATGAAATGATTTGAACATCTATAATTTCATGTGGGTCCAGATTTTTAAATATCTAAATTGTTTACAGTGTTATCCTTGGCTAAGATAGGTCTCGTCTGCTGGTACATCTTAGCAACTGCTACTTTTAATTGTAAAATGAAAGGTAAAATTTTTTATCGTCTATTTCTCCACTCAAGAAAACAGAGGCTAGGATCATTCAACAAATGAGAGTTTTGGCGCTTGACTCATCTACGACAAGGAAAACACCATAAGTGGTTCAGATTTTTAAACATTTAGGCCCATATAAAGTTATAACCATTTATATAATTTATCGAGGGAGGAAAAACAAAGGGCGCACATATCAGAGTATAAAAGCCTGTGAAACATGTATCTAACCAGCTTTTCTATGACGCATTTTTATTGATCGAGAGGTTCAAGATTAGGGTTAGGGTTAGGGTCGTAAGTTGGAATCTTAAGACATTTCATGTTAATTTCCAAGGTAGATGAATCTCTCTATTAGCTTAAGCTTTTAGGTTGTACATAAATATATCATGTATACTGTATACATTCTTCTTTCCCCGTATAATTGATAAACTCTACACTTACTTATACGCGTGAAAAGTTGCCTACCGGATTCAGATGATCACTGCAATCTAAACCGTTCATCTTCTAGCTCCCATCTTAGATCCTTGATACGAAAAAAAAAAAAAAAAATCTTCTCGATTGCATCATCTTAGCCCTCCAATCAATGAACCTATTATACTGCCTTTTTTTCCTAACTTACAAACATCCATTTTCCGCTGCAAATAAATAGTGTTAGAATATTTTAAATGCAGCAGCTGTATTGGCGAACGGTACGGATCGCCAAGATACGGCCGCACAAATTGATTGGAACCTACATCTAGATGCTATTTTTATTTATTTTAACCCTTCAAACTCGTACAAATTATGCTTGTGAAGACGGCATCGAGCCTGGACTTTCCACACGCATCTTCCGTTGACCCTTAAACCTGAAGTTTTCACGACAGCTAGTACATGTATTAGCTTAAGAGAACCATGTGAGGCAGAAAAGAAATCAAAGGCAGGCAGGTATCCAATAGAATCAGATCCATTTCTTGTATTCTTCATAATCAAATCAATCTCAAACTTTACACGATCACGATGAAATCAACCTGAACTTAATCAGCTATCCTAGGCCCTTGATTTATATTCGAATAGAACCCAAGATCAGTCGTTTGAACATTTCTAATCTTTCAGATCGATCGATTCAGACAATTCTAACCGTTCGATGACAAAATCGGAACCTGAAATTATTTTTGTTTTCTTTAACGATAACGACCGCCTTTTCGACGACCGACAGATCAGACAATTTTTATCACAAAATAAGTGCGATCCGGGTGACCATGTTGTCTCCACGTTTGGATCTGCCAAAGAAAGGGTCTGCATCACGTTAATATCATGTGGGGTGACGCTCGATTCAGGATTTCTAGTGTCTTTTAATGGGAGGAAGGAATCCTAAGGTTTATTTTTCCTTATCTTCGGCCTTGTTACGAGGAAAGATATTATGATTGCCTAATGACTTTGACTAAGTCTAAATCTAAGGATTTAGAAGGAGAGCCTTGGCACAACGGTAAAAGTTATCATCGTGTGACATCGAGGTCATGGGTTCAAGGTGTGGAAACAGCCTCTTACAAAATGCAAGGTAAGGCTGTGTATTATTAATCCTTGTAGTATTTAATAGAGTGGAATGAAGGAATAAGATTCATGTAGCCGACCCCTAATTGGGATAAGGTCTTGACGATGATGATGATGAGTCTGCCCTTCCTAAGACCATGCATATGCAAGAACTTTGTGCACCGTGGATAAGGATATGAACCGGCAGAATTGGGAAGTTAATGAGCTCAAGTTTACATGTATAGGACTTGGTTTGTCCATTTAGGGGTCCATGTTTCATGAGTTGCTCGTCACTTTCACAGAGGTCCCCCGTTGGACGTAGATGTGTCCAAGGTTCTGCACGCCAGTAGCGGCCAGAGGGAATGGTCCATGAACAATCCATGGCTCATGGTGGCTTTGATGGTTTCACCCACGCTCGATAGGCGAGGGACTTTTCGGCTTTAGCCTTGGTGGCTTTGATGGTTTCCCCCACGGTCGATAGCCGGGGACCTTTCGGCTTTAGCCAGTGTTCGTAACGCATGCTGTGGTGACCACAGTGTCATGGGATTGGGCTAACTCAATCCACATTCTCATCCCCATTTTGAGGTTCATCCTGTTCTTCTTGAGTTGGACGTTGTTTAATCACCGTGACAATAACATAATTCAGCAGTTTTTTGTTGGAAGCATTCGAGGTGTGATTTTCAGGCGCTTGGAGCCAAAGTAACCAGACAAAAGAAGGCCAAATCCGTTTTGGTTAGTGGGCAAGAATCCAAATAGGTAAACGGGCAGACCCAGTGCACGAAGCTCCTACCTATGAGGGGTTAGGAGAAGCGACGGACCACAAGAATCCAGACAGGTACGTCATGGAATTCATTTCTGTCTTTATCTAAACAAATCTCTCTTTGCTCCAAGGTTCAATGGTATTGCGGTAGTACATGTGGGTCCTAGGTGATTGATGATCCAGATCGATCATCCTTTAAAGCTTCAACCTGCCAAGATTTTTTTTCTATATTTTTGTCTTTCTAGACCGGTTTGCTGCATTAGAACCATCCACTGGAGAAGATTTTTGGTGCATGACCGATCTAAGATGCTGCAGAAGCCATGAGCAGATCCGATGATCGAGGCCCAACAAGTTCAAATATAGCAGTATCAAAATCTTATTCCAACGGATGCTTGATATCATCTAATGGACTCAGATTTGGCTGGAAGATAAAAGGTCATGATTTTGACACAGTCGAGCCTACATATAACTTTATTGCCTGTGTTATAAGCTCTCTGAGCCTACTATCAAGGCCTTACCTATGGCAGCCCTTGTACAACTTTATCTTTAACCAAGGCTTTCAATATCCCAATTAGGGGTCCATCACATGAATATTGTTCCTCAATTTCTCTTTATTACGTATCATAGCTTTATTTAGTCCCAAAGTTTTTAAATCTTTTCTCACTACTTCTATTCAGATTCTTTTAAGCCTTTTTCTTGCTCTTTTAGAATGTTTGACTTGGATTGCCTCACTTTTTCTAACCGGTGCACTTTTTGGTTTATGTTAGACATGTACAAACCATCTAAGTCTAATGCCCATGATCTTATTGCCTATGAGTTCTACCCTTAAAATTCTTCTAATGTTTTCATTTGTAATTCTATTATTTCATGTCTTGCCACTCGTATATCTTAACATTCTCATTCTGACAACATTCATCCTATGCGTATGTTGTTCCTCAATTGCCCAAAACTTTGATTCATAGAGCATAACCAGCCTTGCATCCATCCTATGAAAATTTTCCTTTCAATTTGAGTGCAACCTCTGATCACATAAAGTCTATAGGCATATATTCATTTGTTTCAATCGGCTTGGATTCTCTAGGTAACCTCCTTCTCAATCTCTCCACTCTGATGAATTATCAATTCTAAGTATTAGAAGTGTTCTCCTAGGGGGACTTCTCATTTACCAATCTTTAGTAGTATTCTACTCCTGCTCATCTCCTTGCTAAAATTGCACTTCACATACTCTATCTTAGTTTGACTAATTTTGAATCTTTTAGATTATAATGCATGTAATTCTAGCTTTATGTTTAAACCCTCTCTTGTCTCGGCAATCAATACTATATCATCTGCAAATAACATGCACCATGGAATCTCCTCATGTAGATGTTTTGTTAACTCATCCATAGCCCACGTGAAAAGGTACAAGCTTAATGCCGATCTTTGATGCAATCCTATAGTGATGGCAAAATCACTAATCTCTCCGCTAGTAGTCCTAACGTTTGATATCGCTCCTTATGAAACCAAATTAGTTCACCGATACACTTGTCTCATGCCGTAGCCTCTTATCCATCACTCTTTCAAAAAGTTACATGGTATGACTCATAAGTTTGATCCCTCAATAATTAGTGCAACCATGAATGTTTCCTTTATTTAGCTCTTCCTCTGTTCATTTAACATTTTCTTCGATTTTACAATATTGTTAAACAATTTTGTCAACCAAACCACTAAGTATTTCCCATATACTTCCAAACCTCTATTGGCATACCATCAAGCCCCATTGCCCTTCTTGATTTCATCTTTTTTAAGGCATCTTTCACTTCAGGTATTATAATCATACTATCATATCTATAATGTCCTACGTTATTTGGGTTTACAGTAATTTCAATCCCTAGATTCTTTGGGTAATTGTCACTTAGCAAATTTTTGAAAGCAACTTTCCTATCTTTCTTTGATCTCGTCATCTTTGAAGGGGAGCCTTGGTGCTATGGTAGAGTTGTCGTTGTGTGACCTTGAGTTATGGGTTCAAGGCTTAGAAATAGCCTCTCGCAAAATGCAAGGCAAGGTTGCATACTATTGACCCTTGTGGTTCACCCCTTCCCTAGACCTTGCATACATAGGAGCTTCATGCACTAGGGGTGCCCTTTTATTATTATTATTATTATTATATTTGACTAATACCCTTTGTTCATCATTTCTAATACACTTAATATGATCTAAGTCTTTACTCTTTCTTTTCCATACTTTTGTAAGTTTAAACACATGTATCATCTTCTCTTTATCCTAATCTATTATAGAGATCATCGTATGCCTTCCAGCTTCACTTATTACTCTCTTAACAACCTTTTTAGCATTCTTATATAGCTTAAAGTTTTCATTAATTTTAGTCTTTTGCCATGCTTTAAAATATACACATTTCTTTTTAAGAACTTTTTGCACTTTTTCACATTGTTGGTTGCCTTTTAAATTTAGATACTCCTAGGCATCTTTGGACAATTTTTAAATGGATGTGGCCATATTAGTTCACATATTGTTTACTTCTGTTTCATTGTTCTTGTTTCCTTCTACTATTAATTTGTTTGTAAACAATGTTATCTTTTCTCCTTTTAAATTCTTCTACTTAGTTTTTAGATGTCTATTAAGTTCATTTTCTTTCTTCCATACTTTAATGTTTAAGTACATAACCATTAATCTATATTGTGAGGTTAAACTCTCACTGGGTATTACCTTATAATCCTTATATTTGATCTTTCAGCATTCCTATGTAGGAAAAAGTCTCTTTAGCTTTTGTATCGTCCACTTTTAAGGGTTACTAAGTGTTTATCCTTCTTCTTAAAGTATGTGTTTTATATAATTAGGTTATATGCTGAAATATGCTCCCATAAATATCCTCTATATGTTGGGAATGTCTTGCATGACTCCCTCCATATCTTTCTAGAATTGCCTCTTCATTCTATCTCTTAAACCTACTTGTGATGTGTATGCACTAATCACAGTTATGATCTTCTCTTATAGAATAAGTTTTATTAGTATAATTTTATCACTAGTTATTTTTATGTCTACAACTTTATCCTTTAATTCTTTATCTATCACTATATTATTTACATTGTTGTTTTTTCCTATGTATTAGAGCTTATATCCATCATTTTCTCTAGTTTTAGTCACTTTTCACTTGGTTTCCTAGATACAAGCAATGTTGACTCTCTTATATTTAATCGTATCCACTAAAGTTAGACTCTTTGTAATATCCTTAATTTTTAAGATAAAATAGGAAATTATTAAATAAATAAAAATAAAAATTTATGGATGAAATTTTTTCCTGAAAACATCATAATTAGAAAATTCTCGTCGATACGAATCCAACGCCACCAAGAACGCGAAAAACGGAGCTCAAATGAGGGAGTTATGAGCCATCAAAGTTGTAAGGGCAAATTGGTCTTTTGACAGAAACGTGTTACACAGGGGTCCAAATTGATAACGGCACCCCTGTCTACACACGTCTCTACCAATCCGGCGAAATCACCGGAGAGACGTGGGAAGAGACGTGTGGGGAAGAGTTTCTCTTCCCCAAGACTCTAAAACCCTATATCTATGCTCCTCTAGGAGCCAAAACGCTCCACTTTGAGCGTTTTCCCTGAATGCTACGCAAAACCCTAGCCCTGCAAAACTTGAATTTTCCTGCGAGTGGAGCCCCGGCAACACGAGCAACCCCGACCAGGCACAAGGTAAGCCTCAAATCCGTGTTTTTTCTGTATTTATTAATTAGAAAATTAATTAGGAAAGTATTTAAAAATTTGGAAAAAAATTAGATTTTTGGGGGCTTTGTGCACGCTACTGTTGGAGCGTGATTTCACGGATCAAACCTTGTCTGTTTGAAAATCGCACCATCCAACTAGTGCACACGATACCCAAGAGCATCCCCTTTAAATTTGGGAGTGATCTAACGGTGGAATTCTCCAGAAAACTCAAAAACCAGTACCTAGGGATGATTTTAGGAACTTGGGAAAAATCATTTAAAAACCATGGTTTTTGGAAAAATTAGTGCAAAACAAGGGCATAAATGGATTCTAGAGAGAATTCTGAAGAAAATGGCGCAAAAATCACGCAAAACGGAGCTCTGTAGCTCCGCCGGAGGCAACCGGAATCCGGTCGTCTTCTCCGGCGTCGGCGCCCTGGCGCTGACGCCAGGACGCACTCGGAGACGCACCGAGGACGACGTCATACGACGTCGTCGTCGTGGCGTCGCGCGCGTGCGGGACGGCCTCGGTTAGCTGTCGCGGTGGGATCGGGACGCGGCGCGTCCTGGCGACCGTGACGCACGCGCGCGTTCTGTTCGGCGTTTGCGTCGCGCGTGCGTCTTCGTGCGCCAGTGTACATCGGTGTAAACCGGTGGAAAAGGGTGCCGCCGGTTTAAACCACCTTATGGTGGTCCGGCAGGCCCCATTTGAGGATAGTTTTCACTAAAACTTGATTTTTGGGAGCTAGAGAGGTCCAAATCACGATCCAGAAGAGGCGTTGTGACCGTATTGACAACGCGGACCTAGTTTTAACTTAAAAACTTAGAAATGACAAATTTTTCTTTAGAAAAATTTTAAAATAGTGATGTGACATGTACAGGTGCACGTGAATATACCAGTTAAAGGGAGTTATTAGCAAGCTAGTGGTCTCACACTGAGGTAGGTGACGACAACTAATGTTTTGCCTTGATATTTGAACCATGTTTAAACATAGCATCATGTGTGATTGTGTTTTAAAATGCAATTATTATTTACCGTGGATTTCATGCAACATTGCGTACAGGATGGTTATTCCAAATTGAAATCTTTTACTGAATAAACTTATTTAAAATGCTTTTACAAGTATGATGTTAATTAGGTATGCTTAATTAGAGTTTTATTTCTTATTGTATATATAGAAAATACATAGATTTACATGGAAATGAGAATAGAGGCTTATTAAATTTGGTCCTTTTATAAAATTTAACCCTGGGATGAGGGGCATGTCTTGGGGATTGCAAGCTATAAGTGCTCTTGAGTTTTAGCATATACATATGATTTCCGTGTTTTATATTTGATGACAGGTGCTCTTGCCCTGAGGGCGTCATGCTAGGAGGGATAGGGCTGGCCACCCACCTTCTGTGATTATGATGTGATGATTTTGTGATATGATGTACACCGCCCATAGATGGCATTCGGTAGGGGTTTGGTAACATGGATAGTCCACAGTACGCGCGTCACGACTTGCATATCGACAGCCGCTAAGTCTCCCGTTATGGTGTCGACGGGGAGCGGTGGTTGATACCCATGGAGGGTTGCCACCGGCAAAGATGATGGCCCATATTCTTATTATGTGTGCATGTATGATGAGCATGGTTATGGATGATATGCCTGGGTGTGACGACACTCGAGGTTGACTACGTGTACTCCCGATCGTGATGTTAGTGCGATGTGGTGGGACCCATTACCTTAGGGTGCCCTTATTCTGGATGTATGCTCCATTTTATTGATTCATGTCATGTTTTAACTCCGTGAATTTCATGTTTTAGCATATGGAATAAATTGGCATTTATTGAACATGGCATTATGATATCACTATCTTCATAAATGTTAGATTTTTCATCAGTATTGTTCATTATTTCTTGCATTTATTACATTAATTGTCTATGTACCTACACAAGCGATAGCTTGCTGAGGCATTGCTTTGTTTTGCAATGCCTTAGATCTCGAGCGCAATAACAGGAAAGGCAAGGCTGTTGAGAAGCCGTGAGAGCTGCTGAAGACCATTTTTCTATAGTATTTGTTGATTATTTAACCGCAAGTGCACCGGCTATTGTAGTATAGCTATGCAAATACGGGTCGATCCCACGAGGACTTGATTTAAAATTATGGAGTTTTAAATAAAATTCAACTAAAAGAATAAAAACTAACAAAAAATAAAATCCAGATTTATTCAATTGTTCCAATGTTCACAAATATTTATTCCAAGGAAAACAGAAAATAAAAATAAAATGCGTCTTGGATAAGCTTGTCCTTGGATTGCACTGTCTCTGGATTAGTCTGTCCTTGAATAGTCTGTCCTGGATTGCACTGTCCCGAATTAGTCGTCCTTGAATAGTCTCCGGATTGCACCGTCTCCGAATAGTCAGAATGAAGATAAGTTAAAACCAGAATAACACAGGGACACAGTTGTAATTAAACCAGGGACCCAATTGGTATTTCTGAAATCTGCCAAGGGACACAGATGTAATTCTTTTAGGGACACAGATGAAATTTCCAAAATCTGTCAGGGGACACAGATGTAATTCTATTGGGGACACAGATGGAATTTTTGAAATCTGCCAGGGGACACAGATGGAATTCTTTTAGGGACACAGATGTAATTTCCTGAAATCTGCTGTGGGACACGGTTGGTATTTCGGATTTTAACAAAGTGTACTTGGAATTTCTTCAGGGGTTCTGGTTTTTCACGAAAAAACCAGGAAAACACGGTGGGAACCGAAGAAGAGGGGAAGAAAGGAAGAAGGGAAGAGGAAGGAGGGAAGAAGAGGAACTCGAGGGTGGAAACCCGACTTGGGTTTCCTTCCCCGAAACGTGCGGTGATGCAAAGAAAGACCGCCGGAGAAGGAGAAGAAGAAGAAAAGGAGGAAAAGCCGCTTGGGAGGAAAACCCGATTTTGGGTTTTCTTCTCCCTGGGTCGTGCGACTGAAGGAGAAGGAGAGCAGAGGTGGTGAAGGCCGGCTGGCAGAGGCTGGCCAGAGGATGAGATGGGGAAGAAGATGGGAGAAAACCCACTCCCCCGAGCCATGCGACTGAAGATGGTAACGTTGCTGGGGAAATCGGGGTTGTCTAGGTATTGGCTGGAAGGAGGGCCTTTGGCTAGAGATGGAGGGTGCAGCAGCTCTGGCTGGGCGTGTCCGTCTGGAACGTCATGGATGATAGGAAGTAGTGAGGTAGTGGAGCAAGTAAGGTGAAGATGATGGTAATGGTGGACTGGATTATGCAGAGCAGACAAGGGGCTAGAAGAGATGTAGAAGAACGTGGAGAGCGAGAGAGAGAGAGAGAGAGAGGAGGAGAAGAAGATGATGCCAGCCAGCCCCTCCCAAGAGGGGAAAAAACGTCTCCTTCTTAAGAGAGAGGGGAAGAGAACTTAAAAAGAGAGAGACTTGGAAAGATTGAAGAGAGATGGGAGAGATAAGAGAGGAGTGAGAGACGTGTGAAAGAGAAGGAGAAAAAGAGATAGAAGAGAGAGAGAAAAGAAAGGAGAGGGATAAGAGAAAAAGAGAGAAGAGAGGAGAAAGAGAAGGAAGAGGAGATAGGTGGGGTCCACTAGCTTTCCTAGTTTTGCTAGAACACTGCAAGTCTTCAAAGTCTTCAGTCTCTTTCCATGAAACTTCATCTAATCTTTATCTGATATCCTTGATTCAATCTAAAGCGTTCATGCCTGAGTCGATTGATCTGCAATGCATAGGACCCAATTAGTGCAATCTAAACCGTTCATTAGCTTTAATAGTCATCTAACCACTAAATTTTGCAATTCAACGGTTGGATGGCTAATTAAAGCTAAAATGAAATATTTTATGCAAAATCTTAAAATTAATGGCTTAGATGCTTTAATTGAATACTAAATTAGGGGTATTTTTACCAAAATTGAACACTTAACAATATTAGACAGTGATGTGAGTCATTAAACAGGATTATCATTTGGATTTTTATTATGGACTGCATATTTTATATTGGGATGTGATTTAGATCTTTGGACATATGTTGGACATTTATATGGGATGTTATGATGGATAGACCCTGGGCCATATTATTATTGTCTTTTGGACGTTTATTTGATTTAAAATAAAGGCGCCTATTTATTTGACGTTGATTTTTACGCAGATTATTTATTTATGTTTAAATTACATGTACGTCATTTTGAGAAAGGAAAATTAACACCCGGAGTTTTAAGATAGGTTTAGTAAAATGTTAAATAAATCTTTTCTCATGGGATCCTAAATGCTCTTATTTAAAATGCCATTATAAAAAAAAAAAAATTCTTAAAAATTCGGGGTGTTACAAAGTTGGTATCAGAGCCTAGTCTAGTCCATCATAATCCTTGTGAATGTCCATTTATATGTGAATAACAGTCCATAATAGTTGTAGAGAGAGGAACTTACACTTAGTGACATGTGAAATTTTGACAGATGGCTCCTCAGAGAAGGACAAGGTCTACCCCTGCTACACCCGTGGCTCCACCTGCTGAGTCCTCTGATCAAGGGGATCGAGATGCCGAGTTATTGAATCGTTTAATGTCAGGACTCGTACCACTGATACAAGACAGAAGTTAGGACAAGTTGACGCAGCCTAACCCTAGCCCTATTCCACCACCTAAAGTGGCACCCATGGTTTCGTCGGTTCGGTCCTCTCACAACCAAGACAGAACCATCGCACAGAGCCACGGAGGGCGATGCTACGAGTGACTCTAAGAAGACTGACAAATTATTGGAAAGGTTTCAAAAGATGGTGAAACCCTTTTATGGCGATGGTAACACGGAGGAGGCCGAGCGATGGTTATTTGAGGCGGAGAGGACATTCGACGCTATGAAGATCTCACCAGATGATCAAGTTAGAGTAGCCTCCTACCTGTTGAAAGGTGAGGCTGGCTTTTGGTGGCAGACTTTCACACTCACCCGACCAGATCCGACCGAGACGATGACATGGGCAGCCTTTAAACAGGCTTTCGACACTCAGTATTTTCCACCTCATGCATTGCAGTCCATGAAGAAGGAGTTTGCCACCTTGGAGCAGAGAGATATGACGGTTCAGCAGTACCTGAACCGATTTACACGACTGAGGAGATTTGCACCGCACGCACTAGCCTCAGACACAGAGGCAACTGACAGATTTGTGGATGGGTTGACTCCTTGGCTGAGAGATCGCGTGATTTCTTCTCGACCCACTTCTGTGCGAGATGCTGCTGATATGGCGTCCATGCATGAGAAGAACTCTCTCAGGAATAGAGGGAGTGCGTTCCAGCCCTTTAAGGGCAAGCGGCCATTTGGTGCTATGCACACATGGGGCATCGTGTCATCCACCACAGGTGTGAAATTTAAGAGAGACACCGAGAGGAAGAGATGTGATAGGTGCAAGGGTTGGCACCCCGGGCGAGGGTGCAATAGATTCGACCGACCACGGCCAGCAGAGGCAGCCCCAACCACAGAGACCCTATACACCTTGCAGAGACAGCCATATGTGTGTTTCAACTGTGGAGACGTTGGTCATTTCATTAAGGACCGCCCTAAGGGGCAAAGGCGACAGAGATGGGAGCGTATGCACTAACGCGCCACGTAGCTGTGGGACGAGTATTTGCCATCTCATCGACAGTGCACGCATCACATCGTCGTAGAAGGTACTCTTCTAGTCTCTGATAGACATGCCAAAGTTCTTTTGACACTGGTCTACACATTCTTTTATATCATGTATTTTTGCATCTTGCCTTGATGTATGTATACACAAACTAGCATTTGGATTAGATATTATGACACATGTGGGAGAACAAGAGAGACTACGTAATATCTTAGGGATATACCTGTAGAGATATCAGGCGTGAGTATGGACACAGACTTCATCTTATTAGACATGGTAGACTATGATGTTATTCTTGGGATGGATTGGTTAGCCAACTATGGTGCTATGGTAGACTGCCGAAAGAAGCGAGTCACTTTTCTTATACTCCGGGCAACCGTAAATAGTGTTCAGGGGTAGGAAAGATCAGGCAGGTACATGCATCATTTCTGCTATGAAGGCGGCACGATTTTATGCACAAGGGTGTAATGCATTCCTCGCATATGTGACTGTTGAGGAAAAGGAGCAGCCACAGCTTGACGAGATTGATGTTGTCCGTGATTTTGCTGATGTATTTCCTGAGGAATTATTAGGATTGCCGCCAAGTAGGGAGATTGACTTCACCATTGACTTGGTGCCGGGTACATCGCCTATCTCTAAGGCACCATACAGGATGGCTCCAGCAGAGTTGAGAGAACTTCAGGTACAATTGCAAGAGTTACTGGATACGGGCTTCATCAGGCCGAGTGGATCACCATGGGGAGCACCAGTCCTTTTCGTGAAGAAAAAGGATGGATCACTGAGATTATGCATTGATTATCGGTTGTTGAATGGTGTTACTATAAAGAACCGATACCCTTTGCCACGCATAGATGATTTATTTGATCAGCTCCAATCGGCACAAGTGTTCTCCAAGATAGATCTGAGGTCAGGGTATCATCAGCTGAGGGTTAGAGAAGAGGATATCTCGAAGACTGCCTTTAGGAGTTGTTATGGTCATTATGAGTTCCTAGTGATGCCGTTTGGATTGACGAACAAACCTGCAGTGTTCATGGATTTAATGAACCGTGTCTTTCGAGCTTATTTGGATAAGTTCGTGATTGTATTCGTGGATGACATCTTGATTTATTCGCCTAGTCATGATACACATAGGGAGCATCTCCACACGGTATTGGACACACTTCGTTGACATCAGTTGTATGCCAAATTCAGTAAGTGTGATTTTTGGCTAGACCAGGTGCATTTCTTAGGCCACGTTGTATCTAAAGATGGAGTGGCCGTGGATTCAACAAAGGTAGAGGCAGTACTACACTGGGAGAGGCCCAAGACGGTGGATCGAGATACGCAGTTTTCTCGGTTTGGCCGGGTATTATCGTCGCTTCATAGAGGGATTCTCTAAGATCGCATTACCATTGACCACCCTGACTAGGAAAGACACTCAATTTGTATGGACCGAGGCTTGCGAGGAGAGCTTCCAAGAGCTCAAGAGGAGACTTACTACTGCTCCGGTATTGTCCTTACCATCTGGCGCAGGCGGTTATGTAGTTTATTGCGACGCCTCCGAAGGGATTAGGAGCAAGTGTTGATGCAACATGGGAAGGTAATTGCCTATGCGTCTGACACCGAAGACACATGAGGTAAATTACCCAACACATGACCTGGAATTAGCAGCCGTGGTATTTGCGTTGAAGTCCTGGAGACATTATCTTTATGGTGAGAGATTTGAGGTATTCACTGATCATAAGAGCCTCAAGTACTTCTTTACTCAGAGTGAATTGAATATGAGGCAGCGCAGATGGATGGAGTATCTCAAGGACTTCGACTTCACCATACAGTACCATCCTGGGAAGGCTAATGTCGTTGTAGATGCCCTGAGTAGGAAGGCGGGTGTAATGATTGCCAATTTGACGACTCAGTCTAAGTTCTTTGATAGGATCTTAGAGGCACAGGGCAAAGACAAGGAAACACAGGATCTGACAGATAAGACAGATTTTTCGAGGGGACCAGATGGAGGAGTTAGATTTAAGGGAAGGTTGGTAGTACCAGCAGATGACGAATTGAAGCGCGAGTTACTTCAAGAAGCACACCAATCCCCTTATACAATTCATCCTGGGGGTACGAAGATGTATCAGGATCTCAAGAGGCATTTCTGGTGGAATGGTATGAAAAAGGATGTTGGAGAGTGCGTTGCACGATGTTTGACTGTCGGCCAGGGTCAAGGCTGAGCATCAGCGTCCATCAGGACTACTTCAGACACTGGACCTTCCAGAGTGGAAGTGGGACCATATTACCATGGACTTCGTTCTAGGTCTTTCGAGGACCCTTATCGGCCACGACATGATATGGGTCGTTGTGGATAGGTTGACCAAGTCTGCTCATTTCCTTCCTATCAGACAAAATCAGACCGTGGATAGCTTAGCGAAATTATATGTTAAGGAGATCGTCACCACATGGCGTTCCTCGACAATTATATCGGATCGAGATACGCGATTTACCTCAAAATATTGGAAGAGCGTGCAAGAGGCATTAGGGTCGAGACTGAAATTCAAAGACAAAGATTCCATCCTCGTACGTACGGACAGAGCGAGAGGACCATCCAGACTATTGAGGATATGCTACAAGCCTGTGTTATGGATTGGAAGGGTAGCTGGGAAGATCATTTACCTTTGGTGGAATTTGCTTATAATAATAGTCATCACGCTAGTATTGGCATGGCTCCATATGAGGCACTTTATGGCAGACCTTGTCGGTCACCTTTATGTTGGAGTGATGTAGGAGAAAGACGCGAGGTGAAATCTGAGTTAGTGGAAGAATGTGCAGAGAAAGTCCAACTCATTCGGAAGAGGTTACTGATACTCACGGTCGACAGTAAAAGTTATGCAGACAAGAGGCGAAAAGACTTAGAGTTCTTTGAGGGCGAGCATGTATTCTTGAAAGTTTCTCCTATGAAAGGGGTGTTGAGGTTTGGAAATAAAGGAAAGCTTAGTCAGTGTATATTGGACCTTTTGAGATCTTACAACGAGTTGGGTCGGTGGCATACCGGCCTAGCCTTACCACCACGGTAGCAAATGTGCATGACGTCTTTCACGTGTCTATGCTGAGGAAATACGTGCCAGATCCCTCACATGTATTGGAGCAGATCCCAGGAGAGCTACAGGCTGACATGACATTTGAGGAGAGACCAGTGCGCGTCTTAGATATAAGAGTCAAGGAGTTAAGGAATAAGACCATTGCCTTGGTCAAAGTCCTTTCAAAGATCATTCACTACAGAGGCTACCCTGGGACCGAGGAGGAGATGCGAAAGATCCATCCACAGTTATTTACATAGAGGTATGTAGCTAAATTTCGAGGACGAAATTTTTATAAGGAGGGAAGAATGTAATATCCTTAATTTTTAAGATAAAATAGGAAATTATTAAATAAATTAAAATAAAAATTTATGGATAAATTTTTTTCCTAAAAACATCATAATTAGAAATTTCTCGTCGATACGAATCCAACGCCACCAAGACCGCGAAAAACGGAGCTCAAATGAGGGAGTTATGAGCCATCAAAGTTGTAAGGGCAAATTGGTCTTTTGACAGAAACGTGTTACACAGGGGTCCAAATTGATAACGGCACCCCTGTCTACACACGTCTCTACCAGTCCGGCGAAATCGCCGGAGAGACGTGGGAAGAGACGTGTGGGGAAGAGAAACTCTTCCCCAAGACTTTAAAACCCTATATCTATGCTCCTCTAGGAGCCAAAACGCTCCACTTTGAGCGTTTTCCCTGAATGTTACGCAAAACCCTAGCCCTGCAAAACTTGAATTTTCTGGCGAGTGGAGCCTCGGAAACACGAGCAACCCCGACCAGGCACAAGGTAAGCCTCAAATCCGTGTTTTTCTGTATTTATTAATTAGAAAATTAATTAGGAAAGTATTTAAAAATTTGGAAAAAAATCAAATTTTTGGGGGCTTTGTGCACGCTACTGTTGGAGCGTGATTTCACGGATCAAACCTTGTCTGTTTAAAAATCGCACCGTCCAACTAGTGCACACGAGACCCAAGAGCATACCCTTTAAATTTGGGAGTGATCCAACGGTGGAATTCTCCAAAAAACTCAAAAACCAGTACCTAGGGATGATTTTAGGAACTTGGGAAAAATCATTTAAAAACCATGGTTTTTGGAAAAATTAGTGCAAAAAGAGGGCATAAATGGATTCTAGAGAGAATTCTGAAGAAAATGGCGCAAAAATCACGCAAAACGGAAGCCAGCTCGCTCACGGAGGCGACCGGAATCCGGTCGTCTTCTCCGGCGTCGTCAACGGCGTCGGTGCCCTGGCGCTGACGCCAGGACGCACTCGGAGACGCACCGAGGACGACGTCATACGACGTTGTAGTCGGCGCCGCGCGCGTGCGGGACGGCCTCGGTTGGCTGTCGCGGTGGGATCGGGACGTGGCGCGTCCTGGCAACCGTGACGCACGCGCGCGTTTCGTTCGGCGTCTGCGTCGGCGTGCGTCTTCGTGCGCCAGTGTATGTCGGTGTAAACCGGCGGAAAAGGGTGCCGCCGGTTTAAACCACCTTATGGTGGTCCGGCAGGCCCCATTTGAGGATAGTTTTCACTAAAACTTGATTTTTGGGAGCTAGAGAGGTCCAAATCACGATCCGGAAGAGGCGTTGTGACCGTATTGACAACGCGGACCTAGTTTTAATTTAAAAACTTAGAAATGAAAAATTTTTCTTTAGAAAAATTTTAAAATAGTGATGTGACATGTACAGGTGCACGTGAATATACCAGTTAAAGGGAGTTATTAGCAAGCTAGTGGTCTCACACTGAGGTAGGTGACGACAACTAATGTTTTGCCTTGATATTTGAACCATGTTTAAACATAGCATCATGTGTGATTGTGTTTTAAAATGCAATTATTATTTACCGTGGATTTCATGCGACATTGCGTACAGGATGGTTATTCCAAATTGAAATCTTTTACTGAATAAACTTATTTAAAATGCTTTTACAAGTATGATGTTAATTAGGTATGCTTAATTAGAGTTTTATTTCTTATTGTATATATAGAAAATACATAGATTTACATGGAAATGAGAATAGAGGCTTATTAAATTTTGGTCCTTTTATAGGCTAACCCTGTGATGAGGGGCATGTCTTGGGGATTGCAAGCTATAAGTGCTCTTGAGTTTTAGCATATACATATGATTTCCGTGTTTTATATTTGATGACGGGTGCTCTCGCCCGGTGGGCGTCATGCTTTGAGGGATAGGGCCACCCACCTTCCGAGATTATGATGTGATGAGTTTGTGATATGATAGACACCTGCCCATAGATGGCATTCGGTAGGGGTTTGGTAACATGGATAGTCCACACTACCAGTCTGAGCCTTTCCATAGGGACAGACGCTAAGTCTCCCGTTATGGTGTCGACGGGGAGCGGCGGTGGTTGATACCCATGGAGGGTTGCCACCGCAGCATGATGGCCCATATTCTTATTATGTGTGCATGTATGATGAGCATGGTTATGGATGATATGCCTGGGTGTGACGACACTCAGAGGTTGACTACGTGTACTCCTGATCAGGGATGTTAGTGCGATGTGGTGGGACCCATTACCTTAGGGTGCCCTTATTCGGATGTATGCTCCATTTTATTGATTCATGTCATGTTTTAACTCCGTGAATTTCATGTTTTAGCATATGGAATAAATTGGCATTTATTGAACATGGCATTATGATATCACTATCTTCATAAATGTTAGATTTTTCATCAGTATTGTTCATTATTTCTTGCATTTATTACATTAATTGTCTATGTACCTACACAAGCGATAGCTTCTTTGAGGCATTGCTTTGTTTTGCAATGCCTTAGATCTCGAGCGCAATAACAGAAAGGCAAGGTGTTGAGAAGCCGTGAGAGTTGCCGAAGACCATTTTTCTATAGTATTAGGCAATTGATGTGAGTCATTAAACGGGATTATCATTTGGATTTTTATTATGGACCCATATTTTATATTGGGATGTGATTTAGATCTTTGGACATATGTTGGACATTTATATGGGATGTTATGATGGATAGACCCTGGGCCATATTATTATTGTCTTTTGGACGTTTATTTGATTTAAAATAAAGGCGCCTATTTATTTGACGTTGATTTATACGCAGATTATTTATTTATGTTTAAATTACATGTACGTCATTTTGAGAAAGGAAAATTAACACCCGGAGTTTTAAGATAGGTTTAGTAAAATGTTAAATAAATCTTTTCTCATGGGATCCCAAATGCTCTTATTTAAAATGCCATTATAAAAAAAAAAAAAAAATTCTTAAAAATCCGGGGTGTTACACTCTTACATGTCAATCTATATATATTTTATATATCAATATGAATCTTGTTCTCATAACGTAGCTTATTTACCCTTGCACTTCTCGAACGATGCAGGAGCGTATGCATACTTTCACTACACCTAGGTTCTGATGAAGGGCATTACTTCCAAAGGAATGCTCAATGGCCCTTGCCTATTTTCTATTACACCTAGGATCCGATATAGCGTTGCTTCAGAGAAAAGTCTTAGCATCCTTGTCCATTTATCACCACGTCTTGGATCTGATGCAGTACATTGTTTATAGAGAATGCCCTGTCTTCAGGAAATGTTATAAATTAATTTATACATGGGGTTTGCCAAGCGTTTTCCTTGCCGGCTGGCGTTTAATACAAAATCATCCTCCTCTTGTAAAGGCTTGGTACGGGCTGAGACAGACAAATCATATAAAACAAAAACCACATAGGTGGAGTTAATGCAAAAAATATAGAAATATAATTTAGTATTGCAGCAAACAATTCCACCACTAAAAGCCTTTTTCCTCGACTTGCACAAAAATTATAAAAAAACAGTCCCAGTGCATGAAGCTGGTCCTGGGAAAGGGCGGACCACAAAGGCTATAGTCCCAGGTACAAAATGTGAGAAGTTCTAAAACCACGTCGACTCAGCTGAGTTTTGAGTTGGTGTGCTGCTTTTTGATGCTGTTTCTTCAGCCACTCTCTCTCTCATCGCCCATTAAAGGATTTAGGCATGATCAAATTCATAGTGGAATTGAATGACATCTTGATCGACCATTGAAATCCATACTAGAATGTGAATTGACAAAGATTTTGGATACCAAGTAAGGTTCATGTGGAACCTAACATTTCCATGAAAGGGGTAAAAGCTGTGGAATCCACCATAGAATTCAATTCCGTCGTGATTAACAGCTAAATTATCTTATAACAGAATTCAATTATGTCTTGCCAAACCCCATATAAATCCACTGCTGAAAGCCAGGCCAACGAAGACCTAGAATCCAAAGTAGAATCCTCAACAGGTGGAATCCAATACATTAATGCATTCGTAAGGACGTGAGAAAACCATGGAATCCACCACAGAATTCAAATCCATATCAACGAACAACCAAAGTAGATGTTACGTGCCAGTCGCGCGTGATATTCTTGTACGCTTCAAATTGAAATGGAGTCCCTAAAAGCACGCTTTCTTACGTTATTCAAATCAAAATCCTTGCGGGCCTTTTTTTGGCTCCATCATCCCAGGATTCATTTCCGAAGAGAGGATTCATTTCCAGGTAATCGAAATCCGAAGGCGGTCGTGCCTGCATTCTACTTCTTCCCCTCGGAAAATCGATAGGCAAGAACTTCGCCTTTTCTTCTTCTGCTCTGCACTCACTCCAAAAACTTGCGAACTCTGAGAAAGAGTTGCAGCAGCTATCAAATCGAAATCCTCTTCCGAGGTGAATTGAGCTGTTATTTTCATTAAAATTTCTTCTTGTTTAGCTGTATATATTTTTTTAATGAATTTGTTGTAGTTTTGGAGCAGATTATCTATATTCTTGTATAATTGGGGCATTGCATTTCAATTTCTGTTTCTTAGTCTCTGGTGGTGGTATTGTGAAGTTGTTGAGGAATCTGTTTGTGGAACTAAATTGTAAGAAATGATAGAACAAATTTAAAAAAATCGATTGTTTTAGTGACAGAGGAGGAAATTATTGTAGTTTGTGAAGTAATATGTTCTTCTTCGTATTTCTGAGTCGCTTATGGTGCTACCTAAAACATTTTACTAGTTTGAATTTGGAACTGGAACTAAGAAGAAGTCGGCAAATGTTGTTCTGCATCCTATTATGAATGAGAAAATAAGTGGTATCTTTTTGTGGAACTGAATTGTGAGAAACGATATGACAAATTGAAAAAACTAGATTGTTTTAGTACAAAGGAATGAGTTATTGTAGCATGTGAAGTGAAACGATATGACAAAAACTTTTTACTTGTATGAATATGGAATTGGAACTTCTAAAAATTCACCAAGTTTTGTTCTGCCTCCTATGGTGTATGAGAAAGTAGGTGGTATCTTTTTTGTGAAACTGAATTGTAAGAAATGATAGAACAAATTTGAAACAACTCGATTGTTTAAGTGACATAGGAGGAAATTAGAGTAGTATGTGGAGTAGAATGCCCTTCTTTGTCATTCCAAGTTTCTCAGTGTGCTATGTAAAATGCTTTACGTGTAATTTGGAATTCAAAAAAATTGATCACATTCTATGTGTGTGAGAAAGTGGGTGGCTTACACCATATTGAGACTAATCATTGTTGTAGTCAAATAGGAAGTAAAATTTTATAGTATGTAAAGTAAAATGTCTTTGATTGTAGTTCTGAATTTCTTATTGTGGTATATAGAACCTTTTACTTGTATGAATTGGGAATTGAACTTTGAAAAGATCACCGGATTTTGTTATGCATTCTATGGTATATGAGAAAGTAGATGGTTTGGAATGGCTATTGTTGATTTTGAAGAGAACTTGAATTAGAAGTCTGCCTCTGTACTAGTTTCATATTTTCTCCCTGGCAGCTTAAAGAGAGTAGAAGTGGAGTCCTTTTGAGAAGGGCAAATAATCAAAGTGAACTGTCAGTTGCATATTAGAAATGGACAATTGATTAAAAGAAAGCTAAGATGAATTTTCTTCTTGGGTGTTCAAGGGATAAATTAAAGATTGCCTCTTGTTATTCTTCTTTATCCTGTACCTGCAGTAGATTATTGCTAAATGGGTCCATAACATTGTTAATGACGTAAGATGGCCTATTATTCTTTCTAACATACTTTTGATGCTAGGAACATTCATAAATACGGGCTCCTGACCTCTTTGGAGCAACTTATAGTCTTGCCTTTTGAATGATACTTGAAACATGCTATTGTATTATATGCTTGAGCAGACAACATCATTTCTCACATCTATTTTTATTTATGCAGTCTACTTCTGGCATTGCCTTGAATGATGTGATTCAGACTTCTCCATTCCAAGTTTATTGAAATATTAGCTTTCTACATGTAAAGGTAGCCTATTGCAAGTTTGCTACTTTCAGGTGGTTGCATTGTTTTGCAAATGTCCCTCTTCAGCAGATTCCTTTATGGAAGACATCCTGATGGCTTGCTAGAATTTGTTGACAGGGTTTATGGTAAGCATCTTGATTACTCCTACAAGGGTCATGACATGCTAAATCATATTTACATCCTGATGGTCACAGATTTGGTGCTTGTGCAGTTTTTGATTCGTGCCTTTCGATTGAGGTTTTACCAGATGGAACATACCATATTTACTTGCATGAAATTGTAACTGAACTACATGAAGAATATGCAAATTCTTTTTTTCTTGCTTTCAACTTCAGATAGGGACAAAGCAAGAGCCAATTTGCAGAAGTACTATGTAAATATGATATCTCTGTTGTGGATTATCCTCAGCAGTACGGAGATTGTCCACTTTTTCTGTTGTCCCTTGTTCAGCATTTCCTTTGTGTATGTGAGAGTTGGCTTTCTATAAGGAATCATCATAATATTATTCTGCTCCATTGTGAGCGGGGAGGTTGGCTGCTCTTAGCATTTCTTTTGGCCAGCTTTCTCATTTACAGACAATTGCACAGTGGCAAGCAATGAACCCTGGAGATTGTCCGTCAGGAGTCTCCTAATAGTTTTCTACTGCTGCTGTTGCCTTTAAATCCCTTCCCATCACAACTATGATACCACAGTATATTGCTAGGAGAAATATGTCTTTAGAATGGCTACCCCCAGAGCGAGCACTTTCTTTGGATCGTCTCATTCTCCGAGCCATTCCCAAATTTGATTCAGATAAGGATGCAGACCTATAATCCATATTTTTGGCCGGACCTCAGTAGCAAGGGTGGTCCTTCCATGCAAATGCTCCTCTTCCATGCCTAAGAAGAAAAAATATCTGTGGGACTAATGACAGGTATAAGGCTTTGTTTGTGAATAATGAAAATCCTGTTCTTCCTTTCATTTTGCCTTCTGTTCTGTATTTGTATATCTACATTAATAGAAGATGATTCTTGCAGGTAGACTGTGAAGTGATAAAAGTTGATCTCCAGTGCCTTGTTCAAGGAGATATTGTGCTGGAGTGCCTTCACTTATATTTGGATTCAGAAAGGGAAGTTATGATGTTCCACATAATGTTCAGTACTTCTTTCATTCGCTCCAACATATTGATGCTGAACCGTGAGGACTTGGATACTCTTTGGGATTAAAAAAAGTGTTATCCGAAAGGTTTTAGAGCAGAGGTGAGTGTTTCTTGAAGTTCTGATGGATGTTATCAAGATAAAGTTAAATTAACTCTCAAATATATCATCATCATCATCATCATCATCAAGACCTTATCCCAATTAGGGGTCGGCCACATGAATCTTATTCCTCCATTCCACTCTATTAAATACCATGGTTTCATTTAGTCCCAAAGTTTTTAAGTCTTTCCTCACCACTTCTATCCACGTTCTTTTGGGCCTTCCCCTTGCCCTTTTAGAACCTTCAACTTGTATTGCCTCACTCCTTCTAATTGGTGCCGTTGTTGGTCTCCTTTGAACATGTCCAAACCATCTAAGTCTAATCTCCTTCATCTTGTTACCTATTGGTGCTATCTCTAAATTTCCTCTAATATTTTCATTTCTAATTCTATCCTTTCTTGTCTTACCACTCATCCATCTCAACATCCTCATTTCTGCGACATTCATCCTATGGGCATGATGTTCCTTAACTGCCTAACACTCTGATCCATAGAGCATGGCCGGCCTTATAGCCATCCTATAGAATTTTCCCTTTAGTTTGAGTGGCACCCGCCAATCACATAAAACACCCGATGCATATCTCCATTTGTTCCAACCCGCTTGGATTCTCTGGGTAACCTTCTGCTCAATCTCTTCACGCTCATGGATCACTGATCCTAAGTATCGAAAGTGGTCTCTCACGGGGACCTCTTGGTTATCAATCTTGACTGGTGTTCCACTCCTACTCTCCTTGCTAAAATTACATTCCATATATTCTGTCTTAGTTTGGCTAATTTTAAATCCTTCCGATTCTAATGCTTCTCTCCATAACTCTATCTTTATGTTTACACCCTCCCTTGTCTCATCAAGTAGGACTATATCGTCTGCAAATAGCATGCACCAGGGAATCTCCTCATGCAGATGTTTTGTTAACTCATCTATGACTAATGTGAAAAGGTATGGACTTAATACCGATCCTTGGTGCAATCCGACAGTGACAGGAAAATCACAAGTCACGCCACTAGTGGTCTTAACATTTGTTACTGCTCCCTCATACATATCTTTAATTATGTCTATATACCCCTGAGAAACCCCTTTACCACCCAACACCCTCTATATTAACTCTTTAAGGACTCTATCATAAGCTTTCTCTAAGTTAATAAAGACCATGTGCAGGTCTTTTCTCCTCCCTATATTTCTCTCCTAATTGTCTTAGTAAGAAAATAGCTTCCATGGTAGACTTCCCAGGCATGAAACCAAATTGATTCTCCGATACACTTGTTTCATGTCATAGCCTCTTCTCAATCACTCTTTCAAAAAGTTTCATGGTGTGGCTCATAAGTTTGATACCTCGATAATTAGTGCAGCTCTGAATGTCTCATTTATTCTTATAGATTGGTACAATGGAGCTTTTCCTCCACTCATCAGGCATTTTCTTTGATTTTATGATCTTGTTAAACAACTTGGTCAACCAAACTATCCCAATATCTCCCATATGCGTCCAAACCTCTATTGGTATACCATCAGGCCCCATGGCCTTTCCTGATTTCATCTTTCTCAAGGCCTCTTTTACTTCAAGTATTCTAATCCTACGTTCATATCTATAATATCCAGTGTTATTTAGATTTATAGTATTTTCAATCCCTATATTCTCAGGGCCATTGTCATTTAACAATATTTGAAAGTATATTTCCCACCTTTGTTTGATCTCATCATCTTTGACTAATACCCTTTGATCATCGCTTCTAATGCACCTAACATGCTCTAAGTCCTTACCCTTACGTTTCTCTTACTTTTGCAAGTTTAAACACATCTTTCTCACCTTCTCTTGTTCCTAGTCTATTATAGAGCTCATCATATGCTTTAAGTTTAGCCTCACTTACTATTCTCTTAGCAACGTTTTTAGCATTCTTATATTCTTCATAGTTTTCATTATTTCTAATCTTCTGCCATGCTTTAAAACGCATTCGTTTTTCTTTAATAGCTTTTTGCACTGTTTCATTCCACCACCATGTTTCCTTTGTTAATAGCTTTTTACCTTTAGATACTCCTAAGACATCTTTTGCCACTTTCTTAATGGACTCAGCCATATTAGTCCACATGGTATTTACTTCTGTTTCATAGTTCCATTTTCCTTCTACCATCAACTTATTTTTGAATGAGGTTATTTTCTCTCCTTTTAAGTTCCACCACTTAGTTTTTGGATGCGTATTAAGTTCAGTTCTTTTGCTCCATCTTTTGATATGAATATCCATAACCATTAACCTATATTGTGAGGTTAAACTCTCACCGGGTATCACCTTACAATCCTTACATATAGATCGTTCATTATTCCTAAGTAGAAAAAAGTCTATTTGGCTTTTATGAAGTCCACTTTTAAAGGTTATTAAGTGTTCATCCCTCTTCTTAAAAAGTGTATTTGCAATGGATAGTTTATATGACAAAGCAAAATCGAGGATATTCTCCCCCATCTCGTTTCGTTCACCTATACCATACCCTCCGTGTATGCTATCATATCCTTCCTTATCTTTTCCTACATGACCATTTAAGTCTGCTCCTATAAATATCCCCTCACTGTTGGGGATTTCTTGCATGACTTCCTCCATATCTTCCCAAAACTGTCTCTTAATTATATCTTGTAACCCTACTTGTGGTGCATATGCACTTATAATATTTATAATCTGCTATAACACCCCGGATTTTTAAGACAATTTTTTTATATTTATAAT
Source organism: Warburgia ugandensis (assembly GCA_035236585.1). Classification (NCBI taxonomy): domain Eukaryota; kingdom Viridiplantae; phylum Streptophyta; class Magnoliopsida; order Canellales; family Canellaceae; genus Warburgia; species Warburgia ugandensis. Next base: position 79,675,404 of record CP141132.1, on the reverse strand, counting down.
AATAATGGCATTTTAAATAAGAGCATTTGGGATCCCATGAGAAAAGATTTATTTAACATTTTACTAAACCTATCTTAAAAACTCCGGGTGTTAATTTTTCCTTTCTCAAAATGGCGTACATGTAATTTAAACCTAAATAAATAATCCACGTATAAATCAATATCAATTAAATAGGCGCCTTTATTTTAAATCAAATAAACGTCCGAAAGACAATAATAATATGGCCCAGGGTCTATCCATCATAACATCCCATATAAATGTCCAACATATGTCCAAAGATCTAAATCACATCCAAATATAAAGTAAGCAGTCCGTAATAAAATTCAAATGATAATCCACTCTAATGACTCACATTACTGTCTAAAACTATAGGGAAAACTAGTCTTCAGCAGCTCTCAAGGTTTATCAACCGCTTTTCCTTTCCTGGTGTCGCTCGAGATCTAAGGCATTGCAAAACAAAGCAATGCCTCAGCAAGCTATCGCTTGTGTAGGTACATAGACAATTAATGTAATAAATGAAAGAAATAATAAACAACATTGATGAAAAGTCTAACATTTATGAAAATAGTGACATCATAATGCCATGTTCAAATAAATGCCAATTTATTCCATATGCTAAAACATGAAATTCACTGAGTTAAAACATGACATGAATCAATAACATGGAGCATACAACAAGAATAAGGGCACCCTAAGGTAATGGGTCCCACCACATCGCACTAACATCCCTTTAACGGGTATATTCACGTGCACCTGTACATGTCACATAACTATTTTAATATTTTTCTAAAGAAAAAGTGGTCATTTCTAAGCTTTTAAGTTAAAACTAGGTCCGCGTCGTCAATACGATCACAACGCCTCTTTCGGATCGTGATTTGGACCTCTCTAGCTCCCAAAAATCAAGTTTTTGTGAAAACTATCCTTAAATGGGGCATGCCGGACCACCATAAGGTGGTTTATACCGGCGGCGCCCCTTTTCTGCCGGTTTACACAGGCGCACAAAGACGCCCAACCATCCAGACGCCACATGGGACGCACGCGCGCGTGCGTCACGGTCGCCAGGACGCGCAGCGTCCCGGCCCCACAGCGCCCGCCAACTGCAGTCCGTCCGCGCGCGCGTGTGACGCCGACGTCATCCGACGTCATCTCCCTGTGCGTCCTGGCGTCAGTGCCATGCCAGGGCGCCAACGCCGTTGACGACGCCGGAGAAGACGACCGAATTTTGGTCGCCTCCGGCGAAGCTACAGAGCTCCGTTTTGCGTGATTTTTGCACCATTTTCTTCAGAATTCTCTCTAGAATCCATTTATGCCCTCCTTTTGCACTGATTTTGCCAAAAACCATGGTTTTTAAACGATTTTTCCCAAGTTCCTAAAATCATCCCTAGGTACTGGTTTTTGTGTTTTCTGGAGAAATCCACCGTTGGATCACTCCCAAATTTAAAGGGTATGCTCTTGGGTCTCTTGTGCACTAGTTGGACGGTGAAACGGACGAGGTTTGATACGTGAAATCACGCTCCAACAGTAGCGTGCACACAGGTTCCCAAAAATATCCGATTTTTTTCCTAATTTTTTTAATACTTTCCTAATTAATTTTTTAATTAATAAATACAGAAAAACATGGATTTGAGGCTTACCTTGCGCCTGGCTGGTGTTGCTCGGGTTGCCGGGGTTTCACTCGCCGGAAAATCCAAGTTTTGCAGGGCTAGGGTTTTGCGTAAAAACTTAGAGAAAACGCTCAAAGTGGAGCGTTTTGGCCCCTAGAGGAGCATAGATATAGGGTTTTAGAGTCTTGGGGAAGAGAAACTCTTCCCCGCACGTCTCTTCCCACGTCTCTCCGGAGATTTCGCCGGACTGGTAGAGACGTGTGTAGACAGGGGTGCCGTTATCAATTTGGACCCCTGTGTAACACGTTTTTGTCAAAAGACCAATTTGCCCTTACAACTTCGACGGCTCATAACTCCCTCGTTTGAGCTCCGTTTTGCGCGTTCTTGGTGGCGTTGGACTTGTATCGACGAGCACTTTCTAATTCTTATGTTTTCAGGAAAAATTTTCATCTATAGATTTTTATTTTTATTTATTTAAAAATTTCCTATTTTATCCTAAAAATTAAGGATATTACATCTGCTCTCCTAGAATCATTTTTATTATTATAATTCTATCACTGAGTCTTTTAACGTCCACAACTTTATCCTTTAATTCCTTATCCACTATTATTCCTATGCCATTTCTATTATTTTCCTTTCCTACGTACCATAATTTATACCTATCTATTTCTCTAGCTTTAGCCCCTTTCCACTTGGTTTCTTGGATACAAGCAATGTTGAATCTCCTACGTTTCATCGTGTCTACTAACTCCAATATCTTACCTGTCAGTGTCCCTATATTCCATGTAGCGATGCGAATCTTATGGTTTGGAGATACCCTATTTACTATTGCCTTTCTTGACCTCCATGGTATGAACTCATGTCCACTTTTCACTGCACCTGGGTTCTGATGCAGCGCGTTGCTTCCGAGGAGATGCTCTAGCAGCCCTTGCCCATTTTTCACTACACCAGGGATCCGATGTAGTGCGTTGCTTCTGAGAGAACGCCCTAGCAACCCTTGCCTATTTTTCACTGCATCCGAGATCCGATGCAGCGCGTCGCTTATGGGGAACGCCCTAGCTTGAGCGAATGTCATTTTTCGATTCATGTCATGTTGGGGTTGCCATAGTTTTTAAAAAGCTAAAGATGATTTTCATTAAAATCATCTTCAGCTTCACCCTTGCCGGTTGGCTACCTGACACAAGGGTGGCCATATTTTAAGAAGTTGAAGATGATTTTCATTTCTTCCTCACAAACTAATATACAAATGAATATTTATTTGTAAGAAAGAAATAATAGAATCATCTTCAACTTCACCCTTGTCGGCTGGCTACCTGACACAAGGGTTGCCATCTTTTAAGAAGCTGGAGCTGATTTTCATTTCTTCCTCACAAACTAATATACAAATGCATATTCATTTGTAAGAAAGAAATAATAGAATCATCTTCAACTTCCCCCTTGCCGGCTGGCACTTGATGCAAGACCCTCCATTTTTATCCGGGCTTGGGACCGGCATTGGTATTATTAGTTTAACTTTATGTTTGAGAGTTAATTTAACTTTATCTTGGCGCAACAATAAAAGTTGTCGTCATGTGACTTTGAGGTCACGGGTTCAAGGCGTGGAATCAGCCTCTTGCAAAAATACAAGGTAAGGCTGCCTACTTTAGGCCATTGTGGCCCGCCCCTTCCCCGGACCCCGGATAGGCGGGAGCTTCGTGCACCGGGGCTGCCCTTTTATATATATATATATATATATATATATATATATATATATATTCTAATTTTGACTTATTGGTCTAGGTTTTATTTGGTGAAGTTGAGAGTATAACTCCTAGAGAGCCAATTGCAACTTTGAATGGTAGGAGAAAGGGGGACTGCTGATTGAAGCTTTTTCTAGGGTTCAGGATCTTTTCAGTGATGTTGAATGGGTTGATAGCGGTGGAGATTCTGCTTTGTGGTTACTCAAACAAATTTCAGCAAATGCTTTACAAGAAAAACTAGAGAAACTAATTTTAAGAGATGTTAAACAATTGTCAAGGATGCAGAGTAAAGTGAGTGAACATACATCTCCTATCGGACTCTAAACTAGAAACAAGATGAGTCTGCAAAATTTGAGAAGGTTTCACATGGTACAGACCTTCCTACACTTCTTAAATTCCTTAAAGTTCCTAGATTCTATGATCCTCATCTCTGTGTTGCTTGATGACCTTGCAGCTCAAGATCACAACATAAAGGGTGTTGTGAACCATCTTGATGAAAGCTATTTTGTTACTCCTACAGTTCTGGTTGAAGATTCTAAACCTGATGCTCCTATGCTACCCCACTCGCCATCATTGTTGTTACACCCCCCATCTCCACCACTGCCACCTTCTCCTGTTTCCAATAAGGTTTCTCCACCTCCAACCCAGCCTGCAGCTGAATGTCTTATTAGTTCAGATGAAGATCTCAAGCCTCCTCCAGCACCTATACCTCCAACTATGTCCAATGGCAGTGCTCCTCCCTCACCCGAACCAACCATGTCCAGAAGAAGTTCACCCCCAAATCACCTCCACGTTCTACTCCAACACCACCAATGTTATTAAGTCAAGGAACTCCACCACCACCTCCGCCAGCTCTTCCTTTTGTCTCTACTGCATATCCATTTCCCCTCTCCCTCTCCCTCTCCCTATCCCTATCCCCATCCCCACCAACACCACCGCCAGCACCTATACTATCTTCCCCTACTTCTACTGGTACAGTTCCTTAACTGCCGTCTCCACGTCCATCCATTACTTATTATGGAGTCCCTCCACCCTCACCAGCACCACCATATCCTCCACTTAACAGTTTTAGTATGATACCTCCACCAAACAACTTCTGGTAGGAGACCTCCACTATCCTCTCCACCTCTACCCACTACTTACAGTGGGCACCTCCACCTCCACCTCCCCCTAGCACATCTAGTAGGAGCCCTCCACTACACACTATTTCAGGTAGAGGCCCTCCACCTCCTCCACCTGGCCCTATTACACGAGTTGGTGGCCCATCACCACCTCCCCCGCCGGTGCTCCCTACTACCTCTAGCAAAGGTCTTCCACCACCACCTCCACCCCTATGATTTCAGTTTGTTGTGAACCTTCCCCTCCCCCTGCACCCCCTATGAGTTCAGGTTGTGGTGCTCCAACTCCACCACCACCTCTGCCCCTGATAGTAGTCAAAAAGGCCTAGTACCACCACCACGTCCTCAAACACCAAATCCTCCTAGTACCCCTTGACCACCACCTTTGTGTGGAGAAGTTTGTGGTAGCCAACCAGGTCCTCCACCGACTGGGGCTAAGGTTTCGGGAGCACCAGCACCACCATCTCTTGGACGAGGAAGAGCCTCAAGTGGTCTAAGTCTTGGACGAAATCATGGTGTTACGACTGTTATTGGACCTAAAAAAGCTTCATTGAAGCCACTACAATGGGTGAAAGTTACTTGAGCAATGCAAGGAAGTCTTTGGGCTGATTCACAGAAGCAAGAAAACGAGTCAACGGATGATTTGTAACAGTTTTCTACCTCAAAAACTATCCGATAATTTATTTAGACATGTCTGTTCAAGATACTTATTTGATTTCTTTCCCACTAGTTTGACTATTTTATCAGTAAGAAAGTTTCTCCTAGCAGTTGCACGTGGACTATATCATTGTCTCTGAAATTATTTGACAGGGCCCCAGAGATTGATATGTCAGAAGTGGAGCTTATTCTCTGCTTCTGTTGCTTCTGATGGGTTGTTTCTAATAAAAGAGGAATTAAGAAGGGTTCTAATACCAACAGTTCGGGGATAGTACAATTGGGATATGCACTGTTTCTCATATTAATTTGTGAAAAATATAATGATCGTCTTGAGTCTGAATGCAGGTCCTTTCCTCTTAAGTGAATGATGCTTTTGCTTAAATTCTGTTGAACCACATGTTCTTCTAGATTGATACTGTAGTTCTTTTCATAAAAAAAAAAACACTGTAATCCTTCAATCGAACACTTGCTTTTAATTCTCATTTGAGTCTGTTTTATCTGCCTTGTTCAGAATGTTAAATTTCCTCTTCCTCTATATAAGAAAACTTGTGCTTTTAGTATTTTAACCTTAAGGTATTGATGGATTGTCCTTGTTCTGTTTCTAATTTCACAATGGTTTGGTACTTAGTTCACATGACAAATGTGAACTAAGACTTATTGACTAAATGCCTTTGGGCATTCATAGGTCTGTTTCTGGCAATAGGTTTACATTCCTGTGGTTTTGTAGTTTCATTGGTGAATTTTAGATCATATACGTTGTAAACATGGTGTGCTGTCCATTAAATTGCACTGCATATCAGCATCATCATTTTCTTTCCTTTATTTCTCCTGTGGTGGGCTATGTGGTACTTCCATTCAAAACATTAATGGCGTTTATAATTATTTCCACTGGTGTCCTATTGTAAGGAGTCAGTTCTGCACATACTCAGTTCTTGCACAGTTAAGTTTGTTAGAAGAAAAAGAAAGATGAATAAAGTAATCTCAAGTCTCAGAGCAAACCCAAGATTAGGGTTATCATAACCCTTAGTGAAAGCAAGGTACGGTGCAGATAAGGTGTTGACAGTAACGGTAAAGTAATGCGCAAAACCACAGGTATAAATTTCTTTACTCTAATGGTCATGAGATCAGTTGAAAGACCATTTTCATAGAGACCAAATTGCTGTTTTAGGAACCTAGGAGCTTCCCAAAATAAGAACCCTAACCCTAGTAACTTCCCAACTTTAAAGGCAATAGCAAGGAATTTTCTTGTAATGTGGATTCAACTATGCTTTCAAAATAGACACTTTCTAAAGAAACTGGCCTAGATCTCCTCCAGAATTAGAACTTGTCTTATTGCAATATTTATTGTACTCAAAAAACTTTATCAATTAAAAATGAAAAACTCTAGAAGATGCAAACAGTAGCACCCATTTCTAGACACTTTTCTAAACCCTACAGAAGACAAAAAAGGGTTAAATAGATATTCTGAGGCTAATGACATCTTTTTCCTTTGCATTTCATCCATGTTTTGCCACTTTTAGGTATAAAGGACCTGTTATTGTGCAGTGGCCCAAAACATAAGGCAGGTTGAGGTTCAGGAAGGAATCATCTAGTACACGATTGGTCCAGGAAAGAGTGGTAGAAGGCGTAAGTTGTTTCCTATTGAGATCTAATTGGAGAAGAGGTTATTGGGTTTACTTTCTAATTCATTTTGGGATGCTTTGAAGCTGACACTTGTGTTTGTTAATGGATCCTAGATCAAGGGTTAGGAATGAACTAAGGTTTTGAGAGGTTAGCTTGGATGTAGGTACAGTAAACAGTTCACCTGAATTGATTAATTGCAAAATTTTCTATTTTCATCTTTGTTTTAGGGGGGTTTATTTAATGGCACATGTATGGCGTTTCTGAGATATCACGGCATATCTCAAATGTGCACCTTATTTAACCGCGATATCTTTGGCATATCTGAGATATCAGGTTTATTTAACCGCGTTATCTTCAGCATATCTGAGATATCAGGTTTATTTAACCGCGATCTTTTCGGCATATCTAAGATATCAGGTTTATTTAATCGTGATATCTGTGGCATATCTTAGATATCGGGTTTATTTAACTTCTTTCATGTTGATATGTTTGTTGTTATTTCAAATATGCCAAATGTAGATTCAAGTGTAAAGTTTGCTCCTCTTGTAGAGAGAGAGAGAGAGAAAAAAAAAACTGTGTTTTTAGACAGAGAGGGAAAAGGGCGTTTTCAACGTCCCTTAGAGGAAGGCCAACGAGGGTTCCTGCGTTTTTTCCCTGTCTATCTTTTCCAAAATCCGGCAAGCAGAGGGGAGAAAAGCTTCTCCAGCAGCTGCTGCTACTATCTCAACAATCAAGGTGGAAAACCCACTCACCAGCACAGGCTATACTCCCAACAAGCAGGGGGGAAAAAACTTGCCGGCACCAGATCTACAGGCCATTGTAGTCGCGGTCGCTGGAAAATCAATCCCAGAGCAGGTACTCCACGAGATCTATGGTTTTTTCTGTCGTTCCTACAACCCTAAACATGCTTCCATAGAAAGCATGCAGATCGATCCAAAACCCCAGCTTTGTTGCTTGCACGATCTCTGAAGAAAAGTCTGCTTGGAGTGCCCTTAACAACAGTTGCAATTGTCTTCTTCATCTTCTCCTTGCAGGTTTGCAGAAAGGTATATTTCTTCTTCTTGGTTCTTTCTTTGTTTCGACTTCATCGATTCATTTGACATGATTCCAACTGGGTTTGTTTGTTTTTTGCTTAAAGCTGCGGTTTCATGCTTCATTGCTTTTTCTTTTTTCAATTAATTTCTCACAAAAAATGAAATGTGCTTCTGGGTTAAGGATTGATTGATATACGTAGTACATGTTTTATGCTTGTAATGTTTCTCCCTCATTCTGTCTCGAAGTAGGAGTTTTCTCTTTCGCTTCTTTGGAAAAAGGGGTGATTTTGATGATATTCGTTTCCATTTTGTTGAATTATTTTGTGCACATAAGGTCGGCTGCTATTTCTTCAGTTTCTGATAAAAGAATAGGGATAATGGAAACTGCTGAAGGGTGGCAGATTTATTATGATTTCTGTGAAGTTAGGGATAAGGGTTCAGGGTTCATATAGATTGCAAAGGGGCTACTTCTATTGGATTATAAGAAAGGTCTTGTCTAAATGGGTTGTTTCAATTGTAAAGCTGGTTTCTCTGATGGTTTTCAAGCAACTTGCTCTTTTCACTTCTTTCTTTCTTGTGAGAGTGCTAAAAGGTGAGATCTTTATTGATGTTGTTGGTTGGGAAGCGAAGTTATTACTGCATTGACGTCAAATTGATGCCTATTTGTCTAAAAGTTGTATTCGTTCTTTACCAAAAGAGGGAAATTTTCTGAAGGAATTCCACATATTTTGCAGTATTAATGCATGTTCTTGATTCAGGGACTTCTAGAAAACTCACTTTGATGAGCTTCTTCCATTTCTTTTATCGAGTACAGAAGTATTTGTTCTTCTTATTCATATCAAAGTCTGGTATTTGTGCGTTTATAATGTCTATTATGTTTCGTCTTTACCAGGAAAATAAGAGACAGAGAGAGACAAAATCTAGGTTTCGTCTGTACCCACTGCTCATTATTTAAATTGTTGGTGACAAATGAGTTTATAAACTTTTGATTTGGGTGTTTCGGGTTTGTTTTGTGTTGGAGAGATATGATCCGTGTACAGATTCTATATTGGTTCACTCAACCAAAATATATGGAGTAATAGGTTGGGAAAATTCCTACATCTCTCTTTTTCATATCTGTCGTCAAAGCTTATCATGGGAAGAAATCATATGCTTTGCCTGTTTATTTGGAAATTTCTCCTATGATATGATTTGATATTTCTAATTGCGTTGCGCTTAAAATCTGAAAAGATGTCATTTGCACAATTTTGTGTTTCTCTATCCTGCAAGACAGATCTAAATATAAAAGCTAAACCAAGACTCTTCCTCAGCTTGTTCTGTGATTTATCACTTGAAATTTAGTTCAAGTAGCTTGGAGTGAGGACTTGAAAGAGGATGCTGTAACATGTTCTAATCTTCTGAGATATGTTTCGCTCCATAACGTCCTTTGAAGCATCCATATAATCTCCAACAGTTCTGCTGGGGCCAGATAATGTCCCATTACATTCCTAGCTACTAGTTTCAATCTGCCTCCCAATTGGCCGGTCCAGGAATATGGGAAGAGAAACACAGAACAGCTGCACCCATCATTAATCTTAATGCTAGCTGCTCTCCTTAGCCTGTCTTCTGTGATGCTAACTCAGTCATATCTGTAGATTCTGCAAGGCATAATTGTACAAAATGATGTAATATATGGATGCGTCCATGAGATAAGAGCTCAGTAAGAGATGCTTGGTAAGTGAATATGGCAGAGAATGACAAGTTTCTAGAAAGAGTGAGTATACTGATGCCCACAGGTTTGACTTCGTATTAGAATTTTTTCATAAGGAAATGAACTACTGGAAATGAGAGGGAAGCAGCAAGAAGTAGAAAGTAAGCTCCAACAAGCATCAAAATCCCAATATTCTGAAGGATGGTATGTTGAGTAGAAAAGACAAACACTGTTTCCAGGATCATGGCTGCTTGACTGGAAAAGCTGATATTTGAAGAGATGCCGCCTAATTCTTTCAATGTTTTTGACTGGACTATATATTCTTAAGTAGCAGCATTCACATTCAAAAAGGAAATTTCAGCACCCTTTGAACTGGATTGCTATGTCATGTGAGGGAGCAATTTAGGAGATGTTATAACATCATGGTTTCACGAGAGATTAGGAGCAGGTAAGCACTACATATATATGTAATGAAATAAACAATTGCCTGTGTACCACAATAGAGAGACAACTTTTGTGGTTTGAGGGATAGTGGGGTGGCTATGGCATGCTTTTTATTTGTCTTGACCCTTTATGTTACATATGTAGATGCTCTTCCTCAATTCACAATGTTCTCATGACCTCAGTGCCTTACTAATAGCGCTAAATTGGATGATGAAGGAATAAAAATTCTTTCTATCCCCATTCAACTTCCCATCCAACAGCATTTGGCTCCAGAATTTCTTTTCCTGGGTTCATGTTTCTTTGCTCTTCTTTTGTGCCCCTATTATTGCTATTTAACTGAATGTACATTGTTATGGAGTCGAAACGAGTGCCTCTTGTTTATGCTGACAAAACCCATGGGCACCATGTTGATACTCATGTTTTTTCCAAAATATTAATAATAGTTTATTTGCAGCATGAAGAACCAGATGCATCCCTTTATAATGCACTAGTCCATGGCCTGTGCCTATGAGGCAGAACCACAATGGCAAATAAGCTGTATATGCGCATGCGCAGCATGGGGCTTAAACTTGATGGTAAAATATGGGCGCTAATTCTTCAGCACTTGCTAAAGGATTCCTAGCCAGTAATCATCTTCATCAGGAAAGACAAAAGGCAGTCAGAAGAGTGTCCATCATAGATTTGTGTCTTGAGAGGTTCTTTCACTCAAATGCGGTATGAAGTTATGGGAACTCCTTAACCCTTTCCAGTTTGATGATCAAGGTTAGTCTGGAATGTGATCTATTGCATGCCATCTAAGGTTGCAGTTTCTTGGATGTTCATGAATGGCATTGGTAGGGTTTGTAATGGTTTGGTGTAGAGGTTGCATTTCAGCATGTCAGATGTTTAACAACTCACGCCATTCACAGTTCAGCAATGTAAGGAGCCTTTTTCATGATAGTCGGGTTTTCTGATCAGTTCCATATCAATGCTTCACAAAATCGTTACTATCTGTACTAACACGGCTAAGCTATGGACCATGTTGCTCTTTGGGCCATTTCTGTAAGAATTTCAGTAGTAATGTGTCATCCTTATTACCACTCCATTGAAGTTTTATGTAATTGAACTAAAATGTTACACCATATAGATAGTGTTGGAAAGGCTAATGCCATTTGAGCTATTTTGCTTCTTTTCTTTTTTCTTTTTATAAACATGTCGACTTAGAAGAGAACCATTTCTATGCATATTTTTGTAGTGTCATGGGAGCTTTGTGCACCGGGCTGCCCCTTTTATCTCTTAATTGATATTTCCGTTGGATTTTCCACTGTCATGAGGTTCTCTAATTTTCTCTGGAAGTGGCCATTTTACAACCTTTTTCTTTTCTGAATGTTGTTCACATACACCCATGAGCACCTCCAACCCCTGACCTTGACCTGGCTGCATGGAGAGGCCTTCACCATTTTACTACATTTGCCTTGCGAATTATTGAGCGATGCTATGATGTGAAATCTAACCCGTGTTCATACCATAATCAATTTTGTAAGTTCAGCAGCTTTCTCATGATTATTCTTAGATGGTTGCACTTATTTTATGATTTTTTATTTTTGTGAAATAGTTCATAGAAATTCTTGGTGAACAACTGAGGCTGCTTCTATCAAAACCGAGTGTAGCACACTGGGGAAAGAACTTATATATGCAGTCACCCCCTGCACTAGAAGAAATGACTCGATCAAATCTACAACAACCTCTCTTCAACCTCATGGGGAAAGTCACAAAAGACGTCGTCCATGTGAATGGTATGACTGTTGTGAACGGCAACAAAACATCCTACCTGAGGAAATTGTGGGTTGTGTTCAAGGGAATCATTGATGGAGTTACCGATATGGACACGGGTGTGGAGGCATAACTATTCTAGCTTGCTCCCTTCACAGAAGATTATCTCCTAAATTTGGGAGGATTGAAAGAGGCACTGTGCAGGCATTTTGGCTTTGTTGATCTGTTGTTTTGTAATTTCTCCAACCACTGATCACCATCGTACTTGCTTTAGGAGCTTCATAAATGTAACTTTAGGGGGGTATATGATTAAGGGGAGCTACCAAGGGAAAGTATGGGATGTTTATATACAAGTTCAGTAAAGTTCCTGTTCAATTTGAAACATTGATTGTGGAACATTCCTCGCATTCTTGGCTTCCCAATTGTATTCCCATTTTTTTCCTTCCCAATCATATCGGAATTGAGAAGCGCATTTACAAATATCCAAAACAGAAATAAGTGCACCCATGCATGCATTTTGTGTAACCGGTGAAAAGATAGCACTGGTAGGAGTCTGTTTTCTATTCAATTATTATTAGTTGTGCAAAATGGGAATGATGAATTCGCTTTGAAGTTACATGTGGAGCTGCCTGTTGGTGATCCATCGTCTTTATTAGCTGACCCCAATATATATATATGTATGTATATATATGTATATGTATATGTATGTATGTATATGTGTGTATATATATGTATGTATGTATGTATGTATGTATGTAACTTAACAGAAATCAAGTATTTGGATGATGCTAACCATTGTTTTGAGTTTATTAGAAAATTAATAAAAATGACTACTTGTGATTTTTGACCCAAAGAAACATAGACTAAAATCATCCACAATATAACGTCACCATCTGCTGCCAAGACTCTTGATCTAATTCAGCCGCGGAAATAAAATGAAAAAGAGACAACCAACAAACATTCTTCTTCCTTTTTTAGATAAAGTGGTTCAGTGCAAGAGCAGTAAAAAAGAAAGAGAAAAAAGGTGTTATACAATCCCTACATAGCAAAATTAAAATGAAACTCTATAACACCCCGGATTTTTAAGACATTTTATTATTATTATTATAATAACGTTTTTAATAAGAGCATTTGGGATCCCATGAGAAAAGTTTTATTTATCACTTTACTAAAACATCTCTTAAAACTCCGGGTGTTATTTTTCCTTTCTCAAAATGTCACATATATAATTTAAAACATAAATAAATTTTTATGATAATAGATTTAAAACAATACTCGTATCGGTTCTTTATAGTAACACTGTTCAACAACTGATAGTCAATCCATAATCTCAGTGATCCATCCTTTTTCTTCACGAAAAGGATTGGTGCTCCCCATGGTGATCCACTCGGCCTGATGAAGCCCTTATCCAATAACTCTTGCAATTGTACTTTAAGCTCTCTCAACTCTGTTGGAGCCATCCTGTATGGTGCCTTAGAGATAGGCGATGTACCCGACACCAAGTCAATGTTAAAGTCAATCTCCCTATTTGGTGGCAATCCTGGTAACTCCTCAGGAAAGACATCAGCAAATTCACGGACAACATCAATATCGTCAAGCCGTGGTTGCTCCTTGTCCTCAACTGTCACATACGCGAGAAATATGCTACACCCTCGTGCATAAAATCGTGCTGCCTTCATAGCAGAAATGATGCATGTACCTGACTGATCTTTCCTACCCTGGAACACTATTTCTGGTTGCCCAGGTATAAGAAAAGTGACTTGCTTCTTTCGGCAGTCTACCATAGCCCAATAGTTGGCTAACCAATTCATTCTAAGAATAATATCGTAGTCTACCATGTCTAGTAAGATGAAGTCAATGTCCATACTCACGCCTGATATCTCTACAGGTATTTTCCTAAGATATTCGATAATCTCTACTGTCTCCCCCACAGGTGTCATAATATCTAATTCAAATGCTAATTTGTGCATACATACATCAAGGCAAGATGCAAAAATACATGATATAAAAGAATGTGTAGACCCTGTGTTAAAAAGATCCTTGGCATGTCGATTTAAGATTAGAAGAGTACCTTCAACGACCTGGTATCAGCCTGCCCCTGTTCTGATGTGATGGCAAATACTCGTCCCTGGCTACATGGCGCGGTAGCTATCTCTACACCCATCTCGGTCTGCCTCTCTCTCTGCCCCTTAGGACAGTCCTTAATGAAGTGGTCGTCGTCTCCACAGTTGAAACACCTATATGGCTGTCTCTGGAAAGGTGCATGGTGTTGTCGCTGTGGTTGGGGCTGCCTCTGATGTTGTGGCCTGTCAAATCTATTGCACCCTAGCCCAGGGTGCCAACCCTTGCACCTATCATATCTCTTCCTCTCTGTATCTCTCTTAAACTTGGCCTGCGGTGGATGACCTAATGCACCATGTGTTTGTATAGCACCAAACGGTCTCTTGCCCTTAAAGGGCTGGTACGCACCCCCTCTAGTCCTGAGAGAGTTCTTCTCATGCATGGAAGCCATGTCAGCAGCATCTCGCACAGAAGTGGGTCACGAAGAAATCACCCGATCTCTCAGCCAAGGTGTCAACCCATCCACAAATTTATCGGTTGCCTCTGTGTCTGAGGCCAGCACGTGAGGTGCAAATCTCCTCAGTCGTGTAAATCGGTTCAGATACTACTAAACTGTCATGTCTCTCTGCTCCAAGGTGACAAACTCTTTCTTCAATGACTGTAATGCATGGGGTGGAAAGTACTAAGTGTCAAAAGCCTGTTTAAAGGCTGCCCATGTCATTGTCTTGGTCGGATCTGGTCGAGTAAGTGTAAAGGTCTGCCACTAGAAACCTGCCTCACCCTTCAGTAGGTAGGTGGCTACTCTAACTTGATCCGCTGGTGAGATCTTTATAGCGTCAAATGTCCTTTCAGCCTCAAATAGCCATCGCTTGGCCTCCTCAATGTCACCATCGCCATAAAAGGGTTTCACCATCTTTTGAAATCTCTCTAATAGCTTATCTATTTTCTTAGAGTCACTAGTAGCATTGCCCTCAATGGTCTTAGGTGCTGGTGGTTCTTGTATTGGTTGGGAGGAATGAACTGACGAGACCATAGGTGCCACTTGAGGTGGTGGAATAGGGCTAGGGTTACCAACGTGAACAGCAGTCCTAACCTGCTGCTGTATGAGTGGTACTAGCCCTGACATTAATTGATTCAATAACTCGGCATCTCGATCCCCTTGATTAGAGGACTCAGCAGGTGGGGCAACTGGTGTAGCAGGGGTAGACCTTGTCCTTCTTCGAGGAGCCATTTGTCAAAAGTTTTAAATATTACTAAGTGTAAGTTCCTCTCTCTACAACAATTTATGGACTGTTACTCACATCTAAATGGACATTTGCAAAGATTATGATGGACTAGACTGGGCTCTGATACCAACTTGTAACACCCCGGATTTTTAAGACAATTTTATTATTATTATTATTATAATAACATTTTTAATAAGAGCATTTAGGATCCCATGAGAAAAGTTTTATTTAGCACTTTACTAAAACATCTCTTAAAACTCCGGGTATTATTTTTCCTTTCTCAAAATGTCACATATATAATTTAAAACATAAATAAATTTTTATGATAATAGATTTAAAACAATACTCGTATCAATCAACGTCAAATGAATCGATGCCTTTATTTTAAATCAAATAAATATCCAAAACACAATAATAATATGGCTCAGGGTCTATCCATCATAACATCCCATATAAATGTCCAACATATGTCTAAACATCTCAATCAACTCCATAAAATAAAAGTATACAGTCCATAATTAAATTCAAATGATAATCCTGTTTATTGAATCACATCACTGTCTAAAATTCTAAGAAAAAGGATCACCTGCAGCTCTCACGGTTTCTCAATAGTCTTGCCTTTCCTGTTACTGCGCTCGAGATCTAAGGCATTGCAAAACAAAGCAATGCCTCAGCAAGCTATTGCTTGTGTAGGTACATAGACAATTAATGTAATAAACGAATAACAGTACTGATAAAATAAAAAATCTATCATTTATGAAGATAAAAGTATCATAAGTCATGCCAACATAATGCCAATTTATTCAATATGCTAAAACATGCATTTCACGGAGTTAAAACATGACATGAATCGATGAAATGAGCATACAATAATAATAAGGGCACCCTAAGGTAATGGGTCCCACAAGCGTCATATAGACAAATATCACTGATTATAAGTACTCATAGCCAACCTCTGAGTGTCGTCACACCCAAGCATACCATCCATAACCATGCTCATCATACACGCACACATAATAAGAATATGGGCCGTCATGCTGCACTGGCAACCCTGCATGGGTCTTAACCACCGCCGCTCTCCGTTGACACCATAATGGGGGACTTAGCGTCTGTCCCCATGGAAAGGCCCAGACCGGTAGTGTGAACTATCCATGTTACCAAACCCCTACTAAATGTCATATATGGGCATGTGTCTATCATATCACAATATCATCACATCATAATCTCGGAGGGTGGTGGCCGGCCCTATCCCTCCTAGCATGACGCCCACTGGGCGAGAGCACCTGTCATCAAATATAAAAATACGAAAATCATATATATATGCTAAAACTCAAGAGTACTTATAGCTCGCAATCCCCAAGGCACGCCTCTCATCCTGGAGTTAGCTTATAAAAGGACCAGCTACGAAGTCTCTATTCTTATTTCCATGCAAATCCATGCATTTTCAATATATAATAAGAAAGAAGTCTCTATTTAAGCATAATTACTTAATATCATGCTCATAAAAACATTTGTCATGGGTTTATTCAATAAAAGATTTCAATTTGTAATAATCATAATGTACTCTAAGTCTCATGAAATCAACGACAACTAATAAATGCAATTTAAAACACAATCACTCATGATGCTATGTTTATGCATAGTTTTAAAGTCAAGGTAAAGCATTAATTGTCGTTACCTACCTCAATGTGAGACCACTTAGCTTGCTAATAATCCCCTTAACTGGTATGTTCAAGTGCACTTGTCCATGTCACATCACTATTTAAAATTTTTTCTAAATTAAAAGTGGTCATTTATAAGTTTTTAAGTTAAAACTAGGTCCACGTCATCAATATGGTCACAACGCCTCTTCGGATCGTGATTTGGACTCCTATAGCTGCCAAAAATCAAGTTTTAAGTGCATATATACGTAAATGGGGCCTGACCGACCACCATAAGTGGTCTGCACTGCCGGCGTAAACCTGCGTCACGAAGACGCTCGCCTTCCAGAAACGCATCGGGGACGCGCCGAGTGCATCTTCGGTACCGTGATGCACCACTGCCTGTGTCACGGTCGCCAGGACACCGCGCGTCCTAACCCACCGAGATAGCCCGTGTAGGGGCTCACGCGCGCGCGGGCAAGGACATGCGCTCGTGGTGCATCTCCGTTGGGTGTCCTACTGGGTGTCTCGGCGTCTGCGCCAGGGCGCCGACGCAATCGTCACCCCCGGAGAAGACAACCGGATTCTGATCGTCTCCGGCAAGCCTACAAGCGTCCAATTTTTGCGATTTTTGCACCGTTTCTCTTAGAATTTCGTCTAGATTTCATTTATACCCTCCTTTTGCATTGATTTTGCCAAAAACTATGTTTTTTAAACGATTTTTCCCAAGTTCCTAAAAACTTTCCTAGGTACTGGTTTTCAAGTTGTCTGGAGAACCAACCGTTGGATCTCTCCCAAATTTAAAGGGTTTATTCTTGGATCTATTATGCACTAAATGGAAGGTACAATTTGCAAACAGATGTAGTTTCATCCATGAAATCACGCTCCAACAGTAGCGTGCACAGGGTTCCCAGGAAAAACATGGTTCTATTTAATAAATAAAATTTAAGGGATTAGGACTTACCTCGTCTGGCTAGGCGTTGATGGACGTTGCCGGAGCTTTACTCGCTGAAAAACTTACATTTTTCAGAGCTAAGGTTTTGATGAAAACTCAGTGAAAACAGGGGAAAGGTAGAGTGTTTTGACGCCTGAGGGGGGAAAGATATAGGCCATGAAGTTTAAGGGAAAGAGAAACTCTTCCCTTCACGTCTCTTTCCGCTGGTTTCTCTGGCAATTTTGCCGGATCTAGTAGAGACGTGTAGAAGACGGGGGGGTGTCATTATCAATTCGGGCTCTTGTGTCATACGTTTTTGCCAAATTATCAAAATACCCCTAAAACTTCAACGGCTCATAACTCCCTCGTTTGAGCTCCGTTTTCCACGTTCTTTATGGCGTTGGAATCCTATTGACGAGCACTTTCAAATTCTTAAGTTTTCAGGATCAAATTCCATCTATAAATTTTTAATTTAATTGATTTAATAAATTTTCAATTTATCCAAAAATTAAGGATATTACAAACTCAATCAGTAAAAGGATATTGCTCACATGTGGCATGTCCATATGCAAAAGGATCAACTGCAGTGTATTCCTTGGTCCTTTATATTTCTCATATAACTGATTCTGTTATTAAAAATTGGGCATTTTTATTAGCAACCATGTAAAATAGAACCGGTACCAAACTATTCTTCATCAATGAGACATCATGCTGTAATCACGAACGATGCATTGGTTAATCACCAACATAGATAAACTTTTTACTCGTCTTTCTTTCTAGCAGTAAAAAAAATCATACAAAGTAAATAAGAATGCACAATGGCGCATGAATCAAAAGCACATCTTATAGCTGCTCATCATACATCTGTGGCCTTCAAAGATCCAAAACAAATAATGGGGCTAGTATTCAGTGATACAATCCCTAGGCTTTGGGAATATCATGGCATAGATGAATGGCCCAGATCATTGATGAATATCAAGGTTTTAGTTGATATCATTGCATATACCTGAAATACAGCTTATTTAACTGTGATATCTGAGAGGCATATGTTTCTCATATCTGAGGCATATCTCAGATATCATCAAAAATATCACCAGAGATATTGCCAGAGATATCACAGAACAAATATCACATATCTCAGATATCATACAAGATATTACAGAACATATGACACATATCTCAGATATCACACAAGATATCATGGGAGATATTGCAGGAGATGTGCTAACAAAATGCCAGACATGTGCCGTTAAATAAACCCCCCTTAATCAATTTAGCCATTTCAATCTTTCTCTAGACTTATCTCTGAAGATCCATTTGTGGTCTTTGTGATTTGTTAATTTGATTTGTTCTATAAGCAATTGTTCTTGCTTCTCATGGATTTTCATCCATTTATGTCATTAAAGACGTGGTTCATGACTGTTTTCTGCATGTTTTGTCATGGCATTCTGTTTTCTGAAATGCTAGTATCAAAGCTTTCCATCTTTAGTTTTCTGGATTGAGTTGCGCGACCTTTTTGCTTAATGCCCATGCTTTTGCATATTTGATATACCTCTGCACTTTACTGCAGAAACATAAAATTTTCCCTTTGTCTTCTCAGGTTGACTTGAGGAGAGCAAATAATTCTGAAATCGTGCTTACAAAAACTAAAATGCCTCTGCCTGATATTATTGTAAGTGCCTATTATCCGTCTCTTGTTGTAACTATAGCAAGTTTTAGAAGAACAATTGTGTATTTTCATAGTTTCATTTATTCCAGGTACAAGATTGTTATTTCTAGTGCTTATAATTTTGGGCTACAGAGGGGTTTCTTGCAGAATGTTGATAGCCTCCTACTTCCATATATTTTCTGCTGTTTTTCTTGTTTAGAGCTTCAATAGGTTCATATATCAAAATGTCATGTTACATAATTCTAGTTTCTTATAGGAAAAAGGTGCCATCACTATTTGCAGTGCTGGAGAATTGATCCAGCTGATTGCCTGTATATGGGCTGATATGCTGGTTGGCTCGTGTAATGCATGTGTTCAAACAAGAAATGAAATGATGTTATTTTATTTCAATGTTCTATATTTCCTGGTTGGCATGTAAACCATATCGCTTGGGTAAGTTCAAGGGGAATTGGATAACATATTCTGGAGGTCATAATCATATTTTAAAGTACGTAAATATTTGTATCGACAGCTTTCTCTGTTTAAATTTATTTATTCTTGATACGAGTGTTCTGCTGCTGTATCTATCTTTTGTTTATCTTTGCTTATTGTGTTTCAAAGTTCCATCTATTGCTGATTATAATTTATTGTCAGATTGACATTTTGTCCTGCTTTTTGTTTGACAATTCAGTTGATGATTTGTTTTATTATTATTGCTTCTCAGACTGCAGTTTTGGCCTTGGATACCTCAGTTCTAGACATTGACCAAGTTAAGAATCTTGTCAAATTTGCCCCTAGAAAAGAACAAATGGAGATGCTAAAGGTAAAATGATATTTGAATTTGAAGTTTGAACTACTAATTTTAAGACCTCTATCCTGAATGACGCCTTAGAGTCCTTTTAGATTGTCATACAGAAGAAGCGATGGAGGCAAAGGTGTAGGCTTTTAGTTTTGACCTAGGAAATTTTAGTGACTGTTCCTAAATGATGTCTTAGCATCTAAACATGTGCATTCAGTTTGTTGTTTGATTCTCTGACACTTGATTTTTTTTCATTATTATACTTATTAATTCATTATTATTTCCCTTGTTCCCTTCAAATGGTTGTTAATAGATTACCCAGAAACTGAACAACTCATAGTTGCCTTGGCCCTACAAAAAAGAATTCATACTTCTCCTCTAGGATGACTGTTCATGCTGCAGAGTCAAAATCTTCTTCGACACTTATCTATCTTGCTCTTGCTTTTCATCAATCGTTGTAACTTAACTGTTTGGAGGATACTTGTAAATTTCCCACCTCTATTTGTACTTATGTACTTAGCATCTTGTAGTTTCTAATGTCTGGAGTGTAAGGAAATTTCAATTTTCTCCTGGCTTATTTTTTCTACTCGTAGCATGAGAATGGTATTGTCAATAGTACAGACCAAGTGAAAACATTTTTCTTTCGTGAACATGGAAAATCTGTAGGTGTCTAAGCTGCAGCTCATATGTGTAAGGCCCACTGTGAGATAGACTACCTTTTAAAAAAGGTTCAAACATGCGGTGAAAATACTTTACATGGAAATGATCCATGTTTTACATTTTTTCATATCAAATTGCACAAGTGGTTCTAGAAAGGGTGATCAGCCTCTACTGTACGATGCAAGCTTCTTTCTTGCAAATCGAAACAAGCAAAGGCTACAGTTAGCTTCCTTCCCAACCAGACAAGGACAGGAATGCCATTTTCTCTAGTTTGTCAAGACGGCCTCCATTGAAACTTTTGGAACGATATTTCTCTATCATTTTTCTACTAGATTGAATATACTATTTTAAGAGCATCTTTTTGTGGTGATATAAAGCCCTTCATAAGTTCCATAATGGCTATAGTGATCATAGCTTGGGGAATTGTGCAAAATATAAAATTTGCTTGTTTTCAGTTAAGGTATCTGGAGTCTCTGTTTCTGAAGCCATCTTAGGTGTTGGAGATGGGCATTGGTGTTGTACCACCAAGAATTAGTTCCCCCACTTTTAACTTTATGATGACTTTTTTTATGGTGATTTTCTTTGTTCAGCATGCTGCTATAGCAGGCTGTCAAATTCCACTGCGATCCGTAACCTTGTCCAGTAGTTGTTCATCTTGTTATTCCTGGAACTGATCTTGGTCATTTCAGTGGTTCGGTGGTCGAGAGATATTTGCTTAAGTTTGCTCCTTGAAGTGGTGGGGTGGTTTTACGTACTTGTTCTCTTTTCCCTTTTGCCAGATTTATTATTCTGGGGAAAATGGTAGAGCCCTGAACTTCTCAGAAACAAAGGGACAGACTCATAGATGACAGTTCACATAATGACAAGTTTTCCTTCTATCTGGGTGATATGCGTTGCTTGTTCTTGATTAAAGGGCAGCCCCAGTGCACGAAGCTCCCGCCTGTGCGGGGTCCAGGGAAGGGGCAGCCCGCAAGGGTCTATAGTACGCAGCCTTACCTTGCATTTTTGCAAGAGGCTCTTTCCATGTCTTGAATCTGTGACCTCAAAGTGATACGACGACAACTTTTACCGTTGCTTGTTCTTGATTGTGTAGGAAAATTCTTTGTCCTTCAGCAATTGATATTTGATTATTAACACTGATTCTCTCGTTCTTGAACATGATCTGGCCTGTTATATACTTGCTGATGCCATTCTTTACCATCCTTCTGTAAATTCTTTCTTATTTACATTTTTTTTTTTTAAAGTTCCACAAGCTTTTATTTTATAATTTATGGGTCCATCTAATCTATTGGCAAAAGTGCTCCAAGCTGTGGTCCTACTTCTTAGTAAAAGTTGATGAGGAACTGTTCTTTTGATCCACCTTTGTGAAGCTACAAAATTCAATTCCTCTTATTCTTTCCTGAACTCGACAAAAATTCTATAATGCTGCTCTTCCTATCTTGGAAGCTGATATTCAGCCTGTTTATTCATATCTGTCGCTTATATAATGTATAATTTCTTTCCTATTTCTTCTGTTTCTAAAGCACTAGATAATATACTTCTGGTAAAACAAATAGATACAACGGGCTGGACATTGCTCTCACATGATTCAGTGAGAAATACTTCTCTTATCTAAGGCATTCAGCAAAAGCTTCTAGGGGTCTGGGTTCTTCTTTACTTGGGATGCATTGTCTGATGGTTTTTCTGCCCGAACACCCTAAAACCTTGTGGAACCTCTGCCTCACTTGAATCTATCCATCTAATTGTCCTAGGAAAAGATAGTAGCATCTAATCACACTGAAGATCATACAATTGCACCTGTTACTTCAACTGCAAAAATGTCAAACTTGAATTTCGTAGAAGCTGAAGGTGGTGGTACTTTCTGTAGTGTGACAAGTACATCCCAGTCGTTTTTATTTTTAAGGTTGGAACAAATTGCCAGTGAGGTACTAAGCTCTTTCTTCTGAAATACTAATAAGGGGTTTAATTGCCAAAAAGTGCTAGCCCTATCTGTCCTTATTATCTTCACCAGAGGTGAGAGTAAATACATCTTCAAGAGTAAGAGAAAGTTACTACAAGAATGGTTTATTCATCCTTGAGAACATGGTTAAACAACAAATCCAGGAAAACTCTCTTTGCACACTCTGATAAGAATATAAAATACTAATCTCCTTTTGTTGATCAATTGTCATATAATAATTGAGAAAGCATAAGGAATACTTGTACATCCCCCCAAAATCTTATCCTTGTACCTCTCCCCACCCTAAATTTAATGAAAGGCCAAAGACTTTTTAATTTCACATACCAACCACCGTCCTTTGAAATTCCTCTTGCCTGGCTCGTTTCACCCATGCTCCCCCATATTTCCACAGCTGATCTTTGTCGAGCATTCCTCGTTCCCATTTACCAAGAAGAGCCTTGTTTCTTCTACCAAATGTTTTCATGTCTAATTTGTACCATCTCAAGTTATTGCTCCATTTTTGTTGCTTTTAGCCATCCCATAGAAAGTCATGTTGAAGTTTCTTAGTTCTCCTAGTCTCATGACATAAAGTATGTATGAGGACGACAGGAGCCACCTTGGTCAAGATTATTCTACCCAATTGCCAAATAGAATTTCTTGTACTCACTCAAAATAGGGCCAAAAGCCTCAGTTGTACCCTTACCCTAAAAGGAAACTGGGATAGGAGGAAGGTAACTTCTGTAATTGAGAAGGGCATGTCCCTCTTAATTTCTCCACTGTCCTAGTCATCATATTGTTACTATCAACGAAAGCTTTTATTATCATAATCTTTAAGTCTCAGTCCCCTGCAAACCATATGCACCTCAAATTCTGCATTGTTCTTTCAAATCTTCCCTCTTTAAAAATATATCACCAACAAACTGAAGATGAGTGATTGAATATTCTCCAACAAGAGTTGAGCACTTAGCCGAGTTGGTTAAGTGTCCTATCTCACAACCAAGAGTTTGTGGGTATGAATCCACTCGCCATTCAAAAAACAAAGAGAAAAGGTCTTCAGCTACAAAACTTTGGGTCAGACCACTGGCAATTTATTATCAAGTGGGATAATGGATTGCCTTAAGGCCATGAGGAACTTTCGAGAATTCAGCATTAATTAATATTGAGAAGTGAGAATAATTACATTCAACCGCCCATCCAATCCTTTTACCTAGCGTCAAATCCCATCCTTTTCATTTCATAGTCATAATGGACTACTAGTTCACCATATTATCTCTTGCAAGTGATGCTTGACACACCAATTTTTCTTTTAGACTAGATATATTTAATAAATAGAGGCACTCGCATCTACAATTTTGTCTCATAAGCAGCTACTACCAACATTTGGTTGATGAATCATTATCGACATCAAGACCTTATCCTAATTAGGGGTTGGCCACATGAATCTTGTTCTTCCATTTCCCTCTATTAAGTACCATGGCTTTATTTAGTTCTAAAGTTTAAAAAAAAAATTTCATCACTTCTATCCATATTCTTTTGGGCCTTCCCCTTGCCTTTTTAGAACCTTCTACTTGCATTGCCTCACTCCTTCTAACTGGTGCCATTTTCGGTCTTCGTTAAACATGTCCAAACCATCTAAATCTAATCTCCCTCATCTTGTTACCTATTGGTGCTATCCCTAAGTTTACTCTAATATTTTCATTCCTAATTCTATCCTTTCTTGTCTTGCTACTCATCCATCTCAACATCCTTATTTCTCCTACGCTTAGTCTATGAACATGATGTTCTTTAATTGCCCAACACTTTGATTTATAGAGTATGGTCGGCCTTATAGCCATCCTATAGAAATTTCATTTTAGTTTGAGTGGTACCCCATAATCACACAAATCTCTAGATGCACATCTCCATTTGTTCCAATCCACATAGATTATTTGGGTAACCTCCCTCTCAATCTCTTCACTCTCATGAATGATCAATCCTAAGTATCGAAAGAGGTCTTTTATGAGGACTTCTTGGTTATCAATTTTTATTGATACTCTACTCCCGCTCCTCTCCTTACTAAAATTGCATTCCATATACTCCGTCTTAGTTCGGCTGATTTTAAATCCTTTAGGTTCTAATGCTTGTCTCCATAATGCTAGATTTGTGTTTACTCCCCTTCCTTGTCTCACCAATTAAAACTATATCATCTGCAAATAGCACGCATCATGGTATCTCCTCATGCAGATGTTTTGTTGACTCATTTATAACGAACATTAAAAGCTATGGGCTCAATGCCGATCCTTGGTGCAGTCCTACTGTGGTAGGAAAATCACTAGTTTCTTTGCTAGAGGTATTAATATTTGTTATCGCTCCCTCAGACACAACTTTAATTATGTCTATATATCCTTGTGAAACCCTTTTCTCACCCAACACCTTCTATTTTAACTCTCTCGGGACCCTATTGTAAGCTTCCTAAGTCAATGAAGATGATGTTGAGGTCTTTCCTCTTCTCCCTATATTTCTCTATCAATTGTATTAGTAAGAAAATAACTTTTATGGTAGACTTCTCAAGCATGAAATCAAATTGGTTTTCCAATATACTTGTCTCTTCTCAATCACTCTTTCAAAAAGTTTTATAGTGTGACTCATAAGTTTGATCTTCCAATAATTAGTGTAGCTCTATATGTCTTCTTTATTCTTATAAATTGGTACAATAAAGCTCTTCCTCCATTCATCCAGCATTTTTTTTATATTTTATAATCTTGTCAAATAACTTGGTCAACCAAACTACTCTAGTATATCCCATATGGTTCCAAACCTCTAATTAGTATACCATGTGGGTTACTATTTTCTCAATTTGTAGCGTAGCCAATCCTATAGACGGTAACGATCACAAGTTAAATCGGTGCCCCCCTTTCCCAAAAATCAGAACACCTTATATTTTCTAGACGAAGATATTCACATCCTTCGAATAATTATAGTCAAACAACCAATAGAAATGCGAAATGCATCAAATTAGCCGTCAGAACTGGTGTGATGCTAAGCCATTAGACATTAGATCTTACAAATTAGTCGGTAATCAGGTGTGTCCACCGTAAAGACCACAGTTACTAGCATGCTGCACCCACGTTGCCACGGTGGGCTGCATGGATCGAACCCGTTCATTTGATTTCTCTGACCAACATCCAATCGATTGCTTTCAATTCGTTGATTTCAGACAGCTCTTTAGATAAAGTTAGTGACAGCAGTAATCATCTATACCCAGATAAATAAATAAGATGAACGGGTCTGATCAACCACAAGGTAACCGGGGGCATAGATTCCTCCACTAAAATTAGGGCTTCTTCTTAAACGGGAACCCCATGGTTTCCTTTATAAATTGCCATCCAATTTCTTCCAACTTCCAAGCTCAAACCGAAACCCTAACACCCCCACCCCGCACCCCCCTCCTCCTGCTTCTCTCTCTCTCTCAGTTGATTGCTAGGTTTAGATTGGGTATGTGTAGCAGACCGCATGATGAAAGTGGATTTCAATTTCTCACGACGGTCATCTGAGGCGCCATATGGTGTCAAGTTTGATGTATGATCCTTTCTTTCTGATGGTCTCTCTCTCTCTCTCTCTCTCTCTCTCTCTCTCTCTCTCTCTCTCTCTCTCTCTCTCTCTCTCTCTCTTCGTTTTCCGAAGTTTTCTTAGTTAGAGAGCACGATGAGGATGAAGGTTATTCGACCGATAAAATTTCATGAACGGAAGAAAAAACCCTCCTACTCATTCTGAGTGCTCTTTACCTACCATAGATTCTTAGTTTAGGGTTTCGGTTTTTCCATTTGTTCGTCTCTTCCTCTTCATTGGCAGCTATATTTCTCTTCTGAATTGAGATCTTATATGTTGTTTGTTGCACTAGATCGGAAGGCCTACTGACTTAGTTGGGCTCTACCTTTTGTTGGATCTTAACCGTTCATCTTAAGTGGCTTGTCTTAGATAGGCCATGTACCAAAAGGTCCCACGACGCCGTGGAAGAGCCTGGTACCCAAATGAGGGTGTGGTGATTGTCACGGAGTTGTCTTAATCCTTTCTCTTTGCTTTTGGTTCGAATTTTTGGTTTTACATTCGACACGATGAAGAGATTCATGTTGTTCATTGGATGAGATTGAAAGATCTGTGAAGTTCTCAAAATAGTCCTTTTCATGCTGAGTGTCGAAATATCTATGTTTTTTCCCCTGATTTTCTTCATCGAAATCTCGTAGAAGCAGTTTTTTTTCTTTTCTTTTCTCATTTAGAGAGATTGCTGTCTGCTTCACTATGTAATTATTTGTTGGTTTGAAATAAATTTGTCATGAAGAATGGTTCTGGTCCCCCATTCTGATCAGTAAAAGGCCAGTATTACGGTCCAACTAGCTGTTTCTTGATTCATTAATGAGTCTTGACTGGAGTCCACGCTCATAAAGTCTTGAAGGAGTTCAGTCCATTTGTTGGGATCATCCATCAGATTCGCAGTCACTTAAAACGGGTTATACATCTCAGGCAACATGAGCATAAGATCAGTACTTTTAACGCAAAAATGCCCTCAAATGATTTGCCATTGCCTAATCTTTGGAGGTACATTTACCCAAAAATATTTAAAAATTGTAGAATAGGGGTAAAAAATGGAGTATTCACGTTTAAACCTCAGATTCTGTTCCTAAAGACTTCATTTTCATAGATCGACCACTTAGATGTTCTTGTTAGAAGGTCGCTTTGGATTGGAAATATATTTGATTTTCAATCTGTTTATGATTATGAGGAATAGAATCTTAGTTTGAGGAAATGGACAATATTATGTAGGGAAGGCAAAATATGATATGATACTATAACACGATACAAACGAGACAAGGATTTTGCGGGTTAGGGTTGAACTTGTTGTGTTCATGTTATTTTTTAGTTGACTTGAAATTATGTAAAAAATTGTGTTGTTGATTTGTTTGACTTGTGACTTATTAATTTGTTGTGTTGACCCATCTAATTTTCAACTTGTTAACCCATTATGTTGAAATATAAGATGGTTTTTCAAAAATAGTCTTATATTTTTGTAGGAATATAGGATGGTTCTTGAAAAACCATCGTATATTCTTTTGGTTTTTGAAAAATCACTAATATTGGATGGGTTTTAAAAATTCATCTTATATTCCTATATTTTTGAAAAATCATTATATTCTTACAGATTTTGAAAAATCATCAATATAGGATAGGTTTTTAAAATCATCTTATATTTTTATGATTTTTGAAAAACCATCAATAGAGGAAGGGTCTTCAAAAATTGTCCTATATTCTTATAGGAATATAAGATGGGTTTTCAAAAATTATCTTATATTTTTTTATAAAAACATAGGATGAGTTTTAAAAAATTATCCTATATTTTTGTAGGAATATAAGATGGGTTTTCAAAAACTATCTTATATTTTTGTAGAAATATAGGATGGGTATTTAAAAATCATCCTGTATTTTTGTTGAAATATAAGATGATTTTTGAAAAACTATCATATATTCTATGATTTGTGAAAAATCATCAATATAATGCATTTTTTTCAAATATTGCCCTATATTCTTACTGGAAAAATAATCCTATATTAGTTATTGTACATCTTTCTAATTGTGTTACATGAGTTGTGTTGTGCTGACCCGTTTAATAATCGCGTCGTATTTGAGTCACAGGGTCTTGATACGATTATTAATCGGATTGTGTTCGTATCAACTAATATATTTTAATGGGTCAGTCTCAATACGATATGAACACAACTTGCAGACATGATTTGCTACCTCTAATATTATGGTCTCATTACCTTTTGAGTGGGACTCTCAAATGGCAGGGATTTTTTGCTATAGTTTACATTTTGTAGGCCTCATTGAGTTTTAATGTCTTTTCAACTAGAGTTTATATTTTGTAGGAGTTTTCGAGTAGTGGAGACTGTTTGGCTATAGTTCATATTTTATAAAACTTTTTAAGTGATAATGCTCGTTAGGCTAAGAATTCATATTTGTCCGACTCTTTGTGGGACTTTTTGAGTTGGTAGGCCCATTCAGCCCAATTTTAACCTTTGTGAGATTCTTCTTTTTGTGTGACATTCAGTGGTGGGGCTCATTTAGCTAGAATTCATATTTTATTACTCTTTGAGTAACAAGTGTCCTTTTGACTAGAGTCTATATTTTGTCACTCTTTAGTGGGTTAATTTGGCTAAGGTTTGTGTTTTGTGAAACTTTTCAAGCTGCGAGGCCTATAGAGCTATAATCAATATTTTGTGACTCTTTGAGCTATTGGATCAGTTTAATTAGAGTTTATATCAGCCTGGATTTCCCTCATCGACCCCTCCACTATAAGTGTAGACTGACTACTTAAGTTGTGGTACTTGTTCAGTTAGAGTCCATGTTTTGGGGAGTCCTCAGGCCAGCTAGATTCCTTAAATCTATGGGACTCTTTGAGTAGTAGAGTCCTATTCAATTAGAGTACATATTTTCAGACTCTTTAAGTGACAAGGCTTCCTCAGCCAAAGTCTTTATTTTGTGGGACTTTTTGAACTCCAAAACTAATTCAACTAAACGCCCATTTAACTAGATTTCATTTTTGTGAGACTATTGAAGTAATGGATCTCGTTTGGCTAGAGTCTTTATTTTGTAAGACTCTACAAATTGTAGGGTCCTGTTAGTCCATATTTTGTGGGATTCTTTGAGCAACAATGTTTGTTTGGGTAGAGTTCATATTTTATAAGATTTCTTGAGTTGCGAAGCATTTTTGGTTAAAATAATTAAATTGTGCAACTCTTCTAGTGGTAGGGCTTGTTCAGTTAGACTCTATATTTTATTGAACTCATTGAGTTACAGGATCCATTCAATTAGATTCTTTATATTATGGAGTTCTTTGAACTATAGTTCATATTTTGTAGGACTTTAAGTGATGAGCCCTTCTAGCTAGAGTCTATATTTTTTATAACTCCTCGAGTTATGGTGCCTGTTTGGCCAAAGTCTTTAATTTGTGGTTTTTGACTTTGATTAAACTTAAGAAACTTAACTGGGATCCATTTTTAAAGTTTTAGGTTGACAATACTTTGATTGTGTTTGCGAATCTCAATTGAGGTCTAGCTTATGAGTCTTAGACTAATAAGACTTTGAATGTGGATCCACTTTAAGAATATTAGGTTCATAGGACTGACTACATTTGGGAGTCTGAAGTGGGATCGACTTTAAGAGTTTAGGTAGATAGGATTAATATTGTGTTTGAGAGTCTCAATTGAAGTTTGTTTTAGGAGTCTAGGTTGATAAGAGTTTGAGAGTCTCAATTGAAATCCACTTTATGAGTTGGGGACTTTTAGGCATTTTAGTACTTCACAAGATGGATGCAAGCAATAAAAAAGGGGTGCCCAGTTTTGGATGTGAAATGGCGCTCGCTTGCGTTCTTTGAAATCTATGGACAGTGGTTCAGGCTCACTTAGGACTTTTATCTTGGTTATCAATTAGGACTGACTAAATCTAGATAATATTTAATATCATTGTTTAAGGAAAGTAGAAATTAAACCAACTTAGGGCTCTTAATTGGTAATCGAGACTTGCTTAGTATGCTTTATTTCTGTTTCCTCTTTTCATTTTTGCTTAAACGTTGGGAGTTTAAGAGTCCTTTTCTCTTTTCTTTCCTTATCGTCATCATCATCATTACTATTATTGTGTTTATTGAACCTTGACACTATGGCTCACTTAGATGACTTAAGGACTCTCTCTCTCTCTCTTCGAGGGAATCCTAAATATTTTCAATCTAAAAAGCTTCCAATTAGGGGCATTTTTTTATATTATATTATAATGTTAATATGATCAACTTACAAATAAAGTGGGTCCTATTCTAGGTTTTGTAGATGACTTGAAAGAGCCTTAAAGAAAGAAGAAAAGTTTAGGAGAAAAACATTAAGGAATTAGGAAAGCCTTAACATTTCCCTTACTAAGAGGACCCACAAAAGGAATTTCATTTTTTTTCTTTATTAGTTTATTCATTTATGGCGCCACTTGTTTTAGATAAAGTGGTCTTTACTCAAGTGATTGGAGAGGAGTCTTGTGCCTTTGGGAGATTAAAATGAACCCCTCTCTAGTGAACCAATTTGGCAGGACTCTCTCTCCCTCTCTAAGAGAGTTCTAAATAATCTCAAACTAAAAGAATCCTCATGAGGGATGTTTTCTAATGATAGTGTGTCCCACTTGTAAATATAGTGAACCCAATCCTTGGTTGGAAAGTCCTAGGGATATAAGACATTAATGAGTAGAAAATATAAAGGACTCTTTTGGGAAGTGTCCAAGTCATTTCAATTAGTAGTAGGCCTCATGAGGCTTTTTATTTTTTCTTTTTTTTAATAGAAAAATATAGCTATTTTGTAAAAAATACTCCTAAAACAGTATGAGTGTACCATGAAATGTGTTGGAAAGGGTATATATCATCATTATCATCAAAGACCTTATCCTAATTAGGGGTAGGCGGAAAGGGTATATATATAATATGCCTTCTAGTTGTGTTCAATAGAAATAGTGGCAAGACCGAATTGCAAGAGAGAAAAAAAGTCAACCCTCGGCTCCTAGTATAAAATTTGACTTCTCTAAAGCTCGGGTCAAATTTTGAAAACTCAAATGTTAAGTACATTTCTTTAATTTTAATATCTCAAAATTCTAAAATGATATATAATTGCCAAAATTCAAAAGTACAATAAGAAATATCTAAGTTTGGATTGTCTAAAAAATAGTTTATCAACCAATGACATTATCATAATTTTTTAGAAAAGTTTAATTACTAGATAGTAGATCTGTATTGCCTTGTTTTCTTCCAAAACTTAGTGACATTGGCTTTAAAGACCCTTTGAATAGCCTATTGCATATTTATGCACACTAAGAGGATGATCAACAATGTATTTTATTGAGCATTTGACAATTTCGATGTCAACATGTATTTATCCTTATTTATTTTTATGTGACCATTGTATTTAAGCTAAATATCTAATATACTCTTATTTATTAATGGGCAACATAATAAAATTTAGAGTTTATTTAGTCTTATAAAATTTAAGGGATAAAGGCCAAATTACTTGTAACTAAAGTTAAGTATAAACTATGAGAATTGATAGAAACCCAATGTCAAATAGCATGAACACCCCTTTGACACTTCTAAAAGCATGACACCTATATGGGATGTGCATATTGTTTGAAATAAGAGTACCTATCATTTCCTTGAACACATCATAGTCTACTTATTCATTCCTTGGTTCCAATTTGGTTCTTCTACCATAGAATTGAAACCAAACCAAAATTAATTTGGTTTCATTGGCAAAGGACTAGAACTGGACCACTAGCCCCAATTGAAGGACCATAACCTAATTTTTTTGGTCTCGCCCCTTAGTCCCCATTGACAACCTTATATTTTAGGATAAATAGTCATCCAAAACCAAAGCTCGAGCATGGCTAGCACCCTTAATTATGTGCCATGCACTTAGCTTTAATGGGAAGATATGTTTAGTTATCTCCTCGAGTTAGAGAAGAAATATGATGTAAACTTGCTTCAATGTTAGTTAAAAAAGAGCACGAAAGTCATCTTGTAAGTAACGCCAAAAGCATAGTGTATTGTAGTCTTTCTAAACAAAAAACATTTTTAAAGATATTAATAAAAGACTTATTTTTGCTCAAATATTTTAATAAACAATTGATTTTCCCTCAAATAACTTGAGTCCAATAAAAAATCGTGAATATATTTACTGTTAAATTTAATTAAAAATAATAATTTACCCTTTAAATGGTAGGATACTACCTTACACATGGCATTCTACTCTTGATCCTTGGAATTTTAACCAATCAAGTGCAATAATCTTTTTTATGTAGATTTTTTCTTTTTTATTTATCCTATAACATCCCTTCTTTTTTAACAATTATACCTGTGATGACCTAGGTTTTTAAAACACATTTTTATAAATATTTGCAAAGGCAAGGCCCTCATTTTTAAAATTTTTAAAATTCAAACAACGAAAATATATTTTCTTTGAAATTGATTTGTCAAAAATCTTAGTGCCACCTCAAATTACTTATTATACATAGATTTTTGTATAAAATAAATTTTTTATTGAATAATAATAGAAATATTTTTATTAAAATCAAGATCAATCCAGTGGTTCACATACACAGTCTCAATAGTCATTACATACCTTGTTCAAATATTACAATCCAAATTACAAAACAATTAATACAATCTTTCTCAAATTAAATACCCTAAGTAGTAGTTCGGTGATGATTATCCTCAAGTCTTGAGCTTTCAATCTTCTTTAAGTGTATATGAGATATTGTAAACATTCAAACATTTATAATATCTCAACAAGCTATGCTTGCTAGGGGATTTAAGAAATATAATCAATATATCTCAAAATCAACAATTCTTTATATCCATGATATAAATTAATTTGTACATTGGATAACAATTTTATCCTTTACTCTTCATATGCATTATATGTATATATCACATATAAATAAAAGCACTAAAAATGGTGAATATAGTCAATATTATCAATAATATCTCATTTTCAAATTGATTTCATTATTAATGCTAAGTGTTAATATATAATCACACCGTATTGAGAATCATTCTCCAATACAACATTGGTAATGACTTTTACTGGGCAACTCATCATGCACTCAAATAAGCCAAATCATCATGCTATAACATAAGGCATCTCATCATGCCATAATCAATTGCATTATAATGCAAAATAATTAAAAGACTACCATGCTTGTAGTCTCAATCCCTATAGCGCCCGGATAACTACTTAATACTTCACTGATACCATGGTGAAAAATACAAATCCATGTTTATATGAGGAGAACCATAGTTATCACAGTGGCAGCCTTCCCATAATTGCCCCTCCTGACATTTTGCCTTTCTTTAGGTACGGTGTCATCATCATAATCAGTTTCAGAGAGTGGGTGGCCAAACCCTCATAACTCTCCTAGTATTGGTGTCCCCAAGCATAAGCCTGTCTTATAACAAACCTACAATCCTTCATGCTTGTATGGAAAATAATATTTCATACTTACAGACTGTGTATTTGGTTATAATAGGACATGCCTATAACTTATTTCCTTAAGGTTTGGGGTTCCAACTTATATAGTTTAAATCTTCTCATTCTACCTATTAAGTAATTTCATAATTACTTAATCAATCCTTTTGTTTTCATTTTCACATCATTTGTTGCCTTAAGTAATTTTATAATTACTTAATTTATCACTTTGTATTCATTTCAACATCATTTATTGATTCATACACAATTTTAAAGCAATTATAATCAATCTATAGTTATTAGGATAAGATCATGTGTAAAATACATGTATCTTCTATATTGAATATATTCTTAAGGTCCACCTACCTTTATTTTACACAATCCATCATTCCATTAATCTTGATCATCATATCCTTCATGTATCTATCAAATCATATATATACAGTCATTCCTCAACTCATTTATACTTCAAAGTTGTTCTTTTGATCATCCTTACTTAAGATGATTTGGATCTTTTTCCTTGGATCATATTGATCAAGGTCTAATCTATTGATCTATATTTAAATCTAACATTCACACTAATTCAACAAACATACATACATACTAACATAATATTATGTTTCTTATTATTCTTGATCATTCAAGATCTCCCTATGAATCTTGTTTGATCTTTGATTATCTTAATTACCATTTTTATTAGGATTACATAGTTTACTATCCTTTTATGATCTTATTATTATTCAATCAGTTAAAGTCTTACTTGTTGGAGATAGTTTATTTCTTTCCTAACACTAGATAGCTTCTTATTTTAGAATTGACAAAGGCTTATTAGTTAAAAGCTGCTCACAAAGTGGTTAATTCAATCCTTATATAATGAGGCATTTAGACTCACAAACATTGCTAGAAGGTGGGGAAAGACCGATGCTCTATTAGAGAACACCCTTAACCACCATGTTCAGCATTCACTGGGGTGACTTTAGCTCAACCTTCATAAGGTTCATATAAGCATTAAACCTTAAGTACTCTTGATATTTGATTTTAATTAAATCCATGAATATTTTAAATGTCATTCATGGGGTTTATTATTTTCCTAATTTGGGCTAAAGAAACGATATTCCATATATAATCTTACTAACTATAGCTCTTACTATTATTAAGTCCATGTCCATGTCCATATTCATTGTAAATGTTCATTAATGTCTATTTTCATTTAATTACAATTTTCTTATAACTTACATAACATGAACAATTAAAGCGTAAATAAATATATCTAACAATTAAATCTACTAAGCAAATAAAAGAACATTTACAATAATTCACATGCTTATTTAAATACATCATATTTATTCATTTTGATCCAACAATCATATTTTGATTTCTATTCAGTTTAGATATTGATCTTTCATTTTTATTTAGATCTATCACATTATCTTTAGATCTATCACATTATCTTAATGTGATATCATTACTAGATCATTGATTCATCTTATCAAATAATTTGATCTTTATTGATCCAACCAATCAATAAGATCTTAAGCCATTTTATCAAAATTAAGGGCATAGATCTAAATCTATCCCAAATTAGCCACATCAGGCCATTCATTTCTAATAATCTTATCATTAGATCTTCATCCATACTGATTTTAATCTCTAATCATGCTTGATTATTTAGATCAAGTAGATCCATGATCATTTTAAAGATTTCTCTTCCATTAAGGTTAAATTTCTTAATTCATCCCCGATCAGTCACATCTAACTATCAATTCCATATTTCCTCATTATTAGATCATTGATGGATTAGAAATCCAAGGTCTGATCATGTCAGATTTGACTGATCTTGGAAATTAGTACCACTTTTTATAATTTATAGAATTTTATAGTGAATAAAACCTAAATTTTATATTTTCATTAAATTCTACTTTTTTATCAAAAATCTAGAGCTTCTTTCTAATCTTGATTTGGAGTTAAAATGTGCTCTGAATTAAATTTAGAAGTTTTTAGATCAAAACAAGGGCTAGGCCTGGCAATTTGGGTTGGCGGGTCGTGTTTGTGTCAACACAAAAACGACACGTTAGAATTATGGGTGGACACGAACACGACCCACTTAATAATCGTGTCAAGAATTTGTGACCTGAACACGACACGATTATTAAACGAGTCGACACGACACGACTCGTGTAACACGATTAAGTAAATATAAAATAAATAATATAATACGGTTTCAGAAGAACCGTCCTATATTACTCTTGTAATATAAGACGGTTCTAGATGAACCATCTTATATTACATTTAGAATTGTAATATAAGACGGTTCATCTTGAACCGTCCTATATTAGTCCTGTAATATATCTAGAACCGTCCTATATTAGTCCTTGTTATCAGCTCTACGGGGCAAGCCAATATTTAATATTGTTGCTAACACCTACAGATTCTAGATGCCCGGCACTCAAATCCAAAGCTCAAATTTGACTATGTGGCATGACATTGACAGATTGATTCCTGAAGTCTCTGCTGCATAGATGAGTACAATCAGGAAGGATAATTTTATTCTTTTCTGTGCATTCTTATAAGAAGAGAGAAAACAAAAGGATCGCCACCCACCCACCCCCTGGATCATTCAAATGCAACTTTCATGTTCAGCTTTAGGTAGCCAGAACTCAGCTGGATTTGGTTGTATGATCAGAACCTGTTGGTTTTGGTTAGACTATGGACTTAGTGTTATTCGTTTCCCATGATGTTGAAGTCTCAGGGGAGAAAAGTGGGTATTCTGATTTCGTTGCTCTTTCAGTCTTTTTCTTTAGCTGTATAAGGATCAGTCTAAGGCTCCTTAAGTCTTCATTGATGCAACTTAAGAAACTCATAATGATAGGAGAGATATGGATATTTCAGATAAGCTAATGCTCTTGCCAGTGAAGAAGTGAGCACTCCAGTCTTGAGAATCACAAGCTTTTCCTTCGATCTTTCAAATTAGTTGCTGATGACAATCACACTCCTATGTTTAAGGAGGATGAGAAGCCTGAAGCCTAAAATTATGGTTCTGTTCCTATAAATGTAATATAGGACGGTTCCAGATGAACAGTCCTATATTACACTTACATTATAGTTGTAATATAAAACCATCCTATATAATTAAAATATAGGACGGTTATAAGTAACTGTCCTATATTACATTTGATAGAAGTCCTCCAATGAATCATCCTTCCAAATAAAGATAAAAAAACAAAAGAGCCAACATAGATGATTAAGTAAACCCCTACATGGACGACTACTCAGACTCCTGTAGATTCAAATCCTCCCATGCCTCTCACCGTAGCATCAAGATCTTCAACTTCCAAAACCTTGGGTGTCATTATCCTCTCAATGATCAACTGAGCAATCCGATCTCCTTGCTTCACTTCAAAATCAATATCAGAATGGTTGAACAAAATCATGCCCACTGAACCTCTGTAATCGGCGTCAATCATGCTGCACCCACGTCGATCGAATGCTTCTAAACTAGACCAGATCTTGGCACTGCAAATAACAAGCCCGTCCATGAGTATATCATCAAACGCATCAAAAGGTTTTCTATTTCTCACACATACCTATGTGAGCGTAGGTTCCTTAAGGTATTCCTATGCTTAAGTCAGTAGGAACAAGGGCTTTTCCTTTGGCAGGAACGGTTGTTGTCGTAGAACTGGAAAATAAACAAACGATGGAAGATTAAGATGGGCATTGCCGCATTACTCAAAATCATTGATACCCAAATGGATTGAAGCATACATTACCTTGAAAGATCATATCCTGCTGAGAGAGGAGAACCTTTTGAAGGCAAGCTGGCATTCTCGGAGAGCCTTTTTATCTTCAAAAGAAAGAGAAGGTTTGGAGAACTTGTGGATACGCCATTTTGGTTGGTTTTCTGAAGTTTTGGGAGGGGTTCGTTGGTTTCAAGGCTTGTGATTTGATCTTGTTTTCCCATTTTTGATTGAGAGCATTGAGAATTCAGGGAAAGAAGGGGACGAGTGGAAAATGAAGGCAAGAAGAGAGCCTTTAATAGAGGGAAAATGCATTGAAGAGGTTGCCGAAATTTGGGCGCCATTTCTTCCCACAATATTTAGAACATTTTTCATTTGAAAGGGGGAGAAAGTGAATCCACTACAAGGGCGGGTAGGCATTTTGAAGTGAATCCACTTCAGCAGAAAGTAACATGTAATATTACAGGACTAAATGTAATATAAGACGGTCCAGATGAACCGTCCTATATTTTAATATAAGATGGTTTTTGAAGACCCGTCTTATAGTTTCAACTACAGGTTAGATGGGTCAATGCGATGAATAAATAGGTCGCGTGTCTAACTGTCCTATATGTTATGGGTTTTATAGGACAGTTGTGAAATAACCATCCTATATGTTATGCGTTTTATAGGACGGTTAGTGCATAACCATTCTATATTTGTAACATATAGGACGGTTATACATTAACCGTCCTATAGACAATATAGGACGGTTATGCACTAACCGTCCTATTTTTACATAAGAATATAGGACGGTTAAGGACTAACCGTCCTATTTTACACATATGGATATGGTTTATTAGTACTTTACCAATCTGTGAGTGTGATTGTGATGTGCCAGACTTTCAGTGACCAATCTGCCTGTGCCGGCAAACGGCCTAGCCTTGGCGCCAGCCTGCCTGACAAGGACAGATAGTTTTCTTTCATCCAATTCTGAACTGGCAAGTGGCAATTGGACTTAATGAAACTTACACTTCAATCATTTGTCAAATATTTTGAGTCCTTGATGTTAGATCCGATGTGTGGGCCCCCCTTGTAGTGGTGGGAAAACAAAATAAAAACTGAAAACATAAAGGTTTAACTAATTAATAATTATCTAGGTTTACTAAGTCAATCTAGTCTAAGGTAATTATTTTGTCTTTTTGTATGTAAGTAAGCCCAATTCCCAAATCTAATTATCCAATTGAATTGGAAGTCTTATGCTAAAGCTAAGCTGCCAAAGCGCCCTACCTGGCTGGTGGTTGTTTGCTATAAGCTTATAACTATAAGTTATAACCTAAGACTTAGTTACACATACACACTGTCTCTAATTTTCTTATCAAACATTTTAAGATTAGCTGCACATTGTCAGTTACAAACTTACAAGTCACACTTAGTAGAAAATTAATTAACCAAGTTTTGTAACTTGTACTTGTACAAGTGAAGTGAGAGACTAACTAACTGTCATATATTGTATAAAATTATAAATGCTAATGATTTTCTTATGTTAATTTCACATGTCATCACCAATTGATCTAATATATTTCTTTTTAATCAAATTCATGAATATCATGTATCCAACTTATATAACTCAGTATTTGTTTCTCATTTCTAACTCCCAATTGATGATAATAGATTAGGAATGACTCATTTATCTATGATCCATTAATCCATCATTCATGTAGAGTAAAATTTAGTAACTCTCTTAGTAATATCATTCAACATTTGTGTTAATTCAACACATAACACATATTCTCTGTTCTCATTCTCACCTCACTTAATGAGTTAATTACATAACTAATAACTATTCCCTTCAAACCCTTCTTATACTCATTATCCACTAATGAGATAATTACATAACTCTTTCTATACTCATTCTCAACTCTTAAGCTACTGAGTTAATTACATAACTGTTTCTATTCTCATTCAGTCATTCTTACCTAATGAGTTAATTACATACTCTTTCTTTACTTATCCTCAACAACTTTTGAATTGTGTATGAGTTACTTACATATCTTTGCTTTTTTAAGCTGATCTTCAACTGAGATCAGACGAGTTAAATACATAACACTTACTTTACTCATCCTCATCCTCATCCTCAACCTCAACAACTATTGAATTGAGTATGACAGTATGAGTTACTTACATAACTTTGTTTTTAAGCTGATACTCAGCTGAGATGAGTTAATTACATATATGCTCTGTCTTTTTAAGCTCATCTTTAAGGAAATTAAGACGAGTTAATTACATAACTCTTTCTTTACTCTATACTTAATAACTATTTTTATTTAAGCACATCCTCAACTAAGATTAATTAAATACATAACTCTTATAGCTTATACGATGGTTATGCAACAACATGTCAACAACCATCCTATACCTTTCTAATAAATAAAATAACCATCCTATATAACTTATAGGATGGTTATAAAAAAACCGTCCTATATTTCATTATATATATTATAGGACGGTTATTTAAAAACCGTCCTATATTATTCTATATATTATAAGACGATTATTTAAAAACCATCATATATTGTTCTATATATCATTTTTCACCTTAATCAGCCCTAATTTCAAATTTTCAATCTTCCAACGGTCCAAACTACTGAGAAGGTGAAAACGACCATTCCTCTTCGATCTTTCATAGATCTAAGCAATATAAGGTATGTATTTACGAATTTTACAATATGTATATAGTTATGTAAAACCCGTAAAAACCAGTAACTTTTTTTCAATTTTTTTGTTTTTTGTTAACTATTTTTCATAGATCTTAATGGGTTTTAGTCTGAGAAGGTGAAAACGAGTATTCCTCTTCAATCTTTCATAGATCTAAGCAAAAAAAGGTAAGTATTTACGAATTTTACAATCTGTATTTTTTTTATAAATTTTTTTTGTTTTTTGTTAACTATTTTCCATAGATCTTGATGGGTTTTAGTTCTATGTGTATAAGAAACATTCCATTTGAGTTTTATACTTCTTTGCTCTAGATTTGAGTTTGTTTTTAGGTTTTTTACTTTTTTTTGAAAAAATAAGTTACGAAAATAATAAAAAAGTCGTTGTTTTTTTGTATTTCTTCATTGAAACGTATTTTTATCCACATATAGAGCTTTCCCATGTTGTGTATTAATGTGTGATAATGTTTTCTTCTTCTTCTTTTTTATAATTTAGTGTTATTTTTATATTTTTCTGAAAAAACAAGTTACGAAAATTAGGAAAAAATTGTTCTTTTTTATATTTATTAGTTAATACCTATTCTTATCCACATATATAGCTTACTCATACTTGAATCTTCATGTATTAATGACTTTTAGCTAATTTTTAGCATTTATTCTATTTTTTAGCAATATAGGACGGTTATTCAGGAACCGTTCTATATTACATGAGTAATATAAGACGGTTATTCAGGAACCGTCCTATATTTTCAACTATTTCATAGGTTAGAATCGTGTCAAGGTGATGAGTAAATAGGTCACGTGTCAAACAGGTTGACACAACAGGTCAAATTGATTGACTCGAATACGACACAATTTTTGGCGTGTCATTTTTAGGTCACCCAAAAATGACATGAACACAATAAGTCTTGACCCGAACCCGCTAAATTTGTGTCGGGTTGGAGTCGTGTTATTGTGTCGTGTCATATTTTGCCACCCCTAACAAGGGCCCATATTCAATCAGCAGTCCGTCTCTGCCTCGTTCCATCGGTGATAGCTAGTGTACGAGGATGGGTGACTTGGGATAGGCAAGACGATTTGATCTGAACCATCATATTAGCTCTTCCCTAGATCTGACTACGTTAAGGGACCTGATTTCATACCTTAGGATTTTGGGACCCTTTGAATCTATCCAACAGTTCAAATTTTCCAAAAAATGTTAATTTACTGGAGTTTTCAAGATAGGTCACCAGATTTTGGTTCACCGATGATTCAGTCACCGGTGAACCAAATTCAATGGCGATCTTGCTTGAAATCAAGGGGAAAACAGGGAGTTTTTGAAGAAGGACCTGCATGGATGCCGTCTGAAGCAGAGAAGAGAGCTGGAGAGGAAGAAATCTACCAGATTTTGAAGCCCTGGCCCGACGGCGAGGGTTTTTGTGATTTTTATGTTGCCGGGGTTGTTTGCCGAAGCCGGAGAAAAAACGGGGAGAGGGGTTTTGAAGAGGAAGATAAGGGAATCGGAATATGGGTTCCAGTTCTGGTGATTTCTGTTGGAGAGGGGAGTTCCGTGGTGAAATTGGCAGGCTGGGTAAAAGCCCTAGTTGGCCTGTTCGTAGCAGGAGTCGGGTGGAAGGTGCATCCCTAGACATGCTAGCCTAGGATAGACTGGTTCCTGGGCCAAGCGCGTGTGGGGACCGCCGCTTTGGCTGGAAAGAGAGGAGAGAGAAAGAGGGTGTAATGACCCAACATTTTGGAGACATTTTGTATAAAGAACAAACATAGTGGGATGTACTAATGATCTTGTAACTTCACTATTTTGGAATAAATCTATGTTTATTATATGTTTAAGGGTCTTATTAGGTGGTTGAATATTTGATCAAAATTCACATAGGGAACTTAGGAATTTGAGAATAAAATTAGTACCACTAGATACTACACGCAAAATGGAATCTAACGCCTCAAAGAACGACGAAAACGAAGCTCGTGTGACAAAGTTATAAGCGTTAGAAGATTGAGGGCATTTTGGTAAAATGTACCTAAAAACGAAAAAGTCAAAAACAGTAGGGGGCCGTTTTGATAACGGCACCCCTGGTTTCCAGAGATTTCCACCACCGCCAATGGTGGCACCGCCATTGGCAGCATCGCCTTCCCTCTCCTATAAATGCCCCCCAAGCCCCCTTCTCTTCCAGGTATTTCTGGGTTCAAATCTCCGGCAAAGAGAGTTTGGAGAACACGATTCCAAGCGTACGACGGCTTCACCGTGGATGTCCAGGTACCTCCTCATCCCCACTCTATTCCTCCTCTCTTTCCCCTCCATTGTCCCTCACAAATCCAATCGGATCTGGCATCTCCCAGCCGGAGAACCCATTAGGGAAGATGGGTTCCTTACAAAACCCTAGGGTTAGACAACCAGGGTACCGTTCTAGGCTACCAGACTGACCCTCCTTTCCGCCTCATTTGCAGCCCAGATCCTCGTCGGATCTGGGAATATTTCCGGAGAGAGAGAGAGAGAGAGAGAGAGAGAGAGAGAGAGAGAGAGAGAGAGAGAGAGAGAGAGAGAGAGAGAGAGCCTCCCAGGGGCGCACAGCGCGGTCCATGGGGCGCCTGGCTTGACACACAGCCATGCCAAGCTCCCTAGGGGCTGTCATTACACACGCGTCGCGTGCGAATAGTCTTCTTGGCTTGACTAGGACTCATGGGATGTCCTAGGAGCCAAAGCACGCCACAACTACACTTAAGATGTGTTCGCGCAATGCTGTCCTGAGTGCACACCCTGGCACACCATTCGGACATGCGCACATGACCCAACTTGGTTGTGGTGCGACCAGGGCGTACACATATACTAGAAAACGTAGAGCTCGCATTCTAGAACTATGGTGCGCAAGACCCTAGGCGCTACATTTGGGTCGTCCGTTAAGGCGTGACCTTTTAAAATCTAAATTTGGAGCCTATACAATAAAATAGCATAGAATAACGCATAGATCTTATGTTTGGACATCACTCAGGACCTTACCAAGATATTCTCGGACTCGAGGTGAAGACAGGTACGAGCGACGTAACAACGCACGAGGTAGGTAGTCTGATCCTACTCTGTTTTCAAAATACATCTTAAATGTTTATTAAGTTACTTGTTTTAATATTATATTAAGCATGTGTTTTAAACTATACTGTTCTTATACAAGTATGCGGGACTTGCTTGCATGATTTATGTATTTGAAAAATCTTGCATTAACTGAAGAATGCTGTTGAGAAATAGTGTTTTTATACACGTTACGGATTCATGGCATTTTAGGCAATGCTTGCATACTTTGAAAACAAAGCCATAAATTGCATGGTTTATGTTGATTTGAGTTTTGGACTATGTATGGTCAACAGGGACGACCACTGGAGGTGTTCACGGCACCCTTTCGGGGACATATCCATAGTTGCCGTGGAGGCTATGGTGGATTGGTCTCTAGATACCAGAGACATGTGATCGAGAGTAGTTCTGGTCGCAAGCATGGTGACCCTATGATTTCAGTAGTATGGATATGCATATAGTATTTAAATTGGTCGTAAATGAGTACTCGTGACCAGTTGACTTGAGACCCAGTGCATGTTCCTTTATGATGCTAACATATGCCTCACATGAAGACTATTTTAAGTATTTCTTGATCATTTTATACGATGTATTGATTTGACGTAGTGAATCTATTGATTTCGACGTTTTGAAAACTAGACATACTGTTAGTGTTGCATACTGAAGTTTGATAAAGAATTTCAATAGATGACATAACTTATATTTTATTCATACAAATGCACACCTATCACAAATATAGCATTCTCGATGTTTTTCATGTAACCACTTTGAACTCCGTATGATGCATTGCTATGTTTTCAAAAAGGGTAGTGTCAGGTTACCTACTGAGTATGATAAATACTCAACCCAATCCATTATTTTTCAGATCAAATAAAAGACAAATAGAAGAAACAGTATGAGGCGTTAGAATCAAAGTCAAGTAGGCAAAGATACGATTTAATTAGTAATTTCCTTTGGTAACTACTATAATCTTGATTGTAAGTATTTGTTGTAGCTGTGGCTGTGACTAACAATCTTGGGAGTGATTACTTGTTTTGATTTGATTTATAAGGCATTGAAAAACCCGGGTCGTCATAGAGGAGGAGAGAGAGAGAGGGAAGGGGAGAGGGAGAGAGTGAGTAGGGAGAGAATTTCAATGCAATTTCATGGGAATGTTATGGGGGTACAGGCTTATTTTTTAATTAAAATTAAAATTAAAATTATTTTTATTTTTATTTTTAATGATTTGTTTACATTTCTTATTTAATTCAAAAGAGACTCCTTAGCATTTTATTCCTTTATCATTAATATTCCTTGAGCTGGTTGTCTACCAGCTCACATAACTTTTGTGGACTCCACACAAA
Organism: Warburgia ugandensis; assembly: GCA_035236585.1. Taxonomy (NCBI): domain Eukaryota; kingdom Viridiplantae; phylum Streptophyta; class Magnoliopsida; order Canellales; family Canellaceae; genus Warburgia; species Warburgia ugandensis. The sequence goes on along the minus strand of CP141132.1, from coordinate 79,630,987 downwards.
AGTAAAATGACCATTTTACTCCTATGGGTAAATGTAAATTCACAAAATTAAGAAAATAGAGATTTTTCACTCGAGCTCATATTTTAGTGTGCTTACAGTCATTCTGACCAGTTTTTCGTGAAGGATTTCAAATATCTATGTTTCAAGACCTTTTTTCTAAAAATTAATATTATATTAAATATAATATTTTACCTTAATTTTGGTAAAAGTTCTAATTAATTAAAAAAAATTAGAGTTTTCACAATACCTCTCTCTCTCTCTCTCTCTCTCTCTCTCTCTCCTAAAAAGATCTTTCCTTCAAGAGTTAAGTACCAACGTACCTGAAATCCTTTTCTGTACTATCTTGTTCCCCAAATTCTTTCTTCATAATTTTGCATGCATTGTATTGTCCTCTCTAATGTCTCTCTCCTCCGCTGCACTTCTCCAAAACTTAAGTACCAACGTACCTGAAATACTTTTCTGTACTATCTTGTTCTCCAAATTCTTTCTTCATCTCGCATGCATTGTATTGTCCTCTCTAATGTCTCTCTCCTCCGCTGCACTTCTCCAAAAATCTCCTTACCACTCTCTAATTTTTCTCTTTCTCCCATTATGCCTCCTGTAAAATACCCTATAATCTATTTTCCTCATATAATATTTACTTTGACATTTCTCCTTCAATTTGTTTCACTTAATCTCTTTCATTTGGCAAAAAGCAAAGGCGAACAATGAAGAAAGATGGGGAGTGTTCAATCAAAGAAGATAAAACATGCCAAATAATCAGATGCTAAGCCACTCTTAATAATGTTCATATTCTCACAACATTCTTTTTTATGTTAGTTATCTTTTCATTTATCATAGCTCCCATGTGCACTATATTGTGTACTTTTGGTATAAGCATGCAAAATACCAAGTACAAACCTCTATAATCGTACCTATGTATGGATTTCAACATGCTTTTGGCTGTAGTTTTTTTTTTTTTATGATTTTTTTTTTTCAAAAGGAAAATAAAACTTTACCCTTGAAGAGAACAAATGCCAAATTAAAGAAAACCAAGTTAGTTCTTTAAAATTTCAGCTATGAATTTCTGATTAAAAAGTTGCTTTATATTTTCTATGGTTTTGACACTAACTTTAGGTTGATTATATTTTCTATAGTTGTGAAAACAATTTTGATTAATTCTGCATTGTAATTCAATATATGCTTTTTATATAAAAAATCCTAGTCTTTTCTGTTAATGATGTTATATTTATCCTGTTCAAGAAGGTCGTACAATTTTTTATTTATAGTTATGCAATAGATTATATTTTTGCCATTTTATGTATATATTTCCAGCATAATTTTATATCCTCCAAAAAGTTATAAATGGTATTTTTAAATTCGAGCTATCATTCCTCCCAACTAAAACCGAACAAATATTATTAAATTCTATAAAATGGAGGCCAATAGGAGACCATTACTTCCAATTGAAGAATCAAGCCCTCCTTTCCGTTCTTCTTGATTCTTCAGTTTCCAGCCACCATTGACAATCCTTGTCAGGTCAGTGAAAGGAGCGTGGAAATATAATTTCTCAGTAGTGAAATGAAAGTTAGGCCTCTGCAGAAAGCGCGTGGGTCCCTTTAAGTCATGCTTTGATAGTAGGATTCTATGCACATGGAAGACTCCTTTGGGCCCATCTTGACTTGGGTTGATGTAAACATCCTGTGAGAATGGACTGTCGTGATCTTTTATCTTATCTCAACTTATTCAGATTACATGGATGAGAGGAGTGTAAGGAATATATGCTAATTCATTCATGTCAGGAATGACTAAGATAAGTTGGACAACAAATATTATGTTTATTGGATGTTTTTAGCCTTTTTTTTATAATTAAAATTTATAACTATTAATTTTTACAAATTTTTATGAAGACACAAAATAAGTGGTGAAAGTTGGCGGAGATAGATTCAAATGGGTAACCTATTTTTTATATTCTGAACATAATTAGCAGCTTGGTGCTTAGGATTCCAATCTTGACAGAGAGACATAAAAGGAGTAGAAAAAAGATCAATCCCACCCCTCTATTTTCACTACTTTTTCGTACCAAATTGTACTATCAAAGTATGCAGCATTAAGGATTTTATTTTATTTTTTATTTTTTGGGAAACCAGCTTCCACAGATGTGCTATCTTTTGCATGCACTTTGAGTAAAATATTTCTGTTCTTTTCTTAGTGTGACCAATTTTCCTCTCTCTGTCTCTCATTTTCATTATTTTTTATTAACTTTTTAAAATATTTTCTCATTTCTTTTTTCATGTAAAAGTTTTGCAAACGTTTCACAATTCTTTTTTCATGTACTTTCCTCGAATGAATTTCACATTCTAAGTAACTATGTGCTAAACACGCTGCAATGTAAAATGCTTCAATTTTACAGCAAGTGATTGACCCAATTTGGATGATCTGGTTCGTTTATTCGTTTGCTCCTGCTTTGGATGTTTAGTAGTTAAAAAAGCATGTGGATTGGATGATCCTAGCGGCTAAAAGTTTTACTTCCACCTATAAAAAACCGATGGATTAGAAATTCTGAATGAAGAATGGTCTAATTTCAACTCCAAAAGCATAATATTTATAATGCTACAATCGTCTAATTGTCTCGAATTTTGTTTTATTTGGCAGCCAAAGCCCAAGCAATTAGATGAATAGGTTGGACCACGCAAAGGTGGGGCTCTATCATGGGAAAGTGATGCATGTCTATCTGTTTGGCATTCCTCTTATTCGATTCGGAGCATCAGAATCCAATCTTGACCGTCAGATTGTGATCCTGGGTAGGTTATTTAACTATTTACTCACAAAAGTACGGCCATTTCCACATCAAAGTTGTCCTGAAAAGATTTGAACAGCCTTAGTTTATGATAATTCTTTGATATTTCTTGAATTTAATAAACCATAAAGCTCCAAGTTGCGTTGCTTTACGCACTTAATTAATATAAGTGGGGTTCAGAAACATACATTAACATGTTAATAGTGGATTGGGCTGCTAATAAAAGTAATCTTTGGCAAAATAATGATGAGATCCTGCGTACAGCATGAGAAAGACAGGTCTTTGGAGCATTTTCCTTTAATAAACAGACTTAGTAATCTTTAGAGAAAAATAAATAAGTACACTTTTTAGCCCAATTAGACTATAAACAGAGAGTTATTAATTTTTAGGAAAATGATATTCTTACAGTCTTTGAGACCCAATTGCTAAACTCTCATTTGGGGTTTTATGGTAAAAGAATTAGCAGGGCCCACCTTTAGGAGAGATCTAAGCTGTTCATCTTAAATCCTTCTTCAGATGGGCCATTACCAAAAATCATATACTTTAAATGATTCTGCCTATTAAGATGAGAGATTCATATGATCAAAATGGTCTAACATTTAATTAGGGTGAAAAAGATAAATGGCATAAATCTTCCAAAAAAGTATGCCTTTTTTTATACTTCAAGTTGAAGCATGCCTTAAGAGTTTATCATTTATGAAGGAATGTGGAATATCATTTTCTTTGCCTAATATCTTATTCTTGCCTTAAACACATGGCAAAATGATAAGGACTCTATTTTCATGTCTTCATTGGGTAACTGTGTAAACTGAGATTTTTACTTTTCAAGCATTGTGGACTTACCTACCCCTGGAAACTTCTTCGGTCTCCATTATGCTTAACAGAAAAATATAGAAGACTTTTTCAGCCACAATGTCCTTTTTTTTAATGACTTTTGAGCCATATTTAAAGTTTGGTGCGTGAGATGAATGACTTGGATCAACAAAGACACTTTATCTATATCTATATCTATATTTATCAATAAATTAAGATTATTTTGATAAAATTAAATATTTTTTTAATGGTAGATGCACACTCTTTTACTGTCTCAAACCCTTGTTAGCTGGGTGAGAGACTCCTCCTTCACCATGTGCCTAGAAGACATTGATGTGATAAAAGTAAATATGAAAAAAACACAAAGCAAAAAATGTAGGAGCCCTCAATTGCAAGTGTTATAAAATGTGAAAACGTGAAAACATACACCCACCCACCCACTCTCTCTCTCTCCCCTCTTATATTTTATGGGAAAAAGAATAACGGTTTGGTTTTTATACTTCCTTAGGGATCAAAGTTATTCACTTGATTTCTAGTCTATGGTAGAAAATAAAAATCTTCCTTATCCTTGTCGTTATCCTCCTCTCTCTTTCTCTCTTCTTTAAAAGTTACACACAAGCTTGTGCACATATACATGACTAGTTATAATAAATAATCATCATCATTATCATCAAAATCTTATCCTAATTAGGGGTCGATTAAATAAATTTTATTCTTATTTTTCTCTCTATTAAATACTATATCTTTATTTAGTTCTAAAATTTTTAAATATTTTTCTCATTATTTTTATCTAATTATAATAATGAATATAATATAAATAATTATATAAGAAAAGATGAAGATTTAAGCATCTCTTTCTTAGATAAGCTCTCTTTGAAAGAGTCTAGATATAACCTTTTGGGCCCTGGGTCTTAGTATTAGTGTGTGGAAAGAGAATTAAATGAGTTACTAGATAACAAATCAAAACTTTTCACCCATTATTGACATATTGCATTTGTGCTCATTCATGAACAATTTTGTAGCGACGATCTTTTGTATCCAAGTGAGCGTTTGATGGGGTGGACTCGGGCAGAGACAGTGTTTTGAAAGACTTTGATAGACTCGGGCAGAGTACTCTTTAACTGGGCCTTAAATTGAAGCTCCTGTAAGACTACGCGTGTCCATTTAACCCCAGTCAGTGGTTAAAAGTAGCAAAAAGCAGTAACCCAATAGCTTAAGCAAAGTCCTACCTGAGAGAGAGAGAGAGAGAGAGAGAGAGTGCAGAATCATCAGTCTCCAGGGAGATGGCAGACTCATCAGTTTTCTTGGTCGAGCCAGATGATTTTTGCTTGGCGTTGTTCAGTGAAGAAGGATCCCTCCCAATCACAGATGAGAATTATGCAGAAGAATTGCAGCTACAAGAAGTTATCATGTCACCACTTGAATCTTCTCTACTCCTACCTCATACAACTACAAGTCACCTGTCAAAGGATAGGGCAACTCCTATGAAGGCAGACCTGGTCGTGATCGCTGAAACTGGAGAATCATCGGAGGTAGCAACTCAAAAGGAAGCGGACATGGTAGTTTATATCACTGAAAAAGGAGAATCATCGGGGATGGCAAACACAAAGGAAGCAGACAGGGTTAACATCTCCGAAACTGTGGAATCATCTGGTATTTTCTGCCAGATTTGTGTGGAAGGTAAGCCAGAAGAAGAGATGTTCAGAAGTGAGAAGTGTTCTCATGTTTTCTGTTCAGACTGTATAAGCAAACATATAGCGGTAAAGATTCAGCAGAACATAACCGCGGTGGAGTGTCCTGATTTGGACTGCAAGGGGTTGTTGGAGCCTGAATTCTGCCGGAGAGTAATTCCAGCCGAAGTATTTGAGAGGTGGGAAAATGCCCTCTTTGAGTCGATGATTCTGGAGGGAGAGAAATTTTACTGCCCTTTTAAGGATTGTTCAGCACTTCTGGCTGATGATGGAGGGCTGCCTGTAACACAATCTGAGTGCCCATATTGTCATAGGCTGTTCTGTGCTCAGTGTATGGTTCCATGGCATGCAGGTTTTGAGTGTCTGGAGTTTCAGAGTTTAAATCGGGATGAGAGAGGAAGTGAAGATCTGACGGCTATGGAGCTTGCTAAGAATAGTAGATGGAAGAGATGTTCAAGGTGCAAATTTTATGTTGAAAAAACAGATGGTTGTCAACATATAGTTTGCAGGTTAGTAATATACTCTTCTCTCTCTAATCGAATGGGCAGCCCAGATGTTTGGTGATCCAAGGTCTTCATGCTAGGCAATACCTTATTCATGATTGGATGATCTTGATCTTCTATTGGTTAAGATTTATCTACTTTGATTTCAGATTTGCAATCTGAGACATCGATCAGACTATTCGAACATCCGCCCAAGAGTATGAATGGTTTGGATCACCAACGTCTAGGCCTCCCATGCAGTTTTAGCTGCCTGAAATTGCTTCTCTTGATTAGCGATTACAGTTCCTGTTTCTAATTGTGTTTAAGCTGCTAACTGAATTATGTTTGGTGATTATTTATGGCTTCTCTAATGAAATTCATTCCTTGTCATTGCTTAAACCTGTAATTCTACTTGGGGTTTTGCAATTTTTGGGTGTATTCAGGTGTGGATTTGAGTTTTGCTATGGATGTGGAGCGCTATGGGACAATCATGGTGGTTGTGCTTCCACATGAAGGAAAGAACGGGGTGATCAATCAATTATTTCTATGAATCAAGGAATGTGTCAGTATCAAACTAGCCGTAAAAAGTACCGAATAGAGTTCAGTCCCTGTTTTTATGTGAATCTGTGGATAGTAATTAGTGATAGACGGTCATAATACCTTTTTTTTTAAATGCATTCTATGATAATGTTTCTCATCTAAGTGTTTTGATTGATGGTTTTTCTTTTCTTCTCTCTCTCTCTCTCTCTCTCTCTCTCTCTCTCTCTCTCTCTCTCTCTCTCTCTCTCTCTCCAATGTAGGATGATACAATCTGAATGTAGCAAGGAAAAAGCTTTAGGTCCTGTGCAATGTGGGGAAAATAGCTCATCTTTTAAGTCTTTCTTGGACATTGCCTCCTTCGCCAGCCCATCAGCAACCTCAATCTGCTGATCAATAGATGTGGCTGTAGGCGCGCTCTTTTCTTAGAGTTTCTACATATAAAAGAAGAAAATTGGTGGAGATAAGTGGAGATTCAGATGCCCTGATCAGGACTTTGAATGCACTGTAGTGGCAGGGGAGAATGGCGAAATTTCTGGTTATGGAAAGTTCTGGAGTGACTACCTCCCCGGACTTTTGGTACACGGAGCATGCCCATAAGTACGGGGAGTCAGTAAATTCAAGGTGCTGTAAGAAGGAGATAATCACCTAGTTTTCTTTGCAAGTATGAGAGTATATTTATGGACCTCCTAAAGACAGGGTAGCGTAGACTTGTGCTTTTGCTAAATTTGTTGGCTTCCAACTCTGCATTGCCCCTTAGATGCAAGTTCGAATGGGAGAGGACATGATTTTACATGAGTAGAGCCAGGTGCAGGCGCTCTAGGGCGCAAAGAGATGTAGACTTGACAATTTTTTCTTGCATAGTGATAGTTTAATGTAAGATGGGGAGCCATGGCTCAGCATTAAAGTTTTCGACCGTCACATGTTAGAGGCATGAAAACTGCAACTTGCAAAATAGAAGGTGATACTGCATATTATAGGCCTTTTGTAGTACGCCCCTTTTCTGAATTCTGTATACTTTCACTGACCCAAAACCAAACTGGTGGTTAGAATCATATTGATTTTTGTGCTTTATGGAAAGACACTTCATTTCATGGCGTTTCCCATTTGTATCCAGCAGTAGATGATGGAGTTCCAACTTAATGAATGTACACTCTTAGGATTAACATTAACAGTCAGGAACTTGAAGAGTAGACGTCACTGGAATGGAACCATAAGTTCCAACTTAAAGAATGTACACTCTTAGGATTAACACTAACAGTCAGGAACATAAAGAGTAGATATCACTGTAATGGAACCGTAAATCTATTTCATAGAGCACAGCATCCCATTTACATTTAGGCTTAAAATGGTCAATATCTAAAATTTTCGTTGTTTGTTCAGCAGTAAAGTATTTTCTATGCAAATATGATTGTCAGGAAATCAGTTCTTATATCCACCATTTTCCTAAAAAGCACTTGGTTGATTGGTACGATAACTTGGAATGAGAATGACTTTCCTGACGATCAAGAAGATGGTAATTGATTTCCATGCAGGACTAAATTTCAGCAGGAATTGACTTCCATACAAGAGAAATTTAAGTTCTGCAGGAAATGGAATTAAAATTTTCACCGGAATTAAAATTTTCATCATTTCCCATCAGGGTGGAATCAATGAAACTTGACAGATTGGTGCTTGCGAAAGGATTAACAGCTAGAACCGCAGTTAAAGGTGGGACTGAGCACAATTGGGCATACCTGGGATGACCTTAAAACCAAACATGCCTCAGTTTCTCAATCTTGTTTGATCCCTCTCCTTAAATGGAAACTTCATGAGAACTGTACAGTCTGTGTACACTTTTCGAGACATAAGAGCTATAGTCCAACATCTCCTCTATTACATAATCGTGGCTGAAACTGCTTGAGCGCTCGCTTATTTACACTCTGCAACTTGCTCGCCAGTAATTCACAGGAATGTAAAATCGGCCAATGTACTGTTAGACACTAATTAGACAGTAAAAGTGGTTGACTTTGGTGCTTCGAAACTTGTCTCTTTAGATTGCACCCAAATAATAATACTAGTGCAAGGGACACTTGGATCCAGAATACTTCCAAACGGGCAAACTAACAGGAGTGATGTTTATAGCTTTAGGGTGGTTCTTGTGGAGCTCTTGACAAGGGAAAAACCAGTTTCTATGGAAGATCCGAAAACGAGAGAAATCTAACAATGTACTTCATTTCCATCATGAAAGAGAAACGTTTGATCCAAAGAGGCGAGCTATAGATGAGGGAGGGATAGAACAGTTGTCTGCAGTTGCTGAGCTTGCAAAGAGGTACTTGAGATTGAAAGGAGAAGAAAGGCCAACGATTGAAAGAGGTGGTAGTGGAGCTGGATGGACTAAGATGATTGGAGCATTTATAGACTTCTGAGCATTGTGATTATAGTGAGTATTCAATATTAAAGTTATTTTATATGATTTTTGTTGACGTTGATTGAGTTCTAAAGGCTTCCACTTTAGAACAGAACCTAACTGGTAACAATTAGTCAAGCCTAGATAAGAGGAGAAGTTGTCTGGATATAGGTTTAAATATGAAAGCGACAAAGTACTTGCTTGGAAATCCATTAATAGACTACATAAATCATGATGGTGAAGAAGAGAGTTCGGAAAACCAGGCAAATATTAGATTTAGAGATTGGTTGGGAGCATCAGCAAGATTAAGTTATGAAAGATCTTTCAACAAGGGTGAGCAGTGTTTGTTTAGTATGATTTTCTAAAATTGACACCTTTAAGCATGGGATAAGCATCTTTTTCCTTGCATGAGTGCGAAGTGTGAGTGAGTTTATGTTACAAACTGTTCATTTATGCTCGAAGTCCTACTATGTCGATAAAGAATCCATTTTAACTCTTGGTTGTCATGGACATCACCTGTTGCTAAAACGATCCGGATTGGATGAGTAATTACTGAAACTGCTAGACAAATACATATTATTGTTCTACTTTCTATCAACTTAAGCTTTTAGGTAATCTAACAGAAACAAACAGTTGAAATCGCGACAAATCTGAGATCTATATATATGTAATCCCTAGACGGATGTCCAATCTACCATTTTCATTTTCAAATTCTATATCCAAATGTTGGTTTTATCTCTCTTTTGTTATCTATTTGGTCAGTGGGATCCATCCATTTGAGGATCAAATTTGACTCAGATCTTAATCAGATTGAGCCCTATTTGGATCATAATCCACGTTCATTTGGATTTGGACTGTGGTCCGGTTAGTCCTAGATTAAAGCACAGGAAGAAATATCATTTGCCTTCTCCATTGAGTGATGATATCTAATTCCTTTTTCTTACCTGGGACACCGTTTTTGTGGAGAGAGAGAGAGACCCAGTAAAACATGGGTGTCTCTATCTTGCCTACTTCTCTTGAAGGAGAGAGAGAGAGAGAGAGAGTAAAACATGGGTGTCTCTATCTTGCCTACTTCTCTTGAAGTAGAAATTTTGCAGAGGGAGGAGAAGTAAAATCGAAGTAGAGAGAGAGAGAGAGAACGGGTGACCCGGTAAAACATGGGTGTCTCTATCTTGCCTACTTCTCTTGAAGTAGAAATTTTGCAGAGGGAGGAGAAGTAAAATCAAAGTATTTTTAAGGATATGACTTTTCAACCTCATCACTTAACAAAAATGAAAGTATTCAGGGGTTTGTCTTGATATCATCCATTCAAACTTTGGACCTTAAACTTCATCCCAAATGCTGTCCATTGGATTGTTTATTGTGTCCATATCGTGTTGAGAATACGTTGGATTGCGATGATCTGTTGGACTGTAAAGCCAATTTGAGAGCCTTATTTTTTAGAAAAATTAAATTTAAAATCAGAAAAAGCCGTCACAAAAAAAAGAGGAAAAAAAAATAAATCTCCAAGTGCAGCTGGTGGCAGACAAAAAGGTACCTACTTCTCTCATTATACTCGGTATGAGAATTGCTAATTTAATCCCAAAGGGAGGTGTGTCCAACCACCACTTTTACTGGAGCCTACCTCTGCAGAAACCTACTCATTCATCTCCTTGGTTCAGCTTTGGACATTTAATCCAGAGAAAAAGACGTCGATCGGTTGATTTTAGCTTTAAAATTCGAATCCACTTCTAAACTGTTCATTTCCAGCACAACTTAATGGACAGTGGAATCAAGATTCTGGGGGCCATATATTGGACTTGCAGGACAATGATTCTAGGGGCCATCATAGAGATTGAATCCTCTTCAATTTTTCAAGAAGAGTGAAAAATACTGTTGAATGTGGTTCTTCGATCACCTTGACACCTTTTTAATAAAACACATTTATCTTTAAAAAGAAGAAAAAAGTACTGTTGAATGTCTACACCTGCATCTTGATATCAGTGTAAGTGTGTATGTGTTCAGAGAGCCTAATGTAAAATTGAACTCCTTTTATCTTGTTGACGCATGCCATATTTTAGTTTTAGTTTGAGAGTAATGCTGCACTTTGCAAACATTTTTGACAAGGGGAGCCTTGTGCAATGGTAGAATTATCATTGTGTGGCTTTGAGTTCACAGGTTTAAAGGCATGGAAACAGCCTCTTGCAAAATGCAAACCCTTGTGGTCTGCCCTTTCTTGGACCCTGTATATGCGGGAGCTTCATGAACCTAAGCTGCCCTTTGAGAGTAACAGTAAAAGTTGTCATTGTGTGACCTTGAGGTCACCGGTTCAAGGTATGGAAACAGCCTCTTGCAAAATGCAAGGTAAGGTTGTGTACTTTAGACCCATGTAGTCTGCCCCTTCCCCTGACCCTACATAGGCGGGAGCTTCGTGCACTGGAGCTACCCCTTTTCATGCACCGAAGCTGCCTTTTGAGAGTAATGCTGCAGTAGTGCGTGACCGTCTGGTAAGTTGCTGAACCGCAACCTACAAGGAGCCAACCGGCGACTTATGGGGTCCTTTTGCACCATTCCTCTTATAAATTTCCTTAAATTTATTTTAAAGTTTAATTTGTGAATTTCCCTTTCTCCCAACTCTGGAAGCTACCATGGGCCATTATAACCCAACATATAAAGGATTGTCTCTGTTTGATCTAGCACAAGACATGACTACTACCCTCACGTTTGTTTTAGCAACATCATCTTGTACTCTCTTCGCCAATAGCTCCCAACGACAGCCCTTGTTAGTGGAAACCTACCACTTTTCACTGATTAGACAGGCCTCTTTAACACATTAGAAAGGATTAACACATTAGAAAGGATGTTCACAGGGCAATGCAAATCCTCTGATTCAGGCCTTAGTCAGACCTTTACATGTTCAGGTGATGGATGTGCTTCGCTGTCTTCCAACTAGTGGCACATACATTGAACTACACCCTTTGCTTGGGATGTTCTCAATCCTTTGATTAGGGCAGTCAATAGTCGAGTTCTGATTTGGTTCCGCCTACAATTGGAACTAGACTGTTCTTTTTTCACTAGAACTAGAATCGGATCAAGTCAAAATTTGTTCCAATTTAAAGGAAATCGACCAAGTTGTTCTATTCTAGTGTGGTTCTTAGTCCTATAAGTAATTCTAGCATTTGAGCTACATGAAGATGATAGGTGTTGAGAGAGTGAAAAATTGAAATCACAAAGTTTACTAGAGAGCTAACACGAGAACATTTGATATGATTGGTTGTTCAACATTGGAGTGGTTTTTAATATCTAGAAAGCTCTAAATGGAGGCTGTTTGCATGTAAGGGAAGAAATGAATATATGATTATGAAAGTTAGTTTAGCAAATATTACTCAAATTTCAACTTAGCATAAGACATGCAAAGCAGCAACAAGTGAAAGCAAACAAAGATACTAATATCTCCAATTTAAAATGAATGTAGAAGATAGATTTTCTACTTCACAGATTGCAAACAAGTTTTGAAATTACCTTGTTTAAGTCGTTTATTTCTGCAAGACAATTTAGCTGCAAAAATTGATCCAATCTAAAAAATGTTAGCTTTAGAGTAACTCCTAATGTTTCCATGCCCATAAACCTACTATTAAGGATATGAAAACAAAATGTATGAGAAACTCAGTGAGAAAAAATTATGAGATAAATTCTGTTATGAAGCAAGTGGTTCCAGACTAACTAGCATACGCTGAAGCAACTAAGCTTTATAATGCAACTACATGTGAATAAGACTAATAAAAAGCAAGAAGCAAGTAAATTTGCCAAATGTCTAAACTTAAAATCATATCCAAAATGAAAACCATGATAACAATATGTAAATGGAGTTCTGACATTTATCCAAACTGAAACTCTTGCACTTCACAATTTAATGATTATATTACTTAACAAAAATCTAAAGAAGAATTCAACTCTGTAGAATCTATTGCATCTACATCTAAACTTATGCACCTAAAACACCAAATTAGATCATATACTATGATAGTAAATACTTAACTAAATCAAAGAAAAATCAACATGAATAAAAAAATAAATTAGAGTTTGTCTTCTGCCTATTCTCACTTGCATAAAGGAACAAAAGTGAAATCACATAATAATTAATGGTATATTTATTTCTAATGTCCAATGTACCCTTATTTGGTTATGGGCCCATTGTTTTTAAGCTAAATATCTAACATACATAATAATATTGAGAATATATTTAGTCTTACAAAATTTGAAATGCATAGACTAAATTACCTTCAACTGAACTAAAGTATAAACTAATAAAGGCATTGCAGTCTAATTTTTTGATCCTTGGTTCCAATCCTGTTTCTCTAGTATATAATTAGAATTGGACTGGCAAAGGACAAGGACCACTGGCTCCCACTGAAGACTAGAAACTAATTTTTCTTCCAGTTTAGTCTGGTTCATCAGTCCTTCAATCCTCATTGACCCACCTAACCTTGATCCATCAAGCCTCAATTAGTGCAATGCCACGAAATCTAGTCCATCCATAAGTTTCATGTCTAAAGAAGAAAAATTCCAGTCAAGATAATAACTAATCCTTGATTCTTTCTAGGCTCTTGCGGGTGAGATCTTTGTTTAATATGAGACCAAAGCTGTCTCACTCTCCTCTTAATTTCTTGCAAGATTATCGTCTTGTCCATAGCCCTGATGCTTCAGAAATTACTTGTTAATCTACATCCTGAGGTTTTCTTCTGGGCAGTTGGTCTTAGAGGTAAACAAGGGAAGATGGACTAATTTAATACGTAAGTTGGGTTCTAAAGAGAGTGCAAGTAAACATGATCTTGACTCTGATGACAGGGCGAAGGTTACACGACAGTGGCATGACTTTCATGTGAGTGAGCATAGGTTTCTCGTGATCCAAACCATTCATCTTGTAGTTCATATCTTAGATAAGCTATACCCAACAAATCTCATCTTTACTTGATCCTTGAGTTTATTTCTTTGAGTTGTAAAATGGGCAATAGAACTGTTTGCAACCATTCTACGATGGGCGAGGTTTTTTCAGGTCATGGACTAGTAAGAATTAAAGAGAAGGCCTGGAAGATGAATCGGCAGTACCAAGGAGGGGAAAAAACTACAGGCGATCACTTTTTCCTAACTTGCACCCAAAGCATCTACTTTGACAACATAGGACTACTAAAGCTTCGTCGTCCGTCCTCTAGAGACTTAGAGATGTCAACACAGGTTTGTTCAGGGTAATTCTTTTCTCCTTTTTCGATATTATCCCTATGTCCTGACCAAGTCTTGGCCTTTGACACAATGAGTGAGACTTGTATAACATCCCTACTTTTTTAAGTGGTCTCTCTCTTTCCCTCTGCCAATTAGGTCCTGTAAGGGAAAGACTAGTCACAGTGAGATATGATGGGAACAGCCCAAGGAGCCTGCGACATCATTTTGGACTGGCTTCTACCTACTGCATTATAATTTGTTTTATGCTACCCTCATTCATATCAACCAACTATTAAAAGCCCCTCTCTGTCCATGAAAATATTTCTTTAGTTATAAAGCCACTTGAAATGGAGGGTGAGGACAGGTTTCTCCCAACTCACACGTAACTGACCAAGTTGTTGGGCTCCGATCACGCTAGAGCAAAAGATGTAGGCAGTTGATCATGAAACCACACAATCACACCCAAACCCACCAATAAGTACATGTTATATATACACTTGAATTCCTTTTTTAGTACTAGAATAGTTTAAGCAAATACTATTCATACATCTGTTTATTGTCTAACCAAGAACTACCTTGTCCTAATGGGCATGGTCCCAAACACGCCCAAGGCCATTAGTATTTCGTTTTGAAAAAAGGGTTGTTGATTTTATTAAGCAGAAAACCTAAGAAATGCTAAGTTAAAAGCAACCAGCTAAGGAAAACAGAGCAAAAAGGTGCCGCAGTTATACCAAAAGACTAAACCATTACACTGGTTATCCAACCTGGGATCCAGAGTTCCTGTTTTGTAATCCCCTCCTTGGCTCTTGCAACTGCCATTTCATTGGAACATCTAAGGATCGGCAGTACAACTAATTGCTTTCGCTGGACAAGTCTTTCAATGTCGTCCAAGATGTGCAAATGCTTCCATGGTGCTTCATTACCATTTAGGATCCATGTTTTTGCATTTAGTCACTTGCCCTTCGCGATGAAAGGTGAATGGAATATCTCAATAGTCAACAATGATCTTTATTCCTTGCCTGGCGGCCTATATCTCAGCTTCCGAGACCATTAATATCAGTTGGATTTGCCAAAACAAACTAGTTTTATGCCTCAGATCTTTCACACTTCAAACCAAGGTCGGATTAATCTATTCTTCTGAAACGAAGTCAAAGTAATTAACAAAAGCTAATCGTCAATGACCCGACATATGTCTTCAGTCAAATGGACCAAATCATACTTAAAACACCAGAACATTTTGGTCTACAAGACTCCCAAAATGCTAGCCCCACAGAGAGACCACCAAGAAAAAAATGAAATAGAAAAATGGTGTCCAAGGACACTGGTGCATGTTTTGAGTCCATTTTTCTTGGACGGCCAGACACCAGGGAAGAGATGAAATCCCCCGGAAACTTCCTTGTGGAGGCATTCATATCTCATATATATAAGAAAGACAAAATGAGAAACTTTACAAGCAGAGATGCTGCTGCAATTATTGCTGTTTCAGCTGTTAATATGTCCGGCAACAGCAGCATTAGCATCTTCGGCAGCCAAACCTGGATGCCAAGGAAAGTGCGGGAACATCACAATTCCCTACCCTTTCGGCTTCGGAGATCCCAGTTGTTTCTTGAACGAGCATTTTAACGTGACCTGCCTTGACATCCGCCCTTCGAGACCCTTTATAGATGGCCGATCCTTCGAAGTACTAGAGATATTGTTGGATGAAGGACAAGTACGAGTCGACAGATGGATGGCTTATGATTGTTACTCCAATTCGACCAGCCCACTAATTGGAAGGAATGTATCCAGCAATATCATAGGAACCCCATATACGTTTTCATATAAACGTAATAGATTCACGGCTGTCGGTTGTGACACCTTCGCCTTCTTAAGGGGCTCGAAAGAAAATGAATTCACAACTGGTTGTGTGTCAACTTGCAGTGAGGATGCGGATTTTGTAGAGGGGGCTTGCTCTGGCATTGGCTGTTGCCAAACAGACATACCCAAGGGTCTGCAACGTGTAGAAATCGTTCTTGGGACCTTGAACAACCGAAACACAACCAGGTATTTCAGTCCATGTAGCTATGCATTTTTGGCCGATGAAGAACACTTCAACTTCCCCTTATCTCTGCTCCGTCGTCAAAATGTCTCTTTTGCTCTCAGGAGAAGTTTCCCGAGAGTATTAGATTGGGTGATCGGAAGTGTAACTTGTGAAGAAGCCCAGAGAAATTCTTCTAGTTACGCATGTGGGAGGAGGAGCACTTGTGTCAATTCAACCAACAGCCCTGGATATCGTTGCCGTTGTGCTTCGGGTTACCAAGGGAACCCTTACCTCCCTGATGGATGTCAAGGTACTCTCTCTCTCTCGTAGCTGCAAGTGAAAGTAGTGGATAGATCGGATTAGGTGGATACAAAATCTAATGGATGAGTTTTTTGGGGCATGTCTTACCAAAGATGGCTAGGCCATTCCGACTCCCTTTGAGATGTGATTCAAGCCAGTCACTCTTTGGCATATCCTTATTAGGTCGGCCATTCTCTCTGAATCTTCTGCATTGGATGATCTTAGCCATTACGAACATAAGCAGGGCCATATGAAAATATGGACGGAGTACTTGACGGTATATGAGGCCCGCACCAAAGCTGGTAAAAGCAAAAGCATAAAGATGGCAATGGGGCGGGTTGACCCCACTCCAAAAGGATTTTATCCTGTTTTTGAGACACATTCACACACATCTTAAATCGAATCCATTGCCAAAGATAAAGACAACTCAAAACATTGACCAAGCTTATTTCACTGAGTTGTTTATCATAAATTATGCTAGACATTTGTTGGCAAAGCTTTTTTTTATTTTATTTTAATAAATGGCTGATGTAAGAGATTAATATATGGTAGAACAAATGAGCTACCTTATACAAGGAACACTTGCAACAAAATGTTCTATACCGTATATAACGAAAATACTCGGAAAGAAGAAATTGGATGAACCAATGAAGGTAGGAAAAAACATATTTACATGGAAGAACCTAAAAATGCATACAAGGGCATTTTAAAAATAGGCAGAAGGGTAGTAAGGCACAAAAAGTGGACTTTATGGGCAGAAATGTTTGCCACTGAAAGTGATAATTGCCATTAAATGCATCAATGCATACAAAAAGTGAACTAATATCTGGGTGTGCGAGTGTGGTGCAATAGTGCCAGAGTGAGCCCTCAATCATGAAGGTTGCAACTTCAAGGCTTCCCAAGGTAATAGTAAAAATTGCACACAAAATGTGGATTTCATCCATGCATTTTACCACCAGTAAAAATGAAAAGCCATTGGATATTTATTGTTGTAATCTCACAGGTACATGTGCGTCTGTTGTGACTAGTATAAAGACAACTTTCAACGGTGTTATACCGAGTTATGTGTTTCATTCTTAAAATTTGTGAACTAGTGTGTTTTATTTCGCTATACTTGCTTAAGACTTAACTAATGGTTTTCTTGATTGTGTTGGCTATGTAGATGTCGATGAATGTGCTTTTGATCCTAATCCTTGCACAAAAGGGATTTGCAACAACGAGGTAGGGAATTATTATTGTAGCTGCCCAGTTGGCACACACGGTTATTATGGAAACAATGGAGATGGTTGCATTTCTGATCTTCCCGATAAACCGTTTCCGACTGTTCAAGTTGTTCTAGGTAATGTGCCTTTTTTCTCCTCCAAGGAGAACTTAATTAACAAGCTTAGTTAACAATTTCAACTATTTACCTCTGCTTATCTGTAAATATCGATCTCAATAATCCTATCCTCCTCTGATGAAGAACAACTTACGTACGACTGCTCATGCAGGTGTATGCCTGAGTGTTTTATTTGCACTTGCTAGTAGTTCTTGGCTATATTGGGGACTCAGGAAAAGACAAGCCCACAAACTGAAAGAGAAATTCTTTCAACGAAATGGCGGTCTATTGCTACAGCAACGAATTTCTGCTACCCAGAGTTCTGCAGAGACAGCGAGGATTTTTACTGCGGAGGAGCTAAAAAGGGCAACGAAGAACTATGATGAGAGCCAAATCATTGGTCGGGGAGGTTATGGCACCGTTTATAAAGGAATTTTACCAGACAAAAGAATAGTTGCCATCAAGAAGTCAAAAGTAGCACATGGAATCCAAATCGATCAGTTTATAAATGAGATTTCTCTTCTCTTACATATCAACCATAGAAATGTAGTGAAGCTCTTGGGTTGCTGTTTGGAGACAGAAGTTCCCATCTTAGTCTATGAATTTGTTTCAAACGGGACCCTCTTTCACCACCTCCATGATGAGAGTAGCATCTCCTTCATTTCATGGGAAAACCGTTTGAGGATTGCAGCCGAAACTGCTGGAGCACTTGCATATCTGCACTCTGCAACTTCCTCGCCGATCATTCATAGAGATGTAAAATCTGCCAACATACTATTAGATAGTAATTACAGGGCAAAAGTAGCCGATTTCGGGGCTTCCAAACTCGTCCCTTTGGATTACACTCAAATAACAACATTAGTGCAAGGGACACTTGGCTACTTGGATCCAGAGTATTTCCAAACAGGTAAATTAACAGAAAAGAGTGATGTTTATAGCTTTGGGGTGGTTCTTGCGGAGCTCTTAACAGGCAAGAAGCCAGTTTCTGAGCGAATATCTGAGAAAGACAGAAATTTATCGTGGAACTTTATTATGTCTATGAAGGAAAACCATCTCTTTCAGGTTCTAGATCGGCGTGTTGTAAATGATGAAAGAATTGATCAATTGTGTGCAGTTGCTGAGCTTGCAAAGAGGTGTTTGAGACTGAGAGGTGAAAAAAGGCCTACAATGAAAGAGGTAGCGATGGAGCTGGAGGGATTAAGAAGGTTGGAGACGCATTCCTCTACTCAAGAAGACGACGAAGAGTTTGAGTACTTGTTTGAGGAATCGTCAAGAGGGTTCATTAGCCATGGTGATGGAAAAGAGAGTTTGGGAGACACAGACATATTAGACTTAGAGGACAATGATTCTAGTGACCATAATCGGGATTGAATCCTCATCCTTTCACCAACGGCTTAGTGATGTCAACACAGATTGGCTGAATTCAGTTCTTTTCTCTTTATTAATATTCTCCTATGTCATGAGTAAGCCTACGCCTTAGTATCCATGAATGAGACTTGTATAGCCCAACTATTTTTATGCTCTCTCTCTCTCTCTCTCTCTCTCTCTCTCTCTCTCTCTCTCTCTCTCTCTCTCTCTCTCTCTCTCTCTCTGTGGCCCGTAAGGGAGGTCTCCTAACATGTGATCGTTAGAATAGGCCAAGAAGTTTGTGATATCATTTTGAAGTGGCCTTTATTAACCACAATATAAGTTGTTCGTGGGTCTCTTTCATAGCTAACAACCAAGTTTTAGAAGCCCCTAACGACGTTCCTTGAAAACTTTCTTTAGGGGGTGAAATCATTTGTCTTGTCACCCAAACGAAAGATGTAACTGACCACTTATTCTTTTCTCTAGCAGAGCCTTATTCTAATAGGCATGGCCACTAGTCCCTTCCTCCATAATCACTTCCAAGGTCATTTTAAACTTACTCACCAACAAACTTTCACTTTATGGCTTAAATCTTTCACACGTAAACCAAATTCAGATGAATGTTACAGTATGAGGAAATCGATTTTCATTTCCTTTTTGGGTACAAACGAAGAATTACAAAGGAAACAGTCAACACCCTCTCTTGGATCTATCCATCCCCTAAAGGGACGGAGGGTGCTGGCCAGGTAAGCTAATCGTCAATGACACCCAAATCATACTTAAAAGCCAAAATGGTTTGGCCTACAAGACTTTCAGAATGCAAGCCCCACAGATAAAGACCGAAGAGTGGAAAATGAGACTAAAAAGGGTGCCTTGACGTGACATGCAGGTCCATATTTTTTCTACATTTATTTCAGAAAGGAGATGAAATCCCTCCGAAACTTCGTTGTGGAAAAATTCACATTTTATACATGGGAGATTAGAAAGACAAAAGGAACTGAATAAGGCGAGATGATGCAGCAATTATTCCTGTTTCCGCTGTTAATAGTCTAGCATCTTCATTAACCAAACCTGGATGCCCCGGAAACGTCACCATTCCCTACCATTTCGGCTTCGGATATCCCAGTTATTCCATGAACGAGTATTTTAATGTAACCTGCCTTGACATTAGCCCTACGAGACCCTTTACATACGACCAATCATTGGAAATTCTAGAGATATTGCTAAATGAAGGACAAGTACGAACAGATGGCAGGATGGTTTGGACTTGTCACTTTAATTCCACCAGGCTATCTGGATCTAATGTCGCTAGAGATCTCCTAGGAGCTCCATATAAGTTTTCGTATACACGTAATAGATTCACAGCCGTCAGTTGGGACACCTTTGCCTCGAGGATGGGTTCGAAAGAGGCTGAATTCACAAATGGTTGTCCGTCGACTTGTCGTGAGGATGCGAGACGGAACATGCTCTGGCCTTGGGTGGTGCCAGACAGACGGACCGAAGGGGCTGCAGCTCGTAGAAATCCTTCTAGGGACGTTGGATTAATCCCAACACAGCAACGAATTCCGGCCCGTGTAATTGTGCCTTTTTAGTCCACAAAGAACACTTCGCCTTCTATAAATCTCTGATTTGCAATGGAAATATAACTTAGGAACTGAGGAGAAAGTTCCAAGGGTATTAGATTGGTTGATGGGAATATAACTTTTGAAGAAGCTCAGAGAAACTCTTCTTATTGTGCTTGTGGGAGAAGCATATGGGTTGAATCATCCAACAGCCCTGGGTATCACTGCCGTCGTGCTCCTGGCTACGACGGGAACCCTTACCTCTCCGATGGATGTTAAGGTACTCTCTCTCTCTCTCTCTCATAGTCGACCAACCAGATGGAGGTAATACTTTACACTAGCTAAAGGGGAAGCACATTCTGGTGATCCAAACAGCTTCTATCTATTTTACCAAGAAAATGAATGCTAGGATCATACAATAGAGTTTTTTTGTGTCACGACCTATCTCAGGCAGCATCTGGAAGACTAGTTTATATTAAAGAAATGATATCTCATTAAATTGCTGGTTTCTTTTTCTCCTACACTAGTACAATGCACCTAACTTTCAGTGATAAGAGTTGACGCTGCACAAGAGGAGAGCTCGGTGAAACCATTTTCTTCTACACCTAAGCCATCCATCATCTTTAGAATGCGCAAAATAGATAATCCTGGATCAATCAATGCATTTAGATGATCTAAGGACTTAGTTTGGCTCTTTGAAAATTTAATAAAAAAGGTTGGTCGTTGTTTTTTACCTAAAAAAACCTGTGCTAAAAATATTCAATGGGCATGAAATTTAATCTCAAACTTATAAAATAAGTTATTCCTTATAAGATGATTGTGATATATCTAGAAAAATGTTTTAGCATACATGAAAAAAGGGAGTATGTTTAATCCTCTCCTCTTGAGCATGTACTGTTAATGTGAATCCTTAGGAAATGACATGCTTGCTTTTTGGACGAGCTCGTGCAATTGACTCCATGACCCCTTTATCTGGACTTCACTTGTGGATGATTTAACCCATTTTTCTTCCTTGCCCTCCTTGTTTAGGACACCAACAAAAACTTGTGCCTTGGAGATGCTTCTAACTACTAGTTCCTTCAATTGAAATGTTTTTTAATCATGATCACTATACTTTTCATGGCCTTTTTAAGTATATGGCCTCCTACCTTCCAAAAAAAGAATAGAGAATGAGAATGAGAATAGAGAAAACCAGTAGCTAGAAGCAACTAATTGGCATGAGTTTCCTTCCAAAGAAAACTAATGGGCATGGTCTTTTGCAAGTAGTCTATCTATGAAGAGGAAAGAAGATAAATGAATTAGATCATCCCAAGGTCAAGTCCAAATAAAGGGGTCATGGAGTCATTTGTCGAAGCTCAACCCAAATAGCAGTTCTCTTCGGAAATTACACTTTTAGGTAATTTTGATATCAAGATTTTTCACAGAACTTATTTCCATGATTCAATATATTGTCTGATCATTTCCTAATCTAGACTATTGATTGCTGGTCAATCAGCAACCAAAATGCCATTGTGTCCCTAAATCTCTTTCCTCTGTACCCCCTATGTCTTTCTGCATGAGCCAAATATTGTAGTGGCAAATGTTTTCTGAAGCAACTCCCAATTCAATCAGCAAACCCGGAAACATCTTCTCACTAATTTCCATTCTCCATGCACATCGAGTTTCCATATTGAAAATAGGACCCAATTAGTTGGGTTCAACCTCTGGATGATCTAACCCATTTATCTTATTTGACATCTCTTATATAAGCAACCTGCAAAAATTTATGTCCATTGGATGCTTCTAGCTCTACTAGTTTTTTTTATCCCATCTTCATGATTTAAAAACTTAAAATGGCATAATTAATTAAAATAATCCGATGATCATGAATTTTGTTGTCAATCATTCTGAGGCATTCCAAATAAGATAAATGGGTTAGATCATCCAAATATAGGGCTATGTATGCATTGTCTTGAAATCACTCATTTTCATTATAAAAATATCATTGGAGGTTGGCATGGAGGCCCTAGTTTTCTCAGCATATATAGGATAAATGAGGGATATAATATAAAAGAATCTTTGTAAAATCCATGGATGTTACTCTTAAAATACACAAGAGTGGCTTAATTCAGTTAAATGACATAATTTAAATCTCTCTCAGCTCGCCATGTGTCCCACTTAATTCCAGACTCTGGTTAACTGCCTTTGACCGGTAAAATGCATTAACCAGTTATTTAAGTTAAAAGTGACACGTGTTATCTTGAGAGGAACCTTCACTTTGAGGCCTAGTTAAAGAGACTTAATGTATCACTTCCCTTTTATTGTTTCTCTATATTTAGATTCGAGTAAATGCAGATTTTCTTGCTTGTGATGGCTGTGCAAAAAAGGGATTCACCACAACGTGGAGGGAATTATCCTTATAGCTGCCCAGTGGGCACGCATGGTGACTAAGGTGGAGATGGCTGCATCTCTGATATTTTTGGTAAATCGCTTCCGACCGTTCATATATTTTAGACAAGCAATCTGCCTCTTTCAAGAGAGAACTTAACATGCTTGTTACTTGAACAAAAATATTTAACAAAAATGAGGGTAGCAGGGAATTAGGTTTGCTATAAGTGCTGCATGATCGACTTTTTTCTTCCATATACAAGCAGTACTCACCCATGAATGTTGCCAAAATAAAGCTGATTTTCAACGAAAACATGTTCCTTAGCATGGAAAGCGTCAAAAGATAAGGGAATTTGGTGTTTTTGAACCATTAACTGTAGGTTTGGATAATCTCAATTTTCATTTGAGTGAATTGGTATAATTTCTTTCGGTAAGTTGCCTTCTAATATTGGTTAGGCGTAAAGATGAGTCTTCGCAGGGGAGAATTTTTATTTTTTTTTCCTAGTATATACCTGTTTAGAAAATCAGAAGGCTCTTAAAGTGGTCGGCGACAGCGACAGTGGTATTTAGCAGTGGAGTGAGGATCCAACTTTGCCCCTTACTGTTGAAGGAGACTCAGCCGATGCTTGCTTGGCTCTCTCACAAGAAAAGGCCACGGTGCATCAAATTGGTCTATGCACGTCTACAGAGCTGCTAATTCTGCAGCATACAAGTTGGCCAAGGAAAGCTCTTTCAAGCAGTCTCTCCTGCTCCGAGTTACTTTACTTGCTTATGTTTTTAAACTACTCATATCATCCAGACACTCGTAATGGTTAGAACAGCTAAATGGAGAGGATTTTTGGTGTCAAGACAATTTGGAACCAAAGATAAGTAGCTTAGATCAGCAAACATCTAAAACCAACAAATCATTGCACAAACACCATTTGATAGAGAGAGATGAAAGCCCAGTTGCAAATAAATGAGTTGCTTCGCTCCCAGCAATCAATTACCTAGTGGTTCCATTGCTAATTTCTAATTATTCATCATCATCATCATCATCATCATCAAGACCTTATCCCAATTAGGGGTCGGCCACATGAATCTTATTCCTCCATTCCACTCTATTAAATACCATGGTTTCATTTAGTCCCAAAGTTTTTAAATCTTTCCTCACCACTTCTATCCACGTTCTTTTGGGCCTTCCCCTTGCCCTTTTAGAACCTTCAACTTGTATTGCCTCACTCCTTCTAACTGGTGCCGTTGGTGGCCTCCTTTGAACATGTCCAAACCATCTAAATCTAATCTCCCTCATCTTGTTACCTATTGGTGCTATCCCTAAATTTCCTCTAATATTTTCATTTCTAATTCTATCCTTTCTTGTCTTACCACTCATCCATCTCAACATCCTCATTTCTGCGACACTCAGCCTATGAGTATGATGTTCCTTAACTGCCCAACACTCTGATCCATAGAGCATGGCCAGCCTAATAGCCATCCTATAGAATTTTTCCTTTAGTTTGAGTGGCACCCGCCGATCACATAAAACACCTGATGCACATCTCCATTTATTCCAACCTGCTTGGATTCTCTGGGTGACCTCCCTCTCAATCTCTCCACTCTCATGGATCAATGATCCTAAGTATCGGAAGTGGTCTCTCATGGGGACCTCTTGGTTATCAATCTTGACTGGTGCTCCACTCCTACTCTCCTTACTAAAATTACATTCCATATATTCTGTCTTAGTTCGGCTAATTTTAAATCCTTCCGATTCTAATGCTTTTCTCCATAACTCTAGCTTTATGTTTACACCCTCCCTTGTCTCATCAAGTAGGACTATATCGTCTGCAAATAGCATGCACCAGGGAATCTCCTCATGCAGATGTTTTGTTAACTCATCCATAACTAATGTGAAAAGGTATGGACTCAATTCTGATCCTTAGTGCAATCCAACAGTGATAGGAAAATCACCAGTCACGCCACTAATGATCTTAACATTTGTTACTGCTCCCTCATACATATCTTTAATTATGTCTATATACCCCTGAGAAACCCCTTTAACACCCAACACCCTCCATATTAACTCTCTAGGGACTCTATCATAAGCTTTTTCTAAGTCAATAAAGACCATGTGTAGGTCTTTTCTCCTCTCCCTATATTTCTCTACTAATTGTCTTAGTAAGAAAATAGCTTCCATGGTAGACCTCCCAGGCATGAAACCAAACTAATTCTCCGATACACTTGTTTCATGTCGTAGCCTCTTCTCAATCACTCTTTCAAAAAGTTTCATGGTGTGGCTCATAAGTTTGATCCCTCAATAATTAGTGCAGCTCTGAATGTCTCCTTTATTCTTATAGATTGGTACAATAGAGCTTTTCCTCCACTCATCAGGCATTTTCTTTGATTTTATAATCTTGTTAAACAACTTGGTCAACCAAACTACCCCACTATCTCCCATATGCTTCCAAAGCTCTATTGGTATACCATCAAGCCCCATAGCCTTTCCTGATTTCATCTTTCTCAAGGCCTCTTTTACTTCAAGCATTCTAATCCTACGTTCATATCTATAATATCCAGTGTTATTTAGATTTATAATATTTTCAATCCCTATATTCTCAGAGCCATTGTCATTTAACAATTTTTGAAAGTATATTTCCCACCTTTGTTTGATCTCATCATCTTTGACTAATACCCGTTGATCATTGCTTCTAATGCACCTAACATGCTCTAAGTCCTTACCCTTCTGTTCTCTTACTTTTGCAAGTTTAAACACATCTTTCTCACCTTCTCTTGTTCTTAGTCTATTATAGAGCTCATCATATGCTTTAAGTTTTGCCTCACTTACTATTCTCTTAGCAACGTTTTTAGCATTCTTATATTGTTCATAGTTTTCATTATTTCTAATCTTCTATCATGCTTTAAAATGCATTCGTTTTTCTTTAATAGCTTTTTGCATCGTTTCATTCCACCACCATGTTTCCTTTGTTAATAGCCCTTTACCTTTAGATACTCCTAAGACATCTTTTGCCACTTTCTTAATAGACTCAGCCATATTAGTCCACATGGTATTTATACATTTCATAGTTCCAATTTCCTTCTACCATCAACTTATTTTTGAATGAGGTTATTTTCTCTCCTTTTAAGTTCCACCACTTAGTTTTTGGATGTGTATTAAGTTCAGTTCTTTTACTCCATCTTTTAATATGAATATCCATAACCATTAACCTATGTTGTGAGGTTAAACTCTCACCGGGTATCACCTTACAATCCTTACATATAGATTGTTCATTATTCCTAAGTAGAAAAAAGTCTATTTGGCTTTTATGAAGTCCACTTTTAAAGGTTATTAAGTGTTCATCCCTCTTCTTAAAAAGTGTATTTGCAATGGATAGGTTATATGACAAAGCAAAATCGAGGATATTCTCCCCCATCTCGTTTTGTTCACCTATACCATACCCTCTGTGTATTCTATCATATCCTTCCTTATCTTTTCCTACATGGCCATTTAAGTCTGCTCCTATAAATATCCCCTCAGTGTTGGGAATTTCTAATTATTCCTTTTAACAAATTCAACTATTTATCTCTTACTCTTTGTAAGAATCTTAGATCACAACAAATTCAATCTGCATTTCAGAGAAAACGACTTATGATTATTCATGCAGGTGTGTAAGTGTTGTCTTTCTGCTTGCTACTATTCTGGGCTATATTGAGGACTAAATAGAAGACTAAGTCAGAAAACGGAAGGTTATGGCATAGTTTATAAAGGAATTTTACCAGATGAAAGAGTAATTGCCATCAAGAAGTGGAAGATAGTGCATGGTGTCCAAATCGATCAGTTTGTAAATGAGATTTCAATTCTCTGATAAATCAACGGGAGAAATGTAGTGAAACTCTTGGGTTGCTGTTTGGATACTGAAGTTCCCATTCTAGTCTATGAATTTGTTTCAAATGGGACCCTTCTTCCACAGTCTACATGATGAGAGGCACATCTCCGTTATTTCATGGGAAAACCCTTCGAGGATTGCAGCCGAAAATGCTGGAGCACTTGCATATATGCACTCTGCAACTTCATCACCGATCATCCATAGAGTTGTAAAATTTGCCAATATACTAGATAGTAATTAGCGTTTTTTGCAAAAATGCCATTGCGATTTTGGCATTTTTGCAAAAAAGTCTAATTTTTTTTTAAATTTTTAAATTTTGCTATTAAATTTTTGTCAACTTTGGAAAATTCTCAGTCTGTTAGTTTTTCATCCTCATTCTCAGTCAGTTTTTTCAAAATCTAAACAAGAGGACTTTGCGCCTTATTTTCTACTTTATTAATCAATAAAAAAATTCTAAATGCCGAAGGCCACCTAGTCAACCCCCGTTAAGTTGCCATACCAATTACCAACAGCTGTAGATCCCTCTCTTCTACAATCTACCGTGGACCGTGTCTTCATCCATGGCAAAACTTCTTCGCGAATAACCAACTTTTTGCCCCGCCATGGAAGAAAAGAAAAGGAAAAGAGAGAGAAAGTACGAGAGAGGAAGACCCAGAACGAAACTTCCATTTCCTGAACCAACCTGTATAAAGAATTCCCCAGTTCATCTCTAGTTTACACAGACAGTGCATTTCTTTCCTCAGAGTGGTTAGTTTTTTTTTTTTTTTCCTCTTTCTTTCTTTCTGGATTTCCATTTTCTTATATTTCTGCTTGAACTAGTGATTGATATTATGTAATGGGTATTTTTTGGATGAATAAGCTCCGCAGTTTGGGGTCGATTGGGCCTTCTTAACTAGATTCTTTTCTCCTATTTCTGTATGTTTCTCCCATGCTATGTAGTTTCTCAATTCTGTGATATACACGTCTGCAGTTCTTTCTAGAACATTTTAGCGCAGTTTTTTCAGTTTTATGATCTGGGTTCTCGACTGATTAAGCAGAACATCCTTTTTTCCATTATGGTCTTTCAGCATTAATCTGTGTTTAGCGAATTACGGTACAACCTGGGCTCTTTTATATGTTCCCTAGAAAGACGTGAAGTTCAAAAACGGTTTCTTCCAATGATCTTAACGTAGTATTTGGCAAGTTGCAAGTCAGTCCTTTCATGTAAGCGGCGTCCGGAGATCACATATAGTAGGCAGCCTTACTTTGTATTTTTGCAAGAGACTGATTTCACCCCTTGAACCCGTGACTTTAAGATCACAAGACAACAACTCAACCGTTGGTCCATTGGCAAGTAGCAACTATGATAAAATATCTGAACCCGCAGATCCAGACATATTAGATGTACTCATAGAATAAATCACTACGTGAACCCAGAATCAGTTTACACACATATGGATTCATGAATTTCAATACACAAGAACTCAGAACAACGAACAGCAACAAAAAATAAATTGCATACCTTTTTGTTCAGCTTTTGTCTGTCTTTAATACTTTGGAACTTCACCAAGTCAGCACCCTTGATTTTTCTTCTACCGGGACAAGTCGGTGTTCTGTTTTTCGGAAGAACACAAAGTGTTTGATAGTTTGTGGTTTTCAACAAAACCGGGCATCCCCTTTTTATTTCTTTCTCATCAAACAAATAAAAGGGAGTATTCCACACATGCCCTTCATAGCACGTTTAAAATACAAGTACATCGTCCTGTTACCCATTAAACTTAATATTTCAATTGAGATCAACTTAAATCATTGCTAAAACAGATCTCAATTGTTAAACCTGGATGACTAATAATGAATCTCATTGTAAAAGCCAAATCCACTTGATTGACTTATTAGGCCATTCATCTAACATTAGATAAAGGTAAGAATTAGCAGGTTGGTTAACAGAGAACTGTATATTTCATATGTTATTTTATTGGAGGGCCAGACAAGATTTTGGTTATTGAACCTTATCTGTACTGGAACCTTGTAGTACCAGTTCACCTCTGACCTTTGGGGTGGGCTGGGTTGGCTGGACTTATTTGCATATTTGTAATACCTTGTCTCTTTTTAATAAGCAGCTCTTTTCCCCTCTTTATCTTGCCCATATTGGGGCCTTCCTTTTTTTCTTTGAATATGCAGCAAAAGCAGGTAAAGAGTGGAATAACTAATGGTAATTTAAAACAAGCATTGCCCTGATAGTTTCAACATGATAAAATATGATCACTCTGCCTGTAATTCACATTCCTTGACCTAGACAGAGAATTCCTTGGAGCTTTTTCATCTTATACTGCTTTTCTACTTGTGTATGTGTTGGATGCAGGAGCAAGCTTAAGCTTCTTGTTTGTGTTTGTCAGCATCTCCTGATTATATTGCTGACCCAGGCACAATGCTAGTCAGGAAGAAAAAGCTGAAAGAAAAATTCTTTCAAAAGAATGGCGGTTTGCTATTCCAACAAAAGTTATCTTTGCAGCCAGCATTCAAGCTGTTCAGCCTGCAGGAGCTCAAAAGGGCAACAATAAACTTCAGCCAGTCCCAAATTATTGGTCATGGAGGCTATGGTACGGTTTATAAAGGAATATTACCCGATAACAGGATAGTTGCCATTAAAAAATCCAGAATGGTGGATGATACCCAAGTTGAGCAATTTATAAATGAGGTCTCCATTCTTTCGCAGATAAATCATAGGAATGTCGTGAAAGTCCTAGGCTGTTGTTTAGAATCTGAAGTTCCATTGCTAGTTTATGAGTTTATCTCTAATGGAACTCTCTTCCTCCACATCCATGGAGAGGGCCAAGGACCCTCGTGGGAGACCCGGTTAAGAATTGCCTCAGAAACTGCAGAAGCGCTAGCCTATTTGCACTCTGCAGCTTCAGTGCCAATCATTCACAGAGATTTCAAAACGGCCAACATTCTTTTAGATGATAATTACACAGCTAAAGTAGCAGATTTTGGAGCGTCAAGGTTGATTTCTTTGGATGATTCTGATGTAACCACGTTAGTGCAAGGAACCATGGGTTACTTGGATCCCCAGTACTTCCATACTAGCCAATTAACAGTGAAGAGTGATGTTTATAGCTTTGGAGTGGTTCTTGTTGAACTCTTAACAGGGCAGAAGGCAATCTCTTCTGAGAGATCTGAGGAAGACAGAAATCTGGCTTCGTATTTTATTTCATCAATGAAAAAGGCTAGTATCTTTCAGGTTTTAGACTCTCGAATTGTACGCACAGTTGGTGCAGAGCAGCTCCAAGCAGTTGCCCAGCTTGCATGTAGATGCTTAAGCTTGAAAGGAGAAGAAAGGCCAACTATGAAAGAAGTTGCAGTTGAACTCGAGGTATTGAGAAGGTCTAACGAGAACCCCTCTGTCGAACAAAGCCTTGGTGAGATCAAATGCTTGCTTGGTGAACCATCACAACTTTTTGTTGACAGTGAGGTATCACAAAGAAGCAGCATCTCTGAAAATTCACATGTTCAACAAAGCCCAGATAGGTCTGGATGGCTTAGGGGGCATCCATGGTTTGAAGATAGTGCAGCTGAGAATGGGTCCAAGCGAGGTGAACCAGCACAATTTTGTCATAGCAATGTGTTGAAACTCATTGCAGAGTCTTGCTTGGAGCAGCGGAGAACTCCTGACAACAATAGGGCAGGTAGGCTTCATAGCACAATCAAAGTTTCAAAAAGGAATCTGCCTATTGCCATGGGAAACAATACAGCACCAGCTGCAATTTTTAAAACTAAACCAGAAGATATTCACAGTGATAATATCTCCAACAAGGATTTGAAAGTGAGCTGTAGAGATGTTGCGTCTTCAGCTGAAGCCATGGCAAGAGTTGAAATTTCTGTTCCTGCCACAGAACACGACCCCGGTGTTACTCCTGTCGGGGCAGCAATCATCCAAAAGGTTGACAGCGTTGTAGTTACGGAGGAAGTGCCACTAATGCCAAGACCGCTCTCTTCTTCTTTTCTAGCTCCAGAGGTCGCTATGTCATCAGTCATCTTGGAGTTGAAGCAGCAGATGGTTAAGAACACAGGCCAAATTCTCTTGGGTAAAATTGCAAGATGCCCCTTGAACAGTCTTTCCAAGATGAGACCTGAAGCACTTAAGACCTATGATTTCATCCTACAGATGGATGTTGACTGCAGCTCTTTGAAGAACATGGTAGAACCTTTGATCAAGGCAGCAGAAGATATAATGATGGTTGAGGATGATTTAGGAGCAAAATTGGATCCTCAGATACACAAGCAACATGTCAAAGAAGCTCAGGTAAGGTTTGAAAAGGCTCAAAAGGAGTACCAGACAGCAGTACAGAGGGAGCAGGAGCTTCTTAAGGAGTCTGACAAGAGTGCTTCTGAGATGTCAAGGCTGCAAGCTGAAATTGTTGTTCTTAGGGACAAACTGCATTCCCTTGACATTTATCTTGCGGAGAGACAGGAAACCAGCAAAGCCTTGGAAGAACACATCTACACTGCACAAACTACTGCCACAGATTTGTACAGAGCTGTCAAAGAAGCTGAGCAAGAGGTTTCTACTGCTAAAGCCAACTTGCACAATTTGGAAGCTAATGTAGTAGAGAGGAACAGAATCTTACAAGCCTCTAAAGAGCACTTGGACGATGCTCGAAAGGGTGTCAGTATGCTCAGCTGGATATAATTTTTTCTGTTTCCTCTTTAATTTTTGGATTTTTACTACAAAAAGCCACTGTTCATTTATGTAGTACATGTATCATTTGTATTTTAATGTAGAATCTTCTGTTTTCTCATTTTACTGTTGCCCATTGTAAGCTAAGATGGCGCAGAGCCTGGATCTTCTTTAAAACTAGGCTTTTCAACTGCTCAACCTTAAACAGATGAAGTACAGTGCATAATAAAGTTCTGTCATTGCAGAACATGATCAGTAACTTCTAAAGACCAACTCAAGCAGTACTGTAAGAATCATCTGTTGTTGGACAATAGCAGTCAACAGTTATTATAAGCTGATCTTAGCTAGCCCCACTCAACTGCTGATTGCAGTCTCAATTAAGAAGCCTTTGACAGGCCTCCAGCCAATCTTCTGCTTTGAGAAGTGTCGGTTTCTACTTAAGCTCACACATTGGGTTTAGAATGATCCAACTGTACGTTAGTCGATGGAGTCCTCATCTTAACAGTTAGTATTTTGAGACCTTTTTCACCAGGTAAGCATTTCTGTTGCTTAAGATTTTAAAAACTTGTGTTTGAAATCTATGATCCATCCATTTCCCAATACCAGGTAATAGTAGTTAGCATCTTCCGATGAGGTAAGACTTTTTTGGTACATGGGTTATCTAAGATGTCGCCCAACATGAATGGTCTGGATCCCCATATATCCTTGCATTGTTCCTTTTGTTATGTGTAAGCCCTGGTACTCAAATAAATGCAAGCTCACCATTTAAATTAAGACTCTAGTTGAAACAGATTGCAAGCTTTCACAAAATTAGTGAAGGGCTGAAGTTTACATGTTGCCACAAACACAGAAAGCTAACAACAAAATTAGTGAAGGGCTGAGGTTTACATGTTGCCACAAACCCTTGTGGTCCCCCCTTCCCCGGGCCCCTCAGATGCTGGAGCTTCGTGCACCAGGGATGCCCTTTTTTCTTCTTTTACAGGTCAGATGTATGCTTTTTCAAGGTCTTAAAACAGTTTCTCAGTCCCATGTAGCAATAACTAAGTTTTACAGTACCATGAGTTGAAGATCTTCTCCAAACTGAAAAGGCCCCGAACAGTTAGCTCTGAAAGGTTGCTTGACAATGTTTCATGTTTCATGGTCACTCATAGCAGAGGATAAGATAACTATCTCTGGATAACTTACATTTTGTGATCCCTATGCTGAGTTTATATCCTTCAATAGTAGCTAGTGATATTGAGCTTTCTGAATCTGCATCAGTCAGCATGTTTTCCCTTTTCACTTGCAGCCCAAGGCTTAAGTAGCCCCCGAGTGACCACCACAGCAATCCACCCTCCAATCAGCACCCCCTGATTGCGGACATCCCCCCTGGGGATGCACCAAGGTGAGCCCCAACCTCAGCAAACACAGCCAATGCTATTGATGTCACCAGAGCCAACACCGCTTTTCTTATCTCACTCTCTTATAAATACTGCCACCTTCCCAAAAGTATACCACAATAAGGCCAAATTAATTGTCTAATTTGCACATTGAGAAGCTATTTCCAACATAGAATTTCAGCCATTCTGATTCTTGCAAGTCCTATTTCTCTATCCATCCAAACTACAGGTCCAGGTCCCAGACTAAGTAGGTTTCATTTTCTAGGCTCTGATAAAGTATTTTCACCCAGTGTAATAATCTTCCAAAAGCCTGTTTCCTTTTCCCACATATTAGGATTAATGTACAACCATGGTTGGAGGTTTTGTTCTGTTCTTTTAGTGGGTTTAATAGGTCAGTTTAGGGTTTGGTTTTCACCCATTTCTTGTCATTGTTTTTGAAGCTTGGGGCTGTTCCAAGAGGAAGTTTTCTTAGCCCTTTGTTAGTGAAACCTTGAGTGTCCTGAAAGCACATGTTTCAAACGCTCTTGGGAGCTTTCTGTGAGGCCATTGCTCCAGGTGGAATTGAATTTCTTCATTGATTTTGTTATTTGCTCTGCACCACACAGTTGCATATTTGCTATCATTGTCTCTCCTCTCTTTTGTTCTCTGCAAAAAGTTCCTCCTGCACCAAACTGACTTCTGATTCTTTCCCTAAAAGCCCCTCATATGGGATTTCAGTTTTACATATGTTTCCTGAATTTCTTGGACAAGTGATATGGTAACGTTTCCTCTCGAGAAGTGAACGTTCATGTTTTTCATTGATGTAGTATTGTTTTGTGCACTTGTTTCAACTCCCAGTTCACATTCAATGTAATAGTAAAGTAAATTCTTGGATTACCACCTTAGGAGCCACAAACTGCAAAGGTACTTGAAGACTTTCTCGCTAAAACTCTGGGCTGTTTCATCTTAAATAATTTTGTCTATCCGAAATAAAGCATTTGTAGACTCCAAAAGATAAACGGATCAAATCATCCCAAAATGAAACCTAGCCTTTATGACTTTGTTAGTTACAAGTTCAATTAATTAATATTTATTTAGGCAATACTCGTTCATCCATGCTAGAGTCTGCATCATAGACTTTCTGTGAAGACTTACACTGCCAATAATATTAAATTGTATTTTCTGCATTATTCAAGTACGCAACACATAATCTTTTGTGGACTCAATTTTGCAAAGTCCTCATTGTTTCTGCATTGGATGAGATCTTTGATATCCACCGTCTTCAGCAACGGCAAATCTGATAAATAACTTAAAATTTTTCAAAATTATAAAAATAGGCCCAAGAGTTGAAATATCACTAGACATTGCTACACCTTTGTATAACGAATAATTTTCAGGCTATTTGCAGCCTCAAATCATAAAAAAGAAAATTATGCAAAAAATAGTTGATATAACCTCAGATCCTTCGGCTATATGTTCTATAATAAATTTATCCACGTTTTTAAATTAGAAATAGCAAGAAAATTTTCAGTATTCCAAAATAGCTTAATCCACGATTTCTATCGTCGTTGCAACCAACCTAAGGTTGCACCAGTTCCATGCTAAACCTTCATATGCATTAAGACGAACCAGGAAACACAAAACCACTTTTGGACGATCTGACCCGTTGATCTAGCAACTCAGAAATCCATGACGATTGGATAATTTTAACATCCGTAAAATTCATATCTGATCACGAGAAACGGACGGTTAAAAAACATGGTATAAGGTGAAGAAAAGGGTATAGATTTTGGCACGCTAGAATCTCCCAATCAATGTGATTTTTAGTTTTGAGATATCGAAAGATAATGCAATCAGATGAACAGTTAGATGATCCAAATGTGGGTCCCTTACATTGAGTGTCATTTAGTTCTCAATGCGCACTTTAATTTTCAATAAATATTAGAACTGTAAGGGGTGGAAGTAACAAAATTCAGGGGTGGTAATTTCGGAATTGTACAAAATGCCATTGCGATTTTGGCATTTTTGCAAAAAAGTCCAACATTTAAAAAAAAAAATTAATTTGCTATAAAAAATTCTTGAACTTTGCAAAATTCTCATTTTGTTAGTTTTCCATCCTCATTCTCAGTTAGTTTTTTCAAAATCTATTATTACCCTTCTAACAAATAGATGAAAGTGAACAAGAGGATTTTGCACATGATTTTCTGCTTTGTTAATCAATAAAAATCTCTGAAATTGATTGTGCTAAATAAAAGACATTGCGAAGAAGAAGACCTAAGTTTATATTTTCAATTTTCATTAAAAAAGATATCGAATGAAGAGCTTAAAATTTGCTATTGTTGCTTGCATGAATAGTAATAGTATTTTGCTTATGATTTAAACTTGAATTTATTGTTTTTTATTAACTCAAAGAATTTATTATGTTATAATTTGTATTAGGTAGAGTTTTATACCATTTTTTAGTGAGAAATTAAAGTTTAAATTGTTGAATTTCATTGAAAAAGCTTAACATGTATTATTGCGCTGGTCGGTAAACATGGTATCTTTGTGATTAAATATCTTAGCATTGGTTGGTTTTTATTAAAATCTAACTATATTATTAGATTCCTTGTTCTTTGATTGTGTTAATTAACAAGTTTCACTAAAACTTAGCATTTAGAAGCCATCGAACTTAGTAGCCAAAGTTATTAGCTTAATTACAGGTTATGGTTCTATAATATAGAATTTAAATTTGAAATAGAGAAGGATAATATTGGAATTTAAAAATAAAAAAAAAGAAGAAGAGGAGGATGAAAAACTAAAAAATAATAATTTTGCAAAGATCATGAAAACTTAGTGGCAAATTTGTAAAACTCAAAAAATATTGAACTTTTTTGCAAAATTTTCAAAAATATAATAGCATTTGTGCAAAAATGCCCTAGTAACTACAGGGCAAAAAGTATCCGACCTTGGTGCTTCCAAACTTGTCCCTTTGGATTACACTCAAAGAACAACATTAGTTCAAGTGACGCTTGGGTTCTTGGATCCAGAGTCTTACAAACAGGTAAATTAACAGAAAAGAGATGTTTATAGCTTCGGGGTGGTTCTTGCAAAGCTCTTAACAGGCAAGAAGCCAGCTTCTGCCGAAAGATCCGAGAAAGATAGAAATTTATCGTGTCCTTTATAATGTCCATGAAAGAAAACCGTCTGTTTGGGGATCTAGAGAGGCGAGTTCTGAATGACCAAGATTGATCAGTTTCGTGCTGTGATTGAGTTTGCAAAGAGGTGATTGAGATTAAAAGGTGAAAAAAGAGCGACAATGAAAGAGGTGGCAATGGAGCTAGAGGGATTAAGAAGCTTGGACACGCAGTCCCGGATTCAAGAAGATGACAGAGTTTGAATGCTTGCTTGATGAGTTAACAAGAGATTTCATTAGCCATGGGGTGGAAGAGAGCTTTGAAACCAAGGCAATACTCAGAGAACAACGATGCTAGGACCATCGTCCAGATTGAGTCTTTATAGATCTTTGAAGAAGAGCAGTATATTGGGATGTGTTAATTTGAACTATTTAATATCTAAAAAGCAGTTCGGTGCACGAAGCTTCCTCAGAAGGGGCAGATCACAAAGAATCTATAATATATAGCCTTACCATACACTTTGCAATAAGCTGTTTCCACGCCTTAAACCCGTGACCTCAATATTATTTTAATATGATTTGTAAAAAATAGATGGCTCAAGCATGAGTTCAATCTATTTAGGTCCTTTTATCTTTCTCACAACTCTCTCCAGGGCCACTTACCAGCATCTCTTGGGAATCTGCGAAGCATCCAATCCTTGGATCTCTCATCAAATCACATTTCTGCAGAGATTTCCCCGTCTCTGCAGAATTGTGACACCCTAATTCACCTAAATTTCTCATTTAACAACTTGACTGGGTCATTCTACATGGAGAAGCGGATTACACTCTCGTAGACTCTTAATTATGCTTGTTAGCATTCTGTCCATGTTGCTTTTTCTGTTTACAATTTGTTCCGTGGTCGGGTTCAGAATGATCGGAGGATCAAACTTTAGGAGGACAAATGGGAATTTAAAGATGTCACCTCTGGCTTTAAAATCAAGTCATCGGAGAACTTATAGAAGCTACAGGAATTGGTTATCATCATTGCATCCAAGTTTCCTTGATCAAAGATGTAATTGTAAAACGATGCCTTCAGTAAATTATTTTACAATTGTTCAAAACATCATCTTCCTTAGAACTATCAATCTTAGGAGTAATCAAGCATTCCCTCACTTTCACCAAATTTGGAGTTTCAAAGGAACCAGACGAAGGTGATACGGGATGAACTCTCAAGAAGTGTGGTTCTGCATGTTTGGGAGAGAGAAATGGAATTCCAAACTCCCTGGATAGATGAGAGACCATAAGAGTGGAACCACCTGGAAAGCACAATGCCCTGCGAATGTCAGCTTTGATTGGTAGCCTTCAAGCTCTACCTTTTGTGTCAACCTCTGCTATTGATACAAAACCCTGCATACCAACTCCATTAAGATGAAATTCAAGAAGGAACTGCTGAATCAAACTGGCAGCTTCAGACGTGTCTACAAAGGAGTGTTGCAAGATGGTACCGTAGTCGCTGTGAAAGTTCTGCAGTCGCAAATTGGAAATTCGACAAAGAGCTTTAGTAGAGAACGCCAGATTTTAAAGCGAATTCGGCATAGGAATCTGATGAGAATCATAACGGCCTGCAGTCTGCCAGACTTCAAGGCTTTGGTTCTTCCATTTATGGCTAATGGGAGCCTAGAGAGCCATCTCTACCCACAGACACAAAGTTCTTGCTCGTCGGACTTGATTTTGATGGAACGAGTAAATATCTGCAGCACCATACCTGGTCGGAGCAACGGCGGAGCCTGGGCAGAACCCTCACAGTCCGTCGTTCTTCATCAACAATCGTGGGGATGTTTTCAGTGTAGTGTTTAAACAGGGAGACCAAGGGGGTATTTTCGCCATTTTATAAAATATAACCGTGGAACGTTAGTATAATAGCATTTTGGCAAAGTTCTGAAAAACATAATGACAAATCCGAAAAATGTTAAAATGTATGAATATTTTGGCAAAAACTAAGTGACAAATCCGCAAAAATCCCTTCTATAAATCCAAATTCGGAGCAATTCGATGAGAGGGATGATCATCCAAAGGGGGGGTGTCCGTTTAGCATTACGAAGGCCACGTAGTCAAATCCCGTTAAGTTGCAATACCAGCTACCAACAGCTGTAGATCACTCTCTTTTACAATCTACAGTGGACCGTGTCTTCATCCATGGCAAAACTTCTTCGCGAATACCCAACTTTTTGCCCCACCATGGAAGAAAAGAAAAGGAAAAGAGATAGAAAGTACGAGAGGGGAAGACCCAGAACGAAACTTCCATTTCCTGAACCAACCAGCATAAAGAATTCCCCAGTTCATCTCTACTTCACACAGAACAGTGCATTTCAACTCCCGTTAAGTTGCTATACCAACTACCAACAGCTGTAAATCACTCTCTTCTACAATCCACAGTGGACCGTGTCTTCACCCATGGCAAAACTTCTTCGCGAAGAACCAACTTTTTGTCCCACCATGGAAGAAAAGAAAAGGAAAAGAGATAGAAAGTGCGAGAGGGGAAGACCCAGAACGAAACTTCCATTTCCTGAACCAACCTGCATAAAGAATTCCCCAGTTCATCTCTAGTTCACACAGACAGTGCATTTCCTTCCTCAGAGTGGTTAGTCTCTCTCTCTCTCTCTCTGGATTTCCATTTTCTTATATTTCTGCTTGAATTAGTGATTGATATTATGTAATGGGTATTTTTTGGATGAATAAGCTCGGCAGTTTGGGTTCGATTGGGCCTTCTTAACTAGATTCTTTTCTCCTATTTCTGTATGTTTCTCCCATGCTATGTATTTTCTCAATTCTGTGATATACACGTCTGCAGTTCTTTCTAGAACATTTTAGCTCAGTTTTATGATCTGGGTTCTCGACTGATTAAGCAGAAGATCCTTTTTTCCATTATGGTCTTTCAGCATTAATCTGTGTTTAGCGAATTACCGTACAACCTGGGCTCTTTTATATGTTTCCTAGAAAGACGTGAAGTTCAAAAACGGTTTCTTCCAATGATCTTAACGTAGTATTTGGCAAGTTGCAAGTCAGTCCTTCCATGTAAGCGGCGTCCGGAGATCACATATAGTAGGCAGCCTTGCTTTGTATTTTTGCAAGAGACTGTTTTCACCCCTTGAACCTGTAACTTTAAGGTCACAAGACAACAACTCAACCGTTGGTCCGTTGGCAAGTAGCAACTATGATAAAATATCTGAACCCGCAGATCCAGACATATTAGATGTACTCATAGAATAAATCACTACGTGAACCCAGAATCAGTTTACACATATATGGATTCATGAATTTCAAGAAACAAGAACTCAGAACCATGAACAGCAACAAAAAATAAATTGCATACCTTGTTGTTCAGCTTTTGTCTGTCTTTAACACTTTGGAACTTCACCAAGTCAGCACCCTTGATTTTTCTTCTACCGGGACAAGTCGGTGTTCTGTTTTTTGGAAGAACACAATGTATTTGATAGTTTGTTGTTTTCAACAAAACAGGGCATCCCCTTTTTATTTCTTTCTCATCAAACAAATAAAAGGGAGTATTCCACACATGCCCTTCATAGCAAGTTTAAAATACAAGTACATCGTCCTGTTACCCATTAAACTTAATATTTCAATTGAGATCAACTTAAATCATTGCTAAAACAGATCTCAATTGTTAAACCTGGATGACTAATAATGAATCTCATTGTAAAAGCCAAATCCACTTGATTGACTTATTAGGCCATTCATCTAACATTAGACAAAGGTAAGAATTAGCAGGTTGGTTAACAGAGAACTGTATATTTCATATGTTATTTTATTGGAGGGCCAGACAAGAATTTGGTTATTGAACCTTATCTGTACTGGAACCTTGTAGTACCAGTTCACCTCTGACCTTTGGGGTGGGTTGGGTTGGCTGGACTTATTTGCATATTTGTAATACCTTCTCTCTTTTTAATAAGCAGCTCTTTTCCCCTCTTTATCTTGCCCATATTGGGGCCTTCCTTTTTTTCTTTGAATATGCAGCAAAAGCAGGTAAAGAAGTGGATAACTAATGGTAATTTAAAACAAGCATTGCCCTGATAGTTTCAACATGATAAAATATGATCACTCTGTCTGTAATTCACATTCCTTGACCTAGACAGAGAATTCCTTGGAGCTTTTTCATCTTATACTGCTTTTCTATTTGTGTATGTGTTGGATGCAGGAACAAGCTTAAGCTTCTTGTTTGTGTTTGTGTTTGTGTTTGTCAGCATCTCCTGATTATATTGCCGACCCAGGCACAATGCTAGTCAGGAAGAAAAAGCTGAAAGAAAAATTCTTTCAAAAGAATGGCGGTTTGCTATTCCAACAATTGCAACAAAAGTTATCTTTGCAGTCAGCATTCAAGCTGTTCACGCTGCAGGAGCTCAAAAGGGCAACAATAAATTTCAGCCAGTCCCAAGTTATTGGTCATGGAGGCTATGGTACGGTTTATAAAGGAATATTACCCGATAACAGGATAGTTGCCATTAAAAAATCCAGAATGGTGGATTGTAACCAAGCTGAGCAATTTATAAATGAGATCTCCATTCTTTCGCAGATAAATCATAGGAATGTCGTGAAAGTCCTAGGCTGTTGTTTAGAATCTGAAGTTCCATTGCTAGTTTATGAGTTTATCTCTAATGGAACTCTCTTCTTCCACATCCATGGAGAGCGCCGAGGACCCTCGTGGGAGACCCGGTTAAGAATTGCCTCAGAAACTGCAGAAGCGCTAGCCTATTTGCACTCTGCAGCTTCGGTGCCAATCATTCACAGAGATTTCAAAACGACCAACATTCTTTTAGATGATAATTACACAGCTAAAGTAGCAGATTTTGGAACGTCAAGGTTTATTCCTTTGGATTATTCTGATGTAACCACGTTAGTGCAAGGAACCATGGGTTACTTGGATCCCCAGTACTTCCATACTAGCCAATTAACAGTGAAGAGTGATGTTTATAGCTTTGGAGTGGTTCTTGTTGAACTCTTAACAGGGCAGAAGGCAATCTCTACTGAGAGATCTGAGGAAGACAGAAATCTGGCTTCGTATTTTATTTCATCAATGAAAAAGGCTAGTATCTTTCAGGTTTTAGACTCTCAAATTGTACGCACAGTTGGTGCAGAGCAGCTCCAAGCAGTTGCCCAGCTTGCATGTAGATGCTTAAGCTTGAGAGGAGAAGAAAGGCCAACTATGAAAGAAGTTGCAGTTGAACTCGAGGTATTGAGAAGGTCTAATGAGAACCTCTCTGTCGAACAAAGCCTTGGTGCGATCAAATGCTTGCATGGTGAACCATCGCAACTTTTTGTTGACAGTGAGGTATCACAAAGAAGCAGCATCTCTGAAAATTCATATGTTCAACAAAGCCCAGATAGGTCCGGATGGCTTAGGGGGCATCCATGGTTTGAAGGTAGTGCAGCTGAGAATGGGTCCAAGCCAGGTGAACCAGCACAATTTTGTCATAGCAATGTGTTGAAACTCATTGCAGAGTCTTGCTTGGAGCAGCGGAGAACTCCTGACAACAATAGGGCAGGTAGGCTTCATAGCACAATCAAAGTTTCAAAAAGGAATCTGCCTATTGCCATGGGAAACAATACGGCACCAGCTGCAATTTTTAAAGCTAAACCAGAAGATGTTCACAGTGATAATGTCTCCAACAAGGATTTGAAAGTGAGCTGTGGAGATGTTGCATCTTCAGTTGAAGCCATGGCAAGAGTTGAAATTTCTGTTCCTGCCACAGAACACGAACCCGGTGTTACTCCTGTCGAGGCAGCAATCATCCAAAAGGTTGACAGTGTTGTAGTTACGGAGGAAGTTCCACTGATGCCAAGACCGCTCTCTTCTTCTTTTCTAGCTCCAGAGTTCGCTATGTCATCAGTCATCTTGGAGTTGAAGCAGCAGATGGTTAAGAACACAGGCCAAATTCTCTTGGGTAAAATTGCAAGTTGCCCCTTGAACAGTCTTTCCAAGATGAGACCTGAAGCACTTAAGACCTATGATTTCATCCTACAGATGGATGTTGACTGCAGCTCTTTGAAGAGCATGGTAGAACCTTTGATCAAGGCAGCAGAAGATATAATGATGGTTGAGGATGATTTAAGAGCAAAATTGGATCCTCAGATACACAACCAGCATGTCAAAGAAGCTCAGATAAGGTTTGAAGAGGCTCAAAAGGAGTACCAGACAGTAGTACAGAGGAAGCAGGAGCTTTTTAAGGAGTCTGACAAGAATGCTTCTGAGATGTCAAGGCTGCAAGCTGAAATTGTTGTTCTTAGGGACAAACTGCATTCCCTTGACATTAATCTTGCGGAGAGACAGGAAACCAGCAAAGCCTTGGAAGAACACATCTACACTGCACAAACTACTGCCACAGATCTGTACAGAGCTGTCAAAGAAGCTGAGCAAGAGGTTTCTACTGCTAAAGCCAACTTGCACAATTTGGAAGCTAATGTAGTAGAGAGGACCAGAATCTTACAAGCCTCTAAAGAGCACCTGGACAATGCTCGAAAGGGTGTCAGTATGCTCAGCTGGATATAATTTTTTCTGTTTCCTCTTTAATTTTTGGATTTTTACTACAAAAAGCCACTGTTCATTTATGTAGTACATGTATCATTTGTATTTTAATGTAGAATCTTCTGTTTCCTCATTTTACTGTTGCCCATTGTAAGCTAAGATGGCGCAGAGCCTGGATCTTGTTTAAAACTAGGCTTTTCAACTGCTCAACCTTAGACAAATGAAGTACAGTGAATAGTAAACTTCAGTCATTGCAGAACATGATCAGTAACTTCTAAGGACCAACTCAAGCAGTGCTGTTGGAATCATCTGTTGTTAGGCAATAGCAGTCAACAGTTATTATAAGCTGATCTTAGCATTTGAGATAGCCCCACTCAACTGCTTATTGCAGTCTCAATTAAGAAGCCTTTGACAGGCCTCCAACCAATCTTCTGCTTTGAGAAGTGTCGGCTTCTACTTAAGCTCACACATTGGGTTTAGAATGATCCAACTGGACGTTAGTCGGTGGAGTCCTCATCTTAACAGTTAGTATTTTGAGAGCTTTTTCACCAGGTAAGCATTTCTGTTGCTTAAGATTTTAAAAAACATGTTTTTGAATTCTATGATCCATCCATTTCCCAATACCGGGTAATAGTAGTTAGCATCTTCAGATGAGGTAAGACTTTTTTGGTGCATGGTTTATCTAAGATATCGTCCAACATGAATGGTCTGGATCCCCATATATCCTTGCATTGTTCCTTTTGTTATGTGTAAGCCCTGGTACTCAAATAAAATGCAAGCTCACACCATATGAAAGCTCACCATTTAAATTAAGATTCTAGTTAAAACAGATTGCAAGCTTTCACAAAATTAGTGAAGGGCTGAAGTTTACATGTTGCCACAAACATGGAAAGCTAACAACAAAATTAGTGAAGGGCTGAGGTTTACATGTTGCCACAAACCCTTGTGGTCCCCCCTTCCCCGGGCCCCTCATACGCTGGAGCTTCGTGCACTGGGGATGCCCTTTTTTCTTCTTTTACAGGTCAGATGTATGCTTTTTCAAGGTCTTAAAACAGTTTCTCCGTCCCATGTAGCAATAACTAAGTTTTACAGTACCATGAGTTGATGATCTTCTCCAAACTGAAAAGGCCCCGGACAGTTAGCTCTGAAAGGTTGCTTGACACTGGGTCTTGAAGCACAGATAATATTATCCGGGGATTGTCATCTTATTACCCCCTGGTTGCAGTCTAGTTTTTCCATGTTTCGTGGTCACTCATAGCAGAGGATAAGATAACTATCTCTGGATGACTTACATTTTGTGATCCCTATGCTGAGTTTATATCCTTCAATAGTAGCTAGTGATATTGAGCTTTCTGAATCTGCATCAGTCAACATGTTTTCCCTTTTCACCTGCAGCACAAAGCTTAAGTAGCCCCTGAGTGACCACCACAGCAATCCACCCTCCAATCAGCACCCCCTGATTGCGGACATCCCCCCTGGGGATGCACCAAGGCGAGCCCCAACCTCAGCAAACACAACCAATGCTATTGATGTCCCCAGAGCCAACACCGCTATTCTTATCTCACTCTCTTATAAATA
Organism: Warburgia ugandensis; assembly: GCA_035236585.1. Classification (NCBI taxonomy): domain Eukaryota; kingdom Viridiplantae; phylum Streptophyta; class Magnoliopsida; order Canellales; family Canellaceae; genus Warburgia; species Warburgia ugandensis. Next base: position 79,587,095 of record CP141132.1, on the reverse strand, counting down.
CTGCCACCTTCCCAAAAGTATACCACAATAAGGCCAAATTAATTGTCTAATTTGCACATTGAGAAGCTATTTCCAACATAGAATTTCAGCCATCCTGATTCTTGCAACTCCTATTTCTCTATCCATCCAAACTACAGGTCCAGGTCCTAGACTAAGTTGGCTTCATTTTCTAGGCTCTGATAAAGTATTTTCACCCAGTGTAATAATCTGCCAAAAGCCTGTTTCCTTTTCCCACATATTAGGATTAATGTACAACCATGGTTGGAGGTTTTGTTCTGTTCTTTTAGTGGGTTTAATAGGTCAGTTTTGGGTTTGGTTTTCACCCATTTCTTGTCATTGTTTTTGAAGCTTGGGCCTGTTCCAAGAGGAAGTTTTCTTAGCCTTTTGTTAGTGAAACTTTGAATGTCCTGAAAGCACATATTTCAAACGCTCTTGGGAGCTTTCTGTGAGGCCATTGCTCCAGGTGGAATTGAATTTCTTCATTGATTTTGTTATTTGCTCTGCACCACACAGTTGCATATTTGCTATCATTGTCTCTCCTCTCTTTTGTTCTCTGCAAAAAGTTCCTCCTACACCAAACTGACATCTGATTCTTTCCCTAAAAGCCCCTCATATCGGATTTCAGTTTTATATATGTTTCCTGAATTTCTTGGACAAGTGATATGGTAACGTTTGCTCTCGAGAAGTGAACGTTCATGTTTTTCATTGATGTAGTATTGTTTTGTGCACTCGTTTCAACTCCCAGTTCACATTCAATGTAATAGTAAAGTAAATTCTTGGATTACCACCTTAGGAGCCACAAACTGCAAGGTACTTGAAGACTTTCTCACTAAAACTCTGGGCTGTTTCATCTTAAACAATTTTGTCTATGGTTTCAGGCTGCAAACAGCAGGAGAAAACTCACTATCCAGCAATAAGTCAACCCGTGGATTCTTATTTCCATCCGAAAACCTCAAAATGCTGCAAGGAAATTAAGTCATGAAAAAGTCCAAAGTAATTGACAAAAATTAACAGTAATGTCTTCACTGTTACATCTACAAGTCACATAATTATAACAAAAGGTTTGGACGCATACAAAATATAGCCGTTCAGGGGGAACCCCATGTGTTAGAGAGAGGGTGAATGGCTCTGAGCTGAGGCCCATACAAACGGTGATTATGGAATGCTTGTATATAGACACTTCAGACATGAAACATTATTTATGCAGACACAAATTACTGGGCTCTGGAGGTCAAATGATCAATTTCTATATAGCCATCAAATAGCAATCACAACTAACTGGGACCTACAAACGTCCAACGCTGTTGATTGCAGACAACTTGCCAAAGTTTTAGTGTGCATGAGTGAGACTGAGAGTGATTTGCCTTGTTATTCTTCGCTTATAACTAAGAATTGAAAATTTTAAAAATTTGTGGGGGCCAAGAGTTCAATGATCAAAGATCAACACCATTGATTTACAAGGTTTTTGATATGGGGATCAATCTCAGTGGATCATTTACTGGGTTTTTGTAATGGACCAGCAGCCCATAAAATTTCCGACCTATCTCGCTGTCAAGGTGAAAAGTAACCTGGTTTTCCGATCAAAATGGTCGGAGCTAAACGGACCCATGGTTGTCTTGAGCACATACATCGCCATAGTCCTAGCCTTGACATTGGCAAAAGATCTTAATCTTGGTAATCAACAGGCCTCTACAAACATTGTCACCAGCATGATCATGGCGTTCAGATGCCTTGTTCAACCAATTAAAGCAGCCGCAGCCGTCGCCATATCCAACGGAACGGATTCCGGCATCCGGCAGATCTTGGCAGCCGGTATTTATTTGTACCTGGGGATATCTTTTTTGTACTGGGTGTTACAGGACTGATGCTGTCATCTCATTTCTTTTTTACTGTTGTCAGAGGTTTTCAGCTCTCCCGAGGTCATTCACTTGCTCTAATGGTTGTTAAATATGTGAGAGATGTTCAAAACTTCTCTAAAGGGAAGATTACTGGGAAAAGACCATGGTTAGGATTAGATGGGCTGATCTTGGCCATTGTTTGTGCCTGTTTTACAGTGATTGTCAATGGGGTAGGTGAAGAAAGAGATGAAGATGAAGAATCAAGGCCAAAAGGGGGCAAATTATTGAGAATTCTCATGGTTCTACCTTCATCTTTGATTGTGTTCTTTCTGGGGTGTTGTTTTGGCCATGATAGGATGGGTTGGAGGAGGAAGGAGATTGAATTTGGGCCGTCTGGTATAAATTTGGTGAAGATATCTAAAGAGTCATTGAAGGATGGTTTTGTTAAAGGCACCATTCCTCAGGTTCCACTTTCTTCGATGAATTCTGTGATTGCTATTTGTAAATTGTCGTCGGATCTGTTCCCAGGAAAGGATTTTTCAATGAATTCGCTATGGTGCCGTCTGATTGATGAACATTGCGGGTTGTTGGTAGGGCTTGCATGGCAGTACAAGTTTGGGGGAAGAAGTGGTGGATGTGTTGCTGTTCTGGGTGAAGCCCATATGGTGGTGGGGTTACTGGTTGGGAGCTCAATTGTGAAGGTTTTGACTCAATTTCCTGTTGGTTTGCTAGGAGTTCTGCTTTTGTTTGAAGGGATTGAATTGGGCTATGGCTTGTGAGGACTTGAATGCGAAAGAGGAGCCGTTTGTTATGCTTGTGGTCACCAAGTGCTGCAAATGGATTTGGATGTGGGATTGTTGTACATGTTTTTGCTGAGTGCAAGGGAGATGAAATCTGGGCATGGTTGGGGAGCGGAACTAGGGGAGGGCGTTGTTCAAATCAGTGGGATTACGATGCCACCTTTCTTGTAAATCAATAAATTAATCAGTCCGGAGAACTTTTTGTTTTCAAGTTTCTCTTTTAAAGTTTGCAATGCATGGAGATTGAGGAGAACTCCCGATTGGATGATGCTTGCTAGCGCATGTCTTAGGCATTCCGTCGAACAGTTTGGAGAATCATCTGATTGCTCAATCCATAGATATGTCATGCACAAACAATTAGAAGGGGTAATTAACATCTAGCAACCATGTCTGTAAACCATCCGTTTATTTAAAATTTCTAGCCGCTCAATTCTGTGTGATAAAAAAAAAAAATTCAGATGCCACAATTATCGTATCTGCCTTTTGTATAGATAAAGAGGAGCCTTAGCACAATGTTAGAGTTGTCACCGTGTGATCTTTAAAGTCACAGGTTTAAAATGTAAAAACAGCCTCTTGCAAAATGCTAAATAAATCTGCATACTATTAACCCTTGTATTCTGGCCTTTTTCAGACCCTGCATATGCGGGAGCCCTTTTTTCATTTTGTTTGAAATGATCATGACTAAATAAAGTGTGGTAATTGCGTCAAATTTTTGGTATACGCTGCATGACAATTAAGGCTCAAAATTAGAAGCCCCATCCCTATTGTTTAATCAAAATTGAGTCGTTTCTTATATAAAGCTTTGCACATGCAAAAAGTCCGTGTTTTCAGGACAACCTATAATCTAATTTATTCATCATATTCAATCTACCTTAGATTGGTTACAAACTCGCATTCATTATCATTGGCTGAAGCAGTTGAATTTTTTAAATGAAAAAACTAATCTGCACGGAACTTCTTTTCTCGGAAAAGAGGCAACGATGGTATTTAATAAATAAGCATAGACTAACTCTGTGCCATCAGCGACACTACAACAGAGGATGCAAGTGTTATTACGTGTAAAGCGTTCGTAGACTCTAAAAGATGAACAAGTCAAATCATACAAAAAAAAACCTAACTTTTGTGACTTTGTTAGATTCAAGTTCATTTATTTAATATTTATTTAGGCAATACTCGTTCATCCATGCTAGAGTCTCTATTGTCTGCATTATAGACTTTCTGTGAGTACTTACACTGCCAATAATATTAAATTAAATTTTTTGCATTATTCAAGTATTCGACACATTAATCTTTAGTGGACTCAATTTTGCAAAGTCCTCATTGTACCACCATCTTGAGCAACGGCAAATCTGATAAATAACTTTTTTTTTAATTATAAAAATAGGCCGAAGAGGTTAAATATCACTAGAAATTGCTACACCTTTGTATAACGAATAATTTTCAGGCTATTTGCAGCCTTAAATCATAGAAAAATTTATGCAAAAAATAGTTGATATAACCTCAGATCCTTCGGCTATATGTTCTATAATAATTTTATCCATGTTTTTAAATTAGAAATAGCAAGAAAATTTTCAGTATTCCAAAATAGCTTAATCCACGATTTCTATTGTGGCTGCAACCAGCCTACCATTCCATGCTAAACCTTTATATGCATTAAGACGAAACAGGAAACACAAAACCCACTTCTGGACGATCTGACCCGTTGATCTAGCAACTCAGAAATCCATGGCGATTGGATAATTTTAACATCCTTAAAATTCAAATCTGATCACGAGAAACGGACGGTTAAAAACATAGGTTAAGGTGAAGAAAAGGGTATATATTTTGGGATGCTAGAATCGCCCAATCAAAGTGATTTTTAGTTTTTGAGATATCGAAAGATAATGCAATCAGATGAACGGTTAGATGATCCGAATGTGGGTCCCTTACATTGCGTGTCATTTAGTTCTCAATGCGCACTTCAATTTTCGATAAATATTCAAACTGTAAGGGGTGGAAGTAACAAAATTCAGGGGTGGTAATTTCGGAATTGTACAAAATCAGCCCTTATATAACACGTCATCATCCATATCCATGAAACGGATAACGATAAACCATATCATAATTTAAGTCTTTATCTTAACTTTATTTACAATTACAACACTAATACGTTAATCATACAAACCTAGAGAGAATCGACGGCCGAGAGCGCTCAATCTTCATAGATCCGGCATTCATCCGTCTCCGGGTTCTCCTCGCAGAACGATTCCAGCGGATCTTGCTTCTCCATCTTCCTTCTCAGATCAGCCTTCGCTTGGCTAACTTCTTCCACTTCGTCCCACGCCACCTTGCATTCGTCGCTGGTTCGGTTACCTTCGCAGATATGCTTCGCCTCCAGAACCTTCTTCTCGATCATCTCAGTGAGTTCCTTATCTCTTTTGACTGTTCCTTGGTATTTCACCACGGCCATGGGCTTGCAGGGGGAAATTGGCTTTCTGAGGGTTGTGATCGGAAGAGAAAGTGGGGAATGGATGGAGAAGGGAGTAGATCGGAGTGGGGAGAGAGATGGAGGGTTGGGATGTGGAGATCGGGAGGAAGGGAGGGTTGGAATGGGGAAGGCAGCCATTGATGAAAAGAGGAATTGGAGATTGGTGTATTGGAGTAAGGAAGATTGGGAAGAAGGAAATAGCTGCGAAGACCTGGCAGCAACTATGTTAGGTTTGGCTGGTTCTATCGTTCTAGTATTGGACTAATTACTTAAATAGCCCCAGCAAAGTGTGTTGAGATTTTTTTCGTGTAATCCAGCTGTATAGAATTGTACACAGCTAAATTTCCAATAATTAGTTGCTTGATTTTTGTATTATTAGTTTCCTAAGTTAGCTTGATTTGTATTATATATACTACACCTTTATTGTTCTCTTGATAAGATTGAAATATCATTCTTTCCATGATCATAGTTTGAATATGTCAACATGGTATCAGAGCATGGTCTCCGAAATTCTTGAACCCTTGCAATCTTTTTTTGTCTTTTGAAGCCTTTGAATCCTATCATATTAGAAATATGATACTCACCCTTTTGAATATCCTTTAAAGTCCTGTCTTGAAGCCTTCAGTCGAAAAAGAAGAAGAAGGATGAGTGAAAAAATTGTTGAATCATCTAGAACAAAATTAGTTCCTATTATTGTTTAATCTGACAGTGCTTTTAATGCAAGAATCATTCTTACTAAATCAAATTTTGATTTTTGGTCCCAATTGATGGAGATGCATATTACTAAAAGGGAGATATTGTCCTATATTCGTGGAAAAATCAAGCCGCCTACAAAATCAGAAGATGCGTATGAAAAGTGGTATGCTAAAAATCAAAATGTGAAGAGGTGGCTATTGATGTTTATGATCCAGAAATTATGAAGCGTAATTATGTTTACCCACCGCTCATGAAATCTAGAATGCTCTATCAACAGCCTTCTATGATGGAAATGATGAGTTGCAAGTGTTTGCTCTAAACCAAAAGGCCTTTACCGCCAAACAACATAGAAAGTCCTTATCTAAATATTATAGAGAGCTAACCTTGATTTTCCGAGAGTTAGACTACCGTGACAAAGTTTTCATGAAAGATCTTGATGGCATTGTAGCATACAGGAAGTCCATCGAATGACTAAGGGTACACATATTTCTTGCTGGATTGGATGGTAACATTGAACAAGTTCCTAGAGAGATTTTACACAAAGACCCAATTCCATACTTAGAAGGATGCTACTCTTTGGTTTGACAAGAGGCAATGTGTCGTACAACTCTAAAAGGGGAGAATGAAAATTCTGAAGCTTCAACCTTAATGGCTCGAAATTGGTCTAATCAAAATTGGTAGGACCGAACTAGGACCAACCATCCTAAGAACAATAATGGTGTCGATAAGTCTACTTATAAATGCACTCATTGCAATGAGACTAGTCATACTAAAAGTCGATGTTACGAACTTGTGAGATATTCAGAATGGTGGGATCATGCTCGTAATCCACGGAAGAAGATTTTGAAGAAGACTTCCACTACAGCAATTGTTGAAAACAAAGACAGAAGATGATGTTGCTAAAAAAGCCTCAGTATTACTATTAACTACAGATAATGGTGGTAAGGGTTTAAATATTTTTATACCTATTTTTAATAGCGCATGGATAATTAATTTTGGTGCTACAGATCATATGACATTTGATTCTAAACATGTCTTGTCTCTTAATTCATCCTCACCAATATTTGTTTCTACTGCCACTGGTAATTCGACTTCAGTTATTAGGGAAGGATCTTTGACCGTTATTGATACTTTGAATTTAGATTCTGTTTTAATTGTTCTATTATTAGATTAAAATAGGTTGTCGGTTTCCCAAATAACCTCAGCTTTATCTTGTGTAGTAATTTTCTAGCCTAAATTTTGTATATTTAAGGACATCCAAACCAGATATACAATTGGTTATGGTATTAAGCGAGGGAAGTTGTATTACTTGGACTTGGTGTCAAAGAGTTCTAATAGATTACGTCAAGCTTTAACAGTGGATTGCTCTGAGGAGGAAAAGAAGACATCTGAAATATGGTTATGACATCAACGTTTGGGGCTTGCTTCCTTTTCTTATTTAAAATTTTTATTTCTTAGTTTACTTGCAAAAGTTGATGTTTCTAGTTTTCTATGTGATATTTGTGAATTAGCAAAGAGCCATCGTGCTTTGTTTCCATTATATTTGAATAAGTGTCCACTTTTGTTTATGATTGTACATTCTTATATTTGGGTTCCATCCAAAGTCACTACTTTGGGTGGATCACATTGGTTTGTTACCTTTATTGATGACTGTACCAAGATGACCTTGTTGGACTTGATGAAATTCAAAGGTGAAGTGAACTTGCTATTTCAAAAGTTTCATAAAATGGTTAAAACTCAGTACAAGGCACAGGTCCAGGTTCTCTGCAGTGATAATGGTGAAGAATATCATAGTTCTAAACTACAACGGTATTTGGAAGCACACGAAGCTATTCATCAAACTACTTGTTCCAATACACCCCAGCAGAATGGGGTCGTTGAGCGCAAAAATCGATACTTATTGGAGGTTGTTCATGCTTTATTGATAGAAGCTCATATGTCGTTATCTTATTAGGGAGAAGCTCTTGCCTCTACAGCATATTTAATCAATTGGATACCCTCTAGATCCATTGACTTCTACACACCATTACAGGCTCTCACTGACGCAGTTGTTGCCCCAGCAATCCAAAATTTACCACCCCATGTTTTTGGTTGTGTCGCCTTTATACACCTCCATAAACACCAACGCAACAAGTTGACTCCTCAAGCATTGCGATGTGTTTTCCTTGGATATGACAATCGTCAAAAGGGGTACTGATGTTATCGTCTCCCAACTCAACAAATGTTTATCATAATAGATGTTATTTTCCATGAAGACATAATGTATTTTTTCTGTGAGCCTGAACTTCAAGAGGAGTATCATAAGAAAATTCAAACTCTAGATTATGATTCTCTATACTATGATATCACATGTTTGAGAAAGATAAATCTCCTGAATCTAATAATCAGGATGTAGGCAACTTGAATATAAGTGGTAAAAATTTGGATTCCAATGGTGAGGACTCACAAGCTAGACCAGACAATCAAGAAGAGGGTATATTTTTGGATCAAAGTGGTAATGAACGCCTAGAAACTAAAATTGTGACTCTAACAAATGCTTCATTGGAGTTAGAGTCTCTTGCAACTGATATACCAAACCAATCGATTGTTGAGGATGTTCCTGACTTCGTGTCTACATTAGTTAGAAAATTACTACACAGTCACACCAGAGGTATTCCTACACCCACATATGAACCCAAACTATCTAGTGAAGTCAAATATCTCATGTGTCATTATGTGTCTAACCATCGTTTGTCAAAGTCAAATCTGTCATTTGTAAATCAATTATCTACTATATCTATTCCTAAAAGTGTGCAAGAAGCCTTAACTGACCCTAAATGGAAAGCAGCTATAAATGAAGAGATGAAATCCTTACAACAAAATGAAACGTGAGAACTTGTTAATCTTCCACAAGAAAGAAACCAGTTGGATGTCGATGGATTTACATAGTAAAGTACAAGGCCGATGGCACAATTGAACGCTTTAAAGCAAGACTAGTGGCGAAAGGTTACACCCAAACCTATGGGATTGATTACACCAAAACATTTGCACCTGTAACCAAAATCAACAATGTTGGAGTCTTATTGCCTTTAGCTACAAATTTAGATTGGTCGTTACAATAGTTCGATGTGAAAAACACCTTTCTACAGGGTGAATTGTTTGAAGAAATTTACATGGATCTCCTACTATATAGTGCATGATACTTGAAAGGCATAAACAGAAGGTGTGCAGGTTGAAGAAATTGTTGTATTGATTGAAACAATCTCCGAGAGCGTGGTTTGGAAGGTTCACTAAGTCTATGATAGATTTGGGTTACCACTAGAGCAATTCAGATCACACATTGTTCCTGAAAAAACAACGAGATAAGATCACCGCACTCATTATATGCGCGAATGACATGGTGGTTACAGGAAATAATCCTAAAGAAAGGAAAGTCCTACAGAATTACTTGTCAAGAGAATTTGAAATGAAAGATCTAGGTCCTTTGAAATATTTTCTTGGAATTGAAGTGTCTCGATCTTATAAAGTAATCTTTCTATCTCAAAGAAAATATGCCTGAGATCTTTTACAAGAGACTGGCATGACAGCATATCAACTGGTTGATACACCAGTAGAAGAAGGTCTGAAGTCGTATGTTGAGCCTAATCAGATACCGGCTAATAAAGAAAGATATCAAAGATTGGTAGGGAGATTGATGTAGTTAACACACACCAGACGAGATTTGGCTTATGCATTGAGTATTGTTAGTCAATTTATGTATGATTCGGGAGAGTAACATATGAATGCAGTTATGCGTATTTTGATATATCTGAACTCAACACCTACAAAGGGAATTTTGTTCACTAAAAATGTAGATTTTCAAAACATAGATGCATGTACTGATGTTGACTGGGCTGGAGCCATAGATAATAGGTGATCTACTTCTGGTTACTTTACCTTTGTAAGTAGTAATCTTGTTACATGGAGAAGCAAGAAACATGGTGTTGTTGCTCGATCAAGTGCAGAAGCTAAATTCAAACTTATGGCTCTTGGACTATGTAAAGCATTATGTCTGAGACTTCTTTTACAGGATTTGGGTTATTCATCAAAGCAACCAATTCGACTATATTGTGACAATAAAGCAACATTCGATATTGCCTATAATCCAGTTCAAAATGATCGTACGAAACATGTTGAGGTAGGCAGATTCTTCATTAAGGAGAAGTTAGAAGAAAAAATTATGGAATTGCCTAAGATTAAATATGAGGATTAATTGGCTAACATTCTCACCAAAGCAGTTTCAAATCGAGTGTTCTTAAAGTTTTTAAGCAAGTTGGGCATGTGTAACATATATGCACCAACTTGAAGGGGAGTGTTGAGATTTTTTTGTGTAATCCAGTTTTATCGAATTGTACAATTAGGATTGACAGCTAAATTTTTTATAATTAGTTGCCTGATTTTTGTATTATTAGATTCCTAAGATTGCTAGATTTGTATTATATATACTGTACCTTTCTTGTTCTCTTAATAAGATTGGAATATCATTCTTTCCATGATCATAGTTTGAATCTGTCAACAGAGTGCATGAATATCAATTTTGGGTTAGGAGTAGTGAATCGGGGCCCACCTTCTTGATAATCTGAACTATTCATTTAATTGTGGACATGTGGGCCACATCTCTCCTAAGATTGGCAAGTACTAAAAATCTCATCCAATAGATACTCCCAAGATAATATGACCCTTAACCTACAAGGGCCATATTCCAAAATATGCATTCATGTGCAAATATTAAGGTTGCTACATTTAGATATAAATTGGATTGGGAGAATTTCGAACGTTCATTTTACTAATCAAGAAAAAAATTGATGAGGATCATTCGAAGAATGAGAATTCTGAAGCACGAAACATCTAAGTTAAGAACAAGGCTAGGGCTAATGAATAAAAAATAGGGGAGAATATCATTTCTCTTCTCTTAAACTTGAGGGAGAAAAACATTGAAGACAAGAAAAGGAAAGTTTTTAAATACCCAACCAACTTTTTAAGAAATATAGAACACCCTCTTCACTTTTCTAATGCCCAGACAATTTTTTTTCTTCTTTTCAATGACCCAGTTTCCATTAAAATTCTGATGAAATCTCCATTACTAAACTGGTATTTTTTAGAAAAATGAATACTTTTTTTAAAGTTTTAACATTATTTTCCCATTATCTTTATTAAGAAAATATTAGAAGGAAGCATCATTTCTTTTTTATTCTTTTTGTCCGAGAAAAAAGGGTCTATCTTCTATTTGTCTCTCTCTCCCTACATAAGAATGAAAAAAATGTGGGCTCTATTCATGCAAAAATGAAGGGAAAACATGTAAGGAGCTATTAGTTGGCATTCTGCCAAAAAAAATAAATAAATGTTAAGGTAAGTGATTAAGTGGTTCAAGGTTTTAGGGGTAATATCATGCTCCATTCTTAATATCATATTTTGTCGGAGATTCTTGACAAAATTTATTGGGGGAAAAATTTGCAAATAGTGATTACTTTGGAAGGAAAGAAATGAAAGGATCTTTAGAGGCTCATTTGTTCCTCATTCCATCATAGGCAACAGCAAATAATTTGCTCAATAACTACTCTATTCAAACTATTCATTAACACTAGATTTAGGATGGATTAACCTTAATTTTGACAAATCTTCATTCAACTAAAGCGGGTGTCAGGCAAACTGATTGAGAATTTTGGTATTGAAAGATCTCTAATTCTTTGCTTTGTAAATTTTCTTTTCCTTTTTCTCATTTATTTTTTAAAATAAAATCTCCATTTATTTCTCAAAAAAAAAAGAGAGAGAAATTTTGTAAGGGTTATCAGTTGGCATTTCAATGTTCTGGTTATCCAAAGGTGGGGCCCCATCCATGCAAAAATGAGGGACAATTCTAGAAAGTGTTCAAAGGGCCTTTTGCCTAGCATTCCTCATATGAAAATTATAAAGAGAGAAATACAAAACAATTTTTGTGTCTAATTTTTGGTTTAGTAGATAACTAGCAATATGTCATGCACTGTGGGGTGTTTGCAAAAATAGGGAAGAGAGAGAGAGAGACTTGAAATACGTGAGAACACTTATCTTGTCTCAAGTAGAAGTTCATTTCTTATACTACCATTTTACTTGTCTAAATATACAATATGAACAACATGAAAGTTTTTAACTAAAATAGTTTGAAAAAGGTTGAAAATATTTTGGGAAAGTAAATCCTTGGTATTGAAATGGGTGGTTAAACTTTTAATCTGTTAATTGATTGAAATGAGTGCTTAGAGCAAAATTTTTGCCTCTAAACAAGAATAGGACCACTCATTGCATCCCAACCAAATGTGTTTGTTTCTAGTGTTTGTAGCGTTGTCATACCTTTTGCTACTAGCAGCAATATTAAGTTAAGAATATATTGTGAATGAAAAAAAATGACATCCACAATTACAATTAAGATAGGATTAGGTTATCAAGAAGGAGAGCCTTGCCGTAACAGTAGAGTTATCGTGTTGTGATCTTAAGGTCACGAGTTCAATGCATGGAAATAGCCTCTTGCAAAATGCAACATAAGGCTGCGTACTATTGATCCTTATGGTCAGACCCTTCATGCACTGAGGCTGCCCATAAGATTAGGTTGCCAAATAGTAAAGCAGGGCCATATTTAAGACACACCAAAGAGTACCATGACTAAATTCTAATTTGCATTATGTTTTACTCTTGTGACCATGGCAACTCTTCTGCTTCTCTGTGGACCAGACCACAATCTAATGTTACTCTTAGCGGGACCCTGTGGAACCCTCAATCTTGCAGCTTAGACGAGGGGATAGCCGAGATATCAAAATGTAAGATACTACCCATGTAGGATCCTGTCTTTTCTCAGTAACCTTCTAGTGAGACAACTGATCAGTCTTCTGCTGTTTTGAGCAGGGAAACTGAGCTGCTGAAGGAAACCCATTACAGAATTTTCCTCCAATCAATCTCCCAAGATGATAGGTGGCCTCATCCGTGATTGTTTATGCGGGTATTCTGGCTCACTTAGCTTTTCTCTTCAAAGCTTGTGAGACTACATGTTACATTCATGCTGTAAGTGCGCATCAGTTTGTATTCTCATTCTTGGACCCAAATATCAGAGAAAGAAGCAGCTTTTTTCTTTAAAGCTTGTTGGACTACATCTTTTCGTTCATGTTGTAACTCTGCATCAATTTGCATTCCCATTTCTTGTGCTGGAATAATTGAGAGCAACTGTTGGAATTTTTCTTATTTCCTTACTAGTCTTTTTTGAAGGGGAGTCTTGGTGCAATGGTAGAACTTCTTACAAAAGAAGTAAGGCAAGGTGCATACTATAGACCCTTGTGGTCTATCCCTTCTCCAAACCCTGCATACACAGGAGCTTTATCCACTAGGCTGCCTTTTACCTCATTCTTTCTGTTCTTAGTCGTTATTTTGGTACAGTTGGCAACGTCTAGACAAGAAACACCAATTCTTTACTGGGCTATTATATGGCAAGGCCACACGTCTCTTGGTATGGAAATCACATCAGAGCCTTGGGTAATTCAATTCCCAAACGTAAAACACTTTCCACGGGGAAGTGCTTTTCTTCTCAAAATCAATTTCTGTGCATTCCCTGCCAACTAAATAGGCTTAGCTGAAGTGTGAGGCAGATAAGTGTGAAGGCCATAGATTTCAGCGTTTAAAACCATCATCTGCTATCCAGTACCCTACTAGCCCTCTCCTTGTTAGAAGTTGGGCGGGTGGAGTTGGCTGTATTATATCTAATGCTTGGCCAAAGGTGAAGCGGCAAATCAAATCTGCAGCCAAGAATATTCCATCAGAGATGATGAGTTGCGTGTGACAAACTGCAGTAGACATTTGTTGGCGCAAGCTTCTGTTAAAGATTCATTGATTCAATAAAAACAACTCTTTAAAACAAGAAAAATGAAAAGGAGAAGTATACTTTCTTGCTTGAGCAAGAGGTACAAACCAGTGACTGGCAGATCAATATTAACATTATCTATTCGATGGGGGTAAGGGATCACTCTGCACATTCCAGGGAAAACGGGAACCAAGCACATTTCAGGTCTGTGACCAACTAAAATCTGAACTTTAAAAATAGAAAAATGATAAGGAAAAGTGCACTTCCTTGAGCAAGACGTACAATTAAACGAGTGGTAGATCAATATTAACATTATATACTCGGCTTTCCCATGAGTTGGTGGACAAAAACTTAATCCCATGGATAAGTCTTGGCTGTGGAATTCGGTAACAACTTAGAAACCAGCACCGTCCACATTTGTCAAGCAGAACTTCCCACAATAAGAAGGCATTTTTTTGTTTGAACCCAACAATCAAAAGGCTCGTGATACTTTCAGAAGCTCTTATGAATGCTGTAGAGAGCGCAGTAACACGGCAAGTAGCAGTGTAGATGCCACTCTTTGCATTACGGGCCAGCCATTGGATAATCTGGCCCATTCACCTGGTTACTATGACTTCGGATGGTTGGTAGTCCAGTCTGCACGTTAAAACAGATGATTCTAAGATAATAAAAAATTAGAGTTTTTCAGGATTCTAGAATCATCTGTTGTGCATGCATCTAAGATTCAACAACAGAATTCTAGGCAGCTACATTGCTACTTGAGGTGTTTTTGCGCTTTACTTACAGCATTCCTCAGCTCATACTTTTAGAAGCAATTATGCATTCTGGTGAATTGCGGATTATTATACAAGCTCATACGCATTCAGACTACAATGGCCTATGGGACATGCTGCTCAAGTTCATTGAATATTGAGTTTCAGGGAGCAATTGTCTGACACATTCAGCTGTCTGCACATATAGTAAAAAATCTTGGATTCAGTTGCCAACGTTAACAGAAAGGAGAGAAGCGGCTCTAATACACAGTAACAGAAATGTTCTCACAGTAGCTACTAAATTATAGTAAGAGAAGGAAAGTAAGAAACGTCCAACCCATTCACATTTCTTCTGGAAATCAGTTATAGAAATATACAATTAATGAAGTTTAATGAAAATGAAATGATAGCTTTTCACCTACTTGATAAATTCATCCACAGGCTTCGGACACTGATTGACAAGTCGCCAGTAAAACAAATGCACATAAGATGGGATCAACATTTCAACGAATGAACCATTCAAAATTTAAAAAAACAAAGGATCATTTCAATGGGTGTGCTTCCCACTATAACAAGAATGGATTTCTCTGAAAATTTGGTACAAGCGATAGCTGCAGCTACTAGAGGCTATGATGATGATGATACAAGCCTTTCTGGCAACTGTTACATCCTGTTTCTCTGAATACACGTTAAGCAGCTTTAAGTTCCTAAAGCTGCTTCCTCTTCAAGTATCTCAAGTTACAAAACTGGACGCTTAAAGTTACAAGGATTGCCATACTGGAGATGGTCCCAGAAAAAACGGATCTTTAATGTAGCCTGTCTTCCTGTGGTTGCTCATGGGAACAATAGATCTTCATCCGAAGGACGGTGAGGCTCCGCATATCAAAGGATTTGCCCAAGATCTTTACACTCACTGTTGTCAGAGCAAATAAATCTACAAGCTGTCGTCTATGTCATCCGATGCCTCTATTTCCTCCGGCACATTCAATTTTTCAATTTCTGACTGTTGAAAATGCAAACAGTAGATGAAGAGTCGTTACAATGTAACATCAACTTTCTTTTTCTTCTATATTATTGGCACAGAACTGGGAATGTGTAAATATTCAAGATTCTCTGCCACAAAATGGGTATGTGTACATATGCCCTACTTTCAACGTAATTTTCCTCACATTTAGGTCTTTCATACCGAACTGTTGTTTATAGACCCTTTGCAGTCTGCCCCTACCCTGGACCTTGCATGGGCTTTGTGCACTGGGATGCCCTTTTCTTTTTCTATTTAGGTATTTCATATCAAACTGTTGTTTATCTGTTGTTGATTCAGTTATTGGGTAACACTGCAGTTTCTTAGGTCCATACACCATTGAATGGGATATGTGATTAGACAGGGAGCCCTCTGTTACTGTGTATTAGAGCCAGAAGGGTTTAACTATTACCAGGCAATTTGGGTCTTCTACAACAACATTAAATGGTATATAAACTTGACCCCTGATATTCCAGGTAATTTTGCCTATATTTTAGGTGTTATGCAAGGCCGATGATATTTCCTATGTTGTTGATAAGCATTTTTTAAATGTTATGTTGTTGATAAATTAGACAGGGAGCCTTGGCAAAATGGTTGAATTGTCGGTGAGTGACTTAGAGGTCATGGGTTCAAGGCAGGGAAACAGCCTCTAGCAAAAATGCAGCGTAAAGTTGCGTACTATAGACCCTTTGTGGTCCACCCCTTCTCCGGACCCCACATATGCGAGAGCTTCATGCACCATGTTGCCCTTTTTTATTATGTTGTAGATAAATTCCTGATAGTACATAATACAATTTAGGTCTTCTATATCTGAACCACTGAATTTCCAGGTAATTTTGCTTACATTTAGATATTTTATGCAAGGCCAATGATATTCCCTATGTTGTTGATAAATTCCTGATACTACGTAATAAGTGAAAGAAACCACGGCAATGTTCTAAGGCCCAAACATGGTGGAAAACTTAAGACAGCAGAGCATGTTGAAATTGTCTCTACTCATAAGACCAATCTGAGATGAGCAGCTTAATCAGCTATAAGTTTTTTCTTATTCCTTCTGCCCTTCAAGCTTCAATTGTCACTTCTTTCTTGTATTAGAAAAATTACTAGTTCCTAAATAGATAGGGCAGCAAAGGGGAGCCTTGGCACAACAGTAGAGTTGGTATATACAGGTCTGGGGAAGGGGCGGACCACAAAGGGCTTATAGTACGTTGCCACCTTGCATTTTTGCAAGCGGCTGTTTCCACGCCTCAAACCCATGACCTCGAGGTTACACAAAGACAACTCTACCATGTAGATAATATATGAATAATATGAGAAATCTCTTTCTCCAATCTACTTATACAGTATCCATATAGTCTTGGGCTATACTCACATTTTTTTGAAGTACTAAATTGAGGAATGCTAAACTAATCACACTGTAGGTGCTGTCTGGAGACCACATTTTATGGGGCCCACCTTTGAATGATTGGACTCATTCAGCTAATTACTCCAGACTTAGATGTCTTATAGACAAAAAAAATATGTGGTTTCAATGATTCTAGCATCTCAAAAGCATTTGTAAAGTTGTGCTTAAAAACTGACAATTTAAAAACTTTATAAACAATACACAGTTTCTTAGAAGCTAGAATCACCTAAACATATGATTTGTATCCTATAAGAAATTGAAGTATGAGATGAATGATTCAGATCATGCAAAGGTGCACTCCACAAAATGTAGTCACTAGACCGCACATCATAGTGCGGTAAGTTTGGCATTCCTCTAAATTAAAATATTTCCTACTGTAGTTACTGACAGAGAGATAAAACAATTATTCCAAGAGAGTAATCTACAGCACTACGCTCATAGCATGACTGTTAGCTTTCTAGGAGTCATACAGTAAGACACATACTGCCAAATGCCGGATGCCAACAAATAAGCTGTACAAAAATGTCTTAAGCACAGCCATCATAGAAATTTGATGCCATATGCATAAAATTTCTAAGAAAAAAGTACCTGCATTCTTTCAGAATGCCTCATCATAATACAGACCAACAAGAACAGGAAAAAAGAAAAAAACGAAGCGAAGTGAGTGGATACCTTAATAGTAGCGGAATCAGCAGCAGATGGTTTCAAATCTAGAGCATATTTAAAATGAAACATGGCTTTCCCTTGCATGCCCAGCCGCATATATATCTTGCCCATCAATGCCCAGACACTGCTTTCACGAGGAGCATACTCTTTCAGCTGTTCTAGATCTTTCAAAGCCTCATCAAGTTTTTGAAGACTTAATAGTATGTTAGCCTTCTGATACATAGGTAGGGGGTTCTTTTTATCTGCTAGAATAGCCTTTTCCATCGTCTCCAGTGCTTCCTCATTTCTCTGTCAGATAAAGAAACACAACAATTCTCATGAACTGTTTCATAAGAGAAAAGAAACTCTCCAGCTAGAAAATTCAGAATCTTTCACCATTTTTCAGTTTCAGTAAACAATAGTTACCTACAATAAAATAGGACAGCTAAGAATATTCTGACACAAAAGATAAATATGGTCTCTGGCTGTATTTCCCTAGTGGAGGTGAATTTAGGGGCAGGAACCACCTCTGCAATGATCAAATCATGCATGCTGGTTGTCAAACAAGTGGATGAGAACTGTCCAAAACATAATATTTCGGTCAATGATAAGTCCATATTTGGACAATAGAGCTAATGGTTCTCATCACCAAACAGTAGGGCACTACATGACCCTCTTGCAAAAGTGTTTTACTTGAGAAATCTCAGGGATCAGTCTGTGCTAAAAAGTAAACACAACTTAATAGAGCAAAGGGACAAACCTTTAAAGCATGCAAAGCCATTCCCAGATAACACATGATAACAGAAGAACGTGGATTGATTTGGAAAGCCTTTCGGAAATGATGCTCTGCAAACTCATACTTCTCTTGGCGAAGGTATACTGTTCCAAGGCCATACCAGGAATTGTAATGCCTAGCATCTACACGAAGTGCACTCTGATAGCACCTTATTCCATTCTCAAAATCCTCCAAAGCAACATACCTGTTGACAAAAAGACCAATTCAGTAATGGTCTCAACCTAGAAGGAAATAGGTAAAATAGCAGAACATTGCCAATCTGTTGGCCTAGTATAACTAGATGTTTGTATGACGTAGAAAGCAGTAAAGAGCAACTGATAGGCTTCCATACTCATGGCCGCAAAGCGTGTGAGCATAAGCAAATTTTGGATCCAGATGAACAGCACGCTGGAAATTTTTTAGAGCAGTTTCATGATCTTTCTGCAAGGCGTAGCAGTTTCCTACAGCACACCTGCATGCCAAATCAATTAGTAGAAAAGGATAAGCGATAAACTTGGATGGAGCACACAACTACTACATGATACTGCTATTGCACAAAGCATTTCTGTTAATTTAAGCGTGTTTTTAGGGATTTCTGAATGAAATGAAAAACATTATTATTAAACAAGTTGTCAGCTTTGCAAGGTAGATTCCATTTGGCAACATCAAAAAAATTTCTATACGTACTTATCCAAGAAGGTACACTTGACATGTATAGCAAATCTGTTGGAGGCAGTTGTCCCATCCTTAGTACATGTACTTATCCAAGGTAGACTCCATTTGGCAACATCAAAATTGTTGCACACATTAAAAAAAATCCTATGTACTTATCCAAGAAGGCACACTTGACATTTATAGTTAGTCTGTTGAGGCAGTAATCGCATCCATAGTCTGGCAGCTCTGGCCATCTTTATACCAAAATAAATGCAACTGAATAATCCTGGACCATATGCACCTTGGCTCTTAGTGAGGCAGTTGTTTGCTCAAATCTGATTTTCTTCCGTTTTCATTCTTACCTAGAGAAAACAAAGGAGAAGAGAGGATACATGTTCATTGTTGGATTTCAACAAATGTTAGTTTGGAGAGATTTTGAAATAATTGTTATTTTCAAAGAAAAAAAATGCGAGGGAATTCATGTCTTTTGAACTTTTTGTTATGTTACTAGAATTTGACTAAACTTGTTCCTCTTAGTAGTTGGAATCCACCATTCATATCCACACACATATTATGTATACATAGAAATATATGTACGTGTCAGGAATAATTCCTCCATGTGCATCTATGAGTATCTCCATGAGCCCACAGGCAATTCTACTTGTATTTCATAAAAGTTCTGAATGCATACCATGCTTGAGGCGACAGCCGGTCAGTCGAGATAAGTTCTTGGGCCAGGTAACTTAACTTCATGTCTTCCTTCAGATGCTGCAAACAGGAAGTTCCATTCAATGACACAAGAAGGTGAAGGAGATCAAAAGAAGAAACTAATTCTCCACCAAAGGACATGATATGTGTATTATAGCAATATGCAGACAATAATCATACATGAAGCAAATGGCATCATCACCAAGTGACGTATTCTGACAACGACCTCACATCCCATTTTGATTCAGAAAATAACTTGATGAAAGGTAAATTGCCACGACGAATAGATAGTGATTCACAAAACATGGTAGAAGTTTTGCATCCATGGAAGGGTTCGCTTAAGCCTATTTATTCAAAAAATAAAAGGGAAACAAGCAGCGGCGGCATCTTACAATAGAGATCATCTACAAGTAGACTTATATTGTATATACATTCTTCGTTGATGAATGCAAATTGTTGGCAGAACCTGCAAGAATATGAGGAAAGAGATCTTCTCTCAAAAGCAATCTAATTACAATGAAAGCCAAATGCCAGGACCTCAACGAGGGGAAACCACTTGGGAATCATATTGGAGGAATCATCATTCACCCCTCCTAAAATCCTAACCATATCTTAGTAGAACACTTGCAAGCAGATGACACTTGGTTTTGTATGAATTTTCTAACAGTCTGACCAGAAAACACACGTTGCTACTGTACCTTATAAATACACAACTCACTGCCGCTAGCTCTAGGTTGCCCAAAGAAGACATGTAAAGATTAACTTGATGACTTTTATGAAAGATGTAACCATCTAGAAGTATTCCCATCCTTACTTCCTATCTGATCCTCTTTGTTCCTATTAAAATGATAGCAATCCATTTCCCATAAAAATCCCGCTATGAATAGCATGAGACTCTTCCTTCAACAGCTTCCATTAGGTTAAACTTCCTTATAACTTTAGCAAGAAAGCAGGCTTCTTTTTCAAATATGCAGTAGTTTGTTTCTTTAAAAGGATTCGTGCTACCACCAACAGCATTATAGTCCGTACGACTCATTTTCCTTCTCTACAGTGCGAATTGGTTCGCCTATCCTCATGTATGTGGCTCAAGTTCTATTTTCAACAAAAAAATTTCTTGTTTCTTGTTATTGTATCTGTCATTGGATCAGCTTTATGGAAATAGTTACTCCAAGAACGAACTGAGTCCAAGGAGAATAAAGCAGCTTGTATAACTAGAAAAGGACTTAACAGAATGATACTTGCACACCTGAAACAAAGACATCAGCATACCATACCCACAAAATATATTCACTCTGCATAAGAGCGAAAAGAAACTTACATAAAGAACTGTGGAGTAAATATCCATTCCCTCCAAAGAGTACACTGATGCACAACGAGCCATACTGAAGGTACGATCAGCCTCAAAATAGTCCACTAGCTCAAAATGTGCTTTTCCTACCTGAAAAGGGAGTATGGGAATATTATGACCATAATCTAAGTGAATAATACCAATTTGTACAAGCAGAGCAGATAAGCAAATCAAGGGCATGGAATGACAAAATTTTCCCCAGAGAGAACACCAGATATCATGCCGGCAAGAAAATTTGAAAGAGCTTTTGTAAGGAAGCAAGTAACAGGGAGTTTAACAACCTAACATCAGGAACATAAATTTACACAAAAAATTCTTTAAAGCTGTAGATTTCTCCTATTTTTTCTGAAACATTAATTCCAAAATTCTTAGACAAAGAAATCCAATTGGTAACACTAAACATCTGAATGAATCAAAATGAGTAATAAATATCAATAATAATAATAACAAACAAAATGTAGGTTTTCCTTCTATAAAATCATAAAGATTGGCCGAATTTGGTTGCTTCTTTATGCAATTCCTGAAAGTGCCTCAAGAGCTAATTATCTCAAAGTAAAATAACAGATTCTTCCTCATACAACCAGGCACCTGGATTATCCTTTCACAACTGTAACTTAGAATAGTTTAACAGTAAAAATCTGTCAGATTGTTATAAACATACATATTTGTCTTTGCACAAATGCTCCAAGTAGGCATCTCCAATTGTCAACAGACCACAAAATAAATCTTAGAAAATAGCTAGGACTGTTGAAAAAGGATAGTTACCTGGGAAAGCACCCATCCAGTATTATACTGCTGAGGTGAAAGCTTAAGATAAGCTTCCAACGCTTCCTGCTTCGTTAAGATAAATATATGAAAATGAAAGGTGTCAAATAATTTTAAAAAGGCAACAAATGGAAGGAAAAGAATTTGACACTGGAGAATATGTAGTAGTCCTATACTTTTCCTTCATCTGCCTTTAAAAGGATGAAATTGTAATTCCATTTTCAAGAAGTTAGAACCACATGCCTGGCACCTGTACATACAGGAAAGCCTGTAGCCTTCACCAAGTGTCCGTAAAAGACCAAATAGCTCTAGGACACCAGCAGTTACTTTTGAACCATGCATGACACCATTTGTTCTCTCCCGCACAAATAATCTATCATCACCGGATCCTGATACAGTAGATGAAGATGTTGTTGTATTATCTGATCTAGCATCATCAAAAGTCTCAGGCCGTCTCCCTGTAATGAGACCCACAGAGATAAGCCACACAACAATTTTACACTAAGCCATTAGCACTAATAAGCAACAAGTGATCTAGTAATCTGTTCTTATCAAGAGGATGCAATTCAAGGAACAGTATGAACAGGACTTAGAAATGTGACAACATGCTCCAGAAGCAACCAACTCTTAGATTTGGACATGCTGTATGAGATTTCCACATCCTGAACATGAATGCAACCAAACAGGCCAGTGGCTCCAACCAGCAGGAACGATTCAAAGTACAAATAAATTTGAAACAGGTATGTAGATCCACCATTAGGGTTGGCTACAAGTTGGTTCTCCATAGCTCAACTTCCAATACTATGATTTGTTGGCAAGGTTGGATAATGTACAGCTGAACCACCTTATAGAGTACAGTTTTTTCTAACAAACCAACGCATTTGATAAACATAAACTAAAATATTTGCTACACAATCCGAAGGTTATTTCCAACACAACACAGGATCTCCAAGCTGGTAGCAGACAAACCAGAATGTGTGAAGTTCCATGATTTCTCTAAATCTATGACAACTATGTACAATGATTCTTCCCCACACAAGATTCATTTAATCATTGAATAGATGTACAATTTTTAGCTTGAACTCCAGAACCTCATAGGATCATTAGATGATCAAACAAACCAACCAGGTAACCAAACAATACTTCCTCCAATACTCTACAGAAAATTCTACATATGACTAAAATTTAAGAAGAAAAAAGAGATTGTTGACCTTCCAAGTAATTGAAGAATGCTATCCTTGCAATAGGATCTCCACCTAGCTTCCTTAATATGGTCTTCCGATGGTTTCGTAGCCTCATAAATAGCACTAAATCGCACGATGCCATCCAACACCATTCCCTAGATTTGAACATCCTTTCTCCCACTAACTAAAAGAATATACCAGGCATTGCAGGATATTTTGCAAGCAATACATTACAAGATCTAGCAGAGCAACTCAGGTCACGTCCTTACTCTCCCGAACCCTATGATACAGGCAGAGGGCCCAGTAAAAGCTGTTTTGAAGAGAATAAAAGAGAGAGAGTGATGGTGAGTTTGTGGAGGCTAAGCCATGATGGCCTATAACTAAAGGCGGAGGAAAAGAAGCTGACTAGAAAGGAAAAGGGAATCCTAAAAGTTAAATTTGACATGAGAGAGACAGAGAAGCCATTCTAGATTGGATTTATGGTTTGCAAAAACATTAAGTCATTCTGAAGGGAGAAAAGTCCCCTGATTTCGAATTGTTAAAAGAAAAAAAATATTCTTTTCTTTTTTCTTTTTCTTTTTTATTTTTTTTACATCAAGATGTTTTGGGTGGAATCCTATTTGACTCCAGGTAAGAACTTCATCACAGGTTTAGGCTTTGAAGAAAGTTGAGTGATCGTCTTGCAAAACAAGGGACTTTATGCCCCCATTTTCTTATCATGGTCTACCTACAAAATAGGTTGGCCACATAAAGTTCCATGGGCACCAGCAAGAAGAGAGGACAGAATAAAAGGAAGTATCCTCTGCATACTGTGGCTGCCTGTAGAGATCTGAAGTATTAGGCTCTGTAGATACAGGCAAAGTAACAAGGTGGTTCAGGACTTGATCATCAGAAAAGTTAAAACGAGGAAACAAATTATTTATTAGATATTAATATATTATAACTAAGGCAATTGATAGAGAAATATAGGGAGACGAGGAAGGACTCCACATAATCTTTATTGACTTATAGAAAGCTTAATAGGGTCACCACAGAGTTAACATGGAGGATGATGGGCAAGAAAGGGGTTTAGAGGGAGTATATAGACATAATTAAAAACTACGCCATTGCTGGTCCCAAGCCTGGATGAAAAAGGAGGAGGGTCTTGCGTCAGGTGCCAACCGGCAAGAGAGAAGTTGAAGATGATTTTGATATTTCTTTCTTACAAATGAATATGCATTTGTATATTAGTTTGTGAGGAAGAAATGAAAATCATCTCCATCTTCTTAAAATATGGTAACCCTTACATCAGGTAGCTAGCCGGCAAGGGTGAAGCTGAAGATAGTTTTGTTATCTCTTTTCTACTTGCAAATAAATATGCATTTGTATATTAGTTTGTAAGGAAGAAATGAAAATCATCTTCAGCTTTTTAAAACTACGGCAACCCAAACATGACATGAATCGAAAACAAACATTCCCTCAAGCTAGGGCGTTCCCCATAAGCGACGCGCTGCATCGGATCCTGGGTCCAGTGAAAAATAGGCAAGGGTTGCTAGGGCGTTCTCTCAGAAGCGACGCGCTACATCGGATCTCGGGTGTAGTGAAAAATGGGCAAGGGCTGCTAGAGCGTCCCCTCGGAAGTGACACGATGCATCAGAACCTAGGTGCAGTGAAAAGTGGACATTGGTTCATATCATGGAGGTCGAGAAAGGCAATAATAAATAGAGTATCACCAGAACATAAGATTCGTATCGCCACATGGAATATAGGGCAACTGACAGGTAAGAGTTTGGAGTTAGTAGACACAATGAAACGTAGGAGAGTCAACATCGCTTGTATCCAAGAAACCAAGTGAAAAGGGGCTAAAGCTAGAGAAATAGATGGGTATAAATTATGGTACGTAGGAAAGGAAAATAACAGAAATGGCATAAGAATAATAGTGGATAAGGAATTAAAGGATAAAGTTGTGGACGTTAAAAGAATTAGTGATAGAATTATAATAATAAAACTTGTTCTAGGAGAGCAGATTATTAATGTTATAAGTGCATACGTACCACAATTAGGGTTGCAAGTTATAATCAAGAGACAGTTTTAGAAAGATATAGAGGGAGTCATGCAAGAAATTCTCAACATTGAGGGGATATTTCTAGGAGCAGAGTTAAATGGCCATGTAGGAAAAGATAAGGAAGGATATGATAGAATACACGAAGGGTATGGTATAGGTGAAAGAAACGAGATGGGAGAGAATATCCTCGATTTTGCTTTGTCATATAACCTTTCCATTACAAATACACTCTTTAATAAGAGGAATGAACACTTAATAACCTTTAAAAGTGGACTTCATAAAAGCCAAATAGACTTTTCTCTACTTAGGAATAATGAACGATCTATATGTAAGGATTGTAAGGTGATACCCGGTGAGTGTTTAACCTCACAACATAGGTTAATGGTTATGGATATTAATATCAAAAGATGGAGTAAAAGAACTGAACTTAATACACATCTAAAAACTAAGTGGTGGACCTTAAAAGGAGAGAAAATAACCTCATTCAAAAATAAGTTAATAGTAGAAGGAAATTAGAACTATGAAACAGAAGTAAATACCATGTGGACTAATATGGCTGAGTCCATTAAGAAAGTGGCAAAAGATGTCTTAGGAGTATCTAAAGGTAAAAGGCTATTAACAAAAGAAACATGGTTGTAGAATGAAACAGTGCAAAAAGCTATTAAAGAAAAATGAATGCGTTTTAAAGCATGGCAGAAGATTAGAAATAATGAAAACTATGAATAATATAAGAATGCTAAAAACGTTGCTAAGAAAATAGTAAGTGAGGCTAAACTTAAAGCATATGATGAGCTCTATAATAGACTAGGAACAAGAGAAGGTGAGAAAGATGTGTTTAAACCTGCAAAAGTAAGAGAACAGAAGGGTGAGGACTTAGAGCATGTTAGGTGCATTAGAAGCGATGATCAAAGGGTATTAGTCAAAGATGATGAGATCAAACAAAGGTGGGAAATATACTTTTAAAAATTGTTAAATGACAATGGCCTCAGAATATAGGGATTGAAAATACTATAAATCTAAATAACATTGGATATTATAGATATGAACGTAGGATTAGAATACTTGAAGTAAAAGATGCCTTGAGAAAGATGAAATCAGGAAAGGCCATGGGGCCTGATGGTATGCAAATAGAGGTTTGGAAGCATATGAGAGATATTGGGATAGTTTGGTTGACCAAGTTGTTTAACAAGATTATAAAATCAAAGAAAATGCTTGATGAGTGGAGGAAAAGCTCTATTGTACCAATCTATAAGAATAAAGGAGACATACAGAGCTGAACTAATTATCGAGGGATCAAACTTATGAGCCACACCATGAAACTTTTTGAAAGAGTGATTGAGAAGAGGCTACGACATAAAACAAGTGTATCAGAGAATCAGTTTGGTTTCATGCCTGGGAGGTCTACCATGGAAGCTATTTTCTTACTAAGACAATTAGTAGAGAAATATAGGAAGAGGAGAAAAGACCTCCACATGGTCTTTGTCGACTTAGAGAAAGCTTATGATAGAGTCCCTAGAGAGTTAATATGGAAGGTGTTGGGTGGTAAAGGGGTTTCTTAGGGGTATATAGACATAATTAAAGATATGTATGAGGGAGCAGTAACAAATGTTAAGACCACTAGTGGCGTGACTGGTGATTTTCCTATCACTGTAGGATTGTACCAAGGATCGGCATTGAGTCCATACCTCTTCACATTAGTTATGGATGAGTTAACAAAACGTGTAAGAGTAGATCCCCTGGTGCATGCTATTTGCAGATGATATAGTCTTACTTGATGAGACAATGGAGAGCGTAAACATAAAGCTAGAGTTATGGAGAGAAGCATTAGAATCTGAAGGATTTAAAATTAGTCTAACTAAGACAGAATATATGGAATGTAATTTTAGCAAGGAGAGGAGTGGAACACCAGTCAAGATTGATAACCAAGAAGTCCTCATGAAAGACCACTTTCGGTAATTGGGATCATTGATTCATGAGAGTGGAGAGATTGAGAGGGAGGTTACCCAGAGAATCCAAGCAGGTTGGAACAAATGGAGATGTGCATTTGGAGTTTTGTGTGATCAACGGGTGCCACTCAAACTAAAAGAAAAATTCTATAGGATGGCCATAAGGCCGGCTATGTTCTATGGATCAGAGTGTTGGGCAGTTAAGGAACATCATACTCATAGGATAAGCGTCGCAGAAATGAGGATGTTGAGATGGATGAGTGGTAAGACAAGAAGGGATAGAATTAGAAATGAAAATATTCGAGAAAATTTTGGGATAGCACCAATAGGTAATAAGATGAGAGAGACTAGACTTAGATGGTTTGGACATGTTCAAAGGAGACCAACAACGGCACCGATTAGAAGAAGTGCGGCATTACAAGTAGAAGGTTCTAAAAGGGCAAAGGGAATGCCCAAAAGAACGTGGATAGTAGTGAGAAAAGATTTAAAAACTTTGGGACTAAATGAAGCCATGGTATTTAATAGAGTGGAATGGATGAATAAGATTGATGTAGCCGACCCCTAATTGGGATAAGGTCTTGATGATGATGATGATGATATAGACATAATTAAAGATACGTATGAGGGAGCGATAACAAATGTTAGGACTATTAGTGGAAAGACCAGTGATTTTCCTATTACTGTAGGATTGCACCAAGGATCGGCATTGAACCCATACTTTTTCACATTAGTTATATATAAGTTCACAAAACATCTGTACAAGGAGATTCCATGGTGCATGCTATTTGTAGATGATATAGTTTTAATTGATGAGACAAGGGAGGGTGTAAACACAAAAGTAGGAAAGTTACTTGCAAAAATTGCTAAATGACAATTGCCCTGAGAATATAGGGATTGAAAGCACTGTAAACCTAAATAACATTGGACATTATAGATAAAACCATAGAATTAGAATACCTGAAGTAAAAGAAGAATTGAAAAAGATGAAATCAGGAAAGGCCCTAAGGCCCGATGGCATACCAATAGAGGTTTGGAAGCACATGAGAGATATTGGAGTAGTTTGGTTGACCAAGTTATTTAACAAGATTATAAAATCAAAGGAAGTTCCGAATGAATGGAGGAAAAGCTCTATTGTACTAATCTATAAGAATAAAGGAGATATACACAGTTGTACTAATTATCGGGGGATCAAACTTATGAGCCACATTGTGAAACTTTTTGAAAGAGTGATTAAGAAGAGACTACAACATGAGACCAGTGTATCAAAGAATCAGTTTGGTTTCATGCCTGTGAGGTCTATCATGGAAGCTATTTTCTAACTAAGAGAAATATAGGAGAAGAAGAAAGACATTCACGCAGTCCTTATTGACTTAGAGAAAGCTTATGATAAGGCCCCTAAAAATTTAATATAGAGCATGTTGGGCGAGAAAGGGGTTTCTCAGAGGTATATAGACATAATTAAAGATATGTATGAGGGAATGGTAACAAATGTTAAGACCACTAGTGGAGAGACAGTTGATTTTCCTATCACTGTAGGATTGCATTAAGGATCAACATTGAGCCTAAACCTTTTCACGTTGGTTATAGGTGAGTTAACAAGACATCTATAGGAGAAGATTCAATGGAGCATGCTATTTGCAAATGATATAGTTTTAATTGATAAAATAAGGGAGGAAGTAAACACAAAGCTAGAGTTATGAAGAGAAGCATTATAACCTAAAGGATTTAAAATTAGCCGAATTAAGATAAAGTATATGGAAGCAATTTTAGCGAGGAGAGCAAGAGTGGAAAGTTGTTACCGTGTAACCTTGAGGTCGCAGGTTCAAGGTGTGGAACAGCCTCTTACAAAAAAGCAAGGTAAGGCTACGTGCAATAAACCCTTATGGTCTGCCCTTTCCCCAACCCTGCATGGGCGAGAGCTTTGTGCACCGGAGCTGCCCCTTTTAGAGCGAGAGATGAACACTACTAAAGATTGATAGCCAAGAAATCCTTATAAAAAATCACTTTCAGTACTTAGGATCGATGATTCATGAGAGTGAAGAGATTGAGAGGGAGGTTACCCAGAGAATCCAAGCAAGTTGGAACAAATGGAGATACAGATCTACAATTTTGTGTGATCGGCAAGTGCCACTCAAACTAAAAGGAAAATTCTATAAGTTGGCTATAAGGCCAGCCACGCTCTAGGATGAACGTAGCGGAAATAAGGATGTTGAGATGGATGAGTGGCAAAACAAGAAAAGATAGGATTAGGTATGAAAATATTAGAGGAAACTTTGGGATAGCACTAATAAGTAACAAGATGAGAAAGATTAGACTTAGATGATTTGAACATGTCTAAAAAAGCTCGAAAGCAAAACCGTTTAGAAGGAGCGAGGCAATGCAAGTACAAGGTTCTAAAAGAGCAAGGGGAAGGCCCAAAAAAACGTGGATAAAAGTAGTGAGAAGAGATTTAACTTTGAGACTAAATGAAGCCATGGTACTTATTAGAGGGGAATGGAGGAACAAGATTCATGTGACCGACCCCTGATTGGAATAAGGTCTTGATGAAGAGGATGATGTTGGCTATAAGACCGGCCATTTTCTATGGATTAGTGTTGGGCAATTAAGGAACATCATGTTCATATGATGAGTAGAGTGGAAATCAAGATGTTGAGATGGATGAGTGGCAAGACAAGAAAGGATAGAATTAGAAATATAAACATTAGACGAAACTTAGGAGTATCACCAATAGGTAACAAGAAGAGGGAGATCACACTTAGATGGTTTGGACATGTCCAATGAAAATTGAAAATGGCACCAGTTGGAAGGAATGAGGCAATGCAAGTCAAATGTTCTAAAAGGGCAAGGGGAAGGCCCAAAAGAACAAGGATAGAAGTGATGGGAAAAAATTTTAAAAACTTTGGGACTAAATGAAGCCGGGATACTTAATAGAGGGGAATGAAGGAAAGACTCATATGGACGACCCTTAATCGGGATAAGGTCTTGATGATGATGATGACGATGACGATGACGATGACGATTAAAATATTATAACTACCCAAATAGCCAAATAGAAGAATTAGCCCAACAATACTTAAAGAATTCTTTCAAGTATAAATCTTACATTTTCTTATAAAATGGGCTTTCTCATCCAGTTGTGTTTGTGATTGCCAAGCTCCAACAGTACCAGAGGTGCCCTATTGGATGGGAATAGATGAGAGAATCTAGACAAACTAACAAGAAAAGACTTCAGCTCACTAGTAAATTATGCATATGATGGAGACCTCAGACCATCTATTTCTTCATTAGAGATCTTCATTCTGGAATTTGGACATGCTTGTTCAAATTGCATAGACAAATTTGGAATCAGTTAGTGGCCTTATGATGGGGCTTTCAGAAGGTACAAAACAAAGTTGTTTGGCAAAATTACCACTTAAGAAGCAGTGTAGAGAACTTGTTGCAAAAGAAAATATTCACATTAGCCTGTGGTTAATAATTCAAAAATCAAATTATCCATGTCAAATGGCAACAAATAAGAAGGTCAAGGTAAATTAGTTGGTAATAAATTTTGTACCTGTAAATAGGTGGATTCTATATTACAAGCCCAAAGTATCAATGTAAGCCGGACTCTCACCTCAACACATCATGTAAAACATACTTTCACATTTCTCCCTAGAACTATCTGATGGGTGTTTTGAAGCCACTAAGGAAATCATGAGTGCTCTGTCAGGTAACAGTTACGGATCATACTGTAAGTGGAAGGCTAGCATCTCACAGTCTCCTTCTCTTTTGAGAAAATTTGCTGGGCAATTTATAGTAGGAAGTGTCTCTTTTGAAA
Source organism: Warburgia ugandensis (assembly GCA_035236585.1). NCBI lineage: Eukaryota > Viridiplantae > Streptophyta > Magnoliopsida > Canellales > Canellaceae > Warburgia > Warburgia ugandensis. The sequence goes on along the minus strand of CP141132.1, from coordinate 79,556,393 downwards.
TAACAGCAAGCAAGTTTGAATTGAATGAAGTTTGCTACTATTGCAGCAGAAATTACTGACATTAATGCATTTCTAAAAGTCGTTATCAACTTCAAGATCCATTGGCTAGAGGAATTGATCCAATTAATCTTGCAAACATGAAAACATCCCCAACTTTAACAGATAGATTTTATAGATTGCTAGCTATTTTTTCATCATTTGTTATATGCTGGCAAGATAGTGCTTCTCTGGCAGTCAGATTATCTCAAACTCAGGGAACTCTTAATATTAAATAGAAGGTTTCCTATTATTTTCCAGGAAAAAGAGAATAGTGCTTAACATGAATCCACCAGACCACCTTAATCAAATTTATAGATCAGCATTGAGCTCAAAGTTTCTTGCGCAGGGTGGGGCAAGGGCTCCATCGAGCAGTCACCACAGGCCAGCCCCCACCTCCACAGCCACAGAATGGAGGAGCAGCTCCTTAATCCTCACTACAACCAATATTCAAACTCTTTTTTACGTTCAAAAGGGCTTCCACGGCTTCCCAGCCTTGTCTACAGGAAGAACCAGATTGAGAAGCCTGGTCATTATTCGAAAGAGCGGGCGTATTTTGAGTGTTGTTTGGGTTAGTGTGGTTGCTTGCAACACTCTCCACTGGTTGCTCCTACAGAGCAGGTTGGCCAACTTCTTTCAAGCTTGTCCTTGTGTACCCTGTTGTGTGTTCTAAAAAGTTGTAAATAGAAGTTAGGCCCTCTAAAGGTAGTCAGATAGGAGACATTGACACCGGGGCTTAAACAGTTTTCCATATTTGCAGCTTTTATCAGCTTCCAGACCTATATAGTTAAACTTCAAAGTGCATAGAGACATAGTAACACAAGCCCATCCTAGTGCTCACTCAGTGAATGGAAACTCCTCTGACACCATTTCTTGAGTACTGATAGTAAAAGCAGATCCATGAAGATAGTCTAGTATTCTTAAATATTTAACTTGAACTCCTAAGCACAATTAAAGGTGCACTAACTGAGCTACAACGGGAACTAAGAAAGACCTTCTTGCCTCTTAATTGGTAAATCATTCTTTTCATTTTGACTGCTACCCAGCACTTCCAATGTTTGCAGTTTTCTTTTCTTCAATTTCATTCTTATTCTAATGAGAATAGAACTATAGGTTGGGGGACTATTTTATATTATTAAAACCTACACTTCTATCCTTTATAAGTACCGTCTTCCTGATGGTTTTTAAGTCTGACCACTAATTTTTCCAAGCCACTTGATGGAGAGTTCAAAGAAGATAAAAATCTGGGCTACAGTGGATTGCTACAGTACTTTGCTACATTACCAGCGGTATATTCATGTTCTTATTATTTTGTGTATATTATAGGTCCCAGTTGTAACTAAGTTGAGTAGTCAGCAGTTCTAGAAGTTAGATTAGAACATTTATGTCCTTCATTAGTAAGTTGTCTAGGTGCAGTAGTTAGAAGTGTATTACCTAGAATCTGACTTGGGAATTTGAAAAGGTTTTGCATTTCCCATGAGCCTTTTGTTATTTCCCTGGAAGTCTTGCTTTGAGGTGTGTTAAGTCTAGTCTATGTTTGACCATATGAGCCCATATAAGAACTACTATGTGAAGTGTTTGGAGCGAATGTAATATGAATTTTGAATGTAAATGAAATAGATGAGATAAAGCAGTTCTATGTTCATCTCTATTTTACTAGGGTTGCAATTCGGCCCTTGCCCAGCCTTATTGTAGTTATCTTCTATTTCTCCCCGTTCCAATCTTCTATTCCCCCTGAGGCTGCAGTCTTTTTCAGATCCGTGTTTATAGATATGTTTGACCATATCACCACCATTTCACTTTTCCATTTCACAGAGCCATGACAATTGGTTATACCTTATTGGACATAATTACGCAATTAAATGCTTGAACTGAAGAAACAAGAGCATGCATTTAAAATAAGTCTAAAAAAGATCCAATGCAGGTCACTTGCACCACTTTAGCCATTTTAAGGAAAAAGCTCAAGATAAGCTAACACAAGAATATCCATGGATCACTTATACTCGATATAGTGTGAGAAGTATGATGTCTGTCCGACACAAGCAACCTAAGCCCAAAAGAGATGGTGGCTTCTTTTTGTTACCGAAGAGGAGGTTATTTCCAGGATTTCAAACTGCTGTTCAGAGAATAGGCATTGTTGAAGTGAGGACTAGATCTAGAGAAGAACCAGAAAAAGGATATAATTCTCTGCTAGAAGCTATAAAATCATCAGTGCTTGTTTTACTTTTAAATAAGCGGCAGACTTCAACCCAGAACTCTTAATTTTGAGACAGGGCACTTAACCAACTGGCCTAGGTGCAAAAGTCCTGCAATCTTTCTTTTTAAAACTTACATATTAGCTTCAATACAGTTGTTGAATTGCTAAGTGCTCATTGACAATCAGAAAAAGAGAATTAACCTTCATCCAAACTTTCAGTAGCCCAGGACTGTCCTTTACGAGTTGTCACAGAACGAACTGCTGAGCTCATTTTAGATGATGAAGAAAGTCCTCCAAGAAATTTACAAGAAGAATGGTTTGTTCCATTTCCTCCTACTTGAGGGACATTTGAATTTACAGTTGCTGCTGCATCTCCAGCCAGTCTTGTACTTCGTCGAGGTCCGGAATCAAAAAATAACTTTCCAGGAACCTGCATTGGAGCATTAAGGAGAAAACATTGCATAAGCAATAGACAACTGAATGATGCAAACAATCAGACAATATGACATGGACATACATGCCATAATGACCATATGAACAACAAAATCATCAAAATATCCTCTCATTAATGTTCACATTTCAAGCTAGGGGTGATGAAGAAGATCTTTGAAACTGGAACAAGAAAAAATACAGTGTTCCACACTTCTCGGGAAGCTAAATGTGATCAAATAGAAGAGACTATCGTCAATGCAGAAAGAGACACGAGCATGCACCTGGGAATGAGCAGCACGGGCAGAAGATGAACGAAGGCTCTGCACTCAAGTCCAACCAGCAGAAAATAAGATGGGAACGCAACCAAACTATTGAACTTAAGACAGAGTAAGTAACGAGAAAGAGATTAGGGTGCTTGATCAATTTGTTCCTACAAAACAAGGGCAATACAGAAAATGCAGAAAGTAGAATGTCTGGTAAGATGGTTGTTCAATTGGAAGGAAGTGAAAAGTCCAACACCATTGGACGGACATCAAAGGAATGAGCAGTGAAATAACCATTAAGTTCAAAGTAACATGCATTGAGAAAGCTCCACAAGCGTATTTCGGTTTCCACATTTTGAGAAGGCTTCCACAAGCCAAAATTACCAAGAACTTTCCTAATTATGGGCAAAAGAAAATGTTAACAACATTTAAGAACAGAAAGGGGATTGGAAATGGCAAAAGTATGCAAGAATAAACCTAGAAAAAAAAGACATGCTTTCAAGAATAAATTTCAACACTTAGAACACAAAGACACGAGACCACCAAACAATATCTTTGCCGGCTCCAATGTTGGCTGCTCAGTGCTTTTACAGAGATCAGCTCTAAAGCAAATGTCATTTCTGAGTTCATGAAATGCAATAATTAATGCGCTTCCACCTTGACAATGAAACACACTTATCATGCACATAAATTACTCCACTTTGTATAGTTTGATTGAGGACCCAGAGATGCAAGTTCCACATACCAAAACTAAATAAAAGCTAAGAACTTTGCTTGTTATTACTTATTGGGAAATGATATCCACATTCCCTTTAATAATGGCATTCCACACCTTATTCTACACTTTTTGAAATTATAAACAGATTTAACAGTTTACTGGTGAAGTGTAAATTCAAAGTGCGAAAGGGAGCACAGATATCAATTCCCAAAATACTTTGATGTTCTTCACAAGTTTCATCAACACAAATTAGAAAACTGCATGAAGTTGCCAAGTAACAACCTTTCGCAGTTTCCCTTCATCCACGAACTTTCTCCTTGGAGCCTGAATAGCAGGATTGATGTTTGATCTAGGAGAATTCTCACCCCCAGCAGGACCTGGATTTGCCTGCAGATTTCTACATAGAGGAGGTGGAGCAACACTTGATAACTGCAAAATTGATGAAGTTAGGGTTCAAACTGCCAGGAGGAGATATTCCCAATTATAAATGAGTACAAAAAGAAGCTGTAAAGTGAAAATACAAGGAGATCTTCTCTTTGCAGATAATCTATATTTTGCTTTACAGCATCCAATCAATAGTTTTCACAAAGAAATCAAAAGGAATAAAAAAGCAGTAGAGATCATAAAGAACCCATCTGGAAAATAATGAAACAAGCTTCAACCAATTTAATCTATGCTGCAAGTGAAACAATCTTATAAAGCCTTGGCAACCCAAGCAAGCCAATTCTGGGCTACAAGTTTTCAGCTAACTGATGACAGTGACATCAAAAAAGGGGCAGCCCAGTGAACGAAGCTCCCGCCTATGTGGGGTCCGTGGAAGGGGCAGACCACAAGAGTCCATAGTACGCAGCCTTACCTTGCATCTTTGCAAGAGGCTGCTTCCACACCTTGAACCCATGACCTCAAGGTCACATGACAACTTTAACGTTGCCAGATTAAAGCTAACTGATGACAGTGACATCACAAATATAAAACTTAATACAAGTACACGTCAAAGTAAAAGAATTCTATTTCTCTGTTACCATTTCAAGAATGAATAGAAAATCGGTTATAAGGGATTTTTTATGAATTTACCTGTATCGACACAGGGGATGGAGTATTATACTGGGATGTAATTGAAGTACCACAATTTGCTAGCTGAGCATTGCCTATTATATTAACTGGATGAACCTGGTTTTCTTTAATATTGTTTCCATGTGAGTGCCTCAATTGCCTCGGACTCACATCATCTGAGCCCAAATTCTTGCCGACATTACAATTCTCGTTGCCAGTTTGCAAGCCTTGAGTGCTTGATTCAGAATGAAGATGCTGCCGCTGATAGCGGAGGACAGCTTCTTCTCCAAAGGTTCCGTTTGCTTCTCCCACAGCACCTGTGACATGAAGATGAAAGCCTTGAAACCAAAAATGAGCTCTGATTGACATTAACAAACGAAACTAAATCCTCCCGGCTGAAAAGCAGGACAAACTTCAACCAGTTGACAAGTTAAGTAAATGGTAAGAGTTTGCGGCCTATCAAAAGAATACACGCTAACATTGCATTTCCCATTGTAGAAGATAAAGGTGTACCTTATCAGGGAAAACTATAATTTGTAATTACAGAGCTAAGTTTAGGATGTCTTAGAGTTGCCTATTTTGATAGGAATCCTGATTTTATGCTTTAGGGAGTTTAAGAAGGCATATAAAAACATATCATCAGAGGATTCAGAAGATTTAAACTCCACTGCATGAATGGGCACATGGAAGCTCAAAGAGAAATTTCCATGAATATGTTGTTTGTAAATATGAATCTATTGTCAATTGTCAGAACTTGATATATCAGCTTTGTAGATTTTTCTTTCCAGATTAAAGCTACTTTCTCTTGAATCTTCTCTTTTTGCACCAAGAACTGATCCTAAATTTTGAATCTTCAAGAAAGCCAGAGCTATTATTTTTTCAGATTTATGAGCTTTTCAGGAAAGATCATTGATCTGAAATCCAATTAAGACAAGCAAAATATATTGATTAATCATGAGATTATCTAATTGTTTCTTGATGTAATTTTAGGCCCTTTGTTGAATCAATATGTCACTCATTGCATTAGAAATAAACATAGCTCCAAAGATTTGTTGGAGGCACATTTTTGCACCTCAATTGAGAAAAATGAATGGAAAGACATGATTAATTCCCTGTCTCATTGGAGTTAGAAATTGAACGACTAGATATGCTTTATACTGACCTAGAATACACAGTTCCTCGTATGCAGCCCAGAGAAAGGGGTCTATTGATAAAGCCTGCATAAAGTGATCCACCGCACTTTTTCTTCTATCAGTGTACCTAAGAAGGCCAATATACCAAAAGATGATGAGCTGAAATTTGTAAAATGTGGTTAAAAAGCTACAAAAGCACTTGAAAATTAAATAAAGAATACAACATGGAATTTAATCAGCTTAAACAACACTTGTAACAATGCAAGAACTTGCAAGACCAAACACCATAAATATTCCCCAGAAAGTATATGCCAAGTCATGATATTAGCTATAAGCATGACATAATGTAAGCAATCCCTAATGGGAAACCATCTTCAACTTCTGGAGAAAATAAAACAAATTAATCAGCTTGTAACTGTGGGCACGATATTGTTGAAGAAAAATAACAATATGAAATACCAGTGCATTATGGAACAATGGCATGAAGGTATGCCATTCTCAATATATATAAAAATGGCATCAAAATAATGCAGGAATGAGAAAGAAGAGTGAATCAGGAAAACCAGGAAGGCCACTGATAGATGCCACAAAGTACTTCCTGCTACTGGAATCAAAGTCTAGAAAATAAGCTGATTCTTATTAGATGCATGTCTTGGGCTTAACATATCTGTGCTAAATCCATTTTAATAAAATATGCATAAACCCATCAACGTGGATGCTTAATGGGACTTTCAAAATGTCCTCTAGCTGGGAGAGTCAGATTGTTTGACTTCACTCATATTAGAGTCATCAATAGCAGCCTATGTTGCACAGATTCAGGTAAAAGGCCTCGAAGATGACAGATCCATATGGAGTCACAGTTCAGAATCTCCAAAAAAAAAGGATCTAGAGGTTTGATATAATGCTAGACTATAAAAATTGTTTACATGATTTGAGGAACTGCTCAATACAATGCAATATTATATTTCTACATAAAATTTCTAGTAAAACTTCTGATCTCTACTGGACCTCTCAGTAGGATTCGAACCCAAATGAAGTTCTGACCATCTATTAGAGAAAAAAGAACAAATTGATCCTGTAGGATTCCCAAGAAATTCTTCGACTTTTTCCAGAAGCTGATGATTATCTCACGTTCCGTGAATAGCGGGTACATTGAGGAATATCCAAAAAGGCATTTTGGGAATCGATCTAATTCTGCATCTGTTCGTTCCATTTGAAGAAAGGAAGGATCCCAAAGAATCGATCTTTCTTTTGGTTGTTGAATCTATGTTTGATTGATCAATGTGTGATATTCCAAATCCCCATTACTAATGGAATCAAAATGATCTCTGGATTGATCAAAAGATCCTTTCAATTGGCTAGAATCCATTACTTGAACGAAAATAGATCTTGTGGTAGAATCATATTGAATATTTGACAATACATTATGTACAAAGCAACGGTAGTATTTATATCATTTGTGGGTGCAGCTAACTCCCCATAAGGTAACTATAAGATTTTCCAAGGTAAAAGAGCACTTGACCAGTTAGAAACAAAAATAAATAGGAACATAGCTCCAATAAAGGGAACCCAAGGACCATAATCTTTTCCAATCTGAGTTTTGCTCAAGTCTCGAATGAATTCAAGGACATATTCAAAGAAATTCTGACCGTTAATTGGAATGATTTGTGCATTCCGAACAGCTATAGTGGCTGAACTGAATAAAATAGCAATTATGACCCAAGAAGTGATAAGTACTTAAGCAAGGACTTGGAAACCTCCTATTTCCCAATAGAAATATTGGCCTACTTCCACATCGGATGGATCGTATACTCCTTTTAGTGTGTTGATGGAACATGGTAGAACATTCATGTTGCCCCCTACATATATTAAGTAGAAATAGAACTTAAAAAGAAATTATTTTTATTCAACCCCCTCTTTCTTTCGCGACTCTCCTACTTTACTTGAATCGTATATTTCGAATACTATATTTCAGATACCAAGCAATCACACAAAACTCAAACTGTGGTTCAATATCAACTTGCATAATGCAACCCAAAAGACAAGATTGAAAAAAGAAACAGCAGCACAGCAGAACCTCCTAATTCATGGAGTGCCAAAGTCAAGTTCCTTATTATCTATCAATTGGCTTTGTCTTTGATATGAATTGAGAGATATACCAAGGTTTAAGTCAACATCATGCTATTGAGGACCAAAACAACAAGTTATGGATAGCACTAGATTGAGGGAAATAGTCCCACATGGTAAATTTTTATATCATGAGACTAGAGTTTCAGTGAGAAAGCTAATGGTATTAAGTATCTACTTTGAAAGTGTTGATGAACCAATAGGAAACTGTAGACAAGATGAACAGAAATCTTCAGCAAAGACAGTCTTTAGGTTTTAAATGCAAGCAGAAATGAAGTGCTGATGATACAAAAGTTCAGCACACTCAGAACTCACTGGATTCAATTTTAAGAGTAAAATTTACTAGGTATTCCACTCTGACATGATAAAATATACGGACATAAACACACCTATAAATAAGCCCAAGAAGGTAATGCCCGGCAGCACCATTTGGAACCTGCATACAAGAAAGCAAAAGAGATAACCACCCCACATCCTGGTGAAAACAGCATGCTATTCCAGAACAAAAAAAAAAAAAAGCAAGGAAAACTGTAACTCTCTGTGAATTTAATATATTGGAAAAATGAAACTTTGAACCCACTACAACGAAGTGCCAATTTGTTGCATGCTCCAATTTTCTGAAAGAAAGCAGCAACCAACCTAATAAAAAATAAAAAAAGAAAGGCAAGAAAGAACGAAAACAAAAACAAAATATGGGAAAGTATATGCTCCTCAACAATTGCAGATTTGCTGAGGGCATAAGGAGAGAGGGAATATTTTAAATCCTGATGTTTACACTAATAAGTAGATCATCTACTATGCCATATGAGTTTATTTGCAAAAAATCAGAAAGCCCTTCGATACCACCTCTGCATTAGGCTCATTGGCAGGGTATAATGCTGCTTCAGCTTCACGGAGAAGATCCATCTGAAAGCATGATATTGCAAACAAGTAGCGGGATTGGGCCATTCGTGTTCCTTCATGTTTTAAGATAAAACGAAGATGAGAGATTATATATGACTATTATCTTACAGAAATAAAGGACATGATAAGACAATAAAAGACGATGTGGCAAAAACCATAAAATGAATATCACAAACATTGAGAAAAACTGTGAAGCAGATACCTTTCAAAATATGGTATGCACAGTAAGCCTGATTATTGTGCAAGTAACAGCTAGCCAATAGTTGTAAATTCAACTGCATTCAAGAGAAACTAATAGTAGTGTCAGAAAACTAATACACACAAGAGAAAAATACAGATGACAGATTAAAGGGGAAGCAGATTCAGTGAATCAATTAGGTCATTCATGCACTGGACACAAAAAATCAGTGTAAGTAATTACGAATAGAAGTTGGGATTCATGTGAAGAAATGTGGCATAGTTGGGTTTAGTTCAGTTCTATTCACTTGTCGTTAAGATATTAGCCATTATGTTGAACAAGTAACAAAAGCATGCCATTGCCCTTTCGATATGTAAAGACAACTAAAACATAAAATATACATGGTGTACATGGGACATGTGGAAGAACAAAAGAAAAGGGGGGATGAAATATAGTAAGATGTTTAATCTATAAAATAGTCATTCTTTTCATTTCTAGTCTGAAAATAAAGATCCAAAACAGAAGCCATATATAATTATGTGAAACATATTTTAGCATAAAACTTCAGTTTTGCTTAGAGCAAGTGCAGCAGTGATAACTTGTTTGCTTGACCTTGATCAACTCGTAACTTACGCAACTGACTTTTGCAACAGAAAATCCCATGTCATCATTTACTACACCGATCTGAAAAATGAGTTTCAGAGGAACACCCATGGCAAGCCAATCAATAGGTTACCAATTTCTCACTGAGAATGGAAAATCCTACCAAGACTTGAGTGCAGAATTAACCAGCATGCATGTCTTGGAAGTGCTGAATCATTTGAAAGATTTTACCCCGAGACAAACTCGAATGCAGATATCTCTAGCCAAGAAAAGGGCTAGAAGGCCATCTTTTGTTTAGAAATATCAATTTTCGAGTCCTTGATGTGAGTACAAAGTACAAACAACTGCGTAAAGATACCCAGCTCAACACTCAACTTGCTCGAATCCACTTCTTCTGGCCACGCCTGCTTTAGTCCGCCTCCAAGTTTTGCCCTTCCAAATTCTTCATAACTATTCATGACTCATGTGGATTAGCTAAGCCATATGAGCGCTTGGACAAACAGAGAGAAGTTGAGTCCACTATCCAGGACCAGACTTTCTGATCCACATCTGCTCTTTGAAACATAGGCATAAGCATACCGGCACACAGACTTAAGTAAAAACAATAGCAACTTTACCAACTATGCAATAACCTGAGCAGTTTGCAAGGCAACAAATCTCCAGCAGCTACAGTAAAACATTAGCATCATCCCCACCTACATTGTAATCTGCTTAGAAGCTAACAAAAACAATTCCAGTTAAGAAGTCACTGAAGTTCCCTAAGTGTTGGAAAATTCACTTGCTCTAATGTCAGTCAGACAGTTAAGTTGCAGTACAATGTGCCCATTCTTCAAATGAAAGCTCCCCCATTGTCCTCACTATTGGTCCACAGGCTTATGAAATCCTACCATCATAGGTGTTGAATATAGCATAGTATTGTATAGCTTTACTTAGCCTTAGTCTTAGTTTTGTTTTATTTTTAGTCCCACATTGTACAGTTAGGAGCATGTAACTATCCTTATTTAGTATAAATATGTGGTAAGTGTGAGGTACAAAATCACCAACACACATTCACCCATTCTAAGGGTTTCTCTCTATCTCTCTCTCTTAGCTCTACTTTAATATGGTATCAGAGCCATAAGAGAAACCCTAATTATCTACCTTGTCCTTTTCTTTTCCTCTTTTTTTTCTTTGGTTTGGCCGTGTATCCATTCTGGCAATTCCTTTGGCGACCGTGCTTCTTTACCGGTCACCCCTCTGTCATCTCTAGCGTTCCAAGATCGCCGCTACTGCCATCAGATTGTTGTTGCTGCCGATCTTCACCGCAAACCACCCAGATAAGTAATCATGGCTTCTAAAAATGGTATTTTCATTTCTGTAATTTCTGGATCTCCTATTATTACGTCAGAGAAATTAGTTGGTAGTGCAAATTATCTGTCTTGGTCTGCCTCTGTGGAATTATGGTTTATAGGTCAAGGTTATGAAGACCATTTGGTCAAGAAAGAGGAAGATATTTCTGTTGCAAACAAAGTGCAATGGAAAAAGATTGATGCACAATTATGCAGCCTGTTATGGCAATCCGTGGATCCCAAAGTTTTACATCATCTTCGCGCCTATAAAACATGTTTCAAATTTTGGACCCATGCTAAGGGCTTATACACGAATGATATTCAATGTTTTTACAAAATTGTTTCTGACATTGTTCACGTTAGACAACAGGTCATGGATCTTTCGACTTACATAGGAAAGATTGCATCCCTTAAGGAGGAGTTCTTGTCTCTAATGCCTCCTACTGATGGTGTAGAAGCCCAACAAACACAGACTGATAAGTTTTTCATGGTGTTGACTCTTATTGGGCTCCGCCCTGACCTTGAATCCGTCAGAGATTAAATTCTGGCTAGCCCTTTGGTGCCCTCATTGGATAAAGTATTTACCCACTTGTTGCGTATCTCCTCTACTCATGCAGTTACTTTTGATGGCCCTTCAGATTCCTCAGTTTTGGCTTCTCAAGCAAACACTAGACTAAAGACTTGGTTCCTTTGCCACCTGGTAAAACGATAGTGGGTTGCCGTTGGATATATACTGTTAAAATGGGTCCTGATGGACAAGTTGATGGACTTACAGCCCGCCTCGTTGCTAAGGGCTATACTTAGATTTATGGTCTTGACTATGGTGACACGTTTTCCTCAGTTGCAAAGGTTGCCTCAGTTCGATTATTCCTCTCCATGGCTGCCATGCGGCATTGGCCTCTTTACCAACTGGATATTAAAAATGCTTTCCTTCATGGTGATTTAGCAGAGGAAGTTTATATGGAGCAACCGCCTGGCTTTGTTGCTCAGGGGGAGTCTGGTTTAGTGTGCAAATTGCGTCATTCTCTATACGGTTTAAAACAATCTCCTCAAGCATGGTTTGGAAGATTTAGCTCTGTTATTCAGGAATTTGGAATGCTTCAGAGTGAAGCAGATCATTATGTTTTCTATCAACACAACTCTTCGGGTCAGTGTATCTATCTAGTGGTCTATGTGGATGACATTGTCATCACAGACAATGATCAAGATAGCATTCAGAGACTTAAACAACATCTCTTCCATCACTTTCAGACTAAAGACTTGGGAAAACTGAAGTATTTTCTGGGAATTGAGGTAGCTCAGTCTAGTACAGGTATTACCATTTCACAAAGAAAATATGCTTTAGACATCTTGGAAGAGACTGGTATGTTAGATTGTAAGCCCGTAGACACACCTATGGACCCAAATGTTAAGCTTGTACCAGGACAGGGGTAGCCTTTAGCGGACTCTGGAAGATATCGGCGCCTTGTGGGTAAACTGAATTATCTCACCATTACTCGACCAGATATCTCTTTTGCTGTCAGTGTAGTCAATCAATTCCTACAGTCACCATGTGATAGTCATTGGGATGCTGTGGTTCGCATTCTTCGATATATTAAAGGAGCACCAGGTCAAGGTGTGTTATATGAAGATAAAGGTCACACTCAAATTGTTGGGTACACAGATGCTGACTGGGCTAGTTCTCCTTCAAACAGGCATTCTACCTCCGGATATTGTGTTTTTGTTGGAGGTAACTTAGTATCTTGGAAAAGCAAGAAACAAAATGTAGTTGCCAGATCAAGTGCAGAAGCTAAGTATCGAGCCATTGCTATGGCAACATGTGAACTTATTTGGCTAAAACAACTACTCCAGGAGATGAAATTCGGAGAGGATGGAAGTATGAAGCTCATATGTGATAATCAAGCAGCCTTACATATTGCATCTAATCCAGTTTTCCATGAAAGGACCAAACACATAAAAGTGGATTGTCATTTTATTAGAGAAAAGATCTTGTCGAGAAGTATAGCTACTAGCTTCATCAATTCAAATGATCAATTAGCAGACATTTTCACAAAATCTCTCTAAGGACCTTGAATTAAATTCATTTGTAACAAGCTTTGTGCATGTGACTTATATGCTCCAGCTTGAGGGGGAGTGCTGAATATAGCATAGTATTGTATAGCTTTACTTAGCCTTAGTCTTAGTTCTGTTTTATTTTTAGTCCCACATTGTACAATTATGAGTATGTAACTATCCTTGTTTAGTATATATATGTGGTAAGTGTGAGGTGCAAAATCATCAACACACATTCACCCATTCTAAGGGTTTCTCTCTCTATCTCTCTCTTGGCTCTACTTTAACAATAGACATCCAATACTATTTTGCAAAGCAGCATTTCAAAGTTTCTCTCTTAAACTTTCACATTATCAAGGAGATTCCAAGACTCATGAAGGTAGATTGAACTATCAGCACAATCCTCCAATTTCTACACTTCAGAAGCACTGCTCTTGGACAATCTACATTCCCATTTTCTAGTTCTTCAGAAATTCTATACTCAGGACCAATTTCAATCAAGTAATGTTGATTGCATAATCTTGCCATTGTAAGCCACGTCACAGCTCTTTCCCACAAAACAATATACACTAATATTTTGGAGAGCAACCAAACTCTTCCGAGCATGTTTCATCTGATTCTTTATACTCTCTATTTTCACATTCTACCTAACCCATCCTTGGCACTAATTAGATTTCCCAAATTGGATAAAACTCCGTAAAATAAACAGGAAACAGCTTTACTACAAAGCTCCGCACTAACTGAAAGCAGAAATAAAGCTTCCCTCCCTACCCCAGTTCTTCCTGTACCATTACACATGCCCATTTCCCCATCAAGAAAAGCCCTAGTAATATCAATGCGAAACAGAAAATGCTTCTTAATCAAGTCCAAATAACAAGAGAAGACAAGAGTACAATGCCAAAACTCAAATCCCCAGCATTCCACATACGAAAAATCCTCACATTTAAAATAAACAACAAGACTGAAAATCATGAAATTCTTATACGCGCTCCAACATCAATCCAACTACAAAAACCTAACAATTTCAATTACAAATTCGAAAAGACCAAACCTTCAAAGGAAACTTACATTTCCCCATAGAAATATAACCAAAAAACTAACAACGGGGTAAAACACGATGCTAAGACCTAACAAAAGCGAAAAAAGAATTACCTCGGAGGGGAACTCTGCGCAGAGGCGCTCGCAGAGGAAAATGGCGTTTTTGTGCATGAAAAGACGGAGGCTACTTTGTACGCAGTCGATCAGTAGGGATTCCATGGCGATATCTTCGCTCGATTTGTAGAAAAGGGGAGAGAAAATCGTCGGGGAAGAAGAAGAGGATGAAGGCGAGCTAGACAACCAGTTAGATGGGTGTTTTTGGGGCTTTAACTTCGAAAACAGAACGGCACGTGCTTAGGTTCGGGATTTTTCGAAGTTCAAATGTAGCGCACGTGCGATCTCTGTCCCCGACGGTACCGTTGGGATCTAGCCTAAAATCAACATCTTGGGCCCACGTGGAATGTAAGTGTTCTCCAGATCGTTGATCTTGTACATCATCACGAGGCGATCATTATTTGCTACGCTCCAGTTCTGGGATCTAGCTTGAGGTTAATTGCTTGGGCCCACAGGTCATGTAATCAGTGATCAAGATCCAATCGTTAAAGTATCTTGGGCCCACGTAGAACATATAAGCGTAAACTAAATTGTTGATCTCATAGCGCATGAAGAAGTGATTGTCTTAGGATTTACTTTCCCTTGAATGAGGCAGGACAGGTTGAAGGGCTAGGATCCTTTGATCAAGGTGAAATCAAAGGTGAGAGACTGGTATTAATAACTTGTTAGATTTAATAGATTGATCATGTGTACCTAGCAGACCTAACTACGTAGGGTCTTAAAAGTGGTTGATCAGAAAGAATTTAACTGCAGGCAGAGTTCATTTAGACTTAAGCAGGATTTCTTTTCCTAATAGATGGCAGCAATCAGAATGATGCCGACCGTCCATCTCCAACCTCGCAGATAATCCAGCCTAAAGATCACTCTTCTTAAGCATTCGATGGTTGTTAGGTTACAAGATTTCAATGTAGAAATGATTTTACCTGTCGCTTAGTAGTGATTAGCGAAAGGATTACATGCTCCTTTTTATTATGCACGATTAAATAATTTTTTATCAATTTAATTCATTCAATATGTTAGGAATGACTTAGATAGGCTTGATAGCAATTTTTATGCCAATTAGATGTTTTTAGCCTATATTTCTTTTCATTAAAAATTACAACCATTCATTTTTACAACTTTTTAAAGATTTAAAATAAATGGTTAGGATCATTCAAATGCATTGATCATTTTGAACATAATAAATCACTTAGATATAAAAAAAATATTTAAATAAATACTAAAAAGAGTGTATGATATTACCAGGACTCTTATGCCTAATTCTATGTTCATGCTTTTTAAGTGGCAATGCCTAACACATGAAGCGTCTTAATTCTTAGATTGCTAGTGTCATGTGGGTTGGTTGGGATCAAGTTCTCACCGAGTAGTTGGGGTTTTGAAATTTTAAAATCATTCAAAGGGGAGCCTTGGCACAACAGTAAAAGTTGCCGTCATGGGACTTCGAGGTCATAGATTTAAGATGTGAAATTAGCCTCTTACAAAATACAAGGTAAAGTGGCCTACTATTGGACCTTGTGGTCCACCCTTTCCCAGCCCCCGCATCGGCGGGAGCTTCGTACACCGGACTGCCCTTTTTTCTTTTTTTTCTATTCAAAGGTTGGGCAGCGGAAGTGATAATAGAAAGCCGGAACATCTTTATGAGGGCTGATAAATGCAATTCTTTAACTTTTAACCATTAGTGTTCCTTTGCGTGAACATTAAAAAATAAAATAAAGTATTCCTTTATTTGATTTTATTACCATTTCATTCCCTTTTTTTCATTTTTCCCTTCTGTACTTAATAAAATTATTGAAAGCATAAGCTAAGTTTGTTATCTAAAATACACTTGGTCATATGTTTGAGTTAGTGCTTTCCACTTTGGTCGGGGATTATATTTAAGAAATGCATGAATAATTTGTCTTAAAATTATTTGCATGAAAAAAAACAATAACAATAGTTAAGATCATCCAATCGTCATGATTTCCGCGCGAAGGTAATCTAAGGGAGAAAAAACAAGGCAAATGCATTGAAGACGCTTGACAAATAGGTAAAAGTGATGCAAAAGGTTAAATAGAATGCTTCGCATTTAAATAATTTTAATTATTAATGTAGATAATTAATCTATAAATCACTTTGATTGAAAGTGAGAAATGGGCTTTGAGGTTTTAAGAACATGAAAAATGCTAAATTGACAACAAATGGAGGTATGTGCTATAATTTTTTAGTGCCCCAACTTTGTATGATTTGACTTATTCATTTTCTTGCTCTACCTCGAAATGTCTAGTGGATAAAAAATGCATGTGAGTTGGTGAATTATAGGTTTAAAATTTAGACCATTGTTTATCAAAGTCTCTAAACTGCTAGTTCGAAGCACGCTTATCATCGTTCCTTTTATGAACAAATAATAGTAGTTATAATGCCTATTTCAAGTGCAATTCTATACATAAGTTTTCTTTCTTTTATCACTTAAAAGGTGCAAGAGATGAAAGCTTTATGCATGGTTTTAATTGAGATAAAGAAGTGAGAAATCCTCTTTTTCACTCTAAGTTCCCACTCCAGTTACTATCTTGTGTTATTTTACTTTGAAAGTAGTGGTGATCAAAACGAGTAATGAAGTTAAATGAGATTCCTTTTAGCTATATTTTAACCATTCCTATAAGAGCATATTGTCACAGGGTCGTAGTTCACCTTTGCTAAACCTATGCAACACTTATACACAACTCTCTTACTTGGCACAAGTCAGCCTTCAACCCCTCACTCTCACTTGTTAAGGCTACACTCACTCACCCCTTAATACAATGAGAAAACTAAAGAGATGAGACTTACTCAAATAGAACCTATATTCTTCAATTGAGTGATTTAATTACAAATAAGGAGCTTACACATATTTATACTTGCTCTTTCCCATCTACCTCCTCAATGGATAGTTGGGATTATTACATATGTCAACAATCTAATAGTTGAGGATCACTCTAGAACTTTCTCTAGAAAAATCTACACATATCTAAGCTTCCCTCTTTCGAGATATTTATATGGAAACTTCCAGAAGCCAAGCCTTCTAGAATCAGACCTTGTTCCATGGACCTTCAACAACGAGCCTAAGTTCCTTAAGCCAAGTCCACGATATAAGTAAGCCTTCCTTAGAAGCTGTAAACCTTAGTTATACGGGCCTTGCAATGTAAGTCCGTGACAATATGCTCAAAAAAAATAAGAAGGATTAGATGCTACTTTGCTCCATCATGGCATAACCTTTTTCAACGTCATTTTTAGTACAAACAAAGAAATATTACAAAAGAAAACCACTCACACACTTTCCTAGATCTATTCACCTCTAATGAGACGAAGAGCGTACCTTGAACCCATGACCTAGCATCAATGGAAGAGGACCCTCTTTTCACCAAAACATTGGGCGACAAGGCCTTTAGCATTTGTCTTGGTGATGTGCTACAAAAGAAAAATTAGAGGAAGCAGTCTTTCCTAAAATGGATGCGAATAATAGAATGGGTTGTCTTTCTATAGTAGCCCTACAATCTTTATAACGCACAAAGTGATCAATGGTTGGCCTTTATACCCAATGCGCCTATAAGTATGACCATTGTAGCACACACATTGCGATTTTTCTGAAGCTGTTGTTGCCACCAGAGAGGATCGACTGGATTGGGGCCATTTGTGGGCCCTGCTTGATTAAGGGTAGGCTTTGGTTGCTGAACCAGAGTAGAGGGAACGGAACATGCAAAACCACCCATGTAAGTGAAAAGGAGAATGAGAAATTGAAGTTGAATGCATTGTCTTCTGAGCCGTCTAGATTGAGTCATGGCATTATTGACTTGGTGATACTACCATTGCAAAACCTCACCCACTTTATTTAATTTTCAATTAAGTATAATCACTTACCATGTAATAGTTGTCAATCAGGCAAACATGCATATCTTAAGTCTCTCTCTAAATATGCTCCATGCTTTCTTGGGTTACTTAAATGTTGATTTATGGGGACCAGGTGATACTGCATCTCTTTTTGTATAATGTTATTACATTTGCTTTGTTGATTATTTTACTTTAACAAGCCCCAAAGATTCCATGTGAAATTGAAAATATTAAAGTGAGCCATGACTTATAAGACTAAGACAAGGATGTAACATCAAAAAGGTATTCATGTATACTATTTATTAAAGGAATTCTCTTTCCTACTTTTTTGTGTAGTTAAGATAACTACACTTGACAAAGAAGTTTGATAAAGAGTTTAAAGGGCAGCCCGGGTGCACAGAGCTCCAGCCTATGTAGGGTTCGGGGAAGGAGCGGATCACAATAGCCTAAAGTATGCAGCCTTACCTTGCATTTTTGCAAGAGGCTGATTCCACGCCTTGAATCCACGATCTCAAGACATGATGACAACTTTTATAGTTGTGCCAAGGCTCACCTTCTTTGCATTAAACTTATATCTGAGCTTATTTTACGTAAAACTTGCATGGGTTTACTCTAACATAATGTAAGATGAAACTTGCACATGCATGGCCTCTTTAAATAAATTTTATGGTCCATTTTAACCTGTAACATAAGACATGCATCACTCACTCTCATGGCATATATGGACCCATTTCTCACTATTAGTGTACCTATAGAGAATCAAGGTGAGGAAGAAGTGAGGGATTTCCTCTCCTCTTATATTAAACAAAAAACAAGTTTGACATAAAATTGTTGGAGAGAAAGCAGACAACGCGTTTTTATATTATATTTGCCCCAACCTCCACATGAGGTGAAATGGGAAAGGAGTGGGTCAACTGTTAATCATTAAAATAAACTAAGGAATAGTACTAATAAGTAACAAGACGAGGGAAGATATACTCATATAGTTTGAATATGTTCAACAAAGACCAAAAGTGGTGTTAGTGAGAAGTGAGTCAATCCAAGTCAAAGGCTCTAAAAGAGTGAGGAGAAGGCTCAATTAGATGTAGATATAATTAGTGAAAAACAATTAAAAACTTTTAAACTATAAGAGACAATGACCCGAGGAGCAAGAGTCATGTAGGCGACCCCTAATTAGGATAAGGCTTTGATGACGACGACGAAAATGGCTATGATGATGACGAAGTGAAATGAGATAGTATTTACCTTCTTAATATTCAATCCTTAAATAACCACTAATAATCAAATAATATGAGAAGTTTTAAAACTCAATCCATTTCAAGCACCATTAATGAGAAATTGATATGATAAACTTTAAACTCAAGCACTACTAACAAATGGCTCGCATGTGGATGACTAACATGGATGGCAACATGACTTGGATAGAAGAATAGATGGATGGCCTGATATTGTGAGCTTCAAAATCGGTTGCTTTTGTCAACTAACTAGCCTAGAGCCAATCGCCAGTGTGCCATCCCTCCATATTTGGCTCACTACACTACAATGCACTGTTGGTAAGTATCACATAATAAATAGTTCTCGAGTCTGGTTGAGATCAGAAGGGAGTCTTGGAGCAACGGTAGAGTTGCCATCGTTTGATTTGGAGGTCATGAGTTCATGGCATAAAAATAACCTCTTACAAAAATGCATATAATCATACAAACCCTTTCCCATTGAGTCCGAGACATGAATGGTTCGGATCTTTGATTCCACATATGAATGGCCAAGTATTTTAAAGCATGGCTATTGGCTTATCTAGGAGATAAATTTTCTAAAATTATTGTAAAGTTCTATATGTCTAGGTCATATATGCAGGTAAATCATGTAGCAATTAGAGAAATAGTGTGTGTAGGTGCTTGGTTAAAATATAGGATGTTAACCTGCTGGTAATTCTACTATCGCTGAAAACATTAGACCATAAGAGCACTTTTGGGACGTGTTAGGCATACTGCGCATGAGGTATGATGCAGTGCATGGTGGGCACATGAAATGTAATGAGATGGGTATATGTGATATGTATGATCAACAATGCGCATGCATGAAACATCTAGAGTGCATGTGGCTTATAACTTCAAATCAATTATGCGAAATAATTATAGGCTCAACTCGGTAACTTTTGCACACAATGGATCAAATGAACATGTGTGTATAATGATTCAATTGAGCTAGCACATAAGTGTGACTGATTCATTCAAATACCTTGCTTAATAGATCTAATTCAATGATCGATGATGCACATGGTAGATCATAAAATTAAGGAGCGCATGCTTTAGATCCAAGGATGTGCTTCTGCGTCATAGACATGCATTATAAGGTCCATGACCAAGGCCCATAGGCTCCAAGGAAGGTCTACTTAGCTCGTGGAGTTGGCTTAAGAGACTTAGGCCCGTTGTTGAAGATCTATTGAACAAGGCCTAATTTTAGAAGGCTTGGTTTATGAAAGTTCCCTTGTAAATATTTAGAAAGATGTCAAATTTAGATATTTGTAAAAACTTATAGAGAGTGTTCTAGAATGATCCTCCACCATAGATGGTTGACACATGTAATAATTCTAACTATCCATTAAGGAGGTGGATGGAGGAGAGTAAGTATAAATAAGGGTTAGCTCCTCATTTGTAATCATCTTAACTTAGCTTAGCTCAGTAAAGGTCAATACATTAGAGGGTTTTCTTTTTGAGTTCTCTTAAGTTATCTTGTTGCTTTGGTGGGTGAGTGACTGTAGTCCTAGCAAGCGAGAGTAGAAGTTGACATGTGCAAGTACTTCTCCGTACAATGGTAGTATACGCAAAAGAGTTTTACGGTCTTGCAAGTAAGATGCTTAACTAAAAAAAATAATATGGAAATAACAACTATGATCAAATATCAAGCAGAACCGTGATGCTCATGATGTGCATTACAGATCAATAGTTAGATCAAACTTAATTAAGACAATAGTGCATATACAAAATCAATGGATGAAAACTAAAGAAGATCATAACTACAATGCACACAATATAATACAAATCAACCAACAAGATCCAATGAAAACATGGCTAAAGTGCACAAGATACAAATCAACGAGTGAAATCCAATCATGGGTTATGCTTAAGATGCATGTAAATCGAGAATAAAACTTAGTTTTCAAAACTTTATTAAAATGTGCATTGCGAGATCAGATATGCTATAAAAACCAATCTAACTTAGAATATTCCATGCCTCTACCTCTTTGACAACTATCTTCTACCGTATTCTTGTCTAAAAGCACAGGGAGTGGATGATCCTTAATGCACTCTTCTTCTTCTTCCTCTCTCTCTCTTGTTTTTCACGTATTTTCTTCTTCTTTCTCCACCTAGCCAATTTTATTTGGCTCCCTCTTTACTATTTTGTGCTCTATCATAATTTTAATATGCTTTCCTTCCTCTCCTATACTATCCCAAATTTTAATCTTATCTTCTCTTTGTTACATATCTTCATCCTTTCATATTTATCCAAAATTCTATAAATTTTATTCGATCTCTTATATTATTTTCTTATTATAGTTTATTGTAATTTTAAAGAAAATTCATTTTATTTGGACATTCCCTAGCTCTGGGTAAGAATTTTTTTCCAAAAAGAGAACTCTAGTTTTAAAGTATTCATACAGACCTTGTGAGAAGGGGAGCCTTAGTGTAACGGTAAAAGTTATCGTCATGTGACCTTAAGGTCACGGGTTCAAGGCGTGAAATTAGCCTCTTGCAAAATACTTGCCCTTGTGGTCCGTCCCTTCCCTTCATAGGCGGGAGCTTCATGCACCGAGACTGCCCTTATACAGATCTTGTAACTTGCAGAGTCAATTAACTTTTTTTTGTCAATCTCATGTAGAATAAATATTTATATTATAAAAACTTGAATTGTAATATAAGCCCTTGAGCGAAGGATATTATATCTACGAAAAAGCTTATCATGAGAGCGCTAATTCTACGCCAGTCAATCAAAAGCAATGCCGGTTCGAACCGGGTTTTCAGAGCCCAAAGAGGGGTCAAACGAGCCGGTCCTTTAAAATCCAGACATTTCGCAGGCCAAACGAAATCAGGAAAGAGGAAACCAGAAACCCTTCCTCCTGCTCCTCCACCTTCCGCGGGCGGAGCTCTGATCCCATTTGTCCTTCATCACCTAGACCCCCTCCAAATGATGGCCAGAGTTGATTTTCTCCATAACAATTACCTCCACCTTCTCTTAACTTAACTATTCTAGATTTTGTCCTATTTTGATAGGGTTTCTGGTACGACTGGTGAAGCAACACTTCGAGGAAGCGGAAAAAAAATTCAATTTTTTTGGTGGGTTTTGAGTTGTATTTCCGCTGCAAACGGGTTCATCCGGTGGGAAAAGGTCAGTTTCTACAAAAACCCTAACTTTTGAATCGTACAGGAACATCAGTTTTAGAAGCTAGGATTTTGAGGTTCCAGTTAGTTCTATATCACCTCAAAGTACAAAAAGTATCATCTCCTTCTTTGCTAAGCTTCTTAATACCTCGTGTCTGCTTCTTGCATCCCTCACTTGATTTGTACGAAACGGAAATTTAAGGTTTTTTTGCTACTTGCATCGATGGCGGAGCACCTAGCTTCGATCTTTGGCACGGAGAAAGACCGTGTGAATTGCCCTTTCTACTTCAAGATCGGCGCGTGTCGACATGGGGATCGATGTTCTCGGCTTCATAATCGTCCCACCATTTCCCCTACGTTACTGTTGTCGAATATGTACCAGAGACCTGATATGATCACTCCTGGCCTTGACCCACAAGGCCAGGAGATCGACCCACGTAAGATCCAAGAACACTTTGAGGATTTCTACGAAGACATATTTGAAGAACTCAACAAATTCGGGGAAATTGAGAGCCTGAACATTTGTGACAATCTCGCGGATCACATGGTTGGAAATGTCTATGTTCAGTTCAAGGAGGAAGACCAAGCTGCTGCTGCAGTGCAGGCATTGCAGGGGCGATTTTATTCTGGCAGGCCAATCATTGCTGACTTCTCTCCTGTGACGGACTTCCGAGAGGCAACATGCAGGCAGTTTGAGGAGAACAGTTGTAACCGGGGTGGTTATTGCAATTTCATGCATGTGAAGCAGATTGGAAAGGAATTGAGGAGGAAGCTGTTCGGTCGCTATCGGAGATCGTGGGGCAGTCGAAGTAGGAGCCGTAGTATGAGTCCCCGGCACAGGAGGGAATCAGATAGGCGTGGTGGGGATTACCGTGATTATGGGGACTATCGTGGCAATGGACGAAGGAGTGGGGATTGGCATGGGCGATATGACAGTGATGGAGGCAGACGGCGGCATAGGAGTCCGAGACGGTCTAGAAGTCCTGTTAGAGAAGGGAGTGAGGAGCGCAGGGCTAGGATTGAACAGTGGAACAGGGAAAGAGAGGAGAAGCGGTGATTAACTTTTTCTTCTTCTTTTTTAGTTTTTGTTCGTGTTAACGGTCAAGCTGATGAAGATGGGGCTACTTGTGGTATTATTTTGCTCATTATGGTAATAGTTTCTGTGATGCCAGCTGAACCTTCAAGTTGGCTTTATTGTGGGATGAATGAGAACATGGCTATCCAACGTTCTTACCTTTTTTTCTGGTTAGATGCGAACATTAGAAAGTACAAGATTCTATGGTTTTAGATTTTACCAACATCATTGTGCTTACTTCTGGATTTATGCTATGTTAAGATCATGGCAGTAGTTATTTACTTGTGCTATTATGTTTATTTCTCTGCTAATCATGCTCCAACCTACAGTTTTGTGTTTTCCCAATCAAGTTCCTGTTGCTTGTCTTTTTATTTTGGTTGGTGAATGTCTATCTTTTAATCCTTGGAAGAGGTGGAGCCTACAGAAAAACCACCAGCTTTGTTGGAATTTGAAAGTGATTGTCAGGGGCATAGTCTAATACTCTAGAGAAACTTCCTTGACGTTGGAGTAGATCCTTTACTCTAACTGCTTCTAGTGACTACCTCAGGTGTTCTAGAGATTACAAGATACACATGGTTTCTTTATCTCTGACAGAAAAGTGAACTAATTCCATTGCTCATTTTGGAGTTGATGTGAATGTTTTCAAAAGTTTCTAATTCCTTTGTGGCTTTATTGGTATAGTTGGAGGATGCATCTTGGTCCTTGTTTGATATTTTCTTTTCCCTTACGACTTTCTGGGGCATTTTTAGCCAAAACTTTAGAGCCCTTATGAAGCAAGTGTTCCTCACAATTAAACATTTCTGGGTTTGCAAGATAATCTCAAAGTCCCTGTCATGCAATTTGGATACAATGACTTCATGCATCTCCTGAACAGAGTTTGCTTTGTTGCCAGCTGTTTATGAGATAAAACTTTCCATAATTTCAGTTTATTCTTTTATTCATTTTGCATGGTAAATTCCCCTTCCTTTATTGTATATCTATCACAAGCGCGAAGGCTCAGATTGGTTATGCTGATCTCTTCCTGCCTCAACATGTTGAAGAAACAAAAGAAAGCATAATGCAAAGTAGTGAAATTATTTACTGTAGTAAGCAAGACCCGTGATAATTTGAAGTAATTGAAGTATTTACTTAAATCGCCACTTGTAAGAATCCTTCTGCCTCAAGTCATATTGTGAAGTTGTATTATAATTTTAAATTTGAAATTTCTTCACTTTGAGGACCATCTGGATGTTTCTCAGTCCATGTAATCAGATACTGAAGCTTGGCTGGCTGTTCTTGAGTTTTTCACTGATTTCATCAGGTGTCTGGACGGTCATGTTGGTTCCTCCATCGCTTTTTTGATGTGGATATACGATTGCATATTGTCTGTGCTGTGCTTGAAATGTGCATATGTCTAGAAATGCAAGTTAGGGCTTCAATTTTCTCCACTTTAGGATTTTATAGATTTTATGTGGCTTGATTCACTGTCATTCATTATTATATTATATTGCTATTATTATTTTACTTAATAGAGGCGAATGGAGGAACAAGATTCATGTGACCCACCCCTAATCGGGTTAAGGTCTTGATGATTATTTTTTTGTGGACTTTAGGTTTTCGGCATATATCCTTCTCATTTTCTTGCTGATAAAATTATGATATTTTGTCTTACTGTCCCAGGAGTTTGTTTTCTACTTGTAGATGTACTTCTGGACATGTTTTGGCAGTGTGAGGCCTTGCAGAGAACCAGAACGGTGGATGGTGTATGTGGACTGAGCTATTGTCTCTATTGGGATTTTGGAAATGTGAAGTCATAAGTTATTGCCTTCTTATCTTCCTTACTTCTTGGTGTATATACTTCTGGACCCACTTAACAAGCTAAAGGTAAAAGAGTTAAAAGTTCTGGAAGAGAAGCTATCTTTTACTGGAAAATAGGTTACTTGTATCAACCTCTGTAAACTTTTATTTTTATGCACTGATCATTAAAGTTGTGGTACTAGGCACAGCTGCTGATGTGACTGAAAAGTTCAATGTGATTTGGTGGAAGTTTGGAAGTCAAGAGTTACAAGCAGATTTCCTAATGGCAACTTTGTGTGCACTGGAAAGAAAAGGAAGCATTTAGCTTCAGACCAAAGAAGTGGTACACTGGATAGTTGGGGATTAGTACAAGTATATTTCCTAACGGCAACTTTGTGTATGTTGGAAAGAAAAGGAACCATTTGGCTTCGGACAAAGTAATGGTCTATTGGATGGGAGGGAATAATACTCTTTAAAGTACAACTATTAGGGGATTGGATGAACTGAGAATTGCATGGAAGTTTAGTTTGTCTTCGGGGATGAGTACAAGTAGATTTCCTAAAGGCAACTTTTTGTGCGTTGGAAAGACAAGGAAGCACTTGGCTTTAGATCCAAAGTAATGGTCTATTGGAGGATAGGGGATAATACTTTTTAAAGCAGAACTATTAGGGGATTGGATGAACAGAAAATTGCATGGTCGTTGAATTTGTGCTCGGAGCTCTTAAGCTACGAAACATAAAGACATGTTATTTGGAAATCAGTGAAATAAAAGAGTTTTGAGATTATGAATGGACACCTTGGGAAAGTGGATATGGAGCTCTACAACTTTTGAGGAAGAAACATGTTATTTGGAAAACATTGAATAAAAGCCTTTTGAAGATTATGAATGGACACCTTGTGAAAGTAGGTCTGGAGCTCTACCAGTTTTGATGGAAAGACATGTTATTTGGAAAGCATTGAACAAAAGCCTTCTGAAAATTACGAATGGTATGTTGATCTATAAGTTTTGATTTGGGGATGGGATTGTGTGTTAGAGCTCTTCAGCTATTAAACAGGAATCCATGTTATTTTGGAAATTAGTGAATAAAGGCCTTGTGAAGGTTACAAATCGACACCTTATGAGAGTAGGTGTGGAGCTGTGTGTTTTGATTTGGGAATTGGGTTTCCAGTTGTATGTTGGATGAATTCATTTAATCTCTGGGGTAGAGTGAGGTAATGGTAGGAGCACTTTAACAATTCAAAACTTTGAAATTCCCCGATTCATGGAATTGTTCATGTCTTTCTTGTCACTTGTAGTGTGCTGTAAAAACGCTTAAGTTGGTAGTCAATGGATTTTTCTCCAGCTCTCCTTGCTGCTTTGTTATTCTTATCTTTAACTTCAGTTGTGATCTTTCAGATATGGCAATTTAGTCTTCTAAGTACCTTGTCATTTGCGAGGTGATTGAGTGTTTCTTGTATTGCAGGAAGGTCTTTCATAGTTACAACTTTGCCGATCGTACCATAATATGGTTAAACTCAGGTGTGTTTGCCTATGTGTGAGCGTAATTAGGTGTGGATCTTCATAATATTCCCTTTGTGTTTGGTTGTCAGGCCAGATCAAGTATCTGAATTTCTCAACATACAAATCCTTGATTTCTTCCTGAGAACTAAGATACCACCAATTTTCCTAATACACCCTGTTACCACCGTCACTTCTGGTAAGGTTCCTGTATGTTTTGTCCAATCTAACTGATTGTAAACAGAACTTGATCCATGAGTCAGTTTTCGTGGGAAACTGTCTGTCATGGTTGCTGAGGAGTCCTGAGATTCTCTTTCTCTGGTGAAGGGAGCTCGAGAAATGTTGCAGGATTCTCTGTAATTGTTGTGATCAAGAGTGGAATCATTGTTGCCTAGAACTTAAATTAATAGTTTGTCTTGGAGGTTCTGTAGACCTTATGCTTGTTATCATGCAAGTACTATAGGAAGTTCAGAGATACATTCTTGTGATTAGATCCAAGGGAGTGATTCTGGAGATGTGAAAAGCTTAAGCTGTCAGTCATCCTCTCAGAGATTAATTAGTTAATTTATTCTGTAGAAACTGTATCTATTTCCTTCTGGTCTACGATGCTCCATTAGTTACTCATCTGAAGGGTCAAGATTTGTGGGAGGTGTTGATGACAGAGTTTGTTATCTTCGGCCAGTGAGTTAACATGCAGAAGTATGATGGTGAATTTGGATAGTGGCAGGACAGTGTAAGAATCAAATTATCCCCCAGGGTGTATAGGCATTTTTTCTTGGTTCTTCCTGGTTAGCTAGGTGGGTGTTAAACTGTGCTTATTTAGTGGTTGATATTAGGTAAAGTTAGGTAAAAACAATGTCTTTTCACCATTTGATCATTGACTGGAAGGAAGTAATAAGAATGGATGCAAAGGTCTAAATGGGCAGTAAATGAAAAAGAATAAGCTCTTTTGGGTCTTGAAAAATCTGTTTCCCACAACGTTCTGTAAGGATTAGCTCCATGACCAGAAGATGTGCATATGGCAGCAGGCGGAGAAACGCACTGCTAAATACTTCTCCATGACCCAGCTTATGATCATATTCGGTGAGAACCTTGCTCTTTTAGCATGAGATGGTAAGATCTTTTGCTGCCAGTCTTCATGAGATTCTTCTATTGATACTGATTTCAAATCGACAGCAATCTCGTGGGTGCATATGGAGAGCTTCTTCATGAATTTGTTACGGGACTTGGAACAGGAATAGTATGTCTGTAAGTAGATCATATACAGGCCAGGGAGGGTCGACCAAATTTTCAATGGTATGGTTGTAGCCAGATTACTTAGTGACCCTACTTGCTTTCCGGTGTGAAGATCTGTTAAAAAAAAGCTTGTTGAAGACTAAAGAGTCCTAGGCCTAATGTAGCTGAAACAAAAGGGAAATTCTGGCAATTTAATTGGAGGTTGGACCAAACTGAGGTGCTTACTTTGACTTTGTGCAGTTGAGCAGTGCAATCGTCTAATCTTTACCCCAAAGGGGCTTAAGTTATGATGGAATTGAATTCTATGGTATATTTTTGCGGTTTCCACCCTCTAGTTGAATGCACTCTTAGATCCACCTGCAGGTGAAGTCCATCATATTGGATTCAGCATGGATTCTAACTCAAATCTGTAATTTTAGTAGGCTTTCCACGGTGGAGTTTCATGGTGTCTTCCGAGGTGGAACTCAAGTTATGATGGAATTGAAATCTATGTTACAGTCTGTGCTTTCCACCCTCTAGTTGAAAGCATTATTCGATTCATCTGCAGGTGGAGTCCATCATATTACATTCGGCGTGGATTCTACCTCAAATCTGTAATCTTGGTAGGCTTTCCTGTGTGGAGTTTCGATGGTGTCAGCCAAGGTGGAACTGAATTCTGCGGTGACTCCTGTCTGGAGTGACTTAGTGCAAGTTCAAAAGCATGTAGGATGGTCACCCATGAAATTTGCAGGCTTGCTTCTTAGCCAAAGTGGAAACTTGAGATTGTTTGTGTTAATGGACTGAAAGTTTGTTTCTTTTGTTTGGGGTTTGGGAGGGTGGGTTGTAAGGTAATCATTCTTACTTTTGTGATTACGATTCATATACCCTGTAAATGGTGGAGATTGGGTTAATTCTCAAATCATGGATTCGATGGATTGCTCAAGAACCTAATTCGAAACACAAAACACTCCTCAAGGGAGGTACTGGATAATCATCGATAAGGGATTAGATGGTTTGCTGAGGAATCCCATAACCTCGAAGTTGAAGCACAAGACCCACTCGATAGAGTTATAGGTTGTCTTCGACTGATTTTTTCTGGAGCCTCACATCTCCAAATTCGAAGCAGAAGACACCACTGAAAAGTGTTATGAACAAGTATAGATTTGATGGAGAATTATGAATTGATCAGTTCATAGTGATTAGTGAGCAAGAGAGATTAATTCTAGCAATATTTCATTCACTGCATCAGGAGTGGCCTTATCAAATCGAATGCTAGAAGCAATAGCTCCGGATTTCTTAAGGAGTTGGTACATGCTGGTCTCTCTACAGTTCCAGTCCTTAAACTAACTGGAAGTGGAAGTATTCTATCTGAGATTGGGTTGCTTGCAAATCTTGAAAATTTGGCTTTTCATGAACCACATTAATGGATCCATACCTTGCGACGCTTGCAATCTTACAATTGTGGATGGGTTAGATTCGTACCAGAACCAACTCAGCAGTTCGATCCCACAGTCTATCGGTAACTTGACCAAGCTAACTGCATCATCTCTGTAGGAGAACCGACTCCAACACCGGATATTGACCAAATTGTCTTACGACATTCTGAACCCAGCTGACGTGCAGCTTTAATGGGCGAACAACCCAACCCTTGGAACATACTAAAGCCCCAGTGGCAAAGAGCTGACATTGAGGTGCCAAACCTTCTTGTTGATGTGACCTCTTGGGGCCAATCAGCTTGTTATGTCTAGAGTAACTTTTATCTGTTGAGACTATATGATATTCAAGATCTGATCCAAATCCCTGAAGGACGAGGAAATCTAGTAAATATATTCGATTTGGATCTAATCGACTATTCATCTAATGGATCCCATCCCCTCGAGGACTGGGAACTTGGTTAACCTTTGCAGATTTTATTTCAACAGAAACCGACTTGAGGGCTCTATCCCTGGTGAAATTCTAGCACAAACCACCACTGGAAAGTGTTACGAGAGACTTGATGGGGAATTATCATATGATCAGTTCATAGTGAGTAGCGAGCGAGAGAGAGTAATTCTAGCATGTATCTGTCCTCTTACTTGAGTTTTGCTTTAACTGGCAGTTAGGACTTTATAACCAGTCCTTTCAATCGCCCGCCCATTCAAAGCAAAACGAGTAAGCCAAGGGCAACAGGGACAGCAGCAGGGCTTATGGATCTAGTATACGCTTGGATGGCTATACTTTCAACTGAAATCCATTATTTCTCCCGTTGGGTGACTGTAAGCTTCTGATGTGTGTGGTTTGGTTTGCTTGGTGGATTAAGTCATTGCCTCTTTTCTTCTGTTTACCCGTTTGAAGGTCACAAATCAGAGGCCTAGAAAAATCAGATGGGTTTGAGTTTTTGGTGCTTGGCTCATTTATAGCTTAGCAGGATCTACTATTTAGGTTATTTGGAACATAAAAACAGGAGTCCGTTTTTGAAAGATGTAAGCTGTTCATCATGTTGGGCGTACAAAAATTGGGTAACCCAGAAGAAATGAACGCATTTGGATGATCCTAACCCTTTGGTTTGGGTCTTTGAACCATGCTTTACATTGAATGATCTCAACCACAAGCTGGATGATCCTAACCAGTTGTTCTGCAAAAAGACATGATCCTAACCACAAGTGTGTGTAGAATCATGTTTGTTGGGTGATAAGAACCCTGCCCACTACGTCAATGGTCTGAAATACATGTTTGTTGCGTGATAAGGGGAGCCTTGGTGCAACGGTAAAAGTTGTTGTCATGTGACCTTGAGGTCACAGGTTCAAGGCATAGAATCAGCCTCTTGTAAAATGCAAGGTAAGGCTGTCTATTATAAGCCCTTGTGGTCCGCCCCTTCCCTAGACCCTGCATAGGTGGGAGCTTTGTGCACCGGGGCCGCCCTTTTTTAAATAAATTTTCATCCATAATTTCCAGGATAATATCTGTTGAATGTTGAGAGTGAGAACCAGCTCAAGCTCCAAGTTAGAACAAAAACAAGCCACAGACATTAAAAATTCCACTTATAAAGTCTTAGACTTGTTCATTCCAATCCAAATACCCATACAACTGCATCTTTGAGACTACCTCTTCCTGCCCACTTCCACTACATTCAATCGCTGAGTCTAGAGTCTCTCCATAAATAAAAATTTCAAGAACAGTCCTGCTATGAAAATGGGAATCCGTTTCCCTTGAAGGACTGGAGCAAGCACCGTACGCCCGCAAGAGACTATTCTAATCATTCCCTTCAATCGAAGAAGGGATTCTTTGCACTTTATCAGACAACGATAATGCCCTTTCGTCTGCAAAAATGTTAAAATCAGTGTTGGATCCTTTTAACCTATTGGCAGAGTAAAAATGCTAGTAGAAAAAGCAGAGCAGAACTTGGTGGATTGAGCATTTTCTTTAAATGTTTACCCGTTTTCTATACGAATATGTCGGGAATTTTTATAGGCATATCACATTTGATTTTGTGTAAAGCCAAGAACAAAATCAATTTTTTTGGAAAGTGGGTTTTGTAGAGAATAAGATTTGGTAGGTGAGACTCCAATTTTACCGAAGAGGATGATGTCTCCATCTGGATCTTACCGAAGTATGTCTATTGAGTCAATATAAGCAAATTTAATGTGCAAATAACAGACTGTACATGGATGTTCTCACTATTACACACCCAGAGAGGGGGACTACTTCAGGTGAATGGTAGCATAAATTAAGAATATTTTCCGGTGAACAGTTGGATTATCTTCTGGTGGCTCGAAGACCACATATGGGCAAAATGATCATTTTAGTGACCGTATGGTATGAAAGTAAGGGTTTTGTTTACTAACTTGAGGTGTTTTCTGTTATATGACTGTTCTAACTACGGTAAAAAGTGATGGCAACATTTAGGGAATCTGAACTCATATTATGAATAACTTTTCAACCTGTGTTTTTCTTTCAAGAAAGCATCTCTATAAATCAATGTTTCAACATGAGAAAACAACCGAAGAGAAGACATCCGTCTTCCACCAATTAAAAATTATAGAAGATATGACTACATCTTGGCTTCCTGGTACTCAGCTTCAGGGGTTGGATCACCTCCCTGAGACCCAGATGATCCACCTCTTCCTCCTTGCATATGTTCACCAATCTTTGATTGAGCTTTGCTTGCTGCATCCAGCTTTGACTTGATAGCATCTATATCCTCACCAGCCATTGATGTCCTCAAATCAGCTACAGCAGCCTCAATCTCAGCAGCAACTTCAGCTGGGATCTTCTCCCTGTATTCGTTCAAACTCTTCTCAATGCTGTAAATGGTAGTATCTGCAGAGTTTCTGACATCAATCAATGCTTTCTTCTCTTCATCTTTTTGGGCATGGAGTTCTGCCTCCTTCACCATCTTCTCAATCTCATCCTCCGAAAGCCCACCTGAGGATTTGATAGTTATCTGCTGTTCTTTGCCGGTCGCTTTGTCTCTGGCAGAAACGTTAACAATGCCATTGGCATCAATATCAAAAGTTACTTCAATCTGGGGCATGCCTCTCGGTGCAGGAGGAATGCCACTAAGCTCAAACTCTCCCAGCAATTTATTGTGTGCAGCCATCTGTCGCTCACCCTGCAAAACCTTAACTCCAACCTGGGTCTGATTGTCAGCTGCAGTTGAGAACACTTGGCTCTTTTTTGTTGGAATAGTTGTGTTTCTGTTGATAAGCCTTGTGAAGATACCTCCAAGGGTCTCAATTCCAAGAGAGAGTGGGGTGACATCGAGCAGTAGAAGCTCCTTAACATCACCCCTTAATATGCCACCCTGAATGGCAGCTCCCATGGCTACTGCCTCATCGGGGTTCACACCCTTACTTGGGGACTTCCTAAAGATCTCTCGAACCACTTCTTGCACTTTGGGGACCCTTGTCATCCCACCAACTAAAAGAACCTCATCAACATCTTTCGTGGAGATACCTGCATCTTTCAAGCAGTTTTGGCAGGGATTCCTGGTCCTTTCTATTAGATGATTCACTAATGCTTCAAACTTTGAGCGGGTAAGTATGGTGTTGAAGTGTTTTGCACCTGATGCATCAGCAGTTATGAAAGGGAGGTTTATTTCTGTCTGGTTGGTGGAAGAAAGTTCCACCTTTGCCTTCTCGGCAGCCTCCCTCAACCTCTGTAGTGCTAGCTTGTCTTTGGATAGATCAATATTATCTGTCCTCTTGAACTCACTAACCAAGTATTCAAGCAAGGCATTGTCAAAGTCCTCTCCACCCAAGAAGGTGTCACCATTGGTGGCTTTGACCTGAAACGGAGAATTAGATTAACCTAAAGATTCTAAACTATGAAGGAATGAACTATTAAACAAAGAGAAACTTGTTGGAAACTCAGAAAGTACCTCAAAAACTCCATTCGATATCTCAAGGATTGAGACATCAAAAGTCCCTCCACCCAAATCAAAAACAGCAACCAGACCCTCCTGGTTGTTCATCCCATAAGAAAGGGCAGCAGCAGTTGGCTCATTGATGATTCTGAGAACTTCCAATCCTGCTATTCTCCCAGCATCCTTTGTTGCTTGTCTCTGAGCATCATTGAAATAGGCTGGAACTGTGATGACAGCTTTAGAAACTGATTTTCCAAGATATGATTCTGCAGTCTCCTTCATCTTGCCGAGGACAAAGGCACCAATCTGGCTTGGTGAATACTGTTGCCCATTTGCTTCAACCCATGCGTCCCCATTTGGAGCCTTGACAATTTTGTAGGGAACCATCTTAATCTCTTTCTGTGTTTGCGGGTCATCAAAAATCCTTCCAATCAATCGCTTGGTACCAAACAAAGTATTTGTTGGGTTTGTCACAGCTTGACGCTTAGCAGGAATTCCAACCAGGCGTTCCCCCTTCTGATTAAATGCAACAATAGAAGGTGTAGTTCTTGCACCTTCTGCATTTTCAATAACTTTAGGATTCTGCAACAACAGATTCAAGTACTCAATTAGGGCAATATAACAAACTGAAGAAGCAAGACTAGAATTGCCTGTTTGATCTCAAGAAACAATTTTTATACCTAAGCTTTTTTTTTAATATAATTACACAAATGAATAACAGAAGCTCTCCAATAACGAATCCTTTATTTATTTACATAACTGATAAGGAATTAAGTGAAACGCACCTTTCCATCCATCACTGCAACACATGAATTGGTAGTACCCAAGTCGATCCCAATAACATCATTTCCTACGGGCTTAGAACTGAACAAGTAGTCACAGTGGAAACCTCAGATACTGGAAACAAGATGTAGAAGTAGGATCTAAACCGAACCCAAATTTCTGAAAATTAGCTCATTACAATTACCTGAAAGCTCTTGCAACAGATGAACACCTCTGTGACAAAAGCGCTGCCCCTTGTGTTGTCTTCAGATGAGTAGAAGCCTGCAAAAGGTATTGATTTGTAGCATAAGTAAACAATCTATCATTAACTCCATTCTGCTGAAACTTGCAGCACCCCGTAGTCATAAAGCACTTTCCTGAACCTTTTATGTAGTCTATTCTGCCGAAATTAGCAACTACAGATATGTCGTGAACCTATCATACACTATTCTGCTGAATTTTGAGGCAATTGTAATTTGTAAAGCACAAATCATGAAGCTGTTCCCCATTTTATTCTGCTGAAATTTGCAGCTACCCCTAATTTTTAAAGCATAAATCACGAACTCGCTATACACTCTATTCTACTGAATTTACTCTATTCAGCTGAAATTAACAGCTACCAATACCCTTTCTTCCAACTGCCAGCTACCACACACGAAGATCATCTGTGCTGTGATATTGTTATGAGGCTTTTACTCCAAATTGTGCAAAGTGCCTCAAATCATTAACCACTCATAACCAGAACCTTCAGGAACACTTCAAATCAGAAAATTATACTACCAAGATTGCAAAAAGGAAAAATCACAACTAGATATCCAATGATAGAATCCCAAATCAAAGAAAAAAGAAGAACGCACAGATTACATCAACACCAACAGATCTGCAACAGAAACCGGTTGGGACGGTAAGGAGAAGCAAAAAAAAAGGTTCTTTTCCCACTTCTAATGATCGCAGAACATATACGGGTCATTATAAAACTCTGAAAATAGGGTAAAAAACAAATATAAGATGAATAAAAAATCAGACAAATGAAAACTGGGGAGCGTGAAAATCACAAACGAGCAATCCTAGAAAAGAATCTCAGTCTTCAACTAACAATAAATTTACGTCCAAGCATTGAGAAACATATTCAGTAACTTACCCAAATGCTTCCGAAGCGGCAAAAACTAGAAACAAAAGCAACAGAGAACAAAAAAGAGAGAAAAAACTTAAAAAAAGATTGAGATTTTCTGACCTGAGCTAAGGTGTTAGAGACACCACAAGCTAGAGATCTGGATCTAGAAACCCTGGAAAGAAGAACTGCACCAATCGCCATTATTGGAAGGAGAAGGCAGAGATTTCGCGGCGGCGAAATGGAGAGGCGAAGACAGGTGTGAAGGATGAGGACGAGACGGCTAAAACCCTGCTAAAATCCCAACAGTAGCTTGGAAAAGGGGTCAGTTTAGGTAGTCGCATTTTTATGGGGTCTTATGGAGGGTTCTAGAAGTTTGAAATTTTCGCCTAGTTTATAGAACCCTCTACCCGAAAGGAGCAATCCTAGACGTTGAGTCGGACGTGGGACCCAAAATTTTGTGATCCTGCCATCCCCGAAATTGGCATAACTCGCAGAGTTAGTCTTGTGGGGCCAGTCATAGTGGGTGCATCTGTAAATAGTAACCATTATTAGATGGTCTAGCTGATTAAGAAAGGTCTAGTGATTTCTTCGGATGCAAGCACGTAAGATCAGCTTGATTCGAACTTATAGATGAGTGGGCCCAATCTTGAAATGATTATCAATCCGCCCAAAGATGAATTTTATGGGCCAATGGTTGTCAACGTTTCGAGCGACTTTTTCTCGTCGTACCGGTGTCAAACTAGGGCCGTCGATGAAGGATGGGATCGAGGCAAGATCATGTGATTGCCTGTTTGATCAAGGTGGAAATGTTTGATTGTATGGTTAGGATTATCTTGTAGTAGTATAGCCACGATGGGTGGGGCATAGTTAGTAGTTAAGAGTCAGGAGTACAGGCTATGATTTTGTAGCTAAAGGATACCCTGCCTGCGGTGCTCGAGTCTCTAGCGAGGAAGGAGCGGGCAATCTGGTCGTCGGCTTCACCGGCCTCCTCGCCAAGTGTCTAAAAGTCTACACGTTTTTCTGAACGAATTTAGGGGTGTCGTTATTAAAACCACAACGATTCTTGAAGACTCAGACGAGGGATTGGACCTACGGATGATAGCAACATACTCAGATGGCTAGCAAACGGAAATCGACGGCAGGGAAAAATAGCAATCATTTTTAAGCAAAAACCTCATAAAATCTCTCATTGGTTGAAAATAGCAAACTCGAGCTCCTATTGGTCGGGTGACGAGGAAACTGAAACAAAGCCATGAATAGATAGAAAATCCAGGAAACTTGCTCTCGAAGAAACAGCGTATTTTCTCCCCCTTTCCCGGCCCTTAAAATCCCAAGAGAATCCTAATTCTACTGCCAAGCCCCTTTTTCTTTCATTTTTTTCGATTTTTCCCTCTTTTTGGATCTTTTTCTCAGATTAATGGTGGAAGTAGAAGCTCCGCAAGATGAAGATATCGATTTCCTCGACGAAATCGACTGGGAAAATCTCTCGCGGTCGATCGCGGACTTTGCAGAATTACAGTCAAATCCAGGACTTGTAGATCCTTTACAGGAAGATTTTCTTGTTCATGAAGATGCTTCGATCGAGCAGTTGAAGCAGGATGAATTACATCAGTCTCCGGTTTCAGATCCAGTGTTTGGAGAAGTGGAGAACTTCTTGTTGGAAGATAATGAGCAAATCGAAGTGAATCAGGATTTCTGCGATGACTTCTTCGCTGATGTGCTTCCGGATGTTTCTGATGCCAGATTTGGTGAAGAAAGGAGTTCGAATGATGAAAGTTCGACTCCGGGGACGAAATCTGTTAGCGAGGAGGAAGAGAAGGAGAAGGACGAGATTCCGGAAGCGAATGATCGAAGTGAAAATGATCCCATTAGCAAGAAACGGAAAAGGTAAGAATAATTATGTGTGGGTGCAACTGCGCTGTGAATACTAGGATTAGAGTTAGTGAAGGTAGGATTTTTCCCTCTTTTGCTTTGTTTTTTATTCGATTATAGGGTTTGATATGGATATACTTGTGAATATGTAAAGAAAATGCTACCACATGAAAGATTCTGTTTTGCATGGAAGACTAGGTCAATCTGTGTACTCTTTAGTCTGTTCGTATTGATTTGTGGATGTTTCGTGAATATTAGAGTAAATGAAAGGAGCGTTTTTCCTCTTTTGATTCACGGCATTGTTAAATTCTGTGTTTTATGGTGGATTTAAGAAATTGCGATTCAGGGACCCAAAATTCTCTCTTTTCATGAAGAGAAGGATGCAGTTCCTTGTGGATCTTTTGGGTTTCATCCTAGGGTTAGTTTATGTGTTTGTTGATGATACTGTGAGAAAGGTTTTATCTTTTCCCATTTGCTCTCATCTCCAGGCAGATGAGGAATAGGGATTCTGCGATGAAATCAAGGGAGAGGAAGAAGCTCTACGTAAGAGATCTGGAGATGAAGAGCAAGTTTTTGGAAACGGAATGCAGAAGACTGGAAATGGCACTCCAATGCTGTATGGCAGAAAATCAGATTCTTCACCACCGATTGGGTGCTTTCGCTGCAAAACAGGAGTCTGCCGTACTCTTGATGGGTATGAAACTGGAAGAACTTCATCCTCTGTCCATTCTACAGTTTAATTCTCTCAGATTTTCTAAATTACACCAATTTAGCTTTCCTCAACTCTGTTGCATTTGCTCACTCGAGAACGAACATTTTGACACCCTTTTAAAATTGTTGAAAAGGATGGATAATTTTTCCCCCCATTTTTCCGGACATAATTTTATCATTGATGGCTCTGCTGCTGGGTATGAAACTCGAAATATTCGTCCTTTGTGATCATTTCAATGTTTACTGCTCTCAACTTTTCGCCTTAGGCTAAGTAGGCATTCTCGAGTTGCATGCATCTGCTATTCATCAGAGGATGATGTATTTTGGCGCTTTTTTTTTTTTTTTTTGAGTTTTTGAAAAGGATTTGGTTTGATGTTATTGTTATTCATGGCAGAATCCCTGCTGTTGGGTTCCCTGTTTTGGCTGGCGAGCATCGTGTGCCTGTTCATACTGGCCGGCGCGAAAATGGTGGGAGAGATGGGGAAAGGGGGAGGAAGAGGATGCAATCAAGTGCTGGAATTGGTGGTAAAAGAGGTGGAAAAAGTGGGAAATGAAGAATTGGCTTTAAGGTCAGGACTGACTTTAACTGGAAGGCGATGCAAATCCACAAAGAAGAAGATGAAGGAGCAGGGATTGTTGGCTCTTCCAGCCGTTTTTGGTTGATCGTCTTCTCCTTCTTTTTCCTGTTTGGTTTGTGTTTAGATGGTGGACATGGATGTATTTATAGATTGGCATCCAGTTGTTATAATAATTGTTAGTTTCCATGTTCTCTCTTTCAGATATTTGACGTTCATTGGCGCAACCTATTAATGGCGTAAAATAGTCTTAAACAGAGTTTATAATGAACCTTGTTCTACAATGTTCAGAAACTACAATGTTCAGAAACAACTCTTGCTGATCCCAGCCTAAAGGTTTCAAGCATGCAACATTTTAATGGCTTACAAACACCTTGAGGCCAAAATTGAGTCATGGACCTAACTGTTGATCCAAGTCTTGGCAGTCATAGAGCCATCCATTACTATCAAAGTTACGTATCGGAGTGTGCCTCTTCGTGAGGGTAATGAAAGTGCAACGAAATGTATCAGTGGTTCACAAAGTGTTTGGCTTACCGGTAATCTTTCATTCCTGTCGTCGAGGGACTATAAGAACTAAAAGCTCACCTGTGAACACAATGGGGCCGACGCCAAAATGAGACCCAGTTGCTTAATACTGCTGGAAGGCCTGAGCTGATGGGTTTCTACACCATGTGCCACAACATGCTACTCGTTTAAAGAGGTGCTTTAGTGCCTTAAAGAGTAGTTGAGACACCATAGAAAGCCATTTTTTTTTGTTGCATAGGGTTTGTTTTCTTTATCCAAAATGGAATGGTTTGATCTCAAGTGATTTTAATGTCAAGAGCCGGAATTGCTCGATTTTGCAATCGTAATAAATTGCCGTATAGCATGTATATCCCATCCTCTCAACGAGCTTAGACTGAGAAACAGCATCTAAATGCAGGGTATGATCGATTTTTAAGGTGCCCAAAGCAAAATAATTATAATTCAATTCGTGACGATTATAAGTCTAAAGTACTATGTGAAATCTTTGGTTTTTTCCCTTCCTATGCACCTTCACCATATAACTTCTCCGTGGATCAAGCTCCACACCGATGTTTCTGCCGATTCAAATATCGACCTGACTTCCCATCTTTGTTTCCATGCTCTGGTTGTATCGCTTCAATGCTGCCTGCAACTTTAGAACTATGTACAGTTCAACTGTTTGCGCCGTATGCTTGTGGCTGTGTGTGCTTATGCTAGTATCGGTGTAGAGGGAGGTAAGTGCCCACGCACGCACGTTGATGGAAAAATTATTCGAAAATAGCCCAACGCGAAAGTTCACTCCCGGTTGCATTCAGTACCTGCTGCTGATAATTAAAACGGGCAGCCCCATTGGACGAAGCTTCCGCATATGCGAGGTCTGAAAAAGGGGTGGGCCAGAAGGGTCAATAGTATGCAATCTTATTTTGCATTGTGGAAGAGGCTGTTTCCACACCCTGAACCTGTGACCTTAAAGTCACACGATGACAACTCTACTGTTACACCAAAGCTCCCCTTCTACCTGCTGCTGATAAGTGAGACTAAAAAAATAATGCCATGTGCAAGTTCACTCCCTCGCGACTGCAATATCTGTTTCAGAGAATTGAGACCCAAGAAATGGTGCCAAATAAATAACCATCCAAGTCCAAGGACCTTTACGGCTTTAACGTACAAAGAATACATAGCTACGCATATCCGATATGTTCGACTCCTGTACAAACACTAGCGACGTGCTCATGCAGTGCCTGAAGTCCGACACCATTCCAGATGCACAAAAATCTGCTGAAAAATCATGGGAAGATGGACGATGGCATGTTAAGCTTCTGTAGTGTAGAGGAAGACAAGCAAGAGGTAAGGCAGTTGCAGAGAAAAGGATGCAAAAAAACATGATAACAGTAATGAGTTGCCAATCATTTAATGCCAATGAGAGTTTGAATTCTCATTAAATCCCGGAGTATCCTTTTACTTTCTGTGATATTCCACTGGGATTTGTTCAAATATCAGCACAGACTTGAATTGCAGAAGCAGACGGTTTCAACCCGATTTGCTGTTTGTGGAGATGCTGATTGCTTTAAGGTCTGAAGGTTCAAGTGCTTCCAGTTGGATCACAGGAAATGCTGATGAGAACTGGCCAAAGAATTTCTGTGATCTTGTGCTGAACTGCTAGTTGGGATGGGAAAGGTAACGGCTCAGGGTTCCATTAGATAAAATGAGTACAGTAGTAATTGGGCAGCAGGAGGCACATCTATCTGCTGTCCAAGGAGAAGAAAATTAGCAATTGCCACTCATTCCGAGATTGGATCACCTTGATCATCTGGTAATGTATCTTTGGTTGCTCAAGATTCCTGTTTATGAATCAAAATGTTAGCCTGTTTTCCTTGTTTTACAGTACAGATTAGGAAAAGGAGTATTCTTTTGAAACGATGATCAGCTTTATCAATTAAACAAAAGATACAACAAGAGAAAAGGACCGTAAAAGGTGAATGGAATGGCCTCAACAAACCTATAATTATCAAATGATACAGAAGGAGAGAGAAAAGCAGCTCCACAATTTCCTAACTTAATGTTGATAGAAGAGTTCGGGATTGAAAGTAGAATATTGATTGCCATTTCTGCACCTCCTTTAAATCTTCCACGCCATAATATATTTGAGGTTTTTGAGCATAAGTTGGCTCAGACATTTTCATCTATTTTCTTTAACATGATTCTGAACTGCAGCTACAGATCCTTGAAGAGAAACATAATTTATCTGAAAGGCACTTGCACAGTTCCTGTGAAACAGAAACAGAGGCATACAAAAAAATGAAACCTTTACCCTCTGTACTGGAAGTTTATTTCAAAGGTAAACTCCAGCAGTGGGTCATAATGCTTGAGAACCGAGTCAAGGGCAGCCCACTGAATGAAGCTCCTGCATATGCATGGTCCAGGGAAGGGGCAGACCACAAAGGGTCTATAGTGCACAACCTTACCTTGCATTTTTGCAAGAGGCTGTTTTCAAGCCTCAAACCGGTGACCTCTAGGTCACACAGTGACAACTCAACCTCCAGGTCACACGTCATGTGCTGCGCTGACCTTTTTTTCTAGCTGCCAGAAACATATGTCGTGTGCTGGTTTGAACTTTTTTTTGGGCTGCCAGAAATGAGATTAACAGTAACAATCTTATGCCTTGCAAGGGTAAAAGGAATCTGGTGATTTTGCATGGTAAAACCATGGAAGAAGCATGGACATGTAAACCCCAAGCCTACAAGAGAAGCAGCAGGACACAAAAGGACCCTTCACATAATGCATTCTAGAAAATTGTTGGGATGGCTACATTTGGGATGTCACTCATAACATTGCCACCAGGAATGACAAACACATTAAAAGCCTCAAATGCCTTAACAAACAAAAGATATACAATCAGTTATTGCCCGCATGGATATTTCAAATTTTGGTTTATAAATGATATGCATGATAAGTAGAAACTATTTCAATTGTAAAGCACCAAGGCAGGGCTTGAGCCAGAGACAACCAATTCGAATCATCATCATCATCAGACCTTATTCCAATTAGGGGTCGGCCACATGAATCTTATTCCTCCATTCCACTCTATTAAATATCATGGCTTCATTTAGTTTCAAAGTTTTTAAATCTTTCCTCACCTCTTCTATCCACGTTCTTTTGGGCCTTCCCCTTGCCCTTTTAGAACCTTTAACTTGTATTGCCTCACTCCTTTTAACTGGTGCCGTTGTTGGTCTCCTTTGAACATGTCCAAACCATCTAAGTCTAATCTCCCTCATCTTGTTACCTATTGGTGCTATCCTTAAATTTCCTCTAATATTTTTATTTCTAATTCTATCCTTTCTTGTCTTACCACTCATCCATGTCAACATCCTCATTTCTGTGACACTCATCCTATGAGTATGATGTTCCTTAACTCCCCAACACTCTGATCCATAAAGCATGGCCGGCCTTATAGCCATCCTATAGAATTTTTCCTTTAGTTCGAGTGGCACCCACCAATCACATAAAACATCTAATGCACATCTCCATTTGTTCCAACCTGATTGGATTCTCTGGGTAACCTCCCTCTCAATCTCTCCACTCTCATGGATCAATGATCTTAAGTATCGAAAGTGGTCTCTCATGGGGGCCTCTTGGTTATCAATCTTGACTGGTGTTTCACTCCTACTCTCCTTGCTAAAATTACATTCCATATATTCTGTCTTAGTTCGGCTAATTTTAAATCCTTCCGATTCTAATGCTTCTCTCCATAACTCTAGCTTTATGTTTACACCCTCTCTTGTCTCATCAAGTAAGACTATATCATCTGCAAATAGCATGCACCAGGGGATCTACTCTTACACGTTTTGTTAACTCATCCATAACTAATGTGAAGAGGTATGGACTCAATGCCGATCCTTGGTACAATCCTACAGTGATAGGAAAATCACCAGTCACGCCACTAGTGGTCTTAACATTTGTTACTGCACCCTCATACATATATTTAATTATGTCTATATACCCCTAAGAAACCCCTTTACCACCCAACATCCTCCATATTAACTCTCTAGGGACTCTATCATAAGCTTTCTCTAAGTCGATAAAGACCATGTACAGGTCTTTTCTCCTCTCCCTATATTTCTCTACTAATTGTCT
Organism: Warburgia ugandensis; assembly: GCA_035236585.1. Lineage (NCBI taxonomy): Eukaryota > Viridiplantae > Streptophyta > Magnoliopsida > Canellales > Canellaceae > Warburgia > Warburgia ugandensis. The sequence continues at coordinate 79,513,416 of CP141132.1, read as the reverse complement.
TAGTAAGAAAATAGCTTCCATGGTAGACCTCCCAGGCATGAAAGCAAACTGATTCTCCAATACACTTGTTTCATGTCGTAGCTTCTTCTCAATCACTCTTTCAAAAAGTTTCATGGTGTGGCTCATAAGTTTGATCCGTCGATAATTAGTGCAACTTTGAATGTCTCCTTTATTCTTATAGATTGGTACAATAGAGCTTTTCCTTCACTCATCAGGCATTTTCTTTGATTTTATAATCTTGTTAAACAACTTGGTCAACCAAACTACCCCAATATCTCCCATATGCTTCCAAACCTCTATTGGTATACCATCAGGCCCCATGGCCTTTCCTGATTTCATCTTTTTTAAGGCCTCTTTTACTTCAAGTATTCTAATCCTACGTTTATATCTATAATATCCAATGTTATTTAGATTTATAGTATTTTCAATCCCTATATTCTTAGGGCCATTGTCATTTAACAAATTTTGAAAGTATATTTCCCACCTTTGTTTGATCTTATCATCTTTGACTAATACCCTTTGATCATCGCTTCTAATGTACCTAACATGCTCTAAGTCCTTACCCTTCTGTTCTCGTACTTTTGCAAGCTTAAACACATCTTTCTCACCTTCTCTTGTTCCTAGTCTATTATAGAGCTCATCATATGCTTTAAGTTTAGCCTCACTTACTATTCTCTTAGCAAAGTTTTTAGCATTCTTATATTGTTCATAGTTTTCATTATTTCTAGTCTTCTACCATGCTTTAAAACGCATTCGTTTTTCTTTAATAGCTTTTTGCACTGTTTCATTCCACCACCATGTTTCCTTTGTTAATAGCCTTTTACCTTTAGATACTCCTAAGACATCTTTTGCCACTTTCTTAATGGACTCAGCCATATTAGTCCACATGGTATTTACTTCTGTTTCATATTTCCAATTTCCTTCTACCATCAACTTATTTTTGAATGAATTTATTTTCTCTCCTTTTAAGTTCCACCACTTAGTTTTTGGATGTGTATTAAGTTCAGTTCTTTTACTCCATCTTTTGATATGAATATCCATAACCATTAACCTATGTTGTGAGGTTAAACTCTCACCGAGTGTCACCTTACAATCCTTACATATAGATCGTTCATTATTCCTAAGTAGAAAAAAGTCTATTTGGTTTTTATGAAGTCCACTTTTAAAGGTTATTAAGTGTTCATCCTTCTTCTTTAAGAGCGTATTTGCAATGCATAGGTTATATGACAAAGCAAAATCAAGGATATTCTTCCCCATCTCGTTTCATTCACCTATACCATACCCTCCGTGTATTCTATCACATTCTTCCTTATCTTTTCCTATATGGCTATTTAAGTCTGCTCCTATAAATATCCCCTCAGTATTGGGAATTTTTTGCATGACTCCCTCCATATCTTCCCAAAACTGTCTCTTAATTATATCTTGTAAACCTACTTGCAGTGCATATGCACTTATAATATTTATAATCTGCTCTCCTAGAATCATTTTTATTATTATAATTCTATCACTGATTCTTTTAACGTCCACAACTTTATCCTTTAATTCCTTATCCACCATTATTCCTACGCCATTTTTATTATTTTCCTTTCCTACTTCCCATAATTTATACCCATATATTTCTCTAGCTTTAGTCCCTTTCCACTTGGTTTCTTGGATACAAGCAATGTTGACTCTCCTACGTTTTATCGTGTCTACTAACTCCAAACTCTTACCTGTTAGTGTCCCTATATTTTATATAGCGATGCGAATCTTATGTTTTGGAGATACCCTATTTACTATCACCTTTCTCGACCTCCATGGTATGAACCCATGTCCACTTTTTACTGCACTTGGGTTTTGATGCAGCGTGTCGCTTCTGAGGGAACGCTCTAGCAGCCCTTGCCCACTTTTCACTACAACCGGGATCCGATGTAGCGCGTCGCTTCTGGGAGAACGCCTTAACAACCCTTGCCTATTTTTCACTGCATCCGGGATCTGATGCAACGCGTCGCTTATGGGGAACGCCCTAGCTTGAGCGAATGTCAGTTTTCGATTCATGTTATGTTGAGGTTGCCATAGTTTTTAAAAAGCTGAAGATGATTTTCATTAAAATCATCTTTAGCTTCACCCTTGCCGGCTGACTACCTGACGCAAGGGTGGCCATATTTTAAGAAGCTGAAGATGATTTTCATTTCTTCCTGCAATCTATGCTCTGAATACCATTTACCATGTATTTTTACCTGCATATTTGAAAAACATGAACACGAACATCCATTGTGGTTTGCCCCTTCCCTGGACCCCACATACATGGGAGCTTCATGCACTGGGGCTGTCCCTTTTTATTTGAAAAACATGAACATCCATTGCTATGATGGTTACAAACTACCTTTACCTGCTACCATCCTAAATAATGCAAAGCACAACCTACACATATACATGGTTACCAATTCATAGGGGGAATTTAATTGGAATACAAAGCTAAAATAGAAATAGATGTAGGAGCCCTTACACATATTTTACACTCACATGGGACACTTAAATATGTGATGTATTATGCAAGGTCATTAATACTAGTAATGAGAGCCTGTAATTTATCAAGTTATGGTTTGTTCCTACAGCACCGCAGATTTAAACTCAGGAAAGTAGATACAGAACTAGCAATTAAAAAGCAATGACTTACTCCACAATAAAAGGACCAAAGAAGCTAGCACAAAGTTCTAGTAATTACTTAAAAATGGCCAAGCTTGTAACAAGGAAGTGGAAATTTGGTTTAAGTTCCTTGGAGAAACTTGGCTCAGGGCAAATAAGAGCCTTAGGTATACTGGGAGAATCCTCTCTTTTACTAAGATGAGTTAAGAGAGCCCTCTGATGGACTCAGTACGGTAAAATACAGATTTGCACGAGAACTCCATCCGGGCAAAACCTAGACAACTTGGCCAGTCAATGATTGATTCATGGGGTCCTTCAAACAACAGAATGAATTAATTCCAACAAACATTGGGAAAAGATAATTCATAGAAAAATGTAAAACAGTTACCCGAACCAGCCGGCATAGCACTTTTTCATTGTAAGAGGTAGTCTTTCAGCTCAACTGACAAAATTTCCTGTATTTATTAAATCATAAAAAGCCGGGTACTGTGAACTGAAATTCCAAGTGTTCCAGGGTCCAACAATAGGTATCCAGAGTTTTGATTCCTCTGCTTAATTTTTAAACTTGGCTGCAGAATTTCTACAGGAAAACAATTCCTGGAGCAAGTGTCTCTGACAACATCTCAGTTAGGGCTATGAAATTGTAGGTTCTTAATCACATAAAGGTTCTTTTATCAGAAGTTTCATTTTCTCCTCAAGAAATTTAAGCACATCTTTTCTGTCTTCCTTCAAAAGCAACTGTCTCAACTTTCCAAATGTTGAACCTGGTGGTGTAATCCCCTTCTCTATCATCTCTTCCAGAAACACACAAGCCTTGCTAACTTCACCCTTCTCGCACAGCCCATTTATCAGAACAGAGAAAGTATGCATGCTTGGTACAAACTGCTTCATGCCCATGTATTTCCACACTTTCAAAGCTAGCTCTAGCTTATCATTTTCACAGAACATCTTTATCATCATGGTATACGTATCTGAATCAGGTTCACAACATTTGATCATCTGACGGAAAACCCTAAATGCTTCATCATATTCCCCAAGGCTTATGAGACTGTTCAAAATGATATTGTAAGTTCTCGCATTGGCAGCAATGCCCTTGCGGTCCATGTCCTTCAAAACCTTAAAAACATCCTTAAACTTTTCTACTCTACAAAATGCACTTATCAATGCATTATACACAGCAACGTCAGCCTTAATTCCATTCCTCTCCATCTCCAAAAATGTATCAATTGCATCCTTGATTCGCTTCTCAGACCCATACGTATGAACTAAAACGCTATAAATGAATGAAGTTGGCCTACAACCTGTGGAATCCATATCCTTAACAACATTAACTGCTTCCTCAACCCTTCCAGCCTTACAAAGAAGATCAACCATGATTCCATATGTTACAATATCTGGATCACAACCACTCACAACCATCTCCTGGAAGACAGCCCTAGCTTTGGGTAAATTTGGATCCTTGCCCCATCCCTCAAGCAGGATACTATATGTCTTTGAATCAGCTTCAAATTGATCCTTCATATTGTCAAAGATCTCTTGTGCCTTCCTCACATTTTTGGCCTTACACAGTGCACTCAGCAAGCTATTGAATGCTGCTAAATTTGGGGTGACTCCATGTTTATCCATGACATTGAAGGTATAGATTGCTTCATTTACTTTTTGTGCCCTTGCATACTTCCTCATAATCACACCAAACGTCTCGATATTTAGAATCCCTTTGTTACGCATGCTATTGACAAGATCCCACATTATTTGATACTGCCTTATTTTGGCTAGAGAACCAATCATGATATGATAAGCTTTTACACTGTGGGAGTAACTACGCTGCTTCTGAGCCCACTCGAAGAACCGGTAGGCCTGCATACCCGCATTATCAAACCTCTTAAGAACTTCCTCTACTACATCAGGTGAAACCCTGATGCCGCTCTCGTCAAGTGCACTTTCTAGGCCTAGTTTAGGGGAAGACATCATGATCTTGCATATCCTCTTTGTTGGGGAAACATCTTGTAAGGTACCAGAAGCACTATACATTCTAGTCAAGATCCTCCATCTTAGAAAAGATTTACCCCGATGGATATGAACTTCAATCATTTCTCCTTCCTCAGAAACTCTAATTCCAAGTTTCCTGCAATGCAAGGAACAATGTTAAACACCAACCTGAAGATCACGATCAAATTGGCTCCTGTAATACAAAACTATATAATGCCGATTTCCAGATATCATAATTTCTGCAATATTTCAAGCAGATTCTACAATTTAAAGTGGAAAACAGTTTTTGCGTTTTTTGTGTGCTTGTTTTCCTTTTCAGTTTGAGTTGCAACGATGCATTTGATCATTGACAGGTGAGAAACTGGGCATTTCTAGGTTGTTCTGATGACTTCTGCTTTGCAACATGTCCATGGACTGTACTCTAGAAAGACTCAAATTGCAATCTCGATAAGTGCAAATTTGGGCCTTTGTAGGTTGCAATTTAAGACTTTTGCATCGCAGTCTGTTCATGAAATGCACTCTAGAAGGCTCAAATTGCAATGTGGATTTACATATAAACGCCCCCTAACATTCTACAAAACGCAGAGAAACTTTATGAAAAGAAGAGGAGCAACCTGAATTAAATGCCCTCAAGTCGAGAAGCTCTTATCAGAGAAAACGATGCAACAAACGAAAACTGAAGACTGAAATCAGTTTCTCACCTGATTAGGACTTCCTGAAACCTTTTTCGAGCAATTGAAGGAAGAAATTTCTAAGTACTAACAGAAAGTCATCGTTTAAACCCCAGAAAATAGAGGAATCTAATGGAAGATTACCACTAATAATATTAAGACACAAAAGCAGGAACAATCTTTGGAAGAAGAAGGAGAAATGGTGCACTTGAATCGATTCCTGGTTTATGGGTTAGTGAACGGAGACGGCGAGTGTTCGAAGAAAAGAGGAGCCGAAAGGGGGCTGCTCTGGGATCCCTTGGAAAGAAGAATTAAAAGTCAAAGTACTGGTGGGCCCACCTGTAAATGATCACAACCGTTCATCTGTTTAGACCCACTGTAGAAATCAAAGTCCAGGATATCTCATCCTTCAAACCATCTTGGTCCTGTGATTTGTGGATTGCTGCCTCTGATATATCCAAACTTCCATTAAGGATGAGAAACTGAAACTTGAGATGAAGGGTTATCTATTGTGCTAGATTTGTGGTTGAGCACCTAGTAGATCAATAATTTGGATCACATAACAGCATTTGGGAAAGGAAAATGATATTGCCACGTCCTCTTCGCGGTCAAACAATAAGTGGGGCCACCTATTTGAATGATCTGAACTATTCATCTTAATCAGGCTATATCTCAAAGATCACATACTTAGAAGATGTGTGAGAATGCATAAAAGAAGTACGCAGAACTTTTGGATTCCTTGTGGCATCTCACTCTATCTAGAGATTCTTAACCACATACTTAGCCATAATAAATATTATTGGCCCACTTTTTAAAAGGAGAGGCTTCGCGCAATGGCAGAGCTGTTGTCATTTGACCTTAGCTTCTTCAACGAGAAGGAATGTGCAAAAGGGTGAACTTGGTTAAAGTTGTAGTACAGTGTGTTTCTAGGCATGCAAATAATAATTATCTATCTTATATACCCCTTTTTTCATTTTTATTTTTGTATGTGAAAGGCCCTCTCTTTTTTCTTTTTTCCCAATTTTTTCTTCTTTGGCTTGTGCCTGTGAACTTAAGCACATGCTCTGAGGGTCTTAGGATTTGAATTTACAAGCCTCTATCGTATTGGATTATTACTCAATCTAAAAGCTTAAGTTAATAGGAACTAAGCAACAATAATTGTCTATTAGAATATAAGCCAGCAATACTGACATTGTAAAAAATATATAATATAGCCTAGGTAGGAATCTCCTCAAGTAGTCCATGTTAGACCCCTTGTGATAGTTCTTGGATGGGCAACCAAGGTCCATCAGAGGGAGATGGAGATCTCATTAGAGATCAGAGTGGCACGTCTTGTACAGCATTCTCAGATTCTAGGGGCATCCCTAACTCCCCACAGGCTAAAGTCGCAGCAGTAATTTAAACGTAAAAAAGTCTGAACTCTGCAGCCTATCATAGTTGAAGGGGCTTCCTGCAACATTAATTCCTGGTTGCAACAGGAAGTGGACTTACCTTGGAGATTTGAAAACAAACCCATGCAAATTTAAGAGTGGGTTAGACGTGGAGAAATTTGTTTCAGACACGTCAAGAGATCTTCTAATTGCACAGACCAGATTATATAATTATATTCTGCATAATCTGGCATAATCCTGTGAAACAAATTATAATCCCTGCCAATCCTATCATACAGTGTCTTCTTCGAAAGGGAGATCTATAATAAATATGATAGTTTGTACAGCTACTGTCCTCCTCAATCAAGGCATAGAATTCTCAACAGAGAATTTTTGGGCGATTAGCATACAGATCTAATGTTTTGATTCATTAACTAGGCGCATTTACTTGCATTTCAAGCCGGTTACTTTCATCATATGACCATTCTGGTAGCTTATTTCCTTTTGAGTATAATCTCAAAGACTTAAATAATGGACAGCCCGGTGGCCGAAACTCCCACATGTGGAGTTCAAGAAAGGGGCAGACCACAAAAGGCCTATAGTATGCAGCCTTACCTTACATTTTGCAAGAAGCTATTTCCACACCTCAAACCCATGACCTTCAAGTCATACAGTGACAATTCATGCATTGCCCCAAGGATCCCCTTCAATCTCATACTTGAATGCTTAAAAATTAATAATATAATGCTGCATCGTTCTATTAGCATATGATAGCCAACAAATTTGACTACTTCCGGAGGTACTGTGCCAAAATGGAGTGGGAGCCCATTATACTTTCACTACAAGTGATTACAGGAAGATAAATGTACAGACATGGACCAAAGCATCCCATTCCTCAAAGAGAGGCGTGTTGGGTTCTTACTTCACCACAAGTGATTCCATTACAAGAGGATAAACAGCTTCCATAATCAAAGAATTCTTAACTTGAGATCAGCATTACCAGTTCTAGCTTTGTGCTTTTCAAAGAGCTCTTGAAGGGCTGCAATAAACTGGCTCTGAACTTCAGTAATCTGCCAAATGGACAAAATAAAATCAACAGTGTTAGCTACACCTTCACCAAAATTTCCATCAACAAAAACAGACTTGAGGAAAGAATGATTTGCAAACTTTGGTGCATTGTGGAGTTCCTCGCAATCCAGTTACATGCACGCACAATCCATTTGATACATACCGTAAATTGAAGAAAAATCTAATGACTTGTAATGGGCAAGGAGACAAGTTGCCTCTCGTCGGTGAGAGATAGAATGCCCCACATACAGCTTATCTACACACGGATGCGTACTACATAAGGGACCATATGTCGCAGACTCTTATCTTGCTCATCATACTGAGAATTTCTGTGAACCTCTCTAGGACAGTAGAATGTCATAGGCTCATACTTATTTTACTCTAACCTTAAGGTTGCAAGCAAATGGTTAGTATAATCCAATCTCCACAATTTTTTACCAACTGGCAACTTGGGGCCCTTCAGTTGGTGCATCAGAATTGACAAGATATGTATATTGTGACGATGTCATGACTTGGAACATATATATAAGCCCAGAAATCAGAAAGCAGACAGAAATCGGGAATCCTTTGTTTATGGGCTTGTATCACATGAAGTGTCCTTTCTTGCCCCATCAAAACTGCCAAATCTAAGTGTCGAATATTCATAGATGTAGAGCATCAACATAAAGATAAATGCACCGCACAAACTATCACAAACCAAACAAGAAAATTGATACAAACGTTTTGTTACCTCTTCAACTGTTGGTTGCATACTTTGCTTGACCTCAATAGGTTTACCAACTACGACATGCATGGGATGCTGAAAAGGTATAGGCGACCTACACAGAAAGAGCAAGTTGTATGGAACCAGGGGAATTGCCATCAGCATAAACAAATTAACACTGAACACGAGCATCTTTTGTTTCTTTAAAAAAAAAAGAAGAGAAAAAATACAAAATTTTTCTACCTTCCAATTACATAAGTAGAGACAAATATGAGAGATCAAGTATATTACCCAAAGATTCCCCAGAAGACAATTGGAGTGAACTTGATCGCTCTAGAAATGCGAGCAAACAATTTCCCACTTGGCTTCCACCACCTGTAGACATTACTCTGCTCACGCAAAATTGGAAGTGAGGAATTTACTCCAGACAGCAGACATATCCCTAGATATGACCCACACTAAGCATGGTGATTCAACCAGTTTCTAGTGCCATAGTTTGCACCCCCATAACAACCAACCCAGCGCATATCTACTTTCCAGAAAAAGAAAGAAAAAAAAATAGCACACCCACAATTGATTCTCCATGTTTATCGCTATCATTCATATATAAAGAGAGAGAGAGAGAGAGAGAGAGAGAGAGAGAGAGAGAGAGAGAGAGAAGCAGGCATGCATGCAGAAAAGATGTATGAGTATAAATGCACGTTTCAAGTATAACTGGTCCTCTTATATTCATGGAAATATATATGTTTATGGTCAGATAACATACAGCCCATGTCATGGACCAACAGGAAACTATGGCGTTGCGAATCATGAAAAGCAATCAGATGGCCAAGATAGGAGGATATAACTAGCTGGTTATGTACCATGCATAATAAGAAGCCTTCAACATTTTCACATGCAATTACAATGGAAAATATCCTATACCTGACCAAAGCAAAAAACTGGAACTATAGGTCGGCCCATCTCCATCGCAATACGGATGAATCCTTTTCTTGCTTTGAGGAATGCAATCTACAAAAAGGAAAGAGCAAAATGTAAATGCTCAAGGAATCTACTGATGCAAGTCAACATCAAGAGAAAACTACTATCTGCTGGAACATCTTAGAAACTGACAGTAACCAGTCATTTCTTTGATGCATGGGTTAATGAAACAGAGGCAGAACTTGCTCAAACTCAGGGAGAAAGAAAATGTAAAACCAAAATAGATGTAGATCTAATACAGAATGAGCAAAGCAATTTTACTCTACAAAGGGAAACCAATGGGGACTGACCCACCACAGATCAGATGAAGCATCCAGGGTAGCAACCACAATAGAAACAATCTTCTTGTGGGACAAGCTCGCACGTCCCAACCATAACCATCTCTGACCTCCCACAAACCACTGAAACATCTTCCCCCACCCTGTTGCCTTAATAGATGAAGACCTAATACAGAACATGAGCAATGCAATTTGACAAGCTCAGTGAGCTCCGAACATACAAAAGGAGCTACCATTGAAGCAATCCAGAATGCTGGCATCTTGAAAGGTAAACCCAAGACGTTCTTGCAGACAAAAATTATAAATTGACCAATCAAAAATCAAATAAAGGCATCCAGTGTAGCAACCATAATGGAAGCAAGTCCCAACAGTCCCCATCTCTTCCCCACAACCCACTGCACCATCTTCATGACTCTGGCACCATTATTTTCTCCAGAGAGAGAGAGAGTAAGTATCTGGTTTGCTCCATCAGTTCCAAAACCAGATACGGTTCAATAAGAAAGAGATTGGTTATGAAGAGCTGAAGGAAAGGCAGAGGGGGCAAGGGGGGCGGGAGTCAGCAAGAGAAAATAATGTTTTTCATGAAACCCGAGAACTAGAACTACTTAATTGATGGCCTACAGAGGATCCCTTGTGGATTCTCAAGTAAAATGGTTTCCTCATAAAATCACTTCAGTGGAAACTGACTGATTTAAACACATGGTTTGGGCCCTTATTGCTGTTTTGAATGGGATTTTGCTTTAGCAAAGAGGTTATCTTCTTGCATTGCACTCTCTAGGTCATTAAATAAAGATGAGCAACTGTATCAATCTATCTATTCGAGTACTTTTCTGGAAAGCATACAAATAAAAGTCAGGTTTGAAGACAATATTTTGTAAGTAGCCTGTATTTGTTTGATTTAAGTCAATTCTGTAGGCAGTGAAATTTCTGTCATTCTGAAATCTCATGTAAAAAATTCACATAGCCTCAAAGCAAAATCTCACATTCTCAGTGCCGCAAGAAAATGCAGGTTCCAATGAGAACTATGAACATTGTAGATCATGTGTTACCAAACAGGAAAATTGTTTTTCTGCTTGGTTAGTTCAGAAAGAAATAGAGGTTTAGAAGGGGAAAAAGAAGACACTTTAACAGATGATACCCATGCGACCAATGAAGGACTCAATGCTCAAGAACAATTGCACTTGATGCCTTGTTAAGCAGGAGCTGCCTGATGACTCAAGACTGGAAATAATATGTTCAAGCCATGATGCAACACTTGCAATTAGGATTAAACTTAAAAAAAAGCAAGCAACATATAATACCTCAGAACCATGCTCCATATGAACAATCTCCCGGACACCACCTGGTACAATGATGCAACTATAACCAGCAGCTAAGTATGAGTAGAAGTTCTTCTTTGTTGCTGGTATAAGCCCCAACCATGTCCATATTTGCCTTAAGAATGGTGTATGGAACACCTGATGTTTTCTTGTCAACAGTAAGAACAAAACAGGCAGAGATATGGAAAAGACTTAGCCACTTGGTTGGGTAACAAAGAAACTTACAGCAGTGCTAGCAAGGACCTTGATCTTTGGCAAGGGCATGAAACCCGTAAAATTAGCGAGAGAGACAACACCAATAGGTAAAACTGAATGAGGTTCAAAGCCAAAAACTGCATTGGACATAGAGTGGAATCAATCACATAAATCACCACTGCCATGAAACATAAGAAAGCTTGACCCAGAAGGAGATGAAAATATTAAATTTAAAGGCATCATTAAAAGGAAACAATTAAGTATAATGCCTATGCAATATTAATATCAAAAGAAACAAAAAATCCTGAAGCATTCTTGCAGCCGTAAAAAGTGCATCGTATACGAAAGGCACCCTTCCGTAACTGCAAGTGGAAGGTGTAATAGCTGAAAATGACTAACTGCTGGTGCAGGCTACTGCTAAGCAAAATGGTAACAATCTTCAGCCATAAAAAAAGAAGGGATAAATACACATTAAATCTAACTAATACCTTTATACAATAATGTCAAAGCAGCTAATACTATAACAATTTTATGCTTGTACCTCACCAACAGGTTCCAGGTTGCTATTTTACTAAATGAGGCCTCTGCCCATAAGCTTTCCCATCTTACTCTGTTCATAAAAAGGGCAGCCCGGTGCACGAAGTTCCCACCTATGCAGGGTCTGGGGAAGGGATGGACCACAAGCGTCTACATTACGCAGCCTTACCTTGCATTTTTGCAAGAGGCTATTTCCATGCCTTGAACCTATGACCTCAAGGTCACACGACAACAAATTTACAGTTGTGCGAAGGATGCCCTTCCCCATCTTACACTGTTCATACAGATTAAAATTGCAGAATTCCACAATATCTGATTTGGTACAGGCAGATAAGACGTATATTAGGAAAAACATTTCTTAACTTGTTTTAAACTATTTTGCTTCTTGGAATATACTAAATGACCTTTTTCACCATAGAGCTCCAAGACCTAGAGGAAAGACACTGCTTCTGACACTTCCATCTAAAAGAGAAAAAGGTTTGGGAATCAAAGAACCTCATTCCTTGAGAGTTTCTTCCAAGCTCTCTTCTTCCTCTTTTCCATTGATGGGATGCCTCAAAATCAAAGAAATCAAGGCTTTTTTAGATTACATATTCTCTATGTTACATTGAAAGTCTACATGCATGCAGGACAGATATCGAAGTGCCTAAATTCTCTCCCTCTCTCTCTCATATACACACATCCACATGAACCCAGATGCCCACCAATTTTTAACTACTACACCGAATCTTCTTTGTCACAGCCAGATTCTAAGATCCATAAGCAAAGCTGATATGTACTTTTCTTCATTTTCCATTTTGGTATTAGAGTATGCACTTTGTCCCTCTCCATCCCTGCCTGGTGTTTTGTAAACTAATAAAAATTCCCAAATAAAGAAAGGAAAAAATACACTTTTCTTAATTTGAGCGTAAACCAAACCCTGTTTCCTATTCATTGTCTCTGTTCTTTCTGAAAAATTCCCCCTTTCAATATCTTTGCCTCTAACTTTCAAACTTAATAAAAAAATCATAGATATTCTCTTCTTAATCCAATCTAAACCCAAAAACCAATTCCCAATCTGTTTATTTACTCCAAACGACAAAACAAAACTTGAAATTAAAACCAACCCCCATTTCATTGATCCAAAGAAAATGAAATCAAAATGAAAAATATTAAAAAAAACAGATTATTAAAATTGGGTGCAAAAATAAAAAATAAGGAAAAGAATTGAAGAATGAACTGATAACAGCATACCATAAGCTTGATTCGGGTCAAACGCCTTAATGTCCTCTACATGAAGTGTCACGGGAAAATACCCACAAGCATATTTGCAAATATACCTGAAAAAATTCCAAAAAATTACATATATAATCCATTCAAATCAGAAATTAATAACTTCAAAAATAGGAAAACAAACCCAAATTTCAAAAATTTACCTCGATAATTTCTGCCCATATTTGCTTTTGTCGTTGACAGGAACGACCATTAAGAATAAAAGCAACCCAAAAATTCTGAGAAAAGAAACAAAATGGTTGACATCAGTAGCAAACCAGAGAAGCAAAACGGGAAACTCGAAAATGGGATCAAACGGAGAATGAACATAAAGTGTACGGACATGAAGGCGAACGGCGACGGAAGGAGGAACGCCGTCAAAACTAACACGACGTTGAAATGAATCCCCCCGAGCCACAGAATCAAGGCTATTGGGGTGTGCACGGCGGAAAACGCCGTTCCCCGGAAAACCGTCGGCTCCGTAATGGCAGTGACGGAGGGGAGACGGTTTCCGTTAATCTCCTCCATTACAGCAGTCAAAGAGAGAAAATGGGAAGAGAGGAGAGAGACAGAGCGAGCGAAGACGACAGTTTCTTCTCCTCATTGTTAAGTGTTCCGATTTCTTCGAGAGTGTGCTTGAAAATCCACGTGGAAGCAGCCCATGAACTTGTGCCACGTGGAAGTAGCTCTCCCTGGATCGTACCGACGGAAAAGTGGCTATGTAGCGGTGGTCACAAGGCGGCCACAGTTTGAGAAATTATCGGCACTGATGAAAAAGTGGTAAACCCGAGAGATTTGATCTTGACCGTTCAAATTGATCTGACGGTTTGAATTTCAGATGGAAAGTGAGTGGATGACTGTTAGCCTTTGATTAGTGGAGTTTGGCAGATAAATGTCAGGTTGTTGTTTATTTCTCGTTGATGAATGTTAAATAGCCAATCCATGTAAGAGCATCCACCAATCACTTTTTCTTGCCTACATTTGAAAAATCTGACCACTTTGTGCATACAACATGAGAAAACTAAGAAAAATGCACTTTTTCTTCGGGTTCATTTCACGTTCAGTTGGGCAATCTCTTACTTCAATGGTTGTTATAAGTTGCTGGCCTACTGTTTCATTTGTTTTACGTGTAATAGGTTAAAAATATTGTAAGGGAGTCTTGGCGCAACAGTAAAAGTTGTTGTTACATGACTTTGAAGTCAAGAATTTAAGGCGTGAAAACAGTTTCTTGTAAAAATACAAGGTAAGGCTGCATACTATAAGCCCTTGTGGTCTATGCCTTCATCAGACCTTACATAGGTGGGAGCTTTGTTCACCGAGCTGCCCTTTTAAATAGGTTAAAAATATTAATAATTCAACGTTTTCGAAAGCTATACTTAAAAATAGGCTCATTAAAAACTTTGATAAATAATAAATAATTAGAATATCAAATTAGCATTTTTGTATCATTTTTATTGTTAAAACGTGCTTTGTTTCACAAATTAAGATAAATTTATCCTGGGTTTGCATCAAATCAAGAGACCGAATCAGAACATTGGTCATGCATGTGCCGTGTTGATGCTGAAAGGTTAGCAAAAGGCATGCAGAAGATAGTGGCAGGCAAGTACAATTGCATGTTCTAGGATGGGGACCCTTGGCACCACAGTAGAGTTGTCGTCGTCGTGTGACCGTAAGGTCACGGATTCTAGGCATAAAAACAGCGTCTTACAAACTGCAAGTCTTACAAACTGCAAGGTAAGGTTGCATCTTATTGACCCTTGTGATCTACCTTTTCCTCAAATCCCGCATATGTAGAGCTTTGTGCACCGAGTCTGCCCTTTTAGGAGAAAGAATAAGAGAAAAGTTGAAAGAGAGCGATTCAAGGTGACTCTCAAACATACTTTCAACCCCCTTAGGCTTGCAAACTTGCAGGTCTTGGTTTAATGGGAGGCAGCCTATTCCTTAGTGGCATGCAGGCACTGAACTGGTGATCAACGGCAGGCTGGCATCCGATCAGCAGTTCTGTTAGCACCACAACCTCAAGACTTCTTTTGAACAAATCATGGATTAGTTTGAAGAATGCATGCTATTCAAGATAGTCAACCCCTAATCGGGATAAGGCTTTGACGACGATGTTGTTGTCCGAGATTCGGTGAAATGTCGAAATAACTTATGCACATTAGTTCTTCTTATCTGATTTCTTGTTTTTTAATATATCCATGTGTCTGCATTATACCTGCTCTCATTGTTTATTTGATCTTTCATAAGTTAAATTTTTTCTTCACGTTGATAACCAAACAGACGATAAAGGGGCAGTCCCGGTGCACGAAACTCCTGCCTATGTGGAGTCCGGGAAAGGGGCAGACCATGCTGCAGCTAATACACTTGCCGGAGCAGTAAAATTATAATAAACCATGCTGTATAATCAAATCATAAAATTTGAGCTAAAGAATCGTGACAAAATAACTTGAAAAATAAAAATATTTGAAATTACACATCACTATTTTTAAGATCATTAGAAACTGCATCCCGTTCATAGTCATATCTGTTAATCCGGAGTGAGGACAGTGATAATCTTTGCAGTATTTCCCATCAAAGAACCCTCTACTGGAGATCAATCATGCATTTGTTTGGAGAGGTATTGATCAATGCAAGGATTTATCTGCAACTAAAACTTCATCATGTGGGGTACAGAAATTTGCTAATCTACACCTCTCATATGTGCACATCTTAGATAGTCTGAGACATCCGACGGAGATTTGTGGATCATCCTCCTATCTAGAATGTACTGGAGAAGATGAACGGTTTCGATAGCCCGAGTGCACTTTGATAAACAAGAAAATGGGTTTGCATGGGATCTTCATACGTCTTCTATGCTTGGCTGTGGATTTTTCTTGAGTTTGGTAGGTTTACACACCACAAGATCTTAGCTTATGTTGTAGTTTGGATATAGCTCAAAATTTACAAAAATAAATGGTACAAAAATCATACTTGCAATTTCTGAGTCAGGGCTTATCAAAGACAGCACAAAAAATGAATGGATTGGATCATAGGAAATACGGCCACGATTGTACTTGCAGCCATCGATTAGATGTGTAGTTTGGACAGGCCACTGCGGTATACATAGACTATAGAAGCTCCATTTACGATAAAAAAGGGCAGCCCCTATGCATGAAGCTCCCGCCTATACAGGGTCTAGGGAAGGGGGCGGGCCACAATGGCCTAAAGTAGGCAGCCTTACCTTGCATTTTTGCAAGAGGCTGATTTCACTTCTTGAATCCGTGACCTCAAGATCACATGACGACAACTTTTACCGTTGCGCCAAAGCTCCCCTTCAGAAGCTTTATTTATGATGTTGTGCAAAATAGTAAAGGTTTGTAAGTCAACTTTGTGAGAAGGAGACCATGGCTAATGGCTAAGGTTTGTAAGTTACCCTGAATGTTTTGCATGATAGGCCTCACAAATGGTTGATTAGACCCGTTCATATGATTTTTCTAACTCTATATCACTTGTATGCCAAACATCAGGGTGATTAGATGAATATAAACATCCAAAAACTATGCTGCTGATTTGAATATGGACCGTTCTTTGAACAAGGTTTTTTCACTGTTCATGTGTGGTGATCAAGGGAACATTTATTCTAATTTTTGGCTCATCCAATCCATGTCATTTGCAAAGCATTAGTCATCCAAAGTTAGAGGAATCAGATGGACATGTCTGATAAAGCATTTGTGAGTCCCATTATGCAAAAGTGGGGTGCTATTATTCCTCTTTTCCAACACTCACATATATGCTAATTAATGCTAGGTTTGGCAATTCGGGTTGGTGGGTCGTGTTCGTGTTGTATCGAGACTAACCCATTATAATATATGGGTCGACATGAACACCACCCACTTAATAATCGTGTCAAGAACCCGTGACTTAAACATGACATGACTTGTGTAACACTATTAACTAAATGTAAAATAACTAATATAGGACGGTTTGAGAAGAACTGTAGGACGGTTTAAAACCGTCCTATATTTTCAACTGGGAGTTAGATGGGTCAACACGACAACTTAATAGGTCGTTGTCAAATAGGTCGACACGACAGGTCAACATTGATTGACCCGAACATGAAAATGACACAAACACGATAAGACTCGACCCTAATCCGTTAAATTCGTTTCGGGTTCGAGTCGTGTTATCATGTCGTATCATATTTTGCCACCCTTAATTAATGCTCACACCTTAATGTTCATGTGCCCAAGGATGGAGCCAATTTAGAGCAGCAACCTCAAGTAGCAAATGGAGTTACTTAAACTTGATTCACTGCAAAACTATGATATTTGATTCATCGTTGTCGTTATTATCATTATCAAGACCTTATCCCAATTAGGGGTTGTCACATAAATCTTGTTCCTTCATTTCTCTTTATTAAGTAACATGGCTTTATTTAGTCTCAAAGTTTTTAAATCTTTTCTCACAATTTCTATCCATGTTCTTTTAGGTCTTTTCCTTGCCCTTTCAGAACCTTCTACTTGTATTGCCCTACTCTTTCTAATTGGTGCAAATTTTAGTTTCCTTTGGACATGTTCAAAACATCTAAGTTTAACTCCCTCATCCATCTCAATATTCTCGTTGTTGCGACCCTTTTTTATTTCTATAATATTTGATTAAGATTTGTAAATAGCCTCTTGCAAAAATGCAAGGTAAGGTTGCATACTATAGACCCTTGTAATCTGCCCTTTTGTCAAATCCTGCATAGGCGGGAGCTTCATGCACGAGGACAGCTGTTTTTTTTATTTGAAAACAAGCTTCCCCAACCTCGGTAACACATCCTAACCAACTAGTCTAGCAGCTACTATGTACATATGAAATAAAAGGGCAGCCCTAGTGCACGAAGCTCCCCCCTTTGCGGGGTCCAGGGAAGGGGCGGGCCACAATGGCCTAAAGTAAGCATCCTTACCTTGCATTTTTGCAAGAGGCTGATTCCATGCCTTGAACCTGTGACCTCATGGTCACATAACAACAACTTTTACTGTTGTGTCAAGGCTCCCCTTCTATGTACATAGAAAATCTAAAGTATATAACTAAAAAAGTAAATTTTAATAAAAATTCACACTTAAGTATTTTTAAGTCATCCACGAGTGAGCTTGAGTGAACTGCAATCCAACCTGTTGCCATCCCTATTCCTGCATAAAACTCTCCTCGCTCTTCCCTTTCTGTGACAATCCAGACAAAAAATTTGTGGCTGGGGACTAAATGGAGGTTGAAGTCGGGACGCGGTAGTTGATGAACCATGGGGGACTACTGTACTTGTCTCAAATCAACAGCGTAAATGAGGTTCTTTTGACAGGCACACAGCCGTAGTAACAACAAGGGAGGCACAGGTCCACCCCGCGGCAGGAGTAGAAATTTTGGTCCACATTCAGAGTCCTGCTACTGTGGGGTGCTACCACATGGCTGGTCAACATGTGGCAGTTACCCTGTGGCACCCCACAAGATTTGATCAAAGGTAGTGACAGAATTAAGATCAATTCTAAGGAAGATGTGCAATGGGAAGATGGAAGGCCAAAATTCAAATTTAACAGTCAATTCCACTGTAACCATTTCCTTTCTCATGTCACAAATGAAGCCCCATTGATACAATATTTCTCAGTCTGAAGAAGGGAACTGCAATGTGAACTTCCAGCAAACTTTTCTTGGTGAAACAATGGGTGTCTACTTAGAGGTCAATCAACCAGATTAGAGGAAGTGTTCTGAGGTATTATTTCCTTAGAACTGATTATAATCAAGCTTAGTGCTAATCGAGCACAAGCCAATAATTGCAGAAGGAATGAGAGGCAGGGGAATTGTCTGGCAATTGCACACATCAAACAATCCTTAACTGGAGATCAGCATGGCCAACCCTCGCTTTGTGATTCTCAAATAGTTCATGGAGGGCTGCAACAAACTTACTGTGGACTTCAGCAACCTGATCCAACAATCAAACAAGCAAGTTGAGTGTGTTATGTTGCATTAACAGCCAAATCATACAAATGTGATTTTGTCCAGGTCTCTGAAATAGGTACACATTTTATGACCAATACCAAAATATCACAAGAACAAGCATGTCAAATTCAGATAGATGAAGAACTTTTGAGAATTGTAAACAGTGAGATACAGATTTTTTCATAGAACCTGACAAGAACCAGTGTCACTTTTGAGTTTGTAGATTTTGCTCCAGATGAAGATAATGGTTTCAAAATTCATGAAGAACAAGGATTTGGAATTTCGTACCTCTTCCATGGTGGGTTGTGGATTTTTCTTTATCTTGATTGGTCTACCCACCACAACATGCATGGGTTGTCGATATGGTAATGGTGATCTACATAAAGAGGAAGAAAATTATGACCCAACATGAAAGAGACATCAAATAATATCTAACCAAATTGTATTGGTAATTAGTAAAATACCATTGTAATTTGGTCTTGTCAGATAGGCTCACTTGTGCTTTAGAGTTTGAAAATTCATGAACCTCAGAATTTTCTCATTAGGATTACAATCAAAGAAAAGAGAGAATTTGGTTATACCCAAACATTCCCCAAAAGAGGATCGGTGTGAACTTCATCATTCTTGCAATGCAACTGTAAAATTTCCCACTGCATCTGGGCTTCCACCATCTATACACATTACTCTGTCCCTTGCAAAGTTGAGGAAAAAAAATAAATTGAGATACTCTGCTTTACCAGAACTAGAGATGCATCACTAGCCCTCATTCTAGGATCACAACATCGGTATAAGACACAATCCTATGCATCAACTGAAACTCATGAGCATTTATGAGCTTATGGATGTATAAATCTTCTAAATGGTTTATACATACAGAATATTTACGTATAAAGTCTTGATAATGATGATAAATTGTATAAATTGTTTATACCGACCCCTAATCAGGATAAGGTCTTGATGATGATGATGCAGAAGATCTGCACTAAAACTTCTAGAAAAGGACTTAACTATCCTCATCAAATATTTACACTTCTAAACACAAAGGTATTTCTTTCTCTATGCAGAAACCAAAATGAAGTAGAACAAAAAGAATTCATGGTCTTGTATATGATATTTATGCGTGTGTCGACATGGGGAGTAGATTAATAGCTACTACCATTAGTTTCCAGTCTCAGATTTACCCAAAATAAAAGAAACTTCGTACCTGACCAAAGCTAAATACTGGAACTAGAGGTTTGCCCAATTCCATTGCAATTCGAACAAATCCCTTTCTTGTTTTAAGGAATGCAACCTGCAAATACCAGTCAAAGGATAAAAGAAAAAACTGTTAAAAGTTGGCTTGGTGTGACAAGATCAATTTAGCAAAACTTATTAGCTGTTCATTTCTTGGTACCAGCTCCTCGAGGCTTAAGCTAATCAGAAGAGGAGATGGAAGGCTGAAGCAGCCCTTAATCAGGCACCCAGAGGAAGACCATGGAGTATTGGGAAAGCATGCAGCACAAGTCTTGTGAGTTCAGATGATCAGATACATGCAACAGGCATACCAGCCAATGATGCAGTCTACAATTTTTGGACTACCCGAGGCAGATCAGGGTCTATTTTCTAGGATGCAATATTACTGTACCATTCTCTTCTTGTGTGATTTTGATTTCTTTAGATTCTGAGAATCTGTTAATAACATGTTCATTCATGAAGCACTACATGATAGCAATATATCTTCAACATTCACGAACCAAATCCTGTAAAGATATATTTCATGTATTGCAGATAACAAAGACTTGTTATGATCCATTATCATGCAAAGGAAAGCTGTTATATTGGCTTCTTTGAAACTGTTAACTTGTTCGTACTTGTGATCCACCTTTTCAAAGAAAAAGCATTTGCAAAGTTGAAAACCTTCACTAAGTTGACAGCTGAGCGATTTATGCCTCACCCATCCCATTGAAGATGTATGTTTACAGAAATATCAGATGAAATATGAGAGAATTTTACGATGGAAAGACTATTCAAAAAGTTAATCCTGTGGCTCTTGCTGGTCACCTCTGTCACAGATGGAACAGTAAGAATGAATTCACTTGTACTGAATGACAGAAGTTAATCACATAGCTTCTTGTTTAATGACTTGTACCATGTGGAATCTTTTGTCAGTTTGCACAAATTGCATGGTCTCAATTGAGATCCCTTTGAGCTTAGAAACTCATCTTCATTGTAATGAACTTATTTGCATTTGTCTTTATTAAGCTACATATATCTTCTCTCTCCATTGCCTGCTAATCTTGTTATTTTTATCACTCTGTGGATGGCAAGAGTACCTGCCAGATGCTATACTTGTATCATGACAGCACTAACTGAACGGAGTGTTTTCCATAAAATATTCTTGCAAATGTATATATTTCTGGGACACCAGTTGAGATCCATCCCATAGAATTAATTGCTCAATTTAAGTAGAAAACTGCCTCATAACCTGGACTAACTGTGCTAACTCAGGGGTCTGTTCATAACATATACAACTCAATGGCTAAATCTTAATGCAAGTGGAAGAATCTTGCATATCCTGTGTAACTAGTTGGGAACTTTACTGTCCATCGATCAATGACTAGTTTATGCCACTTAAGCCCTTCAATTAAAAGCAAATAATCTGTATTCATTAATCGTTGAGAATTAGTCACTTGCACATTTCTCTCCCAGCCAATATGTAGAAGTCAACGTGGCTCATCCCAATCAACTTCTCATTTCGTCATAATTCTTCCCTTTATATGTAAGGAGATTGAAGATGGAATACTATCAATAAATCCATCACCAAAGAGGGTGACAATTCACAGTCATTGTTGAAAGTTTGGCTCCGGTGACTATAGATCCTGCCTGGTCCAAGGTTGTACAGGTGCAGCCAAATAGTGAGGGACACCTCTTCTGTAAACACAGATGGACTGACAGTATCTCCACCCTGCACAATTACTGCAAACACCCCCCCAATACCGCAACACACATACACCACCAAAAAGAAAAAAAACTTCCTTTTTCTCTGAAGTGATGGATTGCCAATGTTGTGGTGCATGAAGATTCTAATAATATTTTCTCTCTTGATATTTTGCATCAGCATGAGATCGAGCATGAGTGCTAAAAGAGGGAATCACTACCATTAAGCATACTATGCTTATATTGTATATTACAGAAACTCACAATGCTTCAGCACACCTAACCTTGACATACTTGGTCATCTCCCCATGAGCATTCAGTCTAAATGGAGAGAGAGAGAGAGAGAGAGAGAGAGAGAGAGAGAGAGAGAGAGAGAGAGAGAGAGAGAGAGAGAGAGAGAGAGAGAGAGAGAGAGATACTCCTCAAAAAATTGCTAGCCTAATCTGAGTTCTCACTAAGAGTTGTTTAGAAATTTCTCCTGCATGAGCTCCAGAGTTAAGCCTTGCTGCTGTTTATTCGAACTATAAATACTTTATGTGCTAAGAGATTTCTGACAGAGTGGCTCCATTTATTGAAGAGCATCTAGTTGCAATAACTGTCCAGTTGTGGGAGCTAGAAGTATATTATTCAAATCCCTACTACTTCTGTCATCTTTATCCAACTAGAAAGGAGAAATATACTTGCCCAGTAAATTGCTCATACACAGATGCAGAAGAATGCATTATTGATAACAGAGCAACCTAAGCAGCTTTGTAACATAGGTATTAACTGGAAAGTATTTGACATCAAGAGTCCCAAACTTGGACTTGTCAGTTAAACTCAATTCACAAATCATATGATTATAATGTAAATCACTCATGATTCGCCATGCATATATATACATTCATATGTATGAATCAATCCATGCGAAACACACAAATATATGAAAAATTGACATAAGCAAAAGACATTAGAACACTACAATTTGTTTTTGTTTTTGTTTTCTGAGCAGCAAACATAGACACATCAAGACAAAATCCACTAGATGAAATCAGTGTATAGAAGTTAGCTTCAGAGCAGTCCGGTAGATAATTTGCCATCAGCAATGACAGATTAGAAAAGGAAGGTTATTTAAGAAGTACAAAATGAAATGATAAATATGGAATGTAGTGAACTTGAATTATGTAGAAGTACGGAAACCAACCTCAGAACCTCGCTCCATGTGAACAATCTCACGAGCACCACCTGGGACTATGATGCAACTATATCCAGAAGCCAAGTGCGAAATAAAATTTTTCTTTGTTGCGGGTATGATATCAAGCCATGTCCATATTTGCCTTAGAAGTGGTGTGTAAAAAATCTGATCATTGTTTTGTAGAAAGTTTGTTAAGAAATGAAATTGAAGGACCGGAAATTTGCTTGACATTTTAATGCTTCATAGAAGGAAAGCTTACAACACTGCTTGCAAGGACTTTGGTCCTTGGCAGAGGCATGAAACCTGTAAAGTTGGCAAGAGCAACAATACCAATTGGGAACACAGAATGGGGTTCGAAACCAAATACTGCACAAGGTAATGGAAACAAAATCAGCAGAAGGAAATTACTAACAGTCAACAAGCAATTACACACAGAAATCAAGTCTATACAAGAACCCCGTCACATACACAGAAACCATGTCAATATGATAAGTGAGATAGTGAGAGCCAGTACAAAAAAAATGTACTTTAAGCTGAAATTAAGCACCTAATCTTATGTCTCCTACACTGCAGCAACTTACCGATTCGAAGATAAATAGATTGAGACCTAGATGTTCGGCATTTTGATTGTAGCAATGGACAGCAGCTAGTTGTTCAAACCAAGCTTCTGAATTGTTCATAATGACACATCTCTCATAAGAAGTACAATATAATAGCTATAACTACGAGGTCCAGAAGAATCTGAGTCTCATTCAGTAAGCATGACAGCATATAGCAGCTAAAAAGAAAATCACACACCAACCAAAACAAATTTTCAATGTTTCCTACTTTTTTCTCTTGGAGAAGGAACTAGCATCACTGACTGCTGAGTAGTACCTTCCAAATAAACCATCAAAGGTGCATATTTTATCTTTCTACCTATCTGGATTTATTTGTCTTTTCTCAGTAAAAACAAATAAATTATAACATCTCACATGTAGTCTGATCGTACCAAAACAATCCTTGGCTGATGATTTAACGAAGCTGATTCTAACAACAATCCAAGATTTCAATTGTAGAGGCCCCATATCTTCTATAATTGACACTGGACACATTTTTAACTCTTTTGATTGCAGCAGTACGCTGGTTATGACTTGTTGAAACAATGTAGCTATCACACAACTGTGTCACAAAAAGTTGCCCCAAATCGAGCTTCATAAAGAGATGATTTATTTCAAGATTCACTTGATATATAAAGTATTCTCCTTTCTGATTCGACCAAATTATGCAGACTGAAACATAGTTTATACGACTTAATTGAAAAACGGAGGTGAACAGCAAGAAAGAGTGGCAGATACGCAGCTCATCTTTCATCTTAAACTGGAGAGAATAGGAATCAAACTTGAAAAGTAATCGTTTACTAAAAATACAAACTTGGGAATTGCAGGTAATCTCCAATTTATCAGAAAACACTTACACAGAAGGTGAGTAAGATGTTATCACTTTTGACATGGAATCAACATAATTAGTGGGTGGTAATCTCAACTTCCTTCCCAAAAACAAAGGAGAAATAATAATTAAAATAACTTTCCTTTTTCTCTTATATACTTCAACCTATCAACAATATCATATAAGCAAATAAAATCATTGAAATATGAACCAATAATTAAGAAAGAAAATGGATGCGCAATTAAGAAACGAAGAAAGGAAAAGAAGTACAACAGCCTACCATAAGCTTGATTTGAATCAAAGGCCTCAATGTCCTCTACATGAAGTGTGATTGGGAAATACCCACATGCATACTTGCAAATGTACCTACAATACAATATTCAAGCATTTATGAGAGAGAGAGAGAGAGAGAGAGAGAGAGAGAGAGAGAGAGAGAGAGAGAGAGAGAGATCAGATTCGGGCAAATTTATGATCGAAATTTATGATTACCTTGACAATCTCTGGCCCCATCTACTCTTATAATCAAGAGGGACGACCATGAAACATACCATCAACCCGAAAACCCTGAAATTACATATCAAATTCAAATAATTTAGGTAGAGAAAAAGTCTAGAGATAGAGGTGTAGAGAGAGAATGTACATACACAAAAGCTGGGCGTATGGGTAGAAGGATCAGAGCTGTCAAAACTAAGGCGACGTTGAAGTGGATGGCACCCAACCAGACAGCGAGAGCGACGATGGCATGGAAGAGGGAGTATTCGGTCTTGCGAAAGACCCTTGGTTCACTAATGGACGCGTCGGAGATAACGGCAGGCTCAGGGTTGCCATTGGCTCCTTCCATCGTCCGCTAGAGAGAGAGAGAGAGAGAGGAGTATGCAGTTCAGATGCTGTTCTTGTTGTTGGTTGGTTTATAAGGCTGGTTTTTCTATGTTGGGGGTGTTTCTGAGAGTGAAACGTGGCAAGATTCGATAGCAGACTGCCACGTCGTTCCCGGCAGGTGCGCTTAAGAGGCGGCTCACGAGTCTTTCAAGTGTAAGGGAGAGAGAGAGCTTCAGTTAGAAGAAAACAGAGAGAGAGAGAGAGAGAGAGAGAGAGAGAGAGAGAGAGAGAGAGACAAAACGTGGCTTGGCAGAAACAAAAGAGAGAGAGGGCAGAGAGAACCTGAGAGAAACAGAGAAGAGAGAAAACGTGGCTTGGCAGAAACAAGACAAAGAGAACCGGAGAGAGATAGAGAAGACAGAAGAGGGGTAGGAAGCTCGTGGGTAGGAAAATGGGAGTGACAGACTCTGGTAGAGCTACTGGGGTTTGTTTGTTTCTCTTTCTTTCTTAACGAAAAATCTAAAAAAAATGCAAAAAAAGAGAAAAGCGACGTAGAATCTGTCGAACCACGAGAAAATCACTGCAAACCGAAGAAGAATTCTGCTGGAAACGGGTTTCCTTGGACTGTGTCAGTCCATAGCGCCTTTTGGAAGGTAGCAAACAAGCACCTCATTTAACAGATGGCAGTCGTTTGAAAATTGACTAGAAACAAATGGACATTTTGGTCTTTGCAACTCTCTCCGAGACGCAGAGGATCCCATCCATTGATCTAAAAGACGATTCATTTGATGCAATGATCCTAGCCTTGGGTGAAAAGTTATGATAACATCCCCAGTTTGCATGGTTCCCTGTCATAAACTCCTTGTTTGGACGTGAAGATATTATTACGTGGGGTACTAGTAGTCCCGAAAGCGGCTAAAATCAAAGGAGCCTTCCGTTTAAGTTTTGATTGCTACCTCGACAAGAAAAATAATGTCAATTAAAAGAGACACACAGGACAGTTCATATTTCATGTTGTCTTGGCAAATGTTTGATTCGCTTTATTTATTCATTCCAACGAATAGAGAGGCAAGCACAAATTAGAGGAATATCGCTGAAGAACTTAACTGACGAGCTATTTTTGCGCTTTGCTCACTGGCCACAAGACCGAGAGAGAAGGGTTAATAATCTTTTACAATTGCCTAAAATCTAACTACTGTCGTTTTCTAACTTTTCTAAGCCATCCATTTTTCACTGATGAAAAGCAACGGATGGGATCGTCCGATGGAGAATATTTTGCGGCCTTTTAGACTATTTAAGAATTGGCACTCAAGATAAGCAACATGAATTGCCCACTGTCCAGGTGTAGTTACTAAAAGTGGAGACGGAGATATCTAAGATGACGGAATTCACTGTAGAATTCAATTCCATCATCCCTGACCCAATTTGAAAAATCCACCATGGAAACCAACTAACAAAGAATTCAGATTCCACGGGACGCAATATAACAGGAATTGAAGCGTTTATTCCACGTCAAGGTTGAACGGTAGAATCTATCATAGAATTCGATTCCACCTTAATGTATCATAGCAACCTTTCTATTCTCCTAAACATGGAAATACTTTTGTTATTTATTTTTTCCTTTGATTCTTTAAAAAATTTCTATTTTTGCTCAAGTCCTTAATACTGGTATTATTTTTTTAATCCTCTCACTGTTAACTTTTTAACTCTTTTATAGCGAATAATCCTTATCTAGCTTTAATTGCTTAAAATATAATATTCCAAGCCATGCACTTTCAATAAATAATCAACTACAAAATTAATATAATATCTTTTTCTTTTTCTTTCTTTTTTTTATGAAAGATTCTTTTTCTTTTGTTAATTTCTATTATTTCAGGTTCTCATTTTATAACTGTTGAAGTTATAAGACATGAGTACTCATAAGTGTCAGTGCTCTAAGGCCCGCAAAGAAGTGGGCAATTTCTTGTGAAAGATCTAAGGAGGATGATGTTTTTGTGGAAGATCTAAGCGTTCGTGTTGGGGCCCACATTTGCAATTAGTAGTGCATTTTCAATTGAGCATAGATTATGTTCAACAAATCATATTAAATGTATGAACCAATATGTCATAACCAAATAACCAGATCATACAAGCCTTGCCAATCAGAACTAATAGACTCAGAAAAACCATTCTATAAACTCAAATTAGCAAAAGACTTTGATAAATCTAATCCATTCACTGTGTTCGGAATGGCTGCACATGTTTTGAAAACAAAATTACATTTTTTTTCATGGTATTTGGAAAACTGAATTTAATTGTATTCTAAAAAACTTAACAGTTTACTGGGAAAATTATTAGAAAATATAACAAAAATAATTAAATTTAGCCCTTTGCAAAAATGCAAGGTAAAAACTGTGTACTACAGACCCTCTGTTGTCCACCCTGCATACGTGAGAGCCTTGTGCACCGGACTGCCTTCGAAAATGCACATGCTTAAATGCTTTCTGCCTTTTTGTTTTCTTAAGTTAAAAATCATAATTTAAAAAAATTCCAAGCAGCAAAACTATTATGGCCATCCAAATTCTATTATTTCTTGTGAATTACCTAATCTTTATAGAGTGGCGTATACTTTTTCACTAGCTCCGGATCGTGTAATTACCGGCACTAAGACTTGGATTATGTCCTAGATAATCCAGCATTGTCGCATAAATAGATTAGTGATTCTCTCAATTAGCGAAGAAGAGAGTGAGATCAGTCCACATATTAGGGGGAGTTTGAGAGATGCTTGGGTAAGTCTAGTACTAAATAGATCACACCCGACGTTGACCAGAGCCTTTTCCAAGTTTATAGAGTTGGTTGGGAGGAAGGCAACCCTTACCGCAACGATAAAAGTTGTTGTCATGTGACCTTGAGCTCACGGGTTCAAGGCATGAAAATAGCCCTTCAAAATAAAAGATAAAACTACGTACTATAGGCCTTTGTGGTCCGCAACCCCATATAGGCAGGAGCTTCGTGCACCGGGCTGCCACAATTGGTTGGGAGGAATAAATTTAGGGGATAGTTGCAGGTCCCAACTACGGTACAGTGAACATAACATCAGAAATCATAAAAGGAGATAGGGTTGGGATTAGCAAAGCCATGCATTGAAGTTATTCCTGAATTGTGCCCTTTTCTCCTACTATGTGCAGCAGGGCATCAAAATGCAGAAACCTTGGTATAATGCAGATTTTGCATTGTCGCTTGGTAGGCAAAAGATTCCTGCCAACCGAAGCTCGTCTTCTGTGCAAAATGCAAGACATGCCGCATAATGCTGCAGGCCGCGGGAAGCCTTGGAGCTACGGTGAAGTTGTCTTTGTGTGACCTTAAGGTCACAGGTTCTATGGTGTGAAAACAGCCTCTTATAAAATGAAATGTAAGGTGTGGAAACAGCCCCTACCCCAGACCCCGCATACGCAGGAGATTCATGCACCGGGGCTGCCCTTTTAGACATGGGTAACGAGTATTCAACGGTAGGTAAAACAGAGCTAAGACAATGGGCTGTTTGTGACTGAATAATCTTATGTATGTCTCTAGTCTGAAGCTGCGACAAAATCACAATGCAGGAATAACTCAATCAAGCAACTTCAGCTTATATCATCTTGACAAGCAAACACTGTAAATTTCAAAGGCACTCTAAGCTCATCAAGCAATAATATCGCACTAAGCCTTCCAGCCAGTGGGGCAAGGAGTCTCTCATCTGGGTGGCCAGGATTCAAGGCTGTGCATGGGTTGGTGTGTAGAACTTTTAAAGGGAAAAAAAGGTAAGGTAATGAAATTTGCAAATCCAGAAATTTCAACCCTGGGATAGAAATTTCAATCGTTGCATGATGATGGGAGCTTTTTACTGGTCTGCAAGATATCACTCAATTCATAGCAACCTTTGCAGGGATTAAATCAGTAATGTAGAAACATGCATGTATGGTATATCATAATGTCAATAACTACCATCCAAATCTCTTAAAGTGTAACTACAGTATATATCAACCTTTGTAAAAAGAATCCCATCCAGGTGTAATTCCAGAAGAAACGGAAAATATGAAAAGCCTGCACCTCTTGAACTGATGCGTGTGATAAAAAACTCCTTCCCTGTAAACAAAAGTCAGAAGTAGCCATGAAATTCAGTGTCCTATGAACTCCTTCATGTTCTTCAACCACCCTAAGTATTCCTTCTCGTCCTTGTTGATCATGTAATCCTGCAAAAAGTCTGTCAGAGAACTATTGATGCCTCTCTCTTCCAAGTACTTGTAGAATGACTTCTGCAACCTCTCATCCAAATCCCTGCACAGAGACAAAAGAGTTATTCTCCTTCAGCTCACACACAAAAAAGCCTATTGCCTTCGGCCAAAAACAACAAAGAGGAAAAGAAAAAGAAACACTGTTTTACAGAGAAACAACTTTTCCTCCGTAAAACCAATACCATAAGTTTTACGAATAGCCTAAGAAAACATGTTCATTACATCAGTCAACCAAATTTAGTGTTTGGCAGATAATTAACAATAACTCTCTGATGCTTGATTCATTCACAACCATTTTTCTTACTTTAGTTATTTATAGAAACAATTAAATCAATTAGATTTATTTCCTTAATCATCATATCCAATTTTCTTCTGTTCCATTTGATACCCAGAAACATTACTTAAGTGAAGATCTCATATCCTTTTGGCTAATGGATTGGTTTCAACGAAATGAATTTCCAGCTTTCTTGTCAAAGTCAAGAAAATCAAACAACACAATGAGGAAATGGGGAAGACTTACGAAAATTTAGGCCCCTCATAAGCCAAACGATCAGGTGAAACATCAGGGCGCTTCATGAGCATGCTATCCACAGAGATTTCAGGGGGATCAGCAGTGCAACAGAATTCCAGTGAAGTTCCATCTCCTTTACTGACTGTTACAATCAGAGAAATACTCAGGTTAGCAGAAGTCTCTCTGTCATCATCGTCACTGTCATCCCCTTCTTCGTCGGCAATATCAGGCTTGTGAACTTCAACTTGGATGCTTTCACCCGCCAGCTCTCGCTTCAAGGTGATTATCTGTTCACCGGGATTATCAATTATCTCAAATGGGAAATCTTCCGGGACATCACCTCTCTGTCAAGAAAGAATGGAAGAATCAAAATGGACGCTCAAACTTGGAGAACTTAACCTGGTTGTCTTAGTGCTTCAATCTCTCTTAATTCTCAACTGAAGAGAGGACAAAGAACTGCAACACCAGAATAGGCACAAATACATAGATAATACTAATTCCAATAGGTAAGCAAACAAAACCGGCATTCACACTTCATTAACCTTTTCCCACTAGCTGTTGATACCATTTAGGTGGAATAGCTAGCTAGGAAGTGTAAGCTAACTGAGACTGCCACTATTACGGAAAGCTTTTAGGGATCACATCATGTTTAGTTGATGACATTACCAGGTAGCTTAGCAGACAAATATCAGTTTTTTGTAGCATAACTGCAGAATATTTTAAGAAAGGTAAAAATAGAGACTTAAATCAAGAAATTTTGTCCCAACTTACAAGTTTGCAAGTTATATCTGATTAATCACTGAAACTAATGAAATGGCAGGAATGAGCAACTAACTTACTGGCAAGGTGCGCTCTTTCCTAGCCAAAGCTAGCACATTGCAGTCAGCTAGGCCACCAAATTTCACCCCAAATGTACGTACATACATATGTACGTATTTCATGGCAGAAAATTAAAACTTCTTAGAGTGTGTAAAAAAGATCCCTACAGTGAAACCAATTTGGGTGCCTAAATCCCTTTAAAGCTTAAACAATCATTAAATCATGATTTTTCCCCTAAAAACTTCAAGGCTTCATTTTTCTGTTGATAAACAGCAGAAGTTTTCAGCAAGGATGGAAACCTAAAAAAATTGGGGAAAAAAAAAAAACTTCTAGAATTATTCAAAGGGCACTTTTTGTCAGGAACGGCAACAATTGTTCTAGCTACGAGATACTTGGAGACTTACAGTAGGTATTTGAAAACAGTTAATTTTACATCAAATCATGTCTCAATTAGCAACAATTTCAAAATTCAGGGATTTGGGTAACACATTCCATTACTAGATCCTGTTTTAACATGCACACAGACCTGTGTCTATGTACATGCAAAATATTGTAATAAGCCAGATTTTTAAAAAACAATAGTTACTATATACCAAACAAAATGTTAATTTCTTCACTGCTCTCAACTCAAAATCAACTGAGGGTGGGCATCTCCAACTTAGTAATCAAGTCAAAATCCTACCTGACATTCAGATTAAACAACTGTTAACTTCTCATAAACCAAACCTGGCATATGTCATTTTACCTAATCACTCCACATGTGAGTCTCCATGCACTCTACATATTCTAGTATTTTTGCACCAGATACAGATGTCATACATAATCATAGCATAAAACAGTGAACTTAGAGAAGAAGTTTCATCTTTTGCATTAAATAGCTTGCTTCATCTGGTAAAAACTTGCTAATTATTCATGTAACTTCTTGAATTGAGCCAGAACCTAAAAGCATCAGCAGTTCTTGCTGAATAGAAAAGCAATTCATTAAGAAACTATAAGAAAAGGACACAGCCTATGTCGAGAGCCTTGCTTCTCTGAGATAGATACTTTGTTTCTATATGAAACCATTCTCTGTTTCTGCATTCCCCACAAAATTTTCTTCTCGAGAATTGTTTCATTTACATAACAAAAAAAATACTGAAAATTATTAAGTACTAGAACTTAGAACTACACATAAGATAAAAAAAAAAAATTCATATCCAATCACCAGAAAAGGAACCCCAACTATAACTAAAAGTAAACTTCTGGACTAGAACCACTAGAATGCCCTCATAGAGTTCATTGGTAATAGCGTCCTAACATTGTAGCTCAAAAACTTTTCAAGCAACTTACTGCACTCATAAAATTCATTGCTAAAAGCATCCTAATATTGTAGCTCAAAAACTTTTCAAGCAATTACTGAAACTTATTAAGTACTAGAGCTTAGAAGATAAAAAATATCATATCCAATCACTGGAAAAAGAACACCAACTATAAATAAAAGTAAACTTCTGGGTTAGAACCACTAGAATGCACTCATAGAGTTCAATGGTAATAGCATCCTGACATTGCAGCACAAAAACTTTTCAAGCAACTTTCTTCAATCATTTGGTGTTTGAAAGTCTTCATTTTTCAATTCAGTGTCAAACAAATATGAGTTCTCATATAGTGGACTGTCATTATCAACAGTAGCCAACAGAGCAGAGCCAGGTTCGTTCTCTTCAACAACCCAAGCCATCTTTCTCTCACTTCATGCTATGTATAAGCCACACACCAAAATTAAAACCCATAAATATTTTATCCCTCTGATTGCAACCTTCCAACGGGTTGTTAGAAAACCAAAACACAACAGTACATATTAAAACAACAAAAGATTGACAAATGAAATGTTTAGAATCATCTAAGCTCAACAACTTTTTTGTTATGGCTCATCCTCAATGAGCTCCGCTAGAGGAATGGCGAGGATCATTGCAATTGGGAGCCCCATTTGTACTTCTGCCCGCTACTATTTTCCAATTATTTACAGTGAGATCCCATTACACCACGTACGAACTCACTCAATACAGAGCTTTTATAATTCATTTACAGTGTCCACCTCAATAATCCAACTGAAAAATCCTTCAAACAACTCGCATATATCCATTTAAATCACCAAAAGCAGCCATTACCTACAACCCGCTGAATCAACTCATGAATCTCTTAATTGACTAAGAGCACGGAATTATAACCCCAATTCTTCAAACGAAAGACCCAGTTCACTACAAAACGGATCAACTCCGGCGATTCTACAAATCTGCAATAAAAAAAAGAGAATTCCATGGGATTTTCATTTTTACCTCATCTACAGCTCCCGATTCCTCTTGGTGAATGATCTCTGCTTCGAGAATACGCTTCAGTTTACTATCTGCTTTCTTCTCAGCATTCTGAACAGTAGAAGCAAAGCGAAAGGCGAGAAAGTAAGAGGGCTTTGATAGCGTTTGGGAGATTTTCGTCCCAATATTAGTAGAAGAGATTACGCAGGAATAGTGGCGTGGTTTCGATGAGATTGAAGAGAGGAATGAGGGGCGAATGGTTTTGCGGAGGAGGGAGTAGAATGCAGCAGTCATTTTTCTCTCTTCTTTGGAGAGAGAGAGAAAGGGTTTGGTGGTTTTGGGCGGTTCGAACCACGGAAATGGTGCTGGTTGTGGTTTTGTCTAGGGTTTAAGGGAGCAGGGTTTTTGTCTAGGGTTGAAGGCAGAGGGGCGGTTTATTAGGTGGAAGAATGCTTCGGTGGGAAGCGGCCCACCGCTCCACTAGCTTACAATGAGGTGTGCCCGCCTCTGTAAAGTGGGCCCGCCTATGGATGATCCAGATTGTCCGTAGGATAAGAGATTTGGATCTCGAACGGCTTCAGACTCGAAATATTCCTGTTGGCGTCGAAGGGGAAATTCGTTGTTTCTAACAGTCCATATTTGGAACGAGGGAAAGCCAAAATTAGATGATTTAAAATAGACGATCAGATTGTAATCTTAAAATAGCATCTGCTTGGAATTTGATATGGCCTGGATATAGATTACTTAAAATACGAAATATTTTGGGACGCCAAAAAGGATACAACCCATCTTGCCTGACTTTGAATAATCTGATCTATTCATCATATTCTGCCTGCCTTAGACTGGCACCAAAATTCTTGATCGTTGGATGATTTGAGCCGTGCCGTTCTAATTTTGAATCACACCGAAATTTTTAACAAAAGTGATAGCAGCCAGAAGCCTCCGACAGGCATGAATTTTGCATGAGAGGAAGCCCTATTCCGTCCGCTGGAAGAACTCGTTTGAAATGTATTGTGTTGCCAAGTAAAAATCAGCCGGACGCCCCCTGTTTATCTAATGGCCCTTTCAATTGCAAGCAACTTCCAGCTTTATAGCACTTTTTGATGGCACGATCCCAACCTCTGGATAACCCTGACAGGGCGAACCCACACGTAACAGCACGATCGTGGCCGTTGATTGACAGCCAATATCACACGAAGGATATGAGCAGATGAACCAAGGCATCCAGTAAACTTTCAAAATAAGTATGATCAAATGGTGAAACGTCCAAAACCCCACTGGAGTAGAATGCCTCACAGGATCTGATCTTTACCAAAAAGGGCAATTCAACAGCTAATGTGCCATCCGATAAGTTTGACAACTTACCAATTGATCTGTTCATTTAAGAATGTTTAAACCAGATTATATAGGCAGAAAACGAATGAACCATGGGAGTCGAGAAACCTCACCAACATAGGGATGAGATAGTCAAATGGGATCGACTTTTGCACCACAAAAATCACTAGGCTAGAATGGGGTCATGGGCTGCCAGAAACCAGTGAATAAAACCATTCATCTCCCAGGCCATTGTACTGATGAGCACTGCACCAAAAAGTACGGCCCTTGATAAATTCTCTAGCACGGAAACACTCGATTTACATAGAATAACTTACATCAGTTTTGTAACAGTAACTTCAAACCAAAACTGCAATCGCTCTCTAGCAAAGGCCTTTCAATGCAGAGGCACGAGGAGCCTCTCTCCCCGATGATCAGTGCTCGAGGCTGCTCATGGTTGCCTGCCTTCAACATGCACCACAATAAAAAAACAAAAACTGCAATGTCACCAAATAAAATGCTGCACCCATGATGTATTTTTGAGGGTTTGAATTTTTTTCCTTTTTATCTGGCGATAAAAAGGCATTCTTATTAGCATTTCCCGCAAATGATACAGTGAGACGACTCAATAGTAGTAAAAGCTCAAGCAGGCTATAAAACACACAGCTCCCAAGGATCTGACCTTAAAGCATGTCACAAATCCTAATTTTCTCCGTGTGAACCCAAGTAGGAAAACATGATAATTAGTTAAACCTAATGGAAGGGTAGAGGATCCAAACAGCGTTTCCTGTGGAGGGATACTAAGTTTTATAGCTTAGAATGGTGTCTGGGCATTGAAACTATGTGCGGACAGCACGGAGAGAACGTCTGTAACAGAAGCCATGGAACTTAGGGCAGCTTTCAGAATGTCTTGCGAGCAGCCGGGTCTGACAATGCTTCTCACCTGAAATGGAAAAACCAAGCATTAGATATGAAGAAAGAACTAGATGGAGAACAGTGTGGATATATATCTGTCTCTTTTTTTCCCCTAATTTTCCTCTCTTTACTTTAAGACAGCAAGGTAGCGGGTGGATTCATTTCAATCGGTAAAGCAGGTATAAAGTGTACCTCCCGGCACATGCAGTGTTAGAGAAACCCTTTTCTAGGGAAAAACTGAAAGGAAAGTGAAGAAATTAGTAAAAGATTGCAAAGAGCAGGAAAACCTGTAAATAATACTCAAAGTAAATTACTAAATAATGGTTCAGATTCACTTTTGATGTTTTAAACTACAACGAACTAGAAACATACAAGAAAATTGGTCGTTATGCATCACTTCTTTTAATGGACTAATATTCCATCAAGATATGAAATGAAATATTTGTCTTGAATACATTCATGAGCTGCTACTACAGGCTCAGATTGCAGAAAGATATGACATGCATTATATTGGTCTAGAATGCTCCCCTGAGCTACTGCAGTAGACTCCGGAAACTACACACCGTGACCATGAGCCAGTCTTATACTTGCTACGGCTACAAGCAAATGCAAGAAAGGGAGCAAGAATCGAGAAACAAAGGCTCTGAGAAAAGACAAGTGAAGCATATACAACGATGAAAGCAATTACATCTAAGAGAAAATATGCAGAAGCATCATGGAGAAGATTTTTGGTGCAAAACCAATCTAAGATGTGACCCAGAGGAACAGCTGTTAGGACCATCAGATGTCTGGGCCACGTATTCATAGCCGCCTCTCCCCCAATTCAGACATAAAAGTTCTACATAAAGGGCGGCCCCGGAGATATAAAAGTTCAATATGCATATATAAAATAGAAAGTTGATACGATCACTCAAACATATAAAACGAGACAGCCTACATACATTAAGAATGAAAAAGTCAGCAAAAAGAGTTTTGACCCATCAGGAGGGTATAGATTAGAATAAACGAAAAGAACTACATCCAAACAACAAAGGCTAAACAATTAGTAAAATGGGCATGAGAGGACCTTGTCCAGATACTCTTGAAGCTTCTTTATCCGGCCCATGTAGTCTTGATCTTCAACAGAAAGGGTGATAGCCTTGGTATCAGTTCCAGGGCCTTCAAATTGAAGTGGCCCGGGGTTTCTGTAGACATCATCCATCAAAAATCTTGTTGCATTTCGTGCCAGTAGCCTGCAAATGAAAACTAAATATGAGTTACATGGCACCAGAAAGATAACATGTAGAAATCAGAAGATCTTCTTGTTGGTATTAACTGAAATAGCAATATCATCTTCAATGATGCATTACTTTTTCCTAAAACATCAACAAGTACTTAGTATTTGCTGCTGATAACCACCACCAGAAAAAATCCATTTACTAGATATGTGGTTCCAATTCAAACGAATTTGAGGATCTCTAAGCAGAGCTCCTATATTATATTATGACAGGGAGATAGAGAGCATGTTCATCAGCTTCAGAAATGTTCTACCAGCAAAAAAACCCAGAGTTATAACTATATGGACGTACTCATAAGCTTTTCCTTTCAAATCAACAGTAGCAGGATTCACAGCAGGTTTTCCAATCAAGCCAGACCGAGGACCACGTGACCACCTCTTTACAGTCATCATCGCCTGCAAATTAATCCATATGCAATGTGCCGTCATTTCTCCAGTGGACATAAGAATTCCAATGACACAAGCCGAAATAGCCAAAAGAAAAAAACATTAGTAGGAAGAGGAGTTTGGTTTGAAGGAGAAAATATAAGATGAATAAAATAAGATGACATAAGGCATATTTGTCAGATATTTCGATATCCAGGATTCACTTTGAGAACTATAAGCATCAAGCTTTTTTTATTCTGACAAGAAAGAAGGGAGGTCTCACCGTAATTGGGGCAGCACCACATCGCCACTTGTTCCCTGGATTCTTCAGGTTGGTCACAGTTGCCATATAGCCATTCAAACCAGCTGCTAGAATGTGATAGCAGATATGCCCAAGAACCTGCATGAAAGTGGCCATTAATTACTCCTGGGACTATTTACAGAACTGAGAAACTGAGAACAAAAGCTATAGTCAGTGAGGACATACGTAGGCATAGTCACAGTCAAATTTTGATGGCAAAGAACCCCGAGCTTGATAGCCAAAGAAGTGGCAGATTGCATTGAATTTCTTTCCTTTGTATGTACCTTCTTTCTGGAGAGAGACTCAACTATGTCAATATCAATGAATTTTGTAAGGACAAAAAAAAATCCTGATAAAATATTAAAACATACCAATCGCTTGTTCATTTCAGTCTCCACCAACTGGGCCAGAAGCTTTTCTGTCTCAATCTACAGAAGAAATAATAAATTAAAAATCATCAACCAAGGTTACAGCATCTTTAAACTTTTATAGCCATGCCAACAGACTCAAAAACTTGCACAGTAAGGGATAACTTGGCCCTGCTTATAATAGCAGCAGCAGCAATTATGATTACAAAAAAAAGAAGAAGCTAGTTAGATACCTGGGACAGCTGTGCAGAGTCATCTGATTCGGGGTGAAGCAGCAGCTGAATAAAAGACGAATTCTTTCAGATAAGCATTGATGAACAGTAGGCACAAAGAAATTAAACGAGAAAGTTATGCAGAAAATTCTTAATCAATATCAACAAATAGAAGAAGTGAACCTGTCGCTTGATAAAGGGAGGTAAAAATTCAAATAAAGCAGATGCCCAAGGTGATAGCTGTGTGGAAATGTTATCAACTGAAACACCTTGTCTGTGCAGATCATGGATTTCCTGAGACAGACCACAGCAACAATAAAAAACACAATTGGTGAGCCACAGGTTAAATAAAGAAAACAGAACCCACTAATACAATTCCAGCAAAATAAGCCATTAAAATATGCCCAAGTTGCCAGTGCAAGAAACAGAAATGGAAACAGAAAACAAGCAAGTTGAATTAGGGAAACAAGAACAAACCCCCAAAAAATAATAATAAATTAGAAATTTTTATTAAATATATAAAAAAAGAGAAAAAATTATCAAAAAAGGGGAAAATCTTTAAAAAAATACAGATTTCATAGATCAATTTTCCACACAACATATCTGAATGTAGAAGCACAAAATGAGTATAAGTCATCAGTAAAATTCAAAACCAAAAGTGAGATCCATAAAAGAGCACAATTTATGCCATCCAACAGTTAATTAAGCATGAAATAATCAATAAAACTGGCAAAGAACTCTAACTAAAGCTCATGGAAAAAAATGGATACTGCGTGGAAAATGCAGAGGTGGCCAGAAATGCAGAATCTTTTACTTCTGGGGATGAAATATATATATATATATATATATATATAGAGAGAGAGAGAGAGAGAGAGAGAGAGAGAGAGAGAGAGAGAGAGAGAGAATATAGTAAAGAGGGGCTCACGGTGGTGGACCGTGCTGTCTTCTTCTTCAATGACATATATACAGAGAGAGCGAGAGAGGGAGCTCCTGCTGCAGCCCAGAAACAAATTAAAAACAGCCCAGAAGCCCTCTCATTTTCTCCTTCAATGAGAGAGAGAGAGAGAGAGAGAGAGAGAGAGAGAGAGAGAGAGAGAGAGAGAGAGAGAGAGAGAGAGAGATATTGGACCATGCTTCTTCTTCTTCTTCAACAAGATATAGAGAAACACAAGGAGCTCCTGCTGCTGCCCAGAAAGGAAGTAAAAACAGCCCAAAAGCCCTTTCATTTTCCTTCAATGAGAGAGAGAGAGAGAGAGAGAGAGAGAGAGAGAAGAAGCTGCTTTCGTTTTCTTCTTCCACACCTTTTGTCAGACAAACTGAGGGACAAACGGAGGAAAAATGCTCGAGACATTGGGCAAATAGAGAATAAAACAGGTTTTGGGGGAAATCAGGTTCAGCCTTTAGTTTTCCTCCAAATTAGAAACTTGAAGAAAAAGACATGTAACTGTAAATTATTTATGAGAAATTGCAAACATTAAGTTCAATAGGTAAAAACAATAAAAAATTGTAAAAAAGAAAAAGAAAAAGAAAAAGGAAACAAGTTTCCTTAGTTGAAGAAACGCATTTCATAAGAAGGGGAAACCAGTTTCCACACTTACAGAAACTCGATTCTCTGAATGGGGAATCTCATCTCCATTCTATAAATCTCATTTCCATAATTGCAGCAAACTCATCATCATCATCATCAAGACCTTATCCTGATTAGGGGTCGGTCAAATAAATCTTGCTCCTCCATTCCCCTGTTAAGTGTCATGGCTTCATTTAGTCCCAAAGTTTTTAAATCTTTACTCACTACTTTTATCCACATTCTTTTGAACCTTTCCCTTGCCCTTTTAGAAACTTCGAATTGGATCACCTCACACCTTCTAACTGGAGCCATTTTTAGTCTCTATTGGACATGTCCAAACCATCTAAGTAAAATCTCCCTAATCTCATTACCTATTTGTGCTACTCTTAAGTTTCCTCTAATGTTTTCATTTCTAATTCTATTCTCAATTGTCTTACCACTCATCCATCTCAACATCCGCATTTTAGTGACACTCATCTTATGTATATGTTGTTCCTTAACTGCCCAACACTTTGATCCATAGAAAATAGCCTGCCTTATAGCCATCCTATAAAATTTTCTTTTTAGTTTGAGTGGCACCTTTAGATCACACAAAACTCCAGAGGCGCATCTCTATTTGTTCTAGGAAACTTATTTTCCCAAATTAGGAAACGCAAATATTGGACTGTTGGGGAAACCACTAGTTTCTTGTTTCCAAAATGCGAATTAGGAAAATGCGTTTCCACACCCAATAGGGCATTTCCTGCAACTAAGGAATATACAAAATTAAAAGTTTAAACAAAATGAACCACCTGCAGTAGAGCATACACTTCAGGAATGCTCTCTATAAGCCCTTCTGGTAAAAGAATGACTCCATGATACTTGTCTGCTACAAAGACATAAAGTAGATTAGCGAAGTATAAACAGCCAGCAGCAAACAACATAATCATCAGTTCCAACCATGCTCTGCCCTGGCTTGAACAGCATCGCAGATTTGCTTAGTCAGGTCAAAAAGTGTAAGCTTTGATGCAGCCACCTCCTCTCCAAGGATGACCTAAGTATGAAAACCAATACTCAGACCATACTTTGTAAAAGCAGATGATTGTGAGCAGGTAACACCTGTATCAGATGAAAGATGATTTCAGATGGGGAAAGCTAACCAACCATATTTGGATGTGACTGAAGAGTGCACTCCAAAGCAACATGAGACGCCTTCCTACCCATAAGCCTTATAAAGTAATAATACTGGAAGAACATACACATGATAATTAGTCAGAACAAGATTAAGAAAGACATAAATATGAAGAAAATACCTGCATGCACGCAGAGTAAGAAGAAATTCCTAAATGAGAAGAAAAATTGTGATTCTGCTGAATTAAAAATATTAGGCATACAAACAGATTCTGTAAAATATTATATTTCTTTGCTAAACCACTGTGACGACCGAAATGATTGAAATCCACCCTATAGAAGTCACTACGACTAACCACTGGTCTATCATCTATGCACTATGAACACCTTCATTCTGGTATTGGAAATAAATAATTCCCTGTAACTACAAGCAATCTCTGTCCAGGAAAGCAATAGTATGCAGCAGGATCGCCATTCACAAAATTATTTTGAGACATCAAGTCAACCAACTTCAAGAAAAAGTGTGAAGATACTTTTCATAAATCCACAAGCTATAATGAGCTCCATAACTATCAATAGCACTATTCATGAGGCCTACCATCACTGCAGTAGGAAGACCAGTTCTTGGTATTGAAACAATCAATTCAAAGAAACTGTCAACAACATCCATCAGGCTGAGTCAAACATCACTAGCTTGAGAGATGAGAACTCACCAAATTATTACCAACTCAAGTTCCCAACCAAAGGACAACCTACTTCAACAGCAAATTGTGTACATATCATAAAACATATCCATGACATTTGCATGCTCTAGTTTTGCAATGTTTCTTGTTTCTTTCACTTTCCATTTTCCCTCCACAGCAACCAAGGAATGACCACTAAAGACAAAAGTGAGTAAGATCTTTTCCATGGTCCACTGGCATACTGTTCATATTTTGTTTTCACCTCAAAGTACGAGAAGTTTGGAACAAGTGAAGGGATAAAGACAGAGATCATATGAAATTTCGGTAAGCTAAATACCTTCTCCGCAGAAAGAGCATCCTTGCAGACATTGCTAACAAGCTGGGAATTAACCTGGAAAGGAGAAGAAACAACAAGCAAGATTCAATGCTGGTGCTGGTAATTTAAATTGCAGGTCAGAACTAACTATGGCAAAAGAAAGATATATGAGAAACCATTTTCAGGGTCATGTTACAAGTGCAATGAATTAATTTATGGATCTTCCCAAAGCACAAGACCTGCAGCCACCTTGAAATGGTATTTGAGCATATAAAGTGAGTGCACACAGAGGAAAAAATGGTTGTAGATAGTAATTAAAAACAACATATTCAAAATCTAGAAGATATAGGTAAAAGAGAACTAGAAGTGGTTCTGCTGGCAGACTGTTCTGTCTTTGTTGTATCGGTAAACTAGAAACAGCCCTGTATGGAGCAGAACAATGTGGAGAATAAAGCTTTCAATTTTCATTTGAACTTAAAATATAAGTGCAGATTTTAAGCACATTCTATGAGACATGTTTTGAAACAATAATAATTTCGGCATCAGTTTACTAAAATTAACCAACAGGAACTATGAAAAGATACCTTACATATGGTATCAAAACCAACATTAGTTTCAACGAACTGGTTCTTCAGATCACCATTCAAAGTAACAGGAACTCCTACCACCTGCAAGACCATACAGTACATTTATCACGGATAATATTATAGGAATTCTCAACATCTTTTCCAACATTCACGAAATATCTAGTTAATCAAGCATCAATGAGATAGCCGTAACTTCGTGAAGCTTTATTGGTCATAGAATACAGTTACCCACCCATAAGTTGTAATCACTGAATGAAATTCATATTGTTAATGCAGCACATGGCTATACCTTTGTTGTACATTTTCTTTCTGCAAATATCTCTGCAAGCTGAGCAGCATCAGTGTTGGATGTAACACCTCCAATGATGACAAGGGCATCCAGCTTCAAAGATTGGCATGAGGCTAATGCAGCATTTACTTGTTCGGTTGTTCTTATTTGATCTTTTGTCCGACCTAGCAGATCATAACCACCTTCACACACACAAAGGGGGCAAATCAATATAAGGCCCAGGAATTGCTACAACGAAAGATGTTAAGAAGATATGGACAGAGAAAATAATGAGGTCGGTCCCATTAGCAAAGGATAAATTCTGAAAAGCATATTCTCCAACAAAATTGCTTTGACTAATTATCTATGGAAATAAGTATGCCATCTAAATACAGCTGATATGTATGCAAGAAATTGTCTATATAGGGAAACCAGTTGCATTGCTGCATAAGATATGTGTATAAAGAGAATGATGATACTAACTATCAAATCCAGTGGACTAATTATGCAGGCAGACTATTAGTCCGCCTCCACCTACAGAAATTAAATTGAAATGCAATTACAAAGACAACATACAGTAAATTTCTTGTATAAGTAGAAAATAATGAAAAGACCGGCTACCTTGATTTTTGTAGGTAGACAGTAGTTCATCTGTGATTTCCAGAGTTTTTTTTGCGAATAGACCTTCAGTACCACCTGTTGCCAGAACCAAAAGGGATAAGCAAAATATTTTAAAAATCCCATCAGACTGGTATAAGGCAGCATGAAGCTGGTCAAGTGAAACAGCAATAACATGCCCAAGGCATACAAAACAAGAAGTCAACAGGTCTCCAAGAGAAAAACTAATTGCATTCAAACTAAATTGCAGAAGTCTGGGGAAAATATTTCAAGAATCTCATCTGACTGGAAGAGGCAAGCATGAATTTGGAGAAAGTGAATTAACGGCATGGCAAGAGATACTGAATTAGAGATTAACAGGTTCAAATATGATAACTAATCCTGCCTCCTCTGTGGAAAAGAGATGCATATCAATAGCAAATGCTTTGATCCAAACAACTCCCGTGGACACTGTCTTAAAATTAAGGTGGAAAAACCAGCTTAAACCAGCCATGAGAAGACAGAAGAATAAATACATTTAAACAGCCAACTGAAGATGTCCTGGTATGGACATGAGGACAGCTATGGAGATGCTTCACTCAAACCCTAGACACATGCCTAGTCATGTAGGTGCATACTATTTCTTGAAAGAGACACGGGTATATTTGATGTCCATAGGTGTTAGCATGGTGCAGATCAGAGCATAAATTGTAACCATAGCATGTGATGCACAATGTAACATAAGATGCTATCAAAAAATTTCCATTCATCACACACACAGACACACACACCCAAGCACACACAAGTTATCAACACCTTAATTGACATGGATTGTACGAAAGTGCCTGAATTGTGTTGTTTTATGATGTTAACATGATATCAATAACTATTAGGTTTAACAATAAGCATCTCATCTATCTTCAGCTTTTCAAGTGATCCTCCGATCTTTTTGTTCTTCACTCATAGTTTAATGCATCAGAATCTTTATAGTTTCTTTAGCAAAATCTCAAGCACCAAAATGCACAGAATTCCAAAAAGGCTCCACTCCAGAAGTGAAGAGAAAAAGTTCGAAGGTATTTGGATCGACAACCAAGTTTAGGCTTGAATTTTAAATTATTGTTCTCCAAAATGAACCATACTTGACATACACTTAGAAAACAAGAGAAGTTCTCATTAGAATTGAAACAAGCCACACAAAATATCTTGCGTTGCAAAAGAAAAGATCACTCGAGTGATATACAAACTAATAGAAGGCTACTAGAACTGTATTTAAAAATATGATCAGTAAACTATGAGTAAATTTGGAAAATGGAAATGGAAAAGTAAGCTTGGTACCACAGCATT
This sequence comes from Warburgia ugandensis, assembly GCA_035236585.1. Lineage (NCBI taxonomy): Eukaryota > Viridiplantae > Streptophyta > Magnoliopsida > Canellales > Canellaceae > Warburgia > Warburgia ugandensis. The sequence continues at coordinate 79,469,042 of CP141132.1, read as the reverse complement.
AGTTAACAATTATGAGGAGATGCATGACAGAAAAATAGGTTATACAAGTCATATTGAGGCTAATGGCACTGCAAGAGATTTAGAAGCAGAGAATGGTGCCGCAATTATCTGAAACTCACGTTCTATTGGGGGTGATTTATCATAAGAGGAATCAGCAATGACAACAAAATAACATGCTTTGGTAATTATGTAATACAGATGTATTTGTGTGTGAAACATATGTATGTAGTGTCTAAGTGTCCTTTTGTGTCTCTAGAGAACGCAGCAGAAAATCCTTCTCATCCCAAATGGCACTGTCACCTTGTTGCAAGTTCTACCAATCAACCAACCACGCAAAATAATAATGAAAAGAAAATCTCGTACGGAGAGCTGGAAGGAAAATAGTGACAGCTGAAACTCACATCAGGGTTATAGAGACGAGATACAATTAATGGTAGAACTGGAAGGGAAATAGCAATGATGACCACATGCTTCTAGAAGCTGGAAAAGTACACAACCAAAGACAATATAAAAGGCTTGTAGATAAAGATTCTAATTAGGAATCACAAGTACGACACAGAAAACTAAATCTAGCCTTACTAAGCTGTTTAGAAATTTTAATTGTCTAAATCAACCAAGCATGGCGAGAATCTTGACAGCCAAAAAGGACAAATACCAAAAGTTTTCACTGCTAGAAGTACTTACCAACAAATCCAAGCAAAGTACTACTGGGGTTATGACACTTAATAGCATCATAAACGCCCCAGATAACATTATGCCCTCCTGGAGATTGTCTACCACAGAAGACCACTCCCACCCTGTGATAATGGATTTGAAGTCAGGCAATATGAAAGAAACCAGTATCTACATTCAACATGCAAACAGATATAGAAGAGAAAGGCAGCAAATGAAGCATTGTATCACACAAAAACAGAATAATTAATGCTAACCTAGGCAAACAAAAGAATAATGATCTAAAGTATATACATCTACAAACAAGAGAATTTAATTTGATTTATGACTAGCAACATGAAGATAGAAATATGTCATATGAAATAATCATTCAGGAAAAGAAACATGGGCAACTGGACCACATAAAAGACTCATGAGGACCATCATCCCACATTTTTTTTTATTATATGTTATGTTATAGTTTAGTTTTAGAAGGAGAGCCTTGGCACAACAGTAAAAGTTGTCGTCATGTGACCTTGAGGTCACAGGTTCAAGGCGTGGAATCAGCCTCTTGCAAAATGCAAGGTAAGGCTGCCTACTATAAGCCCTTGTGGTACTCCCCTTCCCCAGACCCCGCATAGGCAGGAGCTTCGTGCACCGGGGCTGCCCTTTTTTATGTCATAGTTTAGTTTTACTTTAGATATTTACCACTAAGGGCATTAGGTTTGCTAGTGTGTTTGTGACTAAAGGGCAATTTTGTCTTTTTCCTAAATTAGGGTTGGATATCCTCATTTAAGATCCTTTTCTGTTTTGTGTAAGGAGTTTTTTTTAGGAATAATGAATGAAGATTTCGTTAGACTTGGTGGATTCCTCGTTCTAGCTTCCTTCTCGTAGGCGTGAAGTCACGTTTGGTACAAGGACGGATTACTATCATTTCATCCTGTACTATAAGTCAGTGATTTTATCTTCTAACAGAAGATCTCTCTCCTTGAGGAAGTTTTAATGCTTATTACTTCGAATAGATGGATGCATGCTGCAGTTTAAGGTTTTAAGTTGGTTAGCAATGTGGATATCAGTTGAAAAACAAAGCACAGAGTTCATAGGACTGATTTAGATTTTCAGAAATCTCTGCCCCTCCTGTAACTATATGTTTTGTTCTCCTTTTCTCAACAAAATCACCTCCTTGTTATAAATATCAAAGTCTTACATAGAATTACTCCTAGTATATAACGATATACAAATTGTCATTGATTGTAAAAAAGTACAGTACACAAGTATTCAAACAATTTACAACATCCATGGATGACCACATACTTGACTGGTGGATGCTTTTCTATGATCTGAGCATCAGGCACTTGAGCTGTAGCCCTCAGAAAATGAACCAAAGGCTGACCATACGTGTGGTGATACAACCGGCTAATTGAATGGGAATCGGATGGATCTGCAGCAGTGGTAGGATCACCAAATTCTACCCTCACTGTAGTTCCCTGTTCATAAAGAAATTACAAAATATTGAGCATAGGCCAACGCACTAGAACATTGTAAGATCTCATCATAATGTGCAGACAATAAGATCTTGCCAATAAAAAACATGAGATGTTTAAATTATGAATGCAAGGTACACACTGCAAAATAATATCCTAAAACACCAAAAGAATGGCTATCAGGCTGGGTAACATGTTTAGTATGAGTAACAAAACAACAAAAGAAGAGACATCAAACACTTTGAATACCGAAGCAACAAGAAAGGTGTTCTCTCCAACAGCTCAGTGAACAGCCTTAACCCCCATTAGTTATGTTTCTCCTATTTGAGTATTTTCATCATTTCAGTAAACAGTTTTAAAACAAGTTAGATGGACAGAATGATTTTCAAGGAATCACCTTCAAATCCGAAGAAAACTAAGTACACCATAGCAAGACATCCATCATAACTAAGGGCAGCCCCGGTGCACGAAGCTCCTGGCTAATGCGGGGTCCGGAAAGGGGCAGACCACAAGATCTATAGTACGCAGCCTTACCTTGCATTTATGTAAGAGGCTGTTTCCATGCCTTGAACCCGTGACCTCAAGATCATACGACAACAACTTTTATGGAATGCTAGTCAACTGTTATGGAAGGCTGTTTCCACTAAAAACAGAATTTCAAAACCTTTGACCTGTTATGGAATGCTAGTCAACTGTTCAGGTTAAAGAGCTTAACTTCTTTTCATGCAAATGTCCCCCTTTTTAACAAAAGAAAAAAGCTAATATTATCAATGATGAGGACAGGATAGTAATGTTTGATCTTATTATGTATCTTCCATAGCAAGGGCCCATTTTATCAGTAAAAAAGACACAGCATAGATTTCAAAAGAGAACACAGACAGACAACGAGTTTGAAAATGAAATTAAGAAACAAATAATAACGAACCAATCCAGTTCAAAGCACATGCAGGCTTTTTCTCAACTCGAATAACATCGAAAAGGACAGTCATTTATAGTTGTACAGCACTTCTAGAACATATTAATATACTCAACTTCTCATTATTAGAATCTGGTATCCGATTCTCATATTAATATACTCAACTTCTCATGATTACCTCTGGTTTCTAATCCTCTGCAACTCAAACACAAACAGATTCCTCCGAACAACTTCCAACACTAATTAAGCGAAAAAAAACGAATCAAACTCCACAAAAAATGCAAATTACACCGATCCAGGCACCTTGAATAGATTTCTCATCATTCCAGTAGATCTCGACCAGAACACTCGCTAACCTAGCATCAAAATCAAATCCAAAACCATACAAGGCAAAACTCACTCAAATCCATCCAATCAACCACAACAACAGACGATCCACTATCAAAGAATCCACTTTTACCAGAAACAATCCAGATCTTCCTTGAACAAGAAGAAAAACTACAAATCAAATACGGAGATTTCACGAAAACAGATATTATAGTATAAGGTTCATAGCATGCACGAAAACGGAGAAGCAGGAGAAACGAGGAGAAAAAAAGAAGATGAAAGAAACAGTAAAACCCTAGAAAATCACCTGGAGACACGGAGGAAGTTCTGGTTTGTAGAGAGTTCTGTGTTTCTGCAGATCTGAAAGTTCTCTGGGAATGCCGTAATCCGAATCCATTTCTCTGCTTTCAGTGTTCTTCCGCCGAAGCTACTCCGTTACTTCATTTTATACCCGGGGGCGATAGTATCGATGAAACTACCACTGGGTATTGAGTTATTTACAGAACTGACATTCATTTGTCGACCAAATATATGTGGAGGTATCATGGAAGGATTTCTGGTCCTAATGTTATTGTCTCTTTCGAATCACTTGGATACTTTTAATTGGAGAAAATTGTGGGCCACCTCTAAAAATATTGGATCAGGCCAAATCTCGTTCGTTGGCTGGAGTTCCACGTACTAGATATGTCTATCTCCTTTTTTCGTTTTTTCTTTTGGAGTGTTATAAGCAAAGAATTACAAAGTAAATTATTCTCACACTCTCAAAATCTAATCCTTATTCAAATGAATAAATTGAAACTCAAACTCGCGACTAAATGTATTCTAGAAAAAATGCCTGAATTATCTGTGACCAACTATACTAGATATTTTATTGGCCCCTTATAACTTATTTTGAACTAGATTTAGTACAGCCACTTCCCAGAGGATGACATGTGTGCATTGATCTAACAAAGTAGAACAAATTCTTTCTTTTTGTTATAATTTGATCGATCCAACATGAAAACAGGATGATCTTGTCCCTTGGTTTTTGGACAAATCATCCTCAATACGGTAACAACAGGATGATCTTAGCCATCCATTGCTCCTCTCGATAACTGCAGCTTGAGCATGGACTTAACCTTGCGGGCCCAAGCTACAATAACACCCAACATGGACTCACCTCTTTCTCTGGAATCAGCAGGATTTTGATTGTCGTACTGGCGTGGCATTGAACGTAATTCCTGTGTAAGATAGGGAAATTATGGGAATTGAAGATTTAACCCACGGAATCACCAATCAGTCGAAATAGAAGGAACACTGTCGCCGTCCTGCCAGTACCTACGGAGCTAAGCACACTTTCTCGTTGAGGCGCCGGCTCATAAACCGGCTACCAATCCTCACAGCTTGCACGTGCGAATAACCGAGACTGTTTTCTCTGACGAAAATTCCTAGCGCTTCATGGTGTCTGCGCTTGTAGATCCGTGCAACACTCATTCAGAGGAATGGTGGGCCCATGTATTTGGTGATCGAAATCGTTCTCTTAAATAGGCGCCTTTTATCATCTAACCACCTGTGTTATCAAGTAGAAAGGAAATCGTGGGTAAGTTCGGAAAATGGAAACTGTTAGAAGAGGAGTCTTGGCGCAGCAGTAGAGTTGTCGTCTTATAATTTTGAGGTTATGGATTCTAGTTGTAAAAATTGTCTCTTGCAAAATGCAAGGTAAGACTGCATCCTATGTTTTCTTGTGGTTCATCCCTTTCTTTGAACTCCGTATATGTAATAGTGGCTCAGAAGATGAACGGTCGGGATCATCTAACAACTAAGTTCCACGTGGAAGTTTGGTAGAGCATTAGTTCACGTACACACTAGCTTCATCTGGATGAAATGTGATGACAAAGATGGCGTCAATCTGCAGTTCTCCACAGCACTATGACGTTCTGTTAGTTGTACGCTTATCCAATTAACTTCAAGGGAAAAGGCCAAAGGAGATGACCAGGGCATATCTACAAGGGGATCAACGGTGGATTGTCAAGTCTACGAGGTTCTGGTCCAGTGCTACATGGAGAGCCCTTCCACGAGATCAAATCCAACAAAGATCAATGGTTGATATCTTCCGAGGAAGCATACAAGAGGCTTGATGTTGATCAAGGGCTAGGATCATCACATGAAGGTGAAATCAATTGCTGTGAGATGGACTTCTAGTTTCCCATATGAACCAAATTGTTGCTTTCTTGGATACTTCCTAATGCAATCTACATTGATCTTGTTGTTAATTTCACTTTGATCGGACGATCCTACTCCCTTGATGCATTGGGCCTCATTTAGGATGCCACAATAAATTAAAGATCGGCATTTGCCGGGACTATAATCATAGGTGTTGGCTTCCTGATGCTACAAAATCAGCGGTCACGATCGGAACGCTGCTTTCGATCATGGTTAACTCGTAATGCAGAGTCAAGTTGGTCGTGGCTGACCACACGTGCATTCCTACAAAAGCATCAGGATGAAATAAGTAATTAACAAGGAAAGTAGAGTCATTATCAGAACAAGAGTTCACGATATCTCATCCTTACAAATGATTGTGGGTGTCAAGCGCTAGAGCACCTCCCAGTTCCTTCACTTTTTCATGGTGGCCCCAGATCCGATTGATCAAAACCGTTCATTTGACATATTTTACTTTAGATATCTCATAACTCAAAATTTATTTCATAAGAAAGTTATTGGCATCCAAAATAGTGCCTCGTGTTGTTAAATACAGACGATCAAAAGCTCGCAAGAAACAACGTTTTGCATAAAGAAGTAGAATACAATTTGAAGAGCTGGCTTTTGTGGAACGGTAGAGTTGTCGTTGTGTGACTCAAAAATCATAGATTTGAGATGGGGAGACAACTTCTTAAAAAATACAAAGTAAAGCTGCGTAAGAATAAGCTGCTTTTTCGGACCTAAAATATGCTGAAACTTCATGCACTGAGCTGCCCTTTTAAGTAAAACACAATTTATTACAAGCCAGTGACTTTTTTTTGAAATGATTTTTGGGTCGGTAGAGCGGGTTGGATCAATGGCCCATCATGAAATATTAAGATTGTCTAGGTAGCCCAAATTTTCATTTTTTGGTTAACCATAAGTGTGCACTAATGGCATAGTTGGTCGCCTTATACGTGGCTGCATGGTTTATCAACCCCCACATTTTTTCTTTCTCACCCTGCTTTGTTGTCTCTGGTATGCTATGCTTTTCGCGCATCATTTGGAATTTCAAGGACGGGGAGCCTTAGCGCAATAGTAAAAGTTGTCGTTATGTGACCTTGAGGTCACAGGTTCAAGACATGAAATCAACTTATTACAAAATGCAATATAAAACTGTGTACTATATGCTCTTGTGATCTGCCGCTTCCCCGGACCCCACACAGACAGAAGCTTTCGTGCACCGGAGCTGCCCTTTATTCAGAATTTAAAGTTAGTGAGCTAAGTACACGACCAAACACGAGTCTCCCTAACTTGGATGTTGGGAGACTCAAAGAAGGTGATTACTGTGAGAGACGAGCAGGTCACAATCAAATATTTTGAGGTAGATGATGTGAGAAGAGATGACAAAGCTGCTGTTGCAAAAGGTGGAAGGACTGTCATCTAAGTTAGAAATATGCTTTCTTATGTTTTTGCTATAAAACCTTTTGTGCAACGGTAAACTTGTCGTGTGATCTCAGGACCTTGAGATCACAAGTTTAAGGCGTGGAAATAGCCTTTTGCAAAATTATAAGATAAAACTGTGTACTATAAACCCTTGTATTGTGTCCCTTTCTTAGACCTACATAACTTCTAGGTATCTCATGCAAGGTGTTTCGGTTGGTTATAAAAGAAAAGGAAAAGGAAAAAGAGATATGTGTGTGAATAGCTTGTATAAAAATCTTGTGTATTGGAGCTTGGTGGGTTATTGCAAGCGGTCAATGAAATGTTCTCTTGTGCAAGGTTTTTCTATTGGCTAAAAAAAAAGGAGAAAAAACTAAATTACAATATAAGAGCCCTATGAGATATAGAAAAAGAAATTTGAAAAAAGAGGAGAGAGAAATGTTGTGTATAGCTAGGTGGGTTATTGCAAAAGTATCATATAAAAGGCAGCCCACGTGCACGAAGCTCCCGCCTATGCGGGGTCCAAGAAAGGGGCGGACTATATGGGCTTATACATTTTGCAAGAGGCTATTTTCATGCCTTGAACCCATGACCTCAAGGTCATACGATGACAACTTTTACCGTTGCTCCAATTGTCAGATCTACCTAATTATGTGTTAACTTATACATATAGTTGGAATGTAGTCGTTAATTGGAAGAACTTTTATCATTTGACCTTTTTGTTTAGTGGGAATCGCCTTATCTTCATTTTATAAGTTAAACAGCTTCTTAGTGCAAGCACCAAACTTTTTCATACATTATATTGCAAAAGAAAATTCATATTTTAAGAAATAGAAAAAGGAAAAAATCATACTTTCTTTCTAGGTATAACGAAGAATAAGAATCAAACTATTTATTATCCTAATTCTTAAATTTATTCTAAAATAGCCGCAGTAGTAGGTAGTTAGCCATATTTTTGGTGGGTTATTTTCTCGTGCTTATTAGTAAAACTAATAACCTTTAAAAAAAAAAAAGAAGGAAAAAAACCAAAGGAGATGCGTTACCTTGAACTTCTAACCAAGCACAATGAAGAAAGGCATCTTATTATGTAGGCTCGCAAATTATATATCTTGTGGCTTTGAAATTAATATATATATATATATATATATATAACTTATAATTAGAGGGAGAGAGAGAGAGAGAGAGAGAGAGAGAGACGTTTTATGCTAAGATGATGTGATCAAGACCGTTGACTTGATAGATGGATGTCTGATGATGTAAATCTCAGTGGTCTTGATGTTAGAAGGAGATTCATGCCAATATTTATACATAGACCAATCATATTCCCAGCATCCACAGGTCCCCAGCTTTGATAATTTTAGGATCCAGCACAATATCCTGTTAGATAACGGCGTTGATCACTTCTAAGTTGTACATGTGGACCCCAGAGGGGCTCTTGTGAAGGAGCCCAAAACCATGTCATCTTATCATTAACTTTTTCATTTCCTTTGAGGATATTCGTTTTCAGGTTTTTGAGGATCCGGGAATATTCCACAAGCAAAGTGTTTGGCTCGGCTAAAGTTGAGCCACTAAGCCGCACTGCCAACCCTGATCTTCCATGCCTTCCATGAGTCGCTTCCAAAATGTAATAAACCTGGCCAATAGCACAGACACGAGGAGACAAAGCTGGGATGAAGGTATGGTAGTCCCCGGAACACCAATATGGTAGTCGGCATCATCCCCCTTGTAGGCATAAACATGCTAGTTTTATCATGGGTTGGGTGCCAATTACCTAACAAGACTACAACCTGATAGATGAATGGAAGCGATCACTTAAGTAAGATCTACAAGTTCATGTATAATCCTCTATTTTATTTCCACGGACGAGAAATGGGACGGTGGATGGCGGAACATACTTATCTGATTTAATATCGAAAGCCCAAAATTCATGATAATCGGATTATTCTAATAATCCAAAAAACTAGAGGGATAGATGTAGCTGTAAAATGTAGAGAGAGACTTAAAAAAATATATGCAGACGCTTAGGCCTAGCAGTTCGAGTTGGCGGGTTGTGTTCGTGTCATGTAGAGACCAACCCATTATAGTATATAGGTCGACATCAGCACGACCTGCTTAATAATCATGCGACACGATTATTAAACGAGTTGACACGACACGACTCGTGTAATACGATTAAATAAATTTTACTATAGTAATATATGATTGTTTCTGATGAACCGTCCTATATTTTCAACCCAATTGGTTAATAGTTTGCGGATTAGATGAGTCAATGTGATGGATTAATAGGTCGCGTGTTAAATAGGTCAACACGATGGGTCAACATTGATTGACCAGAACACGACACAATTTTTGACATGTCATTTTCAGACCCTAACTCACTAAATCCGTGTCAGGTTCAAGTTATGTTATTGTGTCGTGTCATATTTTGCCACCCCTATAGATGCTATTCTCATTCAATGCATGAAACTTTGAAGCATGCTTATTTAAATAAGAGTAAGATTGTCAACGGTTCAAATCTTCAAAAATCTAGATCTACTTAGAGCTAGATGCAAATACATGAAAAATGGTTGACCAACATGTAGATAAATTATTCATACCAATCTTTTTGTTTGTTTTTTTCCTTTGGTACAAGCAAATCATTCACATATTCTTGCTCACACACACTCCTAAATCTAATGCCTAGTCATAGGAGAAACTCGTTACTCAAACCTATAGCGAAGCATGTATATTGAGGGAAAATTCTTATTATACTTTTAGAATTTTTTCAACCTTTTTTTGTAAAAATTTTCAAGTTTTCTAAATTTTTGGACTTTTCCTCTCCCTAACTTTTCTGTAACTTCAAACTTTGTAATCATGTTTTGGACTTAAGATATTATGTTTGTGTATAATAGTATCTCTTTTTGCCTAAGAAGTTGCTAAGTAGGTTGTATATTTACTTTTTTTTTAAAATATAATTTTAAGGTAGAGGGACTATCAATTGGATACATAGAGATATTACAGGAAAGGAACTCCTGTATAAAGAGGTTACCTCCCTAATCTTTATTAATTTAACTTTCATCTCCTCAAGAATTCTGTGAAGGTACTCTTCTAGGAAGGGAGTGCACTGCTTGATTTTTCAGAGATTAACATTTGTTCTCTCTAAATTTTTTAAGTTAGAGACTCTTTGAGATCCTTTGGGCGTGTGCTATTTACAGCCTTCTGTGGTTTTAGGGTTTCATTGAGGTTCACGTGTGGGATCTCTTTTGTTGGCTTTCAAAATCATGAAGTCATGACTATGTGATTGGGATGTCTTTTAGTTGGCCCTTAAGATCTTAGAGTCTCGATTACTTGAGTGTGATCTCCTTTTTCTTGTTGAATTTCAAAATGTCTATTCTTGATTGTCTGACTATGCCAGCATGTTATTATTACTTAGATTTTTTAAGATATTCAATATCTCGAAAGGCATTCATTAGAAGAGACAAGTGTAGATCAACGGGAACAAAAGATTGAGTTTGACTTGGTTGAATTCCAATAATAGAGCTATCATTAAACCTTTGCACTAGAAGGCTTTGACTATCTTCAAGAAACTACTTTTACTAAGTGCACCTCTAATCCAATGTTCAAATAATTCATTAGTGCAAGCATTACTTATGGGATATATAATTTCAACATATACTACATGGTGTTAGTGGGGCTTGAGATGAGATAATATGAGTTTAGATGGGATTATATGGACCATATCACTGTTAGAAGAGCTTGACCTAAGATGAGATGAATTGATATCGCCTAATTTCACTGCTAGAGGTGCTTGAGATGAGATGAAAATCATTTCATCTCAACTCAAAATTCGTGGTGCTTTAGATGAGATGAAAATCATCTCATTCAAACTCACCGTTAGTGGTTCTTGGGATGAGATGAGAAATTCCAATCTCATCTAAGTTCACTGTTATTGGTTTGCATATCACTTTCATCGTAAGCCATCTTATCTTATTCCCAGTTTAAAAGAGAGCTATATTTTCTCATCTCAAAATTCACCCTTCCATCTCAACCATCTCCTTCAACTTACCTCAACCTCACTTCATCCATGCTAAATTTAGGTCATCTTATCCCAATTCAATCATCTCAGCCCAAATGTCATCTCAAATTAGCTTATCCCATCTCAAGCACCCCTAACACCATACTGAGTACAAGTATTATGTATCTAATAGTGTGGTAGAAAGTGCCTTGGGCTTAGACAAGTCTATAAGCAAGAGGTGGTTCACAAGCATGAAGCTAGATTACCTTGCACCACATAAAATTATCTCTTAGAGGCAATCAGAACTACCTTAGAAACTCCACAAGAACTTCATTCATATTTTAAGCAACAATAGCTGACTCTAATTGTTTGTTGCTAGCCTTTGCAGTTAAAAAAGGGCAGCCCCAGTACACAAAGCTCCCGCCTATGCGAGATTTAGGGAAGGGGCAGACCAGAAGGGCCTATAGTATGCAGCCTTACCTTGCATTTTTGCAAGAGGCTGTTTCCATGTCTTAAACTTGTAACTTGAAGGTCACATGACAACAACTTTTACCGTTGATAGCTAGAGATTCTCTTGGAATATTGGAGACTTTGAATCATCTATGGACTAGAGATTTGAAAAATCTCATTGAACACATGCAAACCTCCGTCTTGTAAAGCTTGGGTTTCTTAAGCCACCCAACAACCCCTTGAGTTATTTTTGATCCTCTTGATCTACGTGGTTAAATCTCAATTGAACAACTAAGATTAATTGTACAATAAAAAACATAAATGAGCCATTTTAAAGACAAAATTTAAATATCTCATTCATATACTAATTAATTCTATTTTCTTATAGTATAAATCATTCATAGAACTAGAAAATAAAGCAAAGATGCATTAAATTAATACATAAATGATATTCATTAAGTCACCTTCTTTTCCTAGTGGTTTGTCTACAAACCTTTCAGCAAATCTATTAAGGTGATCATTTTTGGCTGCATGTATACCTTACTCAGTATCTGGTTTTCTCCTCACAGGTCCTGCAAACTCTAGTAACACCTTACTTTCATGATTTCTGATTGCACCTCATCTTCATGATTTCTGATTGCCCCTCTACTACCTGCCATGCCAAGTTGGCCAGTTCACACTTGATCCATCAAAATTCAATTTAATCCAACCTTCCTCAGGTGGTTGCCAAACCGCCTCTTTAACTTGATGTAATTGAAAGAGAGAATCTCATGCTCTATGTATCTCTTTGCTCGAGTATCCTCCAAACGGAGGATCATAGCAGCAGCCCAACTTGCTACAAGCCATTTGATTCTAGCAGCAACCACAAATGATGAAGAAACTCTAGCATGAAAAACTATTCTTTCCTCTCTTTCAACCCATAAGGCCGCAGATCAATACCGGCCCCATTAAAGGTTCCACTTTAAACCATTAGAAAATTTGCAGCCACACTGTGCAGTGCAAAAGCAGATGTTTACTTCTTCTGTACAGTTATCACACTCTACAAAACGACTTGGAATTATCCAGCCCTTGGATCTGAGCATAAGAAGAGTTGAAGTTCTCTGCCACCCCACCAGCCATCCAAAATGTTGAACTTTGGAGGGGACTTTCCACATCCAAACAGCAGCAAGTTGGTTTGGTTCTGGATTGCCACTTAGTTTCCTGTAACATGACAGCAACAGAAACTCCAGTTCTTTCCAACACCCACATCTTTCTGTCTTGCCAGGATCATTGATGCAAGCAGAAAATAGCAAGTCCATAAGGTGCCTCTCACCTTAGATCTCTCTTTGAATAATTCTCTTCTTCTATAAACAATGTACCACCCTGAATCTGTGCCATTTGTCATGGGATCACAGCTTCACCTTTGTAAACCCGTGCAGCAATTGTGCACAACTCCTTTGTAAAGCACAAGTCAGCTTTTAACTCTCACTCTCACTTGTTAGAGATACACTAACTCACCCACTAGAGCAATGAGAGGAACTCAGAAAGAGACTGCTCAAAGAGAACTTGTTAACCCTTGTTTGAGATACAACTGAATTGTCTGAGTTGATTACGAATGAGGAGTTGACCCCTATTTATACATGTTCACCCTCATCTACCTCCTCAATGAATGCATAGTACTATTCTAAGTGTTAATACATCAACAGTCAAGATTATATTTTGGAACCCTCCTATTCTTTCTAGATTAGTCTACTATTCTCATAGAGTATTCTAGACTATTTCAGAAGATCCAAGATATTTTACAAGGATTCTTTCAGAAACCAGGCCTTTTAAAATCAAGCTTTGTTTCATAAATCTAGAAACACGGGTAAGTTCCTCAGGCCACATCCACAAGCTAAAAAAGCCTTCCTTAGAGCTTGTAGGCCTTTGTCACGAGCTTTATAATACAAGTCTGTGACACATTGCTCCTTCTATAACCTGCAAGTACCTCTTTTTGCTAAACAATGTGACACACAGACAAGCATTCATTACCAAACTCCATGTTCAGTGCATTTGATAAACAATACTAACCTCTTCCTAACCCATGCTGCAGAACTTGCATAACAGTTCTTTTGGTACGCAACCTGGATGACTGACAGAATATGTCGATCATAGGAAGTTCAACTACAGTTCTGATGGAACCAGTATCTGGATAGGCCACATATGTGCCAACTGAACGGTGACGCAAAAGATAGCACAAGAGAGACCACTCCGAATGGATACTCGTGTAAGCACATCTCAGTATGACATTGGGATAGGTCTATAGTCCACAAGGCAAAGAAATTGTCGTTTTTCATTTAGAACCAAAAGAACAAACTGCATCACAGCCACCAATGCAGAATACATAAATCCACAGCAAAAGAGAAAATGCTCAGCAAACATAGAGCTTCAAATGAATGTGTAAATTATAAGTACATGCCCGTGATTCTCTCTGAGCATTTTGAGAAAATTTTCTAGCCATGAATTGCGATAGAAACCATATTTCACCTCTATTTCAGAGTTGTTTCTTACCATTTAGCGAGAGACTCATGAGAAAAAATAAGGGTACATAAATCACTATACTAAAATAAAAAGGGGCAACCGCGGTGCATGAAGCTCCTGCCTATGTGGGGTCCAAAGAAGGGGCGGACCACAAGAGCCTATAGTAGGCAACATTATCTTGCATTTTTGCAAGAGGCTGTTTCCACGCCTTGAACCTGTGACCTCAAGGTCACGTGACTACAACTTTTAACGTTGCACTAAGGCTCCCCTTCTAAATCACTATACTAAAATGTATACTTTAAATAAATTTAACAGCACTCGAGTAGCCAAGTCATCCTAAATTTCAGGCTTTTAAAGATCATCTTTCATAAAATGATGAGTGGCATCACAGTGTGCACTTGACAAGGTTAAAATAAAGTGCTCACTTGGATTTATGATTGCTCTTAAGACAATAACACCAAATTCAGCAATCTATATATCTGCAATGAAGTAAACCTGAACGAGACTGAAGTCTTGTTTGCTCCACAAAAATAGCCGTTCATCTGATTTCTTCAGTTTCCCATATCTTGTTTCCGAAGCATCAGCAGATTGGACGATTATAACATCCAGAAAACTGTTCGTTTAATCCGGAGCGTTCCTTAGACAGTGTTATCATCTATATTCTGCTATCGGAATCCAGAAGTAGAGCTTTCAATTCTTGAGGCTCATCCAATCAGATCAACGGATCTAATCAACCAAATTTGGGACCCGTCAGCACTATCATCCATGTTCAGTGAAAGGAAGTACAGTTTTCGATCGGGCTATCCAATAGATGAATCGATCTGATTAACCAAATGTGGGGCCCTTAAAGTAGAAGTGGATGCCAGAGGGAAATTCTCCAGACGTGGCGCTGTAGACTATCAGTTCACCGCTTGGAGAGACTTATGCCATGCCGATGTGAACAAACGTTTGATCCAAATTGTTCAAACGCAAAACCCCACCATTTGCTCACCTTGATCGAATGATCCTGGCCTGTTTTTCTTATTAGGCTGAAGTCAAATCAACGATTCGGATTATAGTAAAGTGTGATTGTTAGCAATGGTCTTTGACAGGACCAACTATGCAGTCTCAACTTCTTTGAGATAAACAATTCTCTGTGGACCCATTACTCCACCTTTTACATAATGGGCCTCGCCTCTGATCGATCCAGCCCGTTTATCTGGTTTTTTGCATGCAATACAACTTTCTACCCCAAAATACATGCCTCTCAGGGCCCAATTGGCAAATATCATATAATCCTGTTTGTTGGATTATGCCAGATTATTCCATATAAATTTTATTCACAATAATCTGGCATAATCCAAGCCAACCGGGGCCCTAGACTCTAACATCTGAAAAGACGTACTCTTGATCAACGGATACAGAGAATTAGGAACTTTGTAAATGTTAAACCGGATTTTGGTGTACTATAACATATAAATTATTTAGAATAATCTGGCATAATTCAACAAACCAGATTACACAAGCCTTGCCTATCAGGGCATCAGACTCTAGCAGCTGAAAACATCTACTCTTGATAATCGGATACAAACAACTGGAGACTTGTACATGCAATAACAACATCTATTCATCCCAGATCAGACTCTTCACAGTCAGCTGTGCAGTGGCAGGCCATAACAAAAGGAGATTATACAGATACTACAGGAATAATTGCCAATTCTAATGCAATATGCTGCGTAAGAGACATTCAATCTCCTTTGTGGCCCTGTACTACAAGTCCTTACCACCCCCATTTGACATGAGAGAAGCAGCAGCAGCAGCAGCAGTAGGGACAATGCCGGTTGAAACGCCTGGTTTAGACAGATGTAGGAGCCTGGAAGAGGAAACATGAACCCCAATAAGGGGAGAATCAAAATATATGATCTGGTAATGTTCAATGAGCAATCAGAAAAGGGGGAATGCGCTTACGGGGCAAGATATTCAGAAAAGGATGAAATAGCAGCAACTACTTCATTATAGTTATCTGCTGATGCAGGGGCAGTCACTTCGACTAGTTGTATCCCTGGAGTTAGCATGACAGCTTCCTCGGTCGAATGGAGCTTCAGCATTTTATTAGCTGATGTCACTTTAACCGTGATCTTCGCCCCTTTTTGGAAATGGAAAGCAAAACCCACCCGCAAAAGTTCATGGTCCAGCTTGTACCCAAGAGCGTAGAAGAAGCGTAGTACATTTTTGCTGGTTTTGCTTTCTGCCACAGTGCGAACCAGAACAGAGATTTGCTCAGCACCAGCACCTCTCATGGCACCTCCAACATGCCGAACAGTCCTAAAGGTTTAATACATTGAGATTTTGCAAATATAAATTTGATTATAACATTTGGAAAGTGCTCGAGGGGAATGACAAATGTCTCACCAAGTTGGTACAGGCTGTTCTAAATCACACAAGAGACGCACCTCGGAAGGGACTGCACCTGGAATAGGAAAAGCCCGCTTCACATCAGATATGCCCACAAGATCTTCACCAGAGAAAACTTACGCTTACCAAGGTTTGGTCCACTTTTTAGGCACAGCTCGTGAACCTTGAGACGCTCCTTTGGGACACCACAGAGGCCCTGAAGGAGTACCTCTAAGGCCTCAACATGCTGCACAACAGACATCCAAATGTTATGGTGCAGGTCCTTAATCAAACAACTAACGACAGAGAAAATGAAGATCATTTGTCAGCGTTCAAATCTTATTAGGCCAAAGTTTATAGATGCAGTGCAGAAAGGCCATCGAGAAGAGGAACAAAAACTAATGATTCTTCTGCAAGTACATGCACAACAAATATAAAACACCATATCCTATAGAAGGATTATGAATGTCATCGCAAAGCCATTTAAAAGAAAATTTATAACATATCAGAAGAAACTTTCATTTAGCTAGCAGGTTCAAATCCTCGTACTCGAACATAAAGGGTCTAAAGGCTATGCTAATCATGGATAAAATCCAACAAAGACACAAACATGCAAAATATCTCCTGAACTGGTCAAAGATCTTCCATCAACATGCCAGAGACATACAGCCAACAAAGAAGCATATGTCAAACATGAGGTAGTCCTTTATGTACAAGTCTATGGAACCAATTACACATTGCTTTTCATTTTCCCTTTTCTCTCTGTGAAACATAGAGATCTTATTAATAGCCCAAATTTGCATTAGCAGTAAAACATTTGGCCCAGTACAAAAAGGAACTAGGCCCCACATTTGGCTTGGGAATTCACTGCATCTTTTGCACATCCAGGAACCATAATTGGCTATAGCACCTATAAAACTTGCACACTCTAGAAGAATAGCAAACTACCACAAGCATAAGTTAGCATAGCCAATCATGGGGAGTTACAAATTGATTGAAACACAATGCCTATGTTGACCAACAAAATATCCATAAACTATTTTGTGTAGAATCAGTATCAAATTGTGTGACAGGAAGTAATTTTGACCTAAACAAGTTATACAAAAGGCGAACAAATACTTACATTTAATAAGATAAAAGTGAAACACTGCCACTCTAGAATTCTGCACTAGCTAACCATTTCACTTCTGGCTAATTGGAATTCCTTTCACAGTATTCCATAGAATACTGATATTTGCATTCCTAGTCTTAAAAATGGCAGATTTTCTAGGGTAACAAGTGTAATTTGAAGAAAACCCAGTGATTCCACCTTTTCGTTCTCAACAGATCCATTATTTTCCTAAAACAACTACGTTCCTTTTTCAAATGACACACCATGACCTTTTTTGTTTGACACCTGTTAATAATACTTGAAAATCATTCTCAAAATAGAAACCCATTGATTGAGACAGATAACTTTGGTTTGTATTGTTCATGTAACGGCTAGAGCAAGATATAACTACCACAGAGAGAGAGAGAGAGGAAACAACATATATGACTGCCACTCTTTCAAACTCTTAGAAATATGTAATAGGAAGATTTGTAAATCTTACCTGTGTCTCTATAATTCCTTGCACTACACACTCCATCTTATATTATCTTATCTCCACTTCTGGTCCAGCAAGAAGGTTTTCTTCAATGGTTACTACAACAAAAGGTTGCCAGATAACTTGTTCAGGAATAGCAACTTTATGACCCAAGAAAAGCATAGCATTTCCCTATGGAAATTAATATTTGAAATTACTGAAAAATAAACAAGATACTTCAAGGGAAAGACATATTTCAATTATAAAAGCATGAAACAGTCAACAGTATTTGTGAGAATTTCTCCACAGCCAGAATGCTAAATGGTAAACTGTCATGATTTAAACCACAATTACTTGTTTCATTTATACCCAATTCAGTAATCAGTTGTTCGCTCACAACTCTTGGAATGAACTCGATACACTGGAAAGTGTAGCTGCTTAGTTGTTTATTTCTTTGATTCACAAATTTCTTTAACTCTAATTTGTAACTCTGTTTATGTAGGTTTGGTTAATTAGTTTTTCTCTGCTGATGCACGGTGCTATATTTTTTTCTCTTGATGAAGCTCCTTGTAATTTCCATCAACTAAGTTTTCTACAGAACATCAAAGACTTAATTAGCCAAAATAGGTTGTCTTGAAATAACAATCTAGAAGGTTTTCAAGTTTTAATTTTTAAAATTTCAACACTCATGAGTAAATATAATCTGACTTTTATTTCTCATGTACTTGTTAGTCTACAGAAGTAACTTCCTTAGCTAGACATTTTGTGCAGTATAACTAAATTTCCTGATATCAACTCGAATAATCAAGTTGCATTGCTATCTTGTAAGTTATAATGACTACAGTAATGAATGTCAGCCTTTTACAAGTACTGGGCATCATATTTTCATGAGATCAATGAGTAACTGAAGAACAAAATGATGTTGAGACTCAAATTGAGGTGACTGTAGAGATGCAACTAAAAGATTTTGCCAACTGTCAAAACCTGTTCATTATTTCCGAACATCAGAACCTGTCAACCAGATTACTGAGACATTGAGCTCATAAGAAATCCAGGTAACACTTAGCCAAGCTAAGAAATGTGTACTGTCAGGTTTAAGACACTGCAGGCCTGATGCTTAAATATACTAGTGGCCTTCTATACTGATGCCCTGCAAGAAAAGCTTGTTGCAACTAAGAAGCCAATACAATAGAGCTGCCGCTATACAGACCACAAAAAGAAGGCAACAGTGAGAGAAGGCCGTCTAGCTTAGTGGTGCAAGAAGGAGCCTCCCCCATGGTAGGTCACGGCTTCATGGTTGTTCATGGGTGGGTGCATTCAATGTCAGAAAAATAAATAAAAGAGCATCATTTAAAATGCAACCAACAATGGATATGAAGATCCCATTCTACACCACATTTTGTGGTGCTTTATAGCAATAAAAAAATGGCCACGGTACTCTCTATCCCCCGTACTCCACAACTTTGGTGCAAGGCTCACTATTTTTGCCATAATTGGGGTATGTCAAATCACCATCACCATAAGCATCAGTTTGTAAGCAAAGATCTATTAAAGTAGCAAGCATGTGCATTGCAACATAAAGTAAATAACTAGTTTGCCATAGTTTCATAGGTTGCTCTTGCAAATCTATGGCATAGTGGAGACAGTATTTGAAAAGTGAATCAAACATATGAAGCTTCATCTTCTTCTAGTGCCGGGAATGGCATCAGTGGGAAATAGTCAAACAGAGCAAACTATACACTTATACAATAACTCAATGAATATTCAAGACGATCAAGCTTCAAGTTTCGTTTCCAATTCCCATATCAACATACGTTCCCATGCCTGACTTACATTACTAAGATTACGGGTCTCTAAGCAAATTTCAATCAAGATGTTTTTATCACTTGTTCTATTTATTTAGACAAACAATCAGTAGAAGGGTCTAATTTCGAAAATGCATTTGGGTTCATTTCAGACCCAGAAAAACCAAAGATCAGGCACTTAAAACTGGGTCCTAAGTGTCTGGCGAATTCTATCAAGCAGTTGGTGGGCGTAAGCTTGTTAAAGACCACGAACTCTACCCAAGAGCATCAGAGAGAAACGGTGAATCCACATAATATAATGCATGATTTAAACTTAGAAGCATTAAAATCAAAGAACACTAGCGGAAAAAAATTTCTCTTATGGGCAGAGGAAGGCACCGTGAACCGTTCGAAAAATGGCCGAAGAGAGCTTCAGAATCTGCAAAACGGAAATTTTTGAACGGTTTATAGAAGCAAAATGGCAAAGAGAAGTATATAGAAGAGAAGACAGGTGGACCGCCTACACCACTCAAATTGGGGCTCCCTTTGAAACTATCAACAGATTGACCCCACATTTAAAGTTCTTACGTGGAAGACCGGCGTTGTAACTGGGACGATCTAAACCGTCTATCCCTCAGATCACTCTATGGATAAGCCATGCACCAAAATTCTTAACAATCTAATAATTTACATAAGGCAATTCGTGTTGAGCTCCAGTACTGGACAAATGATTTCGATCATCGAAATAATGGTCCCAATTGTACTTTTGCCCAATGCGTAGCAGTTTTGATCATCCAACGATGCAGATTTTTCGGGTTATGTCGTTTCTAAAAAGCAATCTGGGAAATGAACGGTTATGATCACCACAATTAGATATTATTTGCACATTTTAGGTACTCCTGTTTAGCAACATACACTCTTATCGCCGCAGAACTAGTAGATAAAAAGGGAAGCATGATTAAGCTGGATCACCTTACTGATCAACGGTTAGATTAGCGGATCTGATTGTGGCTAAATCACAATGAGCCCCAAAACTAAAAAATATTAATTTGAGTATATGAGTTAATTATAACTAGCAGGACAATGTATCTTACGGCATCATATGGTAGCTGTTCACGCGATGCAGAAAGTGAAAGGCATTGGATAATCGCTATCGTTTGATGCAATCGAATGGTTCCGATCATCCAGCTGATGAGATTTTTTGTGAATATATATGCAAGGAGCATGTAATATTTGATTGGCCAAAAAAATACATATACCATATTTTCGCCACTTTAATTGCCTTAAAATTAGATAACCATTCTCGTACTTGTTCCTCTTTTCTCTTATGAGTCAAACTATTATCTTATCTGCCTTAAAAGAAAAAAAATATTGGAAACCATTTTTTGCTGGCTTCAACTATTTGAATTTCTTTAGATTCTTTATTATATATTATATACATTTGTTTATATTTATATAATAAATAATAAATAAGAAGTTTCATTTTTATCCCTTGAAAAAGTAAGAAGCAGATAGAACAAAGGCCTCCTTTTTCCTTCCGCTCTTCCCAAAGTGAGTAAATTGCATGTAAAAGTAAGTAGGGGCTTATAGTTTAATTGTTTGAAACTTACTGCTCATAAAACTACCTTAAATTTAGATTTAGATTGCAACTCTACTATTCTTGTTCTTTCGTTGAGTCTTAGTATCAAACAAGCTTGTCCATCAAAGCAGGAAGGCACCCTTTGGGCATGTATGTGAGTTGATATAAAGCGCAGCTCCGGTGCATAAAGCTCCCGCCTATGCAAGGTCCGAGAAAAAGGTGGACCACAAGGGCCTAAAGTATAGAGCCTTACCTTGAATTTTGCAATCTAAACGAACAAGCAATCTAAATGTATGAGAGTTGAGATCAAACCCAAATATTTTAACGAACAAGCAATGAATTACAAGAACTAGCATGAAATGGCGTATATCGTGAACTTTGCATGCACAATACTCGCTACTTTGACAATTGCCAATGTCTTGAATTTGCCGCACATCTATCACGTATCTAGCATGAAAATTAATTATTCTGAAAAGTAGAACTGAGCGTGTAGCCTCTAACAGCTGGAAGAACTCTTGGTGAAGAACTGTCATTCACAACAGATGATAACAAGTGCAGAGGAGGAATTGAGTGTAGATATCTCGAGAGTTGCAATTCCTCTTGAAACTTACAAGTTTCTGCCGCAGCGGAGGACAGTCCCATGTATTGGTCAATTAGCCTTCCTTAGAATCTACTGCAACAATCTGAAGAGGATTACCTGGGTGCCCAACTTACAGAGATCGAAGGTTCAGTCAGTTGGTTCCAAGAGTTGGAATGGAAAACAGAAGTGTCATGGAACGATGCCAATATCTTTTCTGGCCTCTCTCTTAATCTTTTTGAGGAAATTTTGATTTCCTGTCCGTTTCTTGCTGTCCTTTGTAACTGCAAGAATTACTTTAAATGCAATCTTTCTTGAATCCTGCAGACTCTATGTTCAGGCCTTGGCAGTCTGTATCATGTTCATATGTGTCTACGTTTAATTGGATAAAAATCTGGAGATAATCTACAAACGGGTGGATTGCAATTTGCTTTGAAAATGTTTCAGCTGGCTAGCAATGCAGCTCTGTGTCTGCTGGTGATCAAATGAAGAAAGGTCCAACTAAGATCTTTGAATCTGCTGGGAGAAATCTTGTGCTTTGAGATTCAACTACAATGATGCATTTTGCTTTGCTTTGGCAGGAAAAGATGAATTGGACCTCTTCTGCATATAATACTTAAGCTGAACTTTCGGAACAGTCGTTTCTGTTAGAAATAGCAAATTATATGGTTTTGCTACATTACCTTATCCAAGTGAAGGCAGCTACTCAAGTTTAGACATTTTGTTATTTTCTGTCCATCAATGTTTTATTGTAATTTGGATGAAGCTTGTGGTTAACTGAACTACAGAGCACTTGGCAAACAGTAATTGAAAGATCATCTTAAATTATATGGTTTTGCTGCAAGACTAATTACAGTTTTATATACGTTTTCTCAAGGAGCTATAATGTAGCATATCACAGCCATCACCAGACTTACACAGATTTGATGGTTTTAATAGGATACTGGGTGATGTTTGACTCATTCTGTTGATGTTAAGAAAATCATTAGTCATCTACAGTTAGTGAACTGTGCGAACCTCTCAATATAGTCACAATCAGTGACAAGTTGATAACATGTCTTCCCTCTCCAGGAAATCCAGAGGTCGACCAAAATATTCCTCAGCTTCTTGCCGAACAATAGATGAAAGACTATGTTCTCCCTTTGATTCCAAGCCATTAATCAAGATTCTATATGTTGACTGATCTGGTTCGCCTCCCACCTCTTTCATGAAGTGAAAACACTCCATGGCTGTTTGCAAAAGGCTAAACTCCACCAGAACTCTCAAGACAGAATTGAAGCCTTCTTGATCAGGCTCCAAAATCTCCAATTTCAGATGTGCAAAGAGCAATTCAACCTTGTCGAACAACCCGTCGCTGGCCAACACTGCAAACATATCTGCATATATTGACAGTTGAGGCTTATACCAGTACTCCTTCTGAAGGTCTTGAAAAACCTAAATAGAAAAAAATTAAAAATAACACATATTTCAGCCTCTTAAGCATAAAGTTGGTATATTCTGATTGCCAATTTATAAAGGCAGAATTTGGTGGCTAAAGAGGAGTACATGGGCCAAAAGGGAATATTTAGTTAAGTGGAACTTTTGCTTGCAATGTTTCTCTGAAAAGTAAAGATAAGCCTCCAAGATGTCCTTCTAACAAAGAAACATCATCGGAATAACATCTTCTTTCCAGCATACTTTAAGGACAGAGAAGAAACAAAGAACACAGTAAAGGAAAGAATATACATAATCCCCTAAAACTAAAGGTTTATAACACAAATTAAGAGCTTGAAAGGAGCTTCAAGCCAAGAGGGTGGGCATGGTAGGAGAAGTAAGAACATGACAATTAAAATCCAAGGTCCAGAAACAAAGCCAAATTAACATTGTAGTTCATCAAATTGAAGTACAAAAAATTCAGTCCAGATCTATAAATTGTAGAGGATGTAAAAGTGCAGGAAACAGGACAACAAAATGCTACCTGAATACAAGTGGGCTTCCTAGCACTACCCCAAAAGTACTCAAACAATAAAATAAAAAGGAAAGAACAAGCTGAACTTAAGCTCCAAAGCAGATATGAGAAGAAAATGTTGAGTATGCTAAGTCTGCACAGTGGAAGCTCTCTAGAGTTCTCAACAGAAGAAGAGTGGGAGAGAGCTTGGAGTGCAACAATTCAAGGGCTTGCGTAATGGGTTGCAGAGGAACCACTTTTTCAGTACTAGCTACTGCAGAAACAGCAGTTAATGCTGCTCATGCATTATGCTGTGCATTTTTCTTGTCCCAATGCAGATTGAAACAAATGAAAGAGTCAATGGTATAAAATTAAGGGGGAGATAATTGTAAGATTCCTTTTCCAGCTTGAAGAAGGCATGGAGTCAGACCAAAAATTAACTAAGCCCTTCCAACCCGAACGTGAACAAAGTGGAAGCTCTATTAAGTGATGTGCAAGTGAGAATATAAGAGAGAACCAGAGGATTTGTTGTGGCAAACGTAGCAAAAGGTGAGCAGGTTCATGTGCAAGTGAGAATATAAGAGAGAACCGGAGGATTTGTTGTGACAAAAGTAGAAAAAAGGCTAGCAGGTTATCCTGTTGAAATATAGGCTTCAGACCGATGATGGAGCAGAACTTAGAGGTCAGGAGGCCAAATGATAGAAAATGTATAGAAGTGATATGAAGCATCATTTGGGTTGAAGACATAAACCAACTTCCTACTTTCTGTGCAGCGGTTGAATGCCATCAATAGTACAGCTAATGGCATTTAGAACTTCTTCTGGCATGATTATTTACAAGCTGCAACTGGTAGATTAAACCCTTTCAAAGTTCTGATTTCATAGTTAATAAAAGAATACATAATTACAATCAGTAGAACTGAAAAAACTACAATTTCAGTTTTGAATTGGCATAACTCGCCAATATTCATGCTAAAATTCTAAGCAAGTAGACAGAAGAATCATAGTGAAGTTCTTACCAAAAGAAGTCTTCCAAATTTCTAACCTGAATATCGGAGAACCCGGACAAAGAACAAGCCCATTCGGATACCAAGAAAGAGAAAATCGATTTCGATTTCGGCCACCTTCTAGAAAACACTTATTTGTTGATCACGAGAACTCCGAATGAGGATGGATTTCCTAACAGTTGAATGAATGGTGATTGATTTCCATGCATTCCTAAATTTCTAAGCTGAATTTGGCATTCTATGTCAAACCAAACAAGGGAAATCAAGTTCGACTGGAATGGATTTCAATTTGCACCCATTTCCTGCTAACCAAACTGGTCATTAAGAAGAAGAACTTGAAAAACTAGTTCCACAGAAATACTACAGAAAAAAAGTTACATCAAAATGCTCAGAACCATCCAAGTTCAAGTTCTAGCTTGAAAGTGACCCTTTTTTTTATAATGGCACCCTAACCATACAAATTCAACAAAACCTAGGAAAAATGGAAACGGAGAAAAATGAACCTGGAGAGCGAGGGTTGCTTCGCCCTGTCTCTGGAGCTCTCTAAGAACGGCAATAAGATCAGACTTCACCAACCGACCGACTTTTGATTGAAATACAGAATCCAATGACTTATGGTTGTTTTTGGATCGTTTCAGTGCTTGGACGGTCTGGATTGCTTCGATGGTGATTCTTCCTTTCTGTAACGGTTTTCGGTTCTTGCTCCTGTCTCTCATGGTGAAAATTGCTTTTCTGAGGGTCGGAAATGGAAGGGAACGGGGTTTTTCTGAAATTCTCAGCGGAGAGATTTCCAGAATCGCCATGGAAAATCGCTGTCTATTGAGGAATGCTGAGGTTGGTTGCGACCCATGACTAAATGGGGCGTGTGGCTTCATCTTTGTGTAATCTGGTTCGTCCATTTTTATGGTCATCAATGATTTGAATCAGACTCACTTTATAATTCTGTGAATTCTAGGACACTGAAATTTTGCCAAACTTCCTTCGTGATTTTTATATTTCAAATTAGAGTTTGCTGGAATTGCATTCTTTTTTTCTTTTTTTTAAAGCTGAAATGTGATGTAATAAAGATGTTTAGTACTGTTTGATGGAATACCTCAAAGACTTCTTTCCTCCAATACTTGTCATTCCACATGCAATGAGGGAGACTACTTGAAACTGGATGAACGTAGAACAGTTCACCTTTCCATCTTCATGATTCAAGGAACTTGGCTTGGAATTTGTCTAGGAACTAGAGTACATTAGGAAGAGATCTTGGTATTGCCAAGATTCAGGTTTCGACTAGTTGAAATTCACTGAGAAAGAAATAGTTTTGTGTTTCTCTTGTTTCCTCCACTGGTTTCCGCTGCTAATCATGTGAGGCATATACAACTCAAACTTCTCTTGCTATCCAGTGAGCTGTAATTGATTTGGCTTGCCCATCTGGGTTATTGCATTGCCCTTCAGACCTGTGGTTGTGCTTGATGGGTTACTTCTGATTCCTAGAGCTCTATTAGAAGTGAACTTGCAGCTTGATTGTATCGGTTTCGCTATTAGCTGGCTACATGAGGATGTTTTGATTGGATCTTTACCCATATTCAGGTGGAGCTCTTGGGAAACATGGTTTAGCCTATGTTCTTCAAGAAGTTGGTGGTTTGAATCCACCAAGATCCTTCGCTTGGTAATTTAGTTACTACAAACTTAGCATCTCCCTTTGTTAGCATATCAGATTATGTTAGTTGACATCTTGTTTTGAGAAGAAAATTCGCCTCTAACTTCTCAAGTTTTATCCTTTGTTGAGAGAGCTACATCCCTCATTCGTTGCAACAATTTTGTTCTCTTCTTATGGTTCATGGTTTTAGTGGGTATGGGCTGGCTGCTTCTGCATTTTGCAGCAGTTAATCTCAGTCTTAAAACTCATTCCATGCTTATGGTGGTTGTTATCATGATGTGGATTGTTTTAGTAGTGCGGGTCTGCTACACTACTCTTGGCTTTGGAGTGGTTTTGGGTCATGGCTGCTGTGTGCTACCGTGTTAGTGGGAGCTTCTGCTATCTTGCTGCAAATTATCTTTCCTGTTTTACTTCTTACAATCTTGGCCATCCCGTGGGCGTTAGGATTATAAGGTCAGCCCCCATGCACAAAGCTCCTTGCCTAAGCGGGAGGTACAGAGAAGAGGCGGACTACAAGGGTCTATAGTAAACAGTCTTACAATGCATCTTTGTAAGAGGCTATTTCCACGCTTTAAACCCATGACCTCAAAGTCGCAGAAGTTTACCATTGCACCTATGCTCCCCTTCTAGGCTTAGGATTAGCTATTACATATTTAAAGCGACAGTAAGATTAAAGATATCAAGATTCAAACTTGCAACTCTTGTCCACTTTTTGAAGTCCTTCTAAGGAACACCTTTACTACTAATTTCTCATGCAATTAAAAGGGTAGCCCGGTGCACGAAGCTCCTGCATTTGCAGGGTCTGAGGAGGGGGCAGACCACAATGGGCCTATAGTGCACAGCCTTACTTTGCATTTTGCAAGAGGCTGTTTTGACGCCTCAAACCCAAAACTCAACCGTCGTACCAAAGGCTCTTTTTTTTTTTTTTTTTCACATGTAGTTGAATAACTAAATATCACTTTGATGTTGTGCCTTGTTTCGACAAAAAGTTGTTGCAAGTTCACTCACAATCTACCACGAGCTGGCAGGCTCACTTAGGCAAAGTTTGCTACGGGAGGGTTAGCAAATTGCGCCATTGCAAGCCATGTCCATTCCTAAAGCAACAACTGAAGAGTATGACAAGAAGCATAGGAAGTTTCTCTGAGCCCACAGTAGGAAAGAAGATGGCCTAACCTAATTAACTGGGACCAAGTCTGTCATCCAAATTCCAAAATTTTTGATGGCTAGGATTTGTATCAGGCTTGATCAACAACGATGGGGCTCACCATGTAAACGTGTGGTGTTGCATCACAAGCTCCCTACCTGTCCCCTGGATAGCATCATTCCTTGTCCTTAAGCCCAACTTAAGGATTCTATGTGGTCCCTATACAACATATTAACATGGAATTCTAAGCCTCCTATACATTGTTAGGATCATCATGTTCATCATAGGTCCCACCATATGACTGGTTTAGATCATGTTGGCACCATATAGATGGCCCACAAGAGTCTCATCTTTGGTACCTCAAGGTTAGAACCGTAATTGAACACAAAGTTTTGTTACTTGAATTTCAAAAATGCCGACCGTTGCCTACGAGAAAAGAAACCAGAAACCAGGAAAGAGAAACGCTCTCCAGCTTTTCCAACGTTCAAATCTTGTTCTTGTTCTGAGAGAAAGAGGAGGAAAAAGGTAAGAGAAAACCAGAAGACATTCCCATGGACGCATACGAGAAATTGGAGAAGGTTGGAGAAGGAACTTATGGGAAGGTTTACAGAGCAAAGGAGAAAGCTACGGGGAAAATTGTGGCCCTCAAGAAGACGCGTCTTCATGAGGATGATGAAGGAGTTCCTCCAACAACCCTTAGAGAAGTTTCTCTGTTGAGAATGCTCTCCATTGATCCCCACGTTGTCAGGTATTTTTTCATTTTTTCATTTTTGATCTGGGTTTCTTTGTTGGGTTTTTTATCTACGTGGGTTTCTTTCTCTTTGATCAAATGCCTTGGTTTTTATATGGGTTTTCTATTTTTTTTGTTTTCTGAATTTGGTCCTGTTTTAGTGTTTCCTGAAACAGCTTCTGGGTTTCATTTCATGATTAGGGTTATTCTTAATGTTTCTGGAAGTAGCTGATGGTGATTGTTTCTGAACTTTGGAGGGTTTCGTTTGTGTAGGGTATTTATCTGTTTGATCTAATGTTGGTGCGTTAATTTTTGGACTTTGATGATTTCATTTCTAGTCTGTGGTTATGTTCTTTTTCCCTTTTCCCTTCTATATGACTAGGTTGTTTATTTTAATTTGAAATGTAATTAATGGGTTGCTTGTTAAATTTCTTCAGGCATCTGGTAGAATTCTCTTTCTTCTTATTGTGATGATGTTTTATGGTTTCTAGGGTGTTCATTTATATTGTCGCAATCTTTGTTGGTTTTATTCGATGATATCTTGGTGGTTTTAGGTTATTCTTGTTTTCAGAAATGCATCTTTCTTGTTTCTTGTACTAGATATTCTTCCAATTTGCTTCTGTTGCTCTATGGGTATGATGAAGTTTTGGGTAAGATCACTTCAATGAGATAATGTTTTCTGTAATAGTTCTCTAGAAGTGTTTTTATTGATGTACTTGTGTTTTCATTGTTTTCGTCTGATTCACATTTGGTGGAGTTTGGTTCTTTTTGTTTTTCAGAAATGCAACTTGCTCTGTTTCTCAAATTAGATCTTCATTCCAATTTGCTTCTCTTGTTCAATGGGTATGATCTGGTTTCGAGTATTACGATCACTTCCCGTGATCAATATTTTCTGTAATAGCTATCATGAAGTGTTCTAATTTGTTTCTCCTCCTGGATGATTCTGTGCAGGCTGTTGGGTCTAAAACAAGGTCAGAATAAAGAAGGGAAGACTGTTCTGTATCTGGTTTTTGAGTATATGGACACTGATCTAAAGAAGTACATCAGAAGCTTTCGCCAAACTGCAGAGACGATTCCTGCTAACAATATAAAGGTCAGAGTTTACTCGTCTGTATCTTCACCAATCAATGGTTTAAAGCATCGAGACTTAGCATAATGTAGAAGTAATATTGAAGCCGCCCATGAGTTTTTGAACTCTGTCTTAACAATCATAGTAGAAGAAATTCAAGAAAATATTTGCAAAGAGTGTATTCACTCAATAAAATAAAAGATTACCTTAAAGGATTGTGTTTCTTCTTCCTTGAATTTGGAGGCAATACTCGATTCGCATGTTGCACTGGAATTTATAAAATTTGGTGTTCTGAATGCAGAGTTTAATGTACCAGCTCTGCAAAGGTGTTGCATTCTGTCATGGTCATGGAGTGTTGCACAGGTATTCAAGCTTAGCGTTATGTTTTGAATTTGTGATTATCCATGAGCCCTCGGGCTAAACTTCTTCTTCCGTTTTGTGGAAACAACACAGGGATCTGAAGCCCCACAATCTTCTAATGGATCGGAAGACGATGATGCTTAAGATTGCAGACCTTGGACTTAGTCGAGCATTCACCATTCCACTCAAGAAGTACACTCATGAGGTATAGAGCTGATCAAACCAAACAATTCTACATCATCTAATGATCAAGTAAACATGGTCTGTTGGTTGTGTAAGAATATCTGGATGCTACTGGATTTGCACAAAGTTCCTTGTCAATTTAAACACCAGATTTTGCTGTGGCAGTGGAGTGATACTGTTTTATATGATTGTTCCAGATCCTGACATTATGGTATAGAGCTCCTGAAGTGCTTCTGGGAGCTACCCACTACTCAACTCCAGTAGATATGTGGTCTGTTGGGTGTATATTTGGTATGAACAATGATACCTTTTCGTTTAAATTATAGCTTTCTTGGTGGGGAGTTTCTTTCATTAGTTGAACTTACTGAATTCTACTTGACTCTAGCTGAACTGGTTACAACTCAAGCACTCTTCCCAGGAGACTCTGAATTGCAACAGCTCCTCCATATCTTCAGGTCCAGTTAGTTTTGCATAGATAAATTATGCTTCTTGTTCTCTGCTAAACAGATACTTGTTTTCTCGTATACTTTTTCATATTCTGAATCGTGATGTATCTACTGATGCAGGTTACTGGGCACTCCAAATGAAGAAGTGTGGCCAGGTGTGGGCAAACTAACAAACTGGCATGAATATCCACAGTGGAAACCACAGGACCTGTCAACAGCTGTTCCCAGCCTTGATGCACTTGGACTAGATCTCCTCTCGGTGAGTTATATCTGCAATTCTGTATAAAATATCAAGAGAGAGAATAGGAATATGTTCTTTATTTCAATTCAAGGACGTACTGGTTTAAAGATTGATTTCTATTTTGCAGAAAATGTTGCAGTACCAACCTTCAAAGCGGATATCTGCAAAGAAAGCCATCGAGCATCCATACTTTGAGGATCTGAATAAAGCCTATCTTTGAAGCTCTAATGAGCAGGCCGTACTATGACTAATTGCATGATCTTTCAAACACGATTGGTTTCTGCATATGAAACTAACCCGGTCTCAATTGCTTTTATTTTTCCTTCAAGTGCTTGGCTCAAGCAGTTTGGTTATCCTGTGGATGCTGTATAACATTCCGAAGTCGATGATGGTTGCTATCTGACTTAAACTTGTACAAGTTTGTAATATGTGGGAAGCTTGCAGTATATAGTTGATCTTCACATTTTTCAATGCATTTGGATGATCTCAACCACCCGCCTTAGGTCTTTGGAAAAATATAATAAAAATAGGCCTTGGGTGGTCTTTGGAAAAATATAATAAAAATGGATGGTTGTGGTTTTTGGCTAAACGAAATGGGCATGAAATTTACCTCAACCCCATCTAGCAATTTCACCCTCCAAGCATATGAATGGCACAGATCTACAAAAATTTTATCACAATGAATGAATAAAAGGACTGTGTGTACTTTTTTGGATGCTTATAAGCATCTACTCCCATAGGGACTCTTAAAAGAAATACGAAACTGATTCATTCTAAACTAAAAGCCTTTGAGTGCTGCTAGGAAAATGGAATACTCTAGTATGAGCTTCCATGAATCACAGCAGGTAATTTATTTTCATTTGATCGCACAAATTGAGGCAACTATGCTACAAAGTCAGAATCAGGATCTGCTCATGGCTAGATCGATCTGTTTCGGGAGAGATTTATATAGGCCTTGTGAGAAAAAGATTGGGATAAGACTCACCATAAACCAATGTTAGAGTAAAGCATTTTCTAAAAAGACAATAAGGCAAACAAAAAGGCTAAGAACTCAAGCAAGGCTACTCAGGAGATATGGAAGAGTACCATATGCCATCTTCACCGTGTTTCTGGCTGCATCTCTGTACTACAAAATCTAATTGATCTTTCTTTTTATTTTTGTTTCTTTGGAGTTATCACTGCAGCCCAAATCAAGTTAATTATGCTACAAAGTCAAAGGAGAACCATCTCCCAAGGTGTTTCCAGCCAGGTCTCCATATCATTTTTCATAGAGGAATGCTCGTATAAAGCGCTACAGCACCCCAAGAAAGGTGAAGTGCGTGCACTTTTCATGGTAGCCTCACATGTCATTGATGTAAGCCATTCATTTGACACAATTTTATTTGATATCTCACGGCCCAAAATTCATTCCAAAAGAATGTCGTTAGCATCTAATAAATTGTGTTTTATCGTTTAATGCAAACTGTTGTTCTTGGAGAGTTTTGGGCTGTCCATATCTAGCAACATGAAAGCATTATTTTTTGGATGCTAATGAATTTCTTTGGAAATGAATTTTGGGCTATAAGATATCGAAAGTCATTTGTATCATATGAACGGCTTGGATCAATGATATGTGGGGCTCACCATAAAAACAATGGAAAAGAGCAGGCACTTAACCCTTGTTGGGTGCCGTCGCACTTTATACTAGTGTTCCTCTTTTCCAAAAAGCATTTTATATTTATTTTTCGAAATTTGTATTAGCATTCTTTATTTCTGCCAAAGGGACTAATACTAGAGTGTTCCATCTTATGTTCATTGCATGTCTTTAAAGTGGCAACAGACGGTCTTCAAAACTGGTCATCACCTTTATTATTCTTACACACAGTATTAAACAAAACAAAAACTTCTGCATATAGTACGCTGCTTTGTCTTATATTTTGCAATAGACTATTTCTATACCTCGAGCCTGTACCTCAAGATCACACGACCACAACTTTACCATTGGGCCAAGGCTCCTCTTTACTAGAGACGAATTAAACTACAAGTTATAGAGAACGTAAACGTTTACCTAAGGTAGAGTTCTTCCCCTCGCCATTTCCGGGGCCTATACAAGGTGGATGGAGGTCGTCATTTATCATTTTGTAGTCTAATAAGTAAAATACAATGTCCAATCAAATGAACAAATACAATGATTAAATAAACCTCCACAAGAGTCATGGAACTACCAAGCAGGCAATAACCCTGTAGTAAAGAAATGGTTGGCCTCCGATTTTTATGTAAGAAACCAATCAATAAAGCTTTAATCAAATTGATTGAACCTACAAGACCTAGATTGAGGTTCTTCCGAAGTAAGTTTACTCTTGTTGAATTCAATCTTTGGTAAATTGTAAGGAATTCCCTCTTCAGTGAAATTCTAGCTTCCTCTTCAGTGAAATCCTAGATATTTGGTTGGTCCTCCTCTATACACAATCACCTTGAGATATGGAACTTGGACCTAATCTGCTCAACATTTTTACATCGAGATGTAATCTTAAAGACAAACTCTACTAAGTTGTCACGATCTTCCTTTCCCAGAAGGGTCCTCAAAGGATGGAGATGATACTCCCAATAATCTTTTTCTCATCTATTTTTCTCTCTCTCAACAAATTTCTATGACCTTATACTAAAAGCCCAAACTTCTTCTCCCCATTTTGTGTTTTGGTCTTTTTATTTGTGTGCGGACTTAGGGTGTCAATTAAGTATGAAGTGATATTTCTAGACCCCATTTTGAGAATTGGGATAAAACTAACTCAGAACATAATCTAAGGACCTGAAAATTTTATAAATTTTGTAAAATTTCAAAAATCCACTGGAGATTCGATTATAATAAATTAAAATCTCAATAAACTTGAAAGAAATCCAATAGACTAGATTTGCAAAAGTTTTTCTCGACTAATTATGACAAATTAACTTCATTCTCATGGATTATGAGTAAGGTAGAGACATTGAGCAAAAAAATGGATTTTCCAAACTGAAATAACTAGGAGCTGTGAGCATTTATTTGGCACAAATTTATGCAAGTACCTAGATAGGAAGGCCTCAGATCATCCAAAGTGGGGACCTAAGCTCCGATGGGGCTTAAATCAGCTCGGTAAGAGTGTATATGGTAAAACATATTTTATAGATCTAAACCGGTCTAGCTAAAATGTAATTTTGGTCTTCGAATGTGATTTCTAGCTAAGTGGCTTTTTACCATCCTTATCTGCGGACAGAAGCCCAATTGATTGGTTGGTATAGTTCGTCCAATCCGCATTATATTTGGGTCAATGGAGATCAACTAGTCTGCTTTCGGAAGAGTGGTTCAGATCAACTATTGGTGGGGACATGAGTGACTCCTTGTAAATTGCACTAGGACTAACCCCTTGTGTGTTGCCATTAGTAGAAACCCATTACAATGGAGAAAAACCAACGATTAAATATGAAGTGGGGCCTTTGGCTCTTGTTGCCAAGGTGAAGCCCCTAACATGAGCTAGTTCTGTGAAATCTAAAGTCATAAGTTAGCAAACAAACTCTTAAGTAACTGCATTACCCTCTACAGGTGAATTGAGACGCAAGTAAGCCCATTATTTCTTGTTTCTCAAGTAAAGGGTCCTCTACTTACGTATGCAACTGCAATAGCTTATAGTTCCGATATGATAATCTCAAATATCTGCTTGGATGATTGATTTTCTTTGAATTTATTGTAGTGATTCGGCGAAAAAGTTGTCCTCCAATTATAACACTTTCCCATCTCCCACCACTTTCTAGTTTATTCAAGAAGAACATACCATTGGCTTATTGTTTTCTTGTTTCTATATTTCTACTCTATGGAACACCCATCTTATCTTATATCTCTTTGTATCACCTTCTAATTGTGTTCCAAAATGTTAGAGTTCAGACTATATACATGAAATACATGCAGTTTATCTTCCATTAGTTTGGATATTCAGTGTGCTGTTTCCACGCTCTTTCTCTTAGAAATTCGGAACAAAAAACAATGGAGGACGAAGAAGAGCTTATGGAGGATTGTCATAAGCTAAAGGCTGAGAATTACGTGGTAATGGTGGAAGAGAAATTCGAAGCTGGGGACATAAAACGAGCCTGAACATAACTTCTCATGGCCAAGGAAGAATTCCCGGGCCTCGAGGGACTTTCCGGAATTCTGGCTGCTGGTGAAAATTGCGACGACAAACAAGGAATCAATTGGCATCGTGTTCTGGGTATTTGAGAGAATGCAGATATTGAAGCCATCATGAATTGATACAAGAAAATGGCGGTGCTGATTCACCCCGATAAGAACCGGTCCATAGATGCAGAAGGAGCGTTTAGACTGGTGAAAGAAGCCGAAGACGTTTTATCAGATGAAAGCAAAAGCAAGAGGCATGATCAGAAGAAAAGTAAGGTCAAAACCCATGAAGAAAATGCAAGACGAAGAGAAGACGTTGGATAGAAAACCGTGAAGAAGGTCCAAGTGATGATTTTCCTCCCCACCATGAAAATTTTCTACCTAATTTGCAACATCTGCTCAGGACTACTCTCTTGGTTTTCCTCCTGCAAGTTTTTGGACAGTTTTTAGGTGATTCGAGACAGCCAGACTGAGATGGAGTTCTAGAATACTTGACAATAGACCGAGCTAACACTAAAAGATGGTAATAATATTAGTTTTCTTCCTTTTTTGTTTTCCTGTTTGATTGTGGTATTCAAAGGATTCTGAAACTGGACTGGGTTTTGTGTTATGCTTGCAGAGGAAGAATCCTTGTCATTCTCTGCCATTTTTGGTACTACAAGAAATAATTGCTGCCCATGTAAATCAATTTGGTTACAACAAAATGTGCATCAACAGACACCATATAAAAGCCCTTAGTTACCTAGCATCTCTCCGAGAATGTTATGCAGTGAATGCAATTCACAATTCTATGACCAAATCTTTTAGTTTGCCAGGCTATGGGGAAGAAGTTTGTAGGAGGTAACCATTAACAAGATGTAAACATGCACCATAAAAAGGCTCGCTCTTACCAAGCATCTCTTACTGAGCTCTTATCTCATGGACGCATCCATATATTACATCATTTTGTACAATTATTCCGTGTAGAATCTACAGATATGACTGAGTTAGCATCACAGAAGACAGGCTGAGGAGAGTGGCTAGTATTAGACTAGGATTAATCATGGGTGCAGCTGTTCTGTGTTTCTCTTCCCATATTTCTGGAGCGGCCAATTAGGAGGCAGATTGAAACTAGCAGGTGTATAATGTAATGGGACATTATCTGGCCCAGCAGAACTGTTGGGGATTATATGGATGCTTCAAAGGACATTATGGAGCGAAACATATCCGCAGAAGATTAGAACATGTTACAGCATTCTCTTTCAAATTCTCACTCCAAGCTACTTGAACTAAATTTCAAGTGATAGATCACAGAACAAGCTGAGGAAGAGTCTTGGTTTAGCTTTTATATTTAGATCTGTCTTGCAGGATAGATATTCTTGGATAAGAGTGTCCCTGAATTGCTTTTTGTATCCCAGTACTCCAGGATAAATATAAATGTCTAAGATTCTGTAGTATTCCAGTGCTCCTTCAAGTGCTTCTTCTATTGCAGCATTCTAGTACTCCAGGATAAATATCTAGAGATAGAGATGGTGTTTACTCTGTGAATAGCCCCTTATTAAGGCTAATTTGGTTAACTAAAATTTAGAGGACTTATTAAGACGTGCTAGCATAAACAGGAAACCGTCATCCTTGGAGGATTCTAGTATCCTTAACTCTAATGAGGAATGATAACTTAAAGAGTCCTTTTCACTTGGCACTTCACCTTTGACCATTTGTATTGTGGAATGAGTAAAAATTGTTGTCATGTGACCTTGAGGTCACAGCTTCAAGGCATAGAAACAATTTCTTGTAAAAATACAAGGTAAGGCTGCATATTATAAACCCTTGTGGTTCGCCCCTTCCTTAGACCCTGCATAGGCGGGAGCTTCGTGCGCTGGTGTTGCCCCTTTTCTTTTGTTTTGGAATGAGTAAATCTTCAGAACTATGGTCCAACTCACTTATGAAAAGGCACAAAACCCCTTGATCACAACCAATAAGATAAGAACATCTTATTTCTACCCGTTTTCTCAAAACATCCCATTATCTCAATTATTTTTCCTTGCACCCAACGCTCATCACAACCATTGATTGAAAGAAACCATAATTTACCAAACAAAAATAATAAACACTTACCAATCTACCAAACAAAAATAATAAACACTTACATCACAAAAGAAAAGGTCGAAGATAGGTCAGAAGGGGAGCCTTGGTGTAACGGTAAAAGTTATCGTCATATGACCTTGAAGTCACAGGTTCAACGCGTAGAAACAGCCTCTTGTAAAAATACAAGGTAAGGCTGCCTACTATAGGCCCTTGTGGTCCACCCCTTCCCCAGACCCCACATAGGCGGGAGCTTCGTGCACTGGGGCTGCCCTTTTTTTATCCAGGGTACTCTCACTAAATAAATAAGGCTTCTAGGGCTGCTTGAAATGGTAATGAGGATGATGGGTTAAGTAATTCCATACTAGTAAAAATTTCCCCCCTATTAGCAGCATTACTAGGTAGATATAATTATTGAGTTCTTGTAGGAGTAGACACTCATGAGCATATAGAGTAGACCACCCTCACAGCCTCGCTGATGATATTTGGTAGATCTAAGCCATTTGTCATATTTGGAAGGCTTATATTGGCTAAATACTAAGTTTCATGCCTATTGAATGCTTTTAGGTTGTGTCTTTGAGTTGAAAATCAAAATCATTGGTTTTTCAAAGACAAGAGACAGCTGTTGTGATCTTCCAAATGTGTTCATTTCTTGCATCTTACATAAATGAACATGATAAGCAGCTTAGACCTACTAAAAATCATCACTAGAGGAAAAGTCTCCATTATCAAACACTCATGATCAACTAGTGTTGCCTGACCTCATAATTATTTAAGAACAAACAACCAAACCTTCTAGGCTATTTAATTTATATTTGAATAGTTATATTTATGTTTTAAAGCCATAATCCATTATTCTTATTCTCGTCCGACACAAACCATTAGAACAGACTTTGATTGATCTGGATTAAAACAAACTAGAAACTAATTCTCATATTCAAGTTGCTGAAGGGTCTCTAATTTAGGCTTATAAGCTAGAAGCCTAGTAGTTTGATTGCTATGAACCATAAGGAGTTGGGTTATGTAAATTCCACCTTCAGTTAGTTGGGTAAACATTTTTTTTTTTGTACAAGAGAAGAATTACAAAGCAAATTACTTATACCCTCTCACCCACCGACTTACCTAATTCTAAACCATGGCCAAAGCAAAAAGTGGCCACTGAAACTATATTTTAGGGGAAATGCTAGTTGTTTGAGACCAACTGTAGTAGACATTTGTTAGCCGGATCAGTATACATTGCTATCCATCGTGTTCGTGGTATATATCCATATGAATAATTTTGTCCAACACTACAGGAGGATCTTCTCCGTTCCAAAACCCATCAGAAATTGCAAGTGAAGGAAAAGGGAGGAAGAACACTAGCACTGTTCTCGTGAACATTAACATGAGTAGTAACTAGAGTTTTTCACATGAAGTTTGCACTATCTAAGCATTCTTGATAGTTTCTATTTTGTGTATTAGTTAGGATTACATGTGTTTTTTAATTGAGAACCCCACTACACGCCCTTGTTTTCATGCATTGTAAAATATGTTTTTAGATCTAACCAATTCATCGTGTTAGGAATGATTTATATAGGCTAGACATTAAATTTAATGCCATTGAATGTTTTTAGTCAATGTTTCTCTAGAGAAAAAAATCATGATCATCTATTTTATCAAAATTTTCAAAGACTAAAAACAAATAGTTAGCATCATTCAAATTCATTGATTTCTCGTGGCTTACCTCTTTTGGTATTTTGAAGACTAAACATGATAAATGGTTTAGATCTGGAAAAAAAAATTTACTATCAGGCATAATAAAGGGCCGTATCCTCTTTCCTAGCCCATTGATGTGTGATATTGATTTGTTTAGAAAGTTTCTATTTTAGTAAGATATATGCTTGTTGGCTTGTGCGATTCTCTAAGGCTTAAGTTTCTTTGTTCTCACAAAAGTTCTCCTCAAAAGTACACGTTCTAAGGCGACTGGTTAGGGAGCGCCTACTTGACTTATGAAAGATAATGAGAATGGGTTATTCAAAAAGGAAAATGTGCTATTTAGCCCTACATTAGTAGAAGTAAGTGGCTGAGTTAGCCTAGCCTACCCTACTATATAGTCCAGTAGTATGATAGGCGAGCGAGTTAGTTGAAATGGAGGCATAGGAAGAATAAATGGTTGATACAAAATTGAATAAATCCTGCATTTCAAGAGGAAGGCCTAAAAGAAAAGAGAACCCAGAAAAAAGCTAGTGCAGAATCTCGATCAAGAAACCAGCCACATGAAAAAAGTAGACCACAACGTGAGTGAAACCGAAGACAAGGCATAGCACCATAGAAGAATAACAGCGCATTCACTTTCACCTGCACCAAACAATTGGGTAATTGTACCTGCAAAAATATTGAACTTATGTCAACACTCTGGAGGAATCCTAGCGTGCAACTACTTTTCCCGGTCAGAACAGTGTCCCTGGAAATGCAGTACTATTTGCAACAGCGTGTATTGGTTGTATCACATTAGCAAACTGTTCAACCAGGTTTCATTCTTTCTTATTTGACTAGGAAAGACACAATCCAGAAGATAATCGAAAAGCAGGTTTCTTTATCACCAAAAAAGGGCAACCCAGGTGCACGAAGCTCTCGCCTATGGGGGTCCAGGGAAGGGGCGGGCCACAAGGGTCTATAGTATGCAGCCTTACCTTGCATTTTTGCAAGAGGCTGTTTCCACACCTTGAGCCCGTGACCTCAAGGTTTCTTTGTGACTAGGCTGAAAATATTGAATGTCATGACCGGATAACAAGTTTTCTGCATTTTGAATAAGAAAAACATGTTGGCTTAAGTTGAAGTAA
Organism: Warburgia ugandensis; assembly: GCA_035236585.1. Classification (NCBI taxonomy): domain Eukaryota; kingdom Viridiplantae; phylum Streptophyta; class Magnoliopsida; order Canellales; family Canellaceae; genus Warburgia; species Warburgia ugandensis. The sequence goes on along the minus strand of CP141132.1, from coordinate 79,429,480 downwards.
AGGTGTGAGTATGTTACCAGTCAGTATAAAACTATATTCACTTTGAACATATCATAGAAATCACTCGCTTCCCAAGAAAGAATGCAGCATACCTATGTTCATTGCAGGTGGAACTGCAAATTGTACTAGAAGAATGAACTGGTATAAAGGGTCCGAGTTCACCAAGCCAACATGAACTGCACCTTTAATTATGGCTATACCCAACAGAGGCAAGGCAATGTAACGAACAGCTACAATTCCAATGATGATTGAAACTCGCACGCCTGACCCATGTATTCCTAGATGATGAGAAACACATATTAATCGATACATGGTCTGAGAAATTGCAAGGAAAGGATTTCCTCAGGCTGATAGAAATGAAGTATGAGATAAAGAACACCAACTCATTTATTACCCTTGAGAAGGTTTCCTCCCATTATTAGGGTGGTAGCTGGAATTGCTGCATCACTGGCAACCAGAAAATGGAACCAAATAAGTTTATAAATAAAAAAAGGTAGCAGACTAAATTATCAGATATATAACTAATCTTCACATTTGCAAGTTCAATATTTTCTAAGACCAATACAAATATGTGATAATCCTGCATTTAAGACCATTCTAGTGGACAGATAAAAAGAATGATGCAATTATTGCAGAAGTGTCTAAGTCAGGAAATAGAAGAACATCGAGTTCAGTCCAAAAGTTTATGATTTACCCCAACAAAGCAGCAGAGTCTTGGATAACACGAAGAGGAGCAGATTTGCCAATAAGTGCTCTTCGGAGTTGAGGAATTAGTCCTACAATAAAACCAACAATCTGAAGAAGAAAATAGACTGATGTTTAGCTGGGGACCATGGTTTACCTACTTATAATTAGCAAAAGATGGATCAAACATAACTTTCTTAAAAGATAAGTATTAATCGAGTAATAGCTCATGAACCAGTTAGAGTAATTCTCATTGACTAGAAATGACTAGTTAGTACAACCAAAGTTCAAGTTTGATTAAGGACACAATACTGTGCACCTGTGCACAGATGGCCTCACTATATAAAATCATGTTTAAATCTTTTAACTAATAATTGAAGCATCAAATTTATAATCCCTATCCATGTAGTTGCATCATTTTTCATACATTCTACTTGAATTGGTACTTTCTCCATCATGATTATTGTCAGAAGACATCCACAATAATTAGCCTTGGGCTATGGTTCCTTGACAAGATAGACCATAAAACATATCATTGATCACCTTAGTTTGCGGCCAATTAGCAATTAGGAATTTAGGATTTAGGAATCTTAAATGTGCCGCATAACATATATCAAGGTTGAGGCATGTCATGAGCCGGTTATCGAGAATATTTTTGCAACTAAGAAAATTTGCAAGAAAAGGGTCTAGTAACTCCAATTAAATATTTACTCCTTTCACAGTAGTTCTCCTTCCCATCCGCAAGACTGCTATGATGCTACTGCCTGAGGATGGGAAAGCTTCAAGTATACCAGCTTAAGAAACATAGATGGAGGGCTTAGTTTCTCAATCTTTCATGAATACAGTCTTTCTGGTGAAGAAGTCCTCTGTATATTTGGTCTCAGTTTCTTGCAATTCTGGTGCATGGTATAAAGAGTTTGGGGTTAATATACAAATTCAGAATGAGTTTCAAGAGATAGAATGTGACTTCACACGATTGCCTCTCCCTCTTACAGTCATTGGCCCACATGTTCAACATAAGGCCACGAAGTACTGCAACTTTCTTGGTACAGAAAAATTGAAGATGATCTTGATATAGAAACCCATGCTTTTTTATCATAAAAAGCTTCATTTTGTGCAACTAGGCTGTCCAAAATCTACAGATATGACTGAGTTGGCATCACAGAAGACAGTCTGAGGAGAGTGGCCGGTATTACACTAAGATAAATGATGCGTGCAGCTGTTCTGTGTTTCTCTTCCATGTTCTTGGAGCAGCCAATTTTGAGGCAGATTGAAACTGGTAGGTCTATATTGTAATGGGGCACTATCTGGCCCCAGAAGAACTGTTCGAGATTATCTGGATGCTTCAAAGGACATTATGGAGCAAAACATATCTGCAGTAGATTGGAACATGTTACAGCATCCTCTTTCAAGTCCTCACTCCAAGCTACTTGAACTAAATTTCAAGTGATAGATCACAGAATAAGCAGAGAAAGAATCTTGGTTTAGCTTTTATATTTAGATCTGTCTTGGAGGATAGATATTCTTGGATAAGAGTGTCCCTGAATTTCTTTTAGTATCCTAGTACTCCAGGTTAAATATCAAAGATTCTACAGTATTCCAGCACTCCCTGAATTGCTTTTTCTGTTCCAGTATTCTAGTACTCCAGGATAAATATCTAGAGATAGAGAGGGAGTTTACTATGCGAATAGACCTCTACGAAGGCTGATTCGGTTATAAAAAATTTAGAGGAACCATCAAAACATGGCAGCTGAGGATCTAAGAGCTACTGGAGCAGATGCTATAACACCTAGTGTCAGGACCTCAGGGTGGGGCCGACAAGGAGAGAAATGTTCTCATTCCTTAAAATGATGGAATAATGAGCCTCTTTTACCTTTTCCTTACACCTCTAAGTAGTTAAATAATGGTTCACAAAGATGCCCTGCAGGTAGTTCAGACTGATTTTTCTGGCTCAAAGAAGCTGGATGAAATATAATAATCCGTGCTTCTATTCCTGGAAGGAACTGCTAGTTGTTCCAGTTTCCTCAGAAAGAATTAACAGTATTGAAACAAAAAAAAATCCAACCAATGAATCTCTTCAGGATTTATCAGATTATGTGAGCTATATTTTTCAAGTTCAAGAGCATTCTGGCTTTTATATGACGACCTTCTATTTCTGTAAGGCAGATTTGAAGCATTGTTATATCGTTAGAATATGAATAGGCTTTTCTAATGCCTAACCATCAACAGAAGAAGACTCGAATAGTGATTCTCACGACATTTCCATATGCAACATGGTGTTCAGGCTTTTGACAAAGAAACTAGCAAAGAGAAGATATTTAGATTCCAGACCCACAGATATGATATAAGAGTTTCTGTAGCAGAATGTCAGGAAGTTCTCATACCACTCCAATCGTTGAGGGTGCAAACAATTTCTTCAAGTCGATTGACCCTGACAGCATCTTCAGGAATTGATTAAACTTAACCGAAACTGCTTCCTGGAAAATCACTTGGAAGAAATATCAGAAGAGCTTAGGTAATGCACGTCTCCTTTTTATTGAAGAAAAATCAGAAAAACCAATGCTGTCAACAGTTTAACAGAAAACCATCCATTAACTGGAAACTAGTCTTTTCTAAGATGGACATTGAACCGTCTTGTTAGTTAAGGCCCAAGGTTAGTAGTTTTTTGGTTTTCTTTGAATAAAAACATAAAAAGGTAAAAAATGGGACACTTCAAAAACAATTCCAAAACTAAGCCTTAGCGCAATGGCGCAATGAATCTCTCCTGGGTGACCAGAGTTCAAGGCTGTGCATGGGTGTGTTTGTGTCTAACTTTCAAGAGGGAAAAAAAAAAAACCATGTAGAAACTCTGGGGAAAAATGTGCTTCCATTCTAAAAATGAACATGGACAATATGGTAACTAAAAAGGGCAGCCCCGGTGCATGAAGCTCCCGCTTATGCAGGGTCCAGGGTCAATAGTATGCAGCTTTAGCTTGCATTTTTGCAAGAGCTGATTCCACTCTTTGAACCAGTGACCTCAAGGTCACACGATAACAACTCTACCATTGCACCAAGGCTCCCCTTCTAAAATATAGTAACTACCTCAAAAAATATATCTAAGATCAGAAACTATGAGCTCATCTAAGATAATATATACTATAATCTAATATAATCAGTTAACGGGTCATTCACAAGAAGCTACCGAAGTACATGTAACCTAACAAGTTTACAATAAGAAGCACTTATGATGAAGGTTGCTTTAACAGTACTTAAAACGACCTATATCAAATATTTGCAGGATGCTGACTGCATATGAATGGAAAACTTAGGGAGTAAAATACAATCAGAACAAATATTATGTGTGTTAGTCAAACACATTCAAGTGGAATATAGCTATTAAATTTCTCTGACAATGAATAAAATAAATGTGTTGCAGGAAAGCAGCACTTACCTTCTCATTCATTCTAGTGGAAGATGGAGAAGATAGCGCTACATAATGATCACCTATCAAGGATTCCTTGGTTGAAATAAGCCTATCTTTGCACCCGTCAGGGAGTAACTCTGAAGTTTCTCTAGAATTCATGCCATTCACCCCATCTTCTACTGTGATGTTACTTGCAGATACCCGTACAATATTGTAGATATAAGACCACAAGAAAATGGCGCCTATCTAAATAGTCACAAACAGAGCACATAAGTGGAACTTAGTTATTTATTAATAGGATTTAACTTGATAACTTGTGTGAAAGAAGCATAAGTAGAAACCAGGCACAAATGATAACCCACTGAACTTTTTCAGTTCAACTGAAGTTTCTATTGTAGAATCATGCACAGTAGGTAGGTCCAGGACCAGTCCGATGTGCATGTAACTGGAAACTTTTGGATATATTATTAGTCATACAGACTAAGTGCAACAGAGGTCTCTATAGTTTATCATCACAATCATAGAATGTGACAAACTTTTCAAATAAAGATCATACCGCCATAGAAAGAGAAACATATGCCATTCCATATGTATGGCAGACATCAGCAGCACCAAATGGACTGCCTTTCTCCTTGCAGATTGCTGGGATGATAATGAGTAGCATGTTTCCCATGTTTCCTGTTGATAGAAACCAAAGCCATTAGGAATGATTTTCCACCTTGAATAACAGTAGTGGATGAACTCAAATGAGAAACTTCTCGCTAAATGAATGACACACTTATTTCCAACTTTGACTCCAAAATCAAGTAGCTTCTCATTGACCAAACAAAAGGCATCTGAAGTAGAAAGGATGTAGAAAGTTTCATAATGATTAGAAAGATCTAAGTGGACAACTTAGTGGCCAAAGAAAGCTAGGTGAGATTTCCTTCCCTTTCCCCTCACTGCCCCAGCCCCTCTACCTGCTCTTCCCTCCTCCCCACATCCTCCTATCAGCATGAACAAGATGCGAGTAACTGGAGATGGAATTATCTTGTTTTCAAGACAATGTTGCAAGCAAAACGCAATCAAGAAATTGGAATCTCTGCTTCACATTTTGTTCTATTTAACCCAATTAGCTAGAGCTTTATAAACCTCATCCAAGACTGTGTTCAGCTAGTCCAATTTATTTTCACAAAATTTAAGCTCAGATCCATCCAATCTTCATTGTCTCAGCTTGCATTCTGAGCAAAAAAGCAACATTCTCAATGTTATCTTTTTACTAGTATTTGATCTAGATATCTTCAAGATTACTTAAATTCACCACCACCAACAGTAAAGCAAATTAGCAGAATAAATGTTTAATACTTTCATAATATAGAAAGGCTTTGATCTTCAAAATATGAATGGTCCTACTATGGTTATCAAACCATAACCCATATAAAAGTTTATAGAATTATATAAAATCATACCAGCAGCACAGCAACCCAAAACGAGACCCCTCAGCTGGGAAGGAGGTCTTGTGATCTGGATGATGACCCACCCAAGTGCTGAACCAATCATAAATGTGATAAGGATATTTACTGGCATGTACCACCTGCAGAATAAACAAGAACAAATGTATATAGGAAGACTTAGATAACGCTATAGATCAGACAATTGACAGGATGGGAAGAATATAAATCTCTTGGAATATTTTATCTCTTAGCGCATACTATCTATCTATATATATATAGGGAGCGGTAATTTCAGCAAGGAGTTGCAGGTGTAAAGTGCAATTGACGTTTGATTGGTCAGGAAAAAGTTTCTAACTGCCATTTCCTCTAACTTATTTCTGTTTTCTACTTTTTTTTAGCCAATCAAATGTCACCTGCTCCTTGCTGAAATTACCTCTCCCATATGTGTGTGTGTGTGTGTGTGTAATATCCTTAATTTTTAAGATAAAAAATAGGAAATTATTAAATAAATTAAAATAAAAAATTTATGGATGAAATTATTTCCTGAAAACATAATAATTAGAAAGTGCTCGTCGATACGAATCCAACGCCACCAAGAACGCGAGAAACGGAGCTCAAACGAGGGAGTTATGAGCCGTCAAAGTTGTAAGGGTAAAATGGTCTTTTGACAGAAACGTGTTACACAGGGGTCCAAATTGATAACGGCACCCCTGTCTACACACGTCTCTACCAGTCCGGCGAAATCGCCGGAGAACGTGGGAAGAGCCGTGTGGGGAAGAGTTTCTCTTCCCAAGACTCTAAAACCATGTCTATGCTCCTCTACAGGAGCACGCTCCACTTTGAGCGTTTTCCATGAATGATACGCAAACCCTAGATCTGTAAAAACTTGAATTTTCGGCGAGTGGAGCCAGGCAACCTGAGCAACTCCCGGCCAGGTACGAGGTAAGCCTCAAAACCTATGTTTTTCTGTATTTATTAATTAGGAAATTAATTAGGAAAACGTTTAAAAATATTGGAAAAAAATCAGAATTTTAGGAACTTTGTGCACGCTTCTTGTTGGAGTGTGATTTCACGGATCAAACCTTGTCCGTTTGAAAATCGCACCGTCCAACTAGTGCACAAGAGACGAGAGCATACCCTTTAAATTTGGGAGTGATCCCAACGGTGGAATTGCCCGAGAAAACTCAAAAGCCGGTACTAGGGAGGTTTTAGGAACTTGGGAAAATCGTTTAAAAACCATGGTTTTTGAGAAAATTAGTGCGAAAGGAGGGCATAAATGGATTCTAGAGAGAATTGAAGAAAATGGCGCAAAAATCACGCAAAACGGGCTGCGCCAGCTCCGCCACGGAGACGGCAGGAATCCGGTCGTCGACTATGGCGCTTCTGTGGGACGCACCGAGGGACGACGTCGGATGGCGTCGGCGTACGCTGCGCGGCGGCGCTGTAGCGCGGGTGACCTGCGGTTAGCGAGTGCGGTGGGGCCGGGGCGCCTTGACGCGCGCGTGCGTCACGGTGGCGACACGGCGCGCGTCCGTGCGGCGTCTGCGGCTGTGCCGTGCGTCTTCGTGCGCAGTACGCCGGTGTAAACCGGCGGAAAAGAAGCGCCGGTTTAAACCACCTTATGGTGGTCGACGAGGCCCAATTTGAGGGTAGTTTTCACTAAAACTTGATTTTGGGAGAGTAGAGGTCCAAATCACGATCCGAAAGAGGCGTTGTGGCCCAGAGTATTGGCCGGCGGACCTAGTTTTAACTTAAAAACTTAGAAATGACCACTTTTTATTTAGAAAAATTTTAAAATAGTGATGTGACATGCTCTGAGTGCACTTGAATATATCAATTAAAGGGAGTTATTAGCAAGCGGTGGTCTCACCACTTGAGGTAGGTGGCGACAACTAATGTTTTGCCTTGATTTTAAACCATGTTTAAACATAGCATCATGTGTGATTGTGTTTTAAATTGCGTTTTTATTTACCATGGATTTCATGCGACATTGCGTACAGGATGGTTATTCCAAATTGAAATCTTTTCTTGAATAAACTTATTTCAAATGCTTTTACAAGCATGATGTTAATTTGTTATGCTTACTTAGAGACTTATTTCTTATTATATATATAGAAAATGCATGGATTTACATGGAAATGAGAATAGAGGCTTATTGTGGTCCTTTGATAGGCTAACCCGGGATGAGGGGCATGTCTTGGGGATTGCAAGCTATAAGTGCTCTTGAGTTTTAGCATATACATATGATTTTCGTGTTTATATTTGATGACGGGTGCTCGCCGGTGGGCGTCATCTTTAGGAGGGATAAGTGACCACCCACCTTAGAGATTATGATGTGATGAGTTTGTGATATGATAGACACACGCCCATAGATGGCATTCGGTAGGGGTTTGGTAACATGGATAGTCCACACTGCGGTCCGAGCCTTTCCATGGGGACGGTGACGTTAAGTCTCCGTTATGGTGTCGACGGGGGAGCGGCGGTGGTTGATACCCATGGAGGGGTTGCCAACTGCTGACATGATGGCTCATATTCTTGTTATGTGTGCATGTATGATGAGCATGGTTATAGATGGTATGCACTGGGTGTGACACTGGAGGTTGACTATGTGTACTCTGATCGGGGATGTTAGTGCGATGGGTGGGACCCATTACCTTAGGGTGCCCTTATTCTTGTTGTATGCTCCATGTGTTATTGATTCATGTCATGTTTTAACTCCATGAATTTCATGTTTTAGCATATGGAATAAATTGGCATTATTGAACATGGCATTATGATATCACTTATCTTCATAAATGTTAGATTTTTCATCGGTATTGTTCATTATTTCTTGCATTTATTACATTAATTGTGTAATGTACCTATAGCGATAGCTTCTTGAGGCATTGCTTTGTTTTGCAATGCCTTAGATCTCAGCCGATAACGGGAAAGGCAAAGAAATTTGTTGAGAAGCCGTGAGAGCTGGCTTGAAGACCATTTTTCTATAGTATTAGATAGTGATGTGAGTCATTAAACGGGATTATCATTTGGATTTTTATTATGAATTTGCATACTTTATATTTGGATGTGATTTAGATCTTTGGACATATATTGGACATTTATATGGGATGTTATGATGGATAGACCCTGGGCCATATTATTATTGTCTTTTGGACGTTTATTTGATTTAAAATAAAGGCGCCTATTTATTTGACGTTGATTTATACGCGGATCATTTATTTGTGTTTAAATTACATGTACGCCATTTTGAGAAAGGAAAATTAACACCCGGAGTTTTAAGATAGGTTTAGTAAAATGTTAAATAAATCTTTTCTCATGGGATCCCAAATGCTCTTATTTAAAATGTTAAAAAAAAAAAAAAATTCTTAAAAAATCCGGGGTGTTACAGTGTGTGTCTGTGCAAGCGAAGATTTCAAATTAAATGTTGAACTTCTTGCCATGCTCATGAAGAACACCGATCTAAAGTCTAGGGCTTGTCTATGGACATTATGAAAGAATCTTTACTTCTTCCACTGCCGTGTACTAAAAGAAGCCTGTTACCAAGAAAAGGAATCTCATCATAATTATTTCAACTGAGATGACACGAGGGTTAGAAGAAACTCACAATGAAATCATGCTTTCGAATGTGATTGTTTTAGCTAGATTAGTAGCCACAAGAGCTGGATTAAATACATAAAATACAACCTGTTCAAAAGCATAAGTTTGAGAGTTAGTTAAGCGCTTTATGCACGGAGTAATCAACAAAATATCATATGTAAAGAGAGCTCAAATAACATCAAAGCAAACTCGGAAAGAACACAAGAAAGAAACCTCCTTTCTTTTCTTTTTTTTCCCTTTTCCTCTTCAGTTTTGAACAGAAGAAAAGAAGACGAATGATTTGACAGAGAAAAGGTATATAACTTCTAGTTCCCAAGTGCATTTAACTCAACCCACTCATAACCAAGGTGCATAGAATTTGGCAAGTTGAGGAGAAGAAATTGACTCAATCATAGAGCCAAACTTTTCAATTAGATCTATATAGTCTACTCGATCCATTTGATTTACAGATGGTTCTGTCAGCAGAAATGCAAGTTTGGTCAGTATAAGTTTTTTGAATGTTGAACACATTTCCATGAGCAGCCTTGAACCCTGCTCACCTGAGAGAGAGGCTCCTTGCGCCATTGTGCTAGAAGGCCTTTGCTCTTGGTCAGTATAAGTTTGCCAGGCAAGTTTTGGCAAAATTTCTGAACATGTTGGGAATCTCCTTCTGTTATTGGAAGTGGATGCTATCTCTGTGAAACACAGCCGAATGATTCGCCATCTCTTCTTACACTGCAGCAGCATTCAGTTGGTGTGGAAGGAACTCCTAGGGTAGTTTAATATGTCATGATTGATGGTTTGTGAGGATAATTCTTATCAATTCATAGCAATAATGCCTAATCGTTCAAAAGAAGGGCATGTACTGTCTAAACTCTAAACTCTATCAAAGCCTCAATGTCAGGGGTTGCTCTTTTGCAAGGAGGCCTGATATTAAGAGAATTGTTTCTAGTTGGTTAGCAACTTCACTCTGTTTTTGGGTTAATCATCGGAAGATATCAGTAGATGTTGGCACTCATTACTGGCCTCTGACGCTAGATGACTAGACCAACATTCAATCAGGAATTGCAACCTCCTCCTCCCAGCTGCAATAGCCTTCTAGCACAGTGGCACAAGGAGTCTCTCACCTGGGTGACCAGGGTTTGAGGCTGTGCATGGGAGTGTGTGTCTAACTTTCAGGAAGAAAAAAAACTCCTCTTCCTAGCTCATGCAAAGCCAATTTTGATGGATCCTGTTAGGGACCTCAAATTTACTGCTCTTATTGGGTTGTTGATTCCACCAAGCCAAAGCAATGGCTGCCAGAATGGCGGCACTTGCTAGAGATAGATTTCCTAACTTCCACCTGATTCGACTCCAAGGTGATCATAGGTTGGCTTAAAGACTCAACATCCGTGGGATGGAGACAAATGTGCAAGGAGGTTGAGGAATGTCTTAGCCCCAGACCATATGCTATTTCCCATGATAAATGCAGTGGTAATTCTGAAGTTGATTCTCTAGCTAGCGAGGGCGTCGTAGCTAGTTCTCTTTCTGGTCCTAAAGTTTTGTAATTTGTTTCTTTATTCTACTGATGTTCCAATATCATGCTATATTCTCTGCCATCATCTTCTGCTTTACAAATCGAAAAACTACAAACACAATAAAAATCATCAACGGCAAGAACTACAGAACAAGCGATAAACTCAAAACAAATGTGAAATCAAAACATAAGGCAGAAACCACAAAATTATTCACATTGTTCAAATGTTTCCTCGCATCATCACCCAGAACGCCCACATAATTAATGGCAAGAAATGACCCAACGCCAGTCACAATAAGCACTTTCAGAACCGGCACAGTTGCAGCAATAAAAAGCTCCAACAGCCCCATTACAACTCTCCTGCTCAACAATTTTCTTCCTATCTCTTCTGCAAAATCCCAAACAAACATCAGCTTCTGCCTCTACAAAGTACACACTCTTAAGTAAATCAAAAGCTGGGATTTAATTAAATAGAAGCTATATCTTTCACACTCCAGTAAATCACAAGAAAACAAAATGATATTTCATCAAGCAGAAAATTTTGTTTTTTGTCATATTTTTACAAGAAAATAAAACAAAAGAGAAGGAAACACTCTGTTTTCCCATTGCGGGTTATGGAACAACAAATTCCAGGAGATGAACAGGACAGTACGGGATGTAATCAAATTCCAAAAATCCTTATCAAATTGCACCCCCTCCCAGAAAAGAAAAAAAAAACTGTCTTTCCTTTACAGGTATTATAAAACAACAAATTCCAGGAGAGAATGCAATCAAGTTCCACAAAATCCCAACCAATACTTATCAAACAAAATACCATTTTCTGACACTTAGACCGTGAAAATAAATCAGACAGCAAGGGAAGTAAACACCACGTATATCTACACCAAAAATTCCTTCAACAATTCAAAAATCACCAACTTATTCATTCAAACCTCACGTAAAATCATGAACAACAAACTGGGTCATCAATAAACTGAAATGGGCACCTCAATTAAACAACTGTAAGAACTTAAACAAGTCACTGAAGAAGAACAGAACCATTACCTGCAGTAGTTCGAGCTGAAAAGCAGTCATGGAAGCAAAATGATTCTGAAAAATGCGAACTTATTCATGATTTATACGTCAGTGGACAGGAAAATACGGATCAAAACTTCGAAAAACAAAAAAAGGTGATCAGTGGGATGTGTATCAAAACGATTTGCATGTCAGCCAGGCGGCTAGAAGTGCAGAATGTGATGACCGGTAAATGTAAAGATCGCTGAACTGAACACGTATTAGCGGTACTGGTTATCATGATTTGAGATTAATTTCATGGGGCATCGAAAACATAATGGGGCCCATGAGGATCTTAGAAAAGATAAAGAAGTGGGGCCCAAAGAATTGCGAGAGCAGGAGAGGACGCTCGTTTATATGAAGTCTGCTCGTGCACTAGCAATGGTGCACAGCTAAATACATGTGGAGGTCAAGCAGACAAGACGGATTAAAACCAAAGCGCTACCCGTTTATCAGTTTATCTGCTAAAACTTACAGTGAATTTGCATCAGAAAATTTGGGTATGTTAAAAACTGGGTACATAATTATCCAACCCGTTAAAATCCGAACATAAATGGATATACCTGTCATCTGCAGATACGATATTTACAAGAAATTTCGAATAGTTTTTCTTTATTTTTCGATTTAAAAAGGGAAATTTAAGAAACAGAAAAATCCACAGAGATAGGACAAATATTCCCTTCTATAAATAAGTTTTGAGGCAAAACTGAATAAAATCTGTGAAAACTAGATATTTAATTCTTTTATATATTAATTATTAATTTTACTATTATGGATTATCCATGAATCCGTTTCTCACACCTAGATTGGATATGGATTTTAAAAATGGATAGTTTTCCAATCCATTTAGACCTTTAGACCTGGACCCAAAACGGATTGAATTGGATCTGACCTAAGATATGTTTAGAAAACTTGTTTTTATTGTATGTATTATATTTTTCTTTTTTCTGAAAAATTGAAAGAATACAATAAAAACAAATTTCTCAAACATGCACGTTTATCTTACAAGCACTGCCTATTTATCTGATTGCTCTGGGCTTTGGCTGTCTAGTATATTAATAATATATATATATATATATATATATAATTTGGTGATTCTAGCATATGAAAAGCAAGAAACAGAAATTTAATTAGAAACTTTGTATGGACAACGGTATAAATTGAACTCTCACCACATAGTTGGTAGAATGCTAGAATCATCCAATCATCAAGTTATTCTCTTTTAAGACAGGTAAAGCTAGAGCAATCAAATGAACGTGTCAAGCAAAGTGTGCAAACTCAAAATGAGGACTTAAGCTGGACTTTTCAACTCTGGTTTAGTACAGTGGAGGACTGGTGTAATGCAAAAAATATGAAAATATAATAAAAAATCTTTTTTTTTTCTTTTCATTTTTAACTTTGCAAATGCGGTAAGTCTAAGATGGAAAATGCTGAAAGTCGACCTCCTATCCCATAAGCTTGCCTTGGAATGTGAACCAACTTATGCTCCTACAGGAAGTAAATTGGAAAAGCGTGGAGAAGGCCTTTGTGTACTGTTTCCTGTTTTAGCAGCGAGTTATGACTGTGTAAGTGGCCAATGTGAACAACATTTCACTCTCTGATCACAAAGAAAAAAGGACACAAAAGAATCCCCCTTTAACCTGTGTATGGTGAGTCATGAACGTGACACTCACGCAAGAGAGAGAGAGAGAGAGAGAGAGAGAGAGAGAGAGAGAGAAATTATTCAAATGGACGAGATTTTGCATACAGGTGGAGTCCCTCACTTTGGTGATCTGGGTTGGAGCCTTTGCATGGATTGATAGTTGTCTAACTTTCAAAATATAAGGGCCTAGATGGTTAAGATGATGCTGATTTTTCTACATATTTTTCTTCAACTTTCCTCCATTGTACACAAGAGTAATGGGGTAGCTAAGCTCCAGATTTGAATAATCTGACCCGTTCATCTTGTTTGGATTGCACTCTATACGTTCCTTGTGAATATTCATATCTGTCAAAATTGGTCATGTTTAAAATACAAAACAGTGTATAGCTTAAATTGTCCAACTATAACGAATTTCAGTGTGAAGCTAATAAAAGGATAGCTGAACATGATGAATGAATCAGATCATTCCAAGGCTAGGCTACATCCCAAAAACACATTCTTTTAACTTTTAGTAACTGTAAAAGCTACATATGTGAATGGCAGTGGTGCAAGAGTGAATCTCAATTGTAAAAGCCACGAGTTTGAAACTCCTTAAAATTGTATTTGAATGTGTGTGAATGCTGTGCACTAATCTATATGCACAAACACAATATATGACTCTACTTTAAAGAAAGGAAAGCTTGAAAAAATTATATCCTCTTTACAGGCCAACTCTAATCAAGAGATATGGTCTTGACGATGACGATGATGATTTTGCAGGCCGGCTACTACGTGAAAGCCATTAGCAGCTTCTTGCAAAGTGAAAATTCAGTTAAAAAAGGGTATTCCTGGTGCACAAAACTCCCACATTTGCAGAGTCCGGGGAAGGGGCGGATCACAAGGGTCAATAAAATGCAGCCTTACCTTGTGTTTTGCAAGAAGCTATTTCTACGCCTTAAACCCATGACTTTAAGGTCATATGATGACAACTTTACCATTGCACGGGCTCCCTTGAAAGTGAAAACTTAACTATCCTGTGACAAAAGTTAGTCCGGCTGCTGCTTTCTCATTTGTTCGAGAAAGGGAGCTTCGCTTTCCAATGAAATGAAAAAGAGGCACTAATTGGGTTCAATCAACTAGCTCTGGAGATAAGGAAAGATGTCTTCATCAGAGCATCAACCTTATTATAATTAACTTGCTACGGACGCTTTTCCCCTGCCCATTGAAGATGACAGAAATTAAGGGTTAGAATTTATCATCTTCTACAGTAGAAGACTGAGAGTGACAGTACATTTCCTAATAGAATTGATGTGCAAGTGGAGGCACAACCTCACGTGTAATAACAGGACAAAGTGAGATAATGCACCAAATAGACATGGGAAACTCGGGCGAAAATGCTGTTTTATGTGTGTATATATAAATATGTATGTATGCATGTAAGTAAACATTAGATGTCTTATTCTTTTATATAGTTATAATTATGGATTATCTATGAATCCGTTACCCGGACCTAGATTGGGTATGGATAAACAGATGATGTTTCAATCCATTTAGACCTGGACCTGAAACGGATTGGATTGAATTGATCCCTTACCCATTTTCAAGTACTGGGAGGAGGTCGTAAAGGGCTAACAATCTGAAGTGTGCACTTTTTTTAGAGTACACACTTTACCATGTGTTTGGGAAACTTGTTTTTATTGTACTTTTTTGTTTTACAGTAAAAAATTTATACCATAAAATAGATGTATTTTTCTTTTTACTGTAAAAAGAAAAAATACAATAAATCAAGTTTCCCAAATCCACATCCATATCCAAAAACACCATAATGTGTCCTTACTTTGGATAATCCCACCTATTCATTTGGGCTTTGGATGTCTAATACATTGTAAAAAAAGAAGAAGCTAATTAGTTAATTCTAGCATATGAAAAAATTATACTTTTGAGATAAAAACAAATGTTTAATAAGAAACTTTGCATGGAGGGCAGCTCCGGTGCACAAAGCTCCCACCTATGCAGGGTTCAGGGAAGGGGCAGACCACAAGGGCCTTGATCTTGCATTTTGCAAAAAGCTATTTTCATGTCTTGATCTCGTAACCTCAAGATCACACGACGACAACTTTTACTGTTGCGCCAAGACTCCCCTTTTCCAAAATAATTTGAACTCTCAGCATTGGTGGCAGAATGCTAGAATCTCTACCAAGATGTTCTATTTTAAGATACGTAAAGTTGGGATGATAAAATGGATGTGTCAATAAAAGTGTGAAAACTCAAAATGAGTATTAAGAGAATGCAAAAAGATGAAAAAATAACAAAAAGTCTTTTTTCTTAAAACTTGGCAAAATAATCGATATGATATGATGCACTGATTTGCGCTTGCAATGTCAAGACATGCAAGATATCGTGTAGTAGAAGAAATGTTTCTGTTGGTCGGTCGGCCCCATCCCAAAAACTTGCCTTGGATTGCGAACAAATTATTGTCGTATAGGAAGTAAGTTGGGCAAGCGTGGAGAAAATCTTTATCTACTATTTCCCGTTTTGGAAGCGAGTTATCACCTTGGAAGCGACCGATGTGAAAAGACACTTTCCCTTGTGAACACTTAGAAAGAGGTTAGAAAAAGAAAGCCCTTTTAACACTGCATTATTGTGAATGATGACGTGATACTCATGCACGAGAGAGAGAGAGAGAGAGACAATAGTATCTATAGTTATTCCATGGACAAGTTTTTGCGGGCTACATGACACATAGGGAGGCCTATCTAAATATTTTTCTGTATAAATTGATATTATTTTATTTTAATTTTCTCTCAATACCTTTCAAGAAAAATCCTAAATTAAATTCCAAATTGATGGGTTGTTGTGAGCTTATTCACGTAGTTATACAATAGAAATTCATTTTCTGAAAAATCCTAACGATCATTTGGTGATTATAGAAAGAAAATAAGTTCTTAAAACTATTCAATGGACGAGATCTGGCGACATAGCTTGATGGTGCATATAAGAAGATCGTTCGGCAGTTATAGAAAGAAAATGAGTTCTTTTGTGGTGGATGCACACATTTCATTGTGGTAAGTTTGGTAAAGAAATTTGAGATTATAAGAAGGTGTTTTTAAGCACCTATGCCTCTCAATGCAGCAGTACAAGGAGTCTCTCACTTGGATGATCAAGGAAGCTTTGCATGGATGGGTGAGTGTTTAACTTACAAAACATGAGAGCATAGGGTGATGCTGATTTTTGTACAAATTTTCCTTGAATTTTCGTCGGTTGTACAAAAAAGAGTAATGGGCTTAAGATGATCCAATGCCTAGTTATGCGCCGCATTTGGATGATCTGACCCATTGATCTTGTCCGGCTTGCTTTCTTTAGGTTTTTTGCAAATATTCTAAAAGTACAAAACAGCATAGCTCAAATTATTCAACAAAATGAATTTCAGTGTGAAGCCAATATAAGGCAAGCTGAACATGATGAGTAAATCGGATCAGCGCAGGTTACAGCGAGTTAGGCTGCGTTCTAAAAACAGATTCTTTTCCCTTTTAAGAATCGTAAATGCCACGTGTATATTTGATATAGTGGTGCAAGAGTGAGTCTCAATCGTGAAGGTCGAGTTTGAGACTACTTAAGGGTGTGTTTAACTGCGTATCCACCGTTGAAAAGGAAATAATCTACCATAAAAACCGTCCACTGATCCATTCACCAAACACAATACAAGAACTTTACTTCAAGGAAGGGAGGCTCGACAAAATTTATATCTTCTTTGCAAGCCAGCCACCATGGGAACGCTCTTAGCAGCCTCTTCATCATCATCATCATCAAGACCTTATCCCAATTAGGGGTTGGCTACATGAATCTTATTCCTCCATTCTACTCTATTAAATACCATGGCTTCATTTAGTCCCAAAGTTTTTAAATCTTTCCTCACCACTTCTATTCACGTTCTTTTGGGCCTTCCCCTTGCCTTTTTAGAACCTTCAACTTGTATTGCCTCACTCCTTCTAATTGGTACCGTTGTTGGCCTCCTTTGAACATATCTAAACCATCTAAGTCTAATCTCCCTCATCTTGTTACCTATTGGTGTTATCCCTAAATTTCCTCTAATATTTTCATTTCTAATTCTATCCTTTCTTGTCTTACCACTCATCCATCTCAACATCCTCATTTCTGCAACACTCAGCCTATGAGTTTGATGTTCCTTAACTGCCTAACACTCTGATCCGTAGAGCATGGCCGGCCTTATAGCCATCCTATAGAATTTTTCCTTTAGTTTGAGTGGCACCCGCTGATCACATAAAACACCTGATGCACATCTCTATTTGTTTCAACCCGCTTGGATTCTGTGGGTAACCTCCCTCTCAATCTCTCCACTCTCATAGATCAATAATCCTAAGTATCGAAAGTGGTCTCTCATTGGGACCTCTTGGTTATCAATCTTAGCAGCCTCTTGCAAAGTGAAATTCAGCTATTCTTTTCCAAAGTTAGTCCGGCAGCCGGCTGCTACTTTTCTCACTTGTTCAAGAAAGGGAGCTGGACTCTCCAATCAAATGAAAAAGAGGGACTAATTGGTTCAATCAACCTGCTCTAGTGACAAGGAAAAATGTCTTATTCTTAGCATTAACCTTATTATAATTAACTTGACAGCGATTTGCTAGGGATGCTTTTCAGCTGCCCATAGAAGCTGACAGAAATTAAGGGTTAGAATATATTGTTTTCTACATTAGAAGACTCAGACTGACATTGCATCCGCTAACAGATTTGATGTGCAAGTGGATGCACAACCACACAAATAATAACAAGTAATAACGAGACAAAGTGGGAGATGCACCAAATAGACATGTGAAACACGGAACCGTCTGACCAGACTCATTTTTTTACTAGCTTTGGTGCAATGGCAGAGTTGTCAACGTGCGACATTGAAAACAGCCTCTTACAAATACGAAGTAAGGTTACATATTATAGATCTTTGTGATCCGTCTCTTCCCTAGACCCTGCATACCCGCAACCTTTGTGCACCAGGCTGCCTTTTATATAAAAACCAGGACAGAGGATGAATTGATTAGATGGATGAAGGACCAAACAAAATGAGATGCTATCCTTTCTAACATTTCATAATTAGGTTTTTAGGTTTCTTGTTTCGAAGTGGTCACATTTTTGGGCTCACTAATGTCCAGCAGAGTTGGCTGCAGACTGCTTGGTGTGGTCTCTTGAAATATACTTGGTCGGAGGTGGTTCGGGTGGCTCGCTTTCTCCTTTCAATGGGAATTAGATTTATAAATATGTGAGAGTGACTTGATCATATGATCTTACACTGGTCCCCTTGATGTTATATCTCATTTTGGGTTCCTCTAAGAGGAACTTGGTTTTGACTTTGTTAGGTCCAATTATACAGGAACAACAGTTTTGATTAAGAGTTGTACCTCTGTGGGACTATGATAGAGTTGATCAGATTCAGTCATGTTGGCTCGATCAAACACTTGGCGGGATGTGAAGTCGAGACATGGGAGATCTGGCTTTCAGATCGATGAATCTCTGTTGTGCAAGGTCTACCATGTTGAATGAGTGACTTCAAAAGATATTTTCATCTACCATTAGAACAGTTCCAGTGCATGAAGCTCCCACATATGCGAGGTCCAATGAAAGAGTGGACTACAAAGATCAATAATATACAATTCTAAGCGAAAATTAGAAAATAGTCTCGATAAACTTTATGTAGAACCAATCTTCTAGTCGGGTTAAGAAATGTTAGAGCTGTGCACAGAGTTTTCATGGCTAAGTTAGGCTACAAAGGTTCTTACTAACAAAAGCTCTTTGCGGTCTTCTTTTGTTTTTGCCAACTACCTCGGGAATGATAGAGAGAGATTCGGAGCTTATCGTCAAAACTCTGAAGGAAAATGCCCAGGCCTCTTTCAAGTTTCAGACGACTCAGAGGAAGGCGACCTGCATCAGTTCCACCCTAAGTCATTCTACTTAAGAAATTTCAGTGGCAAATTGTCTGGTCACACAAGTTAATTTGTGAGTTTTTTTAAGTTGAATCTCTCTCTCTCTCTCTCTCTCTCTCTCTCTCTCTCTCTCTCTCTCTCTCTCTCTCTCTCTCTGAAAATTCAACCATTCTGCCAAGGCTAAAAGTTAAATGAAAAGTTGGAACAAACGGTCACTAAGGCCGCCTACATGTGCAACTTCTATAAGCGTAGAACTTATCGTTTGAATGAGATTATCCAAAAAGTAGTATTTTTGGATGATTCCAGTTGGTTGATCAACAACATGCAACTGGTTGTCAAGAAAACTGGTGCAAATATGATGTAAGTCATTTAAGTAGGACTTATCTTGGGCACGACGTGATCACAATACATATTTAATGATCCCAACATCCAATACCGGCTTGAATATGGACAAAGGAAGACATCAGCATAGCCCATAGGCCCCGGCCCAGGGCTACCGAAGGAAATTGTCTGATCCATAGCCCATGCCCTTTGTTGGGGTGGGCCGAGACATCTGAGCAAAGCATGGTTAGCGAGTTGACTGACCAACAACTTCTTAGACATTCACAGAAGTTGAGTGGTGGACTCATTCATCTGTCAGTAGCAAAATTAGAACATGCAACTGGTTGGCACCATCGTGAAGATGACTGGACTACAAATTCTTGAACAATCCTAATTGAACCAAAATAGCTTGCTATAGTAGGAGGCATAGAAATAATCAATGCCTAAGGGTTAGTTAAGAGGATAACTAGTTGGTCATTTTTATTTGAGGACCAAGATCACTGGATGATGGTGAATTCATGGCACTGTGATGTTTGGCAAGATGTGTGACTACGATCAGGCTATGTGGCTGTGCGCCCCTATATGCAAATATGTGCTTTCTTGAATGAAAACCACTTTTTAATTTGTCTTCTGTGTAGTTTAGAAACCTGTCTCCATGTTGCTTTGAGCATATATTCTAGTTAATCTTTGTATAATAATTGAATTTAGCCAACAAATGTCTATTGCAGTCGGTCGTAGACAATTTGGCACCTCCTATAAAGTGCACTTGGCTGCAGCAGCAAAGTCGCCACTTTCCCCTTCGGTCGAGGATTAGATTTAGGAAAGCATGTGGACTGATTTGCATCTTAATTATTTTCTTGTTAAAAAGATGCATTTAACTTACAAACAATGTCTAATCAATACTTTCATTTTTTTTAGAGTTGGAAGCACATATGCACAAACTCGAACGCTGGTCAGCTAGACGAGAGATTCTTTGTACCACTGCACTAGAAGGTTTTAGTGTCATATATTCTAGTCATTTTAGATTTCAGCTTTTTATGAGTTTGTGATTTCGTCAATTAGCCTGTTCAAGGTGGTCTTGCTTATCTCATTCTCTTCCTTCTCTCATTCAAGTGGTTAAGTTTCAAATTCTAAGGCTTGCATGAATAGTTGCAACCTATGAGGGGTGTGTAAGTGTGGTGCAGTGTGTCACGGACTTGCATTTCAAGGCCCGTGACTAGGGCCTACAATCTCTAATGAAGGCTTTCTTAGATCGTGGACATGGCCTGAACAACTTAGGCCCGCTGTTGAAGATCCATGGAACAAGACCTGAATCTAGAACGCCTGGTTTCTAGAGAATTCCTTGTAAATATCTAGAAAGAGGGAAGATTAGATATTTATATAGAGAGTTCTAGAGTAGTCATCAACCATTCATTGGTTGACACTTGTAATAATCCAGACCATCCATTTAGGAGGTAAATGGGAGAGAACAAGTATATATAGGGATTAACTCATCATTTGTAATCATCTCAGTTTTTGTTAAACTCAATATAGTGGGAGAGTTTTCTTTCTAAGTTCTTCTTATTGCATTAGTGGGTGAGTGAGTGTAGCCCTAGGAAGTGAAACTAAGGGGTCGAAGGCTGACTTGTGCTAAGCAAGGGAGCAAAGGTGAAAGTGCGACCCCATGACAAGTGGCTCAAATGTGTCTTAGTCTTGCAGATCACAAGTTTGAGTTCGCTCAAGTGCAGCCTCGGTGCACAAAGCTCCCCATGTGCAGGTCTAGGAAAGTGGCTGACCACAAGTGTTTATAATATGCAGCCTTATTTTGCATTTTTGCAAAAGGCTACTTCTACTTCTACTTCTTGAACCCATGACCTCAAGGTTACACAACGACAACTTTATCATTGTGCCAAGGCTCCCCTTCCTTGAGTCCACTCAAGTGTGTATCAAAAAATAGTTGCAAGCTATGACAAATCAAAGGAAATATTGTCATATATCCAATCAAGTTCATTCCATCATTCAATGTTAATGAGATGGTAAATCCATGCTTAACTACTAGTTCATCTTCAAAATGATGCACAAAAAAATTGAGTTATATTTGAGACACGTTAGAGGGAGAGGGCATGTTTAGACAAGAAGATAAATTAACTTAGTACGTAATAATTTGATTGGGTTTGACCTGAACAAGTATCAATTACTAGCCTTTTCTATTCGTAAATTCATAAAGGGATCAAGGGGTATTATCCCTTTCCTTCAAGTAACATAAAGCCTATCTTTTATGCTTAATACATAGTCAAAACATCATACTTTACAGACACAAGACGTATAATTACATAATCTAAATTACATGATCCAAGAATATAAAGGTTTAATAGTCACTTATAGAGAGGTATATGTTACTTAAATCGAAATTATATGATCCAAGAGTATTACATTTTAATAGTCTCTGATAGAGTAGATTGCAGTGGACTTGGCTTGAAGGGCATATCTTATGCTTAGGTCATTGGTTCAAGGTTGCCATGGTTAGGGGGCTATCCATAAAAACCTAGCTTGCCTACCAAAACAAAAAGATCATATCGCAATCCTAAGACTAATGTTGGCTGTGGTGCCATTTCTACAGGTGAGAAGATGCACTTCTTGAGCCTTAGCGTAATGGCTTGAGTTGTCGTCCTGTGACTAAAGGTCATGGGTTCAAGACGTGGAAACAATCTCTTACAAAATGCAAGGTAAGGCTGTGTACTATAGGCCCTTTGTAATCCTCACCTTCCTTGGACCTTGCATATGCAAGAGCTTTATGCACTAAACTACCCTTTTGCCCTTCTTATGAGCTAGAGGAAGAGACTATTTGGTTATGTATGTGGGGCAATTCTATGTATGGAGATGAGCCTGACAACTAGGTCATTTGAGCCTCTTACTACACATGAGACATAACCTAACAATTTAAAGGTTTTGGATCTTCATCAATTTGTACAAGTATTATTAAGTGAGATGATGAAAGTTAATGCATTTGGACCCTAGGTAGTTGATTATCATAAAATCAACCAAACCTAGTTGGTGACCAACAAGCCCTCAATGGAAGTGCTGCTTGCCTAGGGGTAGCTCCTATGCCTACTTTGGTAGTACAATTCACTTCAACAATCACCTTTATGGATAGCCTTAGAAAGTTGAAACTAGACAATCTAAATCAATATGGGCAAAAGTCCATGTTTGGATTGTTAGGGTTTTCTTCATCAATATGATAGGCTAGGGCAAATAAGCACATGAAAGAGGAAATCCATTTGATGTGACCCTCCCTTTGACAAACATTCTCTCTGAAGTCAATGTAAGCCATATGGGAGGTGGTACAATTATATGGCTTAGTACTAGTAGTGCATAAAAAGACTATTTTGGGCTGACCCACATGATACTTGTAATAACCCCAATTTTGGTAAATTGATTTGAGAAAATCAATGAAAGTTTAAAATTTCAGAAGACTCGGACTAGAATATTATGTTAAAAGCAAATATCTTTTCATAGAGATTAAATAATTAGAAAAAACTTAGAAATTAAAAATGTACATGAAAAATCAAATCAAATGACACTAATTTCATTATATTTTAAGTTAGAATAAAAAATCTCAATTTTCTACATAAAAGGGTAGAACAGTCATTTTTACCCATAACCAAAATTTAAAATTTGAATATTTGAAATATACTAAAAAAACCAAAAGGTAGTCAAAAAATCGATTCTGGCACCATTGAGTACACTAAAATCTGAGTTTGGATAAATAATATCCATTTTTCTCTATTTTTATGAATAAAAGGGCAAACGGTCTTTTCACATGAAAGTAGGGCCCACAAAGTAGTCCAATGTTGTGGAAGCAACAATAATTGAACAATGCACTATCAGATTGTAGTAGAGGAAAAGGTGAAGGTGGAAACTCCACCCATAAATAAAATAATAAAAAGAAAGAAGGAGATTTTTATGAAAATTTAATTTAAAATTCAAAAACTTGCCTATAAATAATTCTGAAAATTTCTCAAAATTTTTTACAACTTCATCACAAAATCCCCTATACTCCCCTAGAAAATCAAAGCAAAACTCCTCTCCCGTCTCCTCCAATCTCTCTCTTTTTCCCTCTTTCTCTCTCCTCTCTTTAAAATAGTACCAAGAGCCCTAAGTTCAATTAACCACTCTGTTCTATATCAAATTTTACAAATCACACCATTTATATTGTTCTAAATTCCCTGATATATAAAACCTCCAAAGTAATTTCAAGATCTAACGGTTTAATAAACAAAACAAGACAAATCAAGATTTATTTGGTGTGTTATGGCATACAAAGAGGATTTATTTATTTTGGCATTAATTCATCAATTCTAAGAAAATCAGGTAGGAGGATAACATCCAATATTCAGTTTATATCATTTTTAATATTTTTAATTTCATTGGATTTGATTTTTTGTTAATGTTTCAAAAAATCAAGTTTCAGTGAAAAATCCTCTAGATCTGCATCATAGAAGGCTCAGATGAAAAATTTGATCCATCCAATAGATTTAGAAGGGTTCAAAACCCCTAGGTATAAAATAACAGCCAATTTTGTAGAATTGTGATTGCCCAATTTGAAGGAAAAAAAGATGAATGGTGATTTGATGGTCAGATCTGGATTGTCTCACCATTTACAGGTCACCACGCCGTTTCCACCGGTGTTCACAAGTAAAACAGGGCGGGATGACCAATTCTGCCAGTTTCGCCTGTTTTGTCCTATTCTAACGGCCAGATCAAATCTGGACGGTTAAAACAACTATGAACTTCAAACTTAAATTCTTGAGTCATCTGAGCTCTAAATCATCAGCGGAAAAAAGTTATGAAAAACTTATGATGTCTAATTTCATATGAAATAATAAAATTTAAGAAATATTGCAAGAATATTTTTGTTTAAAGAAAATAAGATTCTTAGTTCCATGATCTTGAAGATATGAGATGATCAGACCTTAAGGATCTAATCTATTTATGTTATAATGATAAGGATGTGTGAAATTGAGGGTTTAATATGATAGATCTATGATAAATTAAGAATTCTATCCTTTATAGTAAAAGTATCCTAAATTTTGTAAAGGAACTTTCTTAATTAGTAAGATCAAGTATGATAAATTAGGAGTTGTCTAGAATTAGGAGTAAATAAATTATCCTCAAACTAGTAATACTGACTGGTTGAAAAATAATAATAATAACATAAAAGGTTAGCAAATTAACTAATCCTAATAAAAATTATAAATAACATACGGATAATCAAACAAGAATCTACGATGAGATCTTGAATGATAAAAAACAACGAAAAAAAAGAAATACAAATGTAAAGTAGATTATTATTAGGTGAATATATTTGTAATAATAGAAGATCTGAACCCTTGATCATATGTGATTCAAGGAAGAAAGATTCAGATCATTCTACTTAAGGATGATCAAAAGACCATGTTGTAATGTTCCCTATTTTTAAATTCTAAAAATGCATGATTTGTGAAATTTTGCAAAAATTGAGATAATTGTGGAATTGAGAATTTTAAAGATTAAATCACGAGTTAAAACCTCAATAATTAGAATGTACTTGGAAAATGGAATCCAATGCCACTAAGAATGCTTAAATCAGAAACCGGAGGAAGAATGATTACTTAATTTAATTTTTGTATTTAATAAAACAAACATGAAGGATATATTGGTAATTTCACATGAGGGGCCTACAAAACCTGACACAGAGAGTATTTAAGGGGTGCCTTAACTACACCACCCCCATCGCATCTCCTCGTTTCTTCCCCCCCTTGCACACCACTAGGCATGCTATAGACGAGCATAAAGTTGCTACGCTTGATGGAACACACCTTTGGCCAGCTTGATTCGAGGTAAGCCTCATCCTCTTTCCTGCACTCTCTATTCCAATATGACTGCATGAACCTTACTATTTTTGCAAAAAAACCCGATGAAACGGTGCCAAATGGATGATTTGAACCATTCATCTTGTGTATGATAGAACAAAGAACAAATCCATAAATTTTCATAGTAATTGGACGACTAAGGACGCTGAAAAACTAAGAAAACAATAAGAGGAAGATTTTTAGGAACGTGATAAAAATTGTGTAAGAATGGTAGATAACGATAGAATTTGTTGAAGGGAAGCTTGAAAATATAACATATGCAAAAAATAGAGCAAAACGGTATAAAAATTGCATCATTTGGACACCTGGGAGTTGTTGGCTGCGACTGGAGTCCAGTCGACGTCTCCAACGACAGCGGCCAGCCGGTTGTCGTTCCTGATGACGACACCCAACAACGGCAACTCGACGGTGAACGCAAGAGATGTTTGGGCGGGGAGTGCACATAGGCACGTCGGGCGGCAAGCGCATGCTGGCGCGTCAGGTGACGAATGCACGCGCGACACATGACGCAATGCGCGAGTAGCACAGGCGAGCAAGGCACACGGCACATGCGCACAGCACACACGTGTCACGTGCGAGATATTTAAACCCATTTTCTTGATTTGATTTGATTTGATTTTTTGATTTTTTGGGCCCTTCCTGTACAAAAAATGTGATTTTAGGAGGTAGAGAAGTTCAAATCGTGATTCGAAAGGAGGCAGGCCACAATGGCTTAAAGTAGGCAGCCTTACATTGCGTTTTTGCAAAAGGTTGATTCCACGCCTTGAACCCGTGACCTCAAGGTCATATGACAATAACTTTTATCATTGCGCCAAGGCTCCCCTACTATATAATTTACAATATGATAATTCGGGCCAATATCATATCGTTAGAGGCAAACAAACATGTATCAAGAGTGTCGATGATATGTACAGTCATATATTAGCCTTTTGATCGTACTTTATAGCTGTTTATCATTATATATCGGCCGACGCGACCAATTCGATCAATGATATTTCACTGAGAAGAACGAGTTTTAGGATAAGATAAGTCAGACGAATATCGTATCAGCCTCACCCTATCCTAAAAGCTTGTCATGGTGTTGTTCCTCGTTAACCAAGGAGCAAGAATATTAAATTACGCAGGGAAGTGAAACTATGAGACGCTTCTCATGCGAAGGAGCACGTGGGAGATTCGTCAATTCCATTCATTGATTTAACAAGGGCCTACAAACTCTCCTATTTGAGATACACAATCCTAACCATCCTGCAACATTAAATTTAGGCAGCAAAACTTCCTATTTAGAAAGAAATAAGGGCTGCCTACAAAAATCTAGCCCCATTAGTCACTGAGAACTTGGCATGTCCCCTAAAGTATTCAGTGGTTGCTTTCCCTTTTGACTTGGGATTAGATTTTGTAGCCCGCGTCGTGGACTAACTTTCTAAATTTTCACTTGTGCCCAAGTAGAAAAAGAAAATAAGGGCCGCGAGGGCAAGGGGACAATTTTCATTTATTGGTACATAAATTGCATGGATTATCTCCCAATATCTTTTACGATGGACAATCATAACCGTTTGATGGGGTCCTATTATTAAGGAAGTTTGACTTTTTTGGTTGTTAGACTTTCGAACAATCGGCGGGCTTTTAAAAAGGAGAGAGAGAGTGACGGGCAACCTTAGTTCATATGTTACTAGTGAGGCGTCAAGTACCGATGTCACAGCACTACTAGTGCTAAAGGATTGGTCTTTCACTTACTGATCGTCTGTGAGGCGAACTCACTCTCTTGCCATGCTTTTCACTCACTTGAGTTGGACTCAATCACCACATGAAAGTAAAAATTTCGAGATGCACTCGGGCTTTTGAGCTAACTATTCATCAAAAGCAAAAGTCATCAGATAAACGAGTTGGATCATTCAAAGATAGTTCTCTTCATGCAAAAAGTGGGTTGCTTCGTTAGGAAGCTCTTTGCGAAGAAAATTGACCAACTAGAAATCAAACAATCAAAATCAATCCAATGGCCTAACACAAGTTGTGTGTTCAAGAGGTAGGTTAAAAAAATATGGGATCCATGATTCAAGGGTCTAGATTATTCTTTTATCATAAAGATGGAGATCTTGATATGACTTCCTACGTAAGGCATTCTCTAAGGTTTTTCAAGAAAATGTAGACTATTCACTTTTGTTGGACTATATTATGGAGAAGAACGACCACTAAGATGGACAGTGGATTGAGAAGAATGCTAGGCCAAATGCCCTATTGGGCGCTTTTTTCTTCGTCAAGGGGCATACCTTTGAATGATCAAACTTGCTAATCTGATTGCTGTAGCTGGATATCCCCTAAACCAAAAATCACAATGGACGCAGGAGCTTGACATCTTAAAAGCCATGTTTTTTAAAACTTGAATTTAGACCGTTATTTATATAAAATTTCTAACCATTTGTTTTTTGTGATAAAAAACTAAAATTTGTAGATGCTAGAGCTATCTTATTTGCTTGTTGTTTGAAATACTAGGTATCAAGGGCTGCAGCAGTCCAAGGTGCAGGTTCGATCATTAATAAGTAAGCTGCTTTGTGACGAAAATGAGGGGTGCTTCTAGTGAAGTGCCTTAGAAGGCCTTCGCCCTAGTATCCCTAATAGCTTAATAAAAAAAGGGGCCCACACCAAAAAAATCTAAATCAATGGCCTAAATTTTTGAAAGAAAAATAAACAAGGCCAAGTGTCTAGACTATCCAATCAAGACAAAATCAGCATCATTCTAACAATATTGTGATAAACAACTAGATTAACGGATCCGATCATGCAGACATCCCACGTGGACCTCAGAAGGTGCCTACTAGCCACAAAATAGTGCTAAAAAAACTGGACCCTCAATCTCATAGGTCCCACAATGGAGGATTCAGATCACTTTCATCCTGAGTGAGGAATTTGCATTACAGTAGTCGGACTAGTCTCACGTTAAATTCCGTCTCACAATACCATTTGCCGCTGCCTCTTAAATGAAACGGTAGAAAATCCTACTCACCCTACAGACAAATGGCACTTTCTCTTCACTCATGAGGCTGGAGTGGATTAGGGTTTTCTGAAACGCTCGACTCGAAGCCCTAGATATCCATCGGAATCTCTTCGTTTCGACAGCTTCAGGCTCTTTTACTGCCGACAAAACTCACCAAATCAGGTAAATACGGTCCCAATTCCTCCTCCATTTCTCAATGCAGTTGGAATTTTTTCTTTGCGGATGTATGAAATCCTAGATCACTACTACAGAGTCAACGTTTAAGCTTGAAAAACAGGTTGCAGGATTGGCTAATTTTTGAAAATTTTGATTCTAGAGCCATAGATTGTTACTCGTTGGATTTCTGTCTGTCATGGAAATTTTTTCAAAATTTTTTGTCATTGGAAGGAATATTTGGAAGAAAACTAAGGTTTTCATGTGAGTATCATAGATTCTAGGTTAATGTTGTACCAATTTTTCGTTTTTTTCTGAATGCAGTTCCGAAAGTTTCTATGCAATTAGTTGAAATGATTGTTACGGATGTATGAAATCTTAGATCCTTACTCCTGAAATTGAGGCTTAGGCTTAGTAGAAAGTGAGAAAATGTGGTTTTAGAGATTTAGTTTGTTACAGGTTTCGATTTCTCTATCTATAGTTAAGTAGATTAGATTTATTCAAATTTTTTTTTGAAAAACCTCTGTGATTGGCTGGATTATTAGGATGAATCATGAGGAAAGTAGGTTGTGTAACATGTTAATTACTGAAAAGTGGGGTCTTAGAGCAGTCTGTTTTTACTGGCTTGATTTGTCTGTCATGGGATTTTCTTTTTGGTAATGGGCAGGAATATTAGGAAAATAAAGGAGGGACATTAGAGTTTTCATGGTGAATAAGATCCCAATTTCTTATTTATTTCTAAATGCAGCTTGGAGATGTATGAAATCCTAGACTTTTGCCCTAAAATTGAGGTTTAAGCTTTGTAGATAGGTTACATGATTTCTTAGTACACTGAAAAATTGCATTTTAGGAGCTATAGATTGTTGCAGATTTCAATTTCTCTGTCTACCATGGACTTCTTTTTTGATTTATTTATTTACTTTTTTGTGGTTGGCAGGAAAATTAGGAAGAAAAAGGAGAAATAGGGTTTTCATGTAATTTTCATAAATTCTAGTGTTTTCTGTTCTACAGAGAGATATTTCTCGTAGTATTTCTGGATACGGGTGTTTAGATCAAAATGAGTGAGGCAAAAGATAATGAGGAGTTAGGACAAGATTCTTTTGAAGGTTCTGACTATGAAATGGCTGAGAAAGAAGGCAATGAGATGAGTGAAAACCATATAGAAAGCGGTCAAGGGTCTGAATTGTTTGGTGAAACTCGTTTTGGTGATGGCGTTGTAGCTGTTGAACCGTTTCCAGAACCAGATCTGGAGGAGGAAACCCACGATAGTGATGGAATGTTGGAAAATGACTATGGCAATGTTGGAGATGTGGTTGATGGGACTTCAGAACTGAAGGAGGAAAAAGAGAATGGGTTGGTCAATGTTCGGCGTGAAAATGGGGTAGAACGTATGGAGATGAAAGGTGAGGGGAATGTAGGGAAGGTACATTCTGAAGAGAATTGCACTGAGGAAACCCCACTGAAACAGGAGACATCACATGTGGTTCAAGCCGAGGGTTTGAATCAGTCCTTTGCTCTGCAATATGCTGAAGGTGAAGAATCCGGGACAGAGGAGGAACAAGCAGCATTTATGCGGGAACTGGACAGCTTCTTTAAGGAAAGGAGCATGGAATTCAAGCCACCGAAGTTTTATGGCGAGGGATTGAATTGTCTCAAGTAGGCTTTCAGTTTTGCATTTTTTTTTAATTTTTTTTTAAAGTATAATGTATAAAAAATTTGCTCTTGGACTAAAAGTTTCCACTGTTTTTTATGAGCAAGGTTGTGGAGAGCTGTGACCAGATTGGGAGGTTATGATCAGGTACAGTTTGTTATATTTTATTTCTGGTTGTAGTCTCTTTTTTCTTTTTCTTACAGCCTTTCCTATCAGTTTTGGAAAATTGAAGCACAACTGGGACTTAATAGATGCCAAGTTTAAGCTGATTTGAACTCAATCAATTATGAGCTCTATTTCCTTGATCTTATGAAATTTGATGTGAAGGTTACTATTTATGGTGATCAATATTTATTTATATTTTCACCAAAGTCATTGCCCTTAAGCAAGTCTTAATTTCTGCAGGTGACCTCGTGTAAATTGTGGCGTCAAGTAGGAGAGTCTTTCAAACCCCCAAAGTAAGATGCTACATTTGGGTCTTTACTTTTGTTTTGAATATCTTGAACATTTTCTTTCTAAATGTGTTATGTGCGTTGCTTCAATCGTTGAATTAATTCACATTGACATCATCCTTTTTGGACTGGTAATATGTAAATGAATCAACTCCCCTGTACCTTTTGAACCTGTTATTCTTGTTGAATGACTCATGAAGTCAGGGAAGGCATTAGTTGAGTTATCTAGCAAGAACCCGTAAAACACTACAATGTAAAATTTATCAGTCATGTTTATAGGTTTTAACATAGGAGATGTTTTGTTGAATGAGAATCCAAAGCATCATAATTCGTGCAGACTGTAGCTGAGTTTTATCCATATTATCCTTCTGTTTGTCACGAAGAACCTGTAGAATCTGCATTGTTTACAAGTTGTGGATAACATTTTTTATGAGATTCATTTCTTTGTTGCGAAAGTTGAACTTTATATCAAGAGCAGGTCTATTTGTTTTCTTTTATATGCTATACATACATACATACATACATATGTATGTATATTATGATAAAAAGGAGCTAGCCACATCATTTGGTAAAAATAATTTTACCTTTTTAGCATTCATTGAATTGCAGCTTAGTTTACCTGTAGGATGTGCTAGCTTGTGTGTGAGTACAACTTGTGAATACTGCAAATCTTGCAGTCTTACAAAAGTGAACTATATCAAGTACTAATGTGAGTATTTTGTGTCACGCTATTGACGAGGCTTCTTTCTCTGGCCCTTTCTTTGTTCTTTTCTGTTGTTGTAAGTAATTTCTCAATGAAAACTTTGCTTTTGCAGGACGTGCACTACTGTTTCTTGGTCATTTCGATGTTTCTATGAAAAGGTACTGTTTGGGATGCTTTAGTTTACCTCTCCCTTGTTCTCTGCAAAGGGTACACCAGTATTACTTTGTTAGGTGGGGTTATTGTGCAATCTTTTCCTGTGCTTTTTTTTTTCTCTGTAAGTAGAGTAGAATACAGGAGATTCAATATGTGCGTGTTTGTACTTGCATTTTACTGCAGTCCTGGTGAGAATTCAGTTTTATATGTACTTGGATTGATACTTCAGCTATTGTCATTGTTGTAATGCATGCTGCAACATTTATCACTGGTTGCATAGGAATGTTCCATGGTTATTAACGTATGGTTTTAGAAGTTAAAGATAGTTCTGGACTGCATTCTTCATCAGTGAGTTAACTTGAAAGTGAAGCTATAAATCTAAATATGCTGAATGACATCCATACCACTCTAATATAGTACCTGACCATTTAGCTCAGAGAACCTTTGTTTATATATGGGGATTTGCTTGTTTTCTGGAGCCTAAAATATATACCTTGTTGCCAGAGGCCTTCTAGCCCACTGGTTGGCCGAAAATAGGCGTCTCCATAGTTGACCATAGGTCGCAGGTTCGAGGTCGTTACCCTCCGTTCCATTAGGATGTGGGATAGATTTGGGAGTACGAGAGTATCTTTCCTTGTGTGTTCTTCTTTTGTACCCAAATTGTGGCATATACATAATAAATAAAGCCCCTTCTCCCAAATTACTATGCTTGGTTTATGTGTATCAATAGACAAGTACTGATACAGTTTATCACTGGTTGGTTTATATGTCATTGTTGTAATGCGTGCTGCAACATTTATCACTGGTTGCATACGAATGTTCCGTGCTTATTAACATACGGTTTTAGAAGTTACAGACAGTTCTGGACTGCATTCTTCATCAGTGAGTTAACTTGGAAGTGAAGCTATAAATCTAAATATGCTGAATGACATCCATACCACACTAATATAGTACCTGACCATTTAGCTCAGAGAACCTTTGTTTATGTATGGTGATTTGCTTGTTTTCTGGAGCCTAAAATATATACCATGTTACCAGAGGCCTTCTAGCGCACTGGTTGGCCAAAAATAGGAGTCTCCTCAGTTGACCATAGGTTGGGGGTTTGAGGTCGCTGCCCTCCATTCCTTTAGCATGTGGGATAGATTTGGGAGTGTGAGAGACCTTTCCTAGTGTGTTCTTTGTTTGTACCCAAAATGTGTACCATCACTTACGAATCGAGTATGAGGGTGGCATATACATAATAAATAAAGCCCCTTGTCCCAAATTACTATGCTTGGTTTATATGTATCAATAGACAAGTACTGATACAGTTGGTTAATTGCTGAACAATTCCTTTTTCCATCATTTTTTTTTCTTTTACAAATAATTGTCTCTTCTTGGGCCATGCAATGTTGGGAAATTGACGCATCTCTTCTTCTTGAGAGGGGGCTATTTCTTTCTGTTATCTAGCTAATATAAGTTTTTATTTGCATCTGTTCACGTGAATGTCTCATGCATCCTAAAACTTTCTTTGGACAGGCACTACTTGATTATGAACGTCATAAAATCCATGGTGGTGAGCTCCCTGCGCATGCTACTCCCCTTACAGAGCCCATGGGTGTCAATAGTCAGGTTTGTCTTGTCTTCACTCTTCTTCAGGTTGGGCCTGGATATTATTGATTCATATCGACTGATTTATCTCTTGAGCTTTTCAGCTATGCCAATCACTCTTAGATTATTTGAAGCTGTGGAAGTGTACAATAGATTATTTGAATATGTGGAGATGTACATTTTGTCATTTTCACCTGCAAATGTGCATCTGATGCATGAAGTTAGTTTAGATGCACATTTTTATGTCATGGTTGTAGAATCTGTAACAAATGGATTAGTGTGGTTTGATATGTAGCTCTAAGTTATTAGTACGATGCTATTTCTGGGAAAAAGTTGATGGAGACATCAATTTATCAGTGAAGTGGCAATTATTGTTGTCCTTGCTACCCTTGACCACTGAAGCCCGGCATGAAAGCAAAAAAGGAAGAATCTATGCATATGAGATGCCTTTGCATGATTGAAAGTTTAATACCTAAGCTTCTGAGCTGTATTCCTTAAGCCGAGTTGTTCAGTCAGTCAAACCCTGCATACCTGTTACCTGTATTGAGAGCCTTGGAGAATTTGCTCTCAAAACCAGTTCCTATCTGCATGCACACAGCTTGTAGCATAACATGATCCTAGCATCGGGGTGAGCTGCCACAAAAATTGTGACTCAGACAATGGGTGGAGTGCATGTGTCCACCTGCAAGTGATAGTCATTCCTATTAATCTATGAGATCCAGCCATCTAGGAATAAGCATTGTGACACTGGAACTGGCTGTGGCATGGGTTCATAGTCCACAGTAACTGAAATCTGCCTGTACTTTCTGCGCCTACCATTCAAATAGGGTTGGAAATAGGTAAATGTATGTCAACCTGTCCTACTTAGTTTATCTACTTGAAAGAGTTATTTGTCGTTGAAGATGGTTGACTCCATGTATTAAAATGAAGCCATTACAATACTAAAGAAGGTTCTAGTTGTTCTTGTTTATATTCCACTATCTGATTTTGTTTTTTCTTAAAATGATTCAAGCAGTTCCAGTGGCAATGTAACTTTGTTTCTTTCTTTTCTACACATTTTTGGGTCCAAGAGATATCTTCCGTTGTTAGGGTACATCAAATTGCTAAATGGATCCTTTTTTACAAAGTGGCTACACCAAATTTATATTTGCTTGAGAGTTAGTACATTTGTCATCCATGTCTGCCCAGAGGACTGTTCTCATCAATGTGATATTAAAGGACTATTGAAGATGCAGGTTAGGCTTGCCTGGAAAAAAGGGAAATTCATTGGAATCTGTGTAGGGCCTCTTGGCTATGAATTACAATTTCCAAGATCAGATGAGAGAACTGTGACAACAGTGTAGATCTTTCTGGCAAAGTTAATAGACTTTGTGCAATGTAAAAGCTGGGTGAGAGCACTTCACGCCCTTCCACCAAATCTTTGATTTAGGCATCAATTACTTTTTCTGCAGTTTCAGCTCAAGTCAAACAAATGAAATGTAGGAGTCATTTGGTCTTGAACTACTACTACTGGCCTAAAGAATCATCCATTGTGGGGAAATTGTGGACGGTGCTATAGTATTTGAATGGATTGATGAATCAATAGTGAAGTTAACTAGAATGAGGAACACCGGGATCCTTCATCAATTCATTTTATGTTGGGAAATGGGGTTATAATGGGTTTGTTGTAATTCTGGGATATCCAACTTGGGATGTTTACGTGGAATGAAGGAATCTTTCTGGTTATAGATGCTATACTGGAAAAGAACATTTTTTGGGATAGTGGTCATGTTTGAGATTGATACATAATCACAGTGCTTATTGGGCTTATGATTGGATAGAGATGAAGATTATATTAAAATTGAGGTAATCAATCTAGTGGCAAGGTGATACAAGGCTGAAAGTATACCAACTCAGGGGAATAGGAACTCCCTGTTGAATGGGGTCCATTCTTATTAGAAGTCATTGTTTATTTTATTTTACGTCTTTAGATTTGAACTGAAGTTTTAAGTGGCATGGGACCTATCTATTTTCTTTGTTTGCTAGCTTGTAGGGGCCTTGTTCCCTTTTTAAGAAAGAGCCATATTTGATTGGTTATTGATGAAGAAAGGTTTTATAACTTTAGCAAAGAAGAATAGTAAGTTTTCTAGGCTGAGAAGAGAAAAGCACGTTTGGGGTTGGCGGACCCAGGGTGTTTTTGGTGGGGTGGGGGGATTTGGGGTTTGGATGTAATGAATGCTATGAATGAGAAAATTGGAGTTTTCTCTGGACTTTTTTGTTTGACTGTGGATTTTCAAGCTATGGTGATTAAAGAGCTTTAAGATGCCAACACACAAACAAAGTAAATATGTTCTTTGTGCACTTGTGTACAAGTTTGCTGGTGCTGGTTCTGTGATTTCTCGGTCCCTAGATAGACACGGTAATGCTTGGTTTATCCCTTTGATGTGTTCATTCGTCGTTGAATTATAAGTATTGTCATCTGAATTTTGTCATTTGAATTTCACCATTGTCTCAGCTAATTATCTGAAGAAAGAATGAAGAAGGATTCTGTATGTGTTTTATAGGGGAGAAATTCCTGTTTTTGGCTGCTTTCTATGTTTCTGCAGCTGCATTAGTTTATACTGATGCTTTATCTAAGACCATCTCGGTTTATTTTGCATTGTGCCCTATTTTTCTTCCTTAAATCTTAATAAATACTATAAATGGGATGCATTTGACCTCAAAAAAAACACATAAACATATTTGTATTAGAAGAAGATAAGTTTGACTCTTTCTATATGAAAAATATATATAAGTTGCATATGTTTTATAAGGGAGAAGTTCCCATTTTTTGGCTGCTTTGTATGTTTCCACACCTGCATTATCTTAGACAGCTGATGTTTCATCTAAGACCATCTTGGTTTATTCTTAATGTGTCTATAAATGAGAAGTATTTGACCAAATTAAGAAAACAAAAATATTGGTATAAGAAGAAGATAAACTTTTGACTACATTATATTTCTATTAAAAATCATTTATCGACCCTTCAAAGGTCTTGAGGATAGACCTGTGGGATCTGCATGATGTCCAATACGATACCTTATTTCCTATGATTTCCAGTACTGTGAGGTTGTCAGAATTGTTGAAGTGAGGTTTTGTTATGCTGTTTGCTATATTCAAGCTTGGTGACCAGTATGTCGGGGGAAATGCAGTTATGTGCTTACATGACGAACTTGTATTATTATTTCTAATTGCTGCAAGGACAGGTTGCTCCTCTTCTTGCTAGTTTCACATCTCTTTTTCTACAATTGTCATGCTATCACTATTTTCTCAATTAATAAAATAAAATGCGAAGAAGGTGAGGTACTTGCATGCTTAAGAGAGAATTACAATTCAATGAGTGCCACATGGCTTCTTTTTTTTTTTTTAAATTGGAACTTGTGTTTTTCCATCAAGTAGTTCCAAGAGAAAATGCAACTTGCAAAATGACCCATTTCATCTTTTTAGCTTTATAATCCGTGTGAAGTTCTTCTCTGCAGACGGGTGGCAATCAAGCTTCAGGATCTGGTAGGGCCAGAAGAGATGCTGCAGCTCGTGCTATGCAGGGTTGGCACTCTCAGCGTCTACTTGGTAATGGTGAGGTTGGTGACCCAATTATTAAGGTTTGTGAAGGTTATCACATTAAAGGAGGCAATGAGTTTGGGCTTTTGCTCGTCTGACCACATTTTCTCTTTTTTTGTGGTATTTATCCCTGCAACCTATTTTCTCTGCAGGACAAGAGCTCAGTTTCTTTACCTAAGCGTGAGAAACAACTTAAAAACCTGGGTATGAGTTGTGGCTCTTTAGAAAATGAGTTAGTTTCCTTGACAGAATTGATTTATTGGTTGCTTGTTCTGAAAATCGTTAGTGCTTCAGGTGTGTCAAAACGGAAAAAGCCATCCAGCCTGGAGCGCGCTGTCAAGGTTGCTCGAAATAAAGGAGCAAAGCCACAGTTAAGATACTTTCACTGCTTTTGTTTTTCTGGTTCTTATGTTCCATTACTTGGGCAACAATATAATTTATGATTTCTATTTGTGTCCTGGTAGGCATACATGCTCAAGGGCATGTGAAGAAGTCAATGCCCTTCTTGTATAACACGGTGAAACTTTATTTTGTAGATCTAAGCCATTCATCATATTCAGAATGGCTTAGATAGGCTACAGCTGAAATTTCATGCCCATTGGATACCTTTAGCTTATGTTTCTTCGAGAAAAAACAGTGGCTATCTATATCTGTTGATTTTTTCGAAGACCCAAACGAATTAGTTAGAATCATCCAAATGCATTGATTTTTAGTGGGTTCTATTTTTGGCATGCCAAATATGATGAACTGCTTCGATCTACAATAAACTTTCACCATGCAAGAAAAACAAGGCTGTGGATTTCTTCACACACGCACGCACAACAGTCTCTTTCTCTCTCAAAAAGCTCAATTTTAATCCATCATAGCAGGAGTATATTTTACAGCATGCATATATATTTTTTTCAATGAATGTTGGCACACACACTCATGAGCAGCTGCAAAGCTGTGGCCTTTTCTATAACTCAGAGGATGTTCCTTGTGCCGCTACGCTATGAGGCCTTACCTTTTCACTCTTTGTTTCTGTTTTTGTTTTGTGGAATACTAAATTTCCTTGCAATGCTTATGATCAAGGATGGTGCTGGTGGTATGTAAAGTCTGTTGCACACAAAATATGTTCTCTGAAGACTTCCCTTCTGCTGGCTGAAATGAATCAATCCATTATATTTATAATTGCATTGCAGTTATGTTATTACAAAATAAAATAAATTTTCTCCGATTGAGACAGTCCTTGTAAATAATCAGTTCCATGTTGTTTGGGCTGCATTATGGCAGTTTTGTTATAACAAAATCAGTTAGTTTTTCTCTGATTCACACAGTCCTCGTAATTAATCCATTCCTTGTGGTTTTGCATTATGGCAGTGATGGTCCAATTGTGTTCGCCCCTCCAAGACTGGACAGAATGGAATCAACCGTCATGGATGTTGGACCTATAGCCGACTGGGTGAAGATCAATGTGCGGAGAACTGTAAGTTCTTTATTACATAGTCCATGGAGAACAATAACGTGCTTATTGACTTATTCAAATTTTAAGTGTAAATGCATGTATGCCTGTTTGCAGAAAGACTGCTTTGAGATCTATGCTCTAGTTCCTGGGCTTCTGCGTGAGGAGGTAAACACTTTCTTTATCACACTTTCTTCTTACTGTTCCTATGTCATTGCTTCTATTGATGCTTGGCTTTGCTTGGAAATTTTAGCCTGTTATGTGTTAATACTGACTTTGTATTGAGTAGCATTACGAGATGGTGGATAAGTGGAAATGTCATATGTTTGCTGATCATTACTCAAGGCACCTTGCATAAGTGGAAACATCTTTTGTTTTGAATTCAGGTACGCGTTCAGTCAGATCCAACAGGTCGAGTTGTTGTTTCTGGTGAGCCAGAAGATCCTGATAATCCTTGGGGCGTTACCCCCTTCAAAAAGGTTTTCCTTTGTTTTTAAATCCATAAAGCTTTTACTTCACAAGTTTTCTTTCCTGCATCAAATATAATTTTCACTTTCCAGGTTATCACCTTGCCATCAAGAATCGATCCACATCAGACATCTGCAGTGGTCACCTTGCATGGGCAGTTGTTCATACGTGCACCTTTCGAGCAGCCAAAATTGTAGGACATGGGAAATATATCAGAAATCCAGACACGGTCTACAGTCAAATTTTGCACCTTTTGGTTTCTGAATCCTTCTCAAGCATTCGAGGGTTTAATTGTCACGCAGCACATTTCTAACTGGTACAATCTTCAAGCTTATTGCTTTGCTCCTATGCGGTTACTACATCGTTGTATCTGCAAACTTGTGTTGAAACACTTCCTCAGTGTTATTTCAGATCTGTAAATGACCCGAGATTGCTTGGATGGGTTTCTGACTTGTGTAGCGAATTCGGCTATTCTGGTTGCTTGATCGATGGACCAAGCTGGAGTTCTGTCTGCCGAAACTTTGGCACTTTTAGTATATGCAAGACAATGCATATTTGTGAATAGTGATGGATGACGGAAATTTTATTTCAAATTAGGATTTAGTTTTATTGTAGTTCTCTGTAGAGGTCACTTCTAGCTAGGATTTATCTGGATCGTCCTGATCTTTTGCTGTAGGCTTGTTTCTAGCTGAGCTTAATCTCGGAAATCTTTGATGTAGATTCCATTTATGCAGCCATGTCGTAAATATGCCAACCAAATGCATGTATGAGAAGCACATGCATCCTACTCACTCTACTGTGAAGATATGTTGCTTTTGGTGTCCGACTAGTTAGCTGCATCAGTTAAGTGCCTTGTCTCAAAACGAAGAGGTTTGTGGGTTCGAGTCTGTTGCTTATAACCAAAACGAAGAAAAACATGTGGTTCTGGCGTGCAACTGATGTGTGAACTCCCATATGTTGTTGTATTTCCTTTACTCTTACTGGTTGGTTGGGGTCTGGAACCTGGTGATATAATTTCTTCAGCTCTGTAGAGGCGGTGTTCACCTTAAACTTGGCGAGTGACTGAAAGTGGCCCTCCACCTCTGGGATGATCTTAGCAGAAAGGCCTTGAAAATTATGCTTTCATGTATTTGCCCTTTACTGTTTTGCTTTTGTTCTTTCCTTTTCCGGTAAATGCTTGTGCTCATTGAATGTATAGCCTTATAAATGTAAGGTCTTGCACCTGCAACTTAAGCTAACATCGTGCTTAGTATTTGATGTTCTAAACCACTGATGTTCTGAATCTGTCCAAGCATAACAAGGGTAGAGATTTCTTGCATCAGCTAGGCTCTACCCTCTATGATCATCAGTCTCTAACTTGTGAATTCTATGCCCCAAAACATAGGACCAGTTGGTGGATAATATTTTAGAGTTCATTCCCTACTAGTAACTGGGAGAAAAAATTCAGTTGCGATCACAATATGGTCTGCAATCCTGTGTTAACTTCTGTCTCCGTGGTGAGTATTCCTTTTTTTTTTTTTTTTGAAGTACTGAGTTGAATTGAACCCGTAACCTCTTTGTTGTGAGACGAGGGTTTCATAAAGAGTAGACCAACACAAGCACTTTCCTTTTCCTGATTCAGGAGTACACCTTTTTAGTGCCACATGAAGATTCTGTGTGCGCTCTCTACTGATAAACTTGCACGCCATCAACAGCTACACCATGGCTTTGGTCCCATGTCAAATAGAAATTCTATTTGCATCTTATAATTCACAAAAGACCAATGGTTAATATTTTCCTATCAAAATCCTAAACCGGGCTAGCTAATTGGGACGAAGGGTCTAGGAGTATCTAGAGAATGTAAAACCTGTGCCAATGGGTTAGGCTTGACAGATTGACAGATCGATGTATTTATAGCTCCCGAAGACTGGAGATCAGATTTAGAAGACTCTGACTGATTTGCCTTTGTAATTCTAGTCCTTTGTAGCGTACAAGGCAAGATTTGCTTGTCGTTGCAATAAATTGGAAGTCTAATTTCAGTTAATGAGAAACAGACATATCGTAAAGGAAAGAATAAATAGTTTTTAAGCCGGAAAATTATGTATCGTTTCATCCTTGTCTTTAGCAATTGCCTCGTGTATTTGGCAGAAAGAACAAACAATTCCCTTGTAAGAAATGCACAAATACATTGTTTAAAGCCACATCACAGCTTATCACTTGAGTAGCAATTCTCGTACAGTCAAAAGAGTCTTTTATACGAACATTCCAACTGACCTTAATTCAC
Organism: Warburgia ugandensis; assembly: GCA_035236585.1. NCBI lineage: Eukaryota > Viridiplantae > Streptophyta > Magnoliopsida > Canellales > Canellaceae > Warburgia > Warburgia ugandensis. The sequence goes on along the minus strand of CP141132.1, from coordinate 79,388,607 downwards.
AGAAAAAGCTTTGGTCAGGACCCTCCAAGTAGCTGCCTTCTCTTAGCAGGTCTTGTAAACCCAAAGATCCATTTACCTGTTTTCAAAAACCTAAGTTACAACAGTCTAAATCATTTATATCAGTCCTTTCAAAAGGATTCTCAAAACCCCAACTCTACAACATCATTTCTTGGTAAATCATGAAAATCATCATTTGCCATGATCCAAAGAAGCCCAAGTGTCCATTTCCACATTAACTTGTCTTTCCTTCACCCTGAATCCAATTCACCTTCTGGGCATCTCAGGGAAATTGAAATCCTCCTCCTAGTTCTGCTGAGGCTCCTCCCCCTTTGGGTGGTTTAATGGCTATATAAAGCAAAGAAATCGTAATAGAAATCAGACCTGCCCAAACAAACACTATAGTTGGAGTTTTCCCTCTCCTTCCCATAAGTCCCTTAGCAAATGGATACAAATGAGCTAAGACCCAGAAGCTGAAAAAGGCCCCACCCATAAACTTACTCCATTGAGGAACCTGGCTGTAAATAGTCCTAGAAAAGGCCACTGCAAGTGCAATTATGTTCACCATACCTATAACAATTGGTGGGATCATCAGAGACGTCCACTTCACTAGATATAAGTCTGCATAGATGTCATCCTCATCTTCAGCCGCTGATTTGGATGTCAATGTGAAAGATATCTCGATCCCTGCAATCACTTTAAGTAATCCTTGTACAACAGCTGCAACATGAGCACTTGTTCCTGATATTAGCCAAAACTGTTCATTCCTCCACCATTCCTCCAGTCCAATTCCTGCCCACTTCACTTCTAATATAGCTAGAGAAATGAGTGCTATGGTTATAATGAGAAGGTACACTAGGAAGGTAACGTTCAATGTTTGTACTATGAAATTTCCTGAGAAGAGGGAGAGAGCAGGGAGGAAGCAGTACATGATGAGGAATGGCGACGTGAACGGGTAGATTCCAACGTTGAGGTAGGCCAATCGTTGAAGGAATTTCAATTTAGATGATGCGAAGAAGGCATTGTTTCTAGAGAAGAAGATCTCAACAGATCCCGTAGCCCACCGGAGGACTTGGTGCAGTCGATCGGTGAGATTGATGGGGGCTGAGCCACGAAATGCGTCCCGTTTGGTTACACAGTAGACCGATCGCCAGCCGCGGTTGTGCATCCGATAACCGGTAACCACATCTTCTGTCACTGAGCCGTAGATCCATCCGACTCGGTCTCCCCATTCAGTCTTGTCCTCGTACCTGCATGAGAGGAGCCAGATAAGTGTGTATAATTTAACCGCCTGATTAATTTGTAATCTTCAGTTAGGGGACTACCATTTGAGGAATAAGTGGCATTTTCACCGATATCAGATGTGAAGTTTGTAACATGAACATAAAAAGAACAGCCCCAGTGCATGTAAGGTCTGCGGAAGGGGCCGATCATAAGGGTGAATAATATGCACCATTATTTTGCATTTTACAAGAGGCTGTTTCCATGCCTTAAACTCATGATCTTTAGGTCACACGACAACAACTCTACCGTTGCACCAAGGCTCTCCTTCATTTATAACATGAGCACGAGGAACAAATATACATACCAGCAAGAGATAACCGATACAGCCTCAGCAACCGTAGATGCATCGAGCGGCTCACGAGGGACCCTGAGAGCACCCGGGGGCCTGCCATACTTGACTGCAGGATGATCGGCGATGGGTCTACCTTGGAACTCTGCTATGGGTATGGAGTCGCATAGGGCGTTTGAGTTGCCGAACCGTTTCTGCATCAGAGCCATATTCAGCTGTGGATCGAGCTCTTCTGGCCTTAAAATGTGCATCTCGGATTCGTCTTGCGCAGGCATGTCGGCACTGGGTGTTTTCGACGAAGATCTTTGCCTAGGTGGGTCGAACCCATACAAAGCTAATCGCCGGAAGAGGCAACCTGTCCCAACATAAACCGGTCCCTAGTATACACACCCAACAAATTAACCGTAAATTCACTGCACAGGATACCTTGGAAATCAACGAAGGACAAACCATCAGTCTCTATATGCTGAAAAAAGGATCAGGTTTCACCTGTACACCGTCCAGGGCGCGCATGTTGCCATCGAAGAAGACTGTATTATTGTTCGCATATCGATCGGAGGGATCAATGCCTTCAAACCTCTGGGGAAACTGAATGTAACATATCCTGTCACCATTCCGATCCATCATGAAGCACATTCCCTCGCGGATGGCTTGACAATTGTAGATATAGTGGTCACAATCGAGGTTGAGGATGAAGGGACCATTAGACAATACCGCGGAGGCCCGAACCAAGGCATTCATGGCTCCAGCCTTCTTGTTATGGTCATAGCCCGGTCGCTTCTCGCGTGAAACGTAGACGAACATCGGGAGGCGGATGTCGACATCGGTGAAGTCGATGATCTTGTCCTCCGTAGATCCCATCAAGGGGTCACAGCTAGGTGGCTTCAACATCACCTGGAGATGTCGCACAAGGATAATTTGGTCGCTAATTATCATAAGAGGACATTACTTGGAATGATAATGTTATGAAGGACAAAGTTACCTGTAGAATTCCTGCATGGTCACCTTTTGCATGGTCAGGGGATGAGGCAGCCCAGGTCCCAGGCCAATGTGTTCCATCAGCCATCCATGTAGCCTTTTGAATCTTGATGGGCTCGAGCGGGTCGGCCCCAGTCTCTCTCATGTGCTTCAACTTCTTCATTTCCTCCCTCGCATTAAACGCATCTGATCTCCGCCTAATCGAATCTCCCAGCCCATTAATCCTTACCTTAAACTCATCATACTCTCTCTTAACTCTCCGTCTATCCTTAACAAAATCTGACCTGCTCTTGTTCTTAGTAGGGTCCCCCTTGATATTGAAGTAGCTGTCAGGATTCCTTGGCTCGATATCGTGTTTTCGGCAGAATGGGACCCAGATATCGGCAAAGCTTGCAGCCTCGGCCATGGCTTCAAAGGTAAGCAACGCCCCTCCATCATCCGATATGTAACAAGCAAGCTTCTCTACGGGATAATCAACAGCCAGGATCGACAAGATGGTGTTGGCAGTGACAAGGGGTGGCTCCTTCTCAGGATCAGCTGTCGAGACAAACACATCCATCCCGGGAAGGTCCGATCTTCCCTTGGGGTTGGACGGGGATGGCATGTCGAACTTCTCTCTAAGCACCGCGAGATCGGTAGATCTATTGATGGGGCACAACTTGGGGACTTGATCCAAGATCCAGGAGAAGGCAAACCATACCTCACACACAATTGACATTCCCCATAGCCATATTGCTTCGTCATTTGGATGCATGATACGCCATCTCAAGAAGAAGCAAAGAACCACCAAACGGACCGCTACCAGCAACCTGTTTTATAAAGTTGTTTTGGTGATCTCAGAATGTACACTTGAATTACCTGATATCATCAACTACAATAATGCCTAATTTAAGGACATGAAGTTTATCTAATTAGAACACTTGGACAGCTTCGCAGTTTTCCCGGAATTCTAAAATCATGGAATGCAATTCCTAAGATGATCCTACTAGACTGGATATTCTTGCTTTCGCGATTCAGAAGTTGGGATGAAAGCATACATACCGTGAAGGAAATAGAGCAGAAGAGTTCTTGGTTTCTAAGGCGGCATCTTTAGAATCTCATGTTAGGCATGATAAATTTCCCCTTTTTGTTCTGAGAAATCCTCAATCAAGATAATGTGCCTACACGATCTGTTGTGATAAATTTTCCGTTTTTGCCAATACTTGCATAGCCGCCTTACTATAAAAAAAAAGGGAAAGAAAAACACTTTGTTGTACTTAAAAGATGTAGGGTGATAAAACAGATGGGATGGACTAACTTTTGAGTTTGCAAGAATTTCATGAAAATCAGGTAAACTCGTGATGGTCTAAACTTGAGTTTGCAAGATAATGAAAAAATGGGACAAACTTGTCTAGAATCAACTAAAAGGCGAGATCCATTAACCCCCAAAATAGAAAGTACTTCGAGTCCATATAAATACCACCGCACTTTCATAGCAATTCAGTTGCAATAATAACTGCAAAAGATAAATATTGGAAAACTTACCGATAAGGGCTAAGAACAGCTGATGGAATATGAATTTTTCGAGTGAGAGGCTTCGCAGATTTTTCCATAGTCTCAATAATGTCCCCTGCAATCTCATCATCTTCGTCGTAGCCATCGGGCTTGTATGCATTGCCATAACCATAAGTCCCCTTCGTCTCGAACAACCACCTGTTGTGATCGAAGTCCCCCGTCTGGGTCCTCATTAGCATGGACTTGCTAGGGTCAAGAACTGACATCTCTCTGTCTGTCTTCGAATTCTTCCCTCCTGGAGCTGGCAATGGCAATGCCCCACTAGAAAAATCAGGCACGTTGTCGTCGTCGTCGTACTCCCCTATCTTGTATGGTTCTTTGCAACCCGGACATATACTACCTCCATCTTTTTGTGCATCCATATAGCAGTCTCTGCATATCTTGAACCTATAATACCACATCCAATTCAGTTCATACACAATAATCAGGGTTAAGACAGAAAATTTGACACTTGAGGAGCTGTTCCACTAGAGGATAACAAAACGAAGAAAACCATCCATGGACATTGATCTCCTTCAATGTTATTAGCATCTCAAAAACATAAAGAGTTTTTGTGCATAGGCAAGAGTCACAAGACACCTCTAAATCTGTCTGCCTTCGTGTTCGAGTAATCTCTATGTTCTAGGGCAGTTTAAGCTGAGGAAAAGGTCATTATCCACAGATAATTTTAACTTCGCTCCATCATTTAACTAGAAGATTCATTGACTACGCCGCGACGCTTGGGAATTCGACCGGGAGTTAAGTCACACTCAAATCCTCGAATTGGAAGATTAAGATAATTAAGCAACGACAGAGAATTAGATACTCAAACACACAGAATGGAGCTGGCTTAGAGACAGTCAAGACCAAGTTAACATCATGTGGGCTGAGCTCATATTAATGTACACAATTAAAGGTGACAGATTTCCGCAGTATATTTTGGGGAGTTAAGGACTGGTACGAAATCGATAGCTACCTGCATGCACAAGGGTCCACATCATCTCCTCTCTCATTCCTCATGACTTTGCCATCACAGGCAGGCATCGAACATGCTGAGCCTCTAGATCCAGCCATCTGCGGGTGCATAACCTCGGAGTCAATCACCTTGTCCATTAAGTGAGCCCGTGTCACGCTGTTGAATCCACCCGTGAATAGCGAATTTGAAACATACTGTTCTTCAGCCTTCACTGCCACAGATGCTTCCATCGGTTGATTATCTGGCGTCGGAGGAATGTGTACCGTGTAGTTCATATAATCACCAGATAATTCCCCGGACATATCGATATCCTCCCTAGAGAGACTCACATAGCGGCCACTTGAAGTACGGCGAGCGAATTTCACCGACTGCCCGGTTGAACTCCGGTTGCTTTGAGCTCCACTCCCATTTGGGCTCCGAATTGCCTTCTTATTAGATGGATTATGATTAAGAGAAGCCATCCCTTATTTCTGATTGAGCCAAAATCGTAGTCGCTAGTAGTGCTAGTGATAATTCTCAAGAATCAATGGTTTTCCATTGGAAAATCTGATCTGTCGAAAGAAAGAACGTGTACTCTAATGAATATAATGATGAAACTTTTCATTTTGATTAAGCGAGAAATATTGGCAAACTTCTAATGCAAATAAGAGACCAATTTTAATTGACAATATTTTCTTCCTGTAAACCATAACAAAACTTTGATTTTACTAGGAGAATGATAATATGAACCTAATAAGGGTCCACCCACATGAGATCAGTACGACATTGACATTTCAGTTCGTAGGCCCTACAATAGCTTACAAATCGACACTAAGATATGAACAATGCAATGAATATCTGATTTCTCCTTCTTTTTTTTTATTTTTTGAATGATAAGATTGCTGTGATTTTATGGGTTATCTCATCGGCTAATCAAGGTCATTTGATGAAGCATTAGGATCATGCCAACATCATGGTGATGCAACCTAAGGGTCTAATTCGGTGCTACAAAACTTGCTAAGTATGAAGACAACAAGTTATCCAAATTGTTTCTTGCATCCCTTTTGTTTCTATTTCTAAAGCAATGGCAAAGACTGTGCACTGGGATAAGATAGTGATCTTCTCCGTGCTATTGGAGCCTTAAAACAAAAATAAACTTGTTTAAGAACAAACACTCGAGGCTTTAGGCCTATGTTATCTATGTTTGAATAACTTTACCAATGTTTCATGGCAGAAATACAAGGGATACAAATTCGTATCGGTGTATAACTTGATCCACGGTTTGTTATCCCTGTGACAAACAGGCCCAAAGCAACTCCCTCACTGAATCTCTGATATTCTTTCATACTACGAATGGATCCAACGATTACCATTACGTACCTTTTAATGAAACAGATATATGAACAATAGAGCCCTCGTTGAAAACCACTTTGGTTTCTGCTAGTCTTAATTCGAACTTCGTCGAAAAGCACATTCGTTAATCTTTTCCGGCACAATGCGGTCTCAAAAAACATGGTACTTTTTCCTCTATGGCAATCAGCGGCGAGTACCCAGGTCGGAAAACCTCCATATCCCTACTTCTTGAGTGAATATACAGACAATTTCTGTCAGATCCCTTGTCTGTAACTTCAACCCAAATGCAGAAACTGTTTCACTTCCTCAAAGAAAAATGTACCTTGAATTATGTTCTTCAAACGATGCCAAAATCAGGCTATGAAGCGGAAATTAGATGGAACAGAAAGCTGAGTATTGGTGATACCATATCTCTGTCCTAAGGGAATGAAGGCAAATCAAAGTGAGAATATGATTTAGAGAGAGAGAGAAAAGAAGAGAAAGTTTTGGGCCATAAATCGGTGGTGGAAGACCAGGTCTAATTTGTGATTTAAGCGATTCAACTAACGAAGTTTAAGGAGATAATTTGTGGAGAAGAGTGTTTGAAGATGTGTAGCTATTTTCACGCTCCTTTCTTGAAAATGTTCCATTTTTATAGCAAAGTTGGTTTTCACTGGCCAGGAAATGCTTTAGAGTGGAAGGCGGAAATGACGCTCTCTCGCTCCTTTGCACTGCACAAACTCAAGCCATGGACAAAAGTTTCCTTTACAAGAAGTTGAGATAACACTGAGGTTTCTAGGGCCTGGCAGTCAAGATAGAATTTAATTCAATGGTGGATTTTCCGATTTCTATCCTTTCATCGAAAGCACTTTTGAATTCACTAATGGATGAAATCCACAAAATTAGATTCCACCTTCTGTAGATCAGTCGAACACTAAAGCTATCTTGGTGGATTTGCAATGGGGTCGGTCCCAAGGCGGAACTGCCTACTCTTTGTGCAATGTTTCTGTTTTCCGTTTGATTTGTTGCCTTCCGAATGATCTTTTTTTAGGCGCTTACTGAATGATTGGTTACTACCCTATCATTTATTAACGGTTAATATGAGAATTCCTTCGAAAAGTAAACAAAATGAACCAGAGAATCATCCATGAAAACACAATAAAGGATGTCCACTATTCACATGATGCTTGATATGGGGATAAGAAGCTGCAAATAATGACTATACATGAACAAACATCTTGTTTATTTAAACGACCCAAGAAACTGCAGGCTGTCCGTACGGATAATTTTGTCCGTAGTTGGTTACCTCCGTACCAGTGTCCTCACAAGATTGCAGATGTGAGGTCATTCATATTGGATCGTTTAGATGTTCCCATGGTTAGTAAAGCAATTTATGCTCATATGGCTGTTCCTTCTGTGGTCGTAGAAAAGCAGTTTATACCAATATCTGTTAATCCTTAGGTTATAGTTCCCGTTTGGTTGGCAGGAAATGGACACAAATGATTTTTATGGAAAAAGGAATTCTTGGTGGAAAGTGTTTCAGGTTTTGCAATTAAGTTACGCAAAGGACCCAAAAATTTTATAACAGGAAAATTTCTGGGTCTTTGGCGTAATTCAATTTCAAAATCTAAAATACTTTTCATGAGAATTCCTTTTTCTGTGAAAATCAACTTCTATCCATTTAATGCCAATCAAAGGTCCATTACAATGGGAAGCCTTTAATTAAGCATTCTACCATTGAATAGAGATACCCTCTTTAAGCGTAACCCAGGATTAGTAGCCTCGGAATTCGAATTCTATCTGAAATTCTCAATTCTGTAGAATTCACCCTGGGGCTCTTTATACTGTCTGGGCTCCCTTTAATCCTGCACAGTAGTAAATGTTGCTCATTTGGTCGTCCACCATATGAATGGGGTAGAACTGGAAGGCAATGACACCGGATGGTCTCCATCTGATTACTGCCGTCGGGATAAACTATTAGGAAAAATAATCAGCTGTCCAAATCAAAACAAGAGATTTGTAACACGGCCAATAAGCTTCTGGTGATCATGTTTCAGCCATGAAAAAACATGCCGTATTCACCAAAATGTCGAAACCATCGGCACAGTGCAAACTGAAACCATCCGTTTACTGTGTACTCCGGACTCATCCGGAGTCAGTACTCTTTGCATCAAACGTTCGCCGCCAAAGTAAAACGACACATTGACAGAGAAAATGAGATTTCAATTGGAAACAGTTTCACTGAAGCTATTTCTGTAGCATCTAATAATATCCAACTATTGGTGAAAGTAATAACACTGCATGTTGATTTGAAAACCAACCCCAAAACAGGCCACTTCACAAGAAAAATAAATAGATAACCGATTGCCCAAAAATATGGCACAGGGATTTTTTAATCTCACCCACAGCCTTTATAAATAAGCTGCCATATATAGACACTCTACGTGTGAAGGTGGCAGCAACCAGGAAAGTTTTAAAGCAAAAGACTTACAGATACAAGACACATGCAAAATAATTTAACAAAAAGATACCTTTTCATCTTCAGATGAGAGACAAACCGTCGGGAGATGCATCTGCAAAAGATGCCAAGTCCAGTTCTTCATCAGAGTCCATTACCTCATCGAATTTGTAATATGGACTGACCTGCATGAGACATGTATAGGTAAATCATTACGTGTGATTAACATAAATTGATGTTAAAACCTGTTTAGTTTACAATATAGAATGAGGATATTAAATGCCAGGTTGACATCTAGGTACCAGTTATTACAATTCTAATATATTTCCATTTCTTCTCTCTCTCTCTGTCACACACACACACGCACGCACATTGATAGAGAGCAAGCAGAAAAAGAATAGGTGGTTACTCATTCACTAAACCTGAAGATGACAAATAACCAGTTCACAATTATTACAGTCGGGAAGGTAGAAATGATTGAGTATATGTATCTGTGTTTGTGCATGTAACTCGGAAGAGCAGAGCACCGTGTTGCAGAAAGAAATAATTTAAGTATCCATGTGGTGATTTTCTCTTGTTCATACTCATTGCTCTGTAGTGCGGCCTGGGGTCCTAGGCATATTTGAGTTTTTGGCCATCTCCGCCCACTTTCTACAATCTGACTCCATTTGCTTTAATACTACTTGTTTATGGTCTCACAAAATAATAGATGGAATAAAAACAAGAACAGGTGCGACAACAGTGGCAGGGGGATGGAACCAACAATAGAAATCATGAGATAAAGAAGCGAGAGTTGTTTGCTAAGTAGACTCTTGTAATGTTTTGAATGACAGTTTACTTACTGTTCCGATGCAGAGAGAAATGGAAGAGATTTTCTTAATACCTTTGGCCTTGGTGTTATGGCTGCAAAACTGTGAAAATTTGGAGTAGAGAAATCTGGAGGTTCCAACACGATGTATGCCCCCTTATTATTATATCTCTCCTCAGTGGCCTGCAAAGGAAACAAGAGATAGGTGAATGGACAAAGATTAATGCCGGAGACAAATCCAACAAGATTAATTGCCAAACAACTAATCTAACAAGCCGATATAATCCCTCAGTATCCTCTCACAATTAAAAGCTTGAATTTTTTCATGTTGTGGAACTGGCAGACGGGAAAAGGTTTCTGAGATGTTGCAGTTAGTGTCACATTTAATGATGCAGTGATGTTGTGACCATGTACAAAAGTAAATTCTGAAGTTGGCAGGGTGCAGTTGAGCTGGAACTGTCATTACATATGGCCAAAAACTTTTTAGAAAATCTTCTGTGCAATTCAATTTTGAGGCAAACTAACATGCCTTTGTTCTCATCATGCGTGTGGCAACCCACTAACCACTACATCCCTAGAATTTAGGTGAGAATTGTGGTTGCCAGACAAGGCCTCAAGCGCAAAATCACCTTCTGAATTGGCAAGGTGCAAATGTAGCAAGACAACATCTGTGTGATACATACCCTTTTACAATGCAGTTCAGTGAACAGAAGTTTGAGGTCAGTTTAGCAGGAATTATCCTGCCTATGTTCTCTCGTATCTATAATAGATGGCTGTAGTGGGAATTACCAAATTTGTAATGGTAACTTATTCGTGTGCTGCATTATTTGGAACGACCTAAACACAGTCTTTGCATATCATCTCTTATTTTATTCATATAGATCTGCAAGCTTTCAGTAAAACAGTATATGCTTAAAATGGCATGATGTGCTGGTAATCTAGATTCATTCTCTTTTACTAGACTTGAGATCTGTCGTGTAATAGACAAAGCACATTGCTATGAATAGTAAGTTTATAAAACAGTTGAAATTTCTAACTTCATATGCATTACAAAAAACCACAAAGAAGAGAATGGAAGCTTTTTAGACGTTTATTTGTTTTAACAAAGAGGCATCTCAGTGTTTATGGAAAAATGAGAAAGGTCACATGTGAATACCTGAAATTGGGGATAATCTGGAGCACTGAAAAGAGTGATCAACTTCCCCGATTCTACCTCATGGTCAATTGTGTATCCATTCTCCATACCTGAAAGACCAGGTCGCTTTTCCCTTGCGTCAGGACCTTCATGTGACCTTATAATTAACTGTAGTCCCAGAAACAGGCGAATTCTTTTCAGATGAGAATTTAGCAACCTAGATTGAGATGTTAAAAACAGAAGATATAAATCAAACAAGATGAAAACCCACCATTTACAGTTATCTTTATGATTATTTCTACATATAGTTCCGCATTACTGTATTCAAATGGACAGAGAAACGAGCAGAAAAATAGCAACATTGCCCCTAGTATGAAACATTTCTCTACAATGACGTACCTTAAAACAGATCAAACAAAGATATAACAACCTCCTACAATGATATACCTTACAAGAGATTAAAGGTGCCTTCTTCTCATCAATGAACTTTCTATCTCCAGCTCGTCCAGTTTAAACGACAAGATTTAAGAAAACCCACACTTCGAAGCACATAAAGGAATCCTGTATTTCAGCACTATATATTAGGTTCAGACACAAACCCCAAGCAGGGTATTAAGTTCTGTGATCTCTGGTATAAAGTGTTCAACATGGTAGTGAGCCCAAAGACATAGTAGTTATGGAGGATCAACGCAAACCATTTCTTTTATTTGAATGCAGACTACTTCATAGCTAGAAAGGAGAAAGCAACATATTATTGCACTCATATTATACATTTAGGATAGAGAACCGGTCGGATCAGGTTGAGTTTTTCCAGAAAGGGAATTGGACTCTGCCTGATTACAGGAAGTTGACCATATGAACCCAAAAACTATACTCAGGTCATGCCAAATACTGTTTTATATTTGATGGGAAGAATAGAAAAGTGAAATACTATCCACAAGCCCATCTGTCTGCATATAGACTTTTAGACCATCGTAACATCCTCAAAGTGGGATAGGTATGAAATCTAACTGCACATCTGAAGGCAACAAACAGGGCAAAAACAGATAAGGCAAACAAACAAAAAGACATGGATCAGGTGCCACAATTGTCTAACTGATGACAGGTTTCATGGATCTCCCACAGGGTCACGATATTGATTACCTGTCGTGGACATAGTGTACCCCTGGAATGAAAGGGTCTGCATTTCAAATGTACTATGGCTTACTTAAAAGATATAGCAAGAAACGAATTTTACACTCACCTTCAAATGATATTTCTTAAGGAACTCCTGTGTACAATCGGGACCCCACAAAAGACCAATTCCTCTCTCTGTATTTGGAGAAAGACCACACTTCATTGATGGATCAGACCACAACACATCTCCCGGTATCAAATTTGCACCTTCCCATGGGGGATTGAGAACTGTACGCCTTGCTTTTGATAATTCTTCTAAAGACCCAAGTGCTATAGAGTTCACATCTGGATTGAGTACTATCTTCCGACCCTTCTTTCCCTTGGGCCTCTTAGATGAGACAACAGGAATGCTCCGGAAAAGGCCACCATGAGCCGTATAAACCCGTCCAGCAATAATAGAGGCCAAAGGAAGCCCCTCAAAGCATCCTAAACACTTTTTATATGCATGTCGGCCATGAATTCCATATTTAGCCATCACCTCTTGCTCAAAGCCATATACTGATGTGCAATACTTGGACTCGTGATTTCCTCGGAGGAGGAACACTCTATGTGGCAAAAAGACCTGCAAACCAGAAGAGAAGCAGCAGAAGAAAGATTGAGAATCATACGTTTCAACTGAAACAGGTCTATAATATATTGAACATATCCGAAACAACAGTGCTAGTCAACTCAAAGAAGTTAGATTCCTTATACATCACAGGTAGTTATACAGAGTAGCTACAGATAAATATAATTACTAAACTATATTGGCCTAGCCACAAGATTCACATAATCATCCTAAGTGAAGAAGTAACATATGACAAAGTGAATTGGAAAAACCAGCTTATTCGACTCATCTACTTCTGCAAGTTAAATCATGTATATACATAGCGCATCTGCAGATTCAAACAAGCTTCTAATCATCCTAAAAGAGTATCCTAATTAAGTTACAATTTTGACAATAAAACTAGGAACATATACATAGTACCCAATGTATAACAATTCCAAAGATCAAAAAGCCTACAAATGTTAAAGTTTCTCACATCAAAGCTCCAACCAATTTCAAGATAAATCAAGCAAATACAGCTTAAGTTTACTGAAAATTAATAAATTACAGAATACCACATAAAATCATAATGAAAACACAAATCACATTAACATAATACACTATTACCCAATTTACACAGCAACAATACCAGAAAGGATCACAAGATCAGAAAACTTTTTATAAACATGAAAATGAGATTAATTTCACACCTTCCAAGCCAACAAAAGAAGAAAGGTCTCCAAACCCCAAGCTCCTCTATCCACGTAATCTCCATTAAACACAAAAAACTTGTTCTGTGATGGAAATCCAGCATCTTTTAAAAGAAAAATAACATCATGCCATTGCCCATGAAGATCACCAACTACTACAACTTTTGAATCCTCACCAGCCTCGTTCACTTTCACACAATTGGGTTCCTTGTGGAGAATTCTAGATGCTGTAAGAACAAGACTATCAAAGACAGAGACAGGGAAGACAGATGGGAAATCAGACGGTGGAAGATTTCTGGAGGACCACTCAAACACTGTGATTAGATCTTGGATCCATTCCAGGGTTAAATCTCCGCTTTTAGGCCATGAGAGAGGGATCTGAGTGGGTTTCTGAGGTGGGTTTTTATTGATGGGAGATGGGCTTTCTTCTGAATTGCTGGACTTTGGGTTATGGGAGAGATTTGAAGAAGCAGAAGGAGAGTTCTCTGTCGTCGAGAACATTTTTTCTGTACAAAAAGATATAGGATTTTGTAAAGATCCCTAGAAGCATAATGACAGTCAAATGGTTCGAGATTTTATACTTGGAGAGGTATTTTCGATATTAAAAATATGTTTTGTTTGCTGAAAATGATATTCCCACGACCCTTTTTACTATTAAGGCCCACCGCCTTGAATGATCTGAACCGTTCATCATCAACCATCCTCCAATAAACGAGCCATATTCCAAAATTACATACTTTAATTGATCATGTCATTGATTTTTCTGAGAGTTTTGAGTACCGTCAATCTTGATACTGCACCATTCTGGCAAGATCATCCACGCACCACATTATGCGTCTTTTGGGTCAAAGATCATATGATAAGAACATTAAGATGAACGGTTCAGATTACCCCAAAGATGGGACCCATGGGTAAAAGTGACACAAAACTTCAAGTAACGGCGTGCCAGTAGTTCTAAAGGGTCATTTGAATATTATTTCCCTTTGTTAGCTGCTGGGTTTAAATATGTTGGTAAATTTGTGATGATCGGTGTTTTGGCAATTTGCAGGGGCATGAATCAAGGGACAGCCTTAGAAGGCTGTTTGGGCACACCAATGTGCTATGAAGGCAATCCTGGCCTTTCATTTCTTGGGGTTTCGGCTGAGATAAGATGGTGCACAAATAATTGCAATGAATATGATTAGTGCAATAATGCATTGCAAATAAATTAGTAGTTGAATGTTGGAAAAGTCCACGCGATGAAGAAATTGGTAAAAATGGTAAAAAGAATGGTCTAATTTAGTTGTGAAAGAGCCAGACATAGATGATCTGCTGATGGTTCCGATCACTAGATAGAGTGGGCCTCATCTGAAAATATTAGGCCTTGATTCATTGTAGGATTCACTAAATAAATGACCTTGGGACGGAGAACAGTGGGAACCCCTCGTTCCTTTGCCAATCATATGCTTTCAAGGAATAATATGAGTGGTTGATTATACAAGTGGAACCCACCCATTCAACGATCCAGATAATTGTTTGTCCACCGTACTCTGAATTAGACATGCACCAAAATTCAATTCTATCAGAAACTGAGTGCCGGCAGAGTAGACGCCCGTGAGCATCCTAACACTAGCTTTGGAGCATTTTTTGGAAGATCTAAGCCATTTATTATGAGCAGTGTACAGAAAATAAGTAACGCAGGAAGAATCAATGCATTTGGAAGATCCTAACTACTTATTTGGAGTCTTAAAAAATTAAACAAAAATAAATGGGCTTCAATTTTGATGCCAAGAAACACAAGTTAAAAGCAGTCAATGGTCGTGAAATTTGATTTCTACTCTATTCAAGCCATTCAAAACATGATGAATAGCTTAGATCTACAAAATATAATCACCACGAAGGAAAAGAAGAAGATAGTGTCTACTGCTTAGGGTGCTTATGAGCTACTCCTACTAGGACTCGCTCTGATGGTGACTCTATGATGTCAACCTCCTTGCAAGCCACAAGCTGTTTAGCGTAATTGGTGTAGGCATTATGGCGCCTCTCCTCATTATGTTTGGTCGGAGGTTCAAGATAGTACTTTCCCTCTATTGGATATATTTCTAATAAATTCAAAAATTAGGATTTGCTTTTAGGTAGTTTTCTTCGTAACTCTTCAATATGCTAAAAAAATAAATAAATACAAAAAGAACCTTGTTACTTACTTATGGTGCTTTAGTGCTTGTTTGGTAGGCAAGAAATGAATGAAAGTTGATTTCTAGGAAAAAGTGCTATAATAAGCCTTGAAATTGTATTACATTCAAATATATCAACAAACAAACATAGTTGGCCATAGACAATTTTGAATCTCTCTATAATATTTCAAGTTGTTACTTTTTTCTCTTGCCTCAATTAAATTTAGGCACTTGTGCATGTGTGCAATTAAGAGCCTATAAATGATTTGCTTCGTAATTCTTCGCTCATACCAAAATATAACATATTATGAAAGATTTTTGGGTCTATGGCATGATTCAATTTCAAGGCCTAATCACACTTCGCATGAAAGGTAACTCTGGATTCGTTAATTTAGAGCTTGTACAAGGACAATATGTTAAGTGTTAGGCATAAAAGTATTGTCGACCCACTTTTTATCTATGATACTAAGCTTTTAGGTTTTTTGGGTCTGTTTCGTATTTAAGTCAAAATTATATATATGCTCTCTGTCTTTTAATGCTTACAACTTCTTCATACGAACTTCGTTTTCAGTGCTCTTGGAGGCATTGGATTTCATTTCGAGCGTAGAATCTAATGATACTGACTTTTCTCACAAATTCCTTTGTTTCATATTTTAATTAAATTAAAACATTCAACCACCTATTGAGGTGATTTAAGGGTATATTAAGTCCCAAAATAAACAAACCAAACATCATTATTGATTGTTGTTGTAAAGTGATATAATAGTATTGACAAATTTGAGTCATCACATCATTACCTCCTTTAAAGAATTTCGTCGTCGAAATTCCACAAATTATTGAAAGGTAATCCAATATAATATTAGCACCTTCCTCACGGAGAGGTTGTGAGTTCCCCAAATCACAAATCCATTCAATAGTATGATAACGTCGGCTTTCAAACTTGTAGTCAATTAAGACACAAATAATCTATCTTACAAAAGCTTAACTTTAGTTTATTTGAAAATTGGATTTTAGTAATTATGTGACATCCATTCCACTTCTCAGCATTTTCTCATGTAGGGTAAAACCCTCAGCATTTTCTCATGTAGGACTACAATAATTCAATGACATTGTCATCATTTTATCCAAGAAGTAGAGCTAAGGTCAAAGCTAACAGTTGAGCGTAGTTGATCGCAGATAACTTGACATCTTTCTCAAAATATGCTTGGTGGAAGGTTCAAATTGCAGCTTAGAGTGTGTGTGAGTAATTTTACTTTGTGGAAAGCTAATGCAATAAGATTTGGCAGTTTGGATTAAATGAAAGAGGCTTGGGAAAAGATGTTTTAGCACCTAAATTAGGTGTACAGCCAGGATGGGGGATAAAATACTGTTCTGGCAGCATCTTGGGGGACCTACATCCCTTTTAAACAGAGGAGATCCTTTGGGGCAACTTTAAATCAATAAGCATATATACATACCATACCTCTATTTTCGTAGAGAAAAGTCAAGACTCGGAAATAGCATCTTGTAAAAATACAAGGTAAGGCTGCATACTATAGGCCTTTGTGGTTCGCTCCTTTCCCAGACCTCGCATAGGTGGGAGCTTTGTGCACCAGGGCTGTCCTTTTAGAGAAACAGTCATCAAGAATAATATACAAGTCTAGGTAAGGATTAAGGGGACATATCTAACGTTGAGCTCATGAAGGGGAGCCTTGACGCAAACAGTAAAGTTGTTGTTGTGTGATCTTGAGATTACGGATTCAAGACATGGAAACAGCCTCTTGCAAAAATACAAGATAAGGCGGTGTACTATAGACCCTTGTAGTCCATCCCTTTCCCAAACTGCGCATAGGCCGGAGCTACGAGGACCGGGGCTGCCCTTTTACCTAACATTGAGCTCTTGATGATCCACTCTCAGCTACTTGGTATGACCCTCAAGTGATTGACATGAGCTTCCTGAACCCCAACTCTTGATCAACAACCTCCTAATAGTTCAGAAGAAGAAGTTGATCCTGGTTAGACAAGCTCTCACCTACATCTTTTTGAGCAAAAGATACCTCTACAGCAAGTTTGGTCATTTGTAGTTCTTGCTTTTTGTTCTTTCCTCTTTGTTTCACAAGGGGCAGGGAAAGACTGTGCACTTATAGTAGAAGGGGTTACTTTTAGGCTAATGTGCAGAGAATGGAGTGGTGTAGTTTTACTGGCCCTAGCCCTGATCTTTTGTGTCTTTCTAGGAGGGAGAGTTTAAGTTGTAGGATAAAAAATTTCTTCCTCAAATGAATGGTTAAGATGAATGACATGGTGGCGAAAAAGAATATTTCTGTCTTTTCATTAATAGCAAATCTAAGCCTTAGGATTAGGCATTACCTTTTTAAATGAATGGCGTTGATAGAAGATGATGCGGGGAGAAGAATCTCTCTCACACACACATAATTGTACTTGAAAATGCAAGAAAAATGTTAGAACATTCGTTGGTCTGCCCATTGGTGGCAATTTGGGACTAGATGGACATTTCGACTGGGTGGAAATAGACCATTTTAAAACCCACCTGACGATACAGGTGGAACCCACCTGTTTAACTATCCAAACTACGTATCTTTCTAGGGCCCCATTATTGATGATAGATGCACCAAAATTCAACCTCATAATGAGATTGTAAAACTGTAGTGTCTCAAAGTCTTACAATCTTCAAATGTGGGTGGCATTTTGGATTATAATCCATCTACAGTGAAATCATTCTATAAAATCAATTGATCCGTTGTCTGTAGGGTTAAGATGCACTTCATCAGTGTTCACAAGGTCGGGATCCTGCCCTTGATGTATGGGGCCCATTCTGATCCTTAAAATCCTGGCGTGTAACACGTTGTGATATGTATTCCTTCTAGTTGACTCAACATTGGTTGGTCAAATTGAGCTTTTGGCGTACAATGCAATGCAATCATATGCAGGCCCATTGCAAGTTGCTGAGATCTCAACACTGGCTGGTCAGTTTGAGACAACCGAATTTCCCTGACGTGGTTATCTCGGGCTGTGTCAGCTAGTAAAGCCAGAACTTAGAACTAACACTTTGCTTGAGATTTAATTGAGTGGAGAATGCATGAAATTTCACCAAACCTACCTTATGCACTTTGTCTTCGTCAAATGATCAGTAACCCCTCGTGTATCATCAAGGGTCCCGTAGAATCGGCCAATGGCCGGCTCTAAAAGATCACGCGACAAACAATTACTAGTGAACTCCGGGGTAACCCCAAGTTACATGGGCTTCAGCGTATTAGTGCTCGTCCTGAAATCCTTTTTCCTTTACAAGAAATGATGATATGTTTAAGATAATTCCGACAGCATTCGGCGTGTGATTCACGGCCATAAAAGGGTCCCACGAGCCCACCTACTCACCAGTCCAAAGGTCGCTGTGCAATCCACGTGATGCTAAGGGATGAAATCTGGAGCAAGAGTTCCACTAGAGATGTCGCTCCACCTACTTGGATACTAACAATCTTGATATAATATGATGTAATTAAGCAGCAGGAGTGGGGTTGATGGACAACCAAGCTGACTTAGATATTCCCTTATTTGATCTTTTTTAGGGCCTACTATAGTTCTTGGTCCTCTCAAACTTTTGAAAGCACTCAAGACTACTCGTTCAGTCACAAATTGCAAAGGAAAGATATCATTTTTCTAACAAAAAGAAGGCTCCAAACTCTACTAATGGACAGAATACCAGTCAACCATTTTAACTAATGGAGCTACCACTTAGTGCTGTTCTTGCCTTGCCCTTGAAAGTATAAGAAAGGACCAACATGTCCATTGGGGTAAGTCATTTGAGGGTATCTTCTTATGAAATGACCAACGCTGGCACCTTTGGTTGGGGTTCACCATATAAAAACTCATATCTAGCTTCATTTCTGTCTGATTCTGAAAGGATCCGTATGGAATATTCTAATAGAAAAGGGTATTTCTGTCCGATCGTGGAAGGAAAAGAACAATGCTATTTTCTGTAGCCCCTTGACTTCATCCTTGATTCCTTCTTAGCCTTTTTCTTCCCGTATTAAATTGGGCAATGTCGTGACTCGGGAATATAAAGCGAGAACCCCGTTGTAAAACAACTCCTTTCTCGAAGCCACCATTTTCCATGTTCCTTCCTTCCCACCCAAAAATTTCAAAAGGCCTTACCGCAAAGTCTCTGCAAAGACCTTTAACCCAAACTGCCTTTGCAAGAAAAATCTGCATTTCCTTTTGGTTCCCTTGAGCCATGGGTAACATGAACTACTATCGGTCCGGTGGTGGCCGGCGATGGCGTCGGTTAAAGGGCTTTCGCATGAACTCCGGCAGGTTTTCTGTTCAGAGACTTCGAATCAGGTTTGTTGATTTTGTGCGGATTTTGATCAGATGGAAGTCTTTGTATAGTAGGACGATGGAGGCTCTGAAGAAAGGTATGTGCAGTCCTGGGAACACCAGTCATAGGAACACCAGCAGAAGGGGCCTTGTACCAAAGGGAGGTTATGCCAGTCGGCCGGAATACAAGCTACGCTCATATGGGCGGTCGAATTCTTTCTACGCTGAAGCTATCGCCGATTGCTTGGAGTTCATCAAGAGATCGTCGATCCAAGTGGATGATAGTGCGCCGATAAACGGTCGATAAAAGTGCATCCCTTTGAGTTGTGTTGTGGTATGTGAGACTGTGGATTGGTTAAGTCTTTCTATTTGCTTTATCTTTCCTTCTCTTTGCAATTCTTGATAGGCAAGCTGGGGTCAAGCCTGGAATTCATCTTGCTTTTGTGTATAAAGTCGAAAAACAGATTCAGTCGAAAATCGGAGAGTCCAAATTTTGTTCATCTTTTCTTCAGATTCTTGGGGTTATTGTTTGTCGTTAGAGTGTGATTTCTCTGAAGGTTGTAAATATGAAGAAAGAAAATGAAATGGTATTGAGACTACTTGTTTTCTTCATTTCTACATGTATTCTCCCTTTAACATTCTCATCTTTTTTCCTTTCACATATGCAGAAAAATTCAGTGTTGCTTCAATCCGAAAAACGCCATTATTATAGCCTGTACAGCTCGGATATTTAGACATTATTTTTATTTTTTTATGAAGGAGCATCTTGGCACAATGGTAAAGTTGTCGTCATGTGACCTTGAGATGTGTAGAAATAGCTCCTCAGACCCCATATGAACGGAAGCCTTGTACACCAAGGCTGACGCTTTTACTTTGATCCTTTTATATGCTAACTTCTTTTATTTATTTATTTATTATTTATTTTCTGTGATCTCCATATCATCAGTTGATGACTTCAGAAGCAGAGATATGACTTTGAGCTGCCAAGGGAAATGGTGGCACAGACCAAAACAAGTGGGGCGGCAATACCCGTTCCAAGACTTCCTTTAATGCATTATGAAAATTCACTTGTATTTCTAAATTGATTTGCTAAATCTGTGTGTAGTTGAACACAGCAAAACTAATCTTACAGACCACTGGTTTTGATGTTGGCACACACACTTTTTGCTTTTAAACTTGATTTTTTATGACATGGTTTTGTTGCCAATTAGCTAGGAATCGTGAGACAGATGATAAGAGCCAAATTTAATATGAAATGGACAACCAATATCTGAATAAAAACACGCTCACGCGTTTCGTTTTACTCAATTTTTTTTTCCAAATGCCAACGCTTCTATCAACATCGGCAGAAATACACTAGTATTTGTTTACATTTTGATCTTTAAAACGTTGATCTTACGGGTTTTGTCTTGCATCGGCGATGCCTGAAAATCTTCCCCGTCGAAGATCCAAATTTTTGTTCTCGTCACTCGTAAATGGATGCGCAGAAAATTTAAAAAGAATGGTTTAAGAATCTTGATCGACCAGAGGACCAGGGTTGTTGGTATAGTCTATCTAGGGTTGGATCCAGTGGACGATTGGCTTGCATCATTAAGAAGTTGGGTCCCATTTGTAATTTTGGACTTGCAACCACCATATAATTCCTCTTTCATCGGACATGTCAGTACTATAAGCACCCTTGTACTTCGTAAGAAATTGACGGTATCAAAGTATAAGCTGGAAGCAATTAATTCAATGATGCAAATAATTCATTTTCTAGGCTCTCTCATCCCCATCCGAACCCTTCCAATTTGTGGGGATTTTGCCATGGAAGGCTGAAATTATTTGTTCAAGTATATACAGCCATTTGGAAGCTCTCCTAGAAGAAGCTTTTTTCTTGCTTCATGATGACAAATTATTTGGCAAAGAAGAGAGGAAAGAGCCAAGAAGATAGTCCTTCTTGGGTGCCGTTTTATAGTAGAGTTTTATTATCAGACTCACCTACCACCAAGTGCCGATGTCACCGGCTGAAATTACAAGTTGGCTTCAGTTTTTTAGTGATCAAAGATTCCAAATCACCCATCTGCTGGACCCCATTCTTAGACAGCTCAAAATGTTAGGAATAACGGTTATTAAAATATTGAGAATTTCTGGACCCTACTTGTATGTTAAGCAGGTTCCATAAAGCTAGAATGGGGGCCGGTCAACCACCATACAGAACTCCTCCAATGTACAAGAAAAAGCTTTGGGCTAGTGTTGAGTTTTCCAATGGAAATCTAAAGTCATAAATGGTGGCTTAATTTGTTTTCACCTCATGTTCTAAGGTGAATGTTGACAATTATTTCTCATATTTTCACACTAGAATCCGATTCCAAAGCAATCATTATGTTAGTCTGGAGTGATCCCAATCAACACCTAATCAGACTTTTGCTCTTTGTGGTCTTCTTCATTTGTTTTAACTTGCCGTGTCTAAGGCGTGGAGTTGAGAGTTCAGGATCCCACACTGATGTCATTTTCATTCTCGGCCGCTCGATATCTGGACGATATATCCAATGATAAGTTTTTGGTGTTGCCATCATATGGTGCAGATCAGTGTCTAATCCATGTGGTTTTTGATAGCCTTCTCTTTTGGCAGATTTTCATGGAGAGCATTGCCATTGATTCGAGAAATCTTCAAGATGATAGAATAATGGAAGGTTTTGTTCTTTGATGTCTTCTTCCCTCAGGACGTTGGGTTCAATAGAGAAGTTTCTGCTCTTTTACCTCATACAGCATGTTTATTTAACTAGGAACAATGCTATATGAGAAGCCTTAGTACTAGGCAAGCTTTACCATGAAAATTACATGAAATCACACTTGTTGTTTGATCCTAGCTCATTATCCAATCAGTGGCCTTAATACAGACAATTAGCCAAAAATGAGAAACAATCCAAATTCAACTTCTGTACTTGCACAATATGAATCTGAGGTCTACCAAAGCATCTTCTTTTGTTGGCTTGTTGGCTTCTTGCGTTGTCTCCCCATTGCTAGGCAGTGTTGAAGTTCCAGGTGTGATCCTGCAGGTGTTTCTAACCATACTTATCATTTGAGAGAGAGAGAGAGGCTTAAGAAAAGGAGCATGCTTGTGAAGAGGAAATGGGCAACTTGTAGTCAACTTATCTCGATAGGGAAAACTACAAATTGAGCAACCTAGTTTCTAAGTCAACAACTACCTGCATAATGGACTCTTTACAATCACTCAACCACGAGCGCCACAACCTCCAAATACTCAACCATTAACTCTTAAGCATCTCTCCAATAACACCCTCTTCTCCTCAAGCTAAGTGACTAACACTCTCACCCTTCTCTTACATGATCCAGTAATCTGTTAATCAAAGAGAATATTACCCTTCGCCAAGATCATAACAAAACTTTGCATCTCAAAGTTACAAACAAAAAAAAGAAAAGAAAAAAAGAAAAGAAAAGAAAAAAAGGATTCTAACTGCTAATAAAGGCTCTTTCCCAAATTAAGGAAGAAGTATATTTTCCTGGCATGCATAAAAAAACCTATTTATGGATCCATACTGTTAAACTTGCACATTATCAACCACTAAACCACATGGCTTCGGTGACACATGCCAAATGGAAGTTCCATTGGCAAGCAATAGTTACAAAAATCAATTGTTCATGTTTTTTGCCAAAACCCTAAACAGGTCTGATTAGTTGAAGGGTCTAGGAGTATCCAATCAAAATAAAATCATTATCTAAGGGTTGGGCTCATTATTGTTTACAGAGTAAGGATTGGATCATGTAGCACATGTGGGTACCAAAAAATATGCTTCTTCCTCTTTCAAGAAAGTGCTTTTCTTGATTTCAAGAAAAAAAGAAAGAAAATATCATTAAAAAATTTCATTTTAGAGTGATATTGTGTATTTTTTTTATTTTTTATCTTTTGAAAGTTAGAACTACACATCCATTGACAGCCTCTGATCCTGGTCACCCAGACGAGAGACTCTTTGTTGTGCAACTACCCTACAAGACTGTTGTACATATTGTTCTCAAAATTCAACTAAGAAATCCTTTGCTCTCTAACCCCACAATGCATATGTTTATTAAGCTAGGAACAATATTTATATCGTAAGCAGCCTTAATATAGGCACACTTGAGATGCAATCCTGATGGACCATAGCATTGAGGTCATCTTGACCCTTAAACTGGGATGCCTTACCATGAAAAATAGATTGTCTAGTTAATCACACTTATTGATTGGTCACAATTATCCAGGACTTAATAGTGATTGGTCCACAAATGAAGTATAAATTGTCGGTATAACTTGTCTAAGGCAGAGTCCAATGGATGATTGACATATTATGTGGGACAATTTGTTCAATGGTCCAAATTATTCACTGTTTAGACTGTCATCACCATCCGAAACCCTCCGATTTGCAGGGATTTTTCCATGAACGGCTGAGGTTGTTTGTTTCATGATCCATCCTTAGCAGGCCCAGTATACTGAGATTGTTAGTTCAAGTACATACTACCATTTGGAAGCACTCTTGAAACACACAGAAGACGCTCTTTTTTTTTTCTTTCATGAGAAATTATTTTTTTTCTTTTGATAGTTTTTCATGACAAAGTATTTGGCAAAGAAGAGAGGAAATAAACAAGAAGATTGTCCCTTTTGGGTTCCTTTTTCTAGTACAGTTTTATTATCAGACTCACCTACCACTAAGGGTAATGCCAAAGGCTGAAATTGCAAGTTGGCCTCAGTTTCTTAGTGATAGAACATTCCAAATCACTCATCATCTGGACCCCATCTTCGACAGCTCAGAAACTTAGAAATAGGGGTATTAATATTTTGAGAATTTCTTGATGATCCCACTAGAATGTTTAGCATAATATCTCCATGGAGATCTAAAGTCATGAATATGCGGCCTAGGCTTAGCTGGTTTGCACCAAATGTTGACATTCAATCCCCACATTTTCACACATGAATTCAATCACACTGGGGAACCAAGCATTGAAATTCGCTGTTCTTGCAGTGCTTTCACCCGAATCACCATTCTTCATGGTAGTTTGGATTATTGTAATTAATCAACACCTACATCAATAAACTTTTTCTTCTTGATCACTAGTTTGTGGTCTTTAACTGGTCATTTCTAAGGCATGGATTTGGCAGTTTAGGATCAATCCCTTGATTATGCGACTTCGATGGTTTTCGGGCTCATCTATACTGGCCTCTCAAATGACAATTTGTAATCCCTATCGATATGGTGGACATCACCCAGATATCATCGGGTAATTGAATTCTGTGGGGGAATTTCTGGGAGAAAAAAGAGAAAAATTGAATTCTGTGGGGGAATCATGTATAGATCAGATCACATCACTCTAGGTGCAGCTGTCTCCCAGGTTTACCTAACCATTTGCTAATTGTTGCCTTGCCGGTTTCTTAGGTTGTCTCCCCATCGCTAGGCAGTTCCAGGTGCCATCCTGAAGTGGTCCCTAATCACGAGTAGGGAGAGAGACAGAGAGTAACTAGGTTCGTTTACCATCTCTCTCATTTTTTGAGTTATCCAATTCATGATTCGCCGCTCTCCAATATGGGTGGCCCAGTATTTTTTTTATTAGATACCTCAACAGTAAAGTTATCGTCATGTGACTTTGAGGTCACGGGTTCAAAGAGTGAAAATAGCTTTGCAAAAATTCAAGATAAGACTATGTACTAGAGACTCTTGTGGTTCGTCCCTTCCTCAGACCCTGTATAGGTGGGAGCTTTGTGCACTGGGACTGCCCTTTTAGAAACCTCAAAGTAGCCCCACTTTGGATCTTTTGTGGTTGAGAAATGAACCATGTAATAAGGTGATCCATAAAGTTTTTTGTTTTGTTTTCACTGTTCATTTTCCAACCATAAGAGGGTGCTTCAGAGGACCCCAAAAGATAAGATATTTAACGTCCAATCTCATCTTTGAGGGTGAGGAATCGAAGTATAAATTAGATCGTTCGAGAGGACTGTGCATGAGAAAGGCCGTACTCATTGTTACCTTAAAATGCCCCAAATAACTTCTACAGAAAGAGATGAAATGTCGGTAGCTATCAACACTGGAAAGTCTTGCTTGAGAAAAAAAAACTATGCTTGTGAAGAGGAAATGGCAACTTACTTGCAGTCAACTTATCTTGGTAGAGAAAACCACAGATGTGAGCAGTCAACAACTACCGGCATGCGAGTCTTTACAATCCCTCAACCTTATGTGCACAACCACCAAATTCTCAACCATCAGCCTTTAAACATCTCTACGAACCACACCTCATTCCCTCCTAAGGGACTTCCTACAGCAAAACTCGACTCTCTTACACGGCACCCAGCCACTCAAGAGAAGAAGCTTCCTCTCTGAAGTGCTCTCACAAACATGGCATCTGAAAGGCGGGAGAAGATAATAAAACTAAGCGATATCCCTAACAGAGACTCTAGATTTTATGTTATTTTGGTGGCAATTAGATGAAAAGTCCAGGGCAGGCACATATCATCTGGTTGGCCTAATTGACACCTCTATATGATATCATTTCCCATATCTGACGTAAGGGTAGAACTTCAAGTTGCCAAGCCCCCTCTTCTTGCTGCTCATGCCCCTTCAGGGTCCTTCCTAGGGTGAATTACATACCAGACGAGAGGCATTGCAGCATACTGGTTTAGTTCTTAACACATAGCCTATCACATGAAGGGGAGTCTTGGCACAACGGTAAAGTTGTCGTCGTGTGACTTTGAAGTCATGAGTTCAAGGAGTGCAAATGTTCTCTTGCAAAATGCAAAGTAAGGCTGCATACTATTGACCTTTGTGGTCCACCCCTTTCCCGGACTCTGCATACTCAGGAGCTTCGCCCACCTGGGCTGGGCTGCCCTTTTACTATATGGGTGTAAATCATTCTAAATAACTAGTAACCGCGTGTAGATGTGTGGTGAGTTAAAGAGAGACAAGGTTGAAGTGAGAAATTAGCAGGAAATATTTTTACCCATGGACTTATTTAGCTTTGACGGCATAAATATCCGGTAATAAAAACTAATTTTCTTAACAGCTGAAAACTTGGTTATTTTTCCAACGAAGCTTGCTTATTACGGACAGCAACTCTTCTTATCATTTTTGACAATACTTTTTTTTTGCATTTTAGTATATCCATCTTTTTTCCTTATGAAGGTGTTTTCTTTATGAATAGTGTAGATCATCCATGTTTGTATCGCCTCATAATTTCTTAGTGGAATATGCGAATTGATCATATAAGTTCCTTGCTATCAGTCTTATTATTGTTATGTGGGCATCCTCCCTTGCATTTCGAGTAATTTATTCATGCTTATCTTATTGAAAACTGCAAGAAAAATCCATAGACATTCTTTAAACAAGATTTATATGTGCAAGTCTTTGCACAAGTTCCTAACTTGTCATGGAGTTATTCCGACATGGAATAAAAGAATTTTACATTCTTCTCGTTATAAACTAGTTGTGAGTGTTGAGCCCTGTTGACTTGATCCTATGATCCTATTGTACCTATATCGAATTATGTTGTGCTATATATAAATTGGGCTTCAGGGACAGAGCCCCAGTGTAGGTTGAGCTTCATGATTAGCTCGCCAAAGGCTTGGGGGGATGGTGTTCTATTTTGTAATATGGAGGAGCAATTATGTTTTTTGTTATAATATATATTTGCACAACCCTAGGGTTCTATAGGGTAAAGAAATCTTCTGTATCTTGTGTTAGCTATTTTCTTGCCCTGGAGATAGTGAAATTGGTGTAATCTTGTAAAAGTACCTCAATTAATTGGGAACCATGTAAATCTGTGTTTATTGTTTTTTTTTTTTTTTTTTGCTTCTTCACAATAAAATTGCCAAAATAGAGAAGTTGGAAGGCTATAGTCTTCTTACTTTTAATAGCAAAATTAAGATGCTGAGGCAACAAGTAAATGTCGTGTTTGAGGTTTCTTATTCTCTTATTTTTGCAGAAGTACTCTTCAATCTAAGTGGGATTGTCGCTACCAAACAGTACATAGATCAAGCTCAAAAAAACTTCTTTACGCCCAACTTATAAAT
Organism: Warburgia ugandensis; assembly: GCA_035236585.1. Taxonomy (NCBI): domain Eukaryota; kingdom Viridiplantae; phylum Streptophyta; class Magnoliopsida; order Canellales; family Canellaceae; genus Warburgia; species Warburgia ugandensis. The sequence goes on along the minus strand of CP141132.1, from coordinate 79,360,927 downwards.
GGGGCTATATGGTCTTGTTCTGATTTCTGTATCCCTTGATATTCAATCAAGTTGGCAAGGAAATCCCCAAGGGCTAGGTAGAGAATCTCAAAACCCATTTTTACTTTTACCATTAAGTACTAAGGTTGTGTTAGATCATTCTTACCTTTACTACTAGCTAACTCTCCGACTATTACTCTTATCCTAAAAGTATTTATGTACTTATTTATTTTTGTGTCCCGTTGCATTGAGGAACTATACAACTCGGGTGATAGCCAAACCATCTGCTTATTTTCTAGCTGGTTGCCACTACATAAGCAAAGGTATATGTTATTGGTGTTCTAGGTTGTCTCCCTAATCATGAACGGAAGTTGAATTTGGCCAGTGTCATCTTCTGTCTTGGAAATTGTTGTTTATTTAATGAAGAAGCACAATAAGTTCCCCTATTTTAAAGTCATTGTTGTTGATTGAACTCCCCCTGAAAATGTGAACATGGTTTTAGTTGATCCTAATGCAAAGGTGATCAAAGAGTATTCAAACCTCCCTATTTGAAGGGGATCCTTGGGGTAGTGGTAGAGTTGTCGTCATGTGACCTTAAGGTCACGGGTTCAAGGCATGGAAATAGCTTCTTGCAAAATGCAAGGTAAGGTTACGTACTATTGACCCTTGTGATCTGTCCCTTCCCCAAATCCCACATACGTGGGAGCTTCGTGCACTTTGGCTGTCCTTTTTACTATGCGTGTGCACTTGCATGAGTTAGGTGTAAATTATGTTGGAAAATTTAGGGGAGAGTATAGAAAACTAAAATAAAAATATGTTAATTAAGGCTTGAGCGTGCATAATTATGCCTGCTTAAAAGTGTCATTTGGAACCACTCTCTTAGTAGTGACATTGCTTATGAAACCTAAGGCAAATCCCTTCAAAATGGTACAAGCCTTTACATGAGACATTTTAAGAAACTTCAAAAAACATACCATCAAAGTCTAACTGGGCAAGCTTCAATCTGGGAGAATAACACTTAAAAGAAATATAAGAAAAAGCAAAAAAATTTGTGTAAGAAATGAAGGGATTAGTCCTTTTATAGAATTAGTAGTTATTTATTTGCCAATCAAATGACTCTTCACTAAGTGACTCTTCAAGTTAGTAATTAATTTTTACCACTTATATAAACTTTTATTTAAAGTTTGAGATATAACTCTTAGTTTTAAAATTTGAATGGTAGAACTATCTTCGAAAGTTAAATATATTTCATTAATATTATAAAATTCCAACAAATGGATGTTTTGCTATCATCACTAGTGAAGGTCATTTTCTTAAATATTGCAAGATCAGCCTCTTTTTTCAAGTATCCTTCTATATTTTGATATTTATGAATATGCCACTATGATCAAAACTTTTTATCCATTTACCCTTATGTTTCTTGATATTGCATATGCCACTCCGATCAAAACTTTTTTCCTTTTTTATTTTGTCTATTTGTACCCTTCATTGCTTGTTTTGCTTTTGAGGATAGGTGTGTCTTACATGCAGAATGGACATTCCGGATCTGATGCTGAGTCCCAGGGCTAGTTCAGTTCTGCTGCCATGTTACTTGGCTAAATAAGTTTTTCTTCCTCTAAAAGTCATTTTCTTTATATATTGTATAGGTAAGAACCTCGTCCAATAACCTTAATAACCTAGCAAGTCTCTCTCATTAAAACTCTACTCTTAATCACCCGTCTTACTATCAACTCCTAAACTTTTGTGAACCCAAACAAATTCTTGCTCACCTATGAACCGCATTTACCCAACTTACTATCAGCTCCTAAACCTCCGCGGACTCAAAGAAACCTTGCCTAGCAACTAACTGCCTTCCTAATGTTGCAACACAACTCCCATACCAATGCCACGCTAAACCACAACCAATAACCTACTAAATATCTCACCAATTCAAACCACTATGCCTGATACATATCTATTCAACCTTCAGCCACTTACATTATCCAATACTTTCATTAGTTTCGTTAAAAGCTCAATCCTAATGACTTAACTACTTCCTTAAATCAAAACTCTATCCTTAATAACCCACTTAATGGCACTTTAGCTTCAATATGCACTCAAACCATGCTAGATAAGTTGTATAGTGCCACCCATTTCTTATGGTTTTGAACAAAGTCCCACTTATTTCCTTCTTCTTCTATTTTTACTTTTTCATTACAAGCAAAGAAGTATAAAGCCAATCTCACACACTGTCCTAGATCTAATTCCCAACTAAAGTTGTGACCAAGTATATTTGAGAAGAGATGCAAAATTGTTTGCAGCCAACTGTGCAAGACATTGTTGGCTAATCCCTCTCGTTTGATTCCTCTACCAAAAAGAGAGTAACCCTAATAAAAAGGGTAACCGTAGTGCACGAAACTCCCGTATATGCAGGGTTTAAGAAAGAGTCAGACTACAAAGGTCAAATAGTATGCAGCCTTACCTTGCATTTTGTAAGAGACTATTTCCATGCCTTGAATAACCCTAATCATCCACTAATTATGCATTGCTGAGGTGGATCCTGAAATCCTATAACCATGTACATTGTTGATTGAACACGGTTTGTTTTCAACATCTTGATCACATCCGGTCAATCTAATCCATCCAACTAAAACTCTATCCTTATCCACCCAATCTCATTATCAACCCAAAGCAAAACATTAATCACACGTTAATCATTTCTTCCTATGGTTTGCACACAAATTTCTCCATGCCCTTCTCACACTCAACCCGAAACTATTCGACTCACACAAGCAAAGAACTATACTTCCCCTATCCCACTATTCCTACAACCCAAATTCCTCTCACCCAACCAAGTCATTCCCAAATCCCATTGGGCCATTAGGCCCCCAAAACTCCCTCTAAACCTAAACCCTATCGGAACCCAAATGCTCACACATACCCGTTCGACCTAAGCAGCCGCGCAGAAAAATATTCACCCTTTTTCACTAAAAAAAACAAAGGAGGCCAAAATGAAGTACTACAAAACACTCTTCACATTGCTAAAGCGAGCGGGAAACTGCGCTGGAATCGCCACCACCGTCACCTCATCTGTCGCCGTGGCATCTTCCCTTGCCACAACTCCGGCCAAAACTCCGGTTGCCATGACGGAAGCCCTGAAAACCCGTGTCTGCATTATCGGCAGTGGGCCTGCTGCCCACACGGCTGCAATCTACACTGCTCGTGCCGAACTCAAGCCCATCCTCTTCGAAGGATGGATGGCAAACGGAATCGCAGCCGGCGGCCAGCTGACCACTACTTCCGACGTGGAAAACTACCCGGGTTTTCCGGAGGGGATTCTGGGTTACGAACTCATGGATCGTTGCCGGGATCAGTCCGTACGGTTTGGGACGAATATCATCACGGAGACTGTGTCGAAAGTCGATTTCTCGAAGCACCCATTTAAGGTTTTCGCCGACACGAAAATTGTTGAAGCGGATTCGGTTATAGTGGCCACAGGCGCTGTTGCTCGCCGGCTGGAGTTTCCTGGGTCCGGCGAGGATGGGTTCTGGAATAGGGGGATCTCGGCGTGTGCGGTTTGCGATGGGGCGGCTCCGATTTTCCGGAACAAGCCATTGGCGGTGATTGGGGGCGGAGATTCGGCGATGGAGGAGGCGAATTTCTTGACGAAGTATGGATCTAAGGTTTACATTATTCACCGGAGGGATGCGTTTAGAGCATCGAAGATAATGCAGAATCGGGCGTTGACGAACCCGAAGATTGAGGTGATTTGGAATTCGGAGATTGTGGAGGCTTATGGAGGGGGAGAGAGGAAGGTTTTGAGTGGATTGAAGGTGAAGAATGTGGTGACTGGTGAGATATCAGATTTGCCGGTTTCGGGGTTGTTTTTTGCAATTGGGCACGAACCGGCGACGAAGTTTTTGGATGGGCAGTTGGATCTTGATTCGGCTGGGTATGTTGTGACGAAACCGGGGTCGACGATTACAAGTGTGAAGGGAGTTTTCGCAGCTGGGGATGTGCAGGATAAGAAGTATAGGCAGGCAGTTACTGCTGCTGGATCAGGTTTGAGCGGTGAACCTGTAGTGCTAACTTGTTTTGGTAATTTTGGTTGGTTTGGAATTTCTAGTATGTTCATATATGTTGCTATTTTGTGATTTTAGGAATGCTAAATCATCATCATCATCATCAAAACTTTATACTAAATAGGGGTCAGCTACGTGAATCTTGTTCCTCCATTCCCCTCTGTCAAGGGTCAAGGCCTCATTTAGTCTAAAAGTTTTTAAATCTTTTCTCATTTCTGATGCAATCCTATAGTGATAGAGAAATCTCTCTACACTACTGGTCCTAACATTTGTTACTGCTTCCTTATACATAGCCTTAATTATGTTTATATACTCTTATGAAATTTGTGGATTTGTGATGTGATTATTGGTGTTGGTATGATTGGTATCTATAGAAGCTGTTCAGTTTTTTTGTAGTTTGCTTGAATTATACATAAAGCGTGGTAGGTCGTTTCAGGTTTGGTGAATCTACAAGAGTTTTTGTGTACTTTTATATTTAGATACCTTGGAATTGAGAGGTCTTTGTTTGGTTGGTTTTGGTAATTTGGATTGGTAGGGATAGCTTCTTATGTTATAGTACTTTTTGAGCTTTTTGGAGTACTAACTTATTAAGCAGGATCTAATTGTGGTTTTGGGAGCTTCGTGCACCGGGGCTGCCCTTTATTGTGTTTGTTGGTATTTATATGATTTAATATGATGTAATGTATCTAGGTGCTGAAAACTTTTTGAAATTGTTTGCTATTGGTTGTATTATATGAGAAGGTTGTTCAATTTTCCAGGTTTGTTGAATCAGCTTTAGACTGTGTATACTTTTATACATAGAGACCTTGGAATTGAAAGATGCTTTCTGTTGTTTGTTTTGGTAGTATGGATTGCTAGGAGTAGCTTCTAATAAGTTGGTATTTTGTTTGAGCTTCATGGAGTGCTAGGTAGGCACTGGATTTTGGTTTGGCATTGGGTTTGTTGGTATTGATATAGTGTGTTGGTTAGTGCATCTAGACACCTTCAGTTTTCCTGTAGATAGAAACCTTAGATTTTTGATATTCGAATTAGCTTGTGTTAGCTATTGTCTATGCAATATCTCATGCTATTTGGCATTATTTTGGTGAAACAATGGCTCAAGGATTGAAACCTTATTGACCTGGAAAATATTCTGCTATTAGAGTCTTATAAACATTTCCTATAGAACAATTCTCTCTTGTTTTGGAGTAAGAAGTGGTCTTTAGCAGGAAGTCTAGTCATTGAAATATGTCTTTGGTTGACCCATTGGCCCTTGGGATGGATGTTAAATGTGAAACTAAAATGTACTGTTGCCATTGTTTTAATCAACCATCCTGTGGGGCTGTGCCAATGTGCTGCTGGGGAGGTGTTTACTTGATGGACTTAGATTTTGACATGCATACAACATGTAATCAAAGCTTTGGATCATAGATATTTGTGTACATTGGTGATATGTCCTTCCATGTCTTGAAGGAGAACATTTTTGTGGAAGGCATAACAATCATTTTTGTCTGAAGATATTTCAAGAAAACTATTCTAATCTATAAATTTGGAGTTGAAAGGCAATTAGGATCGCTGACTGTGATATGGTTAATGATGAGGTTTAGATGCACTGAAGTGTATTGGTTATATCATTCAGCAACATCTTGTTTGAAGCCATTGAAATAACTAGTGGTTATCTACAAAGAAATTCCTTACTATAATTCTGTATCTTTTTCCTTTAGATGGAAGATTTCTTTTTCTGTTAGTCTGCCTGTTCTTTATATTCATCATTTCATTTGAAGTAAAATGGTCTCTTTCTATTTGTACCAAAATCTTCATGTCAAGGTCTATGTTTGGACGGACTTATGGATGATCCTAGTTTCTGATAGTTGATCAAGTAGAGCCAGTATGTGTCCTTTTATTTGAGTGTGGGTGAACTTTTTGTTGATATTACGAGTTTATTATAACAACAATAAGGGAAAAACAAACTGTTTGATGAAATAAAATCATTTGATTAGATATCAATATTCCAGAATGGACTGTATTCCATTTTGTCAAGATTTTAAAAGTGTATGGATAATAATACCTTAATCTTCTCTTGAATTTCCCAAAGGTTGTCAAGGAAAAGAATTTTATGGTGACAGTTCGAGATAATGAAAAGGTTACTTTCAATTCATGTAACCTGTATGTTGAAAAGCATCCGAGAGACTAATAAATATGAGTAGAAGTTGTTGTTAACGTGATGGAGAAGAAAGAAGACAGTGGTGATATGGAGACAAAGAAGATGGCATCAATATTTTGTTTCTGGCTGATTAATACATGGTCACCTTAGGTCTTCAAAGTTCTACGGAACGAACTAAACTCTTCTAAGTGACCATGCATTGTTAGGACTGTGGAGACAAACCCATAGTGTTGTCTAATACCTGCTTTTGTAGCTGAATCTTTAGTGGTCCTAGAGAGGAAATCACTTACAATGTTCTAATTTTCATGTTCTGCTTGATCTTGGAGTAGGTGCTTCTCTTGCTTTCAGGGCGGTAGGTTTATATATCTCAACGTTGCTTAGGGTAAAACTTCTGAATCTGGAGCTCCTATATATATATGGCTGTCACCTATAAGAATTCCTTGCTGTAAAGCTTAACATCACGAGGATTCAAGATCGACATGGAAAAAAGTCTGTGCTATTACTATGAAGGTCCACCCCTTCCCCGGACCCCGCATAGGCGCTTTGTGCAGTACTTCTACCTCAATTTGTTAGACCTCCCATACACCACACGTATTCCAGAAAGAAGATATAATTGCAAGGAAACAGAAATACACTTGTTGGCAAAAGATTTTCAGATTTCTCCAGAAGATGATCCAGGGTAGTAGTTGGTTAGGATATAATTAGTTGTGATATAGTCAGTTAACAACCAAGTCAGGAAGTCAGTTAGGATATACAGATATCCAGTCTGTTACAAAGTTAGGATATACAGATATCCGATCATTCTGAGAAGGGGACGGGAATGGAAGGAAAAAAGAAAAGATAAAAGGAGGTGAAGAGGGAGGGAAGGGGGGAGAGAAGGGAAGTAAAAGGGAGTGGGAAGTGCAGAGGAGGAACTGAGGTTCCTACTTCCTACTAGTTCCAGTAGTTTGTGTTTTGTTCGATTGAATTGTAAGGTTACTTGTAATTTCTCCACTTCATCAATAAGGAACTTCAGCTTCTTCTGAAAAAACTGCTTATTATCAAGTCTCAATTCTTCCTGGCTCAACACAATTACTTTGGGATTTTCCTCAGGTTGCTTAGATGGTTTCTGAGGAGCCTGTGTTGAAGTTGAAAGGGGTGGAATTAGGTTATTTAAACATCATACGTAGAGGGAGAGATTAAATTCCATAAATTGTCTTCATTGCAGTTTCATTATTACTTAATGTAGGGACAATTGTTTTTCAATGATTTTATTTTGACAAACAATTGTTTCTCAAACTTAATAATTAAATGTATAAAAAAATATATTAAGGGAATGATATTCCCATTCCCCTCCCCCCCCTCTTTAGTGGTTGTGTTCACAACCATCAACATCAACATCATCATCATCAAAAGACTTGTCCTGATATCTTGTTCCTCTTTTCTCCTCTATAAAGTGTCATGGCCTCATTTAGTTCAAAAATTTTAAAATATTTTCTCAACACTTCTATCCACGTCCTTTTGGGCCTCCCCCTTGCCTTTTTAGAGCCTTCGACATAGATCAACTCACTCCTTCCAACCAGTGCTGTTTTCGATCTCCTGGGGACATGTCCAAACCATCTAATTCTACTCTCTCTCATATTGTTATGTATTGGTGCTACTCCTAAGTTTCTTCTATTGTTTTCATTTGTAATTCTATCATTTCTTATTTTGTTATTCATCCATCTTGCATCCTCATTTCGGTTATGCTCATCCTATGTATATGCTGTTCCTTAATTGCCCAACACTCTAATCTATAAAGTATGGCAGGCCTTACAGTCATCCTATGGAATTTTCCTTTAAATTTGAGTGGTACCCTCTAATTGCACAAAACTCCAAAGGCACATCTCCATTTGTTCCTATCCACTTAGATTTTTTGGGTAACATTCCTCTCAATCTCTCCACTCTAAGAATTATGGATCTCAAGTATCGAAAGAGGTCTTTTTAGGAAACTTCTTGGTTATCAATCTTTACTAGTGCTTTACTCCCACTCTTCTTGCAAAAATTGCATTCCGGATATTGTAATCCTCTATGCTCGCTGGTGCTTCTTGACAAACAGTTCAACCCTTGATTGTATTTGCTGGCCACGTGGCTCCCTTCTTAACCTCCTCTTTCCCCTCTTGACAATATCGACTGCTTCTTTTGGAACGCTTTCATGCTCGGTGATCTCCAACATGAGTGCAGCAACCCCTCTCAAGTGATTTGGGCTTGCTTTTTCTATCTTGCCTTGCGTTCAATGCCTCCTTGTGGCTAGACTTCCTTTTGACCTTTATTTTCTGGACAATTGGCCCAATATCCCACGTACTTCAAATGAAATTCAACAAGAACTCCATGAGATTGTCCCACCTCTGGATAGTACTAAAAGGTCCTGCTCCATGCTGCTTGAGCCGCAAGCATCACTTGAGTAGCAAGGTATCAGCTGTAGCCTGGCGTTACTGCCTTTGAGCAGTATTTGCCACTTGGAAGGGCTACAACCATTTTGCATTCCTTTGTCCAATTGTAGCTCCAGTTCATGGAATTAAACAGTGAAGAACTAGCAGTTGCCGGTCTATATTTGGCTACTGCTTTCTCCTAGAGAGAAATGATTCATCTATTTGCTGATTCAGTATGTTGTTAGTACTATTTACACATCATTAATCCCTTTGACCACTCTGGTTAGCTCTTGCCGGCTTGCCCACAAGGTTATGGCCACTTTTGCTCTATAAGGCCATAATTAAGCTCCAACCTGTCACCGATTCTTTAAAAGAGGCACACACTATGGTCTTCTCAACTCTTCCTCCACTGAGTTGCCCATTTTTGGTTGGGGAAGAAGCTGCACGCGATGATACCAACCCTGTTTCTTCACTATTGCGTCACTGTCACCCTCCACCCCCTGTCACCATCACCCTGTACCCCCTTGTCACCGTCACCGTCATCGTCATCGTCACCGTCACGGTCACCATCATCATCATCCTGCATCCCACCACCCACTCTCTTAATTTGGTCGGACATGGTGTGCTTTCAATGCTGCCTTAAAGCTTATGTTGGCTGCTGCATCTAGGTCCTGTAATCTATTTTAAAGTAATCCAACTGGTGCTGCTGGGCTAAGACTACCAAGGGAATCGAGAATCTGGGGAAGTATGCTGGAGGTATGCAGCAAGGGTTGTCTAGGAACTAAACTTGTCTTGTTTAGTCCGTTGCAATCTCTTTATTTTTTACCCAAATGTAAAGGGGGTGCCCAGGTTGAATAATCTCTTAAGGTGTCAATTTTTACAAGTTGCAAGCAACATGCTACAGACCCCTAATAGGGATATGGTTTTGATGATGATGATGTAAGCAACATGCTGCTAATGTCCAAATGTGTACATAAACTGCATTTCCTTATTCTCCCATATGGCTTAATTAGAAATGAGAGAGGACAATGTGCAGGTGTTACTGTGTTTCCCTTCTTCCACCTTATAGTTTAGCTGCCGAAGCGATTGCTGGGGGGGACTGGGACATTGACTGTGTTATAACCTTTCAACTACCTTGGCATAGACATACCTTTTAGTGGCACCAAGTTAAATGTTGTATTTGGAGTAATTTTTTTCCGCTTCCTATTGTTTTTGATATGCTGTCCTCATTTCTACTGTAGTCGGATAGCTTTCTGGTCTTTTGAGCAAATGCAGCTCCTCACAATGTGATGGTGCAGGTTGCATGGCAGCCTTGGACGCTGAACACTTCTTACAGGAAATTGGATCCCAGCAAGGGAAAACTGATTGATTATCTTTAGCTTCTTCAGACAAACTATCAGAGATTCCATCAAAGAAAGCAAAGGCCAACCTGTAGAATGAAGGATTCAGTCTATGGTTCCCAGAACCTTTTATTTGCTCGTGCTCGAGATCGGTTATGATAGTTGTAATTGATTTTAGTTTTATGTCGCGTAATGTCGACTAGGCATTTGGTTTATATTTTTAAGCTCCCAGATGCTTTTACTAGCTCATTTGAATCAAAATCATTTCCAGATAGAACAGATTGTTTGTAGTAGCTCATTTAAATCACTGTAGTTCTGTGATTGTACTTCCATAAGATAGCTGTGGTTATGATGAAGTTTCTTCTCTAGCATACTCAATTTCTGTTCGATAGTCAGAGGCCCCCTGTTCAAATGGTTTTGTTCTGTTATAGGCACTCTGATTTTAGAAGTATATGAGTTTACTATCTGAACGGTATGAAACCAAGGATTTTAATATTCAATGCTGATATGGAGGCCAGCATTTCTAGACCGATCAATTATGTAGATGCGGTGGACCAGCATTTCTAGATTGATCAATTATGCCGATGTGGCGGGGCGGCAAGTTTCTAACCCATCTCAGCCGCTGTTACCCTGATTGGGTGAAGGAGACTTCTTCGTGGAGCTTTCCGCAGTAAAAGTTTAACCTGCAAGACATGATTAGGGGATAGTTAAAGACTCACTATGTTTTCTAGTTCGCTGTCTACCAGATCCAATGGTCTTGATCTGAGCTCCAAATGAGACGGGGCAATGAGTTTACGTCCTTAATGATTACTCATACAATGTAACAATTAAATTACCAAGAAAAAGAAGTGTGACAGTTGGTCTTGGGCTTTGAGTTATAGCATTAATGGCCCGTAACTAAGCGAAAAATTGGGGCATGATATTCATTAGTGTGTATTTCTTCTATACTTTATTTGGACAACTGAAATTCCCACCCATAAGAATGCGAATTTGCGACCCTGTAAAAGTTTGAGACCAAATTTAGTTCCTTGCCATCATTTCCCTCACTGGCCATACAGGAGCAAGGCCCATCAAAGTTGCAACAGTCTGAGGCTGACTTATATTCTTTTAATGGGCGTTTCTGATAATGTTATGGCCTAACGGCTTTGCGGCCCAATTCAGTGTTTTTCTCATTTACGAATGAAAAATTATCTGTGTGCTTTGAAATGATAATCGATCATCGTTGTCATCGTCAAGATCTTATCCCAATTAGGGGTGAAATGATAATCGATAAGTTTCATTAAATTAGCTGCGAACTACGTTAATTACTTGGACTTAGATAATTGGGCCTTTCTCTTTGAACCATTTCTTCCCGACTGCACCTACATGCAGATTGTGATTTGCAGCCTATTCAGACCGTTTCCTTGTACCCTGTGGGGTTGGTGCTCTCTTTATTTCGTGGGAAGTCCTTCCAGTGGTCATGATCCTGGCCAACGCCCACTGAGGGACTCACATTCGTTTATCATGCTAACTTGCTCGTGGACGCCATGGTTAGAAGGTTGTTGGAAACATACATGCAACATCATGTGCCTGTTTTACCTACTCATCAGTAACTCTACGATTGTTTGGTTTTACAATTTACACCAAGGAAGACGAAGAGTATGCCACTCAACACCCAGTGAAATGCTCAAGACACTTCACTTGTGCCAGTGGTAATAGCATTTTGCAATTCAGGGAATGGGTACCATGTCCATGTTTCAATGTTCAGCTAGCACGGATTATTATCAATGTCAACCGCATAGCAGCAGCTATAGAAAATGGCTCTTAGGTACCGATGGAGATGATTATCCATGGAAAATCTATAGATATAACACCCTGGGTTTTTATAACATTTTTTATAATAATAATAATAATAATAATAATAATAATAATAATAATAATAATAATAATAATAATAATTGAGATCTCAAAATTAAAAGATTTTATTAATTATTTTATTAGAACATTTACTGAAAAACCTCCGCATGTTATTTTCTTTTTCCAAAAACATCACGATCACGATTAAAAGATAAATATAAGTATGTAGCAATAAATTTAAGACAATACTAATATCAAATCCAACATCAAAATCAGCGGCGCCTTTATTTTTAAAACAATAATATCTAAAAACATAATATTGTGGCCTAGGGTTTATCCATCATAATAATATACCATACTTAAAGGCAAGTCCATAATATATTTATATATATCATAATCAAATCCATCTAATGAAGGTATACAGTCCATAAAATAGGTTCAAATAGTAATCCATCTAACTACTCACGACAAGCTATCTATCAATCAAATCAAGTGATACCCTTCCTGTTGTCAAGCGTGGTGTTTGAGTCATTGCAGAACAAAAAAATGCCTGGACAAGCTATTGCTTGTGTAGGTCCATAGACATTTAATGTAATAACAAGAAAAGATAAAATCTAATAACAATGTTGATATAGTGTGTAGGTCAACTATCCATGAAAATATAAATATCATAAGCAATGCCAATATAATCTTAAAACATTATATACAATAAAACATGCATCTTATGGATTTAAAATTTGATAATCTCGTGAATGTAAAATATAATATGATCCAATATCAATGAGCATACAATAACAAATAGGGTATTGCCAAGGTACGTGGGTCTCATGAGTGTCCCATACACTCGCATAACAGATAATGAGTATTCATATCAATCCTTTGAGTGTCGTCATACCTATACATACAATAATATCTTCATGCTCATCATGCAAGCATACAGAACAAGAGTATAGATCGCCATATCGTAGTGGCAACCCCTCCAAGGTCTCAACCACTGCCGCTTCTCATTGATGCCATAACAGGAGACTTAACGTTTATCCCCATGGAAAGGCCCAGACCGGTAGTGTTGACTATTCATATTATCAAACTCCAACCAAAAGCCATATATGGGCAAGTGTCTATCACATTATAATTTCGGAGGGTAGATGGCCGACCTTACTCCCTCCTAGAATGACATCCACCGGGTAAGAATACCAATCATAAATCACAAAACATGAAAATCGCGTATCTCATAAAACCAGGAGCACTCGTGGCTCACAATCTCCAACGCACACCCCTCATCCCGGGGCTAGCCTCTCAAAGGATTAGCTACCAAGACTCCACCATCAAATTTTTTTATAAAAACCCATCAATCTCAGTAATAAAATAAAGAAGGATAAATTACTAATCATACAATAGATATGCGGTATTAATATCATAAAACAATCGATTATGAAAACCTTCCATTCAATACGAAATCTCATATCGATCATAGTATAAAACTTTGTATCTCACAAAATCACATACTAAATAAACAAGTACTGATCAATCACATCAACCATGATGCTATGATAATACAAGATTTTAGAAATCAAAACATAACATTAAATGTTGTCACCTATCTCAATAAGATAACCCAATTCAATCGTGCACTAGCACGCTCAGATGTGCTTATTAGTATCATAGTACTATCTTGTGCTATTTATTTCATCTCAATTGAATCTATGGCGATCCAATTGTTGGATCGTTCTCTCATCATCATCATCATCATCATCAAGACCTTATCCCAATTAGGGGTCAGCCACATGAATCTTATTCCTCCATTCCACTCTATTAAATATCATGGTTTCATTTAGTTCCAAAGTTTTTAAGTCTTTCCTCACCACTTCTATCCACGTTCTTTTAGGCCTTCCTCTTGCCCTTTTAGAACCTTCAACTTGTATTGCCTCACTCCTTCTAATTGGTGCCGTTGTTGGTCTCCTTTGAACATGTTCAAACCATCTAAGTCTAATTTCCCTCATCTTGTTACCTATTGGTGCTATCCCTAAATTTTCTATAATATTTTCATTTCTAATTCTATCCTTTCTTGTCTTACCACTCATCCATCTCAACATCTTCATTTCTGCGACACTCATCTTATGAGCATGATGTTCCTTAACTACCCAACACTCTGATCCATAGAGCATGGTCGGCCTTATAGCCATCCTATAGAATTTTTCCTTTAGTTTGAGTGGCACCTGCCGATCACATAAAACACCCAATGCACATCTCCATTTGTTCCAACCCGTTTGGATTCTCTGGGTAACCTTCCTCTCAATCTCTCCACTCTCATGGATCACTGATCCTAAGTATCGAAAGTGGTCTCTCATGGGGACCTCTTGGTTGTCAATCTTGACTGGTGTTTCACTCCTACTCTCCTTGCTAAAATTACATTCCATATATTCTGTCTTAGTTTGGCTAATTTTAAATCCTTCCGATTCTAATGCTTCTCTCCATAGCTCTATTTTTATGTTTACACCCTCCCCTGTCTCATCAATTAGGACTATATCGTCTACAAATAGCATGCACCAGGAAATCTCCTCGTGCAGATGTTTTGTTAACTCATCCATAACTAATGTGAAAAGGTATGGACTCATTGCCGATCCTTGGTGCAATCCGACAGTGACAGGAAAATCACCAGTTACGCCACTAGTGGTCTTAACATTTGTTATTGCTCCCTCATACATATATTTAATTATGTTTATATACCTCTGAGAAACCCCTTTACCACCCAACACCCTCCATATTAACTCTCTAGGGACTCTATCATAAGCTTTCTCTAAGTCAATAAAGACCATGTGCATGTCTTTTCTCCTCTCCCTATATTTCTCTACTAATTGTCTTAGTAAGAAAATAGTTTCCATGGTAGACCTCCTAGGCATGAAACCAAACTGATTCTCCGATACACTTGTTTCATGTCGTAGCCTCGTCTCAATCACTCTTTCAAAAAGTTTCATGGTGTGGCTCATAAGTTTGATCCCTCGGTAATTAGTGCAGCTCTGAATGTCTCCTTTATTCTTATAGATTAGTACAATAGAGCTTTTCCTCCACTCACCAGGCATTTTCTTTGATTTTATGATCTTGTTAAACAATTTAGTCAACTAAACTATCCCAATATCTCCCATATGCTTTCAAACGTCTATTGGTATACTATCAGGCCCCATGGCCTTTCCTGATTTCATCTTTCTCAAGGCTTCTTTTACTTCAAGCATTCTAATCCTACGTTCATATCTATAATATTCAGTGTTATTTAGATTTATAGTATTTTCAATCCCTATATTCTCAGGGCCATTGTTGGATCGTTCTCTAAGATCTCTATTTATGATTTGGATCTTTAATCCTAACATCACTTGTTATTAATTAGTCTCATCTTATATTCATTTGCGCATTTTTGTGTGTATCTAAAGTTTACACCTTGATATGACGGTCAGATCATTCTTATATCAACAATTTTCCAAAATCTAGGTTAGATCAATGGTCTGGATCAATTATTAGAGTAAATAAACCTAATCTGATCCTTAGGACTCTCAATTAGTACCATATATTATCTATTTGTTCAAGTCCCGGGGCCTGATTACCCTCTGATTGGTCGAATCTAAGGGATTTGGTGGTATTTTATGAATTAGACCAAACTAAACATGATTAGATTAAGATTCTAATGCTAAAATCATGTCCACATCATCAAGACAGTTTTAAAGGCTTTCGAATCAAAGATCGGGCTTTTATAGCTTATAGAATATTAGAAAAACCATTCTAGATCAAAAATCAAATAAAAAATCGATTTTATACCAGTTTGCAACGGTAAAAAAGGGTTTACACCAATTTACACGAGTAGAAAGGGTTTCACACTAGCTTATACTAGCGGAATGATGTTTACACTAGTTTACACCGGTGGAACGACATTTACATCGATTTACACCGGCGTAAAACAATGTCACGGAATGCACAAATGCTAGGACGCACGGTGCACGCGCGCATTCCGGTTGTCTAGGGACAGCACGCATGCGCCGCGTGTGTGCGCGACGGGGCTCCCGCGTGTGGCATCTGCTCCGGTGTGTCCTGGTGGACATCTTGGGCTCACTGTCCATCGAGGATGATGAACCCGAGCTGTCTACCTTCTTTTGGCTTGATTGGAGCCCCAAATGCTCCCAATTTTTATTTGTTTTTGCCGTTCCTAGGGTTTTTTGGTTCAAAGATTACAACGAACGGCTCAAATCTACCATTTGAGGTGTCCTTAAAGTGAGTTTAACCATGCTCTATGGTTTTGACTTCCTAGGCCATCTAACGGCCGTTCAACCCAGATCCAGCCTCTAATGTATGCAAAATTTCGTGCGTTTTAGTAGCATGCAAAGGAAAAGGAGAGAGTTTTTCTCTGGTTATTTGACGTGAGAATGGAAGGAAAAACTTGTTTTTGTAGGGTTGGATCCAATCTCATCGCATGGAAAAGTAGATCATCGCCTTCCTCCATTAGAGCTGGAATGAGAATAGAAAGGGGTGTAATTATCAAAACGGCCCCCTCTAATTCAGGTATCTAACAATTTACCAATTTACCCTTGAACTTAAAATGGTCATATCTCACTCATCAGAATTCTATTTAAACGTTCTTTATACCGTTCAAATCCTATTGACGTGTACTTTCTCGTTTTAGTAGTTTCAAAACCAAATTCTATGCATAATTTTTTTAATTTAATTAATTTATTTTATTACTAATTTAGGGTTAAAAATTTTGGATATTACAATAGATTTCAGATAAGAGACCGATTGGCAAGGATTATTCCATATAGTCATATAAATAATATGGAATAATCCAACAAAATCACATAAATAAACCATATGATATGACCCTCACAATCAGGCTTCAAGTACTACTAGATAAGCTTACCATGACTATTAGCAAGAGACACGGAACTTGCGAGATTAGATGTTTAATTTGGGCTTATATCTTCGCCTTTGCTGGTTTGATATTCTCTTATTATGATTCTTAACAAGAGAAACAATAGGATAGTTATCGGGCAAGTACCTTGCTGTTTTAATGGTACGGGTGACCTCTCTTTGTAAGGGAACTCTCCCATTTTTGCAGGTTTTGATATGCTTGAAGCTTGAACTAACTAATGCAAGTAAGAAGAGAAACATAGAGGAGACTGGGTTATGTCTGCAGCTTCTGTAACAATAGAGATTTACACTTCTTGTCATCGTCATGTTTCTACTACATGCGTACATATGTATGTGTATATTATACCTCTCTCTCTCTCTCTCTCTCTCTCACACACACACACACACACACACACACACACACACACACACAGACATTAGAATTCGTTCTTTTGTTTATAATGTATCTTGACTGAAAACCTCTAAGCTTAGGGTTTCTCATCTTAATGTGGTGGTGTATACGCGTATAGAAGAAAATTATAGATGTGGATACAGAAACCGAACACTTCTTACAGGTTCTATGACTATTACTTTGCACAGGTCAGAGCCCATGATGATCATGGGTTATGCACCTGAAATGAATCCATCAATATGGTGAAGAGAGTTTGAAGCTTCAAAAATCGTTAGCGATCCAAGTCGAAATATAGATTCACTTTACTAATAATAAAGTTTGTGTCCCCCCTTTTGAATTGTTAAAGAAACCAGTTTATTGAGATGAGGAGAAGCTGAAAGTACAGTGCAACTGAAGACATTGTATCACTATTCTACACTAGTTGCCTTCCAATTTGACTTGACATAGTCTGGAACTTCTTTAGGAAGTAGTTAGCATAAATCAGCGATCTTAACGATCAAGATGCAACAATGAAGATTTGACGATCGACCTGGCTTTTCTGGGTATTTATGGATCTCTTACTCATCTGTGTTTGATGTTTAATCAATAAGAATAAATCAACGCAAGGGAGAAGAAAATGTTACCTTGTTTCCTTTTGGCTGAGGAGAAAAAACTTAGCTTGTCAATTATTCTTTCTAGACAACGGCTATACTGCACATGCTATTGCAAAGGATACCTTTCCTTTTGATTATCCAGAAAATGGGTATTTCCAAGATGCCTAAGAGAATAACTGACATATCACAGTTCTCTAGCCTAAGAGTTTTTTTTAAGGCCTCGATTTCAGTTCCAATGTGTTAGGCCTGCAAGGTTCATTTATTTTGGTCTTTTTCTGTGTTTCCCTTCACAGATTCTGAAAGTACTTGTTTATAAGTACTGGTGGGTTTATCAGATAGGGGTGAGACAAGGATAATTCTAGATGTAGGAGAGAGGTAGAAAGGAAGGAGGGGCTGCAGGGTTCTCGGAAACTGTGCAGTAAGTTCGATGTAGCAGATACAAAATGGTTATGCTATTATTAATATTAATGTCGATTTTATTACTTCTGATACTAATACTAATAACACTAATAGTATTATTATTTACGAATAACTTAATGTATGAGAAAAATGAATGAGTGGGCGATTCATGAGCAAGTAAAAACTGACTGATGAAACCTCAAGTTTCTACAACTGATGAAATAGCTTGTTGGGCAGCTAAAGTTTCCTCATTGCTTGTATCTTTTCTTTCTCAACCATAATCTTTTGTTGTGCATGGTGTAACAATTTGTTTCATCCGTGGTATTTGGGGGTTGATCTAAATGGGTTGAGATGAGGAGGCTGTTTTACCTTCCTCTACCTATTATAGAGTTTTTGAACAGTTGGAGTTAAATTGGGAATCTATTTGTTGCCACTGACTAATTGCTAGACTCATTGTAGGTAATTTGGATTTTCAATGCTAACCTCTTAGTACTCAATAGTACGGTGCATGTTTAGTAAGAGAATCTTATGCCAAAAAGAGTCTGAAAAATAAAATGTGATTATAAATAGCCCATCTTCACCAATAAATATGGAAGGAACTTGCTTTGGTTCATTCCTACTAAGTTACTTCATGCATATCATATGCATGTACCACCCTCTGGGTGTACAACGGAAAGTGTAGGGTGCAAATGAAGATTGACATGTTGTTGTTCCATGCTGGATCATAAGAAGGGACCGGGTTTCAAAAGATGGCTTGAGTAAGACCCTCACTTCAGCAGTGAACTTGTTGCAACGTATAGGAATTGAACAAGAAGAAGTTGATCAGGAAATTGAATTCCGACAAGAGCTATTCTTGGAACTTGATCAACCATCATAATGTAGACTAGATGTGAATAGAACTTTAAATACAATGTTGAAAAGTGCCTAAAATCTAAATAGGTTAGTAGATAATAAGGGAAATCATAAGTATCAAAACACTGAAAACGGAGCCACTAAGTTCTGGATAGTAGGTTGAAGTCTTAAAATTCCTGGTCATATCATCATCAGAACATATATTCTATGTAGAGACGAGCTGATTGATGTAAAGCATGCATGTTTCTACCTTGAAATTTATGTTTTCATGTATAGCTAATCAGAGAAGGGTATATGGAAAAGAATGAGAAATAAACCTAAACATTGACGAATAATGGTTTCCGGTTTGGGTTTTAAAAAAGTTTTGATTATTTAGTGTTTCGAAAAGACAAATTTGGAGGCTAAAACCCACTTAATTCCTTTTTTTTAGAATGAAAATAGATGTTTTTCTCATGTCTGAAATACAGATATATGAACATACACTATACACCAGAGAGAGAGAGAGAGGGCTTTCTTTTTTCTTTCATCCACTATATTCCCTTTTTATTTCAAAACTTCTTCTTAATCCCTTTCTTTTTTTAAAAACTCATTTTTGGCAATTCCCTGATTTAGATGACCCTTTCTACCCAATTGAGGGAGATGAAAATTGCTGCAAGTTAGATTGCATTAATCTTGAATATGGAAGTGTAGCTTTTATATCACAGCTCCTCCCCCAAACCCCCACAATGCATTTTTCGTAAGCATAACTCATTGGCTGTCATACTATGTTGAAGAGGAAACATGTTTTAGATGATTAGACATGCATATGAAGTATTTGCTGCTATATGATATCTGTCAAACAAAGAAGTGAAGCGTTTCTATGATATGCAAGATATGGAACACATATCTAACATCAGAATGACAAATAAAATGAACATCATTCTGCTCTAAGCCACTAACCATGCTCAAACAACTTGTTCTCATTTCTAGATAGTAATGCACAAATGTTGTTTGGTCATGCAATGCACCATATATAGATTAAAGGTATGGAGGCCAGTAAGGGTAACAGGAGACAGCAAGAGTGACAAGATGGAAAGTGACCCATGTTCTTTGGAGGAAAAAAAGAGCTGCAAGGGGAGTCGTATCCCAAGTTTCAAGGCTCGAAAGTTCCAAAGTTGCAGCCCTCATGTCTCTGTCAGGTGGGGTTTTCTTTTCTCTTTTTTGGAAATGGAAAAAAATCCTTTTGAGAGACTTCTGACACAAATTCTCTTTACCTAAAAACCTACATGAAGTGGTGGAAAACAGATGCTGAAAATCATGCAGACTGGAGTTAGTATCTTCTCAACAGATTCTATCCCTGTTTGTAAAATGGCAGCAGAACTTTCTTTTTCCTCAGCGGTAACGTTTGGTCAGCAATTGGAAGTTGGCAGAAGGCCAGAGAGACCTGACCTTCCTCGCTCTTTATCCAACCATCATACAGAGAAGTAGGGAGTTCTGCCGAGAAATAAAGAAAGAGACCAGGTCCGTGGAGCGTTTTCACTGTTCAAAATGCCCTATTTTCTTTGTGGATAAGAAAAAGAATTACATGAAAACTGAAAAAACAAGTAGAAATGGATTAAAAAGGAGGACATCTTTACATGGGCACTGTTCAAAAATCTAAATCAGAGCTGGATGTGCTTGAGATACATAAGAAATAGAATTAAGAACTTATATTAAGTACACATTAGAGTATGATCATCTTCTTGTGCTTTTTATTTTTCTAAAGAGATTCATTCATGTGTTGCAAAGCTGTTCTTTCTATTCAAAGAGAAAAGAAAGGGTTGTATGCATACATACAGCATACCAAAGGAGAAAGGAATGAAAACCCTCCAAATGTGCACCGGCACATCCTCTACACAATATCTAGCGATTAGTACAAGAAAGTAAAGAAGAAGAAAGATGAACAAGATGAAAAAGATAAAAAATAATCCAAATGATTTGTACATGATTTGTGAGTCCACTGACCTGAAGAAGTTCTCCAAATTATCCTCCCAAATGGGTCCTCCTCTTCTTCTTATTCTCATTCTTTCTTGTTCTTCTTGAGTCACACTTGACGATCCGAAACTCTACTGCCAAAAAGCTGATGTTCTCTTCATCAATTGGCCAAATCAACCCCTATGAAAGCAAAACCTCCTACCATTCGGAAACTGAAACTCCATGCTTTTGCAACAAAAGGTCTATCTTTATACCCAAGTAAAACAGTAACTCCAACTCCACCACCACCACCACCACCATCATCATTAAAAGGGTGGTGGCCTATTAGTATTGCCACCCGAACCCCAACCAAATGGATCCCCCGGAAATGGATAATTCCCCATATTTACACCCAAATTATAAAACGAAACACCACCAGGTCCACCACTACCATCACCCAATTGCCCATTCCCACCCGTTACACCGGAAGAACTCGATGCCGTCGGTTGGACCTGGACCCCCGATTCGTCCTCCTCCAATGGCAGCCGCTCAAAAACTGCATTCGCAAATGAAGCTGCCATCAAAACCACCTGTCCCGCTGCAATTAGTGGCCCCACCACGCTTCCTCCCACAACTTGCCCCTGTCCACCCGCCAAAAATATGGTTAAACCACCGGCTCCTGGCGGTGCTGGCGGTGGAAGCACTGTACCGGACAGCGAAAGTATATCGAACCGCCCGTGCAACGTCGCGACCGTTCCCTGTGGTGCAGCTGGCTGCCGAAGTGTGACGTTGGCGACCGTACCACAGCCGCTCAAGACACAGACACCGCGGCCACGACGGCGCGCGTATGTTGACACGCACTCGATTACATCGGCGCCTGCGGCGACTTCGAGAACGTGGGATCGGAGGGAATTCGGGCTTTCCCGGGTTACAATTATCGGTGGCTTGGGTTTGTTCTTGGATCCGGCTGGACGGCCGCGAGGGCGACGGCCGGAGCCGGGTGCACCGGAGCTGGTTGTCGGGGTGTCCATATCAGGTTTGAGGTCTTCTTCCTCTTCTTCTTCAGAGTGTTTGGTATCGGTTATCTGGGGTGGTTCATGGTGTTCATGTTGTGGATGTTGGGAAGGATGACTTTGTAAGTGGAGTTCAGGTCTGAGGAGTTGATGGACGTAGCGAGATCCTGGGCCTGGTTCCAAGCCCGTCGCCATCGCCACATCTATTCTTTCCCACCACTTGCTTGCCAGCTTTTTTAATTTTTGTTGCTGTTGTTGTTCTTCTTCCTCTCTCTCTCTCTAGCTCAACTCAGAAGATGTAGAAACAAGACCAGAAGCGGCTGCTTAGCCTTCTCTATCTTTTCTACCGGTAAATGAAGTTTCTACTACTCATACACCTTGTCAACAAACAGCCTCAAATAGGGTTCAAATCTACACCCTATTTCTTGAACGCGTGATCTCCAAGATCCATTGCCGTTGCAAGCGTTTCTTTTTAAGGAGTTCTTCAAAACCTAAAGATCACGTTCTCAAATGAGAACCCAAATTCTAACGGCAAAATTAGCCTCTAATATACTAATTAAGTCACTCGGCAATTTCAAAGAAGGGAACTGGAACTCTGGAGCAGATTCTAGTGTTCTTTGTCCTAATATTACCATATTACAACTTGATATCTCACGCCCACTATTCTCACATCTAAAACCCTCAAACCTACAATCCCAAAAACGAAAAGAAGAGATGAAAGATTAGACTCAAGCCCTCAAACTAAGGGCGGGTTCATTGTCATCCAATATGTGAATCCTTTCCTCTCTCTTTCTCAAACCTCTATAGGGATCAGAAAAAGAGACTAAAACATATGAATTGCATCTACCTGTTCTCAAACTTTGAGTTTTCCACTACCCCGATTCAGATCTCTGGATGCAACAAAGAAACAAAGCAGACAAGAAAGGTAAAAATATGAAGATGGAAGAACAGCATCAGTGCAAACTGCAAGATAACATAGAAATGAAAATAACTTTTTGCTGAGAAATTGAAGGTTTTAGATGTCTGATTGGAGCTTTGAATGGCAGAGAGAGGTTTGAGAGAGGAAAAAGAGAAAACAGACGGTGGAATGGAAAGCGTGCACAGGAGGACTAAAGGCAGAAGCAATAACAAAGATAAAGAAAGGTATTGGCATATGGGAGCAAAAAGAAAAAAATACTTATAAAATTGTAAAAAGAAGGATAGTGTATATTGTAGTGCAAAGTATATGCACTATGGTATATATACTAATTCTCATGTGATAAGTGTATGTATCTAAGCTTAGCTAAAGTAATATAATAAGGGAGCACCAAAAGATGCACCGAGTCTTTAGATTGTCCGTTTAACCTTGGTTAGTGGATTCTATGTTCACCTAGGGTTCGGGTACAACGACACTTTGAACATCGAGCCCGAATGCAATAGTAAATCCGATAAATGTGATTTCTCATTCGTAAAATCCTTTATTTATTTATTTATTTATTTACTCAGATTTTGGGGTAGCTATAGATCTTAATTTTTGTCCAGTGCCGATTTGGGGGCGTGGTATGAAAATCTATTTTTATTTTTATTTTTATAAAGAATTCTTTTCTTTCTTTGTTTCCTTTTCTACCAAAACTAGGTTGACAGTGGTCCATACTGGTATGCTGGTCATTGGTTTTGACCGATGTGGATCAGTAACGAGATGACCAATTGATAACAGGAGGTCCTATGGTTCTCAATTTCTTGATCAAGAAATCTTTCTTTTCTTTGTTTAAGATTATTTGAAGAGAAAAATATGGAGGATTGATTAGAAAAAAGGATCAATTCGTAAATTGGAATATAAAATAAAATTAGGAATATCAAAGATGAATATTGATACTAGTCTGTTGCTGACAATCACTAGTGAAGATTTTATACATTATATATTTTGTTAATAACTATTCAGTCTACGATTCACTGATTGAATGATTTGGCTGTATGAAATGGAATTTTAAAAGATTATACATATGAATCTTATTTCATATTTAGATTATTTCTCCATTTTCAAACATGATAAGCAGTTAAGATTCCTTAATTTTTTATGATATTATTACATGCACAATATTTTACGACCTATCATTATTACATATTTTTAGTTTCATTTTTTTTGTTTCGTTTAAATTGCCAAGGATCAATTGAATTCGTTGGAATGTGTCACCTATACATCAATAATCACAACAAATAGTAGAAAAACCAATTTTTTCTAGACTAGGCTGTGTCACCTGAACCAGGTAATTCGCTGGCTCCGGCATCCAAATCGGATAAGGTGAACTTGGGAAGTTGAAACTGAGGCAATAAATCTCTCTCTCAATCAGATATGAACAACCAAGACTGAGGCAATAAGTCCATCTCTCGGTCAGATGTGATCAAGCAAAACACAACGTAGTGATCATTTTATACAGCTAGGGTGAAAGTTAGCCTTTTTTGAGTGCTAAAGTAAACATTTTAGTGACAAGCAGCTCTTACACTTTGGTATAAGCGAGCAGACAGCTACTGACATAACCGATATTCCTCCAGTAGCCTACTGCAGTTACTTAAGAAATCTCCATCTCTCTCTCTCTCTCGCATCACGTATGGTCAATTAATCAAAACTGTCATGGCAGCCGTACAGCTGTCAGACACGTGTAAATGTCAGTCATCGGAACTTGGTCAACCTTATCAAGACGAGACCGGCATTTTCGCCAGTTTAGAGGCAGCCTGTCCGGCAACAATAAAACGTTCTTGTCCCCACCGGAGGAAGAGATATGGGGTACTCGTAGGTTCCACAAACCCAAAATTCTTGGCACCCAAATCCCATCTCCCATGGTCCCATAGGTGGGTCGAGGGCAAACTATTACCACTTTACCATATCAGTTCGGACCCACTATGTGGGAGAGCGTGTAATGTGACAATAGCCATAGTCAATGACTGGGGACTACTACTTTTGCACCATTTCTAGTATAAAATCAGGAATTTTTTA
Source organism: Warburgia ugandensis (assembly GCA_035236585.1). Lineage (NCBI taxonomy): Eukaryota > Viridiplantae > Streptophyta > Magnoliopsida > Canellales > Canellaceae > Warburgia > Warburgia ugandensis. Next base: position 79,336,113 of record CP141132.1, on the reverse strand, counting down.
AATTTCACCCACGTGCCCCATGTTTGGAAGAACCATGCTAGTGTAATCACTTCAAGGGTAAGGAAAAACAAAGAACATAGTGTATAATATTAGAAAGAAGCATGCTAGACCAAAGGGCTTGTAGGAGACTAGAGGGCTCCAAAATTTTGTATGGAGGTGTTCACCTTTAGATGATTTGCCTATTTTATCTTATTTCTTTAAGATTGGATTTTTTGAGTCCAAAAATCATATTAATTGCTTGACTCTGCATTAAAAAAGGCAGCTCCGGTGCACAAAGTTCCAAGGGTCCAAGGAAGGGATGAACCCCAAGGGTCAATAGTATGGAGTCTTACCTTGCATTTTGTAAGAGGCTGTTTTCATGTCTTGAACCTGTGACCGCAAGGTCACATGATGACAACTCTACCGTTGCACTAAGGCTCTCCTTCTCTTGCATTACTCTATATCTAAAAAGTAATTCTCTATATAGATAATTGGAAAATTTGTAAGCAGCATTGTATATTTAGTGACTAAAAACATGATTTTGTAAGTTGTCAATATATCTCATTTTAAGTTTACAATATACTTAGAATGAAACCAATCAATAAATATTTTAGATCATCCAAAGGTGGGCCCATTCAAGCAATAAGTTAGAGCTCTTTTGTGTCAAAGAGATTTGATTTAGCATTCCTAAGAAAAGAAGGGTGCAGATGTCTAGTTCCAATTGGACATGGTGTTCATATGTCACTTGAAAGCAAGTGGGTCATTCCTAAGAAAAGAAGGGTGTAGATGTCTAGTTCCATTTGGACATGGTGTTCATATGTCACTTGAAAGCAAGTGGGGTGCAAAAGGTTATTTACAGCTTTTCTTGCAGTCTAAGATTCCCTAGAGAGAGAGAGAGAGAGAGAGAGAGAGAGAGAGAGAGAGAGAGAGAGAGAGAGAGAGAGATCATATGGTAGTTGAAAGAATACATTGGAGAGTTAGATGGTAAAGTACAAACGATCCATATTTTAGCCATCCAGACCTTCACTTACATGTCATAGATAGTACATGCATCAAAAATTTTAGTCACTGGATTATCCTGACCTTTATTGTTCCAAGTTGTAAATTACTATTCTAACTTATGTACGTAGTACAGTAGGGATGGGGAGCATAAACATAAAGATGATAATATCAACTCTGCTGGAAAAAAAGGAAATTTGTTGTGTTGATATTGACATACATGTGTCTTCTCTAGTGTATATATACTTGCACAGCCACTTGGTGGCCCCTCAATGACCTTGACAGGAGACATAAGTGTGTTTGTAAGTCAAATCTCATTGTCTTTTTCTCACCTCAAAACGTATCTCCTCTCTTGATGTACAACTTCTAAAAAATACATTGGGACATAGTACCTAAAACATGATTCCTTACTATCTATTTTGTTTTAAAAGAATAGTACATATATTTGCTTGGCTCCTTTAAACAAATAACTTCAGACCCAGCATCCTTTTTGTGTAGATGAATATGTGCTACAAGTTACATATAAAAATCCATCTAAACCAAATATTCCAATTCCTACATTGTTCTATACTTTTGTTCCTCTAATTTTAATATATATGGCCCAATAAGAAATTATAAGAGGTGGGGTGCAGAGAAGCATTTGATACTTCTATTCAATCATTAAATGGTTGACCCTTTTGTGGTCGTGGGAGATGAGAGCCACTGCTTTCGTCTTCGTCCAATTTCACCACTTCACAAACATTAAAAACAGGAACAGAAGAGAAAAAGAGCAGTTTATAGTTGCTTCTTCTTTTGTAAATTCTCCCTCAGCCAATCCTAGGATCTATTGTGCAGCTAAATCTCATAATTAAATATAAGTTTTATTATAAGTTGATGTTTCTTTTAGGTGGGTGAAAAGTATAATATCCTGACATGACTAACATAAACATCTTTTCCTATCATATTATAAGGATTACTCACTTGACTGGCTAAATAGATAGTTTTGATAAAGATATTTTAAATAGATAGTTTTGGGGAGCTTTTGAGACCACCAAAAGGTAATAATGTTATTGATATTAAATTCAACAAAACATACCTTTTTACTTGCAGTGAAATGGTTAATAGGATGAAGTTTGAAAGATATGACATAAAAGGGTTGATCCTTTCTAAAGTTAATATATGATATTAGCAGTTTATCTCATTATCATTTCTGTAGTTTCTTGCATTAGCATAATTATTCATTCTTTTTTTTTGAAGCTGTCAAGAAAGTATATTCACACTAAAAAAAGTAAAGAATTTACATGATGGACAGAGCTTGCCCTATATTCAATGATGTAGTAAGAACATTCCCCTTAGCACGACAGGGGACAAGATGGTTTGCTGATTGGAGTATATGAGTAAACCTTAAAGAATTACATGCAGCAATATCTCTAATTTCCGCCAACTCAATCCCTAACTTCCATCTCCCAAACTGAGATTCACTAATGAACCATGAACACAGTTATTCATTCATCAGCTGCATTACATCCCTTAAACCCTAATCCAGTAATTCTTTTTAGCACTACCAGCTATATCAGTTTGTTGCACTGACTTTATGAATGAAGCACCAAGGAAATGCCACTCCACTGAATTTGTTCAAGGAAATGAGGACCAAGTTTTGGTCATAGGTTGGGGAATGAAAGTAGATCAAGATTGTCCGGTGAAAAGCTTGATATGGTTGGGTAAAAACATCCATGATAGCGTCTTAATGTTATGGGATATTAACTTAAGTTACTTTTGTTCCAACAAGGTTTAGTCATCATTACTATGGAAAAGACTAACAACCTATGTTGATTTTCTATCCAAGAAGGGGTTCTTTCCCACATACAATGAATGACTTTTGCGCATTGAATTTGTTATTGACCAAACTCCATAGTAAGAAATGTCGTTTGTCGAACCGATCAATGCCCACACTGTTAAGCTTTTTTTTTTCATATTTGCTCTTTTTTTAAATAGTATTTTATTATTTCTTTTACATAAAATTATAACTTAATTGCCTAGATCCAAACTTACAGTGAGCAGTAAATATAACAATGAACAATATTTACATCCAATTCTAATATTTCGATCCCCCTTCTATAGGAGACAAGATAACCAAAGGTCCAAAAGTGTGTCCAAACATGGAAGACCGCACAGTGCCTGGTTTTACTTACATATGATGTATCTTATCAGGTTCACCGAAAGCCTTCAAAATGTGAAGATGAAGTACTTCAGATTGAGTGTAACAAAGAGCAGACTTGTTAAAGACAGTTAAAATGGCAAAAGAAATCTAGATTAATTAGCGGCTATGATTAATTTAAGAGAGAGCCCACCACGTGGATGGTTCATTTTGTAATCAATCAAGGGTGGGATTCACGTGCATGACAAAGTCAGGAAGCTTAGGAAACCAGTTTTCTTGATCTAGACATGTACTTTTTTAAGTTAATTAAGTTTCTTAAAAAACTATACTATTTAGTAAATGATTATATAAGTAGTAGTCTTTTTAGATTAAACAAGATTAACTATAGTTGAATATGGTAATAGAGTTGGAATTTGCTTATTGTACAACTTTAAAGGAAAAATGATGCCTAGACTCACTATAAAACTTTAAGCACACACCAAATTCACATTCGTGCTCAGAGAATTGATGGTTCGGATTTATAATATCGATGCAATCCAAACTTCGTAAGCCGTTCATCTTGCGTATAAAACAATTAGTATCATCAGATGGGTGATATAATCCCGTAAGTAGATTTAGCTCAGCTTCCTGATACTGATCTACACTTGTAGATAGACTTTGCTCGTTATGGAATAGACTTGGAATTTGCTGGTTAATTGTGATGCTTAGGCTCACTGTACAACTTTTTAAGCACTCCCCTAATCACATTCATGCTTAGACAAATCCTCGTTCCGTTCTGATTAAATATCAGCGAATGCGAACATCGCAGACCGTTCATCTCGCACACGAAACCATAGCGATTAGGATCATCGAACCCAGTCACATAATCAATGCTTTGGATCAACAGATGCGTACATCTCGATACTGATTTACTCGAGCAGATTCGACATGAAAACCTTTTTTACTGATGTGAACAAGTCACTAATCAAGATTCCAAGGAAAAGATGCCTAATTATGAAACGTCCATGAAGGTTTATGTACGACGAAAAGAAACAAAATTTAATATAATAATAATACACACCAAGAACGTATAATTCTCTGCTAATTGAAAGATTGAACTTAGGACGGGGACCACTGATTAGAAAAATAATGCACATTAAGCATGACTTTACTCCAGGACCTAAATATCAAATTCAAGCATAAGCAAGTTGCATATGACTCTAATAATATAATCTTGCCAGTGCAGTGCCTAATCAGCGTGGGGCCACCCGGCCGACACTGACCTCGTGGTCGTGTCCCTCGATCCAGTTCGATCAATCACGTCCAATCTGACAGAACCCCAGTTTGTAGACCTTTAATTTGGCTGATTGTAACCTAATCCCCTTATTATTCTAGTATTATTGATAATAAAAACATTATTTTATGTAATCTGTGGATGGGAATTGAAGGAAATGATTACATCCTCTATTGTAAGTTGTTGTCTAATGATTCATGGGGGTGTTGTACAAAGACTTAAATTCTTATTTTGATTGTTGAGTTAGGTGAAGAATGGTTGAGGGTTCAGGGCAACCTTAAGTTGAATTCCCCTTGGCATTGGTTTCGATGCCTGGACCGTCCAAAATTTTCAAAATCTGGAAATGGACGTTGGATCTTGGTGGGGCCCAAAAATGGACAAAGGACAAGAAATGGGCCTGTGGGCCCAATTTCACGGTGCCTTCACGTGAAGTTGGCTTCCACGTGGGCGTAGGCTTGCGTGTAAATCAACGGGATGATGCTGCTAAATCTGGTGGGCCCAACTTCACGTGAAGGTGTTGAAGTTGGACCAAATTAGTGGGCCCTGCGCACGTGTGGCAATTAAAAAGGCATGCGAGATGTTTACTTTATTTATTTATTTTATCCTTCTTTTTTCCCTCTTCCTCGATAGCTTGGAAGGGGGCTTAGGTGGGCTTCTCGGGGAGTTGAGCGAGGGCTTAGGCTTTTAAGAAAATGCTAACCACAGGACTAAGGACTTTAATTGGATTTGTTAAGGTAGCTGCCATGTGCTTAGCATGTGAAATTGAGTGTTAAAGTGGGCTTGACGGAAGATAATGGATCATTAAGGGCACATTTGCCTATCGTGGAGCCTATTAGTGTACCTTGACGACCTAGCTGAAAAAAATCACTCCTAAGAGGGCAACCCAAGTGCACGAAGCTCCTATGAATGTAGAGTCCGAAAAAGAGAGCCGACCATAAGATTAATAGTATGCAGCCTTACCTTATATTTTGTAAGAGGCTATTTTCACACCTTAAACCCCTAACCTCAAGATTGCATGCCAAGGCTCCCTACAAAAAATTGCACTTATAATGGTTAAAAATTAACTTTGCGGTGATCATATCGGTGTAAATATCAGCTATATTGATTTGTAAGTGTTGGGGAAACTTATTTTATTCTTTCATTGTATTTTTTTTTTACTTTACATTGCAAAATTAATTTGGTTTTCTGCTGTAAAATGTAATAAAAACAAATAAAACAAGTTCCCCAAAATATGCCTTAAACAAATGCCTTAAAAAAAATGTAACGGCATGAAAGCCCTGTAATGCAGTGGTACAACAAGGAGTCTTTCAGAACGACCAGGTTCAAGGCCATGCGTGGCGTGAGTATAACTTTGATAAGGGAATTATTTTTTTTGAAAAAATGTAATGATATACACTAATTTTTTATTTGTATGCAATTAACAAAGTAATGGAGTTATAAAGTGGCATATCGGCTAATGTGTCACACTCCCATTACCCAAATAGATTGTTATAACGCTCATATTGGTGCAGATATTGGGCATATCGATTTGTAAAAGCTGATTTGTGCTAATGACATTCATTGTTCAGTGACAGTTGTAGGTGTTGATACATAAAGGTTTTGGCTCAGCCAATATGACGATCAATACCACTAGTTTATTTCTTGCATATTAAGATCATTTCAATCAAAGTGAGGCCCTCTTTAAATTGTGGTCCCCAGTAGATTAATGGAGGTAATCTAATTTCTAGCTGTTAGTTCTATAAAGAGAAGGAGAGCCTTGGTGCGATGGTAGAGTTATCGTCGTGTGACCTAGAGGCTATGGGTTCAAGATATGAAAACAGTCTTTCAAAATGTAAAGGCTACGTACTATTGACCTTTGTGGTCTGCTCCTTCCATGGAACCTATATATGCAGGAATTACGTGCACCGGGACTGCCCTTTTTTCAGTTCTATAAAGACAGACAGAGAGAAAGAAGGGGTGGTTGGAGGGGAATGCTTCACTAGGATACAATCATGAGAGGTTTGGTGGGCTCCATTGGTGGGCCTGAATTCCCCACAGTATGGACTGCACAAGGACATGTTCGGAGGTGACAGTTACTTGGGATGTATATACATGAACCTGTTTGATCATGAGGAGACAATCTGAATAGGATTTGGCTATGCTTCGGACCGAAACTATACTGGCGTAGGTGTATCATTTCCTTTAGCAGCCTTGATAACAAATGTTGAATCAACTCAACTAATTTTACTATATAAAGAGTTCATTTCAGACCCCCACTATGATCGGGGCCGCGTATCCCGACATCAAGAAATCCTAACCCCTGGATTCATGGAGATGTTTGTATAATTATTTGTTTCTGATCTTTAGTTTACTTTTAGAACCATTCATTTTAAGGCTATAAGACAAATGCACTGTTTTGGGATGGTTTTAGGAAGCAATGGTTATGGTACTGTGAAATGGCTAAGGTATTATCTTAAACAGAATTCAGCTGCAAATGCCAATAAGTAGATGGCAATAACCATACTATCGGACGGCAGATTCAGGGTGTTTGGATTTTTCGGAAGGATGGATAAGTGTAAGGACTTGCATTGCAAGGCCTACAGGCTAAAAGAAAAGCTTATTTAGCTTGTGGGCATGGCTTGAAGGATTTAAGCCCGTTGTTAAAGATCCATGGAAGAAGGCTTTGATTCAAGAAAGCCTAGTTTTTTAAAGAATTCTTATAAATATCTAGAAAGAGGAAAGCTTAGATATTTGTAGAAACTTTTAGGGAGAGTTCTAGAGTAGTCCTCAACCATTAGATGGTTGACACATGCAATAATCCGGACCATCTATTAAAGAGGTAGATAGAGGGGAACAACTTTAAATAGGTGCAAAATCTTCATTTGTAAGCAAATCAGATCAGATTATTTAAGGGATAACGGGTTCTCTTTGAGTAAGTCTCATCTCTTGATTTCTGTCATTGCATTAGTGGGTGAGTGAGTGAAAATGAGGGTTGAAGGCTGACTTGTGGCAAGGGAGTTGCGCACAAGTGCCGCATGAGTTTAGCAAAGGTGAATTGCGACTCCGTGACAATAAGTCTCCTTTCGTTACACTGAATGCACCATGATATAACCATCCATGTCATTTCTAATAGAGGAACAGAACCACGTCCTAGTGGCTATTATCCTTTGTTTGTGCACATCCTAACCTCCTTAATGCGGTCCTAAACCAGTCTTGATCAAAATTGGTCTGCGCATCTGGCGGTTCATAGTTAGGACATTAACATCATTATTTATTATTATTTTATAGCTAAGAGTTATGAAGCAAACTATAGAAAACCTATTATCCTAATTCCTAAATCTACATGAAATCTTCCTAATAAGAGACAAGTGCCACCTCAAATCTTCAACCAAGTATAACAAGAAGAGGCTAGAACCTCTTATCCTCACAAGTATAGTAAGTCAGCCCACTAAAGCATGCGAAGAAGCCGAACCTCTATTTTGTGACTTGGGGTGACTTCTTTTGGAAGATCTAAGCTGTTCATCTTGTTGAGAATGGGTTGGAGAGGCTGGAAATCCAATGCTTATATCCATTTTTATGTGCACTTAAAATTACAGCCAGTGATTTTTTAAAATTTTTTCCAAAGACCCAAATAGGGAGTTAGAATCATCCAAATGCATAGATCTCCAAAAGAAGTCATCCTGCATCACAAAATTGAGGGTCAGACTACTCTTCACATGCTTAGTGCAGTAACTCTTATAGGGACTTTTATTCTAATTACTAAATCTTCCTAACAATTAAGGAAAAAGTACCACCTCAAACCTCCAACCAAGCATAACGAGGAGAGGCACATTGTTGTATATAACCAACTACGCTGGACGGCTTTTGGCCTATACATATTCCTGATTAATGCTAATACCAAAATCAGGCCGAATTAGTCATGCTTAAATAATCCTGATCATTGGACCAGACTGGAATACTCCATATAAATCTACGTTAGCTAAACCTTGCGAATCGGGATAAGGGTCCTTGGTTGTCATCGGAAAAAAATCACGAACACCCACTTTGATCACTTTCAGAACACCTTTGCCATTCCAAGTAATCTTAATCTCAATGTTGCAGAAGATAACTTTGCTTTCTAGCAAATTCTTGCTTGCATGTAACTTATCTTATTCTGTAGGTCTAAATGTTGGTGATCTAAGCTGTTCATTTTGCAGCCACATCCAAGATATCTAATTGGTTGACCATCCATTTTTACACTATGGTCTAGAGATATGAAAGGTAACTTGATCTAGATGCGGAGTCTAGTTTGCACTTTATGGGATAACTCTCTTATTTCTTTAAATAAGAATAGGAGGTAGTCAAGACCTTAGGCAGCTCGATGCATCTAGTTTCGGTCTTGCTAATGGGCAATAAAAGGATATTGGCCTTCCTATCGTAGGTGTGACTAAGGAAGCTAAGGTAAGGGAGTATGGCTAATGGCTCTTATCCCTCAAGTAGGAGTATGTTCTTTAACTAGTTTAATAGTATTCCTCAAGAAGTTCTCTTAAGGCTTAAAAAGGGACACGAGGTCTATCTTCCAGATCTGATTCACCACTGGTAACCCTCATTTTCGTACCCTTTTTTTTTTTTTAAAGTACTTCATATAAGGCGACTGTTACTGTATGGAGCCACTGTTACAGTATAGCGTAGCTGCTCATTCCAAGTCAAACAGACAGGTCTAACATGCCCCAAGCTTCGACCGGGAGAGTTGTATTTTGGATTGCCAGAAATCTGGGAGACATAGTTCTTTAATGTGCACATCACATACAAGCATACAAGTAGTTGCACCGATGCCATGGATCACAAGCGAACAACGTGGACGCTGATGATCAGGTTGCAAATGCCCAAGTACTTATTCAAGGCTTAGATCGCAAGATGAGCATAATCTCAATTGAAGTCATCCAGCCAGTGGGTCCAATGTTAGATCTCAGCTGATCCCGAACAACACACTGATTGGGTTATCCTAATAATTCATTCCAGTGCAAATGGGTGATCAACTAACGAAAACATAAATAATCTCCAAATTTAGTGGCTAAAACCATACCTAATGGAGTAGCTTCAGGCATTACATGCTAATTTTCACCATGGTTAGACCATTCCACAAGGAAAAATAAAAGATGCCATGGTACATTCGACCAAGGTAAAAGGGCAGCTCCCGTGCAAAAAGTTTCTGCATACGCAGGGTTTGGGAAAGGAATGGACTACAAGGGTTAATAGTACGCAGCCTGATCTTGCATTTTGTAAGAGGCTATTTCCACGCATTGAATTTGTTACCTCAAAGCCACACGATGACAACTCTACCATTACGCCAAACTCCCTCTTCACATTCAACCAAGGCATAGTTACCAATTCTGTTCCGTCCGGAATTTGAAAACTGTTCCCTATTATTATTATTATTATGGAAGTTGTGAAACCAGATTTTTGCTCCAAATTTGCCAGAATTCAGGATCATTCCCTTCTAGTAGTTACTAGAAGGGAATTGACAACCATGGACCAAGGTGCACAGTAATTGATAGATCAAATAGAGTAGACAGAGAAAAACAAACAATACATAATCTCATACAAAATTCAAGTTACCGTCTTGACTTAACATGTCCTTGTTTGGTTCACAGGCAATGGATGGAAATTGATTTCTATTGAAAAAGGCATGGAAAGTGTCTCACGCCTTCAAATTGAATTACGCCAACTGGTGTAATTCAGTTTGAATCCTTTTCCCATAAAAATCAATTTTGCCCTATTTTGCAATGGTAAAAATTGTTGTCATGTGACCTTGAGGCCACGGGTTCAAGACGTAGAATCTGCCTCTTGCAAAAATGTAAGATAAAGTTGCCTACTTTGTATCAGGGTGGCCCACCCCTTCCCCGAACCCTGCATAGGCAGGAGCTTTGTACACCGGGACTGCCCCCTTGTTTTTTCCTGCGGACCAAACAGGCAAGCTAACAACGGAGTTTCTATAACGCAAGCCTATGAATTTTAGAAGCCAAAAGAAAATCATTTTCCTACACGATAAAACCATAACAGCTATGCTTGGGGACTGGTTTGTTGATTGATACAACAGATTGACAGGGAGCAAAACGACATACCAAAAATGGAAAAGGAAGGTAGAAGAAGGTCGAACGACATATTGTTCACGAGCTTCAACATCAGCATTCACTTCCAATCTTTGTCCTAATGCTAATTGAGAAACTTTCCATTAAGTGAACAAAGTTCTCATTTTTCAACTGCTGTTAGACTGATGTCCCCAAGTTGCCCAGCAAGTTGCAGTTTTCTCGTCATTCTAAACATCATGACTACAGTGACGTTTGACCAAACTTGATTTCATTGGTTACTTCATTACCACGGAAAACGGGAGTTGCCTTTACTGGATGTGGATGCAAGTTGGACATAAATTTCCTTGTAACTAGATTATGGAGGATTCAGACAAATATGCAGACTCTGAAGATGACAATGACACAACTTGCTGCTTCTCTGACGACCACGGTATACTGTATGAGAAAACCTTAAGGGGCTGTATCGCGTGGGGATGATAAACTGCAGATTTAGTCATCTGCAAATGGCGATTGTTCCCATTTGATTTGCAGCTTCAAATATAGATAAAATTACTTACGAACAGACAGCCCACAGTTTTGAGTTTGGTTTATCTCCCTTTTAATAATGTTATCCACGTTTTAAGGCTGCTTAGCAAGGGAGAAAATCACTATCCATAGGCAGTCACTGCAAACCATTCCCTTGAAGCAGGCCGTCATTTCCATATCTAGTCACGGGGGAGACCAGTTATTCCGCGTTAAGACTGCATAAACTCAATATATGCACGGAAAACTTCACTGCAGTGGCGCAGGAAAGGAGTCTCCCAGTCTGGAGGCTGTGCATGGGTGTCTGTGTCTAACTTTCAAAATAATAACAACAACAACAAATTATCAAACTGAACATGATTCCTACATAAAATTCCATGAAATTAAAGGCTTTGTGGGATACAAATATATATATAACAAAATATTGTGAGCTGTGCAGATTTCATGGTAGGCTACTGAGTAAGGCTGGCTTTCAGTTCGGATCTTCCAGAGAAGCAGGCTGAATTGTCTACAGTGAGCTGAAGACGCACTTGAGCTCATCTTTTGGCTTTTAACGTTACAGGTGAAAGAAGTTTAACATCTATGTTCTGTAAGACCTTACATTACAAACTACCTCTGGAACACTAGTCAGAATGGTTGTACTTCTATTTTTCGGCCTGACGAAGACTGATGTGTCATTATTGCTGTGACCCGATCCACAAACTGAAGGTTATCGATGAAACACAAGTTGCACGTCTGCTTGCTTCAGACCATATAAAGCTTTTCAGACCTGGTAAAAACAAAGTTAGAATTGTAACGAGGGTTGGAAGACTTATGTGCATTTAAAGTCCTAATCCGAGTTAAATTAGGTCAATGTAACGTGTGGACAAGTAGTTTATCAATCATCACGACTACTATTAGTTCTAGAGCTCCCAGCAGGCCAACATGATTACTCCCTCTTACACATTTATCAATCAATCAAAACTATCGACAGATGACACACGGAGCCTGCAATAATTTAGCTTCTAGAACATCTTTTATTTTGGGAGCAAAATGAGAGTTTCTTTCTTTCTAATACATGACCACACCAAGTCGCAGGATTGTTCTTCAATTTTGGAATTTTCATTCAGGGGGAAAAGGGCAGTAAATTGGGTGTTCGCTTTTATAGATCGTGCTGTTTGTTTGCCAAGTAAGTTTTTCTAAATCTAGTTGGTAAGTTGTAACATTCTCGAATAAGTCTTGGTAAACTTTTCCAACTTCATTCTATGAACTTTTCGTGAATAATAACTTCTTTCTAAAATTGCTGAAATTCGGGAGTTGAGAACTAATAACACTATCATAATTAGTTACCATAGTTGAAGTTTCGTAAGAATTGATGATATATCACATAAAAAATATTGGTGATATAACCGTACATGCCAGCCATGCAATTAATAAGGAAATACCTTGCAACTTTAAGCATTGCATCACTATATTAGCAACATGCTGAAACAATAATACGATGAACCCAGTACTGAAACAAACCCAGTACACCAACTCGTGCCAAACCTAACACAAACCACAGATTTAAAGGGGAAAAGGTGAAAATGGAGAGAACAAAGATGAAATAGTCCCCAAGAAATATTGTCTCTGCTTGTTTCTTGAGAGGTGCAGTCATGAGTATCAAAATACATTTCAACCCTCAGGCTGAAAGTTGTTGCTCTACGGTTTTAAAAAAGCTGATTTATATGTAAAGAGAATAAAGATTGGAAAGTCCCAAGAAATAACATCTCTGACCTGAAAAATACTGCCACTATATATAGGGAATACAGATGACATACTCCCAAGAAATTCTTCTCAGGTTGTTTCTTGTGAGTAGTGAGTACCAAAGCATATATCAAGCCTTAGGCTGAACCTTTTAGCTCTTTGAAAACTTTTCATAACGCTGGTATATAGTCTTTACAAGGTTCAGCAAAACCAAGGATCTCATTATGCATTTTGTTAAGGCAAAACAGAAATGAATTATTATTTGTATTAATTGATTATAATAGCTTCAGTAAGTACTGGTTCAAGTGAAATAAAGGAACAACAAATGGCAAGTAGAAAACTGCATGTTTGGTAACACTTGCAAAATCAGGACTTTTCAGTTTTCATTTTCCACCTTGCCGAAGACAATTTTTGAAGCAATTTTATTCTCTTCTTGTCAGCCTGCCAAAGGGGACAAAATGGAAAGGAATTCCTGGTTTCATCAAATGCTACTACTGCGTTCTCTATGTGGTGCAGGACGATAACCGTTCCCCCAATGGTCAGTAAACACCACTACGGCGTGCATTAACTACTTAGGCATGACCCATATGTACTTCATATTACCCAATATGATGTCCGATGGTGGCGAGGTAATTGGACTGTATTTACCATTTGACGTGCTATAAAGATTTGATCAGGCTCAATTGGACCATAATGATGACGCCCAAGCCCAGTTAATTAGCAATGGGTCTGGGCTAAATGCCCCACGGGTCGGCCTTCATCTCAGGTGGCCCTGCAGAATGATCTTAAGATGTGACAAATATAAACGATTTATCTGTCCAACCATGTGGGCCTCGTATAACATTTAGGGCTTACAAATGCATGTACAGTTACACATGCAAACACCATCATATGTTTGTCTTGCCATAGAAGGACTTGTATTTAGATTGCTAATACAGTTAGATGCATATAGAATACGTGTTAAGATGAAGTTGGGGCCCTGGTATACACCAGATCATGGGCCCTAAAAATGGTCCATTGCTTCAAAAGCCTATGCCATCACTAAAATGCTATCTATTTGATCTATCCTTCAGAGGTATCTTACAGTTTGTTGATGGGTGAATTGTTAATCACTTCCACCTGCAATGATTTAAGCTAATAGATTATCTTGATAAAGGGGCCCATTATTTGGTAGGTGTTCTTGTTGATGACCTGCTCAACAGGGTCAATCCCAACCTCGCTTGTTTCATGTTTGGTCATAGTTTGGGCCACAACTAGAAATTTTGCCGTGTTGTCTTTTTCTGCAAATGTTTTAAACATGACATAAACTGGGCTGCGAGAGAGAGAGACGAGCAATGCATTAGTTCACCTTCTTTGTACAAAACCATTCTTTGTTTACGAAGATTTTTTGAAGAAAGCAGATAGTTCCCTCTTCTAATTGTCCATTTAAAGAACACAAGCCAGAAGACTCAGATTATCATTGCTCAAGTATGACTTTAATTTGTCCATTGGCTTATGGCAAGGCTTACAAAATCTGGCTTCTAGCGCCAATTGGGCCAGTCGGATCTCTGAATAACTGGGCTGTCGTGTTATGCTTGTGCCACTGTGATTTTCCACACCATTTGTTTTCTTATGGAGGAATCGCACCAAACCTTCTCCTTCATCAGATGACCCTAAGATTTAATTGGTGAAGACTTTGCTAATGAACGTAGCCATTGCGAGGTTGAATAGTTGACCACAAAAATGAGACCCTTAAGGATCAAAATTGCTAGGCTGAAGCCTTGTTGATTATGTACGAATACTGCTGTTGGCCTACATATTGGACTGTCAAAGCGATTGCATGGGCTCTCGGAGAATCCCTAGTGTCACTAGTCGAATAACCTTGGGCTTCTGCTCGTTCGAATATTTCCATGCAAAGATCGGAATGGAAACTGGATGAATGGTCCGGTTTGTTTTGTAAATTTAGTTTCGGAAGGTTTTGTTCAACTTGTTCCCCTAAACTAGAAGAGTAATCTCCTCTTCCTTTTCTTTGAAATGCAATAGTAATTCATTCTCTCTCTCTCTCTCTCTGAGACACTCACATAGTACACATGATGGATGGATAGGTTAATGATTCAAAATGAAAATCTTTCCAGAAGGCCTGAGACAATATATGATCTTTTGATTATTAGATATCCAAACCCAAAGCAATCAAATGATCATCTAAAAGTGAGCCCCTTTAGATAGAAAATCAGAGTGCTTTGAGTCCAAACACTCAGGTTTAGCACTCCTTTGGTGCAAATGAAGCATAGAACCATTTTTTTCATTCTTTTTTCTTTAGTAGTAGACATACTCTTTAACCCTGGTCGACTAGGTGTGACATACCCATGCGTAATCTCAAACCCTGATTGCCCAGGTGCATGCGTGACTCCTTGCGGGTCTGCACTTAGAAGGCTTTGGTGCACGAACTTACCACATGGATTCAATTTTGGTTCACCGAACATTCAAACCAGTCAACAGAGTCAAACAATTAATGGATAACAAATTAACAATGATATATAGAGCAGACCACATCTCATAAGGTAGGGCTTGTACGCACACTTGAGCTTGTGCCTCCATCCATTGAACTGCAGTCCACGAAATGTGACCCTTAAACATAAAAAATGCTAGGGTGGAGCCCGTTGCTTATGCATTGATTTTCTAGAGTTGATGATATATGGATTCATAATAATTAACAAGGAAACTAGTGGAGTCATTAATAAATCGAAGGCTTCAGACTAGGCTAAATGTTGGACTGTCTAAGCCTTTTGTTTTTCTGTGCAAGCAAAGAATTACGAAGTAAATCACTCGCACTTGCTCCTAGATCTAAATGCAAGTCACTCGCACATGCTCCTAAATCTAATCTCCAGTAATGGGGAGAGTGGTAACCCAAACCTGCTATCAAGTATATTTTCGAGGAGATGCTGAGTTGTTTGCCACCGGACTATGCTAGACATTATATCTATCCTCTTGCAATTAGAAAATTAACTAACAACGTCCTTCCTACTTTTCTCTCTTCCCCTTGCTAGCACACAAACAAAACACCACCTTTTACATAGAGGGGACCCCCATTTGATGATCTTACTTGTTCATCTAATAGCTGGTGCTTTAGATGCCTCCAACCAAAAATACATGAGGTTTGGATGATTTTAACATTTTCAGAAGAGCATTTTAGGTCATTGAATTTGAACAATTGTTTAATAATGTTTCTATCTATCAACCAAGGGACTGTTATAGAATCATCCAATAAGAAAGTTTTTTTAAATAGGAAACCTTCAAAGGAAAAAGAATCAGATGAATTAGTTGGATCATCAAAAGATGAAGCCCCTTCCTACAAACTAGGCACTTTAGTTTATCATTCCTTATATGAAAATCACCGGCTGGCCGGAAACAGACAAACTGGCGTCCAGGAAAAAGAAATTTTTCATGAAAAAGTGTTATATTCTTTCAAATTGAATTACGAAAAGGACCCAAAAATTTTATGCCATGAAAGATTTTTAACTCTTTGCCATAATTTTATTTAAAGGCCAAAACATTTTCTTCTGAGAATTACCTCCTGTGAAAATCAATTCTTTTCCATTTTCTGCCAGCCAAACCGACCCTAAATCTGTCCCTCTAACTGATGATCTTTCAACACGAGAATGGCTGGGTTGAAGCTTTGTTTGTTACGTGGGGACGTAGAGGTAGAGTCGGTAATGGATGCAGAATGGAGATAAAGCAGATGGAACATTGTGAAGCTTATAAATGATAGCATGCGCAATAGACCCACTTGATGGGGATGTGTGCACTTATGCACGCATGTTCCTTGGATAATTTGGCTCTCAAACTTTAGTGGTCATGAACACACACGCATTCGGCCCATAATTTTCAACCAAAGAATGGCAGTGCACGAAAGTTACATAATCTATCAGTTTCAATAATCTAAACCACTAAATCAGGGAACAACAATCTAAAGCAAATTTGATTGTTCTGATTTTTGGAGCCTAGGCACAATAGTAGAGTTGTCGTTATGTGACATTAAAGTCAAGGGTTCATAACATGTAAACAGCATTTTATAAAATGTAAAGTAAAGCTGCGTACTATTAACACTTGTAGTTCGCTTCTTCCCAGACCCTGGATAGGCAGGAACTTAATGCATTGGACTGTCCTTTTGTTAAGATATCTAAATCATGAAAGTTAGTCAGATAAACATGTCAGAGCAAGAGTGGCTGTAGATTAAAGGCTAACAGAGGCTATGGAATTGACAATGTTGTGTCTGCTATAGGATGGATGAAGCTTACTAGAAGAGTCTTGATGTAGATCTAGGCTTATCACAGTACCACATGAATCTTGTCTCTTCCTGTGCCTGTGACTGTTAATTGTCTTAATCTGTTCGTTTCAAGTCTTGATATTGCCTCTGTGTTTTAAACTCCTGTCGCAGTAGATTAAAGGCCAACAGTGTGTATGAAATTGACAATGTTGTAGCTGCTATTGGACATTAATATAGGTCTCAGAATTAAAGCTCGTGATCTCTCGATCGATAATGCTCTAATATCATGTTGGATTATTATTCGATTTAAAAACTGAAGGTGGTAGAAAGTAGGCCAACGATATTTATATATATTTAAAAAGTGTCGGTGACCATAACTCTCTATATAAAAATTACAATATTAAGGGAAATTTTGTGAAAGTTGGTGGGAAATTCTAATGGCTTTCAACCCCTCGGATCCCCTTGCAGCAGTTAGGAGTCCTGCTGGGGTCGTGGTCTTCTCAATTAGAGTTTGGAGACAACTCTTTGATATCCATCCAGAATCCCAGATAAACCCAGATATCAGGCAAGATGAAGGTGATCTTCCCGTATGATGTACTCGCGGACCCCAACTTACATACTGCCTCGTTGGCCAACCACCACTCTGTGCCGTACCTATGACTATGAGCTGCGAGTTCAATTGAAGAGATCTATCTCTGTGCTTCGGCTGATCTTTTCCAAGAGTTCTCATTGACAAGAAGATTTAGCACCTTGATATCGACTCTTCGCCAACTGGGGCTGAATGTGTTGACTGGGGTGCTTCCATCTTAATTGTACGTGACAAGAAGGTTTGGCACCTTGATATCGGCTCTTCGCTACCTGGGCCGAATGTGTTGACTGGGTTGCTTCCATCTTAATTGTACGTGTTCCTTATCTTTCATACAGAAAATGGAAGAGTCTTAACTCAGTCTCTTTCTCAGGTGAAAAGAAGTGCTTATGATGAATGACGTGCACCCACCCATGGAGTTTTCATTGACATTATTGGTCACAACTGACTCCACTGCTGGACCATCCTTCATCACTGCTATCTATGACTTTGAATAGATCTGTTGCATGGATTGGTCCTCCATCGTAACTATTCATGCTCTTCCTTGGCTTTCTTACGTACAGAAAAGGGATCACTCTTAACTGAACTCGGTCAATTCCTATTGCATGCCTAACCTCTGGAAGTTTATCTTGACATCTTTTGGGTTTTGTCCAAGATCCTAGGTGAGCATGTATTATGTACTTGACCCTTTGAACATATTGTGGCCAGCCAATGAACATGTGATCCACACACAGACCCCCCTAAACCCATTTATTCATGCCTTAACCACTTACAAACAAAGACAAAATGCCCTAGTTATTCTTACATTTTCTTGAACATTTTTATTGATGATCCAACTTAATACTACATTAGCATAAGATGTTTGTGGAAATGTAGAAAAACAATACATATCACATACAAATGGCAATTTTTTTAGTATAAGCATCGAATTAACTACTCGTTTAACAGTTCATCGCAGTTGCATCCAGGCTCCAGCGGCATATTTTACTGGAAGGATTTTACAGCGGCAGTTGATTCTTAATCCTTTTTTTTTTTTTAGATGTAATCCTCTCATCATATTTGGAATGACTTATATAAGGCTAGAGATGAAAATTCATGCCCATTGGATACTTTTATCCAATGCTTCTTTGAGTAAAAACTCACAACTATTCATTTTTATTAATTTTTTTAAAGACTCAAGAGAAGTGGTTAAGGTCAAAGAAATGCATTAAATTCTCATGGTTACATAATTTCAGCATGCCAAACATCATAAATGGCTTAGTTCATCTAAAAAAAAGAAAGAAGAAGAAGCAATGTTGACTTCTTTAGATGTTCACGAGCATCAACTCTCCCGTTTCAGACACAATCAGCAACCAGGATTACAGGTCTCTACCGGATTCCACAATCCGTGAACCAAACAGCTGCTATAAGAATGGAAAACAATAAATGGGCTAGAAAATCCACTGGGAAAGGAATACCACATGCTTCAGTGCTTTGGAATGTAAAAGATTAGTCATCTAAGCACATGATGGGGGATCTTATCACAAGCTTGCTAAGCGAAAAACAATGAAAAAAATCTAAGATTGTCGTCTGCCTGTCACTGCCCACCCCCTAACATGAACAACCAAGACCATGCAGGAACTCCAACGAGCAATCTACACGTCTTTTGCATCTTTTGGGAACTTGTGATCACCAAAGCTAATCACATTACTTGCAATTTCGGACAATTTTTTTAAAAGGAAAACCTACTTCATTTCTAGTTTTTTTATAATGAACGGTCAAGATCGAACGCCTGTTCTAATCTAATGTACCAGCAGGGTATTAAGGATAAAGGTACATGTAATGTGGACGCAGCAGGGCAGAAGGTAGCAGCCACAAGGTGTTGCTTTGAGGATGCAAACCTTGCTCCCCAAAGTCTACTGCAACCATGGTTTTAGTGATAACAATCCATGGATTAAGTTATCCGAGAATAGTGATCTTTCCTTGAGGAAATATCTCATCTCTAATGTCCCTTGCATTAGAAAATATTATCTCTAATACCCTTTTACATAATCGAAGGGGAGCCTTGGCACAACGTAAAAGTTTTCATCGTGTGACCTTGAGGTCACTGGTTCAAAGCGTGAAAACAGCCTCTTGCAAAAATGCAAGGTAAGGCTGCATACCATAAACACTTGTGATCCGCCCCTTCTCCCAACTCCGCACACATAGGAGCTTCGTGCACTGACGCTGCCCTTTTGTACCCTTTTACATAATCATAGCCTTGCAACTATGGTAGAAAGTTATGTAACTTGATATTGTAGTACATGTCTTAACCTTTTAACCACATTTAACCTAAAGGGAAACTAATATATTCATTTTCCCCCTATTTTTCCCTATTTTTATTTCTTTTTGCTCCTTATTTGTCTGCCTAAAAAGAAAAAGTTTATGTATGTATCCTATATCCTTACTAGGTTCACTTGGGGCTACTTTCTTAATTAAATTGGTTATTTTATCCAAATTTGATGATTAAAAAATTGAAAAATCTTTAACTTTTTCAAAATATATTTAAAACAAAATCCCATATGTAAATTAAATTAGTTGCTTTATCTAAATTTTATTATTAAGAATCAAAACTTAAAAAAAAAATAATTACTGTGATCCAATGGTTGAGATTTGTACGATGGGAAATCTGAGAAGATCTGGATCGGATGAATGGATTGGATCACTAAAAATGCGGAAAACAAAAGGGATGGCATCCAATGTTTTAACTTTTCTTTAACTAAGTGCATAGAATATGGCTGTACGTTGCATTCTGTATCAACTAGAGGGTCTATACTTGGTCATGTGAAAGGTTAGAAAGCCAAATCAAACCTAGTTTGTGAGGCCATCATAGAAGCATGACGAAGAGACAGGTTTGATATGATGTAATGTTGGTCCATGCACACACTTTGTACAACTAATTCCACCTTCAAAGTACTGCTAGCTTTGTAATATGAAAGTCCAGCTTTTTGCATGAAAGGGCCCACATTCAATGATCCAACACGTTCATCTGATTAATTTTGCTTCGGAGATCTTGTAACCAACAAAGTCGACAATTAGATGAGTCTAGCATTGAGAAATACTATTTTCTCTACAACTATAATTTTTCACATGCTAGGTTCGTTGAATCCCCAAGCTAGAGAAATCAGATGAACATGTGGGCTCCTGAAAAAGCAGGGCATGTGAGTTTGACATTCCACTACAAGATTTGCATTGATTGTGGAGTTAATGCATTAGTTAATCGAGATTTTCTTTACAGGTAAGATTCATGTAGATGAATAAAAATTAAAGAAATTAAGGGAGATGAACAGCTCCACATGTTATTAAGTTTTATTTGAATAATACCAGGATTACTTTTGCAGGGCCCTTCTCTGCTACAGCGCTCTAATTGTGCCGTGTTCCTCGGAAGCTAAGTTTGTCTGTTATGGGGAATCTTGGTGCAAAAGCTGTCATTGGGTGACCTTAAGATTACAGGTTCAAGGAGTAAAAATAGGCTCTTGATATTTATGATTCTGGTGGCTGTGGTAGGTTTTGCTTCTTCGTGATCCTCTAAAATTCCTTGATCGGCCTGAGCCATCCAAAGTAATTACTTGTAGGGATTTGAGCGCCATATGTGAGTCTTCAAGCACAATCAAATTGGGGAGATTTTAATTAGTAGCAATTTTTAGTCATTCCATAATACTAACCCATTCTGCTACGTGATATGTTTGTCTGATTTGATTCCTTGTTTCAGTAGATAATCTCATTGGGTGATACTAAATCTCAAATGGGTGGATTAAACTGGACACTTGAGGAGGAGAGAACAAAATCCTACAGTCAAATACAGGATCAAACAGTGAGTACTTAGCAGTTTGGTTTTCCATTAAGTGTGGGGCCTTGGGTGGAGGATCCAGATCATGCCGACATCAGACCAATGTTTCATTCTCAAGTACTTCATGTGCGTCGCTTTCTTTCATTTGAATTTCTTGACCTACTTTCCAGAGGGAATGTTTCTGCTTGTCTGCAATTAGTTCTATGAATCAGGAGATGTTTCCTTCTGATCGAGTAAAGAATGCTTCAACGGTGTGCAGCATCATCTTAAATAATTGAGGAACCCCCCAACTCATAAGTAAGACCGTGGATCATCCAGACCATCCATAATTTTCCTTGGTTTTTTTTTTTTTTTTCTGCTGACCAGCAGAGTTTTCTTACATCAACTGAACATGCAGTACAAGTTCCACTAATCAGTGCCCCAACTACCATAATAACAATAATACAAGGAACTTGGTGAATGGTACTTTTGGAATAAGTTAGCTGAGCAATTCAAACGATGTCCATTGCTAGATCTCCAATAGACCATCAAAAGACGAGGCCTACTGAACCTTATAATTCCACTGAGTGCCAAAAGAATGAGGTGCCATTATCAAACGAGAAACCCGTAAATAATCTTGCTGTACATAAAACGATGCACAGGTGGCACATATCTAATAAACAAATGGAGCAATAAAGATGAAGCACAAGGCACAACAACATAGAATACAAATTCCTAATGAGGTTCATATACAAAATGACAAAAGAAAAAGAAAATCACATGGAAACAAAGAGAAAGCAAGAACAAGTAGTAGGTGTGCTCTCTGCTCCTTTTGACAAGTGGAATGTGTTGGTCCAACTCCATTTTCAGGCAGCCACCGACTTCAACTATAGCGGCGCCGTAGTCAGCTGCCGCCGACTTTAACAGTGGCAGGCGCCGCCGTCGGCCACCGGCCATTGACCTCTGTAAAATGTGTTGAAAATTACAACCCAAAATCCCTATAAATAGGGATATGAAGAGGGCAAGGATATAGCCTATTCCTCTGTAAATCCCGTGTCTTCTTCTCTGTAAATCCCTGCATTTTATAGTGAAATCATTCCGTCTCCCGTGGACATAGGCTTATTGGCCGAACCACATTAAAATTGGTGTTTGTGTGTGTGATCTTGGGCGGGGACTAAAAATCCCCAACAAGTGGTATCAGAGCGAGGATCTGCCGTGAAACAGAGGCAGAAAACTAAGTTGCAGCACCGGCAGTCGAGAGGAAGAAGAAAACTGTTCCTGCTACAGTAATCATCATTGCTACTACAGTAAAAAGCACGTTATCATGTTGCTACAGTAAAGCATCATCGTTACTGTTGGCTATAGTGATCGCTACAATATTGAGTTGGCACAGTACCCCAGAGGTAAGTTTCAACAGGTTCGAGTTACAACAGTACAGAGTTGTAACAGTATGAATGCAAACAGTAGCATTTGCACAGCAGTTGAGTTGAAACAGTAGCACGTTGCAACAGTACTGGGTTGCAACAGTTCGAGTGCAACCGTATCTGAGTTGCAACAGTGATCTGATTGAAGCAGACCTATTTTTGGCAGTTTTTCAAGGGGGATAGACCAGTTCTTGGCAAACACAGTGTTCTCAAATTTGTAAGATTTTCACCTGAAATTGCTGTAAGTACTCTTTCTTTACTTATGGAGGCAAACATGAGCAAAATGATTTGCTTAAATGGTACTAACTATCACAAGTGGAAGGGAAAAATGAAAGATCTTCTTTTTGTGAAGAAATTACATCTACCTGTCTTTGTTACTAAAAAATCGGAGGATAAGTCCGAAGATGAGTGGGCTTTTGAACACGAATAGGTATGTGGTTTTATTCGACAATGGGTAGAAGATAATGTTTTGAATCATATTCAAAATGAAATACATGCTAGAACTCTATGGATCAAATTAGAAACCTTATACGCGTCGAGAACTGGAAATAATAAGTTATTTCTACTTAATCAAGTGATGCACCTGAGATACAAGGAAGGGAGTTTTATTTTCGACCACTTGAACGAGTTGATCGGATGGTTTCAACAACTATCAGATGTTGGCGTCAGGTTTGACGATAATATCGTGGGTTTATGGCTTTTAAATACTTTGCCTGACTTATGGAAATTTTTTTGTTTTTCTCTAGCTAATTCTGCTCCAGGTGGTGCTGTGACATGGGAATCTGCGAGAAGCGCAGTTCTAAATGAAGAAATGAGGCGACGAGCTCAAGTTGTCACCACATCACAGCCTGAGATTTTGATCTTAGAAAATCGAGGGAGAAGCAAGATCAAAGGACAGGAGAAGAATAACAGAAGCAAGAGTAAATCTAAGTCCAGATACAAGAATCTGGAATGTAATTATTGTGGCAAGAAGGGTCACATTAAAAGGCAGTGTTACAAGTGGAAAGCCGAGAACAAAACAGAGAATACAAAGCAGGAGAGAAGAAATGATGAGGGAAATGATCGTGTAACTGTCACTACTTCAGGCCTTGTTGTGGTCTGTGATGAAAATGAAATCAACCTAGCTTCCAATGAAATTGGATGGGTTGTTGACAGTGGTGCTTTTTTTCACATTAGCTCGAGGAGGGAGTTTTTCACCTCGTACATTCCTGGTGACTTTGGAGTGTTGAAGATGGGTAACGATGGGCTGTCAAAGGTTGTTGGTATCGGATCCATCTATTTGGACATCAACAACAGAACGAGGTTGATTCTCAAGGACGTACAACATGTACCTGATATCCGGTTGAACTTAATATCAGCCGGAAAACTTGATGATGATGGGTATTGTAGTACCTTTTGCGATGGACAGTGGAAGCTCTCTAAGGGAGCGCTTGTGGTTGTCAGAGGGAAAAAATCATCTAGCTTGTATGTGATGCAAGCTTCGATTCCTATTAACTCTGTGAACGCAGTTGATGTTGCTGGTTCTTTAGAGTTGTGGAACAGGCGGCTCAGTCACATGAGTGAGAAAGGACTAGGTTGCCTAGTCAAGAAGAATTTACTTTCAGGGCTCAAAGCTATAAAGTTGAGCAAATGTGCCCATTGTCTTGCCGGGAAGCAGCAACAAGTTTCCTTGAAAAGCCATCCTTCTTCCAAAAAGCCAGGCGTGTTTGAATTGATACATTCAGGTGTATGTAGCCCTATAAAGGTACGCACATTTGGTGGTGAATTATATTTTGTCACATTTATTGATGATTATTCCAGAAAACTCTGGGTATATGTTTTGAAAACTAAGGATCAGGTGCTTGACAAGTTTAAAGAATTTCAAGCTTCTATTGAACGGCAAACAGGGAAGAAGTTGAAATGTATTCGCACAGACAATGGTGGCGAGTACTGTGGACCTTTAGATGCTTATTGTAAGAAGCAAGGGATCAGACATCAAAGAACTCCTCCGAAGACTCCTCAACTAAATGGTTTAGTAGAGAGGATGAACAGAACATTGATGGACAGGGTCAGATGCTTGTTTTTGAAGCAAAGCTGCCTGGTTCCTTCTGGGGTGAGGCACTATACACAGCAGCCTATGTTATTAACCTATCTCCAATTGTTGCCTTGAATGCAGATGTTCCTAATAGGCTATGGTAAGGAAAAGATGTCTTTTACGATCATTTGCGGGTATTTTGGTGTAAAGCATTTGTACATATACCCAAGGATGAGATGTTCAAGTTAGACGTCAAGACCAAACAATGCATTTTCATCGGCTATAAGTAGGATGAGTTTGGTTACAAGCTATATGATCCTGTTGCAAAGAAGCTGGTTAGAAGCCGTGATGTGGTCTTTATGGAAGACCAAACCATTGAACACATCAACAAAGCCAAAGTATCAGAAACTCAGAGTTCTGATACTCTGACAGATTTAGATCTAGTTCCTGCTTCACATACGCCAAGTGTAGATGGCACAAATGACCATAATGGTGCTCCAGTTGATGTTCAAGATAATCAGGCTGAGGGAGAACATGAAGCTATTGAAGACATGGATGTTTCATCAGAAGCTGATGATATTCAGCAAGAGGTTCCTACTGAGGAACCAACAGTTTCATTGAGACGGAGTTCGAGAGATCGTCAACCCTCCACTCGATATTCATCAGATGAGTACGTGCTCCTCACTGACGAGGGAGAGCCTGAGACCTACACAGAGGCAGCTGAAAGTGAAGAGAATGCAGAGTGGATTGCAGCTATGAAGGATGAGATGAAATCCTTATAAGACAACCACACTTTTGAGCTGGTAAGATTACCTAAAGGCCGACAAGCTTTGAAGAATTGATGGATTTACAAGGTGAAGTATGAGGGTGACACTTCACAACCACGATACAAAGCTAGATTTGTGGTGAAAGGCTTTGGTCAAAGAAAAGGTGTCAATTTTGAGGAGATATTTTCTCCTATTGTTAAAATGTCTTTAATCCGAGTTGTATTGGGTTTGGCCGCAAACCTTGATCTTGAGGTTGAGCAGATGGATGTGAAGACAGCATTCCTCTATGGTGACTTAGAGGAGGAGATATATATGGAGCAACCAGAAGGGTTTATTGCTAAAGGCAAAGAGAAGTATTTTTGCAAGCTGAAGAAGAGTGTATGGCTTGAAACAGACTCCCAGACAGTGGTACAAGAAGTTCGAGCAATTCATGACCCAACAGGGTTATAGAAAGACTACTTCAGATCATTGTGTGTTTGTGCAGAAATTCTCAGAAGATAATTTTGTCATCTTGCTACTCTATGTCGACGATATGCTTATTGTTGGAAGCAGCTCTTCAAGGATCAGTCAGTTAAAGAAAGAGCTGAACAAAGTCCTTGCTATGAAAGACTTAGGATTTGCGAGACAGATTTTTGGGATTTCTATCATTCGTGACAGGAGGAATAAGCGGTTATGACTGTCTCAGGAGAAGTACATAGAAAAGGTACTTCAACGATTTCATATGGATAAAGCTAAAGTAGTTAGTACACATTTTGCTACTCACTTTAAGCTCAATAAGAATCAAGTTCCAATGAGTGATGCTGAGAAGGAATATATGTAAGATGTTCCTTATGCTTCAACTGTTGGCAATCTTATGTATGACATGGTATGTACTAGACCAGACATTGCATATGCAGTTGGTACAGTGAGCCGTTTTCTATCAAATCCAGGAAAAGAACATTGGAATGCAGTGAAGTGAATATTGAGATATCTACGTGGTACTTCCAAATTGTGTTTGGGATTTGGCACTAGCAAGCCTGTGCTTGAAGACTACACTGATTTAGATATGACTGATGATATTGACACGAGGAAGTCTACTTCAGGCTACTTGATTACTTTTGGAGGGGGAGATTTGTTGGTCCAGCGCATTTTCAGGCAGCCACCGACTTCAACAGTGGCGGGCATCGCCACCGGCCATTGACCTCTATAAAATGTGTTGAAAATTACAGCCCAAAATCCCTATAAATAGGGATACAAAGAGGGCAAGGATATAGCCCATTCCTCTGTAAATTCCGTATCTTCTTCTCTGTAAATCCCTGCATTTTATAGTAAAATCATTCCTTTTCTTGTGGACGTAGGCTTATTGGCCGAATCACGTTAAAATTGGTGTTTGTGTGTGTGATCTTGGGCGGGAACTGAAAATCCCTAACAAAATGCAATCTACACCAGCTGTTTGCTCTGCCTTTCATTGTTTTCCTATTGGAATTCAATTCTCAATGCAGGGTTTCATACATCTACAGTAAAAAGCCACACAGCAACGGAATAAGAAGTTACAAGTGCTTTTTACAGCTTATAGATTGCAGTGATAACTTGGCTGTTTCTCTGTTTCCTTTCCCTGTGTTTCTTTTTGTCTCTGTCTCTCTCTCTCTCTCTCTCTCTCTCTCTCTCTCTCTCTCTCTCTCTCTCTCTCTTCTCATTTATTTATTTATTTGGGTTTTCGTTTGTTTTGCTTTAAGGGCCCAATCTCAAGGTAGGTTGTCCTCAGGATGCAGCCTGGCAGACATCTCTGCTTGATCTGTTGTATTTCATGTGGCTTTTCACTAGTTGACCAGCTGCAATAGCAGACATGAGGGAGAGTTCTCCTGCAAGTACTGCACCCGCAATAACGGTTGCCAAGAGCCTGGAATTTGCTCCTGGTGATTCTGCATTTGCGCCCTTGACACCGAGAAGATTCAAGCAAGCTGACTGAGATGCAAGTTCGGTACCACCTCCAACTGTACCCACCTGAAAATGGACAATAAAGCAGCAGAAGAAACAAGTATTAGACTGATAGCCCGAGAGCAAGAGTACAACAATTTCTTGTTTGGTATCACAAGTTTATAAAGTCTAAGAATACGACTTAGTTTTTGGGTATTAAAAAAGGGAAGAAACAGGCGGGCAACAGAGGGAAATCTGATGGAGCAGAAATGAGTTGGATACATAGGTGGTGAAGAGCATTACATTGCGGGTTGGAAACAAACAAGGAAGTACTATTCATTTTTATCTTGTAATACTGATTTAGGCAGAGTTCAGTACATATACTCGGAAAATGACACAACAGTTTTGACTTCATACCAGAATGGACGGGTAGGTCTAAATACTCTGGAATTCCTGTACAACAGCCAGGACCCTGTTTTGAGGAAAAAGAAACGTCCAAGGAGAAAATCTTTTGACATCTATCACTGCGGACCACCCATTTCAGCAGAAGGGCTGGACTGCTTGTCTTAACAGATACCCGGCTTCTTTGGAAAGAGAAACAGAAGGCTACAAAAAACAAGCCATGGGTTTCTTGGTTTCTTCTTTAGAACTGGTGCAAATTAAAAAAACAAAGGGCTGCCCGCGAATGCAGTGTCCGGAGAGAGAACAACTCAAAAATTGATAAGCAGAAAGGAAAAGTTCTGCAAAACACAAAATATTCAACAAACCAAAACAGTATAGAATAGAGACAAAGTGGATATATTGGGATAGAGGAAGTTCCTGTAGTGGCATACTACAAAACTACTTGCAGATTGAATTCGTAAATGAAACAGAAACTTAATCTACGTTAGGAATGTCAAATAGAAATTTAGTATAAGATTGTAGAAATCCCAAGTCAAACCTATGCAGAGTGTAGTGGTAAATACTACATCTTAGAACCCAAGAACTCTCTCAAGAGTAACAGAACAAATTCAAAAGAAAGGAAAGAGTTACCTCAATGGAAGGCATGGTGACAGAGATGTGGAGATCTTTTCCACCATTAACAGCTTCCATCATGGTGATGCAGTGGGAGCTCTCAATGTTTTGAGCAGGATCTTGGCCAGTGGCAATGAAGATTGCAGAGACTATGTTACTTGCATGAGCATTAAAACCTCCCAAAGCTCCAGCCATAGCTGACCCAGCAAGGTTCTTGAGCATGTTCAGCTCCACCAGCGCAGGGACGTTGGTTTTCAAGACCTTGTTCACCACTTCCTTCTTGATGATTGCTTCACAAACAACTGATTTCCCACGTCCTTCAATCCAGTTGACAGCAGCTGGCTTCTTGTCTGAACAGAAATTGCCTGAGCAATTTGGAGACATGTCGAATAATTGAATTACCAAAGAGGAATAATCAAGAAAATATTGAAAATCATAGTGATGATTTACACAGATAATAATGAAAAGAGGCATTTATCTACACTCAAAGCTTCAAGAAACCCACTTACGAAAGAAATTTTACACTGCAGTAACAGTGTTTGTAACTAGAAAAATAATACATGAGCTCTGTATGATTCAATAAATAGCCAAAGAAAATCTTGGAATTCAATTCCTCCTCCAATCCATCGATTGAAAGACAAAAACAGAACCAACATTTCGCTAGATATTGCGTTATAGTTCCCTAATGTTTCAATTCTTTGAAATTTTTTTTGGAATTTTACAACAATTGAAGAGCGTTTTACCAGAGATGCCAAGTACATCCATATCAGGAAAATCAGCCTGCAGGAAATCCAAAACATTCTGCACTCCTTTAGAAACCATATTCATTCCCATAGCATCTCCAGTACTGCAGCTGAATCTCATGTACAGATTCTTCCCTGCCATTGAGCATTGAATTCCTTGCAGCCTTGCAAATCTACTAGATCTGAATCCCATAAAACAAGATAAAAACAATAAACCAATGAACTAACTGAAGATTCTGCCACGAGAATGAAAATTGCTGCTGTAGTTACATTATCAAACAGAAAAAATGACTGGAAGACAGACGAGAAAATTAACTACAAAAAAATGACAATTAAAATGCATAAAAATCATCTTAAAAATTGTCAAGTTAAGAATTCACAAATTCTTGACCAAATCATACAGGGAAAAACAGAAATTAAGAACATAAAATTAAAATCTCCATAAAGAGCTGGCGAACAGCAAGTGTATACTAGTAATTAAACACCCCATAAAAGGAAAAAGGAACACAAAATCCTGTTCCAGCAAGCTACAGGATCCCGGAAGAGAAATTAAAAAAGAAAATCATAAAAAGAATAGAAAAAACGCCGAAAAGAAAAACTGTCCACATCCAGCCCGTCAACATCCAACATGTATCAAAACCTTAAGATGAAAAGCAAAATCTATTCAAAAGTAACATATCAAAACCCAAACAAGAAAACATACATATTTGTCCATCAAGTCAGTAATTAAATCCAAAAACTCAGAAAGGAAAAACCATTAAAACACCAAAAAATGACCCCCAAAATACCCATCAGACTTCCACCAATAAAAATTCAAAATTTGCAGATAAAACAAAAACCACATAACCATCCTAACCAATGAAAGACTTCATTTTCCAAACCAAAACGTTACAAGATATCCGTTTTCCTTCAAAAAACCTATCAAATTTGATTACAAAAACTCAAAACTGGCAACAAAACAGAAACGACATCATCATCCTAACCTAGAAATCCTGAAGTCCAGACGACCAAAGGCCCTATTTTCCCCCCAAAATGATGGCATATCAACATTCCAACATTTCACTTTATCCATAAAAAATATCCCAATTCAAAAATCACACAATAAAACAAACCTGTTAAAAACAACAGCTAGAGTCTCAAAATTAATCTTATCCTCCAAGAAAAACTTCAACTCAGCAGCCCTTTTCGCAGTCATAAACCTAATAACGGGCGCTCTAGTCATTCTATCCCTCGTCAAGACACTGTAAGCTCCCCCAGAAGCATAAATCGCCTTACAACCTCTGTTTGTACTTGCCACCAGACACCCTTCCGTAGTAGCCATCGGGACTGAGAATTGTCGACCGTCCAATAACAATGGGCCTGCAATTCCCACCGGAATCTGGACATACCCAACAGGCATCTCACAACACTGCCCCAAAATCGACTCATAATCAAAACCCTCAACAGGAAGCCCACCCAAACTCCTCCCGGTTATAATCTCAAGCGCCTTCCGACGAATCTCAGCCGCAAGTTTACAATCTCCCAACTTTGATTCAAGAGAATACGAAGGGACAGTTCCAGATACAACTGCAAAGACAATTTCCGCATCATACCCTGAAAGGGTCTGTTTCTGAGGTGGAGAATTTGGTGGCTTCGGGATTGGAATCGGAGATTGCTGAGTGTGGTCGATAAAATCATCCCATTCAGAAGAAGTCGGGCGAGAAATGAAGGACTGGACGAAATCGATGCCGAAAAACCCGAGCAGGTAAATGAAGGAAGCAAGAAGGGAAACTATGGCGGTGATTTCTGAGAAAGTGATAACGTGGAGAGGGGTGGAAGTGCGGATCTTTTCTCTCCAGCGGCCCATTAGGAAATACGCAGCCGCAAAGAACAAAGGGAAGAAGAATTTGTTGGTGAGGCGGAGAGGGAGCAGGAAAGGGTCAGAGGCTTGGGGTGATGTTTCCCCGGCGGCGGGGGGGTTGCCGGAAGTTCCTGCAGGTAAGTTGAATTTCCGGTGACTGTCCATTTAGGGATCTCTCTCTCTCTCTCTCGGAAGACGTAGAAGGGAGAGAGGGAAAGGAATGCGCCGAGGATGAGTCCTTTGAACGCGAAGGCGTTTTATAGAGAGAGAAATAAGTGGGCGGAAGCGGGGGCATTCGTAGGGCGTGGCAAGGGTGTTAAGAAGGGGGGTGTCCGTATCAATAGAAGGGAGTGATCTGTTGCATTTGACTGGTGCCAGTAAAACGCATTTTTGTCCTGGGCTGGACTAAACGGCCTTGTGTTGAGGTCGCGTTTGATGAGAGAAGGGTAAGCAGCCCAATGATGAATACGCGTCATTTATGGAGGAAGGTTTGAAATGATGCTGACAGAGCGTGTCTCGCTAAGTTTTTCTCCACTTGATGTTTGCCACGTGCACATGGAGACGGGAGCGAGGCAGATTTTTTTCTTATTTTTCCAAATGAAATTCTTACGAGCAATTAACTATAGTGGCACGTGCACATGTGGGAATCACGTGGAGGAGAGAGAGAATAAGAACATTTGAAAAAAAGTAAAAGGAAAATCACTTATCTTATTTTCTATTGTTATTAAGAAGAGAAAGAATGCAATAATATCTTACAACTTAGTTTAATTATTTTTTAACCTTTAGGTTCATTGTTTAAAAGGACACCTAGTATAAAGCTTTTACCTAAAAGTGCACCTCATTTTTACCTCAAAGGGCTCTTTTATGGATAATTAGATCCGTTAATCTCATTTCTTTGCTCTATTTAATCTTTACTTATCTTGAAAATAAAAATAATGATAATTAGATAGTTTTAGTATAGTAGAGATCTTATGAGTCCAGGTCTTTATTTGAGCCCGGGCATTCTGACACAGGAAAGGGCTTTCTTATGTTAGGTCATAGGTTCAAGTTGCTCATTAATTTAGTTTATATATAAAAATTTGCTTGCCTGCCAAAAGAATAAAAACTTATTTTTAGGAGTTTAAATTTAGACGGCCTCTTCTTAAGTTTTCTTCTCACTGCTGAGGTGTAGATGATGCAAATAAAGAAGCTTTTGATTGGCAGCGGCTAATTTTTACGAGACGAGCAGATAGACTAGTAGAAACCAAGTTCTTTAAAGATTTTCAAGAGTCTTCCTTTTCAATTACTTTAACTGTTTTCCACACAAACTCAAACTTATTGAACATGCATCATATACCCATGATCCTATCCCCATTATATCTTTTACCAATCAAGGAAAATCAATCTTCCAAAGCAAAGATCCACAGATAGGTTACATACGGTAATTGTCAAGAATATCAAGAATAACCACTTGATCCAATAGAATATCAAGAGAGAAAAAAGAAGAAGAATCTTTTCAACAAAGACTCAAAAAAAGATATGAAGTAGGTGATCCAACTATTGGAACTTTGATGGATCCTCGTTCTACGAACTCAGGTGGGCATTGCTAACTCTAACAATGCTACTCAAGAATGTACCAGGAATCCCACAAATCATTTTTCTTTGTCATATTAGTCCCACAGATCAATTTTATAACTGAAGGAGATTCAAGAAATGTGATCAGATAGGCCATGGCGATCGAGCAGTATCCATGCAGATTTCACAAGGATATCCACCAAATATGGGACGCAGTCGAGAATCCAAAAGTGAAATGGTCGCTCATCAATCGATCTGCAAATTCTATGGCTGACCAATTGGCAAAAGAAGGCGTTGATCAGATCACTCTTATTTTATGTGGGCCAATGCTACCTTCTTAATTGGGCACAGTGAGTTCGTGGGGCTAGCTTTCATATTTGTCTCTTTATGGATTGTAGATTTGTAGCCCTCTTAGTAGTCATTTGTGTGAGTTTTTCTACTTCAATAACACTAAATCATTAAAAAAAATAGAAAATATGGCATTAATAAGAAAGAATGTAATGTTTTTGCACCTTACGACTTAATTTATTAATTTTGAACTTTTAGGCTCATTATTTAGGCTCCTCAGTTTGTGCCCGAAAATCATTTAGAAAGCAATGGCTAAGATTTGGAGAGAACAAAAATGCAGCTGCCGAAGAACTTTCTGTGAGAAGTTATGCATGGATAGGTTGATCTCATTACGCGATGATTTGTATTTTATTGTTCGTAACAATAATTTGGGATTTATATACCAGTAGCTAGTGTTTATCATTTTGTCGGGGAGCCTTGGTGCAACAGTAAAAGTTGCCGTCGTGTGACTTTAAGGTCACGGGTTCAAGGCTAGGAAACAGCCTCTTACAGAAATGCAAGGTAAGGCTGCGTACTGTAGGCCCTTATTGTCCGCCCATTCTCCTGAGCTTCGTACAGTGGAACTGCCCCTTTTTAGCTAGTGATTATCATTTTAAGTTAATAAAATGGGTTTGAGATTAACCTTTAAAATTTTACTTACCTACAAAGGAAAAAAAAAAGAAAAAAAGAGAGCAACTTTCAGCTTCAAAAATTATGTAATTTACAGTGTTTGAAGTAGCAGATATCAATGCTAAATTAATGAAATGAATGATTAGATCGTCCAAAGGTAGGCTATTCCGCCGTAGAATCCTTAGCTTATTCCTCTTAGTTAGTACTAATAAGAGGGAGAGTATAAATTATTTGATACAACTAGTTGTAAGGTTCACAGGTGCCTCATCAAAAGCTTTGTGAAAATTACAGGTTGGCCATACTTACTTGGATTATCTTCGTAATCCAAATTTCTTATCTGATTCCCAATGCATTGGATGGCCTGGGTCCTGAACTCTCGTCCACAAGTGAGAGGAGAGAGAGAGAAAGAGAAAATTATTTGTTGCATGAAACTTTTCCTCTTACACTTACATTCTATATATATATATATATATATTAGATTCATCCTTCCTCAAGATGGAGAGACACCAAAGATCTCAATCTCTACTAGTGAATGATTGGGATCATTCGCAAAGTTGGTCCCACTTGTTAATTTTGCTTTCTATTACTTTTTAGGTGAATGGTTGAGATTATTCGCCATATCATGAAAATCCTAAAATCCTCCCCAGATTTCATTGGATGAGATCAATCTCCAATTAGCATTTTTCATAAGTTTAATTATTTTATTTTTTGAATATGGACCCCATAATTTGACTTCAAAATATGAGCAGGTGACTTTTTAGACTCTTTAGTGACCACAATTTTTGGAGCTCAACTTTGTAGGATCTCACTCACTCATCTTATTATTCTAACTTGGAATTTCTTAATGGTAAAAAAGCAAACTGTTTAGATTATTTTATCTTTTAACAAATTGTGTATTGCTTTTACAAAGGTTGTCTATTTCTAAGCATTCTTTTTCATATGCCTTTTAGATGCTCTATCGAGAGAAGGGTAAAATTTTAAAACTTACCAAGTCGCTAAAAAAACCCAGCAATCTTTTAATAACTTGTCGAATTTTCCAATCCAACTTACTCGATTCATCGAGTCAATTTTATGATGACATCATCCTAGTTATTTGCGTAGGCATCAAGATAGGGAGGCAGAACTGGAAACCCATTTCTTGTGCCTGAGCAAAATTGGCAAGTACAAGAAGCCCAATACAAAAAAATTTAAAACTAGCTACCTTGTTGTCTTATAAATCTTATGGGTGGCTTTGTCAATGATTATCTATGTGAAATACTACATAAACTCTAAAACCTTGCCCAGCAAATCTTCATCTTTTGACCCATACATCTTATTCGGACTCCCTTAGATTGAGTATACATCAAAATTTATGACCGTTGAATAATTTTAACTATGCTATTTTGAGCTTTTAAAAGTGACTAATAGATTTTACAACAGAGAGAACTTGTAGCTAGAAACTTCCAACGAGCATGATTTTTTATAGATAACCTAAATGAGAGATGTTGAACAAGTTGATTGGGTCAGATCCTCCAAAGATAGGAATTTGCTAGTCAAGTCCCAAAACTCAGTCCAAATAGCATTCTCATTATCTACAGCCACAGACTCAAAGTCTAAGAAACAAATACATGGAAAGTTTGAAACCACATCGACTCGGCCTAGTTCGTTTCTAAGTCGACGAGTTTTGGCATCCTCCTTCTCCTCCTCTAGAGTAGCAGTGTTAAAGTATAGGTTACGATCATTGAAACGTAGTAGAATTATTGTGGATTACCACTTAACCTAAAAACTTAAACTACTAGAAAGTAGGCCAACAATATTTATTCTAACAGTTAGCAGATGAATCGGACTTACTATTACTACTCAAGATCAACATGACTTAATCACAAGTCCCAGTGGCTCTTGTTGTTTGATCAATCAATCAAACATTCGATGAAAAACGTTGGCCACCTCCATATTCTCTCAAATTTGACAACTCTAGGCCTTTGAACCGCAAAATTAGTCAAGGGATGACGATTATAATCCGGACTTTAATCCTCAAATCCGCTAACTTCTCTGCCATTAAATCACAAATCATATCGTTGATATTCAAGCTGATAGAAAGTGGACCTTCAATATTTAAGTGTCTAACGATTAAATTCAGATGAACGAGACTTACAATTACTAGTAATGATTAACACAACTAATCTCTACTCCTAATCATATGAGTGGCGAAGAGACAAGTGAATCTATTCATTTAATGATCTAAACATTTTATTTAGCGAAGGGGGGGACTAAAAGGGTCAATAATATGCAGCCTTACCTTGGATTTTGCAAAGGGCTGTTTCCACGCCTTAAATATGTGAACTCAAGATCACACGACGACAAATCTACTCTTCCACCAAGGCTTCCCTTCTTAGTAAGCCTAGATATAAACCATACAAACGTTTGTTATTCGGGGCCTTGGAACCACAAAAGTAGTCAAGGGATTACGATTATGATCCGCAGGATCCTCAATAGTCTCTAACATCTCTGTCATTAAACCTCAAATCACTGTCCATGTTCAAGTTTATGTAACAACGGATGGATCGAAGTTCAACATCCAATGAACCTAACCAGTACTCATACTCATAGATGAGACTGAAAATGCAAGTGAAGCTCACATGTTAAACGATATAAACGTTTGCGACCTTAATCCTCCCAGATTTGACAACTCCAGGCCTTCGAACCATGAACTTGGCGATTAAGTCATGTGATGCTACAGATAGTTTGAAGTTTGAACCTCCGTGACGCAAAACCTAAAATCATCATGGGATGATGAATTTGAGGTATCCTTTGGTCAGTGCAGGATTAATGACAGATGGATCATCGGATTCATTGCTACTAATCCCTTTGGTCAGGTTCTTCCTCTACTGGATTAGTAGAAAGGACCTGACCAGTAATCCAAAATATATGATGGTGGCTGGTGCACGTATTTTTCAAGGAAATATATCAACTGCTGAAAATGCGAACGAAGCTCACTTGTACAATGATTGAACTGTTTGATTGGTAGGCGAAGCTTCAAAATAGTCCCCAATTTCACAAATTTAGGCCTTTGAAGTATAATTTGATAGATAGTAATAGACTCCTATATATGTATATTACTTATGTCTAGGCATGTAGTTGCCAATAGTTTAGCATGTTTCGGCCCTTTATTCAGTGCGTGGTTCATCCATAATAGGATCACCAGACAATTGGTCTAGATAATTTAATAGGAGAAACCCACTTCTATTTCTAGCAGTCATAACTTTGCATGAGACCCTGTACAACTGTAGCACACAGTCATTTGGGGTTTTGTGGTGGAGTTATAAATAAGGCCAACTTTCTTTGATGATATGAAGAAACATTAAATCTTAGCCGTCTTGCCATATATAGATGGGTCTGTCCTGAAAATCACAAACTTTGGGGGCTCCTAAAATTGATTCTTCTAAGCAACTTGAAGTATTATCGATTTTACTATTGTCCATTTTAGAACTCAAAGTAGCTCTGAGAGAAACTAGGATCATCCAAATGATGCAATTTTTGGTAAAGAGCTCATCTACGACAAATCCACAAGTGGACGCCACATGTAGTTCTACCACAAAACTCCAAATGAGGCCGTGGGTATGTCACTTACTAGATCCCTTTTAAGTTGTGCCTCTTATTTTTGTTTTGAAAATTTTTGTCTAAGAAGATTTTTTTTGCAAAAATGTCATTATATTTTGGCATTTTTATGAAAAAGTCCTACTTTTTTTAGTTTAGCAAATTTGTCATTAAGTTTTCTTGAGCTTTGTAAAATTGTCATTATGTTAGTTTTCCACCCATCCTCCCTGTTAGTTATTTTGAAATTAAATATTACCCTTCTCTATTTGTCTCTTAATACATTCTAACAAACTTGATACCTCATTGATGCAGACGTGATTAAGTTAACAAATTTGGCCACTAAGTTCAATAACTTCTGATAGAAAGTTTCAATAGAGCTTAGTACCTAACACAACTCGATAACAAAGAATCTAATGGAATGGTTAAATTTCAACAACGACCAACCAATAGTGAGATATTCATGGGACACCTCGGGTTTTCACGACAATAAGATAACAATTTTTAAAATGTGTCGGGATCCCTGTTTTAAAATTCAGATTTTTAAACCGACCAAAAACAAAAACTCTAATAAAGAACATTTATTTCAAAATCCTGAGAGTCGTACAACCACAAAATTATGGATTTAATGGTATCTCATTTCTACAAAAAAAATCAACAGTCTTCTCTGTATTTTGGACCCTTGCACATCACACGTGCAATACAAAAATCACCTGATAAAACAATAACATGACATGACCGTTAGTAGTCTCAGTCTTCATGCCCATCCATATTCAATAAAAACATATACTTCAAAAACGGATAATAAAATCATGATATAAAAGAATTGCCCAGGGTCTATCCATATACAACCATCACATTCAACAAGAATATAATTCTTTACATCCACATCACAGAGTAATTCATAACAACGTACAGTTCATAAGTCATTAACGAAGCAGGGTAAGAGCATACCTTATAGTTTCTAAAATATCCTCTATACATTACTAGGAGTCACTATCGCCTTTGTTGGCTCTGTTAACATGTCAAGCTTGCCGCTACTCTCTATATCTGAGGCATTGCAAACCAAAGCAAGGCCTCAGTAAGCTATTACTTGTGTAGGTGATCACATTTAATAAGAAATGCAATGTAATAGCGTGATGTAAGAGTATTGATGTCATGGTAAATCTCATGGAGTAAAACATTTATATAGTATGTCAAATCATCAGGCATCCAAAGTAATTAAAGCATAGAAGATCATGAATTTGGATAAAACAATAGCAGTCAAAGCATGATTTACACTTGAACACAAAGATATCATATCCAATCACCATGGCATACAAGGCATAAGTAATGAATGATTATGCATCTATTCGAATCAAGTGAAATTAGTTTATCACCAAAACATATGGATGCACATCATGATAACAAGACACTCATACATAATCAAGCCTTAAGAGTGTTCCACTACACTCATGTCACTAGCAATGAGTACTCATTCTAAAACCCTGGGTCTCTCACTTGTAGTTTGCACACAAGGTAGTTCACACAGCCCGTAGGCCTAGCCACATCTAACCGCCCACATAGGCTTCACCCCAACGTTGCGTCATCACGCTGTGGGTATACATATATGCACTACATGAGTATACAGAATAAGAGTATAGGCTACTATGCTGCAGTGACAATCACTCCAAGGTATCAACCACTGCCGCTTTCCATCAATACTAAAACGAGAGACTACTATCTGCCATGCATGGGAAATGGTCAGACTTGCGATGGTGGCCTGCCCATTATTACCACAAACTGCATAAAGTTTGCCCACATATCAAGGCCAATGTCTATCATCCATAAGCTCAGAGAGCAGTGGCCAACCTAATACCCTCCTAGCATAGTACCGACTAGGTAGAAACACCCATCATAAAACAGCAAAAACACAATATAAACCATAGAAACTCCCATGTGTAAATAATCTTAATAAGATCAAGTTAAAAGACATGATAATATATCATCAGTCATATATTAAAACATGAGTAATCATGTAGATCAAGATGTCATAATATCAATAATGTATGATGAAAGCATTTTCATGACAACATGATAGGACATAAAACTCATGCTTCAAGGTTTCCAAATAATATGTCATGATCTATGAAATCAAGGAAATTACTAAATGTAATTACCTATCTTAGACGATGTACTACTCGTCTGTATCTCTCAATTCAGTCAGGCCCAACTCTAGCGCGGTCCACCATAGTCCCATCACCTGAATACATATCATATCCAGTCATACTCAAAATTCAATTTATCTAACTTGGATTCTTAATTACACAATATTATATTTTCATATCCTAATACATCATGTTTAAGACAATCCATGTTTTCAGTCATGAAATTTTAAGGCGGGGTCCATCCTAATTAGCTAATAATTCAAATCACACTCAACCAGGCTTACTAATAATTATCTCAATTCATATTTTTAAAGCTATTAGGCTCATATCACATCAATCTTAGGTAATTATCATTTAAACCAATTTATCTGGCTTTATTATATGAAGTTCATGTTCAATCTTTATTTAATCACAGTCACATCAACTCATCAAATGATTAATATAGTAATATTACCTTGTACTAGTCAATTTGAATAACATCAACTGTCTGCTTGGTTAAATCGTCCACCAATCGCCTCAATTGTGCCCCGATCTCAAATATTCATACTAATCTCATCAAAG
Organism: Warburgia ugandensis; assembly: GCA_035236585.1. Lineage (NCBI taxonomy): Eukaryota > Viridiplantae > Streptophyta > Magnoliopsida > Canellales > Canellaceae > Warburgia > Warburgia ugandensis. The sequence goes on along the minus strand of CP141132.1, from coordinate 79,296,319 downwards.
ATCCTCACATGATCGCCCCAGATCACATAACAATTTCATAATTCTAACCAATTAATCCAATTAAAAAGTCTACATAGTTCGGATCATTAAATTGGATCCAATTTCATATCTGGATCTTTAGTTGATCTCAACTGTTGATCAAGATCAACTAAATCATCTCCATATATATTGCATATCTAAAATATCTTGTATGAATCTTAATCTACACTTTGTGAGCATCATAATGGACTATTTATATTTGAAAATGACATCAGATCATCTCATATCAAATGATCTAAAGTTTGATCAATGGTATGGTCAAATCAACGGCTAAATCTTTCATGATCGATAAATGGGAAGATGGGCATCATTCCTTGCGTTGCCAAGATCGTGAAGGTTATCTCGGATCTCTAAGATTCTTCTTAGATTGGTTAGAATCATAGGTTGAAGTTCAAGGTGTAATAGGGCATTCTAGGTCAACTCGGTTCCCTCAAAATGAGTAAGTAACAAGTTGACTCGGGGATATATGGATTGTAGAGAATAGGCCGGAGATCCTCGTTGATCTACCGTCTAAAGAAGAAGTAACAAAAATCCTGGAAAGGCGATATGAAATGCACCCTAAACCCCTTAAAAGCCTACATGCATGGTGGTCTGGCACTTTAATTTGTGCTATCTAGTCTATATTGCCTAACAATAAAGGGTGTTTCACCACATGGCTGGGTCTGAATACATTCAAAATTATTGCTAGGGTTTATGGAGAATTTGTTTCCATTGATTTAATTTGTTTCTTTGGATCAAAGAAGAAAGATGCGAGGATCGTCGTTAAAGTATTTAGATGCCCTCCGATGCGGTACGAGAATGAAGATTAAAGTAAGAAATAGATGATATTGGATTAATATCGGTTCGGCTTCCATTCCTGATTCTTTTTACAGTTTAAATTCGAAGGAGCATATGAAATTGGAGGCATCTACCTCTTCTATCATACCAAATATTCCACTAGGATGGCCCCATGTCAATCAAATGATAGAGTTGTTAAGACTCCCATTTCAAATGAAATTTCTATTTTAGATAATTCCCAACTCTCAGATAACTTTGTCCTAAATGGGAAGAAGAAGAGAGCCAATTATGAGCCGCTAGTTTCACTAATGCACGTATTCAATAAAAAGGTAGCACCAATGCTCAAAGCTCCTGCAGATGCAGGGTTTGGGGAAGGGGCGGACCACAAAGGTCAATAGTATTGCAGCCTTAGGCTGTTTCCACGCCTTGAATCCATGACCTCTAGGACACACGAAGACAAGTCTACCATTGCGCCATGCCTTGAAGGCACATATTCAATGAGGATGTTAATAGAAAGGAGAAAGGGGGACCAGAAGTAAGATTGAAGACATCCACAGAAGAACAAAGACAGTTCTTATAGGTTTGTGAGACCATTGGACTCAATTTTCTTGTGGGGGTCAATCTGAAGCTCTAGAACTACTTTATGATCTCTTCTGAAAGTTTGGTAAACCTGGTAATAAGATGCCGGCTAGAGCTACCCACTCAAAGGAAGGTGTTCTAGGTAGAGATAAAGATAATAATATCTCCAGACCATGTGGGTTAATCAACAGAAACAAAGCTCAATGATTTGTTATCTTGGAACATACAAGGTCTGGGTAGTTCTCGGAAGAAAAGCAGAGTTAGGAGATTAATTAAACAGACATCACCATGGTGCATTTTGATACAGGAAACCAAACTTGTACACAAGTTTGAGGATTGAAATATAGGCATTCATAGGAACTTTGATTGATTGCATGTCGATTCCAATGGCTGGTCAGGTGGAATTCTACTGGCTTAGAATGGGATTTTGGGGAGATGGAATATTTATGGGAACACATTTAACTATAGTTACTCTTAAGATACTTTCTAATTGGAAATTCGTAGCTATAGTAGGAGTTTATGGCCCTAATGACGAAATTGAAAGAGATGCCTTGTGGTAAGAGTTTGAAGGAATTAGACTAAGATGGCTAGGTCCTTGGCTATATGGTGGTGATTTTAAAGGAATTAGATTAAGATAGCTTGATCATTAGGCTATATGGAGGTAATTTTAATGTTATTAGAGATTTAACAGAGAAGAATATAGCTTCGGTATTCACTCAAGGCATGATAGAACTGTTAGGAGCTCTGATACAACTTGCAAAGTTAGGATCGACACAACACACAATAGGAGACAAGAGATAAACGCGGTTCGGCCAAACTCAGCTTACATCCACAGGAAAGGAGGAAACGCTCTCTCTCTCTCTCTCTCTCTCTCTCTCTCTCTCTCTCTCTCTCTCTCTCTCTCTCTTCACATGATCTGACATCTCCTATTTATAGGAGATAAATAGTTCTAGAAGTTAAGATTTGTAGTGCTACAAATCTTGATGCTATCACTATTCCAGTAGTGTGCAGTCGTCTTCTACGGCGCCGTTAATGTCTACTAGTCTTTACTCACATGGGCATAGACCATGTGTGGGTTTATCCCAACAATCTTCCCCTAGTTCTAGAAGTCAAGATTTGTAGTGCTACAAATCTTGATGCTGTCACTATTCCAGTGGTGTGCAATCGTCTTCTGCGGTACCGTTAATGTCTATTAGTCTTCACTCACATGGGCATAGACCATGTGTGAGTTTATCCCAACAATCTTCCCCTTCATGCCCATGAGAGAAGAATGCACTAAACATCGCTATTTTGTTCTGCTCCCCCAAATTTCTTGTACAGCTTCAATCCAGCTCACTCTTCAATAGTCGTCTGTTCTTTATAGCGACTCCACTAACTGTCTGTGCATATCTGCGACTTCTCTTAGAAGGGTTACTGCTCCCCTACTCAACACTTCCCATAGAGTTTAAGTGCTAATCGGTCATTAAGTATACCGCAAGCAACTAGAAGCCTGCTACTGCCTCTTGCACCTACCCTTATTTGCCGCCCTTGTGTTGCTCATAGATATCACTCAGAGCAATCACGTCTACTCGGAATGGTCAAAAGGTCTTCTTAGAATGGTCACTGAGTCCACTCAGAATCGTGCGCACTTTTCACCTAGTCATCTCACCACTATTCACTGAACTATCCTACCATTATTCATCGAGCCATCCTACTACTGGTCTCGAGTAATCTCACCACTATTCCTGAGTCAGCCGCACTTGCAGTTATCGAGTCCACTTGTAGTAGTCATTATGTCCACCTTCTACACTTGTTCACCAAGTCCACTCACCAATTGTCACCAAGTCCACTTATCATCAATCACCGAGTCTACTCATCAGTTGAATTTTCCTGAACGGGGGTGTCATTACCAATTTCATGGGGTGCATATCGTATTGAAAAAGGGTAAGTAAATGCTCATTATGTGCAATTACTATTGTGTCATTTCCTGTAGCAACTCATTAATGTACTAACCCAATCACTATTGAATTCCCTACTATTTTAATTCGGCACTATTGCAACACGTACTATTTCAACTCTCTATTGTTGCAACTTTGTCACTGTTTTGACTCTAACTGTAATAACACGCCACTGTTATAACTAACACTATTACAATTGAGGTCCATGTAGCACTGACATTTTTGTTCCTATAGCCGACATCATCATGAGGCAATACTATAGTTGACATCGTCACAGTTCTTGTAGCAGTCCTATATTAGTACTATAGCAATACTGTAACATCATTGTAGCACCAATATAATAATGATGTTTTTTCAACATCTTTAAATGCTATCATCTTTGCACCATTTTTTTTTTCTCTCACCAACGATCAAACCAGTCATGTTTTCCTCACCAACATTTTCTTCTCTTCGGTCACTCCTCTGGTACGCGGTAGCACTGCGCACCAATAGATCTATTGGGGTTTTTGTCAGTTCACTGCTGCTTCTCTTTAGCTCCCCTACTTCACCTGTGCTCGTCAACTCTGTAACCGCCTAGTGGGTGCAATAGCATAGTTAATCTTCGATCAGCGATTCTATCCCCTTTTCCTCTCTCTGGCTACTACAATTGGTCTCTTTCTTGCGTGATTTCTTCTCACCGTCATGTCGTGCTTCTTCTTCCACCGACAAGCGCATGATTGGTGCTCATCTGTCGCCGATGAAGCATAGTAGTTAGCCATCAATCTCCTCCTTTGATCGGTGATTGGATCCTTTTGTCTTGTCTAGTGATCATCTCCATCAATTTTTGAATATCCAACTCCATTCGTAAATTGTAAGAGGATGGCAAGGGTTTTGAAGCGCTTCTTTCAAGAAGGGATCCACAAGGGAGTGGGGCCCTCTTTTTCCTTCTAGGTTTTGATATCTAATGCCAAAGAATCCTAGACCATGCAATCTGGGCCGCAATTGATCATCGAATGGTGGAGATGAAGAGATCTTCTCTACCCTTGAGGGTAGTGCTACCACACCCGCCCTTGCAGCACATCAACAGCTCCTCCTTTGATGGCTGCAGCATAATGCAAAAGCAGCTCTATTTAGCACTTATTCCATCTGTGTTGGAGATCTCAAATTGAGAGATCACTATCTCTCGATTATCGGCAACTATCAGCAATCACATCGTCACACAATCTTCCACATGGATAGATCTGAATTCACAATCCTCTCTGGCTTTGATACCACTTGTAAAGTTAGGATTGACACGAACATACTCAATAGGAGACAAGAGATTAACGTGGTACGGCTAAACTCAGCTTACATCTACGAAAGAGGAGGAAATACTCATTCAGAGTCTGATCAGATTACATAACAGAGAAGGAAGAGGATCAAATCCTCACTCAACTCAACTCATTTACGGTGTTGCAAATCTTGACGCTGTCACTGTTCCGGTAGTGTAACATCCCAAAATTTTAAATCCTAATTTGGGTATTTTTTGAAAAATGTTAAATTGGGATAAAAAGAAAATTAGTGAATTCCATAATTTTAGAGTTTTATGAGTGGAATGTTTGATAGAGATCAAACCAAGTGTTGAAACCTTGATAATTGGATTGTACACAGAAAGAAGATTTAAATGGCACTAAGTTTGCTGAAATCAACGTTTAGATGGAGGAGATAGGATTTAAAGATTAAGGACATTTTTAGAAAAAAAAAGAAAGAAAGAAAAGAAATCTACCTTAAACAGGAGAGTCGTATTTGATAGGGGTACCCCACCCTGTTTAAGTGAGAATGAGAACAGATCATTAAGTTTGTTCTCGCACCCAACGAAGGAAAAGAGAAAAAACATGACGGGGAGGAAGAAAAGGAAGAAGAGAAGAGAGGAGGAAAGAGGGAAGAGGAGAGAGAATGGCGTCGGAAAAACCTGGCATGCTAGTGGGAGCAAGAAGAAAAAAGGGGATAACCAGGGTTTCGGGCGTTGGATTTCTAGGCCATTGTCGGAGACGGTGCAAACTTGGATCATTGATTTGAGTCAATCATGTGGTCCAACATGATGGAATGAAGAAAACCCCCAAGTTTATTAGGAGATCTGAGATGATCTCGACCGTCGATCGTAGGGGAGACAATGCGTGCAGCGAGATCAGAGGGTTTTAAGCAAAATGGTGATCCATCCAGCTCATCCAAGGGTGGAAAACAAATGAAAATGCATCCAAAAGGTAAGATCTACAAAACTCAACTCATGAATTGAGGTATTTTGCAAAAACCCGTATAGTTTATGTTAGATCTAAGTTTTGTGCATGATTCAGTCGTCCATTTCCTAATCAAAACTTAGGGATAGGTAATTAAGTACCTGATGTAGACTAGATCAAACTAAGATAGTCGATCCAAGCTGAAAATCGATTGAACAATCTCAATCATCCGGTCTGTCACTGTTCACACAGTGACTTCTTGACGCCTGATCTACGTAGCTACCAAGCATTGCTTGCTGAGGCATTGTGTTATTGTTGCAATGCCTTAGATATTGAGAGAAAGACATGACCGATGAGGAGTCAGACGAATAGTGATTGAGATACCTTATTTAGAGGTATGTTTTAATTCTACCCGACTATATATGTTTATCTATATTATTGGACTTGATTATACTGTTGTTGGGAATGTGACTATTGACTGGATGGGTCCTAGAGTAGTAAACTTATTTTAAAAAGGTTTGCTTGAAAAATAAAAAATTTATTTAAGATTTGAGTTGATAGTTGATACTCGAGGTTTCTCTTGAAATGAAATTCATTTGAAATTGTTTCTTACTGTTTTGTTTGTTTTCAAAAAAACTTGGGCCCCACCTTTCAAATTTTTTTATTAAAAAGTGTTGAAAAAACCCAGGTCGCCATAGGTAGTGTGTAGTTGTCTTCTGCAGCATCGTAAACATTGAAGTCTATTGAGTCGATGCAGACATTCTAGACATTGGCTAGTCTTCACTCACATGGGCATGAATCACATGTGGGTCCATCCCAATAGCAACTCCATAGAGAACTAGGAACTCATTGATCTGCTTTTTGTCGGTGGATGGTACGCATGGTCAAACAAACAATCCCTCCAATTCTAAGCAAGGTAGATCGCTTCCTCTGCTACTTGAAGTGACTCGACTTATTTCCAGAATTATCTTGTATGATCCTGCAAGAAAGATCATCTGATCATCATCCTAGATTATAAATTCAAATCCTGAGTCCTGGGGGCCAAAACCTTTCCGTTTCAAGTTGGCCTGGCTAGAGAAGCCGAACCTCATCAGTAAAATTGAGTCTTGCTAGGCCAAAGCGACTGTTCTAAACTCTAGAAATATTGGGCACGCATTAGGACTGAAATTGAAAGCTTGGGTGAGGAATAGATTCATGGACCAAGAAGATCGTTCTAAATCTCTACAAGCCAATCAGTTAGGCCTGGCAATTGGGGTTGGCGGGTCATGTTTGTGTCCACACGAACACGACATGCTTCGAGTTTAGGTCGACACGAACACGACCCGCATAATAATCGTGTAAAAAATCCGTAACTCGAATACGACACGATTATTAAACGAGTCGACAAGACTAGTATAACACGATTAAATAAATAATATAGAAGAACCGTCCCATATTACTGCTCTAATATAAAAATTATGGCGAGACAAAAGATCAATTCAGATAACACAGGTCTATTATTGCAGGAATACTTGATTAGGTGGAGGTATACTGACTTCATACAAAAGATATTGAGAAGGAACCGGAAGATCTTGTTGGCTGCACAAAGGCCCCAAGCCCGTCCAATTGCCGTCACCTCACTTAAACAACCAAAAACCTTTTTTGTTCGGTAGCTGTTTGGATATGAAAAAGGTTCATAATGTAGCTGGAGCACCGCCTGTACTACTGCTATCATATTGGCGAATTTGGCTGCCCATTTGTTCTTTTTGGCGCACCGTCTGTACTACTAATAGCTGTACTACTGCTATCAACTAGAAAGGTTCATAATGCAGATAGAGCAACGCAGGAATTGGAAGATCTGGTTGGCTGTGCAAAGGCCCCAAGCCCGTCCAATCAGGGAAGTCCCAAGCTGTAGTAGTTCATTGCCTTTTGTTGGTATAATATAAGATGGTTGTCATATATATTACATGTTACCATATACTCATTACTCATATAGGAGGATGTCCTCTATTACATGTTACCATATACTCGTATAGGAGGACGTCCTCTACTACATGTTACATATAGGACAGTTCCAGATGAACTGTCCTATATTACATATCATATTGTAATATAAGACGGTTCTAAATGAACCATCCTATATTACTGTTAGTTCATGATAAATAAATAGGTCGCGTGTCAAACAGGTCAACACGATGGGTCATGTTAATTGACCAAAACACGACACGATTTTTGGTGTGTCATTTTCAGGTTGACTCGAAAATGACATGAACACGATAAGACTCGACCCAAACCTGCTAAATTCGTGTTGGGTTCGTGTCGTGTCATATTTTGCCACCCCTACAATCAGTTATGTTACCTTTAACCTTAAACGGGAAATTTGACATCTTTCTTCGGAGGACAGCAACTACAGGGCTTTTATAGACGATCAATTAAACTCATTGGACTTAGAGTGAAGAGATAATATAGAACCAACGCTCTCGCAATAGGTGGCTTGAAGCCGGAGATTGAAACACAAAGTTCTTTCATATCACGGGCAATGCACATAGGCGAACCAATTGTATCTTATCCCAGGAAATTCATGGCATACGGGTGGACAATCTAGAAGCAATTTCTCAATAAAATTGTAGAATTCTATAAAAGCCTCTGCACTTCAGAAGGCATGTGATGTCCATTTTCGAAAAATCTAAACTTCAAGCAAGGTGATGTCCCCGCAAGGAGCAAGCTAGACGCCCCCTTCTCTGAAGACGATATGGAGCTGTCCTATTCGGCTGCAGAGTAGACCGTGGCCCAGGATCTCATGGTTTCTGCCTTAAATTCTTCCAGGTATATTGGCCCTTTCTAAAACATGATGTCATTGCTTTTGGTAATGGATTTTTCATGGGCGACTCAATCGACAGGTATCTAGGAGCCTCTTTTGTTGCTCTAATCCCCCCAAAACAAGGTGAGAAGACTAAAATGATTTCTTACTCTGAAGCTTGATCGATGATGGCTACAAAATCCTTGCTAAGCTCCTCGCAAATGGAAGTTATCTCACCCCAACAACCAGCATTCTTATCGGGAAAGAGTATAACGGATTGTATCTTGGTGGCAAATGAATGTCTTGATATGATGCACAAATCCAACTCCAAAGGATTCGTGTGCAAACTCGACATGGAAGAAGTGTTCGTCCGAATTGAATGGCGAGTCGCGGATAAGGTTCTAAGAAGGATGAATTTAAGCAAACAATGAGAGAGATGGATTGGCGAATTCTTTAAATTCAACATGCTTTTCAATTCTTGTCAATGGTTCACAGAAAAGCTTCTTCGAAAGCTGGAGAGGAGTGGGACAAGGAGATCCGCTATTTCCTTACTTATTGGATGCTCTTTGGTGAACGATCTTGTCCGAATGGGATAGACATGATCAAATATGGTGGATTATTGGAGAAGAATTTAGCAGTGGATCTGCACTTTGGAAGGACATTACCAAGAACCTTGCAACTGTGCAAGTTAACATTAAATTCTATATTGCAGACGGTCGCAAAGTCCACTTTCGGATGAATACATGGATAGGAAACAGCCATTGAAGAATGTATATCCACGCTTACTTAGGGCTAGCGGTGGAGTTGACAGGATGATGAACGAGTACTTCATTGTCCTTGACAATCAAACTGTCTGCAACGTACAATTTTCTCAAAGCCCGTGTCGCCTGGAAGAAGAGCAATTTATATAACTATTCAATAAATTCAGCATAATTGTTGTTAATCAAAGGAGAAAAGACCACATCATATATATGGACTGCTAGCCGCAAAGGATGTTTCTCGGTTAAATCTGCATACAATCTCCTTAGCCAGCTAGGAGACAGATGGATGTTTTATAACACCGTTTGGGACGTTACTTGTCCACCAAAGGTAGCTTTCTTCACATGGGTGCTGGCCCTTGATAAATGCTAACCTATGAATATCATCTCCAGAGGTTGGTTCGGTCGTTCAGTTTGCTGCTTCTGTTACCATCCAAAAGAATCAAGAGATCATCTATTTTTACAATGTACGAGAACGCAACAACTATAGTACGCCGTGTTCAAAAGGTTTAATCTCAAGTGGGTGCAACCCCACACTTTCAGAGACATGATAGTGCAATGGCATTGACCAAGGCTGAAAGCACGTTGTAAGCTGCTCCGGAGGTTCTCTTTTCAAGCAACCATATGGCTTATTTGGTTGGAGCGTAACTCTTTGTTTAGTGGCAGATCAAATTCTTGTGATCTAGAAGATGATATTTTCAGATACATCTCTCTTTGGCCTCAGCTTCTAGGACTTTAAGGCTACTCGCCAACTGATATTATTCAAGACTGCAACTAAATTGCTAATCACGGAAATTAGGATGAAAGAGAAGTCACTGCCAAAGTGGCTAGGCTGTGTCAAACTCAAAGCCACAGCCAAAATGGCACCCATTTAACCTAGGTTGTGTCAGACTCAACTTTGACGGAGCTTGCTTCCGCAATCTATGCCTTCCGAGTGTTGGATTGCTAAGAAATGCTGTATGAGAGGTCATTTTTTGCAGGCGTATTGGTTGGGCAGATTTAGATGAAGAAGAAATCACTGCCATCTTAACGGGGCTGGAAGCCTTGAACCATATATCGATCTCCCCTCTCATGGTAGAGAATGACTCTAGAAATGTGATATTATGGCTGAATAATAAATCCCTTTCCCCCTGGCTCTTCTAGCACATCATGTATAGCATCAATCTTATAATCGAGGGGGTTATTGTGTTTTCTCACAATTAGATCTACAAATGAACTTGCTAGGGAGTGTGTTTACCCACCATCTGCTGGGTCTCTCTCTCTCTCTCTCTCTCTCTCTCTCTCTCTCTCTCTCTCTCTCTCTCTCTCTCTCTCTCTCTCTCTCTCTCTCTCTCTCTCTCTATACACACACACACACACACTAAGAAATTTATGTTTTCATAAATCTAAATATCCCATTTGAAAAGATTTCAAGAGTTCACAAAAGTTAGACATCATTACTTGAATATTTCTATTTGTTTGATAAAGAATGTGTTATCACTTCATAGATATTAGAAATTTAGAACATCATATATCATTTTTTTATATTTTATGATCTTCATATTCTCAATAGGTAGAGCATTAAAAGTGTTTTCTAATACACTAGAGAATCTATTTTGTCAACAAGCTGCGAGTTATTCATTAAGAAATTTATGTTTTCATAAGTATAAATATCCCATTTGAAAAGATTTCAAGAGTTCACAAAAGTTACACGTCATTACTTGAAGATTTCTATCTGTTTGATAAAGAATGTGTTATCACTTCATAGATATTAGAAATTTAGAACATCATATATCCTTCTTCTCCTTTTTTTTTAATTTTAATTTAATTTTTTATGATCTTCATATTCTCAATAGATAGAGCATTGAAGGAGCTTTCTAATACACTAAAGATCACTCAAATCAAACATTTAATGACCAAAATATGATTGTTTGAATGAAATACATATTGTAAAATAAAATTGAAAACTAAATTGCAGCAAAGCCCCAGATAGTCAACATTGGCACTTCAACAGTCAACTATTGCTACTATTTTGGCCAACAGCCAAGCCTAATAGTCGACCATCACCAACAGCCAACTTGGACCCTAGATTTTTAGATCTTGTGCAAAGGTCTCAATAGATGACTGTCAAAAAACAAAAATTGACCATTAGTGATAGTTGGAGCCTTACTGTTGACTATTTTATTCATCCAATAACCAACCATTCAATCTTGTCTTTTGATCAGTTTGTATGATCTTGAATTTAGATTGATTTAGAACTTTGGAATTACATAGATTTATCATCTAACATCCGTAGATCATCAAAATTTCATGTTCAAAGACCAAATAGTCATTGTTGACTTTCCAAACATGATTTCATACTCAAACTCATTTTAAAGGTAGTTATTTTCTTTCGAACCACTTGTGAAACATCTGTAACAGCTAGCTTGACTAGGAGCTGATCCTAAAATGAATGGTTTATCATCCAATAGAAATCAAGGATCTCCAACAGCAATATTTCAAGATGGATCTATAAATAGAGGCGATTTCGAAGAAGAAAGCAAGTAATTGTACATCAACTCTATATCAAGCTACTTCAAGCTTTGAACATCAATCTTTTTTAGAGTAATCAAGCTCAATTGAAAATAATTCTTAAAGTGTGAATCTCAACATCAAATTCACAAAGTTCTCAAGGTCTCAAGCTTCAGATTATCAAAGAGCTCAACTCACATCTATAGGTACATTTGTTCTTATACAATTATACTCTTCTATTATCTTTTATAATTGAATAATATTTTAAAAGAGAAGTTTTCTTTCTTATTTCTTTATTTTAAAGAGATGCGCATCTCTCTTGAGGAAAGGGTATTGTTCCTGTGATTTAAGGAATGAGTGTTGTTCCTCGTGATTTTGGAATGGGTGTAATGGTTACTATTGTAAAAAGGTTGAGTTTAATGAGTGCATATAAGTCTTAAGTGATCAAGCATTAAATCAACTTAGGGTATAAATTCTCACTAAAATTAATTAGTGGAGGATTCAGGTAGTGTATCCTTGAAAGAAAGAAAGTAGACGCTGGGAGTAAGCTGGCCGAACCTCTATAAATCTCTGTGTTCTTGTAGTTGTTTGCATTCTTGTTTCATTCTTGCACTTAAGGTTAAGTTTTTCTTTTCTCATATAAAGAACTTTGGCATTAGATTTCAGTTTAACTTGAAACACTTGAACTTTCATTTAGGGTTCCATTTGCCCTCCTCTTGGGATTGCACCATCAAATAGAGTTAGATGGTTGCCAATTGTTCTAGAGTTTTAGCTTTTCATGTGATCTCTACTTTTGTTTTTTTATTGTACTTTGATCAACTTGATCACATTTTTAAACTCATTGGGAGGGATTTCCTTTGCCTATAAATGAAATTATTTTTTTTTCAAAAAAATGCAACAAAGATTAATGTAACACGTGCTATATTTTAGTTAACAAACCTCATATAGTATCTGGTGGCCCATTGGGTACAACGAGTTTATCAGTTATTAAAATCAACCAATCTTAGTAATATTTATTATATAAGATATCATGAGTTAAAAAAATAGGATGAACGGCTAGATCAACCAAAGATAGGCTTGTCATCATAAAGTGAGAACATAAGACATGAGTAGCATCCTCTATATGCTACGTGTAGGACTTGAGTATTTGTCTTGGATCAGTCATTAATTGGATACTTCATGCAACGTAGGTTGTTGCACTCCAACTTACTATCTAGCTACACCATACCGTAGTATTCCACGTAGATGATTAAGTCCATCAATTTTTGGTCTCACTTATTGTCGGATCCTTAACACTTAATCATGAGTTATAGTGAACATGATTCTTTGAAAAACTGGGCACAACTAGCACATGGCCTTGATCAGGATGATATGATTAATTGTCCCAATTACCAAGTCTATAGTGATATCAAGCTTCATATAGGGAATCTTTCTAGTATTAAGAAGCAAACTACCACAAAGCCCTATTAGTAAGGGTGTCCGATTGGAGAGGGGGGCTCAAAAAATTTGTTTGTAGTTCGAGTTTTGTCTTGCATTTCCTTGTTACATCTGGTCAGAGATTTGAGGTAACACTTTTTGGAGAGATTTCAAGTAGATTTAGAAATTATAGTTCTAGATAGTTTATTTCATGGCTCTTTGCCTTAAAAGATAATAATAATAATAATAATAATAATAATAATAATAATAATAATAATACAAAAACTTACTCTACATCTTAAATCTACTTCAAATCTTAACAAGAGAAAAACTGCTACTTTAAACCACCAATAATGTATAATTAGGAGTGTGTGCATCCAACTGGAGCAGATGGCTTATGGTCAACAAGAGCCAAATAACTGAATAAGAAAGTGATTGAGTACAACAGCAATTAGATTTCCTTCTCAAACCAAAAAGTGAAAATCTACGAAAAGTTGGAAACCACCTTACATTTTTATCTTGCAATTGAAACAAATTGATATGGATATGAATTAAGGCTCAATTATTGAGCCTTCTTTGGAAGTCTTTCATCATCTATCATCTCTGTCCATGAACACGTGATCACGTATAAATTAATCTGGCCCATCTATTAGGTAGGCTCGTTAGAAATGGGACTCCCCACCAACTTTAACTTGAAGCTTAGAGGCGCACGCTTTATTCGTCCTTCCCAAACCTGGAGTCCCCTCAAAATGGATGATGGACTAGTCAATATCACTTTATATCTAAACTGTGATCACTTCTCCATTGATGTGGACCATCCATCTATTAGCCAATCTTATTGGAAATTGGGTTTCCACCAACTTGCATTAGAAAAAAGCTTACTTGTACATACTATCATGGTTCTTTCATTTTAAACCACTTGTGAGGGACAAGTCGAGATACTGTATACATATGATCAATCGTACGGCAGATTATGTTGTGGTGAAGAAATCTAAATGTTGATAAGTTCTTATTGCAGTATAACTAATGTAAGTACGGAAAGTGGAGTTTAAATAAAATTTAATTATTAAAAAAATAAAAATAACGAACATAACAGAAATAAACAAACAATAAAATAAAATTTTGCAATTTACAAAAATACTAATTCTAGAAAATAGAAAATAAAACTAAATAATCAGTCACAGTCGCTCGATTGCTGTCAGAATAAGGCAAAACTCAGATCACAGATTAAGGAGCGATGCCGGAGAAGGGAAAGCCGGTAGAGCAGGGGAAGAAGAGCACGGTAGAGCTGCTTCGTGCGGTGACCGGGGCTGGGTCCGATGACGCAGAGAGGGATCCGGACGGTTGGGTGCAAGCAGAGGTGCTGTCGATCTGGCTGAGACAGAGGAGAGAGAGATGGATAGGTACAAGGAGAAGCCGGCGTGAGGTCTGTTGGTGCGGTGAAAGATGAACAGAGGGAAAAAGAGTGGTCAGAGGTGGGGGGAAGCAGGGAGGAGAAGCGTTGTTCTGGACAGAGAAGAGGTGAGCTGGGAAGATGAGAAGGAGTTGGGAAGAGGGGATGAACAGAGAATAGAGAGAGAGAGACAGAGGCGTAGCAGGGAAGATGAGAAGAATAAAGAGATGGGAAGGGGGAGAAAACCGAGAGAGAGAGAGATTTGGTCGGTGGAGCGGCGAAATAGAGGGAGATCGGGTGCTGGGGGTGGTGAACAGAAAACAAGATAAAGATGGAAGCCTGGGTGGAGGAGCGTGGAGAGTGAGAGACTGGAGAGAGGTAGGGAGCAGGAGAGAGAGAAACGTGGGAGAGGAGTTTGCCGTGCTCTGGAAGCAGAGGGGGACGGTGATCGGTGCTGGTTCACCGGTGACAGACTTGGTAGAGAGGTAAGGGAAACCTGAGATGGAGAGAGCAGAGGGGATGCAAATGGGATTTTTATTTTTGAACAAAGTAATTAGTGTGATTATCAAAACAAGAGGCGCTAATATATAAAAGTTTTGATGCTTGAATTAGTTGCTTCCTTTTATCATCCATATTCTGTCCATGTATTCTTTGAAGTTATGGGATCGTGTAACTTGCCTGCTTGTGAGGGATATCGTCGAGTTATAACCTATTAAGCAAGATAGCTTTAGGAGTATATCTCTATCATCTTGTATTATAAATTAAATACTGCATTATAAGACTATAATGTTCCTACCTATAACTCAATTGAAAAGGAATCAAGGGTCACAATGCAGGAAATTCTTGTTTAGGAAACACATGTATGCTTAGTCTAAGTCTTGAACACTCCCATGATCTCAGAATAATTTGGATTAATCACTTGAGGACTCGCAACTCGTATGCCATGTAATGCGAAAACAGCTCCTATGAGAAATTGATGTATCCTTTGCTCTTAAACATACTCCGGGAAATCATTGACCTGACGATTGAGATTGCGTAACAGATGTGATTTTCTACTCAAATCGAAAATGACTGGATAACTAAAAGGATTTAGATCGTGTAATATATCACGTGATGGTCTTAGATTAGCCTTTTTCATGAACTTGTAATCTAATTAAGGAGAGAATAATATTATTCCCCTTGTAGACAACTTGGAGCTTTTTTAAGGTCCTACGAGTTTGCTCGTAAATATCAAATTGCAACAGGTCAACCGATGATTATTTATTCTAATATGCAAGTTGTAGGGGGTATTTTATGTTTTATGACACCTATTTCCACATTTATAGTGTTTTAAAGTATTCGGAGATAGTGATCTTATATCTCATTGGCGGTCTGAATCATTGGTTTAAATGTTTAACAATGGCAAGGGTTATATAATCCAGTTTATTTGGATTATGCCAGATTTTTGCACATAAATTTAAGCAGATTAATCAGATAGAATCTCGCAAACTAGATTATATGAGCCTTCCCAATCAGGCCCACCCTAGGTTATAGGATTATTTTTAATCTATGCTTAAATAGTTACATGCTTGTTTTAGTGCAGCCATAAGGAATTTTAGTCAAGCATGCTTGACTAAGATGGGTCAATCATGGAAGCTCAAAAAACAGTGGAAAGCTACGCCGAGGAGTAACGTGCCAATGAGCACAAGTTCTTACTCAACCAACTTAATATCAGAAAACAGTGACAGCTACAAAATTAAGACACCTCCTCTTCACAACTAGAACACTAAGAGCTTGTCATCTCTAGCCATTAGGTAAAAACACGGTTTCAATATTTATACCAAACCAATGGATCCGATTGCCAAGGACGTAGTCATCCAGCTGATCAGGCCCAACGTAATAGGAAGCAGAAGTACTACTGCCAGATTCATCTGTTTAATGGTGGAAACAATCCTAACCTTTGCATTTGTTGCCTGTAAATGGTTGACTACTAGATGCAGCAAACTCGGTTTAGAAGAAAATGGCCAAGATCACCAAATGGTGTGGATGAATGTAGGTCTCGCCACACTATTTCAGTTTGCTAGCCATAGGAATTCTCAAGATCTCTTGTTTCGTTTATGAATACCTGAAAATCACTCCATCCAAACATTTCTAACCATTCCAGATTGTCTCTGTCTCTTGTCTAGTGGGTATGTGGTGTTCAACCCTCTCAATCTGACCCTTTGTAAATTTCTTCCTTACTTTAATAATATTTCCAATCATTCATTTTAAAAAAAAGAGAAGAAAATACCAACCATTCAATCATTGATCTTAATTGTGGACTATTGAATCCTTCACTATGAGGAATCATGCATTTATATCGTGTTTGCAAATCTAAATCCTTCACATACGTGATAAAATCCCATTGAATATTCAATTGTTTGGGGATCCAACTACTCAGCTGCTGAAACTGAAGATGCATATTCCCAACCTTTAGATTTCACAGGATTTTATTGCCTTTTTTTGTGAGCCACACATGTTAATAGTTATGGTTAGGAGAATCAAATGGAGAAGCTTTTAGAAAATGGCCCTGCTAAGAAAGTCATAAAAAAAAAAAAAAAAAAAAAAGCGCTTTGGATCTGCATGATTAATGGTTATCCAAGGCCAACCTTATGCCTTCAGCAGCTACCACGGGTATCGGTTTTGCTTTCTTTTCCTCTTATTACTGTGACGTTATAGTTTGCTAGGATTTTGTCATAGGCAGCCATGGATTCAGCAGCAGTTCCGAAGGTTGACCTATTCGTAAACCTTTTCGTGTTTAAACTCTTGGATTTTACTCATGCAAATTTCACTTCACAAATAGCTCCAAAATTTTAGTTTTTCATTTGCTTACTCCACTAAGGAACTGTGGGGTTCCAGAAAAGAAAGAAGAGGTTATTAATTAAGATTTTGGTTTTCGATCGAAGTAAACCTACACTGAAAAAGGATGATATATTGTAAGGATTAAGGTCAAGCGACGAAGATGATGATTTCTAAGTTGCCACTGGAACTGATTTTCAATGTTAATTTTACAACTAAAAGCAGTGGTTATTCGAATTATCCAATAGACAAAAATCTCAAAGGATAAATCATAGAACGATATATGGACCTAAGATTTTCTCAGAAAAATCTTTATAGTAAGCATTAAAAAGGCTCCTTAAACATGAGTTGCAGTAGTCCATTTTAGAACTGCATTACTTCGCCTCTCTCTCCAACAAACGTGCCATATGCATGGTTACTAAGCATGGATTTGGGAATAAATCGGCAGGGCAGATATTCGTAAAATTCAGCAACAGTAGAGAAGATTTAGGGAAAAAGGAGGGAAATGAAGCTATTAGGATGCAAATTTTAATATTTTATTTGAATTTGTAACTAAAATTTAAAATAATATGTTATAATTTGACAAATTATTCATAAAAATTGAGGTTTATTGGGTATATTTGTTTTGGTTTTTTATAATTTTGCATTGATTTTTGAAAAAAATAATAATATCTTTAGTAGCCTTGGGTCACTAAACATATATATATATATATATATATATATATATATATATATATATATATAATATCTTTAGTAGGCTTGGGTCACTGAACTTTACACTTGCAACTCCTTGCTAAAATTACCTCTCTTCTGCATATGTGTGTGCACAATATTAGCATTTTGAATGCCTAGTGGTCTTCGATACCTCCCAATCCTTAAATAATGATAGTTTAATTTAAATATAGAACTAGATCATCTAATGAACAAAGCTTTTAGATTTACCCCACCAAAAAAAAAAAAAAATCATTAATGAACAAAGCTTTTAGATTTACCATTTGCTTACTCTTCTAAGTGTGGGTTTCCATCAAGCCGACTTAATTGGCTTCCATGCTTCCATCTCAATAGAGCCTAATGACTAAGAGTGATCTCATAAGGTAGTAGCATTTGTAGGATTGGATCCATATATTCAATTTTGAAGTTGAAAATCGCCGAATTCCATGGGGTTTGTAGGCCTTGTTCTGTATGCATCTACATTTCCTTTTGGAGAAATCCCATGACCAAAAAGGTACAATTATGAGTGACTTTCTCAACGATTTGAATCATTCGATGATCTGTCGCTCCTTGCGAAGCTCCTGAATTCTCTTCCGACTGAGCAGCTTATTCTCTAAGTAATGTGCATTCTCGAGCTAAAAATTAACGTTATCTCTTTACTATGTATAGAGACTCCTATTTTGCCACAGTAAAGCCCTGAACCCAAATCCACATCCTGCAAATCAAAGGGTTAGATAATCTGATGAAGTATTTCCACTCGTTCTTTCGCCAACTTGTATTTAGTATTTTTCACAAAGAAATAAGTTCCTTCATCATACACCAGCCACCTCTATGGATATGATTTATTCAAAAGATTAATCTAATTATTTAATATTAATCTGTGTTGATTATCATTTTTTATCACAATTTATTTTATTCCCGTGTATCATGCATGCTCCCTTAACATGACTGTAGTATAGGAATCTAAAAGACATTGGTCATCAGTTATTGTGGAAGAAATGAATTGTAGAGGCTCCAAACGAGTTACAACCCAAGCGAATTTCCTTGCTCTACCTGTCTACATATAGTTAATTTAATCTTTTATCAATAAATTCAGCGATTTCTGTCCAAATCAACATTTAGCAAAATTTAGAACAGACAAAGGAGAAAACAAAACCTTATTCTAAAAATTGAAGTTCTGACTAAGACTCTGCAGCTTTTCCTTCTCCCAGCCAAAAACACAATAATTATAAAAGAAATGAGAAATGCAAGTGTGCTCTATGTATCTGCATTAATAGAAAGAAGCATATCTGGTTGAGATAGCTAAACAGTAGGTTGAGAAATGATGATGTGCAAGCATAAAGGGCACTTGTTTATGACAAGTAGACACTGCGTAATGGCATAAACTGGGTTATATAAGCCTTGCTGATAGGGAATTCAGAACCTTTCGAACTGGGCTTAAAACTGTCTCAGGACAGATTGGGAATCTTGGACCTATCAATTCAAGAGCCCAAGTATTAGCCCATCTTCGATTAAGCAGCAGTTGTGCTTATGGTTATATCCAGGCGAAGTTGATTGGAGGAGTGAACTTGTTTTCCTCCAAAACACTTATTGGCAAGTTCGGGAAGACATTCTAGGAGAAAATGGATCATTTAGAAGGGATTTGAATTAAATGGGGAGCTGGGTTCGGAACGCTGTGAGACGGTTGGTTCATATCTGGTGTGGGCATTCGATTGAGAGGACCTTTTTTTTTTTACAACAAAGAATTACAAAGCAAATTATTCATACACAGTCCTAACTATAATCTCCTATGAAGAGGAAAGTAGGACTCTAGCCTTTGCCCCTATTAGTTGGGTGATCCAAATTGTTCTTTTTTTTTATTATTGGTTAGAATTGTTCTTAGCATATCTCTAAAACTCATGCATCAAGTCGGAAAACTCAGTAGAGTTACTTGATTCGATGAAAAATTAAGTCACTCATTGAGTTGACTTGCTACATAACTAAAGTACTCTATTTATGCTAGGATTTGGCCCAGATACCTTCAAAACAATAACTGAACATCCTAGCCAACTCGCTTAATCTTCATTATGCAGATAAAGTAAAAGTTTTATAGAAAACCCAAAACGAGTAAAGTTTTATTAAAAGTATCATTCTAGTAGTTTTCAATCACCCATGAGCTGCTTTAAGCTAACTCGACTCGCTTCACATTTGAGTTGAGTTGAATTTTAGTTTCCTTTTTTCTATAAGTAAAGAATTACAAAGCAAATCATACACTTAGCTCCTAAATTTCTACTTAACTAAAATAAAAACAGGCAACTCAAACCCGCAACCAAGTGTACTTCACAAGAGATGCCAGATGCAAACAATAATGCTAGACATTTGTTGACCAAATGAGAACAAGAATCACGGATTTAGCTTTTCTGAAATAGTGAAAACTTTTCCAAGCTCTCTCCATCTCGGGGCCCTCTTCCGATGCTATCCAAGTAATAACATTCCTTGGGTCACCCTTGACCGTCAGTGGACAGAGGTTTAGCAATCTACAAGCATATACTTCGTGCAAGAATGGATTAAACTTCTGCCTTGTTTGAATCTACTATACCAATCGGACCAGCAAAATCCAATTGAAATGTCATTGAGGGCCCCGAATGATTATTCAGTAAAAAACGTGTTAAGATTTGTCGCTTTGGCACCCCTGATCAAAGGTCTTAGATCATCCGAGGTGGTGGGACCTGCACAAAAGAATATATATGACTCTTGCACCTGCTGACCGCATTCTCTGAACAGATGTTTCAGAATTGTTCACTTCTTTTTCATGCATCTCTTTCCAAGTAATGATCAATTTAATTATTCGATTAAGATGGTTTATATATCCAATTACTCACGAAAACAATCGTAAGGACGTAGAAGATGGTTGAATATTATCAAGATAATAGAACTTACATTCCTCCCATCTTTTTGAAGGTGCTGCCCGTGTGATTGTTTGATTAAGATGATTGAAAGGCCCAATTACCCACACCAACTATACATGGACGCAAATTAAAGGTCAGTAAGCCACAATCAAATAAGAATTTAGGTGATAATAGAAGACTTGGCATCTAATGATCCCAAGTTTACTCTGACTAATGCACCACCATGGCAGTGCATCTAAACGATGCCCCTTTATTTGGCTACATTGGAATTGAAATTATGCTTGGGTTAGAGTGAATATACTCCTGCAAAATCCTTCTTCACTTTCTTAATTCTCCTCAAAGTTGTGCCACACTACACTAATCTTTATGCAAAATATGATTTATCATCCCAAATTCATGATCTAATGTTACTTGGTACCTCATAAATATGACTATGTTAAATATTTTATGCATATCTGTTAAAATTAACTACAAAATATCTTTGAATCTTTCTACCTATTGATTACCTCATGGATGTATATTTTGGCATCTACTAGGTTATCTTATCTTATCTTCTTTCTTTTGTCTCTTTTGTATTATTCTTCTTTTTTCTTCTTTTGATGGAATCCCGTGTATTAGTGCTGGCTTAGTTACACCTTTTTTTGGCATACTTGTTCAAATGTCTTATTTTCTTCTTTTGAATTTCAAAAGCCTTACCTCCACATTTCTATACAATAAACTTTCACCTATCTTTCTCGGATTCCTCTTTAAGTAATCCTATGATTCCATTAAACTAGTGGAGGGTCCATATCATGCACGATAGCTTGGGATTACAGGAATTATGACCCATTCATGGAGAACGAAATTTGTTTGGACTGATATTAGATTAATTTTATTATAATTTATCATGTCATTTAAGGGATATTGTGAATAGTCTTGCTCAAAGTGGTGTAAATAAGTGCTCAATGTATGCAGGACTTATCGGTGACTCAAAAAATTCAAGTGAGATTTGAATAAAGTTTCTTTAATTTGTTTAGATACTAAAAAATTTCATTTGTAAGCAAACAACTAGTACTAGGCACGGTGGCTAGGATATGACACCCTTATTCCAAGTTAGTCCTTTGAATAACTCAGTTTGCTACAGAGTTGAGTAATTTGAGCGTGTTTTTGGAGTCAAATAATGGAGTTTTAGAACTAGCAGTGCCACCATTGCTTGTAGATTAACCCCCCATTTGCCAACCACCCGAAAAACCTTGCTTTTCTTGGAAACCACTCCATTAAAGACAACCAGTTGTAAGGGGCAGCCCGGTGCACCAAGCTCCTGCCTATGCGGCGTCAAGAGAAGGGGCCAACGATAAGGGCCTATAGGTCGCAGTCTTACCTTGTATTTTTACAAGAGGCTGTTTTCACGCCTTGAACCCATGACCTCAAGGTCACATGACAACAACTTTACCATTGTGCCAAGGTTCCCCTTCATCCATCCAGTCCAATTGTGAGTAACTTCTAGCTTAGTTCGCAAAATTCGCAATAAAACTAAGCTAGAAGTTACTCGCCATTAAAGACAACCATCCGGTCCAATTGCGAGTAACTTCTAGCTTAGTTTATTGCGAATTTGGATTCTTCTCAATCTCGTTTCAGCTTAAAAAAATAATTGTGTTCGCATTCTAAACTGATTGTTTGTTGAATATAAGATGAATAAACTTCAGTTTTGATTTTGTATTCAATTTCACATTTTGAACATGAACTTGTAATTTATTATTTTAGATCCCTTACGGACGCCGTATGAGTTGGGTTTCAAAGTTTGGATGGATTCTCATATTAAACAACTGGCGTCAAGTTGTTCAATTATTCTCGTTGATTTTGACTTCACTTACTCTTGCTGCCCAGTGTCGACTGTTCACGTGGACATTGTCTGTATCTTCATTTCTAACAGGACATGGACGATAGAGAATGCTTTTCTTCAGGTTCTTTTGGGGTTGCTAGTCGCAACAGGCGCCTCTGAATTTGTTTACATTTACTTGTTCACGCTAGGCAACTGCACTATTTTAAGGTGGGGGGTGGGAGGAGGGGGATGGGTAAATACATAGTCATGGAGGAAGAATCAATCAAGACAGTGAGATGAAATGATTTATACAAAGAACAAGCCAAAAGAGATGGTGGTTGTGGATCTCGTTTCTAACTGCCACTTCGTGGTCCAACACATGACATGCGGAAGCAATATCATAGCTTTATCTTATTGGCAAGAATTACAAGTCTAGCGCTGCTTCCATCATCCTCCTGATGCATCAGATGATCCCAAACCTTTGTTTTTCCTTCTTGTGGGCCCTTATCTAGTGGATAGTATGTCTTTTTAGCATGTGGCAGAGGATCTTGCTGTTCATCTCATCATGGTTTACAAGATTAATGGTCTAGATTACACATTCAGCAGGAAAAAGAGAGACAAAGAATACACATTCAAGTCATACATTATGAATTTCACATTAACATCATTCCTAATTTGATTAGGGTAGTTGGCTCCTTGATAACTTGCAAATTTTCTACAACTTTGTATTAAATAAATGTTTCAATGAACATGATAGCTCATCATGAACTATTAAATTAATAAGATGCTGTTGGCTGATCATTTCATACTTAGTTCATTTTTCTACTTTTTCCGTAGCCTTTTTTTTTTTTTTTTTCATCTTTTCTTGGTAGGATGACGAAAGATCAACTTGGACGCCAATACTGACCTAGCCTATTATGGTGATAAAACTAAGTCCAGCCATTCAACGTATGGATCTCAAGATAAACATGATCATAGAACAATAGTGAAACAAAAGAAAAACCATGTACAAGTAGCCGCTTGTAGTCTTGTACAATAGAAATGCTATTTTAGGTCCATGCTTGACCCATCATTTTAACATGAATGCTAACTCACACTCTATGTGAGAGCATTTGGGTATCACTTTTTATACAACACACATTTACATGATCCAACTTATTCATGTTATTTGTTACACTTTAGAAAAAGCTCATGCCTTGGAAGATTCTAATATCTAAATAGGTGTAATCTAAAATAGACACATTACAAACTAATGATTGAGTAAGATCATGTAAAAGTGGGCTCAAGAAAAAGTGTTTGTAGTTATTTATTTGGTAGCTTCCAAGGAGCAAGAACTGCCATTCTAACCCTTCTCGGGGATTCCATCTACAAACACTAAGTTATGGTTGACTGCCAAACACTCTCACTTTGGAACTTCTTTTACATTTTTCATTGTAACAACATTTCAAGAAACATTAACCTGTCAAAACCTTATAACTGTGAACGAAAATGGGGAGAAATGAAACTTGACTAGCATGGCGATCTGGATCTTTGGCTTGGTCGATATAGAGATTAACGAAAGAGAAACTATTTGGATGGCTAGGATGTTTAATTTCTATATTATAGCTTCCATATGATTAGACTACGCAGGATCAACTTAAACTACAGTAATAAGCAACTAAACCATGTTACACATACTTGGAAAGTGCGTTGGAAAGTCTCACATGCTTGGTGAGAAGCAAATGCAGCAACTAACTACCCTTCCAATAAGACCTCCCAGCAAAAGGGATTTGCTTCTTTGCCTTCTGATCTTTATCGTATTATCAATTATGTTATGGTTGCAAAAGTTTGTGCGCACATGTAGTTTTGTACCTTTTTCAAAAAGGGTGGCCTTAGTGCCTCTCGCCTATGCAAGGTTAGGATAAGAGGCTGACTACAAGGGTCTATAGTACGCAGTCTTACCTTGCATCTTTATAAGAGGCTGTTTCCATGCCTTAAATACGTGACCTCAAAGTCACATGACAATAACTTTACCGTTGCACCAGGTTCCCTTCTGCAGTAATAAAATCATGATTCCGGATTAGCTTCTAAAATCCTCCCTTTTTTCTTTCAAAACTAATTACTCAACCATGTTACTAGTGACTTGTAAAGCTTAGTGTTCAAGTCTAAGAGGCAACTTTACAAGGGAAGTCTTAATTGTATTAATATCTTGTGTCTATGCAATGAACCTTAATTATCAGTCAAAAGAGAATGTAAAATAAGCAGTTGTTTGTCAGATACCAAGGCAAACTAGGTCTACAAACCAGCTCCCCGTTCAAAACTATATTCCAACACGCAAAGTACGTAAAAGAATTTCAGACCCTTTCCGTTAACTTTTTCAATGCAAAATAATCACCTCCACGTAGCATCCCACAAGCATCTGCAAGCCACATTTGACTTGTAGAGATTAGTTCTTATATTATGTGTGCGCGTGCATATCACTTCATGGATTATTGATCAATACCAACCGTTCATCTTCTACCGCACAGCTTACAACTTTGGAAGGCGCCCATTTTGACTCCGATGTAATCGTGGTTAGGATCAGTCAAAGCCGATCTGTTTCCATTCATGGCGCCCAACTTAAGGAGCGATCTAGAAGATAAGCCGTTTGGATTGATTACTAAAAATCGACACCCCACATGATCTTTTGACTGTAGAAGTTCGTCCGTTGATCTACACTGGCACGCACCGAATAAGTACACGAAGCAAATAGCATGATTTGAAAACGTTGGCGTCTGGGCAATAAAATACAAGGAAAAAGATAGCGTAGAGGCTGCCAGCCTTACCTCCAAATCTCCATAAATAGCGAGTTTTGGGAAGGCTTCACCAGTATCAGTCCTTTATTTCTTATTCTCCTCTCTTTCAACTCATTCATTAGAATCTAGAGAGAGAGAGAGAGAGAGAGAGAGAGAGAGAGAGAGAGAGAGTTGAGAGAGATTGAAAGGAAAGATATTCGGCTTATCCATCAAAAAGAAAAAAAGAAAAAAGAAACAACAAGGACGTTCACTTCCAAAATGGCCTTCGAAACTGCCGATGATGATTTCAATCCCAAGAAAATCCAACCGTCGGATCATGTCCTCACCTCATTTCGCCTCGCCGATAAGATCTTCTTCCCAGTTTTCTTTGCTTCTGCCTATTTCCTTATGGGACGTTGGAGGGAGAAGATTAGAACTTCCGCCCCTCTCCATCTTCTCACTCTCTCCGAGCTCGCCGCTGTTCTTTCGCTCTTCATTTCCTTCATTTACCTCCTAGGCTTCTTTGGCGTCAACTTCCTCCAATCATTACTCTCGGAGCCCACTTCATCTGACCCCTTGGGTGAGGAAGATTTCGTCTCTGCAAAACCATCTCCCCCACCCATTCCTCCTCCCCAAAAACTAGAACCAATCCCTGCCGATGATGCCGAACTCGTTCGTTCCGTAGTTTCCGGTGCCGTCCCTTCCTACTCTCTCGAATCCAAACTGGGGGATTGCAAACATGCAGCAGACATCCGTCGCAAGGCGCTTCAAGTTACAACCAACCGATCTCTAGAAGGCCTTCCAATTGATGGTTTCGATTACGACTCCATTTTGGGCCAGTGTTGTGAGATGCCAGTTGGGTACGTTCAGATTCCCGTGGGGATCGCGGGCCCACTTCTTCTGGACGGTAGAGAATACTCCATTCCCATGGCCACTACGGAAGGATGCTTGGTGGCCAGTACAAATAGGGGTTGTAAGGCGATTTATGCATCGGGTGGGGCCAACAGTGTGGTTTTGAGGGATGGGATGACCCGGGCCCCAGTTGTAAGGTTTGGAACTGCTACAAGAGCTGCCGAATTGAAGTTCTTCTTGGAGGATCCGATGAATTTTGAGACGCTGTCCATTGTTTTCAACAAATCGAGTAGATTTGCAAGGCTTCAAGGGATCAAATGCTCATTGGCTGGCAAGAATTTGTACATGAGATTCACTTGCAGTACTGGAGATGCCATGGGGATGAACATGGTCTCTAAAGGGGTGCAGAACGTTTTGGAGTACCTGCAGGCTGATTTTCCTGATATGGATGTAATCGGCATTTCTGGTATGACCCTTGCTCATATATTTTCTATTTTTTGGTAAATTAACTACCATGCTCATATATATATATATATATATATATATATATATATATATATATATATATATATAAACTTTGTGTGAGTCGATCAGTACACTGATTTACATGTGGGGCCCATTTTGGGTGATCTAGACCATTCAATTTCTAGTCTACATTATAGATGCTTGATACACCAAAATAATATCACCCAACATATGATTCGAACCACCAAATATTATCGCGTAAAAGGACCACAAAGTCAAAAGCCATATGGTGAAAAATATTAATTAATTGAAAGGTTAAGTATCATCTATGGAGATTACCAGAAAAACAGTTTTAGATGTAGAGAATATGTTGGGGTGCCATAAGATCAACGGTTCACATCACCAACAAAATCAACCACATGTATTTTTAGCGTGTGAAAATCATTATACTGATTTGCACGCTCAGTCATCACCTAACAACGCCTTCATCCTTTCCTGTATTATTATTTTGACGTCCATTTCCATGCTTAGTTCAATACAATATTATGGGGTTTTAGCCCTTTATATTTTGCATTTTTCACTGAATTATTTGGTATTTTTTCTCATGATCAGGCAATTTCTGCTCCGACAAGAAACCAGCTGCAGTAAACTGGATCGAAGGACGTGGAAAATCAGTTGTTTGCGAGGCCATCATC
This sequence comes from Warburgia ugandensis, assembly GCA_035236585.1. Classification (NCBI taxonomy): domain Eukaryota; kingdom Viridiplantae; phylum Streptophyta; class Magnoliopsida; order Canellales; family Canellaceae; genus Warburgia; species Warburgia ugandensis. Next base: position 79,268,974 of record CP141132.1, on the reverse strand, counting down.
AAAGAGGATGTAGTGAAGAAGGTCCTGAAAACCACTGTTTCTGCAATTGTGGAACTGAATATGCTCAAGAATCTGGCTGGTTCGGCAGTAGCTGGAGCATTAGGAGGTTTTAATGCTCATGCAAGCAACATAGTCTCTGCAGTTTTCATTGCCACAGGCCAAGATCCAGCACAGAACATAGAGAGCTCCCACTGCATCACCATGATGGAAGCTGTTAATGATGGAAAAGATCTCCATATCTCTGTTACTATGCCTTCCATTGAAGTGGGTACTGTTGGAGGTGGGACCCAACTCGCTTCTCAATCAGCTTGTTTGAATCTGCTTGGAGTTAAGGGTGCGAGTACAGAAACACCTGGAGCAAATTCCAGGCTTTTGGCCACCGTCGTCGCTGGTTCAGTTCTAGCAGGAGAACTCTCTCTCATGTCTGCTATTGCAGCTGGACAGCTTGTGAAAAGTCACATGAAATACAACAGATCAAACAAAGATACATGCAAAGCTGTCTAGTGAGGGAAGAAAGGCCCACTAGAATAAAAGAAACCTAATAAGGCAAATAAAATCCTTTGGAGAGATATGGAAAAGCCTACCAAATTCTGTGGGAGGTGATCTGTAAGGACCATGCATATGTTTTCTTCTAAGGCAGCTTTTCTTGCAAGTGGTGATTTTAAAATAGGGACGTTACTGTAAATGAAGTATCTGTCCTGGGCAGCCCTCAATTGTGTGTTGCAATTTTTTCTTCTCTGTCTTTGTTAGGGTATCCGTGCAAAATTCGGTCTTTTATTAAATGGAATAATTTCTATTAAGGCTGATTAGAGCATCCAGTTTACTTAATTTCGTTTTTCCAACAATTTTCTTTTTGGTAAAAAAAAAAATGCTCTAAGCAAAGAAAAGGAAAAGGAGAAATGATGCAATTGCTTTCTTGCAATTAACCCATATTCAAACGGATATTTTAGGAAGGACCTTTCAACCGGATATGTTGGGAAGTGATGAGGTGGATGCATAGTGCACTCATGGAGTGGATAAATTGCGAGTGTGCTCTTGCATTTATTATTTTCCCTTAGAGAAGGATCAAATCCGCCTTATTTTTGTTGCAAGTGGTGATTTGAAAGTAAGGATGTTATTGTAAATAAATAAATGTGTCCAGGTAGCCCTTAACTGTGTTGCAATTTTTTCTTCTGTCCTTGTTAGGCATCCATGCAAAATTTGGTCTTTTATTAAATGGAATAATTCCATTAAGGCTGATTGGAGCATCCAATTTATTTAATTTCGTTTTTCCAACAATTATCTCTTTGTTGAAAGAAAAAGCAATGCGCTCTTGCAATAAATTGCAAGTGTATTCTTGCATTTATTACTTTCCCTCATAGAAGGATTTGAACCCAAGAGTCACCACACAACCATGACACATCTTAACTAACTCACATGACAGCTGTGTGTGCATTAAGAATGAAATTTTTAAATGTAGTCAAAAGTAAATAAAACATTAAAAAATTTCATTCGAGCAATTTGAGCCATGCATGAGTTGCCTCAAGTTAACTCATACCAGTTTCAAGTGAAGTTGAGTTTTTGAGTTTTGAACCTAATTGATAAAAGAATGGTTAGAATGAGAAGAGTTTTTACTTACGCATGAAAGAATTATGAAACAAGCTACCCAGAACCCTATTACCCTTTAAGAAGTGATAAACTAAGGCTCTTTAATCATGACTCATAATGACTCTCCCTCTCAGCCTGCTGCATGTCCATTTAGCCACACACTTTGATTAACTCCCCAAAGGGCTTACATGCATTAACGATTTGCTGTGGTCAAATGGGACACGTTATAGTTAAGAGGAAGATTAACATTGAGGCTTAGTTAAAATGCCCATGGTAACCAAAAATGCTCATATAGCATGTGAAATGCATTTCTCCAAGAACGCATTTATGAAACAAAAATGAAGTTTGTGCCCTAAGAATAGTGAAACATGTGGAGAAACTCAAGGGAAACACATGTAATACAGATGTATACTATAAGGAAACTTTTGTATTTCTTAATTGGAACTAAAATTGATATTTCTAACCTCTTTGATTACTGTTCACCTTGATTTGGCATTTTGTAGTAAAATTACAAGGGGCCCCACCTTTTATTGTGTCCCAACATTAACATAACTAAGTTGAAATAATTGGGGTGATCATGCTACATTGATTTTTCTGTGCTACTATGACTCCTAAGTAATGTCAATTACATTTATTAGTTTTTTTTTTTTTAATGTGATAACTCATTTATAAAAGAAGATGTACAATCAACATATCAGAAAAAAGAAAACTATTTAAGTTTTCTAATCAAAACTAGATCCATATTATCATAATTATGTAAATCAACAACACCCCTAGGTGGTAAAACTATTTAGGACTTGCTAACCATTGACACCATGTCTTCGTAGCAAGACCATTAGCAAGACAATTGGACTTTCTAAACACATGATTAATATTAACTTTATGAAACCTATTTAGTTTTTCAAAGATGTGCCTCCTGAACCTTCTCATGCTTCCACATATGAGTCCACCTTGTTTTCTTTAGCATTGTTTCCATCGCTAATTAAGAATCGCTCATGATCTGTGAATGCATAATGCCAAATTTGGATGCCAAATCAAGTTCAAGCAATAAAGATCATATTCAACACCATTATTTGATTGATGTTCAAGATTGATGATGGCCAACAATGAGATGCCCTCTATCATTCCTAAGTATACCACCAACACCAACTTCTCCCGGTCACCAATGCAAACCCATTAAATGCCAATTGAAAATATCTAGATGGAGGGGCTTTCCATGCCACATTCACTTTTTTAAAATTAGCTTTCAGCCTTTTTTTTTATTCCATCTGTTGAGGATATCTCTTTAAGAATTGTAAAACCAAAACCAGTTTGCAAATTTAATAACTCTTGCAATCCACCTACTCAACAATTGAATCTCATCCTGATATTCCTGATGTTGAATACTTTGATTTCAAGTATTCTAGATTTCCCAAGGTAAGAAAGCCTATCCCACCAAAAGAATAATAGATGCATGAAATCTAGCTTTTCCTAGTCCAATCCAAGAGAAAATAGTCTCCTCAATGTTATTATAGTCTTCATATTCAAAACCATATAATTGTACAAGAATGATCAAAAATTACATAACCATTTTGAGCACATCCAACACAAGTGATAATCGGATTCCTTTGCTAGACCACATAACAGGCAAGATGTATCTGCAAAATGAAGGGTGCTATAAAGCATCAACTTTTCTTTGATAATTTATGGTGAATTAGGATTCAAAGGAACATCTTAATGCTATAAATGCAATGAAGTTTCTATATATGTTTCCAACTAGTATTAGATGAATGATAATCTGTGTGTGGAATCATATAATAGCAAGATTTCACCAAAAAATTGTCATCACTTGTCAACCTCCAAATAAGCTCATTCCCTTGGTCCACAAAAAGACTTTGGTAATGAACTTGACAAACATTCTCTAAAGGAACAATATCAAAGAATTCCTATTTTTATTTTCTAGTTTGCCAATCCATCATTTGGTTAAGTTGTTTCAAAAGATGATAATACAAATGTATTTAGGGTCATAGATTGATAAGGGTGCTATAAAACCTTTTAAGCTGTTTATCATACCAAAGCCATTTTTTACGTATTATGAGCCTTGAAAGACAGCAACATAATCACCAAAATATGTCTATCTATCCAATTTAAAACTTAAAATGGGTTCAGAAAGACAATGGTAGAATCACCAAAAGTATGTAGTATTTACAATAGGGCTCATATGAGACAAGATCATTAAGGCAAATGGTCCAAATTATAGAAAAGGAGCCCCGTTGGGTAAAACTACCATAAATTCCGAAAAGACAATGTAGAATTATGATAACAGTCATAAAGGACTAAAGAATATCATTACCAATTAAAATTTATCACTTAAGACATAGAGTCCATTTTACTTTTCATTTTGTTTTTAAAGCGCATTGCAATTGTTTTCCATTTCATATAAAAAAAAAAAAAAAATATTTCCTTGCCTCATGTTTTTGTTTCACATATCATTTCTTGTATCTATTTCATGTTTTGGTGGCTATGAAAAGAGCCTTTACCATTGCCCCCTTCATAAATCCACTTGAAATTTCCCATAAGGAGGAAAGTGCCACCTTGAACCTTTGACAAATTGTAATGAGGAGAGAGGCATTGTCACCCCCGTGTCCTACAATCAGGTTAAAACAAGAATTAACACATTAATCTTCTCAAATTCTATGAAACAAGACAACCAAGGCAGGATTGAGCACGTGGGCTCGCATGAGTCTAGTTGTAAATTGAAGACAGTTTTGGATAAATTTTGAATCCTTAGAGGTTGTTAAATTGTATATCTCGTAAGGATTAGATGAATTAAAATTTCATTTAGATTCATAGCAAAATGTGAGCAAACATATTTGAAAGTGGAAATTTTATAGAAATTCAAGTAATTATAAAGTAAACTAAAAATATTAAAATCTAGCAATGAAAGTTTGATTATTGGATTGTGCTCGATAGGAGCTTTCCAACGACACTAAGAACGCGTAAAACGGAGACTGGGACTCAAAGATCCGAAAGAAATTTACAAATAATAGGGGGGTCCAAATTGATAATGGCACCCCCTAACTAACTCTTCTACACAATGTCACAGGGAAGCGAGTCGACACGTGGGAGTCAGACTCGCCACACGGACTCAGCCCCTTCCACCCCACGGATCTGTAACAGGAGAGAGAGAGAGAGAGAGAGAGAGAGAGAGAGAGAGAGAGAGAGAGAGAGAGAGAGAGAGAGAGAGAGAGAGAGAGAGAGAGAGAGAGAGAGAGAGAGCCACCACTGGATGGCTTTCCTCCCCACACCCTTCGTTTCTCCTTCTCCCCTACCCTTAGGAATCAGCAGGAGGTTTCTTGCCTGGCTGATTATCTTCTCCCCATGTTCCAAACCCAGCAGCCATGAACATAGTCGGAGAAATCTCTCGCCCTCTTCCTCCCTCCTTGGTCCCTGTTCTGGAGTAAAACCTCCCTCTCGCCAGCTGTCTCTGTGATGACAAGGAACGCAGAGAAGAAGAGGAGAATCCGGGCAAAAAAATCTGCGATTGCGGAAGAATCGAACTCCCGATGCCGATCGTTGATGGCCTTGCAAATGATTTGGCAGCCAAATCTCCACCCTCGAAAATCAGGTCCTCCTCTAGGGTTGAAGAATTTGGGCAATACCTGCTACCTCAATAGCGTCTTGCAGTGCTTAACCTATACTCCGCCTCTCGCCAATTTCTGCCTCAAGAACCAACATTCCTCTCTCTGCGAATCCTATAATGCTGCACGAAAACGTGACTGTCTGTTCTGCATACTTGAAAAGCTGATCGTATAATCTCCCAGCCTTGATATCTTGCTCGATTCGCACCTTGCTGAAGGAAACTATGCGGCGGTTTTCCAGCCAAAGATATTAGATGGTTGCAACAAGTACGAATGCGAGAAGTCTCTTTTGCATTCCGCATACCCATGACTTGGAGACAGCTCCACACTCTTGCTGTCAAGGTGAGTCACGCTTTTCATGTCTTCATAGCCTGCAATGACTTTGATACATATTTTAAAACTAGCATGTGAGAAGATGCATTGAAGCTGTTTGACGAAATTCCCAAATGGAATATTGCTAGTTGGAATGCATTTATTACTAATGTTGTCCTTGAACGTAAAGGGGTTGATGCAGTAGCTACCTTTTTGAAACTTCAACGCACTAGTCGTGAACCAAATTCAATAACATTCTGCATGTTACTGAATACCTGCTTTGACTATTCTGACCTTTGGCTTGGGGCCCGATTATACAGCTTCGTTATTTGATTGGGGATGGAAACATATGTCCCCGTTGCCAATGGGCACATTGACTTCTAAGGAAAATGTCACCAAATTACTGATGCTGGGATGGTCTTTGATGGAATTTCTTATGTAACAACGTCTCTTGGTGTTTGATGATTGCAGTGTGTGTACAAAACAATGAGGAAGAGAACGCACTTATGAATTTTTAGCAGGCAAGATAGGAAGGCAGTGAACTAATTGATTTCATGGTTTCCAGCGCGCTTAACGCTTGCGTAGGGCTTGTTAGGCTTGAACTTGCAAGGCAGTTCATGCTCTAGCTGTTAAATCCTATGTTGAGGACAACATCTACGTGGGAAGCCCCCTTGTTTATATGTATGGCAAATGCAGGAGTATTATGAATCATAAGAAAGCTTTTAATAAAATGCTAGAGAGAAACTTGGTAACCTGGAATAGCATCATAGGTGGGTATGAAAACCATGGTCATTCTGAGATGGCAATTGCTTTGTTTGAAGAAATGACAGTGTCGCCAACATATGTTATGTTTGTTTGTGTACTATCAGCGTCTAATAAGGCTGGGAAAGTAGAGGAGGGATTGAGGATTTTTGAAGAGATGAAAAAGAAGCATGGAATTGAGCCAGGGTGTGAGCATGATGCACGTATTGTGGACTTGTTGGGGAAGCTAGAATGAGGGAAAAGGTGTATGAGTTTACCAAGGGAATGCCCATACAGCCTACGATGTCTATTTGAGGAGCAATTTTGGGGGCTTGTAGCGTACATAGGAAGCCCCAGTTGGGAAACATTGAGACTAGAAAATTGTTGGAGCTTGATCCCATGGACTCTGGCAACCGTGTGTTACTGTCAAACATGTTTGCCTCTTCCGGCAGGTTTTGAATGCAGTTTGAACGACATTGGTTATTAAATTGTGAATCGTACTACAAACGCAGGTAAGGACCCTGAACCCTTGCATTCTTTAAATTCTTGTTGTTATGTTCTCTTGAAATTAACTTTATGCATGTGTAAAATGTATGTATATGGCCACCTTGGTTTAATGGATGATAGAAATTGTAATTTCTTATTAAAAAGGTCATGTTATAGTATGATTTGCTATGCTTAACTGTTGTGATGATGCAAACTGTTATAAAATGGTCAAGCCCAAGATAGTAAGCCCTGAGGGCCGCCCGGTAAGCTATGATGACGCTTTCCAAGATGGTAATTCCTGAGGGAAAGGGCTACCTGGTTGCTTGCAACTAAGGTGAAGCCGCCCAAGACGGTAAATCCTGAGGATTGGACTGTCTGGTATTGAGCCTCCCAAGACGGTAAACCCTGAGGGAAAGGGCTGCCTGGTTCTTTGGAATCATGGTGGAGCCGCCCAAGATGGTAAACCCTGAGGGATGAGCTGTCAGGTATTGAGCCTCCCAAGATGGTAATTCCTGAGGGAAAGGGCTGCCTGGTCTTTTGGGATCACGGTGGAGCCGCCCAAGATGGTAAACCCTGAGGGATGAGCTGGCATATTGAGTTATCCAAGATGGTAAACCCTGAGGGAAAGGGCTGCCTGGTTGATTTCGACTAAGGTGGAGCCACCCAAGATGGTAAACCCTGAGGGAACCTGACTTTGGCGTTGCCCAAGATGGTAAATCCTGAGGGTCCGGCTGCCTTAATGATGATACACATAGTGGGCCGCCCAAGATGGTAATCCTTGAGGGAGATGACTATTGAATCCTAATGTAATGCTAGGCATGTTTAATATTACTGAGAAAATCATCAATGAGTATACAGCTTTGTTGGAAGTAACGCTTATAGTTTGCATTTAACTTTAGAATGAGGTCTATGACTTAGTCACTCATCTATTGAATGTCCTGTGGTTGGACACGAATAGGAAATCCTTATGGGGTGTGCTTGTTTGCATGCGATGACTATTGCGTCATATTAGAATTTGGGGAAAAACTGTAATTCTGCTGTAATAAGCATGGGCCTTACTTGATAGCACATGCTAACTGTGTTATATATGACTAGTTAAAATGGAAAATGCATGCTCATGTTATAGTGAATGTGTTTTTAAGCGTGGCAATGAGAATGACTGGATATGCATGGGTTTAGTTCTTTTCCCTTACTGGGCTTCGCAGCTCACCTTGTTATTTTGCAGGTATTAGTCAGGCAGAGAAGAGAAAGGTCGTTGAGTGAGTTGAACAAAGCTTGCTTGAAGCTATTAAATTTTGAGTCGTATATAAATACATGTATATATGTGCTAATGCTGTAAACGAGTTATGTCTCATTTTGACATTGATTCCTTATGTATCATGTATGTCTCACTATGATAGATAGTACGGAGACTGAGTCTCCCTTCAGTAAATTACGATTGCTCTATTGTCTACCAGGTGAACCGCATAGCATGCGTTAAATGCATAATGTCCGAAAAATAGGGGAGACTCTGCCGAAATTTCGGTAGGACTCGGTTGTTAAAGGAGAAAATTATTTCACTAGTAAACTGTGACTTGCACAGGACAAGAGCACCTAGCTCTCTCAACACTTCTGCTGTGATATAAATTATGAAAAAAAAAAGAAGCAAGGCCACGTAGGCCTAGCTCGCCCAATCGTTAGGCTTGATTAAGCCTAATCGCGGCCCTGGGGATATGGGGTCGTAACAGGCATTATTGTCTATAACCAACTACCTAGACAGCTTTTGGCTAGAATGAGAAGAGATATTAGTTTTCCTTTATTTTTTTAGTCCTCATATTTTTATATCAGAATCCATGTATTTGTGTCTTCATGCTTGATTTTGGAAAGATCTAACTCATTTAACTTATTCTACATATCATATATTATGTACATACCAAAACTAGGGCTCATTGGAGGCTTTTAGCCTAAGTTTATTTGTTTTAGAATCTTGACCATTGACATTTAAAAATGAAAAAGATAAGTTGCTAGAAATAACGTATTGATGTGATTTTTCATAGATACACTAAACATGGCATCTCAAATAAGGTGAATGGCTCTAATTTAATTAACAAAAAGAGTTGGCATGTGAATGAGATATTAGTTTAAGCATTTGAAGTATCATGACTTCCTTTTTTTACCTCACCTAAGCATAGTTTTATTATGGACAATACAATCATAGTTGTCAATTTGGTTCCATATTGGGTATAATTCTAGAATTATTCTATTCAATTATAAAAATGTAAAAAAAATGTCGCTAAAGATTTATATTCCATTATCAGCTAGTGATATTGTTTGATATTTGTAAGATAAAACTACCCAATGTCCTTCTCCTTTTGTTTGGTGCAAGCCAAAAATTACAAATGTGAATAACTCAAACACTCTTCTAAATTGAATCTCTAATCAAAGGAAAAGTAATGACTCAAACCTGCAGCCAATCTTATTTTACAAGATTTATTGAGTTGCCTGTAACCAACTATCTTAGACATTATTAGCACCTTAGATTTTGCTCTTATTATTCTTTAATCATCATCATTATCATCATCAAGACCTTATCCCAATTAGGGGTCAATCACATCAATCTTGTTTGTCCATTCTCCTCTATTAAGTGTCATGATTTAATTTAGTTCCAAAGTATTTAAATCTGTTCTCACCACTTCTATACACATTCTTTTGGGCCTTTCTCCTTACCCTTTCAAAACTTTGACTTGGATCACCTTACTCCTTCTAATTGGTGTTGTTTTTTATCTCTGTTGGACATGTCCAAATCATCTAAGTCTAGTCTTCCTCATCTTATTACTACTGGTGCTACTTCTAAGTTTCTTTTAATGTTTTCATTTCTAATTCTATAATTTCTTATCTTTACACTCAACCATCTCAATATCTACATTTCAGTAGAGCTTATCTTAAGTACATGTTGTTCTTTAACTACCCAACACTCTGATCCATAGAGCATGCCTAGCCTTATAACCATCTTATTGAATTTTTTTTTTAGTTTGAGTGGCACCTTTTGATTAGACAAAACTCCAGAGGCACATCTCCATTTGTTTCAATTCACTTGGATTAACCCCCTCTCAATCTCTCTACTCTCATGATTTATCGATCCTAAGTATTGAAAATGTTCTTTTAGGGGCTTCTTGGTTATCAATCTTTATTAGTGCTCCACTCCTTGCTAAAATTGCATTATATACTCTGTCTTAGCTCAGATATTTTTAAATTCTTTTAATTCTAATGCATTTCTTCATAACTCTAGCTTTGTGTTTACACCCTCCTTTGTCTTATCAATCAAAACTATATTATTTGTAAATAAGATACACCATGATATCTCTTTGTGAAGGTATTTTGTTAACACATCCATAACTAAGGTGAAAAGGTGTGGGTTTAATGCTGATCCTTGGTGTAATCCCATAATGATAGAAAAATCATTAATTTCTCCACTAGTGATCCTAAAATTTGTTATCACTTCCTCGTACACATTCTTAATTATGTATATATAACCCCATGAAACCCCTTTCTTGTCCAACATCCACCATATTAACTCTTTTGGACCATATCATAAGCTCTTTCTAAGTTAATAAAGACTATATGGAGGTCCTTCCTTATCTCCCTATATTTCTTTATCAATTATCTAAAGCAGAAAAATAGCTTCTATAGTAGACATCCTAGGCACGAAACCAAACTGGCTCTCTAATACACTCATCTCCCTCTTCTCAATCACTCTTTCAAAAAGTTTCATGGCATGTCTCATAAGTTTGATGCCCAAGTAATTAGTACAACTATGTATGTCTCCTTTATTCTTCTAAATTGGTACAATAAAAACCTTCCTCCATTCATCTAGTATTTTTATTTTATTTTATAATCTTGTTAAATAACTGTGTCAACCAAACTACTCAAATATCTCCCATATACTTTCAAACATCTATTAGTATACTATCAGGCCCTAGGGCCTTTTCTAATTTCATCTTTTTCAGTGCCTCTTTCACTTTAGGTATTCTAATCCTATAGTCACATCTATATTTAATGTCCATTGTTATTTGGGTTTATGGTACTTTCAATCCCTATATTCTCATAGTAATTGTCATTTAGCAATTCTTGGAAGTAACTCTTCAATCTTTGTTTGATCTAGTCATCTTTGATTATGACTCTTTAATCATCACTTCTAATACACTTAATATAGTATATCTTTACTCTTCTTTTCACTTACTTTTGTAAGTTTAAACACATCTTTCTCACCTTCTCTTGATCCTAATATATTATAAAGATCATTGTATGCATTGAGTTTAGCTTCACTTACTCTTTTAGCAACATTTTTAGCATTATTATATTGCTCAAAGTTTTTGTTATGTGTAGTCCTCTATCGTGCTTTAAAACATACTTGTAACATTTTGCACTTTTTTATTTTACCACCAAGTTTTCTTTGTTAGTTGCCTTTTACCTTTAAATACTCCTATGACATCTTTTACCACTTTCTCAATGAACATGATCATATTAGTTCATATAATGTTTACTTCTACTTCATTGTTCTAGTTTCCTTCTACTATCAACTTGTTTGTAAATAATATTAACTTCTCTTTTTAAGTTCCACCACCTATTAAGTTCATTTTCTTACTTTCATACTTTTATGTCCATAACCATTAGTCTATGTTGTAAGATTACACTCTCACAGGGTATCACCTTACAATCCTTACATATTGATCTTTCGGTATTTCTAAGTAGAAAAAAGTTTATTTGGCTTTTATATAGCCCCCACTCTTAAAGGTTATTAAGTGTCCATCCCTTTTCTTAAAGTATGTGTTCGTTATAGATAGATTATAGGCTAAGGCAAAATCAAATATAGATTCTCTTTCTCATTTCTTTCTTCGATACCATACCATCCATATGCCCTATCATATTCTTCCTATTACAATTTACTCCTATTAATACCTCCTCTGTGTTGAAAACGTCTTGCATGAGTCCCTCCATTTATTCTTAAAACTGTCTTTTGATTCTATTTTCTAACCTTACTTGTGCTGTGTATGTATTTATAACATTTATTATCTTCTCTCATATAATAAGTTTTACTAGTATAATTCTACCACTAGTTCTTTTACGTCTACAACTTTATCCTTTAATTCTTTATTTACCATTATGCCTATATTATTTATATTATTTTTCTTTTCTACATACTAGAGCTTATACTCATCTATCTCTTTAGTTTTAGCTATTTTTCACTTGATTTTTTTGGTACATGTGATATAGACTCTCCTGTGTTTCATTGGGTCCACTAACTCTAGACTCTTATATGTCAATGTGCATATATTTCATGTAGTAATACAAATCTTGTTCTCATGACCTAGCTTATTTATCTGAGCACTTCCCGAATGGTGTGAGAACCCATGTATACTATCCACTGTACTAGGGATCCGATGCAATGTGTCGCTTCCAAGGGAATGCTCTAGTAAACCTAGCCTATTTTTTGTTATACTCGGAATATGTAGTACGTCACTTATGAGGAAACCTCTAGTCCCAAGAAGTGTTAAAAATTGATTCATTCATGGGATTTGCTATGGGTTTTACTTGTTAGCTAGCACATAATGCAATACCCTCCTCTATCCAGGCTTGGGATTGGCAATGGCGGAGATAAAAATATATAGCTTTAATACTTGAGAAATATGTAGCTTTATTTATTTATTTCCTATCCTTTTATAAAAGCATCTATTATATGGAAATTATATTTAGTAAAGAATTGATATTTGCATCTCTTTTTTTTAATTCTTTTCTAAAAAGTTTGTCAGAATAAAAGGCTAGAACAAACATAGATAGGTTCTATTTTAGTCGGCAAAATGAAACACCCATAGGAACGGAATTAACAGCTATGCGTTTAGTAGTTCGATGGTTCAATAATGATGAATATTTATAAATCATTCACTCCAATGCATTGTATATTTTGAATTTGCGCTACACCTTTCAAACAATATTTGTTATTGTCATTAGACTATGTGCGTCTATGTATTGGAAATTGTAGCAGTTTTGTTCATTTTTACTTCCAGGTTTAATTAATTAATTAATTAAGAAGAGTAAATATATACATATTACCTGAGTCCCATCACGGAAAGTTAACAGTGATGATAATATTTGTTATTGTCATTAGTCCATGTGCGTCTATGTATTGGAAATTGTGGCAGTTTTGTTCATGTTTACTTCCAGGTTTAATTAATTATTTAAGAAGAGTAAGTATAAACATATTACCTGAGTCCCATCGCTGAAAGTTAACAGTGATGATAATACTTGCGTCCCATTTTCGAAGATTTCTCTTTCTGGTGGTCTTATTAAAATTTTATTTTCAGTTTTCCAATTTAAGTAGAAAGTATATAATATAAGAAAATGATAACGAGACAGGCGCCAACTTGCCTGAGCAAGCTAAACACCTTTTAGGACTAACAATGTCAAGTGTGCATGACCAAATCTGTTAATCTGACAAGCATGACATGTCTGTCACAATAATACCGATTTGTCTTGATCGGATGCCTGTGGACCCATCATCGAAAAGAGGCTTTGTTCAGGGTTTTTCATGAAAATGTAAATTTTTTTAGGATAAATATATCTTGAAAATGAAATATCTATTTAACATAGGACCAAAACCTCGTGGGTCTCCCAGTGACTATCTGCCAATGCACCAATTCAATTGTATGGATCCATGCATACATTTTTTGATGTGGGTCCAGAAAGTTCTTAGTTTAGTGGTCGTACAGTTACTCATAAAATGAAGACATTTATGTCATCTCTAATATAAATATAGCCAAGAGTGACGACATTTATGTCATCTCTTATATAAATATAGCCAACAGTTAAGAGTGACCACGATACACGCTTCCCACTTGTACTAAAGCTGCTTTCTTGAAAGTCGTTTTATGACTTCCGATGTCTGTTGCCCTTCGACCAAGACAGCACAAAAAGTTGGCGGAATTGCTACCTGCAGGGATCTCATCTGAGATTTCCGTAAGTAATAGGCGATGCTCCGTTACCTTTACGGAGACAAATGCTTCGTCACTCGCCAGAAGCCATTTTTAAGTGGAGAACCGACCACGAAGTCTAGTGGATTTATTTCATCCGTCAATGATTGCCGCGAGGACAGTGGTTAAGCCACTGATCTTCGTTTGCTCAGTTTCGGGTTCCTCATTTTCATAAGAAAATTGTACAGATCTTGATCTTTTCTTATCCCTTGATTCTGAATATTGATCATGGGGGATTTGGTATGGCACTTATGCGATATGATATTCTCAGTATCTGCTGCATGAACAATGGTCTTTTGCCCGTAAAAGGGAAACTATGATAAGTTACATGTAAAGCTACAACAGAGTTGAAGTGATTAAATCATCAAACAATTCATCTTGTGGTCCACATCATAGATATGCCTTGCACCAAAAATCCTCACCGTTGAACTAAAGTATCCACTATCATTCTGCAGTAAAAAATGGATAGCTTAGAGAGAGAAAAAATAATGTCAATTAGGTATAAAGTCAATGAGAAAGTTGAGAACATCGGGAGGAGGAATTTTTGGATTATCTTCTATATATGACGGAACAAAAGATGATCAATTGCGATCACAACCCATTGAAGCCGTGCTTCTAAGTCTCTGTGTTCTACGGGGTTACCGTATGATTTACTTCTCATGTAAGTAAAAGGGCAGCCCCAGTGCACCAAGCTCCTGCCTACGCAAGGTTTGGAGAAGGGGCGGACCACAAGGGCAGTCTTATCTTGCATTTGCAAGAGGCTGTTTTCACGCCTTGAACCCATGACCTCAAGGTCAGACGACGACAACTTTTACTGTTGTGCCAAGGCTCCCCTTCTTACTTCTCATGTAAGTACAGGCAAAAAATTAGTCTTGTTGTTTTCTTTTAGAAGATTCAATGAATCAGAATGCAAATCTGTTAAACACACTCAAAGTCTTATCCGAATCAAAGGGGCAATGTGGTGACTCAAACCTGCAACCAAGCATATTTCAATCAAGATATCAGTTGTCTACCACCAGCTGGCTGCATTTTGTTGGCTTTTCCTTGCTACAACGGCTCATTGACAACTACTGTCAATGACACGGGTGAGATCTTCAATGTAGAAATATACGTAGGCACTGGATCCTCTCCCTTCTCCATCGAACCAAATGACATTGTACAGGCCAGTTTGTCCTTCTGAACTTAATAGCTTATTATAATTGCAATTACTACTAAGAGAATGGAAATTATAACAGTTTTGAAACTAAAACTAGTCAAAAGTGAAGGCTTCAACTCGTTGGGAAAAAAAAACAAAAATAAATCCTCATCTCATGTGATCCTCCAATAGCACTACCGTGGCATTGTACATGTTAAAGATTCTTCTTCTTCTTTATCAACGCGCCTTTTTTTTTATATTTTTGTGCGATCATCTACATAATTTCTGTCTTGGTCACCCAGTCAGAATTGGCAACTGCTTATTGATGAATGATTGTTGAGTTCTTGCCAGAAGACTTCTCTTATTTTACTCTCTTCTCTTGAAGTTTTCTGCAGCTGAAGATAAATCAATTTTCGATTGTTTTGTTCTGCGGCATTTTCTGGTAGTAGAAAATCGGATTTGGAAGGTGACTAACTCGGATGAGTTGAGTCTAAGTCCAAAGAGGACAATCAAACCATCATCATGTTACTTTGAGTTAGTCAAGTTGACTTGTGCACTTATGGTTGAGTCAAATTTGGCTGACTTTGAATTTCTCAACTGTGCAGTCTGTTGAGACCCACTAATGAGGCCGGGCAATTACTTCAATAGATCCTTCATTTAGTTAGTGGGACCTGCTGAACCCGATGGCAGCCAGTGCCAAACCCAGGTCCGGATGTTCTGGAAAATGAATCAAAATATGCTGGAATTTACTGAAACAAGCCCGAATATATCGAAATATTGACCAGATAGGAAGTGGGTGTTTGTATATCTAACAACCACAACTAAGTGATGTAAATCCCATCTCTCCACAAATTAAGTTTCAGATCCTCTGGGATGTTGCATGTCAGTTCAAACTATTGCTGTATTTACCTATCTTAGCCCATATGCCATAGTTAATAACCTAAATAGAGTACCTCTAGGAAACCAATATTTGCTTAAGAGTGCATCAACATGATAAGATATCACCATCCTTTGGTTTAGGCCAAATCCAAATGCTGGAAACGAAATGAGAAATAGTACTTACAACTTAATTCTGATCAACTATAATTGGAATGACTTCACTACAGAAGGGAAAATTTTCACAAAGATCTAGACCACCCACATATTGTATTTACAACAGGATGCCCAAGAAGCTCCCAAACCATTTGATTGGGGTGCTTTATTTATCTTACAAGGTTTTCCTTTTAGCCTAGTGGGCCTTTTCCATATGGACTTTTCTTACTAGACAGCTTTTCAAGGGTCTTTGTTTGATCAGTTGTATTTCATCTCTCTTAACAAGCTATCATGCTGCAATAGCAGACACGAGCGAGAGTTCTCCTGCTAGCACTGACACAGCATGGTAGCCAAAAGCCTGGAATTTACTCCTGCTGATTCTACACTTGCATCCTTAACTCCAATCAGATTAAGGCAAGCTGTTTGAGAAGCTAATTGGGTACCACCTCCCATTGTGCCCATTTGCTAGAGTAAAAGAAATATGGAGATCCTTTCCATCATTAACAGCTTCCATCATGATAATACAGTGAGAGCTTTCAATGTTCTACGCAGGATCTTGGCCAGTGGCAATGAAGACTGCAGAGACAATATTACTTGCATGAGCATTAAATCCTTCTAAAGATCCGGCCACAACAGGCCTGGTAAGATTCTTGAGCATGTTCAGTTCCACCACTGCAGGAACAATGGTTCTCAGAAACATGTGCACTACTTTCTCTTTGATGATGGCCTCACAAACAACTTGGATCATCCCATCCCTCAACGTCCACCTTGTCGTTAAATAGAGGCGAAACCTTCCTTCCTTCGACTTGCTGGAAGAAGATGGTATTTTACAAAGGTAAGAAGAAGGTTTTAGAGGATAGAAAAGGATTTACAAATGAAGAAGGGGCTTAAAGTCTTGGAAGGAAGAGAAAGAGCTTATATTGATTCTCAAATTTGGCTTAATACAACTTGTGACTAACCACCCCTATTTATACTAGTAGCACCTCCTTAACCAATGGTTATGATTGTGCTAACACACCCTTTAATCTTGTGGTTACAATTTGTTATCTATATGACTCTTCAAAAATATCTAGTTCTATTTTCAAAGTATGTAGATATTTCTAATTAACTTTTGTAGCAACATTTTCAAGAAAGTGGGCATTCTAGAATATGGGCTAGAAGATGGGCTTTTATCTATTCAACATGTGCCTTCTAGAATATAGGTCATTTTTCAATTGACTTTGGCTCACGTCAAGTTTATATTTCCAACACTCTCTCTTAAACTTGATTTGTCATCCAAAGCAAGCTTCTTATATTGATAAAGTCTTCAAACTTCAATGGCTTAGTGAAAATATTGACCGCTTGATCTTGAGACTTCACATACTCCAGTTGAACTTCCTTTCATGTGATGCACTCTCTTATGTAATAATAATGTGTATCAATGTGTTTGCTTTGGCCATAAAAGACTGGACTCTCGCTAAGGCTATCGTCAACATAAATCTTAGTTGGCTCTTCTTGAGGCATGCCAAGTTCTTTTAGCAACCATCTTAACTATATTATTTGATAGATGCAAGATACAACAGCCACATACTCTACTTCATAAGTAGAGAGGGTGACTATAGGCTGCTTCTTTGACATCCAAGTAAAAGCGATTGTGTTTTATTGACCATCTAAGTCTCTAGCCCAATCGTTATCATTGTTTCCAACAAGTCTACAATTATTAGTATGAAAGTAAAACAAACCAAAGTTGATTGTACCTTTAATATATTAAAGAATTCTTTTTGCTGTCTTGAGATGAGTCGTTGTTGGTGCTTTCATATAGCAATAAACTAATCTAGCACACATGGAATATAAGGCCTTGTACAAGTCAAGTAGCATAGGCTTCCAACTAAAGCTCTTGAAATTTGTTGCATCTACTCTTTTTCCTTCATTGTTCTTAGACAGTTTGATTCCACACTCTACTGACGTACTAATGGCCTTGTAATCATCCATTTTAAACTTTTTGAGTAGCTCATTTGCATAACCTTCTTGAGTGATGAAGATGTCGTCTTCCTTTTGCTTTACTTCAATGCTAAGGTAGTATGATATGAGCCAAACATTAGTCATCTCAAACTCCTTAATCATAGCCTTCTTTAATTCTTAAAACGTACTTAGATTGCTTCCAGTGAAGATCAAGTTGTCCACATACAAACATACAATCAAGATGTTTCCATATTTGATCTTGACATACATTGCATGTTGATGAGTGTATCTTGTGAAATGGTTTTCATGAAAATATTTTTCTACCCGACTATTTCATGTCCTTGGTGCTTGCTTTAACCCATAAAGGGCCTTGTTTAACTTGAGGACTTTGTATTCATGTCCCTTTACTTTGTAGCCTAGTGGCTATTCGATATAAACTTCTTCTTCAAGGAGTCCATTTAGGAAGGCAAACTTCACATCCATTTGATAAACCTTTTAACCATTTTAAGCAGCTAAAGAAATAATTAATATAATAGTTTCTAAGTGAATGATATGAGCAAATACCTTGTTATAGTCGATCCCAGTTCTTTGACTATAGCCCTTCGCAACTAATCTTGCCTTGAATTTTTCAATTTCTCCTTACCCACTTTACACCTATTGACTTATGGCCTTTCAATAGTGAAGCAAGATGCCATGTATCGTTCTTTATGATCACTTTGTAACACCTCGGATTTTTAAGAAAATTTTTTTTTATATAATAATAACATTTTAAATAAGAGCATTTGGGATCCCATGAGAAAAGATTTATTTAACATTTTACTAAACCTATCTTAAAAACTCCGGGTGTTAATTTTCCTTTCTCAAAATGGCGTACATGTAATTTAAACATAAATAAATAATCCGCGTATAAATCAACGTCAAATAAATAGGCGCCTTTATTTTAAATCAAATAAACGTCTAAAAGACAATAATAATATGGCCCAGGGTCTATCCATCATAACATCCCATATAAATGTCCAACATATGTCCAAACATCTAAATCACATCCAAATATAAAGTAAGCAGTCCATAATAAAATTCAAATGATAATCCTGTTTAATGACTCACATCACTGTCTAACACTATAGAAAAATGGTCTTTAGCAGCTCTCACGGCTTCTCAACAGCCTTGCCTTTCCTGTTATCGCGCTCGAGATCTAAGGCATTGCAAAACAAAGCAATGCCTCATCAAGCTATCGCTTGTGTAGGTACATAGACAATTAATGTAATAAATAAAAGAAATAATGAACAACACTGATAAAAAGTCTAACACTTATGAAAATAGTGATATCATAATGCCATGTTCAAATAATTGCCAATTTATTCCATATGCTAAAACATGCAATCATAGAGTTAAAACATGACATGAATCAATAAAATGGAGCATACAACAAGAATAAGGGCACCCTAAGGTAATGGGTCTCACCATATCGCACTAACATCCCTGATCAGGAGTACACATAGTCAACCTCTGAGTGTCGTCACACCCAGGCATATCATCCATAACCATGCTCATCATACATGCACACATAATAAGAATATGGGTCATCATCTTTGTAGTGCAACCCTCCATGGGTATCAACCACCGCCAGCTCTCTCCGTCGACACCATAACGGAGACTAGCGTCTGTTCCCATGGAAAGGCTCGGCACCTGTAGTGTGGACTATCCATGTTACCAAACCCCTACCGAATGCCATCTATGGTAGGGTGTCTATCATATCACAAACTCATCACATCATAATCTCGGAAGGTGGGTGGCCTACCTATCCCTCCTAAAGCATGATGCCCACAGGCGAGCACCCGTCATCAAATATAAAACACGGAAATCATATGTATATGCTAAAACTCAAGAGCATAGCTTGCAATCCCCAAGACATGCCCCTCATCACAGGGGTTAGCCTATAAAAGACTAGCTAATAGGCCTCTATTCTCATTTCCATGTAAATCTATGTATTTTCTATATATACAATAAGAAATAAAACTCTAATTAAGCATAACTAATTAACATCATACTTGTAAAAGCATTTTAAATAAGTTTATTCAAAAAAATTTCAATTTGGAATAATCATCCCTTGCACGCAATGTCGCATGAAATCCACGGTAAATAATAATTGCATTTTAAAACACAATCACACATGATGCTATGTTAAAACATGGTTTAAAAATCAAGGTAAAACATTAGTTGTCGTCACCTACCTCTGTGTGAGACCACTAGCTTGCTAATAACCCCCTTTAACTGGTATATTCAAGTGCACTTGTACATGTCACATCACTATTTAAAAATTTTTCTAAATAAAAAGTGGTCATTTATAAGTTTTAAGTTAAAACTAGGTCCGCGTCGTCAATGCGGTCACAACGCATCTTTCGGATCATGATTTGGACTCCTCTAGCTCCCAAAAATCAATTTTAAGTGAAAATACTTCATAAATTAATATTTATTAATTTATAGGGTGTTTGGCGGGTGACCTTGGTTTACACCACGGCCCTGCTTTACACCGGGTTACACCGGCGACCAGTGTACACTGGGTTACACCGGTGGCCCAGTTTACACCGGGTTACACCGGCACATAGTGTACACTGGGTTACACGGGCAGCCCGGTTTACACCGGCACCCAGTGTACACTGGGTTACACGGCGGCCGGTTTACAGCGATGCGAAACCGGCGCTTGAGAAGACGAGCCAGGTCATCACCGGTGACCCTACAGGTGTCCAAATCACTTGGTTTTTGAACCATTTTGTTCCAAATTTTGTATAGTTTCCATTTCTATCATCCTTTTGCATTGATTTCTCCAAAAACCATGTTTTTTAAACGGTTTTTCCCAAGTTCCTAAAAACATCCCTAGGTACTGGTTTTTGGATTTTCTGGAGAAATCCACCATTGGATCACTCCCAAATTTAAAGGGTTTGCTCTTGGGTCTCTTGTGCACTAGTTGGACGGTGCGATTTCCAAATGGACAACGTTTGGTCTATGAAATCACGCTCCAACAGTAGTGTGCACAAAGTTCCTAAAAAAATCTGATTTTTTCCTAATTTTTAAACGTTTTCCTAATTGTTTTTTCTATTTAATAAATACGAAAAACATAGGTTTTGAGGCTTACCTTGCACCTGGCCGGAGTTGCTCGTGTTGCCGGGGCTCCACTCGCCGAAAATCTAAGTTTTTGCAGGGCTAGGGTTTTGCGTAGCATTCAGGGAAAATGCTCAAAGTGGAGCGTTTTGGCTCCTAGAGGAGCATAGATATAGGGTTTTAGAGTCTTGGGGAAGAGAAACTCTTCCCCACACGTCTCTTCTCACGTCTCTCCGGCGATTTCGCCGGACTGGTAGAGACGTGTGTAGACAGGGGTGCCGTTATCAATTTGGGCCCCTGTGTAACACGTTTCTGTCAAAAGACCAATTTGCCCTTACAACTTTGACGGCTCATAACTCCCTCGTTTGAGCTCCATTTTTCACGTTCTTGGTGGCGTTGGATTCGTATCGACGAGCACTTTCTAATTATTATGTTTTCAGGAAAAAATTTCATCCATAATTTTTTATTTTAATTTATTTAATAATTTCCTATTTTATCTTTAAAATTAAGGATATTACAGCTTTGATCTCCTTGTCCATGACATCTCCTCACCTTTTACTTTGCACAGCTTCTTGAAAACTCAATGACATCTTTCAATTTCTCCTTACCCACTTTACACCTATTGCCTTATGGCCTTTCGGTAGTGAAGCAAGATGCCATGTATCGTTCTTCATGATCGCTTTGATCTCCTTGTCCATGACATCTCCTCACCTTTTACTTTGCACAGCTTCTTGAAAACTCAATGACATCTTTCAATTTCTCCCCTACCCACTTTACACCTATTGCCTTATGGCCTTTCGGTAGTGAAGCAAGATGCCATGTATCATTCTTCATGATCGCTTTGATCTCCTTGTCCATGACATTTCCTCACCTTTTACTTTGCACAGCTTCTTGAAAACTCAATGGTTCATAATCAGCAAAGAAATAAAATAGAGTAAGATCTTCTTACCTTTCGGTAATCTCAGAGAGTTTTTGTAGACTTTTTGTGCATGGTGTCCTTGGACTTGAACTTTGACTTGATGATGATGAGTCTCCATGATTGCTTGCCATTGGCAAGGTTGGTGGGAATGATATTCTCTTATTGATCTTCTCTTGTTTGCTCCTTTCTTGGTTGCTCGTTTTCATTTTCAACGAAGAAGTTGTGACTTTCTTCATGAACGTTCCAATCCCATGAGCTTTCTTTATCAAATTCCACATCTCTGCTGATAATGGTCTTCCCGTTTGTTGAATTGTATAATTTGTAACCCTTCAAATTTGAATAATAACTAATGAAGGTAAACTTTTCACTTTTATCATTGAGCTTGGTTCTTATTTTGTCTAGCACATGTATAAGTTATGCTTCCAAATACCTTTAGAGGAGATATCCAAGGCTTTCTTCCACTCCATGCTTCTTGTGTTGTCTTTCCTCATATACTTCTTGTTAGTAAGCGATTAGATAAGTAGACTGCCCATGCCACTACTTTTGCCCAAAACTCCTTTGGAATTTTCTTACTTTTTAGCATGCTTCAAGCCATGTCGAGAATGGTTCTCTTCTTCTTTTCGGCGACTCCATTTTGTTGGGGAGATCTTGGAATCGTTAATGGTTGACGAATTCCATTCTTCTCGCCAAATTCTTAAAATGCTTTGGAGGTGAATTCTCCTCCTCAATTAGATCTTAAGTCCTTTATCTTGCATACACTTTATTTTTCCACTGCAACTCTAAACTTCATGAACATTCCTAATACTTTTGATTTTTCCTTCAAGAAGTAGACTCGTGTCTTTCTAGAAAAATCATCAATAAAGATAATAAAGTAGTTACTTTTACCTAAAGAACTCGATTTGATTGGACCACACATATCTGCTGTATGAGCTCGAGCAACTTTTGGGCTCTATATGTGACTCCTTTGGAAAGCTCTTTCTAAACTACTTCCTAAGTAGGCATCCTTTACAGAATTGATCGAGATGACTAATAGAAGTTAATCCTCTCACCATCTCTTTCTCAGATAACAATTCAAGTCCTCCAAAGTTGAGGTGCCCAAATCTTAAATGTCGAAGCCC
Source organism: Warburgia ugandensis (assembly GCA_035236585.1). Classification (NCBI taxonomy): domain Eukaryota; kingdom Viridiplantae; phylum Streptophyta; class Magnoliopsida; order Canellales; family Canellaceae; genus Warburgia; species Warburgia ugandensis. The sequence continues at coordinate 79,245,974 of CP141132.1, read as the reverse complement.
AGATGGATCTTGCAAACATGCTTTAAGACACTTGGCAACATCATTTTGAATATTCAACAAGAATGTCCTATTTCTTAATATTGGTACTTTAGCAATCAAATTATTTTTATCATCTTTTATATAAAGACTATAATCCTTCATGAGAATATTATAGCCTTTTTTCAAAAGTTGTCCTAAGCTCAAAATATTATTTTTTATATTGGGCATGTAATAAACATTTGAAATAAATTGATGTCCTCCATTCTTTAAGCCAATTAGGATGTTACCTTTACCTTTTACTACTATCTTGATTCATTTGCAAAGGAGACATTACTGCTCACAGTCTTATCAAGTCCATGAACATGTTCCTTTTGCTGCACGTGGTTGCTTGAGCTAGTATCAAGGTATCATGTGTTTTCTTGGCTTCCTTCATTATTCTTGTGTATCAATAGGAGGGTACCTTCTTCTTCGCTCTTCTCTTCCATAAAATTGGCATTTTCTTCAACTTTGTTTTTAGGGGCTCTATATTCTGAGACATGGTATCCAAAATTTTGACAATTATAATACTTAACTTGAGATTTACCTTGTTCTTGAATTGCTTCTTCTACAACCTCTTCTTGAGCTTTTTCCTCTCTCTTGATTACTATCGTTGTTGTTGAAGCCTCCTCTTCCATGTCCATGTCTTCGTCCTTGGTCATGACCTCTTCCTCATTAACATCTTCCATTTCCAAAACTCTCTTGCTTTGAGTTGAGTTGCATCTTAAGAAGTTGCTTCTCAATTTTTTCTTGCCTTTTATGTTTTTCTTTATAGGCTTATAATGAACCCATGAGTTGCTATATAATCATTTCTTCTAGAATCTTTGTTTCTTTATATGTTACAATAATATGGATGAACTTTGGATTTAAGGAGCATAATATCTTCTCTATTATTCTCACATCATCTAACTTCTCACCATTTCTTTTTAATTGATTAGAAATGAATAAAACTCTAGAAAAGTAATAGGAAATAGTCTCACCTTTCTTCATTTGCAAAGTTTCAAATTCTCATCTTAACATTTGAAGATGTACCTTTTTTACTTGCTCTGCTCCCCTATAAGATGTCTCAAGTTTTCCCCATGCTTCCTTTGCCAATATTGCATTTGAAATATTCTTGAAGTCATCTTCATAAAGAGTTTGATAGATGAGGTAGAGTGCCTTCTTGTCTCTCTTTCTTGAATCCTTCAAACTAATCCTCTGGGTTTGGGATAAAGTAGCATCATCTACTGGTTCATTGTATCCTTTCACTACAATGTCCCTCACATTTTGTGCTTCTAGGAGAGCCTTCATCTTGAAGCTCCAATTGTCATAGTTGTTCTTGTTGAGCATAGGAACTTGGAAGAGAACCGTGCCACCACTAGCCATGACTCTTGAAGGATCTTGTAGCTTTGATATCACTTTGTTGTAAGAGGGTAGTATTTTACAAAGCTATGATGAAGGTTTTAGAGGTTAGAAAAGGATTTACAAAAGAAGAATGGACTTAAAGGCTTGAAAGGAAGAGAAAGAGCTTGTATTGATTCTCAAATTTGACTCGACAACTTGTGACTGACCAACTGTTAGAATTGTACCAACACACCTTTTCATCTTGTGGTTATAATTTGTTATCTAAATGACTCTTTAAAATTATCTAGTTCTATTTTCAAAGTATGTAGATATTTCTAATTGACTTTTGTAGCAACACTTTTTAGAAAGTGGGCTTTCTAGAATATGGGCTAGAAGATGGGCTTTTATTTATTCAACATGAGCCTTCAAGAATATGTCCCATTTCCCAAAAAACTTTGGCCCAAATCGAGTTAAATTTTCCAACACGACTAGCTTATTCTCAAATATGGTGTCGTAATCTGAGAGCCAATATGGTCAGTCCAAGCATCATTAGACTTGTAATCCACAATAGACTCCCTAGGTGCCTATCTTTCTTCTTCTTCAACTGTCTAGAGCTCTCTAGCTCTCTCACCTCCTTTGACTAGCTTATTCTCAAATATGGTATCATAATCTAAGAAGCTAATATGATCAGTTGAAGCCTCATCAGACTTGTTATCGGCAATAGACTCTTCAGGTGCCTTATCTTTGTTCTTCTTCAATTCTCTAGCTCTCTCACCTATAGATTTCTTCATCATTAGTGGCATATATCTTTGTCTAGGTCACTATTAGTGCCAACATCAAATGCTCTAGATCTTCTTCCACGCTAGCATGGGTTTTTTATTCCACACCAAAATCAAGTTGTTCTTCCATATCACCATGAAAATATGCACTTCAATAATGTGAGAGGCACCCATAGTGTTGCATATCTTGAGGACATCATTGCCATCATTAAAGACAAACCTCTTATCTGTCATATCTTTGGCAAGCATCCTAGAGAACAACTTTGATATTATCCAACTAATACCCCAATTTCTCAGCCTAATTCAATATCTCAAGCCTGGAGATGAAGTCCCTCTTATCAATTCTAAACATGATTAATCTTCCCTTTGTCGTAATGTAGGACAGTTTCATCTCCAAGTCTCCCACCATGATGAAATCCAAAATTGAATAGCACAAAAATGCAAATACATAAATTTAATCATAAACTATATTTTAGAACCACTCAAGGTTTGTAGTAAAAGAAAGTCAATAACTAAAGACCATTTTAGCAAATATTACTCTCAGAGTACTAAAGACTACTTCAGTAAAGCAATGATTATGAATTACTTTAGTCCTACCTTAGTTGGGGATTACCTTATTCAAGGATTTTCAAGTCACAAAAGAGCTGCATTGAGTTAACTCAACTCACCTGCATTTAAAGTCAGTTTTTAACTTTTTAAACTATGGGTTTCACTGCTTTTTGACACTAGAATAATCCAAACGACACACTTTTTTATCTATTAAATTCTCAAAGCCAAAGCAATGAGATAAACGAGTCGGATCATACAAAAGTTGCTCCACGAATGAGAGGCCACCTAGCTTTTTGACACACTGAATGGTTTGCTATTGCCATAGATAAGCCAATAGTTTAAAAACTTCACTTGACTTAAGAGTCAGGTGAGTCAAGTCAACTTGAAGACACTTGTAGGTGACTTGAAAATACTTGAGAGAAATTTAAAATTAATTTCAGTAATTTAAACTTACATTTATAGTTTTCAATACATACAATTAAATTATAGATGAGTTGGTCAGGCCATAATGCTATTGTTTTTAAAGGTCTTATGCTCAAACCTTAGCCTAAACAAATTATTTTTATTACCATTAAAAAAGAAACAAATTCCTTTATTATGCATCAAGTTAATTCAATAAACCTAATTTGCTATTGAGTCGCGTTACTCAACTGAGTTTTTCAACTTGACTTGCAATTTTTAGAACTATAGATGAGCCTTGTTGAAAACATCACATAGTTTGAATACCTCCGCGATTGTTTTTCTAAAGCTATAATTTATTTCTAACGTAGTTAGTTACAAAATTGATAGTATCCAAGTAAATCAAAACAATGAATGGAAAGATCATCATATGAAATATGTCATATACGAGACTTGACCCATCTATAGTATGATAATTACGATGAACAGTTCAAATCATTCAAAAAACAAGGCCTAAATGAGGTAGCATAGCAGTCTAATTAGGGAAGTGGGATTATCATTCTCGAATGAAAAATTTACAATCGCATAATGTTAAAAGAGTCCGTTGTAAGACTCCAACCACAATGTGGAACCCTTTTTCATTCATGGCCAAACTTGTTTTGGTATATCTAAGTCATTCAAGATGTTTGGGATTGTTTAAGTAGCTAGACTGAATAGCAAATTTCATGCCCATTCGATGTTTTTCACCTATGTTTCTTTCATCAAATCACAATCATCCAGCTATTAAGATCATTCAAATGCATTGATTATAGATGGATTACCTATTTTGGCATGGCATGAATATGATGAAAGGTTTAAATGTACAAAAACTATTTATCATGCATGATAAAAAAGGAGCATGGACTTCTTCCATGCTCTTGCACATGGACTCTTTAGTAGGACTCATGCTCAGAGAGTCCCTATAAACGTCAATGCTCAAAAGGGTGGAAAGAGTCTACAACACCCTTATTATTTTTGTTTAGAAGATCAAAATGTTCTTTATATTTGGTGTACAAAAGATAAGAACTTGCTAGAAACCAATGAGTTGGATGATCCTAACTATTTGTTATGTGTATTAAGTTTAAAAAAAAATTAATTATCATGATTTTTAATTAAAAAATATAGGAGCCTCTTGCAAAATGCAAGGTAAAGTTGAGTACTACTGACCCTTGTGGTCCGCACTTTCCGGAGACCCTACATACGTGGGAGCTTCATGCACTAGGAATGCCATTTAGGCTAAAAGCATTTAATGATCAAAATGTTAATTATATTTAGTGTACAAAAAAGATAAGAAATTTGCTAGAAACCAATGAATTTGGATGATGCTAAATATTTGTTTTGTGCATTTAAAATTTTTAAAAACTTAATTATCATGATTTTAATTATAAAACATAGGAGCCTCTGGAAAAATGCAAGGGAAGGCTGCATTACTATTAATCCTTGTGGTCCACTTCTTCCCCAGCTCCCACATATGTGGGAGCTTCATGCAGCGCATCTGCCCTTTAGGCTAACAGTATTTTATGGCCATAAAATTTAACATCGCGACGAATACTTATAACTATGCCTGAGAGAATGGTGATATGCACAGTTTTCACGCTTTTGCGCGTGGACTCTTACCGACCGGGAATCATGTTCAAAGCCTTGCTCCCCCAGCCCACACGCTTCTCTCTCCACCATGCGCAGCAGACTTCGATTCCTAAAGTTGCCGATTGTCTAACGTGGCCAAGATAACAAAACAAAGTGAGCTGCCGCCCATTGCGACTAAGAACGCAGAAAGAACGATGACCACACATAAAGAAGACTCATTTGGCCTTCTCTATCAAACAGGTGCCAGAAAATACTAGTTCCAATCAAGTGGCAAACTTCCATTGACTTGTACTTTCTGCACTTCAAATTCCACTAGTATCCATCACATAACATTCAAAACTCAAGTCAAGATGTGAGGCCTTCCCGTCGGTTTCTAGCAGGCATGCATGCATGCATTAACTATAACTGCTTTTGGAGCGCTTATCAGATGATTACCATAATTTGAATGACCAAATTTACAGATGGGCCCAGCTTTTGGATGATCTCTACCGTTTATCTGGTTAGGATTTGTAATCAGCCATTGTTATCTTGAAGGCATGAACGAGATCAGAGGCCTAGATTATCTGACTGGTTTGGTTTGTTGCTTATCCTCAGCATGAACTGACCAGGTAGTTGGATCAGTGAGAGGAGTACATCAAGCTTGTAGATGTACCGGTCATATTTTCCAAGCCAACAACTAAAAGCATGATGTCCATGGTCTATATGAGATCAGGCAAATTTGGAGAAAATCACTTCATTGATCTTCAGAAGCATCATAACATAATGATATGTACGTAATTTACAAAAGATCAAACTACTCTTGAAGAATAAGAAATTGGAAAAATAAACTTTAAACATTTGACATTTCTCTCCTTGAAGACAATTAACAGCAGGACTGAGTTCTGTTTTCCTCCCTAGACAGCCTTGCTTGTATCCTTGTTTGATCTGTTATACTTCATATGGCTCTTGACAAGCTGCCCAGCTGCGATAGCAGACATGAGCGACAGCTCTCCTGCTAGAACTGCGCCGGCAGCAATGGTGGCCAACAGCCGTGAATTTGCTCCCGGTGATTCCACGCTTGCACCTTTGACTCCCAGCAAATTCAAGCAAGCTGATTGCGAAGCAAGTTGGGTTCCACCTCCAACTGTACCCACTTCAATAGAAGGCATAGTGACAGAGATATGGAGATCCTTTCCATCATTAACGGCTTCCATCATGGTAATACAGTGAGAACTCTCAATGTTCTGTGCTGGATCTTGGCCCGTGGCGATGAAGACTGCGGAAACAATATTACTTGCATGAGCATTAAATCCTCCTAAAGCTCCCGCCACAGCAGATCCAGTAAGATTTTTTAGCATGTTAAGCTCTATCAATGCAGGAACAGTGGTTTTCAGAACCTTGTTCACCACTTCCTCTTTGATGATAGCCTCGCAAACAACTGATTTTCTACGCCCTTCAATCCAATTTACTGCAGCTGGTTTCTTGTCTGAGCAGAAATTGCCAGAAATCCCAATTACATCCATATCGGGAAAATCAGTCTGCAGGAAATCCAAGACGTTTTGGACTCCTTTAGAGACCATGTTCATCCCCATGGCATCTCCAGTACTGCAACTAAACCTCATGTACAAATTCTTCCCAGCCAATGAGCATTTGATCCCTTGAAGCTTTGCAAATCTACTGGACTAGTTAAAGACAATTGCTAGAGTCTCAAAATTTATAGGATCTTCCAAGAAGAACTTCAATTCAGCAGCTCTCTTCGCAGTCTCAAATCTCACCACTGGGGCCTTCCGAGGACTTTCCCGGCCACCTACATCGATATTGATGGGCGTGCCTATATGGTGCGTATTGACTAAGAAAAATGCTACAAGTGCACTTGTTTTCTTAACCTTGGACGGGTGGAAACTACCAAGTTGGAGTATGGTAGGTGCTGGTGGTGAAATGAGTAGAGATCAGAAAGAACACGCAAGCACTTTGCTGGCTCCTATGCCACGTATTAATAACTTTCTAACAAGCTCATCTCATCGACCCTAATTTGGTCTGGATCAAACATTTCCAAACCCTTCTTCCATTAAGGTTAATATACGGTAGAGGTACATACTATACTGTGGGAAATAGAAGGGGACAATGTAAGTTTTATGTCTCATATTTTGAGTGATCATTTCATTCATCAGATTTGTGCGTTTTTTAAGATGGGAAGATACCAAAAATCTCAACCAACTGGTGCATCTAGGGCTCCTGTTTTTAAAGGCGTTCTTCTTCCTTCGTTGGAAAATTATCTTGCCTGGTAATTGGACTCTTTCACTTAGTACTAGTTGAGGAAATTCAAGTAGATCGACATTCTGAATTATCCAAATTGTTTATGATTGAGTTTCGACATGGACCATAAGTATAATGTCTCCAACTTGAGTTTCTTCTAGGCCTTTGGTGTAAGGCGACCTACATGTTGAAATAAACAGTGACGCCTTCTTTCTAAATATTTGTCAATGCGGTGGCGGATTTGAACTCACAACCCTCTAATTTTAGCATACAGGACATTTTTAGTAGGGTTTTTTGCAAAATTGCCATTAGTTGATGGCATTTTTTGCGAGAAAATTCAATGTTTTTTCAATTTTGTAAATTCCCCATTAAGTTTTTAGAAACTTTACAAATTTACCATTCTATTACTTTTTCATTATTTTTTTTTTTCTGTTTTTTTATTATAAATTTTCAATATTGCCCTTATTCTCTCCGCAGCTCCTCTTTCTGGCCCATTTTCTGACATATCAATATTCGGCAGCCCCAGTTACAACCAACTTCCGGCACCCCCACACTGGTACCCAATTCACCCTCCCCTCCCTGCCAACGCTACTAGCCCCTCCCGCCCCCCCTCCTAGGTGGCACGACCAAACCCTTACCCTGCACGCCCCTCCCCTAGCCCCTGCACGGTACCCGCCCCCTCACCCCCCGGCTGGTGCACCAGCCCCTCCCCCACTCCTGGGCGGCGCGACCAGCCCCACAAGGTACCCAGACCCCCTCCCCTGGCACCCAGTTCGCCCCCTCCCGACCAGTGCTAGCAGACCCTAAACCTCTCCAAATATTGGGTTGTTGAATTCATCTCATTTAGCACAGTGCCATCTTCCCTTCAACAAACAAGCACCGTTCTTTGTTGATGCATCGAGGCTCTCTCATCTCCTCTTTCGAGTTGATATCCCTCACTTTTGATTGGAGTTGAGTTTTCGAATTTTTAAACTATAGATCACGGTCACTCAAGAAAGTATCATCTTATGTATATCTTTTTAAACAGAAATACAGTAATTAGATAGAAATTTAGTGCTTATGCCTATATAACGTAGGACAATATGTAGGGAATATGATTCAACAGAAAATATTCTAGGTTGGAACGGTTGAATAGCAATCTAGTCATAAAACTATACTCAACTCATTGGTGGAATAAGTTAACTCAAAGCTACTCCTTGGCCAATCTGGTAGAGGGATTTTCAATAATAAAAAATTAGTTGGGAGGGTGTTTGAGTGTGACATAGTGGCATAAGAGTTAGTTTGGTCCAAGTGAGTACGTTCGGGTGTCTACCATTAAAAAAGAATTAGTTTGTACATATACTTTAAAGCTTCACTTTTCATTTAATAGACCCCATAAGAGTCAATAATCCAATGCTTTCAAAGAAGTCCACCACTGCATTTATAGTGGATTGCTATTTTTTTGGATGACCTAAGCCGTTTCCCTTGTTCTAATTGGCATGGATAGGCTGAAGATCATATTTTATGATCATTGGATGTTTGTAGCCTATTTTATTTAAGTTTAAATATATAGTTATCACTTATTTTAATTTTTTTCAAAGGACCAAAAATAAGTGGTTAGAATCATTCAAATGCATTAAATTTTTTTTATGATTTTCCATTTAGAATATACTAAATAAGATGAATGACTTACATCTTTGAAAAAAATTCGTCATTTATTATAAAATGAGGCATTCACTTCTTTGCAGGCCTTAGAGCTCCGAATCTCACCGGCCTCTTCATTTAAACAATGATAGGCTAATAGGTTAAGATACATGTTATTATCGTTTGGATGGTCTTTGGATTTAATCTCAGCCAAGTAAATATTTTTGTTATGGAGCACGTCGACTGGTCAAGTGACATGGACCTCTTCTATGATTGAATCAGTCATCAAGTTCTTATAGGGTTTTATTTATTTTTATTCTATTTTTGTGGTTCGTCAACGGCGTTTTGCTCTTTAGAATGTATGATTGTCGCTGTAGAAATGGTACTTTGCTTACATAATGCGAACACTCATTACAAAACAAGGTCAAGCAAGAATTAGAGATCAAGAACTCTAATTGATACCCATTTTCTGATTTCTTCTGTCATGTACACCCACTTTTTTATCTCCAAAGCTTGTATTCAAGTTTAGTTCGCCCTAGCGGCTAGTGGCATTCTCTAAGCCTCTTTCTAGCTCCGAGTACTCCATTCTTGTCTGCTATTTGGCGATGAAAAGTTTCTGTAATTCCGGTTATCCTTTTGATCGCTTTTAATGAAATTTTACTACTTTTCAGAAGAAAAAGGGAATTCAACTCAGCCACCAAGACAATTTTCATGATATATAACCCTCTGCCATGGTTTTATTTCATCAAAAAGATCAGGACATAAACTTTATATGGATCTAAATTTAAACTCTTCACAAACTCGTGAAGCCGATGTTAATGTTTCAAAGGTGTAGAAAATTTTAATAAAAATATCATGTTTTTTAAGGAAGAAATTGTTGTTAAAAAAGAAACTAAGTAGTAAGCATATTATGTTGACTGTTTTCTATTGAAGCTAGGATATATTACAGCTCAATTGACTCCTTCAGACCAAATTGAATGCTTTGAGTCCTTGATCAAGTGGAAATTTTCCACATTCCATGCAAGACCCAGATTATATGACTGATGTTTTGGTAGTGTACACATAAATAATAGAGATAAAAACCAGCAGAGTGGCCAACCAATGACTTCTGGCAGCTTCCAGTTGGCCATATTTATCAGGCTTCATCTTGCTTCCTATATTTAGCAGGAGAGCATGGTTAATGTGACCAAGAGAATCAAACAAAGAGGAATATTTTGCATTGATAGGCCCTAACATTGGAGAATCAGACCCGTTCGTCTCATTGATCCGGCTTTGATATTTAGTAGTTCAAACATCCGCAGATTTGATAATTCTATATCTATAACTGTACTTATATCACAAGAAATGGACAGTTAGAATATTATATAAACAACATGTTTAAATACGACATCCAGAACCCCGATTATTAGGATGAACGGGTCAGATCATACAAAGTATGTCCTCTCCATCTGGGGTTGCTTTGGGCAAAGTTCCACATTGGGATTTCGACTTGGCATTCCTCATTCCTCGTGCGTCAAACAAAGTAGTGGCCGCCCATTATGACCAATAAACGGGAGACCATCCAACAAAGTTTTCTAGCAGTTATATGGCGATATGCACGAGTGCCCATACTTCGACTTGGAAAATAAATCTGAGCCATTTATCCTGTAGAATGTGCATACAATCAATGAATCATATATAAGGATTCAATAAGCCTTGCCACTTAGGTCTTTAATTTTGTTAGTTTACTTGTACGGGCTATGAGACCAAGCAAATTTGGAAAAAATCGCTTTCCAATTCATTGATCATCTGAAGAATCAGAACATAACGCTATATACAAATCGAAGGAATATGAAATGGAGACAGTAAACTCTACATAGCGAAGAAATCACTCGTACAAAATCTCCCACCAGCTAAATTCTCATACTCAAGGACCAGCTTTACATACATCCTTGTTTGATCGATTATATTTCATGTGGCTCTTCACAAGCTGACCAGCTGCAAGAGCAGACATGAGAGACAGCTCTCCTGCTAGAACTGCACCAGCAACAATGGTAGCCAGCATCCTTGAATTTGCTCCTGGTGATTCTACACTTGCACCCTTAACTCCAAGCAAATTCAGGCAAGCTGATTGCGAAGCTAATTGGGTACCACCTCCAACTGTGCCCACTTCAATGGAAGGCATAGTAACAGAGATATGAAGATCCTTTCCATCATTAACAGCTTCCATCATGGTAATACAGTGAGAACTCTCAATGTTCTGTGCTGGATCTTGGCCCGTGGCAATGAATACTGCAGAGACTATGTTACTTGCATGAGCATTAAAACCTCCTAATGCTCCAGCCATGGCTGACCCAGTAAGATTCTTGAGAATGTTAAGCTCCACCAGTGCAGGAACAGTGGTTTTCAGAACCTTCTTCACAACTTCCTCTTTGATGATCGCCTCACAAACAACGGATTTTCCACGCCCTTCAATCCAATTTACTGCAGCTGGTTTCTTGTCTGAGCAGAAATTGCCAGAAATCCCAATTACATCCATATCGGGAAAATCAGTCTGCAGGAAATCCAAGACGTTTTGGACTCCTTTAGAGACCATGTTCATCCCCATGGCATCTCCAGTACTGCAACTAAACCTCATGTACAAATTCTTCCCAGCCAATGAGCATTTGATCCCTTGAAGCTTTGCAAATCTACTGGACTTGTTAAAGACAATTGCTAGGGTCTCAAAATTTATAGGATCTTCCAAGAAGAACTTCAATTCAGCAGCTCTCATCGCAGTCTCAAATCTCACGACTGGGGCCCGAGTCATGCCATCCTTTAAAACTACACTGCTGGCCCCACCAGATGCATAGATCGCCTTACAACCCCTATTTGTACTCGCCACCAAACATCCTTCCGTAGTAGCCATGGGAACGGAGTATTCTCTACCGTCCAATCGAAGTGGACCTGCAATACCCACGGGAATCTGAACGTACCCAACTGGCATCTCACAACACTGGCCCAAAATCGAATCATAATCGAAACCGTCAATTGGAAGGCCTTCAAGAGACCGATTAGTCGTGATCTGAAGCGCCTCGCGACGGATCTCAGCGGCTCGTTTGCAGTCACCGAGTTTCGATTCGAGGGAGTAGGACGGGATGGACCCCGAAACTACACCGGCGACTATTTCATCATTGTCCACGGGGATCGGCTCTTGTGTTTTGGGTTTGGTGGGAATTGTGGTGTCGGTTGGAGGGGGAGGAGAAGATTGGACGTCATCGATGAGAACTTGATCCCAGTCATCGGATGAAGTGGATCCAGAGATCAAGGATTGCAGCAAGTTGACACCGAAGAACGCGAGGAGGTAAGTGAAGGAAATGAAGAGCGAAATGATTGCAACTAGTTCAGAGAGAGTGAGAAGGTGAAGAGGGGTAGAGGTTCGGATCTTCTCCCTCCAACGTCCCATGAGGAAGTAAGCAGAAGCAAAGAAAAGTGGGAAGAAGATTTTATCAGTGAGGCGGAAAGAGGGGAGCACCGGATCCAACGGTTGGATTTTCTTGGGAGTGGAGGGAGTGAAATCATCCGTGGGTTTCTCATATGAGGTTGGGAGCTTGAGTGGTGCATCCATGGTTGGGATTTTCTTTCTTTCTTCCTTCCTTCCTTTCTTTCTATCTCACCCTGGAGAAGATACAAGGAAATGTGTAGGAGAGGAGAGAGATGGGGAGAAGAAGGGGTTGGAGTTGATACTTGACTGGTTTTGGCCATCCATTTGGTCGTTATTTATAGAGGGTGCTCTACCTTTATAAAACCATTTTCCCTTCTTCTATCCAGTGGGGTTGGTGCTTCTTGGTACCTTCCACATGCTGTCCAAAACCTTTTAAGTTAGTATATTTGAGGAATGCTAGCTACACGCAGCTTCCTTGTGTGTTTGTGGAAACACCAAAGTTTTGAATTACTGAGCCCAATTTCTGACCGGTTCTTGTTTGCTCCAATCGTTGGTTATCTAGTAATTAAAAAAAAATGTGGATTGAATGATTCTGACATCTGAAAATTTATAGTGTCACAAGAATCGGATTGTTAAAAACTTCGCATGGACAAACTTCTAAATTCGACTGCCGGAAGCACCGGTTTAGGATGCTAAAACCACCCAATCATCATGATCTCTCGTTTGCGAGAGATCCAAGGTGAAGGTGCAATGAGATGAATGAGTTGAATTATCCGAAGGTAGAGACCCCTCAGTTTCGTGAATAAGACAGGGTGTTTCCACAGACAATGCAGAAGCTGTGTTCGTTTAGCGTTACTCAAGTTAATCATTTTATTGCACTGTTAGACGGAAGACTGGGCACGTTTTCCTTTCTTCTGTGGTCTTTGGGAGGGCCGGTCAGTAGTCAGCACTTAAAACTGATCTCTGCTTCGTTTACTGTTGTTTTGTTCATTTATTAGCAAAAGCCCATGGCCAAATTGAACCAAAAATGTAGTTTCAGATCTATAACAACCACAGGCCAGTAAAGAAAACTGCTATAGTGAGACGGCAACTCATGGTAAGTTGCCATTTCGCACACCATCTCCCAGCCTTAAAAGTTCATGATGATCTAAGAAATAAACATTAAAAAAAAAATTAAAAAAAATATGATGATTAAATGATTATTTCCCTCTGATCTCAGATGAATGGATGATAGCTAGCATCTAAAATAAATTCATGTAAATCAATCAAATACGAATCGTCGTGCCTTTTAGATTACAAGACATCCAAATTAACTCGAAGGAATCAGATGAACGGACCAGATTGGCCTTTCATGAAAAATTAGAGTGCAACAAGACGCCATAATTTTGGTAAATTATCATGAAAGCCAAGAGAACGGAAAGTATTATTAGGTCCTAATAGGTATACTGTTCTCACTATTGCCTATAAAAGCTAAGTTACGAAATCCCATCGGCAGCCAACTTGAATATTTTGACGCCCTGATCAAGTGGATGTGCTCTCCAATATTCTAATGAGATGTTTAATATCGTATTAATTTTCTTTCATATTCGAAATTTTGACATTTTTATGCGTTGATGATTAGAAGGCAAGTTGGGGAAGACCTTATATTATTTTCTGGGAGGTTATGTGTTAGAATTTCAACACAATTGAAATTTTTGTTGGGCACAAGTCAACTCAATGAGTAATTCAATTTGCTATATATTAAGTAACTTGAACGAGATTTTTGAGTTGACACATGAATTTTAAGTGCACCACCTTTATGTTTATTGTATGAGATAACAATAATAAATTTTTTGCAACAGTTTTTATATTTCAGCCATAATAGTGGTTTTGAATAGGAATTGGCTAAACTTGACTGAAATGACTAGCTATTCTTCCCTCTAAGTAAAATATTAATCAACAAATGGATTCTTTTCTAAGACTCTTTTAAAAAGCAGATCGTCGTCGTCGTCATCATCAAGACCTTATCCCAATTAGGGGTGGCCACATGAATCTTATTCCTCCATTCCACTCTATTTAATACCATGGCTTCATTTAGTCCCAAAGTTTTTAAATCTTTCCTCACCACTTCTATCCACGTTCTTTTGGGCCTTCCCCTTGCCCTTTTAGAACCTTCAACTTGTATTGCCTCACTCCTTTTAACTGGTGCCGTTGTTGGCCTCCTTTGAACATGTCCAAATCATCTAAGTCTAATCTCCCTCATCTTGTTATCTATTGGTGCTATCCCTAAATTTCCTCCAATATTTTCATTTCTAATTCTATCCTTTCTTGTCTTACCACTTATCCATCTCAACATTCTCATTTCTGTAACACTCAGCCTATGAGTATGATGTTCCTTAACAGCCCAACATTCTGATCCATAGAGTATGGTCGGCCTTATAGCCATCCTATAGAATTTTTCCTTTAGTTTGAGTGGCACCCGCCGATCACATAAAACACCCGATGCACATCTCCATTTGTTCCAACCCGCTTGGATTGTCTGGGTAACCTCCCTCTCAAGCTCTCCACTCTCATGGATCAATGGTCCTAAGTATCGGAAGTGGTCTCTCATGAGGACCTCTTGGTTATCAATCTTGACTGGTACTCCACTCCTACTCTCCTTGCTAAAATTACATTCCATATATTCTGTCTTAGTTCGGCTAATTTTAAATCCTTCCGATTCTAATGCTTCTCTCCATAACTCTAGCTTTATGTTTACACTCTCCATTGTCTCATCAAGTAGGACTATATCGTCTGCAAATAGCATGCACTAAGGAATCTCCTCATGCAGATGTTTTGTTAACTCATCCATAGCTAATGTGAAAAGGTATGGACTCAATGCCGATCCTTGGTGTAATCCGACAGTGATAGAAAAATCACCAGTCACACCACTAGTGGTCTTAACATTTGTTACTGCTCAATTACTCTTTCAAAAAGTTTCATAGTGTGACTCATAAGTTTGATCTCTTGATAATTAGTGCAGCTATGTATATCTCCTTTATTCTTATAAATTTGTACAATAGAGCTTTTCCTCCACTCATTAGGCATTTTCTTTGATTTTATAATCTTATTAAACAACTTGGTTAACCAAACTACCCCAATATCTCTCATATGCTTCCAAACCTCTATTGGTATAGCATCGGCCCCCATGGCCTTTCCTGATTTCATCTTTTCAAGGCCTCTTTTACTTCAGGTGCTCTAATCCTATGTTCATATCTATAATATCCAGTGTTATTTAGATTTATAGTATTTTCAATCCCTATATTCTCAGAGCCATTGTCATTTAACAATTTTTGAAAGTATGTTTCCTACCTTTGTTTGATCTCATCATCTTTGATTAATACCCTTTGATCATTGCTTTTAATGCACCTAACATGATCTAAGTCCTTACCCTTCTGTTCTCTTACTTTTGTAAGTTTAAATGCATCTTTCTCACCTTCTCTTGTTCCTAGTATATTGTAGAGCTCATCATATGCTTTAAGTTTAGCCTCACTTACTATTCTCTTAGCAACCTTTTTAGCATTCTTATACTGTTCATAGTTTTCCTTATTTATAGTCTTCTGTCATGCTTTAAAATGCATTCGTTTTTCTTTAATAACTTTTGCACTGTATCACTCCATCACCATGTTTCCTTTACTAATTGCCTCTTACTTTTAGATACTCCTAAGACATCTTTTGTCACTTTCTTAATGGACTCAACAATATTAATCCACATGGTATTTACTTCTTTTTCATAGTTTCAAATTCCTTCTACCATCAACTTATTTGTGAATGAGGTTATTTTCTCTCCTTTTAAGTTCCAACACTTAATTTTTGGATATCTATTAAGTTCATTTCCTTTCTTCCATCTTTTAATATGGATATCCATTACCATTAACCTATGTTGTGAGGTTAAACTCTCACCGGGTATCACCTTACAATCCTTACATATAGATCGTTCATCATTTCTAAGTAGAAAAAAGTCTATTTGGCTTTTATGAAGTCCACTTTTAAAGGTTATTAAGTGTTTATCCCTCTTCTTAAAGAGTGTATTTGCAATGGACAAGTTATATGACAAATCAAAATAGAGGATATTCTCCCTCATCTCATTTCGTTCACCTATACTATACCCTCCGTGTATTCTATCATATCTTTCTTTATCTTTTCCTACATGGCCATTTAAGTTTGCTCTTACAAATATCCCCTCAGTGTTGGGAATTTCTTGCATGACTCCCTCCATATCTTCCCGAAACTATCTCTTGATTATATCTTGTAACCCTACTTATGGTGCGTATGCACTTATAACATTTATAATCTGCTCTCCTAGAACAAGTTTTATTATTATAATTCTATCACTAATTCTTTTAACGTCCACAACTTTATCCTTTAATTCCTTATCCACTATTATTCCTATGCCATTTATGTTATTTTTCTTTCCTACGTACCATAATTTATACTGATCTATTTCTCTAGCTTTAGCCCCTTTCCACTTCATTTCTTGGATACAAGCGATGTTGACTCTCTTCCGTTTCATCGCGTCTACTAACTCCAAACTCTTACCTGTCAATGTCCCTATATTCCATGTGGTGATATGAATCTTATATTCTGGAGATATCCTATTTACTATAGCCTTTCTCGACCTCCATGGCATGAACCCATTTCCACTTTTTATTGCACCTGGGTTCTGATGCAGCGCGTCGCTTCCGAGGGGATGCTCTAGCAGCCCTTGCCCATTTTTCACTACATCTGGGATCCGATGTAGTGCGTCGCTTATGGGAGAATGCCCTAACAACCCTTGCCTATTTTTCACTGCACCCGGGATCCGATGCAGCCTGTCACTTATGGGGAACGCCCTAGCTTGAGGGAATGTCAGTTTTCAATTCATGTCATATTACGGTTGCCATAGTTTTAAAAAGCTAAAGATAATTTTCATTTCTTCCTTACAAAGTAATATACAAATGCATATTTATTTGAAAGCATAAAAGAAATAACAAAATCATCTTTAGCTTCACCCTTGCTGGCTGGCTACCTGACATAAGGGTTGTCATATTTTAAGAAGCTGGAGATGATTTTCATTTCTTCTTCACAGCCTAATATACAAATGCATATTCATTTGTAAGAAAGAAATAACAAAATCACCTTCAACTTCTCCCTTGCCGGCTGGCACCTGACGTAAGACCCTCCTCTTTTTTCATCCGGGCTTGGGACAAGCATTGGCAGAGTTAAATTATAATCCATGCAAAATATTTTTATCTTGCAACAAGTTGACTTGCTAGCGACTTGATTTGTCATCAAGTTGAGTAACTCAAATGAGTTTTTCGAGGTCGACTCATGTATGACTTGATTTATCATCAAGTCAAGTAACTAAGATGAGTTTTTTTAGTCAATTTGTAATTTTAAGAACTATGTTAGGGAGATTTTGAGTCATATATGACTATCTATGGTAGACATTTGCTGGTGGAGATATTAGGAGACTAACATACATGTAAGACCCACTATTTTAGTCATTCAAACCATTCACTTGATAGTGTGACATAGATATGTGATAATTAAATTATGCATCATTTAGTTATTAGGAGTCATGTGCGTCTAGAACTATTAGATGACTTTTCCATTTTGGTGCATGCCTCATCATAGCATCGCCTAGCATGTCGATGGTCCAGTTCATTGAACATAATGTGTTGTACATATGCTTTGATATACTTGCCTCACAATAACATGGCCTAGACATTGATGGTCTAGATCATTCAATATAATGGGCTGCACTTACTTTGATTTGCTAATATTTATATAAATCCACCTGATAAAAATTCATGAAGAAACACATTTGGGCAATCTACGAACAAGCACAACCCGAGGACTCATATTGAAAAACTTGCATGTTCATCCTCACTATTAAACTTGTAAACATCAAAATGTACCTGATTTTGCATCTTTAAAGTATTGGTCCTAAAAAATCTTGGCATCTTTAAAGTATTGCTCCAACTATCGTAGGAAATTCTCCAAGTTCTTAGCATCGCAGTTTCCCTTGTAGCTTGTAGCTTTTATGATCTTAACATTAGTAGTAAACTCCTTTGGCCCAAGTCCTCCCCCACTAACTACGACCTTCTCCATCAGGGTCAATCAAATTTTCACATGTCTAGACTAGCTACCTCCTCATGTAGCTTGGTTGTCTCACCTTTCAATGGTCTCTAGGCGGTCATACATGCACTCCACCCTCTCTATGGTCTTGGTATCCATATATTTAAATACCTCAATTGTGCTTTGCATGTCAGCCTTAAGAATAAGCAAGATGTCCACGAAGGCACTAGACTTCTCCAAACATTCAGATAAGGTTTGTTCTAACTTACCAAACTATTCCTCCAATGTAGTGAGGTAGGCGTCTAAAGTCAACTCTCTTGATGGATCTCTAGACTTCTCCCTCCTAGTCTTTTGTTGAACTTTCACAGGCATGTTGGTCTCTCTTGACTCATGCCATGACGCTATCACAAGGTTCACACAATCTCCACAAGCAGCTCCCAACTCAAACTGCCTAACCTTTGCTCTGATGCCAACTATCACGGGGTTGTAGTTTTCCTATGCTAAACTAGTGTAGTACTTGTGTGCAACTCCTATGCAAAGCATAAGTCAGCCTTCAACTCCTACTCTCACTTGCTAGGGTTGCACTCACTCACTCACAGGAGTAATGAAAGAACTCAGAAAGGGACTTACTGTGACGACCCGCGTTTTCTCATCCATTTTTAAATGCAATATCTAATTCCTAAGGCAGGATGCATCCCTATTTGAAAACTATTTTGTAAAAACCATGCAATGCGGCGGAAAATCTTTTGTTTTAAACTCATTTTGAAAACCCCGAGTGTCATTTGCTTTCACAATCACCAAAGTAGTTTTTTTGGAAAACTTCAGAAATCATAAATATTTTTCCCTGTGTCTATCCAAATACAAAGACACAAATTCAATTGTAAATAAATACATGTCCAAGGGTAGAGAGTTTACTTACATGTATAATTGTCTCCTATTTGATTCACTTGCTCGCAGCACTAATATCTCTTGAGACGTCTTCTATTTGTGAGTGAAACTATCCTGAAAAATGCTAAGGATAGGGTGAGTATATACTATACTCAGTAGGAACCTATCACTACTAGTTTTATAATGCATGAGATGTTTTAAAATCATATGCTCTGTCAAACTGAAATACTAACGACTTAAAGGATCACATAATCCAAAATCGAAAGTATCATATACATATATATATCATAACATTATGATATGCATAAGATGCTTTATTGAATCCGACTCATAGATCTCTAGTATGGTATAGTCGACCAACCTCATATCATGTCATATGAAATGCAAATAAGTCCACAAAACCATAGGGTCCAACTATGCCCACGACCTCCTCATCGTGTGGTCCCCGGGTACCTGAGGACACTCGATCATAGCCTCCACGGGGCCTATGACACGTCGACCCAGTGCCGTGACACCAGTGGTAGCCCCCTGTACCACATGCAGTCGACGTAAGGACGTTGCCTCTTTTTGGGCATAGTACCCATCCACCTAATAGTGGTAGAGGCTGGGTGGTCAACGTAGACCCCTCGGCATAGCACCCACGAGCTTACTAACCCAAATCACATAAGATCAAACAAGCGAAAAATCTCTTTTTCAAAACCTGTCCTCTTTGGGTCCCTCACAACTGCCTGGCCCTCGGCACTCCAGCATCTTTTGATAACCCTCAAGGACATGCAATTTTGCTGGAAACCCCAGTCTCAAATGGCTAGAAAAAATGCCGAAAAACTTGGGTTTTTGGAGAGGGGGAGATGGGGCTTTTTATAGCCCTGCTATGGCGGTGCCGCCCTTGACGGTGGCAGAATCCTCCAAAAAAATCGGGATTGAGGGTTTCTGGAGGGTTCTTGAGGTTGAAGACGACATGGGTGCCGTTATCAAAACGGCCCCCTGCGTTTTTCATCCTTTTTCGTTTTAAACTTTTTCTGTTTAAATTCCAGAAATACCCTTATCTTTAAACGGCCGTAACTTCTTCATACGAACTCCTTTTTGGGTGATTTTTGAGGCGTTGGATTCCATTTTTCAAGTAGAATCTAATAGTACTAAGTTTTCTCATAAATTCCTTCGTTTACTATTTTAAATAAAATCAAACATTCAACTCAGTTTATTTCTTATAAAATGTCCAATTTTTGTCAAAAATAGCGTAAATTGCTCGGGCATTACACTTACTCAAATAGAACTTGTTATTCCTCACTTAAGTAGCTTCCAATGCTCTACAATTGAATTGTCTAAGTTGGTTATAAATGAGGAGCTACACCCTATTTATACCTACTCACCCTCATCCACCTCCTCAATGGATGGCCAGGATTATTCTAAGTGTTGATACATAAATGGTTTAGATCATCTTCTAGAACACTCCTACTCTTTCTAGGCTACTTTATCATTCTCCTAAAGTATTCTAGACTATGTAAGAAGACCTAGATATTTACAAGAATACTTTCAGAAATCAGGCCTTCTAGAATGAGGCCTTGCTCCATAGATCCAGGAACACGGGCCTCAATTCCTCAGACAATATTGATGAGCCAAGTAGACCACCCTCAAAGCCTGTGGGCCTTGGTCTTGGGCCGTGCAATGCAAGTCCGTGACAACATGGTCAAAATGCATATCTTCTTAAAAAAATTCTTTCTTTTATCAACCAATTGCTAACCATTTAAATGGATTCCACACAATGATAGCCATTAAGATGATCCTCTTGTGTCTTGATACCAGATCATGTCACTTGATAAACATGGTCAAAATGCATATCTTCTTAAAAAAATGCTTTCTTTTATCAACCAATTGCTAACCATTTATATGGATTCCACACAATGATAGCCATTAAGATGATCCTCGTGTCTTGATACCAGATCATGTCACTTGATAAACTAGCTTGCTGCTTAACAATGCATGAGCTAGGTAGATATTTGAATACCAAACCTCCCAAAACACAATAATACTGCCCTAGCCAACTCACCTAACATTATTATTTCTATAGAAGTTTAAAGTTGAAATATATGTATATGTAAAAGAAATTTTCTTAAAATCCAGCTTGAAGAGTTTTTTTTTTTAATCACCAATGAATGCTGAGTTAACTCAAATTTCAAATTTTAAACTATTAATAGTAGAAACATCAAATTTTGAGTAAAGGGAATATGAATAATTAAAATTTTCAAGAAATTTTTGTAAAAATATCTAGAACATATGTATACAAAAATATATTTGACAATTTGACAAATAATTCATGAAGTTGAGTTTTATTTGGCATATATTCATTTTCCTATCAATAAATTATGCCTTACCCTAAACAAAAAGTGAAATCCTCGATTTTTTCTAAATCTTGAGTTTGATTTGGCATATTCATCTTCCTATTAGAATTTTTTTGATAATTTCCCAATTATTAGGAGAGTCTTGTGACTATGCATACAAGATTGGGGAAAAATATTCCACTCAGCAACTTAAATTAATTACTCCCAATCATTTTGAAAACAGACATAATTAGTGGAATTGAATGATGGTTGAAGTGCGTTGCTCGTGCACTCTACTATTAGAGATACAATCCAATTGATTGAATAGCCAAACCATTGACTTCTGTTGGCACATATCCACCACGTTTATTTGATTTCTTTTTACTTTCCTATATATGGTAGAACATAGTGGTCTACTGTGACTAAGAGAATCAAACAAACTACTGGCCGCCCAATCTGACCCGCAAACTTTGGACTGCGAGTAACTCACATACTGAATACTCTTCTCCTCTCCATTATCTCTTAGTAGAAAATGAGGATTCCAAAGAAGAAGCTAAAACAGCAAAGACTAAGTGGGTGGAATGCCACAATAAAAAGAATTATCTATTTGCTGTTGGAGTTCTTGTTTTCCTTTCCATATTACCAACAAAACCATTCTAAAGACTTTGGTTTCTATCTTGGTATATATACACCACAGTTACTCCCTAATTTTGTCATTTATATCATGATAAGATGATGAGAATGATGATGCACTGGAAGCCATCATCTTGAAAAATTCTAAAAGTAATTGACAATTCCATGTTCAACTTGCAAATGTAAGAATTGAAACGTCATCAATGGGAAGTCAGATTGAGAAAACTAATTAATACTCCAACAAATTTTGGACTGATGGAACGTGTCAAGCCCACTACATTACACTTATGTTCCCTACCATTGATTGATGGCCCCCTGGCATCTCAAACCACAAATTGGCAGCACTTAGGATGGAAACAATATACTAGACAATGCATGTGTAAAATATTTCATTTTAATACCTTGTAAAAGCTCTTAATATAAGGGACTACTAGTGTGGTTGTTAGAGCGTTCCCCATAAGCGACGCACTGTATGGAATCCCTAGTACTGTAAAAAATGGGCAAGGGTTGCTAGAGTGTCCCCTCATAAGCAATGTGATGCATCAGAACCCAGGTGCAGTGAAAAGTGGATATGGGTTCATGCCATGGAGATTGAGAAAGGCAATAGTAAATAGGATATCTCCAGAACATAAGATTTGTATTGCCACATAGAATATAGGGACATTGACAGGTAAGAGTGTGGAGTTAGTAGACGCAATGAAATGTAGGAGAGTCAACATTGCATGTATATAAGAAACCAAGTGGAAAGGGGCTAAAACTAGAGAAATATATGGGTATAAATTATGGTATGTATGAAAGGAAAATAATAGAAATGACATAGGAATAATAGTAGATAAGGAATTAAAGGATAAAGTTGATGAACATGAAACATCCCCTGAACCAAGCATAAAAACAAAACCTGAAGTGCTTCTTTTATCATCTTGATCTCCCGCATAATCACTGTCAGTAAAGCCAATTAAGTCTGACTATTCTCCTTTCCTATAGAATAGCCCAAAATCCATAGTACCTTTCAAGTACCTAAAATTTCACTTGGCAGTTAGAAGATTCTTCTCCTTTGGGCATTCCATGTACCTGCTAATAAGACTTACATCATGCATTATGTCAGGTTGAGTTGCAGTCAAATACATCAAGCTCCCTACAATTTGTTTGTAATGAGTGCCATCCACCCTCTTTCCTTCAGGATCTCTAGTTAATTTCAAACCAAACTCAATTGGCATACTCACAGAATTACAAATCTTCATCTGAAATTGGTCTAATATTTCCTTAACATATTTCTTTTGAGAAATAAAAATTCTGGCGTCAGGTTAAATTACTTCAATACCATGAAAATAATGCATCATTCCAAGATCAGTCATATCAAACTCAACCATCATAGATTCCTTAAAATTTTTGAACATGGCACTATCATTTCTAGTAAATATAAGATCACCTACATATAAACACACAATGAGCATTTTCCCTTCATCTCCCATTTTGACAAAATGTGTATGTTCATATGGGCATTTTTAAAACCTTTCTTCAAAAAATAAGTCTCAATGCGACTATACCAAGCTCATGGGGCTTGTTTTAGTCCATGTAAAGCCTTCTTTAATTTATACACTTTATGGTTATTTCCTAGCTTCACATAACGAGGAGGTTGATTAATGAATACCTGTTCTTTCAAATCTCCATGCAAGAATCCTAATTTCACATCCAACTAGAAGATAGGCCATGAATTTTGTGCTACCAATGTGATCACCAATCTGGTTGTGTCAAGTCTTACAACAGGAGCAAAAACTTCTTTATAATCAACCCCTAACTCTTGCCTGTAGCCTTTAGCCACCAAGCGCGCCTTGTACTTGTCAACCTCACCATTCTCCTTCAATTTTGTCTTATAAACCACTTGACATCAATAGTCTTGTGCCCTTTTAAAAGATTAGTCAACTCCCAAGTATCATTTCTTTAAATAGCTGCAATTTCATCATCCATAACCTTTTGCCATTTTGATTCTTTGATAGCCTTTTCAAAATCTGTAGGGTCACAATCTGCAAATAGAGCAAAGTGTGTAAGTGGGTCCTCAAATTGGTAAAATATAGGTACCTCATAGTCAATCATCCATGCAGGTCTTTTTCTAATGAATTGTTGTGGTTGTTGTTCATCATCCGTTACTATTGTAGGTGAGCTTTTACTATTTGTTGGAATAATTTGGGTGTTTGAGGGTTGTTGAACATCCTTCATAGTCTGCAGCCTTTTCTCATCATTGTCACTATCAAAATCTATAGGAATACATTGTTCTTATCCAAAACTATTTTTGCTCCATGGCCAAGTGCTTTTTTCATCAAATACAACATCGCGACTAATAACAATTTTCTTACTGTAATGACCTGGGTTTTTATAATGCTTTTTAAATGCAAATGACAATTATGATGGGAGATTGATCTCTATTAAAAGCATTTTTGAAAATCAAATGATAGTGGAAAAATATTATTGTTTTAAGACTCATTTTGAAAAGCCCCAAGTGTTATTTTTTTCTTTTCTTAAAAAGATTATCGGCAAAATGAGTACTACATTTCTATCAAAAATTCAGCAGAGCCTCCTTTGTTTTTCGAACATTAGATAATTAACGCATGTCACTGCAAAGTACCTAATAAACACTCATTTGATAATTTCAATAAATAAACAAAAACTTAATTTCTTCAAATCCCAAGACTTGCCAATCACAATCCAAGTTATGAAAATAAATAGTTTAAGTTAAATACATTACATTCCCACACTAGTAACTACTAATTCTAATATAACTATATCAACCTCTCACTGTTCACTTGTTTATTGAAAATGATTAATCTGTCTAGTACTTCTGCTTGTCTTATTTGCAAGCATCTGTAAGGAAAATAGTAGGTTGAGTATTCAAACATACTCAGTAGGAAATCTAAGCACCACAAAACTCAAAATCACGGCATAGAGCATACATGCTAGTTTAAAAACAAGTTTTTCATGTAATTGAAAACATACGGCAATCCTACCTAAGCCATATCATGCAATGCGTCGTCAACATTCAGATGCATATTTACATATCTACATGTATCTATATCCAACCAGAAGAATCATCGAATACACCCATAACATAGTAAATTCAAATGCTTAAAGTAGTAAATGATCAAATCTCATGTCAACAATCCTCATTCCTTTTGCAAACATCATGCAGATACGCACTTGGCCATATATTGGCCAATTTGGTCATGAGTACTTGTCTAAAGACCACAATCTCACCCCTATGTGGGGTCACCAAAATAGAAATCGTATGGACTACTATGTTCATGAACAAATCGCTAAATCATGTCTCTCTAGTATCTGGAGAACAGCCACCGCAGCCTCCACGACGACTACGGATATGTCTCAAAAGGGTGCCGTGACCACCTCCAATGGTTGTTCCTACCATAATAGTCGAGAAAATAGAAGCCTCCTTGGGCATAGATACCTACCACCCTTGGTGATTAGAGGCCAAGAAGCCACCCCGTACAACCTCTCAGCATAGCGTTCACTAGGCTTATTAGCCTAACAAACATAAATTTATACAAATATTGCAACGCTATCAACATACGATTTTGCAATATTCGACATAGTCCAAATCATGCTATTTATGAAATCTATCTCAAATCATGAAATGAAGGCATACATGAAGTTGTCATTTTCAATCCCAAAATAACAATAAAACATGAGATATAGGAATGATAGGATTTTCAATTGGTAATATGAGTAATGAAGATTAGTTTTCATGCTAGCTGCAACATACTTTATGCACAATTGTTTTTAAAATATACCAACGCCAGTTCATAATAGAATCATGCATGTTAACATCGTAAACACAATCATTCTAACATAAATACATTCTAAACTCACAAATCACACCAATGACTATCTCAACTTTGAAATTCATTTGAAAACTTGGCAGTGTCAGATCACCTCTCTCTTGTGAAGATTATCCTTTCGTCCTCAATGACAGAATTGACTGCACCTCACTCTACTCAACGCCTAATCCCAAGGTATTTATGGTTAGTTCTCATTTTCATACTATCCACATACACATAACTTAAAATTTCATCCTTTTCAAAGTTTTAGGGTCTAGGTCAACTCAGGATCATGGAACCATTAGGTTTTAGATTTGTCATTGATCCTAGGATGTAAGTTTGAATCACTTATTAATGGCCTACTGTTCTTTTCAGTTTCAAGTAGTACGCTTGGTTACAAGTCATTGTCCATGTAAACTAGCGTTTTACAACATTCAATCTTTGCTTTTGTTGTTGCCTAAGTTAAACCATCTAAACACTTCCTCAACTAACTTAATTTGGTCTGTTAATCTTATGTTCCCTTCGAGATCTAAGGATCTCTTCTATTTGCACCTACTAATTAAGTTTTGTGGATGATCATTAGTTAACCATCAAGAACAGTATTAGGCCACCTACTAATTAAGTTTTGTGGATGATCATTAGTTAACCATCAAGAACAGTATTATGCCCTATGATTTCCTGTTCACCCTCTTCACTAGCCACCTAAGGGTCAAAAGTGGCCTAATTCTAATTTTTCTCTATCCTTAAACACTTTTAATGATGGAATTTGAGTATATTTTCATGGTTAGTTGTTTATAATGAATTTCCATAAATTTGGATAATCAAGTCAACCTTTTTTAAAGATACTCCTATAGCTGACATTAATTGAAAATGATTGGTTCTCTTTATTTCGTATGATCCAACATTATGAGTCCCTTAGATTTGATTTCCCTAAGGTTGTGCACGTGCAATCTATGTTCGAATCCATCCTAGATCCTACAATTTTTATAGAATTTATAATTTAAGGTCTAATAGTTGAATTCTTTTACAACTCAATGGTTGAATATTCACCTTTTGATCTCAGATGGTTGATATAAGTCTCTGTTCATCTATGTCCACTAAACATTGATGAGATTGACGGTTGGATCTCCTTTGTAGATCGATCTAGGGCTCAGATCATCCCTAACTGATCTCAGATGGGTGATCTCAGCTACTGTTAGTCTCTGTTCACAATCATGGATGAGATTGACAGCAATTTTCCAACGGATCAGAGTTGCAGGGGTCAGATCACTATTGTCCGAGCTCTAAACAAATAATTGGAGCTCCCACGGGGCTGACAGAGTTTCCAGGGTTCGTGTCACTTGATTAGGGACATGATTTTCCATTTGATCCAACCATTAGGGTCAGATCGTGTACCCTACAGTTCCAGAACCCTAGATCTACTAGCATCTACTCAAAATCAAAGTAATACAAGGTTGGGTTCATGGAAAACCTACCTCCATGGTGTCCACAACGTTGAATTGTCGTCAGAGAAGATGGTTTTCTCGTTTTTCGGCTATGCTCCCCACGCACGCAGCTGCCCCTTTGATTTTTGGCGTTGTTTCTTCTCCGATGATGCTGGAACCAGAGGGGTTTTACTCCCCAACTCCTGAAGAGATGATTGGATAGTTGGATCTCCGATCGGGGTCACCGTTGTCACCGGCGAACTCTATTTGACCAGTGACAAGGGTTTTCTTCTCCACCAGTGCAAAACTCAGATTTCTGGCTCTTTTCTTCCTCTCTTCTCTTTCTCATTCTCGTTCTCTCCCTCTTTCTCCCTTCTACTTCTCCGTCTCCTCCCCAGCATTGTTTTTCTCTTCTTCTTCTTCTTTTTTTTCTCTTTCTGTCGTTCTCGTCGGGTAGGGCTCGCGAAACACACTTAGTTGAGGGGGGTGCCATTATCAAATTTGACCCCTCCCTTTAATTACTTTAATATTTTTTCTTTTTCTTAATATAAATAAAGCAATGATGATAATGTTTTCACCATCACCACACCACCATGGA
Source organism: Warburgia ugandensis (assembly GCA_035236585.1). NCBI lineage: Eukaryota > Viridiplantae > Streptophyta > Magnoliopsida > Canellales > Canellaceae > Warburgia > Warburgia ugandensis. Next base: position 79,218,256 of record CP141132.1, on the reverse strand, counting down.
TCTAATCAACACTCATGATGGCTACTCATGGTGTTTTCTAAACACCTTATCGTCAGGCCCAAGTTCTTACAAGTGGGGCTCATTAATGAATTTACAAAAATACCCTTTAAGAGAAAAATCACGGTTTATTTGTTCGAAGTTGAATTTTAAAGAAATTGGTGTTATTGAAATTGTTTTTTCGAGTACAATTCAATTATAGAGGTCTTAACACTTAATTTGATATTCATAAAAAGTTACTTCTAAAATTCAAATTTTCAAATTTCCATTCCATGCCAAATTTATAAAAATACAAATAAAAAAGCACTTAGAAATTTAGGTCATTACACTTAGTGTTAGGATTATATAGCTTATAAGCTTTTGATTGATTACTAACACCAAGAAAAATTACATTTTTCTCCTTTGTCATCAAGCTTGGTCCTTCTCTGGTCTGGACCCTTAGACCTTTAGAATTGTGCAATTTTTCCTCTCGCAAAGACCCTTTTGTTGAGGCATATAAGTTGCTGTAAGTTGCCTCTTAATTTCATGATACTCACAAAAATTTGCAAATTCATGTGAGTTGTATTCTCCACCTCGATCAGTATGAAGAGTTTTTATTGTATTGCCAACCTCTTTCTCAACAAGCATTCTATACTTTTTGAATACTACAAAAGTTTCAGATTTTTCCTGCAAAAAGTATACCCAAATTTTTCGACTATAATCATCAACGAAGGTAATAAAATATCTTTTACCTCTATTAGAAGTTGGGTTTAGAGGTCCATAGATGTTAGAATGGACAAGCTCCAAGGCCTTCTTTGATCTCCATGATTTTTCTTATGGAAATTAACTGTGAGGTTGTTTGCTAACAATGCATTCTTCACAAACTTGAGAGGAAACTAAAATTTGAGGAAGTCCTGTCACCATATTTTTCTGTTATAGGATTTTTAATCCACCAAAATTTAGATGACCATAGCGAAAATGCCATAACCATGCCTCATCTTTTAATCTTGTAAAGAAGCATGATTGAGTAATGTGTTGGAGATGCAATGGAAACATTCGGTTGACTGTCATATTGACTTGAGCTATTAAGCCCAATTTCTCATCTTCAATTCTGCAAACTCTGTCTTTGATGGAGATTTCATACCCCTTTTCTTGAAGTTGACCAACACTAAGCAAATAGATAGTCTGTATAGAATTTCCTTTGGTTTGGATTATTACCTTTCCTTTTCTCATTATAGAGACTTTAGAATTGTCCCCAAACTTTACATTGTCATGAAAGGTTTCATCCAAATCAGAGAATGTATATTTGTCTCCGCACATATGGTTGCTACAGCCAGTGTCTAAGTACCACAAATTATTGTTGGTTTCTTTCTTAGCATGACAAACCATCAATAATGATACGTCTTCTTCCTTTTCTGCAAAATTAGCTTTTCCAAAATCTCCTCTAACTAAATTAGTACAACATTTTGATTTATAATGGCCATACCCGTGACATCTGAAGCACTCAATATTTGATTTGTCTACTGACTTTGGTCTGTAACTGCTCTGACCTCTTCCTCTCCCTTAAGAATCATTGAATTGAGAATCTCTAGATTTGTGGTATGGCTGTTTGTAATTTTTGCTGCCTCTTCCTTTTCCTCGATCTATGTTATTTAGTGGCAAAGATGAATTGTTGGTGGAGACTTGCAAAGCTTGCTCTTCTTTGTTTTGATGGATCATTTTTTGCTTATGAACCAATAATGAACCTTGCAGTTCATCAATTGAAAAATTATCAAGATCTTTTGATTCTTCAATTGAACAAACCACATAGTTAAATTTTGGGGTCATCAATGGAAGAATTTTCTCGATCACTATCACGTCCTCCATCTTCTCTCCATGCACACACATCTTGTTGATAATTGCCATCATTCTTGAGAAAAAATAAGAAATTGATTCTTTCGATTTCATTCGAAGTTTTTCAAACTCCGAATGAAGTGCTTGAAGCTATTGTCTTTTTGCTCTTGTTGAACCTTGGTATTTCTTTTTCATTGAATCTCAAATCTGCTTGGAAGTTTCTTTGTTGAGAATTGTTTCCAAGTTAGACCGGTCAATTGCTTGAAAAAGATAATTCTTTGCCTTCAAATTCTTTAACTTCAAAGCTTCTAACTCTGCCTTTTGTGCATCTATCAAAACTGTACCAACTGCTGGCTTTGCTACACCACCATCAACAACCTGCCAATATTCTTTGGACCTCAAGAAGTTCTCCATTAGCATGCTCTAATGGTCATAGTGATCATTAAAGAGAGGAATAGCTGGTTGCACAAAGTTTTCTGAAGCCATGCATGAATTATTCCTAGTGCAATGGAAGAAAGTTATCGTTGCACTCTCTCACCTTTTTTTTCTTCACTCATGGATCTCACTTCTGTTTTGACACTCACAATTTTTATTCTTTATTTTTTTGCACTCAAACTCTCTCTTCCCTCACAGTGGCTCTAATACTACTATTGTAAAATATGAAAAGACAAAGAATGCTAGTGCAATACTTCATATTTTTTATTCTATAATAAGCCTTTATATAGGCATTTACAAGCAAAAAGTAGATTTCTCATTACTAAACCCATTATCACAACTAACAAATCATTTCATGCATAACTTTCTAAGTACAACCATTACTACAACTAACAAGCCACTACAACCACATGCATAACTTCCCACAACTAACAAACCACTACTACTATGTGCATAACTTCCAAAGTGCATAAACCACAACTGACATAATTTGTGATGTTATCCTTCACTTGTAAAGAAAAGGAGGGGGCGGGAGAGGAAGGAATAAAGGTTCACATGCTTTCTACGATGAGCTTTGATCAAAAGGTCTAAATCGTTTGCTATGCTGTAGGCCCTACCGCAGGATGTAATATCGATGTTTTCATCAGCATTTAGGTTTAAAAACTATGACTACATGTTTACTCTCTTCTTCAACGAAGATAGATGCGGATGCAGATGCAGATGCAGATGCAGGTTTTTGGATAATTTTGACACAACCGGTAATGCCTTTTCTTGATTGTGATTGTAATGCTTTGTCATTCCAAACTTCCAACACCACGAACATCGAGTTGGTGTCTGTATCATCATTAACGATAATAATTAACTTAAAAAACGACCAAATTCCTTCTTGCCCAGTGGTGCAAGAAGGGCCTCCACCGTGAACTTAGTAGGTCACAGGGTAACGCGTTCGAGGTGCTCACGCGTTCAACGTTAAAAGAAAAAATAATCTCAAAAACTGGCAGGCGAGTCTCCACATTTGATTAATGGCCTAATAGTTGAACATGCACATCCTCATCATGTGGCGGATCAACTAGGGAATCTTTCTTATTTGTTTATGAAAAGCCCAATATCATATTTAAGTGACAATTCAAGCACACATAAGGACTAAAATATGTGGGTAATCATAAAAAAAAAGCATAATTTCAAGTTGTTGCTCTTAATATGGATAAACAATAATATTATGAGTTTCCTTGTCCTAACATGTGATTGTCATGGCTAAATAGCAACTAAATATTATACGATTTCAAAGGTGGGTTTGCTATATACTACTAATTTGGTCATATTTTAATATGCAAAAGGCAATTGAAAATTTTGAATATACTCTAGAGATGAGAGATAGCCCTAGGAACTCAGCGTGAAAGCATATAGTTTTATTAACTGCATGATTGAGGTGTTCCTTCAGAAAAACGTTGTTGACTTGTTAAATTGTACTTACCATGCCTCGTGCTAGTGGCCAGTGGCTTTGTGAGTGTGGTGCAGTGGTGCAAGGGTAAATCCCAATCGAGTAGGTCATGAGAGGAGTCCACTCGATGATTTGTATAAGTATTTATCCATATTTATCTAACAGTTATTATCATCATGGTTAAAAAAAAAAAGGGCCCTGCCTCATGCTAGTAGAACTTCATACAATGCAACAAACTGGGGTTTTATTTTTTGAGGAATGATCTATCATATCTAAGTGCACTTTGTTTGCCTTTTCTATAGATCTAAGTTGTTTACAATGTTTAAAATGGCTTAAATGGACTAAGTATGGGTTGGCCTTTGTTTTTTCTTAGTTCTGTTTTACTTTGAAAGTATGGGTTGAGATTCTGTTGATAGGTTCTTTAGTTCCACCAAAATCTCCTGTAGATAATGAAAAGAACTTCCCATTTGAAGAAATTGGACATAGCCTTGGAGAACCTAAAACTCTTCAAGGCAGATTTGTTGAACTCTCAGTCCCTATACACAGCCATTGCAGGATGCAAAGGGGTCTTTGATGTTGCAAAACCACCCCCACCAGGTAGGGTGCCCAGTCCAGAGTCAAGATAATATCACTATTAGTTCCCTAGATTACATGTATCACCGAATAGATGAAGTGGATTCTAGATATTCAGTAAATGGGCAGTCCAGTGTACTAAGCTCCCACATATGTGGGGTCAAAAAACCAAAAAAAAGGTTATCATACCGGCTGTATTTGTTAAGCCATACATCTCATATGGGTTTACCCATGCATTATCCGTATTGAGAATTTATTACCAGGTCCATTTCTGAGTTGTCAGATATAGATAAAAAACATGTTAAGCTTTAGTTCATGATCCATGAACACGGATGACTAAAGGATCACATGGATTCAACTACTTACTTTCAGTTTATAAAAAGGGGCAGTCCCGGTGCACAAAGCTCCCACCTATGCAGGGTCTGGGAAAGGGGCGGACCACAAGGGCCTAAAGTACACAGCCTTACCTTGCATTTTGGAAGAGGTTGTTTCCACACCTTGAACACGTGACCTCAAGGTCACATGACGACAACTTTTACCGTTGCGCCAAGGCTCCCCTTCAGTTTCTGTAAATTGCAAGATAAATTGTAAATGCCTTGTAACTAAGGTTGTTCCACAACCTAGCCGCAATGTATTTGTGCCGATGAGGTATATATAACTTGTAACTTCACATATCATTTGTACGAGGACTAGTCCAACTTTGCCTGCTGGTTTCTAATTTTTTTATTATTATGGTTTTCAACTGTCTCACCGGTTGAATTGATTGAACCTGCTGTTACGGGGACATTGAAGGTGCTTAAAGCAAGTTAAGAGGCAGGAGTAAAGCGCGTTGTCTAGCCCAAACTGGCAAAAGATGGGGCCATGGATGAGGATGGTTGTTCTGAGAAGGAATATTGCAGGAAAACTGAGATAAATTTTTGACAATAACTACCATTCATGAAGTGTTTAATTGGTGAAGACCGTGCGAATGGACTACTGCCGATAAGATGTCTCTTGGTTTTACTAACCTGGAACAAAGAATTTGAAAGTGGTGTCCATAACAGCCATTTAACCACTTCTAATCATAAGGACTTATCTCTGGAGAGTTTTGTAAAAGAGACTTGTGATACAACCATGCATCACAAACTGACAGCTAGATTTAATTGATATTCTGTTTCTTGCAGTATTTCGAGGTATCAATACAGGAAGGTAGAGATGCATGCAATCAGATGCGTTAGTATTCAAAATGTTTAGAGCCTCAGATTGTCATTCACTCACCTCATTTGACTTTTAACCCTGTGAGCAATCAAAACTCATTTCACTTTTTTCAAGTATTCTGTCTTGCCTGAGGCATATCTGATCATAGAACAAGGTATTATGCCCTGGCTTCAATTAAGATTCTATATTATAGATCAAGAATCAAGTCGGGCTTAGTGTTGTCACCATCTTAGCCACTCCTTTTGAGGGCGTTGGTCTGGTCTTATCCACACTAATTGTAATGGCTGTTAAAAATGGCAGGCAAAGTGAGGTGTCACATCAATCAATTTAATAGCAGACTAATATGGGTTCTTAACTATATGCCTCTTTGTACAGTTGGCCGATGAACAGTAAGACCTTCAAGTGCATGGAAAAACTAGACATGCAGAATTCGAAATGTCATAAGCTGAAGCTTAGAAAGGCAAAAAGGCATCACTTTCCACCTTCATAGGGGCTACCTGTTGATTGCAGTCCCAGAATCTGTTTTATGGCTAAGAAGAGCTATATATAATGCTCCCTCACAGTTGGTTAGAGACTAAATACAGAAACAGAAACGTGAAACCAACTGGTGCATGCTGGAGTTGGTCAAATTTGCCTATCTAGAAGACTAACTGTACCTGGGTATTTTATTGGACCTTCTGCTGGTTTGGTGATTCATTACCCAAAGTTTATTATGTTCGTTTCCTATTAGTAACAGGGAGGACATTTCTGTTTGTAAGTTTCATGTTTTTACTAGTTGGGAACCAGATCATACAAAAGAGTGAGAATTAAGTTGGATTCAGTTGAATATTAGTACAATCTGTACAGCTTATGGCCCTATTTTGGGTCCAATACGACTACAACTGCTCTCTATTAGTATGATCACACCATATTATGTAAACCAGTGGTATAAGTCAGTGGAAAATAATCTGTCAATTAACTAAACAAACACGATCAATTTTTCAACCAGGTCAGGAAAAACACATCAAACTAGGCCTGTATTAACATTTTTTGTTTCTTTCTCCATGCATTGGTGGATCTATATTAATATTTCTAGTCATTGCTGAATAGGAAAAATATTAGTGGTGGCATATTTAATCTTGAGGACGATTTGGTGGAAGTAGTGAAAGAGGTCACTACTTTTATTTCATAGGCTGTTTCAATTGAGAAAAAAACCTCAGTTACTCATTCCGATGCTTTGCCAAAGTAAAGAAGTGCATCCATTACGTGAATCATCTTGTCCTATTGCTAAAACAGGCTAAGAGACTGGATAAAGAAATAACATGAGATACAAAACCAAATTCTTATGCGTTAGGAATCTCTTCTGTAAACATGTTTCATTAACATCTGTCACTTGAATGCTTTGGATGTATACATTATCTCAAACTCATTGGGCTAGGTTTTGGTGTAGACCGATTTCTTGTGATGTTTGAAATTCCACTCTGAATATCACTGTTACGGCCTAGGTTGCCATCTCATATGGTGAAAATGGAGGTAGTATCAGTTTCTTGAAGTTCAAACATCAGTATCTGTCAATTCTAGTTTAAGATAAGCATTGCAAACGTGTTAATTGTCTTAGGCAGTAACATGTTACCAGATGTATCTTTTACTAGTATATAGCATCAAGTGTTATGCCCAATACAGAATAAAGGAGGAGAATGTTTTGTGCATATATAATGAATTCTTCAGGTTACTTCGAGTATAAACTGCAGCTCAAAGTGAAATTAGTTTCATCATGCATTTTTATCACTCGATGGTCTAAACATAATAATAACTGTATGTTATGAAAATGCAAAAGATAAAAGACATAAAACATGAAGAAACACAGATATAAGTGGTTCCCTCTGAATTGCGGTATGTCTACGGGCTCACATCATCCCCACACATTACATAAGATTTCTCCACACTTTATATATATATAAAAAAGGGCAGCCCTGGTGCACGAAGCTCCCGCTTATGTGGGGTCCGGGGAAGGGGCGGGCCAAATGGCCTAAAGTAGGCAGCCTTACCTTGCATTTTTGCAAGAGGCTGATTCCACGCCTTGAACCCGTGACCTCAAGGTCACATGACGACAACTTTTACCGTTGCGCCAAGGCTCCCCTTCACTTTATATATATATACTGTCAAAAGACACAATTGTCCTCCATATTCCCATATTACAAACAGAAAATCGTCTACCTTTATTTTCTGTTCTACTAGTGTCGGGCTCCTCCCTCTAGTCCCATAGTTCGTAGTGCAACATAATTCGGTACAAGTACAACAAGATCAATCCAATCAGGCTCCACACTCATAAACACTACATACATACATACATACATACATACATACATACATACATACATACATACATACATACATACATAAATGCACACACACGCATATGTATGCACATGTTTAATGGACCAATTCTGTACTGAGGGCACTGGTTACTGGTCAATACTAATCTTGTCCAAATCATGTCCCCAAGCTAAAACATGTAACAGTCTGAACTTGATAAGTAGTATCGAGTCAGAGTAGCTTAATTGTGATTTTTTTTCTTCTTCACATATTAGGTAATTTCTTGTTATGAATGATATTTGGACTGGCTCCCTGGTAACATGATATGGTTTTTCCTCCTCACATCTAAAATGACTGGGAAACAAAGCTTGTACAAGTTAACTGTCATTTCTTTTTGATGCAGAACTGGTATTGCCTTTCCAAGGTTGCAGCAGAAGGTGAGGCTTGGCAGTATGCGAGGAAAAAAGAGCTTGACCTGGTATCAGTTTGTCCATCCCTGGTTCTCGGCCCACTTCTTCAGTCCACAGTGAATGCCAGAAGCTTGGTTCTCGTCAAGATTTTAAAAGGTTTATAAGGGCAGCCCCGGTGCACGAAGCTCCCGCCTATGCGGGGTCAGGGGAAGGGGCGGGCTATAATGGCCTAAAGTAGGCAGCCTTACCTTGCATTTTTGCAAGAGGCTGATTCCACGCCTTGAACCCGTGACCTCAAGGTCACATGACGACAACTTTTACCGATGCGCCAAGGCTCCTTAAAAGGTTTATAAATATTCAGATTAAAGCTTTTAATGACATGGTATTGAAGTTATCACAGTCAGAATGCGTCTGTGTGTGCCTCTGTGTATGTATGTGTGCCAGCTACGTACTCGATAACAGGACTCATGTTTACCAGGTTTCGGGAAAGATGGTTTGTGGCTACAGCTTATCGTTCCTCTTTCACTGATTTCTTCTTTTTTAGTTTCAAAGGCAGGTTTCATTGTCCTTTTAGCACAAAGGTACAGCACTAGTTGGTATTTTTTGGCACAGCGATAATAATCTGAGTGCAGTTGAGATACGTGTGCACAGTAAATTCCTACTCTGTTATTTGCAGCCTTAAAACATAGGTAAACTTACTAAAGAACAAATATCCAAGTTTAAAGAATATTTTATGTCTGAATAATATTATTGATATTTTGAGCCTGTCAATAGTAAGGGAAAGATAAGCATCCGGGAACAAATTTATCCATGCACTAATCGGTAACAATATGATGCTTGACAATGATAAATTAAGAGGGTGACGACGGTATCTCGTTCCAAGCAAGTCTAAAGATATGCCAGTAAATACTCATGTCATGGTTGATATGTCGGTTTGGATGACTTTTACCAGGTCAAAGACCAGTTGCAACCTACCTTTCACTGGTTTCCATTCAAGTCCCACTCGTACATACCTCCATATGATTAAGAAAGGAGTAAGAGAGACCATGGAACACAGAGTTCGATAGTTTGTCCATGTCGGAGATGTAGCAGAAGCGCTGCTGCTGGTTTTTGAGATAACAGAACCGTCCGGCAGGTACATTTGTTCCCCACATCGGAGTTGAGTTTGGGATTTGGTGGAGAAGCTGAGGGGCATGTGCCCGAATTACAACTATCCTAGGAAGTTTATTTCTTTTCCTCACTAAACCAATATATTTAGATGGATCTAGTTCCCACTTGTACCTTTTTATTTTCTTACTGGCAGTTTTATTGAAGTAGAGGACGACAACAAGATGAGTTCAGAGATGTCAAAGAGATTGGAATGGAAATACAGGCCACTAGAGAGCCTCTAGCTGATACAGTTGCATACGATGAAAAGACAAGGTCACTTAGACTGATTAAACTGTTCATCTATATGGTTTTATTTCATAATCAACATGTTTAATTGAATAATACAGTGTACTGGCATGTCTAGATCTCCAGTTTGTATTGGACACGCTTTAAATTGAGAAATGCGAATTATGAAGACGTTGTTTACAGTGATATCAGAAAGAATGCTTGTGTTGGGCTGCGATATCATTGTCGTACAATAAGATATAAGTGGTGGCCTCACATTTACTTGATCTGGATTGCCCATGCAATGGGTTTTCATGGTGTATGTCTTTTACCATTGGACGTGAAGGATCAAGACTTTTCAAAAAACACACCATCCGACAGTCAAAGTACATCATGATCAACTCGAAGTGAATATCCTTGAAAAGTTCATTTTGTCCTTGAGAAACGGGCAGAAGTTGGGAGGAAATGAGTATGATAAAGAATAAGATATAAACCATGTTTACCCACTTCAGTGCGATGGTATGGTAACTATAGTGGCTGGTAATCAGTTGTCTACTGAAACAATGGGCCACTAAAGTTTGTTTCGCAGTCAATCATCCTTTTTCATTGATTTCTCTTTGATTGGATGAAACTGGTCCTTTATCCATCACGTTTCATTTAATGCTTAATCAAAGACACAGATTCCACACTTTATTCTAACTTAATTTTGTGAACGTGGTCATGATTCTTGCAGAATCTAAGATAAGCATGTATACTATTGACCCTTGCATATGCAGAAACTCCATGTATTGGGGCTGCCCTTTTTGAGAATCAAAAGCATAGTGTCAAAATGAAGCGTCGTCAACTTGGAATTTGGCCGAGTCCATGTCGTGTTAGACTTTTAACATTTTGCATCTCGCCGTATTTTTCTTGGTCAAGAAAAAAGACATTTACCAGCCAATGCTGTCAGCAATAGTAAATTATATTATAGTTCTGTATTTTAAGCCTATTTCAACTCATTTTTTCAAAATTGATATTGTGTTTGCACTTTAAGTTTTGAAAGCTTGACCACGTCGATACCCTATTCAAAGTGCAGGACTGGGAACCACGTTGATACCCTATTTATGTATACAAGATCAATGGCATACATAGAGAGAGAGAGAGAGAGAGAGAGAGACCAACAAGCATACGAAAGTGGGTAACATGAAGAAGACAAAAGCGAGCAGACAGAGAGAGAGCAAAAAGCAAAAGAAAAGAGGAAGAGACAGGAGCAAGTTTAAGTAATTTAGGTTAATTTCCATTTTTCACTAAGCAGGAGAAGGTTGAAAACTTGAAAGCTTTTCCATTAGTAGAGTGAGCAGCCGGGAGAACACCCTTTATGGGCTTCACCTATTTAATGATTCAAACAATTTCTATGGGCCCTGCTATGAATGACTCAAGCACAAAAATACCCTCTGATTTTTTTCTGTATGAGCTTCCTTTTAGGATGCCTCTTGGTATGTGTGTGATCAACGCATTCAATTCATAGATAACTGTAAGCTTAGAAACTTCTGAGGGGGATTTTCATGGAGTGGATCACTCTTTTCCTTTCGGTACCTTTTCTATTTTTGAATGGTCCGCCTGACCAGTCCTGCCCTGAGTTTTAGCTCCTAATGGAAATTTTACGCCCCAGCAGGCTAGTATAAAGCTTACGCTAGGCTTTGAACATTGTTTGTGGTGTCTGTGCCCCCTTATATGAGTTGCATTAAATCAGCCAATAGGAGCAAGCAGGCAAGGGGTTGGAGGCTTCCTATTATTTGGCAAAAATTGGGCACAGATTAAACCATTCTTCACTCTATCACCTTGATGTGGCCATGGGTGATCTCTCTCTCTCTCTCTCTCTCTCTCTCTCTCTCTACAGTTAAATCACAGGCATCCTAAAAAGTGGCTAGTGGGCCTTTTCTTTTAATGATATAAAATGGTTCATCCAATTTGACTCACCTAATATGACCTTGATACTAAAGATCTCATCCAAGGGACATCTCTAAGCCCTTCATTTTTTGACCTTTTGAAGCATAAAATGAATGGTGAAACACATAAAAGCTTTGAATACCATCTTGGACTTCGAAAGTTAAAAGAAGGATTTAAAGATGTCTGTGACATGATATTTTGGCACCCAAGACATTTGAAGTAAGCCAAATCAGATGAATTATTTGTACAATTAAAAAAATAAGAAAAGTAAGCCAATTTTAGAATGACTATAATGCAATTCCTTCTCTCTCATAATTGTATGAAATAACCACTCTCATTATGGTTGTATCATATGCATCCTTAAAAGTGGATGGCAGGCCTATTTTTTCAACTTTTTCATTATCTAAACCATTCATTTGATTTGCCTCATCCTAAATGGCCTAAATATGAAAAACTTTATTTGTTGCCTATTCTTAAATTATTATTGTTTTGAACATTATAAAGAAAAAAGAAAAAAGATGGTGAAACACAAAAAGGCCCTCCCAAAAATCGTATACCATTTATTTTCTTGCTTCAAAACATCCAAAATGAAGAACTTAGAAATATATAAGAGGTAAAAGTTTTCTTACCTAGGCCATCTAGGATGCTAAGAATCAGATAAACTATTGGAATTTTAGAAAAATTGAAAAAGTGGGCTCTCACTTACTTTTAAGGACACCTTTGCAATGAGACAGCTTGCATTATGTGATTTCTACACACTCACTCCCTCCTCCAAAAACTGCTGAAATGAAAGATAGATATGGCATTTACACGACTTTCTGCCGTTCCATAAGCTAAACTTATGTTGTGGTAATCATTGAAGGATTCTCAAAATTTGTTAATTGTAACAAAATTGATACTTGATTAATTATTATTCATACCAAATTAATACATATAATCCCAGCTTGCTGCTTGATAAATTAATTAATAATCTTAGTGAACTTACAAAATTATCGTAAGGCCGTACCCTTCGAGTGGCAATTTATCAGGGCTAGTTTAACGGAGAAATTTTAATATGAATTTAACTCATCATGAGCTTTTTTTTCTTTCACTGCAAAGATTTATGAACCAAATTATATAGAACCTCTAATCTTAAATTTTAAATTTATTTGAAAATTTCTCAATAAGAATAAAGTGCCACCGCCAACTTCCGATCAAGTGCAACCAAGAGATGCACCTTATTTTCGGCGATTTAATTATGGTAAACGGCTTTTGGCAACTCATCGCGGAGCTTAACTTACGAACAAAGAAATAATGTATCCGCCATTTAAATGATTCGTTTCAATAGTTTTTATAAGGGCTTACTTTTCAAAAAAAAAAAAAAAAATCATTAAGGCTCATTGATTAAAGTGGCTTTCAGGAAACCATGGACTGAGTTTGAAGTTCTGTAGTAGCTCCCCAAGCGGGTGGGTCTCTATTTCTTGACACCACTGGTTGATAGGTTCTTAGTTGCTTTTGACAGGTTCTTTTCCATTTTTCCTCAATAAAATAATAGTAACCAATATCATAATTTATCAGCATCTTTTCATAAAATAATACCTCAGTAAACTAATGAAAGACCTTCCTCCCAACACTATTTTATCAAGGTTTAAATGTAATCAGGCCTATTTTCCACGTATAAAACAAACACTCTAGTGATCTCTAGGAGAATGATGCAGCTTTCTTTGAATCGGCCAACCAACACGTTTTTCATTTGGACGAGGTATCACAGAGAAAGACGGACAGTCTAAATAGAAAAGGAGCAGAAAGACAGACAGTTTATCAAGAAAGAGGTTTCAAATCCTTGAAGTTTTCCGCGGCGTGGGCCTGACTCTGAACAAATGAGTATAAAATGCTGTTTAGGACTTTCTCCAAAGAAAAGCTCTGAGAGAGAGAGAGAGAGAGAGAGAGAGAGAGAGAGAGAGAGAGAGAGAGTTTGAGCTATGGAAAGGAGGGAGAAAGGGAGAGTATGTGTAACAGGTGCAGCAGGATTTGTAGCTTCATGGACTGTGAAGCTTCTACTCTCTGAAGGTTATATAGTGCATGGAACTGTGAGAAACCCAGGTACCCTTTGTACTTCTACTTACTACTCTTCTGCTACTATTTGCTTTGTTAGTGCTTATTTTATTGTTTTTGTATAGGAATTTTAGTGGGTCTGCTGCTCTTTTGCTTGTGTCATGTTATGGACACCTCACTGAATATGATTTTCGATAGTGTTTATACGCTGCTGCTATGTTTTGGATGCTTGGATTAACATATTTTAGTGGGTCTTACGTATTTAGAACTCAATTTCTGTGATTATTTCATTTACATGGTCTAGTTTTTGTTGCTGCACTCAGCAGGTTCATGCTTTGAAATTGTTTAATTAGTAGATTTCAACAATGATCTTTGCTGGGTTGTTTTCATGCAGTTGTTATAGACTTCTTATGTTCTTCATTTTGCTATCCTGATTGATGAATTTGTGAAGAGTTGAGAGTTGGGCATGCTAGACACCCAAGATGGAGGTTTCTGTCAGCTGTGATCCTTCCATGTCATGAACATCCCTACTAACCTTGGCTACTAATTCATACATTATGATTAGTGGTCACTTCTCTCATCTTTGTTGATACTTAGAGTTTTGGTTGTCATTTTTCATTTTGATTATCTGAAATGCTTAGACTGCTAGTATCATATGCAACCTGCCTCATTGTCGGTTTTATACAATTTTTATTTTGGTTTTTCTGTGTAGTTTAGAGATATGATTATGCATTCTGCAAGAGGTAGTTTCTCATGAAGTAGAGAATGGAAGGTTATGGTTAAGCCACAGAAGTCTATTGGTCATTAACAGAGTTGAGTGTTAACTGGACTCGATGAAATAGAATTGTTTGGCCAATTGTACTGGCTGAATTGCTACTCATAGTGATTCTATGAAATCGACAACACACATGGATTTAATACGCCTTTGACTTTTAGTTCCACCAAAATCTCTTGCAGATGATGAAAAGAATTCTCATTTGAAGAAATTGGACAAAGCTTCAGAAAACCTGCAGCTCTTCAAGGCAGACATGCTGGACTATGACTCTGTATACAAAGCTATTGAAGGATGTGATGGGGTCTTCCATGTTGCAAGTCCTGTTCCATTTGGCAGTGTGCCAAATCCGGAGGCAAGATGACTGACTAGTAGAATCATTCACCTGTTGAATATTATGACTCAAATAGTCATCTGCTATGACATATATATTTCATGGTTATCCAAAATAATATCCTTTAGATAGAAAAACATGTTTTATACCCATATTCAAAATTTAAGAAAGCTGACCCTGGATCCATTTCGGAGCCTTATAGACGACTGTACATCTTTCAACTTCTTGATCCGTGAACCTGAATGATGACGTGCAGAGGAAAAGGCAGCTTACACAAATCCAACTCATTTCCAATTTCTTTAAATTTGTAATTCACTTCTACTAAAAAAAATTTCACCACCTCGATGCAGCTTATAACTTGAAATACCCTTATCTACGAACTATTTTAGCTTTTGAGGCATTAAAATAGCATGAGAAAGAGTTATCTATTCGTGCATCAAAGTGCTCATATAACTGTCTCACAGGTTGACTTGATTGAACCTGCGGTAAGGGGGACTTTGAATGTACTCAAGGCAAGTTCAGAGATGAAACTAAAGAGAGTAGTCTGTGTGTCATCCGGGGCTTCTGTAATGATGAACCCAAACTGGCCAAAGGACAGAGTTATGGATGAGCATTGTTGGTCTGATAAGCAATACTGCAGTACAACTGAGGTAAACAAATTACTCTGTAACCGAAGTGCCAAGCTAAAACATACAGCAATCTGAACTTGTATGCTGGTTTGCAGTCATTGCTTGATTTTGATGTATCTTTTGAGGGGAAAACCATAAGGAAGAAAAGATTTCTGCATTAGCTAAGCAGTGTTTTCTTTTTGGTACCAGAACTGGTATTTCCTTGCTAAAACAGTAGCAGAAGAAGAGGCATTGCAGTATGGAGAACAGAATGGGCTCGATGTAGTATCAGTTTGTCCATCCTTGATTCTTGGGCCTCTGCTCCAACCCACAGTGAATGCTACCAGCTTGCTTCTTATCAAGATTTTGAAAGGTATCTTCTGATTCAATGCTTTTAGTAACATGGTAAGCAAGATTTAAAATGTTACTGTCTAACTTGATATTTTGATTGTTATTATTTTTCAATTGTATAATGAAACCTGTTGACAGTTCCATAGATTTAGAAGCAGCTGAGCCTGTTATAAGATGCAGTCCATGACAACGTCAGGAAGAGGTGTTAGTTTCCACTGGTCTGTTATTACACATGTATCCTCCTGCTGATGCATGTTACACTTTGACATCTTGAAATCTGAGATTTATGCATTGTAGTGTCTCTACTTTTGTGGTAATCCCTTCATGTATATATCTTCTTCTTCGAAGAAAGGAACAACTTGCTGGATGGAGAATAAAATAGAAGAATCATTCAAAGTACACTAATAGCCAATATGATTAAGAACACTAATGAGTTGAACCACGAAAAGCAGTGACAAGGGGATTGTCAGTGGCCAGGAAGCTTTGCTTCTGGCATATAAGAAATCAGATGCGTTTCTGGCATTTGGTGATGTTCTATGTAAAACCATTACAAGTATCGAAATTCCTACTCATTTGTTTAATGAATGAAATATATGCTATATTAGTCATTGCCTGTTGATAACGTTTTGAGAACTGTAGAAAGCCTTGCATATGATTTGAAGGAAATCTCTGCCATGTAGTCACTGCCTCTGAAAATTTTCTTCAGGAGCCAATCAAAGATGGGACTTTTCAGCTGGATTGAAACCAGTGATCTGGTAGATTGATTATATATCACTTGAGTAATTGTGCTATAAAGAAGAACTCAACTAGGCACTTTTGGATAAGCAGCTATGTGGTTGGCCATTACAGTGAATCTAATGTGGTTCAGTATTGTGCCTATATGTGAGAAGTGTCCCAGTGAAATCACTATATTATTAGTATAGAATGTACATGCTTAAAACCTCTGATCTTTTAAACCAGAAAAAGGAAATGCTAAGCAGTATTCCCTTGTACTATAATTGCACGGCTTAAGTGTCCCAAATCGGGCAGTTAGGGCTCTGTGTAAAGTCTTTCCCTAGTAAACAGAATTTTTGCTGCGAAATAGGATGCACTTAATGCAATGGTTGATGGCATGATTAACATGTTGGTTATGACTTCCGCTTGGTCAAAATCGGTTGTATCCTACCTTTCTCTCTATTTTCGTTATGAAACTCGTGATAATTGGACATGTTATGCAAGGAATGGAGCTTTGAATTCTATCCTTGTTAACTTTCAATGAGAAATCTTACTTACGATGTTTGAAAACAGGCGAGATAGAGACCATGGAAAACAAAGCTCGAGTGATTGTTGATGTCCGAGATGTTGCTGAAGCATTGATTCTAGCATATGAGAAATCAAAAGCATCAGGAAGATACATATGTGGTGTTCATCATATTCGAACGCGGGATTTGGTGGAGAAGTTAAAGAGCATCTATCCGAACTGCAACTATCCAGAGAAGTATGTTTCTTTATCCCATTATTAAGATAAACTAGATGGCTTTCATTCTATTAATACTGCTTGTTTTGTCACTCTGCAGTTTTACCGAGGTCGACAAAGATCTTCAGCTGAGTTCAGAGAAGTTGAAGAGTCTGGGTTGGAAGTACAGACCATTAGAGGAGACCCTTGCTGATACTGTTAAGTATTGTCAAGAAGCAGGTTACTTAGGCAGGGAATAGACATCTTTCTTGTTATTTTTTCTTCTACACGATTAGTCAGAAGTTTGCTATATGTTGATAAACTAGACTCAAGTTTATAGTAGTATATGGTGATTGGTGATTTTTCCTGATATCATACCTGGTGGCAAATTTCAGGGATGTTTTCTTCAATGATACTTTTTACCAAGCTAGAGCTCAAGTTTACAGTAGTATATAGAAGTTTTGAGCATACTTGTTATCATGCTCTAGTGCAAATTTGTGGGCGTTTCTTTGTTAACACTGTCTGAGTTTATAGAACTCAAATAAAATGTGATCGAGTATTCGTCAGGATTTTCTCCCATGTCATTAGATTGGTCTGCATGTCTGATGCACATATAGGGGTGTTTGACAAGCTGTAATTGAATTCTGTGGCGGATTCCACACCCTTTTGTGTAATGCAATCTTGAATTTTCAACTGCTAGTGAAATGCACCATGTTAGGTTCCACTTTTAATGAGTTCTACTTTGAAATTATTGTTAGTTGGCTCACTGGAGAGAGAGAGAGAGAGAGAGAGAGAGAGAGAGAGAGAGAGAGAGAGAGAGAGAGAGAGAGAGAGAGAGAGAGAGAGAGAGAGAGTAAAAAAATCCCAAGAAAGTAAAAGATGTGTAAGAACAACAAAGAATACAAAGAGAGGAAATGTAAGTCATTTACGTCAATATCTTCCTTTCAAGGTAGAAAATTTGAAAGCTATTCCAATATTACAGTCGGCGCAGGAGTACAAATGCTTGGATAAGCCATTATGGGATCCACCTATTTAATGATCCCAACCATTTATCTACTATAGGCTCTCCAATTGCCACCATTTTTCAACCCAATATAAAGATTGTGGGCTTCTGATTTCTTTCTGCCTCTGGGTTACCTAAGTTCTTACCCATGCAAGTAGTCTAGTAAACTTATTTACTTCCAAGGAGAATATTCATGGAGGGAGCTGTTACTTCTAAGGAAGGGATCGCATCTTTCCCTTCCTGTACCTTTCCTGTTCTTAAATGGACCACTTCAAAAGTCCATTAAGTTTTAGCTCCCAGTGGGAATTTCGGACCCAGCTGTAAGTTCATACGTTTGGGCCTTGAGAAGTGTTCCAGTAGGGATCAAAGCCACTGAAATATGGGCTCATGGTGAACCTCAAAAGAGGCTCAAGTTGACAGTCACAAAATTTATGCACTGACAAAAGAGAGTTCATTTGTTCCAGGCTCTGAACATTATTGTCTCTGCTCCCTGACATAGGTTCAACTATATCAGCTCAGTTGGAACAGGCAGGCAGTGGATTAGAGGCAAGAATGGACCCTCTGGTCCAATTTCAAGTGGCAGCCCGTTGTCATTATAATCTTTTGTGCCCCTTTTCATTTCTTATTTTGAAAAACTAATTTGATTTCCAAATTCTAGCCCTCTGCTATACTTGTTAGGAGAGAAGGAATGGTAAAATGATATTTTTTAAAAGGGAAATGGAGGAGACCATTTCAAATAATATAGACGCTGATATAGGCATCATTTGATATTTCTTAAAGCGTAAAAAATGCTTCAAATGGGTACCTATGCCATTTGAAATAGGTGTTCCTCTCAATTCCCCACTTAAAAAATATATTATAAATGAAATGAAAAATAATATATACGGCTGAGTCTTTCATTTAAAAGCCACAGCCACAGAAATCAAATAACCGAGGTAGATCATTTTAAACTGCAGTTGCTCATGCAAAAAGTTGGTGTGCTTTGGTTTAGCATTCCAAAGGAATGATAAGACAAAGGCCTTCTTTCAGTGAGCGTCACATTTGGCATAAAAAGGAGAGCACCTTTAGATGAACCAACTATTATGTGGAGCCTAGTTTTTCTTTGAAAAGGTAAAAAAACAAAATAAAGGGGGTAGGTCATCTTAAACTAAGACCACTCATACAAAAAGTTAGAGAGCTTTGAGATCAGGTGCTTTGGTTTAGCATTTCCTTAATTAGAAAAACCTCACTTTTGGCATGAAAGGATTCAATTTTGGATGATGCAACCAATACCCGGGGCCTAATCTTTCTTTTAAAAGGCAAAGAAATCACATAAACTAGGTAAATAACCTTAAACTGAGACTAATTATACAAAAAGTTGGAGCAATTTAAGTCAAAGGGCTTTGGTTTAGCATTCCTCTTATCATTATAGAAGGAATGATGAGGCTAAAGCCCTTGAAGGACTTGCCCTAGAGGAGCCTCAGATTTGGCATGGAAGGACCTACCTTTGGATAATTCAACCGGATCATTTCATTACTCTAGCTTTGGACTTCTAATAGTTGAAACACTGTGAGGATTGAATACTTCTATCATTTCAAAAAAGTATAGTTTATATCTACGCATGGACTTATTCATGAACAACAATGAGGTGATTCGAGCTGAGTTTGGTTTGTGATTTAGCCAAGAGACTTTAAATTTGTCAAATTAAAATGGCCCTAGTATCCTTTTCTCACAAAGTCTGATCCAACATCAAATCATCACAAATATTGGCAAATTTTCCTTGAAAAACATTGTTTTTTTGGTCTCGTTATCTTGTTCAAAATGACTTAGATAAACTGCATACCAAATTTCATGAACATTAAATGCCTAAAGCTTATTTTATGTACACACAGCCACTGATGCTTTTAGTTTCATTCAAATGCCTAAAAAACCAAATTAGACTCATCAAAATGCATTTATTTTTAAAGGGTCCATAATTTTGAAAAGCCAAATAAGATGAGCGGCTTAAATCTTCTAAAAGAAGTCATCCTCCATCATAAAAATGGATGGTTGAGTTCTTCACATGTCGAAACCCCCCCTTTTTTTCCTGAAAGGCTACCTTAAAATCATTGTCAGTTGGCTTTTCCAATTGTTCAGATTCTGGGATGAATATCATCTTGATTGGCAGTCCATAGACTAGGAAAGTACACACATAGAGAGTTTGAAGATATCATCCCGAAGAACCCAAAAAACAAAGGCCCACATAAGTGAAAGGATAAAGCACAACAAGAAAACGAATGGGACTGCTTGGAGTGAAAGGATAAACCACAACAAGAAGAAGTCCAATGCACTTACGTCAACGAATGGGACTGCTTGGAGTGAAAATACTTGATAAGCCACGACGGGCTCCCTTGTAGAATGGTCCCAACTATTTAACTACTATTAGGCCTCATGCACCAAACTTCAGCCACTATGACGATTGTCGGCCTCTAATTTATTTGGACAAGAGTTCACTTTAAGATACCTATTACGTACGTGCTTACGCATTCAAGGTGGAACTGCGCTTTACTTCAAGCAGAGGACCAAATCTTTCTCTTTCTGTCCCTTGTCGGAATGGACCCCCTCAACTTCAGACTCAAACGAATGTTGCTGTGCTGGGCCTTGAGCAGTGGTCCACTAAGAACTAAAAGAGCAGCCCCAGTGTATAAAGCTGTTGCATAAGCAAGGTCTAAAGAAGGGGTGGACCACAACTGTCTATAGTGTGCAGCCTTATCTTGCATTTTTAAGGAGGCTGTTTCCACGCCTTGAACCTATGACTTCAAGGTAACATGACAAAAACTTCACCATTTCACCAAGACTCCCTTCTATGAACTAAAGCCACTAAAATATGGACAAGTATTTGTTTGTTAGGCCTGAATGAATGAAAATTGATTTGCATAGAAAGTGAATTCTAGGTGAAAAGTGTTTTATAAATTAAAATTGAATTACGCCAATCGCCCAAGAAGAAGAGAGAATACAAATGCAATCAGTGGGAAGAGATTGCACTGTAGACATTGCTGGCCTTAGACCTTTTCGAGGTCATGGTCATGACAGTCAGCGCAAAACCATCTTGTACTTTTACAGCTCAATGGTCATTTGAACAAAAAGATTCAAATGGCATTTCATTATACTTCTGGTCTGTAGGTTAAGAATAAGATGTGCTAATCATGTTAAGGTTTCTACATGTGAGTGATTCACTTTGTAATTTTTTACTTAAGAGAAAAATGAAAAAGTACTTACTCTAAGTTCATATTACAAGTTACGTTGCTGACTTAATCACTTGATGAATTAATATCCTCTATAAATTTACAGACAACACATTTTCAAAATTTTCCTTTAGAGGTAAAATAATATGAAAATGCCTTGCACGATGCCATGGATTGTGCTTTAAGTTCTATTTAGTTCTGGTTGTTCTCGAGAGGTTCTCCATTTTCCTTCTATTGAATGATACAAATCACGGGCACCCAAGTCATTATTAATTCATTGGCTATCTTTTATAAGATGATAACTGGTAAGGATGGGCACTTTGGATTGGGCAGTCATCCAAAGTCATGGTCATTGTCACCATATTTCACACCCATTAGATGGCTTCGAGAGCAGCGTCTATCTGAAGTGCATGTTCCAAAAAGCCTATCCCTTCGCACTAATAGAATCCTTCAGTACTGATGCTATTACTTTATCAAGGTTTAACTATAATTAAGTATAAATATGCGGCATATGGGCTGGGCCATTTGCTTGAGTTGGGCTTGTCCAACCTTTCCTGTGATCTTGTTGGATCTCATTTAAAGCCCGTCTGCTATGAAACCAAGGCTGTAGCCTGTAGATGTGTGTCTGGAAGAAGGGATTTGATTAGATTGCCCAACTGCCAACTACTTAGTTTAGACTCGACATACGGCACATTTCTTGGAGTAACTTTTGGAAGTTTCCTGCAATGGGCTCAAGTATTCAACTATAAGAAAGTCAACCCTATCAAATGCTATAGCAGGAATTCCTCCAAAGAAAAGCTCTAATCGATCGAGAGAGAGAGAGAGATGGAAAAGGAGAAGGGGACAGTGTGTGTCACAGGTGCAGGAGGATATCTAGCTTCATGGACTGTGAAACTTCTTCTCTCTAAAGGTTATATAGTGCACGGAACTGTTAGGGACCCAGGTAGAATTTTTTCTTCTGCTTGCTGCTGGTCTATTTTTATTTATATTTGGGTATGTTGTAAGATGACTTCCTTTAAGAATTTTATTTGGTCTGTTTTCTTTGCTTTTGTTATGATATGGACACTGCAACTGGATATAATTTTCTTATGTTCATAGACTGCTGCTATGTTCTAGATACTTGGATAAGTAAATTTTAGTGAGTTTTATGTATTTCGATCTCATTTTCTCTGATTTTTTCTTCATTTGCATTGTCTAGTTTGTAAAGTGATGCAATCAGGATGTTCGTGAAATGAATGTCTTTTGTTTTAGATTTTTCATTTGATTGAATACTAGTTTATTTTAAATAAGGCCTTCTTTTCTTTCTTTTTTTCTTTTTTGCTTCCTGATTTAATTAGTTCTCTGGAATTTTTTATTTAGACCTTTGCATAGTGGAGTAATAGATTTTAGCAATCATTTCCTCGGTTTGTTTCCTTGTAGTTCTACTACTTGTCCAGTATCCTTCATTTCCTTTGCCTGATTAATGAATTTTCTGAAGATTTTATAAGCTATGGATAGTCAGATTGGGAATATATTCTTTTCATTTCTTTTTCCTTGTGGACACTCAATAAAGCTTTCTTTTATTTTGGATCCTTCCATGTCATGAACTATCCTGCTAGCTTAGCTGCTGATTTCAGGCATAGTATGCTGAAGTGCTTGTCTAATCTCTGTTAGTTTTTCGGATCCTGGTTATTATTATTCATTCGGTTTATCGTATGCTGTCTGGGCTGCTTTGGTTTCTGTGTAGTTTAGAGTTCGAATTTTGTATTATGCAAATAGTGGTAGATCTCATAAAGTAGAAGAATGTTAGGTGATGGTTAAGCTGCAGAAACATTTTTGTGTCATCAATGAAGGTGAGCATGATCTGAGTGAAAATTGAATTGTTTACCCACCTTTCAGAGGCTGAATTGCTAGTTATAATGATTTTATGCTACCTTCTATAATTTTCTCTTGTTCTTTTTTGGTTCCCTTTGAATCTGAAATGCAGATCTATTTGAGACTCTGCTTTTTAACTTTTAGTTACATCAAAATCTCTTACAGATGATGAAAAGAATTCCCATTTGAAGAAATTGGACAAAGCCTCAGAGAACCTGAAGCTCTTCAAGGCAGACTTGCTGGACTATGACTCCCTATACAGAGCTATTAAAGGATGTGATGGGGTATTCCATGTTGCAAGCCCTGTTCCCCCGGGCAGTGTGCCCAATCCGGAGGCAAGATAATTTCATTACTTGGTCATTCATCTGTTGAATGTTACACTTCCAGATTGTCTTCTGTTAGGACTTGTATATTTCATGGTCAACCAAAATCATGTCATTTAGATAAACCCTTAAGACGTCCATATTCTGATGTTAATAAATGCAGAAAATTAGATCCGTTTCTGAGCATTATAGATGCATTTACAGGGTATTTTCAACTTCTTGGTCCATGAACCTGTATGACTATGTGCAGAGGAGAGGGCAGCTTACCTAGGTCCAACTCTTTTTTTCTTTTTCATTTTTTTTAAAGGATAATCCAACTCCTAATTACCAGTTCTTATGAATTGTAATTTGTTTTCCTTCACCACGTGAATGGCAATAGTTAGTTAACAATTAGGTGGTCATGAGATACCCCAACACCACTATTCTTTTAACACGCCATTATTTTTGAACTAATTTAGCCTTGCAAGTAATTATAGATAGCATGAGGATAGAACTGCCCGCTGGTGCATCAAGGTGCTCATATAACTGTCTCACAGGTTAATTTGATTGAACCTGCTGTGTCGGGGACACTGAATGTACTTAAGGCAAGTTCAGAGGCAAAAACAAAGAGAGTTGTCTACGTGTCATCGGGGGCTTCTGTTGTGATGAACCCAAACTGGCCAAAGGATAAAGTAATGGATGAGGAGTGTTGGTCTGACAAGGAATACTGCAGGACAACTGAGGTAATATATTTTTTATACAGCAATCATATGCTCAAGATAAAGCATATAGCAGTCTGAACTTGGTCAGTGCTTTGTAATCAAATTAACTGGATTTGATGTCTCTCATCGCAGAGAAGTTCATATTCTTGTTTTTATGGTTTTTGACTGTTGAATGGTCTGTGTCGCTGTCCTCCTGACATCTGAAATGGCTGGGGGTGTATTTGAAATGGCTGGGAAGAAAGGTTTCTCCATTATCTAAGTGCTATTTTGTTTTTGGTCCCAGAATTGGTATTGCCTTTCTAAAACAGCTGCAGAAAAAGAAGCTTTGCAATATGGACGACAACACGGACTTGATGTTGTATCAGTTTGTCCAACCTTGATTCTTGGGCCTATGCTCCAATCCACTGTGAACGCCAGCAGCTTGTTTCTTCTCAAGATTTTGAAAGGTAATCTTCTTATTCGATGCTTCTAATGACATGGTAACCATGATTTTTGAAACCTTGTGTGCTATCTAACTTGAAATTTTGATTGATATTATGTAGCAACTGTATAATTAAAAGTTCCGTTTATTTGGACTCAGTTGAGGCTGTTACTGGATTCTCGGTGGGATCTGTCCTTGACAAACGTCAGGAAGAGGTGCTAGTTTCCAGTAGTCTATTGTCTCTCTGATATATCCTCTAGCTGATAAACGTTCCATTTGACATCTTGAGATGTGAACTTCGTACACAGTAATGTCTCTAAGGGTCTTCTGCGTACAACCATTACTTTTGTGGTCATCTCTACGCCTTTATCTTTTCCTTTACAGGAAGGGAACAACTCGTTGGCTGGTGAATAAAATAGAATAAAAAAGGATTGCATAATCAAAAGCATATAATGACCCATTTCATTCTGCATGAGGGAGTGAGCCACCTCATTCCTTCTTTTGGGTCTTAAAATATGAAAAGAGCATGTGAGGAGATTCATGCATGTAAGAGCGTGGGAGGAGATTCATGGATGTATTGCAACGGTGAAGAGGACAGGAGGGTCTTCCGTTTCAAAATAAATGCCAGATGAACCAGACAAAATGGATCCCATTCTGCACTGGGGCATGCAGTAAAACTGGTCACAAAGTAGGTCTCTTGGCTGCTGTAGCAAGGGAAATTTATGCAGTGGTTGAAGATATCAAAAGGGGAGCAGAAAGTTTGATGTCTGCATAGGTAAGGAAGCTCCAAACTGGCTGCAGTATCAATGGCAGGTTTATGTAATGGGTTGAACAAGTTGAATGGCATGTTGAGGGTGATATCAAAAGGTGAATATATTAAGAGTGGTGTCTGCATAACTCTGTCAGCTCCAAAGTGCAACCATTTCTTAATGTACTAGGAGTTATCTCTAACAAGGTTTATTGAGGATCGTGCATGAATAGTTTATTTCAAAATTTAAATCCATTTGTTATAAAATAATATTAGATTCCATTGATCTTCATGCCCATTACATCAAATACACAATGACATTATCACGCTTGGACATTAGCTAGATGAAGAGGCAGGTGATATCTTAGGCCAATCAAGTACTAAGATATGCCAGCCAATATTTAGTGCCCATTGATTGTTGTGGTAATTTCTATTTGGCCAAAACCAGCTGCGGCCTATATTTTGTTTATTTTTATGCAAGCAAGGCATGAGATTGCGCACGCTATTTTATGATACTTGAAGTATGAGTTCCATAGATTTTGTCATTCAAGATACACTAGTAGCCAATATGAATAAGAACAGGAATAAGTGAGACCATGGGAAACAGAGTCCAGGTGATTGTCTATGTCCAGGATGTCACTGAACGTTTGCATCTGGCATATGAGAAACCAGAAGCTAGATATATAATTCATGTGATCCGAGAAGGAATTTGTTTGGAAAAGTTAAGAGCGTATACATGGATTACAAGTATCCTGAGGGTTATGTTTGTTTACCACTTTAAGCTGAGTTTAGAGACTTGAAAGGATTGAGTCGGAAAGACAGACGCCATTAGAAGAGATCCTTGCTGATTGCTGTTACATACAATCACAAGATTGTTGTCTTAAAAGTAAAGCACTCGCACACTTTTCTAGAACTATTACACATCCCCTAAGGGGATGGAGGGCACCTGAACCTGCGACCTGCTGTCAACAGCGGAGGTGCCTCTTTCATGTCAAACACTGGGCTACAAGCCTTTTGGCTATAATGAATGCAAATTTTAGTTTGTTGCTGTTGGTATAACAAAAGCTCTTCATTTGTTGCTAATATGAGGAGGTTATTGATGCTTTTGGTTGTTTGCCTCCTGATAGCAAATTTTTTGGGCTTGATGTCACTTTATAGGACATGAAAGAGATCTCCTTGGACATTCAGTAGGATTGTCATTCACATCATTTGACTGATTTATCACTTTGTTCTGCTAATCCAAATTTTACTTTCAGTTGATATTTTTGTGCAAACAATTACAGGTAGGTGATATCTATACTCCCCTGTTTAATGAAGGAAATCTGGGCTATATTAGTCACTGCCTGTTGATGTACTTTTGAGGACTGTAAAAGCCTTATGTAATGGCAGATAAAGCTCACAATATTATCCTTTATTATGTGTGGCCTGAAAACATAGGTAAAAATTGTCTCAGGACAATCAGCTCTCAATTCTACGGCATTTTATCTATATTTCTACATTTGTTTTTTATTTTTTGGAGCTCCAGCATTATCCAGGTGCTAAATAAGAACACAACTGAAGAATAAAGTGAAGAGTGCCATTACAAGTGCAAGGAAATTTGGATATCCATCATTATTTGTGAAAACTTTCTCTGCTAGTACCAGTCAAAGATGGGATCTGGCAGCTGGATTGAATCAGTGTTGGGTAATGTTCACCACATTTCAATGGAATACTCAACAGAAGCGCTATTGTAGGCACTTTTGGATAAGCAGCTACTTGATTGACCGCTTAACACAGAATACAGATGAATCAACATGGTTATATTCCTTTAATGATTTTATTACAATTGGATGACGAAAGTGTCCCAAATTGAACAGTTTGGGCTCTGTTCTGGATTTTTCTCCTAAACAGTATTTCCCTGGCGAAATAAGGACTTGACCCAAAGGTTCATGGCATGATTAACATGCTGGTTTGTTTGATGACTTATATTTGGTCACAATCAGTTGTATCCTAACTTTCTATTGATTTCATTCATCAAATTCGTGGTGGTTGAACAGAACATGTAATACATGGAATGGAACTTTGAATTCTATCAATGAAACGATTCAATGTAAACTCATTCACTATATGTTTAAGAACAGGAGAAAAGCAGACTATGGAAAATGGATTTCGAGTGATCGTTGATGTCCGGGATGTAGCCGAAGCACTGATTCTAGCATATGAGAAACCAGAAGCATCAGGAAGATATATATGTGCAGTTCATCATCTTCGAATGCGGGATTTGGTGGAGAAGTTAAAGAGCATGTACCCGAACTACAACTATCCCAAGAAGTATGTTTCTTTACTGCATTAGTAGAACAATTTAGATGACGTTCATTCTTTCTTACAATGTCCGTTTTATTACTGTGCAGTTTTACTGAGGTGGAGAGAGAATTTAAGATGAGTTCAGAGAAGTTGAAGAGCTTGGGTTGGCAGTCCAGACCAATAGAGGAGGCCCTTGCCGATACTATTAAATACTATCAAGAGGCAGGTTACTTGGACAAGGATTAGACCATTTAACCTACACGTTTAATAAAAAAAATTGGTATATGTCGTTAAGCTAGAATGCGAGATTTTATTGGTATTTGGTGGTTGATGATGATTCTTGTTATCATGCTCTAGTGGCAAATTTGTGGGTGTTTTCTTTGTTAATACCTTTGGGCTGTGTGGCATAGGGATAACTAGCTGAGCGTTAGTTTATCCTTGGATAGTGATCTTATGCCTTGCTATTCACAGCCCCAAAACATGGGTACATAGATGAAGTTATAAAAATTACCATGGGTTGTTTGTTCTTAACTGATTTTAAGGCTTCAAACTGCAAGGAACAAATGAGCTACAAAAGGTAGGGGCTATGCATGGATAACTCAATTCTTGGTTGTTGTGCCTGTGGTAAATAGACCCTTTATGTGAAGATAGAAGTCAGTGACTGTGACTGGGTGTTCTTGGTCTTGCAATGTCTGCTGCAGATACAGACTGAAAGAAAACAGAGAAAGAAATGGAGAAGTGAGAAGCAGGATTGGTATTGAGAGATTCTAACTTAATTCCTCAGCAACAAAGAAAAGTCTGAGATTGGAACTGAGAACACCTTCCGTTAGTGGTTATTTGCAACATTTAGGGGCTAAACAGACCATGGGTAGACTGGTTTAAGATCAAAGCCAACAGGAGGGGACTTGTGCGTACATAACAAAGTCCTGTTCCCACCAAACTTCATCTGAAGTGTAAGAACTAGAAACTTTAACTTGAAAATAAGGTGAGTCTAGCTAACTCGAAGTAACACGTTAGTGACTCGAAAAGACAAGGCAGAATTTGTCGTAAATTTCTTTTTAGTTTGTGTACTTGTGTGCGGTGCTTTGCACAATGCAGCCGCTTGGCAAGTTGCCTAGGAGATCTGGCACTCGAAACTCGGCCTTCTTCAGTATTGCTTCCTAGTCATATTCAGGCTTGACTGACAAGTTTTCAAGCTATTTTCATTGGTGGAAGTTGAATGTGGTTCAGGGAACCGAAGGATTATAAAGGGCAGCCACGGTGCACGAAGATCTATGCGGGGTTAGGGAAGAAGCCAACCACAAGAGTCTGTAGTACGTAGCCTTACTTTGTATTTTTACAAGAGGTTATTTTCGCGCCTTAAACCTGTGATCTCAAGGTCACGCAACGACAACTTTTATCGTTGAGGCAAGGCTCAGCTGAAAGATTATATTCTCCTTGAAAGAGTTTGGTGAATCGGACCCTAACTACCACTCGCTGTTGATAATTTGTAGGTCCATTTATGTCACAATGGACGTGATCAACTCGGTCAATGTTCTAGTCTTTCGAACTGGTAACGGACAGACCCAACTTCAGACTCAGATATATGTTGCTATGTTTCAGCCGCAAGTGCTTATTTGGTCGGCAGAAAATGAATGAAAATTGATTTTCATTGGAAAAAAAAAAAAAGGAGAGAGAATTTTCAATGAAAAGTGTTATACAATTTGAAATTGAATTATGCCAATGGACCAAGAAGAAAGGGGAGCCTTGGCGCAATGGTAAAAGTTGTCGTCATGTGACTTTGAAGTTATGGGCTCAAGGCGTGGAAATAGTCTCTTACAAAATGCAAGGTAAGGCTGTGTACTTTAGGCCCTTGTGGTCCATCCCTTTCCCAGAAGAGAGAATACAAATACAATCAGTGGGAAGAGATTGCACCGTAGACATGTAAGGTCCAGAGACTCCTTTCCAAGGTCATAGTCATGATACTCAGATTTCATTATACTTCCGGTCTGTAGGTTAAGAAATAAGATATGCTAATCATATTAAGGCTTCTAAGTATCAGTTAATCATTGACAAATTGATGCTTGATAAATCAGTACTTACACTAGCCAGCAAATGTCTAGCTCTGCCGGTCACAAGTTTGAGTTGCAGCCTTTTCTTTTGACTGGGGGTTAGATTTAGGAGTTTGTGTGAGAGAGAATATGTGAGTGTTAGCTTTGTAATTCTTTGCTTGTGATTAAAAAAAGAAAAAAATATTTATTCGAAGTTAATATAACACTTTACATTGCTAACATAACTGCTTGATAAATTAATAGCCTCTATAAACTCATGGATGATCGGTACAGGGAAAATGATATAAAAATGGCTTGCACTATGGCATGGATTGGGCTTGAAGTTCCATCCAGTTCTGGTTTCTCGACAGGCTCTCCACTTTCTTTTGATTGTTTATACGAATCACAGGCACCAATATCATTGTTAATTCATCGATCAACTTTTATTGAATAAGAACTAGTAAGGATAGGGATTTGAGGTATGTCATGGTTGTTATAGACACATTTCACTCCATTAGATGATCTTAGCCTATGTTTTCAGTGTGCCAAACAAATGGTTAGAATCATCCAATTATGGTGATTTTTCAATGTAACTTAATTTTGGCATGATAGATGGCTTCCATCTACTAAAAAATAGTCAGGGTAGAGTCTATCTGAAGCGCGTATTCCAAGAAGCTATCCCCACTCACTAACAGAATCCTTCAGTCCTGATGCTATTACTTTATCAAGTTTTAATTATGATCAAGTGTAAATACGGCATATGGGCTGGGCCATACTCTTGAGTTGGGCATGTCTTACGTTTACAGCCCATGTGTTATTAAACCAAGGCCGTAGAGTTTGGATCTAGACCAAAATTTTTAAAACATTTTTACTAATAAAAAGAGGAAATAGATCTATACCAAAATTTGAACATTTTTTAGTCACCAAAATACCCTTACATGTATAGTTTTAGAAAAAACAACATATAAATACACAGGAAACTATCTGTTATCCTTAATTTTTTCATCACTAACCTTAGCCACACCTATGAGTCAATTAGGGTGCGATCTTCCTAATTGGCCCAGGCCATCTCTAATCGGAAATTATAGTAACCAAGTGACCTGGTCAGCTCATCCAACAGTGGCGTCTTGGTGCAAAAGTAGGCGGCATAACCGCTAGTGTCACGCTCTATCTGCCACCCGAATTTAGACACTTTTGTGGTAGAATCTTAATACAATACTGGAATCACAGAGATGGACAATATTCTACATAGCAATTTCTCCACAGAAAAGCTCTGCTCAAGGGAGAGATTTCGAGCTTATGGAAACAGGGAATAAAGAGACAGTATGTGTAACAGGTGAAGGAGGATGTGTCGCTTCATGGACTGCGAAACTTCTTCTCTAAAGGTTATATATTGCATGGAACTGTTAGAGACCGAGGTAGCCTTTTCTCTTCTTCCTACTCTTTAGTCTTCTTCTGTCTTATGGTTTGTTTATCATATTTCAATTTGGGTATGTTCTAAGATGACTTCTCCCTCAGTAGCAATGTTAGTGCTTCTGCTGTCTTTGCTTCTGTTATATTATGGACACCCCAACTGGAAATGATTTTCTTTTGTATTTATAGGGTGCTTCTGTATTTGGAGACTGGGATTAGCAAATTTTAGTGGGTTGTATGTATATAGAGCTAAATTTCTGTGAATTTTTCTTCATTTATATCGACTAGTCTTTACTGTTGCAATCAGTACGTTCGTGCGATGAATTTATATTTGTCATTTGTTTAAATAATAGTTCATTACAAAATTCAGTGCAATTTTTGTGTTCGGGGACTTGGGTACTAGAGTTAGTAGATTTCAGCAATGAGTTGATGGGTTTTGTTTCCATGCAGTTATACTAGATTTGTTATATCCTTCATTTTCTTGGCCTCGTTTATGAGTTATGTAGATTTGAGAGTTGCGTCTGCTATGGAGACTTGGGATGGCAGTATTAGTCTTTATTTTCTCCTTTGTAGAAAGCCAAATGGAAGTTTTTTTTTATCTGTGATCTTTCGATAAAATGTTCAGCCCTACAAGCTTAGTTACTGATTCAGACAAAGTATGATTAAGTGCCTTTCTCAACTCTGCTGGTTTTTCGGGTTTTGATTGTTAGTCCTCATTTGGTTTATCATATGTAGTCTGGATTATTTGGGTATTCTGTGTAGTTTAGAGATTGAATCATATATTCAGCCCATAGTAATAGTTTTCCATAAAGTAGAAGAATGAAAGGTTACAGTTAAGCTATACAAACTCTTTTGGGTCATCAATGGGAGTTCAGCTTTATCTGGGCTAAGTGGAATTGGAATATCTGCTCAATTTCACAGGCTGAGTTTGCTAGTTATGATGATTTTGTGCATTGAGTATTCTCTTATTCTTTCTAGTTCTGTATGCATTCGACAAGGCATGTCAATTTCAACTTGTGCTTACTAACTTTTAGTTCCACCAAAATCTCTTGCAGACAAAGCCTCAGAGAATCTGAATCTCTTCAAGCAGACTTGCTAGACTAAGAGTCCCTGTACAAAGCTATTGAAAGATGTGATGAGGTCTTTTATGCTGCCAGTCCTGTTCCCTCAGGCAATGTGACCAATCCAGGGGCAAGACGAACTCAATCTGAGTTCAGAGAAATTGATGAGGTTGGATTGGAACTGGAGATCACTAGAAGAGGCCCTGTCTGATACTGTTGTAAACTTCCAGGAGGCTGGTCTTGTGGATAAACTTTAGATTACTTTATATCCATTGTTTCTTGCTTGCATCCTGTGGGCAAGATGTTTTGGTAAAAATTACTGTTAAATCGGTGTTACTGTTATTGCTTGTGTTTCCTTAGAAGATGAAAGCCACAAGATGCAAATGCTTCGAGTGTATCAGATAATTAAACGTAAATGCCGGAAATAAAATGGATCCCGACTATTATGCAAGGCATTTTCCCACTATACGCAGCTAGAAATTTATGGGCAGCTTTAGAGCAAGGGCAGAGTTGTAGTCATGTGATCTTGAAGTTAGGACTAAAAACAGCATGTTGCAAAATGCAAGGTAAAGTTACTTACTATTGACCCTTGTGGTCTGTCCCTTACCAGAACCCCACATAAGCGGGCAGCTTTGTGCATAAGGCTGACCTATTTTACTAATAAGTTTCATGGCTTTGGCCTGTGCCAAACGGAGATACTATAATTCACCGTAAACCAATGATTTATCTTTTCCAGACAAACTTCGAAAAGGGGCTTTAAAGACAAACTTCGAAAGGGGACATGGTACGTGTTGGTCAAAACAATGGGTAGCAAACTTCTCTTTACCATTTTAGATATCACCATCCAACACAGAAGGCTGAAGTATGAAATTAATTGTTTGTGGGGTGGTGCTCAGACTATTATGGGCCTGACCGATATGTACAGGTGGTGTGCGGTTGATCGGTATGCATAGGTGGTACCACAATTGTCAATTCTGTTTCGTTTTTGGCGTGGAAAATGGATTGGATTGACTTTTAAAAACTCCAATCAAAATTCTGACTCAGTCTGCCTGTTCCAGCATTTTTGTCATTTAGGTTATTCTGATCCTGAATTCTGGTAAATATTTTGACTTTATCATTTTTTTTTCTTAATAAAATATTTTCCTCATAAATGGCCGAAATTTTCTTTCGATATGGACGGAATCTCAAATCTTTCTATCCTAATAGTCAAAACAGATTGGCTACCTGAACGGAACCAGCAACCATAGGCAGTACAACTATAACTGCCAGCAAAGAAATATGAAAATGAAATAGTTTAAGAATTTTTTATTTTTTATCTCTTTATTTTTTACGAAAGAAGGGTCGTACTTAACAAGCAAATATCAAGCGGCAAAGGTTCCCATATGGTGGATGCAAATAATATTTCAGGCATGAGTGTCTAGCTCTATCCTTCCATTTTTTCTGTGATTCAATCAATTCATTAGATTCACCACAAGTATCAAAAATTTCATCCAATGAATAACCCTAACTCCCCTTGAAGTGTAAATAATATTTCAAAAAATAAAAATAAAAGCAGTCCAGTACATGAACCTCCCCACCATAGAGGGTTTGAAAAAGAGGTGAACCAAGAAGGTCTATAGTTTGCAATCTTACCTTGCTATTTTCACGCCGCAAACCTAGGACCTCAAAAGCTAATAGTATTAACATTAAAAAATCTTTGTTGAGTACGGTCCAAACTTAAGCAGATAGGCTATTGCAGAGGTATCTATTCCTGTTGATGAATGGGTCTGTCTAACTTTAAAAGAAAAAAATTTGATATCGTAGTTTTATAGAGCTAATAAAAACATAAAATACTCTCTTTTTACCACGGCAAAAAATTTGCTAGCTTAGTTGCTTACCAAGGCAAAAAAAAAAAAAAAAAACTCTAAAGAACAATAAAGGTCTTACAAAACAATGATACCAACAGTAAAAATCAAGAGGGAAAAAAATATTACTATTGTTCAGTGGAGCACTCTTCATTGGAAAAAGGTAAGTTACAGATGGTACTTCAATGACCACTGATTTAGTTTCACTCTGGAAGCTCACATCATTACCCTAGACTAGCTCTCGACATGACACCTCAGCAACTACTAACATAGCATTTCCTACAATTTCGAGTCTCCCTTCAACATCCCCAAACTCACAGATGCCATGGAAATGGGAGGAAAAGAGAGAGTGTGTGTAACAGGAGCAGGAGGATATGTGGCTTCATGGTTGGTGAAGCTTCTTCTCTCCAAAGGTTACATTGTGCATGGAACAGTCAGAGATCCAGGTACATTTTCTTACCAGTTTTTAGGAGAAATTATATGACACATCTTTGATGTTCAATGGTCATATCCTACGGCTGCCTAGAAAGTAGATATAGGACCCAGATTTCAGTGATCCAAACCTTCCTCCTAGGTGGGTCATAGTCCAGAAATTTCATCCTCTCGCCATGCCAGCCTTGTTTCTCAGGGGTTAACCCTATTTCTGTCACTTTTCCAAAGATGTGCAGATCAGACTTTGACATAACTTTTTTCCAATACCACCAACAGATGCTGGAAAAAATACCCACTTACAGAAAATAGAGAAGATCTCAGAGCATCTACGACTCTTCTGGGCAGACTTACTTGGCTATGGTGGTAAATATTTTGCCATTGCCAAATGTAATTACTAACCCACGTTGCAAGTCTGGTTACGGGACCCGAATTGACCAATTCAGAGGCAAGATTATATCTAGTCAAGCCTGTGAATTGATTGTGCTGGAGTTAGAATATAGCTCATAGTTCAACTTATCAATCTCTAGGAACTGTAGAAAGTGTTAATATGTATATGATAGGTTAGAGATCTCTCTCTGAAATCTGGGTATTTGTTGCCGAAGACACACGCTATGATCCAATATGATCCAGAGACCATCATTTAATGTATCCTGCTTTGGATCTAAATCATACAATGCTCATTTATTTGTTATTAACTCATTGTCAACAGATGCTGCAAAAAATGCCCATTTAAAGAAATTAGACAAAGCAGCAGAGAACCTTCAACTCTTCAAGGCAGACTTGCTTGACTATGATGGTATATATGCTGCCATTGGCAAATGCAGTGGAGTATTCCATGTAGCAAGTCCGGTTCCTAGTGGTGAAGTGACCAATCCAGAGGCAAGATAATCTCTACTTAAATTTATCAATTGTTCTTCTTAATATAGAGTAATTAGGAAGATCTTTTCATTTGAGAAATGATGAATTTCATCCATCAAGCTGCTCACGATTACTGTTTATCAGGCTGAAATTCTAGAGCCCGCTGTAAAGGGTACCCAGTACGTACTCAAGGCATGTACTGAGGCAAGAGTGAAAAAGGTTGTTTATGTGTCTTCTATTGCTGCTGTTGGGCTGAATCCAAACTGGCCGAAGGACAAAATCATGGATGAGGACTGTTGGTCTGATGCGGAATACTGTAAGAAAATTAAGGTAATTGTTCTCCAGACAACTGGTTTTATATGAAGGAGAACCTTGGCACAACGATAAAAGTTGTTGTCATGCGACCTTGAGGTCATGGGTTCAAGGCGTGGAAACAGCCTCTTGTAAAAATACGAGGTAAGGCTGCGTACTATATGCTTTTGTGGTCGGCCCCTTCCCTGAATCTTGCATAGGCAGTAGCTTTGTGCACTGGGGCTGCCCCTTACAACTGGTTTTATATATAGTCCTTTGTTGCTACTATTGTTTAGCCGGCATGGTTGATGGTAATATGGCCTTCTTGTAGCATTTAGACTTTTATTATCCAGCTAACAATTCCAGACTTCCCTCGTTGAACTTTTCAATTACATTATGCATGCCTGTAGTCTAGTGATCTGATTGATCAGCTTAGGTAATTAGTGTAGCTGGAATCTGTGAGAGAGGTATGAATCGATAATTTTTCTATTGATTTCACGCATATTTATTATCCAAATATGTTCCTTAAGGGTTAAGGAGATATTCTTTGCACAATTGACTACTGCAAATAAAGTAAGATGAGATGGGATGTAATCAAATAAAATTATTGACAAAAGAACCACTCAAATCTCTGTGTTTCTTGTTTTTTCATTTTTTTTGCACTTTCATAATTGAAGATGATGAGAAGCTGAGTGAAGTTAGATGATCACTTAGTTTATGATACCATGCTCTAGGCACCTGTTTAACGCGGTAGATCAACTTGGTGAGTTTGCAAACATAGTTGGGATGGGCAGGATCAATGAGGCCAGGCAGCTGTGGCATGTAAACATCTTCATGTAGTTGGCCATGTAAAAATGCATTTTTCACATTAAGCTGTAGGATTCTCCAAGAGTTGGACGCCGCTAGGGTGGATGTATTTGTGGGGAAAAAAGAGTCGGCTGGGGATTCTAACTGGGTGATTGAAGGCATAGGGATAGGAGATTGACAGAGAGGGTTGTATCTGAGGGAATAAGGGATTGACCTGTGGTGGATATCAAAGTAGGAGTTAAAGAAGGAGCTTGATTTGGAGAGTGTAACAAATTAGGAGAGGTTGAATGGAAATAACTTGGTCTGTGGTGGGCTGCATTGGGTGTCAACTGGAGGAAAGAATAATATTAGAGGACCTACAGATTGGGCCTCACTTGATGAGCCTGTAGAATGAGAGGAAGGGGAAAAAATTATTAAACAAAACATGTCTAGATGTAAATACTTCGACCAGTTGGGATGTGTAGATATTTATAGCTTTTCTGGACTCTAACCAATAAAAACATAAATGAAATGAGTCATGCTGTGGCCGTCCTCTAACATACTATGATAAATGCAGCCAACTGATCGCCTGTTTGCTTGCATGGAGAAGGTACTCTTCCGTAGACTCTGCATCTTTACGTAGTTTCTTCAGTTGAAACCTCAAGTGAGGTATGGTAAGACGAAATCTTGGGGCAAACAAACGCTCAAGTTTAAGCCAGAGATCTGTAGAAGTTGGGAGTCCAACTACATGGCTTAGGACCCTTAAGAGATCAAGGATAGCAACCAGCTTGTTGAGCATTGATCTTGAAATACTGAGGCTTGATAATCGGGTTGATTTTTGGTTGATCGCTAGGCTTAGTAGTATCAGTAGGTAAGAAGTGTGATGGACAGAGAAACGAGCCGTCCACATAGCCCATGAGATCGTTTACTTCCATTTGGGGTTCCACCTGGCCCTTCCACAGCAAATAAAGAGTCATCATGTTTAAGGGTGAACGTTGAGGGGGAGATGATGGCCATGGCTGAAGAAAGACGATCAGCAAGCGCAAGGAGAGAATGATTAAGAGGAGGATATTAAGAGTTGTAGCTCTGATACGATGTGAGAAAGGTATGAATCGATAAATTTTCATGTGCATTCATAATGCAAGTATGAATTTTTCATGTGTATTCATAATGCAAGTATGAAGAGACCCTTGGTGCAACGGTAGAGTTTTCGTCATGTGACCTTGATGTCATGGGTCTAAGGCATAGAAACAGCCTCTTGCAAAATGCAAGGTAAGACTGCATACTATTGACCCTTGTGGTCCACCCCTTCCTGAACCCTGCATATGCGAAAGTTTTGCACCAGGGCTGCCCTTTTTTATTCATACTGCAAGTATGACAACCTGTAAGGGTTGACCAAGGAGATATTCTTTACATAATTCACTACAACAAATAAAGTAAGATGAGATGGAACGCAATCAAATAAAATCATTGACAACCAAAGCAGATGTGATTGCATACATGTCTGGTATGTCCAGTAGAATCTCATAGAGTTCATCGACAAGAAATGATCAAGTTCTTGTTTCTTGAGGCAATCTCATTTATGCTGAAATACAAGAAGAAAGTGATATGAGGCAATCTGATGATGCTCAACGAATGTTATCTTTTGATGTTCCCTTAGAAGAGCTTCTCCTCAACTCATGACTTGAAAGCCAATAAACAAAACCATAATGAAACACTACTAGTCTGACTGAGAAATTTTCTGTTGGTTGCTAATATGAAAATTCCAAAAAATCAGAAGACTTTGCTAAGCATAGCTGTGAAACTCTCCACTCGCTAACCACACACCTTGCAGCAAACAAATGGGGCTATTATTTGATTTTCCTACCTGTTTAAGATTTTTCTGAGGAATTTAGAAGGACGTCACAGTGCATGATCATGTGAAAGAGACCTCATTCACCATAGAGTATCTACCATATCTTATTAAAACATATATTTCAATACAAATTCTTGCTTCATTGAGTTGGTGGTTTTATTGTACTCTTTACCACATGCAGGTAAGAAAACCATCTGTACATTTTGACGCCATTAAGGGGTAAACTCATATTTTTCTCTTCACATATTAGTCTTCTCCATGGAGGTATTTATTTGTAATTTATTTGTGTTCTTGTAGTTGTATTTACCAATGAAAATATGTAATTCTAAGTAAGATTTCCCTCAACTGGTCTCAAGTTAATGGGTGTAATAGTTACAGTTTGAATACTGTAGTAGGATCATGTTGCATGAGACAATCAAATTAGACTAATATATCTTTATGTTCTGAATTGACTTGTACATTGACTCATTGTCTTGGCTGTTCTTTTAGTAAGGCCTAACTTTTTACTTCATAAATCTATATCAAGTGCTGTTGTTGTAAAAAGAAACATGTATAAGCTAAGCATCTCATTTTACTTGGTTTCAGAACTGGCTTGGCTGGTATTGCCTATCCAAAATAGCAGCAGAAAGAGAGGCTCTACAGTATGCAGAGAAAACTGGCCTCGATATTGTAAGAGTCTGTGCAGCTTATACTCATGGTCCGTTGCTGCAACCCACGATGAATTCCAGCAACAGATTGCTCCTAAATCTATTTTCAGGTCTTTATCCTTACTAAATCTATAGACTTATCAGTTTAGTTACATAATATGGACAAAATTGCTGCATAAATTGAGCAACAATCCCCATATTTGTTTGATGAGCACCATTTCATCAGGCGAGTCGTCTTTATGATTTTTGCTTTGAAATACTTAATGGACTAATGGGTGAAAAGTTAAAAATGAAGAGCTAACATGATTATGAACAGGAAATGAGAAGATGGAAAACCAAGCTTATCTTGTGGTCGATGTCCGAGATTTAGCCGATGCACTGATTATGCTCTATGAGAAGCAAGAAGCAAGTGGAAGATACATATGCGGACCGCATCGAATCCGAATGAAGGATGTTGTTGAGAAGCTGAGGAACATGTATCCTAACTACAACTATCCTAAAGCGTAAGTTGTTTTACTTCAAATGTTCTACATACTTCAATGAGTCCCAGTTATAGAGATACATTGTTTCTGTTGCAGTTTTGTAGAGGCAGACGGCGAACTTAATCTGAGTTCAGAGAAACTGAAGAGGTTGGGATGGAAATACAGATCACTGGAAGAGACCCTGTCCGATTCTGTTGTGAACTTCCAAGAGGCTGGTTTCTTGGATAAGCTTTAGATTACTTCTCATCCAATGTTCCTTGCTTCTTTGCCATGTTCAACGTGGTTCTGATGAAAATTACAGTTTTGTTACCCATATCTCAACCTTTGTGGATTGTACCAATAAAATCATGCTTTAGCATTAAGCAAGAAGTTGTTGTCTTGAATCATGTTGAACTACTGAGCAAGTATTCATTGAACTTCGATGAAAAGTATGCATGAAACGTGTGTCAATGAACTTCACGAAAAAATGTATACAAATTGGAATTTGCGTTTACTTACACGTGGCTATGCTTGTGTTCCTTAAAATAGGGATGCTTGTAAAAACGTCTGTATTTTGAATTATTTGTAAAAGAGGCGTACCTTTTCTTTTCTTTTTATATTTGCGAAGAGAGTCTTGTAATTTGGGGATAATTAGCAAGAAGAGGGTCACCCTGACATTATTGACAGCATTTCATAATTTTTCTCTCGAGACGATGGCAAAACTATGTGGTGCAAATCATGTAGATTGGGCCCATATTTTAAAAGATAGAGATCATACTGTTGCTCATCACTTAGATGGTTTGTGGTGTGAAAATCTTATCCGATGGAAGATTACAGCCAAAAGTTTCACTATTCATTTAATTTACAACTAAAAACACCTTTTAGAAGAAAAAAAAAAAAAAACAAAAAACAAAAAACAAAAAACAAAAAAAAACAAAAAAAAAAAACAACTACAGACCAGATATTTTGGGATGATCAAATAATTGAAAGCAGTGGGGTCTCTCCTTATCACACTTTCTCAAATGTTAGGAGGTGGCATTTTCTCGTTAAGTGTCTCTCCTTATAATGCTTGGTCAAAGGTGGCATTTTTTTCATTGTTGGAGAGATTTTAAGTAAATTTAGAAATTAAGATAAGAGGAATGCTAAATTGATGTTAGTCTACTCTCCAAAAACCAAATATAAGAAGTAATTGATACTTAGCTAAAGTTAATTAACTAAACCAAACTCAAAACTGTATTTAACTAAACTAAACTAAGTAGAAAATATCAAACTATCTTTAGAGAAATGATTAAAGACTCAAAACTTAAACGGTTCTCTAAGAATTTGCTTATGAATTTCTGCCCTCAGTCGGAGAAGACTTTCAGCTTTTTCTAAACTTCAAAGTACTTTAACAACCAATTAGAACTTGATCAAGAAGTTAATTGCTGTTTATCAAGTATGGAGTTAAAAGTACTTGTCACCAAGTGCTATTATTTCAGTACTTAATGTTGTATTTGTTGTTGTTAGGTTCTGAAATTCAGTACGCTCAAGGTATTAGGTCGACATGGAACTATAGGTAAAAAAGGACATGGCTATCAAAACATATTTTGCTAATATCATCAAGCTTTGATATTGGGGTGTGGGGGAGGGTGCGTGGTTTGGATACGTGGCTTCATAGTTGGCGAAACTTCTCTCCAAAGGTTATATAGTGCATGGAACAGCGAAAGACCGGATACTTTTTCCCTAAAAAGGGTAGCCCTTGACCTCGAGGTCACACGGTCACAACTTAACCCGTTCCCTATTCTCTAAAAATCATATCATAGAACATTTGAGTATTATCTTAGGTGTGCCTTAGATCTAGCATTCAAAGTGCAAATTTACTATTTTGATTATTATGCAGAACAGGTATACTGTTGTTAATAGGGAAATTCGTCTTACTGTAAACTCCTTTTTAACAGATGATGCAAAAAATGCCCATTTAAACGCAGCAGAGAACCTGCAACTCTTCAAGGCGGACTAGCTTGACTATGATGGTCTATATGCTGCTGCCGCCAAATATGGAGTCTTCCATGCTGCGAGTCCGGTTCCTGGACATGAAGTGACCAATCCAGAGGCAAGATTATGTCAATTGACTATTTAGAATACCCACTCTCCAATTTGTTATTTCCATGAACCGTTTGGCCTTTGCAAGGCCTTTTTAACAGATTTTACTGAGTTTTTTGTTGCGGATTTTCTTAACTGAAATTGCTCAGGTTGATTGTTTGTCAGGCTGAAATTCTTGATCCTGCTGTAAAGGATACAGAATATACACTGAAGGCATATAGAGGCAGGAGTGAAACGTGTTGTAAATGTGTCATCTATTGCTGGTGTTGCGGTGAATCCCAACTGGCCAAAGGATAAAGTAATGGATGAAGACTGTCGACCTGATGTGGATTACTGTAAGACAATCCAGGTAACTGTTCTTTAGACAACTGTACTATTTTGGATGATATATATATATATATATATATATATATATATATATATATATATAGAGAGAGAGAGAGAGAGAGAGAGAGAGAGAGAGAGAGAGAGGAAAGTTTTCTCAGGCATGGTAGATGGCAACATGGGTGGCCAGCTTTTAGACTATTTTAGATATCTAACCGACACTTCCACACTTCTCTTCTTGAGCTTCTCGACTACATTACGCATGCATGAAGACTTTTAGTGATATTAATCAGCTTAAGTAATGGCGTCACCCGAATTTCCCAGGGTCATTGATAGCAAGTGATCGTGTTCTTGTTTCTTGAAGTATTTTTATTTATACTGCAACACAAGAAAAAAGTGATCTAAAGCAATGTTTCGGTGGTCAATGAATATCATCTTTTAATGGTTTTTAAGTGAGCTACTATTTAACTGATGACCTAAAACAGTAAACAAAACCATGATGAAACATTATGCCTATGATGCATACCTTGAGTGGTGGTTCATCCATTCGGTCTTATGTTGGCTGTTTTTTCCTGTACTCCATTTTTGCTTTTGAATGGTGGCATTTTATTTGTAAACGATATAAAAAAAACCTTAATTGTAATTTATTTATGCTCTCCACAATTGTATTTATCATCAAGAATCTGTCATTTCTAGTATAAGTATGATTTCCCTCAACTGCTCTCTAGGCAAAAGGTGTTAGTTGTGATAATTTGGTTGGTGTAGTAGGATCATGTTTCTAAGACAATCAAATTAACTTGACTAATCTCCATGTTCTTACTTGTCATATGTGTTGACCCTTTATTGTCTTGGTTGTCACTATAATATGGCCAGATACTTCAGAAATTTACTTGTTTTATGATTGTGAAAAGATATAAGTATAAACTAAGCACCTCATTTACTTGGTTCCACAACTGGCTTGGATGGCATTACCTGTCCAAAACAGCAGCAGAAAGAGAGGCTTCACACTATGGAGAGGAAATTGGGCTCCAAGTTACAGTTTGTGCATCTTATGTTCTTGGTCCATTGCTGCAACCTACAATGAATACCGGTACCAGATTACTCCCGAATCTATTTCAAGGTCTTTATCCATACCAGAACATGGGTCCAACTTGACTAATGGGGTGTTCTTAATTGACATTTATTGGCTTAAAAGAAACTAATACTGCGGAATTGAAACATGTATGTTACATACTGGTAAGACCAAGGCTGCATTTGGGAAAGGGGTTTCTGCCATTTCCTGTGTTTCTGATCTGCAGAAACCGAAGAAGTGCGTTTGTCCGAGTAGATTTTGTTGAGAAACATTTCTAAAAGTAACCCCGAAAAGCACTAAAGAGAAAAGCAGATTGGGAGTTACTTCTCTTTCTGATGAAAATAGGAAGTACTGCTTTAATTAGAGTTTTTGTTTTTGGGTCTATAATAGAAATAGAAGAAACTGTTGCCAAACACAACCTAATTATGTGTCATTATTCTAGATAAATTGATATATTTTGGGAGCTAATATATTCTTTTAGTTCTTCTTTTGTCTTTGTATAACATCTCCTAACAGCGCTCTTATGCATATTTATCTGTCTCAAAGGAAGCATAAGAGCAGTTTGCTTCAAGCTACATGTTGCCAGATCCCTCTTGAGCTCGCTCTGCCTCAACGATCAAGCAATGTCATCATCTGTCTTAAAGCAAAGGAGATTGATCTTTTTGAGATAAATTGCATGCATACTATTTCTATGATTGGCATATTTGTTGACAGAGGGCTGTTTCATAAGCATCAAGTTCTTAATTCATCCTTGTGATTTTGTTTCTAGATACTCCTACTAGACCAACGGGACGGCTGTTCATGGAAATGAAACTCTAGTATGATTATAAACAGGAAATGAGAAGTTGGAAAATAAAGCTTACCTTGTGGTTGATGTCC
Organism: Warburgia ugandensis; assembly: GCA_035236585.1. Taxonomy (NCBI): domain Eukaryota; kingdom Viridiplantae; phylum Streptophyta; class Magnoliopsida; order Canellales; family Canellaceae; genus Warburgia; species Warburgia ugandensis. The sequence goes on along the minus strand of CP141132.1, from coordinate 79,174,688 downwards.
GAGATCTAGTAGTTCTTTTCTACAAGAAACAAGAAGTAACTCGAAGATACATATGCGGACCACAACGAACCCGAATGAAAGGTATTGTTGAGAAGTAGAGGAACATGTATCCCAACCACAAGTATCCTCAAGTGCAAGTTGTTTTACTTCATTAGTTCAACATACTTCCATGAATCTCACTCCCACTGACAGGGCTACAATTTTTCTATGGACAGCTTCATGGAGGTAGACCATGAGCTCAATCTGAGTTCACAAAAATTGAAGGGGTTGGGGTGGAAATACTCGTCACTAGAAGTGACTCTCTGACTTCCAAGAGGCTGGTCTTTTTGGTTAAGCTTTAGATCACTTCTCATCCAATGTTCCTTCTTACTGGTATCTCAAGATTGTAGTAACGCAGAAAACTGGTTGAATATATTAAGGCCAGTATCAACCTTTGTGGATTAGACCAATAAAATTCTGCTCTACAAGATAAACATATCCATTTGCTTTTGTCCGCAAACTTTGATGTCAATTTCACCAAATTCAGAATGCAAATACAGACGATCATTCTTGTTTCTAAGTTAATCATTCGGCAAGTCATAATGCGGATCCAGATCGCTGTGTTCTTTGGTGTGATTGTTCTCTTTCCTTTTTTTGGTAAAAGTGTGATTGTGCTTTCTGCATGAATTTTACAACATCAAAATTTTGTCAAGCAGAACTGTTGGATCACAACATTCTGAACCATCCCAACAAAGTAATATTGAGTCACTACAAATTGGTGGTCTTCTTTTATCTGTTGGGGCCAGGTCTACCCAAGGATCAAGAACAAAAAGAATTTGGATCACTGAACATTCTCCCACCTGTACCTTTACACGTTGATCCTGGGTACCACCACACACTTGGGCAATTATCATTGGTTTCTACTCTGTGTCTCTTTACTGGATCATCCGCTGAACGAGACTTTTTTGCTCCACAAATCTTTGGCTTCATGGTATACTGTAGAGTATATTATCATAGCATGTCTCAGTTGATATTACAGAAGAAAGGTATCCATATAACTAGTGGCTGTCCTTAACTGTGTGTCGTTACTGTATTTCAACAACATGTTGTAGCAATTCTTAATGCATGAAGACGAACATAATTGCGTCAATAAGATACCGCCAAGATGCATTATAACTTACAGAAGAAAAGTATCCATGTACTTGTGGCTGTCCTTACTTGTGTGTCTTACTGTTTATCAACCACAAGTTGTAGCAATTGTTGGCGGTGTGTACGAAGATAAACATAATTGCGCCATTAAGATGCCACCAACATATAGTGACAAGGTAGGTTTGAACCATTAGAAACTAGGGTACATAAGGCCATTGGAAGGCTTTTCCTATCAATGCTACACACACACACGCGCAGAGGAAGAGACAGAGATGTCAGGAAGAGAGAGAGTATGCGTAACAGGAGCAGGGGGATATGTTGCTTCATGGTTGGTGAAGCTGCTTCTGTCTAAAGGTTACATAGTGCATGGAACAGTCCGAGACCCAGGTAAATTTTCTCACTAGTCTTTACATATCATATAACACATTATGGTATTCTGGGTGTATGTCATGGTATATGCTGTCCTGGTTTAATCATCCAAGCCCTTCATCTTCCCAGACCTTGATCAAATCTTAGATCTTCTAGCTGATTATATTCCTTGATTATGTCTGTTTATGAATTGATCGAATTTGGTAGAAATTATCCACAAAAGATTCACCTGATTAACATACTATGTTGAAGCCATATTCTGAATCAACTGGATCTTTTAGATCCGTGGAACTGCCAGGGTTATCCACATCCCTACACAGCTTGGCCTATAAGTACTAGTGAGCCCAGTTTAGGTGATCAAAGCATTCATACTCTAGGCCATGGCCCACAAATCTCAATTATTGCACTATCCCAGCGTTTCTTCTTCAGAGTTACCAAACACCCATAATTGCATCCTTTGGATCAATGAAAACTGGATCCTCACTACTAAATATAAGAGCCATAGAGGCAGCAAGGCTACTGCTCCAAATCTCTACCAAGGCAGATTTTCAGAGCTTTTAGTGGCAGTTCGGATGCCACAACAGGCCCATTTATCTGCAGTGCCATTGTACGTGTAGCCAAAAAATATTCCATTTATATATATATATATTGTAGCATCATCTCCCCTAGTTGTTTTTTGTTAGCAACTGTAGTATTTAAAGTGGAAATATTCTCATTTGATTATCTTTCAGAACATACATATTATTTGGGAAATTCATCTTAGATTTCATTGATTAATTAAATCATTGCATGTTAGTTGATAATTCTTTTTCTACAGACGACGCAAAAAATGCCCATTTAAAGAAATTAGAGAATGCAGCAGAGAACCTGCAGCTCTTCAAGGCAAACTTGCTGGACTATGATGGTCTACATGCTGCCATTGCCAAATGCAGTGGAGTCTTCCATACTGCAAGTCCAGTTCCTATGTCTGAAGTGGCCAACCCAGAGGCAAAACTATCTCTACTTAGCCTTATTTCTAGCATATTGTAACTGTAGGAACTTTCTTGTAGCAAGTTGCTCATATTAAATGTTTTACCAGGTGGAGATTGTTGAACCTGCTTTAAAGGGTACCCAGCACGTACTAAAAGCAAGTTATGAGGCAGGAGTGAAAAAAATTGTATACGTATCTTCTATAGCTGCTATTGTAATGAATCCCAGTTGGCCAAAGGGTGAAGTCATGGATGAGAGTTGTTGGTCTGACATGGAATTATGTAGAACAGTCAATGTAACTGCTCTTCTCAGAAGATCTCCTTCTTTTGTATTTTTCCTTTTAATGTTGGATACACACACCCAAGAACAAAGATCTACCTTTCAATGGCTTTATCCACTGAGATGGTAACTCGATAACAAATCTTACTGGGAACATTACATTATTTCACGGAGGCAACTAGATTATGCAGATATTGTGAATAACTAGCTATATTTTTCACTTATATTGAACCACTGGAAAATGTCATCATTTTTATGGTTGTTGCATGAGCTTCTAATTCTGTAATGACTCCTGTTGAACGAAACAATGATCAAACATTATCTCTTTGATTCATATAGATTGCCTTAATAATAGTTAGTCTAGCCTCTACTGTTAGTTTATGCCAGATAAAGAAGAAAATCAGAACATTTTGCTAAGCCTAATCACGCAACTTTACTTCATTAGAGTCTAGTCACTTACCACAGTACATTCCACAGAGAGAATGGGGCTGTTGATTTTATTCTTTCACCTGTTTAAGATATCTCCATATTTGATCATGTGGACAGGATTTCCATTCACCGAGAGACTCTGGATGTCATACTATCTATCATAACTGAATAAAGTTCCATTTCAATTAGCTGGTTTAATTCTTCTGTATACAATATGAAGGTAGGAAACAGATATTGGGACATGTTGAAGACTACAATGGGGACCATCTCAGCTATCTCATTCATTTGGTAGTCTCAGACGTGGAGATGCTAATATAATTTAAATTGTATTCACTGCCATTAAATTTGATTAATCTTGATGCTCATGATTAACGTATATCTCCTATTCATTGAAGAATGCTCACATGGTAATTCTATACTGCCCATCAGTGAAACTCAAGAGTTTTATGGTTGTTTAAAGGATACAGTTACAAGCTAAGCACCCAGTTTCATTTGGTTTCAGAATTGGCTTGGCTGGTATTCCTTTTCTAAAACAGCAGCAGAAATAGAGGTTTTGCAGTACTCAGAGAAAACTGGGCTGGAAGCTGTGACAGTCTGTGCATCTGTTGTTAATGGTCCATTGCTGCAACCAACACTGAATACCAGCGCCGTATGGCTCCTCAATCTATTAAAAGGTTTGTATCCATACTAAAAACAAATAGTCTTGGTTTAATAACATTATATCAACAAATATTAATAAAAAGTATACATGCCAATATATACTGCCTAAATGAAATTATGTTTAATTGTTCTCATTGTTATTCTGATTCAATTTTATGTATTTTTTGAACCAATATATTCTTTTAGTTGTTCTTCGTTTCCTTGATAACATCTCACTGTTACTCTATCATAAATATTTGTCGTCTCAGAGAAAGCTTAATGCAGTTTCCTTCGTACAACCATAAAGATCCGTCTTCAAGAGTTCCAAGGTTCAATGGCCGCATATCCTTCATACTTTTACATATATGCGGTAGAGACCATCTAGAGGCATCCTAAAAGTGGCCTGACAGATCCTTCAGTATTGCAATATAAACCATAACATTAAAAGTTTACACTAAAATAATGTTACAGTAGAAAATCTGATCTTGTAGCTTGCTTGATTCTGTTGGATATCTATCCCACATTGCACATTTTTCACACATGTGATAGGCCTTCTGGCTCAAGCACAGATGGTAACATAATCCCACACACATCTATACAAGACTGAAGAAGCTGATAGCTATCCTTTGTTGCCATTTTCTTTTTCTTTACTGAAGTGTTAAAGAAAATGCATTAAGAAGAAGACTGTACTGGTTATTGGGCAACATTTGCATTGTATAGCTTCTTAATTTCTTTCTTATTCTTTTTGGAATGTTTCTGATTGTGCCTATTTTTTGACATATAACCAATTAATTACTGTGAAGCTGTGGTCCCACTTGGTTGATGGGAACTATTCCACAAATATCAATCTCAAATATTCTGCATGATTTTTGTTTCAAAATACTTGTAGCAGTTGAAATGAAGAAACAACAATAGGAATGAAATGTATTGTTTTCTGAGTGTTTTGGTACATATGATTAAGCAGCCTTATGTAGAGTTTGCAACGGTAAAAGTTGTCGTCATGTGACCTTGAGGTCACGGGTTCAAGGCGTGGAATCAGCCTCTTGCAAAAATGCAAGGTAAGGCTGCCTACTTTAGGCCATTGTGGCCCGCCCCTTCCCCAGACCCCGCATAGGCGGGAGCTTCATGCACTGGGGTTGCCCTTTTATGTAGAGTTTGCAAGGCTGCAAAGAAGGTAATGCTCACAAGTTTGGATATTACAATAATGGTAAGATCGTCGGCTGATTCTGGTCCTGTGATTATGCATTGCAACAATGGTAAGAACGCATGCTGAATTTTCTCCTTCAGTTACGCTTTATCATCGTGTGCTGAATTGACTCCTTCAATTATGCTTTATCATGCCCCCGCAAGATTGAGCTTCCATCAAGGATGCCAATCTTGGACCTATGAGAAATAAATTGCTTACGAGCAAGGGCTTTTGTGAGAGAATCTGCAAGTTGATCTGTTGTATGTGCATGAGACACCTGAAGTTGACGTTTAGTGACTTAATCTCATACAAAGTGAAAATCAATTACAGTATGTTTCATTCGTGAGTGAAAGACTGGATTTTTCGATTTCTGACTAAGTCTGTGTTTATACACAAAAGCAAGATGGATTTCGGGCTTGATTCCATGCTGCCTGTCAAAAATTACAAAGATGGTCAATAAACAGTACATGAGATGGGAAACAAAGCTTAGACTGGAAACTGGTTACAGGGCAATGTGTGAATTATCTATGTTCTTTTCTATTTCAATGCCCTTGTTGTTCTTTTGAGAATAAAAACCAAATGACTACTACATATTATGCAATTATTTGCACATTTGTTAGATAGAGACTATTTCATGTTGATCAGGCTCCAATCATGTACATCAATTTTGATCTAAAATACCAGTGATGGTTGAACATCTGGCTGTAGATGGAACTGAGGCTCTATCATAACTTTTGACCAGGACCTGAGAAGGCAGAAAACGGAACTTGTGTTATGGTTGATGTTCGAGATCTAGCTGAAGCACTGCTTATGCTTTATGAGAAGCTAGAAGCCAGAGGAAGATACATATGTGGACCACATGTGACCAGGAACAAGGATATTGTCGAAAAGTTGAGGAGCATGTTCCCTGACTACAACTATCCAAAAATGTAAGTTGTTCACCTTCATTGGTTCAACATACTGCAACAAATCTCAGCTCAACTTAAAGGCTCCATTTTTCCTATTGACAGCTTTGCAGAGGTAGAAGGATACAATGTGAGTTCAGAGAAATTGAAGAGGTTGGGCTGGGAATACAGGTCACTTGAAGAGACTCTTTATGACACTGTTGCAAACTTTCAGGAGTCCGGTCTAATGGACAAACCACTTCCTGTATGTAGCTTCCCAAGTTTTCCATGAAATTTTAGAGGCTTTGTCTGACTCTGTTATAGCAGAACTAAGACTACTTTTCATTCCATGTAATAGCATTTCTTGTGCAGTCAAGACGTCCTGTAGAAAACTAAGCTAACACCTTATGCAATTTTAATCAGTTTCTGATGTAACATGATGACTGATCCGTTAAATTTACGAAATTAATACACCAACTCTGTAATGTAATATGGGTTATCATTTTTATTTAGTCCAGGAAGCTATCATATGCTCAAGGAATTAGATTAGATGAATCAGTTGAAGAACTCCATCAGAATCTCAAGCCATATTATATTACTATTTGAGTGGGACTCATGTCCATCTGGTATCTAAAAAGGGGCAGCCTGGTGCATGAAGCTCTCACGTATGCAGAATCTGGGAAAGGGGTGGACCATAAAGGATATATAGTATGCAGTCTTACCTTGCATTTTTGTTAAAGGCTGTTTGCACCTTCTAGTTCACATGACAACAACTCTACCATTGTGCCAAGGCTTCCCTTCCCATCTTGTATTTATTGATAGTAATGAATTCTAAGATGGATTCTCCTTCAAGGTAAATCTTTTGTTACATCAAAGAATCTGGCTATTTGAACAACAGCACAGGCTTTAAATCCTGAAAAATGTACCAGTAAAATATGTGAACAGGCTTAATAGGCCTTGGACTTCATAACAGCATTTTATAGAAGTTGAAACCAAAGTTTTTCATAGCTTAGGGGCGATTGCAAAGGCTTATATAGTCTGGTTTATTGGATTGTAATGATTCGTTCTATGGGGCCAACCTGTGACAGTGAACAGAACCCACTAATAATATGGTACATTGGTTGAAGAAATTTAATTTTACGCGTTCTATCAGTCTTGGGGCTTCTAACATAGATTTAATTCCTTAACATTGTGAAGTAGTGGCAGTAAGCTTCATTAGTTGGTATAAAGATGATGATGTTACTATGAATGTAAGAAAATTGTGTAACACCCTAATTTTTAATTCATTTTAAGTGAAAGGATTGAATTGAAAAGGAGAAACATAGAATTTAATTTTCAAGAGTTTGATCTTTAAGGATAACTACGAAAAGATATAAAATTAACCATTAAAACATCAATATTAACAATCTACTAAGAAAGATGAATCCAACAACACCAAGTATGCTGAAATTAGAGATCAGGCGAAAAAGTCATAATTATTTTAATTAAAGTATTTAATTAAAATAAATTGAAGGATGAAATAGTAAATTGACTTAGATGAGGCCCACATAATATAACACGCAATTATGGATAAACATGTCAACCATAAATCAAAAACAAATTTTTCATGAAATAAATGAAATGATTAGCAGGTAATGATTATAAAAAGCAATAATGATAATAATAATAATAATAATAATAAAATTAAACAAAAATTAATCATCATATAACTCTCTCTCCAGTTGCCCCTCCCTCCCCCCACCCCCCCCTTCCATGCAATCTTCCCATCGGCATTCTTCGCCCAGAGACCCAAAAACCCAAATCTCCTTCGCAGGGCACGCAGGGGTTTTCCCCTTTTCCCATTCATATTTCTGGTCCCAGGTGGCAACGGCATCAAGAATGGCTCGCCACCACCAGAACCCCTCTCTGTTTTCTCCCTTGTCTTCATTTCCCTTTTGACAAGTGCAACTAGTGGGTCGGGTGCGCGCTGTCACGGGGTCGCAATTTCACCTTTACTAAACCACAACTCCCTTTCTTAACACAAGTCAGCCTTCAACCCCTCAGTCTCACTTGCTAGGGCTACACTCACTCACTAATGCAATGAGAGAAACTCAGAAAGGAAACTCTCCCACTATATTGAGTTTTACCAAAACTGAGATGATTACAAATGAGGAACTTACACCTATTTATACTTGCTCTTCCTCATTCACCTCCTTAATGAATGTCTGAGATCATTGCATGTGTCAACCATCTAATGGTTGAGGATCACTCTAGAACTTTCTATATAAATCTCTAATCTTTCCTCTTTCTAGATATTTACAAGGAATCTTCTAAAAATCGGGCCTTCTAGAAGCAGGCCTTCTTCCATGGACCTTAGGCCATATCTACGCTCTAAGTAAGCCTTCCTTAGAGCATGCAAGCCTTGGTTACGGACCTTGCAACGCATGTCCGTGACATTCTCCCCCACCTGATAATGTTTACGCCCTCGTCGACCCATCTTCTTCAATGTTACAAGCTTCGACTTGTGGCGCATCCCATGTTGCCTCATAATCCTTCTAAGATGTCGTGCCTTGCTCCTCCCCTTGCACATTTGCATCATGCCATGCTTGTGCATTTCGAGGAGCATCTTTGGCTTCTCCATGGTACATGCATCCCTGCACACTTGTGCACCACTATATAACTGTAGGTAGTTGCCCCTCTTGCACCCTTGTGTTGCTGCACTACGCTGTTGTGTCTCCTACACATCAGTGTGGCAGCTACTCATCATCGTGCTCCTTGCACGACTTTGCTTGGATTCGCCCCCTCTTGGAGTCCTCACGTTAAGGCACACTCCCCTTTGTGCCAATTGTTATGTCAACACCCTTGTTGATCACCACTTTCTCCTGGGACTCAATAGACCCAAGCAACCTTGTAGCACCTAAGCCTGGTAAGGCTAACTGTGATGTATCTACACTCACTGTAGATTCCTTTGCTATCTTTATATCCTCTGACCAAGCCACTTCCTCATGTGGACTGGTCATTGTGCCTTCCACAGTCTCAAAGCAATCGGACATGCACTCCCCTTCATCCATGGTGTCGGCGTCTACAACCTCAGCCACCTTAACCACGATTTGCATGTCTTCTTAAAGGCTTTTTTAAGGCATCCACAAATGCGCCCGACTTGTTCAAACAATCAGACAAAGTTTGTTCGAACTTAACAATCCTCGCATCCAAAGTAGAAAGCCGAGCATCCAAGGCCAACTTCCACGATGGGTCTCTGGGCTTCTCCCACCTCGACTCCTTTTGCACCTCCACTGGCATATTGGTCAATTTTGACTCAAATGCCATGACGTTGCTAGGAGCTTTCCTCAATACTCGCTAAGCAACTCCTACGTCAACCTGCTCTAATAGCAACTAGCACAGGGTCACAATTTCACCTTTGCTAAACCCCGTGCAGTCCTTGTGCACAACTCCCTTTCTTGGCACAAGTCAACCTTCAACCCCTCACTCTCACTTACTAGGGTTACACCCACTCACCACTAATGCAATGAGAGGAACTTAGAAAGGAAACTCTCCCACTATATTGAGTTTTACCAGAACTGAGATGATTACAAATGAGGAACTTACACCTATTTATACTTGCTCTCCCCCATCCACCTCCCCAATGGATGGCTAAGATCATTACATATATCAACCATCTAATGGTTGATGATCACTCTGGAACTTTCTACATAAATCTCTATTTTTCCCTCTTTCTAGATATTTACAAGGAATCTTCTAAAAATCAGGCCTTCTAGAAGCAAACCTTCTTCCATGGATCTTCAACAATGGGCCTAAGTCCTGTGATGACTCAGGTTTTTAAAACACATTTTCATAAATATTTGCAAAAGTATGGCCCTGATTTTGAAAAAATTTTAAATACAAATAGCAAAAACATATTTTCTTTGAAATTGATTCGTAAAAAACTCGAGTGCCACCTCAAATTACTTGTTATACTTAGATTTTTGTATAAAATAAAATTTATATTAAATATCAATAGAAATACTTTTATTAAAATCAGGATCGATCAAGTGGTTCACATATGCAGCCCTAATAGTCATTACATACCTTGTCCAAATATTACAATCCAAATTACAAAGCAATCAAATACAATTCTTCTCAGAGTAAATACCTTAATCCGTAGTTCGGTAATTATTATCCACAAATCTTAAGCTTTCAGCCTTCCTTAACTGTATCTGAGATGTTATAAACATTCAAACATTTACAATATCTTAGTAAGCTATGCTTTGTGGGGGATTTAAGAAATATATTCAATATATATCAAAATCAACAGTTCATTATATCCATAATATAAATCAATTTATAGAATTAGATAATCATTTTATCCTTCACTTATCACATGAATTATATGTATATATTGCATACAAATAAAACCACTAAAATGCGTGAATATAGTTAATATCATCAATAATATCTCATTTCCATACCGTATTAGGTATCATCCTCTAATACAATATCAGTAAAAACTTTTCCCATGCATCTCATTATGCCATAAAAAAAGGCATCTCATCATGCCATAATCAATTGCATCATAATGCAAAATATCAAAGGACTACCATGCTTGCAGTCTCAATCCGTGCAGCGTGCCCAGATAACTGCATAATACTCCAGTGATACCATGGTAGAAAATACACAATTCATGTTCGCATGGGGGAACCATGGTTGTCACAGTGGCGGCCTTCCTATGATTGCCCCATTCAATGTTTTGCCTCTCTTTGGGCATGGTATCATCATCATAATCAGTTTCAGAGAGTGGGTGGCCAAATCCTCATAACTCTCCTAGCATTGGCATCCCCAGGCCTAAGCTTGTTTTAAAACAAAACCACAAGCCTCCATGCTTGTATGGAAAATAATATTTCATACTTACAGACTTTATGTCTGGTTAAAATAGAACATGCCTCTAACTTATTTCCTTAAGATTTGGAGGTCCAACTTATATAGTTCAAATATTCTCATTCTACCAATTAAGTAATTTCATAATTACTTAATCAATCCCCTTTATTTATTTCAAAATCATTTGTTGTGTTAAGTAATTTCATAATTACTTAATCAATCTCTTTGTATTCATTTCCACGTCTTTGTTGATTCATAACAATCCGAAGGCAATTATATTCAAAATTCATTTATCAGGACAAGATTATGTGTAAAATACATGTATATCATATATTGAATATATCCTTAAAGTCCACCTACCTTTACTTTCAAAATCTCATCATCCCATTGATCTTGATCATCATATCCTTCATGTATCTGTTAAATCACATGTATATAGTCATTCCTCAACTTATTTATACTTTCTAATTGTTCTTTTGATCATCCTTACATGGGATGATTTGGATCTTGTTCCTTGGATCATATTGATCAAGGATCTAATATATTGATCTACATTTGAATCTAATATTTATACTATTTCATACTTACAATATTATGATTCTTATTATTCTTGATCATTCAAGATCTCCTACGGATCTTGTTTGATCTTTCATTATCTTAATTATCATTTTTATTACGGTTAGATAGTTTACTATCCTTTTATGATCTTATTATTATTCAACCAGTTAATGTCTTACTGATTAAAGATAATTTATGCACTCCTAACTCTAAATAACTCCTCCTTATTTTAGAATTGACTAAGGCTTACCAGTTAAAAACTACACACCGAGTGGTTAATTCAATCCTCATGTAAGAAGGCATTTAGACGTCAAAAATGTGGCCAAAAGGTGGGGGAAGAGCAAGGCTCTATTAGAGAACCCTCTTAACTACCATGTTCAACATTTATTGGGATGACCTTAGCTCAACTTTCATAAGGTTCCTATGAGCATTAAACCCTAAGTACTCTTGCTATTTGATTTTATATAATCCATGAACATTAAAGTGTCATTTATCGAGCTTATTATTCTCCTAATTGTGGCCAAGGAAATGATATTCCTTATATTGTCCTACTGATTATAGCCATTACTATCATTAAGTCCATGATCATATTCATTGTAATTGTTCATCAATATCTATCTCTATTTAATTACGTTTTCCATGTAATTTACATAACATGAACAATTTAAAGCACAAATAAATAAATCTAACAATTACATCTAATAAGCTAATAAAAGAACATTTACAATAATAATTCACATGCTCATCATATTTATTCATTTTGATCCATTGATTATATTATTCATTTTTCATCCCATTAAGCGTTTTAATCTTGATCTTTCATTTTTCTTCAAATCTATCACATTCTCTTAATGTGATATCATCACTAGATAATTGATGCATCTCATCATATGATCTGATCTTTCTTGATCCAACCGATCAAGAAGATCTTAAGTCAATTTATTCAAATCAAGGGTATAGATTTCAATCTATCCCAAATTAGCCACATCAGGCCATTCATTTCTCATGATCTCATTATTAAATCATCATCCATACTGTTTCATAGTTTCTGATCATGCTTGATCACTCAGATCGAGTAGATCTATGACTATTTTTAAGATTTCTCTTCCATTAAGGTTAAATCTCTTAATTCATCCTAGATCAGTTATATCTAACTTTGATTCCATGTTGATCATCACTAGATTACTAATAGATCAGAAATCCAAGGTCTGATCATGTCAAATTGACTGATCTTGGGAATTAGTACCTCTTTTTTAAGTATATAGAATTTTACAGTGAATAAAAATAAATTTTATGACTCCATTAGATTTTACTCTTTACCAGAAATCCAAAGCTTCTTTCCGATCTTAATTTAGAGTTAAAATAAGATTTGAATTGAAGAGTCCAAATTTGATCTGGACTGTCAAAACACTACAAAACGGGCCGGGGCGCTTCATTGTAACCAAGAAGCAGCGCACGTCCCCGTTTTCTGTGACCTCGCACCAGATAGTCCGCATGCGCGAAGGTGCTCCCAGGTCGAGTGTCGCCTTCCGCATCTCACTAGGTGCATCCCAGAGTCAGATCTCAGGAGATCTGTTGAGTCGATCTGATCTGGACCATCAAACAACAGCTACCCAAATCAACGGCCAGATCTATTGAAAATTTCTCTGTGAATCCTGATTTAGGGTTTTTGGGGTTCTCTAAACCAATCCAACGGTTCAAGATTTCAAAATCTAGTAGATTTACCAGTGATTTCACCTTAGGTCACTGGATTTTGGTTCACTAGTGATTCAGTCGCCAGTGAACCAAATCAACAGTGATTTGGCCGAGAAACCATAGGGGTTTTGAAGAGGAGTGAAGGGAGGCCTACCTGGATCCGGTTTGGTGCAGAGAATATAGCTAGAAAATGGGTTTCCTCACTGGATTTTGAAGCCCTAGCCGAACAGCTAGGGTTTCTGCAAATTTCTTGCCACCGAGGTGCTTGCTAGTGCTGGGGAGGAGAAAGGATAGAGGGGTTTTGAAGAGGGGATTGCGGGGAACTTGATTTTGGGTTCCCTAGGATCTTTCTGGCGATGGAGGAGAGAGATCGTAGAGATCTTGTCGGCTGGGGAAAAATCCTACCTGCTGGTCAACGCAGCAGTCAAGTGGAAGGCACGTCCCCGGACATGCCAGGCGTGTGTGGGGACCGCCGCTACGGCTGTAAAGAGATGAGAGAGAAAAAGAAAGAGAAAAGGAGAGGGAAAGAGGAGGAAAGAGGGAGGGAGCGAGGGGGAGAGTCTGAGGATCTATGAAATTTCGTGGAGTCTGTAGGTGGGCTATTTATAGGGTCATTTGTGAATTATTTTAATTAAAATTTTAATTATTTTAATTTTAAATAATTTTTTACTTTTCTTATAAAATTAAAAGCATATTCTTCATCATGTTTATTCTTCATCATTGATATTCCTTGAACTGGCTGTCCACCAGCTCACTCATCTTTTGTGGACCCTACACAAAAGTGAAATGAAAAATAGGGCTTTTTCACCCGAGCTCAGATTTTAGCGTGCTTACTGTCATTCTGAATGGTTTCCCATGAATGATTCCAAATATCTATGTTTCAAGACTTGATTCTTTTTCTAAAAATTAATATTATATTAAATATATATTCCACCTCAATTTTTGTGAAAATTCTAATTAATTTCAAATAATTTTAGAAAATTTAGGGTTTTCACATTCTTCCCCTCTTATTGAAATTTCGTCCTCAAAATTTAATATAAAAACTCACTTATGAGTTATCATCATTTCATTTATAATTTTCCTCATATAACTTGTTTAGTAAAATATGGACACTCAAGGAAATCTTTTTTTTATTCATCAATGATATTACCTTTTCCTTAATTATAATTTATCAAAATCATAAAACTTATTGGATAATTTAGCCATCTAGGCTAACTCATAAACTACAACATGATATTTTCTAACATTTCTAAATGACTTATTCCTTTGAGTAATCCTCTTGTTTATATTTCCTTTGACTGGTGTTATCAGTCTTTACTTTTACCAGCCAGTAATTCCCATCATGTTGTTACTCTCCTTTTCATTCAAATAGAAATACTCCTTAACATAACCTCCAAGGTATGGATAGTTCTTTGACTATCAACCAAGGTAAAATGCCCAATCTCAATTGAAGTAATTTATGTTCTTAGTATAACCTTCCAACCTTTGGAAGTAAACATTTCATCTCAATTCAAAATATTCATACTTCTATATCCTTTTCTTCAAAAATTTCCTTCTGATGATATTTTTTTCCTCAAATTTTCACTATCATCTTATCATAACTTTTGTAAAATTTATTCTTTTATTATAGCAGAGTCATATCAATATTCTCGATATTCTCATAATCAATGATTTACCTTTGCACCGTATAGGTAATATTAGTGTTACAAATTCTAAACTGTATACTTGAAATTCATTAAGCATCCACAATGACTTTCATATATCATTTCTAACTCCTTATATGAAATAGTAACTTTCTTTACTCCAATTTAAGATCAACGTCAATATTATTCTCATAGTCATAGAGATTTATTTTCTCTATCTATTTTTTACACTTACCCAATTTGGTAACATTTTATTTCATGATATGCCAAAGTAAATCCATATATCTTCAATACATACTATTTCTCATTTATCTAAGAAAACTTCCTTCATCAAATTCATAAATATCATTTATCCCAAAAGTGTAACTCAAAATTTATATTGAGTTTTGAATGATGTATCTAACTCACATTTTATGAGAGTCAAGGTTACTTAACCTCCTCCATATCATTATTCATCATTTTAATTAGTGTGTAATCACACTAATCCATCATTTTTCCTATATTTCTTGTGTTCTTCAAAATAACTTATTTGGTCAAATAAATCCCTTGTATAATAGTCCTTGACTTTTCAACTCATTCAGATCATTTTATGCCATCTTCTAAATTACCATAAAGAATTTGAGATGTAATAAGTAATAATTCAATCTCATATTAGATTGAAAATCTTAAAAAAACTCTTGATATATTTTGAAAATTTCATCCTCTATAATCACCACATTTATCCAAAATGATTGACTTTCAAAACAATGTGTTTAGCTTCTGTATTTGTTTACAGGGTATTATTTCTCATCTACCATGAATATTTCCTCACCAATTGAAAATTGTAATTTTCTTCTTAGTATAGCAAAATCAACCATATCAATAGTACAAGATTTATTGAATCTGATCTCATTGTGAATCATATACTATCATGGTTAACTTATTTTTCTAAAAATTTTGAGATTGTAATTTCCCACTTTCATTATTCTTCTTTGTCTGATTTACCTCTAGATTTTTCCTCAAGTGTAAAAAAATCGCTCTTTCTTACTCCAAAAATTAATCATCTATTTATCAAATTTCTTCTCCTTTACTGATTTGGAGAGAAATACTCACTATTTCATTGAATTATTCTCAAGTAATATCATCTCTATTTCTATTCTTCAAAAATTTTGATTTTACCTTTCCTATAAAGGTTGAAAATTTTCTTACCTTTGCCAACTCACTAACTGGAGTTATCACATCAAAGTTATACCTCAAATCTTTCCATGGTAAGTATATAATTGATGCAATTTCACAGGAGATAAAAGAGTATATAGATCCATAATCAAACAGTATTATTGCATAGTTATCAGATATAAGCAAAGTACCTTCAATCACTGCATTTGAGATTTAACCATCAGCAATATCAAATACTCTTCCTTGATGCCTCGATGTATTCTCTTGTTTCCCTTCCTTGACTACCAGTTGTTTATTACAGTTATTTTCCATGTGTCCCAGTTCTCCACATTTATAACACTGGATTGGAGGTCTTTGTTGTATTGAATTTGGGCATATATTCCCTGGGTGGAATCTTCTACACTTGGGACAACTCCTTTAATTTTGTCCAACAGTGGGATTTCCTTGAATTCTTGGTGGCCTGAAATTATTCATGGGCCCCTTGCCCTTCTTAAAAGGTATTGGATTAAAGTTTCCCATTTCTACTCTTTTCCTGTTTTGATTTTCCTTAAAATCCTCCTCAAATCTAAAGGCCATTTCTATGCATTCTGCTAAGGTCGTGGGTTTGGTTCCCAACACCTTAGTTCTCAATGCTAGATTAAGTCCTCTCAGGAATCTGCCAGCCATCTACCTATCCATACCACAGATATGTGTCGCAAACCTCTTCAACTATACAAATTTGTTTTCATATTCTACAACGAACATATTTCCTTTTTGTAGATCTAGGAATTCTTTTTCCTTTCTTGCTTGAACATGAAGAGGAAAATATTTGTTGTTAAATACCTCTTTAAATTCTTCCCAAGAGATATTTTATGGGTTTGAAAAGAAATTTCTCTTTGCTAATCTCTACCAGAAGGCAGCTTCTTGTTTCAGAATATAAGCGGCAATCGTGACTTTTACGTCTTCAGGAGTTTGTAAAACTTCAAAAGTTTTATCAACCTCATATATCCATTCCTAAGCTTTTTCAACATCATCCTTTCTATTATAACCTATCACCATTTTATCCAACTTCTCCGGTGATAATTGAGAATTTCCACTTACTCGCATACATCCAGGTGAAGAATGATCCTGCACTAGTGTTGGAGTATTATTTCTCTAAACGGGTGTGCTGGGTCTTGCTTCATGCTAAGATTGAGCTGGAGCACTTTGTACTGCTACAGGCTCTACAGAAACCCATTTTTCTCCATAGAAACCCATTTTTCAGCAAACCCCCTTGTTCTCTTCTCTACCATACCAGCACCACACTAACAGGCCGGCCCAGGGAAAGAAAACCCCCATCGAGGTTTCCCCCTCTATCTTCCCATTTCACCACCAACTTCCTTTTCTTCCACATCGGACGATGCCCCTTCCTGGCTTCCAGAGTCCAACCCGTCGATCATGCCCCCTTCACCGCACAGCTCTGCCCCAAGCTTTTTTCTCTGCTTCATCTCTCTCCCTTGTTCTCTTCGCCTTCACCGGACGGATCCCTCGTCTCTGGCTAGCCCTCTTTCTCCTTTCCTCTTTTCCCTATCCGTTTTCCCCTTGCTTCCCTGTTCTCCTCTTTTTTCTCCAATTTTCCCCTGCTTCTAGCATTTTCTTCCCTTATTTTCCTCCCTCATTCTTCTCCTTCTTCTGCTCCTTCTTCTTCTCCCTTCTCCCCCATCTTCTTCTCTGGTTTTCTCCTCCACGGGTTTTCACTTGGTTTTCGATTAAAACTAGAAATCCAAAAAATTTCCAATTATGCCCTTGAAAGATCTGATTAATTACTTCTCTATCCTCTTTTTAATTACAATTGTACCCCCATTTTATTTATAGCTGTGTCCCTGAATATTCTGGTTTTACTTTATCCTTATTATGCTTATCCAGGGATAGTGTTATCCAAGACTGTTTATTTAGTTTCATTTTCTATTTTTTTGGAATAAATAATTTTGTACATTCCAGCAGTTAAATAAATCTGATTTTTTCTGTTCTTGTTAGTTTATTTTTATTATTTTTATTTTTATTAATTAAATTTTATGTAAACTCCAATATTTAAGTCGAGTCCCGTGGAAGTCGACCCGGACTTGCACTACCTAGACTACAACAACCGTGCACTTGCGAAAAACATCAACACTAATTATAGCCCTTTGCTATCATTAAGTCCATGATCATATTCATTGTAAATGTTCATCAATATCTATCTCTATTTAATTATATTTTCCATGTAATTTATATAACATGAACAATTTAAAGCATAAATAAATAAATCTAACAATTACATCTAATAAGCTAATAAAAGAACATTTATAATAATAATTCACATGCTCATCATATTTATTCATTTTGATCCATTGATTATATTATTCATTTTTCATCCCATTATGCGTTTTAATCTTAATCTTTCATTTTTCTTCAAATCTATCACATTCTCTTAATGTGATATCATCACTAGATCATTAATGCATCTCATCATATGATATGATCTTTCTTGATCCAACCGATCAAGAAGATATTAAGTCAATTTATTCAAATCAAGGGTATAGATTTTAATCTATCCCAAATTAGCCACATCAGGCCATTCATTTCTCATGATCTCATTATTAAATCATCATCCATACTGTTTCATAGTTTCTGATCATGCTTGATCACTCAGATCGAGTAGATCTATGACTATTTTTAAGATTTCTCTTCCATTAAGGTTAAATCTCTTAATTCATCCGAGATCAGTTATATCTAACTTTGATTCCATGTTGATCATCACTAGATTACTAATGGATCAAAAATCCAAGGTCTGATTATGTCAGATTTGATTGATTTTGGGAATTAGTACCTCTTTTTGAAATATACAAAATTTTATAGTGAATAAAAAATAAATTTTATTATTCCATTAGATTCTACCCTTCACCAGAAATCTAGAGCTTCTTTTCGATTTTGATTTCGAGTTAAAATGAGCTCTAAATTGAAGTTTTAAGTTTCAGATCTGTTTTGACGATCCAGATTTGATCTGGACTGTCAAAATGCGATGAAACGAGCCAACGCGCTTCACTGTAACTGGGAAGCGGTGTGTGTAGCCATTTTCTATGACCACGTATCAGATAGTCTGCACGCACGAAGACGTGCCTAGGTAGAGTGTCGCCTCACGCATCTCCCTAGGTGTGTCTCGAAGTCAGATCTCTGAAGATCTGTTGAGAAGGTCCGATCTGGACCGTCAAATCAACATCTCCCTAGATCAACAGCCAGATCTATTGGAAATTTCTCTGTGAATCCTGATCTTGGGTTTTTGGGGTCCTCTCAACCGATCTAACGTTTCAAGATTTCAAAATCTGGTCGATTTACTAGTGATTTCACCTTAGGTCACTGGATTTTGGTTCAACAGTGATTTGGCCAGGAAACCATAGGGGTTTTGAAGAGGAGTGAAGGGAGACCTACCTGGATCTAGTTTGGTGCAGAGAATATAGTCGAAAAATGGGTTTCCTTGCCAGATTTCAAATTTCTCGCTATCAGGGAGCTTGCCGGTGCCGAGGAGGAGAAAGGAGAGAGGGGTTTTGAAGAGGGGATTGCGGGGAACCTGATTTCAAGTTCCCTGGGATCTTTCCAACATCGGAGGAGAGAGATCTGTAGAGATCTTGTCGGCTAGGGTTTTTTCCCTAGCCAGCTATTCGACATAGCAGTTGGGTGGAAGGTGAATCCTCGGACGTGCCAGCCTAAGACAGGCAGTTTCTCGGGCTAGGCGCGTGTGGGAACAACCACTACAGTTGGAAAGAGAGGAGAGATAAAAAGAAAGAGAAGGAGAAAAAGAGAGGGAAAGAGAAGGAAAGAGGGAGGGAGAGAGAGAGGGAGAGAGTCTGAGGATCTGTGAAACTTCATGGAGTCTGTAGGGGGGCTATTTATAGGGTCATTTGTGAATTATTTTAATTAAAATTTTAATTATTTTAATTATAAATAATTTTTCACTTTTCTTATAAAATTAAAAGCATATTCCTCATCATATTTATTCTTCATCATTGATATTTCCTGAGCTAGCTGTACACCAGCTCACCCAACTTTTGTGGACCCACACAAAAGTAAAATGATCATCTTACCCCTACGAGTAAATGTAAATTCACAAAAATTATGAAAAATAGGGCTTTTTCACCTGAGCCCAGATTTTAACGTGCTTATAGTCATTCTGAATGGTTTCCCATGAATAATTCCAAATATCTATGTTTCAAGACTTGATTCTTTTTCTAAAAATTAATATTATATTAAATTTAATATTCCACCTCTATTTTTGTGAAAATTCCAAAAAAAATTAGAAAAATTAGGGTTTTCACAAGTCCCTTAGGCCATATCCACACTCTAAGTAAGCCTTCCTTAGAGCCTACAAGCCTTGGTCACAGACCTTGCAGTGCATGTCTATGAGAGCGTGCACCCTACTATTTTCCCCTGCTCCTTTCTTCTCCGGTGCGACATCTCACCAAAGATGCCTAAGTGTTCCGCCCGGAAACACCTTTCTCCCCCTCTCATCTTCGGGTTGGTTCTAGGCAGCCATCGAGCAATAGTCACCGCCAATCCCTTCCCTTTTCCTATTCCTCTGCTTCACCTCTCTCTAGCGGAGACCAACCAACATGATGACATGCGGCTGTGCTGGCCATCTTTGTGTTTATTGATAAGAGAAGATCCGATCATCAATAGTTGATTAGACATCAGATCGTTTGATCTATGACCAATTTGACCATCCATCACGATCTAAATCATTTATAGCAATTTTCATGATGTGCAAATAGAAATTTATAGTAGTGATCTTTGATCCAGAACACTTTTTAGGCGATCTGACCAATCTTGATTAATTATTATCAATTAAGGTTTCAAGTATAAAATTGGATCCAATTAAACGATCCACACTGTCCAAATGACTCATTAAGATTATTTAATCAAATTTACTAATATATATTCTTTAATCAATAATAATCAAGTGGGGAATTATGACTAGATCATTACGGATACCTTAGATCATGCACTTTTGCAACGATCAGTGACATAGATAGTCGAATATTACTCAAATTAACCTATGCAAATTATCATACTAACCATTCAATTTCATTATTTTGGCCATAATTATATATAACTAAGTAAGATTTATACATGAGTCTGCCCAATTAGCTGATTAGATGATGAATTACCTGAAGTTAACTTAATATGAGTACGATGATCTTGGAATACCTTAGAATATAAGTAGAATTTGAATCTAATAAGTACTGGTGGCCCCGATTAGGCATGATCTAGATTATCAGCTAACTTGGGAGGCCCAAGTTGAGATCTCACAGTTGGGAACCGTTAGATCATATTGAAATACGATTAATTAAGAAATGTGAATATAATCTTTACTTTATAACCAAGGATCCAACTTACAAAAATAGTTTGGTTTCTAAATTCGATCAAGATGTGATGTGTATCTAAGTAATAAGACTAAAGCATACTGAATCCCAAAGTCAAGTTCGATTGTGACTTGGGAGATACAGATGAATGGTTCATCATCTAAGGTATGTGATGACATTTAATATTAGTATATTTTCCATTAATATCATGGATTTCATCCTACTGGTTCATGTTTAAAATGGATATTGTGTGTGTGTGTGTGTCTATATATATATATATATATATATATATATATTGTTACAATATGACCTTGATAAGTCTATTATCCAACATGTATACATTTCACACTTGCATAAGCTCTTTGATTTTCATGTTTCCATGGACGTATGACTTTTATATATAAATATAATTATTTCATAAGCACTAGAAATATATGATTTTGAATATGATTCACTATCCATAGAAGACATTGGTTCGTGACAATATTGTTATCGTACATTGAGACATTGGATGATTTGTTTTATCGCTTATGTTTATCCATGCATTCACTGTGAAGGCTTGATAGTTAGTCCTTAAGATGTGACCCTAAGAGAGAGATAGTGCTCTGAGATGACCTGTAATGATCCAAACATTTTATGCTCCTTTACTAAATTTGAAAATTAATATATGGAATTAACTATACTAAAATTTTTAATTTATTTAAAATAGGAAATAAACGAATTTGTGAGAAATATTATGTCATTAGATTCTACGCTCAAAATGGAATCCCACGCCTCAAAGAACACCAAAAACGGAGTTCATATGACCAAGTTATAACGGCACCCCCTTCGGTCGTCTTCCACCTCCAGCACCAACCAGTCAGGTGGTGCACAGCACCGCCATGGGCAGCACTGCCTTGGCAGGGCTATAAGAAGCCCTCTTCCCCATCTCCAGCTATCGAGCTAGGGTTTCTAGCAAAACTGAAAAACCCTTCTCCAGACCTCCTCTGCAACTTCTGGTGTCAGCCCAGGTCTTCCCTCCGGGCTGACCAATCCTTTTTCTCGGTTTTCCCCCATTGCTCCTCTAATTTTCACCGAAAAAATTGGGTTCTTCTCCTCCGTCTGTTCCGGTGTGAAGGGTTTGGGAGCCTCAGAGGAAACACAAAATCGTTGCCCAGGTACCCCTCTTCTCCTTTTCCGCTCTTTCCCCTTTTGTTTTCCCTTCATTTGTTTTCCCTTCATTTTCGGCCCAAATCCATGTCGGATCTGGCGTTTCCCTGGCCAAAAATCACCGGAGAAGACCCCAGCTTCAATGGACCTGTCGATCCATTCATACTAGGCATCCCAGGGACGCACGCGTAACGTGCACCCAGGATGCACCCCGTGGGACGAACCTCGAGCGTGCGACCGCATACGGGTCTATCACTATTCGACCGGGATGCACAAGCGCCCTGGGAGCCGAGGCACATTGCTCCTATGCCAAAGAAGCGTCCGCGCGACGCCATCCAGGACGCACGTCATAACATGTCGCTTGGGCATGCGTGCGCGTGCGAACGCGGTCCCTGGCGCTGCCTTCGGGCATGCGCGGCGTACGGTTGCAGGTCTTGGTTTGACCAAGGCACGCATACACGAGCCCCGTGTGGACGAAATTGGTTCGTCCGTGATTTTGGGACACTAAAAATGCAATTACGGAGGCTGTAGGACTCCAATTGATGATCTGAAAAAATCGTTGCATCCGTATTAACGGAACGGACCTAATGAGACTATAAAACTTAGGATCATAGAACTATTCAGTAAAACTATAGCTTAAGAACTATAAAGATCTTCTAGATCTAGCCTATAAGAGAGCTAAGCAAGGGCCTATAGCTCCAAAAAGGCAGATTTAGCCATTACTCTATAAAGTCTAAGTAATGACCCATAAAGGTTGGAAAATAATACTCGAATCCTTGTTATCCATTAATATCCAAGATTTCACAAAGATGGGTCAAGGTCGAGTAATGAAGAACGCGATTCATGAGACATTAAGGTAGGTAGTATAATATTGCTATGTTTTTATGCTTTTCAAATATACTTGATTTGTAGGTAGTCTGATACTGTTATGTTTTTATGCATTTTCAAATATACTTGATTTGTAGATAGTCTGATACTACTAAGTTTTCAAATGCATTTCAAGTCTGAATACTTTACTTGGCTTTAATTACTGTATTTAGCATGCATTTTAAGATATGATGTTCTTATATGAGTATGCATATTTGTCTTCATGATTTATGGCCTTAAAGCACTTGAATCTATCACTGTGTTTAGCATGCTTTTGGGATATGATGTTTTTGAACAAGCATACGAAATTATGGCTTTGAATGCGATTACTGGCATGAGCAGATTTTATGCATTGCTAGCATATTTTGAAAACAAATGCCTGAATTGCATGATTTATTATATGTGAGATTTGGATTATCTATATATGCTTTTTAGTAGGCATATCGCCGAATGAGGCAGTCCACGGTAGGCACTATACTGAGAGGTTGTACGAGGTTGACCTCCCGGCCTCTACCACCAAAAAGGTGAATGGTATCGCTGCCAAAAAGGCATAGTCCCTTCCTTGACTGCTGCAGTAAATAGGGACGACCACTAGAGGTGTTCACGGCACCCTTTCGGGGACATATCCATAGTTGCCGTGGAGGACTATGGTGGGTGGTCTCTAGATACCGGAGACACACGATTCTAGTTGTGTGCTAATCGTAAGCATAGTTGACCCTATGATTTCAGTGTGATCGATATGCATATAGCATTGAGATAGTCGTATACGAGTACTCATGACTAGTCAGTGTGATGTGTTCACCAAGAGACAGACCATGTGCATGATACATATAGTGATACTAGCATCTGTTTGGAACGATGACTATTTTAAGAGTTTCATGATCATTATATTTGACTCAATGGTTTGATGCATTTGCCGAAATCTTCGTATATGGATCTATTGCTTTCTACTTTGTGATTTTGATCATATTTATATATTGTTGAATACTAGATTTTGGTAAAGGATTTCATAATTGAAATTGCATGAATAAGCTTATGTTTTATGCATAAATATGCATGCTTACACAAAAGAGAAATCACTGATGTTTTACATGAAAAGCCCTTTGCATTATTCTTGTTACCTGCCGTGTTTTCAAAATAGTAGTATCAGATCACCTACTGAGTATGAGAAATACTCACCCTAATATATTATTTTTTCAGATTAGCTCCACACAGAATTAGAAGAAGCATCAGAACATGTTAGTGCTACGATCAAGTAAATGAAGAGAAGACAAGCATGAATGTAAGTAAGCACTCTACCTTTTTGGACATGTATTTGTATTTATTTACAGTTGGGTTGTGAGCTGTGACTGGATAGACTTGGGAAGACTTTTATGATTACAGTAATTTTTTAAAACTATTTTGTCTGTTTTAAAAGCAAATGACACTTGAGGTTTTCAAAATGAGTTTAAAACAAAAGATTTTTTCGCTACATTGCATTGTTTTTCTATAAAAAAAATGTTTTCAAATAGGGATGCATCCCGCCTTAGGAATTAGATATTGCATTTAAAAATGCATGGGAAAACCTAGGTCGTCACATGACGAGCCACAAGTGGTCATGGATTTAATCTTCATATTCTTGAGTGTGAGATGTGGAGTGATTCTATGATTTTGTAGATGTCTTGATGAGGTGTTTCTACTCGGTAGATACTATGCTAAGAGGGATTTTAGGGTTAGCTACTCGCCCTTTGACTTTGTGATATTATAGACACCCACCCCATCAAGAGTCAAACATCATAAAGAGTGGTGTCATAGATAGTCCACACTACAGTTCTAATCCTCAACTATGTGGGGTGTCAACGAGGAATGACAATTAATTGACCTAGGAGTTGGTTATAATGTAGCATGTCAGTCCATATGATTGTTGTGTTTTCATGCAACACTGTAAGCACAACATGATAGAATATCCTTATATACCAATAGTGTGACGACTTTAAAGGATTAGTATGAGTACTAATGACTGGACATGTAATTATATATTACACTTATGGGACTCATTTGTTAGGGTAGCCCTCACTGATAATATGCATCTTTATATTCAGATATTCTTGAGTTTTAAATAATCTATATTAATACATTCATGAGCCATGATACTTTGTATAGTTACTTGTAACACTGATTTGTTTCACATGCTTTTCATAATTTATCTCACCCTTATTTATCATTATTATTGAAAAGCATGAAAGCATGTTAGCTCTAGCACCTAGATCATGTATTACATATTTATTTTCTCAAGTTATTATTATTATTATTAAATGTCTATATACCAACTAAGCCTAGTTTATGAAGGAATTGCACTATTTTGCAATGCCTCAAATATTGAGAGAGAGAGATAGGCATGAAGAAGGATTAGGCAAGCAGTTGATTGCAATATCTTTTGTTGAGGGTATGTTTTAACCGCACTTGAACTGTATATGTACATTATGTATTAGGACTTTATTTGCAATAATGTAGGGACTATGGCTATCAACTGGATGGATCTTGAAGAAGTAAATTTATTTCAAAATGGTTCACTTGAAAATTGAAAATTTTATTTAAGTTTTTCAAGATTTTAAAATCAGATTAAATTATAAATGAATAAATTGTAAGTTGAAGGTGGACACTTGGGATTTTTAAATGAATTTCATTGAAAACATTTTCGTTGTTTATTTTCAAACTTGAGGCCCCAAATTTTGAATAGAATTTAAAAAGTATTATAAAAACCCAGATCGTCACAAATTGTCTCTTAAAATTCTTTCTATACTAGCAAGGATATTTCTTTCAAGATGGTAAAAAAAAGTTCAGACCCTATGAGAAGTACATCTCATTTTGGATAAATGAGAATGATGGAACCTTGGTCGCATGATATGTGCATATTTCCTATGTGTGTCCTACTAAGGAGAGTTAATGAGCAACCTAAATTGGTCCTATAAGGAAAAGCTTTTACTTGGTTATTGAAGTATGCTAAAAGTACATGTGGGTTGCATCTTTCTGCTGCTAAGCCATTCATCTTTGGTCATTTGTATTGGATAGGCTCATGCATCAACGATCTTCACTTCAATTATCACAATGCCAATTCAAATCACTGTGTTCTTGTGCATGATTGATTTTTGTTGCATCAATTTTGCAACATCAAAATGTTTGTCAAGCAGGAGCTGTAGGGATCACCATGCATTCAAACACTCCCAAAACAGTATAATCAGCCATTTCAGGTCCGTAGTCTTCCTTTATTTGTTGGGGCATGGCCTGTCCAAAAAAGGACCTTGAACATTAAGTTTGGAACTCCCACTTGAACCTTCGCCCACTGATATTATGTACTACAGTGTATAATGAGGACTTTTATATGAATGATTTAGATCATCAAACTGAGAAATTATATAATAACAAGTTGGCTCTCCGAAAAAGCACATATGGTGCCCAAATTCTAGTGATCCAAACCGTTTATGGTCTTGATGTCAATAGTTATGACCCAAGATCTAATGCATTAGATGATCCTAGCTCTTGAGTTAATGAGTTTTAAAATGGATTCATCTACTGGATGAGACTTAGGCAGGGCCTGTCCAAAACAGGGCCAAGAAGATGAATGGTCCGTAGCAGTGGGACACTTGGACCCCAAAATTCTTTCTAGGCAGACGTATGATATAGAAAGTGGTATCATTTTCTGTCTTCGCTAAAAATGAACAAGTTTGCATTCTACATGTGTGGCTATCCTTCTCTCTCCTCATAACGTTAGAGCCACAAGAAATAATGACCCCAATAAAGGCTACTCATTCTTCATTCGTTATGCATGAAGACCAGCATAAATGCTGTCAAATAAGATATATATCACCATCTACAATGAAGGATATGAACTACTAGAGGATAAATAAAGCCAGGATTTTCCTACTCAATTCTAGAGTCTGGCTTCATAGAGAGAGAGAGAGAGAGAGAGAGAGAGAGAGAGAGAGAGAGAGAGAGAGAGAGAGGCCATGAACTACTAGGGCGGAGGGGGGTGTTTGTGGCATGGAAGTGGTAGGAAGAGCCCTTAAATCAAAGACTTGATAATTGCCGCAAATCTCAAATCAACCTAAGGGCAGTCTCGGTGCATGAAGCTCCGGCATATACAGGGTCTGTGGAAAGGGCGGACCACAAGGATTAACAGTACGCAGTCTTGCCTTACATTTTTCAAGAAGCTTTTTCATGCCTTAAACTGTGACCTCAAGGTCAAATGACAACAACTCTACTGATAAATAATAGAAGGTTATATAGTGCATGGAACAGTATGAGACCTAGGTACCCTTTCCTTGCCAAGTCTTCACAAATTGATAAATAATGGGATGTGGTGTATACCCTACCTTTTCAAAGGCATATGCTGGGCCAGATTTCAACGAATCCAAACCATTCATCTTCTCCAACCTGGCTTTGATAGGCCGGGCTCCATGATCTGATCCATCAGATGATCCTAAGCCTTGGTTTGTGCGTTTAAAAGGGAATAAAAGTTCATTTACTTAGATCCATAGAGAAAATTGAGGCACATCATCTCTTAGAAGTGAAGATGATGACTGTATGGACCGTAAAGATGGGTCACACGCGTGCTTCTGATCAGCCGTAGGATGAGTATCCTATAATCTTTCAGTCCTTACAGTCCCCAAACTGTTAGCATGCACGTGTGAGGTTATAATTATACTTAAGTTGACTAAAGGTGATCATTTGGCTTCACCTTTCCAAGATAAGTGGTAAAGTTGATCGTTTGGCTTGACAAATGGATTGGATCCGATCCGAACTTGACCAGAGCTTGGGTCAATTTTTTAGCAAAAATCCATCCTTATGGCTACAGTGGATCTCATTAGATGATGCTAGAGCAGATTGGCTGAACTATCAATTATTGTACCCAGGAGAGTCACCTTCTATCATCCATACATATTCTACTTTAGTGGCCTTTCTGGTCATAGATACATGGATATATCAGTCTCTGCACCATAGGATATGGCTATATGTACATGTGATAAAAAATCACACATCCTGTGGGCCAGCCCCAATAATCTCATGCATCCTGACGTTTCTTCTTCAGAGTTGCCCATTACCCAAAAGCTCATCCACTGGGTCACTGAACTCTAAACCAGCCTGTATTTATAGATATCACTGTGATCTTGCAGAATCATCTCCTCTACTTCTGCAAGTAGTAATTGTATTATTCAAAGTCGAAAGTTAAATACTTCAACATGCTGCTGCTCTTTAGGGAATCCATCTTACAGACAGAATTTATTGGCAACCCTCGTCAACAGATGATTCAAAAAACGCCCACTTAATGAAATTAGAGAATGCAGCAGACAATCTACAACTCTTCAAGGAAGATTTGCCTGACTATGAGGATCTATATGCTGCCATTGCCAACTGAAGTGGAGTCTTCCATGTTGCAAGTCCCGTTCCTATGGCTGAAGTGACCAATCCAGAGGCAAGATTATCTTTACATTCCTGCTTATACCTGCCTTCTTAACATACTGCAATGTAGGAGAAATGATGAATGTCCTCCATCAAGTTACTCACTTTTATTGTTTATCAGCCTGAAATTCTTGAGCCTTCTGTAACATCTACCATTCAGCTAGTGTTCTTCTTGAGCTTTTAAATAATGCGCATACAGGCTAAGCACCCCTTTGTCATTTGGTTTGGGAATTGGCTTGGCTGGTATTCCCTCTCCAAAACAGCAGCAGAAACAGATGCTTTGCAGTATGCAGAGAAAACGGGCTCGAATTTGTAACAGTGTGTGCGTCCGGTATTAATGGTCCTTTACTGCAATCTACGCTCAATTCTAGCAGTGCATTCCTCCTGAATCTATTTAAAGTTCTTCATTCATGCTGAAATATATATTCTTGGTTTAATACCAAGAAGTTCAATAGCAAGTATACATGCTTATTAATTCTGCAGAAATGAAATATGCGTATATATGTATATACGCATAAAAAAAGGGCAGCCCTGGTGCATGGAGCTCCCACGTATGAGGGGTCCAGGGAAGGGGCGGACCACAATGGTCAATAGTATGCAGCCTTACCTTGATTTTGCAAGGGGCTGTTTCCACGCCTTGAACCTGTGACATCAAGGTCACAGGACGACAACTCTATCATTGCGCCAAGGCTCCCTTTGTATATGTGTATATGCATGATTGTACTATTTAATGTCATTTTCTCATTTTCTATTATTCAAATTGATATATTCATGGAGGTAGACCATGAGCTCAATCTGAGTTCACAGAAATTGAAGGGGTTGGGGTGGAAATACCCGTCACTAGAAGAGACTGTCTGACTTCCAAGAGGCTGGTCTTTTTGGTTAAGCTTTAGATCACTTCTCATCCAATGTTCCTTCTTACTGGTATCTCAAGATTGTAGTGACACAGAAAACTGGTTGAATATATTAAGGCCAGTATCAACCTTTGTGGATTAGACCAATAAAATTCTGCTGTACAAGATAAACATATCCATTTGCTTTTGTCCGCAAACTTTGATGTCAATTTCACCAAATTCAGATTGCAAATACAGACGATCATTCTTGTTTCTAAGTTAATCATTCGGCAGGTCATAATGCGGATCCAGATCGCTGTGTTCTTTGGTGTGATTGTTCTCTTGCTTTTTTTTGGTAAAAGTGTGATTATGCTTTCCGCATGAATTTTACAACATCAAAATTTTGTCAAGCAGAATTGTTGGATCACAACATTCTGAACCATCCCAACAAAGTGATATTGAGTCACTACAAATTGGTGGTCTTCTTTTATCTGTTGGGCCCAGGTCCACCCAAGGATCAAGAACAACAAGAATTTGGATCAGTGAACATTCTCTCACCTGTACCTTTACACGTCGATCCTGGGTACCACCACACACTTGGGCAATTATCATTGGGTTTCTACTCTGTGTCTCTTTACTGGATCATCCGCTGAATGAGACTTCAAATCTTTGGCTTCATGGTATACTGAAGAGTATGGTATCGTAGCATGTCTCCGTTGATATTACAGAAGAAAAGTATCCATATAATTAGTGGCCGTCCTTAATTGTTTGTCGTTACTGTATTTCAACCACAAGTTGTAGCAATTCTTAATGCATGAAGACGAACAGCGTCAATAAGATACCGCCAAGATGCATTATAATTTACAGAAGAAAAGTATCCATGTACTTGTGGCTGTCCTTACTTGTGTGTCTTACTGTTTATCAACCACAAGTTGTAGCAATTGTTAGTGGTGTGTACGAAGATAAACATAATTGCGTCATTAAGATGCCACCAACATATAGTGACAAGGTAGGTTTGAACCATTAGAAACTAGGGTACATAAGGCCATTGGAAGGCTTTTCCTATCAATGCTACACACACACACACGCAGAGGAAGAGAGAGAGATGTCAGGAAGAGAGAGAGTATGCGTAACAGGAGCAGGGGGATATGTTGCTTCATGGTTGGTGAAGCTGCTTCTGTCTAAAGGTTACATAGTGCATGGAACAGTCCGAGACCCAGGTAAATTTTCTCACTAGTCTTTACATATCATATAACACATTATGGTATTCTGGGTGTATGTCATGGTATATGCTCTCCTGGTTTAATCATCCAAGCCCTTCATCTTCCCAGACCTTTTTAGAAAGGCCGTGCTCAAAACAATGGTTGTAGCATCATCTCCCCTAGTTGTTTTTTGTTAGCAACTGTAGTATTTAAAGTGGAAATATTCTCATTTGATTATCTTTCAGAACATACATATTATTTGGAAAATTCATCTTAGATTTCATTGATTAATTAAATCATTGCATGTTAGTTGATAATTCTTTTTCTGCAGATGACGCAAAAAATGCCCATTTAAAGAAATTAGAGAATGCAGCAGAGAACCTACAGCTCTTCAAGGCAAACTTGCTGGACTATGACGGTCTACATGCTGCCATTGCCAAATGCAGCGGAGTCTTCCATACTGCAAGTCCAGTTCCTATGTCGGAAGTGGCCAACCCAGAGGCAAAACTATCTCCACTTAGCCTTATTTCTAGCATATTGTAACTGTAGGAACTTTCTTGCAGCAAGTTGCTCATATGAACTGTTTTACCAGGTGGAGATTGTTGAACCTGCTTTAAAGGGTACCCAGAACGTACTAAAAGCAAGTTATGAGGCAGGAGTGAAAAAAATTGTATACGTATCTTCTATAGCTGCTATTGTAATGAATCCCAGTTGGCCAAAGGGTGAAGTCATGGATGAGAGTTGTTGGTCTGACATGGAATTCTGTAGAACAGTCAATGTAACTGCTCTTCTCAGAAGATCTCTTTCTTTTGTATTTTTCCTCTTAATGTTGGATACACACACCCAAGAACAAAGATCTACCTTTCAATGGGTTTATCTACTGAGATGGTAACTTGATAACAAATCTTACTGGGAACATTACATTATTTCACAGAGGCAACTAGATTATGCAGACATTGTGAATAACTAGCGATATTTTTCACTTATATTGAACCACTGGAAAATGTCATCATTTTTATGGTTGTTGCATGAGCTTCTAATTCTGTGATGACTCCTGTTGAACGAAACAATGATCAAACATTATCTCTTTGATTCATATACATTGCCTTAATAATAGTTAGTCTAGCCTCTACTGTTAGTTTATGCCAGATAAAGAAGAAAATCAGAACATTTTGCTAAGCCTAATCATGCAACTTTACTTCTCTAGAGTCTAGTCACTTACCGCAGTACATTTCCACAGAGAGAATGGGGCTATTATTTTATTCTCTCACCTGTTTAAGATATCACCATATTTGATCATGTGGACAGGATTTCCATTCACCGAGAGACTCTATCATAACTGAATAAAGTTCCATTTCAATTAGTTGGTTTAATTCTTCTGTATACAATATGAAGGTAGGAAAAAGATATTGGGACATGTTGAAGACTACAATGGGGACCATCTCCGCTATCTCATTCATTTGGTAGTCTCAGCCGTACAGATACTAATATAATTTAAATTGTATTCTCTGCCAGTAAATTTGATTAATCTTGATGCTCATGATTAACGTATATCTCCTATTCATTGAAGAATGCTCACATGGTAATTCTATACTGCCCATCAGTGAAACTCAAGAGTTTTATGGTTGTTTAAAGGATACAGATACAAGCTAAGCACCCAGTTTCATTTGGTTTCAGAATTGGCTTGGCTGGTATTCCTTTTCTAAAACAGCAGCAGAAATAGAGGTTTTGCAGTACTCAGAGAAAACTGGGCTGGAAGTTGTGACAGTCTGTGCATCTGTTGTTAATGGTCCATTGCTGCAACCAACACTGAATACCAGCACCGTAATACTCCTCAATCTATTAAAAGGTTTGTATCCATACTAAAAACAAATAGTCTTGGTTTAATAACATTATATCAACAAATAGTAATAAAAAAGTATACATGCTAATATATACTGCCTAAATGAAATTATGTTTAATTATTCTCATTGTTATTTTGATTCAATTTTATGTATTTTTTTAACCAATATATTCTTTTAGTTGTTCTTCGTTTCCTTGATAGCATCTCACTGTTACTCTATCATAAATATTTGTCGTCTCAGAGAAAGCTTAACGCAGTTTCCTTCATACAACCATAAAGAGCCGTCTTCAAGAGTTCCAAGGTTCAATGGCCGCATATCCTTCATACTTTTACATATATGCGGTAGAGACCATCTAGAGGCGTCCTAAAAGTGGCCTGACAGATCCTTCAGTATTGCAATATAAACCATAACACGAAAAGTTTACACTAAAATAATGTTACAGTAGAAAATCTGATCTTGTAGCTTGCTTGATTCTGTTGGATATCTATCCCACATTGCACATTTTTCGCACATGTGATAAGCCTTCTGGCTCAAGCACAGATGGTAACATAATCCCACATACAACTATACAAGACTGAAGAAGCTGATAGTTATGCTTTGTTGCCATTTTCTTTTTCTTTACTGAAGAGTTAAAGAAAATGCATTAAGAAGAACTGCGCTGGTTATTGGACAACATTGCATTATATAGTTTCTTAATTTATTTCTTATTCTTTTTGGAACGTTTCTGATTGTGCCTATTTTTTGACATATACACCAATTAATTACTGTGAAGCTGTGGTCCCACTTGGTAGATGGGAACTATTTCACAAATGTCAGTCTCAAATAATCTTCATGATTTTTGTTTCAAAATACTTGTAGCAGTTGAACATCTAGCTATACATGGAAATGAGACTCCAACATGATCAATAAACAGCACATGAGATGGGAAACACTGGAAACTGGTTACAGGGCAATGTGTGAATTATCTATATTCTTTTCTATTTCAATGCCCTTTGTTCTTCTGAGAACAAAAACCAAATAACTACTATATATTATGCAATGATTTGCACATTTGTTAGATAGAGACTATTTCATGTTGATCAGGCTCCAATCATGTACATCAATTTTGATCTAAAATACTAGTGATGGTAGAACATCTGGCTGTAGATGGAACTGAGGCTCTATCAGGACTTTTGAACAGGACCTGAGAAGGCAGAAAACGGAACTTATGTTGTGGTTGATGTTCGAGATCTAGCTGAAGCACTGCTAATGCTATATGAGAAGCCAGAAGCCAGAGGAAGATACATATGTGGACCACATGTGACCAGGAACAAGGATATCGTCGAAAAGTTGAGGAGCATGTTCCCCGACTACAACTATCCTAAAATGTAAGTTGTTCACCTTCATTGGTTCAACATACTGCAACAAATCTCAGTTCAACTTAAATGCTACATTTTTCCTATTGACAGCTTTACAGAGGTACAAGGATACAATATGAGTTCAGAGAAATTGAAGAGGTTGGGCTGGGAATACAGGTCACTAGAAGAGACTCTTTATGACTCTGTTGTAGACTTTCAGGAGTCCGGTCTAATGGACAAACCACTTCCTGTAGGTGGCTTCCCAAGTTTCCAATGAAATTTTAAAGGCTTTGTCTGACTCTGTTACAGCAGAACTAAGCCTACTTTTCATTCCATGTAATTGCATTTCTTGTGCAGTCAAGACGTTCTGTAGAAAACTAAACTATGTAAAACCTTATGCAATTTTAATCAGTTTCCGATGTAACATGATGACTGATCCGTCAAAATTACGAAATTAATACAACAACTCAGTCATGAAATATGGGTTATCATTTTTATTTAGTCCAGAATCAGTTGAAGAATTGCATCAGAATCTCTCCAAAACAGCAGCAGAAACAGATGCTTTGCAGTATGCAGAGAAAACGGGCTCGAAGTTGTAACAGTGTGTGCATCTGGTATTAATGGTCCTTTACTGCAATCTACGCTGAATTCCAACATTGCATTCCTCCTGAATCTATTTAAAGGTCTTCATTCATGCTGAAATATATATTCTTGGTTTAATACCAAGAAGTTCACAAATTTGAATAGCAAGTATACATGCTTATTAATTCTGCAGAAATGAAATATGCTTATATATGTATATATGCATAAAAAAATAGCAGCCCCGGTGCACGAAGCTCCCACGTATGCGGGGTCCAGGGAAGGGGCAGACCACAAGGGTCAATAGTATGCACCCTTACCTTGCATTTTGCAAGGGGCTGTTTCCACACCTTGAACTCGTGACCTCAAGGTCACACAACGACAAATCTACCATTGTGCCAAGGCTCCCCTTCATATATGTATATATGCATGATTGTACTAATTAATGTCATTTTCTCATTTTCTATTATTCAAATTGATATATTCTGGCTGTTACTCTCTTATCAATACATATCTGCCTAAAAGAAAGCTGTATACAGATTCCTTTATCCACTTCATATTGCCAAAAGCCTTTTCTGCTCCCTCTTCCTCCATGATCATGCAAGCGTTGCATCTGTCTTGAAGAACAAGAGATTGACTTTTGACTGAAGAATCACATCTGCTACATTTCCAATTGACCTGCACCATTGTTGCCTCCAATATGAAACTGGCTCACCTTTTCTAGGAAATCTCTGAATGCACTGAACCTTCTTCCTCAGATGGTACTTAAGTAAATCAAGGCTTAATATTCATGATGGGAGAGTAGTTGATGAAGCTTTATCCAGGCTTCATATGTATAAATTGATGAAGCTTTATCTAGGCTTCTTACATATAAAATGTTAATCTCTTGTAGAGCAAAGATAAAGAACAAATGGGAAAATAGAGTAAGAGTTAGAAATGCAGAAGAAGAAATTGTTTTTCTCCTCACAAGGCAAGATTTTGGCACTTATAATTTTTTTTTATGACTTCTTTTCTGTAGGAAGGGGATATAATTTTTCCTATTCTCCCAAACGGCAATTAAAAAGCAGAAACGTTACTTCATTGGTAAATAACAACCATAAAACAGTTTTGTTCATTAGTTTCAAAGATTCATCTACCACATATCTTCCATTTCATTACAGATGTTGTAGAGTCCACAGATGTAGATTCTTCCACATACTATTAATGCAACAAATATTGAAACATACATTGGAAGTCTGTTCTATACTCTATCTTTGTCGCCCATGTGACAAGGCTTCCGGATTGAGAGCAGGTGGTAACATGATCCTAACATAGAAAAACTCAGGAGAACAGATTGGATTATGTCTTAACTTAGCTTGATAGAGCAGATAGGGAGTCCTCAAGTGTGATCATTAAGGATAGGATCCTTGAGATCCAAAAGATATGCTAAATTTCATAGAGGACCTATAGTTGACACCTGATCAGCTGGGAGAAACTATTTAGCAATCTTTTACCTGAAGCAGGTGCCCCTTAGACTAGAATCGGTTACTGGGCAATATTTGCATTTATATCTTCCTTATTGTTTCCACGTCTTTCTTTTTCTTTTGTAAATGTTGCTACTGTTGCTCATTTCAGTGTATACACCAACTGATTACTGCAAATCATGCAATGATTTTGCATGATTTGCATATTTGTTAGATGACCTGTGTCATAAAGATCAGTCCCAAAACACCTGCATGACTTTTGTTTGAAATATTGAAATAAGGAGCTGAGAAGATGAGGCTGTTACATGATCTGTAAAGAGGAGATGAGAAGATGGAAAACAGAACTTATGTTGTGGTTGATGTCCGAGATCTAGCCGAAGCATTGATTATGCTATATAAGAACCCAGAAGCCAGGGGAAGATACATATGTGGACCATATGTGACCCGATGGAAGGATATTGTTGAAAAGTTGAGGAGCATGTAGACAACTATCCCAAGATTTTAAGTTGTTAACCTTCACTAGTTCACCATATTTCAATGGAAATCAATCCCACTCGCATGGCTGCATATTTCCCGTTAACAGTTTCATAGAAGTAGATGAAGGATTCAATCTGATTACAGAGAAATTGAAGAGGATGAGGATTGGAAATACAGATCATTGGAAGAGACCATCTGACCCTGTTGTAAACTTACAGGAGTCTGGTGTTATGGATAAACCATTGCCAGTATCAGCATTGCCATCATTTTTAAAATATCCAAACCGCTGTCGTACTTTTCATCCCATGATCCTTGCTTCTATTGAAAGGCTGCCAAGTACTGGGGCCTTACATGTACAGTTTAGCTGGTGTGAACAGACCATAAAATTTCTCTTGTTATGTTTGTTATGTTATTCAACCATTCATTTCAACGATCAGAAGTTCAGGCTGCCGTGAGGTTTAATTCATTTTATTTGAGAACCTTTTTTCTTTATTTTGGGAAGTGTTCTTTAAAATGGAAGTACTTAAATGAGTTGACATTAAGAAAGCTGATTTACCTGGAATTCAATTATTCATCAAATCAAACAGAAAGTTTGACTGAAACTTGATATAATGCTCACAGGTAGACAAACAAATGATACAACTTCTGCAAAAACAATCTTACAATGGGTTGGAAACTAGTCAAGTTGATCAATGATGACTATGGTCCAACAAATCCAATGCTAGGTCCAGTTCAATTTTTCCATGCATTGCGATCATCATGTTGAATTTCCACATCTGTTATTCGCTCTCTTATCCGAAAGACATGGTTACCTCCATAGTGAAACTACCAATATATAGGTAGCTTCAGGTGGAATATTCCTGCAGATGAATCAATCAATTATTGTAAGGCAAGATGATACTTACTGAGCTTGTTATTTCTGTTAGGTGTTCTATTTGCTTAGTAGCCTCTTCCTGTCTGAAAAGGATTGTTTGGAACATCTACAAGGTACGTCCCATTGATCGGTTAGTTTATCAACCAACACATGCCGAGGCCTGATCTATAAATATATATAACTGACCATCTTTGTTTCGTCCAATCTGGCTTCCAATACTTGTACTTTCATGGACAAGAAACCTCAAATGTATTCAATTTGTGTAGGCTGCTCCATAGCCCCATGTTTTCTTGTGCGTATTTTGTGGTCACCAGAAATGTGGGCACCATCCTGCATCACATTGTTTTGACATGGTTTCCTGCTTTAGATTCTGAAAACTAGTTCTCATGACCATACAATCATCTTATAAAGAGAGCATACCAAGCACAAATAAGATATTGCAGAATCAGGCAAGTTTTGAACAGAGCAATAGTAAACATAAAGGTTCTCCTAGCTTGTCATTGTTTTATTGTCAGGAAGCCAAAGCTCTGAAGATCTATAACTTGATAAATGACCAAAGAGAGAAACTAGAAGAATGTTATCTTTACAATAATAATAGTCTTTATAAATCTAACAACTTCTCCAATATACTATTATCAATTGATGAGTAACAAGAATTTCAACCGGATAAAAATAGGTATCTCAGAAAAAAGGAACTAGAATAAATCAGTCATTCATTCTTACATTTTAACACAAAATGGTAAATTTTATTCATGCGGTCATGTCAAGATAGATTTCCATTTGAGAACAACAAAATTACACCAACTATCCATCAAGAACAAACCTGAATTCTCACAGAAACATATATAAGATCATGAGTTTAGGCATGCATATTTCCAGGATTAGTGATAAAGATTCCTGCATATCTGCTCTTCACTAGCAAACTTTCATTGTCCACTGAGAACTTCCTATGGAAAGAAAAGTAATAGAAATTAAAATGTATCATAGAAATAACAAATCAAATTTATGCTGTGACAAAGATTTGGGGATCAATGGGCAAACACAGAATCTGAACGATGAACTCAGGATGTTTACATTATCCAGAATGTCAGTGTCTTCAACATAGGTACTACCAATTGCCTCACCATTGAAGTTCTGTTCTTTATTAGAATTTGCCTGAGAAAAAAGAAAGGAAACATCCTTGTCAGCAATGGAAATAATTTCATAAAGAAGTAAGAAATAATTCTATCACATGATGAAGGGAACTGCTTGACAATTGTTAATCAAAAAGCAGCAAATAATAAGGATTTTTACCAGCAGAATGTCTGTCAATTCTGGATTATTCCAGGAGCCTTTGCCTTTCAAAAGACAACCATCCCACTCAAAGCACGTGCAATTTCCACCGAAAAAAGTTGGTAAATTGCTGCAGAACAAAAAGACTCACTCATTAGAGACTGGAGAGAAACATTGACAAGGAAGAAAATAGAGCACATTTTTGCTATGGACAGGGAGAAGGCTCCTGGACCAGATATGTGAATGAGATTACTGTTTCAGAAGTCCCATGAGCTAAAATGGGAGAGGGTTTGAAGGTCATGAAGGACTTCCATGGGATATTAATCATTCTGATTTCTGTACATGTGATATCTGAAATCATGGTTTTTGACCCTTTAACTCTGTTAGTGGCTTATAGAATTTTGAACATCATCCTAAGATTGAGGAGAGAAGGGGAGCCTTGGCACAATGGTAGAGTTGTTGTCGTGTGACCTTAAGGTCATGGGTTCGAGGAATGGAAACAGCCTCTTGCAAAAAATGCAAGGTAAGGCTGTGTACTATAGACCCTTGTGGTTCGCCCCTTCCCAGACCCCACATACACGGGAGCTTCGTGCACTGTGCTGGCCCTTTTTATCCTAAGATTGAGGAGAGTAATAGCTTTCATAAAGGTAATAGATTCTGGATAGATACAGATTGAGAGTCAGTCTTTAGATTTTAGTGAGGCGTTATGCAATATCAGCATGAAAAGAACAATACTGTAGATTGAATTTCACTGAAAAAGTGCTTAACAGAATGGAACTTGGAGACATATCAAGCAAGTAATGATTGCATGCATTTCATCTCATGCATTGTTTACCCTAGTGAATGGGATTTTGGCAGGTTTCTTTAAATAGGAAGGGAACTCTGATTTAGTGATTTCTAATCTTCGCAGGTGAGTGTTCAATCCGGCAGATGTCATTTTTTCTGATTCCAGAAAATAACCTCATCCTTTTGATACTTCTCAGTAGGAAATAAAGATTTAAGTTCCATAAGATGCTTTTTCATTTTGAGGCCCAATAATTTACATAAGACCCATGGCCATTATCAATATGTGGGAGAATAATATTCTGGAAGTTGCGAAGATTTTTGGATATAGATCTTGAGTCTTCCCTGCCTTATTGGGGAGTGAGAAAGTTAGGACCATATAGACAGGGTTCATTTGTTTCAGAGCACAATCTCTTTTATGATGTGAGATAGTCCAGAAAGAAAGGTGTCTTGGAACCTTAATGTGGGTATTCTCAGAGAGGAATTCCATTGCCAATGTTATTGTAGTTTGCAGATTCTTTAAGATGAGGCTTTGGATGCCACAAGAGCTGAAGTCCGTGGACATGGGATCCAGGACATGACAAGATTTTCCATGTAAATGGTTTGCATGGCTGTGTATTTCTCTCATGTTTCTAAACAAGCCTGGCAGGCTGACACTGGTTTATTAGCTGAGGGTGGTGACAGTAGTATTGGGCAACTTCTGCTCTCTGTAATTTTCGTTCCTTTAATTATAAGATTCCATTAAATCTAAAAGTAGGAAGACAAAAGCAACAACATGTCAGAAAGTTGTCCATTGAACATATGCGCCCACGTTGTACCTTGGATCAATAACTTCAATCAGCTGACTTTCAAATTTGCTTCCCAGTACCTGAAAATGCTCTCGGAAATAGAGGTAAGAAACTTCAAATGGATCTATTATACTACATCCTTCCTGCTCCTACTACCCTGCACAACAAGATGACAACTGGAAGAAGATGGAGAAGAAGAAATGAAGAATACAAAAGAAAAAACATTATATGAATCTTTGATACAGTCCTCTCGGCAAGAAAATTCCTTATTGCTTGCCACAAAACGCTAAAGCCAGATCCAGCATTGACAATAAATAGTTGATGCAGAGTCTGTCATAATATGGGGGGCCAATAAACACAGATGGTTGATACTTTATGCAATACCAAAAAAAGAAAAAAATCAATTCATAACAAGAGAAGTAACAGTTCTAGAAAAATAACATTTGAATAATGACACAATAGAGAGAGTGGTGGAAAATTCAACAATTTAGTGGAAATAATTGATCGTTTAACACTACGATGTACCATTTGAATATGAATTCATATGCATTGAAGCAACTGTCTAATGGATCAATACGATCACAGCCTCAGTAAAAATAAATGCAAATTTAAGCCTTCACACTTGGCTCAAGCTACCAAGTCTAGATCTATTAACAAGCATATGCCACCAGGAAAATATGAATACAGCAAATACCTACAGCCAATTAGGGCAGCCCAATGCACACAGCTCCTGCATACCTGGGTTCCGAGAAGGGTGGATCTCAAAGGATCTATAGTACGCAGCCTTACCTTGCATTTTTGCAAGAGGCTGTTTTCACCCCTCCAACCTGTGACCTCATACGACAGCAACTCTATCGTTGCACTAAGGCTCCCCTTATGTAATGACTCAAATTTTTCAATATTCTGATATCACTTTTATAACCACGATCAATCATGATGGTTTTCATTTGCCGACCAGTTATAAATTGTGTTATTTTAAAAATTAATATATGTTTAATGATATTAATAGATGGTTAGATGTTTAATTTCAATTAAAATATAAAATAAAGGAATTTGTGAGAAAAATCAGTATCATTAGATTTTACACTCGAAATAGAATCCAACGCTTCGAAGAACGCTGAAAATGGAGCTCCTATGACCAAGTTATGGGCATTTAAAGATGAGGGACATTTGTGTAATTTGAACTAAAAAACGAATATGGTCAAAAACGTAGGGGGTTATTTTGATAACGACACCCCCACATGCGTCATCTTCTTCCTCAAGCCAGGCGGTGCATAACACCGCCATACCTGTACGGAGCCGCAAAGAATGGCGGCACCGCCATTCCCCTCCTATGAAATCCTCCACTCCCCCCCTTTCCATCACCGTGTTTCCTCGGCTCAAATCCAGTTCACGACCATCTTCGGCAAGGAGGGTTTTAGTCGGCAGTCCAGGCGTGCGACATGCTCCATTACGGGTTCCCAAGTACGATCCTCCTCCCAACTCTACTCCTCTCTTTTTCCTCTCCTTTTTCCCCCAGATCTTGACTGAATCTGGTAGGTTTTTCCAGCCGAAAATTGCCAGATTTTCAGGAAGTAAAACCGGACGGATTGATAACCCATCGAAGACGACGCGTCCTGGGGGCACACAAGCGTGACACGGGCCCGTGACGAGCTCCCTGGGGCGACAATCGGGTGTGTGCCGCGTGCGAGCTGATGCCTGACTCAATCGGGATGCACGGGGCATCTTGGGAGCCGAGACGCTCCGCTCCCGCACTGAAGACGCGTCTGCAGGACGCAGTCCAGGACGCTACAGCATGTCGCTAGGGCGTGCGCACACGTACAAAAGTGGTTGCGGTTCGATTGGGATGCACGCGTCCTAGGAAGCGTGACACGCTGGCCTTACGCGGACAATTCTAGTTCGTCTGTTGATGCGCGATACTAAAAATGCCATTAAGGAGGCTATGTAACTCTGATTGACGATCCGAAGGAACCGTTGCATTTGTAATTACGATGCGAACCTAATTATACAATGAAAATTAGGATCAGAGAACTATTTTATATTACTATAGTCCAAAAACAATAGAAATCTCATAAATCTACCATGTCAAAGATGATCGGATCTCATTACTTGATTCATTAGAGGTGTTAGGGAATTAATAGCTCAGGATTAACCCCAAAGTACATGCATCAGCCCTTGAATTGTAGATCTGACCATTCAATTACAAGATCTTGATAACATAAAAGTTATTTAAGGCAATCTAACCATTAAATATTTAGATCTATACGTCAAATCTAGCTTGGAGAAGCATTAAGCAAGGGTCTCTGATCCTAAAAGGTGGATCTAGCCAATAATCTATAAATCTAATTAATGATCCATAAAGGATGGAAATTGATACTTGAATCGTTGTTATCAATTGAAATTCAGGGTATCACAAAGGTAACTCAGGGTTGAGTAATAAAGAACGCGATTCACGGAATATCTAGGTAGGTAGTCTGATACTACTAAGTTTTCAAATGCATCCCAAACTCTAAATGATTTACTTGGCTTTATTACCGTATTTAGTACGCTTTTTGATATATGATGTTCTTATATGAGCATGCAGAATTGTCTTCATGAATTATGAACTTGAATGCGATTACTAGCGTGAACAAGATTTATATACATTGTTTGCATGTTCTAAAAATCATTGCATAAACTACATGATTTACAAAGACTAAGATTTGGATTCTTATATATACATATATATGCTTTTTGGGCTATTGAGCCTGGTGGGCACTGTGCTGAGAGGTTGTTATGTACGAGGTTGGCCTCCCGGCCTCTACCACAAAAAGTAGATGGTATCACTACCAAAAAGGCATTGTCCCTTCCCTGACTGCTGTAGTAAACAAGGACGACCGCTGGAGGTGTTCACAGCATCCTTTTGGAGACATATCTATAGTCGCCGTGGAGGGTATGGTGGACTGGTCTCTAGGTACCAGAGACACATGATTCCAGAATGTGTTTTGGTCGTAAGCATAGTGACAATATGATTTCAGTGTTATCGATATGCATATAATATTGAGATGGTCGTATACGAGTACTCGACTTTATGTGTTCACTAAAAGACCATGTGTATGATACTTGTAGTGATGCCAACATCTGCTTTGAATGACGACTATTTTAAGAGTTTAATTATTATTATATTTGACTCGTTAGTTTTGATGTGTTTGCCGATATCCTCTTACATGGATTTATTGATTTCTACTCATGATTTTAGTCATAATTATATCATTGAATACTAAATTTCAGTAAAGGATTCCATAGTTGAAATTGTATCAATGAGCTTACGTTTTATGCACAAAATATGCATGTTTACACAAAAAGGAATTACTAATGTTTTACATGAAAAGCTCTTTGAATTATGCATGTTGCCTGTCGTGTTTTCAAAATAGTAGTATCAGATCATCTACTGGGTATAAGGAATACTCACCCAAATATTTTATTTTTACAGATTAGCTCCACACAGAGTAGAAGAAGCATCAGAAAGTGTTAGTACTACAATCAAGTAAATGAAGAAGGGACAAGTATGAATGTAAGTAAACTCTCCACCTTTTGGACATGTATATGTACTTATTACAGTTGAGCTGTGAGCTGTGACTGGATAGACCTGGGAAGACACTTATAATTACCATAATTTTCAAAACTACTTTATTCATTTCAAAAGGAAATGACACTTGGAGTTTTCAAAATAAATTTAAAATAAAAGATTTTCCTGTTGCATTGCATTGTTTTCTAAAAGTGCTTTAAAATAGGAATCGATCCCGCCTTAAGAATTAGTTTTGCATTTAAAAATGCATTC
The DNA here is from genome assembly GCA_035236585.1 of Warburgia ugandensis. NCBI lineage: Eukaryota > Viridiplantae > Streptophyta > Magnoliopsida > Canellales > Canellaceae > Warburgia > Warburgia ugandensis. The sequence goes on along the minus strand of CP141132.1, from coordinate 79,130,822 downwards.
GAAAACCCGAGTCGTCACACCTAAAGCCAAATAGAAAGGTACTAAAATGCAACCTCCTTTTGTAGGTACTAAAATACCTACAACCAAATAGGGCAGCCCGGTGCACAAAACTCCTACATACGTGGGGTCCGGGAAGGGGCGGATCTCAAGGGGTCAATAGTAGGCAGCCTTACCTTGCATTTTTGCAATAGGCTGTTTTCACCCCTCCAACCCGTGACCTCAAGGTCACACGACATCAACTCTATCATTGCACTAAGGCTCCCCTCACACCTACAGCCAAATAGAAAGGTACTAAAATGCAACCTCCTTTTGTAGGTACTAAAATACCTAAAGCCAAGTAGGGCAGCCCGGTGCACAAAGCTCCTACATACGTGGGGTCTGGGAAAGGGCAGATCTCAAAGGGTCTATAGTAAGTAGCCTTACCTTGCATTTTTGCAATAGGCTATTTCCATGCCTCAAACCTATGACCTCAAGGTTTCACGTTGCGCTAAGGCTCCCCTTCACACCAACAGCCAGATAGAAAGGTACTAAAATGCAACCACCTTTTGAAATCATCCCGCCTTAAGTTTGCTTAAACTACTGGCCTGAGTGCGATTACCAGCACCAATCATCAATGTGCAAATATTCACCAAGGTAATGGATTGCTCTTGGTTTGAGTTTATTTCTTCCCACTTCTACTAATGTATGGAAAGCAATGAGGAATTTAAAGAGAGACATGTCAGGGTACAGTACAACATAAGGTTTTATTTCCATTAGGAAAAGGAATAAAGCACTCTTTAGTCCACTAGGAGAGCCTTGTTTCCTTGTCAATAATGGGAAGGGTCACCAGGGCCCTGGCAGGCCTCCCTTTCTTTTTATCTCAATAGAACTCCTTGCAAGCATTCATTCTATCTCGTACTATGTAAAAATAATCAAGTTACTATTGACTGGATGAAACCAAGAAATTAACCCTCACCTGATGATCAAGAATCTCCTGTTCATAGTTGGGATTGATGGGAAGGATGAAGACCTTTTAAGAGAATTCAGAGAGAGCATCAAAGAATTGACTGCAGCAGTTCATTCAATGTAATAAAAGGGCCATTTTGAGACCCTAACAACCAACACTCTGTGTACGGGGCAGCCCTGGCGATTCCAGTAATAGTAACAGGGGCGGAACTACAATCCATTATATGTTAAAGAAAATCTTTGGCAAATCACCAGGAATTGCAAGCCAAAGAAAAAGGATGAGAAGAAACTTGGATACCTTGAACTTGATTCATCACAAACTGGATTTACTTTTCTTTCATTTCAGAAATGACATGCATTATATAACTTAAATAACAGAAATCAACAATCTTAAAATTATGAACTCATTCTAGGATGCAGTCTGCTGTTAAGCATACAGTGCACCCCATGCTAACTGTCACTCCAAATTGTTATCAGTTTCATGAGTGAGAAATAGTTTCCAAATAATGAAGTAGATCCATTAAGGCAATGTCGATGGAGGGATCTTTAAACATAGAACAGCATGAATCTGTACAGTAACATCTTACATCGAGAGCAAAAATAGAAGAACATAGTTTCTGCAACGAATATCACTCACTTGCTTATCAGAGAATGCAGCCTAGAAAATAGTAGTTTCATAGCAATTAAGAGCATGGATCTAGATGTTTTAATGGTTTTTCATATTGGAAAGTTGGGTTACAGGTGAAAAAGGAGTAAGGAACCTACCTGACACTGTGCTGCAACAAGTTTATGCTTTACTCAAGTGAGGCTCAGCCTATTTTCTCAAAGTCAAGATAAAGTGGCTAAGCTTTAATATTACATACTTGTACATATACTGATATGATTCACTAGCCCAATCAAGTTGATTTGGCAACAACAAGTCCAAAAGAACTCGAACTCCTTTAAAATAAAAAAGAAGGAAAAAATTCTAGAGCATTATTACAGACAACCACTTCTTCCCCAATATTTGACATACCTCAGGATGAGATGACAATAATCTCATCCCAACTTACTGTTGGTGGTGCTTGAGATGATGTGAGAAATTCCAATCTCAGCTCGCTGTTAGTGGTTTGTACATCGCTTCTATCTCAAGCCATCTCAACCCATCCATCTAATCTTATTCCTAGCGTAAAAATAGTCATTTCTACTCATCCCAAAATTGAGACTCAATCTTGTACTTTGGTTCGAAACTGAAAATCTTTTTTCTTTTTCTTTCTCTTTTTCCTTGAGTGTTGGTTTGGAACTGTTTTCTTCATTTTTCATTTTTTTATTATTTAAGACATGTTCGGTTTAAAATTTCTCACACCCTTTACAACTAATGGTACACCTTCATTTGGAGGTTTTACAGTATTTTTACCCAAGAGGTCCACCTTTATGATAATCTCAACCGTTCATATTACTTATTTCGTCGTGGATATACTTCAGAGCAATTTTGATTTCTAAAATGGATGGTTATACGTAGAACTAACCGCAGCCAAAAGAGTATAGAAAATAAGAGGTAGGATCTTATAAAGGATATGATTTTTAGGTCGTAGCCCACTCTTACCACAAGATCCCAGATGATTGAGAGACATCAGTCCCATAAGGGAGTGGGACCCGCCTAGGAGGATTCAAATTCCTTCCCTCATAGACTGCTGCTTAGGCAGGACATAAACCAAGATCCATTGGATGATCTTAGCAAGAATTATTTATCTAGCAATGGACGGCTAGGAAAATTCAGGTGGAAGAGAGAAAAATCTGAATGAAATTGCTTATATATTAAAATGTTCCAACATTTTACTACATTGTATGAACCTCTCGCATATTCGGAGTCTAGAAAAGGGGTGGACTACAAGTGTCTATAGTAGGCTATTTTCTGCTCTCAAACTCTTGATCTCTAAGTCACATAACAACAACTCAACTGTTGACTTGCCGAAATATGTCCGTTGAAATTGTGGAATTCATTCAGGTTTCCTTTTTTACTTCGAGTTTTCTTCTGTTTCTCTTCCTCTGCGCCTGCTTATCCTTCGCTCTCTACTTCATATGCTTTTTTTTTTCTCCTTGCCCTTCATCTTTAGCTTCTTCGTCTGCAAAATTTCCTAGTAGAAAAGGATAATGGTTCAGAAACCTTAACGGAGTTAGCTATGGTTACCATCTTTGTTATGCAATCACGTGTGATGAGTGCGGAGGTTGATTGGCTTGATCCTGTTGTGCCTGTATTGAGTTATGTTGCACTACAAACCAGGGCTCCATGGAAGAATGGTAAATGGGTGCGAGAGACCTGATATGCTAGCTCGGATATGGAAATTTGGATTTTTCGAATGATAATGAGGAAGATAAAGCCATACGTGAAGCTTCTCTCCAGCTTAAAGCTCTGTTCTTTCCTTCAATTATCAACTATTTTCTTTTGTTTTATGTTGTACGAAGGGAAGCCTTGGCAGAACGGTAAAAATGTCGACCTTAAAGTCATGGGTTCAAAGCATGAAAATAACTAAACGCCGGATCCTACATATACCTTAAGGGCCCAACTATTGGTGATTGTAACGGTTCATCTGTTCGGACCACATTTAGACAGGCTAGGCCGGAAAGCTCCTCTAAGACGTAAAATGGACGGTCTAGAACTTCTTAAACAAAGATAACAAAATCTCAAAACTGTGATTTAAAGGTCAACAAAATCAAAGGGCGAGAATTGTCACATGATCTGAAATTTGTTGTAAGGTTCATTCTCACCAAATGTTACCAAATAGATGGTTTGGATCGTTGAAAAGAATCGGCCCCACGCATACTTTTGGAACTCACGTTTTCCCTTTTCTAAATGCTCTGCAGAAATTAAAAAGGAGGCTGGAAAATGATGCAACCAAGGTGGAGCCTTTCTTTGGATGATCTGATCCATTCATCATGTTCAGACTCTTTTAGATTGGCTGACTATCAAACTCCATTCTGCTTTAAATTCATACCTATTGAATCATAACTAAAAGAGCGAGTAGTTAAAAGCCTCAGATGAGCATGAATTTTGGACACATCATAAATAGGAATGACAAACAAGATGAACGGTTCAGATAACCCTAATTTGAGGTCCACCAGGATTGCATCTTTTTCTCCTATAACTGATTAAACCAGTTACTGTTATCTGATTGGTGCCGACGAGTACTTTTTTCAATCCATGGTCCGAATCAAGGTGTAATTGGCCCCTCTAAGGACTGAGCCCCTAAAAATTGGACTCAAGTGAGTCCACAGGGTTACCACTATGCCTGTGAGAGTGACCTCTTTGTATTTTTCAAACAAGATGGAACTTCAAGATTACCCACTTACTTTTCAATGAAAAAAACAGCAACTCCCTGTCACAACCTCCCTCGTCCTCTTTGATGGTCCCTTTCTGAAGAAAGTGAGAATTCTGGGCTTCTTGCTCAAGCTTTATCCACTTCTGATACAATGAATGCAGAGGGGGAATGATCCAGTTGCATAATGGGCCCCACCTTTGGTTGATCTGCTGCGTCGGTCCAGTTTTCGACGGTGGATATCTCTATTAACACAAAATAGTTCTGATCGATGATTCTTGAATCTGAAAACTGCAATTTTTTTTAAGCCCTGATAATCTTAGACTCCTAGATCTAAGCTGTTTATCTTCTTCGACCCTGTGCCTAACATTTATATGTAAATTTACGCCCATCTGATAATTCTAACCACTTGTTTTTTAATTTTTAAATATAAATGGTCGTAGTTTAAAGCGAAATGAATTGTACACTACAAAGATCCAATCAAAATGAGTTTTGGTGTGCAAAAATGGCGAGTTGGCAGGAAATCACTATTTAGGCTTCTAAGACTAATCAGGGCTCCCTTTTTTCGTTGAATGTCGACCACACGATCTAATGAATCTCTAAGATCAAATCTAATGATAAAAAGTACATCTTCTCAAATTGTAGAATCATCCAATCAAAGTGATTTTGGGACCTCTAGATAGCCAAAGTTGTAGAAATCAAATGAATGGTTCAGATCAACCATACTAGGGCCAATTATGTAAAAGTAGGATGCCTCAAAGTAGCTTGACCATGAGATCATGCTATCTACCGAGAGCTATCATGTTGGATGTATATGGTTTTGCTACAAACTTGCTTTAATTAGCAGGGAGTCTTAATCTCAACATCATAAATATGGGAGGGGGATTTGTGTGTGTGAGAGAGAGAAGAGACAACTTCTCTCTATTTTGTTGAAAAAAATGCATGTTGGGCCACCTATTTTTATTTTGCAATCCAACTCATTTATCTAATTTGACCTCTTTTATATAGCATAATTATAAAAAATCTCATCTAATCCATCCCTAGAGGAGTTGTATGAGGCGGAAGTTCCATGTAAGGTTTTGATGACCCTGATGGAGATTCGTTTCCATGAGGATTTGAATCTCCAGTGGTATCTTTCAACACTGTGTATACTTGGACTGTGGCTATTATGACCGGCTTTATATTTAAGACCTTTTCTCTTTGGCAGTGTAAAGATTAGGGGAAAAAAAAACCCAAAGTCTACAAAAGGTCAAGTAAACAGAGAAAGGGGTTTTTGGTACCTAGACAATGTGGGACAGGTTGAATCATATGAATGGCTTAACTTATGGGAAATATAAAAATAGTAGGCCCAATATGTATTTTTTTAATGGAAAGTCATGTAAAGTTTTCTAAGAGAGAGAGAGAGACTCCAATGACCCATAGAAATCAATTATTATTTTTTATTTATTTGTATCTTCATTCTTTGTACCACTAGATTCAACAAAGAAGCATCAAATTCCATTGCAATCTAATATGACCTTTGATCATTGAATCTACCACATTTCACTTTTGTATTCTACGAGTCCATTTATAGATCATCTCACAAGAGGAAACCTAAATGCAATAGCTATTTGGATAATTAACCATCATTTATAAGGTCTATCACATGAAGATTTAGACTAGCCATGGTTAATCTTGCAGTGGTTCAAAAATCGGAAACTTGTCAACTCTGGTTCACTAGAATAATAAGACATAGCCAATAATGTTTAACACAGTTGGTCGCAAATAGTTCTATATCTCTCCTAGAATATGTTTGATTGTAGATTCAAGTCACATCTTTCTTCCTTGACATGAAGTTAAATAAATAAATATATATATATATTGCAAGTCATGTACCTAATAGGCCTTTATATATACATCCTTTTCAACCTTATCCTTAGAAAACACCTATTGTCAACGTATATCCTTGCCAAATGTAATGGGTGAATGATTTGCTTTGTAATTCTTTTGTTTATATTGATGCCGGCCACGTATATATGCGATTTGAAATGCTTGTATAATCAGTAAAATTTGTTGGCCCTAATGACATGTTAGCAAGGGTGTCATGATCGAATTAATTGCCAGCTTGCACATTAAAGCAATGCCAGCATGATTTGTGCATCGAGGCATAACATTCGCACCCTTACAACGTATTATATTTGGATTTGCACATATAATATTATTTACATTGTAATATATGCTTGAAGACATAAACTACATACTTACACTATTGAATATTAATTACATTATAATATATGCGTTGGAATTTTGCACCAAAGCCTTATACCACAGTGAAAGTGTACAGAACAAGGGTGGAAGGGGTGGTCAAATTGGTAGAAATGAAAATTCAGGGAGATTTTATGGAAAAAAAACAAAACGGAAAACAGGGGAGAGAGAGAGCGAGAGAGAGAACCGGGCCCACATAGGGTTCCTGCATGCTTTGTTTGAGAATACTGGGAGGAGAGTTTTTCTAGGCTGTGTAAATCATTACTGCTTCCATTTCTCTTTCTACAGGGAGTATTTTTGTATGCAATCTTCCTAAGGTTCTTCTACGGCTCTTCTGGATCAGCTTTATCGACGACCCATGTCAGATTCCAGCAAATTGCCCAAGACCCATCTCTCTTTTGAGCCATTCACATCCCCCCCCACCTCAAATTTCTAGGGTTTTTGTACGGTTTCTCTCTCTAAGATGAGGCCTAGGTTTTACTGGGTCTCAGCTTCCGGTGCGTTTTAGGAGAATCTGCTATCTGGGTCTTTCGTAGCTGACTTCCTTCCTTGGAGAATCCATGGCCTATCGGCCGATTTCGGGTTCGGGATCAGGATCCGGATCGAGTTCCAATTCTGGGTTCCAGTTCCTGAATTCCCCTTTTGGGGATACTACTTATACCAAAGTCTTCGTCGGGGGATTGGCGTGGGAAACTCAGAGTGAAACGATGCGTAGATACTTCGAGCAGTTCGGGGAGATCCTTGAAGCGGTTGTCATCTCTGACAAGAATACCGGCAGATCAAAAGGCTATGGCTTTGTGAGTATTTCTTGTTTTGAATATTTAGTGTTTTTAAAGTTGATTTTTCTGCTCTTTAAGGCCGAAGGATTGGAATTCTGATATTATAGATACCAATAACTGAGGCAAAATGGAAGTTTTACTTGGGAGATGACTGGTTTTTGTTGGGGTGATTTGTATGGAGGGTTTAGGTGACTTTTCGTGATCCGGAAGCTGCAAGGAGGGCATGTGCTGATCCAGCTCCGATAATTGATGGCAGAAGAGCTAATTGTAATTTGGCTTCCCTTGGGCGGCCTCGCTCGTCCTTGCCTTACGGTAGGTTTTATTGGTCGTTATGTTTTCTCGTGGTTGTACATGTTTTTTGGACTTCAGTTTCTGATGCTCAGGGAAGGCCTGTAGCTTAACTCTCACTATGTTCAGATGATACTCTTTTGGGTTCTTGATCAAAGTTGAGTATCTGTGATTGATTTTGGTCATTCATGTCCTTAGTTGTTGTTGTTGTTGTTTTTTTTTTTTTTTTTCCCTGATTTTTTACACTCTTTGCTGTGAAAAACAGTAAATCGGATAAACTAATTGACGATCCCTGTCTGGTGATGCATGCCTTTTGACTGTTTCTATTATTTTCTTGACTGAAATTTGTGATCATGAGGTATGGAATAAGAGGCGACTAGTTTGCAGTTTTGGTGTGTGTCTCAGGTAGCTGAAGCTTCTACTGGCTTGACTTTGTATTCATTACTGTGACTTTTTGAACATCTGGTTGAATAAAAAACTAGGTCAATTCATTCATTTGGCCACATTCTCAAGTGCCAACCCCAAACATTAGGTTACGGATTAATAGGTGTCTTGGAAATGGGCAATGTTTCTGTTAAACCTGTTATTTTCATTTCACTTGCTGTGACTAACTGCAGAACTGAATTGCCAATTGCCAGTGCAAGTTTGAGTATTTGAAGTGTGCTCTGAACTCTGAAGCGTTGTGATTTGATTTTAGATGGCTGCCATACTTATGGTTTTTCCAATTGGTTTGTAGTTAGCTAGATTCTCTACCATGCTGTAGTTGTATGACAAATCATCTTAAGAATTATTTTCTGATCTAAAGACATGTTGGTTGTCAGTCAAAAATTTCCAAGATAAAGTTCCATCTCTGCCATACTGTCTAGTTTGTGATCCAATTACAAAGTGGGATTAACATCATTCTTTTCAAATTTTTGTCATCAATTTTGAGCTTAATTAGCTTGATTAAGAGGTGCTGGAGCAGAACCAGCAACTGAACTTGGAAAACAACTAATTCTTATGACCTGCCTGAAGCATTGCAAATATAAAGAAGGTCCCTTGTTTATGGTGTAGATGTCACAGTGATTACTGAATCATCATTTTTCTTTTGAAGGGTGAATAAGACTTAATTGTCTTCTTGAATGAAATTGTTCATGAGCAGATCTTTACCCCACCAAATTCACCTCCTCCGTGGAATTACAGTTTCTGTTGTTCATTAATTATAAATTATATTGGAAACATGTCTTCATACTAATGGAATTTTTTAAAAGTGAAATATAAATTTGTGTAGTTTAAATCTAGTGGTTTATGATTCTGTTGAGGTTTCATTCTCATACAAAAGCAATACAGACTGAACACATTTTGCCAACTCAAACAGTAGGATTGACTCAAATTGGGAAGTGGGGGAATTAGTTTTATCATATTAATTGAAGTTTAATGAATGCACTTGCAGGCAAGTTATTAAATGTTTCTTGCGTCCAGTAACTCACAGGCATCATGTTGCTTATGATTGTTACTGCACAGAAATGGCATGAGTTGTTTTAATTTGTAACATGCAATGTTATAATAGGAATGAGCTTTAATATTTCTTAATATTCTTTTCTTTCTTTTATTTATTCCTAAAAGAAGTAAAAATTTCAAGATTTTCACTACAGTTTTACAATCTGATTGTAAGATCTTTGAGATGATTTTAAGGTTAAAGTTTATAACTTTGATACTGACAACCTAAAAAAACTTATATAATTTCTTAAAATGCTTTTTTCTGCAGCTGCTTCTTGACCTTTTTGTGAACTATAAGCTCCTCGCTCATGAAGTTACAACCATCTATTTCCATTTTCTACAACTTAATAATGCAACCCCGTGATACGTTCTTCCCTAAAAAACCAACCCCTCTCCTCTGTGTGTGTGTCTGCATGCACGCGCATCCATCTGTCCTGACCCTGTAGATGAGATCCAACACTTGTTTAATGATTTTTCATTGTCTGCTGGGACCAAATTCACAGGATATTTTAGGTTCACATTTGATGTTGTTAAATAGCACCATTACTATAAAATAGTGCTTAAATTCCCGAGATTTGCTTTCTTCCATCTGCATTTGTAAATTGAGAATATTAGAATCCTAATCCATGCAAGACACTGATTTAAAACATTTTCCATAAGCAAAAGGGTTAATTTTTCTCTATCCTTAAAGAATATGTGTTTGTCTTTTCCTTATGTTGCCAATGAAAACTTCATGGTTCTGTCAATCTGGTTGCTAACAAATACCAATTTCTAGGTTTAGATATACCAGATTAGTAGAAGAGGTTCAAACAAATTTCTAATCTGCTAGATATGAGAAAACAGTTATAATTGCAGCTTATTCATTGTGAGTGGACTTTTAATAAATGGGCTTTGATCCTCAAGTATTTCCCATACATTTAGTTCCTTCCTCGAATTTAACTTTTTGGAATCCATATGTTGGATGCTACGATGATATTCTTTTAGTATTTCTTGGCTCAAGTCTCACATTAGGAGGCCTAGGAGAAGTATTACTTAACCAAACCAATTTCTTCAACCTTTTCTTCTGGATTGAATTTGTTTATGTATCCTTTCTCAATGTTACACCTAACTCCTATTTTGTACCTGTGGTACAGCTCTTTATTTATGTAAAAGGGCAGCCCCAGTGCACGAAGCTCCCACTTTTGCGGGGTCTAGGTAGGGGCGGACCACGAGGGTCTATAGTACGCAGCCTTACCTTGCATTTTGCAAGAGGCTGTTTCCACGCCTTGAAACCATGACTTCAAAGTCACATGATGACAACTCTACTGTAGTGGTGGGAGCTGTAAATGTCTTAATCGTAGTGGTGGTGTTCCCCTTGTCAAATACCTCCTCAGTCTTATTAGAGGAGAGTAATTGTTGAAACCCTAGTCAGTAAAGGCACAAACTGGATGCTTTGTTTGCCAGAAGAGATTCAAGGAAACAGGTGTGTTGGTTGTTTATCTTATTGGAGAAATGCAGGACCCAGCATTCTTATGGACTAAAACTCAAATTTGGCGCGGTCTCTTTGAGTAATCTGCCTTAGGCATGCCTTCCAAGTATGGTTAGGAATGACATGGTCTCTTTCTAACCCTCAACAGTCTGGAGGGGCTCCAATGTGGCGGAGGCTTCTCCATTATTAATGGTAATTGGATTCTTCCTTATCAATCTTGGTGGGCCTTTTATTTGGAAGAAGATTCTTACAGTGTCATTTTGTGGTCTGATAACAAGTCATAGGCCTTTGGCTATTTGGGGGGTCACTTTCGAGATTAATTAGGTCTATAAATAGCTATTCCTTTTCAATTTTCTTATTTTCCTCTTTGTCCGTCCTTCCTAACCATTGTCCTTGGATGATTCTCTATTATTTTCTTTGATCCCCTTTTTTGAAATGGGAAATCCTTCTCATCGGCTCATCTTTACTGTTTCAAAAAATAATAGGAGAAGACAGAAAGGGAAAATGGTAAAGAATCAAGATTCAGGGTTGTTATGAACTTCCCATTAATGTCTTCCCAAATGCTGTTCTCTAATTGTGACAGCTTATACTTGAAGGTCGTGCAATCACTTTATAAGAATTTCTCTGCACAAACAAGGATCCCTCAAAATTCTGTATTGAGAATACAAAACCTGGGTATAAAGAGCCCAAAAGCTGTTTAATGCCAATAGGACCTTGAAACATCTTAACAGTGTCTTCATTTGTAATCCTGAACATGCCTCCATTTGCAAATGGGTCTAGGGCATGGAAGAGCCTCTTAGAAATCAGACTTGATGAGACCTTGGGGTGATATAATCTGCCCTGCTGCTCTCTAGCAAGTTCAAAGAGATATTCATCTAGTTCATAATGTCTATAGACTGATACAAGTGTTTCACTTCACTGGTGGTATTGGATAGAAGTGCTTAGCACTATAGAAAGCAGGTACAATTACTTAGTGTTGGTTTTCTAGATACTAGATGAGCAATCTGGTGGTTTATTGTGTTATCCCCTGAGCTGATGCATGTTTATTTTTATTTTTTCTCAACAATTGCAGCTGCAAATTGGTTGAAGCTCTTCCATAATGGGCTGCTGTGCCTGTGGTTCAGCCTTTGATCCAGTTGATTGGGTAAACTTGCAGCTCTGACTTCTTGAAGTATCTGCATTTTGTGGAGTTCTTGTATGACTACTGGACAGATTACAGTTTTACATAACTGGAACAAAAGCATGCTGGAGTATTGCATGCTGTGAGGGTATAAGCTAGTTTTTCATTATTCTTTACTGTCTTTATGAGTGCAGTCGAGATTTTGGTTCTGGAAAGTTCTTGGTTGAGTGAGTTATGTTTGTTACTTTCTGAGCATTTGCTATTTAGTTTCCTTTAGATAGATTCGTGTAAATCATACTAAATAAAAGGGAATGGGGGATATATGCAGTTTCTAGGACCATTCTGAAATTAGTATGAGATTTTCCTTACTATTCGTAGACAATTTTTTTTTTCCCCCGTCTTGGTCACGTTCAGAGTGTCCTGGTTCTCGCATCACCCTATAAATCAAGTAGATACTTTTTGTTGGACAAGTCATACTCGGCAAGATCAATGTTCATTATATGATTAAGACATTATTTTTCCTTCTCCCTTCTGGTCCACCCCTTCCCCAGACCCTGCATAGGCGGGAGCTTTGTGCACTGGGGCTGCCCTTTATCAAACAGATGTGTGTTTTGAGAGAGAGAGAGAGAAAATAAAAATAAAAAAATTGGACCACGTTTTCTTCATTATGACATGGCTTCTTACAATTAGTAGACAATTCAATCATGGTTCAGTATAGTATGCATCTTCTGTAGGCAATCCAATCACGTCCCGATTTGGCATGCATCTCCAGTAGGTTGATTGCGGATTTGTTTCCTAATGTGAGGGTGTTCTCTCTTTGGAACAAGTTGCTAGTTAATTGGTAACTGACTCCTGCTGCAGGTATTTATTTGCTAGGAGAAAGAAATAGTAGAGTCTAACCGCAAATCTGAAAGAGTATGAAGACTAGTGACTAAAATCTCTTCTATACGCTGGGAAAGCAACAAGGAAAATGTCCTGCTCGCCATGTTTGATCTTAGATTTTGGAAGGAGGATGTACAAAACATCTGGATTAAGATTGGTTCCATGTCCACCTACAGCTAACATCATTGAACTCCTTGGTGGAACCCTCAGGGAAGGGACCAGCAAGTGATACAGCTGAAATATCTCCTGCAAAATTATTTGGAGCCCTAGGAGGTTTTTCCAGGGCAATGGAGATAAGTTAGGTTCATCTTGTGATGCCTGGCATTAATTTGGAAAGCTTTTATCCTTCAAGAATATTTTATTCTTTTATTAAGGAACTGTTTGATGGCATGGCTTGGATGGGGGGTCGGAAGGGCTGGCTATAACTATTTCAAGATTGATTCCATATGTTGCGCATCTAGACATAATATCAGTGTAACTTAAATTAAGATTGATATGCACTCTCTTTGTAAGCCAACTGCCAATATAGGTGAGATACCTGGAAATTCATTCCAGGAAATTGTGATAACATTCTCTGGCGTGACAGGAATAGATTTCAATGAGGTCAAATTGCCTGGAAATATGGAAATGAGATCAATGTCGAAATGCTTGGCATCATTTTGAACCTCAATCATATTCTGAGATCAGCCAACGAATTGGTTGATAGCCTTAGCTGGGAAGGGGTGAAAAGAGAATTTTCACCATCAGCTATTGAAAATGCTAGCCCAATGCTCATGGTTGGGAGGCTGTCTATAGGCTTTCTCTTCTTCAGAGTCTCCTTCTCCCCCTTTGCTGTACTTCGCCTTTTTCACTGGTAAAACATTTGTTACTGCTAAAGGATAGGAAAAAATGTGGCTGGTTTGTTTATCAGAGATGTGACAGCAATGATGAGATTGCTTCTTTTTTTTATCAGAGATGCCTTTGCTGTAGTTCTAGATCACTTTTTTTCTTCCTTTATTTATTTATTTTCTTCCTTTACTAGATATATTCTGTCTAAGGAGGTAGAAGTTGAAGAAAATTACTTAATTAATTAAATTGTTATACTTATGCTCCACTAGCCTTTGAGAACCTTATGTTCAGCCTAGTGGTTTTATGGCTTTACCATAGATGTTGCTCAAACACAAGCTATTGTTATTTTCAACTCTTACAGGGCGCTTGAGGTCAGGCAACCCCTACCATGGAGGCATCCAAGGCCCACGGGGGGCTTATGTTGGAAGTCCCACTTATCACCAACCAGTTTCCTACGGTTATCAACAGGGCTTTGCATATCCTCCGTATGGGTGAGTTGTTCTTCAATGTTTGACAACAGCAATGCTGAAAAATAAATTAGTCTTTTGGCTCCGGAGTTCAAATTTAACAAATTTCAACATGACCAAGCTTTTTAATACAACTGTTGGATGTAGTATTGCATTTAAAGGAAATCAATGTTTCAACTGTTTGTCTTTGACAATGCACTTTGAGTATCATTTTTGTTAAGAAAGTTTCTACATTTATCTAGCTAAGAATAAGTTAAATTAGTTAAACTATCTAAGTTAAAACTATCTAAAGAGTCAATTGATAATATGACATATAAAACATGGTTTACCCAATTAATTATAACATAAACTAGTAAGAGTCAACTAAGTTGGTGAATTTATTTCGTATATGAGTTGACAAATTAGTAGAAAAAGTTATTTAGGGTAATGAAAACTTGTTTCTTTTCAATTTTCCATCCTCTCTGAAGCCAAACCCTGGAATGGGCAGGATATTGGGTAGTTCAGCTCCAGGAGGCAAAATGGAACAGCCACCTGAAAGGAGTTAACAACTATGGTAGGTATGGTCATTTCAAAAGAAAGAAAAAGGAAAAGAAATAGGCACAACCATTAATTAAAATTCCCTTATTAGTTTTTCTCTTCAATTTTATGCACTAAAACAGATGTAAATGTATGTTTCTGAATGTTTTGACTGGAAGGAATGAAACATTAATGTCGTGTCTGTGCTGGAAGATGGCTGAAACTTTTATTTGAATGTTTTGAATTGAGCATCCTCGAAGGGCAGTGACAATCTCTCTGTAGCTACCTATATGACTGTTGCATGTACTTGTTTTTTCTGGATCTAGGTTGGCTTGACTTCAATAACATGTTCTGTCGGCTCACATCAAGATGATTTCACTTGGCTGCTATCTTAGTCAGTCAGCGAGTCTCTGAGCATTGTTCATCTTTTAACAGAAATCTTACTATATAGTTGGCAAATACATATTGATTTACCAAAAGTACATCAAGAACATGTTATGCATTGAATTTTCTCAAAGAATGAAATGGTTTTTGTTCCAGGTACACGACTTATGGGCCTGAATATATGTATCCACAGGTTGAGAGCTTCACAATCATGATAGGCCTCCAAAACTTCTTATATTTATTTTTTGAGACTAAGTATACAAAGTAGTAGATTTTTTGACAGAGATGGGTTTTGTTCCTTTTACCTTTTTGCAGAATGTCTACAGTCCTTACATGGGTCAGCAATACTTTCAGATATATGGAGTACCCGGAACAGTAAACTCTGCTATTTACCCATTTGGCCAACAGGGTCAGCATCTTCCCAGTGGGCATGGGTATGCAGCAGTTCAGGGTTATGCAATGCCTGGTCACCACATTGTGCAATTCACTGGGCCAAATGTCAATGGTGTATCTGCTGCACCTGTACCTACAGTTCAAGCACCATATCAAACAGGCAATGTTTCTTACTAGTATTTCCTTGAATTTGACAATTAACATGCATCAAATCCTGCGTCACTCTGAAACAGAACTATAAGATGTTGCCAAACCGTACAGACTAACATTATCAAATGAATATAGTAGTCCCTGCAAGCACAAAACATGAAAAAGTTATCTTTTTCTCATAAATGATGGAAAAGTTTTATCAAGATGAGTAGAATAGTTGAAATCATGTAGCTATAGGAGGGATATAAGATAAAGTTTCTGTTTATATATGCCATTGCTACTCTGGCACATAGCCAACATAGTGTTTTTTCAAGAACAATGTTGTTAATTTGAATCCTAACCCAGAAAGCTATCTTCCACCTTTTAGGTGTTGCTGCACCTGTTCCAGCACCGCCCCATTTCATTCTTCCTGCTAATTCTCCACAGTTCACGCAGGGTAGTGGATCAGACCAAATAGCTGGTTGAGAGGGATGCCATGATAATTACATCTTGAGGTAGATCAAGTGCACTATTGTGATGTACGCAATTTCCACTAGCATTTAGAACTTGATTGGGTTGTGTGGCTCTAAAAAAAATTTCAACCGCAACAGGTATCCTTAGATTGCAGCAGGACTAAGAGCAGCAGACTGCTACTTGAGTGGCGGGCTTCAAATCTAGCCTTGCAAGTTATCATCTTTGCATTCTAGAGGTAAAGGTCAAGTCTTGCATTTAATGGATGGGGATTCTCTAGATGTAATGTTCTGATTATAGTCTACAGCTAAAAGGTTGAAGATATTGAATTATTATGCGATGATATTTTCTTATGCGTCGATGAGCACTAACACGATCATATATTGCAGGTCATCTGTAGTCATGGTCACCAGAGATACCACAAAGTCAATGTCAGTAGCTCCTATTTTTGGGGCTAGAACTAGAAGAGCGTGGATTGCTCTTTTACTCAGCTGCCATAGTGTCTGTAAATCCTTGTACCCTGCCAGAGCTCGAGGTTGCCGGTGGACTGATGGATGCTGGAGTCAGGTGTAGGATTTGATACAGTGAGTTAGAACATAGGATCAAACTGATTCTTTTAACTCCATCTTGGAGTGCTTGTATAGAGTCTCGTGTCTGTGGTTCCTGGGATGGGTCTTGCATTGTATTTAACCAGAAGGTTTTGTGGGTAGCAAAGAGTCGTGCGTTAAGTTGGTCTTTCTATACTCAAACTCTGTAGTCTGGGTGACTCCAAAAATGGTTTTGGATCATCAAACAAGCCACATGAATTAGAAATTCGTTTCTTTCGCATTTTCAACCTGCTTGGTAATTGGTTGCGAGATCATCTCAGCTCCAGAACCTGTGATGAAACATGTCCTGGCAAAGCGTGATCTTGGTATCATGCATTGCGGTCTACTTGAGCATTCAATGTTAGAACCTGAGTTGATCGAATGATTGTAACTATTCTGGCCAAATGTATTTTGGGAATGTGAAATCTCTTACAGGTTCTAGTTTTTACCATAAAATTGCAATCTCTTGGAATGTATAGTTGGATATTGGCGGGATGATGGTTCTCAAGTACTATGTTGGAAATCATGGATTCGGGGGAATGGCGTCATGTCTCCTTTGTGGATGGTCAGGGCTTGCCATTGCTCAGGCTGATTGATTGCCATTGAAGGTGTATGTGCCTGACCGCCTGAGGATAGATTTTGATTTTCCTTTCCGAGCTTGTTATTGAGAGAGAGAGAGAGGTTGGTTGCTGATCAGAGGGGAACGCGTGCTGATAAGATCAGGAATGGTACACAAATTACGAAGATCACACAACGCTCAAAGATTTGGGTCCACATGGCTGAAATATTTCGTTCTCATTGAAAAAACGATATAAAAAATTTGCCCAGAACATTTTGGTTGGTTTTTCAATGTTTCTTCGCCCTTTGGGCTGTTCGTTAAATTTTGGCCGGTACGATTCGAAATGCACATTTTGGCCGAAATTTAGTAAAAACTGAAAAAAGTGCAGAAAAAATGGCTAAAAGTAAAACAAGGTTCCTTTCCCTATCTATTGTAATGTCTCTTGGTTACTCGTTATTTATATTATTGTTCTTGATACATTTTCAAAAAATAATCAATTAAAATGTTCTTAATAAATTGTGAAAAATCTTCTTTTGCACCGCTCCTCTCACTTAAAAAAGGCACCTAATATATTTTGTTACACATATTTGAAGAGGCAGTTAAGTTGTTGTCATGCGACCTGAATGTCATGGCTTTGAGCTTTTTGAAAAATGCAAGTTAATGCTCTATAGATCTTGCATACATGGGAGTTTCGTGCACTAGTCTATCCTTGTACTTCAACCGCTTCAAGAGGCAGTTGAGTTGTTGTCATGTGATCTGAATGTCATGGATTTGAACTTTTTGAAAAATGCAAGTTAATGCTCTATAGATCCTGCATACATGGGAGTTTCGTGCACTAGTCTGTCCTTATACTTTAACCACTTCTTAGTGAGGCTCTTTTTCGGGGGCCACGTCTCCCACTTAACCATCCTAAACCACAGTCATCGTTCATTGCATTTGACTAGGAAAAGGAAATACAAAAGGGTTTTATGAATGCATTAAGAAAAGAAAATTAAAAATCTATTTCCCTTTAGTACCCCGTCTTTTCTCCATCTCTCACATATCTGCATCTGCTGCAACAACCTTATTCTAGGGATTATTTTCCTAAACAAGAATTTGCATCCCAGCTCCATTCGGCAAAATCATATGTTCATCTAGGTTTTAGCATTGTTGATTTGCGAGTATCAGGGATCAAATTTCCCATGCTTCTCCATAAAATTTTATTTCAAAAGGGCAGCTCTACAATAGTTCAATGCCCGTATATACAGTAACAGTTGTTTCAGCCTGCTCAATCTGCAAAAATCAAAGCATGACTTGTGCTCAAGACAGCTGAACGATGAAAAATTGATAATTAAACAAACCCTGAATGGGTGGACGCTATCAGATCACAAATTCATTATTATTGGACCTATAGATGATATGAACAGCTCACTTAGAGCACGCTGCACCTCACGGGAGCTATGTTCACACCGAATAAGATTTACTAACAATGGGTAGAAATGTGCCAAATATTTCCTAAGAGAATCCTTCTCCAAACTACCGAATACTTGCAATGTTAAGACCACTATAGAAGTTCGTGCTGCCAACTCTTCCTTCTTTGCTGAACCCAGTGGAATCATCCACCGTTGAGGTGGCTGGTTAACCGGAAGTTGCTGCACTGAAGGATAACCTGCACAGTCCAAGTATACCCGTAGTATCTTGTCACAAACTGCAACGAGTTGGGTTTCAAGGCCCATCTGTTCCGAGAGAGATGGATTATCTCTAAGAAGAGTTTGAGCAAACTTGAGGAAGTTTTTGTAGGACTCATTCTCAAAGTGAACCACGGGTGGATCTGAGGTCTCTAATATTGAACACACTTTCTCCAGCTTTTCCTGTATGATGGCTTCGGAGTTCAGTTCATGTGCGTGTGACGCGATAGAGGAGAGAATCTCCAGAAGAATTGTTATGTTGGTTGCGGACAAGTAGTCTCGGTGTGTGTTATAAAGCTCTGGTATAACCTGATAAAAAATAAGAAAAAGGGATTATTGACCAACAAAGTTTCTTTAGTTTAAAGTCAAATCAATCTGTAATGGGAAATATTTACAGTTTAATATCCTCTATTAGCTGATAGCAAATCCATAGTAAGGTTTATGATATAGGCTGGTAATTTATCGCATCTAAAATCTCTAGTGACCAATTTACTATGTTTTTGGCATTCCATCAACTAGTTCAGCTATACAGGTCGAAGTAACAGAGGAGAGTTTGTAGCAACCATCCTGTTCTACACCATCTTTTAGGTTTAACCAGTGAAAATGGATACCACTTGAATCTTCCTATAGAGATTGACAAACTCAGCATTGAAGCTTTCTATGTCATCTTTGTATGTTCTTTCTTTTTTTTTTCTTTTACTTTTATTGGTGACAGTTAAGTGAAATGTTCTGTTACCAACTGCCTGTCTATGTGATATGAGATTCAAGGAAAATGTTCAAAACATTCGTACCTCCTAAAATTAAATTTTAAACTGATAATAATGAAAACTTAAACCCCAAGAAAGTATTCAAACTAGAAATAATGTAAAAGAGCACTGGAGTTTCCTCCCGTTCCTTGTTAAAATTATTTAAATCAAGTACCTTGCATACCAGTAACTTCAGGATATTTAATTTCAAAAATTCCAATGAAACAAGGAGTTCGTGACAAGCAGGTGATTTCTAAGATTTTTCCAACCACTGACTAAATTGAAATTTAAGGGGGGATGATGATAGCACTCCCTGCTATGAATTAATGATACTGCTCTTGCCCCTACTTAACTAGCTATATAAAAGACGACTACAAATTCCACAAAAATTATCAGCAGTCAATCAAATAGGTATACAGTGAAGTCACATTATTAAATTATGAAGGATGGATATCAGTTCCCAAATATAAATCCTGAAATTACGATAACAGCCACTGGATTCCACTCAGAACAAAGAAAGTTATATAGGAGTTCCAAGATCTAAAAAGGGCAGCACTGGTGTACGAAGCTCCCGCCTATGCGGGGTCCGGAGAAGGGGCGGGGCAAAATGGCCTAAAGTAGGCAGCTTTACCTTGCATTTTTGCAAGAGGCTGATTCCACGCCTTGAACCTGTGACCTCAAGGTCACATGAGTAAATGTTGGTAAGCATGGCATTAACCAATACAACCCAGCCCTCATGAAAAGTGAGACTTGCGTATATACACAGTAGAAGTCTGAGAAATTAATTTCCAATAAATTAACAATCCCACTAAGACAATACAATGTTTGTTGTCACAACTTGGGGCAGCATGGTTAATTAACAATCTCAGCAAACTTATAATATATTTGAACAATGTCCTGAAGGGCCTGCTAATTACATAAATTAGTATCTAAGTAGGTAGAGAGAGAGAGAGTTGAAATGTCGGGTGAAAATTAGAAATACAAAAAGCAATTGCACATTGACCGAAGAAAGAAAGGGAGATAGATTTGGCAGTTTGGAAAGAAAAACAGAAAGCATAGAGAAAGAAAGCGCAAAGAATGATATTTAGTGATATGATACAAATCACTAAATATATTATTTTATTGAGATTTTTCTGATAAAATAAAATCCTGCTAAATTAACACTAGACCTCAGGTCCCAAGGTTATTAATTTATCAGACTTTCATCGTATTTATATAAACCTCTGTATGTGGGCAGAAGAATATATAGGTAGATAGAAAGGGGGATAGATTTGGCAGTTTGGAAAGAAAAACAGAAAGCATTGAGAAAGAAAGCGCAAAGAATGATATTTAGCACTATGATACAAAGCACTAAATATATTATTTTATTGGGATTTTTCTGATAAAATAAAATCCTGCTAAATTAACACTAGACCTCAGGTCCCAAGGTTATTAATTTATCAGACTTTCACTGTATTTATATAAACCTCTGTATGTGGGCAGAACAATATATAGGTAGATAGAGAAACACTGAAATCGAGATTGGGGATACCTGGGTAAGGAGTAATTGCACGGCAATGTGACTCTTTGTTCTAGCAACTACATAAGATGACGCACCCAGACTATCGTCGTCCCAATCATTGGAGTATCCGTGGTCTGAATACTGTTCTGCATCAGAATATGCTTGAGACTCATCAGGTACTTCAATGTTATCCATGATACGGACAACCTTCCAAAATTCAGGCAGCACTGATGCAGCTTCTACTTTCAAGGACAAAAAGATCTCTGTCCATTCTTTTTCTGAGAGTCTGATGCCCAGATTGGCTGCCAAGCGGATGAAAGCAGATATCCCAGTGCTAGCAAAACTTTGATTAGGACTTCTGATGGAGCTTGTAAGGGGGGATACAATATTTGGTAACAGTGATCCAACAATATCAAAGAAATTAACAAATAAGTCCACATGGCATTGAGCTGCCACAGTATAAGTTTCACATATTGAAACAATTTCCCTGTCCTCCAAATCTTCATTTGCTACCATCTTTTGCAAATTACTGAATATGGGGAAGATAATTGAGTTGAAAACACTATTCCAAAATGTGAGGGAGAAAAGATTACCATGATCCTTCAGAATGTTAAAAAGCACTTCCAGAGCACTTTTTCTGATATCTTGACGTGGGTCAGATGTTAGTCTTGACAAACCTGAAAAAGAGTCATTTAAAGCAAGAATTTTGGTCAGGTCAGGCATGGAAATGCAAATGCAGAAGTCATCATGATTTGCTGAAAACATGCAACATGACAATCCTACCAGTGAGCAATGGAAGCCAAAAGTAGACATGATCATCTTTATCTGTGGAAGTATGCCCATCCAACGCATGTTCACTTACTGATACATGTGAATCATCTTCATTGATCTTTTCGCAGCGAACAAGTCCTCCTTCCGCAAGTTTAACGGCACAAAATCTAAGAAATGCAATAGCTTTGAGGCTTACATCTCTGTTCTTGTTTGGATCAAGGCTTACATCGCTCTTAAAACTGTTTTCGCTCTTAAATCTGCTATTTGTGAAGGTAATGAGACATCTAACACAGTCAGTGAAGGTTGTAGTCTCTGTCTCAGTTATGTAAGGAAAATAATCCCGAACAATTTTCTCCATGGTTTCAAAAGCCAATAAGACAATATTCTTACGTTCATCAGCAGCTGCAACTGTAAAAACCTGGAAATCAAATTCCATTTCCAAACATCAGAGATGCATTTGTAAAAAGAGAGAACTTTTTTCTATTTGTTTAAAGATAAGATTAAAAAATGATTTCAAGTGTCTATATGATGAATCCGCTTCTCAGGAAGTTCAGTTTTGTGCAAAAGGAAACATCATGGAAGAATGCCAAATCATCAAAAGACAAGATAACAATGGTTGTAACCCTAAAAAACCTCAACTCACCATAAAAACACTTTTCCAACCAGATTTCACATTATTCACACGACTGAGAACCATCTGAGAGATGCATCTAACGATTAACTCCCTAATTTCAGCAGAGTTGCTCTTCTGCATAACAATCACGAAAGGTCTCAAAAATTCATTCTGGAAATTATAATTTGCCAGCTCCTCACGCTCTAAGAACTTCATCGCCAGCTGCCGCAATGAATCCATCGCAAATATTGCAACTGAAAGATTTTCTGATAACCCAACCAAGACAAAAAAATCTGAAAGAACATTCCATATTCGAGTCCACACCAATCTAATGCGGCTCATATTGTAATGCCTGCAAAATAAATAAGATATTTAGCAATAGCATGCTGCAGTTGTATGAGGTTGTTTTCTTCCCAGCAACCACAAAATAAAACATTTAATTCTAAACATAAAATATTAAATGTAGAATCTTACGCAATTTCAACTATTTTTGTAAGGCTGAAAACTCGAGGATCTGTTGGAGACTGCAATTCAATCATGGAAACCTTACAAAGAGCCTTTACAAAAGCTACTATAGCCTCACTGTTCAAGCTTTGGCTATGAGCAAATATGTGGTTAAGCTCAGAAGTTCCAATTTGGTCGAGCAGATTTAAGTTGGAAATGAAATTATTAATCTGTTCCGGAGTAACCAGCCCTGATGTATTGATCCCACGAGTAGTACTATCATAAGAACCCCCTCGAACAACAGCCCTCACAGCTGGATTCTGGATAGCATTTCCTTTTTTTCTTAGGGAAGCAAAAGCTGGCGACTTCTGTGATTTTTCTTCTGCTTCAGATGGAGGTATAGCAAAAAAGGAAGCATCAGGTGGTGCACCCTCTCCCAACAAATGTAGGTGCTCAAATCGTGAGAGACATGTTAATATGTGCTCCCAGGCTTCCTGTAAGTAATTACCATTTTCAATGGCAATGGATATAATGGCCTGATAAGAAAAAGGCAAATAAGAACCAATTAATTAAATCAGAATTTTTAAAAAAAATGTCAAATAAACAATGAACATGTAAGCCCAGGACAAAAGTTTTCATCGGACTAGTTTTGTTTGTTCATTCCATAGCTTATTTCAAAGATCTTTTTAACACCGAAAGCAATTATTTCTCTTTACCTAAAAAGAATTAAAATGTCAGAACTCAAACTGTGGATCACAGGTATTGTGATGAAATGGGAGTTACAGTTATTTCACTTTGCAGTTTCAGTATGGGGATACTTATGCATAGCCAAATATTTTTCACACTAAGTTTTAGGCCAGAACATGTCAACTTTGTATCTAAATTAGGACTAAATTCCCACTTATTTCTGTATCTGTTCCTTTTCACTTTTAGTTTTAGCTTTTTTCTTCTCTATCAGATGCATCAAATAGATCTAATTTCATTAAGCTACATGAATAGAACCTCATCAAATGAAGAACAATTCTAGCTGATGCAAACTAAATAAGCATTCTATTCTGTACATTACAGAGTAATGCAGTATATCTGAGCCGTTCAGTGCAGAGAAAGCATTTCATAAATCAAAAATGACTATTCCATCAAACAAAACACATGCATACTTTTACAGCATCAACATTCTTTTGCTTCATGTCAGCTGCACAATGAAGGTACGTAAACTTGGCAACGGTTGTAACAAAAGCATCTCTTTGTGTTTGCATACACATTACTGAAGTAATGTGGACAGCATGACGGAATCCTTGCAAGCATTGGGATGTGGCAGCTTTGTCATCAGTTCGATCAAGGGTCATGCTAAATGCAGCTAGCATGGGAGCCCAGCAAACCTCTGTCATGAATCTCACTATTGCTGCATCCGTAACAGCATAGAATACAGACCTGCCATATCATTAAGATACTCCAGATGAAAACATTGCCACCAAAATCAAACAATAGTGCAATGTTTTATCTTACTCTGATTTCCCTTTGTTGGCTTTAAATTGCTCTTGGATGTGCCTTATAAGTACACCATTTGCGCCTAATGCTTTTTCTTCCGCCTGCTTCCCTGTGACTAAATTGAGTATGCTGTCCAGGCCCAATAGCTTATTGATGCTGGTGGCCTGTTTGCTCAGTGGGGCTGCTGAAGTAGCATTCATTTTTATTTCATTTTTCACAATCTGATCATACAAGGATCCAAGATATTCTTCTCGCAGATCTTTTCCATCATCTATCCCTCGATTATTGCGAATAAAATCAGCCTTGGACATCTAAAGCACGAAAACAAGGCAGATGTAAAGCCAGAACTAGGAATTCAATTTTAATCATACAACAAAGAAAATACCAAATGGACATAATTTATCAAACTCACCTTGTCTTTGACCATGTTATTATGGGCATCTGTGTTGA
Source organism: Warburgia ugandensis (assembly GCA_035236585.1). NCBI lineage: Eukaryota > Viridiplantae > Streptophyta > Magnoliopsida > Canellales > Canellaceae > Warburgia > Warburgia ugandensis. Next base: position 79,106,307 of record CP141132.1, on the reverse strand, counting down.
GCATTATCACGGAATAAGCAAGAACATAAGCAGTATCTGCACTAGTAAAAGAATCTGGATTGCATTTACAGTAACGCTCTGCAAACTTCTCCATGATCCGATCAATCTTCTGCGCCTCTCCAGGCAACCTGAAGCCCCGTAAAAAAAATCTAATGGCTTCACCAAAGTCCATGCACTCCAAATTCATGGAGTCCACATATGCATGCATAACTTTCAAAGAGAATTCTTCTCTTTCACCTAGATAGTCTCCAATCATTGTTTCACTCAAGCCTGAAGTGTTTTTCAGAAATAAAGCTACATCTTCTGGAGAACCACCAATTTTCTTGGCACTTATTAGAAATTCAATGCCCTTGGATGGTTTCCGATTGAATAGTGAAATACCTTTCTGCAATTATCCCATTCAGTTATCACCCAAAGGAATAAACTAATTTCCAGGTCAAATGTAACTAACCCAGATGAATATGAATGTTATACAAAATGCTCAAGCAAAGCAATCAAATGATGTTACCTGTAGTTCTATTTTATAAGCTCGTCTTTGCTCAAGTGTGGCAGCTTCTGATAGTTCAGAATTCACTTCAGAATGTAGGTCATAGTCAATTGCGGGTCCTTCATCTCCATTAAGTGTTGTATGATTCTCAGCAGAAATAACAATTTCAGGGTTCTTAGATGGATAGAAGTCCCCAATACGTAACTGTAGGTCCATCCAAGAACCCATTGACTTAATGATGGCAACCAAGCATTTGACAGATTCATATCTGAATGTCAGATCCTGGGTTGGAGACAGTGTTGTGGCAGAACCCGGAGGCACACCTAATGCAGTTTTCAGAAGGCCATTGACAGTCCTGCAAATATCTGATGGAATTAAAAGTGTCTTAATACATTTTACTAAGTTAATTACAAAGAAATGGTACTGAAAATCACATTAAAAGTGAAAGGAATAAAAGATAGAAAATTTGACTCCACCAAGCCTTATGCCCAGAAAAGGAGCATCAGGGCACTCATTAAGTTGTTTTATGGGAGTTGACATTAAGTAGTTAATGTAACTTTTCCAGCAAAAATGCTTAAATATCCAGAGAGTGTATAGTACCTTTCAAAGATGTTTGGTGCATCCACATCAGAGTCATAGTTCACAAATATGTCAACTATTAGCTGTGAATCCTGACAGATCTTTTCCAGTAAGTTGAGAACTGTCATTTTCTGCAAAAAACTAGGCTGAAGCACATTTTCAAGAACTCGAAGAATAAGCATGGGATACAAAAGGCCTATTTCCGCCTTCAATCCTGCTCTAAACCTTGATAATAAGCCCATGAAAATAGAGCATGAAAGTTGGAAAATACTCATTGCCGACAGTGCACTGTTTTTCAACAATGATAAGCATAGATATTGCTTGATAGCACCAAGAAACCTGTGTGACAACAATAGAAAAATGTCTCAGACTATTTTGAACTTTGAGAAAAAAAATGTCAAAGCAAACTGGAAAAATAAAGCTCACATGCTACATCACTCATCATATAACAGAAAACACTCAGCGTGGAAACTGGAAAAAGATCACTGTAGACTTTTGAAAGCTGTAGAAATGATACCCTTCAGGAAATGTAATAAAACCAGATGAGGTCACAGTACCTAGATATTATTTGCAGAAAAGTTTTGATAAACTATACAGGTGCTTTAGTTTATTTGATAGTTATTGAAAAAATCAGTGGTAGACAAAAAGCATACAGGTACTCAGTAATAATAACCACATAACTAAGTTTCTTTGCTTTTTCTGACATAAAAAGCAACCACAAAAGAATACATCTATATTATTAGATCTTTTCCTGTTCTGAAATGTAGAGATTTAAAAATTTTCAAAGTAAAATAGAAACCTAAAGACGTTGAAAAGAATATGTTTAATAAATGCAGTACAGCAAGTAAAGGAAAATGATGAGGACAGTAATAGGCAAAGGAAGAAACAGGGATATGGACGTTTTGGGCTGATATACTCCAGGAAAAGTGGTCCTCATACCAGACAGTTAAGACCAAGCAGCAAACTACCTTAGCTAATTCAGTTACAGGGGAAAAGGAGGAGATATGTATGGAGGGAAATTCTGTTAGAAAAGGAGAATAAGAGAGGAGAGGAGGGGGGAAAGAAGGGGAAGAAGAAGAGAGGAGGGCCCTGGGAGAAGGGAGAAGGCAGGCAGGGCTTGCGCATGGAACTTCCCTCATTGTTATATCTACTGTAGAACATAGTTGTTCTTTCTTGGTTGTAGTCATCACCTGGTCTGAATACAATTACTGATTCATTCTTCGTTCTCTACATTCTGCTGTCTATTTGGAAGGTTTTTTTTTTTTTTAGACTCATCAATTGGTATCAGAGCCGGCTATCTTAGGGCATGGTTAGAACACGAATGGAGCGGACTGAAAGCATGGAGAAGGAGACGGAGGGTATACGCGTAGAATTTGGCAACCTGAAGGGAGACCTAGGTCAGATGCAGGATAACGTCACCACCATGGGGGAGTATTTGTTGGAGATCAGGACTTGAATGTGCCAAAGGGAGGACATGGCAGGTACTCCACCTCGCCAGGAAGCAGGAGGGAAGGCCCGAGTAACAGAGATAAGGGAAAATTCGAATGATGGAGATTGTCCTCAACTGGGATTGCAAGAGTTTCTAACGACCGTATTTCTTCCCCGGAAACTAGATCTTCCCATCTTCGAAGGCTGGGATTCATACGGATGGTTGTGCCGAGTGGAGAGGTACTCCCAGGTCAACCATGTCGCCGATGGAGATAAGGTAGCAGCAGCAGCTGTCTATCTTGAAGGTGAAGCTCTGCATTGGTTCTTGTGGGTGGAATCTAGGTCACCCTTTCCTTCGTGGACGACATTCCGGGCAGCCCTTCTCAGGCGTTTCCATCCGACGCAAACAAACGATGATTATGAGGCTCTTCTCACTCTCCGGCAAGATGGATCCGTCGCTGACTACTGTCGGAGTTTCGAGCTCATGTCAGCTCCTCTAGTGGACTTAACCGACGAGCTCCTCAAGGGGGCCTTTGTGAACAAGCTAAAAGAGAAAATCAAGGCAAAGGTAGAGATGTTCAGGCCCAAGACCCTCACTGGGCTTATGGATATGGCCCATAAAGTTGAAGAAAAGCATGCTGCTCTGGATCGAGTTAGGGCCCAAGGCAGCCGGTCTGTAAGTGGGCCTAAGTTCTCCAGACCTACCACCTTCCCCTCGACAAGCCCGAGTCCTGGAACAAGCTTCCAGGAGAAGAATCAAAACTTTGCCCAAACCCTAACTCAAGCGCCGAACACGACAAAGGAGATGATGGGAGGAAGAAGGGACTGGGAGTCCTGAGCCAGCGACGCTAGCAATGGCCGCTAGGACTCCTGATGATGCCTCACCAACCACGAATTTCAACAAAAACAAGCCCTAGGCCTCTGTTATAGGTGTGATGAGCGTTTCACCCCCGACCATCACTGCAAGAGCCAGCAATTGCAGATCCTCCTTCTGGCCAATGATGACATTGCGGGTGACTGACAAAAACCTAATGTGAACAGAGCAGGAGCAGAGGGAGTAACCCGAAGAGAAAAACCCTCAGATGGAGCTGTCCATGCAAACCATCGCAGGGATTTCACAGGACAAGGTCATGAAGCTGAAGTGCAGCCTAGGGCCAATGGCAGTGGTGGTTCTAATAAACAGTGAAGCCTCACATAACTTCATCTCCAGGGGATTGATGGAGAGACGGACACCCGATCCTTTGGAGTCCAGGTGGGAGACGGACACTGCGTGAAGGGAGCCGAAATCTCGCCTTATCCTTGGCCGGCGTCGAGATTAACCAAGACTTTCACCTTTTCAAATTGCACGGCGTCAACATAGTTCTTGGAGTGGCGTGGTTGCAGACCCTTGGTGAGGTTTCAGCCAATTACAGAAACCTCACCATGACATTTTCCTTACACGGCAAGCAGAACTCCCTGTAGGGAGACCCTTCTCTGACACGTTCGCCTGCATCTCTTTGGTCATTCCTCAAACTTAGACCTAGCACCGGAGACAATTACCTAATCAAGTATCAAGGACTTCTAACCCTCACCAGTACCATAGTGAGCAGTATCCCTTCACAGGTGGAACCGGTCTTGGTGCAGTTTCATCACGTGTTCGACCAACCTCTGCAGCTACCGGACAGCAGAGTGCATGACCATGCCATACAGCTAAGGATAGGGGTAGAGCCACCCAACATCAAACCCTACTGATACCCACACTGCCAAAAGAACAAAATAGACCGTATCATTAGAGAACTATGCCTAGCCGGGATCACTCGACCAAGCACCACTACCTTCTCCAACCTCGTGCTTTTAGTCAAGAAGAAGGACGAAAGTTGGCGGTTTTGTGTTGATTATAGGGCTTTGAACAAAATGACAATCCCTGACAAGTTTCCCATACAAACCATTGACGAGCTGCTAGACAAGCTGGGAGGAGCAGCGATCTTTTCTAAGTTGGATCTTAAATCGGGCTACCACCAAATACGGATCAGGGAGCAAGGAGCAGGATGTATGCAAGACAACCTTCAGAACTCACGAGGGTCACTACGAATTTTTGGTCATGCCCTTTGGCCTGACCAATGCCTCATTCACCTTCCAAAGCTACATGAACGATATCTTCCGCCAGCACCTCCGTAAGTTTGTTCTGGTACTCTTTGATGACATTTTAGTCTATAGCTCCAAGATGGATCTGCAGTTACAACACCTCACCCTTGTTTTGCAGCTTCTGAGCGACAATAAGCTTGTAGCTAACCGAAAGAAATGCACGTTCTATCAAACTTCAATAGAGTATCTGGGGCACGTCATTTCAGCAAATGGTGTAGCAACCGACAAATCAAAAATCGAGGGCATGGTCACCTAGCCCGTTCCCACCGATGTCAGGGCATTAAGAGGATTCCTGGGCCTTACCGGATATTACCTGAAGTTTGTAAGACATTATGGGATTATAGCAACACCCTTGACGCAACTTCTCACGAAGGACAGCTTCCATTGGGATGCCATTGCACAATAGGCGTTTGACACTTTGAAACGTGCCATGACAACAATTCCTGTCTTGGCTACTCTTGGCTTTACCAAACCATTCGTTTTGGAGGCTGATGCTTCTGGAAAGGGGGTAGGAGCAATACTAATGCAAGAGGGCAGACCCATCGTGTTCTTCAGCCAAGCTTTGTTGGTTAGAGCCCAATCCAAATCTGTCTACGAAAGAGAGCTAATGGCCATTGTGCTGTCCGTCCAGAAATGGCGTCACTATCTGATGGGTCAGCACTTCATTATACGGACAGACCAAAAAAGCCTTCGCTTCCTCATGGATCAATGCATCTTGAACAGTGACCGGCAGAAGTGGTTAATCAAGTTAGTGGGATTCGACTTTGAAATTCAGTACAAGCCGGGTTCAAACAAACAGGTGGCAGATGCTCTATCCAAACGACAAGAGTTCTACACACTGGACTGTATTGAACCCATTTCCCTGCCACACCCCTCTACCCTTGCCATCCAGCCTAATTTTTTCGCCCTCACGATTGCTAGATGTGAAGGCCTGGAGCAAATTTCTGATGAGATCTAGGCAAACCCCAAACTTAGAGCTATCAACCGATAGCTCACGAAAGATGCAAATAGCCACCCTGGGTACACTTTAAGTCAAGGAAAGCTCTACTTCCAAGGCAGACTAGTAATGTCCAGACTATCACCATGCATCCCTCTACTACTACTACAAGAGTTCCATTCCACCCCAAACGGGGGACATTCGGGTTTCTTCTACACCTACAAGCGCATTTCACAAGCCTTGCACTAGGAGGGGATAAAAAAGCAATGTCCAGAAGTTTGTAGCAGCATGCGACATATGTCAACAGAATAAATATGCTTCCACTAAGCTTGCGGGTTTGCTTCAGCCTCTTCCAATCCCCTTATCTTCCTAGGACGATATTACTATGGATTTTCTAGGTGGACTGCCCAAGGCTAAGGGCTATGACACAGTTATGGTAGTAGTGGATCGCCTCACCAAATATGCTCATTTCATACCCCTCAGCCACCCTTATACCGCCAAGACATTGCTCTTCTTTTCGCCAAGGAAGTGGTCAGATTACATGGCTATGCCCGCTCCATCATTACGGATCGAGACCGCATTTTTAGTAGCCATTTTTGGAAGGAATTGTTCAGGATTGCTGGAACCACATTAAAAATGAGCTCGGCTTACCACCCTCAAACGGATGGGCAGACAGAAGTGGTTAACTGCTACCTGGAAACCTATCTCTGTTGCTTCATCAGAGGCAAACCCAAGACCTGGCCGACTTGGCTATGTTGGGCTGAATATTGATACAATACCACTTTCCATAACACTATTGGGATGACACCTTTTCGGGCTTTGTATGGACGGGATCCGCCTCTTTTAGTCAATTTTACAAAAGACAACTCATTAGTAGATGAGGTCAATAACCAACTCATTCTCCAGTATGCAGTGCTGGTCGAATTGAAGCAACACTTGGAGAGCGCTCAAGTGCGCATGAAAACCCAATTTGATTCACGTAGACGGGACTTATCTTTCTCTCTAGGTGACTTTGTCTATATAAAGATTCGCCTATATAGACTTAAATCCCTGGCCACTCACGTCAACGAGAAGCTCTCACCCCGCTATTATGGTCCTTACAAGGTGAACCGTAGAATTGGAGAAGTGGCATACCACCTGGAGCTTCCCCCCACTACCAGAATCCATCCAGTATTTCATGTTTCCCAATTGAAACCCATGGCTTCACCAGCTCTCAGCCCTCAACCTCTGCCCACCAATCTCTCAAAGGATCTGGAATTGCAAGTATATCCCGCAAACATTAAGAATACCCAAACGCTATCGACGAGACAACTAGAAGTACTGGTACAGTGGCAAGGACTACCAGACCATGAGAGTACATGGACGTTTTGGGCTGATATACTCCAGGAGAAGTAGTCCCCAGACCAGGCAGCTAACTAGCTTAGCTAATTCAGTAACGGGGAAAAGGAGGAGAGAGGTATGGAGGGAAATTCTGTTAGAAAAGGAGAATAAGGGAGGAGAGGAAGGAGGGGAGGAAGAAGAGAGGAGGGCCCTGGGAGAAGGGAGAAGGCAGGCAGGGCCTGCACATGGAACTTCCCTCATTGTTATATCTACTGTAGAACATAATTGCTCTTTCTTGGTTGTAGTCATCACTTGGTCTGAATACAATTACTGATTCATTCTTTGTTCTCTAAATTCGGCTGTCTATCTGGAAGTTTTTTTTTTTGCAGACTCATCAGAAAAGAAGAGAAAGTAAGAGGAAAGTAAGAATATGTACATTAACAACTTTTATATAAACAAAAGTTTTATGTGAAGCCCCTTTTGGCAAATGTTTTGGACTGCCAAAATCAATTGGACATGCCAAGAAATGGTAACTGAACAACCGAGTCACATTATTTGTAAACCCTATTAAATCCTAAAAACCTCATAACTAGATGTTCTTTTGCTTATGCTTTGCAAGGAAAATGAGCAATCTGTCCCTTAGCAAGCTTAAGGTTGCCCAAAGATTGGCTTCAAATGGCAATACTTGTTTTGTTTTTGAAAAGAACAAGAGAAATAAAGAATAAATAGAAATTATACTAAAGGGAATTTCTTAAGTGTCCCGCATATCCTTGTCTTCGCTAATGAATCAGCTCTTTTGTTTGCAGCACCAGGAAGTACAAGAAATAGTGATCTCCATCTGCCTAATTCCATTCACAATTTCATTTTATGATGCTTTGCAATCTCCTAGGATCATTGGAGACTCCCACTTCCTGCCTATGCCAAGAACAAAATACAATTAATTCTACCTTTGAAGTTGAGATACTCACACAAATAGCAAACCAGGTCACTCTCTTCAATTCACCCTGTATGAAAAGGATGGAAAATCTTCCCCACTGGAGAAATGAAATTGCAGTCATCATTATCTACATTCACCTGAATTCACCTTAAGGACTAATAACTTATACATTTATCTTCTCTTTGAAGTTTATATGTGTTTGGATAGATCACTGCTAACATATCTTTATTTGTCATGCACGAAGTCTCTTCTCCTAGAACTTCTTCTACAGGAATCTCCTGCCAACCCTGATCTCTCATGGAACATTACAAAACCATCCAATATAGCATGCTTTTAATTTATAAGTTTAGTATTAGATGATACTGTGCTCCTGCTCTCTAATTCACTCTATGTGTGTCTATGAGAGATATCTTCCAACTCCACATAAGATGAATTAAAAGTTGAGAGAGTCTTGAGATATCATCTCTTTTGTTCAAACAAAGCATCAAGAACAGTCTTCAAAATTCCTTCCTCAGTCACCAAACTTCAGATGTAAGTCCGTTGTGAGTATGACTTAGAAACAACAGAAGATGCGATCTAGTCTGTATTTTTTCCCGTTACTTTATCAAGATCTTGATGAAAGATGAAAAGTATCAAGAGGAAAAGAATAAGCTTCCTTCTTATGAACTTACCAATTCATTCTTTATATTTGTTTTCCTTGTTGCTCATTCTTTACTTTGTTTTCTTTATCTGTTGCACATGGGGTAGGGAAGCATCAGGTGGTGCACCCAGAAAGTGCTTGGTCGTAGCTATGCATATAAATCAAAACTGGTGACTTGTTTGCCCTTTTGGTTCTGAATAGAAAACACCTTTGAGCTACCAGAAAGTTGTTGAGCCTTAGACAAGTGAACCTTTCTCTAGCTCGCTTCTATTATGGTCTTATTAGGTCACTTTTCCATTGTTCATTTGTATCACAGCAAGTACCTTGTGTAAGTAATGAGTTGTCAAGGACAGATATAGAAATAAGTTCTGTGATTAACAATGGCTGCAAAATGAATTGGAAGTATTTGTTATGCTCATAATAGATGTGAAGCTAATGCAGTGGATCCAAGAACAAAACCTGTAACATCAACGGAAGTTAGAGAGATATCAAACCAGTGTTTTCTTGGTTTTCAATCGTCCTCATGAGGATGAAGTTGTTGAGAGTTCATGATTAGATGAGACTCTCGTAAGTTATAACAAAGATGATAAGGATTTAAGAGCATAAGAAACTGGCATCAAAGGCTGCACAACGATGAGGAGAAACTAAGTTCTTTTCTTGCTTAAATTGTATTGCAAGTGGAAAACAAGTGCAAACAAGTGAAGATTGTCCATAATATGTTTTCCAACTCCAACAACAGTAACGTACATGCAAATTATTTGATCAAAGCAACTAGGAGTTCGTTTTTGGGCATCAAAAGCCATTAAGCATGAATGCCTTGCAGCCATATGAACTAGAAGTACATGCCATTATATATGCTCGGTAGGACTAAGTTTTCAAATAAATTACCTCTAAAGGCCATATGAATTTCAATAAGTAAATGGTGCAAATAGTCTGAGAAAATCTTCATCATGTAATACTTAAGTTCCTGGATAATGAGGTCACGCTACTGACGTGGGTCTCCACTCCAAATATATAATTTAATTCAAAGGATTTCCTCAATACATCTCCTCAAGCATTCCCCAGTCGAGTTTCTCTAACCATGGTGGAATGATACGTTCAAGTAGGGTTTTGTCAAAGAGATGAATAATTACTTCATCAAGCAACCTGCTCAATTGTGCAATTTTGTTAGGATTTAAAAGCTTATATTTTGCTTCTTCAGTTTGGTTCCTACATTTCTTTTTCACCCGGTTTCATTATTACCTTGCACATTGGACAAAAGCATTCTAGTCATCTGTCATTGTTAGCTAAAAAAGGGCAGCCCGGTGCACAAAGCTCCTGCATATGCAGGGTCCAGGGAAGGGATGGACCACAAGGGTCCATATTACACAGCCTTACCCTGCATTTTTGCAAAATGCCTTGAACCTGTGACCTCAAGGTCACAAGTAGCCTTTTCTGTCATTGTTAGCTACAGCTGCTAATATAAAGGAAACTATTATTCATAAAATACTAAACATTTGAATAAAGAAAAGCCTTTTCAGATTTGATGTTTGAACCTCATCTATCTTCTTGGGTAGATTTATTTCATTGGCCATTTCTTTGTGCATCGAAAAAAAATAAGTGATTGATCATGTAACACAAGGCATCATGTGGTAGTGAGCAGCTACAGTTATTTTTCTCTATTTGTAGATAAGTGATCAATATAACAGTAACTAATTTTGATCATCTGTGTACTTCTTCAGTTTAGCATGGCATTATCCTAAATGATATACAAAGATATTTCCAGTGCTAAATTAGATCTCATTTACCAACAAGCTCTAAAACATAACACCGCATAGCTTATTTCCTAAAAGAAAATGAAAAACGAGTTCAAATAAAAACAAGAACCTATCAAAAGTTCCTAATACTACTTAGAACAAAAGCACTTACTTCTCATTTGTTCGCCAAATAGGACCAGCATTCTCCGTAACGATCTTCAACAACTCTAAAGACAAAACCTGCCCTCTTAGCAGCAAATGATCCTCCGGGTTCTCCTGGGTCGAAAACTTCAATGAGAACTTACACAAATTCTTGAACAAAACAAAACCATCTTGCCTAATCTCACTACCAACCCCCAATTCACTTCCCTCAATCGAGTCCAAACCCGCATCACCTCTCCCACTCTCAACATCCCCATTCTGCAATTCCACCAAACTTGGTACAATAGCAACTCCTTCAGTCCCCTCCACAACTTCCTTGACAAAATTCTGAACTACCTGAACCAAATTCCAGTCATTCAAACTTTTATCGGAAAATTCGAACAATTCGCCCACCGCAACCAGCCGAATCTCAATATCCATCGAATCGGCCTCAACTCTGTCATAAACAATAGTCACGATTTGCGCAAGCACGGCTTTCGCGCAGATCTGATTCGTGCCGCTAAGGCTTCCTAAATACAAATTATAACAACTCTTAACAATTTGGACCAAATAATCGCCATGGATCAACAAAGACGGCGATCGTACCATCGACAACAATGCCCTCAGCACGGCAAGCTCAACGGAATCGTCACCGAGCCCGCCGCACCGGCAAACAGAATCGATAACTCGTAACAGAACGTCATTGTTCGAAGGATCGATTTCGGAACGGATCAAGCCTTGGGAAACGAGGTTATAGACGCATTCTAAGGCGGGTTCGACAACTTTTGCAGAGCCCGAATCAAGGGCTAAAATTAGAGGCTGGAGAACGAAATCTGCATCTGAGGGAGTGAATAGAGGAATTGCAGAGTTGGAATTTGGATTCGGGGAGTCCGTTACGGTTTCCAGGCGATCGAGGACTGATTTGCAGGTTGAAACGAGTTGGGAATGTTTTCGCCACGCGACATTTTTTATGATCTTGTCCAGATACGGGCCGAGAACACGACCGGGGCGGGAATTTCCGCCGAGTGTTTGGGAAGATGACATTACGGTTAGGGTTTTCTGGGAGGTTTTGATGGGGAAGGAGATGGAAGGAGGGTTGCCATTTGAAGAGAAGGCAGGCAGGACAGACTCCTGCGCTTATCAGTGGGATTTTGATGGGATCGGCTGCTGAGGTTAGTTTGGGTATTATAACGTGGTGGTTTTCTGGTATTTACAGTCCCTCATTTTGATAAGAACACTCCTTGTTTGATTAAGTTGTTTGTGCGTGTAGATCAGCGTATGAGATTTACTGATGATTGTCGATGTCAACCGTTCATCTTTTGTGCCACAATTTTCGTATGCAATGCCTCACAATCATTTAATTAGATGTTAATTCCATCGTAATGAGTTGGAATGTCCTAATAAATGTTTGGCCTAGTTGGTGAATCTCTCTTGGACTATGTTTGGTTAAAGGTTTAAGTCGTCACTTTCTCCTTTGAATAAGAATTGGATTTAAGAGTGTGGGTGAGCGATTTGCTCGCAGCAAACAATAAAAGGAAAGAATTCTCAATCTCTTTGAGATTGGAAATCCAAGATTTGAACTGAAGTGTTTTGTTGATTTGCCTCCTCTAGATCAAATTGAGAGACCAAATTAATATTAAAAATATGAGTTTAATTAGTTAATTTATTGCAAAAGCAAATTTTAGTAGCTAATAAATCTAAGAAATCATGAAGATGAATGGGAGATTTGAGAAGTGGGTAGCTCGTCATATTTCACAGCCATGAGACATAAGAAAAGGTATGTGAGGACATGGGAAAAGCGTTTGGATTTGAAAGCTTTTTTGCGCTTCAAGGATACTCCACCTAGGTAACTTGAGACATGAACTTGCCAGGCCTTATATTGAAATCATCTGAGCCATTCATCTTGTTCAGCTTTTGGTATAAAATATAATTCCCATTAGATGTTGAAAATTTCAATTATCACAATCTAAAAACTCAAGACGGCAATGAACGAGACCAAATCATATTCTAAGCCATGTGATAATAAAAAAGGACAGCCCCGTTGTGCAAAGTTCTCGCATATGCAAATTTTGGGAAAAGGCCGAACTACGAGGATCAATAATATGCAGCCTTATATTGTATTTTGCAAGAGATTGTTTTCATACCTTGAACCCGTAACCTCAAAGTCACACGACGATAACTCTACCGTTACGCCCAGGCTCCCCTTCTAAGCCATACTATATCAGTAGCCTTTTATAAAATGCCTTCGAAGTTGATTGAAAAGAAACGTGGACATTCATCAACAAAAGTAGCAAATATCTAAATTGATAGAAAAGATCTACTTTCAATGATGGCAACAATTCAGCTGACTGGGTGTGCTATAGATGAGATATATAAAAGTGTTTCAATGTAAGATTAAGGGTAACAAGGGGAGGCACCATGATGTCTGCAACTAACTGCGCTAAGAGATTGATCGAATCATTGAAAAAAGTGGCCCTACTTGTATGTTTAGGCAAGCCATCCAGTGATGATTTTTGGAAGATCCATTCTTCTTGTTCAGCCTCACTTACATTGCCTATACACCAAAAATTATGCCTCTTAGACCATCTTAGCCTATGGTTTTTGGGTTGAAAAGAAAAATGATAAATGGCCTAAATCTTAGGTTAAGAAAAAAGATGGAAGGGGTCTTAGGCCAGATGCATTTAGGTGGCTTCGGCTTGCAAGTAGGCCCTACACTTTAGATATGGTTTCAAGGCATGAAAATAGTCTATTACAAAATGTAAGGTAAGGCTGCGTATTATTAGACCCTTGTGGTCCGCCTCTTCCTTGAATTCTGCATAGGCAGGAGCTTTGTGCACTAGAGCTGCCCATTTTTCTTTGGATATGGTTTGCATATAGTGCCTCAAATTCAGTGTGTTCATAGGTTGCCATCCAACTTCTAAAATAATTTTTCGAAACTCCGTGGAGCCGTAAACAGTTAGTATTGACCATTATTAGGAGCAGTTTGGTCATTTCAACTACCAATTTAACAGTCAATACTAACGGCTTGGCGGACTGTGTTAAAAGTGTAGGGCTGATCACAAACCAAAGCCAATTTAGGCTGCGCTCGACTGTGTTAAAAGTGTAGGGGGAGACAATTTAGACTTGGGAAAAATCAAACTTTTGAATGCAGTTTTCAAGGTGACTGAATCTCAAAAGCTCAATCTTGAGAATAATGTAGGCTAGGAGAACTTGGTGAGAAATTGGGCACCAAACTCAAAGAAGATTAGGAAGATGTAAGAGCAGCTCGGCTACTTTAGGCCAACGGTAAAAGTTGTCGTCATGTGACATTGAGGTCACGGGTTCAAGGCGTGGAATTAGTCTCTTGCAAAAATGAAAGGTAAAGCTGTCTACTTTAGGCCATTGTGGCCTGCCCCTTCTCTAGACCCCACATAGGTGGGAGCTTAGTGCACTGGGGCTGCCTCTTTAAGATCAAGCAAGGCAGAAATGTGCTCATAATCCTGGACAACCTATGGGATCCACTGGACTTGGCTCTAGTAGAAATTCCAAGTATTGAGAGAGGGTTACCTTCGAGCTCTGATTCACCACCGGTAACCTCATTTTCCGTATCTTTTTTTGTAAAGTATTTCAAATGAGGCAACTGTTACTGTATGGAGCTACCGTCGCACTATAGCGTAGCTGCTGCATCGGCGATTCATTCCAAGTCAAACAGAGAGGCCTAACCTGCCCCAAGCATTAAGCTCTCGCGAGTTACTTGGCAATGTTCCTAGCAGCGTCCCACCTTCTCCACTACCGAGTTATCGTTTAACGCTTTACGGCTGGGGTCTGTGGGACAATTACTGTCTTCTTGTCTTGCAGCAAACAAATCTGAACAGATTCCTCGTGTTAAGCACATCGGTATTTGACCTGTAAAGAGAAAGTTGGTGATGATGCTGAGGCTACAACAAATCCCCGACATATGCGAGAACCCTCCTATAAAGAATTCTACTTAGGAAGAACAGAATAGAAAAAAACAGGCACTGAATCAACTTGGATCTGAACTACGAACCAACTATGTAGCATCTACGTCGAGAATTCAAGTATTGTATACGTCATTAGTCCATTTTCTACATTGCCAGATTTGGCATGGAATATTGCTAAAGAATGTGGAGGTCTGCCTCTAGCAACCATCACAGTTGCAAGGGAAGGCCAAAAGAGATCAATTTGGGCCAATGCATTTGGAGAACTAAAAGCATCTGCTGCAATAAACGTCAAGAATACAAGTGAAAAGGTGTACTCCTGTATTCAAGTGAGCTATAACCGCCTACAAAGTGAGGAAGGTAAGTTTAAGGTGGAAAGCTTAATGCAATATATGTTTGGGAAGGGGCTTTTCAAGCACGTAAAAGATTTTGAGGAAGCAAGGGATGAACTAGATCCTGTGATCAACAAATTCAAAGATTATTGCCTTTTGCTAGAGGAAAGCCAAGGGCTGAAGATTCATGATAGTTGGAGAGATGTGGGCATATTGATCGCCTTAAGAGTAAAAAAACTATGGATTTTTAGTAAAACCTAGCATGGAACTAGCAGCCCCGGTGCACCAAGCTCCCACCTATGAGAGGTCTAGGGAAGGGGCGGACTACAAGGGTCTATAATACGCAACCTTACCTTACATTTTTTAAGGAGGCTGTTTCCATGCCTTAAACCCATGACCTCAAGTTCACACAATAGCAACTTTACTGTTGCTCCAAAGCTCCCCTTATTTGAAAGTATAAGATCTCTATTGGCTCTAGATAATAGTGGTCTAGAACACCTAAAAGCAATGGCCCGCTTATACATTTAGCCAAAGGTGTAGACTTCTGTGCTAATTCTCAAATCAAGCAATATCTAACGACAATGTCAATGTGCATCAGCTCTGATATGACAAAATTGGCAGCCCTCTTGATGTGAACAGGTTCCTCTTTCTTAAAAGAAGAAAACAGCAAAGGAGATTCACCAACAAGAAGTCTGCAAGATCCAGTTACCCCCAACACATAATATATTTTTTTATTTAATTATCAAACAAATGATACAGTTAAACTGCTTATGAAAGCTACAAAATCTTAATGAGACACAACAGTGGCGGATTCCACGTTAGGTTGATCTCTGTTTAGTGCCGCCCACTTTATGTCCCGCAGCATACTGAATCTCTCATCTAAAGTTACAAAACCCACTTGAGGAGCAACCACTCCTGAAGTCCCAGCTTTATGGATTAATAGAATACTAGCTCCCATATCAGGGCCATGGAGTTTTCCTGTTAGAAGCACTCTCAGAGGCATGAAGAGAGATTTTCCCTGCCACAAACACGGATGTGGTTGATTGTCAGCTTTACAGCCTATCCAAATGCTGAAGATCAAATTACTTAGTTAAAGATCAGCATTTTTACTGACTACTGAAGAGACAATTATAATTTTAATATGAGGAAAATAGAGCTGCATTTAAGACTGAACAAGTTTCAGCTGACTGAACTTTCCAGCAAAGTAATATTTTTAAGTCATTCCCTGACAAACCTTGCGCTTCAATGATTTCCCAAAGCTCTTGACCCACTTCTGCCAACCAGCATGGCCTTCTTCAAGTACTATACGAAGTTCTCCACTTTCATGGGCATCGAGCAAGCTGGCTGCAACTTCAGAAAGATTGTCTTTCACTATAGATTTACCTTCAGGACTGTAAATTGCATGAGTGATGTCAATATTACCTTTCTCAATAATAGCTTCAGAAAGAGAGGGGTTTTGAGTATCTACATCAGTGGCAGCATGTTAAATCAAACTGAATGAAGCATGGGACTCATTACAAATACAGATGCTTAGGCTGCTGTTTTACAGTATCTCAATCTCTTAGACGTCCTTGGCCAAGTCAATTTTCTGATCTCAGTTAATAGTTGGTTTACAAGCCACCCTACAATCAGTCTTTTGAATCAGACAAGGTTAGGTAAAAGGAGCCACCTAAGTACAGGAAAAGCAAACTTTACTCTCTTCACCACTGTTCACATTGCGAAACTATGAGAAGCTTTTTGTACTTGAGTCAAGGAAAAAGGAGAATCTGAACTTTAACTCGATCAATTGTTTCCTATCCCGACTTTCTTTATTCTTTGAGAGTTGCTAAACGGAAGTATGAAAAGATATTTTACCATCATGCTTCAGGTAAAATAGGCTATGTAGAATGGCTCGGGGTCTTAAATTCTGCCATCATACTTCAGACAAAATGGGTTATGTAGCATAGCTCTGGATCTTATAACAACTTATTTTCAGTTTCCAATTTTATTTACATATTTATCTAGTTGTGATGAAGGAAAAGACGGGGTATTTTATGTTTAGTTGATATACTGATGTATAAGATATACTGAATTTGTTATCATCCCTATGAATGACAAAGGTCAAGTACCTCCTCCCCTTTAATAATTTTACACGCACTACTTGTAAAATTATTAAAGGGGAATAGGTAAGCGAAGTACCTTGCTAAAGTAGAATGCAATGGGTAAGAGAGCAAATTTGAGAGTGCTTTATCCGCATCAGTCACCAAGTCAATTCCATCTTTCAGCAGCTCGGTTGCTTCCTGTACACATTTTTATACAGCACGTATCAGAAGTGTTCCTCTGAAGGGTGAATAAAATAATAGAGTAAAACAGTATCTAAGATAAAGTGAGTCAATCATCAGAATATGACAGCTGAACCTTTCCAAGAAAAAATTTTAAACTAAACATTCTCACTTCTGATTTTTCCCTTTTTAATCAAGAAAGAGAATAGGGAGCCATGAAGTTACAAAATGGAGTAACAGCTCCTGTAGCATGTACGAAAGTAATGATCATGGAGGTGCTGAAAACCAGACCAATGTAGGATGAATAGTTAGCCTTACTTTGACAAACATCCCTTCAGACCTTGTAAGTATACCAGTGCTCTTCCAGCGTTCCCCTATGATCTGGATCAGCTTGTCTGATGGAAGAGCTCTTAAATGCTGCCCATTCATCCACCTTTAGTACATAGGTAAGAGGGAAAACCATGTCAAGAGAATAACCAAAAAATACATCAAAGTATCCATCCAAAACCAGAACAAAGGATTGACTATTTAGAACATTACATAACTACATTCAAACTGATACAACCAAAAAAAAAAAAACTGTGAAAGATGCTGAGAAGCTGTATTTCATAGTAACAAACATAAACTGTGAATTCTCTGCATTGGATGCTCTGAAGTTTTGCAATGTCATTGTCAGAAAAGAGGAGGGCTGTAATACCAATGCCAAAGGCATCCAAACTAGTTATGAAACTCAGGATCACTGACTGTTCAAGAACTTTGAAACCAAAAATAAGTTTCAGAACTAACATACAGAGGACATCATGTGTATTCTTCAAACCAAACTACAAAATATCATTAACTACAACTGGTGGATACTATAGTGCAAGAAGATTTTTAGTGCCATGACCGTGAAATTCAAATATGGACTTCTAAGAATAAAAAGAGATGTTTACGGTTGTAGAATGGAAGTTCAAACTTTGACAAATAGATGCCCCAAAATTTATTGGAACCCTTTATATCAACCAAGCACATCTTGTAAGTATATTTAGTAGCTGTAAGATTATAAAATATTTGAAAATAGAATTAATTTCAGGCAATGGGTAATCCTTTTGGACACTCAGAAAGAAGAATAACAACCACTGGTCAAAGGAATTCCTGAGCCAATACAGCCAAGCTGTTAATACCATTGCACCAAGGCTCCCCTTCTACATCCAACCTGTTAATAAATACCGAAAAACTTTTAAACGGATACAGAAACAGCAAATACATAATCTTGCATACTCTAGTTATCATATGCTCGTTCCACATGTAAGGATGCCGATCAAAATGCAACAATGAAGAGAACCATTGGTTTCAATAGAAGCTCTCACATTGCAAATAGGACCAGAGCAGAAATGCAGGTATTACCTTAACTTAGTAGAATCAAAGATAGCTCCACTCTTGTTGACACGTTCAATTGAAAACTTTTCAGCTGTACACCATGAACATTACTCACTCAAACTTGAAGAAACTCAAACAATAGGATAACATTCTCATAACCTTCAGCATAAGCATACAAGACATTTTTAATACAAAAAGCAAAATACTAACCAAGCTGTTCAATGGTGAAAAATTCATTTTCTGTACCATCACCCCATCCTAGGAGTGCTAGGTAATTCACCATGGCCTGAGGCAAATATCCCATCTCTCTGAACTGTCAACAGAAACTTACATATTAATCTCTCTGAAATCTAGAAGCAAGGTCGGACAGATACACAAGTACATAAAAGAAAACTATGAATAGTAGTTAAGGACCTGCCCAACTGAAGTTGCTCCATGGCGTTTTGACAGCTTACTCCGATCAGGAGCAAGAATCAGAGAAACATGTGCAAAGGAAGGCATTTGAAAACCTAAAGCCTGTCAAGGAATATCAATGAAGTAGAATCAGTTATCTGAAGAGAAGACAATAACAGCAAGACCATCCAAACTAAACAAAAATCTGATGATGCAGGATTACTTTGTATATCAATGCTTGCCGCAGGGTGTTTGGTAGATGCTCTTCTGCTCTGAAATTCAATCAGTCAGCCGTCACAAAAAAAGGCTGGACATTCATAATGTAAGAAAAATTAGCCTAAGAAAGCAACAGCAATGTGTGTGCGCAACCAATGCATGCATAAGCAGCAGCTGACCATTCTGAAAGAGTGCAACCTACCTTATAACATGTGAAATATGCATTGTAGCATCATCAACAGTGACGCAAAAGTTGTACACAGGTTGGCCATTGCTTCTCAAAATCACAAAGTCTCCAAGTGTGTCCAAGCTCCAACTGACCTTCATGACACTACCAGACAGTTAACAGAAGACAAACAACTAAATATATGACTAGGAATGACAAAAACAGTGAGTAATTAAATTAACAAGCAGCCTACCCCAGCAACAATGGCAGCAAATCCAGACACGTCAAAAGTGCTTAACATCGCATGACAATTAGGAAGCCAAACAAAAGAAATCAAGCTTTATGCAACTAAGCAAGCAACGTATGAAATGGACTTACTTCACCACGGATTAGGTCATCAATTTTCAAGGTTCCTTCCTTGGGCACACGAAATCGGTATGTATAAGGTGTTCCCTTGGCTAGCTCTTCCTCTACTTCTTCCTCTGTGGCACTGGCCCATTTTCCTGTATATACTGGTGGCAGCTGCTTTAGTTTTGCAGTGTCCTTCATCTTTTCTAGTTCCTGGAGAGAAAGCAAATGACCCCTGTTTATGTGTATGATGGATTTCCACCACATTGCCGGGCAAAAAATTAAGGGAATAGATACAACATGCCAAGACAAGATCAGATGGGTAAGTCAATAACTGCAGGAATATCCAATAGGAACATCTTTATAATGGCAACTGTAAGCATATATACAAGGAAGGAGATGCAGGGCCTACAATGCGTGACTGTAAAAGCAGTATGCATTTATATGATGGATGTGCATATTTTCTGTAAAAGAAATGAGCAATGGAAATATTTAGGTGCAGCCCACTTGTTCTCTGATCAAACTGTTGAACATCTTGGTCTTGCTATTAATTGGTGGCCTACCAAAATTTTGCCATGTTTGAATGAACCTAAGCCTTTGATTTACAGAGCCAAATGAAGAGCTTTTGTTTTTCATATCCGAACAATCCATTTAATACCAGAACCTCTGGGGTTAAGGATGTTACTGAAGTTTGGTCTTGGTGTATAGTTTATCTACAATATGCCTAGGAGAAAAGCAGTTCAGGTCATTAAAGAAGTAGGTCCCATTTGTACTTCTGAGCTCTAACTGCTCATATTCTTTCAAAGGAGAATACGTGCCATCCATCATATAAGCTTCTGTCTAAAGTCTTATCATCAATTTCTTAAGTTAGACCAAAAAGACAGTTGATTATCTATCAAGTGAATGAGGAGAAGAAAATGCTCAGGGGAAGACCTTTTACCTCGTATAATCCCAGATGAATGAGAATAGCAGATGAAGCAAGTAGCAGCTTGCAGGCTATTATTTATTGCAAGCTGTCTAGAGACGCAAAACAAGGGACTAGACACAAATAGACTTGATAAAATTGCTTCCCTATTATGTCATTTCTGCATATTCTTCAATGTCTTGGCTACAGGAGGTGGACAAGAACATCTTATTGGTGGGCAATAGAAAACCTACCGACAGTTTGACATTTCTGCAAACACTCTTTTTGTTATGATTAAAAAAAGTGTTCTGTTCATAAAGAGCTACTAATGAGGTGTGAAGTCAATGACAAGCATCTAAGCTATTGAAAGAACTAGTTGTGAACAACTAACCAATAGGTAAACAATATAGCAAATATACGACGTAGAGACGGCAGGCATGTAACTACCTCATTAGAACAAAAACACCTGTAAACATCACCACATTTCAGAAGCTTCTCAGCATATTGCTTGTACAAAGCATTTCGTTCTGATTGCCGATATGGTCCAAATTCTCCACCAATAGTTGGACCTGAAAGTTAGAACGTAAGGGCATCATTTCTACTCCATGGCAAATATTTACTATTTTGTGAAGACAACATAAGACAAATCACTAGACCAATATTGCACCTAATATACATGTGCAGTAAAGCCCTGTAAAAGACTATGTGCTCGATATAGAAATCATATGGACCAAAAAAGAAACAGAAAGTTAATATTGAACTTGCGGCACATCACCCAGCCTTAACCACTTGAGTTACTACCCATCTGATCAGCAAATAATGGATATAGTTTGAACTGCTGGAAATTTTACCTTTCTTCCAATTACGAATGAAAATTTTCTTATTGATAGAAAAAAGATGCAACAAGTGAACAAGATGAAGAGAGGAAAACGTGATAAGCCTTAGGGCAGCCAAAGACCTGGACTGATGTACCATTACGCATACAGAGAAATTTTCAAGCACAACTCATTTAGCTTACTATCTTCCACCTATGTCACAAACATTAGAAACTTGGTCACAGTGAAGCACAAATCTGAAACAAATAGTGATTTGATTTAGAAGCTAAGGATTGTGTGTATGTAGCTCTTTTGCAAGCCCAGTTGCATGATGAACCTAGAAAGGAGTATTATCCACATGCATTACATCAGACAGACCAACAACAAATAGGCACAGGATAGCACTACCAGTTAATAATATCCCTCGAACAAGATAACAAATGACCATGTTCTAATGCTGTTGGAAATGGAAGCCAGCTGCCATACCAAAAAGGTCCTCCAACTACAATGCGCAAGTCAAGGGAAAGGTGATGCTCTCAACTTTCTTATCACTTCAAGAATGTTCTTCATGGGTATCTCCAAAGACGCTTTTCAATGTGCCTCTTCACAATTACCAAACTTATTATTTGTCCTCTCATCCGTCTTGTTCCAACCCTGAATTTTGTTCTTTCACATTTCCTTCCCAATTTATGTTATGCATGTGATAACCATGGCTAAATTATACCGCCAAAATGTTGAATAGTCTTGAGGCTCTTAAACAACTGGCTTATAATGAACAAGTTAAACAAACATCCAACTAACTTCCAATGTATATCCCAGTTATGCCAGACAGTGGTCTCTAATGACGGGACATGGAAGATACTATACAGGAGCCAAGAGCTAATTTCTACAAAGTATCATCTTAAGTATAGTTCAGAATGGTGAACTCATTGTTTCATGCAATTAAAATAGCACCCATAAACTAATAACTCGTGATTCAACCACGGAATAGATTCTCTTGTGAGAATGGAGGAACTCTAAGAAATTCACACTCAAATTACAAAACTAGTCATTTTGATGTTTCCAAAAAAAAATGATTAGCTAAAGAACAGAAGCCCAACAGATACCTTCATCCCAATCAAGACCAAGCCAAGAAAGATCCTGTAGCATTGCTTCCTCAGACTGCCTTGTAGATCTTTCCAAGTCAGTGTCTTCAACACGCAGAACAAACTTTCCACCCTTGGACCTGAAAGATCTCCACAGATTAGAATATTTTAAAAACCAGATGACTTCGCCAAAAATAAATAAACATTAAACAAAATTTTGATGTAAAATAGAGATATTCATAAAAGCACTGGATATCATGTCTATATACATATATATTATTTATTTATTCATATTATATATAATATTTAGGGGGATGCCAATACAACAGCTATTTATATGATCAAAACGAACAGTGCAGGTTATATATTTAAACATAATATCCAAATTATAAACAACTTTATTTGAATTTCTTAACAAAATATGATGAATTCAAAGTTAACATATAAGGAGGGACTTGACTCAACCACACGGAACAAGGAAGAATGAAGCATGGTTTTATAGTCATTTGACCCCACACCAACGGTAAGAACAAAACTGGCAAACTCAATGGAAACAAAAGATTGAAACAAGCACAAGACTTTGGAGACAAAGTCTAATATTACGCCAGTGTGCTAAATGAAACATCATTAAACAAAGGACATAACAAATGCTAGGAGCATATGCTTAAGTTTATATTCCATCGACCACACATGTATAGGTAGCAATCACCAATTAAGGAAAAAATTGGGCACAAATAACGTGTGAAAAAATAAGAGGGTGATGTCATAAATGGTCAGCTTCGTGAACTTAGCCCTCTAGCATCCTCCTGCCATCAAGTAAATGAGACCTATACGTTATAAGCTTGTTGGGAGAAAAGTAAAATTTCTTCTGCTGAAAACTTTAGTTTTGAAGCTACTTGACGTGTGCTGGAACAAACTAAACCAGTGACTCTCCTGATAACATCAACATCATCCTTCCGTTATACTGATTGCCCACTTCTGAAATATTTCTTTATAGAAGAGTGCACACGGATAGAGAACTCAATGACAAACACTTCACCACAGAAGCACTGTAACCGTTACATCAACCGCCAATTTCTCTCTATCCCAACGCGTCTATACTCCAAACCTATACTGAAGTACCAAAACAAGAAAAACTAAGTAACTCCAAAGCACAGAAACAAATTACTAAAGAGGTGGAAAGTACGCATTCGCATTGATGAATGAACGTAGAATTTGACCGAAAATGTAATTAAATCCAAGCTCATTGAACTAGAACAACAACGAACAGTAAAGAATTCTCTAACTAAAAACTTCAGATATGTTCCAAAGAGCTTAACAGCCACAAATTCTATAGAACCCATTGAATCGAATCCCAAACAGAAAATTTCTGCACTTCAATTTCCAAATACTCATCAACGAACATTTATCTGAATCACCAAAACACTTCTCAAGCATCCAGACTGACGAGTAAATAAAAAACAGCACTTAGTTCTAACAATGCAACTTCTCTACATCGACAGAAATGCAAAAGGGAAACAAAAAGAAGAAAACAAGAATTAAACCGACCTCGCAAATAAGTAATTGAAGAGTGCCGTTCTCGCTCCTCCAACGTGGAGATTTCCAGTAGGTGAAGGGGCGAAACGAACCCGAACTTCTCCATTAGCTTTCTTTTGAAGATCCTCAACGGAAGGAATAAAACATGCCGAAACTGAGAAATTCCTCCTACCAGTGGAGAAACTGAGCTTGTAGAAGGGATGAGGACGAAGAAAGGGAGAAGAAACTTCGGGAAAAACCCTAATTCTCAGCCAGGGAGATCCCATGAAAGACGCCATTTTTCTACAGAGGCTTTCCAGTTGGACTGAAGATAGCGTGAGGTATTTATAGGATAGGATCTCCCGCTGTTAGCTCAAGTCAAGATTTCATTTTTCCCATGCCACTTTATTACTTTTGCCACACCCTCATTGTGGACCACATCATTGCATGATCTCAACCGTTAATTTTAATAATCTTTCTTTTAAATGGGCTATGTACCATGATATGATGATCCCACCGTTGTTCTTTTAACATATTTTGAGTTCTAAAAGGGCAGTAACATTAATCCGTATTCAAGTCAGAACAGCTTAGGAAAATCAATGGCCAATCATCTCAAGTTTGTGAATTTTTTAGGGCATGGCCATCTATGGCAAGATAGTTAAGATGAACGATTCAGATCATCTAAAAATGTAGGCCTCGCTTAAATTTGAGGGCGTGGCAATAATCATAAGGGACATGGGAATATTATTTCCTTCTTTTTCTTGTTCTCCGTTATTTGAAGACATGGCCAAGAGTTCTTGACTTTACGCTAACGGCTGCATTTTAAAATGGGGCTTAATTTGAGTGGTTGGATGAGCCTGGTTTACTCTACGCTGGTTTCGGTGATCACTGGTTTTAATCTGATTGGTGGAGAACAAATTCTCCTGCTAAAGAATGTGCAATCTGTTAGAGCAAGGGCAGCAAAAACTGGTCCTTTTTTGGATCCTGAAGGAATGCTTGTGATTCATGATTGATTACAAATTGATTAACCAATCGACGATAGGGATGCAAGGGGATTATTGTTGATTGTAATTGACCGCTCAAGACAATCGATTGTGGAATTAAGATCATCTGATTAGATGAATAATTTGGATCATCTTCTAGTTATGTTATTGCGATAACTAAAAGCCCGGCACATTTTTTTCGTAAGTTAGACACACTCATGCACAATCACAAACCCTAGTCACCTAAGCGAGAGACTCCTTGCCGCTACCTTGCAATCAGATTGAGACCAGTTGGAGGAGATGGATTGAGATGAGTTAGAGGACATGGTCTCAAGCAAAATAAAAGGACTCGTTTTGAGATGAGAAGAACTCCTTTTAAATCAAGGTTGAGATGAAATGAGATGGAATTGTTATGTAAACCACTACTACCGAGTCGAGATGAGATTGGGATTTCTAATCACAAGAACTACTAACAGCGAGTTGGGATGAGATGAATCATCTCATCTCAAGTACTATGAATAGTAAGTTGGGATGTGCGGGACTAACTCTCAGGGTGATCCCCCACAATCATTCTATAGCTCGCTGCCCCTTTATCGAGCAATCCATTAGGACTGGCAAGCCCTTTTTCCCCTTAGAGAATACGCATCCCCCTCGTGTTGCCACGACCTGCCATTTACAAGTGGCTAACCGATCACTACGAGGAGAAATTGGCTTTAATACCAACTGTAATGACCAAGGGTCCTATGGTAACAATATTGTCCATCTTGACACAATGGCCTCGTGGTTCTGTTTTTCCCATAAGAAAAAGCCTCATTACTTAGAGATAGCACCTTAACCCTTATGATTGGCCCAACTTTATACTTTATAGGTAATGTGGAACTAACTCTTAAGGTCAACTTGCACAGCCATCATATAGCTCATTACTCTTTTATGCAGTAAAGGACCAGCGAGCTAGAGCCAATATCTCAAATCCGAAGAAATAATTGGGAGCAGCTTTTAGTTTAAAAGATGCATACAAGGCTTACATAGGAGAGAGTTTGCCTAGGACTAAGATAGTATATGCGAGTTTTACGAATGTACATTTCTAAACACACTTTAAACTATGAGTTATGTTCCGATTATATGACTATTAAACTTTAAACTTTCTTTCTGACTTGTACTGATATAATATATGGATTTTGTATGACGAATTGCGACTGTGACTGGTAGAAAGTTTGGGTAAATGGTGAGATTTAAATCTTCTTGTATTAAATTTCTAATTTTTAAAATTTTTTTTGAAAGTCTGAGTATATGGGTATGGAGACAGAGCCTATAAGTGTATTGATAATAATTATGGAATTATAAGGTATTGTCACATTGCATGCATTAAATGTAAATTTAAAAAAAACAGAAAAAAACTCTATCGAATTTTTAATAGAAATGGAATATACATTTTTCGTGAAAGTTATAACACCCAAAGTTTTTCAAAATAAAAATAAAAGTATTTTCTTAAAGAAAATATATTGTCATTTGCTTTTTATAACAGGGTCTCGACTTATTAAAAAATGAATTTGAAAAAGCCAGGTCGTTATAGGAAATCTTTAAAAAAAATTATGCCATCCACTTTTAAGGTAGCCCCGGCCCCCTTCCCCCTATCCCTTATGGTTAGGAGCAGGATCCGCCCAAGAATGACCACTCTTGTGGTGGTATGGAAGGCCCTTACTCCAAAGGGCTCTATGTCCTTCACTGACTTGCGCTCTACTACCACTTCATTAACTTACTAATAAGGGCGGGCTGTTAAGGGCAAGGAAAAGCCTCAACCAAAACCACATTCCTTTTGCATGTGGATATAGCTAAATGTCTAACTCTATTGGTCATAATTCCCTACTGTTGTGGCCGGTGCTCATTTGTGCGCGCAATCCTAATCCAGCGGCGCAGGAAAATGGGAGCTATAAAAGAGATTCCTGTGAATAAAGAGACTTCAATAGAATCTCACCTAGGAAAGCTCTAAGTTCTTATTTTGAAGTAAAATGACACGCATTGTGCTCTTGATTAATCTCATGCATCAAGCAATCCTAACCATTTAAAACCAGTGGTTAAAATCATCTAAAAGAGAAACTCTTTGGGGCACGGCCCTTGTAACATGGGCCATATCATATGATGTTTTGGATCAACAAATAACATGTTCTTGGAGCCATGCATGAAAAAAATACTATATATTACATGGTCTTAGTGGTCCTTGATATGGAGTGAAATGCCTTGAGATGAGATATAATTTGAGACAAATTGACTTGACTTGAGACGAGATGAGGAGATATCATTTCATGTTAACACAACTCAAGCACCAGTAAAAGTGACATAACCCATCTCATCTCAAGTCAGCTCAGTGCATCACAAGAGGGACCCTTTCGGGCAAAAGTGGAGGTCTTGGATTTAGCATTGGTACTTCCGTTTAGCATTCCTCTTAGATCGTGGTCTCTATGATCTCCCATTATTCTAAAAAATTAACGGTCGTGATCTCTAAAAAGTGGCTCCCAAGGATGTAGATTGGCTGCGCCTGTAAAATTCTAGGATTCTACGCCGGCGACACCAGCTGTCGTACATTAATGTGCGTATTTTAAGCGAGTACGCATCCACTGCGTATCGTATCTTTCTCCCCACTGCTTCCCAGCTTTCAATTGACTATAGAGAAGAAAAACCAGGATTTCCGCTCCCAGTTCTTCGTCTTCCTCCTGAAAATCGTAGGGTTTTCAGATCTCATTTCTCTGCAAAAACCCTCGATCTCGCTTTAAAAAACCCCAATTTCGTCTCCATAACATCAAATTGAAAAAAAAGAGTCACAAATTCAATCCAAAATCGCTCTCATTTTCAGTAAACCAGATGGAAGATTACCCTGAAGAACTTCGAACTCCACCAGTTCCATTAGTTTCCATTGTAGGATGTCCGGAGCTTCACCAAACAATCTCCACATACCTGCATTCCGAGCAACCTCCAATCAACACTCTAGCATTTCCAGAGTTTTCGAAGATCTCTTTATTGGCTGGAAAACAGAGGGAAACGGTAGATTCCGGTCCGCCATCCGGAATTCTGAAGAGAGATTGGTTGATAAAGCGTCGAACTAGGTTTCCTTCTGTTGTTGCTGCGCTTTTTAGGTTGGACCACGTTTGTGGAGATCCTGCTCAGTGGTTACAGGTCTGCACCGATCTTGAAAACCTAAAGTACGAAGTCTTTCCTCTTTTTTCTTTTAATTTCGTTCCTTTTTCTGCTGTTAAGTTTACCCGAAGACATTCAGGTGCTGTTTGCTACGAGAATAACACAGCGAGATATACTTATCCATGGATGATGATATTATCTCTTGGTATCTGCAGCTGTAAAACATTGATAATAATGTACCAACATTGATAAAATAGGCATCCTTGGCAACGTTGTTCTTAATTTAATGCAAATAGGAAGAAAATTTTAATCCACGTATAGCACATTGCACAGATTGTTATCCCCATGCCAAAAGCTCCTCAAGTGAATTGCTTAAATAATTCCTCTTGTTTTCTTGCATAAATAAAATGGAAGGATTTACATCATGCTTTCATTTTTAACTTCGGAATACTGTCATGGCTCTTTGAATCCTAAAATACGTTCCTTTTTGTTCTGGGTATTGTTTCTTCTTTTGGTTGCTTTGCTTAATTGGTCATAGTCTCTTGCTAGTTTCACCTCAAGCTATTAAGTAATTACAAAGCAATTCCTTCCTTCTTCCTTGAAACTTTATCAGACTTAGTCCTTCATTTTATCTTTCGTTGTACTAAGTGCCAGTTTTTCATCGAGTTTGATTTTGTACGGCTTCTTTCTGGTACAATATTTGATTGTCTATGTGGGATGCAGCTAAAATGGAAGAATTTGCAACATGTTTTAATTTAGAACTTTTTGATTTTGTATGGACTCCTTTCTGGTACAATATTTGATTTTCATCTGGGATGCAGCTAAAATGGAAGAATTTGCAAAAAGGTTTAATTTAAATACTTTCTTCATATAGTTGGATAAGTCTTAATTCATTTTCTAGCTGTTGGTTACCTTTGCAAAGCTCCAGAATTTATAGGGAGTTGAAACGTGGTTGTAAAGTTTTGCTTCTGCAATACATCAACAAGGCTAATGTTTGAAGGTTTGGAAAGTGCTTCATAGATAATAAAAAATAACGTGATTGTGATATGGACTTAAATCTTTTTCCTTCAAGGAAACTTTGCCCTTGTATGTGTACCTACATTTACAAATGACATTGCAGTGTTTGACAGATTATTCTTGAAATTTGTGTTTAATTTGGTGTTTTCATGTTTAGTTCAGTAGATTTCATTGAATTTGAAAATGTAGGATTTTTTTAACTGGCGGGGACTTTAAAGTTTAAATTGGGATATAGAAAATTGGTATCTTTCTAAAATGTATCAATTAGTTGCAGATTTTGGAAACTATTAGTAGAAGCTTTCTTTTTTCATTATTTCTTTACATTTGTATGAGCATAATTTATTTGGAGAAATGAAAGAAGAAATGTACCAATTCACTAACCATTGTCTTTATTGGAAAATTTTCTGAACAATCACCAATAGGATATCTTTTGGTAACCCTAAGCTTGATCTGACTTCACCATCTTTAAGTGATGCATAAAAACAGTTTATCCAGAAGCACCTAATTCAAAACCTGCTGCTCCAAAATGGTTTCCATGATCACTTCTGCACAATCTCTTTGATTTTTTCGACTGTTGCATTCAATAGTTTTAATTGCAAGTTCGTTTCTTTTAATTTACTTTGTTTTCTGTTCTTGAGAAATATTGGATAATATTGGCAGAAGGGGAGCCTTGCGCAACAGTAAAAGTTGTCGTCATGTGACCTTGAGGTCATGCGCTCAAGGCGTGGAAACAGCCTCTTGTAAAATGCAAGGTAAGGCCGTGTACTTTAGGCCCTTGTGGTCCGCCCCTTCCCCGGACCCCGCATAGGCGGGAGCTTCGTGCACCGGGGCTGCCCTTTATTGGCAACTTGACATATTCCAAAGCTTGAATTATTATGCATAAAATGTGAGTTTCTCATAAAATTTTTAATCATTTTTCAACTTCTCATGTATAGTTCTCATCAACACAATTCAAACATTTATTGAGAGATACTGTACACATGTAGTGAGAATTGACCTAGAAATTGTTCAACGAGCTAATGTACTTAACAGCCTTCAGTTATATCTTGTTTAGAAAAAGCATGTTAACATACTGGTAGATTTTGCAATCTTTCTTGAACTTTCTCATTTTTTCTTCAAAGATTGGCCTCATGGAGTTAATCGTGAATTTAACTTATACCCATGCTTTTAGCAGGTTATTAGGCATATGGTATTCTTACCTTTAATGTAACATGTCCCTTGTAACTGGTGTTTTAGCAAGTAAAAATGTCTGAGGCTTTGTTGCCTTGAAAAGGAGAATCAGTGCCATTAGCCAGTTCATAGATTGGCTTCTGACATCTGCTTTCTGGAAATTCCATTATGTTCTGCATTCGCCGTGCCTGAAAATTGAGATCAGAAACCTAAATCAAGTCATGGTTGATGATAATAGATTACTTGAAAAGAAAATTGATCACAGGATTGATTTCAGGCTGTCTCAGAAGTGCTTGATGGTGTCTACAGATAAATTCATATTTGGGGTGTTTAACTGAACTTCAAGATCTGAAATGCTATAAATTCATACCCTTATCAGAAGCAGTAGAGTTTACTTTCTTTCAGCGGATGCTTTGCTTCTCAGCACTTTTTATTCTTGTGGACAGAGCCGTGATTCATGGAAGGAACATCAAATTGGTTGTTGTGCTTGTGCAGTCTACTTTTAAGGGTGAGATATTTTAATTTCATTTCTGAAATTATTGGAATTATTTAAAATATTTGCAAAGTTGCTAGTGGTTAAATCAAATTGGACAGAGTTCCATTCCTGCCTATTATGTTATTTTGTTTGCCTTTCTTGTTTTCTGAATCACTTTTCCCAATTTTTTATTCATGTACTCCTACAAACCTTGATTTAAACATGAAAAGTAATGCATTTCTGACATGAATGCAGATGATGTTAGTGAAGATCGTGTGATTGCTCTGAGAAAGCATGCAGAAGTTGATTCTAAACATCTTGTTATCTTTGCTCAGAATGATACATCGGAACTAAGTCAATCTCTCAATGGGTACACAGTAATTTTGACTATTACTCATTGCTTTTGACCTTCAGAATTCAGTGATATGGCCTCATTCAGCATACACTTTGCAGGCTTGCTAGCATATTTGCAGAATTGTCAAATACATACTACAGGGAGGAGGGACGAAGGATTAGGACCCGTGTAGAGAAAAGGACCTCCAGTTCTGTTGAGTTGCATATTCGTTTCTGCTTTAAGGCAAGGGCTCCCACTTTCATGCCTTTTTAGCAATGCTCTGTATCTTGTTCTGATCTTTAAGCTATATAATATAGTAATTTTGGCATTGTTTGGATGGGACCCCAAGTATGCTTTGCTTGGAATTTGTTTCAGGTTTCAAATTTTAGCTACTGATTTATCAATTGATATTAGCGAGTACTTGTGGCTCATTTCCGACTGAATGCTGAGATATCAGTAGGCTTACATCTTTTCATGTAATCGATAACCTTGTGGTTGGATCCTTTTCATATGGTTGAACTTTTCTGGGATTTGCTTGTATAACTTTCCTGGATGATATTAGCATGTCTGGCATGCGCCTGCTGTAGTATTGAGCATCCTGCTTCATCTATATGCAGCGTCCATGGAAATGGTAACATTAGATATCTTGAATTGGCATGAATACTAGAAAATCTGTCCATTCATATCCAACTCTGTCATATGCACTTGAGTTATTGATATAACTCCAGGTAGCTTGATGATTGAAAAATGTAAGGACTTGATTGTTTAGCAACTTGGAGTATCAAACAAGAAACTTGCTTCTAGTTTCTTCTAGTTAGGGATGGTCATAGGGTGGTGCAGGTTTTCACGTGGCCTGCCTTGTTCCACGATTTGATTTTTCTTTCCCAGCACCACTGTAGGTCACTAAGATTTGCAACCCATTGCGGGGCAGGGAAGATTCTGAAAAACCCACCTCGATTGGCCCTATCCCATAAAAAGTGCCAAAAATCTCAGATTTATACCTAACTGATCATCCGCTAGAAATCCATCATACAAACTAATTTTAGAGATAAACATAAGGCACAAAATTTAGAAAATTAGCGGATTGATGTAACTGATTCAGAATTTAAAAAAAATAAAATAAAAAATTGAGAGTTTGCCAAACCGATCATTTGCAAGAAACAACAGTCAACTCATACTCCAAAGGTGAAGATGAATATAGATTTCAAATTAAGAGCCTTCATAAATATGATATTAGAAATTTTTATCTAAGGCATTCCTTGTAAGCAACGCGTTGCATTAGATGTGGGATGTAGTGGAAAATGGACAAGTGCTGCTACGTAGTTCCCCTAGAAGTGACGCACTGCATTAGATCCCAGGTGCAGTGGAAAATAGGCAAGGGTTGTTAGAGCATTCCCTCAAAAGCGACGCGCTACATTAGAACCTAGGTGCAGTGGAAAGTGTGCATGATTTTCGTGCCGTTTGGGAAGTGTGCGGGTAAATATGCTAGCTCAGGAGAATAATATTCGTATCGCTACATGCAATATAGGCACATTGATATGTAAAAGTTGGGAGTTAGTAGATACGATGAATCGCATGAGAGTCAATATCGCTTGTATCCAAGAAACCAAGTGGAAAGGGGCTAAAACTAAAGAAATAAATGGGTATAAGCTTTGATATGTAGGAAAAGATAATAATAGAAATGACGTAGGGATAATGGTGGATAGAGGATTAAATGATAAAGTTGTAGACGTTAAAAGAATCAGTGATAGAATTATGCCAATAAAACTTACTCTAGAAGAGAATATCATAAATGTTTTATAAGTGCATTGGCACCACAAATAGGGTTAGAAGATAAAATCAAGAGACAGTTCTAAAAAGATATGGGGGGAGGCGTGCAAGAAATTCCCAACACAGAGGGGATGTTTACAGGAGCAAACTTTAATGGTCATGTAGGAAAAGAAAATGAAGGATATGATAGGGTACATGGAATTTATGGTATTTGAGAGAGAAATGAGATGGGGGATGTTATTCTCTACTTTGCTTTGACATATAAATTAGCTATAGAAAAATACATACTTTAAGAAGAGGGATGAAAATTTATTAACCTTTAAAAGTGGATCATATAAAAGCCAAATGGACTTTCTACTTAGGAATACTGAAAGATCAATGTGTAAGGATTGTTAGGTGATACTCGGTGAGAGTCTAACCTCATAACTTAAGTTATTGGTTATGGATATCTACATTAAAATATGGAAGAAAGAAATGAACTTAATAGATGTCCCAAAACTAAGTAATGGAACTTAAAAGGAGAGAAGATAGCATCATCTACGAACAAGTTGATGGTAGAAGGAAACTGGAACAATGGAATAGAAGTAAACACCATGTGGACTAATATGACCAAATGCATTAAAAAAGTGGCAAAAAATGTCCTAAGAGTATCTAAAAGTAAAATGCAAGCAGTAAAAGAAACTTGGTGGCTGAGTGAAAAAGTGCAAGAAGTTATTTAAGAGAAACTGGTGTGTTTTAAAGCATGGCCAAGGACTAAAAATAACGAAAACTTTGAGCAATATAAGAATGCTAAAAAGATTGCTAACAGAATAGTAAGGGAGGCTAAACTCAAGGCTTATGATGATCTCTATATTAAATTATAATCAAGAGAAGGTGAGAAAGATGTATTTAAACTTGCAAAAGCAAGAGAACAAAAGAGTAAGGACTTAGACCACGTGAAGTGCATTAAAAGCAATGACGAAAGAGTACTAGTAAAAGATGACGATATCAAATAAAGGTGGAAAAGTTACTTTCAAAAATTACTAAATGACAGTTATCCTGAGAATATAAGGATTGAAAGTACTGTAAACCCAAATAACGTTGGATACTATAGATACAACTGGAGGATTAGAATACCTGAAGTGAAAGAGGCCTTGAAAAAGATGAAATTAGGAAAAGCCTTGGGGTCTAATGGTATACCAATCGAGGCTTGGAAGTAAATGGGAGAAACAAGACTAGTTTGCTGACAAAATTGTTTAATGAGATTGTAAAATCAAAGAAAATTCGGGATGAATGGAGGAAGAGCTGTATTGTACCAATTTATAAGAGTAAAGGAGATATGTAGAGTTGCACTATTTATCGGGGAACAAACTTATGAGTCATACCATGAAACTTTTTGGAAGAGTGAATGAGAAAAGGCTATGACATGAGACAAGCTTATGGGAGAACTAATTTAGTTTCATGCTTGAGAGGTCTACCATGGAAGCTATTTTCTTGCTTACATAATTGGTAGAGAAATATAGGGAGATGAGGAAGGACCTCCACATAATCTTTATTGACTTAAGAATTTTTTTATGATAGGGCCCTTGGAGAGTTAATATGATGGGTGTTGGACAAGAAAGGGGTTTTACGAGAGTATATAGACATAATTAAGAATATATATGAGAAAGCAATAATAAATATTTTGACCACAGTGGAGTAACTAGTGATTTTCCTATCACTATAGGATTGCACTAGGAATTGGCATTGTGCCCGTGCCTTTTTTATTTTGTTTGTGGATGAGTTGACAAAACATCTGCACAAGGAGATTCCATGGTGCATGTTATTTGCAAATGATGTAGTTTTGATTAATAAGACAAGGGAGGATGTAAACACAAAGCTAGAGTTAGGGAGAGATGCATTAGAATCTAAAGGATTTTAAATAAGCTAAACTAAGAGAGAATATATGGAATGCACTTTTAGTAAGGAGAGGAGTGAGATTGGAGCACCGTAAAGATTGATAACCAAGAAGTCCCCCTACAAGAACACTTCTGATACTTGGGATCGATAATTTATGAGAGCAGAGAGATTGAGAGGGAGGTTATCCAGAGAATCTAAGAAGGTTGTAACAAATGGAGATGCGCCTCTGGAGTTTTATGTGATTAGCGGGTGCCACTCAAACTAAAAGGAAGATTCTATGGGATGGCTGTAAGGCCATGCTTTATGGATCAGAGTGTTGGACAGTTAAGGTACAACATGTATATAGGATGAGCATTGCTGAAATGTGGTTGAGATGAATGAGTAGTAAGTTAAGAAAGGATAGAATTAGAAATGATGACATTAGAGAAAATTTAGGAGTAGCACTAATAGGCAACAAGATGAGAATGATTAGACTTGGATGGTTTGGACATGTCCAACAGAGACCGAAAACGCGACTGTTAGAAGGAGTGGGGTGATCCAAGTTGAAGTTTCAAAAGGGGCAAGAGGAAGGCCGGCAAGAGGAAGGCCCAAAAGAACGTGGATAGAAGTGGTGAGATAAGATTTAAAAACTTTGGGACTAAATGAAGCCATGACACTTAATAATGGGAATGGAGGAATAAGATTCATGTGGCCAGCCCCTAATTAGGATAAGTTCTTGATGATGATGTGAAATTCGGATCTAAAAGGCATAAGAAGTCTTGCAAAAATGGTTGTATGACGGCATAACGAGAGCTGAAATCACATTTTGGTACTGATTTAATTATTCATCCATAGTAACAGATAATGACACATGCTCCAATAGTAAAAACTGAATGTGTGTAAACAAATTGAATGCATTCATAGATCTGGCATAAGTAGATGCGAAACATAACTCAGGAGAGACTCTTTTCTACAAGATTCTAACCATTTTTCCATCAACTAGTTTTTTTGAGATTTTTCTAAGATCCAAGTCAAAATTTAATAAATTTAATGATAGACGGAGCCAAGATTGAAAAATTGAAAGGAGAAACAGGGTTTTATGAAGTCCTTAGACTCCTAATTTCCCACTCATTTTGCATCAAATCCAAATATTAAGACCTAGACTCTCTCTCTCTCTCTCTCTCTCTCTCTCTCTCTCTCTCTCTCTCTCTCTCTCTCTCTCTCTCTCTCTCTCTCTCTCTCTCTAATTGCTCGCAAGACTTACAGTCACTGGCGTTCACAATGCTGGCAACTGTAACTCTGTTTTACAGTTTTTTCCCCTCATCCTCCTTCCAAATTGGGTATTACCGCTCTTGACGTGAATCCATGATCT
Organism: Warburgia ugandensis; assembly: GCA_035236585.1. NCBI lineage: Eukaryota > Viridiplantae > Streptophyta > Magnoliopsida > Canellales > Canellaceae > Warburgia > Warburgia ugandensis. Next base: position 79,070,536 of record CP141132.1, on the reverse strand, counting down.
GATCTGGTGCTCCACTTTGTACTGATCTTGTAAGCTTTTTGAAGTACTTTCAAAAGCACGCCTGGAGATCAGCCTTGCTTTTGTTTGTAGCTGATTTTACAAAATTGCCCTCACTTTATAATGAAAGCATAATAATGAACCATGGGCACTTTTGGTAATATGATTTTATGTAAACAGTGCGGGTCAACTCACGGAATTTGCTTTCCGACCCAACACAACCTGAACCCACCTGACGAGTGCAGGTCACTAATTTCTGCCCCAACCTGTCCCAAGCAGGTGAGGGGCAGGGTGGGTCATGAGTTTGACTCACCCATTTCCATCCATACTTCTGGTTTGTTACTGAATCTTGAAGTTATTTTTCTGTTGTATAAACTTTGAAATCAGTTTTTTGTTGTACTAACAATAACAATATCTAAAGAGTTAGTCTGAGCGAAATTTCCAAAACAACTCCTCTCAAGAACTTTCCTCACTGCCCCACAAATCACTTCCCTTCTTTGGCTTACAAACTTCGTCCAAGTTAACTAAGTTGATATTTCCTGTAATCTTACCTTTTTCCATAAGCTCATTTGAAGATTCAATACCTAAATAACATATTAGCACTTAGGAGGTATCTTATGTACATGAGAGTGTGCTGTGAGATACACCTCATACATTGTCTTCGAAGCATGCAACTGCACCTCCTGGAGATCCCACTTTAATCTGAAGCGACAAGATTTCCCACAATTTGTCAGTTTAAAGATGGTACTGAGTTCAGTACCTCTGCGTAGCAATTCAGCCCTGCAAAAGGAATGAGCACCATGGCCATTCTTTTGCTTGTTATTAAGTTCTTAGAGTGGTTATGCATTTTCTCTCAGACCTAAAAGCTTGCTAAGCAATGATTCTTGTGTCATCAATGTCAAAGAACCGTTTTTTGTTTTGGGTGGCTCAAACATAAGAGGGGTTAGTGTCTCTAATCATTGACGAGGCTCTAGATATTAGTCATTGCTAGAAATGATAGATTAGCTGAGGTATTGGATAATAGTACCTTGATATCTTTGATATTGTGTGGTGTTATCATTGTTTATGACTCCTAGCGAGTGAACTATAGTGTCCGTGGTTTGACTGGATTTTGGGAGGGTTGTTTGAATTTATGCATCTCCAGACTAGTAGTTGAGAAGCAAAAACTCTTTCCATTGGTCTTGCCCTTTACTTAATGTTAAAATGGTGATTGATAGCAATATCATAGTAAATGACATGACCATGAGGTCCATGGTATGCAGTCCAATACCTTTATGCTGTCTTCTTGAGCTTACTTGTACACTTAGATTACAAGGACACCAGCAGCAGGACATTAATCTGGACTCTCCATCTCTTGGCAGTGTTGATACTGCAAAGACATATTGCTTACTGATTCCTTACTAAAATTCTGAAAATGGTAGGTTGCTGTATACGCAGAGTTTCGGAGAGATTGGGTTGAAGCCTTAAGGTTTTATGAGGATTCCTACCACGCTCTACGTGAGGTATGTCATTTCTAAAGTCAGACAGTTGTCTTATTCTTCTTAGATGGCTTTTTAATGGCTTTCTCAAATAACTGCTTGTGCATTTTATTCTGATAATTTTCTGCTGTAGAAATTGGTATTCCAGCAAGAAAACAGTTGCATGGTACTAAGGACTTATAACATAGTTCAACTGACAATGTGCTTTTAGTCAATAAATTGCGGGTAATGATCATTGTAGGATACTGTTCTTATGCTTGGGAAACTTGGAAAAGACATAATGATCTTGAACAGATATCATCAGGGCATTAGATCAGTCACCTTCCGCCCTCAGTCTGTGCAGTCACTGAGCCTGATGCATCTTAGCATGAGATATGGGAACCATCGATTACGAAACCTGACTACTTTTCTGCATGCACAAAAACTTCCTGCATAGGTAAATCATAACTCTTAGATGCTCGAGGTTTTATTAGCATTATTGTCAAATTTTCTGCACCACATTTTACACCCAAAAAATCTATTGACTAGGATCATTTCTGTGCATAAGATTTTTGGGCCATTGCCTATCTAATATGGGGCCGACTGACAAAGGGTTTGTACCATCAAGCAGCTGGGCACAGTTTTAGAGCCTCTCTCTCTCTCTCTCTCTCTCTCTCTCTCTCTCTCTCTCTCTCTCGCTTCCAGGAGCAAAGAGAGGACATGTATAATACGATCATGTGGCTTGTGTGCTTGGCTGGTAAGAGATAAATATGGAAACTGGTGCTCTCCTATCTCTTACAACCTTGCAATTCTGTTCTGCGTTTCTAGAAAAGGAACACGTGCTTCTTCTTGATGTTTGTTGGTATTTGAAAAATACCTGCCTAGGTCCCCTGGGATCCTTTCTTTGGACAACATACCCTTGTGGTTTGCCCCTTCCTCAGACCCCGCATATGCGGGAGCTTTGTGCACCGGGCCTGCCCTTTTTATGTTTTAACTTTTGCTTTTGTCCCTAATGCATATGCCTGCATTTTTCCCTCCTTCAGATGAAGGAATTTTCTTTGCAATTTGAACTTCCCCCCTCCCAACAGAAGTTAGGCAGCAAGTTATGTCTGGATCCATGTCCATGGAGCTGCTATTGAGCATGCAGCTCTGCTAGTTTGTACTAACCCAGTTTCTTTTCCCAGATGATTGCTATGTCAACAAGGTTACCACCAATTCAACGCCTCATTGAGATAAAGGCTATGGCTGAGCAGTTGCATTTTAAAGTCTCAACCCTGTTGCTGCATGGTGGGAAGGTTATAGAAGCAGTCACTTGGTTCCGCCAACATATTTCATCTTACAAGAGGCTTGTAGGGGCACCAGAAGTTGTTTTCCTTCACTGGGAGTGGGTGAGCAAGCAGTTTTTGGTATTTGCGGAGTTACTAGAGACGAGCTCTGCAACCATTCCAAGCAATGCTTCCCTTGATGAGAGACATTTGACTGAATGGGAATTCCAGCCAGCTCACTACTATCAGGTGAGTGTGTGTCAGCATCTATTCTGTAAGCTATTTATTCTGTTTCTATGATTCTTCCTTTTTCTTGCCAAGATTGTATAACTCTTACAAGAACTATTTTACAGTCTGTCAGACCCCGTCACTTCTTTCACTCACTGCAACTATATGATTGAATCATAAACGTTCACCTATTTCTTTGGCAAAACAGTTGGCAGCAAACTACTTGAGGGAGAAGAGATATTTTCTGGACATCTCATTGACCACATCACAAACATTGGCAGGACCCAAAGGAACAAACCCAATTGAAAGCCCAGCTGTGGTTCCCTCTGTTTATGTGGGCCAGTTTGCTAGGTTACTTGACCAAGACGATGCATTTGCGATGCAACCGTAAGCCTGGAAAGCAATGCCTGAGTACTTTTTTGTACTATTTTTGCAGCTGGTGCTGAATCTTCTCTTGTTGATTTTGCAGTCTTACTGATGCTGAGTATGTGCTCTATGCCCTTGCAGAAGGGAAAAGATTCCAAGATTCATATGAGATCATTGCTCTCTTCAAAAGATCTTTTGAATCGTACAATAACCTGAAAGCTCAGAGGATGGCTTCGTACTGCAGTCATCTGATGGCCAGAGAATATTTTGCTGAAAGGGACTTCACTAATGCAAAACAAATTTTTGATGGCATTGCCGGTCTTTATAGGCGAGAAGGTTGGGTTACATTTCTCTGGGAGGTCTTGGGTTACCTGAGAGAATGCTCGAGAAATCTGGATTCATCTAAAGATTTTATAGAATACTCTCTAGAAATGGCTTCACTGCCAATTTTTTCTGGTGCTGGAGTTGAATCTTCTCATAAGAGAGGAGAATATGGCCCAGCTGGTCCACCTAGTCTTTCGCAGAGAGAAAACATACAGAAAGAAGTTCTTTGGTTCTTGAGAGGACAGTCCACACTGGTGTCCAGTGAAGGTAGTTCTGGCCTTGCTGTAACAGAAGACCATCCCCTATGCCTCGAGATAGATCTTGTTAGCCCACTTAGACTGGCATTGCTTACTTCTGTGGCTTTTCATAAACAAACAGTTAAGCCTTTTGCATCTACTTTGCTTACAATATCACTTCTATCACAGTTACCCCATCCAGTTGAGATTGATTGGTTAGAAATTCAGTTCAATCAATCTATTTGTAATTTTGCCATCACCAAGCAGGAGCTTCCCCTGGGAGAAAGTTCACCCGGGCAACAGACTACTCGGGTAGAAACTATTCCTAGTCTAGAAATAGTGAGTAACAAGTGGCTACGCTTGACATTTGACATCAAATCTGGTACTGCTTCATCTCCTAACTTCTTTGCTCTTTTATGATTCTCATGTTGAAAATGTAAAGCACTTTTATGGTTTCAATGCAGGACAAAGTGGAAAGCTCGAATGCTTGTCTGTGATTGCAAAAATAGGGCACCACTTCACAATCTGTAGTCGAGCTGAAAGTCCTGCTTCAATGGAGGATCTACCACTTTGGAAGTTTGAGGACAGAGTCGATTCCTTCCCAACCAAGGATCCAGCTCTAGCATTCTCTGGTCAGAAGTTCATCCAGGTTGAAGAACCAGAGCCTCAGGTTGATCTTCTTTTATGCACTTCTGGACCTGCATTAGTTGGAGAGAACTTTGTTATTCCTGTTACTGTAACTTCAAAGGGACACGCAGTCTATTCTGGTGAATTGAAGATTAACCTTGTGGACATGAGAGGAGGCGGTTTTGCTAGTCCAAGAGACCTTGAACCCTTCTCTTCAGATAGTCTCCATGTTGAACTTCTTGGAATTTCAGGATCAGCAGGCGAGCAAGAACCTCAAACTGAAGTAGATAATATCAAGAAAATTCAACAGTCTTTTGGGTTGCTTTCAGTCCCATTCTTAGATGTCGGCCAATCATGGTCTGCAAAATTAGAGATCAAATGGCATAGGCCTAAGCCAGTCATGCTTTATGTGTCCCTAGGGTACATGCCAAACAACAAGGAAACTACTGCCCAGAAGGTTCACGTACACAAAAGCTGCCAAATTGAAGGCAAGAACCCTGTTGTCATCAGCCACCAATTTATGATGCCATTCCGCAGAGACCTGTTGTTGCCTTCTAAGATCAAGCATGCCCCTGATTCTGATCCGGCGCCATCACTTGCTTTAGATGAAACAAGCATCCTCATTGTCAGTGCTAGAAACTGCACAGAGGTACCATTGAGGTTGATATCCTTGTCTGTAGATGTGGACAAAGACAAAGTTGGCCATTCTTGCACAGTGCGTCAGAGCAGTGAACATGCAGTTGACCTTGCTCTTCTTGTGCCAGGTGATGAATTTAGACAGGTATTTTTGGTTACTCCTGAGGTGAATTCACCAAAACTTGGCATAGGATATGTATGTCTTAGATGGATCAGAGACTCAGAGCTGGAAAAAGAAATGCAATCCTGTGAAAAACTTGGAGTCATAACTAAACACAAACTTCCTGATGTGAATGTGGAGCAAGCACCCTTATTGGCAATTTTGGAGTGTCCTCCTCATGCCATCTTGGGGATTCCATTCTCATTCTATGTGAGGATTCGGAACCAGACACCGTTGCTTCAGGAGATTAGATACTCATTAGCGGATTCCCAGAGTTTCCTCTCATCGGGGCCACATAATGATGCTGCTTTTATCCTGCCAAACTCTGAACACATTCTCAGCTACAAGCTCGTGCCATTGGTTTCTGGGCAGCAACACTTACCAAGGATTTCTATGACCTCAGTGAGATATTCAGCAGGTCTTCATCCATCACTTGTAGCGTCTACTGTTTTTGTCTTCCCTGGCGAACCACATTTTAAGATAAATGGACAGGAAATTGAAGAATCTAAACCATTCTCTACAGAGTAATGCCTTTGTGATCTGAACCGGGAGACCTGCTTTTCAGTTATTGAGTTGGGAGGCCACAGACCCAGTCTGCATGCTAAATGGGAACCGGAGCCTGCTTGGACTGGCGACCCCACTCCATGCTCACCCCATTTTTGCAGCTTGATTTATGGATGGTGCAGATCTACTGTTGAGCGGATCCAAGGACGTCGCCAGCAGTGGCACCGAGATGTAATTTGTTGCTCTTGAATGTTATAGCTAGAAGTTGGGGTGTTGATTTTGTTGATGTTATCTTTTTGGTGACAGTTAACATAGTCAAAGGGGAGTTGGCATTGGACTCTAGAACCCATTTGTTCTACACTGAAATGCCCAAAACATCAGTTGTAGGTGTTCATTTTTCTGTATGAAGCAAACATTCACTCGCTATCTTGACCGTCTCTGTAATAATCCTAGTGATTTGATCTGATAAAGTGTCATGAAAGTGTGCTGAAAACCTAGAATTCACAAAAGTGATGCTCAAACGTAGGTCGAATTCGACTATTACAGGAGCGTAGTTCACAGAGATAGATTTTGGTAGTAATTTGATTGAGTGGCCACCTGATACTTTAAGTGGGCTCGGTCTCCCACTGAATTTCAGGGATCCAATTAGTTTTTCAGGGTAGTCTCGGTTACAAAAGAGGAAGGGGTACTAGATAGCACCTCTCACACTCAGCAAAATGGCAAAAAGAAATGCTATTGTATAGCAGTTTGAATTGAACTTTGAATTAGGCTTGGAAGGGCTAGTAAAACAATTTTGCAACTGGCCTTGTATTTTCAGTGATAAATTCAACTGCACTGTGCTTGGTATTTTATCTGATTACGTAGCTGAATCAGAGGAGCCTTGGCACATTGGTAGAGTTGTTGCCGTATAAACTGGAGGTCGTGAGTTCAGAGAGTGGAAACAGCATCCAAATCATCCTAAATTTCAGACGTTTCAAGTGAATCTCTTGAAAATGCAAGAGGGAACTTAGGATTTATCATTCCTCGGCAGAGTTGGGCGAGAATAAGATCTGGGGGGCAGGGGCCAATCTAAGGTGTGTGCAGGATCTATGATCATCAACCGCCCCAATTATAATTCAGCTGGCCCACATGTACATATTATCTGATAATCCAAATGTAAACCATCTCTGCTGCAGAATGTAAAGGGATTAATCACTGAGTTCTTTTGAATATAAGAAATCATTGGTTGTGATTTTACAACTGAAAGAAGCATAGGCTAAGATCATCCATGCATTTTGGCATGTAACCAATCTAAGAGAGCATCTAAATGATTAATGGCTATGATCTTCTAAAAAATATGACCAGTGTCTACAGGAGTGGAACCAACAATTACCGAGATAGGCCAACTATTTTCATCGTCCTCTCCGCAAATATGGGGTCACAACAGACATTTCAATTAGGGGTATATTCGTCATTCACCTCTTCTTTACATTCCCACCCCTCCCATCTCCAAAACAATGGCGACAACATCCCCACTGAAAGAGCCAATCTCCCGCTCACCGGAAAACCCACCGGAACCTCCAGAATCCACTCCAGTTTCGGCTAGTCAACTCCCGAAGCCTGAAACTCCGACCAACGATGCAAAGGAACAAACCCCGCCGATCCGTCGCCGGCCCCCGGAATCCTCTTCCGGTCCCCAAACCGTCATAATTCCCAGCCACGCAAGTAAGTCCCAAAACCATAACTTACTTTCTCTGCACCAATTGGGTTTTCCTCAATCCTAACTTTCTCCCTCTTTCTTTCTCTTTCCAGGATGGTTTTCATGGAACCAGATCCACGAAACCGAGCATAAAATCCTTCCGGAATTCTTCGACGGAAAATCCCCTGCGAAAAACCCTAGACTTTATAAATATTATAGGGATGCCATTGTAAACAAATTCCGCGAAAATCCTTCGAGGAAAATCACGCTTACTGAGGTTCGCAAGACGTTGGTTGGAGACGTGGGATCAATTCGGAGGGTTTTCGATTTTTTGGAGAATTGGGGTTTGATTAATTATTCAGGAATAAAACAGAATTTGAAGTGGGAGGAAAAAGAGAGTAAGAATTCTAATTCCAATACGCCAAGCCCTAATTTAGGGAATTCGTTTGATTCTGGGAAGAAAGAGAGTTCGAGAAAAGTGTGTGATGGGTGCAAGTCTGTGATGAGTATTGTTTCCTTCGCTTGTGAAAAGGTTTGTTCTTTTGAATTCTTTAGGCTATGGTCTTGGAAATTCATGGTAGATTTAGTGGTCGATGGACCGAGTGCTTTGTGTGTTTGACTGTGTGAATGTTTTGCCTGTTCGATGTTTCTTGGAATGGAGCTAAGAAAGAGTTTTTTGGCTTTCTCTATTCTGTCTGAAGTGTTTTATATAGATTTTGAGTGGAAACCAGTTTAACGGTTATTTGGGTTCATTTGAGCTGGCAAGAAATGCTGCTACAAGTGGGTTTCTGAGGAAAGTCATTCCATTTCCATTAATATCCCATAATTTAATTACGATAGATATGAAATTTCATGTCTTACAAAGGAAATAGATTGGCTTGAAAATGAGCATTTGGTTTCCAGCTAGAACTAGAATTCCATGTCAAATCAAACACTAGAAATCACACAAAGATGTAAACTGTTTCCATTTGTATCTATTTCCATACATTTCCTGCTTATCAAACACATGCCTTTGAACTTTTAAGTGAATTCTGCTCATGCTGCTCTGACAAAAATTTGTTCTTTTAGATAGTTCCTTTTCCTGTTGATTTTTATGAGCTGGAACCTGGAATTGTAGTTGTAATACTTCATGGTTACCCGTGTGATACTTGTTAAGGTTGAAAAACTTGACTTGAATTTGCTGAATGCATTAATCTCAGTTTGCTCAGCATCTAATCTACAGTGGGCTTTTTCAATTCAAACATATGCATTTTATCTTCACCTGATGAATATTGCTCGATTCTAGGAAAATGAGTCGAATCTTCAACTCAGCCTGAGGCTCAATTGAGTCTTGTGAAACTGATAGTTACTGAGTAATTAGTTAAGCTTCTTCTAAAGAATGTACTGATTTAAGTCTTGCTTTGCTTGTCAAAAGGTTGGGATTTCCGCTATTTTATTTCTCTTTGGATTGCTAGAAGCAGGTTTCTTTTTTTGCTTTCTGTAACTGCTTAAGGTGCTTCTTTCTTTATATTTGGCCTGAAAGTTTTATTACCTCATATTTTATTATGTGATATCTGAATTTATTATTTTACCTGTTATGTGAGTGATATTTTCTTTGGCATTTCCTTTATGAAAATCAATCTTTTTGTGAAATGAAGCTTGAAAAATGCTAAAAGAAACTAGTTTTGCCACCGCAATTTTTTCTGATTGATAATAATGTGTTTGGTAACAACCCTGTGGTTACTTGGGCTTCCATATTTTCTGTGTGTACCTTGGTGGCAATTCAGTTGGCTTGAGTGGCAATTTGTTGCCTTGCAAATTCAATTCACCTACAAGGCAGGAATGGAGAATCCTGTTAGAGATTATGGGTTTGCCAAACACTAATTTTCTGTTTCTTCTTTTCTGGGGAGGGTTAAAAATGGAAATCACTTCCATGGGATATTGCCAAAGTACTCTAAGAGACTGCTGATTTCTTGCGGACCCCAGTTGTGAAGATAATCAATGAAATGCTGATTCATTGCATCAGATATATTAAGCATATCATGATCTTTTGACATACATTATCTGATTGGTAATGTTAACAATCTCTTCTTGTATTGGAAAGGCTGACTTGGTTCTCTGTCCGAGGTGCTTGGTCCGTGGCAACTATCAAGCTGGCCTCAATTCTTCGGACTTTAAACGGGTTGAAATAAGTGAAGAGACAAAAACAGATTGGACAGAAAAGGAAACCTTGCACCTTCTAGAAGCCCTTTTGCATTATGGTGATGACTGGAAAAAGGTGGCAGCCCATGTTGGTAGTAGAAATGAGAAAGAGTGTGTTGCTCGGTTTATTAAACTCCCTTTTGGAGAGCAATTCATGGGACCTCCAGCAGAAGGTGATATTGATAATGATTATCAGATAACAGAACAGAGCAATGTGACAGCTGGTCTGGGAAATGCTAGTCTGGCATCCCCTGCAAAGAGAAGGTGCCTTACACCTCTTGCTGATGCAAGCAACCCAATTATGGCTCAGGTATGGACTTGACATTGAGGAAAATACCTCATAATTAACCGTCTAGACTTTCTATCTCCATTTTTCATGTTTATGTGTTCTACATTCGTCATGGAGTTAAATTACCTAATATGACACTAATATGTGTGCATCATAGTCTAAAATCACCATGTAGTAGTAAATAAAAGATTGACGTGAGTAAATTTGAAACCAAGGTTAAGGTGGTAATTCTATTCCTTATAACTTTGGCCAAAATAGTACAAAGCTTGACCAGCCATCTTTTTTCTCATCGTCTAGTTTTTTACTTGGTTGTGTCTTCAGTCCTAAGTATTTTGATGATTCATGATTAAGAAAGTGCAATTCTTGGAACCCAGGCAAAAGAGTGTGTGGCCCGAAATATGAAATATTGAACCTTTGCAATTTGTTATTTTTGTAGTTTTCATCATCATATAGTAAAGCTTGGATTGCTCTACTTTCCATCTGTACTGGTCTAGTCAGTCTATTTTAGATGCAGAAGCTGGTTCAAGTCTCCTGTACTGTCTTCGGATTGGCATAAAGATTAATGTGGGACCAAGGCTAGCAGTTTCAGTTCCTTCTTCTCCAGCTCTCCTTTCTTAATTGCTACCCATCTTCGAGTGGCTATTTGGTTTCAAACTGCGAAAAGATAAAAAATAAAAGAACCATATGTTTGAATCTTGTCACCTTCTTTCTATTCAACAAGGGTCCACTAGTGACTCAAGTACTCAATTTTTCTCTTAATAAATGTTTTTATTGGTTAATGAAACTGCTTACTTCTGCTAGTCCTGGAATAGTCTATCACTGAAGCAATAGAAAAGAGCATAAATACCTCTATGATTAATTTTTCCTTGTTTTGAAGGGAACAGAAACTGCCTTCCATTCAGGTTTCCCTTTTATAATTGTTGTTGAAGAATTTGTTCAATTTCTGATCTTGTCATGTAATAATTGCCGACCCCTAATTGGGATAAGGTCTTGATGATGATGATGATGTCATGTAATAATTGATTTTTTTTTTCAGGCTGCTTTTCTGTCAGCCATGGTGGGCTCAGAAGTTGCAGAAGCGGCTGCACAAGCTGCAGTTGCAGCTCTGTCAGAGGTGGATGAGCCCAATGTTCATGAGGGGGACAAACAGAAGATCAGATCTGTTGCACAGGGTGCAGATCAGAATGGTAAATATGGTTCCTCTGTTTGTAGTTTGTACTGATTATATGGTTATGCTTTAATGTAAATGATGACCCGAGGGCATGTGGTTGCCTGACATACAATGCCATATAAGATTTCTTTGTGCTGAACCTCCAGATCCATAAGAAAATATAACAAGCTGGTATCAGTGCTATAAAACAAGGCTATGGAACTTACGTTTTTTCCACACTAGCATGTTTCTCTGGAAAAATTACACTGTATTGAAGTTAAATACAAGCAGCTGGAGTAAATCCAAGATAAATTTTGAAAATAAGAACACCCTTGTTCTGCCGCTGTGTCAAGGATATTCATCATCATCATCAAGACCTTATCCCAATTAGGAGTCGGCCACATGAATCTTGGCCCTCCCCTAATTGGGATAAGGTCTTGATGATGATGATGATGAATATCCCTGACACAGCTATATTACACCTTAAAATGTTGCATTTCAATACAGAATGGAGAAACAAGCGCCCCAGTATTAGGGGAAGAAAATGCATGTTTTGATGCTGTTTACTATTACATATAACTATCTGATGTTATTTCATGTAATTTTGGTTTTTCATCTAGTTTCTGTGTGCACCTGTTTGTGATTCAGAATCATGCTATCGAGTCAATGTCTCGGGTTCTCTGGGGCTGGTGTCTTGATCCTTCATGTTCATCTTTGAGGCTGACACACTTCTCTATGTATCATTTATATTATCGAATTCGGTTTCTTTCTACAAGTTTCCATTGTAGTAAACATGATGGAAAGCCATTTTTTCCTTTTACCTCTGTCTGAGAGAGAATCACACAAGTACTTGGTCTTTTATCTCTCCCGTGATGGCAGACGTTTATATTTCAGTATGCATGTTTTTGCAATGAAGACAAAGTAATTGCCAATTTCTGGTGCAGAAGCTATTGCTGCAAATGGTCACTCAGTTGCAACATCTCTAGAAGCAGCTCAGACATTGCTCGAGAAAGAACAGCAGGAGGTGGAGCAGTCCATCTCCAGCATCATCAATGTTGAGGTGTGTATGTCTCCAGCATTGCCATCTTTCTGAAACCTTGAATTATGCAACTAACCTTTTTTTCTGGTGCAAACGTAGATGAAAGAAATTCAAGAAAAGATCATCCACTATGAGGGCTTAGAGTTGCAGATGGAGAGAGAGTGGAAGCAGCTACATTACATGGAAAACCTACTTTTTGCTGATCAGCTGACCCTTCTACAACAAAGGGCTCCACTGAAGTTTCCTGAAGTTGGAGAGAGGGAGAAGGTTAAAACTGCAGATACAATTACATGATTACAGATGTATTATAAATTCTTGGAAGAGCAATGAGGTGTAATCTTAAATGTCCTCTAAATGAAAGCTTTATGTCATTTTTTCCTTTTCTTTTTCTTTTTCACTTTCTTCTTTTCTTAGTTTTATGTTCTGTCTTTCTCACGTTGTTTTCCTGATTCCTCTTCTAAGTTTTTATATTAGAGTTTTGGGGATGAATAACACAGGGTTTTGGCGATGTCTGATTGAATTGGTTCAATTGAATTCAATCTTCTGTCTTTGTTACATTGAAACTAGAAAAATGGTTGGCTGTCCATCACTGCATTTGGAGTGCTTCGCCTGGTTGGATGGGAAGGCTTAGATGACCTATTCCAAGGTGCAGGAGGCACAACGGTACAAGGTGAAGCCTTCATATAGTTAGTCTTTAATACTGTGGCTAATCCGATGTGTTATCCTTTGGGCTACAAATGACTAGAATCCTTTACAGATCTTGTGTTTATACTGCGGGGTTCTGTTATCTCAGTTAAAAGCGTAATTGTTCCTAAATTTAATTGTTAACTTATGATTCAGACTCTGCTCATCCAGTTGGAGAGAGACTGACAATGATTAACTACCCTTGGCAATTTGCTGTCTTCCGAACCAACCGAAATATGGTTCCAAACATGCGTCATCATATGCAGCAACCTGTCCACAAATGTTACTTTAATCAATTCAAGCCTTACGATTCTGTACTGTAGAATACAGGAATATAATGGCCGTTTGAGTAGGATTTACATCACAGAAGTATACTGTCGAACTGTCGTGAAGCCAAATTACAGCATGATAAACTATATCACTCGAGTATATTTTTGTTACAATTTCTTACATTAACAGGCCAATAGAGAGCAAAAAAACCTCCATCTGATGCTCAACAGAAGGATGATACGAAAACTGAAGAGGTTGCATTTACTAGTTACAGTTAAGAGGGGTTTTTGAAGGAAACACAACAAAGTTCCAACCCTGGTTCCATTGTCTTCATAAAAAAACTCTGGTTCTGTTATCAGCAGCAGTGGAAAGAAATCCACGCCTTAGTCTGAAGCTCCATGTGTTCAGACTAACATGAATGAGGAAACCGACTAAAAACAGAAGAACAGCAGTCAGGGTCTGAAGCATCTTCATGATATAAATCGCACTAGGAGATACAAACAAGCCCAAGAAGGAATTGTAGAATTTGGATAGTCAGCTCACCTTCTCAATTATGGATCTATACTTCTCTGATTCTTCCTCTACAAACTGCAGAATATCAGTGCAATCTTATTAGGAAGTTTCTGTTGTATATATATATAACTTTGATACGAAGATACGAGCAATCAGAATATATTGATCAAGACAGAATGAGGCCTGCAGGAAAAGAAAGAATTTCAGATTCCCACATTATGGAATAGTAATACCCACCTGGCCTGTTACAGTATATAGACGATTGTACCAACCATTAGATGCCATGCCAATGGCTGAGAATATGTGCCTGCAGCTTTCTCCAGGATTTTGCAATGAATACTCGATGTAATATAAACCTGCCAAAATAGAAAAGCTCGTTAACAATCAAATTTTTTATGATCATAGAAAAAACATATGACTAAAGGCTATTACCATTTGCAGCTTTAGAATCTATGAGTTTTGCTGCTACCCCAGGTGGTCTCCACCAGCTCCTGTCTAGTCCATTTACCTGCTTGTGAAATTTAGATAAGCTAACAGAACAGTTTTGGTCAGGGAAATTAAGAGAGCTGAGAATCTTGCAAACCCACCAGACTCTCTGCAAAAGCATCAACTTTGCCAAAAGATTCCAATCTGGTAAAATCTGGGCCCACCCCCGTAATAACAACACTGACTAGAGAAACAATTAAATGAATTTCAAATCCAGAACGGCGATAATAAATAGATTGATTCATCATAAAACTTAAATACCATTTGAACTAGAGGCTTCTTCTGGGTAAAATGCTGTTACTGATTTGTAACCATTGGGTTCTCCAGCACCCACTAGCCAGTCTGCACATACATGATCCAACCTCTCAGTACTTGATAATGTCACAATTAAAGTAGGATCTGAAGGTTTACAGCTAACAGTAATACAAGGACATTTAGATACTTAGCATCTACCATTTATGTAGTACATTGTAATGAATATTTACATACAGAACCATAGAATACTGTAATTTCAATTTACGTTAACAAATGTAAATAAAGATGAGGGTTGTTGATGATTGACTCAATCACATAGCAGCAGCATAAATCATTGAGTGAAGTGCAGACACAATTTTCATATGAATTATTTCATTTTTTCAAGCTTTACTCCCCCAAACTTTTCATGCTGTTCTATATAGTCCACTGGTTTACAGTTGATATGTTCCTGGCACTTGTCTCTTTTGGCTACTGTCTTTTATTTCCAGATGAAGCTCATATGATTGTGTTGGGTACTTGGCTTGGACTTCTGCTTTTTCTTTCAAGCATTCCTTTCCATGTGAACTGAAAGGAGAACCACTTAACAGCTTAGCCTTTTAGCCTAAGAGCATAATGACTTACTCCAAGATGCCACCAATCGTGGTAGAAACAGCATCACAGCAAACCAAAGTATACTCTGCCCAAACCACAAAATCAGAACAATTGGAGTTATATTGTACACTTTGCCGTAACCATCCAACAATGTTCTGAATCTTCGAAGCTCAAAATGCAGTTCAGAGTTTCAACCTGTTATTACATGTACATTGTTCCAGCTGAAGTATCGGCCTTGTCCTAGGTCAGAAAATGAAGTAGGCCACATGAAAGATTTGAAGATTCATTTTGCCTAAAAATGATCACATTAAAGGCATCAGCATAGATACATCTAGCAGTTGTATCGAACAAATTGATAAGTCCTCTCATGACAAATAATCAACATAAGAAAACCTTGATTGTATCAGAACTGCTAAGTGTGAGAGATCCTTGGAAGATTCTCACAACATTAGGAAGCTGAGATGCATCTCCTTCACTACAGTCCAAGCAATGAGGTATTACAACAGATTGTTTTGTACATTAAAAATATGCTTAAGCTGTTTCAGGTTCCTTCATCTTCATAAACGAATAATTTCCGGATTGCTTACCTGTAACTATTATAATCCTGTTACAACTGAGCAAATGTGAAGGGAATTGAGGGGAATGGTGTCCACAGAAAGACCCTGTACCCCTCTTGGCCTTCTCAAGTAGAATTAACTCATAGAACAAAGGCTTCAAAGATGTAGACCATGATCAATCAAGTCAAACTCAATTAGAGTAAGGAACTAGATGCCTCTTTCAAGAGAAAATCTCTTCTAGCAAGGACAAGTTTCTATTGATTTATCTACAAAAGAAACCGATTGTGTAACATTTCAATTTCATGCAAACGTTAGCAGTATGGCTAGCTTATCAGTATAATCTGTCAGGCTCCTTTGTGTGTCAAAGCAAGGATGTACGACCTGTCTTGTTACAGCATCATCTTGATGTAAAACACATATTAATCAAGAAACATCTTTCGCAAATAATCATTTATATGAATTCTTCTGAAAGAAACCAACCTACAAATATGCACATTGTTTGATAACTCGCCTCTGCTTTAAACAGAAACCAAATGTCAAGCTGCTTTGACAATACTCTAAGTCTAAAGACACTTGTGTAAGGTACTAACTAATTTAGTCATAGAAACTTGACTTCTTGAGCTGAATTTAGACGCAGCTAGACAGAATTGAATTATATGATGGATTCCACCTTTCCTGAAATACACTTCGAATTCCTGCAAGTAATCCACTACATTACGAAAGATTTCGAATTCCAAATGCAATTCATGACTGTATGGGATCTAATATAGAGCATTTCTCCTGCTGGTGACTTCAAGTGTGCATTACATGAAAGGATAGAATCCACTACAGGATTCAATTCCTTCTTGACTAAAGGCCCTTGGCTACAGAATGCTAAAACATTTACCTTGGGGAATTGATATTTTGAACTTATTGGTCTCATCTGAGTAAACCTGGAAACTCCCTTGCAATTCTGAAACAGAGATAAACAGAATGAACATGAAAGAAAGAACAAGAATGTTTAAACAGGGCAAAAAAATTGGAAAGAAGTTACCAGTCTCTGCTGAAGCGACTGAAGCAATGGATGAAAAAGAAATTGCCGAAAAGAGGATATGAGCCAGAGCATCTCTCCTTCTCGTTAGAGATTGTTCTTCCCAGCAAATACTATGAAAAGAAGGGGAAAAAATTGGATGGTATGTTACACAGAGGACTGTAGAAAGGTGAAGAGAGAAAGAGAGATCAGACCCACCACGAATTCTGATCTGGGTAGGCTTTGTTGAAGCAGAGAATTGACTTCCTTCTGCATTTATGGAGTTTTATTTTGGAAAATGAGGGAGGGTTGCTGCGGGGAAACTCTAGTGTGTGGAGGTGGATAGAGGAGACTGACGCCATCGCTTTTCAGATTGCCCGTCGGTTTTCCTGTAGTCATGGCTATAAGAGACCCGAGGCAAAATTATGAGGTAGGGTCCATGGGCTGAAA
Organism: Warburgia ugandensis; assembly: GCA_035236585.1. Lineage (NCBI taxonomy): Eukaryota > Viridiplantae > Streptophyta > Magnoliopsida > Canellales > Canellaceae > Warburgia > Warburgia ugandensis. The sequence goes on along the minus strand of CP141132.1, from coordinate 79,053,584 downwards.
CGACTCACTATTTTGGCTCTGGTCCGTCGATATTCATCAAGATCTCCCAACTAAGCAAATATTGGCAAAATTCGGTAATCTTTCAGGAAATTTTTGAGTAAAAATGGGAGAAAATTCCTTTTCATATGTAAGTTTGAGTTGTGCACTAGATTTATCAAATAATATTCGAGAATAAGGAAAACTATTTATGAATTTGAGTTTTATAAAGTAAATTTTATGCACGGAAAATTATTTATGAAATTTCAGTTTTATAAACTAAATTCATGTTAAATTTTTAAACTTGGCTTTGAATTTGAAAATTGTAAAACTTCTAAATTGTTCGGCAAAAATAGGGCATTAAAAATTTGAGACTTTTTTAGAAATTTTCAATTATTTTGAGAATTTTGTGACTATGAACGATGTGTAGGACATGCAACCAAACACACAAGTGCATTCCAAAGGGAGATATTGAACTGTTGATGCCACCTGTGCTAGACATTTGTTTGCTTGGCAAAGGTCTTTATTGAGATCAATAACTAAACATATTTTCAAACTCCACAAACTTATATACTAAGTTAATACTTTTTTTTTTTTTAAGCTTCTTAAACCCTACTTCTCTTTGTGCAATGTGGAATCCTTCTTTAAATCTTATTTTTTAGCCATTTGAAGTATTTGAAAAAAAAAATCATTTTATGTTTATCCTAATTCATTTGTTGAATAAGGGACAATTCAAAAGATTTGGTTGTTTCAGTGGTTGAATGCTCTCTCTCTCTCTCTCTAGTCTCACATTGATGGATTAGATCTATTCATCTAATTTCCCCAAACTTGGATGGATGCTAGTCCCAAAATAGTATATCGTGCACAAGTTAGAATATGAAAAAAGTGTACTTTTTGATCATCTGATATAGACAAATGAGAACATTGTTTAAAGAATGGTCCACAATGAACAACAAGCACAGATTTCAAATATTAGAATTATCCAATCACCGTAGTATTTGGGATATAATTCATCTAGAGTCATAGAAACTAGTTTAAACCACATCTTTAACAAATGGCTAAGCATATTATGTTGGTGCAACCTTTATCGTACACTTGGATGATAATTAATCACTTTAACTGGTGGGGAGGACTTTGAATTTGCCAAAAGTATTAACTTTAAAGGCGAAATATATAGGAAACTAGAACATTATTTCTTTTGACAGGAAACATCTAATTTTCTTATATAGGGAATTCATTTGAAATTTTTGGATGTTTAAAAGAATAGGTCTTTTATTGTTAAGGTTATTAGCAAAAAAAAAAACAAAGAAACAGTATAGACACCTATGAGTATATGACCCATGGTTGTAAATCTCGATATATATACTGGTCTGGGTTTAGTCGGTGTGGACATCCCACCAATACGACTAGTATGAAAAACTTTTTTCAATAAAATTATTTTCTTTTAGAAGAAGAAGAAGAAATATAGCTCAATACTTGTCCATACTAGTATATTCGTACCAATATAATTAATTTTGACAAAAACTTCGCTGATGCCAGTCCCCAGCTTGGATGAAAAGGAGTTAAGTGCCAGTCGGCAAGAAAGAAGTTGAAGATGATTTTATTATTTCTTTTCCACTTGAAAATGAATATGCATTTGTATATTAGTTTGTAAGTAAGAAAGAAAATCATCTCCAGCTTCTTAAAAGTATGGCAACCCTAACATGACATGAATTGAAAATTGACATTCTCTCAAGCTAGGGCATTCCTTATAAGCAACGCGTTGCATTGAATCCCGAGCATGGTGAAAAATAGGCAAGGGTTGCTAGGGCGTTCCCCTAGAAAATACATGTTATATCAGATCATGGGTGTAGTGGAAAATGGACAAGGGCCGCTAGAATGTCCCCTTAAAAGCGACGCGCTGCATAAAAACCCAAATGTAGTGAAAAGTGGGCATGGGTTCATACCATGGAGGTTGAGAAGAGTGCCAGTAAATAAGATATCTCAAGAGTAGAAAATTCGTATCGCCACATAGAATATAGGTCCATTGATAGGTAAAAGTTTGGAGTTAGTAGATACGATAAAATGTAAGAGAGTCCATCGCTTATATCCAAGAAACCAAGTAGAAAGGGTTTAAAACTATAGAAATCAATAAGTGTAAACTTTAGTATGTAGGAAAGGATAATAGCAGAAATGACATAGAAATAAAATGGATAAAGAATTAAAGGATAAAATTGTGGACATTAAAAGAATCAGTGATAGAATTATAATAATAAAACTTATTCTATGAGAGCAGATCATAAACGTTATAAGTGCATATGCACCACAAGTAGGGTTAGAAGATATTACTAAGAGACAATTTTGGGAAGATATGAAGGGAATCATGCAAGAAATTTGCAACACTTGGAGGATATTTATAGGAGTATATTTAAATGGCCATGTAGGAAAAGAAAATGAAGGATATGATAGGATACATGAAGGTTATGGTATAGGAGAATGAAATAAGATGGGAAAACTATCCTTAATTTTACTTTGTCATATAACCTGGCTATTGCAAATACATTCTTTAAGAAGAGGGATGAACTCTTAATAACCTTTAAAAAGTGGACTTCATAAAAGCCAAATAACCTTTTTTCTACTTAGGAATATTGAAAGATCAATGTGTAAGGATTGTAAGGTGATACCCTGTGAGAGTTTAACCTCACAACATAGGTTAATGGTTATGGATATCCGTATTAAAAGATGGAATAAAGGAAATGAACTTAAATAGGTATCCAAAAACTAAGTGGTGGAACTTAAAAGGAGAGAATAACCTCATTCACAAATAAGTTGATGGTAAAAGGAAACTAGAATTATGAAACAGATGTAAACACCATGTGGGTTAATATGGCTGAGTTCATTAAGAAAGTGGCAAAAGATGTCTTAGGATTATCTAAAGGTAAGGGCAATTAGTAAAGGAAATATGGTGGTGGAGTGAAATAGTGCAAAAAGTTATTAAAGAAGAACATGTGTGTTTTAAAGTGTGGCAGAAGACTAGAAATAATGAAAACTATGAACGATATAAGAATGCTAAAAAGGTTGCTAAGAGAATAATATATGAGGCTAAACTTAAGGCATATGATGACCTCTATAATAGACTAGGAAGAAGAGAATGTGAGAAAGATGTATTTAAACTTGTAAAAGTAAGAGAACAGAAGGGTAAGAACTTAGATCATGTTAGGTGCATTAGAAGTGATGATCAAAAGATACTAGTCAAAGATGACGAGATTAAACAAAGGTGGGAAACTTACTTTCAAAAATTATTAAATGACAATGGCTCTGAGAATATAGGGATTGAAAATACTGTGAACCTAAATAACATTAGACATTATAGATATAAACGTAGGATTAGAATACTTAAAGTAAAAGAGGCCTTAAAAGATGAAATCAGGAAAGGCCATGGGGCTTGATGTTATACCAATGAAGGTTTGGAAGCATATGAGAGATATTGGACTAGTTTGGTTTACAAAGTTGTTTAACAAGATTATAAAATTAAAGAAAGTGCCAGATAAATGGAGGAAAAGCTCTCTTATACCAATTTATAAGAATAAAGGAGACATACAAAGGTACATTAATTATCGAGGGATCAAATTTCTGGGCCACACTATAAAACTTTTTGAAAGAGTAATTGAGGTACAAGGGTATCGAAGAACCAGTTTGGTTTCATGCCTGAGAGGTCTACCATGAAAGTTATTTTCTTATTAAGACAATTGATAGAGAAATATAGGGAGAGGAGAAAAGACCTCCACATGGTCTTTATCCACTTAGAGAAAGCTTATGCTAGTCCCTAGAGATTTAATATGGAGGGTGTTGGGCAAGAAAGGGGTTTTGCAGGAGTATATATACATAATTAAAGATATGTACAAGGGAGCTGTAACAAATGTTAAGACCACTAGTGGCGAGATAGGTGATTTGCTTGTCACTGTAGGATTGCACCAAGGATCGGCATTGAGCCATACCTTTTCACATTGGTTATGGATGAGTTAACAAAACATTTGCACAAAGAGATTCCATGGTGCATGCTATTTGCAGATGAGATAGTTTTACTTAATGAGACAAGAGAGAGTGTAAACACAAAGTTAGAGTTATGGAGAGAAGCATTAGAATCTAAAGGATTTAAAATCATCTGAACTAAGATAGAATATATCGAATATAATTTTAGCAAGGAGAGGAGTATGAGTGGAACACCAGTTAAGATTAATAACCAAGAAGTCCTCGTAAAAGACCACTTTTGGTACTTAGGTTTAATGATTCATGAGAGTAGAGAGATTGAGAGGGAGGTTACCTGAAAAATCCAAGCGGGTTGGAATAAATGGCGATGCACATCTGGAGTTTTGTGTGATCAACGAGTGCCACTCAAACTAAAAGAAAAATTCTATAGGATGGCCATAAGGCCAGCCATGCTCTATGGATCAAAGTATTGGACAATTAAGGAACATTGTATTCATAGGATGAGTGTTGCGGAAATTATGATATTGAGATGGATGAGTGGCAAGACAAGAAAGGATAGAATTAGGAATAAAAACATTAGAAGAAACTTAGGGGTAGCATCAATAGGTAACAAGATGGGGGATATTAGACTTAGATGGTTTGGGCATGTCCAAAGAAGATTGAAAACAGCACCGGTTAGAAGGAATGAGATAATGCAAGTAGAAGGTTCTAAAAGGGCAAGGGGAAGGCTCACAAAAACGTGGATAGAAGTGGTGATAAAAGATTTTAAAACTTTTGGACTAAATAAAGCCATGGTACTTAATAGAGAGGAATAGAGGAATAAGATTCATGTGACCAACCCCTAATTGGGATAGGGTCTTGATGACGATGATAATTAATTTTGACAAATAATTCCATAGAATGTTTTTCTACCTTTTTATTTTGTCAGGATGACGAGACATGGAAGATTTCATAAAAGCACTGATAAAAGTAGGAACTCAAACATTTGACCTAGTATATTCTAGGAAAGATACCTTGTTGTCTTCAAATAGTAGCACTAGACATTTTTTGCTTGTCTAGAGCGATGTATCATCCATTTTGCAAATCAAAAGTACTCAAGAAACCATTATAAAGATTATCGAGAGGATCACCTTATTACCTAGAGAGAGAGAGAGAGAGAGAGAGAGAGAGAGAGAGAGAGTCTCCTTGCCATACTCTGATAAGATTTACTTAAATTGAAGAAGTGATACATAAAATATTTGGTTCATGTTGTCTCAATATAAAAAGATAATTTAATGTTTCTTTATTTTCTAAATAGAAAAAGTTGGAGGAATGCTAAAGTGATGCAATATATGTGTGGTCTAGCAACCACATTTTATAGGACCCACCTCTAAATCATTTAAATTCTTCATCTTGCTTTTCTACATTCGTATATGCTATAGATAAAAAATCATGTAATTTGGATGACTTGAGTATATAAAATGCATATAAAATGATGTGCTTAGAAATGAATAATTTAAGAACTTTATTATAAATATACATTTTTTAGTTGCTATAATTATCCAAATCACATGCTTTTTTATCTCTAAGACATCTAAATTTGGAGCAAGGTGAACCTCATAAAATATGGTTGCTAGACTACACCTTATTGTGTTTTGCATTCCTGAAAAAGCTTCAAGTTCTGTTAAAGACTACTTTGCCATTCTTTGATTATCTCAAAATATTTTACATAGCCATTTTAGTCCTTACCCCACATGTATGGCAATTATCAATTGTACAATTGCAATCATTTTACACATTGGAATTCTATCTTTGACTAAATAGCTCTGATCACTCCACAAGTGTGACTAGAGTTCCCACAATACTTAAAAACCATAAAAGTATGACACAAGGACAAAACCATTTTAAGTAACATGTGAATTTATATTTTTACATACGATTAACTCTTAATCTCTAAAATAACCACTTTCAAAAGTTCTTGGGCCATCCATTCCTATCATTAAAGTTACAAAATTCTACCAATCTAATGTTTTCTCAACTACTAGTCATCCAACACAGAATAAATCAGATGGATGTGTTGGATCATCAACAAGTGGCCTTCTGAAAGATTCACGTTTGTTTTGCAGAGATTAATGCAGTCCAATGAGTCAGCATTTTTTAAGGGTGCCTAATCAAAAGTGGGCCCAACATTGTGACTAGTTCCAATCATCCAAATTGATTGGTCTTGGACACAAAATTTGTCAACATATGGAAACAACCTCTTGCAAAAAAATGCAAGGTATGGCTGCCCACTATAGGCCCTTGTGGTCCGCCCCTTCTCTAGACCCTGCACAGGTGGGAGCTTCATGCACCGAGTCATGGTCTCTCCCTAGTAGTGAGAGACTAATCTCGAACTACAAAGGCAATAACATGTAAGCAAGCTATAAGTGGGTTGGATTTTTATGATGATCCAAATAGGTCATTGGAAAATATAACAAAATAAAATGTAATAAGATAAACTAAAGTAGCTAACCACTATATCCATAAGAGAACTATTACCATGGAGATACATAGCTAAAGCATAGAAATAACTCACCACTCTATGGATACAAAAGAATCGCTACTATAGAGATAATGAACTAATGGATATAATTAGTTTACTTTAAGGACACAAACACCATCTTAAAGATACAAAACTATGTGTCTCACCACTCTAAGATCCCTCAAAGAGATATAGAAGACAAAATAAAGCTACGATCCACTTACACTTCTTCAATGAAAAAATTGTCCAATTTATAATGCTTTAATTCATGCTACAAAGGGTATAATAGATAGGAACAACTCTCACGGAGGGAACAACCTTCCCATATAAACAATCTAAAAAACTAAAAGCAACTTACTATAAAAAATAGTTTACAAAACTAAGTATTAGCTAGCATAAGGAATCTGGAATAAGGGTAAAATGATAATTTTACTTTTGTATGAGATCCACAAAAGTTAGGTAAGATGTGAGTTAGTTAGCACGAGGAATATGGAATGATGAAAGTGTGTAATAATAGAAATTTCGTTTTCAATAAAAATAAAAGTGAAATAAAAAGATAAAATCAAAATTTAGGCTATAAATACCCCACAAAATTTTCCTTCTCCTTCTCCTTCTCCTTCTCCCTCTTTCCCTTTTCCTTTTTCCTTTTTCCTTCTCCTCCTTTCTCTTTCCCTTCTCTTTCCCTCTTTCCCTTTCTTTTTCTCTCTCCTCTTACCTGTCAGCCATGTCTGTCGAAGCGCAATGTGGGGACGCTAGGCTAAGACGTTCACAGATGCACTTTCCATGACCGACAAATGTTGCACCCCCCGTCCAATTCCCCTCTCCTTCCTTTCCACTGTCAAACTACCTTACCATACTAGGTTTTTCAGCAGGATTCACTGATAAACTAGAACCAGTGGCACAGGATGGGAACCACTTCAAGGATGACTCAAATGGAAGATCTAAGCAGTTTGATGTGTTCATGGGGCCTCGAAACCCTTATATATATATATATATATATATATATATATATAGTAAAAAAGGAATGCATCCCAAGCATAGATCTAGAAAGTGGGGGATCTGATGGTCCAGATCAAATTGTCTCACCAACAACTAGATTTCTCCTACCAAGACGCATCCTATAACACATCTTGAAAATGCACAAGGCCCGGCATGCCTTTATGCATGTACAGTGCATGTGTAAAGGGTCGCAATTTGATCAGATGCCTCTACATCCTGGTAACCACAACGCACCTTAGTGCATTCATGATACCGAGCATTCTAGAATGTTAGTCACATTCGAGTGCATCTCAGTGATATCTAATTATTGAATTAAATTACATAATTAATCTAAGCCATTGAAAATTATTAGAAACTTAGAAAATTCAATTTAGGAAGTAATATAACTCCAAATTTAGATCATAAGCATCCATTTGAATTATCTCTATGAGACAAACCTATCAAAATAATAAAACTTAAGATTAGAGAATAATTTAAGTTGATCAAAACCTAAAAACTACAAATTGGTTGAGATCAATCAAATAAAAAATGAACAAATCATAGAAAATGATTCATTAGATGATATAATTAAGTGATGACAAGTCTAATGATCAGATCATCCAGATATGTGGAAAATAATAATTTGAACCATTGATTAAGATCAAAATCACTAATCTAATAAATCAATGTTAGATATAACTGTTAGATCAAAGCAAAAACTTTAAATGTGTAATTAAATCAATTGAAATACCAAATTTTAGTCTAATTATATCCAATTGAGTTATAAATTGGACAACTAAAACAATTTTAAAAGTCAAATTTATCATTAATAATGAGATAGATAGAAATTGAATTAGGAAATAATTTGAAAACCTAAATTCGACCTATCAAAAGTGAATCCAGCCATCAGATTAATAGATCAATGGTTGTATTGTAAGAAAAACTATTTGTAAAAGATAGAATGGTCAAGATTAAGAGAAATCAAGTAATCTAGACCATTAATTGTTAATGAATGATCAAACAAATCCTAAAGGAAGATAAATATGATAAAGGAAGATCAAATACAAGATCATCTAAAATAATAGTGATAAAAAGATAGAAAATGACATTATATGCATGCATGACTTGATAGATACATCGATCAATGTGTCAATTGATCAATGTGTCAATCGAGATCATTGATCATTCTAAGCATTGGATTTCTAATTTCGAGGTAGGTGTAACCTTAAGAATGCATTTTTCTAATTTGCAAGATCTATTTTCTAAGCATTATCTTATTTAATATTGTGAAATTATAGAATTTAAATTATTCATCAAGTAGAATGAACATAAATTTGTAGGCCTTAATTATTTAAGATGTCTAATGATTTAATTAGAATGATATGATGATCTTATGCTTAAAATTATATGATCATTATCTGAAATAGCATGATTTGAAATTACATTATCTGTTTAGATTAAGAAATTACATTCTTGGTACATGGGTACCAATTATATTATTCGTTTATCATGAATTTAGATAGAGAAATTACATCCTTGATATATGAGTACCCAATTAATAAGAATGATGATTTCATTGTGAATTTTATACATGAACGAGCAAATAGCTTGCTAGTATTATCATTATTTTATATATGGGCATGTGCATTTTGTTTTCAATAAGCATAGGCTTGAGAATACTATGCTAAGAGAGTTATGAGGGTTTGCCTACCCGCTCTCTAAAATTGATGATGTATGGATACCATGCCCAAATAGTAGCTAAAAGTCTGGTTAGGTAATTATGGGAAGACGGCCACTGTGAAAGTTCTATCTCCCTATATAGACAGGACATTATGTATTTTCACCACAATATCAGTGCATTCTATCACAGTGCTCCCAGAGAGCAGGTTTAGATTGCACTACAGTATAGTAGTCCTTTATGTATTTTGCATTATAGTGCAGATGGTATGGCATCATGAGATGCCTTATGATATAACATGATAAGATGCTCAATATGAGCTCATTATTGATCTTCCCATGAAGGGATATTGAGCAGTATAGGCTGGATGATTATGAACCCCGTATAGTGAGGGGTGTGGATATTGGACCTAGTATAGTCTGAGTGTGAAAATTATGATATTACTATTGATGTTATTAACTAGTTTCATGATTTTAATTGACTTACTTATATATGATATAATTAAATGCTATTTATTAGGGGAATACATTCATAGAAGACTTCACATGAGAAATTACATGATAGAATTACTATACAAAGTATGATTCATGGAAATTGAATTATTTTATGCAAATAGAATATGATGGATATAGATATTGGAATTATCAAGAAATTATTGGATTATAAATCATGCTTTAAAATTCCATATGCTTCTTAAATCCCTTACCAAGCATAATTTTCTAAGATATTGTATATATTTGAATGTTTATAATATCTCAAATACAAATAAACAAGAGTGGAAGGACAAGACATGGGGATATCATCAACCATACAACTGAGCAAGGGTATATACTCTTATTAGAATTTTGTATTGTGTAGTTAGTTGTTTGCATTGTGGACTTTGGACATTTCATTTAATAAATACAATAGAATGTGTATGTAAAACGCTTGATGGATCATGTTTTCAAGAAATGAATTTCTATTGTTAATTCAATAGAAATCTATTTTATAAACAAATATATATACATACATATAATAAGAGAGTGAAAGTGACATCTGGACTTTTAGAAATGAATTTTAAACAAAATGTTTTTTGCTATTTGATTTTTAAAGTCTTTTACAAGATAAGGGGTATAGCTTTTGAAAATGAACATGAAAAGTTGTTATAAAAACCTGAGTTGTCACACACTAACATGCACACCATTGAGGAGTTTTGACCTTGTGACCATTATGACTAGGAGTCACTCTTGGGTAATTATCCGACACTAGCTTCTCTTGTGAGCTCCTTATTAAATGATCTATATGCCATAACTCTAAGTTGGTCCATATTTCTAAAGATGAAGCCTTGATTTAGATTGGCCACTTATCCCTTATATGATCTTGGCCACTCATCCTGCATATTGTTATAGTGCGGGACACTATAGTAGCATTTGTTGTATAGTTTGCCCCAATTTTGCATGATAGTGATGAATGATAACAAGTTTAATACTACATCAAATTGTCATAAATGTGACAACCCAGGTTTTAAAATACTTTTTCATGTTTATTTTTATAAGATGGAGCTCTTAATTTGGAAAAGAATTTAAAAATTAAACAGTGAAAAATATTTTCTTTGCAATTCATTTCTAAAAGCCCGATGTTACTTTCACTCTCTTACCATATGTGTGTGTGTGTGTATGTATATATATATATATATATATATTCTTTATAAAATATATTTATATTGGATTAATAATAAGAATATATTTCTTAAAAATAGGACCCATCCAGTGGTTCACATACACACCCCTATACTTATTTCATGAAATGTCCAAAGTTCACAATCCAAATAACAAACTACACAATATAAGAATTTTGATAAAAGTATGTACCCTTGATTAGTAGTATGGTTGCCGATATCTCTTGTTGTATTCATTCACTCCCGTCTATCTATATTTGAGATATTTTAAACATTCAAACATTTGCAATATCTCAGCAAGCTATGCTTGGCAGAGGATTAAAGAAGCATATGAAATTTAAAAATATGATTTATAAGCCAATAATTCCTCAATATTATAATATCCATATTCATCATATTTCATTTGAATAAAGTAATTCAAATTTCCATGAACTATACTTTGTATAACAAATCCATCATGTAATTTCTCATATAAAATCTTCTACGACATGAAATAAGTGTATTGGAGAACCGATTTGGTTTCATGCCTAGGAGGCATACCATGGAAGCTATTTTCTTACTAAGACAATTGATAGAGAAACATAGGGAGAGGAGGAAAGATCTCCACATGATCTTTACTGACTTACAGAAAGCTTATGATAGAGTCTCTAGAGTTAATATGGTGGGTGTTGGGAGAGAAAGGGGTTTTGCAGTGGTATATAGACATAATTAAAGATATTTATGAGGGAGTGGTAACAAATGTTAAGACCACCAATGGTGAGACTGGTAATTTTCCTATCATTATAAGATTGCACTAAAGGTTAGCATTGAGCCCATACCTTTTTACTTTGGTAATGGATGAGTTAACAACACATTTACACGAAGAGAATCTATGGTACATGTTATTTGCAGATGATATAGTCTTAATTGATGAGAGAATGGAGCACGTAAACACAAAGTTAGAGTTATGAGAGAAATATTAAAATCAAAAGGATTTAAAATTAGCTAAACTAAGACAAAATATATGTAATGCAATTCTCGCAAGGAGAGGAGAAGGAGTGAAACACTAGTTAAGATTGATAACCAAGAAGTCCCCGTAAAAGACCACTTTCGGTACTTATGATTAATGATTCATGAGAGTTGAGAGATTGAGAAGGAGGTTACACAGAGAATCAAGTAGATTGGAATAAATAGAGATGTGCATCTGGAGTTTTGTTTGATCGGCGGGTGCCGCTCAAACTAAAAGAAAATTTCTATAGGATGGCCATAAGGCTAGCCACGCTCTATGAATTAGAGTGTTGCAAAAATGAGGATATTGAGATGGATGAGTGGCAAGACAAGAAAGGAGTCAGGCAATGTAATTAGAAGGTTCTAAAAGGATAAGCAAAAGGCCAAAAAAAATGTGGATAGAGGTGGTGAGAAAAAATTTAAAAACTTTGAGGCTAAATAAAGCCATGATACTTAATAAAGAGGAATGGTAGAATAAGATTCATGTGGCCAACCCCTGATTGGGATAAGATCTTGATGATATATATATATGTATGTATTGTTAAAATCATTAAAATAGTTAATGTCACCAATAATAATATCATAATATCCATACTCAGACTATAATAGGTCCAATATCCATACCCCTCACTCTACAGGGTCCATAATTATCCAACCACTACTAGTCAATATCCCTTCATGAGAATATCAATAACGAGTTTATACCGAGCATCTCATCATGCATCGCATAAGGCATCTCATCATGCATCGCATAGGGCATCTCATCATGCCATATCATCTGCATCATAATGCAAAATACATGAAGGATTACTATGTTGTAATATAATCCATACTAGTGTGCTTGTATAATTGCCATATAATCCACTGATACTATGATGGAAAAACAAATACAATGTCCATGTCTATATGGGGAGACATGACTATCATAGTGACTACCTTCCCATAATTGTTCCACCTAACTTTTAGCCTATCTTTAAGCATTGTATCCATATATCATCAATTTTAGAAAGTAGGTAGCCAAACTGTCATAACTATCCTAACATAGTATCCCCCAGCCTATCCTCGTCGAAAACGAAATGCACAGGCCTTCACGCCTATATGAAAATAATGAAAATACCTTTTCACGTTGGTTATGGATGACTCAACAAAACATTTGCATGAAGAGATTCAATGGCGCATACTATTTGTAGATGAGACAAGGGAGGGCGTAAACACAAAGATAGAGTTATGGAGAGAAGCATTAGAATCTAAAGGATTTAAAAATAGCTGAACTAAGACAGAATATATGGAATGCAATTCTAGTAAGGAGAGGAATAGGAGTGGAACACCAGTTAAGATTGACAACCAAGAAATTCCCGTAAAAGACCACTTTCAGTACTTAGGATCAATGATTCATGAGAGTGGTGTAACACCCCGAAATTTTAAGACATTTTTTTAATAATAATAATAATGGCATTTTAATTAAGAGTATTTGGGATCCCATGAGAAAAATTTTATTTAACTGTTTTACTAAAACAATTCTTAAAAATTCCTGGTGTTATTTTTCCTTTCTCAAAACGACATACATGTAAATAAAACAATACGCATATCAATCAATGTCAAATAAATTGGCGCCTTTATTTTAAATCAAATAAATGTCCAAAACACAATAAGAATATGGCCCAGGGTCTATCCATCATAACATCCCATATAAATGTCCAACATATGTCCAAACATCTCAATCAAATCCAAAATATAAAGTATGCAATCCATAATTAAATCCAAATGATAATCCTGTTTAATGACTCACATCACTGTCTAAAACCATAGGAAAAAAGATCTTCAGCAACTCTCACGGTTTCTCACCAGCTTTTCCTTTCTTGATGTCGCACTCGAGATCTAAGGCATTGCAAAATAAAGCAATGCCTCAGCAAGCTATCGCTTGTATAGGTACATAGACAATTAATGTAATAAATGATTAACAATACTGATAAAAAGTCTATCATTTATAAAAATAGCAGTATCATAATGTCATGTCCAAATAAATGCCAATATATTCCATATGCTAAAACATGCATTTTAAGGAGTCAAAACATGACATAAATCAATGTAAATGAGCATACAATAATAATAAGGGCACCCTAAGGTAATGGGTCCCACCACATCGCACTAACATCACTGATCAGGAGCACTCATAGCCAACCTATGAGTGTTGTCACACCCAGGCATACCATCCATAACCATGCTCATCATACATGCACACATAATAAGAATATGAGTCATCATGCTGCAGTGGCAACCCTCCATGGGTATCTACCACCGCCGCTCTCCGTTGACACCATAACGAGAGACTTAGCGTCTGTCCCCATGGAAAGGCTCAGACCGGTAGTGTGGACTATCCATGTTACCAAAACTCCTACCGAATGTCATCTATGGGCAAGTGTCTATCATATCACAATATCATCACACCACAATCTCGGAGGGTGGGTGGCCGGCCCTATCCCTCCTAGCATGAAGCCCACCGGGTGAGAGCACCCGTCATCAAATATAAAACAAGAAAATCATATGTACATGCTAAAACTCAAGAGCACTGATAGCTCGAAATCCCCAAGACATGCCCCTCATCCTGGGGTTAGCCTATAAAAGGACCAGCTAATAAGCCTCTATTCTTATTTCTATGTAATTCCATGCATTTACAAGATATAATAATCAATAAGTCTCTATTTAAGCATAATTAATTAACATCATGCTTATAAAAACATTTGAAATAAGTTTATTCAATAAAAGATTTCAATTTAGAATAGTCATAATGTACTCAAGGTCGCATGAAATCCACGATAAATGATAATTTCAATTTAAAACACAATCACACATGATGCTATGTTTAAACATGGTTTAAAAATCAAGACAAAGCATTAATTATTGTCACCTACCTCAATGTGAGACCACTAGCTTGCTAATAACTCCCTTTAATTAGTATGTTCAAGTGCACATGTACAAGTCACATCACTATTTTAAAAAATTTCTACATTAAAAGTGGTCATTTATAAGTTTTTAAGTTAAACTAAGTCCACTTCGTCGATACGGTCACAACGCCTCTTTCGGATCGTGATTTGGACTCCTATAGCTCTCAGAAATCAAATTTTAGTGAAAACGTACACAAAATGGGGCTGACGTGCATCACGGTCGCCAGGATGCTGCGCATCCCGACCCAATGTGACAGCCCGCGTAGGAGCTCCCACACACATGACCGCTGCATGCATGCACAAAGACGTGCGTTCATCTAGCATCTTCGTCGGGGCGTCCTGGCGTCATTGCCTGGCCACTGACGACGTCACCGCCGCCGGAGAAGATGACCGGATTCCGGTCATCTTCGGCGGAGCTACAGAGCTCCATTTTGCAAAAATTTTGCGCCGTTTTTCTTAGAATTTCTTTAGAATACATTTATGCCCTCCTTTTGCACTGATTTTGCCAAAAACCATGTTTTTTAAATGATTTTTTCCACATTCTTAAAAACATCCCTAGGTACTGGTGTTTGCGTTTTCTGGAAAAATCCACCGTTGGATCTCTCCCAAATATAAAGGGTTTGATCTTGGGTATCTTGTGCACAAGTTGGATGGTGCGATTTTCAAACGACTTGGTTTCATCCTCAAAATCACGCTCCAACAGTAGCGTGCATAGAGTTCCCAGGAAAATCTGATTTTTCTTGATTTTTAAATGTAATTCTAA
Organism: Warburgia ugandensis; assembly: GCA_035236585.1. Taxonomy (NCBI): domain Eukaryota; kingdom Viridiplantae; phylum Streptophyta; class Magnoliopsida; order Canellales; family Canellaceae; genus Warburgia; species Warburgia ugandensis. The sequence continues at coordinate 79,038,131 of CP141132.1, read as the reverse complement.
TTAATTTACCTATTTAATAGTTACCTAAATTAGGGTTTTAAGGACTTACCTGTTGTTAGCCGTTGCCGGAGTTCCACTCGCCGAAAAAAAGCAAACTTGGTAGGGCTAGGGTTTTGAGTAAAAACTCAGAGGAAAGCTCAAGGTGGAGCGTTTTGGCTCCTGGGGAAGGGTAGATATAGGGTTTAGAGTCTTAGGGGAAGAGAAATTCTTCCCCTCACGTCTCTTTCCACGTCTCTCCAGCGATTTCGCCGAAACTGGTAGAGACGTGTGGAAGACGGGGGTGCCATTATCAATTTGGACCCTTGTGTAACACGTCTCTGTTAAATGACCAAAATGCCCTTACAACTTTAACGGCTCTTAACTTCCTCGTTTGAGCTCCGTTTTCCGCGTTCTTTGTGGCATTGGACTCGTATCAATGAACACTTTCAAATTCTTAAGTTTTTAGGAAAATTTTCCATCTATAAATTTTTAATTTATTTTATTTAGAAATTTCTAAATTTATACCAAAAATGAAGGATATTATAGATAGTCATTAACTTTAGGTAGTTCTCTGATGAAGTCTATGGATATACTCTTCCATGTTTGTTTTTGAATTGATAGGGGCTGCAATAGTCCTTCTTTCTTGCTCTCACTTTTGTCTTATTGGCACACTAACAAGACTTACATAAGCTTCTACATTGTCTTCCATATTTGGCCAATACGATAGTAAATTATGAGTTATTTCAACTCCTAGATGGCCAGCACATTTAGCATCATGGATCTCCTTGACTAATTCTCTAGGCAAATTGTTGTTAGGAACATAAGGCCCCCCTCCCTTGGCATGGAGGATTTTATCCTCAAGTGAATATCTCCTTGTAGAGCCATCTCTAATCTACTTTAGAAGTTTTACATTAGGTGCATCATTTTTACAAACTTGTTTAATACATGAAAAGAAGTCAAATTCGAGCTTGGAAAGGGGTCCCACAATCTCCACTATCTGCTTATGACTCAATGTATTAACAACATTGTCATGCTTTTCTCGCTTGTGTTACCACTCATACTTGAACTTTGGAAAAAATTCTTACGACTGATCTACTTAGAGGTTAGTTTCTTTGGCATTTGGAAGTAAGTGTTAGCAACATTATCTATTATAACAACAAATCTGCTCTCAAGTAGATAATGCTTCTAAGTAGCAAGCAATGGACTATGATAGTCTTGTCCTTCTCACATGTTGAATAACATTGCGTATCATTCAATTTTCCACTTTCAAAGGCTAGTGAATGCTTTTCTAAATTTATACCAAAAATGAAGGATATTACAAGTGGAGAGATTGAGAGTGAGGTTGTGTGACAACCTGGGTTTTTACAATACTTTTTCACAAAACCTTTTACATTTGTAGGGCCCCAAGTCTAAAAAACTATTTAGAAAATAAATAGCAAAAACATTTTTTCAAGAGAAAACTTTTGAAATTTTCGAGTCTCATTTTTTTTTCTTCAAAAATACAAGGATTTTCAAAGGAATGAATATCACATTCCCACCAAAAATCTAGCAAAGTCTCCCCCGTATTTTAAACTCTACGCATTTAACACATGCAATAAGACAACATGATAAACACAATATACATGTAAAATAAATAAAGGAGACTCTATATCCCTCCAAAATACATCCACATACATGTATGTTTATATTTAAATAAATAGAAATATTTTTATAGTGCCAAAAGTGTAACAATTTCAAAAAAATTATAATAATTTGGTAAATTGAAAAGGGAAAAAAACTAAAATGTGAGATTTCAAGAAAGATAACTTTTATAGGGTTAGAATCAGTAATTGAAACATCAATATTTGGATTCTACTAAAAAAATGGAATCCAGAAATACAAAGAACATTGTAAATGGAGTTTGGATGAGAAAGTTATAGGACTTTGAAGTATATGAGCATTTTAGTAACTAAAAGTAAGAGAGAAAAAAAAGAAGCAAAGAAAGATTAGAAAACACATAGGTCATTTTGATAACAACACTCATTTTTTGTCTCCATCAACTGTGGCGGGAGAAGTGGTAGGCGGTTGGGCTGTCCCTCTTTGGTCTGCTTTTGCAGCACTGAGAAAGTGGACTGCAGTGACACCCCCCCCCAATCGCCATTAAAATCCCCCAGATTTGTCTCCCCTCTCTCTTCTTCCCCATCACTCTTCGACTCTCCCTTGGCCTCTCTGTTGTTCCGACAACCTGGGAGTCCGGTGGGTACAGAATGATGTCTACACTCACCGGAGCTACGAGTTTTCTCCTCCTGCACTAGCCATCCCCTTTCTCTTTTCCCTCTTCCCTTCTTCTCTCTTCCTCTATGGTTTTTCCCCTAACCTCTGCGTTTTTCGGCAACTAAGGTTTCCATGGGTCCAAAAAAACAACAGCACCACAGGAAACCTTAGATTTGCTTTTCCACCGGCAAATCACATGTCTCTCTCCTCCCCTCTCCCTCCTATTTCCTTTTTCTGACATTTCTCCTCAAATTAGGCAAGATTTGGTCTCACCGGCCGACAAATCACCAGTGAAAACAGGTCTAGTGGATCTGATGTGTGACACACTTAAGGACAGGTTAGATGGATGATCTAATCCATCTGATGAGTTTGTGGGACCCCAAAACTCCAAGAAACATGAGAATACGTGAAAAATTGGGCCATCTTAGATGTCGATCGAAACTGAATGATTGGAGTCCACATATGTGAAAACCCCAATTTTTTTAAAATTATTTAAAATTATTTAGAATTTTTACAAAAATCAAGGTGAAGTATTATATTTAATATAATATTAATTTTTAGAAAAAGAATCAGGTCTCGAAACATAGATATTTAGAATCATTCACCAAAAACTAGTGAGAATGATTGTAAGCATGCTGAAATCTGAGCTTGGTGAAAAATCTCTATTTTTTGTAATTTTTGTGAATTTACACTTACTCATAAGGGTAAAATGATCATTTCACTTTTGTGTGGGGTCCACAAAAGTTAGGTGATCTAGTGGATAATTAGCTCAGGGAATATTAATGATGAAGAATAAACATGATGAGGAATATGCTTTTAATTTTAAAAAAAAAGAGAGTAAAAAATCATTTATAATTAAAATAATTCAAAAACAGCTTTATAAATACCCCTCCTTCAGGCTACACGAAATTGCACAAAGTCCCCAAGTCTCTCTCTCTCTCTCTCTCTCTCTCTCTCTCTCTCTCTCTCTCTCTCTCTCTCTCTCTCTCTCTCTCTCTCTCTCTCTCTCTCTCTCTCTCTCTCTCTCTCTCTTCCTTTTACAGCTGCAGAGCTTGTCTACGGACGCACCCGAGGGGAATATTCCCCCCAGAACTATCGAGCGTGTCCATAGACGCGTCATCCCCGATGGAACAAGGTTTTCCACCTGAAAATCCTAATTCAATTAGGCATCCATTTTCTGCCATTGAAACATGATCTTGACCATTCATCTTGTTTGAAATTTCACAATCTTCAAAAGCCCTAAGATTTCACAATGATTAGAGGTGTATTAGACGGTGAAATCACCAGAAAACAGTAAGATCGATGACTATATCTTTTTTGGCGTGAATCTCTTTTTTCAACTTGATTCTTCAATTCTAGACACTTCAGGTATGTTCCTCATCCTCCCCTCTAACTATTCTGATAGTTTTTAAGGCATGAAGATCACTGGACTGAATTTTCCGATAAGATTTCTCCGGTGACTCCAGTACCAATGATCAAGCCTGAAACTCCAATAAAACATAATTTTTTGAGCCGTTAAAAGGATTCAGAGCGTCCAAAAATCCCAAGGGATGAAATCTGAGTTCTTTGATCGTGCAGATTTGGGGAGATCGGCGAAAAAGTTGATTTGACGATCCAGATCGGAACATCCCAACCGATCCTTATGATCAAAACCTAGAAATCCGCTAATTAACGCACGCAAGGACGCCCCCTGAGGGAGTGCCTTCGCATGCGCTCCGCATATGTGATGCGGGCAAGCTTTGCCTGAGACGCTGCGTGCGTCATGCCGACGGTGATGTCATCCAGCTCCGTTTTGTCACGCTCTGATAGTTTAGATCAAATTTGAACCGTTGGAACAGATCTGAAACTTAAAATCTCAATTCTGGGCTCATTTTAACTCCAAATCAAGATCAAAAAGAAGATATGGATTCCTGGTGAATAGTAAAATTTAATGGAAACATAAAATTTATGTTTTGTTCACTGTAAAATTTTGTAAATTACAAAAAGAGGTACTAATTCCCAAGATCAGTCAAATATGATATGATCAAACCTTGGATTTCTATGCTATCGTGATCTAGTGATGAGGGAACATGGAATCAAGAGTTAAATGTGATTGATTTAAGATGAATTAAGAAATTTAACCTTTATGGAAGAGAAATCTTAAAAATAATCATGGATTTACTTGATCTTAGTAATCAAGTATGATTAGAAGCTATAAAATAGTATGGATGATGATCTAATGATAAGATCATGAGAAATGAATGGCCTGATCTGAATAAAAATGAAAGATCAAGATCAAAACCCTTAATGAGATGAAAAATGAATAGAAATCAAAATATGATCATTTGATCAAAATGAATAAAAATGATGTATTCAAATGAGCATGTGAATTATTAAATTCTATTGCAAACATTTTTTTATTTGCTTAATGGATTTAATTGTTATATTTATTTATTTATGCTTTAATTGTTCATGTTATGTAAATTGCATATAAATTGTAATTAAATAAAAATAGATATTGATGAACATTTACAATTAATATGGACATGAGCTTAATGATAGTAAGGGCTATAATTAGTAGAACAATATAAGAAATATCATTTTAAAGGAATTTCCTTTGCCCAAATTAGGAGAATAATAAACCCTATGAATGACATTTTAAATGTTCATTGGTTTAATTAAAATCAAATGGCAAGAGTACTTAGAGTTTAATGCTCATAGGAACCTTATGAAGGTTGCGTTAAGGTCAACCTTAGTGAAAGTTGAACATATTGGTTAAGGGGGTTATTTAATAGAGCCTCGCTCTTCCCCCATCTTCTGTTGATGTTTGTGAGGTCTAAACGCCTCCTCACATGATGATTGAATTAACCACTCTGTTTGCAGCTTTTAATTGGTAAGCCTTAGTCAATTCTGAAATAAGGAGGAGTTGTCTAGTGTTAGGAAAGAAATAAACTATCTTCAAGCAGTAAGACATTAACTGGTTGAATAATAATAAGATCATAAAATGATAGTAAACTATCTAATCCTAATAAAAATGGTAACTAAGATAATCAAAAATCAAATAAGATCCATAGGGAGATCTTGAATGATCAAGAATAATAAGTATCATAAAATTGTATGTATGTTTTGAAGTAATATAAATATTAGATTCAAATGTAGATCAATAGCTTAGATCCTTGATCAATATGGTTTAAGGAACAAGATCCAGATCATCCTATATAAGGATGATCAAAAGAACAATTATGAAGCATAAATGAGTTGAGCAATGACTGTCTACATGTGATTTGACAGATACATGAAGGATATGATGATCAAGATCAATGTGATGATGAGATTTTGAAAGAAAAGGTAAGTGGACCTTAAGGATATATTCAATATATAAGATACATGTATTTTACGCATGATCTTATCTTGATAAATGAGTTTTGATTATAATTGCCTTAGAATTGTTATGAATCAACAAATGATGTTGAAATGAATACAAATGGATTGATTAAGTAATTATGAAATTACTTAAGACAACAAATGATCTTGAAATGAATATATAGGGATTGATTAAGTAATTATGAAATTACTTAATGGGTAGAATGGAAAGATTTGAACTATATAAGTTAGACTCCCAAATCTTAAGGAAATAAGTCATAGGCATATCCTATTGTAACCAGACACAAAGTCTGTAAGTATGAAATATTATTTTTCATACAAGTATGGAGGCTTGTGGTTTTATTTTAAGATAGCCTTAAGCTTGGGGATGCCAATGCTATGAGAGTTATGAGGGTTTGACCACCCGCTCTCCAAAACTGATTATGATGATGATATCATGCTCAAAGAGAGGCAAAATGTCAGGTGGGGCAATCATGGGAAGGTTAGCACTGTGACAACCATGGTTCCTCCCATGCGAACATGGATTTTGTATTTTCCATCGTGGTATGAGTGGAGTATTATGCAGTAATCTAGGTGTGCTGTACAAATTAAGACTGCGAGCATGATAGCCCTTTGATTATTTTGCATTATGATGCAATTGATTATAACATGATGAGATGCCTTATGTTATGGCATGATGAGATGCCCAATAAAAGTTATTACCGATGTTGATGATATTGACTATATTCATAATTTTCAGTGGTTTTATTTATATGTAATATATATATAATTCATATAATAAGTGAAGGATAAAATGATTATCCAATTCTATAATTGATTAATATCATGGATATAATGACCTGTTGATTTTGAGATATATTGTAAATATTTGAATGTTTACAATATCTCAGATATAGTTAAAGAAGGTTGAAAGCTCAAGACTTGTGGATAATCATCACCAAACTATGACTCAGGGTATTTACTCTGAGGAAGATTATATTGATTTTTTTTGTAATTTGGATTGTAATATTTGGACAAGGTATGTAATGACTACTGGAGCTGTGTAGGTGAACCACTGGATCAATCCTGTTTTTAACAAAAGTATTTCTATTGATATTCAATAGAAATTTTATTTTATACAAAAATCTATATATGATAAGTAATTTGAAGTAGCACTCGGGTTTTTGAGAAATCAATTTCAAAGAAAATATGTTTTCGCTGTTTGTATTTTAAAAGAGTTTCAAAATCAGGGCCCTATCTTTGCAAATATTTATAAAATGTGTTTTAAAAACCCAAGTTGTCATAATATCGAACCGTCTCATCCCCACCAACTTGATCGGTAGACTAAGACGCAATCTGTAATGAACCCTAGGGACACGCTGTTTTGAAGCGCGTCTGCACATTCATGCACATGCGAGAGTGGTCTCGGTTTAACCAAGACACTATATCGTCTTAGGAACTGAGAATCTCCTACCCCAGTTTGATGCCTCGTGGGCCCATAACTAAATCATCATCATCATCAAGACCTTATCCCAATTAGGGGGCCCATAACTAAATATGGATAGTTAAAGTAATTAAAAACACAAAAACTGCAATTAAGAGGGCTATATGAGCCCAATTAGTGATATGAAAGGTCTTTTCGAATTGTATCAACAGCATGGACCTAAATATGCAATAAAATTTAGGATTAGAAACTAATTTTAGACTGATCAACCTTAGAAACCATAAAATTTGAATGAATGGATCATATCAAAGGTGATCAGATCCTATGAAATAGTTACTTAGAATATCCAAATCAGATTAAGTCATTGTAAGTGATTAGATCATGTCAATAGATTAATCACAATTATTTGAAATGCCGATTAAGCCTAGGATTATAGATCTGACAGATCAAAGTTAAATCTGACTGTCAAATCCTCACATAAACTGTAGATGAGTAATTAAATCATGTGAGGTATTAAAATTTAGTCTCATTATGCCTAATTAGGTTATAAATTGAACAATTAAATGGTTAGTTTCCCCTTAAATAGTGAAATAAATTAGAATTGACATAGACAACAGTCAGAAACTCTAAATCTAACTAGGTAAAAACTGATCTAACCGTTAGAATTTTAAATCTAGAGTATGTAGATGACTGATTTATAAAAAATAACATATATAAATCAATCTAGACTATAAATTAACAATTAATGGTCAAAATCAAATAATCAGATAAATCATAAATGATTATAATTCTGATAAGGAATGATTAGATGCAAGATCATCAAAGATCATGATGATCAATAATATAATAAATCAAAAGTATTACTAAAAAGATAGGAAATAACCATTTATTGTGTATGAAATTTGACAGATGTGCCCTCTTACGCTGACAATAAGGACTTTGATCTTTAAGAGATTTAGAACTTGTCACGAGGTAGGTAGAACTTTAAGAGTACATACTTGTTTATATATTAAGATAAGTATTTCATACATGATTGTACTCCTTGTCATGAAATTGATAATTTAATCTATCCAACCAATGGACTTATTATGAATTAGTGATTAAGATGCTTAAATAAAATATTGTGTTGGGATTTCATATGAAATTTGTTTTGAATATCCACTATTAGTATGAACTTGAAATTGAATACAATTACCATGTACATTAAGTGGTTGTTATGGAAAGATTAAAAATGATTAAACCTTATTCTTGATATATGATTTCTCTTAGAGAGAGGATGTGGATATTATATGATACATACATAGATGTATGTATAGGCGCGCGTATATAGACATATATATAGCCTGATATGATTATTATGAGTATTGAAATCTCCTTGAGGCAGGCCTATGGATTGATGGGCTAGTGAAGATATTTCCAGGAGTCAGATTTAAGAGGCTGATGAACTAGTGGAGGAATGCTCCCTGAGGCGGGCTTGCAGATTAACAGGCTAAAGGAAGTGAGAAATGTATATATATATATATATATATATATATTCTGCTATTATTATTATTGTGAGTATTGAAATCTCCCTGAGGCAGGTCTACTGGGTGATGGGCTAGCGGAGGAAACTCCTTGAGGCGAGCCTGAGAGACTGACGGGTTAGTGGAGATACCTCCCGAATGTAATGACTCTAATTTTTTAATATTAGGATATCACTTTTATAACCAAGATCAATAACGTTGGTCTCAATGTGCTAGTTAATTATAGCTTGTTTATTTTGGACAATTTTGGAGATTAAAAAGATATTTAATCACATTAATAGGTGGTTGGATGCTTTATTTTAATTAAAATATGAAATAAAGGAATTTGTGAGAAAAATTAATATCATTAGATTCTACACTCGAAATGGAATCCAACGCCTCAAAAAACACTAAAAACGGAGTTTGTATAAAGAAGTTATAAGCATTAAAAGATGGAGGCATATCTGTAATTTGACTGTAAAACAACTAAGACCCGAAAACACAGGGGACTGTTTTACTAACGGCACCCCTAGGTCGTCCCCTACCTCCAGCCACCGACTTGCACAGCACTGCCTCTGCAAGGCGACGCCGGAAAAATGGTGGCACCACCATGGGGCGGCACCGCCTTTGCTATCTATAAAAGCCCTCTTTCCCCTCTCTCCGAGCATCCCTCTCCCTCCTTCTCCTGCCATTTCCAATTAGGGTTTCAGTGGGTGTGAGCAAACTCGCATTCGTCGGAAAACCCCTTTCCGACACTGACCCACTTCCCTTCTTCTTCTCATTTCTCCTTCTTCTCCTCTTCTCCTTTTCCCTCCTCCGGCCACTGCAATTTTCCGACGATACAGGTTTTACGGCAGGCATAAAGGGAACCGCAGTACTAAGAAAAGCGCACCATTGCTGCCTGCCAGGTGAGCTTCGTACCCTCTATGGCTTTTCCTCTCTTCCAGCCCAGATCCATGCTGGATCTAGTGTCTTTCCAGTTGGAGAACGTGCTGGGGAAAGCCGGGTTTCATCCAGCTCCATTCGAACCGGGCGTCCTAGGGACGCAGTGCATAATGCCCCGCGTAGATGGTCCCTGGGATGGGTCTCAGGTCAGGGTCACATGCAGGCACCTAGAGCTTTGGGTGTGCGATCGTGTAGGCATGGTCCCAGGTTCGACTGAGACGCACAAGCTCCTGGGGAGCTAAGATGCGCCTTGTCAGTACCAGAGACACATCCGCGCGACGCCGTCCAGGATGCGCGCCTAACGCTCCGCTTGGGATTGCGCACTGTGCGAATGCGGTCCTGATTCAACCGAGATGCATACGCGTCCTAGGAACCATGATGCGCGGACCCTACATGGACAATTATGGTTCGTTTGTTGATGCGCGATATTAAAAAGGCTATATAAGTCCGATTGACCATCCGAAAGAATCATTGCGTTCGTAATGACAACGCAAACCTAATGAGACTATAAAATGTAGGATCAGATCTTATGAATTGATCTATTAAAGATGTTAGGAGATTAATAGCTCAAGATTGACCACAAAGTACATATATCAGCCCTTGAATAAAAGGTTTGACCATTAAACATTAGATATATACGTAAGATCTAGCCCAGAAGTGCAGTAAGCAAGGACTTATAGATCTTAAAAGGCAAATCTATGCCATTAATTTATAAGTCTAGGTAATGATCCATAAAGGATGAAAAATAATACTTGAATCCTTGTTATTAATTAATATTCAGGGTTTCACAAAAAGACTCAGGGTCGAATAATGAAGAACGCGATTCAAGGAACATCAAGGTAGGTAGTCTGATATTGCTAAGTTTTTATAAATGCATCTTAAACTCTGACTTGCTTTTATTACCGTGTTAAGCATGCTTTTGAGATAATGCTGTTCTTATACTAGTATGCGGACTTGTCTTCATATTTTATTGCTTTGAATGTGATATTAGCATGAATTGATTTTATGCACTGCTAGCATGGTTGAAAATAAATGCATAAATTGCATGATTTCGATGATTGAGATTTGGATGCATCTATATATGTTTTTTGGGCTATTGAGCCTGGTGGGCACTATGTTAAGTAGGTAGATCGCCGAATGAGGCAACCTACAGTAGGAACAAACCTTGAGTTCCAAGCAGGTAGATAGCCGAATGAGGCAGCCTGCGGTGGGAACAAAACATGAAATTCCAAATGGGCAGATCGCTGAATGAGGCAGTCTACAGCGGGGACAAAACCCTTGAGTTTCAAGTGGGCAGATCGCCGAATGAGGCAGCCTACAATGGGAACAAAACATGGAATTCCAAATAGGTAGATCGCCAAATGAGGCAACCTACAGCGGGGACAAAACCCTTGAGTTCCAAGTGGATAGATTGCCGAATGAGGCAGCCTGCGGAGGAGCATAGCTGACCCTATGATTTCAGTGTTATCGATATGCATATAGTATTGAGATGGTCATATATGAGTACTCGTGACCAGTTGGCATGATGTGTTCGTCGAGAGACCTATGTGCATGATACTAGCATACGTTGAATGATGACTATTTTAAGAGTTTCATGATTATTATATTTGACTCATGGATTTGACGTGTTTGTTGCAATCTTATTACTTGGGTCTATTGATTTCTATTTTATGATTTTTGTCGTATTTAGAAGACTAGATTTGTGTAGGATTTCCATGGTTGAAATTGCATCAATAAGCTTGCGTTTTATGCACAAATATGCATGTTTACATAAAAAGGGAATTACTGATGTTTTACATGGAAAGCTCCTTAAATTTATACATATTGCATGCCGTGTTTTCAAAATAGTTGTATCAGATCACCTACTGAGTATGAGGAATACTCACCCAAATATATCATTTTTACAGATTAGACCAAAAAAGGCCAAAAAGGATTACAAGAAACTCCAGGACATGTTGCAGCCATGATCAAGTAAATGAAACAGAGACAAATATGAATGGAAGTAAAATCTCTACCCTTTGGACATGTATCTGTACTTATTTACAGTTGAAATTTGTGGTATGCTTGGATAGACCCAGGAAGACGTTTATGATTTATGAAATTTTCAAAACTACTTTACTCATCTCGAAGGCAAATGACACTCAGGGTTTTCAAAATGAATTCAAAATAAAAGATTTCCTGTTGCATTGCATCGTTTTCTAAAAATGTTTTCAAATAGGGATTAATCCCGCTTAGGATTTAGTTATTGCATTTAAAAATGCATGTGAAAACCCGGGTCGTCACACCTAAAGAGGGCCTAAGAGGCTAACGGGCTAGTGGAGGATGCTCCCTGAGGAGGGCCTACAGGTTAGTGGAGGCACTTTCCTGAGGCAGGTCTGATGAGGCTGATGGGCTAGTGGAGAAATGCTCCCTGAGGTGGGCCTATAGACTGACTGACTAGTGGAAGTGAGAGATATGTATTATGGACGTTTCCCTGAGGCAAGTTTGAGAGCCTGACAGGCTAGTGGAGGATGCCCCCTAAGGCCGGCCTACAGACTGATGGGCTAATGGAAGTGATGTGTGTGTATGTGTGTATATTCATGTGTGTATTACTTACCAGCAAAAGGTTGAATTATTATGATACTAGTAAATACTTGATATGTATTTTAATAGAGGATGGATTGTTATGGACCCTTGATAGTAAATGGGTATAGCTATAAACCTAGTATATGTATGGGATTTGATTTGATGACATCATGATATAAAATATTCAGATTTTAACAAGTTCTATTAATCTACAGTTTTTATAGTATGATTATATATAAATTTCTGTGGAAAAATGTTATATAGGTGTTAACATGGATAAATGCCCAATGTGCTCATCTTATAGATTGTGATTTATGATATTAAGATTATTTCATGCATATGTAAATTTATGATGTTGATTTGCCAAATGATTATGAGAATATAATTATTGAATTTAAAATTTATTATGTCTCTTAAATTCCCTACAAAGCATAGCTTGCTGAGATATTGTAAATGTTTTATTGTTACAGTATCTCATATATAGATGGACAATAGAAGATGGATACAATAAGGGGATGCCAATAATCATACTATTGTCGAGTATGTATCATTAATTCAATTCTTGTATTGTGTAGTTAGTTTTATTTGGATTGTGAACATTGGACCTTTAATATAATATTTATAGGGGTTGTGTAAGTGAACCACTAGATGGCTCCTGTTTTCATAAATTGCATATTTATTTTATAAACTAACTATATATTTATGTATAATCTGAGAATGAATTGACATCCGAAATTTTGAAAAAGAATTTCAAAGAAAATATTTTTTGTTGTTTTATATATTTTTTAAAAATTTGGCATGCCATCTTTCAAAAATAAATGCTAAAAATTGTTGTAAAAACTTAAGGTGTTACAACAAGGCTGATCACTTCAGTCACAACTACATCACCATAACTCCATTTACATAACTATGTATAAATAAAGTAAAGTCATATTAAGTCCACATCACATAATTCATCAAATCATAACTATATTGCCAACTTGTATGTTATACCCATCATGTTCTTCTCTTTTGATCTCTATCACCATCTTCTGCTCCCTTTTCCATGTTCTATTTCTTCAAACCTGAGATATTGTAAACAATTTATAATATCTTAACAAGCTTGCACTTGTGTAGGTGGTTTCATTATCATAAACATGAGTTTATGCATTTTTTAATCCGAAAGGAACACTTAATAACATGTTATGCAATTTAGTAGAATATGATGAATTCTAAAATCTCAATTATAATTTACAAATCAATGCTATGCCAAACCCATTCAATTTATCAGTTTCAAGAGTAACCTTTACATAGTATTTTACAAATATGAAGGACTACCAAAACTCACTTCACACTTCACACTTCATTTCATAAATATACTCATCCAAACTGAATAGTAAATCATCATCAAATGCTTCAACATAATCAACGTGTGTCAATAAACACACATGTATAATACTATTAGAACCTCCTCGAGGTCTAACAAGTGTAAGGACACTCAAAATCAAACTAATTGCTGTTGGTCATGAGTACTTACTATAGACCTGAAAACCAAGGAGCCCCACACTTGCTCTATCCCACAATATACATATAAATCTGAAAATAATGGACCCTCTGTGCAACGGACAAGAACCAATCAAGTCTGTGGCTATCACACCGATACTAAGTTGATAGACCCCATACACCATGATAATAGAAAACACGTTACGCAAGCCATGACTTGGCCATGATGTCATGAACTTGAAATTGGCCCCTCCAGCCAAGTATCTATCACACATATATTTTCAGAAGGAGGATGATCAATCCTTAATCTTCATAGTACAGCATCCATTGGCCCAATATATCCGTCATAACATAATAATACTAGGCATCATCACATGCCAATATAACCGATAAAACAATAGAAATCTATGCATTATTAAAATCATGCAATTTAAATCTCATGATACGATATAGCCATGTAAAAGCCACCCTCACAAGGGTTGAGTTTGAGGATCTGTATTCCTCCTCATTTCATAATTCATGAAGTGCACGTAATTTCAAATATATTTTCATGCATAAGTTTCAAATTTGATAGTAAAACAACATGACATTCCAAACCAATAAGTTGCATGAAATACAAACATGCTAACTACATAATTCACAAATATCATAATTATAAATCTTAAGCATTTTCAAATATGACCGATTAGTTATCAATAGTTTTCATGTTTCACAAATGCACAACGATGTTAAAATTACCTACTTCCTTAGCAAAATTTTCACCAATTCTTCCCCTTTAGGCTTAGCTTTAAACTTAACTTCAATTTGGTCAAATCGTGCCTGAAACTATGTAACACATCCAACATCTGAATCCGCACATTAACATAGAATCATACAAGCATCTAAGTCATGCTTAAATCTAAATAGTGTATAAAATATGCTCTTAACACTCTTTTCAAGTTGCATTTACAATACAAATGAGGATTTCATGTCTGAGTGTCCTTTATCATTTGTATATTAGATTCTTCATTTGAACATAATCCTTCTGTTCAAATTTAACCCTTAGATTTCATACGATCCATCAGTTTCTTGAAAATTTCTACCCTTATCTTAAAATTTCAAAGATTCTTAACTTAATAAAGGTCAAGGTACACAATTATGGCATCTAATCACCAATTAGACCTTTGCTATGCCTTTATTCCTCTACTGTTTGATCAAATGGTTCATATTATTCAATAAATTTTCATCTAGATCTTTCAATTTATGCCATATACTAGTTAAATTCAATGTCCCAAAGCACATTTGTGGTGTCTGATCATCAATCTGACATCAAGAAGTTACTATTTAGACAATGACAGATTGGATAGCTGATATTGTCCGATGGATCTGTCCAATTTTTGCCATTTTTGTCATGCCACACTCAATTTAAGGCCAAAAAAGTCAATTTCAGGTCTGATCATCGATCAAACATCACCAAGTTATTGTGTTAATAGTACCTAATCGGACGATTAAGATTGTCTGATTGGTCTCTAACCAAAATTAACAAATTTCAGCTGGATTTAAGATAATTCAAACCTATTATATACTTATCTAAGCATGAACTTAAACTTTAAAGGTTAGATCGTCATAAAAACCTAGATCTAGCATAAATAGTGCATATCTAGCTAAAAACCTCAAATCATGAGTTGGGTTTTGTAGATCTTACCTCTTTGATGCATTTTCCACCCTTGGATGAGTTGGATTGCCTTTATTTTTTTGTGAAACCCTATGATCATATTGCGAGCACTATATCGTCTCCTTTTGACGGTCTAGATCACCTCAGATCTCCCAATAACTTTGAGGGTTTTGGTCATTTATGTTGCTGAATAAATTGATCCGAGCCAGCGTCATCTCCGGTGATGGCCTGAAAACCCTGCTTCCGAAAAAACCCCATTTTCCTTGCTCACCAGCGTGAGAGATTTTTTCAGCGCACTGGGTTTTTCTCCTTCCCCTCTCTTCTCCCTCATGTTCTCCTTATTCATCGGATATCTCTCTCTCTCTCTCATTGTTTCTGTAATAGACCAAATGATCTCTCTTGATTTTTATTAAGAGAGAGGGGTGCCAATATCAAAATGGCACCTCCTTTTTCAAGTAATGATTTTTACTTTTTACGTTAATTCATTATTTAAGATTTTAACCTTTGGTAATATGTTTTAACTAAATGATTGTGTTCCCTGCATGATAATGAGTGTATGGTCCACTTGGGTTTTCCAAATTTCGAGTGTGTCTTACATGGTAAATTATCAAAATACCCTTTATGAGAAAAATCCCAACTTATTCGTCCAAACTTAAGCAAACTTAGTGTTATTAGAATCGTCTTTTCAGTACAATCTAAATATCAAGGTTTCAACATTTGATTTTATGTTTATATATTTTTTAGAACTCCAAAATTTACTTAAATTAAGGCTAAAAAATCAAGGATGTTATAGGCTACCTAAAGAATTCAAGCGGGTTGGAACAAATGGAGATGTGCATTTGGAGTTTTCTGTGATTGACGGGTGCCACTCAAACTAAAAGAAAAATTCTATAGGATGGCCAGAAGGGCAATCATCCTCTATGAATCAAAGTGTTGGGGCAGTTAAGAAACATCATGTTCATAGGATGAGCATTGCGGAAATGAGGATGTTAAGATGGATGAGTGACAAGACAAAAAAGGATGAGAATTATGAATAAAAACATTAGAGGAAACTTAGGGGTAGCACTAATAGGTAACAAGATGAGGGAGATGAGATGTAGATAGTTTGGACATGTCCAAGAGAGATAGAAAACAGCACCAGTAAGAAGGAGTGAGGCAATGCAAGTAGAATGTTATAAAAAGGCAAGGGGAAGGCCCAAAAGAACGTGGATAGAAGTGGTGAGAAATGATTTAAAAACTTTGAGACAAAATGAAGCCATATACTTAATAAAGATGAATGGAAGAATAAGCTTCATGTGGCCGACCCCTAATTGGGATAAGCTCTTGATGATGATGGTGACATAAAATTTATACTAACATTATCATCCTCATTAATTGGGCACTCATATACTAAGGATGTAATTTATCCCTCTAAATTCATTGATAAACAGAGAATATAAAGGGTACCCATGTACTAAGAATTAATTTCTAAATCTAAGCAGATAATGTAATTCTAGATCATGCTTTTCAAATAATGATAACATAATTCTAAGCACAAGATCATCATATCATTCTAATTAAATCATTAAACATCTTAAACAAATTTAAGGCCTACAAAATTTATGATAATTCTACTTAATGAATAATTTAAATTCTATTATATTTATAATATTAAATAAGATCGTGTATAGAACATAAATCTTACAGTTAAAAAAGAAGAAGCATTCTCGAGGTTTCACCTGCCTCGAACGTCATAATTCCAACACTTATAATGATCAACGGTCTCAATTGGCACATTGATCGATGTATCTGTCAATTCATACGTACATAGAATGTCATTTTTTATCTCTTGATTATCATAATTTTTGGATGATCTTGCATTTTATCTTCCTTTATTATAGTTATCTTCTCTTAGGATTTGTTTGATCATCTCATTTTGACCATCGATTAATAATTAATGGTCTATATTTCTAAATCTTGACTAATCTGTATTTTACATATAGTTTTCTTATATTATAACAATTGATCTATAAACGTGACGGTTGGATTCACTACTAATCTATCATATTTAGGTTTTAAAACAATTTCCTAATCATAATTCCACACATGTATCATGTTTGGTTTTTGATCATCTTTAAAGATGATGATTTTTATCTTTATGGATCTTTGATCTTTACTTTGGATACACCTTTGATTTATAGTCGTTGATCAAAACCAACGGTTCAGATTATCCAATTATTACTAATTTCGATTGATCTAGTTTGATCTATAGTCTATTACATTTTTAAAGTTTGATCTATTAATCTTATAGTTAGATCTACCTTTGATCAATCAAATCTTCTTTTGATCAGTCATATTTACTTTTGATTAGTTAGATTTTAGGGTTTTTGACTATCTCCTACATCATTTTCTAAATATTTCAGTGTTAAGTTAAACCTTATCCTTAATTTAGTCTAATTGTTCAATCCATAGCTAAATCAGTTGATTTTATTATATATCTTATATTTTTGTATTGATCTAATGGTCAGATTTCACATTGATCTGTCAGATATGTGATTTTGACCTTAATCAATGATTTAGATCATAATCCTCAACTTATCTAGATGATTTGACCATTGGATTTGTCTTATTACATCATTATATCATCCAATTAACTATTTTCTATGGTCTGATTATTTTTTTTATTGGATTGATCTTAGCCAATTTATAGTTTTTAGATTTTGATCAACTTAAAACATCTTATGATCCTAAATATTATCATTCTAATAGGTTCATTTCATCAAGACCATTCTAACGGATGTTTCAGATCTAGAATTGGAATTATATTAATCTTTGAATTGAAATTTTAGGTTTCATATCATTTTTAACGGTTCAGATTTAATCTAGATCCAAAACAGATGATGTCACTAGGACGCATTGGAATGAGATGCGTGTTTCAAAATGTGTTTGGTGCGTCCTGGACTCCAGATTGCACCGATGTGTGTTTTCATCACTAGGACGTGCACTGTCACTCGAGGACCCTCCGATTGGGTGCATCTTCGTGATGCATTTGTATAGTGTATCCTGGATGCAAAAGCCAGTGGTCAATGAGACAATCCAATCTAGATTGTTGGATCACCCACCCCCATATCTACCCCTGAGATCACTTGAAAATTTACTATTTTTACATATTTTGTGGTTTTGAGGTTCCACAAATTCACTGGACGGCTCAAATTTTCCATCTGAGTCATCCTTAATGTGGTTCCCATCCCATGGAACTGATTTTGGTTCACCAATGAATCGCACAAGGAAAACTAGTTTGGTAATGCAGTTTGATAGTGGAAAAGGGGAAAAGGAAAGAGAAAGAAAAAGGGGAGAATGGCTTACCTGACCCCCCAGGGAGAAGAGGAAAGATCGATGACTTCGGTGGGTGCAGACTCTGCTGTGTGCTCACTGGTAAGTCGGACGGGCGAAGAACAAAGGTAAATGGCAATTAGATTATCGAAGAAGAAAAGGAAAGGGGAAAAGGAATATAGGGGGAGGATGGCTGCTGTTGGTGTGTGTAGGTTGGAGAATGAACAGCGAAAAGAGGGGAGTCGGACGGGGGTGTGGCGTTTGTCGGGTTTGACAAAGCACGTTTGTGGACGCGCCCAATTGGCATCCTAAAATCTGGAGATTGTGCGATTCTGTAGACACGCTAGACAGACAAGAGGAGAGAGGAGAGAGGAGAGAGCAAACAAAGAAAGGGAAAGAGGGAAAGAGAGGGAAATAAGAGGAGAAGGAGAAAGGGAAGGGGAGAGAGGAATTTCAAAAAATTTTGAAAAATTTTTGCGGGTATTTTTAGGTTTGCTTTTAAGTATTTTATTTTTATTTCACTTTTATTATTTTATTAAAAGTGAAATTTTCATTATTGCACACTTTAGTCATTAAGATTCTTTGTTCTAATTGACTCACAGCTCATCTAACTTTTATAGACTCTGTACAAAAGTGAAATTATCATTTTATCTTTTTTAATAAAAATTTAAAATTTAAAATAAAAAAACAAAAATTTCACTTGACTATAATTTTAGAATTTTTTTAGTCATTGGACTTGATTTTTTGAGTACAATATAAATATTCACGTTTTAATTTCTAAATTTATTTTGATAAAAAAAATTAATTTTCTTAGAATCTCAAATTTCAATTCCACTTTCAAAATTTTCAAATCTCATTTTCAATCAATCTAGTACATTCACAAAAAATAATGAGTTGATGCAAATCAAATGAGCAGGATCATTAAAAAAATAAAGGGTGCGGCCTAACAGGTCGTATGCACTGCAAGCAACCACCCGGGAGCGTGGACTCCTGCAGGACTCCACATTTTTTCAATCCCCATTGGGCTTTCGGATTCTCCTCTAAAATCTGATAAATCAAATGGATGAGTTCTGATCTACCAGAGGTGGGGCCCATCGTACAAAAGTGGGGGCGATAAGGCAAGGTGCTGAAGTGTCGCGCACTATGCTATTGTCATGTCAATTAGTAATTACAGCCTAATAAAACCAGTTTTCTCAAAAACGGGCACAAATTCTCGTTTTCCCTCTCGGTTTGCGGCTTGAAAAGAAAGCTCAGACAGACGCCATTTGCACTTCCAACGGCTTCGCTCTCTTTCTCCCTCTCTCCGTTTCCTTCTTCCAAAGCAATAAGTACTATTTTCCACTCCTTTTTCTTTTCTCTTCACATTTTCGCCAGAAATCAATGCCATTTCGCTGTTACAAGTTTGAATTCTTTGTTTTTCTTCTTCCTGCAATACGTTCTGGTAATTCAGCTCTTATTCTCTACGCAATGCAGTTTTTTATTTTTGAGATCTTTGGTTCAGTTTACGTCTTTCTAGGATTTTACTTCGGTGGAACGAGTGCAAGTTCTTGATTTGTTGTGCATTTTTGAGTTCTGTTTGTCATGAGCATGTTCTCTGATTTTTTTCTTTTTTCCGTCAAGTTTTAAGATAAAGCTGATTATTTTGAGGAACTGAACTTTTCTAGGCTTGGGTTTTGCTTCCTGTTTCAGTGACTGTTGTCTGCGGAATTACGGGTCACACAGTGTTCTGATAATTGCTTGGGTTGAGGTCGGCGGAGAGGATTTGCTTTGTTTTGTAATTTAATTCTCAATAATAAGTGCTCTTAGAGTTGGGTTGCTTGGCGAAGTAAGTAAATTGTCGTAGTTATATGCATAAATAGAAAGTAATGTAATAAATGTCACGGTTGCGTAGTGTTAAAATATTGGTAGACTCTGTAGCGAGGAGTAAAGAAAGAGTAGAATGAAATAAGGGAAGGGTTAGATCTCTTCTTTTTAATCCTCTGTTTCTGGATATTTTGCATGGTTTACTTTGTCCTTTTTTTTTTCTCTTTGCATTTGGCTTTATGATTTAGTTGTTTGGATACTATCTTTGAAAATTGGAGCTGCATATTGGATAGAAATTAATGGTTTTTTGTTATTTGAAGTGAAAAATCTTGACATTCAGAACTACTTGCACTACAAATTGTGCTTGGATTCTTCACTTTTGATCTGGAAGGTATATGGTTGTCATTGGGTGGAGACAATGATATTGAACCTTTGAGTGTAAATGCCTTGTTGGACTCTAAAATGAAGGCTAGAGTGATTATTTATGTGTTAAAATTACTGTTAGAACTGCTGGGACAAATCTGGAATAGGAGTCATTAGGAGGCATGGATATCCACAAAACTGAGATGCGTGGTAAGAAGCTGGTTAATATTACATCAACTTCTTAAAAATTTTAAATTCCATGGTGGTTACCAGTTTCTATTTACAGATGGAGTGTTCATCGATTACCTCTCGGGCATAATAGTCATTGAAACAACACTTTTGAGATATTCTATAACTTCAATCAAAGATTCTTATTCCAACCTTGTTGAGATATAACTAGTCATTGTTCTTGTAGTTAGAGGAAATTTTCATGGGAGATTCTCCTTACATCTCACTGTAATTGACCTGAGTCATTTAGGAGGTCTTCACCATCCACCATCTCAGGGTGTTTCATTCTCATATATTAGTGGTAATAACTCATGAATATATTTTGGGAATGACCTAAGATTGTTGCTCTTTAGATCACTCAAATTCTCAGACAGTAGAGGTTTAAAATACCTAGCAAAGCAACAATATATGGGAAATCTCATGTAAGATAACCCAAGTGCCAAAACATTGGCTTATATATTATAGAAATTAAATGAATGGAAGTATAAACTGCATTAATTAGTAATGCACCAAGGTGAAAGGTTCAAATATGGTGTAACTTATTCTTCATTGGGATTCATATTTTGGTTTTTCTGCTTTCTTTTAATCTTATTCTCTACATACCTTTGGATCAGTTATTGCAGGGGTCTTGCCATTACCTCCTCCACTTTCCCTTAATGCAGAGAAATTTCTTGTTAAGTATCTTAGTAAATGCCTGTAATCTCTCCATTATTTGTGTCTTTCTAATCACCTAAAGCAAGATTCAGATTTCGTAGATGAGAATATTATCAGATCACTTAGTTGAGAGTGAAGTTTCACGTTTTAAATCTTGAGCAAAATATTTTGAAAATGGGGAAGGAAACCATGCATTGTATGAATATTGACCACATTTCAGTTAAACCTGGACAGACTAACAAGATTTCAGTTATCATAGTAGTTAAAGCTACTAGAAGAACATTGATCAATAGTCATAGAGGGTCTGACTGGCTTAAGTCGAACTTAGTATTTGGGATTAGCACCACTTTTTTTTATCCACATTTAAATAATCATAACGATCTAACAATGAATGTGTATTTATGTCACTTCATGCCTCAATGAGTCTCGATTTATTAACTATGATTAAGTCTGTGAAGATGCTGTGAGCTATGTTTTATGGAGAAAATGATCTGTAGAAACTAGGACATGCGATAAAATCCAGTCCAGTGCCAAGAATGTGAGTGAATGAACTATAAACTGTGGTTTATATAAATGCCAGATGGCTATGTTATATAAACCAAACTATTACAGGGCTGCATTCTTGAAATTCATTGGTTCTGTTGAACAATTCAAATAGGAATCAAATAAGGAATGCAATAACCTATGAATATATGAGGAATGAACAATAGGCTTGAACCATTTTAATGCATCTGTTACTTCTTTTTTGCATGACATTCCCTTGATCTAGGACATTGCCCTGTACAATCTCATTTGTCCTGGGCACATTGAGAATGCAAGTGTTTTTGGATTCGGAGTTCATGGCTTCTGGGTTTTATTTTGGGAAGACTGAGGTTGACACACCAAGTGAAAAGAGGTGTGACTAGGAATTTGCTGATTTCATTCTGAGAGCAAGAGCTGTTCTGTTTCTGTTATCTACAGAAGGTGGTAGGGCATTTGCTAGCTGGATACTTCAGTATTTTGAAGAGTCTTACTTATATTTAGTATAACCAAATGTTAATTGAAGGAAATGGGTTTTGCTTCAAACTTTGAGTTGACTTGTTTTCTGTGAAAGTTCCCTGGGTGAAAAAAGAGAGAGTGGCTTTTATCTTCTACTTGCTGATGAACAATATATTTGGTGAAACCTAGACATCTATGCGTTTTGTAAGGCAGCAACTCTGAATATCTCTTAAGGTGTTTCACTCTAATTTACTTCTCTTCTAGAAACTTTACTCTCACATTTTGCTAGGAGAGTTTTGTTGGTATTATGTTGAGATTTTAATTTCAAAACATGTAGATCATATTTAACTTCATGACTTGTCAAGATTTGTGATAAGGTGGGAGCTTTAACTTCAGATCTTGTTCATATTTGTTTAAGACAATTGTAACCTTGTACTTTAGTGGAGATACTTTCATTCTACTGATATCCATACTCATGTTAATGTTCATTTCCACAGAGAATAATATGGGACATCAACTTCTAAACTTAAATGTACCACCCATAGAAGGTTGACTTGTT
Organism: Warburgia ugandensis; assembly: GCA_035236585.1. Classification (NCBI taxonomy): domain Eukaryota; kingdom Viridiplantae; phylum Streptophyta; class Magnoliopsida; order Canellales; family Canellaceae; genus Warburgia; species Warburgia ugandensis. Next base: position 79,015,068 of record CP141132.1, on the reverse strand, counting down.
TGCTTTTGAATTTATGCATGGCATTTGAGCAACTCTATCTTGGGAGAATTTCACTATTGTTGTAAATCTTTCCTCTTTCCAGATTCTGTTGGTTGTTATGTGGACCTAGAAAAAGATTCCAAACCAGTTTGCTGCGTAAAATTGCCGAATCCACCATTTCGAGTGTAAGTCAACTTCGCTGACTGTAATTTATCATGATTAGATATCTTGCTGATGCTCATGCTTAGAGATAGAGCTGTTATGAAGAACATGGATTAGAGTATCTAAACCAATGACCTACTTATGGCTTATCCTTCCCCTTATGATCCCTTAGTTGGACTAGATGAGGAAAGATAAGTTGTACATAATTTGTTATTATGCTGCATAGCACGGTGAAAGAGATGTCATGTTTCTGGTACTACAACAATGAAATTTGCATTCATTTGTGTGCTTATTAAGCACAGTCTTCCTTTTATTAGGAAAGATATTTTCAGGAGAGGAATGTACTTATTGAAACTTTAATTCCCATTTATTGCCTGCATGGTTTGCAACTTTGGATTTCACTTTCTGTTTTATGAATATGTGTGAGAATTAATTGATTTGGAATAATGTTATTACTCTGTCTCCTAGATTTATGAGTTGTCAAAGACTCTCAGTGGAGGCTAAAACTCGTCTAGAATCAAAATTTTGAATGGTTGAGTGAATTTATCCCACATGATATGATTGAGACTTACTTTTGTCCCATATGATCTACTTTCTCTTCATCTCTTCTCTTTCTCCTTGCACCTGGTACTGGATTCTATTTTCCACCACAGTTAGATTCTCCTGAAGTTATCTTGTGCATTTACTCTACTCTTTTTGTTGCTATATTCATTGCTATCTTCTCTCTCTCTATGGCATGCACATACAAGAAGCATAATTTAAGGTTTCTTCCTGAGCTTAAAAGACTATGCTTACTTGAATAACTTGTATTCATTTCCTCCTTCTAAGTGCATTGAACCCTCATATGACTTTATAATCTCTCTTTCTCTTGTTTCTTTTTCTACTTCTTTTTCTTAACTTATTCATCCCTGTAATACTCTTCGTACTTTGTGGGAATCCTTTTCATCCTCTCTTCATTTATTTCTCTCAAAGTACTCCCCTCTGTTGTCTCAGCCACACTTTGATTTTGATAAACCAAAACCTTCTTATGAATTTTCTCTCTCCCCTCTAAACCCACAAAATTTAGTATCCAATTATTGTTTCTCCTCTCCTCTAGTCCATAAACAACTCATCTCTTTCCCTTCTTCTTATCTATTTCATTCTCACTACACAACCAATATATACCTAATAATCTCATAGGTACAAGCCTATGGATTTTTGCATTGGGGCTATATTATCCCTACATCAATTCTCTCTAGCTCTTATCATGTTTTCTTTCCACCTCGTCATCTTCATTGTGTTCTGAGCTGGTAATCGTCAAGCATGGTCATGTTGTTAATACTTTGTGGCAGACACCTGTTTCCCCAATTTTGCTCATAAGACACTTGATTGGCTTGGTGGGACCTGCTATCCCACGATTGCCACCTATTTTGTCAAGGTTGTCAGAAAAGGTGGAGACAAAGATAAAGATCATTGCTCTAAGGACTTCCTTGCTTCTCTATGGATCTTAACATTTGATCTTATGTGTGCACAGAAGTTAGATGATTGTGGCTTCAATTATCTAAATGCTGCTCCTGAAGTCCCTGCTCAAGTTTGACACTCCCTTGCCCGAGGAATTGTAGGAGGTGCTTGATTGCTTTTGTTCCAAGGGATGATCAGAGGCTGAAATCAGACGTCTGTGATTAGAATATGAGTTCTGCATGTTAAGTAGCACGAGTCGCAAAATGTTGAGAAGGAAATCATCTGTCTCAAAGTGTATTTTCTCTAAGTGAAAGTTTTCTCGATCAGGATGCTCCTATGCAAAAAACTGTCTGCTCCAACTTGCAGGGACTTCAGGATTGACATGGAATGTTCATGACATTGTAATCACAAATTCTAGTTCCCCGTCCATCTTAGAGGTTGGACTTCTGATTTGGCATCAGAGCTTTAGGTGTACATCAAAATTCACGTCCCTCTTAACCTCCCTCATACCAGCCTCCCTACCTGGTAATTCTTTTGAGGTACCATCTTCATCTATTACCTCCTGCACTGTACATAACGATAAAAATTGTGGCAGTAAGCAGGCTTGTAGTAAAAGAAATATTAGCTTCAAACTTCTTAATATGAGATCTCACCCAATACCCGTGATTGGACACTTTTAACCATTAACAAAGACACGGTAACTGATGTATATGAGACGGGTTTATCCTAAACTATTGGCTCACTGTAGGATTGGCCTCAACTCCTTTTGCCTCTTTATTGGTTGTGTCTTCTTCCCCTAGTGGACATTAGGTTTCTAGCATGAACCATAGCATTGTAGACTATTGCTATTACTTTGTTATTCCAGCATCTGATACTTTATACACCTTTCTCAAATAATGCTAGATTGATCTCTCTCATCACAACTTTAGAAGCAAGGTGAGTAGGGGATGCAGGTCTCTTACCTTTATCATTGACAGCAGCGGTAACCTCTTTCTTCTCACAATGATTTGGTAAATCTAACATTTGTTATGAATGAATGAACTTTCTTTGACTCATGTTGGTGCCATTTTCATCCTTATAATGATCTTTAATTATGTTTTCCTGATTCTAGGTTGTCCCTATCATTTAACTTAATATGTTGACTTCAGTTTTATTGAGTTTGCTTGTATGTGCTTGTGAAGGATCTGTTCGTGGGGGAGCATTATTTTTTTGAAAATATGTTACTAGTCTAACTCTGCCGATGCCTTTCCTAAGCATGGATGAAAAAAGAGGGTCTTGTGTCAGGTGCCAAACGGCAAGGAAGAAGTTGAAGTTGATTTTGCTATTTTTTCCTACTTGCAAATGAATATGCATTTGTATATTAGTTTGCAAGTTAGAAGAGAAGATAATGAAAATCATCTCTAGCTTCTTTAAAGTATCGCAACCCTAACATGACATGAATCGAAAACTGATATTCCCTAAAGCTACGGCGTCCCCTATAAACGACACACTGCATCAAATCTCGGGTGTAGTGAAAAATAGGCAAGGGTTGCTGGGCGTTCCCTCAGAAGCAACACGTTACATTGGATCCCGGGTTTAATGGAAAATAGGCAAGGGTTGCTAGAGCATCCCCTCGGAAGTGATGCACTACATCAAAATCTAGGTGTAGTGAAAAGTGGGCATGGGTTTATGCCATGGAGGTCGAGAAGTGCACTGGTAAATAAGTTATCTCAAGAGCATAAGATTCATATCGCCACATGGAATATAATGACATTAACTTGTAAGAGTCTGGAGTTAGTAGATACGATGAAATGTAGGAGAGTCAACATTGCTTGTATCCAAGAAACCAAGTAGAAAGGGGCTAAAAACTAGTGAAATCTATGGGTATAAACTCTAGTACGTAGGAAAGGATGATAACATAAATGAAAATGAATAATAGTGGATAAAGAATTAAAGGATAAAGTTGTGGACGTTAAAAGAATCAGTGATAGAATTATAATAATAAAACTTGTTGTAGGAGAGCAGATCATAAATGTTATAAGTGTATACACACCATGAGTATGGCAACAGACCTGCCATTGAATCCCACGGATTAGGCTAAAGGAAATCCCTTAACATAAGGGTCAAACTAGGAATAAAAGGAAAGGAGATTTTCATATTCAAATATGATCCTGATCTCCATTATTTATGGAAACAAACTAAGATAAGATCAAAACTAATCCCTAGAAAGTAGGAACTAATTTTGAGAGAAAGTTTCTTAACATATCCGACACTCCCCCTCAAGTTGGAGCGTAGATGTCTATCATGCCCAACTTGCTGATGAAAAACTCATAGTTAGGTTTGACAAGTCCCTTTGTAAGAATATCAGCTATTTGTTATGAAGTTGGAACAAATGGCAAGCAAATATCTCTTGCTTCAATTTTCTCCTTTATAAAATGCCTGTCAACTTCAAAGTGCTTTATTTTGTCGTGTTGAACAAGATTGTGTGCAATGCTGATAGCTGCCTTGTTGTCACAATACAACTTCATTGGCATGGTCACAGTTCGCTTTAGCTCTTCCAAAACTCGTTTCAGCCATATCATCTTGCAGACTCTATGGGCCATTGATCTGCATTCTGCTTTTACACTACTCTTGGCAACAACACTTTGTTTCTTACTTCTCCACGTCACTAAGTTTCCCCACACAATGGTACAATAACCCGATGTTGATTTCCTATCATTGACTGAACCTGCCTAATCTGCACTTGTGTACACCTCAATACTCCGTTGTTCATTTTTCTTGAAAAATAAACCTTTTCTTGGAGAACTCTTCAAGTACCTCATAATTCTATACATAGCTTCCAAGATGTTCTTCATGAGGGGAATGCATGAACTGACTCACAAGGGTTACTACAAAAGCAATATTAGAACGTGTGTGGGACAAGTAAATGAGGTTACCAACCAACCTCTGGTATCGAGGTGTGTCCATGGCACCTTTACTATCTCCAAGTCTTTGGTTGGGATCAATTGGAGTTTCTGTAGAATGGTAGCCACTCATTCCTGTTTCCTTGAGAAGATCAAGAATGTATTTCCTTTGTGAGACAACAATCCCTTTCTTTGATCGAGCAACCTCCATTCCAAGAAAATATCTCAGTGGTCCTAAGTCCTTAATTTCAAACTCAAATGCAAGACACCTTTTCAACCGTTCCATTTCAGCTATATCATCCCCAGTTAGGATAATATCATCCACATACACAATGAGAATAGCTATTCTCACATCAATTGAGTGTTTTGTGAACATGGTATGATCACTTTGCCTTTGAACATATTTCTGACCCTTTACAAAGTGAGTAAATCTCTCAAACCAGGCTCTTGATGATTGTTTCAATTCATATAAGGATTTTTTTAGTTTGCATTCTTTCGAGCCAAACTTCATATCAAAACCTGATGGTGGGTCCATGTGGACTTCCTCCTCCAAGTCCCCATTAAGGAATGCATTCTTCACATCCAGCTGCTGTAGGGGCCGTTCAAGATTGGCTGCAATTGACAAAAGCACTCTAACAGTGTTCAGTTTGGCAATAGGTGCAAAGGTTTCAAGGTAGTCAATACTGTATGATTGAGTGAAGCCTTTGGCCACCAAACAAGCCTTGTATCGCTCAAGGGATCCATCTGACTTGTGTTTGGTTGTGAACACCCATTTGCATCCAATCGGTCTCTTCTATCTTGGCAAATCCCCAACCTCCCATGTTTTATTTTTCTCAAGGGCCTTCATTTCTTCAAGAATAGCCTCTTTCCACTCAGGAATCTGTAAAGCATCCTGTAAAGTCTTTGGTATTTCCATAGAAGACAATTGTGAAGTAAAGGCAAAGAAAGTAGGGGACAAATTTTTGTAAGAGATAAAATTGGACATGGGATGTTTAGTACAAGCTCTAACACCCTTTCGATTAGCAATAGGAATACTAAGATCAAAAGAGCTGGACTCAGAATGAATAGACTTGGAATTAGGTGAATTTGTTTGAATAGGTTCAGAGGAAGAATTACCTGATGACTCAGTAGAGTTTAGATTAGCCTTTGGTTTGGATTCTTGACTTTGATGAGGAGCATTGGTCTCATTGCCTTGAATTTGGTTCCTCATTGAGTAGACCAGAAGTTCTTTGGTACCTATTTTTTCATTGCTAGTTTTGTCAAGGTTATGATATGGCTCTATTGGATTTGGACATGGGTTTTCATCAATTAAAACACAAGGTTTTAGAGGTTTAAAAACATGGGGTCCATCAGGAATCAATGTGCAAGGTTTTCTCTTTGAAAAACATCTAAGTAATGTAAAGAAACGATCTTGCACTAGAAACGTTTGAACACCAATCAGGAGGAAAGACAACACTACTCAAACTTTCAATCTGATAACTTACTACGAATGATCGTCCCACCGTGTGCTCTCTAATAGAGCTTCAATGGCTTCTGGACTAACAAAAAGGAACTAACAGGAAAGTAGGATTACAAGTTAACAAAGAATTTCTATATCCATGAGAGGCTTGTGGCATGCCTATTTATAGCTTTTGAGTCTTCACCAACACTTCACCAACCAGCCTATAGAATTGGACTTTCAGCATACCTTCCACATGACTGTTGTAGAAGGGGTCAAAGGAGTGGTTGTTGGAAGCTTCCTACTTTCATACTTGACACCTTTTGAATTGCAACTCGAGCTACAACTTTCAGATAGTGCATACCGTCTGGCTAGGGTCTACCTGCAGCCCTCAGACCCTGCCGCCATGGGGCATTGCCCCCTTGGACCCCTGTTATTTCTTCTCGTAACCATTGCCGTCTCAAATGACCTCATCAACAACTAAGTTGGTCATACCACTGTGGCACTTCTAGTGGTATCTTATTGAGGTGGGCATTGTCATATACCAACACCCCCCTACAATTTACACCTTATGTATGCTAAGTTATTGGGCCAATGCCCAATTTACAAAGATGTTGGCAGAGTTGGGTACTTCCGGGTGCTTTAGTGAACATATCAGCACAGTTGGCCTCTGTAGGGTAGTATTCCATGTAGATAGAATTTTCTTGAATCAATTCTTTGACATAGTGGTATTGAATCTCTATGTGTTTTGTCCTAGCATGGAATACTGGGTTCTTTGCCATGGTTATGCAGCTTTGACTATCACACCTTAGTATTGTTGCATCATCTGTAAACATTCCTATATCTATCAGGATATGTCGTAGCCATATGGCTTCACAAGATGCTACACAAGTAGCTTTATACTCAGCCTCTGTTGATGAAAGTGCAATTGTAGGTTGCTTCTTCTAGCCTATGAGATGATGCCACCTCCAAATATAAATCCATAGCCAGTAACAGATTTCCTGGAGTCAACATTGCCAGCCCAATCTGAGTCACAATACCCAAATAAGATCTCTCCTGTAGTATATGAGATCCAATACTCTATAGTGCCTCTGAGGTATTTTAGGATCCGCATCCTTGCTTGCCGGTGGGATTCCCTTGTTTTGTTTGAAAAACGACTAAGAACTCCCACAGCATAACAAATGTCAAGTCTAGTGTTACACAAGAATAAGAGACTTCCCACCGGCCTTCTACAGAGCTTGTCATCTACTTGTTGGGAAGGATCATTAGCAGATAACTTTGTGTTTACCTCCATAGGGGTGATCATTGGCTTGCATTTGTACATACCAAATGCAATTAGCAATTCACGAACATATCGTTGCTGTGAGATAAATATTGCACGAGGTTTCTGCCAAACCTCTATTCCCAGGCAATAATACAGAAGCCCAAGGTTTGCCATTTCAAACTCTTGGCTCAGCCATGCTTAGGTTTTGTGAATATTTTCTTTATGGTCACCAGTTATCACCAGGTCATCTACATATAGTACTATGATCACTTTCCTTCTCTGTTCACATGGAACATATAGGTTGGGCTCTAATTTGCTTCTATGAAATCCTCTATCCATGAAGGAGTCAATGCATTTATACCAAGCTGTTGGTGCCTGTTTTAAGCCATATAATGCCTTCTTCAATTTACAAATCTTGTTTCCTTCATCTTGTACCTGGAAGCCTGGTGGTTGTGTTACGTAGACCTCTTCTTGTAGATACCAATTAAGGAAGGCAGATTTCACATCCATTTGATGTAGAACCCATCCATAATGAGCAGCAACAGTTACAACTAACCAAATAGTCGTCATCTTTGCCGTGGGAACGAAGGTCTCATCTACATCAAAACCTTCAACTTGAGAAAACCCTTGTGTTACAAGGCGTGCCTTGCATTTTTCAAAGCTTTCATTAGCCTTGTACTTCACTTTCCAAATCCACTTGGTGCTGACGATTTTCCTATTCACTGGTTTAGGAACAATATCCCAAGTATCATTTTTCAAGATATTGTTATACTCGACCTGCATTGCTGCTCTCCAGTTTGGATCAAACATCGCCTCATCCACAGTTACAGGTTCAATAACTGTTTCAATAATTTGACTCATTAAAGCCATGTTAACTAATTGTTGTCCTGATCTACTCAGCTCCTCTATTCTCTTTGATCTTTGTAGCCCATCAGGACTTGAATCATCTTCCACAACTTGTGGATTTCTGTCATCAAAGAGCTGTTTCACCCATTTTGGTTGTGGCTTCCTTATGGGTGGAACAGGTTGGTCTTCAATTTCTTCAAACACTTCATCTGTATTTGACACGTCTTGGTCTGGCACTAGGTGGGTTACTTCTTCGGTTGATGATGAAATGGCAGGATCAAGATCCTCCAATGAGTGTGGTCGTTCATTAAACACCACATCTCGGCTTGTAATGACCTTCGTGGCCTCTATATCATAGAGTCTATATGCCGTAGACTCCTCACTGTATCCCAAGAAGATACATTTTTTTCTCTTGTCGTCAAGTTTCTGTCTTCTCTCATTTGGGATGTGTACAAAACACTCACACCCAAATTTTTGAAAATGGGAAACAAATGGCGTCATACCTGAATATGCCTCTTGTGGAGTCATATTGTTCAATGCTCTTGTAGAACATCAATTTAGGACATATACTGCAGAATTGACTACTTGGGCCCAAAATGTGTTAGGTAGACTTGCACCTTTCAGTATGCATCGAGCCATTTCCACTACGGTTCGATTTCTTCTTTTAACAACACCATTTTGTTGTGGTGTGTATGGAGTAATCAATTGGCGTTTTATGCCAAACTTGTTGCAGTAAGTGATAAATTCTGTGGAACAGAATTTCCCCTCACGATCTGTATGAAGCTTCTTCAACTGGCTAGCATTCTCATTTATCACTAGTCTGTGCCACGTTCTGAATTTCTCAAGAGTATCAGCCTTCTCACGAAAGAAGTACACCCACATCTTCCTACTATAATCGTCCACTAACAGCAAGAAGTAGGAAGATTCTCTCAAAGCTGTCGTAGCCATTTTCCCACAGAGGTTAGCATGTACCAACTCTAGAGGAGCTTTTAATTGATTATGACTCTCCTTTGGAAATGGCTTTCTATGTTGCTTACCCAGCATACAAGCTTCACAAGGTTCCTCGATCTCATTAATTGATGGCAAGTCTATCACCATATTCTTTTTCTACATCTCCTTTAACACATGATAGGAAATGTGTCCAAACCTTTCATGCCAAAGTTGACTCATTTTGGCATCTATAATGGCAGTAAGAGAGGCAATTTCATAAAGGTTATTCTTTTGAATACCTTTGGCTATTATGCTTTTATTAGTGTCAAGAATTAGTACCTCATTCTTCTTGAATCGTACCTCCAGATCTTTATCTATAATAGCAGCTACAGATAATAAATTTCTTGTAATTTGAGGTACAAGAAGAACATTTGCCAGCTTCTTACTTCCTCCATTGTTGGACATGATGGTGACAGTACCCATCCCTTCAACAGAACAGCAAGTGTTATTCTCGACCACAACATTCATCGGTTCTTGTAGAGGTTTTATGGAATCATATAGTTCCCTGTTGCTGGTCATATGTGGGGAAGCTCCACTATCTAACACCCATGTATTCCTTTGTTGTACATGTGTGCTAGAAGAAGTCTCCTTTGTTATTGTAAATAGATGTAACTCCGTTTCTGTTGTATTTGCAGATTCTTTATTTCTCCAGGTAGGTTTCAATGTGCCATTCTTTTTGTCATGAATCCTTTTGCGACAATCTTTGATTGCATAACCCTTCTTATTGCAGTAATAGCACGATCCAGAGAACTTCCTTTTCTTTCCTTTCTTCATTTCATCTATGCTACTCTTTACCTTGACTGAGAAAGTAGAGTCCAACTGACTCTCTTTGCTTTTTAGCCTCATCTCCTCCTCTAGCAACATAACATCGAATTCTTCAAATGACAATGCTGGAACGGGAACCTGTGTATTCAGTGCTGTTACGAGGCCATCATACTTTGGTGGTAGCACTCTAATATGCCTAGCAAGTTCCTCAGTGGTCTTTGCTATGTCGACAGCAGCCATTTGATATCGTAGATTTTTCATCCTATTGATGAATGATTCCGCAGCTTCATCCTCACTTAATCTTTCAGCAGCTAACTGATTTTCAAGGTTCTGGATACAGGTCTGGCTCCTAGTCTCATACTGATTTTTCAGTATGTTCCATGCTTCAGACGCCTTTGATGCATGCTGCATCAAGGTGAGGACAGGATCATGAACACTTGTGACAATAACACAAAGTGCATGAGCATTCCATCTCCTCCATTCTTTGACAAGCTGAGGACTAGGAGGAATGATCTTTGTGGAATCATCAGGTGAAGAGATTGCAGTAGGTTCAGCATAGTTACCCAGAGCAGTATCAAGAAGCTCATAGGAGTCCATAATAGTTGAAATCTTGAACTTCCATAGAGTATAGTTCGATCCATCAAGCTTTCCGTCTATAAAAGTTGGGGGACGAATGCGAAGTGCTGGTACAGAACCAGTTGACGCAGAAGCAGAATCCATGGTTTGAGTAGTCATCATTGTTGAGCTTTACAACACAAGATTGATGTTTAGAGTCCCCTATGCTCTGATACCATGTAAAGAAACAATCTTGCACCAGAAACGTCTGAACACTAATCAGGAGGAAAGACAACACTACTCAAACTTTTAATCTGATAACTTACTACAGATGATCGTCCCACCGTGTGCTTTCTAACAGAGCTTCAATGGCTTCTAGATTAACAAAAAGGAACTAACAGGAAAGTAGGACTACAAGTTAACAAAGAACTTCTATATCCTTGAGAGGCTTGTGACATGCTTATTCATAGCTTTTTGAGTCTTCACCAACCCTTCACCAACTAGCTTATTGAATTGGACTTTTAGCACATCTTCCACATGGTTGCTATAGAATGGGTCAAAGGAGTGGCTACTGGAAGCTTCCTGCTTTCATACTTGACACCTTTTGAACTACAACTCGAGCTACAAACTTCAGATAGTGCGTACCGTTGGGCTAAGGTCTACTAGGAGCCCCCGGACCTTGCTACCATGGGGCGTTGCCCCCTTGGACTGCTGTTATTTCTTCTTGTAACCATCGCAGTCTCAAATGACCTCATCAACAACTAAGTTGGTCATACCACTATGGCACTTCTAGTGGTATCTTATTGAGGTGGGCATTGTCATATACCAACAAGTAATCCAAATCTTCCATAGGTGTTTCTCCTTGAAGATGAGTTTCAAAAAATGGTGAAGACTCAAAAAAAGTAACATCCATGCTGACAAACATTCTTTTGGAAGTAGGGTAAAAACACTTATACCCCTTCTCAGTTGGAGCATAGCGTAGAAAAACACACTTTCTTGCTCTAGGATCTAGTTTGCCATGGTTGTGAGCATGAACATGTACAAAGGCAATGCATCCAAATACTTTCAATGGTAAGTTCGAGGACAACTTGGATATGAGAAAGTTTTTTTGAAAGACACTTAGGGGAGTTTGAAATTTTAAAATCTTTGTAGGCATTCGATTTATAAGATGTGTTGCTATAAGTATAGCTTCACCCCAAAAATACTTAGGAACTTTATGTGTGAGCAATAGTGCCCTAGCAACTTCTAAAAGATGCTTGTTTTTCGCTCAGCTACCCCATTTTGTTGGGGGTGTGTCAGTGCAAGAACATTGATATATTTCACCTTTTTCCAAGAAAAAATTACCTAGGATTTTATTGAAATATTCCTTGCCATTGTTACTTTGAAAAATCCTTATTTTCCCTTGAAATTGTGTTTCCACCATGGAAATTTTTTTTTTGAAAACTTCTTCATAACTTATCCTTGTGTGATCATCAATAAAACTGACAAACCATTTTTTTCCTGAAAGTGTTGAAACCTTATATGGTCCCCATATATCACTATGGAGTAACATAAAAGGTTTTGATACTTGATAAGATCTTGGAGGAAAAAAAACACGGCGGTGCTTGGCTAACTCACAAATTTCACGTTGAAATGAAGATGGACTTTTATTTTTAGGCAAATTAGGAAACAAGTGCTTTAAATAATGAAAACTTGAATGTCCTAATCTATAATGCCATAACATAACATTACATTCACTAGAATCATAAACAAAACAGGTACTTTGAACTTGTTTTCTCAAGTCAGTTCCATCTTCAAGGAAATAGAGACCTCCACTTTCTTTAGCACTGCCAATCATCCTCCCGAGGCTAGTTCCTGAAACTCACACCGAGAGGGATAGAAATTAGCTTCACACTTGATATCATTGGTTGCAAGATAAGTTAGGCACATGGAGAACATTATGCAAAGTTAAGGAAGGTGATATAACAATGGATCCTGTCCCAGCAATTGCCGAGAGAGATCCATCTGCTATCTTGATTTTTTTTGTTCCCTGCACATGGATGCTAAATTGAGAAAAGATTGGAGTGACTTGTCATATGATCAGTTGGTCCTGAATCTATGATCCAAGATTTGCTTTGGCTGGGATTGACACTAAGAAGGGCAGTAATGAAGTTACCTTTTTGGGCCAAAGAACAAGAGGGGTTAACATTGAATTGTGGAGATTGATGAATGGAGATGTTTCTGAATTGACTTGCTGCCCCTGGTTCTCTTCATGTGAGGTTTGGAATGCGCTGTTGATGTTTCCGGGTTTCTTCTTCCAATTTGGAGGCTTTCCGTGGAGTTTCTAGCAAGTTTCCTTTGTGTGCCATGACTTCTTGCAGTGTTCACACCAGGGCTTCTTCCTTCTTTCATCATTAGGATCAGCACTTCTACAAATAAGGGCAGAATTATCATTTTCCACCATAGATTTGTATTCCTAGTTGGTTAAGATAACATTCCTTCTGGTTTCTTCTCTTCTAATCTCAGAAAAGGTTTCTGAGAGGGATGGCAGAGGTTTTTTTTCCAAGGATCCGACCCCTAACTTCATCCATATCACGATTGAGGCCAGCCAAGAATAGATACGCACGATCATTCTCCTCCTTTATAATTTTTACACTATCAGTATGGCAGTCCCATTCATCATTATAGCATTGGTCCAATTCTTGCCATAATGAAACCATCTCATTATGATATACTATGACTTCCCTTTCTCCTTGTTTTGATTGCCACAGTTTTGTTTTTAGATCAAAGATCTGAGATAAGTTTTCTAAGTTAGAATAGGTCTCCCTTACAGCTGCTTACACATCTTTTGCAGTGGGGAGAAAAAGATAGGGTTTACCTATGGTCTGCTCCATTGAGTTGATAAGGCAGGCCATGATTAGTGAGTTTTCTGATCTCCATGCACTCATATTCAGATCTCCAGCCTCTGGTTGCTTCACTTCTCCTGTCAAATGCCCAAGTTTTCCCTTGCCATCAATCGCTAGCTTCACGGATTGAGCCCATTCTAGGTACTTTTTCCCATTTAACTTGTGAAAAGTTAACTAGAATGAAGTATTTGGGGAAAAATGGTTTGTACCACTGTTTGACATGGGTGTCCCTGACAAGAAACTTCCAGCAGTTGTTTCCGATGAATCAGAGGTTCTTTTAGCCCCAGTCATGGCTATTTTAGCCATTTAAAAGCAAATCAAGAGCCTAAGCTCTGATACCATGAAAGTTTAGAAGGAAAAAAATGTATTCTTATATCTCATTAGAGAAAAAATTACACTAATATATATAGGGAAGCATGGCAACAGACCTGCCATTGAATCCCATGGATTAGGCTAAAGGAAATCCCTTAACATAAGGGTCAAAATAGGAATAAAAGGAAAGGAGATTTTCAGATTCAAATTTGATCCTAATCTCCATTATTTATGGAAACAAACTAAGATAAGATCAAAACTAATCCCTAGAAACTAGGAACTAATTTTGAGAGAATGTTTCCTAACATATCTGACATCATGCAAGAAATTCCCAACACTAAGAGGATAGTTATGGGAGCAGACTTAAATGGCCATGTAGAAAAAGAAAAGGAAGGATATGATAGGATACATGGAGGGTATGGTATAAGAGAATGAAATGAGATAGGGGAAACTATCCTCCATTTTGCTTTGGCATATAACTTGGCCATTGCAAATACATTCTTTTAAGAAGAGGAATGAACACTTAATAATCTTTAAAATTGGACTCTATAAAAGCCAAATAGACTTTTTTCCTTAAGATCAATGTGTAAGGATTGTAAGGAAATTCCCGGTGAGAGTTTAACCTTACAACATAGGCTAATGGTTATGGATATCTATATTAAAAGATGGAAGAAAGGAAATGAACTTAATATCTATCCAAAAACCAAGTGGTGGAACTTAAAGGGAGAGAAACAAGTGTGTTTTAAAGCATGGTAGAAGGCTAGAAATAATGAAAACTATGAATAGTATAAGAATGCTAAAATGGTTGCTAAGAGAATAGTAAGTGAGGCTAAACTTAAGGCATATGATGACTTTTATAGTAGACTAGGATCAATAGAAGGTGAGAAAGATGCGTTTAAACTTGCAAAAATAAAAGAATAAAAGGGTAAGGACTTAGATCATGTTAGATGCATTAGAAATGATGATCAAAGGGTACTAATCAAAGATGACGTGATCAAACAAAGGTGGGAAACTTTAAAAAATTGTTAAATTACAATGGCTTTGAGAATATAGGGATTGAAAATACTGTAAACCTAAATAAATTGGACATTATAGATATGAACGTAGGATTAGAATACCTGAAGTGAAATAGGCTTTGAAAAAGATGAAATCAGGAAAGGCCATGGGGTCCGATGGCATACCAATAGAGGTTTGGAAGTGTATGGGGGATAGTGGAGTAGTTTGGTTGACCAAGTTGTTTAAAAAGATTATAAAATCAAAGAAAATGCCAGATGAATGGAGGAAAAGCTCTATTGTACCAATTTATAACAATAAAGGAGACATATAGAGCTGCACTGATTATCGAGGGATCAAACTTATGAGCCATACTATGAAACTTTTTGAAAAAGTGATTGAGAAGAGGCTATGACATGAGACAAGTGTATCAAATAACCAGTTTTGTTTCATGCCTGGGAGGTCTACCATGGAAGCTATTTTCTTACTAAGACAATTGATAGAGAAATATAGGGAGAGGAGGAAAGTCCTCCACGTGGTCTTTATTGACTAAGAGAAAGCTTATGATAGAGTCCCCAAAGAGTTAATATGGAGGGTGTTGGGCGAGAAAGGGGTTTCACGGGGGTATATAGACATAATTAAAGATATGTATGAGGAAGAGGTAACAAATGTTAAGACCACTAGTGGCGAGATCGGTGATTTTTCTGTTAGTGTAGGATTGCACCAAGGATCAGCATTGAGCCCATACATTTTCACGTTGGTTATGAATAAGTCAACAAAACATTTGCACGAGGAGATTCCATGCTGCATGCTATTTGCAGATGATATAGTCTTAATTGATGAGATGAGGGAGGGCGTAAACACAAAGCTAAAGTTATGGAGAGAAGCATTAGAATATAAAGGATTTAAAATCAGTCGAACTAAGACAGAATATATGGAATGAAATTTTAGCAAGAAGAGGAGTAGGAGTGGGACACCAGTTAAGATTGATAATCATGAAGTCCTCGTAAAAGACCACTTTTGGTACTTAGGATCAATGATTCATAAGAGTGGAGAGATTGAAAGGGAGGTTATGTAGAGAATCCAAGTGGGTTAGAACAAAATGGAGATGTGCATCTGGAGTTTTGTGTGATCGGAGAGTACCACTCAAACTAAAAGAAAAATTCTATAGGATGGCCATAGAGCCGACCATGCTGTATGGATCAGAGTATTGGGTGGTTAAGGAAAATCATGCTCATAGGATGAGTGTCATGGAAATGAGGACGTTGAGATAGATGAGTGGCAAGACAAGAAATGATAGAATTAGGAATGAAAATATTAGAGGAAACTTAGGGATAGCACTAATAGGTAACAAGATAAGGGAGATTAGACTTAGATGGTTTGGACATGTCCTAAGGAGACCGAAAACGGCATGGGTTAGGAGGAGTGAGACAATGCAAGTAGAAGGTTCTAAAAGGGCAAGGGGAAGGCCCAAAAGAACGTGGATAGAATTGGTGAGAAAAGACTTAAAAACTTTGTGACTAAATGAAGCCATGGTATTTAATAGAGGGGAATGGAGGAACAAGATTCATGTGGCCGATCCCTAATTGGGATAAGGTCTTGATGATGATGATGCTGTTACTTGTCTGACTTTTTGAGTGATCTTCACACTTTCATCATCTGTTTTCTTTATGTCCACTTCACATTGTCATGGATTTTGCAGCATCAGCAGTTGGCCACATTATGTAAACATCATTCATCAGTTAGTTTTTCTTGCTTCTCATTTCTTCAAGTGACATTTCAGTCCGTTATTTTTGTGCCGTACCTCTGCACTGATGATCCAAATTTCCCCCTACACATCAGTCTTGAATACATTGAACTCATTGGATGTTTGAGATGGTGGCTTTTCAGGAGGCTGAGGATAGGTTTATATTAATATGTTTCTACAACTAAATATGGGCTTCCTTTGTATGTTTATAAGTAGTCCACATTTGTAGTTAGTGCTTTAAAGAAGCTTCTACTAGTCTGTTTGCAGCTTATGTTTCTGTTAGCTGATTTCCAATTCTTTTTGCAGCCCCTCCACTTGGTCCATAAGTGATATAAAAAAACCCTCAGCGTTTCCACTGGCAGACTTACCTAGATTCTCTCTGTCTCCTGCTCCTAAGAACTCTCAGCATGAAAAGGAGTGGATTGCATTTCTTCATTTCCTCCAGGATTACAATAAGGTACAGCTTTTTCTCAGATTACTCTAGTATGTTGTGTGTTTGTCTTTGTTTATCTTAATTACTATCTATGTTGGATCATTTTACTCAGGATAGACTTCAGATTCTTATTTGCAGCTTCCACTGTGCCTGGTCTGGACTAGGTAAAACTTTGGATGGATGTATCTCTGAATCACAAAACTCAACCAATTGTGATGCGGGGTGAAATTATGAAGAGAGTGAAAATGGATAAGAATATGCACAATAGAAACACTTTTTAACATGGTGAAACCCCAAAATGTTGAAAGTTTGATGGCTAAAATAATGGGGAAAGATTCTTACAAAACAAGTCAATCAAGAAAGATGTACATTCATTAGGTCCTGGATAAAGACTAGTTGCCTTCTGTTCCTAATTCCTTCCAAAGCTACAGATCCAATGTTCTTTCTACTTTTAATTTTTTCTCCTTCCAAATCCTGGAAAAATTTAATTGGTTACTGCTGTTTTTTTGTGGTTCCTTTTTTGCATAAAACATCCAAACATTTAATAAGAAAAGTCATCAAGGAAGTTCTTTGTTGGTTAGGAAACCAACTCTGCCTGCAAGTAACTAGGGTATTAAAGACCAACTCACATCAGAAGAGACAAATGTCTTCAACTAAAGGAAAAGGATGAGTTTGATAACTGCTCGAACTTCTTTACATCAAGTAAAGTGGTGATATGGCAAATGCTCATGCCTTTATCTAGTTATTTCCTTTTATATTTATGTTTCTCCAGAAAAATTCCAGATCAGTACTCACTGTTTCTGAATTCTGATATCTGTGACTTGGTTCTGTATGTCTCCATTTTAACTGAATTTTGAACAGAAGGTGTAGCCAATCTGTACTGGTGACGTTCTTCTCAGCATGCTGGTTCTCAGAGACATGAATGCTCCTGTTCTATCTAATACACATTGTTCTTTCTTTACCTGTATCTTCTCCTGATGGTTTACTTCTAAGTATGACCCATACATTCAGAGGTTGTTTTTCATCATTTTATGAGTCTTTTGAGTGATTAAATTTGAAACATTTTGTTGTCATCTTGAAATGAAATGGAGGACAGTTGCACATCAGTGATGTTTGTATGTTGTGAGCATTGTAGTTGTAAATATACCTTACGTGCTCCTCGTGCATGCCCAGGGACTTGGTTTCAAAGACAGCCATGTGCTGCTGGTTTTACTTTTTCCTTTCATGATAGATTGATAATCTTTTGCTTTCATAGGTGGCTGCAGTGAGGTCCACTGTATGTGATTTCTACATACTTCCCCCAGATGAAGCTCGGGATTTTAGTTATGCTTTAGTCCAATATCAGGTCAAGAAGGGGTACCATGAATTTTCAGATCAAGCACCTGGTCCGTCTGGTGAGCTATACTGTCTTTTGTATGATTGTTTGGCCCATTTGATCTTCTATGCTATACATGCATCACCATGCATGCCTATACTCAAGCACCTCTGAGACAGTTTGACCAATCAAAGATTTTCTGTTGCTTGCCTACACCTCTGAGCTAAATTGGCTTTGTATTGGCCTGCATACTCTGCTTTGTACCTGGAAGATCACGGAACCATTTGATTATGATGTAACTGTTTTGTGATTCCAGGTAGAACCCTGGTAGATTCCTGTAATCCGAAGAATGTGTGTTCGGATGTAGTTCAGAAGAACAGTTCACTAGGACTTAGACAGCCAAGGAGTTTACCTGAAAGCAGCGGTGTACTCTCTAAGAAACCAGGTTACTTGTTGGGAGAAAGAAGCAATACATCCCGCAGTTTTCATCATCAATCTACACACTCTTTAAGGGAGGAGTCTGGTGACAACTCAGAAGCAATTGTCAAGAAAGGAGGTTCTTCTCTGAGAGTCTCTAGCACACATCTTCAGAATTCTAGCACACATCTTCAGAATTATCCAAATGTTAGTTTTCCAGAGGCAGGTGGTAAACTGTATACTTGTCAATCTGGAGAGGATGCTCATCTTGAACAGAAGGATGGTTGTCATCAAAAGATTTCTGTACAAACACATCCGAGTTATCTGCGAACTCTTAGTCAGACTCATTCTGGTTGGATTTTTGGTGCAATAGCCGAGCTGATTGACAATTCTAGAGATGCTAAAGCAACTAGGTGAACTTGGCTGTTCTGTTCTTGGTTTTTCTCTTTTTAATTATTCCAATGATTATGTTATTTATTTATTACATCTTGAACTTTTTACTCTGGTTACTGTTAAAACAATTAGATTCATCTGTTTTCGTTTTAGTTAATTCCATTTTTTTATTTTACCCAATCTTAAATTGTATAGCTACCCAGAATTTTGTCAGAATAAGTTTACTTACAAAGAAATACCTTTTACAGATTGTATATCTCTATCGAGTCTCTATATTTACCAAAAGAAGGTAGAAATGTGCCTGTGTTGTCAGTTATAGATGATGGACATGGCATGTCCCACCTTGATACTGTGAGAATGCTCGCGTTCGGGCATGAGCAACCAGAAGGAGATGATCCAGATCATATTGGTAGATTCGGTATTGGATTTAAGGTACTGATTTTGTCGTTGGCCAATCTGCTGTTTCTGCTGATTGTAGGAGTTATTCACCTTGGTAGCTTCCACTAACTTTTGGTTCCTTTTCTGTATGGCATCTGTTATCTGATTCCCGTATATGCTCTAGTGATGAAGCAGTCATAGACAACAGATCATTTTATCATGTCAACATGATCTACACTGTTATTTGATTTTGTCATGGAATTTATTGCTTTGGTTGCTGTGGCTGATTGGTTGGTTATTTTTCCATTGTATGTCCTTCTGTTACATTTCATTACATGTTGCGGTTGAATATTATTATAACATGGACCGCACTGTTATTTGGTTTTTGTCCTGACGTTTATTGCTTTTGGTTGGTGTGACAGATTGGTTGGTTTTTTATTTAATTTACGCTCTTTTGTTATCGTTCTTTAGATGTTACGATTGAATAATTTTTTAATTTCTTGAGCATTGATATATGACGACAACTCTACCGTTGCACCGAGGCTCCCCTTCTTTCTTGGGCATTGATATAAGTAATATAATTTTCTGTTAATAAATTGTTGGTTGCTGAGAAGTATCTGTCTCCTGAAATTTGTGAGAAGAATGGTTCTTCTGCTGCAAAAGAAGATTTGGTAATCTGTGATAGTGCCAAAGTTAGATGTATTACACATTCTCCTAGATATGCTGTTTGTTGGTTGATGCAGGTTTGTTAGAAATATACGATCAAGAGTAAGAAGCTGAGAAGTCTTTATTTGGAGCAAACACTGCAATTGCTGTTGACAAATTAGTTAGTAGATGAAACGATGTTCTGAATCTGGTAGAAAACACTCATCACTTCCAAGATGGCAAGAATTAAAACTACCCTTCTTATTAATTTTGAGTTGGTTAAGTGCTTTATCTCGCAACCTCAAGGTTGCTGGTTTGAACCCACTCACCATTTGAAAAAGAAAAGATTCCAGTTGGATATGTAGATGGGATCATTTTGAGATGGATCTGATTGTAATAGTACAAGACTATCATAAAAACAGCCATGTGGGTAAATTTATGTAAATCACTTGGTCATGGTCCACATGATGCAGAGATGCAAGGTTAACTTTTAGAGTTTGTGCAAGGAAGCTTTTTATCAGAAGTTTCAGCACTGCTGGTTAGGTCTGTTGAGCTGGAGAGTTTACTATTCATGATGTAGAGACAAGGGTTGGCTCAGTGCTTGGCTGATGTGTGATTCCATCCTCTAACATAATTCTGCAATTTTTGTTGTATGCTTGTAGGGTTCTATCCAGATACAGTGGAGTCCTTCGGCCATTATTATGTGTCTTTTATAGAAGTAAAGTGATGGGATTGTTGGAGAGTTTCTTCTGATAATTTGATGATTTATTCTGTAATTTCCTTAATAAAGCAAATGCTGACTAGATCACTAACTCATTTGGAAAGGAGGTTATCCCAGTAACAGTTTGGTTTGATTCTAAACGCACTTTCACTTGAAAGAGTTTTTTTTTTTTCTGCTGCTTCTGTCCTGTATATTTGATACTAAATTGCTGATAAACCATTGCCACTCACCTAGAAGAAAACAATGAAGCCTGAAGTTAAACTCTTTTTTCCACACAATTACTGTTTCTAGTTTAGATAAAGGGAAGACCCCGTGCACGAAGCTCCCACCTGAGGGGCGGACCACAAGGGCCTAAAGTACACAGCCTTACCTTGCATTTTGCAAGAGGCTGTTTCCATGCCTTGAACCTGTGACCTCAAGGTCACACAACGACAACTTTTACCGTTGCGCCAAGGCTCCCCTTCTTGTTTCTAGTTTAGATATGCATAGATAATCAATTTATGGTGTCTTTTTTCATCACTTTTACTTGATAAGGTTTTTCCTTTTTATTTCCTACTTGTGTGATAATAAATTAAATAAATCATTGCTACTTATGTAGAAGAAAATAATGAGGCTCTGCTGTTGTTGAACTCTTCTTTTTTCAAGCACTTAATTTTTTTAGTATAAAATATGCATAGATAACCAATTTATGGTGCCTTCTTTCCTGTGATGCTGGTCATAAGAAGCTGCAATGATGCCTATAGTTGTTGGAAGGAAGAGCTGCTTCTACTATAATTTCCAGAACTTGGTCTTCCAGGTAGCATGAGAGTGTTATCCCCGTTATTTTTAGTTTTCACTATATTAATGTTTTGAAGGGGACCCTTGGCGCAATGATAGAGTTGTTGGCGTGTGGCCTGGAGGTCACAGGTTCGAGGCGTGGAAATAGCCTCTTGCTAAAATGCTAGGTAAGGCTGTGTGCCATAGACCCTTTGTGGTCTGCCCTTTCCTGGACCCTGCATACTGGGGAGCTTCGTGCACTGGGCTGTCCTTTTTAATATATTAACGTTTCATTGCCAGACCTTTTGTCGTCAAGTGTCTTGGTATTTTTCGCTTAGTTCCTACTTCTATACCTTTACATCTCAGCTTTCCTCGTGAAGAAATCCTTAACCAGTCTCTGGCCAGAAAAATGACAGGAGGGGATCATATTGTAACTAGATTCTTGTACTATATTTTTCCAAAACAATATGCTTTGCTACATTCTATGTTGAGCTGAATTTAGCTTTTTCTAAGGTGTCCTCTCATCATCTCTTGCCAGCTTATGAGGTAAGGTGGATTCCCTTATTCTTCTTTCAAGGTTTACGGAAAATTGAGAGCTGCATTATAAGAACTTCACATGCTAAAACTCATAGAACATGGTCTTGAGAAATCAGATAAAACCACCTGTAACTTCCAAAAGTAACTTTCAAGAGATTCAGCTACGTCTTTCTTTGAAGAAACTCGTCACATACTGCATGCAAATATTTCACCCGGGTTATTGTTATGGTAGATATGGTAGTTTGTTTGTCCTCTTTTCATGATGTCTATTTTTTCCTGAGAATGTAAATGAAGATGGGGATTTGAATAGTACTTGCTGTCAATCCGCTTTAGAATACCAGAGTTAGGATTTTTTGTAGAAAGAGAAGAGGAAGTAGAAATATAACTTGAGAAATGAATTACTTGACTATCTTCATTAGTCCATCTTATTAGAATAATAAAGAGAATTGTACGTGTAATAAGGATGAGGGAAACCTAATTGGGATAAGGTCTTGATGATGACGATGATGAATAAGGATGAAAGGAAAAGCTAACTTCAAACATATTTAAACAAAAATGACACACTTATTATGTGTTTTCTTTTGGTATGGAGGAAAATCTGCCCTCAAATAATAAAAACATGTAACTACACACTTATTATATTTTATGCATTTTCTTTTAGTAATGGACTGGAGTGTACTATCTTGTGGTAATCTTTTTTAAGGATTGGTATTGTTTTCAAGAACAAAATTCACATGGATATTAATAGTGCTTTCATCAAAATATTCTATGATTTGAACCAAAATGATTCTTTTGGAAGTCTTTGGAGGGTTGGTTTGGTGACCTTGTAAGTTTTATGTCAATTTTGTTTATTGCATTCTGTAGTCAGGAGCTATGAGGCTTGGCAAAGATGCTATTGTTTTTACACAGTCATCCAACTCCAGATCAGTTGCTCTTCTGTCACAGTCTTTTAATGAAGGCAAAGATGTAAGCTGCCACAAATTCCTGTCAGCATGTTCTTTCTTGTTTCTCTCCATTTTATGAGCAATCATACTTTATATTGTTGCAGAATGTCGAGATTCCTATTGTAAGCTATTGCAGACACGGAAATTATATGGAAGTGGACACAAGTATCCAGTCAAAAGCTATCGCAAATTCTCATTTGGAAGCAATAAGGAAGTACTCTCCTTTTAACGAGTATGGTATTGGTGACAAATTTAAAGAAATGGGGACAGGGACAGGGACACAAATACACATATGGAATTTGGACAGATGGGGATCGAAATATAGCTTAGAATGGGTTGAAGGAGATCCACACAGGCAAGGAGACATACTGATTCGCTCAAGACGGGTTAGGTCACGTTCTGGACAGATCACCCAGAAGGTTGGTCCTCCTAGTGTCATCCATTTCAGCCTGTTTATTTCTCTAATTGTCACCAGAATCGACAGCTTGCATGGAACTATTTGTAGTAATCTGAAAATTTTGTCTCTTTTTGTGAGCTAGACTGTTTAAATAATCCATGAAAGTGAATATTCTACATGTGTTCATACTATTACTTACAGATGTGTGCTTGTAAGTCTATGACTCAGTATGTGTAAGTGCTATCACATGCTAATGTATGTATCTGTTATTGTCACTCTTGACTTAAGTGCCAAATTCTATCTCAGATTACTTGGCTTCTGCTGGGGTGCAGGTGCCTTTGGACTATTCTCTTCAGTCATATTTGGAAGTTATTTTTCTAGATCCACGTATGAAGATATATGTGCAAGGGTCATTGGTAATTTCTTGGTTCTTCATTTACTGTTATAGTGAAAGTGAAACTCCAAATATGATTTGCATGGAAGTCATTTGCTTGCTTTGTTGTTTTGATAGGTTAAAAGTCGGCCGTTGGCAAAATCCCTCAACAAAACTGTTGTAAAACAAGATCAAATCCTGGGTAAATGTGTTGAATTGACTCTAGGTCGCAGCCAAAAAGAATGGGATCAAATGAATCGTGGAATATTCTTATATTGGCATGGTCGCTTAATTGAGGTAAACTTTGGTGTTTTCCTTTCTTTCTTTCTCCAAATAATATTTATGGGTTGAATATTAACCATTTGTATGTTAACCATCATCTTCTCACAAAATTGCACATTCATCTCATGGTTCTTATAGCCTTAGATTCGTTTGTTCTTGGGGACTCCATATTATTTGAACTATTAGAGCTTATGTTCTAGTTAATTCTAAGTTCTTTTATTGATTGTATTGCAAGATGAAATCTCTGTTTATCCATTGTGAAGAGGTTACCAGAAAATATTCAAACCCAAAAGCACATCCAAAAGAAGAAGATGATGTCACTGCTATGCTTTAAAAATTTCCTAGTTTCCTTCGACCCATTGCTCAGAAATTTATTTTGTTCCAGATGAGATCAGTTGATTAGGTGTGGGAGAACTCGTAACCGATTGGGCGTGAATTGGTTATGTTTCCTTGGTCCTTGTGTGGTATTTTTTTTTTAATGACCTTGATATTTATTAATAACATGTTAAGAGAAAATCATGAATAAAGTATGATATAGTGCAGGGTGGTACATGGCTGAATAGGTACAAACAATAGAACAGATGGGGGAGAATATAACAGAACGTAGAGCAGAAAAGGGACCAAGAATCACAAAGATGGTGACAGTGCTGTGCTTGTTGTTGAGTGATTAGATTAAGTAAAACGAAGTGAAATGATTATTCCTAGCATTTTAAGCTTAATAAAAGATCACTTTTTGGGCTGTAAAGTAATAACTAATGTGGATTAACCCCACTGTTTTGAGTCAATCAAGACCCAAAACAGAGTCAAGAGAAACCAAAAGGAAATCCCATGAACCTAACCAAGACCCTCGTAAACAAAGCACTCCAAACCCCGTACAGATGTCGTAGCTGCCCCCTTCATCATCCTGCTTTGGTTGAATCTTAACTTTGGTAAGAAATCATGCTGGTAGAACAGGCATATGTAATGAGGTCTACCTGCAACTCATTATCAGATCCAGGTACTCTTGCTTGGTGGTTTGGTCCTCCTAACCACTTTGACAGGACATTCATTACTTATTCCCATGCTTTGATGGCACCCCATTGTGTCTAACATATTTTCAAAAATGTAGACTCTTAGATGGCTGGTTCACCCAATTACCTCTTGGCCTAGGCATCATCAGACCAGAAGAAGTGATGCAATCTATGAGTTTGAAGATTGACTTACCAGAACACAAATTGGCAAATGAACCAGACATTCATTGGCGATTTTTTAATAACTTTACATGGCTGAAACCTTTGTGATGTCATTTTGTGGCAAATACTATACTATGTAGTAATAGGCGCAACTAGTCGCCAGGCACAAAAAGGCGTACTATTTGTGACTCTATTATGCGTAGTCACAAGAGGGAAAAGTTGCAGTGCGACTAGTTTCGCCTAGTGCCTAGTGACTTTTGCGCCCTCTATTCTAGGCACCTGTAAATGATATAAAACCCTTATTTGTCATTTTTTTCTTCTTCTTTTTCTTAGAGTTCTTTTCCGTCCATTCTAAGTATTCTTGCAATATTCCTCATCTTCCATTGCCAGTTGAAGCCTAGTTCAAGCGATTGAAGGTGAGTAACTAAGGATTAATCTTGAGTTTTTGTTATTATCTTTTTTCTGAATAATAACAGTACCATTTTTTCATTTTTGTTGTTTGATGCTTGTTTTTTGTTTGAAATCTCAATCTATCTACATTTTAATGCTAAAAACAAAAACTCATTTCATTCTTTCCATTTATTTTCATATATTTAATATTTTATGCACTGTTTTTTATTTTTCCTGTATTTTTAGCAAAAATGTGAAATATGTTATGACTTTTTTTTCTTTTTTTTGGTGACAAATCTCCATAGGTTTCCATTCTAATGCTAAAAACAACAATTCCATTTCATTCTTTTAATATCCTTCATTTTTTTGTTATTTTCTACTGAAAAACATGAATACAGTAAGGTTATTTACTTTTCTGTTTGTTTTTGTGACAAATCTCTATAGGTTTCCATTCTAATATTAAAAACAACAGATCCATTTCATTCTTTACATATCTTTCATGTTTCCTTTTACTGTTTTAAATTTTTTTTCATTAAGTACTATTTCCTATTCTTTTATGAGACAAATTTCCACTGGTTTCAATTCTAATGCTAAAAACAACAATTCCATTTCATGAGATCATGGCTATTATTATCTTTCATGGTTTTTTACTTTATTTTATTTTATTTTTCTGTAATTTCTACTTAAAAACGTGAAAAATGGTGCTTTTCTTTTTTCTTGTTTGTTTTTCTAACAAATCTCCACTAGTTTCCATTCTAATGCTAAAAACGATCACTCCATTATGCTTTTCTCATCTGTTATTTATTATGTCACATGATTTTTTACTGCTTTTAACTTTTTCTGTAATTTCTACTTAAAAACATGAAATACATTACTATTTTACTATAGACCCTTATGGTCCACCCCTTCCCCAGACCCCTCATATGTGGGAGCTTCGTGCACTGGGGGCAGCCCCCTTTTTATAGGGTTAATCTCCATAGGTTTCCATTTTCAACTACCTTCTTTGTGTCTAAATAGGGAGCATATTTAGTTGACATTGTTTGATTTGACCGTGGGTTTTTTATTATTTAAGGATTTCATTTCACTCATTTGACTAATATCTGTTCATGTATTTATATTCCTATGTTTTTCTTATTTTTTGGATTTTTTTTTTAATTTTGGATTTTTTAAATAATTAATTTTGTGCCTAGGGAACTAGTCACATGACTAGGTGTGCCTATTCCCTCCAGGCGCAAGTTGTACCCCTTGCGCTGGGTGCTCCTTATGCTTGTGGCTACGTAGATACTATATAGAAGTCCCTCCTTTGGCAGTCATACTATGACCTGGTCTCCTTCTTTGAACTTGAACTGGTGATGGAAATTATGGTTTCTTGATGCAGCTCTTACTAATAGATATAGCAGAGCTTATTTCCTCTTGGAAGGGGAGCTTGGCGCAACGGCAAAGGTTGTCGTCGTGTGACCTTGAGGTCACGGTTTCAAGGTGTGGAAGTAGCCTCTTGGAAAAATGCAAGGTAAGGCTGCGTATTATAGACCCTTATGGTCCGCCCCTTCCCTGGACCGGGAGCTTCTTGCACCGGGGCTGCCCTTGTTTTTTATTTTCTCTTGGAAGTGCCTAATATGTTGATGTAGGCCTCGCCGTTATCATTAACCAGGCATCTTCTGGTAGTGGATGCCTGCTGGCAGGGATCACTCTCAATTTATTTTATAGTTTGCTCTCAATTTGTTTTATAGTTTGTTTCATGTCCAGACTCACAGTGAAACTGATTATCCAGGAAGCTGTCCCTATTTGTTTCTCTCTCTCTCTCTAACTATCTTGCATGCATGTGCACTTGCTTGTTACTAGTGCTCAAATTGGTACTTTCGTCAGTAGTGATGTTCAAGACAAAATCTGTAATGATCTTGTACGTTGGACTGTGTTCAACCATATCTTGGATATCAGACTTCATTTTTTTTCATTTGCATTTTCAATTATCATTCTTTTGCTAATATTTAGAATCTTGCATAATTTTCCATGAAACTAAAGATTTACAATGCCCTACATCAATTGACAGCTTATGTTTTTTCTCTTGTAATCATTGATTGCTCTTATGAATCAGATATCTATGATACTAATGGCTGTTTTCTTTCATTTGATGTGACAAATAATCTTCGAGTTTCCTCGATCTTTGTTTCACATCTTCAGGTTATATTTTTTTCTTTTGAACAATATGTTTCAGATCTAAAGTTATTGACCCCTTCTTGATAGGCATACAAGAGAGTTGGAAGCATGGTTTATAATCCTGACGTTGGCCAAGGCGTAATTGGAGTCATAGATGTTACAGATATAATGGTATTTGCTGGCTTTGCAAAATTTTGACATGTGTTCTTTCATGCTATTCTATCTGCACGGATTGGTGCGTGCTTGTAACTCTATTTAAATAGTCTGTCTTTTGTATAGACCTTGCATTATCCATTTTTATCTCAAGCTTGTGCTGATGTTTGACGTTGAACTAATACATCTGTTCTTCTTTTGCGAGGTTCAGAATGATAAAAATGGCTCTCTTTTGGTCCATAGCAATAAGCAAGCATTTGAGGATTCTGAAGAGTATGCAGAACTGGAGAAGTGGTTGGGGAACAAATCAGATGAATACTGGGATGCTAATTATGATGCAATTGAGTTGGTAATTTTGGTTAATGATTTTGCAGCAGTTGTCATTTTCTGGTTTTATATAGGGGTTCCATGTTGATAATTTTTTTATGGAAACCATGTCCAAGAATTATATTTGAGTGTGTATATGCCTAACCTGTTTTCTATGAGGAAGTTCCTGTTTTATAGGATGTGTGGCAGGATTTGATGTGGGAGGTTCCGAACCCAGTGATGCATATGAATACACTTTAATGTTCTAAAGACATTACAATACAATGATATGTAAAATATTCTAGTAATGGTAGTAAAAATTGTATTTGGAACATGAATAAAAGTCTGTAGCTTTCTAGACCTTTATCTCTAAACACTCCACACTCAATAATAGTTTAACTCTGTAATTATCATCTGTTACCTATATGCTGATTGTATGTAAATGAAACATAAATCGAGAAAGAGTGAAGAAGGTCTGCCTGCGATTACGCTGATACCTGTCATGCTGAAAGTTTCTCAGCATCTTGGTAACTAGCTTGCTTCCATTATGTGTATAAGTAGGTACTTACATGCATAATAGATGAAATATAGTGAGAGATTTTCATTTACACTGACTTGTTGATTCTATCAAATGCAAACTGATGATGATGCTTGAGCCTATCTTGAACTGTTCTGAATTATTCTTGTATAGGAAGTGTCATTTCTTTTCTCTTACATGGTTCTAGTGATTTGTCTATATGACTAGTTTGTGGTTAAACAGAAACTTGTTGCTCTTATCACATTCAAATAGGAATTTTTTCTTGTATACTGACATTGCTTCTTGTTTTCACTGATTCAGCAAAAAGTGGACGCAGATTATAAACCTGACCATGAGTGGGTTCAATGTAGCAAGTGTCGGAAGTGGAGGACATTGCCTTCTGGCTTTAATTCTGACAGATTGCCTGCAGAATGGTGGGTTGAAGTATCTTTTTCATTCCATGTCTTAAATTTCATCATGAACCTGCTGACATTTCCTGTGTAACTGAAATAATGCACTTTGTTATCTCATTAATGCTCCACTGTATTTGCAAT
This sequence comes from Warburgia ugandensis, assembly GCA_035236585.1. Taxonomy (NCBI): domain Eukaryota; kingdom Viridiplantae; phylum Streptophyta; class Magnoliopsida; order Canellales; family Canellaceae; genus Warburgia; species Warburgia ugandensis. The sequence goes on along the minus strand of CP141132.1, from coordinate 78,985,970 downwards.
ATATAAGCATCCATTGAACTGTCCTTGTCAGTCTTCAGATTTCTTTTATGTTTATGCCCCAATAAAGTCAGGGTTCATATTTTTAATCTTGGCAAATGTGAAGCCCTGGGCCGATGAGGGCTGGCCAAGAGAAGGCTGGCAAGCTTCTAGGTTGGGGTGAAGGACAGAGAGTTAGTCTCACATTGCCTGGGGAGAGAAAACTTGGTTGTTTATAAGAGTTTGGGGAACTCTAATGGTCACAACGCGTTTTTCCTAGGAAACTGGGGAAGAACAAAACCATGAGGGGTGCATGGGCACCCCAAAGTGGACAATATTGTGACTGTTGGAACCCCGGGGTGTTACAAATGGTATCAAAGCCAGTTCCCCTCATGATGTGGTGGCTAGCCGCATGCGGGTGCCTAGTCGTGGCTATCACGCGGGGATGTGTGTTCTCTAAGGGTGGAAGATGTGAAGCCCTGGGCCGATAAGGGTGGGCCAAGAGACGGCTGACAGGCTTTTAGGCTGGGGTGAAGGACAAAGAGTTAGTCTCACATTGCCTGGGGAGAGGAAACTGGGTTGTTTATAAGAGTTGGGGGAACTCTAATGGTTACACCGGGTTTTCCCTAGGAAACTGGGGAAGAACAAAACTGTGAGGGGTGTATGGGCGCCCCAAAGCAGACAATATTGTGACTGTTGGAACCCCAAGGTGTTACAAATGAAAGGCAAGTTACATTTATAGAGCTAGCAAGATTTTTTCTGGAATATCTGTCACTAGGTTTGCTGCACATTTCAAAGAGAAAGAAGATAATGGCCTGCAAATATTGTTGTATTTGTGGAATTCTTTATCTGCACTTTAAGGCAAGTAATCATGGTGCTATTGTATATTTTCCTCCTCATAATGAATCCTATTTCCTGTCTGACCACAGGTTTTGCTATATGGCACCTTTCAAAAGGAATTGTGGAACTCCAGAGGAGCAACTTGGTCTCGGAGTAATCACAGTGGCGACAAAGCGATCTGGACTGGATCCCAAAAGATCCTCAATGCAAGTTAATGACACCAATTTGGAAAGTGGTAAGCTTCAAAGTCACCAAAATCAATGTTTAAAAGGTCAACCATTCCATTTTAGAAGAGTGATCCAGGTCTCTGCTAAGTCAATGGAAACATCAAATTTATAAAAAAGAAAAATCAGTTGAAGTTTGATGACTAATTGTGGAGCTTGGACTTTTTTCTTGGAGAGTGGCAAAGCTATTTGCCTTAGTTGATTCAAGCAGATATTTTGAAATGGACTGGGAGGAGTTTTGGTACTCTAGAAAATCTCCCATGACCCCATACATCGGAAAATACGTGGATGACAATCATAATACTTCAAGACACTGTTGAAGTATGAAAACAGAGAACAACTTTTACAAATATTTGATGGAAAGATTGTAAAAACAAAAATGTCAGAGTGAAACCATAACCTGCTTTAAGAGATGACTAGTATCATGTCCAATTGGTTTCAGTTACTAAGGATTCTGTAACTCCAAATTTGCTTGTCTTTCTAAACTTGCCTTTCCTGTTGGCCATGATGTGGCTTGATATGGCTATTGCTGCCTGCTCACATGAATGTCACAATGCTCTCCATGAGGCTGATATGTTTCTTGCAACATTTATCATTACCTTAGCTGGTTGATTATGACAATTGAATATTACTACATTTGAGGATACATCGGCAGCTTGGTCATAAGTTGCAGCGAAGTCTCAATATTTTTCTACTGCTTCTGGTCAAAAATTGTCAAGTTAATGTCATTTCTCTGGATATTAATAGCTGAATCTTGCTGCCAACTTGGTAAGACTTCCATTATCACAGGATGGAGTGCAAGAGATAGATTTTGGATCATGTGTCTAAACCTGGCTAGTAACCATAGCTTGGTAAATAGCTTTTGTAGGTCACACAGGTAAATTTGTATGTAGGCTAAAAAAATTTGTGGAAAAAGTTCCCTTAGAAATAAAATACATTGGAGAAGGAATTGGAAGTGTCTACTAGGTTTATAGCTGAAGAAGAGCCTTGGTGTAACAGTAGAGTTGTCGTCATGTGACCTTGAGGTCCTGGGTTTGAGGGGTAGAAACAGCCTCTTGCAAAAAACCAAGGTAAGGCTGCGTATTATAGACCCTTCTGGTCCGCCCTTACCCTGGACCCTGCATACACAGGAGCTTTGTGCACTGGGCTGCCCCTTTTTTTACTAGGTTTATAGCTATCTTGGGAAATGGGGAAGTCTTTTGATTTTTGAGAAAGTATTTTCATGGAAAATGAGTTAGCAAATGGTGGAAGAGTCGTGTTCTAGAAACAGTGTTGTTCAAGAAACGTTTCTCCCTAAATATAGAAATCATCTCAGGTTCTGTATGCTGTTTCTAATCAGCCCAAGAAGTGAAGAACTTGTTCATCATGATCAAGAATAAGTGACCAAATAATCTAGTCTTCCAAATAGCCTATTTCTTGGCAGAATCTGGCAACTCATTGTCTTTTTTTTATCTGCACTCACCATGATATAGTGAAGCTTGCAAGATCCATGACATCAACATTTCTTTCCAAATTGTTTTCAGACCTTTGCATTTCACCATCAGCTCTACTAATGATGTTACTATCATCCGTATAGATTACAGTGATTATCAAAGTTGTTCGGGTCTGGCAGACAGGAGTTCTATAATCTCTTATATCCTTGTCCTCCTTAGGAGCACGATTGGAACTTTCAAACCAAGCCCTTGGAGATAATTTTAGAACATACATTAATTTTTTCACCATGCATGCGAAGTATTAACTACTACTGACGAATGGGCCAAAATGAGGATAATAGGTTTGATTTCATCAAGGAATCAAAACCCATTGAGGTAGACATAGTAGCCAGAAACATGATTCTAGGGCTTTCAGCATCAGCCACTTTGTTTCCAGTCTCTTGTATCTCAATACAAGAATGAACTCCTTGTGAATAGGAAACTTAATGTGGCTATCCTTAGTTGAACTTTTGTTGACTATTGGTTTGGTAAAGTGCTTCATATCCGAGAGTAAGACAGAATTCCTATTAAGTACTACTTATGAGGTCAAAGAGCCTGAATGAGACGATGAAGATTATTTATTGGGTATCCCTTTTATCTAAGGGCAATGGTAGAGTTGTTGTGGTGTGACATAGCGGTCATTGGTTTGAGGTGTGGAAACAGCCTCTTGCAAAAATGTAAGGTAAGGTTGCGTACTATAGACCCTTTGTGGTCTACCCCTTCCCTGAACCCCGCATACACAGGAATTTCATTCCCCGGGCTGCCTCTTTTTTCTTATCTAAGGGCTGATCCATTAATAACCCCAAAACCATATCATACAACTCCAATTACCTAATAGAAGCTTGGCAGAGCAAGGACAGGGGAAGTACGTACTTTGTCAACCTGTCTTCGTCTTCTTTCGACCCTTCAAAATTTTCTCTTCTCATACAATTAGTAATTGACGCAACAATGTTACTGAACTTTCTCAGGAGACATCACTAAAAGGTTGCTGAGCCATTGAAACTTCGAACTTCTTCAAATGTGATAAGTGTTGGCCTTCTGCTTCACTGTTAGCAACATGGATACTATCTGGGCCCATCAGTGTAGTGAAAAACAAAACCAACTTGTTGGTGATGAACTAGCACATTTTAAGTTAGCGATGGGCTTCTATTTGTGTGGCCCCTCTAAAATTCCATCTAGGTTGTAGGTAAACTTCTTTTAATGGGCTGTAGATGAGAATCTCTCTAAAATAGATTGCAATTAGTCTTCCTATTAATGGTTTCAGATGTTGATTCATCAAACTCATAAAAGCACTTGGTGTCTTTGGTAAACTAAATGACAGTACCCATTCATAAAGACCACCTGTTTTAGAAGTAGTTTTCCATTTATCTCCTTCTTAACTTTGGATGCATGGACTGAAATCGATTGGCAACTGCGATTTGTTGCAGTTGTCCCGGCAGTTAAAAGGTGCTTCTTTATTAGAGTTATCCTTCAGATGAATCTAAAATTCCAGAGCTGGCGTATGAGGCACCAAAAGACAGATGGCATCACCAAGAATGGATATGGTCTTAAAGAGCTTGAAGGGAAATCCTTCGACATTTATTGGGACGCTTTATGCCCAATCATCCTGGATAATGCTTGCATCCTCTGTTTTGCCGCAGCTGCTGGCACAGATTTTTTGGATAATTACTACTGAGATCAAACTTTGCCATGCAACATCTCTAGCATATCATCCAGCCGAGGTATCATAAACCAATATTTGACAGTAATTTTGCCCCTTGCTTGGGGGCATGAAGCATCTTTTACCGTCCATGTAAATGCATGTGCGTTTATTGCTGACAAGAACCTTGTTCGCTAGCATGACATTAAATGGAAAACCTCCACAGCAACTACGTTTCATGTTTCTTAGTATTTGGCCTGAATTTTACCAATGTAAAAAGGTGCAAGCTATCTTTGAGTGATCTTAACTTTGGCATCTTTCTTAAAGCATGTAAGCTCATAGGCCTCAATTGATGATTGTCACCATATAGACCAAATTTTCACAATTACAATGTTGATGATGACACTGCACAATCTTCCTCCTGCATTACAACATGTTCTGAATAAGTTAAGCAACCATCTTTGTTTTGTCCTTAGGAGTAATGAGAATATGCCTCATTCATAAGAATCGTCTCCCTATCTACATGAATTACCTCTCAATCATCTTGGTGAAGCATATTTGTACATGCTGATTATACTGATCTTCCTCTCCCCGAAATCCATAGTCCCAAATCTCCACTACCAATTTGATCATGAGACAAATAGTGAGATTTGTAGCCTTCTAATCTGCAGTATAACACGGTGTCCACTGTCATTAACAGTATATAACTAATAACAGCTAAATGTCACTCTTCTACGATGAATCCAAAATTCACCTTGATCCATATTTGGATTGAGAGATATGGTCCCACTAGCAGACCTCGTCTTTGAGATGGTATTAATGGTGTCCATTCTCTGTTTCCTGTTTTTTTCTCCTTCCTGAATTTTCTTTTATTAAGTATTCATCTTTTGCATCATTGTTTCTCTCTCTTTCACTTAATGGGGCAACAATGTTCTATGACACTCTCAATGACGAGCATACTTATTCTAATTTACAAAGGATCCATGCAATCAATGAATCAATGAGCATACTGGGGTTGCCTTTATGCAAATATAGAGAATATGCTTAACATATTACCTTACCAAGGTGGCATATGATTTATTTTGTTTAACACCAATTCTAGTAGGTAGTGCGTGCAATCAGCCTAGATAGATGTAGGATATCCCAGTTGTAGCCCAGGGGCGTGCATATGTCTATTTTGACATGTGGCACTATATAATACACTGGCTGGTACCTGGAAATGTGCTTCAAGATTGGACATGCCTGGGAAGCTCATTTGTTATGCCTGCCTCTATCATATCTTGCTTGATGGATACATTTATATGCTTAGAGAAAAAGGTACCTACTGGAAATTTTGGAAATAACAGTGATTAATGAATACTAAAATTTTTGTGGGTAAGAAATAATATGACAGGCATTCACTTTCTGCCAATATCATTGCCTTTTTTTTTGTTAGCCACTGTTATTTCCTGTTGTCTTGGTTCATATATGATCTTTTGCAGGACATGATGAAGATAATTCCACTCAAACGGTAGAGAAGGTTGGTGCTGACTTGCCTGTTCTGAAAAGACTGCGAAGGTGCGCTACCAGGAGTTGCAAAAGGGCATGAGTAGTGAGGCTACATAAGCAACTTTGTCTTTATATGTATATACTGCCAATCCTTTTAGTAGTTAGGTAGACTGTATATTGTGTATAGAACATTCTATTCTTTTTTGTGTGAGGCTCAGGATGGTTTTTGCCGTCATTTGTATAGCACAATTGATCATGTGAAGTTTTTCTCTTTGGTTTCCTTATTTACATTCATTGGATAATTAGGTCCGAACATAACATATACTCCCTCCGTCCCATATTATTAGCCCCCTTTGAGAAAACACAGGTTTTTAGGAAATCATAAAGATGCATTTATACCTCATGTCTTATCATACACAATTCCATTTATATGCTTTCGTAGATTTTGATCATATTTATTAGTGTCATGTAAATCTCTTAATGTGATGTGGGTATAAGTGGAAACTTATAGTTAATAGTTATTGACTTTTTCTGCTGGACAATTTTTTTTGGTACAGCTATAATAGAAAGATGGCCTATAATATGGGATGGAGAGGGTAAAATTTAGCAGTTGACCCTCCAGTGAGTGGTCTATAGCCCAAAGTTCATCCAAACAGATAACTGTGACGACCAAAGTCGGATATCATCTGATATCACTTTGTTTTACCTAGTTGATGTCTCCTTCAGCTGTTCACCTACTTTTAGAGTGACAGAAAGAAAACCAAAACAGGATGGTTGAATGAGAGTCAAAAGGAGGATTCCTCCCATTCTCTTATTCAAAACCACGCATGACTTCCAGCTCGCATGGCTCCTAAGTGATAAACTTTTTTTTTTTTATTATCTTACCTTTGAATGTACAAGACCGAGCTGTTATTGGCAGTCTCAGGAAAATTGTATATGGTGCATGTACAATACAGAAACTGCTGCAGACAGAAAGCAGCCCCTATAGAAAGATTGCCTTATTTGATGTAATCCTGAGAAACTTGCACCATATAAGCTGGGGGCAAAGATATTGCTAAGCTCAAATATTCAGAAAGAAAACCAAAACAGGATGGTTGAATGAGAGTCAAAAGGAGGATTCCTCCCATTCTCTTATTCAAAACCACGCATGACTTCCAGCTCGCATGGCTCCTAAGTGATAAACTTTTTTTATTATCTTACCTTTGAATGTACAAGACCGAGCTGTTATTGGCAGTCTCAGGAAAATTGTATATGGTGCATGTACAATACAGAAACTGCTGCAGACAGAAAGCAGCCCCTATAGAAAGATTGCCTTATTTGATGTAATCCTGAGAAACTTGCACCATATAAGCTGGGGGCAAAGATATTGCTAAGCTCAAATATTCAGAATTGTTGCATCTTAACAGATTCTTGAAAATCAAACAGATTCTAACTTCTTTCAGAAAATACTTCTGCATTGAAACTTATCGTTACCTTTTAATGTTATATATCTCAGCATGGCTGATTGGTTATTTTCTGTTATGTTTTTTAGTTTGATGGTTGTACTCTCTCATCTTGTAGGTAATAAGTTATTTATAAGACTGCTCTAACTTAAGTCACAGGAGGCTTCATTACAATCAAGTAAAAGATAGATTAAAAGTGTTCATATGAGTAACAAGTTGTGCTGTTTAATCTACACTGAATTCAATATCTAAAGTAAGCTTATAAAAGAAGATCGTAAGGAAGCTTGTAAATGTACCAATTAAGTGTCATATTGCAAAAGTTAAGGAAATCATATTTTGATTAGCTAGAGCAGTTGCTTTTGTGAGTTTTTATTCTTTTTTGTTTCATATTCTTTTAATTGTGTTCAAGCATGAACATTGGCAAGGCTACAGGCATGCACAACTCTTCAATCATTGGATGCTGCTAAAACCTGGAATGTCTTCTCCAGTTTCTGCATAAGGTGGTGATATTTTGGCGAGGTCCGGGATCATTGAGCAAGTGATCCTTGTTTACTTTTTGGTTAACGGAAAAGTTTTGTTAAATAAAAAGCAAACCAAATGGCACTTTTCCTGGGAGAGAGGACATAAAAATGCCTCCTTAATAACTGCTCCAGAGAACTCAGTGGACCATGCCAAGACATGGGGTGTTTTAGTCTAGCAAGCATATAGATGGTTGCTGCAGTGTTGCCTTCTCTCTTGGTGTATCACCTTACATGGCTCCCAGTTTGAAAGCACCAAGTTGCAATCAATCTAATATATTCGACATTCCATGGAGTAGAGAGCCCCTATCCATGAAGGAAGTGATCAAGTTCGTAGCCATAGGTTTACTCATTGGATGTTAGAGATTAAATCTGAGTCAGAGAATTTCTGGAGTAACTAATGGGGGAATATTTAGAAATAAATAAATCCAGAAAGGGTTACTATAATTAATGGTGAAAGCCATAGAAGCATTAATTGATATAGTCTGTAGCCTATGCATCTTTCTTGATTTGTATGATGGAATTCTCTAAGGTCTATTTGTATACTTTTCGTGACTGCCATGAGCTCTTGGAAGCTTTTAAGTTTTCGATTACTTACAAGGCACTGAAAAGGACTAAAATGCCCTTTAAGACCCCATTTGGCTAACAGAAGCTTTGGAAAGTTTTTCATCCAGTTTGCTAGTTATCCACCCTCCAAGTGCACGGAAAATGTCATTCCTTGAGCAAGTTTTCTAGTTAGACACTTAAATTGATTTTCTAAGTGAAAATTTTCTGTAGAGAAGGATTTTCTTCTTTCATACAATAATAACTTGAACGTGGATAATTTGTCCTTTCCAGTGGATCAACCAGGGGATGTTTCTAATTCAAAGGTATGAATTGTTATATTTATGAATTTTACATAGCTTATGAATTATTCTTCAAGTGGATGAATTAGAAACTGCATCCTTGAATGCTTACTTTAGGAAGTTCATATTGATAAATGAATGTCTGCACAAAAGTGCTAGGGCAATAAAGTTTATGAATTCGGGAAAGGTTCTGTATGGGCTCAAGGAGGCAAATTCTAGTGTATATTGGTGAAGATGTATAGTATAATGATCTTTAGAATGTGAGTTTAGGACTTGTGTGTAAAGTGAATCTGATATGCCTATTCTGAGTGATAAACCATTTGGATGGAAATAAAATTGCAAGGAAGAATATTTAGTTTCATATTGCAAACAGATGCATGCCAGTTATTCCAAAAAGACTAAAAACGGTATGTGTGTTAGTCAAGACTCCTGCTAACTAGGAACATAGCTTTCCAATAGCATCGTAGAAGCTAAGCAAACAGTTACAAGCTTTCATTAGACTTGCCATCATATGCATAAAGTTAGTCTCGTTAGCTGGTCTGAGGAGGCCTTCCAACGCACTCCAGCCTCAAGTAAAAGAGTGTTGCAGTGCATCAAAGGAATAATGAACTTTTGAGACTCATTCTTTGGATATTGTAAACATTAATTGCACTGGCTACAGAGACATTGAACTAAGTTTGAGACAGATGATATTGGAACTCCATTAGGCTGTTGCTTTCATCTGGTTTAGGAGATTTGCTTGGACATGGGAAAGAAAATTTTTGGCGATTATTTCAACAACTTGAGCTAATTATTTGTGAGACTGTTGCATGCATGTCAAGTAAGGTACAAGTGTTTTGTTGGAGGAGGTGAGACGTTATGTTTGTATGACCAACTTTGTAAAATGTGTTGTCCCAAAACTAATGTGCACTGGTTAAGTTAGTAAGTAGTGACTTAATTTATTCATCATTTGGTGTAAGATATGTTGAACTGAAAATATAAGTAGGAACTTGTTTACCACCTCACTTTATAAGAGCTCTTCTCAAGTTTAGAGTATTCTTGTTATGTTATCATAATAGCAATTCAAACTGATGTTGGTAATATTTGCCCAAGTCTATCAAACAAGCAAAGATGTAGGTGGCTGTTAAGTTGTAGCAAGAGGTAAAGAGCATAGAAAGGGTTGACAGATGTTCAGAGGACAGGAGAACTACTGTGCAATGGGTTCAACTGGACGGTAACCCCTCATCTTGTTCTTCCAACATTGGATCACCGGAAAACCCCTGCATTTGGATGATCATAGCATCTGAAGAAATGTAATTTTAACCATTTGGATTGACAGTCAGGAACTTTACATAAGCAAGAGTCCAACATGTAACAACCAAAGCCACATTTCTTTTGAATCCTGGAATCGTTTGTCCTGTAGGCGAGTAGATATAATGTCAAAGAGATGATAAGCAGATCAACTGAGGTGAAGACCACTGCGTGTGAGTGCTGTAGCTTCGTAATTTTCCACGAGGAGGTGCTCTACTGCGTGCATCCCTCGTCTATTGAACACTTGGTTAGACCATGAATTTGGGCCAAGGGTTACCAAATGGTAAACAAAATACAGCTTGTAATCCATGTGGCAATCACTTACTCCACAACTTAATACTTGACAAACATAGTAGAGATGTACAAAACTAAACAGCTCATCTTGTTTCCCCTACCTTGGTTAGGCTACATGTGAAAAATCATGCCCATTGGATGGTCTTTGGTACTAATTCCTTTCATTTTTAAGAATTAACAGCCAAGATATTCAATCCAATAGAAAACATAGGCCAAGTTCATCCTGTGGGTGTGATTTTTGGTGGGTGGGTATCTAACGGAGGCCGAATAAAGTGAATGGATTAGATCCAGAAGATCTCATGTATGTCCTGAATTTTTTAAAATTTATTTGTCTTTTTACAATCAATGAATTACAAAACAAATTGCCCATATGCGCCCAAAGCTAATCTCCGACCAAAGGCTCTGGAGTGGTGATTTTGAGCTGATTTGAACATGCGATCAAGCATATTTCAGTGATGATGCCCCTGTAGTAGACTACTACATTTTTTGGTGCATTTTGTGCGTCCTTGAATATCATTCTTTGTACATGGATGTTAGATGTGTATTTCTTTATAATTCTATGGTTCTGTTAGGACAGTCATAATAGTGACAAACTTATTAGTATGTGGGGGCAAAATCACCATAGATGGGAAATTTTGTCGGCACTTTTGTTCCAATACCAGAAGACAGCATCAAATACTTAAATGAGTTGTGTTGTTGGTGAGGGACAAATGCTGGTTTCTTTGGTTGAATTGGATATTAAATGGGTTTATAAACTTATAAATCAAGCTATTCTTAATCAAAGCTTCTTCAACTTAGCTTAGCATTGGTTTTAGATTTTAGAAGTAGAGTTTTCACTCAAGTGTTAACACTGAGTGAGTGAAGATGGCCCAATTTTCAGCCATTATAAGCCCGACAATTGATGGGTTGGTAAGAACACGTTACTGATAAAGTGGCCACCATCGGCGTTTAAGAATATCAGATTGAACCAGCCAGGAGAACCACCACCATAAAAATATAAATAATAAAACCTAAAAAAATGATGAAATCCTAAAATACAAAATAAAACAATGCATGAAAAGAAATCGTATGGTTATGTGTTTGGGAACTGTTTTTTTCCTTGTGCATAAAGTGTTAGGCTGCCAAAATAGAGTTTCCTGGTACCTATCTTGGGTACAACTCTCTGGGTAACAGTGTTAATACGAGCTTTAATCTGGGAGGAGCACTGATCTTGTGCCTAACTTTTGCATGCCTTTGGATGATGAAACTTGTTCCTGTGATTGCTCCGTTTTTGTGTGTTTAGTAATTGAAAGATCATACGGATTGGATAAGAAACCGGATGGGTTGGGAAATTTTGTGTAAATGGTGGTCTAAATTAAACTCTCAGAAACATGGTTTTTTGGATGCTAGAATCGTCTAATTCTCATGATTTTTGGTTACTGGTAATCAAATAGATGGGTCAAATCAACCAAAAGTGGGGTGCACCTTGTGCAGGATGTTCTTATAAGAATTTGGTCCAATAGGGTGGTCAACTGACAAAAAGTACGGGGGGCCCAAAGAATTTGCTGATCTAGACCATTCATCTAATCAGTGCCCTCCTACCTACCCATCCCCTAAATATTCTCCATTATATGATCTTGACCTTCACCATTCTGAAGTGTAAAATGGACGCATCAGGGTGTTTAAAAATCTTCCTGAGGAACTTTGAGCAACCAGTGTTGGGAGCGTGTAATATGATTTTGGGTGGATAGTCTCTATCTATGGAGGCCCAATAGATGACAAAAAGTTGGGGGGGCATGCATTTCCCTTTTAGCTGCCGGGTAAACATTGTACTTGTAGTCAATCCACCATGATATGAGAACTTTTATCTCAATATGTTGCCGATCATTAGGGTATTAACACTTCTCCTGCCTTATTTGATAATGGCACCCCTAGGCTGATCTTTCTTACAAGAGAAATGTGAAATATTTTGACCCCCAAACTACCAATTCTACACTTTAGTCCCCAGGCTACTAATTTCTGTTTCCCTCAACTTTTCTCCCACAAACATCATTAATGGCCACACCAAATATTTTCCTTTTTAGGTATGAAAAAATTGTTATAATATAAGTGTCTATAATATAAATGGTGAGACTCATTAATACTGAAGGACTAACCGTAAAATAAAAATTCATAATTCATGTGCTAAAGTGTTAAATTGGTAGTTCAAGAGTCAGAGTGTTTTGAGCTAGTAGTTAAGAGTTGTAAGCTTATACTGTTCTCTTTAAAAAAGTCAAAGAAAATAGGTCTATTATATGCCGCTAAAGTTGTTGTAATGTGACCTTGAGGTCATGGGTTCAAGGCATGGAATTAGCCTCTTGCAAAATGCAAGGTAAGGCTGCCTACTATAGGCCCTTATGGTCTGCCCCTTTCCCGGACCTTGCATAGGCGGAAGCTTCGCGCACTGGGGCTGCCCCTTTTTATATGCTGCTAAAAGTATAAGTGGGCTTCATTTATCTGGTAATTATAATAATCATCGACTAAGAATCTTTTACATACTTATGCTCTAAAGATTGGAATATTCATCTACTAAGACTCGTTTAGATTCCTTATGCTATGAACTTCTCATGCATTGGACCACAAATCACTTATTTACGATGGAACTTACCTTTGCATGATCTAACCCATTCATATGATTGCTTTGGTATCGGATTTCTTGTATAAAAAAAATCAATCTAATTAGAGAATTCAGGGTTTTAAAAACTGAGTTTTTGAAGTGAAATTTGAACCGTTGTGGACCTTCTGATTAAGGTAAAATTCCTGTGAGCAAAGTTCAACCTTTGTACACGTTACAAATATCCAATCTACATGCTGTTTGAATTATAGGACATCCAAAACATAGCAATCAAATGAACGAGTTGAGCGAGGCCCCCAGTTTGTGGTCATGGATGCTCTTACATGAGCGTCTATTTACCATTCTGCTGTGTATTTTAGGTTTTTGTGGTCCACCTTTTCTCCAGACCCTGCATAGGAGAGAGCTTTGTACACCAGGACTGCCCCTATTTGTTAGAGAACAAGGGATGATTTTAAATATGCTGGCGCATTCCCTTGACTCTCCTGCTTGCCACATCATTTTGGAACTCCTTTAGCCAGCATTTTCTGCATTTTAGTTGAGTTGTGTCAGGATTGACCATGTAAGTACACACACCAGAGGTACATGTGGGGCTAAGCAATTCCTAATCATATTTGGAGGAGCATCGTAGATGACCAGGGGCTGAAAAACACCTCCATCAGATGATTCCTAACCACTCACTCTACAGTGAGAAATGGATGGATTGCTCAGAAAGTTCCAAAAAATAAAAAAAGATAGAAAAAGTTTCAGAGATTCTAGTGGACGTTCCATTTTGTGATGGAGGGTGATTTGTTTGGCATCCCTAAGCCGTCCATCTTGTTCAGCATACCAATAGTAGAAAACCCACAAAAAAATTGATGAACTCGGATGATTATGACCCCTTGTTTTTTTTTTTTTAATAATTTAGTAGTTTGATATCAAGTGCGTATAAAATAGATTATAAGCATCCAAAGATGACAATGCTTGGTGTTCAACCTATCCAAGTCATTCCAAACAAGATGAAGTTTAGACTTCCGGAAAGAAATCACTCCCCAGCACAAAATAGGGCATCAACTTTTTTTAATGTTTTAGAGAGCTGACACTTAAAAAAAAAATAAATTGGTGGGTCTAGAAATCCTAGCTTAGTGGAAGGTTAAGAACATCATGAAGTAGTTTGCTGGCATGTTGGGCATTTAAACTATTAGAGGTTGGGGTGTGCAGATCATGAATTCAAATCCTTTCAAGGGTGTGTGTAAGTATTTATCTGACAATGTCACAGTAATAGTAAAAAAAAAAAAAAGCTAATAAGAGATTTTTATTGTACTTTTTCAAGATGCTCCATATTTTAATTTTTTTTACTTTTTATTTTAGAAAACGCACCCCATTTTGATCCAGCACAATTCTAGCACCCAAAAAAAAATGTAGTTTTTGACATAAGGGTGATAAGCACATTTTCAGAACTCCACACACCCTTCTCTTTTTCTTACTAAAATATTTTTTGGAAAATGTAAGTTGAACAACTCACGAGAAATTAATGCTTTTGGATATTTCTAAACACTTGTTTGAGTTCTTTAAATAAATTTAAAAACTCAGCAGTTGTAATTTTTAATTAAAAAATATAAACTGAAAGTATTTAATGGACATAAAATTTAGTATTTAACTTATCTAAGCCATTCCGAACATAATAAGTAACTTAAATCTGCGCCCGCCCTTGAGCATGGGGCTCTAAGCTCTAATCACAACTCTTTTTTCAAATACTAGAATTTTCTAATTAGCATAAATTTATGGGGTTTTTAGATGTACAGCGTGAGATAGCAATTTGATGAACGGCCGGATAAAATGATCATCATCCAATCAAAGCAGTCCTCTCAAATCACATTTCATCTCGTCCCTACATGCATTTTTTAACATGTATAAATCCACCCGTTGGTATATAAGCTCAAACAAAGCAGAAGAACTCCTTATATTTTCCTAATTTCAAATGTATTATTCTTCTCTGAAAAATAGAGAAAACAAAAAACAAAAAATGTTTTCATGCAAGGGCATTTTCGTCCTTTAAAATGTTTCAGCCGCTCCCCAGTAACTCACTGGAAAGCGATTTTTCTACAAGTCATAGGTAGTGGGTGATACTCGTGACATGGGTAGTTTCGTCTTTTCCTATTCAAATTTAGATGGCCTGATATTCGCACCCCAAGTGGCATATTTCTACGAAGAATATTAAATAATAAATTGGAATCATAGCAAAGCTTGCCGTTGCGTAAAAGGCAATTTCACTGCACTGAATTTCGGTGCCATTATCTTTTTGAGAAAAATAAGTAAAAATATAATATTTGGAAGGGTCATTTTCATGCATTAACAACCTTGACCAGCTATTTTATATTCCCCCAAGTGGATTTCTTTTATTTTACGGCTCCAAAAAACACTTAAAAAATGTGGGTTTTGGTGAAATCTAGTAACTTTTTCAAAACAAGTCATCCAAATCTTCAATTAATAATAATTAAATCCAATGAAATTGATTTGTGGGATGTAAACAAAGTCTACTTACTCTAAAGTTAGTGTCATGGTTGGTGTAGACGGTGTGATCATTCCTAAAGCCCTAACTAGGGGCCGATAGCGGGCCTCTATCTAAACTAATTGGGTCGACTTAGGCAGATATGGTAGGTGAATTAGTATAGAATAAAAGTTCGACTGATAAGTATACAAGCTTAAGAGGAGAGGAAGGTGTATGCATCCATTTTTTATATAAAATAAAACTTTTATTATAGATTTAAGTCATTTATGATTATAGTAATAACATAGATAAGCTAGAATTCAAATTTTAGGCCAATTATAATGTGGTAGCCTGAGTTTTTCTTAGATTAATATACGGCCATCTATTTTTATTAATTTTTCAAAAAACCAAACCAGCTTATTCAACCTTTTTACTTGATTTAATTACTAGTAAATTCTGAAAAATAATTTCCATTTAGCAAATTTCTTATTTTATTAAAATTAGAGTTTACTTTGAGCAAATTGCGGCACAAATTAAGGAGCATATAAAATACTTTGCAGATTATTTATTTATTGTTTTCCCCCTTTTTGATGTGATAAAGAATTAGCAGTACCCTTTTTCTTTTCTCTCTCTCTCTCTCTCCCTTTTTTTTTTTTTTTTGGGTTTGTGGCCATAATTAAAACAGTCCTGCACTATATGCGACCATTAATGTATACGCGGAGAGGCCCAAAAGGAGTGTCGATGGGAGACACTTTTTTTTTCATGGCAGATCCATATTTTTTAGCAGATCTAAATCGTTCATCTTCTTTGGCTTCTTTACAATTACTTTTAGACCAAAAATCACAGCCGTTGGATGAGCTTAGCTTATGTTTGCTAGATTGAAATCACGAAGATTAATTCTTTGACAGAAAAAGAAAGCCATGGAGCTTAGCATTCGCCATTCGCCTAAATCAGGGTAAGACTTTCAAATAACCTAAACGAGGTGAGGTGAGACGAACAAGATGAACGGCTTAGATCTCAAAAAGTGACATTTTAGGAAAGTAATAAAATCGGTTCCTACTTCTTGAGTTGTAAAATGATTAGTCAAAAGTTTCACGGCGAATTCTATAACTCAAAGCAATAACCGCTAAATCATCCAATGAATAAGAATTTTAGACTTGGATCACCTAAATCAAGTTCAACATTATAAAGAATTGGATCTTAGTAAACGTGGGCCCATGTAAAATTATAGTCGTCCGTATTATAAAAAAATAAAAATAAATTATTCAAGGATAATTTGTTCTGAAATTTCCATCTCCCTGCCAAACAGCTCATAAAAGTTGGTATTTTGGACCTTACAGTTGGCGAGTGACGCTTACGTTGGGTGGTGCCATCGCAATTTAAGACCCGAGAGCATCTCCTTCGATCTGATCGACAGTGCGGACTCCGACAAACATCCAGGACGCACCCGACCAACGGTCTGGATTGGACGATAGAACTCTGAGTTGGAAGTTGAACAGATGGGGTGGACGTACATTTGGCTTTTATGGACCCGATTTTCTTGTTTAGTAGATTGCCCAAAAAAGTCATTCAGTCAAGATAAGGTTGATTAATAGTAAGAAATTTCCAGCTGTAAGAGAAAAAGGCCGTCCCATTACTCTCGTCGTTTTCCTCGCGCCTGAAAAGATTCTCTGAAAATCACGCCTTTGGAAAATGCTTCCCTCTTTAGCCTCCCTCAACGTGTGGTCCAAAACAGCAAGTTATTTTTTATTTTATGGGAATTTAAAACCCATTAAACTTGTTTTTTATTTTAAGAAAACCCAAATTTTCTTTAATATATTCCCACGCCAAGAAAGTCAAGGAAATCAATCCTTGCTAATGCAATATTAGTGTATTAATTAAATATTATATAAGTATATTTTTAATACCTTATTAGACATATAACAACCTCTTGCAAAATATAAAATAAAGCTACGAACTATACATACATGGAACTTTTGTGGACCAGGATGCATTTTTTTTCTTTTTCTCTTTTAATTTCACATAAAACATTAAGATTAGATTTATCTTCATTTATTCGATGAAATTCCATGGAATTTTAGCAATGTGCTATGTGGAAGGTGAGGTGCGGACCTGGACTAGGGAGCTGAGGTGGCAACGATTGATAGGTTACTTTTTTGCCAACAATGGGTAAGTAAATGGGTGATAACCATTTTATTTAATATATTTAGAACTTGCTTCAGTCTGCATGCTCGAAAATTTATATTAGGATATGCCAACAATGCTAATAAAAATCCAATGTGGCATTGTAAACATTGGATATAATTGATAATATCTAGATAATATTTGCTATAATTTAGAGCAAATGCGTTATGATCCTAAGTGGGACCAACTTGTGGTACGGACACAACGACGCACCAATGACACAAGACATTAATTTAAAAAATCGGCTTGACAAATCTTTTTAAGTTAAGTTCTTGACAAAATGCCTTCTAGTGCAGTGGCGTAAGAAAGGCCTCTCTTGAAACCTAGTAGATCATGGGTTCTAAGGCCGCGTGTTCAACATCAAAATCAACAACCTCTTTCTTTTGCCCAAAAAACTTAGAGTTAATCTTGTAGGGAGGAGTGCAATTAGATTTCTGCATCTTAAGTACTTAAACTGATGTCTTATTAAGTGGGTTGTAATTATTTGCAATTATGTTTTGAAACTATAATTATGACAAAAACCTCAAATGATTCTACTAATCTACTTAATTATTAGTTTAATTTACTTGTAAATGAGTTTTAGATCACCAACTATGTTCGTAACACATTTTCAAGTGCAGACGAGGGTATTTATGACATGTAAGACTAAAAGAAATGCAAGAAAGATGAGAATGAGCTTTTAACTCTGTGCTTCAATAGAATGAATTCAGTAAGGGTAAGTACGATGCATGGTTAATTGAAGGTCGTGTTTCACTTAAACTCAAATTTTACCCATTCAGCTAGCTTATAACAAAATGTTAGATCAAGCAAGTCAAGCCAAGACTACTAAAAATGGCCTTACTGTCTACGCTGAGAAAGTGTTCAACCACAGTTTGTGTACTTGACAAGTGGTTATATTACGTTTTCACAAATTTCTTTTATTATAAATTGTTTTAAAGAAATTTAGATTAAAATTTTTATTATTAGAAGATTTCTTCTTTGGATATTCATCATTGTCAATCGCCAATACCCTATCCCTATTAAGTGTTGGTCACATGAATCTTGCACATCCATTTCCTTCTATTAAGTGTAATGGTAGATCTAAAATTTTTAAATCTTTTTTCACAATTTTTATCCATATTCTTTTGGGCTTTCCCTTTGTCCTTTTAGAACTTTTGACTACGATTGTCTTGTGTCTTTTAATCAGTGTTGCTCACTACATACGTTCAAACCATCTAAATATAATTTTCCTTATCTTATCACCTATTGGTACTACTCTTAAATTTCGAACATTGTAATTATATTCATATATGTATATAGTTACAGAAGGTTCTAAATGATTAGATTTTTTTAAAGAAGTCATGACTTTTTAATGCCTTAGATTGAAGGTAAAGTATTGAAAAATTCTTATCTTGCACAACTTAACACCAAATCAAACTAATTTTTCACTTATAACATGTTTAATTCTCAAGTATTTATCTGCAAATGTACTTACAAATTCAAATCAAAATTAAAAGGTTAAACTTGCATCCTTATTATACTTTTTTGCGAGTTTTTTTTATCTCTTAACACCTAATTATATATTTTCAATATATATTGCTTAAATTAATTATTATATTTTAATTTTATAATAATATATATAATATATACATACATACATAAATACACACGCTCCCGCTACAAAAGCAACTAATTTCGTAAACTTCCATTTACTCGAAAGATAAGAACACCAGATTTCCATCAGATCCTCACGTAATAATCAGGTCACACCAGCAACCCAACTTGATTCTCACATTTTACATAAATCGCCGATCTTATAATTCCCTCTGGGTCCAAAAAATCGCCGATTTATGAGCATAAAAGGAAATAGACCAAATAAAAAATAAAAAAAAAGGAAAAAAAACTGAAAAAAGAAGGTCTTGGAGGGTGGCGTTGGAGTTAATGCTGAAATTTATTTTATTATTTTGGACGAAAGCAATTTCGGCCTGCTTTACCTGCTTTTTTAATAAAGGCCGGAAGCGGGCAATGAAAAAAGGAGGAAAAAATAAAAAAAAGAGAAATACCGAGATTTCTTTTCCGTTTCATTTCTGAAAGAACTTGGAAGGAGCCTCGGAGTTTCTGTCTCTGCCATCTCTTCCTCAATCTCTCCTTCTTTCTCTCAGCCCTGTCGGAATTTTCTTTTTTTGGGATTTTTTTTTTGCAGGTATGAAAATCCCGATTTTCTCCTTCATTTCCAGGTTTTATCCCAATTATTTCGGTGGAATTTATCGTGCGATTTGTAATTATTTAAATTAGGGTAAAATCGAAAAAAGGGTGAATTTTGGGAAGTGATTGAGGAGTTGCAGCAGCTTGATTGGAGTTGGAGTTGATTTTTTCTGCAGGATCTGGTCATTTCTGAGTGACTCCCTTTTTTAACTTGCCTGTAGCTTTCTTACTGTTTAGAAAATCAGTGGTTTAAATTTGGGATTTTGAGCAGGGGATTTCTGCTCTGATTGTTGATTTAGAGGTTTTGTAGGGTTTTAGTGTTTTGTGGAGGTGAGTTAGGGTTTAGATATTGTGTTTTAGGGTTTAAATTCAGTTCTAGCTCGGAATTTTCAGTTGTTTTGCTGTTGTTCTTTGTGGAGTTAGTGATCTTGTGGGTTTCTGGTTTTTCGGTGGAGGAAGAAGTTCAGAATAGGAGAATCTGTTGTTCTAGGGTTTTGGTCTTTGTATTTCGGAAACTGTCTGAGTTTTGGGGTTTAAAGTAGGAGTCTTTGAATTCATGCATGGAAGTGAGAGAACAGTCACATCTATCCACTGCCGGAATTATGTCAGCTAGAGAAACATTCTCCGTTGGAATGCAGAAAAGTCCGGTTCAGTCTCAGACGCCGGCCATCCAGAACATGAGATTAGCGTTCAGTTCTGAAGGAACCGCAGTTTACAAGCCCGTGACCGGTAGTTCTCCACCTTACCAAACAGCTGCGAGTGGCGGCACGGGCTCGGGCGGGGGCGCTGGAAATGATGGTTCCGGCACTGCAATAGTTCAGCCTGGTTTGAACATGAACATGGGCGAACCCATGAAAAGAAAACGGGGAAGGCCCAGAAAATACGGTCCTGATGGGACCATGGCCCTTGCTTTGACTCCCGTCTCGTCGGCGGCGGCTGTTCCTCCTGCCACGGCCACCCCTACTGCAACGGTCGCCGCCACCACTCCTACAACCGCTGGTGGCGTTGTTTTTTCTTCCCCAGGATCACCGTCTTCATCATCCATGAAGAAGGCTAGAGGTCGCCCGCCAGGCTCCGGCAAGAAGCAACAGATGGCTGCTTTGGGTAATTTCTCTTCATTTTTATTTTGAAGTTTGTGTGATGTTGTTTGTTTTTGTATTGTGAATGCGATTGTTGTGGATGTTATTCCGATAGGGTTCGGACTTTAATGCTTTGACAGAATGGTGATTCATTTTGCCGGTATGTTGCTTGGTTTACCTGGTCTTGTTTTTCTGACAATCGATGAAATAGGCTGATAGTTATAAGGAGGGAGATGACTCTGGTAAAAGAGCAAAAGAAGGGATTTCAGTTTTGCTGGGATTTTAATTTTGTTATGTGGATCTGTTGAAATGTAACTTGAGAAATTACCCATATACCCTTGATGCTGTCAATTTTTGTGGGCTGTTTATCAATTGCCGTTTCAAGTTTATATTAGTGGAGAAATAACGCTTGTTTTGATTCTGGAATTGCTCCAGATTTTTGTTTTATCAATATTTTGTGTCATTTTCTGATTGTATATTTGGGTTTTATTGTTACTTTCTGAAATCCAGGCCCGAATATTAAATAATAAATTTCTTAATTTAAAAATGAAACAATTTTTGCTCTTCGATTTACTGATCTGACTATACCTCAACCCTAGTCTTTCATGGAAAATTTTTGGTTATTACTTTCCTTATCTGTGAATCTGTATTCATTCCCTTTTGTTCTTTTGTAGTCTTCATTTTCAAATAATAGCATTAGTTCTGGTGAATGTGCAGCTTGCCCTCTCTTTTTTTTTCTTTTATTAGGTAATTGTTTTCCTTTTTCTAATGTTTATTGTTATTCATTCTTATCAAGGAATATTTGCAGGATCTGCGGGAGTAGGATTTACTCCTCATGTTATCACAGTTAAAGCTGGAGAGGTATGCATTTTCTCTCTAAAATATGGATAACATTCTGGTATACAGAATCATGTGAGAAATGTGATCTACAGTAATCATAATATAGTATGCAGTTGATTGGAGTTCTGAATGTAGGTTTTCAACGTATGCCGCTTTGTTTCCAAGTCTCCAGAACTGAAGTTTCCTCATAGCAAGCACAATATTCTTCTTGTTGCATGCTGTGCTGGTTAATTATGTGTAGTTTACTTTGATCTCTATTTAAAGAGCTTTAGTAATTTTTAACTACGTATGCTGTTCCACTATGGGCTCCATGATAACTTCTAAGGTGATTCTTGACTAATCATAAAATCCTTTGAAGAAAAAACTGAGGGGTAGAAGTAAAATGTTAAAACTTGACAGGATTTGACAATGGGAACAGTAGTTCCTCTTGCAGGATGTGCGTGTTTCCTATTATTCTTGACTGTTCTATTAACTGAAAGAGCAGTTTAGCATCATGTCTTCTCACTAGTGGAATGAGAATATCACTCCAGAGCTTCTTTGGGTTGCCGGAGTCATGCAGAAGTTTATGGACCTTCTCAGTCTAACCTTCAAAAGAACAATTATAATGAACAGAAATAAGTCGAACTCACTCTTCATGGATTGGCATGACTTTTGTATTGAATGTGTAAATATTTTTTTCTACCTTTACTGAAGGTTTTTGTTAATATATTGCTTTAGCTGGTTAGTAAGTGTCCAGAAAAGGTCTGAAGGTTTAAACAGAACTAGTCTTGGATATGATTGACGCCCAAATAATAATCAACATGCATTATTGTCTGAAGAGTAACACTACAAAGTTATACTTAAGAATATATGACCTGATTTGATGCATACATTTATGTACTGTTTGTATAGACTATCATATTACGGCGTGAGAAAAGGAAATTTGTAACCTTTTTCTTGTTGCACATTTGCATGGTTATGATATTTTATTTATATTTGGCATTTTCTTCAGTAAAAACCTGAACTTAATATGTGCCCGCTATCAGATCTTAAGTGAAGGATTTTACTATTGATTCTTTATCTTCTCCGGTTCTTGATAACTTAGTTCTTACTGCAGTTACTTTCTGTTTCCCAATTTATGGCAATGTTTAGTGCAATAAGTTGGTATGAATACTGAATTTATTGGTAGACTGAAGAACAATAGCATCAAGTTACTTAAACAGATTTTTCTATATAGAGTAAGAACTTAAAGATATTGCTAAGAAGACAGACTGATAAGAAGGAAGGAAATTACTAAGAACCCTTAACCTGAGTTTCTCGAGAATCTCAACTTAATTTCTTCGAATATTTATTACTACTGTGAACACTCATCATTAGCTTTTAATATTTTATCTAGTGTGTGCTCAGGTAAAAACCGTAAAATTTGGGAGTAAGGATACGGACATCAAGGAGTAATATTCCTTTAAGTTTCATATGCCCTTGATGAAATATAGAACTAAAATTTTGTGAATGGAAGTAGAGATATCAAAGTGGTATCTAGTACCAAAAATGACAAATAAAATGCTTTCTCAAAATTTCATGAAGGACCACAGAATGGAAAATAATTAAATTCTAGGACATTTTCATTTATTACTTATTTATTTCTTTTATGCTACTTTCCAGCTGAACAGGGGTCTATCTCTAGCTATAGATAAAACAAGGAAAAAAAATCTTTGAAGTTATTTAAGCAGATAATTGATCACTTTAACTAGAACATGGGGATGCTCTTATTGATATCTTAAACCAAGGGGTTTCCTGCTAATATCCCCTAAATAAGTATCTTTATGAGTAGCCTTAGTTTTTCTGTTATCTTCCTTAAATTTGTGATTTGAGAAATTCTGGGACTAATTTTACCTCTCGCAGAAGGTTTCCAAGATGAATAACAAAAATCAATTCTTTAGTAATTTTTCTTCTCAATTGGAAGGTAAGCATGAATGTTTTTTTTAACTTACATTGAAAATAATTATTTATTTTTTCTGTTATTAGCTAATTCTATATGTCATTTATTGTTTCCAATATTGCTGATAGGTAGGTGGAAATTCCTAATAGAGAAAACCTTCCTATTAAGAGCATGTTTTCTGGTTGTACTCTAAGGATGAAAAGTAATGACTTCCAACTTTTATGTTTAGATTAAATTAGATAAACTCCAAGTTACTGTAGAAGTTCTCTAAATATACACTATACTGAACATGTAAAGAAGAAGTGAGAGCCGTGAAAAAGGGAAGTTACTGAAGGCCCCCGTCCCTGATCTTTGCACCCCTGATATTTCTATGAATGTCTGTTATGGCTAAGATTGCTCATTGTTAACTAACATTGTATTGACTATTTATTAGACCTTTATTAGAAATATGGTCCTCTTTAGTTTTCCTCTCTTGACCACCCTAAGAGTTCAAGCACTGTGGGCTTAGGAGTCTTCACATTTGATAGCAACACCTCTAGTGCAAATCCCGAAGGGAATAGGCTGTTGAAAAACTAATCAGATAATAAAATGATAAGAGTGAGGGAGACTATGGAAAGGCCTACCTGGAAAAACACTTTATGAAAAAGACAGACATTAGGTGAGACTCTTACTGGGAATGCAATTTGGGCCCATGGATGCTTTCTTAAGGCAACTACATTTAGAATGGCCTCATCCTAACATAATCAAAGATTATTCCAAAAGTATCTGCTTGACAGAAAGTTCCCTGTCGGTTATCCTGTCTACATGATCTGGCAATGTTTATCCAATGCCAAAAAGAATTCTAATGTGACAAGATAAAAAGCAAAGACTGTCATGACAATTACACTAGGAAATTGACAGTTTTGAAAAAAATTATCATTGGATCTCATCCATAAACTAAGTAAAACTTGAAGTTTCTGATGTGCTATGTAAGATTACCCTGTTTCGCGGTACTATTGAAGTAAAATCAGTGCCTGTAGTTGGTTTGTTATGGGAAAGGCATGGTCTTCATATTGAATGTCTGCATTGTTGATTAAGTTGCCTTTGTTTTATTCTGTGAAAGGCATCTTGGCTCTAATGACTGTGTTTTTTGTTTTCAGGATGTGTCCTCGAAGATAATGTCATTTTCTCAGAACGGCCCCCGGGCAGTATGCATTCTCTCAGCCAATGGTGCTATTTCAAATGTAACACTCCGCCAGGCAGCGACATCCGGCGGAACAGTTACTTATGAGGTTTGTGATGTGAACTTTTTCTGCTTTTGATTTTTCTGCAACTCAGAATATGAAGCTACCTAGCAGTGGCCATAAGGTTGGGACTGTTATTAGAAAGCTTAAATGTCTTTCTTAGTTTCATCCAGAAATCATATGATGCCATCAGACAAATGCTGTTCTCTCCTTTCCAACGGGATTTAGAGTAAATGAGAATGTAAAATCCAAACTCTTAAAGTGATGAGTCAAGTGGTTGAGTCGGTAAATGCCACATTGCATATTTAACTGCCAAACTGCTGACCATTGTTTGGTAGTAAAATATGGAAAAGGTCTTATTTCAGTTCAAGGGAATCTCAGGCATTATTTTTCCCATGAAAATTTTGAATGAAAATATGGTAGAACCACAATAATTTATGTTTGTTATAATATATTGTTTTCATTGCATGCTTAATTATTATTGATGTGAGTATCTGCATAAACTGATTGCAGTAGTATACATGGACAATTTTTATTAATTTCTTTAGGAGATAGGTCAAGAATTTACTACCAGTACAGTTGTAAAATAATTAAGTATTGTAACTAGCAGGTTGTAGTTGTTTCTCTTAGAGTTTTTTCTTCATTTCCTGATAAGCAGATTAAAATGCTTTTACCCATATGAGGCTCTTTTTTGTTTTAACAGGGACGATTTGAAATCCTGTCACTTTCGGGGTCGTTTCTGCTGTCAGAGAGTGGAGGTCAGCGCAGCCGTACAGGGGGATTGAGTGTGTCACTGGCAGGTCCTGATGGCCGTGTTTTAGGTGGTGGAGTGGCTGGGCTTTTAACAGCAGCATCCCCTGTCCAGGTCTGATACATTTCAATATGTTTTATAGGCATTTCATTATTTCAAGTTATACTGGTCAAATTGGAATGGTTTTCCTAAGATACTTTATGATATTTCTTGCTAATCTAAGGTTAATTCGGATATTGATTAATATTCAATTTAAAGGATGGGGAAGTACATTGTGAATTTTCTCACTTCAGAGAGATACATAAGAATGCCTCATATGAGAAACAGTTATTGTTGTAAAGGTTGTTAGACTTCTAATTTTTCCTAAATGTGGAACCACTAGAAAAAGAAGAAAGCAACAGAACAAAGGTAAATGCAATACTAGTTTTAAGTGGTTTGAGTTATGAAAATAATTTACTTCGGGAAGATAATACCAAGATGTTCTATATAAAAAGAAGATTTGAACAGTAAAAGGACATCATGATTTTAGACAACAAAGTAGTTCTATTATTGCCTTGATATGTTTCTTACACATATAAGATATAACTTCTTCTTTGACATTGGTCAAGTAATCAGGTAATAGCCTTTGTTTTGGTTAAAGGGCAAAACTCAAAGCAGTTGGAAACTTTTGATCCTTGATTAGACTACTGATGCTTGCAGATTCTTTATATTCAAGCAATATTGCTGTAGTACGAACTACCTTTCAAAAGTTTTATCTTTTTGTGGGAAGAAAATGATTAATGTTAAAGTGTCAAATGTCTTGATGTGGTTATCATCATATGCAACTACTGCTCATGAAAGTAAATCCTTTGTATGTAAGAAGACTCGAGAAATTGTGGGGATAAACACCAATCACAAGGCATGAGACGACCCAAAAAGCACTTGATTATGATCAAATCTGTAAGCCTAAAACATCTTGTAGTTAGGGAAGATGAAAATCACTCTTTGCAAATGTGGAGTAATAGAAAGCCTTGTTGAAGACACCAGTCTTGGATACAGAATTTTACTCTGCTGTAACAAAGAATTGTGCTGTAAAAACTTTTATGGATGTTATTTTCTTTTGAAAAGGCTGATAGTAATGACCCACATTTATCAGTTTTTATTATTTGAGTATCTTATTCCATCAAACACTAAATTATTTATTATATTCCCTTGACTGCAACAGAGTTTAGTTTCAACTCAGAATCCTTTTTGGTGAACCGTCTCATTGACAAAACTAGTATCATACTTGTTGAGAAATTAAATGGTGTATGTGCCGGTGGATGACATACTGACTTTTTTTAAGAAATTACAGAAAGGCGTTGCCTTAGAACAACGTTAAAGGTTCAGGTTGAGTTGAAGTAGCTAAAAAGTGCCTGGGGTGCTAGATGGTTATTTAAATCATTCATTGTCTTGACCAAGAGATTATCTCCATTGGATGATTTTAAGACTCGACGTATTTCTCAAAATCTGAGGTATCTATTTTGACTCTGTACAAATAGTGGTTAGGGTCATGCAGTTCAGAAGATATTGGGTTCATGGGCTGTATAAATCTATAAGACGTGACCCAAAGCATAAGCTATTTGGTTGCCAAATGTCTGAGCCCAACATGTAACTTCAGGTTTTCATAAATCCTGTACTAGTACTTCACAAGCACCATACGAGCACTTGGGTTATACTTTTGCTAATTGAGAGTATTCTTTAAGTTTCAACTTATAATTGGTACTTGATGACATACCTGACCACATTTCTCAGTCTTATGTAGGTTTTTGTCTATTCAATTTACTTCTACCACCTAAAAGCTTAGTAGAGTCATTTTGTACAGTCTTACAGTTGTCTCTTCGTCCAGGCTTTTTTTTTTTTGTGTGTGTGTATGTGTGGGTGCGTGTGTGACCAGTATTTACACCTCTGAACTGTTATAGGGCATTGATGTGGTGCTTTATACGGGTAGTATCTATAGCAATAGTTTTTCCCAAACCTACTTCCAGAATTCTTGAATTTCACCTGAAATGGTTAGCTGCTCTCTTGCAGGTGGTTGTGGGGAGTTTCATGGCGGATGGGCGGAAGGAGCCAAAACCGACAAACCCTTCAGATCCTTCTGCTCAGCAAAAGCTTACCCCTGGTGGGACGACGGCTGCTGGCAGCCCACCATCTCGGGGAACACTGAGTGAATCTTCTGGTGGGCCAGGGAGCCCACTTAACCAGAGCACGGGAGCTTGTAATAACAACACCCCTCAGGGTGGAATGGCAAACATGCCTTGGAAATAGATGACCAGGTTCAAGTTGAGGTCTCAGATCTGCACTCTGTAGGGTCAGAAGTTTTCTGCATAACAACCCACCTGTAACTTGTAGCTCTTAAGGTCTCTGTGCTGGAAAAACAGAATCCCGGTGCCTTTCATCGTGATGAGATGACTAGAAGGAATATATTTGAAGGCTGCTTTCTTCCAGTGCCTCGATAGGAAATATATTAGACTTTACTGTTGCTAGCTGTTTTTAGGGTCAGAAGGGTGTTTGATTATATGTAATCTTTATGTACCAGTGTCTTTGTTCCTTGTTGTTATAGCTATAAAAACTTTGGTTTTCTCCTCCATCTTCCGTGTCTCAGCTCTGCCTTCTGTCTCTTATTTCTCTTCTATCATTCAGCTTAGAAGACCAAACTTTTTGGTCATTCTTCACAGCAAATATGCAGATAATTTGAAACCTTATGGCCCAGTGTCGTTTCACAGGAAGGGATCTACGGAAGTTATGAGTAAATCACTCATCTCAGCTTCCATTGGTGGTTAACTTGAAAGGGATCTACGGAAGTTATGAGTAAATCACTCATCTCAGCTTCCATTGGTGGTTAACTTGAAATGGCTGCTGATTGATGTGGATATGTTTCCTTAAAAATATGAGCAGGTTAGAAGTGGCAGTTTTACTTGTTCAATATCATTTGCTTTGTAGTCGTTGCATTTCAAAAGTTTTCATTCACAAGACAGTTCGAAGCTTTTGATTTGTTAGGATCTGAAAATACAGCCTTCTAATTATTTGGACACACCCATTCGCAGGCCACAAATTGGATGCTTAGAACTGTCTGATGGATTGCAATTTTATGCATGTCTCATCTTAAGAGTGGCTATCATATAAGTTTCGAACGCCAAAAAGACTGGCATCTAACATGTAGTTTCCTGCTGGTATTTTTCGGCAGGTGAGATGAGAATCTTTGCATCCAACAGATAACAGCCCAAATTTGGACCATTGGTCGTCCTTTCTAAAGGTCCTACAATCTGCATGCATTTTGTGGGTTCTGCGGGTTTCATACCGTTAGCTTCCTAATCAATGAGATAAGCCTAGGTAATTGAGTAGGACATCACAACTATATATATATTATAGCATCATTTGTAGAAGTAATCTTGGTTGATAAAAACAATTCACAAGGACCACCAAGATTCCCAGGAGAAAAAGTTGACAGGTGCTTTCTTTAGCCATTTATAAAAAGGAATAGTGGGGGACAATATGCTCTCTGCCTTTGCTTTCTTGGCTCTTAAAAATGATTAAACTGTTTTGCTTTCTTTGACCATCACAGTGACCTTGCAAAGACTCAAACTCTGACAGGTGCTTTTGGATGGTTTGTTCATACATGAACGGAATCTGTTAACGGTACTGACGTTTATACTTACTTGTTTTGGTGATGGCATCCCTCGCTTTATTATCCACTTTTCTGATTGGCTGTTGATAGCTTTCGGGGAGTTGTAACAGCATTCAACAAAATGAACACCAGTAAAACAAGGAAGTGCTCATATCACTTCGCATATGTGAACTCCTATATTATTAGGAATTCAAGGCATTGTTACTGTTCTTCTAGTACTATCCATCCCTTACTACACCTTGCAGTTCCCCATTTGGGTCCAGAGCATTTTAACCTCTGCTTTAGAACTGCTTTCCTTCAAATGTCTGACCGAACTGCCAATTTGCCGGTGCAACATTGTAGGAAGTTACAGCTTTTCCACTGCTGATAGTAACCTCGAACGATAGCGGTTGATTACCAAGGTATGTATTGCATTGCCAATTCTGTCCCCAGTTTCTTCCCGTAGGAAGCCATCCTGTCTTTGATCCCTTGACTTTAACTGCTACCACATCTCCATCTGAACCGACATTTGTGATTAGAACCTGATAGTAGTAAGCACTCCCTCTTACAGTAAATCTGATACCACCTGTCCTTTCACAGCTCACCCTGCATGAAACCAAGTGTAAAATAGCATGCTTTTTTCTACAAGAAACAAGAAAAGACGATCAACTTAAAGTGGAATCCTATGTACCCATTAGTTAGCCAAGAAATGCATTTTGGGGTAGTGTATTCCTTGTTCCAAGACTATCAATGAAGTTGGAAGGTGTTTTCGGGAAATAAATCATATGGGGTCGAGTTCATCCAGAAGCAAATGCCTTGATCCAAAGGAAAACACGAAATAAGCTGTTATCCTTGAAAAATCTACCCTGCAACCATACAGTATCTTATTTCTTGAATGAACTTGGTGATCGTTACCTCCTATATTGAACTGGAACAATATCAGCCCGTTTTTCTGCAATTTCTGTGAAAGCGGATTCCGACATCAAAAAATGCTCTCTGGGGTAATTACACCAGCCACCATATTCATTAGGAAGCCCATAATTTGGAGGGCAAAAGTCAGTTGCAGTAACAACGATAGAAGGGCTTCCATCCAAACACCAGAGTACATGATCAACACATCTAATCTCAAAGCAACCACCACAACTTTGCCCTCTCTTAAACAAACCAGTACTCAATCCAGCACTGTATTTCCCATAACTTGCCATGTGAAGATCTCCATATCCACAAGCCCCTCCTAGAGTAATAACAAATATAGCTAATTAGAAATTAAGAAGACCTCAGGGTGTGTAAACAGTATGAGTGGGGCTGCTGAAATCTTTATCTACAAATACGTTGCTTCTATTGGAAGTAAGTAAACCATCAGAGCAAACAACCAAAAGAAGTGCTTTGCATAAGTTGAAAGCCAAACATTCATTCTTTGGTCTGTTTCTCTTTTACTTCAAAATAAGATAGAAGCATCAGTAGAAAGACATTTTTTTAATTGTTTTTTTGTTTCATTTTCATATATAGAGAAGTGAGAAACCATACCAGTAACAATGGAGCCTTCTTTGTCTTTGGTGTATGTTGCAGTAGCAGATCTCCATTCACTATCTCTGGCCACTATTCTTCTGAAACCTGCTAGCAACAAACATAAGAGTGTAGCTTGAAATAGGCCCATATGTGTGATCGTGGATGAGGAAGGTTTGAGTGCTTACTAGTGCTCCCCTTTTCTTTGTGTCTGGATATAAGACAGAGTCAGGAAGGAGTGTAGACTTTCTTTATTTTCTTCTGTTTGGATTGTGATATGACATTAAGAGCCTTTGTCTTTTTGAAGGAATGGAACTGACCTCCGTTTCTTGACAGATGAACCGAAACTGAAAGGCAGAAACACAGTCTTCCCAGAAGATTTTCACTTAATTACTGATTTTAAAATAGTTAATGGGAAGCATTTTTGTAGTTTAGGTTGCTTTCTAGATATTGATGAATCAAGTAGCTTCCTGTTTGGTGGCTGTTTCTTCTTTTTCTTTTTTAAAGATTAGATTTACGACATGCATACTGGTCTTTATTGGGATTCTAGTAGAACAAAAAAATGTATTGCTTTTAACAAAAAGAACTGTAGTCTAAGCCAATCTTGGGACCCATGCATTAATTAGCCAGTAAGGTGACCATAAAGCACAATTGTTAGATGATCTCAAACCTCGATCTATAGCTTGTAAATAATAACTTCCGCAACTGTCCACACCCCATACTTTCTGCCATTATCATTGGAATGGCAAACTAGTGATTGCAATAATAAACACCATAAATTTAGGGGGGTTGAAATGGTGGTCTGCATTTTAATCATTGTGGGTCACCTCGTAGTATTTCTTAACAAATGGGATCTGCAACTGGTGATACTTTGCAGTAAGTTCAAATAGCAATCTGAGAGAAGATATTTGTCAATTTTAAGGGGATTTGGGCTGGAGGACAAGATCGAATGCAGATCTTCATTTTAATCATGTGGGTCACCTCATAAATGACTCATAGATTTGAATTTCTTAGCAACTGGGAGCTACAACAGTCCTAGGTGAAACTTTGCGGTAAGTTCAAATAGCAAACCAAAAAGATAATGGTCATTTGAACGGGATTTGGGTTAGAGGATAAGACCAAATTGGACCAAATTGTCAAAAAGGGCTGCCTACTGCATTAGGCTCGAGGTAGGAGAGACTTCTTTGTTGACAATGTGTCAGACATGGGTCTCAATATCTAGGGATGGGGTCTCTCTCTTCTTTCAAAACACACGCCCAAGAAGAAAGCGGTGAGAAGAAAAGAATCAGAATCCAAGGAGTTTTGTTTTCTCTTGGCTCTTCTTTTGAGAGAAGAAAGAGTGGGAATGGAGAAAGGATTTCGGGCGGGAAAAACATATGCAAAGTTGAGTGTGCAGTTGCTGTTTTTCTTTTGAGTTTTCAATCTCAAAATGATGGCCAAAAGATCCTTTATCCCTGTTGCTCAATGGGCAGGGGCCCTTCATCTTTAGCTAGTTCTTCTGCATTAATACTTCTGGGCCAGGCTTCATCATCTTATCATAGACTTATAGTCCAAATCCTACGTGGGTCCGCTATAATTTTGAGAAATCTGCATCATTGACTAACCAGTGATGGATGCTACCGATCTTCCCAAGTTCGTGATACATATGGTGGCACCCGGGTCTTACTGAGTTGAGCATAGCAAATTAGCTTTCGTATACCGTAGTTATCTTTAACCCCATGATCCCAAGGACCTAGATGATTAATCCTTGGTTCCCAGTAATTATGAGCAGTAGTCCAGAATTCACAACAATTGCAGGTCCCAAACATCTTTACCCCTATCTACTGATCATGCCATTATAATCAACAGCATTTTACTAAATGCAAGGTAAGACTGCATAGTATGAACCTTTCGTAGTCCGCCTCTCCCCGAATCTTGCATGTGCAGAAACTTCTTTTTTGTGGTCTCTAAATGCACATGCCACATGAGGAACAAGCTCTTCTCAAAGCAGTCAAAATCTTATTCCTTGGACGATCCTAGACTTGGTTTATTTTAGGTGTGCTGTTTTGTCTCATCTTTAAACACAGAGCTAAAGACTTGGATCATCCATGGACGAGAATTTTGGGGCATGACTTATCTAATATAGACTCAAGAAGATAAAGGGTTCATATCAGTGGAAGTACCATACACTTCATTAAAGCACCATATAATTTCCCTTTTCGACCAGGTGAATCATTACCAAATGAGAGAATGTTTTCAATGTACCAACTGGTTTGCCAATTATCAACCATTTCTTTACTCATTTTCACCAATGATAGTATGTTCCCACATACAAACCACACCTAACTGAAGTCTCTCCTTTTAAGTGGAAACTCAACCATCTCACTGGGACTATCTCTCCTCTTAAGTAGAAAATCAACCGCCTCACCGACTAGGGAAGTCTCTCCTTTTAAGTAGAAACTCAACCACCAAACTGACAAGGAAGCCTCTGTTTTTGAGTAGAAACTCAACCGAAGGACTAACATGCTTAGGCACAGTAATGCAGTTGGCGGAAACTACGGACCATGTCTGCAGTCACAATGTTGGCGCAACTTCTTTCATTTCCAAGGGGAAAATGATTGTGGCATTCTTCTCTTTATCTTGTACTTTCTGATGCTCAGTACAGTTCTAAAAAGGCCATTCACAATCAATCAGGAATGTGAGTACTATAACGAGTGCCAAGCCTGGGATTGTAGCAAAAATAACTAGACAGATTGGGGGCGTCACCATTTTCCCTCAAAAGAACAATCACTCGTATTTCCTGTTTCTGTTTCATCATTTCATAGTTCTAAAGAGACAAGCTGAGAAGGGGAGCCTTGGCACAACAGTAAAGTTGCCGTCATGTGACCTTGAGGTCATGGGTTCAAGACGTGGAAACAGCTTCTTGTAAAAATGTAAGGTAAGCCTGTGTATTATAGGCCCTTGTGGTTTGTCTCTTCTCAGGACCCCGTATACGCAAGAGCTTCGTGCACTGGGCTGCCCTTTAAAGAGACAAGCTGGGATATTATGCCATCGCTGATTTTTACCGCTCTAAAACTCGATAGACCTCGGCACATAAGATCAAGAAGGGGGCAAATAACAAATAATAAGCCTCTCTACATGGCTGCTTTGTTACTCTTTTGAATGGCTCTGTTTGAGATAATTTTGATATGGAAAAACCCTAGTCAATATGGACCATACCATTTTATTATAAGGAAGTTAATGTAAAATAGTTACCAACTTGTAGTAGCATAACAGGAACATATGTTGAGAAAACCACTAACAAGCTCAACCCACCATTGAGATCCGACGAAGATTAATCCTCCTTTGCATTGGACAAAGATAAGCCCAGGTTTAGGTCCCATGAGGAGATGCATCGGACCAAGAATATGCCAACTGTTTGCCGGTGGATCACAAAATAAATTATCTTGATTGTGCACACATGTTGTTGCATGACTGATTTTTTATTTTTAGAAATGACATCTACAATGAAAAGCATTGCCATTTGTTCCCCACTTTTTTAGTGAAAGACCAATTCTATTAAAACAGTAACCTACACAAGTCTTGGCACAGATAACAGGTCTTAGAATTATGGTCTGGGGATCTCCCATCCATATAGAGGAGCCCTAAAAAGAGAGAGCACAGTCTGCAAGACAATTAGCCACTCATTTCCACTTATTCGCTCTCTGATTCTCCCAGAACCATTTTTGGTTTGAGACAGTCAGGTTCAAGGGTTCTAAAAACTAAAGAGCCGGGGCCATCTCCCTACTCTTGATCTGAAAGAAAGGTAAAAACTCCAGTCTCCCGGTTATGTGCTTTGGAAAATGAAACACATACACAAGTAGTTTAGAAGCCAATAATCACACACTTGCAACGTAAATGCAATGACTCAAAAGAATAGGAGAGACAGATTGAAGTAGCTAGTCAGACAAAAGGATATCCACATAATGGATAGATCCAATAGCAAAAAACCAGATCCATCCTTAGTTTCAGATCCAAAGACCAGCATTCAAAGCAAAATCTAAAACCGAAAAAATCTGTTCCACCAGACAGCTGCAAAATCAACAAGGAAATCCACTCCAAATTCACAATAATCAATGGAAAAAAGAAGAAGAAGAAATAATTCAAGCCACTGTAGTGGAGAGTTCACACCTTGTCTAGCTGGAAACTGATGTAGATCTTACAAGGCAAGGATTTCCTTTGCAGTTTCACATTCTTTGATCTGGATGATACTTGTCCTAACTATTTCTTGATCAACAAATGAGGCGAGCTTTAGCCATAGATCAGCAATTCCACCACAGAGAGTGACTTGCGTGTGGCGGGCTTCACTATTTAATTCACATACTTAATCATGTCAATGTGGTATTTGTGGGATCAATATGGCTCTCAATCATCACACTGGCTCTATTTAACTTTGGTCCACTCATATTCATCCTCAACATTGAGCATTCCCATCTTGATTACATTCACTAGCCTTGCAAGGCTGTGTACTTTAAGCCCTTATGGTGCACCCCTTCCCCCGACCCCACATAGGCAAGAGCTTCCTGCACCGGAGCTGCCCCTTTAGGATTCTTTTTGGTTGCTCGAAGTTGTAAGTTGATTTCCTTCACTGCTTTTGATACTTCACTCTCAGTTTAAGCTTTTGGATTTCTTGAGAATTCAGTTTCACTCGACTTTTTGTATCACAGAGTACGATGGATGTTCACAAAGATCTAGTCACGGAGATTCTTGTTCAACTGGAACCAAAATCTTTTCACAAAATAAGAGTGCATCAAAGACTTGGAGGTCAGGCTCTAGCAAAAAATGCAAGATAAGGCTGTGTAATATAGACCCTCTGTGGTCTGCTTCTTTCCTGAACTTTGCACGTATGAGAGCTTTGTGCACCAAGCTACCCCCTTTTTTATTAAAGGGGGTTTATTTAACCGCATTTGTTGGGCGTTTTTGAGATATCATGGCATATCTCAAATGTGCAGTTTATTTAACTGCGATATCTTGGGCATATGTGAGATATCAGGTTTATTTAAGTACAATATCTTAGGCACATATGAGATATTAGGTTATTTAACTTATATATTTTGTGTATATGTGAGATATCAGGCTTATATAACATTATCATAATTGATATGTTTGGTATTATAAAAAATATACCAAATCCTATTTATAGTATAAAATGTACTCATTTCTAGAGAGAAAAATTATTTCAAAACATAATTTTTAGAGAGAGAAAAATGGGAATCATCTTTTAGAGATAGATATACCAAGGCACTGCAGGATGCACTTAAAGTAGTGGCCTTAGAAAAAGCTAGTGGACCCCAAAATTTTCACTCGTCTTACTTCTTGGATGGGCAATGACATAAAAATATCTCATTAATAACCAATGATTGAAACATGGGCAAACCATTTTTTGCACAGTGGGACATGGCATGGACTGGGGCCAGTTTTCATGGCATCATGGCGATACAATTAGAGAGAGAAAGCTACACGAACAGATTTGTTTCAAATCATCTTTATATCCAATTTTGTAGCCGGACTTACATGGTGTTAGAACTGTAAGTATAATTAATTGTAGTAAGACATACACAAAGATCCCAATTGAAATAATCAATCGATTGGGATGCTCTATAACTCTAGCAGTAATAATGAAATTTTTTTGGGGCTTGACCATATGAAACGTGGCCCATTATAGGGAGAGGACAGTTGCAATCATCAAAGGGTTGGGGTTATGGCCTTAGATATAAATATGATCTCTTCCATTAGATTATAACAAAGGATTGGCCAGGAGGAGGTTGCAAAAAATTGGCTTGAGGCGTGTTTGCTCGTATTTAATTATTTTTATGACACATTGGTTTCTGGTTTGGCCATTTCAGTTTGCTTAGATTTTGTGAAACTCCAATTAGAGTTCACATTTTCTATGCCACTGCAAGTTAAGGTGTTATCTAATTGAACATGTACACCTTCCAAAGGTTTTCATCCACTGATGATTCACAATCCTCTTGCAGATGAGAAATCAATGGGAAATTGTAAGAAATGATGTCTCATATCTTGTGAAATTTTACGTCAAGGTTGTCACAGGATCAGATAGAAAGAAACACTGAATTGGCGGAGAAAATGTAAAGGCTATTGCATATGATGTTCTTATTCTTGGATCTAAGACTAAAGCTACAATTAATCTACGCCTCTGGTGATTTTTATGTACTTTCATTTTATGATCTCAATACATCACTAATATAGGCAGTAACTTTGAGGGTCATTGCATTCTAATTAGTTGATGCATTAACTTTTATTAAAAAATAACAAAATATCTCTCGTAACGTATATCAAATATCACCAAAGATATTACAGAACATTATCTCAGAACATATGACACATATCTCGGATATCACAGGAGATGTGTCAACAAAAACGCCCTACATACGCGGTTAAATAAACCCCCATAAGACAAGATGCTAGTAACAACCACAGCAACACAACTCTCCATTTCTTGCCATACCATCCTACGTGGGGGATCCTTGATTGCTGTAACGGGTTGCATCTACGCCAGAAGCCGGGAAGTTACTGGGATCAAAATTCAGCAGCTGTCGGTCACATTGTATGTAATCTGGCAGAAGTAGAGATTCAGATTTGCTCATCAGAAACGGCAAATGGGTGGATTATAGAGTGTTTTGGGGACATGGCGAGCATCTATTAGCTGGAACATCAGCAGTTTTCTCCAGAGGGGCTTATGTGTATTGGCATATCCATGTCATGTTATGCAATTTGGTATGAGAGAAGGGGAGCTTGGTGCAACAGTAAAAGTTGTCGTTGTGTGACCTTAAGGTCATAAGTTCAAGGTGTGGAAGTAGCCTCTTACAAAATGCAAGATAAGGCTGTGTACTTTAGGCCCTTGTGATCCACCCCTTCTGTGACGATCTGGATTTTCTCATGCATTTTTAAATGCAATATCTAATTCTTAAGGCGGGATGCATCCCTATTTGAAAACTATTTTTATAAAAATCATGCAATGTAGCGGAAAATCTTTTGTTTTAAACTCATTTTGAAAACCCCGAGTGTCATTTGCTTTCACAACAATTAAAGTAGTTGTTGAAAAACTTCAGAAATCATAAATGTTTTTCCCCAGGTCTTTCTAGTCACAGCACACAGTCCAACTGTAAATTAATACAAATACATTTCCAAAGGGTAGAGAGTTTACTCACATGTATAGTTGTCTCCTTTGTTTATTCACTTGCTCGTAGCACTAATATCTCCTGAGACGTCTCCTATTTGTAAGCGGAACTGTCCTGAAAAATATTAAGGATAGGGTGAGTATATACTATACTCAGTAGGAGTCTATCATTACTAGTTTTGCAATACATGCTATGTTTAAAATCATGTGCTCTTAAAAACATGTGCATGTTCAAACAATCATGTTCAATATCGATATTAAAAACCACTGTCAAATTGGAATATTGACGACTTAAAGAATAGTATAATCCAAGTCGAAAGTATCATATACCATAAACATAATGATATGTATAAAATGCTCCACTGAATCCAACTCATGGATATCTAGTATGGTCGACCAACCTCATGTCATGCCATATGCAATGCAAGTAAATAATCAAACCATAGGGTCCAACTATGCCCACGACCTCGCCGCCGTGTGGTCCCTAGGTACTTGAGGACATAGCGTCATAGCCTCCACGGGGCATATGACACATCGACCCAGTGCCGTGACACCAATGGTAGCCACCTGTACCACATGCAGTCGACGTAGGGACATGCCCTTTTTGGGTGTGGTATCCATCCACCTAATAGTGGTAGAGGCTGGAGGCCAACCCAAACCTCTCGGCATAGCGCCCACGAGCTTATCAGCCTAAATCATATCCGATCAAACAACCGAAAACCTCTTTTTCAAAACCTGTCCTCTTTGGGCCCCTCACAACTGCCTACCCAGCATCTTTTGAGCACTCCAGCATCTTTTGGTAACCCTCAAGGACATGCAATCTTTCAAAAACTCAATGCTCACAAATCATACAATATATGCAATTGTTTGCAAAACAAATCTATGCACAATGTATATGTAATTATTTGCAAAACATATCTATGCATAAAGCATTTATCATATATACTTATACTTAAGTCATGTTAAACAAGTCATATACTTATACTTAAAACATGAATTCTCAAAACAATCATGACTCTTTTAAAAAGTCTAGTAGCGATAAAGCACTTACCTCAAAGTCTCCTGGAATCCCGTCCTTTATCACTTCAACCCGTCCCTGGGTATCATTTATAAACTCCTGGGTATGAATGGATACAATGAGTCCTTATTAATTTGAATCCATTTAGACGTTAGATCGCTAGCTCTGCCTATTGGGTCCATGGTCCTTGCCTAATTCATTCGTCAGGCTAGATCCTATGGTGTGGATCTACTTTCCAATAGTTAAACTCTGTAATTTATCTTCTAATCTAGTTCCCAGAACACCCGTGTATCCTGGTTGAACTGTGACCGCCTTACGTGCGTGCGCACCCAAAGGCTGTGCCAGGAATCGCGTTTTGCACGATCACATGCCTGCTCAAGTGACATGCTATGACGCATATCATCGCACGGACGCACCTTGTAGCATGGTGCATCTCAGCTCTCAGGGCACCATGTGCATTCTGGTTGAGCCAGGACCTGTGCCCCATGTCGCGCGCGCACCCGAAGTCAGCACCTGGGACAGTGTACGCACTGTCGTACACCTGGAACCCGTCCTAGGGACCTAGTCACAGGTGCATGTGGTGCTTGGCGTCCTTGGGATGCCTGGTTCGTGCAAGGCCGGCCCAAGCCGGCTTGGAGTGTTTTCCGGCCAGGAAACCCTGCTGGAAACGGCTGGGAAACGCTAGATCCAGCATGGATCTAGCCTGAAAGGTGGAGGAACCAGAGAAGGGAGGTAAGGATGTCTTACCTGGGCAGCCTGGGGAGTGCCCATTGCCGGTGATAGAGTCCCATTTCACGTTGGACCTTCCTGCTCGCTGGAAAACTCGAACAAGGTGGAAACCCCATTGCCCAGATTGGAAAAGAGAAGAGAGGGGAAATGGGGAGACGGGAACGGGATGGCCGGCCTGACTTGGGCCTGGCCATTGCCGAAAAAACTCAGGGGAGCTGGGTTGAGACGGGTTTCCGATTTTGTCGGAAACCCCAGTCTCAAAATCGCCGGAAAATCACGTTTTTTGGAGAGGGGAGATGGGGCTTTTTATAGCCCTGCTATGGAGGTGCTGCCAATGGCGGTGCCGCCCTTGGTGGTGGCAGAAACCTCTGGAAAAATCGGGATTGAGGGTTTTTGGAGAGGTCTAGAGGAGGAAGACGAAGGGGGTGCCGTTATCAAAACGGTCCCTTGTATTTTTCATCATTTTTCTTTTTTCCGTTTTTCTGTTTAATTTACAGAAATACCCCTATCTTTAAACGGCTGTAACTTTTTCATACGAACTCCGTTTTGGGTGATTTTTGAGGCGTTGGATTCCATTTTTCAAGTAGAATCTAATGGTACCAAGTTTCCTCACAAATTCCTTCATTTACTATTTTAAATAAAATCAAAAATTTCACACAGTCCATTTCCCATAGAAAGTTCAATTTTCGTTAAAAATAGTGTAAATTGGTCGGGCATTACACCTTCCCCGGACCTGCATAGGCGGGAGCTTTATGCACCAAGTCTGCCCTTTAGAAGAGAGAAAAATTAGGGAGTACTCCTCCAAAGATGTCTTTACTAAGCAGATAGTGATACAAATGGACTGCAAATATGGACATTCGGGGATGGGAAAGCTAAAGAATGGGTCGTGGTTTAACCTTGAAGTCACGGGTTCAAGGCATGGAAATAGCCTCTTACAAAACGCAAGATAAGGCTGCGTACTATTGATCCTTGTAGTCCACCCTTCTCCAGACCCTGCATACGTGGAGCTTCATGGACCAGGCTATTCCTTTTATTTTATCTCATTTTCTTAATGGTTTGACAACTTGTATTGGCACCCTGATCTTACCACTTATTCTTGACAGCCCTAAAACACAGATAATATTATTCGTGAAGGGATCAAATAGCCTTAGATTCTGGGCGTTTTGTGTCTAAATAATATTTGACTGCATATATTTTAAAGCTGAAAAACTGAAGCACATTAGAAGGTAAAATAGACAATGCTTTTCTTCGTTTAATTATGGTTGCTATTCTCTTTATGCCTCTTTAGTCTCCTATTACCATTCGACCTCCAGGATTAAGCTGGCCAGCTGTTGATTGTTTAACCGCAAGTGCACGGGCTATTGTAGTATAGCTATGCAAATACGGGTCGATCCCACGAGGACTTGATTTAAAATTATGGAGTTTTAAATAAAATTCAACTAAAAAAATAAAATCCAGATTTATTCAATTGTTCCAATGTTCACAAATATTTATTCCAAGGAAGACAGAAAATAAATATAAAATGCTTCTTGGATAAGCTTGTCCTTGGATTGCACTGTCTCTGGATTAGTCTGTCCTTGAATAGTCTGTCCTGGATTGCACTGTCCCTGAATAGTCAGAATGAAGATAAGTTAAAACCAGAATAATATAGGGACACAGTTGGAATTTCTGAAATAGGACAGAATTGTAATTTCTGAGATCTTCAGGTGTAGATTTGTAATTTCTGAGATCTGCAGGTGCAGATTTGTAATTTCTGAGATCTACAGGTGCAAAAATGTAATTCTTTGGGGTTCTGGTTTTAAACGAAAAACCAGGAAAACGTGGGAGAAAACCGGAAGAGAAGGGGAAGAAGGGAAGAAGGGAAGAAGAAGGAGGAGAGGAAGGAGAAGAAGAGGAGAGGGAAGAAAGAGAAAAGAGGAAAAGGAAGAGTGGGGAGAAAAACCCGATCTGGGTTTTCTCTCAAGCGTCCGGTGAAGAGAAGAATGATCGCCGGAGAAGTAGGGGGAAGAAGAGAAGAGAAAAAGAGGAAGGAAGGAGAAGAAGAAAGATGGTTGGGTTTTCTCTCCTGGGCGTCCTGTTCGAGAAAACGCCGGAGCCGTTGGTGGGCGCATGATCCGGTTGTTGAAGGGCTCGGATGCTTGCACGGGCACGTGGAGGATGAGCTGGGTTCATGCCTGGCTGGTCTGCTTTGGGGTGTCAACATGAAAGAGAGAGTGAAACGTGAAAGGGCTTGTGTAGTGGTGTGATGGGATGCAGGGCTGAAGAGGAAGAAAACAATGGAGGAACTGGGCTACTTTAGCCGGGCTAGAGTGTAGACGCCAGGAGTGTGGCTTCCTCAGCTTGGGCAAGTGCGGTGGAAGCAGGGGAAGCCGATGGGGAGAGTGGGTGGCAACCGAAGAGGATGCCTGGCGGTGGATGTTGACGCGTGAATAGAGGGAAACAAAAGAGAGACTGGGTGAAGGCTGAAGATCGGGTGGAAAAGGAAAGAAAAAATTCACCGTGGAAGGCACGGGTGTGGGTGAGGCAAGGGGAAGAGAACTCTTGTGATTGAGAGGGTGGGGGAGATGGTGAGACGGACTGGAACTCAATTTCCAACAAGAAACCGGGAAAGGGAACGTGCGGTGAAGGATTGGGGAGTCATGCTAACAAGGAAAAGTGGAAGATGAGGATCAGTAATGGAAAACCGGTGATGGGGATTTGGGATTGAAACAAAGATAGGGGATGGAGATGGGTGCGTGAGGTAGAGAGAGAGAGAGAGAGAGAGAGAGAGAGAGAGAGAGAGAGAGAGAGAGAGAGAGAGAGAGAGAGAGAAAACCAGCCCCTCCCAAGAGGGGAAAAAACGTCTTTTGAGAGAGAGGGGAAGAGGACTTAAAAAGAGAGAGAGACGTGTGAAAGAGAATGAGAAAAAGAGATAGAAGAGAGAGAGAGAAAAGAAAGGAGAGGGATAAGAGAAAAAGAGAGAAGAGAGGAGAAAGAGAAGGAAGAGGAGATAGGTGGGGTCCACTAGCTTTCCTAGTTTTGCTAGAACTCTGCAAGTCTTCAAAGTCTTCAGTCTCTTTCCATGATTCAATCTGGAGCGTCCATGCCTGAGTTGGCTGATCTGCAATGCACAAGACTCAATTAGCGAAATCTAAACCGTCCATTAGCTTTAATAGTCATTTAACCACTAAATTTTACAATTCAACGGTTGGATGACCAATTAAAGCTAAAATGAAATATTTGATTTAAAATCTTAAAATTAATGGTCTAGATGCTCCAATCAAATACTAAATTAGGGATATTTTGACCAAAATTGAACACTTAACACACCCCCAATCAAAGATTTTGCTAGTCCCTAGCAAAAGATGCGAAGAATCGGCTCCAATTTTTATTTTTCGTGTCATCTCCATTTTTTCGAGAGAATTATTTTAAATAAATCTTTCCACTTTAGCAAACTAATAAAGATGACTGAGGAATTCAAAACCCTACTCATATGCTAAAAATATTCCACTTAAGCTCAGATCTCAGAGTGAGTGTGTGCATACAGTTTACACATAGAATAATCTTTATGTCTAAGTAGACTTTTAACTTTTGAACTCCATCTGAAATATGTTTTGACCTCAATCCTTACTAATGGCATACGCTCAGAAATAAAATCTCTCTGATAGAGGGTTCAAATCATATCTCTCTTGTAATTATGTGAGCAGAGTCAATAAAAACAACTTTAGCTCACATATACTCATGAAGAACGGGAGTTACTAAGGAATTTACTTGTATTGATCCCTTTGGAATGGATGCCATTACCTTTGAATATTTAGAAATACCATTCTTTTAATCCTATCCATTCATTTCCTCATCAAGACTATATTCATCCTAGAATCAATAGGTCTTTAATTGGGACGAAACATAGGCTTAGGACAGGGTACCAAAGAAAGGGTATAAGGGTATTCAAAGTTTCTTCAAAAAAATAAATAGAGGTCTTCTACTAAAGGTGACAATTCTTCTTTTCTTTGCTTTTTTCTAAAGTGAATATTTTTGTTTCCATTTCTTTGTATTCTTCAAACTCTCTTTTTTTTCACTTTTCTTTCTTTTCATATTTTTGACTCACTTTGAGGAATATTTCTTTTCTTGATATCCACTTTTCTACTTTTGTTGCAACTAAAAGATATTTTTTTCCTTCTTCTCTAACTTATTTTTCAAAGAAAAATGGGTAATGGATAATTTATACTGGGTTAATATGGGTAAAAGGTTAATTTGGGTGACAAAAGAAAAAGACTTATATTCAAGGCTCAAATTGGCTAACTAGTGGTAAAAATACTTCTGGGTAGGCTTTATGTCTCTAGGTTAACAACAAGAATGGCCTAAATCATTTTCTAGGTTTCCTATAATCTATTAAATTCAATGAACTTCCAGAATTTTAAAGGTAGTATTCTAATTATTCAGGTAATTAGCCAAATTTAAGAGTTTGGGATCAATTTTCTTTAATCACGCTGAAGAAAATTTTGAACATTTATAACCTCTCAAAAAGGATGAATGGCTCTAAAACTCACTTGTGTTATAGGTCTCTACTGAATTTCTTCAGAATTTCTAAGTTATAGCCACTTATCAATCTAGATTATCTATATGCAACTGCGTGTACAATTGTGATATGAGACTTTGCTTTTATGGAATACTTTAGAAAATGAGTAAGAATGATGAATTAATCATATTCAATTCTATTAATAAGCTAAAGTTATCCAGATTTTACTTCAGAAAATCCAATTCTCATCATAGTATAGGAAATGACCTAAAATTTTTCATTTTTTCATTTTTTTTTTTTTTTTTTTGAAAAACCAAGGAAATTACCTAAAAACTAAAAGAAAACTAGAATTTGCTAGAATTCTACACCCCCCAACCTGACAGAAACATTGTCCTCAATGTTTAAAAAGTATGATGATGATAATGCATTGAGAAACACACAAAAATATTGAGAGATATAGAAAAAATCTGAAAAAGAAAAATAAGAAAGTAAAAACTACGCTACATACTTTATTTTCAAACGAAAATTTTCAGAGGAAAAAGATTACTGAGTTCGAAACTTCCCTCGATCCCATACGAAATAAGCTGGACGGGCCTCTGAAAATGAATGATGGATAAATTTATCTTGCAATTTAAAAATTTTCATTTTATCACAAGGCAAGATAAATTTATCTTTGGGCTGCTTCTCATAATTAGAGACAATTGTAGGAGTTCGATGCATCCTTTTTGGAAATGGAACAAGGATGTCATATTGCTCATTGGGCATGACATTTTCCTGATCAATAAATTCATCTCTTTTTCTGACCAGTTTAGATACTATTTCAGCCTTTTTAGGACCAAATTGCTCAATTATGTTACCATTATGAATAATGGTAGTTGCATTTGTTTGTTCCATGTCTGTAAATAAAGAATTAATCTCATCTCCTACATCCATATCATCAAGATATCCATTTGGTAGAATAGGACATTCCTCTTTATCAATGGTCTGTAACATTTGAGACATCATGTCCTTCAATTCAGTCATGGAATTTGTATTCTCTTTTAATTGGGCTTTAATTTGAGCAATTTTCTTCTCCTGGTATTGCATGACTAGATGAAAATCATCCTCCATTTTCCTCTTATG
This sequence comes from Warburgia ugandensis, assembly GCA_035236585.1. Taxonomy (NCBI): domain Eukaryota; kingdom Viridiplantae; phylum Streptophyta; class Magnoliopsida; order Canellales; family Canellaceae; genus Warburgia; species Warburgia ugandensis. Next base: position 78,941,046 of record CP141132.1, on the reverse strand, counting down.
TGGAGGAAGGTAAGGTCCAGGAACAAGTGGTCCTTGTTTTTCGTAATAAGGTTGGTGTTGGGCGTATTCATTTGTGACAAGAGAATGATTACTCCATTTAGAACTATATGTCTCGCAAGGAGAAAAATGTTGCTCATAAGAATGTGTCGATTCATCATCAATGGGACATTCCTGAGTGAGGTGTGTATTACTTTCACAAATATTACACCCCTGTTCAACTTTCTTAGAGAGACATTTCTTCATTTCCATGGCCTCAACTATTCTATCTAGGGATGCTATTTTTATATCATCTTTTTTCGGTCATAGCATATATTTCTCCCCTAGAGGATGTGGTGGTGGTCTTAGGCTCACTTGAAAAACCTACTTTTTCCGAATCAGCCCAAGTTTGTGCACTCTCGGCCAACCATTCCAAATACTCTTGTGCTTCTTCAGTTGTTTATTTAAGAAATTACCATTACACATCATTTCAACAAATTGACGCATATTAGATTTAAGTCCTTCATAAAAGAAACTAATGATATGCCAAAGTTTGTATCCATGATGTGGACAAGTCAACAATAATTCCTTAAATCTTTCCCAGCATTGATAGAAAGTTTCATTATTCGTCTGGGTAAAATTCGCTATATTTCGACGAAGAGCAATTGTCTTATGTCTAGGAAAGAACTTATTCAAGAACTTCCTAGTCATTTCTTCCCATGATTGTATGGAACTTGGTGGCATTGAATGAAACCACATCTTAGCTTTTTCTTTCAAGGAAAAAGAAAATAGTTTGAGTCTTACCATATCTAATTCAATGTTTTGTGTATGTTGAGTCATGCACACTTCATTGAATTCTTTTAAATGCATGTAAGGACTCTCACTATCCAACCCATAGAATTTGGGAAGTAAATGAATTACTCCCACCTTTAAGTCAATCATACCAGCACTTGGAGGTAAAAGTATACATGAAAGTGCGCTGGTATAATTAGGCTGTAAATAGTCTCGTAGTGTTTTCCCACAAGAATTTTGGTTATTCTCATGTGTTTTATGTTGGTCTTTTCTCCTATTTCCATGTGGTTGAGAATAATTCCTCCCTTGATGCATATCATCATGAAATAGAGGTGGAGGATCATCAGCATTAAAGAGAGGATTGCTCGTCCATGAGGAAACATCATAATTATCAAAGATGAAAGGTGATTCATCATCATTAAAGAGTGGATTGTTTCTCCATGGGGAAATATCTTCTCTATTACTGCTAGGGTGTAAATTACCCTTTGGATCAGTATTTAAATTATTCATTAAGTGCAACTGATAATGTCTTCTCTTTTCTTTTCTTCTTTTTTTTTTTTTTTTCTATCCTAAATGATGCAACCTAAATGCCTAAAATGATGCACAAAATAGGACACAATCAAGCAATCCCCTAAGGCTAACAAGCATAGATATTTTGATTTTCTTGATTTTCTGTGGGGACAATGATTTTAACTTGATCTAACGCTCCTCCTCTCTTTAGGAGTTGACTACTGCTCATCAGTTAGGTTCTAACCAAAGCGGTTAATACAACCCTCGTGTAAGGAGGCGTTTAGACCTCAACAAACGTCGACAGGAGGTAGGGGAAGAGCGAGGCTCTATTAGACAACCCCTAATAACCACAGTGATCAAAAGCAACCAGAGTAACAGTAATTCGTGTCCTATTAAGAGGGTCCTACGAGCATGTGATAACCCTATAGGTCTCTTCTGATTGATTTTAAATTAATGTGAAAGGAGAGGTTGCGCTTGAGGTGATTATCCTAGGTGGGCCAAGGAGTGGTGATGAAATCCACCCTTGATCTTGTGGGGTAGGGTGCCCTTACTAATTAAATTTCACACACCATGGCAATTCGATCAACATATAATCCACCTTAAAGCGTTAGACGTGTCCTAAAATGCAATTGAAAGCAATAAACTAATGCAAAACCCTAAGATGCAACAATTATAACATATGCTTTCTATATGCAATTAAGTACCAAACAATGCAAATTATTCTAAATGCAAACCCTAATCTAGAAAATAAATGAGTGAGAAGACTTACAGTGAGATTTCTGATGAAGATCAAGTGTGGGCCACCGTGTCCCACACTTGCCCTGTATTATTACAACCCTTTAAAAATTGAAATTGAAAATGCAAATTACAAGGGGCCTCACTACAAGATTCACTCAAAAATAAAATTTCTAATCTAGGAAAGCAAGAAAAATCTATCAATTGATGAAGCTCCACTCTAATTTCCTGAAAAAGAAAAATAACAATTAGTACCAAATTCAGGAAATAAAGTGATTATGCACTAAAAATGCCTAAAGATGCACCTAAGAATGCCTAAAATGCAATTCCTAATTTTTTTGTATTTTTCTGGATTTTTTTCTGAATTTTTTTTTGAAATTTTTTGGATTTTTAATTAAATTTTATAAAAACTCCATTTCAAGTCCCCGGCAACGGCGCCAAAAACTTGTTGATTGTTTAACCGCAAGTGCACGGGCTATTGTAGTATAGCTATGCAAATACGGGTCGATCCCACGAGGACTTGATTTAAAATTATGGAGTTTTAAATAAAATTCAACTAAAAAAATAAAATCCAGATTTATTCAATTGTTCCAATGTTCACAAATATTTATTCCAAGGAAGACAGAAAATAAAAATAAAATGCTTCTTGGATAAGCTTGTCCTTGGATTGCACTGTCTCTGGATTAGTCTGTCCTTGAATAGTCTGTCCTGGATTGCACTGTCCCTGAATAGTCAGAATGAAGATAAGTTAAAACCAGAATAATATAGGGACACAGTTGGAATTTCTGAAATAGGACAGAATTGTAATTTCTGAGATCTGCAGGTGCAGATTTGTAATTTCTGAGATCTACAGGTGCAAAAATGTAATTCTTTGGGGTTCTGGTTTTAAACGAAAAACCAGGAAAACGTGGGAGAAAACCGGAAGAGAAGGGGAAGAAGGGAAGAAGGGAAGAAGAAGGAGGAGAGGAAGGAGAAGAAGAGGAGAGGGAAGAAAGAGAAAAGAGGAAAAGGAAGAGTGGGGAGAAAAACCCGATCTGGGTTTTCTCTCACTGACGATCCGGTGAAGAGAAGAATGATCGCCGGAGAAGTAGGGGGAAGAAGAGAAGAGAAAAAGAGGAAGGAAGGAGAAGAAGAAAGATGGTTGGGTTTTCTCTCCTGGGGCGTCCGGTTCAGAGAAAAACGCCGGAGCCGTTGGCTGGGCGCATGATCCGGTTGTTGAAGGGCTCAGATGCTTGCCTGGGCACAGGAGGATGAGCTGGGTTCATGCCTGGCTGGTCTGCTTTGGGGTGTCAACATGAAAGAGAGAGTGAAACGTGAAAGGGCTTGTGTAGTGGTGTGATGGGATGCAGGGCTGAAGAGGAAGAAAACAATGGAGGAACTGGGCTACTTTAGCCGGGCTAGAGTGTAGACGCCAGGAGTGTGGCTTCCTCAGCTTGGGCAAGTGCGGTGGAAGCAGGGGAAGCCGATGGGGAGAGTGGGTGGCAACCGAAGAGGATGCCTGGCGGTGGATGTTGACGCGTGAATAGAGGGAAACAAAAGAGAGACTGGGTGAAGGCTGAAGATCGGGTGGAAAAGGAAAGAAAAAATTCACCGTGGAAGGCACGGGTGTGGGTGAGGCAAGGGGAAGAGAACTCTTGTGATTGAGAGGGTGGGGGAGATGGTGAGACGGACTGGAACTCAATTTCCAACAAGAAACCGGGAAAGGGAACGTGCGGTGAAGGATTGGGGAGTCATGCTAACAAGGAAAAGTGGAAGATGAGGATCAGTAATGGAAAACCAGTGATGGGGATTTGGGATTGAAACAAAGATAGGGGGATGGAGATGGGTGCGTGAGGTAGAGAGAGAGAGAGAGAGAGAGAGAGAGAGAGAGAGAGAGAGAGAGAGAGAGAGAGAGAGAGAAAACCAGCCCAGCCCCTCCCAAGAGGGGAAAAAACGTCTTTTTAGAGAGAGGGGAAGAGGACTTAAAAAGAGAGAGAGACGTGTGAAAGAGAATGAGAAAAAGAGATAGAAGAGAGAGAGAAAAGAAAGGAGAGGGATAAGAGAAAAAGAGAGAAGAGAGGAGAAAGAGAAGGAAGAGGAGATAGGTGGGGTCCACTAGCTTTCCTAGTTTTGCTAGAACTCTGCAAGTCTTCAAAGTCTTCAGTCTCTTTCCATGATTCAATCTGGAGCGTCCATGCCTGAGTTGACTGATCTGCAATGCACAAGACTCAATTAGCGAAATCTAAACCGTCCATTAGCTTTAATAGTCATTTAACCACTAAATTTTACAATTCAACGGTTGGATGACCAATTAAAGCTAAAATGAAATATTTGATTTAAAATCTTAAAATTAATGGTCTAGATGCTCCAATCAAATACTAAATTAGGGATATTTTGACCAAAATTGAACACTTAACACCAGCAACATTTATATGTCGAATACACCCCTTTTCCATGAGCAGGCTCGTCTACCTTGTGCTGGAAATTAACATAGAGGTCTAAGGATTTGACTCACGATACCATGTAGGACTACCGTTCGATCTAAAACCTTAAGTTGATAGGAAGTGAGCTGACAATATTTATGTATCTAGCACTAGCATAATCTGATTCTAACGTTGGTATCTCATTCATAAGATGGACCATAAAGGTTGCAATTTAATTTCAGTTTTTTTTTTTTTTTTGCCTCTCTACGGCATCATGCTGGAGATGTAAGGAGATGATATTTGGCTTGAGATGATTTAACCTAGGTTAAGATGATCCACATTTTGGTACTTAGGGTGTGTTGAGATGAGTTGGAGGAGAGGGCTGAGATGACATTATATGACTCATCTCAATCTCAAAAAAATCGTTGGGTGGGGTTGGATTTTGAGCTGGGAAGAATGAATTTCTTTTACACTAGGGATGAGATGAGATGGAAGTGATATGTGAGCTAAAATAAGATTGGGGTTTCTCATTTCATCTCAGGCACCGCTAACAATGAGCAAGGATGTGACTGCTTTTATCTCATTCAAGTTCCAGTAACAGTGAGATCTCAGGGAGATATTACTTCATCTGATCTCAGATCATGCAGCTCTAACAATAATATAGCCCAATCATCGATCTCAATTTAGATTATCTCATCTCAGCCACCAAACATCCTGTAAAATATCGATTGATATACTGAGTGCATGATAAATCATGGTAATGCATTGAAAATGTGCCAGATTCTTTACCCTGGTTCAATTAGCGGACTGATCAATGAGAAGGTTCCAACGTATGCTGGGTCCGGAGAAGGGGTGGACCACAAGGTTCTATAGTACACGGCCTTATCTTGCATTGTTGCAAGAGGCTGTTTTATTCCTTGAACCCATGACCTCAACGTCAAACGACAACAACTTTACCATTGCCCCAAGGCTCCCCTTCAACGATCGTAGAATAAGAAGAATGGTTAATGCTGAAAGTGCACAGTGGCAGCCAGTTTACATCATTTTGCATCAAGAATCATCAAACCCAGGTTTACATAGTCAGCACTGTCACTTTCGTTTTACTGAGTACGATCCGAAAAATCACACTTGGATCCATGCAATAAGTACGTGACATAACTGGTTCGAATAATAATCCTATTATTGTTTGGCTAAATAAGATTAAAAATAAACAAAATTCCCACATATGCAGGGTTTGGGAAAGGGGTGAACCACAAGGGTTAATAGTATGCAACCTTACCTTGCATTTTGCAAGAGGCTGTTTCCACGCCTTAAATTAGAATTACAATAAAAAAGAATAAAATTCACTTAGCTGGTTTGAATAGTAATCCCATCATAAGTACAATGGGCCTGATGACGCCTGATCGATCTCTATAGTGTCATTAACTTCTCTCTAAATACGTGTAGATTCATCCTAACTAGAAGAAATTGAGATAATCTGTTCGTACATTAGGTACAGACATGTTTTGGGCGTTTCAATTTTTTTTTCCTTTTTTGGAGATTTAAATATATTGACTATCATTCCATTCCGAAAGAAATATGTGTTGGTTAAACCATAACAAGTAAAGAAACAGAAAGCCTATGAGGACCACAAGAATTGGTGGGCACAAGTCAATGAACCCTGAACCTCGAACCTAAACCCTGAACCCTAAATAAACTTTAATACAAAATACTAATACAATATATGTCAACATATATTTAAATCTAATAAAGGCAACTTTATTCTAATGATACAAAGGATTGTCAAGATCTAGAGCTAATTTTCACCGTTACATCATGATCATAGTCCATTCTAAGCCACATATTTTAGCTCAACACCTTGCTTTGGTGAAGGACCAGAAACTCCTGAACCATGTTTACTAGCATGTTGGTTGTGTACAAGTTCAACAGTCTCGATCATTTAAATATGTTTCCATGTGGGCCCAATAAGTCAACTCTAGATGCAACTGAGGGTTGTTAGGTCATTTGTGACACAAACAGTGTCTCCCTAACAGCCCTAAATTTTGCATCACACTAGAATACTTACTGTAATGGGGAGCCTTGGTGCAACAGTAGAGTTGTCATCGTGTGACCTTGAGGTCACAAGTTCAAGGTGTGAAAACAGCCTCTCACAAAATGCAAGGTGAGGCTGCATACTATTGAACCTTGCGGTCCACCGCTTCCTCGGACCCTGCATATGCTGGAGCTTCATGCACTAAGGCTGCCTTTTTTACTAGAATACTTACTATAAGTGCTTGAGATAATATTCTGAATATAAACTCTTGATGTGTCTACTCAAAAATCTGAAAATGAACTCTTCACTTTGTTACCAATTTATAATCCCACTCTAACACATTGGATTGCCTTCCAGTTTTTATCCTCGTTTCCTTTTGTAAGCTTGTGATTTTTTCCTTGTTGCTGTAGTAGGTTTTTCGAAAATGATGTGGAAGAAATAAAAATGAAGCACCCATTAAAAAGTGAGTTTTCTTAAATTCATCATCCTCATTTACGAATATTATTCTTCACTAGATAAGTATATCTAGTGACCTTAAGGTCACGGGTTCAAGGCATGGAATCAGCCTCTTACAAGATGCAAGGTAAGGCTGACTACTATAGGCCCTTGTGGTCCGCCCCTTCCCCGAACCCCACATAGGCAGAAGCTTTGTGCACCGGGGCTGCCCTTTTACTAGATAAGTATATCTATATCAAATTCAACTTACATAATAAATGACATGGCAGGATACTAGAATGATCATTGTCAAAATTACTTGCTACTTTAAGAGGCTTTGGTGATTCTGTTATACTTGTGCAATTCTAATTTGCATAACAGAAACAATGTGTGGTGGATACTCAAGTCTTTCGTTGAATGTCAAGAAGTTTTAAACATTATTTAAAAATAATTTATTCTGTTTCACAAAGGTTGTGAGCTAGATATGAATGTGAGATGCAATTAAGTTTTTTTTTTTTTTGGCAATTAAGTAATCTTTGTTCACACCCTTTGCTCAAATAATTTTTTGTTCCTTACCGTGTGTTTATATCAAAATTCTCAAAGCATATTTGGCATTCTAATCCTGGGCATCTCTTGGGCACCTTGCTAGATAAGCCAACGGCACAAACTCAGAGAGTTACAATTCTGATACATCAAATTGCATTCATGCCTATCTAATGCAGAGGTTACTTGTTAAGGGTTGAGATTAGAAGAGAGATATGGCTCCAACTTCACTCGCCCCATGATGGCACTCAATGCTTACTCTTTTACAAGTATGATTAGGAAGCTGGGTACGTGATCTTCAACCCTTAAACGGCAGTTAGCCCCACAGAACTTTGGATATTCATATTCATTCTCAAGTATCCGACTTTTCGGTTTATTAGCTGACTAGTGGAAACGGCATGCACTACAAGGGCAGCCTGGTGTGCGTATGTAGGGTCTGGGAAAGGGCAGACCACAAAAGGTCTTATAGCACGCAGTCTTATCTTACATTTTACAAGAAGTTGTTTCTAGGCCGTGAACCTGTGAGCTCAAAGTCATATGGTGACAACTCAACCATTGCGCCAAGGCTCCAGTCTTATACGGCAGGCACTAATGCAAAGAAAATACAAGAGGATACCCCTAATAACATGATGGTCTGGACCATCTCTGCAACGACAGCACATTTCATGATCAAATTTCGGTTGGGCAGCGAAAGGAAATCCAGGCCCAACGGGCTGGAGTGATAATCTGCGATCTCAAGGGACAATTTGTAGCAGCTGTTACCATTTTTCCCTAAGAATCAATGCAACAACATTGCGGAATGAGCAGAGGATAAACTCAGAACAAACTGACTACTGATCTCCACCTCTCTTGCCTGCAGATCAACGGATATTTGTTTACCGTCATCAGGGGGCTGCATATGGATACAACTATGTCATGGAGCTTTTTCCAGGAGTTGCATGGAAATGGAATGTATTACCCTGTTGAAGCAAGTATCCTTTACCTCCATATTCTACTCTAGGGACTCAAGTAGTAGACAGATTAGCAAACTGAGCCACAATGACAAGATCTAACAAGTTTTGGTTTCTTGAATTCCAAAATCCTCTTTAGCTCAAATGAAATATAATCTACACCTTAAAATGCAGGAGGATGGTTGTAGTTCTATATGGCCTACAGATAATGGACTGAACCACCTAAAATAACTCATTTCCTTCTCATTCCACCTTAAGCTCTTACAGTTAGGTACAACAAACTCATGTCCCAGCTCTCTTCAGCAGGAAATGCTGGGAGAAGAATCCAAGAGCTAAAGTCTGCCAAAACCATCCTCTTTCATTTGCAGGATCTACTCTTTTTGCCAGATGCCATACATATATGGCCTCGCCAATATGTGCAGCTGCAGCTAAGACAAACTGCTTGAAGCATCCGAGAAGAACGGAAAACAAAGAGATGAACTGATCTCACCCCTCTAAGGGCCAGAAAACAGGCAGAAAGGCTGCATAGAACATCATGGACATCCCCATAATGCAGAAGATCCAAGCAGATATATTTGGCCCATCAAGTTCTTTCCTCTTCTTCTCCTGAAAGTAAGAGATGGTAGCCCTCATACCATCTTGGGGACTTACCAGAGGAAAGTAGCCGAGCTCCTGCTTGCTTTGAGGGGGGAGAAGTAATGGGTTACACCAACCTGTTGCCACAGACAAAGTCATCATCATCAAGACTTTATTCCAATTAGGGGTCGCTCATATGAATCTTGTTCCTCAAGGAATTTGATACAGAATGTACACACCACAGAATGGTCTTACCAATGAACTATTGGTTCTAAGCCATCTCTGGCAATGAATCAATAATTTGAAGTGCTTTTCTTGCATATTCTTGATGAACCAGCGTTTATAAAACCCTTCAAAGAAATATGTCTAGACCTAGAGCTTGATTAAAATGCCTATATAAACTTGAAACTTCCCATGCTGAGAAGGCTTTTCTTTGCAAGACTATATGATATCATGTTGTCAGATATCTTCAAGTCAGAGGAAATGAAAATGAATGATAACATACTGATGCCTGCACTAGAAGTCTTGTCACTGAGAAGGCTTTTCTTTGCAAGACTATATGATATAGCCAGATATCTTCAAGTCAGAGGAAATGAAAAAGAACGAATGATATTACAATGGTGTCTGCACTAGAGGTATTGTCACTACAACTAATATGTTCAAAATTCCACTGAAGGACATGTTTCAGGGCTGACAAACAATAAAAGGTAGTGTACCAGGAGCAGTGTGGTTCTCCAGGGACCTCCTAAATTACATATCGACAAGCTAAATATGGATTTTCCATGTGCCAAAATTTGACCAACCAGAGATTCCTATTCATTCAACCAGTGCTTTCCGTGTAAGACCTGCCAAATATTGCTCACTCCAATCATGTGTTAGTGGATGGCCGGCCCCAAAACTGAACAAATTAGAGATTCCTAGTCATTCAATCAGTAGCCTTGAGGCAATGTTGGTGTGCTCCACATGCAATAAGTGAACCACTGATGGTCCTTCTATTTGTGGGGTTTTGGGCGATGAGTGTGTATGCAATCAGCCACCATTGGGTGAACCTTGATCTGGGTTTTCTTCTTCTTATTGTTTGATCATCTTAAGTCATTCCTGCTTTCCCTTCTATTATAGCTGTAAAATAGACACTGAGGCTGGTAGGAGATTGCAGATGCAACTTAGTTCGGATTCCTTCCCCTAAATAGATACCATGCACTAGAATAAAAAGGGATGTGGATTTTAACAAGATTCTAGGGCTAAGCCTTTAGAAAAGGAGTATAAAAGAGATAAGAAAATGAACCTGGAACACTTCTGCAGGAAGTATCAGAGGATGTGAAAGCCATGAATGGTTCAACCATGGGTACAGCATGGTACATACGGCCCAGAAGATCTGTCCCAGGAAAAGTGCGCGAGGGACGCTTATTCTAGCATTTGGTATCTCGTAATCCAGGCATCGCAGTAAGGGTCGGAGAAATTCAAAATAATTGACAGGTGACCCTGAAATGAAAGAGTAACTATATATTATCATGAATTACAGATCTAGCTTAGAGCTAAGTACAAAGTAATATTCTGAAAATTGATCTGGATGATTGATCTGAATCATATTTATGAAACCGAATGACATTTCTAACTATGAAACACATGTACACAGACAAGAATACATAGAAAATGACATCTAGATACCGTCGTTCAATAGCAGATAATAACACTCTTACGAAATGAAGCATTCATATACTTCTCCAAGGAAAAAATATGAGCAGGCGGAAGTACCTAGAGGGTCTGACTGATAATACATAGTACATAGGCTGCTGTATGATGGCAGTAACATTTATTATGTATGGGAAGTACAAGAAAATTCTATCATGTTTGATAGTTCTCTCTCTTATTTGTGTCTGCTTATTTTGAGGAATCCAAAACTTTGGCTTTCTATTTTCTGAACATCCAGTGTTGGGAGATGAATGAATTGAGATAATCGAACAAGTAACTTCTATCATGGTCTCTCAACTCATTGTATGAACAAAAGTATAGGCATCTATCATATATGGGACAGAAAGCTTAAGTACTCCCAGTTTTTACCTTTACTGCTTTACATGTGAAAAGAACATTGCATAACATAAAGAGCAAAACAACTTCCGGCAATGTGTTATGTTCCTTACACAAAGATGATAGTCATCTATAACAGTTAGGTATATGTCTCGTCACTGGGGGTTCAATGTTAATCCAACAATAAAACCCCATTGTGCTAATGCACCAAATATCGAACCAATTAGATTGCAAGTAAAAGTTTTTGATTAAAAGTTCTGAGGAATGATCCATCAAGTTCAACAAGCATGCTGGTTCATCATCACCCAATTAAATATAAGCACAAAAGTAAGGAACATCTAAAGACAAGAAGCAAGAATCTAGTTCAGAAACCATTCAGTCTAATTGCTGAACTAGAATAGATAATTCTCACCAACTAAGTTAAGCTTTACCATCAGATATAAAGTATGGCTGTCCAGCAGCTATAGGATCTCCATCTTTACCAGAAACATCATCCAAAAGCCCAATGCTTGCCAATAATAGAGCAAAAACAAGTTTATCCACATAAACCCAATCTGACTTCACATTTGCTTCACCTATTCTGAACTGCAACAAACCCAACTTCGCAAGAGTTATTATCCTCGGAAGGCGTCTCTCTTCACCTGGACCATAAATAGCAGCTGGACGAATTGCACAAGTATAAAGATGGCCCCTATTCTTTTTCCTGTCCAAACATAAAGGCGTAATCCAAGTATTAATTGTTCTAGGAGCATACATCAAATGTAGAGCTCCAGACCCATAACTCCCACTAAGAAATTATTTCATCAGAAACTTCACACCAAAACTAACATTTAAACCAACAATAATCTTATTCTACGTGTTAAACTCAAAGAAACAAAAAACGAAGTCCAAACCACATGGATGCAAACATTACATACTTGGAAGGTAGACCATTGCTTTTCAGAACCAACTGTTCACCAACAGATTTACTACGGGCATATGGGTCAACATGGTCATCAATAGGAAAATATGGCAATGCTTCATTCCCATTGATGATCTCATTGCCCCCAAACACCACATTATAAGTGCTGCAATACACAAGCCTCTTGATCCCAACTTCAAGGCATGTATCCAGTACATTGCAGGTCCCACCTATATTCACCTTATCAACTTGACCAACTTGAATCATTTCCTTTCCAGACATGCCATAAGCAGCAAGTGAAAAACACAATCTGCCCCTCGAAAAGCCCTTTCTACATCTTTCCTTGGGCATACATCTCCTATAAAACAGAAAATTAGAAATATAATACTCAAGTACTATGGTAACATCAGAAAAGGACTATGAAACAGTCTCAAGTTTAACCATGGTAGCTGTAAATCACACGACTTGGAACATAGATGTACAAAAGACAGATCCCTGTCCAACTCCATAAAAGTCTTCAACAAAATTAGATCAACATTAAAATAATAGTTGACAAAAGTTAAAGAGGCACCAAGATACATATGAAACACATTAGTCCAATTCAGAATGCTTTCTGGTCCAAGACAATCAAAATTGTGTGTAAGATTTTCTGTACCCTTGAGATTAGCTTAATATTAATATGAAGAAAAAAGAATTGTTTATGTTAATGTATATCTCCTGATCAATTGTTTGCTCCCTGTGAATCTTACATTAGATACTCTTGCTAACTTGTTCTGCAGTAAACACAAACCTGCTAATCCTGATGTTTACAAGATAACTAATCAGAAAATTTTCAGAAGCAACTTCTTGAAACTTCAGCCTTTAGCTTCATCCTCCTGATTCTGACTCAGTTGCAAAAACTTAGATATCCAAATAAATCCAGTGCACATTTATGTAAATCATCTGAACTCTTGATAAAGGAATTCGATACATGTAGCAGGTCCAGTCACTCTTCCATTGTGTTCCTACACCTCCTTTTCTTTGATTCCCGCTCTGGTCGTTATAGCTAGGATTTTGTGATATTTAACCTTAATAAAGAACCAGTCATACAGACAGACATCCCTATATCCAACAGGGACACTGAAAGGACGGCACCTGGATGAGCTTAATCTATTAATTTCTCATATAACATCATCAAATCTTTCCATAACCCAGGTAACAAAAGCAAAAGCACTAGAAAAGAATAAGAACAATTCCAACTCTCCAATTAAATAATCCATTTATTCCACCCACACCACTTTTTTAATTAGAAAAGATAGTACTCGCTAGACGAAAATCTAGAGATCAATCTTTATTTTGCACTTTAGTTCCAAATAACCGCTGAATTAAACCAGAAGAATCACCAGTCACTACACCAACTTTCTGCTTCCATTCCCCAGCTTCTCAATTTCTCAGTATACGTCGAAAACTGGAGTTCACCACAAGAGACAGACATTAAAATAAGTAAATTAGAAAATATACAAAAAAACAACGACTTTTCTCATTTTGCATGCTTGAAAAACACATGCTCCACAAGTTAAGCAGGAAAAGAGATCAAATTCCAACATAGGAACACAAAAATATCGTAGAAAACCACAGATAAGCAACAAAACCAATATGCCCAATTACCTAATCCATAAAAAATGCCCCAAAACATCAAACTCAGGCCCCCATTCCTTTCGAGGTTGGGCAACAAACGAGACAACCAATTCTACAGTCTTCACGCTACTCAAATCATTCAAACATGCCAAAAAAAATTCAATTTCGGTCAGGACAATTGCATAAAAGATCTCTTTTTTCTTCTGGATTTTGTGTTTTTCAGTACAATGAATACATCGAACTCCATTTTTTTGGAGATCGGGAGTCCATGTAGAAGCTTTACGGAGGTCAAAGCTTTGAGCCTCGCGAGCTCCTCTTCTTACAAGCTCCAAACAGAGCGATGAACCTACAAAGCCGGATCCTCCCGTTACCACGAATATGTTTCCCTCGAGGCCCTCGTTCTCGCTCAAATGCATTCTCTCTCTAAAAATGTTTCCCCAACGGGCAACTGCAGTTTCTATAGCAAGTAAAAGTACAGGTAGGGGCCACCTTATCGATGATCACGAGCGTTGATTTGCGGGTCCCACAGAGTCTGGACAGTGGAAAAACCTTCACCGGAAAAATCTCCTGGTTGCAATTGCCGGGCGGATTGAATCCTCTACGATCGGGATTTTCAATCGTCGTGGATCGCAGATAAAAAAAATATCCGTATCCGATCTGGTACGGATTCCGGATTATTCAGTCCCACTTTTCCTTAAATTATGTAGAATTTTAAATGTTGACTTTAAAAAAAATAAAATTAATTATTAATCTTGTTCAAAATTCATTAAATAGGCAAGATATCAACTTAAATTATAGAATTTAAAAATTAGAGCAGCTGATTTTTATTTTTCTTTTTAGAGAAATAAACAAGTGGCTATGATCATTCAAATGTAATGAATTTTCGTGAATCTCATACTTTGGAACATCAAATGAAATTAACGGTTTAGATATTTTAAAAGAGATTAACATCTACAATTTATATTTTTTATATTTTTTAAATGCTCTTTTAAAAGCATATCCGTAGATTTATTCATGCAAATTGTAAATTTAATGGATCAGATTGTTTATACGCAGATCTAATTTATCTGATCCATAGATTTAAACGGAGTAATGAATATCAACAAATTTATTTATTTTTTTCCATTTTGCTGGTCCTAAGCGTAAGTCTAATGCTCTAAGAAATGGCAGCTGAGATCACGAATTAAAGCGGCCAACGCATGCTTACACGGCCATGCCAACATCGAAACTTGATGAAGTGTCTGTAGAGGTGCCTGATTTTACGTAATTTGGCCCAACTTTGAATGATCGGATCCGTTCATCTAATTTCTGCGACTGACTTTTGAGTGTTTAATAGTTCTAAAAATATTAGAATTGGATGGGAAAATATATACCATTTGATCACAAGAAAAGAGTGGGTTAGAACTAACAATCTGAATTCAATTCTCTGAAGCATCATTTTTGAGATGCTGGAATTGTCCACTAACTGTGATTTTTTGCATCGGAAAATGGCCCAATCGGATGAACAGGTCAGATCATCCAGAGGGGAGCCTTGTCATGCAAAAGTCGGGTACGTCTACAGACACCTTTGGAAGGTTTATAGAACGTGGGGCCTAGACTTCGATAATCTAAACTGCTCACCTTAGGACTGCACATTAAGAATGCATCAATGGAGCGAACGGTTTGGATCAAAATCCATCGAAATCAACACTATCAACTAATTTAGTGACCACCTGCAATCTCGACGTGGACATTGGTCCCACCATGATCAGATGATCTTAACCAGTTTGATAATAATTGATCTTACAGATCAAATACTTGGTGACATGGGATCAGGATCAAGTAGGTTTAGCATTGCAGACTCGAACCCCTTAACTTGGCATTTTGTGTATCAAGTTGTCTCGTATGCTATGGTTTGGCAACTCCAACTTCCATTAAAGCACCCATAAGGAAAGGCTGTTTTGGAATTTTAACTGGCCTTTCTCTTTCAACCTGTCGACTTGTTCTTTGTTTTTCTTAGCCCTTGTTGGACAAGCTGCTGTAAGACTGTCCTAGAAACATTCATAATTTATTTGAGAAAAAAATTCTATTCTAACCCAACAATATAATTGATAAGATGAGATAAGTCTTCTTTAATTTTATTCTATTAATTGAATATTTTTATTTTTAATTATAGAGTAAGTTTTATAATTTTAATTATTTTAACATAATTATATATAACATTAAATGAATATTTTTTGCAAATATGGTTGAAGTAATAATGCCCGAATTTCTTTCGTATCCTAATTTCAATAAGATTCCCATGCTTCACTAGCCCATACTACTCCCGATAAAATACTTATGGTTAAAAAAATAAGCTCTAGACTAATGATACGATAACTCCAATGATCAAATCACTAAGTCAATTAAAATTTATGATAGTTTTTAAATAAAAAAGAACTTATTTTTATTTATTTAAGGTACGAAACTCCCGCAAATGCAAGGTTCAAAAAAGGGGCCAACCACATAAACTTAACTCCACCGAATAACTGCACATATTATGCCTTTTACTTCTTTAAGGCTGAGCCCATGTCGGCATTTTCAGTGTTGGAACGAGGGGCTTAGTGCATCCATTCCATTGGAAAACTTGGATCCTAAGAGGAAAGTAAAGTTGTTTTGTTTTGTTCTTTTGTAGGTTTTGTCCCCCGCGTTGGCCATTTGCAAAGGATCGATTCTGTTGACATTTGCTCTTTAAAAGATGTTTGTGAGCTGGGTTTGACGTGACCCATTTTCAGTTTTCTAATGGCCCCGTCATATCGTTATCTGCAATGGGATATGCTTTTTCATTTTATGCAGTTAACTTATGATTTTCATCATAGTCATTTTGTTTACTCTTATAATGTAGATGTAATATAAAATAATGCTTGCAAAGTAAAGGACAGTTCCGGTCCGTTACGTCGGCGGTTCAAAAAAGTGATTGACCACAAAAGTTTATCTTACATTTTTGCCAAAGGTTATGTTTACGCCTTGAACCCATGACTTCAATTTCATGTGATGACAACTTTACTACTGCATCAAAGCTCTTGTAAAGTATGATGCTGTAATATTTATATATTATTGGTCAAATCCCATTTTTCAGCCGCCACCGATGCTGACGTCAACTGTGGTGAGTGCCGTCGGCCGCCGACGTCAACTGTGACGGCTACCACCTAAGACTTTTGTTGAAAATTAAGCTATGAAAAATCTTATAAATAGGGATACAGTTAAGAGCATTTCAGAACATCACAACCCATGCATTGTCGTCTCTTCTTGTAAATGTCCCATGTAATTCTTCCTGTGTATCATTTCATTTTATAGTGAAATTGCTCTGAATCTCCGTGAACGTAGGTATATAGGTTGAATCACGTAAATTTTGAGTGTTTGTGTGTACTTGATCTTGGGCGATCCCCAACAAGTGATATTAAAGCGAGGTTCTGTGGCAAAATTGAGGCAGAAAACGTAGTTGCAGCATCGGCAGGCGAGAGGGAGAAGAAAACTATTTCTGCTACAGTCAGTTACAATGAAAACATCATCATTCTGCTACAGTCAGCTACAGTAACATCATCATTGCTGATATAGTGAAAGGCAATATTATAGTAAAAGCATCATTATTACTGTCTGCTACAATGATCACTACAGTACTACTACGGTACTGAGTTGTCATAGTGCCCAGAGGTGAGTTACAACAGTTTGAATTATAATAGTGCAGAGTTGTAACAGTACGAGTACAAACAGTAGTGAGTAGCACAGTAACAGAGTTGCAACAGTTCGAGTTCAACAATAGCAGCGTTATAACAGTGACGAGTTGCAACAGTGATCAAATTGAAGCAGGCCTATTTTTTTTACTGGTTTTCGAAGGGGATAGACTAGTTCTTGGCTAAATCTAGCGTTTCGGACACAGTGGTGTTATCAAATTTGCGAAATTCTCTCTTGAAATTGCTATAAGTACTATATCTTTAACTATGAAGGCAAACATGAGCAAAATGATTTGCTTAAATGGTACTAACTATCATAAGTGGAAGGAAAAGATGAAAGATCTTCTTTTTGTGCAAAATTGCATATACCTATCTTTGTTATGCAAAAATCGAAGGATAAGTCCGCATATGAGTGGACTTTTGAACATGAACAAGTATGTGGTTTCATTCGACGGTAGGGTAAAAGATAATGTTTTGAATCATATTCAAAATGAAACACATGCTATAACTCTGTTGATCAAATTAGAAACCTCGTACGCATCGAGAACTAGGAATAATAAGTTATTCTTACTTAATCAAGCGATGCACGTGAGATACAAGGATGGAGTTCTATTTTCAATCACTTGAACGAGTTGACCAGATGCTTTCAGCAACTATCTAACGTTGGCGTCAGGTTTGATGATGATATCATGGGTTTAAGGCTTTTAAATACTTTGCCTGACTCATAGGAAAATTTTCATATCTCTCTAGCCAATTCTGCTTCAAGTGGTGCTGTGACGTGGGAATCTGCGAGAAGCACAATTCTAAATAAAGAAATGAGGCGATGAGCTCATGTTGCCATCACATCACAGTCTAAGATTTTGATCTCAAAAAACAGGGAGAGAAACAAGATCAAAGGTCATGAGAAGAATAATAGGGACATGAGTAAATCTAAGTCCATATACAAGAATTTGGAGTGCAATTATTGTGGCAAGAAGGGTCACATCAAAAAGTAGTGTTACAAGAGGAAAGTTGAGAACAAGATAGAGAATGCCAAGCAGGAGAGAAGAAATGATGACGGGAATGATCGTGTGACCACCCCCACACCAGGCCTTATTGTGGTCTGTGATGAAAATGAGATCAACCTAGCCTCTAGTGAGATTGGATGGGTCGTTGATAGCGGTGCTTCTTTCCACGTTACCTTCATGAGGGAGTTTTTTTACCGTCGTACACTCCTGGTGACTTTGGAGTGTTGAAGATGGGTAACGATGGCCTGTCAAAGGTTGTTGGTATCGGATCCGTCTATTTGGACACAAACAACAGGATGGGGTTGATTCTTAAGGAAGTTTGACATGTACTAAATATCCGGTTGAACTTAATATCAGCCGAAAAGCTTGATGATCATGGGTACTATAGTACCTTTTGTGATGGCTAGTGGAAGCTCTCTAAGGGAGCGCTTGGGGTTGCTAGAGGAAAGAAATCAATTAGCTTGTATGTGATGCCAGCTTCGATTCCTATTAACTCTATGAACGCGGTTGATGTTGTTGATTCTTCAAAGTTGTGGTACAAGCAGCTCAGTCACATGAGTGAGAAAGGACTAGGTTGTCTAGTCAAGAAGAATTTGATGTCAGGGCTTAAAGCTGCAAAGTTGAGCAAGTGTGCTCATTGTCTTGCCGGGAAGCAGTGATGAGTTTCCTTCAAAAGCCATCATTCTTCTAGGAAGTCATGCATGCTTGAATTGGTACATTCAAATGTCTGTGGTCCTATGATGGTACGAACACTTGGTAGTGTATTATATTTTGTCACCTTATTGATGATTATTCCAGAAAACTCTGGGTCTATGTTTTGAAATCTAAGGATTAGGTGCTTGACAAGTTTAAAGAGTTTCAAGCTTTTGTTGAGTGTCAAACAGGGAAGAAGCTAAAATGTATTCGCACAGACAATGGTGGCGAGTACTGTGAACCATTTGATGCTTATTGTAAGTAGTAGGGGATCAGACATCAAAGGACTCTTTCGAAGACTCCTCAGCTAAATGGTTTAGCAGAGAGGATGAACAGGACATTGATGGAGAGGGTTAGATGCTTGCTTTCTGAAGCTAAGCTGCCCGGTTCCTTCTGGGGTGAGGCACTATACATAGCAGCGTATGCTATTAACCTGTCTCCAATTGTTGCCTTGAATGCATATGTTCTTGACAGGCTATAGTATGGAAAAGATGTCTCTTATGATCACTTGCGGGTATTTGGGTGCAAGGCGTTTGTACATATACCCAAAGATGAGAGGTCCAAACTAGATGTCAAGACTAAACAATGTATTTTCATGGGCTATGGGCAGGATGAGTTTGGTTACAGGCTATATGATCATATTGTAAAGAAGCTATTTAGAAGCCGTGACATGGTCTTTATGGAAGACCAAACCATTGAACACATTGATAAAGCCAAAGGATCAGAAACTCAGAGTTTTGATACTCTGACCAATTTGGATCCAATTCATATTTCACATATGCCAAGTGTAGATGGCGCCAATGACCATGGTGGTGCGACAGTTGATGTTCAAGATGATTAGGCCGAGGGTGAGCATGATGCTGCTGAAGACATGAATGTTTTGTTAGAGGCTAGTGATGTTCAGCAGGAGGTTCCTACTGAGGAGCCAGCAATTTCATTGAGACAAAGTTTGATAGATCGTCAACCCTCCACTCGGTATTCACTAGATGAGTACGTGCTCCTCACTGACAGGGGAGAGCCTAAGAGTTACACAGAGGCAATTGAAAGTGAAGAGAATGCAGAGCAAATTGTAACTATGAAGGATGAGATGAAATCCTTGCAAGACAACCACACTTTTAAGCTGGTAAGATTGCTTAAGGGCAAACAAGCTTTGAAGAATCGGTGGATTTACAGGGTGAAGTACGAGGGTGACACTTCATGGCTACGATATAAAGCTAGACTTGTGGTGAAAGGCTTTGGTTAAAGAAAAGGTGTTAATTTTGAGGAGATATTTTCTCTTGTAGTCAAAACCTTTATTTTCTGGGGTGCTGCCAAACCTTTATTTGGAGGTTGAACAGATGGATGTAAAGATAGCATTCCTCCATGGTGGCTTAGAGGATGAGATATATATGGAGCAGCTAGAAGGTTTTGTTACTAAAAGTAAGGAGAAGTATATCTGCAAGCTAAAGAAGAGTCTATCTGGCTTGAAACAGCTCCCAGACAGTAGTACAAAAAGTTTGAGCAATTCATGGCCCAACAAGGTTATAGATAGAATACTTTAGATCACTGTGTGTTTGTGCAAAGATTTTTAGAGGATGATTTTGTCATCTTGCAACCCTATGTCAACGATATGCTTATTGTTGGAAGCAGCTCTTCAAGAATCAGTCAGCTAAAGAATGAGCTAAACAAAGTCTTTGTTATGAAAAACTTGGGACCCACGAGACATATTCTTGGGATTTCTATCATTGATGACATGAGGAATAAGCGGTTATGGCTGTCTTAAGAGAAGTACATAAAAAAGGTACTTCAACGATTTCACATGGATAAAGCTAAAGTGGTTAGTACACCTTTTGCTACTCACTTTAAACTTAGTAAGAATCAAGTTCAAATACGTGATGCTGAGAAGAAATACATGCAAGATGTTCCTTATGCTTCAGCTGTTGGCAATCTTATGTATGTTATGGTATGCACCAAACTAGACATTGCATATGTAATTGGTACAGTGAGCCATTTTCTATCAAATCTAGGAAAAGAGCATTAGAATGCAGTGAAGTGGATATTAGGATATCTACATGGTACTTCCAAGTTGCGTTTGGGATTTGGCACTGGCAAGCCCATGCTTCAGGGCTACATTGATTCAGATATAGCTAATGATATTGACACGAGGAAGTCTACTTTAGGCTACGAGATTACTTTTGCAGGGGGACCAGTGTCATGACAGTGAAAGTTACAAAAGTGTGTTGCCTTCTCAAGCTTTACTCATCCATAACTAATGTGAAAAGGTATGGACTCAATGCCGAACCTTGGTGCAATCCAATAGTGACAGGAAAATCACCAGTCACGCCACTAGTGGTCTTAACATTTGTTACTACTCCCTCATACATATCTTTAATTATGTCTATATACCCCTGAGAAACCCCTTTACCACCCAACACCCTCCATATTAACTCTATAGGGACTCTATCATAAGCTTTCTCTAAGTCGATAAAGACCATGTGCAGGTCTTTTCTCCTCTCCCTAATTTCTCTACTAATTATCTTAGTAAGAAAATAGCTTCCATGGTAGACCTCCCACGCATGAAACTAAACTGATTCTCCGATACACTTGTTTCATGTCGTAGCCTCTTTTTAATCACTCTTTCAAAAAGTTTCAAGGTGTGGCTCATAAGTTTGATCCCTCGATAATTAGTGCAGCTCTAAATGTCTCCTTTATTCCTATAGATTGGTACAATAGAGCTTTTCCTCTACTCATCAGGTATTTTCTTTGATTTTATAATCTTGTTAAACAACCTAGTCAACCAAACTACCCTAATATCTCCTATATGCTTCCAAACCTCTATTGGTATACCATCAGGCCCCATGGCCTTTCCTGATTTCATCTTTCTCAAGGCCTCTTTTACTTCAAGTATTCTAATCCTATGTTCATATCTATAATATCCAATGTTATTTAGATTTATAGTATTTTCAATCCCTATATTCTCAGGGCCATTATCATTTAACAAATTTTGAAAGTATATTTCCCACCTTTGTTTGATCTCATCATCTTTGACTAATACCCTTTGATCATAGCTTCTAATGCACCTAACATGCTCTAAGTCCTTACCCTTCTGGTCTCTTACTTTTGCAAGTTTAAACACATCTTTCTCACCTTCTCTTATTCCTAGTCTATTATAGAGCTCATTATATGCTTTAAGTTTAGCCTCACTTACTATTCTCTTAGCAACGTATTTAGCATTCTTATATTGTTCATAGTTTTCATTATTTCTAATCTTCTGCCATGCTTTAAAACGCATTCATTTTTCTTTAATAGCTTTTTGTATTGTTTCATTCCACCACCATGTTTCCTTTGTTAATAGCCTTTTACCTTTAGATACTCCTAAGACATCTTTTGCACTTTCTTAATGGACTTAGCCATATTAGTCCACATGGTATTTACTTCTGTTTCATAGTTCCAATTCCCTTCTACCATCAACTTATTTTTGAATGAGGTTATTTTCTCTTCTTTTAAGTTCCACCACTTAGTTTTTGGATGTGTATTAAGTTCAATTCTTTTACTCCATCTTTTGATATGAATATCTATAACCATTAACCTATGTTGTGAGGTTAAACTCTCATCGGATATCACCTTACAATCCTTACATATAGATCGTTCATTATTTCTAAGTAGAAAAAAGTCTATTTGGCTTTTAT
Source organism: Warburgia ugandensis (assembly GCA_035236585.1). Taxonomy (NCBI): domain Eukaryota; kingdom Viridiplantae; phylum Streptophyta; class Magnoliopsida; order Canellales; family Canellaceae; genus Warburgia; species Warburgia ugandensis. The sequence continues at coordinate 78,918,489 of CP141132.1, read as the reverse complement.
AAAGTCCACTTTTAAAGGTTAATAAGTGTTCATCTATATATATATATATATATATATATATTTATATAATAATGTTTGAGGACCTTAATTTTTTACTCACTGGCCTTGACCCTAACACAAATTCAGGTCAAAATTTTCTACCCTAGCCTTATTAGGACGGCAAATTTCTTCCCTTTAACTTGACCTTTAAGGGTAAATTAGGGTCATGTCCCTAATTTTTGCTCGACCTTTTGCCACCCCTACATATATGAGAAGGAAACAAGTCCACTTGTAAACTAATCAAAACTGTTTGGTTTACTACTTTTCATATTGGATGATCTTGAGCTTTAATTTTGGAGGCTTTGTTGATAAACAGTTGGTCAAAGTTTTATTTGTTAACTGGGCATTTAAACACTACAAATTAGAGATTTAGGGTTGTTGGGTAGGGTTGAAATTGGATCCTTGGCTCGTCCATAGCATGAAGCTAAAAGTTTAATGGTTTGAATAATTGAACAAGTAGTGTCCATGGCTCTGCGTCATGCAAAGCTCTCTTTGGAAAAGATGAACTCAATGGGAGAAGGGTTTGGAGTATCCAACCAAGTTGTTCTTGATACAACTCCTTTATGAACCTCAAGAAACTATACTACCAAAGATCCACAAATTTGAGACTTTTCACCAGTAAAGGAGTAATGTTTGTGAAAGACTTTGACAATCGCAAAGATGGATGGATGATGGGCATTGAGCTGCTAATTTTCTCACTAAGAATCAAATAATGTCTTGGATTGATTAGGGACTGTATTCCTTATCAAATCCTCAGATCTCTTCTCCAACGACTTGATTCCACAATGAAAAAGGATTTTCTTTGTTCTTGGCCTCCTCTTATCCAACTATTAAGGCCATCTAAACTTTCCATTGAAATGAACCGATTGTTCGTTCAACAGCCTTTTCACTAAAGGTCACTATAAGTCTCCTCCAGTCCTTCATTTCATTGGCGTGGAGCCTTGGCGCAACGGTTGAGTTGTCACCATGTGACCTGGAGGTCAAGGATTCAAGGTGGAAACAGTCTGTTGAAAAATATAAGGTACTATTGACCTTTATGATTCTCCCATTTCCCGATAGAAAAAAAGATTAAAAAAGCCTAAGTGGAGTCCACCTAATGAAAGTCTCTACATCAAGTAACCAACTGATCCAGTAGAACCCAACACGATAATATCTCATCGGTGCAATTCATGCTAAAACCATAGAAAATCATATTGGTAGCCAACTGAAGGTCCAACAGTTTGAGCACCCAATTCATTGCTGGTCTACGGTGAGGTATACCTCTCTCTCTCTCTCTCTCTCTCTCTCTCTCTCTCTCTCTCTCTCTCTCTCTCTCTCTCTCTCTCGTATAACTTATATAGCTGTACATAGTGTTCTAAATAGCGAATGAAACACCTTTAAAGAAGACTCGTTCATTCTGTTTCTTTACATGTTGCCTTTCAAAGAACAAGGTACAAGAGAAAAGAGTAAAGGGCCATGATCAAGACCCTAGAAGATGCTGAAGTTATTGAATCTGGGCCCTCCATAGCTTCCGCTAGCATATGCATTAAGGAGTATCTCATTTTGTGCAGACCAAAAATCCGCTTTCAATCCAACTCTTCTTAATGCTTTCAGAATCTTGTTCCTGTGTGCATACCCAGTGACTACTACCTTCTGACTGTTCACCTCCACTTCAACCTTCTCAATACCTGTAAATCACCCATGACAGTTCATGTTATAATGTTTGATAATGTCTTAAAACACATGGGTCTCAACATATCCATCTGCATTTGATCACAATCAAATGATGCTGAGCTGTGGATCATTCCTCTTAGTTACCTAGCTAATGCAACTTCTTCTTCTTCTTCTTAAGTTTTGAAATGGCAACAAAAATACAGCAAAGGATTAAGTCTGTTTTATCCAACCAGTCACTTTAACATTCCTAGATAAAAGGTTCACACCAATACCTTTTATTTTGGAGAGGCATTTCCTGAGTCTCTTCTCATGTATCCCAACCATTTCCACTTTAAGCTCCACAGTCTGCAAAACCAATTTGGATACTATGTTAAGAAAGCCACAGAAAGTAAAACTTGTGCCCTCTAGACATGGTGGTACATGTGGAACATCCTGATGCTAGACATTCCTCCATGTATTAACACCTAATTAAGCCTTCGTTTAACTAACAGAATCAACGACATTAAAGTATAAAAATCAAGATATGAGGAAAGAAACCTCAAAAGGGCTGTGATTTTTATTTCAGTGGATAAATCATGTTACAATTCATGGCAAGCACAAAAATGTAACCCCATTAAGAAGCTCGGCTTGCAAAATGAAACATTGACAATGGAAAGTGAAAAAAATATGGAAAGATAAACTGCAAGAATGAAGGTAGGAATCAACAGGGAAAGCAACCAAAGCCAAAGAAAAGAATATGAAGCAAAGGTAAACTCATTCTCACTTAACCATTCCAACACGATGGACCAAAAACTAAAGGTTTGGAGGAAAATGAAGATGTAAGCAAAGAAAAAGAGTGAAACATTCTTGACTTTTAAGGCACAAAATGCCCATTTTTTCCCCAGAAAGAATTGTTCACGGAACTACCACAGAGATTTTTTGGACCCTATTTCCAAGTCATGTAAGAAGAACTTTTGATGAAGATAGGGAGATAAGCAATGGAAAATGAAGGTAAAACCTACAAAATAAAGAAAAAATGAAACTGAATAGTTGTCGTCGGATCAAAATGGAGAAAGCCCATGGGAGAAATCATTTGAAATAAAGGTAATAAAAGAAGGGGGTAAAAAAGGAAGGTTCATACCTCCATGAAGAAGTGAAGTTTGTAGGACGATGGTTTAGATGATGAAGCAATGAGCAGTGAGAAGAGAAAGGCATGAAAGCAAAAGGAATGAATGGGGAATGAACAGGAGGGAATGTTGGTTATATACTAGGAGGGAACATGAGAAAAGTTGGAACAAACAGCAACGGTGGGTCTGGAGGTGTGGCAACAGAAGTAGGCACTGGATCTTCTTTTGGTTGCTTTTCTCAAAGGGAAACAGGGCAAATGGTTATTTCGAGGAGAGCTTGAGATTTTGAAGCTCCAGCTTCAAGGCTTCTGAGCAAAGCAAGGTGAATAGGATGATGCTGATGGGTTGGGAATGTTTGCATGATAGCGTTGACGGTCCAAGTTAGCTTTATGGGATCTTGGATTTGGAAGAGAGAGAAAGAAAATGCAGTTGGGATTCTTTTAGTTTGAAAGGAAATCTACTTCTCGGGATTACCAATTCAACTGGTCCTCCGGATCACTGAGTTCTTTTATGGTATTTGTTCGTGTAGATCAGTATCGGGGCAACTTAGAGTCCATTTGGCAACTTACATTATCTGGCTTAGTGGAGAGGAATGTCTAATGTTTTTTCACTTGGAGAACTAATAGGATTGTTGTCGGTGTGCTTTGGAAGAAGCGATAGGGGTGGCAAAATATGACACGACATGATAACATGACTTGAACCTAACACGGATTTAGCGGGTTAGGGTCGAGTCTTATCGTGTCATGTTTAGGTTAATCAATATTGACCCGTCGTGTTGACCTATTTGACACCCGACCTATTAATTCGTTATGTTGACCCATCTGACCTACAAACTGTTAACCAATCGGGTTGAAAATATAAGATGATTTTTCAAAAACAATCCTATATTATTCTAGTAATATAGGACGGTTTTAGACCCGTCCTATATTTTTATGGTTTTTAAAAAACCATCAATATGATTTTCAAAAACCGTCATATAGGATGGTTTTTTAAAATTGACTATTTTTTAAAATTGGTCCTATATTCTTATGGTTTTTGAAAAACCTTCAATATTGGACGAGTTTTCAAAAATCATCATATACTCCCCATACTCTATATAGGGCAGTTTTTAAAAACCAGTCTTATATTATTACGATTTTCTAAAAACCTTCAATATAGGACGGGTTTTCAAAAACCATCATATACTCTTATAGGAATATAGGATGGGTTTAGAAAACTATCCTATATTTTTATGACTTTTGAAAACCATCATATATTTTTACAGTTTTTGAAAAACTAACTACCTATATTCTCATACGAAAAACTGTTATATATTAGTTATTTTATATTCATTTAATTGTGTTACACAAGTCGTGTCGTATCGACTCGTTTAATAATTGTGTCGTGTTCGAGTCACGGGTTGTTGACACGATTATTAAGTGGGTCGTATTTGTGTCGACCCATATACTATAATGGGTCAGTTTCGACATGACACAAATATGACCCGCCAACCTGAATTGCCAGGCCTAAGAAGTGATCTGTTGTTGAGCCATCTTATTGGAAATAACAAGGGCATCTTTGAATAAGAAATATATGATAATCTACTTTTATTATGAATTGGGTATAGAACCAATGGGAGATGCAGGGTTATAATTTCAAATCCACTATTACATGTTTGCTCTAGTTTTTGTTGTTGAAAAGGCCTTTCTTTCTCAATGGGCAATGAGTTTTATTCCTTTGTGATTTAGTAAGCACTAAAGCCTTCTACCCTAATTGCAACTATACATTTGTTAGCAACTGTGTAAAACTCTACCTAGCTAATCCCTATCTTTAAATTAAATTATTTGACACATTCATTTTGTTTGGTCTTGTCGTCCGTTCTTTCCTTGGAACTTGCATAGGCGAGTTTCATGCACCGGTGCTGCCCTTTATTTTGTTTGGCCTTCCTAGATTGTCCAGATATCAAAAGTGATGACTATTAGGTAAATTTAGCCATGCCACTTTAAGCCTTTAAAAGTGACCATTGAAAATTTTAATTGTAAAAACTAGAAGTTGGAAATACCAAATGGGCATGATCTTTCATAATAGCTTAAATAAGGGACGCTGAACAAGATGATTGAGTTATATTATTCAAAGATATGGATTAGCTAGGTAGGTCCAAGAGTCGATCTCAAACTCAGTTTAGATAGCATTTCTCGTTAAGATACACACACACACACAGACAGATATATATATATATATATATATATATATATATATATATATATATATATATATATATATATTTGTATAAAATGCTATAAGTCCACTTTATCCTATGGAGAGGATTCTAGGGTGTTGCATGTCAAAGATATTATTAAGAAGATGAATAGTTTAGATCATGAACATCTAGACCTTGGTGAATGCAAGTTCTTGTATTAATTTACAAGCACAGGCACATAAGGTAGTCTTGAAGGGGAGCCTTGGCACAACGGTAAAAGTTGTCGTCATGTGACCTTGAGGTCACGGGTTCAAGGCATGTATACAACCTCTTGTAAAATGCAAGGTAAGGATGTGTATTTAAGTCCATGTGGTCCACCTCTTCCCCAAACCCTGCATAGGAGTGAGCTTCGTGCACCAGAGCTGTCCTTGGGCACATAAGGTAGTCTCACTAGCATGGGAGAAAGGAGATCAGCTGAATTGGTAGTCTGCTGGGCCACAAAGAAGATCCTCTTGTCTTAGGAGCCTAAGACAGGGAAAGGAAAAGGAGACTAAAGAAAAAGAGAGAAAACCTAGGAAAATAGACCGCGGTGCAAGTTTGGTATTTTCGGGTAACGTGTTCCCGTATGTTTTCTCGTGCTAAAAACAGCAATCCTTCTGACGTGGTTTAATGCCTTTTCGCTGGTTTGAAGTAGCCCGAAAGTGACACATGGAAGCCTATGATTGGACCATATAACAGTCGGTAATCTGGACAGCGACGCTGAATCTTAGATGACTGGTTATCGATGAATAATGATACAGGAAATTTACAACTGTTGTGGGCCATCGTTTGACTGATCTAAACCGCTCATTGCTAGCTATCTGATAGATTTGTCCCGGATCTCTAATGCCACGAAGATCTGTGCTAGACAGGATGATTGCATGTAATTATATGCCCCCTTTATCGTTGAATGATAAAGAGTGGGACCAACCTGACTGTACGGTGGGGCCTTCTATGCTATCAGGAATCCAACCGAATGATTGGGAGTTCGGTGGTGGCGCCTTTGACTGCCTGGTGGACCTCATTGTAACACAATTAGGCATGCCCACTTCTGTACAGTGGGCCCTTCATTCGACTGATCTGAATCAATCACATACTTTTCTATAGTAGGGCCTACGATAGATGTACCGTAGATCAAATACCTGCCGATTGCACGCCCCTAACATACTGCTAAACTGGTTTTGGGACACTTTTGCCTAATCTTGGTGCAACAGTTGAGTTGTCGGTGTGACCTTGAGATCATGGATTCGAGGCATGAAAATAACCTGAGCACTATAAATCCTTTGTTGTCCAACTTTTTATCCGACCTGGCATACGCAGGTGCTTTGTACATTGGGTTGTGCTGTAGGATACAGTAATGATCACGAATCAAGCAACTGGGTGAGTGATCTTAATTCTCTTTTAAGAGTTCACGAAATCTTCTAGCCAAGATCGAGCGATCAAAATAGGCCATTTAGAATGAGATAGACTAAGGCTCTAGCGGCGCAATGGTGTAAGAGTGAGCTTCAATAGTGCAAGTCACAAGTTTAAGTTAGCTCGAGAGAACCTGAACATTTCATTAATTTGCATGAAGACTTGTACGACGCTGATATACTCCCCGTATGATTGAAGTTCCGAAGCTCTTCATAATCTAATTTCAAGTGCTTCACAAGTTTTCTTTCTCTGGGGTATTTGGGAGGCTGCCAACTCTATTTTAGCTAGAATTTGCTCCATCTAACCTAGAGAGAGGGATGAAGGGGAGCCTTGGCGCAATGGTAAAGTTGTGGTCGTATGACCTTGAGGTTACAGGTTCAAGGTGCAGAAACAGCCTTGCAAAAATGCAAGGTAAGATTACACACTATAAACCATTGTAGTCCACCCCTTCCACGTATACTGCATAGGAGAGAGCTTTGTGCACTGGGCCTGTCCCCCAACCCCAACCTAGAGCAGGGGACCAAGAAAACTGGCCTCCTCAAACAGTCCCGTTCGCCTCATATGATAGGGTTGTTTCTCGCTGTGTCTCAAACTTGGGCTTGTTCTGTCACAGCCCCGTCCGGCCCCCAGCATAGATATTGTCCCGTGCGCACTCACGTGCCACGGGTTTTGGTCCTTCCCCCGCGTCCAGGGGAAAACGCGTCTATGCTGTGAAGGGAGAACACACCCTTATAACCCAGGCCCATCACCCCCCCTAGCCGATGTGGGACTAACTCTCCTACGTCCCGCCCTCAGACCATCTTGGGTCCCCTCACAAGGCCAACCCTCAGGCCATCTTGGCGCGGTAGCCAAGATGGTGGCCCGACGGGGCTGTGACAGAATGGTATCAGAGCCAAACCCCGACCCCGAGGGTGGGTGGCTAGCCGCACCGTCGCTCGTGTGGTAACACACGGGGGCGTGTGTCCCGTAGGCGGGAGATGGCTACCGCGCCAAGATGGCCTGAGGGTTGGCCTTGTGAGGGGACCCAAGATACTCTGAGCTATAGCCCAAGATACTCTGAGGGGACCCAGAGGGGACAATATCTATGCTGGGGGCCCGACGGGGCTGTGACAGAATGGTATCAGAGCCAAACCCCGACCCCGAGGGTGGATGGCTAGCCGCACCGTCGCTCGTGTGGTGACACACGGGGGCGTGTGTCCCGTAGGCGGGAGATGGCTACCGCGCCAAGATGGCCTGAGGGTTGGCCTTGTGAGGGGACCCAAGATGGTCTGAGGGCGGGACGCAGGAGAGTTAGTCCCACATCGGCTAGGGGGTGATGGGCACAGGTTATAAGGGGTGTTCTCCCTTCACAGCATAGACGCGTTTTCCCCTGGACGCGGGGGAAGGACCAAAACCCGTGGCACGTGAGTGCGCACGGGACAATATCTATGCTGGGGGCCCGACGGGGCTGTGACAAGGGAGAACACCCCCTTATAACCCAGGCCCATCACCCCCCCTAGCCGATGTGCGACTAACTCTCCTGCGTCCCGCCCTCAGACCATCTTGGGTCCCCTCACAAGGCCAACCCTCAGGCCATCTTGGCGCGAGTAGGCCCTCTCCCGCCTACGGGACACACGCCCCGTGTGTCACCACACGGCAGCGACGTGTGCACCATCCACCCTGGCCTGGGTTTGGCTACGATACCATTCTCGTCACAACCCCGTCGGGCCCCCGACCCATAGATGTGTCCCGTGCGCACTCACGTGCCACGGGTTTTGGTCCCTTCCGCGTCCGTGGGAAAACGCGTCTATCTTTGTGAAGGAGAACACCCCTTATAACCTGTGCCCATCACCCCCCCAGCCGATGTGGGACTAACTCTCTGCGTCAGCCCTCGGACCATCTTGGGTCCCCTCACAAGGCCAACCCTCGGGCCATCTTGGCGCGTAGCCCTCTCCCCGCCTACGGGACACACGCCCCGTGTGTCACCACTGACGGCAGTGCGGCTGGCCATCCACCCTCGGGGTCGGGGTTTGGCTACGATACCATTTGTCACGGCCTCGTCGGGCCCCCGGCATAGATATTGTCCCGTGCGCACTCACGTGCCACGGGTTTTGTCCTTCCCCGCGTCCGGGGAAAACGCGTCTATCTTTGTGAAGGGAGAACACCCCTTATAACCTGTGCCCATCACCCCCCAGCCGATGTGGGACTAACTCTCTGCGTCCCGCCCTCGGACCATCTTGGGTCCCTCACAAGGCCAACCCTCAGGCCATCTTGGCGCGGTAGCCATCTCCCGCCTGCGGGTCACACGCCCCGTGTGTTACCACACGGCGACGGTGCGGCCAGCCATCCACCCTCGGGGGTCGGGGTTTGGCTCGATACCATTACATCACAGCCCCGTCGGGCCCCCAGCATAGATATTGTCCCGTGCGCACTCACGTGCCACGGGTTTTGGTTCTCCCCCGCGTCCAGGGGAAAAGGCCTTCTTGTTGTGAAGGGAGAGAACCCCCCCTTATAACCCACAGACCATCACCCCCCCTAGCCGATGTGGGACTAACTCTCCTGCGTCCCGCCCTCAGACCATCTTGGGTCCCCTCACAAGGCCAACCCTCAGGCCATCTTGGCGCGGTAGCTCTGAGCTATAGCCCAAGATACTCTGAGGGGACCCAGAGGGGACAATATCTTCCGCTGTGTTACTCTGATACATGGAGACGCGTTTTCCCCTGGACGCGGGGGAAGGACCAAAACCCGTGGCACGTGAGTGCGCACGGGACAATATCTATGCTGGGGCCCGACGGGGCTGTGACATGTTCCACTAACACTAGCAACTTAACAATCTACTAAGTTTACTAGTTTTTCTTTTCTGAAAAGCGAGTAGACTGGAAGCAACAGCCTGCTGCATGAAGACAAGGCACCTTTGAATTGAGGTACAGACTTAAGCTCACATTAAGGGCAGCCCTGGTGCATGAAGCTCCCGCCTATCCAGGGTTTGGGGAAGGGGCGGACCACAAGGACCTATAGTACACCGTCTTATCTTTTATTTTTACAAGAGGTTGTTTTTACGCCTTGAACCCGTGACCCCAAGGTCACACGACAACAACTTTTACCGTTGCGCTAAAGCTCCCCTTCTACAGACTTAAGCTCTCATTGTAATAGAGAAATGCTAAATGGATGCTCCTTTTGCTTGAGACACCTTTGCATAATCTCACTTTCCATGTTATTGCTTTGACTTTGATGTCTAATAGTTAAAAAGAATGTGGATTGGACGTCAAATGGTTTGATTTTGATTGTCTAATAGCTCAAAAACATGCAAGATGGATGTCAAATAGTTCATTTCATTGCTTCAACTTTAGATGTCTAATTGCCAGTTTCTCTCGTTGTACTTAAAATGTACGACATAAGGATGAGGCCAAGGATTTACACTATTTCAAGTTTCTGTGACATCTTCTAGCCTAGATCGAGCCTTGGAGATGGGCCATTTACAATGATATAGACAGTAATGTTCATTGTAACTGATCAGCCCTAGTCATGGCACAGACCTGCCAATTGTATGAAATGGTGGTGTTACAGGTGTGAGAGTAAAAGGCCATAGTCATGTCATTGTTTCAACTTTAGATGTCTAATAGTTCAAAAAGAATGTGGGTTGGTTGATCCTAACGCTTAAAAAAGTTGTGCTTGGAATTAGATGGGTTAAAAACGATAGCCTAAGTTCTCGATGCTGGGATCATCTAATTGCATGAATGAGCTCCAGCAAAAGTAAAATGTTATGGAAATGCACCAATGCCTCCTAGTGTAGTGGGACAACAAGTTTCTTATTTGGATGACCAAGATTGAAGACTGTGTCTCTAACTCTTCACCACATGAATCTTATTCCTTTATTTCCCTCTATTAAGTATCATAGCTTCATTTAATTTTAAAGTTTTTAAATCTTTTTTCACCACTTTTCTCACGTTCTTGTGGACCTTTTCCTTGCCCTTTTAGAACCTTGGACTTGCATTGTCTAACTCTCCAAAATATATAATAATAATAATAATAATAATAATAATAATAATAATAATAGCACTAATTAAGAGATGTTAGATAAGGCCACCAGGGTCCATCTTTCATTGGTAGGGTTAGGCATCAACTTCCATCACTCAACCCTCTATATTAAAAAGCTAAGCAATGTTTCATTAAAGTTCAAATATAAGATGTGTGCTAATTTTAACTGTTTCATACGCAGTTAAAACTTTTTATGAGCCAATCAAATTTTACCTGCACTTTTACACTTGTAATTTCTTGCTTATATTGAAGAGAGAGAGAGAGAGAGAGAGAGAGAGAGAGAGAGAGAGAGAGAGAGAGGCTTACTTTAAAAAAAATTGTCCATTTCTTAATGAAAACGATACATATTTCTCACTATATATTGAAGAAAAATAAAAAGGAAAAGCTATTGTTAAAAGAGGAAGCGTGACATTTAAGGATAAAAAGAAAAAGAATCTTGGGGTATTGCAGTGATGATATCCTTGAGGGGAACAAGGGTGGTGTTGGTGGTATGGTTGTCGTTGTTGTTATTGCGAGCCATTAACGTTGCTTGGTCAATGGTCCCGTCTCTGTACACGTAGAACGATGCATCGTCGCTCATTCGTTTATACTTCTTATCAAAAGGCCGATCGTGAATCCGATGAAGTGGCATGCCCCTGAACAATATGCAAAGTTTCACTGTTTCGTAGGACAGCAACTGCAAGCACTAATACATACCTTAACACAGTGACTCAAATACTTGGGGAAGATTATGAACACATAAAATAACAAGTTTAGTCTACAATTGTTCCTTTGGGCTAGCTAAAGGGCAGTCTTGGTGCACAAAGCTCCTCCCTATGCAGGATTTGGAGAAAGGGCAGACCACAAGGGTCTATAGTAGGTAGCCTTACCTTGCATTTTGCAAGAGGTTGATTCTACGCCTTGAACCAAGGTCACATGACAACAACTTTTACCGTTGCGCCAAGGCTCCCCTTCTTTTTTTACAGGGCAGCCCAGTGAACGAAGCACCGGCTTATATAGGGTCTGGGGACGAGGCAGACCGCAAAATTTAACTATTTATTAAATTTTGGTTGTGAGATAGGTAATAGCAAACTTTGCTAAGTGTTTCAACCCTAAGTCATTATTTTATCTCTATGTCCCTCGTTAGTTTCTAATTTTCTTTTTTGGAAAGTGATAGCTTGTATTAAGGTAACCAAATATGGGTGCCAATATCTCTTGGCACCCACGTGCCATTATATGAATGGGAGCCTTGGTGCAACGATAGAATTGTTAACCCTTATGGTCTGTCTCTTCCCTGGACCTTGTAGACGGGGAACTTTATGTACCAAGGCTGTCCTTTTTACCCATGTGCCATTGTAGACATCCTTAATAACATATAGAATATAGTCTAGAGGAGTCCTCCTACCTATATGTAGGATCCTTCATTACAGAGAGCAAAGTTAGCAAGAAGATGAGCCCCTTAGTTTCTCTATCTCAAAATGTGGTTGCTCCAACTATTCATCAGCCTTTGCCAAACTAGCGCTCTTTCATACTTAGAATTTGTCCAAGTCAATAATTTTTTACAACTTACTTTTATTTTATGACTCTAAAGAATTACAAGGCAAATCAGTCACATACTCTCCTATAGTTAATCCTAAATCTAATCTTAGGCCGAAAGAGAAAGCGACAACTTAAACCTACAACCAAGCGTCTTTCAGGAGAGATGTTCATGTGATCTTGAAAACTGACTACTTTCTCTTTATCATAACATCTAAAATTAATCAATTTGATCTTAAGATTGATGCAACCTAAGGGGGCAGCACCAGTGCACAAAGCTCCTACTTATGCGGGGTTTGGGGAAGGGGTGGACCACAAGGGACTATAGTAGGCAATCTTTGCATTTTTTGCAAGAGGCTGTTTCCATGCTTTGAACCTGTGACCTCAAGGTCACATGACGATAACTTTTACCGTTATGCCAAGGCTCCCCTTCAGATTGGTGCAACCATTGACAATAAAAAAACATGGGGCCTAAAAGAAAGTCGAAAAAAGAAGAAGAAATCCATTCCTGAGACCAGGCAGCCGTTATCCGAGTTTCCTTCAAAAAACCGGCATTTTTGTAGTTTATTGATAAAAGCAGGAAGCAGGCGCACCATAAGCAAAGGCCAAAAGCCGCACAAAGAGACAAGAAAACGGGACGATAGAGGGGGAAAAAAACGTACTTCAATCTTGTTCTTATATGTGGCTGCCGTATTTTTCACCTGGAAAATTGTGGCCGACAAAAGTACAAGTGGAACCCATCATTAAATGATCCGAACCGTTTCTCTAGTAGAACTCGCAGTGAATGACTCATGAATAACAATATAACCGTCTGTTCAAAGGCTACGAATACATCCTGATGGTCTAATTTTAGTTGATCACTCAACAGCATGATCTAAAAAATAGACGGTTTGGATCTTCTCATCGACACATTGTTCGGATCTGTCTTCCTAAAGAATCAGGATCTACAATAACCAAAGAAAACTATGAGTGCTTATATGGTGTATTTGCCCGGGTAAAACTAGTGCATGGATTTCACAAGCTAAAGAGCATGGTGGGCCCAAAATGTTTGCCAATCAGAAGCCATAATCCATCAAATCTTCTCCATTTTGTCAATGAATTTTCTACCTTTGTTTCTCTTCGAATTTCCCACTCCATCGATCTTTGTACAATAGAAAGGTTGGATCATCTAATGGAGTTATGATGCATAATTTAGCTAAGATATAGCCCAGTAAATGAGCAGTTTGGATCATCAAAATCCAGCCCCACATGTACCTTTAGGGCTCAATTAGCAAGGCTTCTGGCATAATCGCATAAATTGGATTAAATAATCTTTGTCAAATCCGATGGGCCCACAAATCATGAGCATATACTGATCTACGCGCCCGCGCGGGACAGCATAAGAATTCAAATGTTCCAAGGGCAAGGAGCAGGCGACGGAAACCGAGGGAAACGCGCTGGCATTTCCGTAGTTTTCGAGATAACGAGGGGCTTTTCTCGGGGCAAACGAAACACCGAAGAAAGGGATAAAAACGTTACAAGAGAAAGAAGGCAAGGAAAGAAGAGGCAAAACGAGAGAGAAAAATCGGTAATATAGAGATAAGTATGGAAATACCTGACGTGGAAGTGATCACCGATGTCCTCCCCGAGGTAGAATCCGACGGCGTCGAAGAAGGCACGATAAGTGTACAGATGTAAGCCGTCGATCCTTGGGTAAGGGAGACGGGGGCGTGGGACCGGCTCATTTGACTGTGGATTGCGACACCCACCGGCTGAGAAATCGTACTCTTTCCAAGCGATCCCACCTGAGAGGGTGGGCAGTAGGGAAACGAAGCCTAGCTTGGACATGATGGGTTCCAGCTCGTCGTGGGTTATCATGGGTTTGAAGGTCTTGGTGTGCCACAGGGCTAGCTTTCTTAAGTAGTCCTCCATTTCTGTGAGAGGGAGAGAGACTTGCTGGGGGGGTTTTATCGAGAGGGGGAGGAGAGAAAGGGGCGTGTCGGGTGTAAAAGAGGGGGGGGTGAGAGAATAACGATGGGGGGCAATGTTTTGGACTCTTTGGAGGTGGAGGTTTTATAAGGAGTTTGTTGCTGCCTGACGCGCGTATTTTGAGCAACGGAAAAGGAGGTAGCGGCGTAGAGAATCTAAAGGTTTCCTTTTGTGGCGTTTGCGCGTGTAAACATTGCTGGTGTAAAAAAAAGGGTGGGGACTTCTCCAATATTTGCCATGTATGGTGTCTGCGCTTGTAAGAACAGGATCCGTTGGCGAGGAATAGAGGATCTTATTTAGAACCGCCCTATACTTGGCATAATAGGGAAGATTACTAGTACATGAACAAATTACTAATTTCAAAGTATATTATATTAATAATTTCAATGTATTTTGTTTCGAATCCTAGAAAATATGGAGACTGCTTAAAGAAAAAATAGGAGAAAAGAACGTCCCTCCCTCAGCTCTTTTTTTTTTCTTTTCAAGTGGTAATAGTTATGGAAACCACCCTTTCTTTGTTATGATATGGAAAATGGTTATCAAAACCCCTACCTCTCTCCATAAATCTAATTTACGTGAGAGAGAAAAAACTTATATTTAAGAAATATTTGGATCACACATAGAATAGGGTAGGGATGATATGAACATTTTTCATTTCTTTGGATTTCTTAAAATGGTTAATCAGATTCAATACCTCCTTATAAGTAGGAGACAGTGTTTGCTAAGTATAATAGTATAGAATATGGTACCACATACACCCATATCTATTTTTTATAAGAGTATAACAAACTCACCAGAGGTAAAAAATAATAATTAATAATTAAGAAATCAATTATTATAGCAAAACTCAAGAAAAAATATTGGTTTGGATCATCCATGATTTGTGGGCACATATCTCTCTCTATTTCTGTGTGTGTGTCTTGTGTGGTGTTATCTTTTCTAGAAGTTGAGCTGGGCAGTTGATGATTGTCTTGCCAAGCTGCTGAAAATAATTACCCTAAATAAGGGTAACCTCAGTGCATAAAGCTCCCGCATATGCAAGGTTTGGGGGAAGGGGTGGACCACAAGGGTCATTAGTATGCAGCCTTACCTTGCATTTTTCAAATGGCTGTTTTCATGCCTTGAACACGTGACCTCTCGTGTGACCTTAAAGTTTAAGGTGTAGAAATAGCCTTTTTCAAAATTCAAGATAAGGTTGCGTACTATTAACCCTTATGGTCTACCCCTTCTCTAGACCCTACTTGCATGGAAGTTTCATGCACTGGGGCTGCCCTTTAATAATTACCCTAAATAATGGCTGAATTTTGAAATTTTAAGACCATATCTAGGGTATAGTGGTCACTTATGATAACATTGCTTTCCATTTTTATTTTAAAAAGGCATTCTAGTCTTATTTGGTAAGTTATGGATGGAGAAGAATACTAATACATGAACAAATTATATATGCATATGTGCAGAAGATGAACCAAGGGGAGGCTTGGTGTAACGGTAAAAATTATCGTCATATGATCTTGAGGTCACGGGTTTAAGGAGTAGAAACAGCCTCTTACAAAATGAAAGGTAAGGCTGTGTACTTTAAGCCCTTTTCCAAACCCCACATAGGCGAGAGCTTCGTGCACTAAGGCTGCCCTTACGTGCAGAAGATGAATGGTTTGGGTCACCAAACATGTAGGTCTCCAATCTTCACGAAGAAGTAGCTGCACATCAGATTAAAGTCAATCATTTGCGCCAACACGCGCAGACACCATATAAAAGGTTGTTATGAGAGTACAACTGGCCTTCCTTTTTTTTAATTACGTTTGCCTAATGTAGTAGTATTATGATATTGAGAGAATCATGGGGACTTAACCTTTGAAAGATACTGTGACGGCCCAAGTGTGTCCCCTTATAAAGCATCACCTACTTAGGGCTACACATGATGTAGTGATCGAGGACATGCTCTAACTCCAACTGGTCCACCAGAAAGATCTGAACCGTTCACAATCATGTTTAAATGAGCCGTGCGCCAAAAACCTCATCGATTGGGTAAATTAATTAAGAGTAAGGGTGCCCTTATCGAGCACGAAACATTCATTGGCAAGCCATCAGTCAATACGGAAAATTCGGATATTATTGCTAAGCGATCTCTAGAATTAAACGTACGGATTGAAAGTGTAGATCCCTTTAATCCGATATAAGTGGGTCCAAATATAGCTTCTAATATGGGCCCTCCTGATTTAACTCCATCTTTGTTTTGAGCTATTCTATTTCATGTTTAGAAAGGAGTTGGCAGCAAGAGTCTGGGGATGATCCACAAGATCATCTAATATTTGACAAGCAACATATAAAAAGGGCAAAGGGTAGCCCTAGTGCACAAAGCTCCCGCTTATGTAGGGTTTGGGAAAGGGACAGACTACAAGGGCCTATAGTACACAATTTTACCTTGTATTTTTACAAGAGGCTGTTTCCATGCCTTGAACCTGTGACCTCAATGTCACAACAAGGAATTGCAATGCAAATCATTCAGAAATACTCTTAAATCTAATCTCTAGCCAAAGGAGAAAGTGCTACTCAAACCTGCAACCATGTATATATTAAGAGAGAAGCAGAGATGTTTGAGACCAATTATACTTGGACATTTGTTACCTGAAATAATTTGTGCCTTCCCTACTCTTTATGTGCATCACATGAAGAATTTTCCAATTAATGAAAATGGATCACAAAACATCTACAAGAAAATAGGAATTAATTTCCCAATTTAAGTAGTAAGATGAACACTTTATATGCATGATGGTAATTTACAAATCTATGATCATTTTCAAATTCCTCTCTAAATTCTGAGTCCACTCCAGCCATTCCATGACCTTGGGTCTCTTTGTAAGACCTATGCATTGATACACTCAAAAGCTCTTAAAAGGACAGTCTCGGGGCACAAAGTTCCCGCATATGCATGATCCAGGAAAGGGGTGAACCACAAGGATTAATAGTACACAGCCTTATCTTGTATTTTGCAAGATTGTACATCCTCCCACGATGCTCGTTTCGCTTGGGATGTGAGTCAACAAGAATGGTTGAGCAGGGTGCGGCCAGTGCACTTTATAAAGGCATCCAGATAAGTTAACTGAGTAACATGAGTCTCTTCCACTGTGTTATTCATCCTCACAGCTTGATTTGATTTCTCCAGCACCTTCTTCATATATTCAGGATATTTTAGCAATCTGCCTATAGTTCATGCAGTCATCGTCCAACATTTTGTGAAGTAGTGCAGGAGTGAGTCTTACTTATGAAGTTCACGAGTTTGAAACTCTTCAAGGATGTGTGTGAGCACTCGTGTCCACGTTGTTTGTATAGCAGCGAATAGCTAAAGTTTAGTACTGCTATTATGGGGACGAACCCCTCTCTCAAGCATGCAATTATATTTGAAAAGTCAAGTAATTTGAAAGATCTAAACCATTCATCAAATTGGGCGTAGAG
The DNA here is from genome assembly GCA_035236585.1 of Warburgia ugandensis. Classification (NCBI taxonomy): domain Eukaryota; kingdom Viridiplantae; phylum Streptophyta; class Magnoliopsida; order Canellales; family Canellaceae; genus Warburgia; species Warburgia ugandensis. Next base: position 78,901,107 of record CP141132.1, on the reverse strand, counting down.
GAGTAAGGTCACAAGTGAGATATCAATGCATTTTGGTTGATTCTAAAAATTGTTTTGGGTTGATTTTCAACTATAAGAAACATATGCTGAAACTATCCAAAGGACATGAGATCTGGCCCAAGTCATTTCAAACATGATGAATCGCTCAAATCTACAAAAGTCTATCACCACGCAATCAAAAAGTTATCTACCTTTCGGATCACGAAAGTATTAGACATCAAAATCTTTTTTCTTTTCTTTTACCAGCTCCTCAAAGCTGGAGCAATAAGATGAACTGGTTGGATCAACCAAAGGTAGTCCCTCTTTACGGCAAAGGTTGAAAGCTTTTCCTTTAGGGCCTTTGGCCTTATATTCCTCTTTTCATGATCCCAAGATATTTGGTTCCGTTAGGATTTGGGATTAAATTGTGGATAATCAAATTAATTAGCAGCACTACCTTCCCAGTCTAGTGTCCTCTCAAAATTCTTTTTTTTTTTTCCCTTTATCTCTAATTCTTTTTCTTTCCTGTCTTTTCATTCAATTTGAGGAAAAAATAGAGTTGTCATCGTGTGATCTTGAGGTCACGAGTTTAAGGCATGAAAACAGCTTCTTCTAAAATGCAAGGTAAGGTTGCATACTATTGACTCTTGTGGTCTGCCCCTTCCTTGGACCCTGCATACGAGGGAGCTTTCGTGCACGGGGGCTGAATTATACCCAATTATACATGGAACAAAACTTTCTCATCTTTTCTCTCTTGTCATTTGTATATCAATATTGAAAGATCTGACTTATTTAACAAACTTCTGTAAACACTTAGCCTGAAAGGAGTTATAAACATGGAGTGACCCTGAAGCTCCATGAAGATCCATCACTGGTATGCCTTGTACAATAGAAAATTGATCTCAGGACAGGACTTGATGTCAAGAAATTCATCTTCTTACACACTGGGCATATTGTTGCATTACCAATAATCTCTACAAGAACAAGAACCATCTTTGAAATGGTGGAATCGAATTGGATCTCTAATCACAATACTTCGACTCTCCACCTTGGCCACAAGTTTAGCAAAATTGTGGCAATCACCGCATATCCTAAGGTTCTTCATGATTCTAACAGGTTTTTCTCTTGATAAACTCAGCAACCCAAAGGCAATAGCCAACTTCTCACTGTGGTAACGGAGGGAATCTTCCTTCTGTTCTCTTTCAATATCCTGCAACACGAAATTTGCATCAGGAAGATAACCTGCCCCCATTATCCTCTGGATTAATCTGTTCAACTCTTTACTGATGTTCTCTGTTTGTGGATGCGATTTATCACCTAAAACAAAAGCATGAATCTGCTTGTCAACTTCAATCCAGCTACAGCCAGGGTCTTTCCTTATCCCTCTCTCTGCCATGGCTTTCCTCACTTCTTCAGCGTCTTCCCATCTTTTTGACTCTGCGTATGTATTTGATAATAGCACATAAGTTCCTTTGTCATGGGGCTCCAATTCTAGAACTTTCTTTGCTGCATATGCTGCTAAATTTATGTTCCGATGAACCCTGGATGCTCCAAGAAGAGATCTCCAAATAATAGTATCTGGTTCACATTCCATTTCATTGATGAATTTGGCAGCTTCTTCTAGTTTCCCTGCCCTTCCCAGAAGATCAACCATGCAACAGTGATGCTCTCTTCCTGGTTCAATACCATAAAGTCTCTTCATTGACCCAAAATAGTACCATCCATCTTCAACCAAACCAGCATGACTACAAGCAAACAAAACACCCACCATGGTAACGTAGTTCGGTTTTGGTCCATAAGCTTTCATCGAGTGGAAAAGTTTGAGAGCTTCTTGACTTCGACCATTCTGAGCTAAACCAGCAATCATTGTGCTCCAGGAGATCACATCTTTTTCAGGCATCCGATCAAACGCAGAGTTTGCCTCTTCAACGCTTCCACATTTGCAGTAAGTATCCAAAAGTGCATTGTCAAGAATCAAATCTCTCCCAAACTTCAGCACTTGAACATGTAACTGTCTACCAAATTCCAACAACACCAAGCCCGTACAAGCTCTTAAAGCACTGGTTAATGTACCTTGATTAGCTGTAAAACCAGACTGCCTCATTTTCTTAAACAAATTCAAGGCTTCATCACCATTACCATTCTGAGCAAATGCTCCAATGATTGAATTCCAAACGATTAAATCCCGAGTAACCATCTCACCAAAAACACAATACGCATTTTCTAGATCACCCCATTTCGCATAAATATCAATTAAAGCACTCCGAACAAAGACGTCAGAATCTAAACCTCTCTCAATTATACTACATTGGATCTGTTGAAGGGTCCTCAGCGCAACACACGCTCTTAGAATCGATGAAAAAGTGAACCCATTAGGATTCACTCCCTCTCTAAGCATTAGAATCAAAAGCCTCAAAGCTTCTCCACCGCATTTATGATTAGTATAAGCCGAAATCATAGTAGTCCAAGAAACAACATTTCTTTCAGCCATTCTATCGAACAGCTCCCTTGCCTTTTCTAATAGATTGAATTTCACATACATACTCATCAGATTGTTGATTAAAAACGTTTTGGGTTCGTAACCATCGGAGAAAAGGTGTTGATGGATGAGTTCGCCTTCTAGCAACGCATTGTTGTGGATGCAACATTTGACGAGTTCTGAATAAGTGATTGAGTCTGCCCGAATTCTATGGTTTTGCAGAGAATTCATGGCAGCTATGGCTCTAGGGAGGTCTTTTTGGTAGCAGAATCGAGTGAAGTCATTGATCAATGTGGAATGAGCAGGCAAATCTTGAATTGACTGTGTAGATAAAAGTATGCGAGAGTGTAACAGGGGAGAAGAGATCCTAAGTGAGGAAGGTGAAACTGCCGATATTAACTGAGATTTCATGTGGGCAGAGAGCGAGCGAGCGACTCTGCCTCGGGTGCACAAGAGGGGCACCCAACTGGGGGTACGGAGAAGGGAAAATTACAAACCAGGGAGTACTACACGCGGCATGTTTTCATGAGTTTCTCTTAGACTAGAGAGCATTTAATTTTGAAGCTTTTAAATGGACAAAATTAGCATCCATAATAATCGAGGATGCAAGTGAGAGAGAGAGTGAGAGTTTGGAAATGATCTTCACTCAAATTGTTCAAATCAATTCAAATAATGTTTGGAAAATTTTGTATTTCTCTAGCTCAAAATATTACAAATTTGTAAAGAAAAAATAGCAAACCGGTGTATGAAGCTCTCGTATATGTTGAGCCCAAGGAAGGGGCAGATCATAAGGTTCTATAGTGCATAGTCTCACCTTTCATTTTGCAAGAGACTGTAGACATATCTCGAACGAACTTGTGACATCAAAGTCACATTATGATGACTCTACCGTTATACCAAAGCTCTCCTTCTAGGTTGCAAATTCATCTCATGCAAATAATCTCTATTGCCTTATCAAAAACTATCAACAACCCTAAAACCAAAACTTTTCTATGTTAAGTGGGTTTATTGGAGGCCAGATTCTTTCAAGCTAATTTTTGATGGGTTATGAGCTTGTGGATTTATTTGAGACCATTTGAATGGAATGGTTGCTTCATTTTTAGTGTCTCATTGAATGGGAAAACTTATATTTCTATTTTTTCTCTCTTTAAATTTTTTTCCAAAATACCCTAGCTTGCTTTTTATATTTCTCCTTATTTTCCTATTATTATGACCACCCCTGGACTAATATTTTCATCTTTATCATCCAAAATTTTCTTTCACACATTACAAATATCCTTAATTAAGCAATATTTGCAAACAAAATGTCTAGCGTAATTAGTGGCAGACAAACTAGCATCTCTCCTGGAAAATTAGATTATGCTCGAGTTAAATTTAGGCCTCCATGTGAGTGATTTTCTTTGTTCTTCTTGTGTACCCACACAAATATTAAGCAACATGTTCTTTTCCAGGTGATACTAGGCAAGCACAATTTCCTAGAGGAATGCTTTACATGATACCCCACATCTATTGATCCACCGTTGATCTGATTGGCACAAAGTTAATATATCAGATGAACGGGTGAGATCAACAAGTATTGGGCCCCCTCACGTAAAGCTTTTGTTCGCACTTTACTGTGTAGTCCCCATCGAAACGTGGCCTTCCTCTTCCACCTTTATTCCCTTAGACGTTCTCTCCTTGCCCTTCTTCCGCAACAAACAAAATCTCTCTCTCTCTCTCTCTCTCTCTCTCTCTCTACCATATAACTTCTCCCTCCCAACCTCTCTCTCTCTCGCCGGGAATCCCTGCCCGGAAAACATGGCGTTTCATCGGAATCTTCTTCTCTGTTTGGACCTTTCTGCCAACAAGCGAACTGGGTGATTGATTTGACAGCTGAAATCTGAGCCCTGAGAATTTGGGATTCCAGTTATTAGAACTCTGGCTTCGGCTGCTAGTGATGTCTTTAAGGATCAAAGCCGTTGTTGATAATTTCGTGAAAGAGCTAAAAGAAGCTCTAGATGCAGATATTCAAGACAGGATCATGAAGGAGAGAGAAATGCAAAGCTACATCGAAGAAAGGGAGAGAGAAGTTGCAGAAAGAGAGGCTGCTTGGAAGGCCGAGCTTTCTCGCCGTGAGGTAATTTATAGATATTGAAAAAAATCAAGATTTCGTTTCATTTTTGTTTGTCAACCCAGATATCGGGATTCGATATTGAGGTTGGATATGAATTTGGTTTATTGGGCTTTGTTTTTTTCTTTGGTGAAACCAGAGAGATTCATGGAGTGAAAACTTGCATTGGGTTTTAAATAGAAGGTGAAATATGTTGGTTTAGTGGGAGTTCAGTTTGGGTTGGTTCCTTTTTCCGATTTTAGAAGTTCAGAAGGACAAACTAGATGTTTGATTGGTTTGAAGTGAACTCTCTGTGCTTACGCTTGTTGATGTTAATGAGGAATGGACTCTTGAGTCTATGTTGATGGATATTAGTGAGGAATGATACTCTGAGATCTTTGAATGGATATTTGGGACATTTTTGCGTTGAAATAAAATGGAATAGACCTTTGGTTGGCATATACAATGAAGTTAAGACGACTGGAAGTGTTCAGTTAGTGAGCTCAGCTGGGATCAGTCACAGCTTGGATTCATACTGATTGGATGATTCAAAACATTTAACTAATGACCCATATTTGGTGGCTGGATAAGAGCTGAGCAGCATCTACATAAGGACCAAAAATTCTAAATATGAGGCTGAAGCATCTAGTTCCTGCATTACAAGAAGACTCATATGTTTCTTATGGTTCAGCCTTTACAGCGCTTATCATTGACTCTATCTGTGCTGCATTCTTTGTAAACATTTCTAGGTAATGATGTCAGCTCTCAGCATCACCTCCTTGTCTGTTCTTATGTGTGCTATTGATGCATATATACATATTACCTTGGTGTGACACTCGAACAACATGGATGTATCATGGCTATATCAGTTGGACTTTCAATTGAGGTGGCAAGTACGAGCTATCCATTTTGGAGTGTCTAGGTGAGCATAGATCCTAAGCTATGGCTTAGTGTAACTGTTCTAATATTCATGACCAGATATAGCTATCAGCAAATCCATCTCGTTTGCAAAGTTTACTTGACAACTTGATTCATTTCAACCTGCAAGTTCTAATGGCTTGTCACCCTTTCTGTTCTTCCCAGAATTAGAGTTTCTGTTATCAATTGTGCTACCTATGTATCTGGGTAAGAGGCCTGTTAGACTTTATTAACTGACTGCTGTTTGTAGCATGCCTGCAAAAGCTGCAGCTATCCAGCATACCTGGCCCATTATCATGTTTCCTGTAATGTTTCTCTCTTCTCAATCTGTTCCCATGTCCTGTCATTCTTTCAATGCCCTTCTACATTTGCTTCTCCCTCTTTAGCAGTAGATTCATATGAAACGTTCTTGTTCTGATGTTCTAGAAATTTCCGGGCTACACAACACATTCGTGATAAATGCATATTAGCAGCCAAAAGAACACATGGAGCAGATCAGAGAAACCTCCATTTACCAGCTATACCGTTATTGGCCCATTATTGAAGATTTCTGTCCAATCATATGATTGCACTATATGTCATTTGTGCTCCAAGATGATGGTTAGAGAAGAAAATAGCAGCATCCACACCAAAAAAGAAAGTGTTCGCAAATCTGAGAGCGTATACTCTGGTAGGTAATTGTGTTGGTAGTCATCCATAGCAGGCCTAGTATGTGAACTAGTTGAATTGTCGGACAGGTGAGAGACACCTGGATGTCTTCTGCCAATATTTCTCAAAATTTATCAAGGAACAGGTCTGAATTTCACATGCCAGACACTGTAAAACCTAGATTTGTGGGCATCAAATAGTAGGTAAATGATCAAAGCACTGAGCCAAACACGTCAATAAAATCTCCACAAATTGTATCATTGCGATAGCCTGGTGTATGAGGTTTTTGGGGCATGTCAATCTGTAAGAGGCCCAATAGATGATACTTGGATACTAAAATATGTAAACCACATGTGAACATTTTTCTGGGAAATGTTTTTCAACTGAAAGTTTACTGTTGTCAATTAGTTGCTTGAATGAATATACCAGCTAGAGGCTTGTGTACAAAATGTTGCTGTCAGTTGAGCTCTTGTTGACAAAATTGCCAAGGACGATAGAAGCAATATACAAGAATTTAACTTATCCCTGAGTAATGTAATAGTATTGAATCTTTTGATCTTAAGTAATAATGTGACAATATTATTAGGTAATCACAATTTTATGGTTCACCACAAAACATGATGAATTTAAGGTGAAATAATAATAGTACTCCCTTTTTAGATATTCACTCCTCTCTGTTAGGATCCAACTGTAGAAATTGAGTAAAGATAAAAATCCAATACTGAAAGGAGATGTAGATCTCCCTAAACTAAAATGCTACATTTTGCATCTTTTCCTTTTAACTATTTGTTATTTTCAAGTAGATCTATGGTTTTTGTTTTTGTAACCATGTTGGTTGAGATACCAGAAACTTGATGAGGAAAGGAGATCTTATGTCTATTCCTGTACTAGCAGACAGAATTTGCTTATGTTGCAAGTGTAAACTGCAATAGCCAGAAAAACCAGTGGAAAGACCTTTTTGAGTCATATTTATTAGACTTTTAAGCCTCAAAGAGCTTGACTTAAAAGCTCTGTTACCTTAATCCATGCCATTCTACTCACTTACTGAAAGGCACCCCTCCTCTAAGTGGTCGCGTGTAAGCATGCGTGGCACAGCTGCATCTAGGGTGCTGGGGTTGGGGGAAGGGCAACGGGGTCAGGCTGTGCTCCGGTGTGCAGAGGGGAGTGGTTTTAAAATGATGGAATACATAACGAAGATGAAGCTCTTTTGCTTTTGAAATGCAAGGTATTTGTCATTTGGTCATTACCATCATTCTGCTGGCTGTGATGCCTAGCATGGGAGGATATGCATGCCATCCAGAAATTAGTAGGGTTGGCAGGCTGACATTATTCTGGAAGAAAATACCATACTACAGTGATCTGCATTGAAGGATTGCATTCGATCAAGACTATGTTTATTTTTTAAGGTTGTTAATCTAGTCAGGACGACTGTGTCTTCCTTGATTACATATAATATAATTTTTCTGGAATATGTTTTCTGGCATTTTGTGGCATGGATATAGTTGATGGCTGATTTAGTCATCTTTGAGTTACTTGGGCAACTCCTATTGCAGGATCTGGTTTCAATATTGAGGTAGCTTGAATTCCATATCATTAGCTCCTTCAGACCCTTGGATCTAGCATGTATCTTTCTGGTATAAATATTATAAGCTATGCATGTTATGTACAAAGAAGGGAAGCCTTGGCGCAACGGTAAAAGTTGTCGTCATGTGACCTTGAGGTGACGGGTTTAAGGCATGGAAAACAGCCTCTTGTAAAAAATACAAGGTGAAGCCGCGTACTGTAGCCCCTTTTTTATGTTATATGCAAACATCTGATTCATTGATATATCTTGGAAAAGGATCCTTATAGAAGGTAGAAAAGCTCAAAAGAAGCTAACATATTACATATGATCTTTTTGCTGACCTGAACAAACAACCAACTTATTGTATGCTTTCCTCGTTGGGATGGGTAATTGTAAAACTGGTGACCACTGGCATGGATGTCACTCAAATCTGACTTGAGTCTAGTCTGTCTCCTCAAATTTCCTTACATGAGCTTGCTGCTTGATTTACCTACTGCGGAATATTGTTCATCTTTAGATTACTAAACAATGCCTGCCCATTTGCCTCTATACTCTTGTATGAATATATTCTTTAGCTTCAAGAAATGTGTATCTCATTTTAAGCTTGAGGGACATATATCTGAGCTACCCTAGCAGAGAGAACTAAGAGCTGCATAAACAGATTAGAATCTACTATTGGGTGCGCAAATTCTGTTGTTACAATTGCCAGAAGTTATCCTTTCAGCCATACTCATGTTGCTTCAGTGTAGAAACTGAAGGTTGTAATGCCAATAGTGATAGCAGTTGATTTCTCAACAAACTTCTTTTTTCTCTCAGGCAGAGATTTCCCGTCAAGAAGCAAGGCTGAAGATGGAGAAGGAAAACCTTGAAAAGGAAAAGAGCGTGCTGATGGGCACTGCATCAAACCAAGACAACCAAGATGGTGCACTCGAGATCACTGTTGGTGGGGAGAAATACCGTTGCCTAAGATTTGCAAAAGCAAAGAAATGAGGTTTCTGAAGGGAAAAGTTGTCGTCGTGTGACTTTGAGGTCACAGGTTCAAGACATGAAAACAGCCTCTTGTAAAAATACAAGGTAAGGCTGCGTACTATAGGCCCTTGTGGTCCGCCTCTTCCCTAGACCCCACATAGGTGGGAGCTTCGTGCACCGGGCTGTCCTTTACATAAATGTGGTTTCTCAAAGAGTGGAACAGACCGTCTGAATTTCTGAGCATTAGTTTGCTGGCAAGGAATTGCTCCATGCAATCAATGAAAGAAGGCTGTACAAAGGGTAAGCTCATTGATGGGATAGTTCTCATGTGAATAGTTAATTGTTGGCATTCTTTCTCATTTAACTGGAAATGGTGATACAAATTGTGTAGTCCAAGTCGCTTTATCAGATGGACGTTTATTTCCTTTTTTATTTTGCTTAAAATTGGTTTGTTTTCTAGCTCCTACTTATGTAGGGTCCGAAGAAGGGGCGGACCACAAGGGTCTATAGTATGCAGCATTGTCTTGCATTTTTGTAAGAGACTGTTTCCACGTCTTGAACCCGTGACCTCAAGGTCACAAGACGACAATTTTACCTTGCACCAAGGCTCCCCTTCAATTTGGCATGGATTTTACATCCTTTCTTTGTTGATTGTAAATGCCATATCTACGCTGATCTAGTTAATCTTGTAGCTTTCCTGAGAGCACCCTCTCTTCAGCATTCATCATTTATACAAGATCTGGTTGATCTTGTAGCTGGTTCCGCATTCTGCATATAGGACTCAGCCGCTCTTTTGCCAAGTCTTATTTAATATTTTGTATTTAAAAAAATCAAGATTGTCAAGTTTTTGCATTTAGGACTCGAATTTGATGCCCATTAAATGGTTGTAGCCTATGCATTTAGGTAAAAAAATCAGGATTATTCACCTTTTTTAATTTTTGCAATGATCCAAAACAGGCGATTAGGATCCAAATGCATTGATTTCTAATCCCATATCTTTCAATTGTGAACATGTTTAATGACTTAGATCTACGCAAAGGGTAGTCCCAGTGCACGGCGCTCCTGCTTATTGTCACGGGCTTAGATTTTCTGACTCCCGTGCGGCACTTAGATTGGCTTCTCACCCTGAACCAACTAAGTAAGCCTGACTTAAGCTCAAAGGAGAAGAACAACTAAAAGGGAACTCTGAAGGAACTTGTAGTTTTATTGCTTGAAGATGCTTACAACTTTCTTAGATCCTTCCTGGATCACTCCTTGATCACACTCTTGGATGGCTCATTGGATGCCTTACAAGTGAGGAAGCTCCCCTATTTATAGGTGCTTGCCTCCTTTCACCTCCTCAATGGACGGTGGGGATCTTTACACATGTTAACCATCCAACGGTTAGAGACTACTCTAGAACTCTCTCTAGAAGTCTCTACACAAGCCCTTGGTTCCTCCACGCTCAAGAAGCTCCTAGACCATTCTAGAGTTTAGATATTTACATGAAGTGTTGGGGTCTTTCTAGAATATGGATCCTTTAGATGAATCCAAGTCCTTCAGGCTGAACTTGTGAGCAGAGCAGGCCTTTAATGGGTTCCTCAACAGTTGACTTAAGTCCTTCAGGCTAGTTCCACGTTCTAAGTGAACCCTTCTTAGAGGCTGTAGGCCTTGGTCACGGGCTTTGCAAAGTAAGTTCGTGACATTCTCCCCCACCAGATAACATTGACGCCCTCGTTGACACATCTTCGCTGGAGTTGCACCTGTTGTTGCAATTGAGCAAGTCTCATGTTGCCTTGCCCTCTCCATGAGACACCCTGTTGTGTCCCTCCCTTTGCACCTTGCCTTCTGGCTCCTCTTATGCACTTCAGGGACTTTCTTTGGCTCCTCCATGTTGTGTGTGTTCTTACAAATCTGTGCACCTTTGCACCGTTGCAAGTAGTTGCCCCTTTGGCCCTCCTCTTTTGCTGCACTCCATTGCTGTGCCTCCTGCACATGGGTGTAGCAGCGCCAGCTCCTTTAAGCCTCGCGTGTCTCAGCTTGGTCTTGTCCTCCTTGGAGTTTCCTGTTTGTGGCACCCTCTTGCCATCAACCGATTTCTCCTTGGACCCTCTAAACCTTAGCACTTCGATGGCACCTAGACGTCATAAGTCTAGCTGTGCTGACTCCACACTCTTTGTGGATCTTTCTATCAACTGCAAGGTGGATAGCATCTTCCCTTGCCCCTTTCCTTCCTTCAACACTTGGACCACACAAGGGGTCTTCTCATCATAGAAGCTCAGCACTCCCAGATGTGGCATAGGGATTGCTCTGGCCTTGGTGAGGAAATCTATTCCCAGGATAACCTCATAATCGTCTAAAGGTACTGCAGTCAAAGTGATGGTACCTTGCCACGCTCCCACCTTGATTGGTACTTCTTTGGCAACTCCTAGTACAGACTTGACTTTGGAGTTGACTGTCTTGATCCAGGTCTCATCTTTCTTCATCTTGAGGCCTAACCTCTTAGCCTCTCCTTCAGAGATGAAGTTGTGAGTATCTCCCGTATCCATCATAGTTCGTGTGCCTTTGCCTTTGAGACACACATCCACATACATCAACCTTTTCCCAGTAGAGGGTTTAGGAACCTCCGACCTAACCGTGTTAAGATATTGCAAGGACGATAGTCTATAGTCTTCCCAAGTACTTCCTTCTTCCTGATGTGCAACCATTGAGTTTAAGGCATGTTTCTTTGGACGGTCCTACATGAAGTGCAATCCATCATAGAAGTAGCAAGCTCTCAATGACGTGGCTTGCTCCTTGCTCTTTCCCCTCCAGCTTGGTTTAGATGACTCAAGCTTGTTACCATAAACGCCTTTGTCTCTCCCACCATGGTCATGGCTACTCTCTTGGCCATTTGATTTCCCATTATCTTTCCTTATTTCAACTAAGGACTCGATTGCGACGATGACAGTAGACAAAGTAGAGACATTACGACAACGTAACTACTGCTTTGCCCAATCCTTCAAACCACTGAAGAAGTGCACTAATTTGTCTTCTTCAGACATATCGGGGATCTCAAATAATAGGTTAGAATATTCCGAAATATAATCTCGAATGGTCCCCGTATGCCTCAACTATCTTAGTTTCTCCTTAGCCTCTATATGTGCATTCTCAGGATAGAAATGCACCTTGAGGTTAGCCTTAAACTCATTCCAAGTGTTGATGGAGAACATACCTCTTTCAATCTCCATGCTTCTCTTTTGCCACCATAATAGAGCATTATCCATGAGGTAGAGTGAGACAGTAGCTATCTTCTGCTCATCTCCCTCCAATTGTAAGTGACGAAAGTACCTCTCGACATTCCAAAGGAATGTGTCGATTTTCTTTGCATCCCGCGTCCCACCATAGCTCTTTGGCTTTGGGAAGTCAATCTTAAGGACCCCACGAACCGCGTGAGTCCTATTCTCCACTACTGCTTTGCACAAGGATACATCCTCGCGCATTGCCCTTATCTCATCATGGAGTGTAGCTAACTCCGCGAACAGCTTATCCAACTGGGTTTGGAACCCCACTTGACTTGCATCCCTCATGGAGTTCAGACCGCTCTCCCACTTTCTCTTAACCTCTTCCCCCATAGCTTCAAGGGACCCAAACGTTGGGTGCTCTACCTCAAGCCGAGTGGAGATATCCATAACGGCAGACTCCATCTTCACAAGTTTGGATTCCAAAGAAGAGACTAAGTCCTTGGACTTACCTCTCTTATTGTTCCTCCGAGCATTTTCGCCCACAAGCTCCACGTTTGACACACTAGAACCATCCGCCATCTTTCTTCTCCTAGCTAGGATATGAACCTTCGCTCCTAACTCACCGAACCTTTGCTCTGATACCAACTGTCACGGGCTTAGATTTTCTTACTCCCGTGCGGCATTTAGATTGGCTTCTCACCCTAAACCAACTAAGTAAGCCTGACTTAAGCTCAAAGGAGAAGAACAACTAAAAGGGAACTCTGAAGGAACTTGTAGTTTTATTGCTTGAAGATGCTTACAACTTTCTTAGATCCCTCCTGGATCACTCCTTGATCACACTCTTGGATGGCTCATTGGATGCCTTACAAGTGAGGAAGCTCCCCTATTTATAGGTGCTTGCCTCCTTCCACCTCCTTAATGGACGGTGGGGATCTTTACACATGTTAACCATCCAACGGTTAGAGACTACTCTAGAACTCTCTCTAGAAGTCTCTACACAAGCCCTTGGTTCCTCCACACTCAAGAAGCTCCTAGACCATTCTAGAGTCTAGATATTTATGTTGGGGTCTTTCTAGAATATGGATCCTTTAGATGGATCCAAGTCCTTCAAGCTGAACTTGTGAGCAGAACAGGCCTTCAATGGGTTCCTCAACAGCTAACTTAAGTCCTTCAGGCCAGTTCCACGTTCTAAGTGAACCCTTCTTAAAGGCTGTAGGCCTTGGTCACGGGCTTTGCAAAGTAAGTCCATGATACTATGCAAGGTTCAAGGAAGGGGCAAACCACAGGGGCCCATAATAAGTAGCCTTACCTTGTATTTTTTACAAGAGGGTGTTTCTATGCTTTGAACACATGACCTCAAGTTCACATGGCGACAACTTTTACTGTTGCGCCAAGGCTTCCCTTTAATGACGTAGATTTAGATATCAAGAAAAATGGGGCATGTTCGTCTTTCTCTACTCGCATGTACAAATATCCAATAGTTTTGAATGATTGAGGTGCTAGGTCATTGCAAAAGTTCTTTAAATTAGGTCACTTTCGCCGCTTATTACGGGTAAAGTAAGAGGCATCTTCGTGCGAAAATTATGGCATTTTAACATATTTCCACACCTTGAATCCATGCCTATGTGGGTCTAGGGAAGAGGTGGACCACAAGGGCCTATAGTAAGTATCCTTACATTGTATTTTTTGCAAGAGGCAGTTTCATGCCTTAAACCCATGACCTCAAGTTTACATGGTGATAATTTTTACTGCTGCGCCACGGCTTCCCTTCACTATGCCTATGTGGGTCTAGGAAAGAGATGGACCACAAGGGCCTATAATAAATATCCTTACATTGTATTTTTCGCAAGAGGCTGTTTCATGCCTTACACCCATGACCTTAAATTCACATGACGACAACTTTTACCATTGCGCCAAGGCTCCCCTTCAATGACTTAGATTTACATATCATGAAAAAATGGGGCATGTTATCTTTATCACGATCAAATGAAGAGCAAATCAAAGGGTAGCTTTCATTTGACTGAAGAGAACGTGAGTGGGTGGGGCCAATCCATCAAAGACTCCATAAATGAATGGGCCTGCTGATGTACATCTTCCAGTTTTTTGTCCAGGGAAATATCTCAGGAAAACAGTGATAAAATCATCCAAATATCCATAAAATAACTCTAAAATTTTGTCAACTGTTTGTTCTTATCCACAGAAAACTCTATCCTCGTATATAGCTATCCAAATCCTAAAAAATTGCCTCCACAAAACAATAAGTGGGCTCTGTCATGTACAAATTGGGAATAAACAAACAATAAAAATAAAATCAACATAAATAAATAAATAAAATATGGGCCTTGTGTAAACAATTGAGTTTGAGTGGTGTCTTGTAGAGACATCCAATAGAATTGGAACAACGTCCGCACAAGAAAGTTGGAGGAGTAGCACCGCTTTACGCCTACGCGGTGCTCTCGCGGTTTACAATTGCATTCCCAATCGTATCTTCTGGAAAAGTGCCAAGTGTCGTCCCCTCATATGTCTTCTGGCTTCGAGAAATAACACAAACTGAGATTGATAGTATAGTCCGCGACACTGCAGCAAGCTGCTGTTATCCGCTCCAGTTGTGCACCATGGGCCCAGTTGTGATGATCGGAGCCGTCCATATTATTTCTCTGGCTGAGATATCACAAATGAAAATATAGTTAATGATTTTGTTGCATAAAAATCTGTGTTTCTTTGCATTGATTTTAGACCGTTCTTTGAACAACGATTTCAGCCGTAAAATCAAAAGAAGAGATTTTCAGATGTCCTGTCTGTACAATTGTAAGTATTTTTGGAATAGCAGTCATCCACACAGGGATAAATAAGATGGACGGTTTCGATCAATTAAATGTGGTCCCATCATACCGAAGTAGAGTGTACTACAGAAGCCATTCGTACTGTCGCGCACTATACTATCATTTCCAAACCAAAAAACTCTCCAGCCATGGATGCTATAAAAATCTATGGCCTCTCTACCACTACATGCATCCTCTAGTCTCTCTCTCTCTCTCTCTCTCTCTCTCTCTCAGCTGGTTAATGTGCGAGGAGAATTTCCGTTTTCCGAATGCTTCCAGAGGCCAGCTAAAGGCAAAGGGATCATCTGACTGAGCGGATTCTCTCTTCTCCACATGAATCTCGTTCTTTAGTAGATCCAACATCAAACCCCATGCTTTGATTCTGATCATATCTTCATTTTTGGTCTTCATCGTAGGCGGAGTAACCCTGCTATAGTAATTGTCCGCTCTCAAAATTTTAGCTAATTTCTGGATCTCCACAAGCTTACAAGTATCTGTTGTTTTAATATAGTTTTATTTTTAACTTCTTCCTTTTTTTTTACATTTTTATAAGCAAAGAATCACAAAGCAAATCACTCGCACTCTCCTAAATCTGATCACCAGACAATAAAAAAAATTAGGCCATTCGAATTTGCCAACAAGCGTATTCTACTGGAGATGTCTGAGTTGTCTGCGACCAACTGTTCACAAATTTAGATTTTATTTATTTTTTAGAAAATTAAAGCTTAAGATAATGGCGAAAAGCACAAAAATGTTGGCTTGGCCTCCGCCTTCCTGCTTTCTTCTTGCAGTTTTTCTTTTTGTGTATAGATGCTGGACATCTGGTGTTGAGAATTTGAAGGGTTTCTCAACACGTCCCGAATCCAGCAAAATATGAACATCAGCTTTACTTTACGGGTGATTTTGGGTTCTTATCAGAATCGCCCATGCCATGGCTGGGACATCCTTCTGCTTCTGAAAATCTCTAAATCCTGACGAGATACTGTGTATTTGGAGGGTTGTGATTTTCAGCTCGGATCTCCAAATAATGTGTTTTTTGCTCAACAAATGCTTTGGGTTGGTAGTGTTTGATGACCAAAGTTGGCATTTATTTGGATGCTAGGATTGTCCGATCGGCGTGATTTTTGGGCTATCGGATGACTAAATGTCCGATGCAGGACATCGGGTCAACGGTTTGGATGAATCAGATCTGATCTCAATATGCAAATCAGGTGACCGTTCTGTTGGTATTGAAATTCATACAAGCGGTTTTGATCGACCCTAGTATAGAATGAACCGGAAAATGTTCTTCCATGGATAACTTAATTCCGGAACTGTCATCCCCGTGGTTAACCAGGCAACTTTTCTTACCTGCATCCTTATGAAAATTTAACTTAACAGCGTGGTAAGATCATGAGGTGATTTTGTTCTCAACTCATCTCAAGTACCTGTAACAGAGATGAGATATCAGTTCATCTTATCTCAAGCAGTATTAATGGTGACATGGGCCCGTCTCCTCTCATCTCCAAGTTAGCTCACTCCATCTCAAGCACGGCTTCTACTCTTAAAATAAAATAAATAAAAGATGGGCCCTTGAGGGAACCACATATGAACGGAGTGGATTAAAGACTCATCCCAAAAAAGTGGAGCAGGAGCACCGTCAAAGACAGTGTTCTCGCACTCTATTATAGTATTCTCGCCGCCATTCTGGTGCAGAACCAAGTGTCTCCTTTCCATAGGCCTGCTCGCTTTCAAAAGAAACACAAATAAAGAACGATAGTATAGTGCGCGGCACTACAGTACTGTTGTAGTAGTCCTATTATGGCATGAAGGCGCCGTCTGCGATGATCAGAGCCGTCCACCTGTTTTCTGTGGCCTTGAATATTTTCTTCCTCATGCCAGTTCTTTTAAACAAGCTTTCCAGCTGTCCATTTGCCATGATCAAAAGGCATGTTTACTCGATCTCCATTATTTTTGGACCAGTAACCATTTAAAGACGGATAAATTAGATGAGTGATTCGATCAATCAAAGGTAGGGCCTATCTATGGGTGCACTGCAGGCGCTTGTTCTTTTTAAAGTTCTATGACCTCTCTCTCCTGCTATATGAAAGAGTAGTCTCATGCGAAGCTCCATGCAGGGTTTGAGAAAGGGATCACCCCAAAAATTAATAGTATGCAGCCTCGTCTTGTATTTATTTTACCTATTTTTTAATCTCTCTAGAAGGAGAGTCTTGGCACAATAGTAAAGATTACTCTTGCAAAATGCAAGGTAAAACTGTTAATTATAGGTTCTTGTGGTCTACGTCTTTCCTAAATCTTATATAGGCAGAAGCTTTGTGCACTGAGCTGCTCTTTATTTTTTAATCTCTCTCCCTAAGCTGGTTAAAATGCATGGAGACAAATATTTGTGTTTCCGGATGCTTCCAAGGCCAGCGAAAGCTAAACGGATCATCTGACCGAACGAATTCTCTGTCCTTGAACACGTGAATCTCGTTCTTAAGTGGATCCAACATGAAACCCTATTAGGATGTTGATTTCAAGCGTGCAGGGAATTACATGAAAGGAAGCCTTAGCGTAAGGATAAAAGTTATTGTCGTGTGACCTTAAGGTTATGGGTTCAACATGTAAAAATAGTTTTTTGCAAAATGCAAGATAAGGTTGTGTACTTTAGTCATTTGTGGTCTGCTCCTTCCTAAACCTTGTATAGGTGAGAGTGAGAGCTTCGTACACTAGAGCTTCCTCTTTTAGGGACAATTCTTAAATGTATTATTATTATTTTCTTTCTTTTATATATATGAGTGAAGAATTTGTTTGCCACCAAATAGACTAGATGCTTGTTAGCAATTTTAGAATTTTTTGCCTTTAAAATTTTATAACTTTAATTAAGAGGAGTAAGTTTATATAAACTGAAGGCTTTAATAGAGTAAGGGAAAGGCCTAAAAGGACACGAATAAAAGTGTTGAGAAAAGATTTAAAAATTTTTGGACTAAATAAGATAGAGGAGAATGGAGTAAGAAGATTCATGTAATGGGCTTTGATGATTATGGTGATGAGTTTATCTTGTGGTACAAAATCTTGGCTGATCTTCTAATTTCTTTCTTCTTATAATTTTTCTTTCTATAGATGCTGGATATGTAGTGTTGATAGATTTTCTTAACACATCCTAAATCTATATGCAGCCTCTTGCAAAAGTGCAAGGCTGCGTACTAGCTTTGGAGCTTAAGAAAAGTTTTGGACAGCTTAACAGATAGATGTGGGGCTTAGATGGTTGGTGATCGAAACTGTTCATCTTGTGGGCCACATCTTATGCTACTTAGACAAGCGGTTACGATGATCATATCGAGATGATGCTGGTTAACTTTGGACATCCCTAGTTTGGAATGATCTAACTTATTCATTTTGTTTGTCCTATTTATTGCTAGTTGTGAAAATTCATGATCATCGAATATTTTTATACTTTTATCTAATCAGTTTTTAGATTAAAATTTTAAACAATCAGGACTAATAAATTAAAAACAAAGAACAACTAAAATATCGAGTTTTCATGAATTTTGGTGTCTACTTAATCTAAAATGAATTTAGTGAAACTAATAATGCTTGAAACAGCTCAGGAAAATCAACTGAAGGATCATCTAGAGTGTGATTTTTGGTCATGACTCCATCCAACTTAGAAGCCCAAGACAAACAGATCATTGAAAAAGTGGACCCTACTTGTACTTTCCTCAAAAACACCCAAATGTAGGAGAATCGTTTTTTAAAAAAAAAGGAGGTATGTAATTGTAAAAAAGGAGGAGGTGCTTTATGTGCTGCCTACATGTTGGATGATCTGGGCCGTTCATTTT
The DNA here is from genome assembly GCA_035236585.1 of Warburgia ugandensis. Lineage (NCBI taxonomy): Eukaryota > Viridiplantae > Streptophyta > Magnoliopsida > Canellales > Canellaceae > Warburgia > Warburgia ugandensis. Next base: position 78,882,615 of record CP141132.1, on the reverse strand, counting down.
TGAGCCACGTCCTGGATAGTCAATGACCCAATTTCTTACAAGGAAGCGTTTGAACACCTTCAAGTGCGGATATACGTCTAGAGAGAGAGATTATTGACCGTGAATTTGACCATGTGTTTTCCCGAGAATATTGACCCTGGATTTGACCATATGTTTTTCCCATAGAAACGGGCTATTAGCCAACGTGAAGTCCAGTAAAATGAACGGTCAGAAACAAATATGAGGAACTCCAAATCTTAACCCCTATATATTCATTCAAAACTTCACCAACTTACAAGCCAAAGCAAAAACAGAGACACAAAATGGGATTTCAAGAGATGATGCTCTACTTCCTACTCTGCTTTCTCTCCTTTCATGGACTTACACAAGCCCGGCCTTCCCGGCGTGTCCCGCTTCCCCAGCCTGAACTGGCCCCTCAGCCTCCCCTCGCTCCCCAGCCTGCCCTGGTTCCCCAGCCTAAACTGGCCCCTCAGTCTGCCCTGGCTCCCCAGCCTGAACTGGCCCCTCAGCCTGCCCTGGCTCCCCAGCCTGAGCTGGCCCCCCAGCCCGCCGGGCCTCCCCAGACTGCTCGGGCAGCGAACAAGACTTTCAACGTCCGGGATTTTGGCGTGAAAGGCGATGGCAGGACTGATGATAGCAAGGTTGTTGGTCCTTTATGTTTTCTTGGTTAAGATTTTGTTATGATAGCAAAGTGAGTTTGCTTTTGATACTCTTGTGTGAATCCGTTGGATTATAAAGTCCACCAAACGAAGGGTCGTGATTGCTCCAGTTTCATATAAATAGACTAAATAGCATGCTTATTATGCTCTTATCATGCTAAATTTAATCCAACGTAACTTGGTTTATTGGATTTCTCTATTTCCGGCTGCAGGCTTTCATGGCAGCATGGAAGGCAGCTTGCGCATCTACAGGAGCCATCGTTCTATACGTCCCGAAAGCCAACTACCTGTTGGGGCCCATAAAATTCCATGGACCCTGCAAAAGAGTAACAACCATGATCGTCAGGATTGAAGTAAGCTTTCAAACTTTGAGCAACAATGATGAAATATCAATCGTTCCTGATGAGTAAGAGGCACTCGTCTGATCAAACACTAGACACCAATTAAAATATATAATTAGCTTATGATGCACTGTGCTGATCAAGAGTCAGACGCCTAAGATTAACCGGCGTGACATCTATTTGTGTGACCCATCAGATGGACAAGCATGTAGTCATGATCTTTGTTCGACAAAGATAAGGACCATGGTGTTGATTGGTGGAACTTGGTAGCCCATCTGATTGGATTGCTAGTTATGTTGGAAGCTGTACGGTGGACAGAGATCCATGAATTCAATGGTTTGGTAAGGGAGCTCCATCTTACATATGATTTGGGTGATCTGCAGGGTTTCCTGACTGCAGTGCCGGACTTGAAACCCTACGGTGACAAGGACGATTGGATTGAATTTGCATGGATCAATCGCTTGACTGTAACTGGTGGAGGAACTTTCGACGGCCAAGGAGCTTATATATGGCCCTACAATAGATGTGACCACCCCACAGATTGCAAGCTTCTTCCATCGGTCTGTCTCTCTCTCTCTAAGTTCCTTCAGTTTTTGTCACCTAAGTTTATACTTCATTGTGTTCTTGCATAGAGTCACACAAACTATCATACTCTCTCTCGGCATAATTTCCTTCATTTTCAGACACTCAAGTTCATAGGGACGAACGACTCTGCGGTGAGAGACATAGCTTCAATAGACAGCAAATTCTTCCACATTGGTGTGGTGGGCTGCAATAACATCCGGTTAACTAGAATGAGGCTGGACGCCCCCAGGAACAGTCGTAACACCGACGGAATACACTTGGAGCGGTGTAACAACGTTACCATCAACACGCTCACCATCGCAACCGGCGACGACTGCATATCCATAGCTTCTGGCAACTCTAATATCAACGTTAGCCAAATCACCTGCGGACCAGGCCACGGAATCAGGTAGATGCATTCACTTATCATAAACTGCAAACACTTACACAATGAAAATCTAATAAGATTTCCTTTGCACTTACCTACCCTAGTTGTTTTTGTTATTATATGTGGATATCATTCTACATAAAAGTTTAAACTGATAAGACGAGACCCAACAATATTTATAAAGCGTGAAAAAAGCCTCTTACAAAATACAAGATAAATTTGGGTACTATTGACTCTTATGATCTGCCCCTTTCTTGAGCTTTGTGCAGGGCTGTCCTTTTTTAACCTTCTCGTGTGAAAGCTTAAGTTAATAAGATGTAGGCAAAAAAATACTTATATATATATATATATATATATCTATATATATATATATATATATATATATATATATATCTTACATTGTTGTTGTAATTTCTGCTAGAGCCATGCAATAAGGTACTTGCTTTAGACTTACGGTTTTATTGCTTGAATGGTTGTCGGTGTTTAATAGTGTGGGAGATATAGGAAAAGGTCCAACTGAAGAGGATATAAACAATATCTCAGTCACTGATAGCACCATTCATGGGACTACAAATGGTCTGAAAATCAAGACATGGCGTAGTTCTTACGGAGACAATTCGGTGTCCAACGTGACATTTGACAACATCATCATGAACAGTGTTCGTCGTCCCATCTGGATCGACCAAACATCTTGTGCAAATAATGGCACCTGCACGTCTACTGTAAGTACTTGTCTTCCATCTCCCTCCATGCATTCGAAAATATTCCAACTTGCAGGAACTGTAGGGCTCATGAGCCCTCGTGCACATTCAATTAAATTCAAGTTTATTTTAACCCAACGTTCTTGCAAATATGAACTGCAGACAATTTCTCGTCCGAAGATCAAAGATGTAAAGTTCTCAAACATCAGAGGAAGCAGTGCTTCCATGATCGCCGTTAGTCTCAGGTGTAGCAGAGGAAATCCATGCCAGAACGTCGTGCTCGAAGACATTAACCTGTACAGAGTCCATGGAGGAGATTTGTCCCGCTCCATCTGCCAAAATGTGAAACCGAATTTCACAGGAGTCCAGTTTCCTCATCCTTGCTTCTCAGTTTAAGTGGTCATTTGGTTTGTGCTTGAAAACCATGACCAGAAAGAGTCGCTTCCTCAGAGAAGGCCAACATTTTTTCTGGGGTTGCCTAGTTCAGGGATTGTTCCCTCCTCAAGTATTGTTTGAGGATTAGAGAGTGGAATTTGGATTTGTGGTTATGAAATTCAATTTTGTAGAACAAAGAGTTGAAAATTCTTGTGTTGCCATCTCTTTCTCGATCTTAGACATTATTGATTTGAATGGTTCAGATGAACAACTTATAGTGTGCTCATTTGGACTGTGATTTGGATAAACCATAAGCTGCATGACCTGAATCTTTACTTGCCCCTGCAAAATTGAAATGAGTAATTCAAACATTTTATGCATGACTTTCAAGGCGTAGAAACAGTCTCTTACAAAATATAAGATAAGGCTGTGTACTATTGACCCTTGTGGTCTGCCTCTTCCTTAAACCCTGTATACACGGCAGCTGGATGCTATAACTCTTGATACAAACCGTATCTCATCGTTCTATATTAACAGTCAGATCAGAAGCTCACGGGCCCAGCAGGTATATTTAAAGAAGAAAAATAATAGCCAACAATTTATCTATCATCTTAGAAGACAGAAGCCAAAGGAGGGCTTTATCTTGAAAAAACCTGTGGTAAGGCTCCACAGACGGTCGGGAAACCTAAATTTGCATATTAGGTGCTACTCTGGGCTGATCCAAGCCATTCATCTAATTTCTCCAACTCATTTTGGGTAAGTAGGAGCTAAAGATCACGCCAAGTGGACTGTTATGGCATATGAAAGAAGAGTGCCACTTCTGATCTTGAGACATGGATGTTCAACCCTCTCCATCCTTGATATGCAATGAGGGACCCAGATGCCTAGTGATCCAAGCCATTCATCTTCTCCGCTACATGCTTGATGGCCACGCAACAAAGATACTTCCACTAGCTGATCCAAACCAGTGGTCTTAATCTGCTGGAGTTAACATAATAACTAATGGAGAATGTTTAAAGCATTGTCTACCAAGGATTTAACCTTGAAAATGAAAGGTTTGAATGGCCAAACATCTGGGGTCCCACGCGTGAGTTCAGCTGCGCGTTAACTAACGCGGATTCAACATATAATTAATTCGAAGTTTGACTCCTAATATGATATTTTTTTTAGTTATATATTATCGGTATAGGATATAGAGGGTTATTCTACACGTCTTGGGATCAAATATTTAGTGCAAACAAATTATTTTTTAAAATCCAAAATGTAGGGTCTATATCCACCGGAAGTATTATCTAATATTTTAATTTTTTGTGCATGAATTATCCAAGATGTAGTTTTGTGCGGACATATTTGCACAAGCTAAAGTGCATATGTCGAGCTGGATGAGTTGATAATCTAAACTGTTCATCTTCTAAATTATAGCTCAGCTATGTTGTTACCGAAAACCTCTCGTTGGATTATGTCAATTAATCCTCCTATCCACTAGCTTTCTTCCATCAAGTGTTTAAATTTTTCCTTACAGAATGTTCATTTTCTACTTGTTAATAATAATAATAATAATAATGGCGAGGATCATCTGATGAATCTCTTCTTTCGTTCATAACTTCTCTGGATGCAGTGTCGATTTTGAACGGCTGAGATAGTTATGGTCCTGCCCCACATGTACTCCTAACCCAAGAAAATCCACGCACCAATCACCTGCACAAACACAGCAGAAGAACTCTACAATTAAGTTGTTCTTGGGTCATAAATAAAAATAAAAATAAAAATAATATATAGGTCCTTATCATGTCACATCAACCAAAGGCCCAGCAGAGAGTATATTCAAAGAATCAAGAACCTTTAGAATACTCTTCGGTCTTCCCCTCCACAGCTCAACCTCCTTGATGAAAAGTGAGCCTCGCCCCCAATTAAGCTTTAAATACAGTCACGAGCCCTGAAGAATCATTACCTCCATCCTCAGCAATGGCGATCAAAGTCCTCTCCGCCCTCGATTCGGCCAAAACTCAATTCTACCACTTCAAAGCGATCATAATCGCCGGCATGGGTCTGTTCACCGATGCCTACGATTTCTTCTGCATTCTCCATGTTATGAAAATCATCGGACGGATCTATTACAAAGGCATCGACAACGAGCCCGGCGTTGTACCTCCTGGGGTTACTTCGGCGACGGTTGCGATCGCACTTCTCGGCACCGCGATCGGTCAGATCGTGTTTGGATTGCTCGGGGACCAAATTGGACGGAGGAGAGTGTACGGTGCTTCCCTTATGATTATGGTTTCTAGCTCCGTCGCGTGTGGTTTCTCAATATGCAGGACTAGGAAGTGTGTTCTTACTAGTCTTTCATTTTTCCGGTTTTGGCTTGGGGTCGGCATCGGAGGAGATTATCCGGTATCGGCTACGATAATGTCGGAGTTTGCGAATCGGTTGACTCGGGGGGCCTTTATAGCCGGTGTTTTTTCGATGCAAGGTTTTGGAATTTTGGCCAGCTCTGCCGTTACGATGATTGTTTCGAAGGCATTCGAAGCTGGATCGGAATTGCCGAAGGATTCGATGGTGGTGCCGGACGAGGCCGATTTGGCTTGGCGGTTCATTTTGATGCTTGGAGCCGTACCGGCTCTTTTGACGTACTATTGGCGGATGATGATGCCGGAAACTGCAAGGTATGAGATTTCGGTCCGGTTTGTTAGTTTCGTATCTGATGGACGTTACGTTCACTCACTGTGTTTGCCCGTGTAAGTCGGTCAACTAAAAAGCTACATGCTGGCCCAGATGGTTGGTGATCCAAGCCGTTCCTCTACTTGCCTGCACCTTCCAATTCCATGCTGGATGGCCAAAAAAAACCATTAGCAACTGATGATCTTAACCCTCAGATCTATTAGAATCCTTTAGACTTTTTTTCTCGAAATTTCTGATGCGTCCATTCCACCATAGAGGAATGGTGGTTTACATCATCAACTGAATTGTTCTGAATGAATCACGAAAATGTGGAGCCCTGTGTACTATTGTATGCTTGCACGGATCTACTCGCGCAAACGCCCCATAGACCACTCTTTACTGCCTTTTTCGCTAGAGTCAAGTGGACGCTGCATTTTCCACAAGGAAAAAGACTTGGCGTTTTTGGAGACGTTTGTCGATAAGACGACGATTGCTTTGAAAGAGGAAGCCAATGGCCGTTTCTTAATGGTTTTGCCACGCAGCTTGTGGCCATTAGAGAACCAGACATTGCTGTCGTGGCATCTTTATGGCCAACTTTAAAAAGAATGAAAAAGGAAAATTGGATTAAAAATGGCTTGTTCTATTCGGATCAAATTTTGGGTAAATTCTAGTTTATTTCAGTACATCTTTTTGGTTCAATTTTTTCCTTTCACGTGCTCTTCTACTTTCTTTTCTTCTTCTTTTTTTCTCTTAAAGAAAGATGCAACTTCATTTTGAACTTGCCTTGAAGAAGAGCCTTAGCGCAATAATAAAGTTGTTGTCATGTGACTTTGAGTTAATAAGTTCAATATATGGAAATAACTTGTTGCAAAAATGTAAAGTAAAACTGCATACTATAAACTCTTATGATTTGCCCCTTCTCAGAATCTAGCATACACCAGAGCTTTATGCACAGGGCTGCCCATTTTGGGTCCGCGGCATACACAGGAGCTTCATCTATAGGACTGCCCATTTTGAAATTGCCTTAAATCACAGGCCCTTCTTGAATTGACTCTAACCTTCCTATTACCAAAAGTTTAACCCAATTTAGGCCCTCCTAGATCTCCTATTATATGTTGAAGATCCTATCATTACTTGAACTAGAAATGGAAATCCAAGAGTAACTTATAAAGGCTTTCATTGAACACGACCCTTAATCATTTTAGGTACACAGCTCTTGTGGAGCAAAATATCCAACAAGCTGTGAAAGATATGGAGAAAGTGCTCGATGCATCGACGTTAGATGGAATGGAGGTTGAATCCAACGCCAATCTTGATCCACCATCTTACAGGCTTCTCTCGAAACAATTCCTTCGTCATCACGGAAAGGATCTCTTCACTTGCTCAATGGCATGGTTCTTGGTAGATATTGTTTTCTACAGCAACACTCTCTTCCAATCGCTCATCTACAAGGACAAGATCGATTCCAAAGAGATTAATGTCTACAGGGAGGCCTTCGAAGCGGCAACCATCCAGGCGATCATCGCAATATGTTCGACGATCCCCGGATACTGGGCGACGGTATATTTCATCGATCGGGTCGGCAGAGTGAAAATCCAATTCACGGGCTTCTTCTTCATGGCTGTTTGCCTCTTAGCCATTGGAATTCCTTACGACAACCACTGGAACAATAATCACATCGATGCCTGGTTCTTCCTTCTCTATGGTCTCACCTTCTTTTTCTCCAATTTCGGGCCAAACACGACGACGTTTATCGTTCCTGCGGAGCTGTTTCCGGCGAGGTTCCGGTCAACTTGTCATGGGATATCGGGTGCTGTGGGAAAGATAGGTGCTATTATAGGGTCAGTTGGGTTTTTATGGGCTTCTCAAAGTAAGAAGAAGGAGGAGGTGGAGCATGGTTATCACAAAGGAATTGGCATGATGAACTCCCTCATAATTCTTGGTGCAGTTTGTGTTCTAGGGATGCTTGTAACCTTTTTCTTCACCCCTGAAACTAAAGGCAAATCTTTGGAAGAGAATGAGATTGAAAATGAGTTAAATGAGGTGATTTTCTCAAGGCCTTCTACAAATGCAGATGAACGGGACGGTCTGCGTATTGTCCATCCCTCTGTTTAGAAGTCAGGATAGTCTCTCTCTCACTCGCTCTATTATGGGCTCTTTATGGTTCGCTCCTTTTCCGGACCCCGAATAGCGGGAGCTTGTAAAGAAAACGTATGAAGTAGTGTACTGTGATATCTGATAGTATTACAATGAAATGAACTTTTTTGATTTTTTATTTTTGTTGTCACATTTGAATCCGTAATATTAATTACTATCATATTCCTTTTACTCTTGTTGCTGGGACGAAATGTACCCTTGCAGAAGTTCTCCGATATTGACCTTAGGGTCCCTTAGTGGCACGCATTTGCAAAAGCTATTGATAAAAACCAAGCAACACAGTAAAGAGGAAGCCTCTCCTCTTCAGTCATGCAACAACGGCTAGTTCATGTTGTTTATTGGGTAATGGCAGAGTTGTTGTTCTATGACCTTCAAGGCTTTGAAATAGTCTCTTACAAAATGTAAGGTAAGGCTGTATATTATTGACCCTTTTGGTCTACCTCTTCCTCAGACCCTACACACGTGGCAGCTTCATGCACCGAGGGCTGGATGATGGATGCTATAACTCTTGATCCAAACCGTACATCTGTTGAGTAATTTACAAAACTCATCGTTCTATATTAATAGTCAGATCAGAAGCTCACGGGCCCAGCAAGTATATTTAAAGAAGAAAAATAATAGCCAAAAATTTATCTATCATCTTAGAAGACCGATGCAAAAGGAGGGCTTTATCTTAAAAAAACCAGTGGTGAGGCTCCACAGATGATCAGGAAACTTAAATGTGACACCCCGGGTTTTAAAAATACTTTTTGAAAACTATTTTTAAAATTCGGGACATCCCTTGTTGAAAATTCAATTTGCAATCAAAACAAGGAAATTTTTCTTTTTCTTTTTACTAAGTTTTTCTGAAAATCCCGAGTGTCATTTCCCCACAAAATATAAGGATTTTACAGTGAAATGAGTGTCTCATTTCAACCGAAAATCCGGCAGAGTTTCCTCTGTTTTTCAGATATATGCTCATTTGACGCATGCGTGCGGACACCTGATAAAACAATACAAATAATTTTTCTTTGGAAACAAAAGCACAAAACTTATCACTTCTCAGGACCTCTAGTCACAACATCTCCTTAAATATAATTAAATCCACAGCCTCAACGTAAATATATACATTCTCATTCCCCACTAAATCAGCATACAAATCTAAAGTTTGAAAACTCACCATTTTAGTGTTGGAAGATCTTCATCTTCTACAATACCGAACTCCACAACTGTTTCTCACTTTTGACCTGCTCATCTTTCTATTCTAATCCTTCAAATCTGAGACATTGTAAACAATTACAATGTCTCAGCAAGCTTGCGCTTGTGTAGGTGGAATAAGTAGCTATTTTGTCATGCAATACATGATTTCACATGAATCAGTGTAATTTGAGAATATATCATACTTAAACATAACTTCATGCATTTCCCAGGTGTTCATGCTGAAATTGAAATTTCTTAGATCATACCAATATGAAATCAGTTTACATGAGCAGTTTCATTATGGCTGATGAATCATATCTTTTCCTAAGAATTTAAGTATTCCAAGCTGTATAATTTCAAGCACGCAATTGTACTGACGTTATTTTTCATGAATACCCACATTAGCATTCTAATTCAGTTCATGACATAGTTCTTCAGATTCGTTTACATTATATATTCATTCTAGATATTACTTTAAATGTCTAAGTTTTTTGTCATTCGATACTGGAATATACTTATGAGTGGGTTAGTTAACATTCTCGTGTCATTGGTAAGGGTAGTTATCTAACATCTTTTCTTTTCTTTTTTCTTTACAAATGCAATACATTTTCATATGTAGTTACAAATCAATACACAATCATGCAAAATCGCTCATAATGCTCAATCAATCTAATACCTTAGCAAATATGACTAGGGTAAAGCTGTCGGTGTGGAAGAATCAAGATGTTCTAAAATAGCAATCCAATGATGAATAAATCTGAAATCCGACAAAACTAAAAGCCACATCATGCTTTTTTTTTAAAAGTATAATTAGTCAACTCATAAATGCAAATAGTTCTTTATGCATCAAATAGAACAAAAATCATGACTGTGAAAATGGGTCTTTGTAAATGAGGTCCCTCTTTTGGGCAAAGCCCTCAAGGTTTTGGTTCCTACGGGTACCTCACCATAACCAGACTACCGGCCTCAGGCTTCTCCCTCAGAACTTGTAAATATATAAATCCATGCCCACATCATCATGGAAAACTGATCACCCCAACTGTGGTGGCATACAATCGTGCCTCCCTGGATGAGGTCTAACGCTCGAGACATGATCCACGTAAATATCACACAAACTAGACACCTATGCTCGTAGGGCCCTATCGTCACCCACAGGCGGCTACCATGGCCTCTACGTCTGCTCATGGATACCTGTACAAACCATAACTCACAAGACCTCATGGGGGCTACCTGGCTACCACTCAGAGCACTTCCCCATGAGAAGATACTCCTACTACCTGCTGTCTCCATTGCATGGCTGGTATCAAATCATCTCAAAAGTCAGTGGCCAACTACACCTCCTAGCATAGGGTCTCCAGACTTACGATACTCCTAGAGCACCAGCCGAGCAATCCAGGACTTAGGCACTCTTAGAGTGCCTGCCCAAAACATCGATGAAAATCCATATCTACCAGGACTAACAACTGCTTGTAGAGCTCATGCCTAGGCATCCATAAAACCATATGCATCAAGACTTATGGCCACTCATAGAGGGCCTGCCAAATCATCGATTAAATCCATAATCATCAGGGCTTATAGCTACTCATAGAGCGCCTGCCTAAAGATTTATAAATTCGCATCCATTAGAACTTAGTAGGAGTCTATCACTACTAGTTTTGCAATACATGCTATGTTTAAAATCATATGCTCTTTCAAACATGTGTATGTTCGAACAATCATGTTCAATATCAATATTAAAAACCACTGTCGAATTGAAATACTGACAACTTAAAGAATAGCATAATCCAAGTTAAAAGTATCATATATCATACACATAATGATATGCATAAGATGCTCAACTGAATCCAACTCATGGATATCTGGTATGGTCGACCAACCTCATGTCATGCAATATGCAATGCAAATAAATCCTCAAACCATAGGGTCCAACTATGCCCACGACCTCGCCGTTGTGTGGTCCCCGGGTACCTGAGGACACAGGGTCATATGCCTCCATAGGACATATGACACTTCGACCTAATGCCGTGACACCAGTGATAGCCCCCTGTACCACATGCAGTCGAAGCAGGGACATTGCCCTTTTTTGGGCGTGGTACCCATCCACCTAATAGTGGTAGAGGCTGAAGGCCAACCCAAACCTCTTGGCATAGCGCCCACGAGCTTATCAGCCCAAAATCATATCAGATCAAACAAGCGAAAACCTCTTTTTCAAAACCTGTCCTCTTTGGGTCCCTCACAATTGCCTACCCAGCGTCTTTTGGGCACTCCAGTGTCTTTTGGTAACCCTCAAGGACATGCAATCTTTCAAAAACTCAATGCTCACAAATCATGCAATATATGCATTTGTTTGCAAAACATATCTATGCATAATATATATGCAATTATTTGCAAAACATATCTATGCATAATGTATATGCAATTATTTACAAAACATATCTATGCATAAAACATTTATCATATGTATACTGAATTAAGTAATGCTAAACAAGTTATATAACTTATACTTAAAACATACATAAAACAATCATGACTCTTTTAAAAAGTCTAATAGCGATAGAGCACCTACCTCAAAATCTCCTGGAGTCGCGTCTTTTTGCACTCAACCCGTCCCTGGGTCTCATTTATAAACTCCTGGGTATAAATGAATACAAGGAGTCCTTATTAATTTCAATTCATTTAGGCATTAGACCGCTAGATCTGCTGTTTAGGGTCAATGGTCCTTGCCTAATTCATTGTAAGGCTGGATCCTATGATGTGGATCTACTATTCCATAGCTAACTTTGTAAATTGTCCTCTAATCCTAGTTTTATAGTCTTATTGGGTCTGCGTGTCCCAGTTCCCAGGACACTCGTGCATCCTGGTTGGACCGCGACCGCCTCACGTGCGTGCGCACCTAAAGGCTGTGCCAAGGACCGCGTTTTGCACGCGCACATGCATGCTCAAGTGATGCGCTATGATGCGCATCATCGCACGGATGCACCTTGTAGCATGGTGCGTCTCAGCTCCCAAGGCATCCCGTGCACCCTGGTCGAGCTAGGACCCGTGCCCCATGTCGCGCGCGCACCTAAAAGCTGCACCTAGGACAATGTACGCACTGTCGTACACCTGGAACCTGTCCCAGGGACCTAGTCCCAGGTGCACGTGCAGCATGGCATCCCTGGGATGCTTGGTTAGTGCAAGGCCGGCCTAAGCCGGCTTGGAGCATTTTCCGGCCAAGAAACCCTGCTGAAAACGGTTGGGAAATGCTAGATCCAGCATGGATCTAGCCTGAAAGGTGGAAGAACCAAAGAAGGGAGGTAAGGATGTCTTACTTGGGTAGCCTGGGGAGTACCCATTGCCGGTGATGGAACCCCATTTCCGTCTGAAACCCCATCTTGCCGGAATTCCGTGTTTGTCCGAACCCACGAAGGGGAAAACCCCAATGTCAGACCGAAACAAGAGGAGTGAGAGGAATGGAAGAATGGCCGGCCCGACTAGGGCCTGGCCGTTGCCGAAAATTGTAGGGAACTGGGTTTTCGTTTCTAGCTGGAAACCCCAGCCCCAATGACTAGAAACCACGTTTTTGGAGAGGGGGAGATGGGGTTTTTATAGAGGGGAGAAGGCGATGCCCCTCAATGGCGGTGCTGCCCTTTCCCCTAGGGTTTTCTGGAGAAATCGTGAAAAACTGGTTTCTGGAGGGGTCTAGAGGTTGAAGACGACAGGGGGTGCTGTTATCAAAACGACCCCTTGCGTTTTTCGTCCTTTTTCGTTTTAAACGTTTTCTGTTTAAATTTCAGAAATACCCTTATCTTTAAATGGCCGTAAGTTCTTCATATGAACTCCGTTTTGGGTGATTTTTGAGGTGTTGGATTCCATTTTTTGAGTAGAATATAATGGTACTAAGTTTCCTCACAAATTCCTTCATTTACTATTTTAAATAAAGTGAAACATTTAACTCAGTTTATTTCCTATAAAATGTTCAATTTTCATTAAAAACAGTGTAAATTGCTCGGGCATTACATCTTCACACAAAGATACTTCCACTAGTTGAATCCTAACCACTATTAAAAATTTCAACCTAAAATTTTTGAAAACATAGTAGTCTTAAGCTGCTGGAGTTAACATAGTAACTAATGGAGAATATTTAAACCATTGTCTACCTAGGATTTAACCTTGAAAATGAAAGGTTTGGATGACCAACCATCTTGGGTCCCACGTGTGAGTTCAGCTGCGCGTTAACTAAATGCGGATTCAACATATAATTAATCCGAAATTGGACTCCTAATTGAGTAGATAGGCATTGACAGAGCCACTATTTTAATTAAATATTTAAAATTCATCAAACACTGGATAAGATGCACATGTGAGACCAAAACCAAAGGATGTCTATCTCACTCGACTAAGAGAGAGAGAGAGAGAGAGAGAGAGAGAGAGCTAATTGAGTAGATAGGCATTGACAGAGCCACTATTTTAATTAAATATTTAAAATTCATCAAACACTGGATATGATGCACATGTGAGACCAAAACCAAAGGATGTCTATCTCACTCGACTAAGTTGGCAAGAAAATGCGAGAGAGAGAGAGATCCTTTGTTTTCTTGAAGATACTCGAACCGATATTTTTTCTTTAGTTATATGTTATCGGTAGAGGATATAGAGGATTATTCTACAGGTCTTGGGATCAAATATTTAGTGTAAATAAATTATTTTTTATTGCCTGAGTTCATTTGTCAAGTGACTCAATTTATTGAGTATAGTAACTTGAACAAATTTTTCAAGAGATGATAATATTGTAGCAAAATCCAAAATGTAGGATCCATATCCACCGGAAGTAGCATCTAATATTTTAACTTTTTGTGCATGGATTATCCAAGATGTAGTTTTGTGTGAACATATTTGCACAAGCTAAAGAGCATACGTGGAGCTAGATGGGTTGATGATCCAAGCTGTTCATCTTCTAGATTATAGCTCAGCTATGTTGTAACCCAAAACCTCTCGTTGGATTATGTCAATTAATCCTCTATCCGCTAGCTTTCTTCCATCAAGTGTTTAATTTTTTTCCTTACAGAAATTTATCAGACGTCCATTTTCCACTTGTTAATAATAATAATAATAATAACCCAAGAAAATCCATGCACCAATCTACCTGCACAAACACAAACGAAGAACTCTACAATTAAGTTGTTCTTGGGTCATAAATAAAAATAAAAATAATATATGGGTCCTTATCATGTCACATAAGGGAGAAAAGGAAAAAATCCAGAAGTGAAACAATCAAAGGCCTAGCAGAGAGTATATTCAAAGAATCGAGAACCTTTTGAATACTCTTCGGTCTTCCCCTTCACAGCTCGCCCCCAATTAAGCTTTGAATACAGTCACAAGCCCTGAAGAATCATTACCATCCTCAGCAATGGCGATCAAAGTCCTCTCCGCCCTCGATTCGGCCAAAACTCAATTCTACCACTTCAAAGCGATCATAATCGCCGGCATGGGTCTGTTCACCGATGCCTACGATCTCTTCTGCATTCTCCACGTTATGAAAATCATCGGACGGATCTATTACAAAGGCAAAGACGGCGAGCCCGGCGTTGTACCTCCGGAGGTTACTTCGGCGACGGTTGCGATCGCACTTCTCGGCACCGCGATCGGTCAGATCGTGTTTGGATTGCTCGGGGACCAAATTGGACGGAGGAGAGTGTACGGTGTTTCCCTCGTGATTATGGTTTCTAGCTCCGTCGCGTGTGGTTTCTCAATATGCAGGACTAGGAAGTGTGTTCTTACTAGTATTTCATTTTTCCGGTTTTGCCTTGGGGTCGGCATCGGAGGAGATTATCCGTTATCGGCTACGATAATGTCGGAGTTTGCGAATCGGTTGACTCGGGGGGCCTTTATAGCCGGTGTTTTTTCGATGCAAGGTATTGGAATTTTGGCCAGCTCTGCCGTTACTATGATTGTTTCGAAGGCATTCGAGGCTGGATCGGATTTGTCGAAGGATTCGATGGTGGTGCCGGACGAGGCCGATTTGGCTTGGCGGTTCATTTTGATGCTTGGAGCTGTACCGGCTCTTTTGACGTACTATTGGCGGATGATGATGCCGGAAACTGCAAGGTATGAGATTTCGGTCCGGTTTGTTAGTTTCGTATGTGATGGACGTTACGTTCACTCACTGTGTTTGCCCGTGCAAGTCGGTCAACTAAAAAGCTACATGTGGGCCCAGATGGTTGGTGATCCAAGCCGTTCCTCTACTTGTCTGCATCTTCTAATTCCATGCTGGATGGACAAAAAAACCATTAGCAACCGATGATCATAACCCTCAGATCTATTAGAATCCTTTAAACTTTTTTCTTGAAATTTCTGATGCGTCCATTCCACCATTGAGGAATGGTGGTTTACATCATCTACTGAATTGTTCTGAATGAATCACGAAAATGTGGGGCCCTGTGTACTATTGTATGCTTGCGCAAACACCACATAGACCACGGTTTACTTTGACTTAGGGAGTCAACTGATCCGGCCTTTTTCGCTAGAGTCAAGTGGACGCTGCATCTTCCACAAGGAAAAAGACTTGGCGTTTTGGAGACGTTTGTCGATAAGACGACGATTGCTTTGAAAGAGGAAGCCAATGGCCGTTTCTTAATGGTTTTGCCACGCAGCTTGTGGCCATTAGAGAACCAGACATTGCTGTCGTGGCATCTTTATGGCCAACTTTAAAAAGAATGAAAAAGGAAAATTGGATTAAAAATGGCTTGTTCTTTTCTGATCAAATTTTGGGTAAATTCTAGTTTATTTCAGTACATCTTTTTGGTTCAATTTTTTCCTTTCACGTGCTCTTCTACTTTCTTTTCTTCTTCTTTTTTTCTCTTAAAGAAAGATGCAACTTCATTTTGAACTTGCCTTGAAGAAGAGCCGTAGCACAATAATAAAGTTGTCGTCATGTGACTTTGAGTTCACAAGTTCAATATATGGAAATAACTTGTTGCAAAAATGTAAAGTAAAACTGCATACTATAAACTCTTGTGATCTGCCCCTTCTCAGAATCTAGCATACACCAGAGCTTTATGCACAGGGCTGCCCATTTTGGGTCCGCGGCATACACAGGAGCTTCATCTATAGGACTGCCCATTTTGAAATTGCCTTAAATCACAGGCCCTTCTTGAATTGACTCTAACCTTCCTATTACCAAAAGTTTAACCCAATTTAGGCCCTCCTAGATCTCCTATTATATGTTGAAGATCCTATCATTACTTGAACTAGAAATGGAAATCCAAGAGTAACTTACAAAGGCTTTCATTGAACACAATCATTGTAGGTACACAGCTCTTGTGGAGAAAAATGTCCAACAAGCTGTGAAAGATATGGAGAAAGTGCTCGATGCATCGACGTTAGATGGAATGGAGGTTGAATCCAAGGCCAATCTTGATCCACCATCTTACAGACTTCTCTCGAAACAATTCCTTCGTCATCACGGAAAGGATCTCTTCGCTTGCTCAATGGCATGGTTCTTGGTAGATATTGTTTTCTACAGCAACACTCTCTTCCAATCGCTCATCTACAGGGACAAGATCCATTCCAAAGAGATTAATGTCTACAGGGAGGCCTTCAATGCCGCAACCATCCAGGCTATCATCGCAATATGTTCGACAATCCCCGGATACTGGGCGACAGTATATTTCATCGATCGGGTCGGAAGAGTGAAAATCCAATTAACGGGCTTCTTCTTCATGGCTGTTTGCCTCTTAGCCATTGGAATTCCTTACGACAACCACTGGAACAATAATCACATCGATGCCTGGTTCTTCCTTCCCTATGGTCTCACCTTCTTTTTCTCCAATTTCGGGCCAAACACGACGACGTTTATCGTGCCTGCGGAGCTGTTTCCGGCGAGGTTCCGGTCAACTTGTCATGGGATATCGGGTGCTGTGGGAAAGATAGGTGCTATTATAGGGTCAGTTGGGTTTTTATGGGCTTCTCAAAGTAAGAAGAAGGAGGAGGTGGAGCATGTTTATCACAAAGGAATTGGCATGACGAACTCCCTCATAATTCTTGGTGCAGTTTGTTTTCTAGGGATGCTTATAACCTATTTCTTCATCCCTGAAACTAAAGGCAAATCTTTGGAAGTGAATGAGATTGAAAATGAGTTAAATGAGGTGATTTTCTCAAGGCCTTCTACAAATGCAGATGAACGTGACAGCCTGCGTGTTGTCCATCCCTCTGTTTAGAAGTTAGGATAGTCTCTCTCTCACTCTCTCTATTATGGGCCCTTTATGGTTCCCTCCTTTTCCGGACCCCGAATAGCGGGAGCTTGTAACAAAAACGTATGAAGTAGCGCACAGTGATATGTGATAGTATTACAATCAAATGAACCTTTTTTTTTTTTCTTTTTTTTTTATTGTCAAATTTGAATCCGTAATATTAATTACTATCATATTCCTTTTACTCTTGTTGCTGGGACGAAATGTACCCTTGTAGAAGTTCTACAGATACTGACCTTAGGGACCCTTAGTGGCACGCATTTGCGAAAGCTATTGATAAAAACCAAGTAATACAGTAAAAAGGAAGCCTCTCCACTTCAGTCATGCAACACCGGCTAGTTCATGTTGGGTATTGGGTACATTGCCATTTGCAAGGCTTATACTGATCACTTGTTGTTACATTGTTGAACTATGTAAGATGATATGGTAGCAGACATTTTAGGTAGAATTTGTACTTAATTAATACAAAATCTAAAGCAAAGGGTGGCTTAAAACATATACAAGAATCTATTCACTTATCCACAGAACATAGAGGACTACAGTTTCTGTTGATCAGGCCGGCAATAGTTGAATTCTCTGTATGTGCTGCATTCTGTATCATGGCTTACAGCAATTTATTCATTTCTCATTACTGGGCGCCCTTGTATTTTGCCATGCAATTTGGTCTAAATGTGAAAAGTTCGGATCCGAATGCAGCACTCAGCTTTAAGTGTAGTTTCTCGTCATGTTCTATATTATACTTCAGTGTAAAATTCAAATACATTTAGCAATGTATATTTGGGGGTGCTGGTGTTATCACGTTTTGGTTTTGATTTTTCACTGTCGCTCTTGGAGAAAGAATACTGGGCAATGGTTTTTGTTTATACGTTGTCTGCTGTGTTTTATGTAAAAGGGCATTCCTAGTGCACAAAGCCCTTGCGTATGCAGGGTCCGGGGAAGGGGCTGACCACAAGGGTCAATAGTACGTAGCCTTAACTTGCATTTTGCAAGAGGCTGTTTCTACACCTTAGAACCCGTGACCTCAAGTTCATACGACGACAATTCTACTGTTGCACCAAGGCTCCCCTTAATCTGCTGTTTTTATGTATATATCCCAATATCACCACCTTGCCAAAAGGCTGAAGTTCCTTGCCTGTAAGCAGGGGGGCATCTGAAAAGTATTTCTTGTCCTTGCTAAACTTGATACATTTTTGTTTTGTCCGACCATAATACTGGTAAAAGGCCTCTGTTCATTAAAAAAAGCGTGTTTCTTGAACTATCAAGGTCCAGTCTTGGATAGCATAAAAGCCAACCAGTTGATATTTTGCATGCTTGCTGAAACCTCTAACTGTTGCAGGTAGTTCAAACTGCTAATGACTTGCCTTCAATCAATGATGTAAACGCATCCTGAACTGGTTGAGATTGTTTCAAAGGTGAAGTTGAGAATTCATGAATACATGAACAGTCCAACTTATATATGACTTGGTCCCGATGTTCCTACTGCCTGTCTCAGTTGAATGATGAAAACGGACTGCTACTGGACGTCGATGTGCCGGCCTTCTGATAGCCAAATCCGGTAATGATCTTCCGGTAAGATATTCATAGCTGCTGTTTCTTGTATTTTCAACATTACGAGTTTCAGTGACCTCTGAGCTTGCACTCACGCGAAAAATGGGAAAAATATGTAAACAGTCTCTTGCAAAAATGTTGAATTCGGAATAGCAAAAATACTTTACCAGACCAGTCAATGCATTATGATCAGAAGTCAACTCAACCATCAATAAAAAAGATCAATTCAACCATTAGATCATAATCTAAGGCCATCTGGCCTGTGATTCAAATCCTTAATCATTCGATGACGTGAGTCCAAACGTGATCTTCATCTAGATGAGTCATTCTAACTTTTGGATCAAGCTTATGGGTCCTTTCTTTGATAACACGAGGTCGACATCCAATGGATGATATTCTTGCAAAATAACCTACGTAAGGTAAGATATAAATTACAGACGGATTGGATCACAATAAATCTAGGCCCAGCTTGATCTTACATCCGTCCTTATCATATGCACCAATCTATTCGGGCGACTACCTATCATTTTCTCTCGCTACATGTGTCCCTTTCTCTCTCTTCAATTCATCTTCCCCCACGCTATATGATAGTCTCGATACCACGCTGGGAGTACACGTTTGGGCGCAAAGCAAAGCGAGGCACTGACCCCACTTTTTTGTTGGTCTTAAGATCCAAACCGTTCATGTGGGTCGACCTAGGGCAGATGGCTACTTACCAAAAATCACATCCGAATCATGAAATTAAAGTCTTTTTCAGCCCCACATTCATTTTTAAAATACCACCGTCCATTTTTCAACAAAAAATTCTCACGAGATTTTTGGCACATGAACGATATGCCTTAAGGTGGACGTACATGAACGGTTTGGATATTGGTAAAACAACAAAAAAGTGGGCCAGGCCTCACTTTTCTTTCCACCTTTTCTGTAGTCCGGCGTGGTCTTGCGACTATCATATGTAACTTCTTTCATCTTTGCCTTATCCACTCACATTGTTTCTCTCTCCCACGAGTTGTCAGATTCCACCCTATGTTTCTTCTTCTTTCGTTCTCTCTGTAGATCAAAGAAAAAAAGAAAAAGAAAAGAAATGGATCCAAACCCTAGAAACTTCCCGATCCTCTCCTACGTAATGTCCAAACTAAACCCTAACCCGAGTGATCAGCCCTCCCAATCTGCAGATATCGACATTGAACAACCGGAATCCTCCAAGATGAACTCTCAATCCAAGCAAAATCAAGAAGAATGCGAACTGGTAATCCAAATGCCGCGCCTGAAAAACCCAGAAACTCTCGCTTCGATGACCTCCGCAGTTGCGGAAGTCGCTCAAACCAGGTCGATCCTTCAGATCCTAGGTGATCGCCCCGATTACGAGACGGTTGATAAAGCAAGGGCGAAAATTGCAGAGATCGATTCGAAACTTTCGAAACAGCTAGAAGAAATTGTTCTTGCTCCGAGGCCGGAAGGTGTTGATCGGTTGGAATGGAGATCATGGCTGGCGGAGAAGGATAGGGAGAAGAGGAAAGAAGCGGAGAAGGAGAGGGGTATTTATAAGGCTGTGATTTCTTTGGATGAGATGCATGAACAGTATGAGAAGTTGTTGAGAGAAGCGGAGGAAAGGCTGGTGAATATTTATGGCAAGGCTGAGGAAGGTGAGGGGAATTTGGAGGGAGAGGAGGTTAATGAGGAAGTTGTGGGGATTTTGCAGCAAGCGACAGGGAGGAGTTTGGAGGTTGTGGATTTGTCTGGAAGGCAGTTGAGGTTTTTACCAGAGGCGTTCGGGCAGCTTCGAGGATTAGTTGTGCTTAATCTTTCGAATAATCAGCTGGAGGTTTGTTTCTTGCTATTCTTGATGTTTTGTTAATCGAATTTGCATTGATGATTTATTTATTTTTGCATAATATAAATGTATGGCCATTATTACTTAGATTAATTTGATTTTTTTTTGTTATAGATATGAGTAGAAAAGTATGTAGCAGATTAGCGGAGAATCGATAAAGTGTGTTCTATTAGAAGGAAGTGATAAGAAATTTATGATGAAATAGAATTGGCAGATGTGTAGGTAACAATCTCTCGCTGTCCTTCTGATATGTTTAGAACCTTTACTCAACTTTCATGGTGAATTGAGTGCCAATTGATTATTATTTGTTCATCTGCATGATGTTTGTTTCTGTAATTTTGAGTGAATTTGGTTTTGAGATAGTGATAATTATGAACATTATTATTTGGTCATTTCTCTTGTTTTCGTAGATACTAGTAAACGTACATATGATAGGAGGTCAATATTTAGAGGCAAGCCATTGAAATTAGCAGTCAACTTGTGAAAGAGAATTGGACCTTACAGGTAAGAAGAAATTGATAGTGATAATTATGAACATTATTATTTGGTCATTTCTCTTGTTTTCGTAGATACTAGTAAACGTACATATGGTAGGAGGTCAATATTTATAGGCAAGCCATTGAAATTAGCAGTCAACTTGTGAAAGAGAATGGGACCTTACAGGTAAGAAGAAATTGATTTATATTCCAATATATTTGGGGTTTTTATCAACTTCCATGGTGCATAAAAACTTGGCCAGGACATTTTGTATATAGACCATCTGCACTTCCTGTGGATGCTACATACATTTTTGTATTATTTATTCTCCCTTCTTCCTGATTAGTGAATTAGTGGACCTATTTACTGAAAGACTAGGATGTGTTGGATGTGTGGCATTAGGTAATCCAGAGTTGGGTGGACGTTCCAATCTAATGGGTGATTAACTAGGCCTTCTTACTATGATGGAGATCTCTTCCGGTTGTTGTTTTATTGTGCATTTTGTTTTCTAACATGATAAAGTAATTGGAGGATGAAGTTGTCTTTCACTTCTTGGGTAATGTTGGTAGGAAGGAGTTTGGGAACTATCAGGGGAGAGATAATTTGTGGGTATTGGATAAGGCAAACTAGGGAAAAACATTCTTGGTGCTCTGTATTTAGCTGTGAGTTGTGTACCATAGCTGGTTGTCTGTGGCTAGGTATGCCTACCTTTTCGTCATGCTGATGGCAGCATACATGTGCTCTTACTTTATGGAAACAGTTCAATCTTTATATAATATGGTTTAGCATTAGTACATCTAGTTGATTGGGTTATACCTGCAGCTGTGGTGATATGTCCAACACCAACTTCTTAATGTTAAATCCTTATTCTGACTTTTTAGGTCTCTTATTCCCTTAAGACAATTTACTTAAATGCATTTTGCTGGCTGAGGCTTGTAGCTCTGAATGTTCTTATTTTAGTGTTCCCAGCATATGTGGTAGTACTGGATTCTAAGCTGGAAAAACTGCTGTCTCGGTACTTGAGGTTGCCTTTGATTCTGAATAAACTGTATGTTACTGGGTTCTGATTTCAGAATGTCTGCCCTCACTTGACTTCTCAGAACGGATCTTTACCCATTTATAGTAGATGAAAATTTGAAATTTGAAACAAGAATGTGCATTCTCCTTGTGACATTTTCTCTGTGTGCCTATAGTGTCTGTCACCATCTATAATGACTTGCATTTGTTTGCATGAACACGGTCAATGAGACATATATTATAAGTTTGGTTTGTACCGATTGCAGACTCCAAAAACCAGTTTCATTTAAGAACTCCAGCTTTACTTCTTTAGTTGGATGTGGAACTTATTCTTGTATGCTCAATGGGAAGTTGTACATTTGTCTGATCTGGAAATTGTTCATTTGTCTTGAGATGGAGCCGAACTGCTGATGTAATTAGTTCTACTGTACTGATTTATCTCTGTATTGAGCTCCTTTTTTATGTAATCACAATTATCTGGTAATTGTCGTCATGGCGCAACGGTATAAGTTGTCGTCATGTGACCTTGAGGTCACGGGTTCAAGGCGTGGAATCAGCCTCTTGCAAAAATGCAAGGTAAGGCTGCCTACTTTAGGCCATTGTGGCCCGCCCCTTCCCCGGACCCCGCATAGGCGGGAGCTTTGTGCACCGGGGCTGCCCTTTTTAATTATCTGGTAATGCATATCATAAGCTTACCTGTTCTATAATTTTACATGATCGGAACTGGAGGCCACATGGCAAATTATATAGGCTGCTTGCCTAGAGCATTTTTATTATAGTGCTTTGTAACTGGAATATCTCCTCGAAAATGTAAGCCTTTTTATTTATTGCTGGATCCACAACTTGCTACACTACTGGCCATTGCTTGGTTAAATCCATGTTCTTCGGTCCTGATTGGCATGCTTTATCTAATTCTCTTGTTGGGTCCAAAAATACAGGTACTTCCTGATTCCATTGCAGGACTAGAAAATCTCCAGGAGCTTCGGGTTGCTTCCAACCTTATAGAGTCACTGCCGGATTCCATTGGGCTGCTAGTTAATCTAAGGATCCTAGATGCTTCAGGGAACAGACTTACGGCTCTGCCAGACAGCATTGCACACTGCCGGTAATTACATTTGTTCTTCCTTAAATGCTTTTTCTAAACACGAACATCTGTCAATCACTTACCAGCCATAATTTTTTCCTATTCAGATCGCTTGTGGAGTTGGATGTAAGCTTCAATAGGCTGACATATTTGCCGACAAACATCGGTTATGAGTTAGGGAACGTGCAAAAGCTCTGTGTCCAGCTCAATAAGATTCGATCTCTTCCCACCTCCATTTGTGAGATGAGGTCTTTGCGCCATTTGGATGCACACTTCAACGAGCTCCGTGGTCTGCCAAATGCTATTGGGAATTTGACAAATCTTGAAACCCTAAATCTTAGCAATAATTTCAGTGACATGGCAGAGCTTCCTCTCACAATCGGTAATCTAACCAATCTTAGGGAGCTTGATCTTTCCAACAACCAGCTTCATGCTCTTCCTGATACATTTGGTCGACTTGATAATCTGACCCGACTTAACTTGGATGGAAATCCATTGGTCATCCCTCCAGTGGACATTGTCAACAAAGGGGTTGAAGCTGTCAAGGAGTACATGACAAAGAGGTGGCTTGACATTTTACTGGAGGAAGAACAAAAGAGCAACCAAGAAGCAAACAACCAGTCCCGAACCAGTTGGTTGGCTCGTAGTACCTCATGGTTGAATAATTGGATTGTTGGAGTTTCCCAGAGCGTGTCGGGATATATGGGATCGAAATCTCACGGGGACCCATGCCTTGATCAGCAGTTCTAACTTTTTGGTTCAGGGTGTGTTCTTTGATTTCATATTTTGTACAGCAGGTGATTAAGCACTTCTGATGCATCCATGCGTGCCAAATCCAGGCAAACAAGTTTTGATTTTTGTCTGTTTTCCATGTTGATGTCCTTTGGGAAAATGTTCATATAATTTTCTTTGGAAATAAATGAAACAAAAATTTACATTGTACTTCCCTTGTGCTTCACTGCCCTCTGAGTTTGTGAATTCCCTGCATTTGGTTTAAGCCTTCACTGGTATTGAGATCTACTGGACAAGTAAATGTCCGATAGCTTGAATTTCGAAGTCGAGTATCTCAAAACTAAAATAATGTTTGTTTCATGTTCACGGTGCAACCAAATCATAATCTATGTTTCCTCCAGGGTAATTAAGCTGCGAGGATCAGGGTGCATTTTGAGGAATTTTGTTGAGCTTACAAAGGTATCTAGGTCTGTTGGATCTGATTCATCTTTCTAGCAAATTTACTCAGTTTCCCTATTACTGCAAAACCGGTTTCTCTGCACTAGCTCAGTTATGAGATGCATCTGCTGCATTAGTCATCACTGGTCATTAGAAAACCTCATCTTATGTTATCTTTTCCTGTTAAAATAGTGCCAGAGAGATTTTTAGCCCATGATGTACCAGGGATACTGTCTCATCTTGAGTAGAAATCTTTGCTGTTTATGAGCTAATAGCCGCTTTCTGCCTCATTACGTCCTATTCCCGAGGGATTATGTGAAAATGCAGTGGATTGCTTATCGATTTGGCGATTTTGAGTATGAATTGCCGCTACTATTTCTTAAGAATTAAGTCTCTAAATGTTGTTTGATCCTTTGTTTTGGTGATCCAAACGATTCGGGTATTAGGCCCCATGGCAGTCTGTAAATGTACTGCAACTCTTCCCCATTGGACAATCCAATCCTCTTATTTGGGGAGATATGTCATTTGCTTTTCTGTGTTGGCCATTCATTTTACAGATCACGGGTTGAAGGGTTAGGATCAATCATTGAGGAAGAGTTCTACGCTTTTGGGCAAAACCTATTTATGGCCGGTGTAATAAAGCACAGGTCATGCATTAAACAAGATTCTGCCCCATAAAAGCAAAAAATGTCTGCACTGTTTCTGTTGAATTGACTGGGCAATGCGAACTTTGCAGACTTTATTTGAAGAAGAGTATATAAATCGGATTAATCAGTTAAACCTCCCATCGTGGGAGAAGTACAGATAAAGAAGAAAAATTAGCGGCGGTCATTACTTCTTCTTGGTAGGGTAAGAGGCCAGTTGGTTAATTCCACACTTGCCTGCAGGTTTTCCTGTGTTTGTTTTCATCCTGATGTACCCTTTTTCTCCCCATTTTGGACCCCATGAGTTCTTCACGATGATGTAATCCAGGCCCTTGGATGATCCGTATCCGACAGCAGCTACACCGTGATCTAGATCCGTCCCACAATGCCCATCAAAAACTCCCTGTAAACCAGCATCTCTTATCAGAAAAGATACATGTATATACATGTACAAATACATACATTACTCCTATGTATGATCAGGGAAAACAAGAAAACGAGCAGAGTAAGAAGGGGCATACCCCACTGTAGAATTGGAAATCTCTGCCGGAGGCTTCAATAGCAACGCTTACAGGTTGGTGAGCCAGTGCTTTCAGTAAGCTTTCTTCATTGTTCTTTGGTACATCCTCATAACCAGTAATGGTTACAAGGTCCAAATCCTGAAAAGAAATGAGGAAAGATAAGCAGTTAGCAGAGATAAAGAGAGAGAATTAGATACTAAACTATGGAAATTAGTCAGCCATCGATTATTAGGACGGTGCAAATAGACTACCCTTTTCTCTTCACAGGTTCCTTCCTCCATGAGATAGGGATAATCATCTTCTGTGCGAAGACCGCCATTGGCGACGATGAAGGAGAAGGCATAGTCCATCAATCCTCCATTGCACCCATTGTTGAATTCTGTGTCACAATCGATCAGTTGTTGCTCAGAGAGGGATGTGAGGTTCCCTGTCACAATCTGGTTAATGCCTTCTACGGCTGCAACGGTCGAAAAGGCCCAGCAACTACCTGCATGTTACCTCCAAGGCTCTTAACTGTTATGTTGCTTGTTTGTGCGCAAGCATCTTGAGTGATAAAAAACAAGAATCCTACTTTTTGAGAGAGAGAGAGAGAGAGAGAGAGAGAGAGAGAGAGAGAGAGAGAGAGAGAGAGAGAGAGAGAGCTCATGATATATCAACGTAGTACTAAATTATCATGTATTGTTCCTTACCACATTGCCCTTGGTTTTTGACTGGAGTAACAGCTCCTTTCTTTCTCCAATCCATAGACTTGGGCAGAGTTTCAACTTCAACATTTCTATAACTGAAAGCTTCCTCAGCTTCGGAGGCCCTTCTCCTCGACTTGTCCACCTTCAAACCAAGATAACTCTGCTTGAACTCATCATGGGTCAGGTCTGCAAACTCATTCAATTCAAGCCAATAGTTAGCCATCTTCTTGTTCGTCTCATCGATGTGCTTCAAGTTATCCTTGAACACTTCAAACCGGTGCCATTTCTCTTCGATGCTGGCATATGACTTGCTATGTTTTGCTAACCATGATTCAAAGAGATCGATAAGCCGATCTTCAGATAAGAGATCTTCAGAGGAATAACCCACAATTGAAAATTCTCGAGCCAAAGCTGAACAAACAACCAGAGACGTAGAGAGGGAGAGTAGGAAGAGTTTGGAAGAGAGGATAGTCATCTTTGTATGGATTGTGGGCTTGAAAAAGGCAGAAGAAGGTGGTGGGAATACAAGTAAGAGAGGGTACTTAAAATAGGTTTTCTTGGTATGTTGCTTCAAAGCAAAGCACTTGAATGTTTGCTTCTGAAAATTACTGAGTCTTTAAGCTTGGTTCTTTTCACTTATTTAATGGCAGAGAACGTAACATAAAATATGGGGATGAATATCAAAAGAAATCCCCTTGACGGATCCCAAAATAATCCTCATAGAAGAGTACTTATTACAAGGTAACCTGTATTGCTTACTTAGTATTTGTACAATCCTTGAATTTGGGTCCCCTTCTGTGCTTATTCTAGAAATAGTACAAGAGGAATGAAAGAAAAGCTTATTCGTATTCAATGCTAGCCAACCCAGCCTCCCAGATCCGCATCAACGAGTGGCTCAGGGATTTAGTAGAGGATCAGATAGTCAAAGCCGCAAATTAGAAACGTTTTTGCCAGCCATAAACATAAGGGCTCCATGAATTCTTTTGACAAGATGTAATTACACTAATATGATAGATAAATTTATACTTTTACAAAAAGTATAGTATAAATTTATCTATCATATTAGCGTAATTATAGTCAACTAGATTAGTAGCTTGATCACCAAAGACAGTGGGCTGCACATACCTTTGCTTGCTTCATACTTTCCTACACATCCAATATAGAAGAAATGAGATGAATGGTTTGGATCAGCCACAGGAGGACCTTCTAGCAATAGTGGAGCACCACACGACAATATGACATGTCATCGAGCCTATTGTCAAATGAGTAATATCTGCTTCGTTTAACTTGGGAGAAATTAATGATCCTCTACCTTCTTAATGGTAATTGTAAGCTCTCATTTCGATTTTTCGTCCTAAAAGAATGATCTAAACCGTAATCTAAAAACTTGAACACTCAAAAGGCAGGCAAGCCAAGTTAACTTAAAGCAATTTGTGAGTGACTTAAAAAAAAAAGAAAAAAAAAAGGACTTAAGTATGATTTTGAGTACAAATTTTTGAGATAGGCTGGTTGTTAAGATTGTCGTACTGTTGTTGGGAGGTCACCGACGTGCCAGTAGTACTGAAGGAGCATGGACGAAGCTAGGACTTAATTTGGTGGAGGCTACAAGTGACATGCTTAGTGCATTCTTTATAATTTTTAAACATATGATTATATGAATCCGGTAAATAAACACAAATTACTTTATTGATATTTTGTATGAAAAAATAAGTAAAACTTTTGTCATTTTTCCAAAAAGTAAAGATTCTAGTCTGAATCAAATGAAAATCTAGGAAAATCTTCAATTTAAAATCTGATCTGCTAGAAACACTGCTTAAATTGGTCCAAGGGTTGAAAGCACATAGTTTGGACTTTAAAAAATCATCCAATCAAGATGGTGTTTAGTATGCAAGATACCTAGCATTAGAGAAATCTGATGGATCGATTTGATCAACCAAACATGGTCCTATTATAGTAAAGTGCTGGTGCAGCACTGTGACACATGTTTTGTAGCACATAGGCACCGAATCTCTGATCAATTGCACGAACTCTTTCTTGGAATTTTGGAAGAGTTAGCATGGCAGCAAAATCAAGAATGAATTTCAGAGAAAGAGTTGATATTTGGAATATAGGGAAGCCTTGGAGCAACGGTAAAGTTGTCATCGTGTGACATTGAGGTCATAGGTTCAAGGCGTGAACCCCTTCCCCGAACCCCACATATGCAGGAACTTCATGCACTAGGGCTACCTTTTTTTGTTGATATTTGGAATCATTCATTTTCTTTGAGAGATCTACAATTGCATTGCGTCGGGAAGAGAGAGGAAGGGAGCAATGGTAGAAAGAAAGATGGTCTTCTAAAAGCTTCTGATTATATAGGAGGAAAGGAACCAAAAAGACAGGCCAGGACTATGTATAAAAATGATTTTCCAAGACTTGTGGGGAGGGACGAGCTTACTTTGTCAGAGAATGGATGTTGATAACAAATTATAAGGAGAAAAGAGAGGAATGGAGACTACAATTTCTATCATCAAGAAAAATCTGCTACAAGTGAAGGGCCTTCTTTACAAGGGAGATTCTTGAAAGGTCTTTCCATTGATCACAACATTAACCACTACACCTATTTATGGGCTTTGTAGATGATGGAGACTTTGATGTTGATTTTGAAATCTGTGGTCCTTGGCTTGGCGTCTTTAGACTTGGTGGAAGGCTTTGATCTTCTAAATCTCCACTTACAACTTGCTTTAGTACATGTGCAACCTCTTCATTATTAATTCTATCTTGCTAATTCATACAAAAACACATCTCTTTTGAATGAGAGAAAGACCTAAACTTACTAATTTGTTACATGCTTGTCATGACACAAAACAACTCCTGCATAACTTTACTCTTTGATGTTCAATCCTTTTCATGCATCACATATGATCAGCAATAACATGGGTTGGACATTTCCAAACCCTCTTAAGTTGAAGCCTTCTAATTGATAGTTAGAAAGTAGAAAAGAAGGCAATGCATATATTAGACTCATGAATTACCCACATGCTTTTGTCCTATGTAAGGTTTCTCAGACATTCTTTCCACTTATTATAGTTTTCTCTAGTTGTCCTTTTCCAACCAAGCTATCCTGAGACATAATACAAGTCTAAATAGATCAGGGATCATCTAGGCAAATAATATCATCAAGATTCAATTGATGTTAGATTTTTTGTACCCACATGCAAAGATGCATATTATCGTGACCATTGAATTTATAGACCATCAAAAGCTAGCCATACTGGGAGTATTTTCTATCAATGAGAGAAGATCAAATGGTTTGCATATTTCTGAGAGAACCTCTAATGAGGTTTACTGAACCATAGATCTAGGATACGTAAAATCTTAGAGCTAGAATATGAACGTTAGATTAGTGGAACTGATCATGTTCATGCGGTACATATGCTCCACCAAAAAATAGTTGTTAGAGAAAGGTCTAGTAGCTAGTGTCTTTTCTCCCAATAAATAATGGGATGTCGATATTAGCCTTAAAAGTTGTTTTAATACCCACCTTCAAAGTAAAAAGAACATGATAGAGCCCATTTTAATGACACATGGTTACATGTAGTGGTCATATTGGAGAATCACGAGAACAAATCTAGAGTCAATATTTTATCTCTCTTGAAAAGAACATTTAATAGAACAATACAATGTACCTACTACTATTTTTTCCATTGTTTATTTAGGTGCCAAATGAGAAGGACCAAGCAGGTCATTGTAGGTTGAAGGTTAATGGGTACAGGTAGAATAACCCCATTTTTTAATTAGGTCATGAACCATAAAGTTGTTACTTGGGTTGTAGTGCAGGTAACGGGCCAAAATTTACACCATTACCTAGGAAAACTGTAGAACCAAGATATTTCTAGATGATATATACAGCAATACGTTAGTTGAATTGGAGGATACCCGATTTATATAGAGCTTGCTAGACATTAAGTTGACTAGATCTGGCAAGAGTTTGAGCTCAAAACCTTGTTTTCACTTGATTTAGTGAGACATATGTCAATCAATTTTACTACATATCTGGATGATTTTGACAAGAGTTAGAGAGAGTTTGACTGCATTTGACCTAAATTTTATATAATATAATAAATATGGATAGTCAATAGAAATTAAGGTGAGCCACTATTATATAATAAAATATTATGATAGGCTAGACTTTCTTTGATCCCACATTTATACTTTTATTCGATTTGCCAACTTATGAGAGACTACATGTAGGTGTTCCTAAAATTGAAAATGGGCCCCCTTTTTATTGTTTTTCACCGATCCAAGATATTCATCTGATTCCCTAGTGTTAGCTGGATGTCTCTAGATCCTCCATTTTTGGAGCTTTCAAAGTAAAAAAATTAAATGGTATTTTTTATTGTGATAGGATTTTTGATGTATTATATAATCTTTATTTTTCTTCTTTAGAAGCTCTAAAAATGGAGGACCTAAAGGCATCCAATTGACATGAGATTGGTGCCTAGGCCATTCTTAATATGAGGTAAATCAAATGGATGAGCCCACTTTTTGATTTCAAGAATACCTATGAGACAATTGTTGTATAATTAAGAGAGAGAGAGAGAGAGAGAGAGAGAGAGAGAGAGAGAGAGAGAGAGAGAGAGAGAGAGAAATTCTACCATTACCTCATTTATCAATACCACAACATTACCATATAGTACAAATAGACTCATACTTTGAAAGATCAAGACCATTTATAGTATTAGTCATATGTTAGATGATTCATGTATCTAAAATCCCATCCATTGGATCACTCCAAACACCTTTTTTTTTATAGCTGCAAAATGGACATTAATAAGTTCACCACTGATTTTTTAAATTAAAAGCAAACTCAAAAAACAAAAAGTACCCCTTATTTTTTGGTTAAATTTTTAATTCATTTTACCTTAGGAATGGTCCCCATAGCTAAAACTGGCTAAAATCTAGCTAAGCTAAGAACTAATCCACTAACAAAGAGTTAGCTGGAGTTTTTATAAAATGTTATAAACTCTTACTGGATTAAGTTGAGTTAGCAAGTTAGTAGATTAAGATGGTGCTAGGCTAATGCTAAGTCAGCTAGAGTTTCAAAAAAAATTTGGGCAAACTCTTCTTAACTAACAAGATTTAGCGAAATAAGGAAAAAATAGATCAAACTCATCCTAACTCGAGTGAACTCTTGCTGGACTAACCCCGTCCAAGATATTTTGGCTAGATATTTGCCTAGAGTTTGCAAGCCAAATATTTCCCCTCGAAGTTGGATATAACTAATTACAGGGTGACTTTTAACATACTTTGTCCCCGTTGTAGTTCCAGTCCTGCAAAGGGATCGTTATAATATCATTAACTTGCCTTGCAGCAAGTTCGTGCAGTTGGATTTCCGTGTCTTGCAGCAAGTTCCATCCAGATATTTTGTATATAAAACTAGTTAAACATGACAATGCGGCATTTGTCATGAAGAAGCATGGTTATATCATCATTCTTGTCTTCCAGCAAGTTCCGTAATTGGGTTTCCAAGATTATAGAAAAGTGGTAATATCATTTCCCTTAGCTTGCAGCAAGTTCCGGTTTCCAAGATAATAGGAATTTGACACGACTTTAGAAGTGGCTTTATGGGTTATGGAGATTGGCTCTTTGTATTGAAACGCTCTCTAAAAGTGGTTGTATATGAGTTTAGAAAAGTGACCCGGTTATTGGATCTTTGTAACAGAGCTCAGAGATGTTTCCGTGCACCAAATTTACAGAGAAGAGGAGTAAGGCTTCGTCCTTTCCGGGGCTTGTTTGTGAGCTTTACGTTAATGAATCGATGGGAGGTAACTTTCTCTACTTCTGTGGCTTCTTCTTTCTATTAAATAGAAGTAGTCTGTTGCCTTTCAGACGAATTATGTCTCGTTTTATTTTCAGTAGTTTTGCAAGAAAATGCAAGCAAGATGGAGTATCCTCCATCGTCCCGATTCACTTGGCGGATCAATCATTTCTCTAAATTGGACAACTACGTTCACTCCGACATTTTTCTAGTGGAGGGTTGTCAGTGGTATGCATGTCTGTTTTACCAAAATATGCTACTTTTGGTGGTTTTGGACAATGCCTGAGGCATCTTGCTGTTTTATATGGGAATCTACTTGTTTCGTTGAGAAACTGGATTGCTTTGCTTTATTTATGTCCAGTCGTGCTATTGCTTGGAACAGGCAGCTGGCGATTTATCCAGAGGGTAGCAATGGCCAATTTTATGTCTACTTGGAAGTCCCCGATTCTAAAACTCTACCCGTTGGCTGGTGTCGAGATGCAAGCTACACCGTCGCTGTGATCGATCAATTCGACTATAACTATACTGTAAGAAAAGCTCTCTCTCTCTCTCTCTCTCTCTCTCTCTCTCTCTCTCTCTCTCTCTCTCTCTCTCTCTCTCTCTCTCTCTCTCTCTGTACACAATTATAAACCAGGCAATCCGAAGGCCCAACTGTTCAGATCTAACTTTTTCAAAGCATTCATTTCTCCACGCAAGTATCTGTAATGGGTAGGTTCCTGCAATGGAGTAAATTTGTGGGCTTGGCATGGCCTCTTTGAGATGTGGCCTCCGGGGAGTTTGGCTGGACGCTGAACTTAACAGCTGCGCATTTATATTTGTTTGACAAGGAATGCAGGTATAGAGGGCGACAACACTCCAACAGCTGTGCAACTCCTCTGCTTCTGTACGGGGACCCCATCGATCCCTTTATCTAACTCCACTAGCATTGGATATCTATAGGTGCAAAAGTTATGCCAAAAGGGCACCTCTAGCATTCAAGAAATGGTGTTTTCATCTTGCCAGATGCAGGTCAGAAGCTCTCCATAAGCAATGGTTTCATTCAACGAACTAAAACACAATTTGTTTAATACTAGAAGCTCTCTTTTGGTATGATTTTTTGGGCCACGTAACATCCATAGTTAGAGGATCCAGTCAACGGCGTGATCAATGGTATGTGGGGCCTACTGTACAAAATTGGGAGGAGTTGCACAACTATTGAGGTGTTGTCGCACTCTACGCCAGCACTCCTCATGTTTGATAACTTGTGGAGTCACTCTTCATGTTTCCCTGTAATGGATCTTGATGGCTTGCAAGTATTTACAACGATAATCACTGAGAAAGTGCAAGGAAAGCTGGGAAGTGCTGAATCTGCTGTATATCATTCCCCTTCTGTAAGTTCAGAGTGAAGGGAAGCCTTATAACCTTGAGGTTGTGGGAACAGCCTCTTGTAAAAATGCATAGTAAGACTACGTACTATAAACCCGGACCTTGTATTGGCGAGAGCTTCATGCACAGGGACTGCCCTTGTAAGTTAAGAGTATTGTGCTTCATGTTCACATACTTCTGTCTACTTTGGATAAGCAACCTACTAACTTATTTAGTTCCAACCGAAGTAGCTAGCTTAGCATAAATAACTAAGTGATATTGCAACCTAAACTAGCCCTTACAGAGATTCTCTATCCTCTCTGAGTGCTTAATCGCTTAATGATGCTCCCCTATTTGTACCATTCTCATGCAGGTAGGCAACACTGTTTCAATTTCGAAGAGTATAGTTGGGATTTCGTAGACCTCATGACTATTCGTGAATTAAAAGACCCGGCTAGAGGATATATTGTGAACGACACAATTATAGTTGAAGCTGACATTGCAGTCCGATCCGCTGTACCAGCGATCCAAGAACCATCCTTCGCAACGATGCCCGCAGACATCAAAGAATACCATGATTCTTTTGTCTTTGTTATGCAAATGCCTGGGGTGAAACTGAGGGACATTAAGATCCAAGTTTTGGACAATGTTAAAACACTGCACATCAAAGGCAAACAAAAGAAGGAGAAAGAGGAAAGAGTCGCATATGTTACAAAGGAGACGTTGGGGCTTTCTCCCGAAGCTTCACCCTTCCAGAGAACTCCAATATTAATGCAATCTCAGCTACTCACGAGGATGGAGTGCTCACTGTAAGAATTGCTAAGCTGGAGCAGAGGAATCCCAAAACTATTGCGGTCAAGAATACTTGAACTGCTTGTATAATTTGGTAGTTCCTTGTCCGAAAGATGGTATTTGTATCTATATTGACAATAAGGGAGACTACTTCCATGTTCTGAAGTTAAAGATAGTAAGTAGAGAGATAAGGGTCCTGTTATTATGGATGAACCATGAAGCCAGATGACATGGATAGCTTCATTGCTTCATATGTGGTATGAACCATATACTATCTTCTCCATTATCTGAAGCTCACTCTCAGATTTGTGACCATATTCGCTGTTAGCATTTTACATTTGAACCATTCATGTTGTAAACCACAAGTTGAAGGGCATTTTTTCTGTTTTGAATGGTGCATTGTATTGATCTGAAAAGATGGGTACAGAAAGGGAGGTTGATCAATGTGATCACCTCCCAAGAGAGCAGCAGCCACAGTGACAAAAACAGAGGAAGGATCCACGGAGAGTGAGAGCAGCAGCCTGCATGGCTCAATCAACTCCAGCATACAATCAAATAAAATAAACTGAGATCTCCTCCGAGTAGCAGAATAGCAGCATCACAAGGATAATGACTTGCAACCAAGATCAGGAACCACTCAAAATTGAGGTAACAGGATGGTGGCGACCATCTCTGCAGGCTGACAATGCAGAAAAGCATCATCACAAAACCACCCCAGCTGATACAAAGAAGCAGCAAGATGACAGTTCAGAAATGCAGACCACCAGATCACACAACCTAATGAAGAGACGCCCAGAAAAACTATCAATGCAGAACCCAGCAACAGTAGTTCAAAGTAGCCGCAAGAGTCGCCCAAAAATTGTCTAAAGAGCACAAGTGTTCCCATTCAAATTATCATCAATTCACTTGAGATAAATTATGCTGCTGCTCATATAGATGCATAACAAGGAAATGCGTGATTCTAATTTCATTTCTTCCCACTACTCTGGCTAAACCATCAGCAGTTTCATTTTCTGGTCTATGCACTTGCTTGAAAAGAATGTTTCTTGTCCTTCACTGGTCCTTAATGACTTCAAGTTGATTCAGAAATCTCCAGGGTGATGCACTCTTACCACTGATCCATTCGATGACATTTGAGGAGTCTTCCTCAACAATGAGGGGTAGGAAGCCAATGGAAAGGTGCAGCAATCTCTGCTTCAGAGGAGCCGGCAAAGCTTACATTTCCTGCAATTTCAAACAAGGAAATTCCTTTGTGATTCCATAACCAGCTGGTCCAGGATTCCAAAACTTGAGCCGTCAAAATTCAATTTGAACCAACCAGAAATTAGGTAGATGAAATTTTCTTTTGGCTGTAAATTACTCAAAAATTTATTTATTAAAGTTACATGATTGGCAAGAGAGTAGATGATCCAAATCACAGATACATCTTTGGTGGATCATGCACCAAAAATCTTCTTCAATGGATGACCTATGGCTATTTGTTTTTCCCTTTTTCGTTTCTTTGTTAGGAATTTGCTATGAATAAGCCACATGTAAAACCTTCTTCCTCGTGTGCCTTTGACATAGTAAAGCCTTGAGAAGGCAAAGAAGACTAAAGCTAACTAGACTATGGGCTCAAGAGGAAAAGACTACAAAGCTAAATAATACTTCCAGCATGGCCTGTCTAAGTTAAGGGCAAGATTGTCAACGATGCAGATCTTAAGAAATCCTAGACCCACTAGGAGTTATAGCCACTTATACTATGAGAAATGCTAAGAAGAAGATCCTAAATGGACCTTACCCAAAACTGCCTAACATTTGGCACTAAGAGGGTCATCTTTGAATGATCTGACCCATTCATTTCATTGCTTTGGGTTTGGATAACAAGTAGCAAAAAATCATGGTAATTGGATGATTCTAACAAAAAAAAAAAAAACTATACTTTGTATCACACATCATCTATACAATGCTAGAATCATCCAATCATCATGAATCTTTTACTACTTGTCATCTAAACAAGGAGGAATGAGATGAATAGGTCAAAGCATTGAAAGGTGGGCCCTATTTATAATGCCCTAGGTTCCAACAGTATATATATTATTCGCTCTAGCCGAAACCTCACGGTTTTGCTCTTTCTCATTGGAAAACACATATATATTTAGAGAGATACCCAAGTCTTATAACTAGTCCAACTTCCTCTCCCTAGGTGATGTAAGACTATCTCTCGAGGTCACCCATAGCCTGTCATCATACTTGAGTTCCTCACCCCTCTTGGGTTTTACCTTCTTCAGATCGATTTACAAGCCCTCTCATCCCTCTTTAGGGAACACGCATTCTCCCGTGGCTTAGCCTAGTGGTAGACAACGTGCAGTTAGCTCACCATCATGAGAAAAATTGGCTCTGATATCAACTGTAACACATTGGGTCCCAACAGTACATATATTGTGACAGGAGCCTCACTGTTTAGCTCTTTCTCATAGAAAAACGCATATGTACTTTGATGCCAAGAAACAACGCATTTCGAAGGCGGTGAAGCTCAAGATGGGTGAGGGACTCAATTAGGATGCCAGACTGTGGGTAACCTTGAGACTTAGTCTCACATCGTCCAAGAAGAGGGAGTTGGGCTAGTTATAAGAACTAGGTATTCCTCTCATCATATATGCATTTTTCCTACGAAGAAGAACAAAATTGTGAAGCTCCGACCAAAGTAGACAATATATGTACTATTGGGATCTAGGGTATTGCAATTGGTATCAGAGCCACTTCTCCTCGTGATGGTGGACTAACCACATAAGGATGTGTGTTATTTAAAAGGGGTTGAGGGGCCTATAGGTTGGTCTTAAGGTGATGAAGCCCAAGAGGTGTGAAGGACTCGTTTAGGATGGCAAGTTGTGGATAACCTAAGGGTTAGTCCCACATCATTCGAGGAGAGGGAACTGGACTAGTTATGAGAGTTAGAGTAACTCTAATGATGTTGACACGTTTTAAAGATGTACCCAACGCCACTGGCTAAAGTAGTCACACTAGGATGCATGTTTCCTAAGGGGGGATATGAGATCAGGTGCTAAATGCAACCCTAGGTAAACTGATGTCAAATGGAAAGGGACCCTAAGAGTTAGTTCTACATCGTCTGGTGAGAGAGAGCTAAGCTAGTTATAAGAGTTCAAGTAACTCTCATGGTGTCTACGGGTTTTAAGACTATGGTGCTTTGGCCAAAGTAAACAATATTGCACAGTTAGAGCCTTGGCCATTACAGTTTAGGAGTTTAGAGGACAAACTTAGTGGGTGGTTCTAAAGGGAGGATATCGAGCTATAGAGAGTTTAGTCCTACATTGCTTGGGGAGAAGTAAGATGGGTTAGTTATAAGGGTTCAGGATATCTCTTAGTGTAGATATGTTTTCCTGTGAGAAAGGGTAAAATCCCGACGCCTAAGGCCAGAGTGAACAATAACTACACTGCTAGAACCTGAGTTATAGCAATTGATATGAGAGCTAGATCCCCTCGTGGTGGTGTGGTTAGGCCACACACACTTTGTGGATGTAAGAGTGAAATGGCAAGCGGGAATGTGAGTTCCCTAAGAGGGGAAGAGGGAGCTGAGAGGGTGGTCTTGGCAGGTAATCCCAATGGAAGGATGTTGAGCTACAGGGTAGCAGGCTTCGAATGATCCTCAGAGTTTAGTTCCACAATGCTTGTGAAGAAATAAGATAGGCTAGTTATAACGGTTCGGAGTATCTTTCACTATAGACGCATTTTTCCTATGGAACAAGGCAAAACGGTGAGGCCAGGGTGGACAATATCTATACTGCTAGAATTTGGGTCATTACAATATTAGTGCCATGTTGCACACTTTTGTCAAAGGTTCATTTCGGGTCTTTGGCCTAATAATCCTCTTCTACCATTTAGACAGGAAAAATGTATCCAAACTGAATTTCGAGATTGACTACTCTAAAAACCCATAGAGCTAAGGTTCAACTTTGGATAATCTGACCCAATCATCTTGTTCAGCCTCTCCTATTTAGGTTATTTACAAATTCATGACCATTGGATGCTTCTAACTGTTAGTTTTATTAATTAAAATATCAAAGGGTAATGATTTAAAATCTCAAAATGGGTTATGAATCTCAACATCTTGCCAATCTAAGGGAGGCCAAACAAGTTGAACAGGTCATACATTCCAAAGGTGAGGCTTACCTAGGCCCGGTTTTGAAGTCCGTCACCTGTATCAGTGCCCATGATTTTTACCTGAAAAATATGAGCTGGCAAAGGCACAATTGGGGCCAGCTCCATGTTATGGACGTTTCATATGTAAGAACTTTTCATATTGGTCTGGTTTAAGCCATTGAATTATGGGGAATTTGTTAATGATTATAGATTATTGATTATTAATTTCCCTGTCTTTCTGTCCGAAGGACACAAATCAAAGGTCTGCTTTTATCGTTTGTGTTCAAAGTCACTAGATTAATGGTTCGGATCTCTGGAAAGAGTGTGCTCTCCTCGTGCCTCTGCTTGCTTCATGCTCGCCTAGAAAGAAGCTGCCTAAACTGAGGCACATCATCAATGATCTGTATGCTTTTGGTTTCTGATAGTCTGTTACAGATGAATGAAAATTCCGAACGTAGGTCCAAGAGCCCAACCTGCCCTGCAGGAGAATTGAGACAAATGATTTGGATCAACTGCAGGTGCGTTCTTCATGGTAATGACCAACTTCCATCCACGCCGTAGCATACCTTACAGGGGTGACGATGTGGCCAGATGGGCAGACATTGTGTCAACCAAACTTTGGATGACTACTAATACAAAAACAATGTGGAAATGGATTGGGCGTTCTAGGGATCTAAAAAGATACAATTTTTTTTTTTCACAGCACATGGACAATATTAAACATTGCTGAAACAACCTTCCATAAATCAATGAGTAGGAAGTAGAGCTTTAAAGGGCAGTTCCGGTGCATGAAACTTCCTCCTATGCGGGGTCCGGGTAAGAGGTAGAGCTTTGAGTTGTTAAAATCATTCAGTAACCTTGTATCTTAAAAAAAAAGGAAAAAAAAATAATTCAATTTCCTAGCTGTCTGAGATACAAGACATCCAAGTAGGCTAAATCAAATGGACGTGTCCAAACCCGCCAAGGTGAGCCATCATGCAAAAGTTGGGTGCACTAAACTAGCTTGCTGTAGTTTATCAAACTACACTATCATTCTTACGCACTTGTCACCTAAGTTAGAGGAGTTAGATGAGTGGCATGGATCAATAGTATTTGGAGCCCACTATACAAAAGTAGAGGATTTAATGTGTTGGCTGGCTCCATACCGGCATTTCTCCCACAAGAAAATAGTAAAAGTAAATGTTAGATAAAAAATGATAATTGATTCTTCGTATTTCAATTATGCCCTTGACTTTATATTTTCAAAACATGATATGCAAAGAGCATTTTAGATATTAAATCTTGAGTCTTGACAAGTACACACGCTCAAGAAGAAAGAAAGGTGTACGTGCCCAATTTTTTATGTAAGGTCAAAATTTTATTACAAATCTAAGCCGTTCATAATATGAGTGTCATAGATATACTAGAAACAAATTTCATGCCATTAAATGGTTGTAGCTTACTTTTTTGAGGTAAAAGCTAGCAAAATAGCACACAACTTGTGTGCAAAAACAAGAGAGAGAGAGAGAGAGAGAGAGAGAGAGAGAGAGAGAGAGAGAGAGAGAGAGAGAGAGAGAGTGTGTGTGCATACTCCCTTAAAAATAGGAGAGAAAAATTGTTACCTTCTCTCGTGTGTCTTTAGCAAGAGGCGTCTATTTCCCATAATATCATTTTACATTTTTAAAATAGGAGTTTATTTTCCATAATATCATTTTACATTTTTAATTTACTGTCTTAATTTATTTAATCTTTTGTCATTTTTCTGGCTCTACTCCTGTTAGTATACATTATAGATTACGACAATAAATTTTTATCAGTTTTTTCAAAAACCCAAACTTAGTGGTAAGTAGATAGGATCATCCAGGTAAATTACCTTTTTTGACATTTAAAACATGAAAAAGGCTTGGATCTATAAAAAAAAATTCTACCTTCCTTGGATAAATGGGTACGTACACTTTCCTCTCCTCTTGACTTTTGAGCGTAGTGTACACTTACCAGGACTCTTAAATCTTTAGGTTGATGGGTTGGCTCTTTTCTAGGTTGATCCTAGCCCCACCCAGGCTCCGCTTGGTCACACTTCAATGACCCAAGGTGCCGACCCATCCCATCCTACTTGGTGGAGCCCAGTTAAAACCCTCCACACTCAGTCTCACGTAGTGTCACCTCTGGTTTGTTTCGCTTGGAGCAAGTTAATTACGCAATTTGTACAAACATTTCCCATACATAATTAAGTGTATTGGGAAACGAAAGGGATCGATCTTCGGATCATGCATATTGCCAAAATTCATCCCTCACGGTTGGTCGCAGCCAATAAGCTGCTTCTCTTAATTATGCTAGTTGGCTGTTGAAGGTGGGACTTTTTCATTGTTGACGAGATTTCATATAGAATCAGGAACTAAGATAATAGGTGTCTTTTTCTTTTTTTCTTCTTCTTTTTTTTTTTTCTTTTTTTACAGTTAAAGAGTTAATTACGAGTGAACTACTTAGAAACTATTATCTTAGTTCTAAATATTACAGTCAAAGGTCCATTCTTGCATAGTTGCATGACATTCACTAACCTGTAGATAGGTTAGTGAATCTGTCATATATATGTACTTCAAGGCTATGTGTGATCAGAAGTTCTTAGCTTATAGAGAGGGTCCCAATACACATGCTAAGAAGTTCTATAAGCTAGTCAAAGATGCCGAGCAGCAATTATCCAAGGGCAAAACTTTGCCAAATTCCTTGTATGAGGCACAAAAGATCATTGGTGACTTGGGTCTCAAGTACAATACAAATGACCCATGCCCCAATCACTGCATGTTATACTGGAGGGAGACTGCCAACTAAAATGGCTGCTGTGTTGGGGGAAGGGGTAGATTATTAAGGGTTAATAGTATATGATCTTACCTTGCATTTTGCGGGAGGCTATTTTCACACCTTAAACTCATGACCTCAAGATCACACGATGACAACTCTACCATTGCAAGCTCCCCTTAAAAAAACAAAAAAGTTGTAAAATTCCTACCAAAGTTTCTTCGCCATTTCCCATTAAAGCCTAGGCTTCAGAGGCAGTTCGTGATGGGAAAAACAGCTTCTGACGTGAGATGGCATAAAGATTTTTACTAACCAACAACACCTGCCTTCTTATCACACCCTCGGAATGTTTGGCTTGGCTTGGCAACCGATGGCTTTAATCCGTTCAAGACGATGACTGTTGCTCATAGCAGACTGCCCATTGCCGTGGCTATGCATGAAGCGGCCTAGCATCACAAACCTAGATGTCAAGATGGACTACTATTGACCTTGTGGTCTATCCCCTCTTCAGATCCTGCATGGGCGAGAGTTTCATGCATCGGGACTGGCCTTTCACCGGACTCCATACAGGAGGGAACTCCGTGCACCGGAGCTGCTTTTTTTTAATTGCAACAAGGGAACTTCCTCCTTACTACTTAGAAGCACAATGGGAAGTTCTATTACATGGACCATTGTCGATTCCTGGAGCTTGGTCATACATTTTGAAGTAATACACTAAGATTCACAGGAAAATATGAAGATAGACTGCCACCTACTCCCCTATCTGGGCAAGATATGTTTGAGTTGCTGTAAGGGTGGAGCAACACTTGGGGAAGAACACTTAAACGAGTTAACGAAGGAGAAAAGAATTCGGGGTAACTCCGTGGTTTTGCCTGATATTTAGAAGAAGAATGTAGGATCTTGCCATAGACCATTAGATTATACACTCCCAACCCACGTAGGGCTTGGTTCTTGACTCTCATTACCTTGATTCGCCTTTGGCTTCAATTCGTTTTGCTCAGTAGCTGCAACAAGGCCTAAAGTTTTTTGCCGCCTAAAACTCTCCCAAGAAAGTGCTGCTTTACGATTGCCCAGAAAACGTAATGCGTTCTCCACTGTGTTTTTTACTCTTAATTTCTCTCTCATTCATTGAGCCAAGAAAGCTACTTTGCCCCTGTATCTCATCATCCATTGGATGATCTGAACCACTTCATTTTGGAGTTTGAAGTTGGATAGAGACAGTTTCAATGTTTCACTGTACAACCCAGAAGGTTGTTGACCTGGGAT
Source organism: Warburgia ugandensis (assembly GCA_035236585.1). NCBI lineage: Eukaryota > Viridiplantae > Streptophyta > Magnoliopsida > Canellales > Canellaceae > Warburgia > Warburgia ugandensis. Next base: position 78,840,267 of record CP141132.1, on the reverse strand, counting down.
CATCCAAATGTGGGCCCTATCCGGATGGCTTCCTGGTAAACCCTGCTCGTCAGCTTCCCTCAGGAAGAACTCCTTCAATAAAGCCCAAGTTGAGTGAGTGGGTTCATAAAAGACTGGTTTTCCAAGGGAGAAGAAGAAGTAGAAGAAGAACAAGCAGTGAAATGCAGCCACTTGCAGTTTCCGTCTCTGTTTCCATACTTTCTTCATTTGGGTGCAGGTCCCCAAATTCAGTCTATGCCATTTCTCTGCTTCTAATTTTCAGTTTCGTTCTAAAATTTCCGCAAGAATGAAGAGGAGCTTCAGATTTCCATGAAATGCTTCAACCTTGTCACTACCTATCTAACTTTCTCTTAAATTTTCAGTTTCATAGCCCATCAAATATACCAAACAATGCTTCTCGCTAGGTGATTGTAAATTCGACCCCGAGGTAAACCATAGTTCAAAAACTCACTGGTCAGCTGGGAAGCTCGTCTTCGCTAACGCACGACTCGTTCTCATCTCAAGTCTGCCCAGATGCTTCCAGCTTGACTTGACAATTTCTGAGTGGTTTTCACACGTAATGGCCTCTTTGGTTGGCCGCAAATGGGCGGAAATAGATTTCCATAGCAAAGGGAATTCTTGGTGCAAAGTTTTCTGTGCCTTCCAGCTGATTTATACCAAATACCCAGAAATTTTATGCCATATATGACCCTTGTAGTCTGCCCCTTCCGCACACGCGGGAGCTTTGTGCACCGGACTGCCGTTTTTATATGATCTTTGGGTCTTTGGCATCATTCAACTTTAAGGCGTAATACGCTTTCCACGGAGAACTCCTTTTCACTTTCCTGCCAACCAAGCAGGCTCTAAATGTTAGCTGAAATTGTTAGCCCAAATCAATGATTTCCAAAGCAAGAATAGTTGTTCTGTTTCAATCTTCTACTCCCTCAGTTTCACTATGAAAATTCCTTCGCGTTCAAATAAAAAGTATGCAAAAGATTTCATTTTGTTTTCATGCCTCCGATTTTGCTTCCTTATAATTTGTTTATTTCTTTCAGGTGGCAAGTGTTCATCCTTTCAGGTCCATTTGTGAGCTCTACATAAATAAATCAATAGAAGGTAACTTTTTCTTTTTCAGTGGCCTGTATGTGACCCAGATTTATAGAGAAGAGTAGTAACGGGTTCATCATTTTCAGGTTCTGTTTGTGAGCTCTAGCATATATATGACCATGGAAGGGTAAGCTTCTTTTTTTCTTGAAGGTGTTTCTCCATTTATCTGATGGAATTAATTCTATTTTTTCTTTTCTACTATGTTATTTTAGTTTTAGCAGTTCAGCAAGAAGCTGCAAGCAAGGTGCTGTATCGTCCATCGACCATATTCAGTAGTTGGGAGTTTAACTTGTCTAAATTGGAAGGGGAGGTGGATGGGGAGTTGGCTACTGACATTTTCCTAGCCGGAGGTTGTCAATGGTACGTGAATCTTTTTTACCGCTTGCTAGTTCTGATGATTTTGGGAATACTATTGAGGCATTTGCTGTTTTCTATGTAAATCTGTATCTACTTGTTCTGTTAAGAAACTGGATAGGTTTGCTTAATCTTGTCCTTCTATTGCTTGTAACAGGCAGATGGTGATTCAACCACAGGTTGATAGTTACCAATTGTGTATCATATTAGAAGTCCCCAATCATGAGACTCTGCCTGTTTGGTGGGTTCGAGATGTAAGCGCCACTTCAATGTGATTGATCAATTCAATCATAAGTTTACTATAAGAACAGGTGTGTATGTTTGTGTGTGCGTGCGTCCACACACAAATTTTATAGTATCTGCTCTGAATTTGAATTTGCTGCTGGAAGCACATGTTGGAGGGGAGCTTTGGAATCCTGACCATTCATCTCCAGGTGTGCATCTTAGATAGGCCATAAATGTCATAAACTAGACAATCCTAAATGCCAACTGGTTTAGATTCAAACTTCTTCTCCAACCAAGTACGGTAATGGTTAGCAGTTAGCTCAGTATCAAAACTGGTCCACTCAACCTAGTCAATGCAGTTTCAAATTTTCCACATGTTGCCAACTCCAAGCAAAGAGTTCTTCTAGCAGTAACTTCTGCCAGTGAATCTGCTAAAAATTATGAGACAATATGTGGCCACTTTATGCCCATTTCGGTCAAGTGCTCATGCAAATTAGGCCCGGTCAACTCCTTTTGCTGTTGCCTGCATTTTGTACGCATTTTGAGTTTTACTGCCATGATGGTTAGACTCTCGTGTTCGAGAACATTATGGTCTTGTATGGCCTATTTAAGATGGATCTAGAGGAGTTTGGCTAGTTGATGGGCCCTTAGGAATAGCAAACAGTTGGACGTCACATACGTTTCAGAGGCATATAGCATTTATCACTTTCATATTTGTTGAATAACTTAGAAGATTTTGAACTTGCCCTTTAAGTTGATCTATATTGAGGTTCTTGGTGGATTGCAAGTAATTGGAACAATCATCATTAAGAAAGTGTGAGTAAAGATCAAATTGTTGGCTATGTTGCCCTTGACTTTGATGGACAATGCTTTGGGGTTCCCATCCATTGAGTAACCCTAGCTACTGTTTCTCGAGTTGTAAAATTTACAGGGAAAAGTTTCACTCTCCATGTTACAACTGAAAGCGGGTTGTTAGGATCATCCTATGGATGGTAGTTTCTGAGCAGGGCATATCTATGTCTAGGGGAACATCATAAATGATTGGTTCGTCAGAACTCTGGGCCAAACCTGGAGTTATACTGCCTTACCATCTAGTCAGAAGCTGATGAGAGAAAAATTGGAGGCCTGTAAATCATTTCTCTTAATTTAGTTGCAACCAAATTATATTGCAAGCTGAAATATCCTCAATTGACATGGATCGCCTATCCTGTCCTGGAGATGTTTCCTTGTGATGATTCCCTAAGTGTACAAATTCTTATCTAGGTGGGACTAATCGTTTTAATTTCAAGAACCATCGTTGGTATTACAATGCCATGCCTATTGTTGATGTTTTTTATAAGTACACGGACTATTGTAATATAGCTATGCAAATACAGGTCGAACCCACAAAGACTAGCTTTAATTGGAGTTTTTAATAAAATTTAATTAATAAAAGAATAAAAATAAATAATATATCAGAAATAAACTAACACTAAAATAAAATTCAGATTTATTCAACTGTTGTAATTTACACAATTATTTATTCAAAAGAAAAACAGAAAATGAAACTAAACAAGTCGTTCTGGATAAGTCTATCCCTGGATAATCAGAATGCGGATGTGCTAAAATCAGAATAGCACAGGGACACAGTTGATATTAAATCAGGGACTTAGATGGAATTAAACTGGACCCAAATGGAATTTCAGACAAAGGACAGAGGTGGAATTTTTTAGATCTTCCAGGGGTAGATTTGTAAGTTTCTTAGAATTCTGGTTTTAGTAAAAAACCAGATGAAAACGTAGGGAAGAAGAGAAGAAAACCGTAGAAGCAAAGGGGAAGAAGGAAGAAGAGGGAACGCGGGAGTGGAAACCCGATTTAGGTTTCCTCCCTTGGGACGTCCGGAGTGGGTATGTGCCCAGGTGCGGCTTTGGTCTGGGCGTTGATGGTGCTTTGGGCAGTGTCTGGACCGACTGATCAGGCTGAAAGGAAGACACTGGGAGCAGGGGTTGATTGGGCCATCATCTGGGCAATGGAGCAAAAGGATGGCTTGTGGAAACGACACTGTGGAGCATGGTGTTCCTCAGGCTGACTCAGGCGGTGATGGAGCCATGAATGATGCGGGTCTGTGTTGGCGACGACGCCTAGACTAGTGGTCTGGGTAGGCGACGAAGAAGAGAATGGATAAGGAGGAGGAGAATAGAGGGGTTCTGGCCGGGAAGGAGCAAAGGTGCTGGGCAATGATGGGAACTGCCGGCTCTGCTGGGCAATCCGGCCGAGAAAGAAAAAATGAGAGAGAGCTCGAGAGAAAGAAAGAGGACGGAGAGAGAGAGAGAGAAACACGAGAGGATGGAGATGTGCATGATCTCTACTTGATCTGCACCATTGAGATTAAATCGGAGCCATCCGACCTTCCTTTAGTTGATCTGCAAAAATTAAAGACTAAATTAGAATAATCAAACTGGACATTAATCTTTTAATAAACTCAAATAATCATCTAACTATTGATTAAGGTTTAGATGGTTAATTAAGCTAAAATTTAAAATTTAGACGATTAGATGATCTAATTGAATGCTAAACTAAGAGTATCTTAGCCAAAATTGAACACTTAATACCCATGAATAAATTGAAAGACCCAGGTAGAGGTTATGTTGTGAATGATACATTTAAAGTTGAAGTCGACATTGATGTCCAGTCTGTTCTACCTGCACTCCCAGCACCATCCTTCCTGCCGATGCCTGCAGATGTACATAGATGAATGGAAGGTGACCTCCTCTGCTACTATGGCTTATATAGTTTTTTGTCTTTTCTTCTTTTTCGGTGCAAGGCTTATATGTTCTTTAAGGTTCTTCTCTTTTTGTCAAATGGAAGTAGTTCAGTCTCTTCATTTCTATAAATTAGTCAATTTATTTCAAGCAGCTCAGCAAGAAACTGTAAGCAAGCTGGGGGATCCTCCATCAGGCAGCTTCATTATGAAGATCAACTTGTCTGAGTTGGAATGGAAGTGGGATGTGATGGGCCTGTGGTCCAACTTTTTTCTAGTTGAGGGTTGTCTGTGGTACGCAAATGTATTTTACCATTTGGTACTTTTGGTACTATTTCTGAGGCTTTTTCTGTTATTTATGTGAATCTGTCTGTACTTGTTTTGTAAAGTAACTTGATTGGGGTGCTTAATCTTTAGTCCTTCAATTGCTTGTAATAGGCAGGTGGTGATTGATCCAGAGGGAGATAAAAACCGACTGGGTATCCACTTAGAGGTCTCAGATTCTGAGGAACTGCCTGTTGCATGGGTTCGACAAGTAAGATACACCTTTGCTGTGATCAATCAACTAAACCATCACCATACTGTAAGAAGAGGTCTCTCTCTCTCTCTCGCTGCATTCAGATTATTTGCATTCGCCTGGTTTTGCACTTGGTTCTGGAAGTACGTGGTATGGGGAATAGCATTCCCGACCAGTTCATTTCTAGGTGTGCATTATAGACAGGCCACATATGTCATAATTAAACCAGTCAATCCTAAAAGCTAACTGTTTCGGTTCAAAATTTTCAAGCCACCATTCTGCACTGGTCAACTTATCCAAATCAATGCAGTTTCAAATTTTCTGCATCCATGAAAAGAGTGTTTCTGGCAGTAATTTATGTCACCAAAAATTGTGAGACAACATGCCAAGTGCCCAAGATTGGCTGCATTTTGTCCGCATTTTGAGTTTCCCTGCAACAGTAATTTCATGCAGTGGAGAACTTTTTGGGCTTGGTATGGCCTAGAAGAGTTCATCTAGAGATGAACCCTCCGGACTAGCAAACAGTTTCTTTCAGCAGCATGTAAGTCCGTTCCCGCTATTGTACTTGTTTGATAAATGAAAGAGATTTGAACTCACTCTTTAAGTTAACCTAAATTGCTCTTAATCTAAAGATGTGAAGTGCTGTGTCTGCTGATGTCAATCCCTTTGTAAGTTATAAATACTTGATGTTCACATACTTCCAGCAAGTTTGGATAGACAACTGAACTAGAATTGGAAGATCTGCTTTTCTAAACCAAATTTACGAAATGATATATGTGCATCTAGTTTTTCCCTCATGATCCCAGCTAAATAGTAGAGACGACTTTCACTGTGCTACCCTTGACTTCAATGGGTCATGCTCTGAAGATCCATCTGTTGAATAACCCTAGCTACTGTGTGCCAGTTGTAAAACTGATGGTAAAAATTTTCACCTCCAATTTGTAACTAGAAACAGCAGCTGCTTGGATCATCCAATTGATGAGAATTTTGGATCATCAATAATCTGGACCTAGACACACTGGCATACCATTTAGTAAGGAGCTCATGAAGAAAAAACCAGGGGCACATATGTCATTTACCTTGGTTTAGTTGCAACCAACATAGCAGAAACAACCAAATTATATTGCATCCCAAACTAGCATTAATTGATATAGATTGTTTATGCTCTTCAGGAGATGCTAGCTTATGATGATTCCCATCTTGTACTGATTTTTATGCAGCTAGGACCAATCTTTTAAGTTTCGAGAATAATAGAAGGGGTTACATGTGCTTCATGTTGCTTGGTAAATTAAGAGACCTGTCTAAAGGATATATTGTCAATGATACCCTTATCATTGAAGGTGAGATTACTGTGCAGCCTCTTGAACCAGCAACCCAAGCACCATCCTTCATGCCGATGCCTGCACAAGTCAAAGAGTACCATGACTCTTTTGTCTTTGTTATGAAAATGCCAGGATTGCATTGATGGGACATTAAGGTAAAAGAGTCGCACAGTGTTAAAAGCATGCATATCTATGGCAAACCAAAGCAGAAAGAGGACATTGCAGCGTTCTTCAGTAGCTTCATACTTCCAGAGAATTCTGAAATCGATGCAAACTCGGCTACTTATGAGGATGAAGAGCTAACTGTGAATATTGCTAAGATGCGGCAGTGAAACCCCAAAAGGGCCCAAACCATTGAGGTAATGAATATTTGAACTGCTTATAGAGAATTTGGTAGTTTACTGTCCAATGGATTATAGTTGTGTCAAGAAGGGTCTACCATAGATTCTGCTGGGATTGACTAAACTACTCTTTCCATTTATGGATACTGCTTTAGTTTATAATACAAGATTTCGATTTAGTGATTATTATTAGCTAGTGGTTTACCAAGCCAAATTTAGAGAAAATAATGAAGGTTCTGCTAGTACTATGAATGAACCATATACTATCTTCCACAGTATTCAAGCTAAGTCTCTGATTTGGTATTTGTACTTAGCTTTCTAAATTTGAACCATCACAAAGTTTTTGTTCAATTTTTCTTTTCCAGAATAGGGCTGGACTGACTAGTCTTGTAAATCGCTTGAAATTTGTTTAAGAAAAGTACATGGGTTTCCAGAGAGTTGATGATACTTGGTCATCTTCTATTATACTAGATAGGTCATGCACCTAAAATATTCTCCACTGACTGATCCTGTGACTTCTAATTTTTCTGCAGGAAAATATGATGGCTCAAAGATTTGAAGAATAGACTGTGGATTATTTTATTCAATGGAGATGATATTTTGGTTTTGAGAAGCTAACTTCTTGATCAAAACGGCAACAGACCACCACATTCTGCAGCCTCCCAGCAGTCCACTCTCTGGTCTCTCTCACTCTGGCTCTCCCCGGTATTCTAATTATTTGGCAGCTGTTACTGTAGCCTTGTTTGTTCTTCTATTTTCTTTTTCCAAAATTTAAACACATAGCATGGAGTTTATGCTGATACCAAATGATATGGAAATCCTGGTGGTCTTGGAGGTGTTCTCAAAGATTCAGCAGAAAAAATGATGTTTGACACCAGCAAAGCAGAAAGTGCTGTGGCTACTGATAAGAGCTTATGGTCTCAAAGCAAACCTCAGCCCTCATCATCCAGGGGGTTTCCTGAACACTAACATTAGCTGAAGGAAGATAGTGAGGCACCTTGGAGATTCTGGGAGATGCTTGATAAAATCAAATGGAATCTCAAGCACTCAAATTACTTTATGTGTTCTGATCTTCAAACAGAGGCAGATAACTTGGCTTGTGAGAGTTGTCTGATGGATGACCTCAGATTTAAAATTCTTGAATAGCTCTCTATTGATGCTGTCAATGGTTGGATAGCTTCTGGCTCTTACAATCTTCTGCTGGTATTTAGTGCAGATATCAAATCCTGTGTCTCGGAAGTCGCAATCTTCTGTGATTCTTATCAGTTTCTATATCTATCTTCCTCTTTTTCAGCAGACCAACCCGAGTTGTGGGAGTTCTACAGTCATCTGCTGTGGCTCTTGCTCACTCTCTCACACTGCTATGCTTTTAACAGAACAGGTTGGTTGGTAAACTCACTCTTTTAGCTCCTAGCCATCATTGTCAAGGATATTGTCAAGCATAAGGCTAAATGTTCGAGTGTCTTCGTTTTTGCCTTTCTCTTTTGGTCATTTGTTTATGACAGATGCAGTTTTAGTTTCAAACTCTTGTTAAAATTGTATATTATGGAGCTTTGTAATGCCACGGGGAGGGCTATTCTCCCCACAATAAAATTGCTGAGATGTATTGAAACATCTATCAGTTACTTGAGATGAGATTGTTGGAGCCAACTATAAATGGATCAGATGTCACGGATCATATTTGTGGCACTGGTTAAAATATGTTAAAGAAAGTTGAAGGAATGTATGTACCTGATATATCATAGCAACCACTCAACTCCAAGTAAGAACTAAAATATGATCTGCATCAGGCCAGATTGGTTAGGCTTATATAATCCGGTTTACTTATCCGATTATGCCGGATTGCTCCTTGAAGAGACTCTGTCGAAGCACTCTAATCCACATAAGAACTTGAATAATTGGCAACGTTTATATAATTAATGTGATTTTTAACCAATATAATGATATATGATTAGGTAAAAAATAAATAAATATGCGGGATTTTATTCAAAAAGGAAGTGTAAACGAGATTACATCACATAGTCTCCAACCAAGAAAAGTTACTAAGAAGACAAGCATCAGTGATCACTTCTTTTTGTGGGTTAGCAAGCCATTTTGTTAATTCCATATATCCCTGCAGGTTCTCCTGTGTTCCTCATCATACCCTTTCTCTCCTCACTTTGGCCCCCATGAGTTCTTCATGATGATTTAATCTATGCCCTTGGATGATCCATATCCAACAGCAGCCACTCTATGGTCAAGATCTGTTCCACAATGCCCATCCAAAACTCCCTGTAAGATGCATTACAGTCATTTATACACTAAGGCATTTTGGAACATGTTTCAGGTTTATATATATATATATATATATATATATATATATATATATATATATATATATATATATATATAATTCGAGAGGTATTTTCAGCTGTTTCATGCAGGTGCAAGGAGTAGGTGACATCTAATTAGCTGGGAAAAGTAGAAAATAAAAGAAGTTAGAGGAAATGGCAGTTAGAAACTTTTCCCCGACCAATCAAATGTCACCGATCTTTACACCTGCAACTCCTTGCTGAAATTACTGCTCCCTATACACACACACACACACACAAAGTTACAAGAATGAGAAAAAGCATACCCCACTGCAGAATTGGAAACCTCTACCAGAGGCCTCAATGCCAACACTCAAAAGGTTGGTGGATAAGTGCTTTCATCAGGCTTTGCTCATTGTTCTCTGGCACATCCTTATAACCAGTAATGGTTACAAGATCCAAATCCTGAAACATAGATTACAAAGACAAGAAATAGTTAGAAGAAACTTTTTCTTAATGAAGAATGTACATTTCTTGATAAATATCAAGAAATTGTTTGCAGGTAAGGATGATATAAGGGCCTGATCGGGCAAGGCTTATATAATCTGTTTACACGATTGTGCCTGGATTTTCCTATATATCAGTAAAGAGCAGTCCAGCATTATTGCATAAACTGGATTATCTGAACATTCCCCTTTTTCCTGGCCGGTTCTTTCCTTCATGAGATAGTGATAGTCATCTTTTTTATGAAGATTGCCACTGGATGAAGGGGACAGCATAATCCATGAGTCCTCCAGTGCCTCCATTGTTGAATGGTTTGTCCTCAATACTCAGCATATGTCTTGCTATGTTCTGCTAACTACGATTCAAAAAGATGGATAAGCCTATCTTTGGATAATAGATCTTATGGAGAGTAACCGATGATTGAAAAATCTCTAGTGAAAGCCGAAAAAATGATAGGGGCATAGAGGGGGAGAGAAGGAAGGTTTTGGAAGAGAGAATAGGCATGTTTGAGTGGGGTGTGGACTTAAGAAAGAGGTAGAAGCAATTCTGTTGGAATTCTTGTAAGAGTGTGTAGTTAATGGTATTCTAGGTATGTTGCTTTAAAGCAAAGCACTTGAATGTGTGTCTGAGAAGACCCATGCCCTTGAGCTTGGTTCCTTTAAGAGGCTACTGTGTCAAGCATGTCCCGATTGTATATTATTTGATATCACGATCAGAAACTTGGAATAAGATATGGAAAGAGGAAGCAAGCTCGTGACAGTACTTGTGCACCTGTCATTATCATTATCATCAAGACCTTATACCAGTTAGGGGTCGGTCACATGAATCCTGTTCTTCTATTACCTTTTATTAAGTATGGCTTTATTTAGTCTCCAAGTTTTAAAATCTTTTCTTACCATTTCTATTCATGTTATTTTGGGCCTTCTTATTGCCCTTTTAAAGCCTTCGACTTGCATTACTGCACTTCTTTTAACGTCGTTGATGCCTCACTCCACCGGCGGCAAAGAGGTGGCCGTCTAAGCTTGGGACCGGCATCGACCATCATCTCCTTCTCCTATATAGCATATTCTGCCAAATTTCGTTCCAACGGCCGCCTCCTTGCCGCCGGTGGAGAGTCCAGCCTTGACCAAGTCTTCAACCCCAAAACCTGAGTCTCCCTGCGGCAACTCCATGGCCACAACCACTCTGTTCGTCTCGTTTGCTACCCTGGTGCTGGTGACAAACTCCACCTCTTCTCTGGTGGTGACGATGCAATGCTGGGATATTGCCTCTGAGATCCAGATTCTGTCATTTGGAGCTCACAAAGATTATATCCGAAGTGGATCCCCTTCCCCAATTAGTAATGAAGTATTTGCTTCGGGTTCTTATGATCACAATGTTAAGATTTGGGATGTTACAACTTCGCAGTCGAATTCGGGTTCTTTGGTAATGGAATTTAATCGTGGGATGCCTGTCCAGGATGTGTTGTTCCTTCCTTCTAGCGGGTTAATCGCCAATGCGGGTGGAAATTCAGTGAAGATTTGGGATGTCATTGATGAAGGAAGATGTCTTCATACCATGGAAACTCATAATAAGACCGTTACTTCGATTTGCATTGGTAAGGTTGGGAAGAGTGATGACAATTCTCAACAATTTAGACTTCTTAGTGTTTCTTTGGATGGATATATGAAGGTTTTCGATTATTCAGCATTTTTTGTTACACATTCTATGCGATTTCCGGCTCCCTTTTTATCGGTGGGATTCTCCGATGAGACTTCTGCATATGTGGTTGGTACTTCTACTGGTAGGTTTTTCGTTGGTAAGAGGAAGGAGGAAGTGAAGGTTGAGGGGGAAGATCAGCCGTTTAAGGTAGCTGGGAATGTGGAGATGGAGAAATGGGTGTTGAAGTGTTAATTGTTCAATTTTGGTCAAAATATCCCTAATTTAGTATTTGATTGGAGCATCTAGACCCTTAATTTTAAGATTTTAAATCAAATATTTCATTTTAGCTTTAATTGGTCATCCAACCGTTGAATTGTAAAATTTAGTGGTTAAATGACTATTAAAGCTAATAGACTGATTTAGAGTTCGCTAATTGAGTCTTGTGCGTTGCGGATCAGTCACCAACTCGAGCGTGGACGCTCCAGATTGAATCGTGGAAAGAGGCGAAGACTTGCAGAGTTCTAAAGCCCAGGAAAGCTAGTGGACCCCACCTATCTCCTCTTCCTTCTCTTTCTCCTCTCTTCTCTCTTTTTCTCTTATCCCTCTCCTTTCTTTTCTCTCTCTCTTCTATCTCTTTTTCTCATTCTCTTTCACACGTCTCTCTCTCTTTTTAAGTCCTCTTCCCCTCTCTCTAAAAAGACGTTTTTTTTTCTCTCTTGAAAAGGCTAGGCTGGGCTGTCTCTCTCCCACATCCTGTCTCGTCTCCTCCCTTTCTCAAATCTCCATTCTCTCCAACTTCCTCTCTTTGGCTGGTTAGAGGAGGCAATCTCTCTCTCTCTCTCTCTCTCTCTCTCTCTCTTCTACTTTCCCTCTATTTCTCCCTCATCGTTCAACCTCGCACCGTACCCGCCATCGGCTGGACTTCCACTTTTCCCTCCTTCTCTCTATTAGCACCGAGATGCAGCCTCCCTCTTCTAGCACCATTTTCTCCCTCTCCGGCCAAACTTCCTTCACCCCACTATCTTCATCCACGGCCGGACTGCCCTCCTCTGTCTGTCATGGCCAGGCAACCACTCCTCGTGCTCTCCTCTCCTTCCCTCTTCTCCACTGTCCTGTTCGTTCATTACTCTCTCTCTCACCGTCATAGCACCGGACGCAGTCAGTACCTAACTACCCAAATCCCTCCTTCTCTTCTCTCTACCAACTAAGCACCCGTGATTGTAGCCCCCATAGATCTCGGCTGACAACATCTCCTCTGTTCGCCGTTGCCATTATCACCAGTGTTCTCTCCTTTCCGTCACTCAATAGGCCGAGCAAAACCCAAATCTGGATTTCTCCAGCACGCCCCATCTGGACGGTCTTGGGAGAGAAAACCCAATTTTGGGTTTTCTCCCATTTTCTCCACACCTTCTTCTCAATCCCTCTTCTTCTCTTCACCGGACGTCCCGGGGAAGGAAACTCAAGTTGGGTTTCCTCTCGCGTTCTTCCCTTCTTCTTCTTCTTCTTCTTCTTCTCCTTCCTCTTCCCTTCCCCTCTTCTTCCTCCTTCTCTTCCGGGTTTCATCGTTTTCCTGGTTTTTTTCGTTAAAAACCAGAACCCTCAGAAATTACAAAATTGCCCCTGGAAGATCTCGGAAATTACAAATCTGCACCTGCAGATCTCAGAAATTACAAATCTGCACCTGTAGATCTCAGAAATTACAAATCTGCACCTGCAGATCTCAGAAATTACAAATCTGCACCTGCAGATCTCAGAAATTACAATTCTGTCCTATTTCAGAAATTCCAACTGTGTCCCTATGCTATTCTGGTTTTAACTTATCTTTATTCTGACTATTCAGGGACAGTGCAATCAAGGACAGACTATTCAAGGACAGACTAATCCAGAGACAGTGCAATCCAAGGACAAGCTTATCCAAGACGCATTTTATTTTTATTTTCTGTCTTCCTTGGAATAAATATTTGTGAACATTGGAACAATTGAATAAATCTGGATTTTATTTTTTTAGTTGAATTTTATTTAAAACTCCATAATTTTAAATCAAGTCCTCGTGGGATCGACCCGTATTTGCATAGCTATACTACAATAGCCCGTGCACTTGCGGTTAAACAATCAACAAGTTTTTGGCGCCGTTGCCGGGGACTTGAAATGGAGTTTTTTTTATAAAATTTAATTAAAAAAATCAGAAAAAATACAAAAAAATACAAAAAAATTAGGAATTGCATTTTAGGCATTCTTAGGTGCATCTTTAGGCATTTTTAGTGCATAATCACTTTATTTCCTAAATTTGGTACTAATTGTTATTTTTCTTTTTCAGGAAATTGGAGTGGAGCTTCATCAATTAGATAGATTTTTTTTTGCTTTCCTAGATTAGAAATTTTATTTTTGAGTGAATCTTGTAGTGAGGCCCCTTGTAATTTGCATTTTCAATTTCAATTTTTAAAGGGTTGTAATAATACAGGGCAAGTGTGGGACACGGTGGCCCACACTTGATCTTCATCAGAAACCTCACTGTAAGTCTTCTCACTCATTTGTTTTCTAGATTAGGGTTTGCATTTAGAATAATTTGCATTGTTTGGTACTTAATTGCATATAGAAAGCATATGTTATAATTGTTGCATCTTAGGGTTTTGCATTAGTTTATTGCTTTCAATTGCATTTTAGGACACGTCTAACGCTTTAAGGTGGATTATATGTTGATCGAATTGCCATGGTGTGTGAAATTTAATTAGTAAGGGCACCCTACCCCACAAGATCAAGGGCGGATTTCATCACCACTCCTTGGCCCACCTAGGATAATCATCTCAAGCGCGCAACCTCTCCTTTCACATTAATTTAAAATCAATCAGAAGAGACTTATAGGGTTATCACATGCTCGTAGGACCCTCTTAATAGGACACGAATTACTGTTACTCTGGTTACTTTTGATCACTGTGGTTATTGGGGGTTGTCTAATAGAGCCTCGCTCTTCCCCCACCTCCTGTCGACGTTTGTTGAGGTCTAAACGCCTCCTTACATGAGGGTTGTATTAACCGCTTTGGTTAGAACCTAACTGGTGAGCAGTAGTCAACTCCTAAAGAGAGGAGGAGCGTTAGATCAAGCTAATTAAAATCATTGTCCCCACAGAAAATCAAGAAAATCAAAATATCTATGCTTGTTAGCCTTAGGGGATTGCTTGATTGTGTCCTATTTTGTCCATCATTTTAGGCATTTAGGTTGCATCATTTAGGATAGAAAAAAAAAAAGAAAAAAGAAAAAAGAAAAGAGAAGACATGATCAGTTGCACTTAATGAATAATTTAAATACTGATCCAAAGGGTAATTTACACCCTAGCAGTAATAGAGAAGATATTTCCCCATGGAGAAACAATCCACTCTTTAATGATGATGAATCACCTTTCATCTTTGATAATTATGATGTTTCCTCATGGACGAGCAATCCTCTCTTTAATGCTGATGATCCTCCACCTCTATTTCATGATGATATGCATCAATGGAGGAATTATTCTCAATCACATGGAAATAGGAGAAAGACCCAACATAAAACACATGAGAGTAACCAAAATTCTTGTGGGAAAACACTAAGAGACTATTTACAGCCTAATTATACCAGCGCACTTTCATGTATACTTTTACCTCCAAGTGCTGGTATGATTGACTTAAAGGTGGGAGTAATTCATTTACTTCCCAAATTCTATGGGTTGGATAGTGAGAGTCCTTACATGCATTTAAAAGAATTCAATGAAGTGTGCATGACTCAACATACACAAAACATTGAATTAGATATGGTAAGACTCAAACTATTTTCTTTTTCCTTGAAAGAAAAAGCTAAGATGTGGTTTCATTCAATGCCACCAGGTTCCATACAATCATGGGAAGAAATGACTAGGAAGTTCTTGAATAAGTTCTTTCCCAGACATAAGACAATTGCTCTTCGTCGAAATATAGCGAATTTTACCTGCAGACGAATAATGAAACTTTCTATCAATGCTGGGAAAGATTTAAGGAATTATTGTTGACTTGTCCACATCATGGATACAAACTTTGGCATATCATTAGTTTCTTTTATGAAGGACTTAAATCTAATATGCGTCAATTTGTTGAAATGATGTGCAATGGTAATTTCTTAAATAAACAACCTGAAGAAGCACAAGAGTATTTGGAATGGTTGGCCGAGAGTGCACAAACTTGGGCTGATTCAGAAAAAGTAGATTTTTCAAGTGAGCCTAAGACCACCACCACATCCTCTAGGGGAGAAATATATGCTATGACTGAAAAAGATGATATAAAAATAGCATCCCTAGATAGAATAGTTGAGGCCATGGAAATGGAGAAATGTCTCTCTAAGAAAGTTGAACAGGTGTGTAATATTTGTGAAAGTAATACACACCTCACTCAGGAATGTCCCATTGATGATGAATCGACACATTCTTATGAGCAACATTTTTCTCCTTGCGAGACATATAGTTCTAACTTGAGTAATCATTCTACTGTCACAAATGAATACAGTGCTTCGCAGAAGGCCCAACACCAACTTTATTACGAAAAACAAGGACCACTTGTTCCTGGACCTTACCTTCCTCCACATAAGAGGAAAGTGGAGGATGATTTTCATCTAGTCATGCAATACCAGGAGAAGAAAATTGCTCAAATTAAAGCCCAATTACAAGAGAATACAAATTCCATGACTGAATTGAAGGACATGATGTCTCAAATGTTACAGACCATTGATAAAGAGGAATGTCCTATTCCACCAAATGGATATCTTGATGATATGGATGTAGGAGATGAGATTAATTCTTCATTTACAGACATGGAACAAACAAATGCAACTACCATTATTCATAATGGTAACATAATTGAGCAATTTGGTCCTAAAAAATTTGAAATAGTATCTAAACTCGGTCGAGAAAAAGAGATGAATTTATTGATCAGGAAATTATCCTTGCTCCATTTCAAAAAAGGCTGCATCGAACTCCTACAATTGTCTCTACTTCTGAGAAGCAACCCAAAGATAAATTTATCTTGCCTTGTGATAAAATGAAAATTTTTAAATTGCAAGATAAATTTATCCATCATTCATTTTCAGAGGCCCGTCCAGCTTATTTCGTATGGGATCGAGGGAAGTTTCAAACTCAGTAATCTTTTTCCTCTGAAAATTTTCGTTTGAAAATAAAGTATGTAGCGTAGTTTTTACTTTCTTATTTTTCTTTTTCAGATTTTTTCTATATCTCTCAATATTTTTGTGTGTTTCTCAATGCATTATCATCATCATACTTTTTAAACATTGAGGACAATGTTTCTGTCAGGTTGGGGGGTATGGAATTCTAGCAAATTCTAGTTTTCTTTTAGTTTTTAGGTGTTTTCCTTGGTTTTTTTCAAAAAAAAAAAAAAGAAGAAGAAGAAGAAGAAAAATTTTAGGTCATTTCCTATAGAGAATTGGATTGTCTAAAG
This sequence comes from Warburgia ugandensis, assembly GCA_035236585.1. Classification (NCBI taxonomy): domain Eukaryota; kingdom Viridiplantae; phylum Streptophyta; class Magnoliopsida; order Canellales; family Canellaceae; genus Warburgia; species Warburgia ugandensis. The sequence continues at coordinate 78,823,793 of CP141132.1, read as the reverse complement.
TAAAATCTGGATAACTTTAGCTTATTAATGGAATGGAATATGATTAATTCATCATTTTACTCATTTTCTAAAGTATTCCATGAAAGCAAAGTCTCAGATCACATCTGTACACGCAGTTGCATATAGATAGTCTAGATTGATAAGTGGCTATAACTTAGAAATTCTGAAGAAATTCAATGAAGACCTATAACACAAGTGAGTTTTAGAGCCATTCATCCTTTTTGAGAGGTTATAAATGTTCAAAATTTTCTTCAGCGTGATTAAAGAAAATTGATCCCAAACTCTTTGGCTAATTACCTGAATAATTAGAATACTACCTTTAAAATTCTGAAAGTTCATTGAATTTGATAGATTATATGAAACCTAGAAAATGATTTAGGCCATCCTTGTTATTAACCTAAAGACATAAAGCCTACCCAGAAGTATTTTTACCACTAGTTAGCCAAGTTGAGCCTTGAATATAAAGCCATTTTCTTTTGCCACCCAAATTACCATTTACCCATATTAACCCAGTATAAATTATCCATTACCCATTTTTCTTTGAAAAATAAGTTAGAGAAGAAGAAAAAAATATATCTTTTAGTTGCAACAAAAGTAGAAAAGTGGATATCAAGAAAAGAAATATTCTTCAAAGTGAGTCAAAAATATGAAAAGAAAGAAAAGAAAAATAAAAATAAAAATAAAAAAAGAGTTTGAAGAATGCAAAGAAAAATGGAAAAAGAATATTCACTTCAGCAAAGAAAAGAAGCATTGTCAACTTTAGTAGAAGACCTCTACTTATTTTTTTGAAGAAACTTTGAATACCTTTATACCCTTTCTTTAGTACCCTGTCCTAAGCCTATGTTTCGTCCCAATTAAAGACCTATTAATTCTAGGATGAATATAGTCTTGATGATGAAATGAATGGATAGGATTAAAAGAATGGTATTTCTAAATATTCAAAGGTAATGGCATCCATTCCAAAGGGATCAATACAAGTAAATTCCTTAGTAACTCCCGTTCTTCATGAGTATATGTGAGCTAAATTTGTTTTTATTGACTCTGCTCACATAATTACAAGAGAGATATGATTTGAACCCTCTATCAGAGAGATTTTATTTCTGAGCGTATGCCATTAGTAAGGATTGAGGTCAAAACATATTTCAGATGGAGTTCAAAAGTTAAAAGTCTACTTAGACATAAAGATTATTCATGTGTAAAGTACGCACACACTCACTCACGAGATCCGAGCTTAAGTGGAATATTTTTAGCATATGAGTAGGGTTTTGAATCCCTCAATCATCTTTATTAGTTTGCTAAAGTGGAAAGATTTATTTAAAATAATTCTCTCGGAAAAAATGGAGATGACTGAAAAATAAAAATTGGAGAATTCTTCGCATCTTTTCTTGAGAAATTTGTAAAAATCTTGGTTGGGGGTGTGTTAATTGTTCAATTTTGGTCAAAATATCCCTAATTTAGTATTTGATTGGAGCATCTAGACCCTTAATTTTAAGATTTTAAATCAAATATTTCATTTTAGCTTTAATTGGTCATCCAACCGTTGAATTGTAAAATTTAGTGGTTAAATGACTATTAAAGCTAATAGACGGATTTAGAGTTCGCTAATTGAGTCTTGTGCATTGCAGATCGGTCAACTCGGGCGTGGACGCTCAGGATTGAATCATGGAAAGAGATCAAGACTTGCGAGTTCTGAAGCCCAGGAAAGCTAGTGGACCCTTTATCTCCTCTTCCTTCTCTTTCTCCTCTCTTCTCTCTTTTTCTCTTATCCCTCTCCTTTCTTTTCTCTCTCTCTTCTATCTCTTTTTCTCATTCTCTTTCACACGTCTCTCTCTCTTTTTAAGTCCTCTTCCCCTCTCTCTAAAAAGACGTATTTTTGTCTCTCTTGAAAAGGCTAGGCTGGGCTGTCTCTCTCCCACATCCTGTCTCGTCTCCTCCCTTTCTCAAATCTCCATTCTCTCCAACTTCCTCTCTTTGGCTGGTTAGAGGAGGCAATCTCTCTCTCTCTCTCTCTCTCTCTCTCTCTCTCTCTCTCTCTTCTACTTTCCCTCTATTTCTCCCTCATCGTTCAACCTCGCACCGTACCCGCCATCGGCTGGACTTCCACTTTTCCCTCCTTCTCTCTATTAGCACCGAGATGCAGCCTCCCTCTTCTAGCACCATTTTCTCCCTCTCCGGCCAAACTTCCTTCACCCCACTATCTTCATCCACGGCCGGACTGCCCTCCTCTGTCTGTCATGGCCAGGCAACCACTCCTCGTGCTCTCCTCTCCTTCCCTCTTCTCCACTGTCCTGTTCGTTCATTACTCTCTCTCTCTCACCGTCATAGCACCGGACGCAGTCAGTACCTAACTACCCAAATCCCTCCTTCTCTTCTCTCTACCAACTAAGCACCCGTGATTGTAGCCCCCATAGATCTCGGCTGACAACATCTCCTCTGTTCGCCGTTGCCATTATCACCAGTGTTCTCTCCTTTCCGTCACTCAATAGGCCGAGCAAAACCCAAATCTGGATTTCTCCAGCACGCCCCATCTGGACGGTCTTGGGAGAGAAAACCCAATTTTGGGTTTTCTCCCATTTTCTCCACACCTTCTTCTCAATCCCTCTTCTTCTCTTCACCGGACGTCCCGGGGAAGGAAACTCAAGTTGGGTTTCCTCTCGCGTTCTTCCCTTCTTCTTCTTCTTCTTCTTCTTCTCCTTCCTCTTCCCTTCCCCTCTTCTTCCTCCTTCTCTTCCGGGTTTCATCGTTTTCCTGGTTTTTTTCGTTAAAAACCAGAACCCTCAGAAATTACAAAATTGCCCCTGGAAGATCTCGGAAATTACAAATCTGCACCTGCAGATCTCAGAAATTACAAATCTGCACCTGTAGATCTCAGAAATTACAAATCTGCACCTGCAGATCTCAGAAATTACAAATCTGCACCTGCAGATCTCAGAAATTACAATTCTGTCCTATTTCAGAAATTCCAACTGTGTCCCTATGCTATTCTGGTTTTAACTTATCTTCATTCTGACTATTCAGGGACAGTGCAATCCAGGACAGACTATTCAAGGACAGACTAATCCAGAGACAGTGCAATCCAAGGACAAGCTTATCCAAGACGCATTTTATTTTTATTTTCTGTCTTCCTTGGAATAAATATTTGTGAACATTGGAACAATTGAATAAATCTGGATTTTATTTTTTTAGTTGAATTTTATTTAAAACTCCATAATTTTAAATCAAGTCCTCGTGGGATCGACCCGTATTTGCCATTTATATCTTCTGATAGCAGTGCACTTGCGGTTAAACAATCAACATGAAGCCAACTAGTTTTTGGTATTTTAATCGTGGGTAGTCTGATAAGCCATTGGAAACAAATGCTGTGATTAAGAGAAAGAAAGAGAAAGGAGGTGAAGCTTTATTTGCATGACAAGCTCTTGAGGAAATTTATGCATAAGGAGGCTCTTGTGAGTGCATTGAATCGGCAGTATCCACAGAAAACAATTGCAGTCATGGAGAAGTTGATCGCTAGACAGTTGCTGTTGAAATGTGTTTCGAATTTGGATCCAGATGAGCTCCCTTTGCTTTGGCCTTCCTTTCTAGATATTCGATGGAGTCGAGATATGCAAGCCTCCTGATGGGATTGACATTGAAGGTGCTTCAATTACGTGCCAATGACATCAGAAATTCGGATGCCTTGATAGGGTCCACTCAGAAATTTGAAGCGCCTGGTTCAGGGGGAGATAAAGATACAGCATTCTTTGTTAGAGATACAAGGATTCATTTCACCTCTACTCAGGATGGCAGGAAGATAATATTCTGGCACTAGAGTTCCATTCAAGAAAGGGAAGTTTTGTAATGTTGGTTTTATTTATTGTAGCAGTACATGATGATTGGTGAACCACTGTAGGTTCTTTCTATCTGATATTCCCTGTAAATATATCATTGTTAGTAACACAGCACTGTTGTGTTGCAACTTGGAATTGCTTTATGTTCTGAATCAGATGTTCTTAACACTAGCTTCTTAGATAGTGCTGACTTCAGAACATAAACTGCGTCTAAGGGTAATGGATTTGTATCCATTATTTAAATTGGATAGCTCATCCTTTTTGCTATGTAAATCTGATCACCATTAAATAAAGTGATAACAGAATGCTAATCTGAGCTAGCTACAGTTAGGAAAATATTTCGTACATTTCACCTTCTAGGTGGGTCGTTTATGAGCCCTGGTCTTTGTTGGGGTAAAAAATCCCAAAGTGGTGATTATGTTGTTTTGGTATTTATAGTGGACCTAGTGGTATTAATCCAATTTATATAGGGTTTTCTAGCTGGCCTCTCTGCCCTGTCATAAAAAGAGTTAGTCGTAGAACGGGTTCATTTCTACAATATGTGCTGAGTTTCAGGGCTTTCTATTATTGAAAACAGGCTTTAAAATTGCTTGATTTGTGGATTAATACTAACATCAGGTTTTAGAGACGTGAAGTATGTGTTCTTGTGTGTATGCCTGTTTGTTTGCTTTTTCTTTTATGATTCAGTATTATTTATGAACTTGTGGACTTTTTATGCCCTCCCCTTCGAATTTAGTAGTAATTTGCACTTCCTTTGCACTGACTTGTTTAGGTGAAGTTTTTGTGATTTCTAATACATTTTAGTGAATATTAATTCAGTTTTAAGATTAGACTTGAGTTTTTGATGGGCATTGTCATGAAAAGATGTTTTTTGGTAGAATTTTGGGCTCATTCTGCTGTTAAATTAGTTCTGATATTGCTTGAATATGCAGACTTATGATCAAAAGTTGAGTTTTTGTGGAATTGTTCAAGTACACATTTGGTATCTTCTATTTTGGAGGAGGAAAAATTTACAGTTTAATGAACTTGGGAACATTGGAAGTGCTATTTCCAACAGATTCTATTTCTTCTGTCTATTGATTTTTCTTAGTTGCTTGTCACATAACTTCATCTCAACTCTTGGTTCGGTTTCCCCTACTAACTTACCTGTATTACCAACTAATACTTCAATTTGCCTAATTGGTTGGGTGTAAAAAGTCTCTGGATAAATACTATTTTTAGAGAAAGCCCCAACCTTTTCGATGCTCCAAACTAAGCCCAAGTAATTCAAATGTTCCTATATCTGTACTATCCAGACAGAACATAGACGGATTCGCCAAGAGAGACGGAGAGTTATTTTGGAAAAGTGAAAGAGTTGCAGATGAAAGAGTGGACAGGAAAATGGTTATTTTTTGGGGTTAATAATGCAAACTAACATTCCATGGATTATTTATAAATCTACATATAAATCCAAAATCAAAAATTAAATTGGCATCGTAACACTGCTTCTTCTAATTTGGGCAAATATTTCCCGATTTTTCTGAATATTTGCCTTGCCTATTTATGTGTGGAAGCATTGGTAACCCTGAACGTTGAGCATGTAGCATCCTACTGCAATGCTCTCACTACTTCGTCCCATTTTTTCTTTTTGTGAATGGTGAACGTACTTCAGGGCAGCCTGGCTGCAAATTGTAGTACAAGGCACTAACCAACTCTGTAAGTGTTTGAGAAGAATAATGTAGTATTATCGCTGACAGTATGAAAACTGGTCGACTCGGGCCGGATTCAAAATTTCCACTTTTGCTTCTTGGACTGAGTTTTGCCAAGGTCAAGAAAAATGCTTTTCCGTCATAAAAATCTGCTGCGACCGAGTGCGGCCGCTTCTTTCCTGCATCAGCCGAGTACTCCCCTGCCTTTAGACGCTATGACTCCTGCCAATGTCGCGTTGTGGAAATCAGGATATTCTGTCATCAGGGTACATGCAGAAGTATATCGGCTGAGAAAATGTAGGTAGAAGTATAACAGAAGGATTGATTGGTAACCATATATCAGAGTAGCATTGATAAATCTTAATCGCTATGTTATGGTTGCGTCCATGTTGTTTAATTGCATTGTTCATTTCAAGGCCACAATGAGAACAACAGAAATGTTCCAGACCAAACGTTACTTTGAGAATGTCAAGTGCTAAACAAACTTTTAAGTGTATGATCTAGGCCTTGGAATGATCATCCCATCCTGTGTAGGGAATTCATCAACGATTCAACAAATACAACATTAAAACGGCCACGTCCTCAATAATAGCCTGATCCATAAAGCCCCCATTTATCTGTTATACGTGTTTGTACACATTCATACAGGTGAAGTTCCATCAGTATTGCAAGTGAAAAGCAAGCCCTGGCTACCAGATTAGATGAGAACAGGAAAATAGTCAAAATAAAGCTGGATTGCTTAGATCAGTTGCCACAAAGATAGCGAGAATAGCGCAAACTTTTGCAATCCGATTTCAGTCTGCTTGCTCGAAGACAAATAAAATCCTTCCTCAGAGCTTAGAAATCAAAGAGAGAATCTCAAAGGTGTTTTCGAGATAAAACTGTAAGAATAGTCTACATGGTTAATGTCAAGATACCCTTTAGTTGAACCAGAGTATAACCTCCCCCACCATACAGCAACATCATGTGTGACAAAGTGAGTCAAAAAGTAAGATGCAATTTGGGTACTACTGTACTTAGTTACATGGACATACGAAAGGAAAACCCAAATACACCACTTGTCATTTTACACTTCAGGTGACAGCAATATGACTTGTGGAGACCGAGAGGCACTTTCACAACTCAAGTGGATGGTTCAGCTGGCCAGTAATCCATTGAAGCTTTGACTGAGTGTTGGACGTACAGGGAAGGATCCAGAATTTATGAAACTCAAAATGTGATCATTTATGTTGCTCTTCTATTGCTTGTGGGTACGGCCAACAAAAGATAACATGAAATCAGAGGCTGTATCAGATCCCAAACTTCATTTCCCTAAGACACTGCTGATGTTTTTATCATCTCGATTTCTATCCACAAGTGGTATAGATTCGTATTTTTCTCCCATGGCTCCCCCCTTCTGTTTCTGAAACTGAATGTAGCGCAATGTACTGGCAAAGAAAGCATCCACAGATGGATCTGATTGTGTGCTATCACTTTGCATCTCAGTATTGATCAATTCAATGAGACCCTTGATTGATGCGCTTGTTATCTGAGGATTCCCTTTCTCGAAGAAGTATAGATACCTGGATCATGACATAACACGTTGGTTAGGAATTAAGGAGTCAAACAATAAGGGGAAATAGCTTGGTCTTGCGCTATTTACTTGTTCAATATCTCAACAAATAGTGTGACAGATCCACTACTCCCACGAGTTGCACTGGCCATCTGTTGAGCAGCGTTAGCAATCCTTAAAGCACGCTTTAGGCAAAGCAGGACCCTGGATATAATGTAAGAGCTATTAGCTTAAGAAGCAACGACCACTTTTTGACTTAGTAATTCTGAACAGTATCAGTGCAACTAACGCTTAGCCTAAAAGGATAGGTAACCTTTTTTATCAATGGAATGTGGTGACTTCAATGTGCAAATCCACTGTAGACATGCCAATCTCTCTCTCTCAGCCTGGAGTACAGTGGGGTGGGTGGGTGTGTGTGTATGAGAGAGAGAGAGAGAGAGAGAGAGAGAGAGAGAGAGAGAGAGAGAGAGACTTTACTGTTTATGGTCATAATACATACCTTGCAGATCTTAACCCTAGAATTAGACTCCAAATGCAGTTTACATTCAAGAAAGAGCAGTTTTCATGGACGATATATTTTGGCACTCTGCCAACATATTTTAGTAATCGGTCATGGGTTTATGAATTCACACTCGCATTGATGCATACAGAGATCACGCGGGCACATACATGGATACACAATGGAAATGCATATGTTGAGTATACCTCTCTCCATCCTTGATGCCACCCTGATCATCAACCCAAAAGAGATGCGAACAAGTATAAACAGCTCTGCATTGATCAGGCTTCTTTAAAAGCTTTGCAGAATACTGCCAGAGGACAAAAAGATAACATTATCAGAGTTTCAAATGAAAAATTAAAATGTTTAACAATCATGGAAAATATTTGATGATTACCCCTGTGGCCTTATGTGTTAGGGTATCTCTGTTCTCAACACCAAATATATTCATCCTCTGCAGAGTCCCTATTATTAGGTGTATAGCAGTCACCTGGGCTTTAGAATCCTGCTGACAAGGTAGAGCCAGTGAGGAAAAACTGAAGGGATCTTAAATCTTACAAACGAGAGTGCTGAAGGATATTTATATAACACACAAAACGAAAAAGAAGACAAGAATGACATATCCAACTACCACATTCCAAACTTCAAAAAGCAGTATAAAACAATTATGAATTAAGAGGAGAGTAAGGAGCTCAATTACCGCAATTTCTTCCTCATACAGTATGAATGCTTGAGTGAAAAATTCATATGCAACAGGCTCAAGGTCACAATCATTTGCAGCCTGAACAGCAATATCAGGGGCTACATATTAGCAAGAAGACAAAAAGCTCACAAATGAGGAACTAGAAGCCAAGCATAAAATTTTTAGGGTACCTCAGCGCACTGCAGGTACAACCTTAAAGCCAGTTCTGGTGATGGAACAGCTGACAAAGCCTCAATAGTCTGAGATAAATAACAGATGGCATCAGAAAATAAACATGCAGATAAAACTGACGCTAAAACAAAAACTATTCATGGATTATAAATAAAAACCTCAGAGCACCTGGTACAGGATTTATATGAAAAGTTAAGCTGCACGGAAGCATATTAATTTCATGGTATGACTAAAGCAGCAAACCGACAAACCAAGGGAAAATTTGAATAGGCATATATTTAGGAAGGGCGTATACATAGTGCAGCGACAATGTCAAGAGAGGAACTGCACCATATAAAATTATGATTCAAAAGCCTAAGCAAGACAACTAAATAAATCAGTATTAGGTACAGCACATATTGGTATTCATTCAATGCTTTTAACCTTTAAGGAAGTTGTATGAATCTAAGTGTCTAACTTTTATCATCATCATCAAGATCTTATCCCAATTAGGGGTCGGCCATCTAAGTGTCTAACTTTAAGGAATAAAAATTAATTTATGTTTCATCTAAGCAGTACTGTTAAGAAAAAGAAGCCACCAAACTCCAAATATTCCTGGATGATGCTCATAGACTAGATAAATTATCAATCTGATATATTGAGCCGAAGCATTTCTAAACTTATTATTGAATGAAGCTTGTTTTAATCCAGGAAAGATTACCTGATTTAAAAGCTGAAATATTTTCTTTGGTGTCGCAGGGACCTCTTCCCCAACTACATCTCCTTCTCGACCTTGCAGAGTTCTAACTAACTGAATGACAATGCAATAACTTGTCAGTTCTCCACTATCTTCAGAGAGACTCCAGTAACTAATGATCCTGAGGGACTCTCAGAGCTCATGCTTTAGAAGCCAGATAAAGTTGGTTACTTGAAAATGAAAACATATAACAGCCAACATAGTATAACACAAAATTCAACATCTAATGATACTGAACCTAAATCAAGAAACTACACCTTCCTGCACATAGGAATAGCTTTAAATCTTGAGGTGAAACAGTTTTAATAATTCTATACTCTACCATCTAATTTGCAGACTAACAAAACCATGTGTACAGTGTAAATTAATATAGAAATTAGTTATCACAAGCCAACTGTTCCAGCAACAACAACAAAGGGAGGAAGATTGTCAAAGCATAATAGACTAATTACTATACCATATAAACTTCACTGGACAGCATAAGGCACAGGGACAATCTTCTGTACTAAATCCATGCATTCAATATTCAAGACTTGCAGGAGCAAACTTCCAAGCCCAAAGATGAAACACAGTTTTTTCTATTTGAGCTCAACCTCAAGTATGGGAAGCAGCACATATGCAACAATTCTTAGTAACCAGATGGGAAATCTTTTACCCATAAGCAAACTAAATAGATACAAAGGCGACTTTAACCATTTCTCATTCAGGGTGGAAGATTCATATATCTTACCACATGGTCTGGTACAAGCTAATCCGTGCATGCATGGCACCATGGAGGACCACATGGCTTATGGCACACACGTTTTTGCCTTATGACTGCCATTCAGAGTTTAGAAGCTTATTTTAGTGTTTTTGAGGAATAATAGGAAGGCATCATCATGCTTTAAACAGGGTGATGGATGATGGTGCTTTTTGGAAATTTCCATAAATTTGGTCAAGGGTCATGAGTATTGGGTTTAGAGATATTATTTTCTGGAGAAAACATTAGTTCTTTGCTCCAGTGCAGAATTCAATGGCTTTTTGTTTGGATCAGTAACCTTTAGGTCAGGCAGTCCTGTTAATGATTGATTCTCCATTTTTCTTTACACTTGTTGGGTTGATTTGCCCTTTTCTAATTTCTTCCTTCAATTTTCTAAGCCAGTACAGAGCTAGAAAACCAGCAATCTGGGGGGTTTGCAGTCTTGGAAAACCCTAATAACATTTTTTTTCTTTTAGATAAACTAATGCAGCATTATTTCAAATCTGTGATCACCAGGATAGTTTGAAGGGGTCGCTCAGGATTTATTAACTTCCAAAGAACTGGCCCCAGATGAAGAAATTTGTAGGTAATTGCCATGGCAACATAAAACAAACCTAGCTTAATGTCTTAATATCACATAACATCTTAAAAAATCCATCTTGGGCTCTAAAATTTGTCGGTTTTCTTGTTCATCCTTGTATAGGTTCTCAAAATACTAGGTGGCCTTTGGGCCTTGAGTTTCCATCATAAACAATTCAACCAGTCAGCAAAGAAATGCTTACTTTATTTGAGCCTATCCACACCACTGCTTACTTTTGAACTGCTAGCCATTGAACTTACTAGTAATGGTGGGGATCTAGGAGATAAGGAGTCCCACCACTCTGGCTATGTGTCTTCATTTCTCTTTGGGTGTGCCTCTTTTCTGATGTATGCTTTCACAATAAACACCAATCAACCATCTAGATACAAGTAGCCAAGGGAGACAACCATTCTTTCATGTGGTAGCAAGAACAAGCTCCAATCAGGATTTAGCTCAAGATTGGTCTTAGAATATCACCTACCCTGATTGACTTGTCCACCTGGTGTCCTGGATAGGCATTACACAGGCTTCGGTGTCCTGTTTGGATGATTCCATGCAGTCCTACATGGGCTTCATGTAGGTTTTATCTTGAGAAACTTTTGTTCCTTTCATGTAGATGCATGACTAAGGAGATGTATTGAGTTATGGATTAGCATGGAAAAGGTGTTGAGTCACTTCATCGTATAATTTAGAAGGTGAAAGGCACTTCATTATAAAATCTCAAAAGTCAAGTGCAAACCTTGAGAGCTGAAAATATTAGGGGAGGAACAGTGAAAGGAAGACGTTTTGGACCTCCGGTAAGAATATGTTTCCTCACAGTACAAATGATCTGCAATTGAGAAAACAAAGGATTATGACTAGATCACAGCAAAGAAAAGCATGGTAAATTTATAAACAATGGGACTGCTAGAAAGCAATAATGGAAGTGAGAAATTAATCGAAAGTCAAAGGCACACAATGGATGTAACTTGTGTAAAGAACAGAAAAGTATACACAATCATATATAACATCATTAACAAGTTAGTTCAAACACTTAATAGTTGGGTGCCTTGCAGTAATTTACAATGAGGTCGCAAAAATATGTGTATATGTGTGTATATGGTGTTTATATGCGTAGTGCATACAGATGATACAAATATCTGTAGGCATATGCACACAGAATGTTATAAAATAGTTCAAATATCATTCAATTTTCATCTAACAGAGAAACATATATGTGATACTTAAGAATAAAAGAAAACATAAGAATTACAAAAAGGCCTTCAGAATTCCCTTCAGAAATAATATTTGAGGATAATTCAACCACCAAAAATTGTTAAAACAGACATTATAGAAAGTAATATTTGCTTATCACTAGAAATGTGAAACAATTATAGGAAGTAACAGTTTTAATAGTCCCTTTGAGGTTTACTGACACACGCTTCTTTCCACGTAAATATGATTCCATGAACAAGAAACCAAAGAAAGGAGAACATGTGCTCTATCTTGACTCATATAGTCTATCTCTAACATAGATTGTTTACCAAAGTTAAGCTTGTTGCTAGGTTCTTATGTTAAGCTTACTGCTAGGATCTTAACAGCAAGCACACTAGATCCACTTCTCTCTTAGTCATTTAACAGTAACACAGTAAGAATGTGGAATTTCCTATCAAGGTTTCAGAATAGGTTTTTTACTGAATGGAATTTTTATCTATACTATACAAAAAGAAACTACCCAGGTCGAAAACGGACCAAGTTCAGAGTTAGATATTTATCTATTACTATTAGTTATATATAAACAACTATTATAACATAACTAAGTCTCTTTTTCTCTCTTCAATATAGGTCCCGTTGCACCAAGGCTCCCCTTTCCCAGCCCCGCATATGCAGGAGGTTCGTGCACTAGGCTGCCCTTTTTTTTTAATAAAGGAAACTACCCAGGTCGAACATGGACCAAGTTAGGAGTTAGATATTTATCTTATTACTATATATATATATATATATATAACTATTATAAGATAACTCTCTCTCTCTCTCTCTAGGAGTTAGATATTTATCTTATTACTATATATATATATATATAACTATTATAAGATAACTCTCTCTCTCTCTCTCTCTAGGAGTTAGATATTTATCTTATTACTATATATATATATATATAACTATTATAAGATAACTCTCTCTCTCTCTCTCTCTATTAGAGGCCATTATGGTCCACCCCTTCCCCGGACCCCGCATAGGCGGGAGCTTCATGCATTGGGGCTGCCCTTTATATATAAAGGAAACTCCTCAGGTCAAAAATAGACCAAGTTAGAAGTTAGATATTTATCTATATCGTCAGATTATTAACATCTTTCCACGAATTTGTCAGCCACTCTTTTCTTTTGTGCTCAAATTTTTTTAAATTTAAGATCTCCCTGTATGCTTGAATTTTTCCAAATTAGTCTTTTAAGTGCGGTTTCAGATTTTTTATGTTTTTTAAGGTACTCTGGCTTTCTGTTTCAGCTTTCTCCTTTTATATGTGTGAAGCTGTCATCCTCTCTGCATGTTCAAATGTGGAACTAATAGTCAATAATAAAGTAGAATATGTTACAGTATTTTGACATTAATCAGCACATAAAGGGGTGCTGGATTCTATATAATTCACAATTAGTAGACTTGCTTTTAGGATTTTGAAAAAAAAAGAGAAACTTTACTTCCTCAGTGTTCAAATAGTGAAGGCAGCAGATCTACAGGCAGGTTATCAGCATCGTGTCAGTATTTTCACTGCTGGGACTAATTACTGTTTCAAATCATTGGATCAGCTAAAAAGGAGTTGAACTATGATGGCAGGTTAAGTCTCAGGTTAGTACTGTTACTATTATATGTTTTAGAAGATGACTTCTACTTCTAAACAATTTCTCCAAGAAATCTGCATGATAAGTGTGGCAATGGGCAGTTGAAAGCCAAATAGTTGAGGAAATAATGCATCAGTAACTGATACAGTCATAGCAAATCACAAAAGGGAGTCCAGAAAATCCATGTGCATTAACACAATCAAGGACTGGAACTTTTGCAACAGTCTCTGTTGAAGCATGAATGAGAATCTCCATTTCAATATGCCTATTTAATTGATTCAAAAGGGATGTACAAAAGAATCACATCAGGTTATACAGAATACAAAAGAATAGAAACCTTGACATGTTAACTACCTTTAACATCTCATCTGGATCATCGTTAAAAAGCATATTGATAAGACAAGCAACAGAGTTTTGCTCTTCCTTGAAGTCCTCATCATCAAGCTGATGGAAAGAAACAGAAGTAACTGACTTAGAAGCATCAAGGTGATGAAATGACAAATGTGAAAGCAGTATTTATTTCCAATGGGAAGGTCCAAGGAAACACCAAAGGGAATTGTCTACATTATCCATACAAAAATCAACAGCACATATTTCTGATCTGTACCTCATCATCTGTTGTCCCATCAACATCCTTTATAAGCCCCTTTATTAATTGAAATAATGCCTCTACCTGAAAATCCTGTCAGTTAAATGAAGTGGAGAAAGAGCAGTCATGAATTTGAAAAGGCAAAACACTTAGACAACACATACGTTATCAGCAGTTGATATGCAAATCCTGTTTTTCATGACACTTTGAATAATAACCACTGCCATGACTTTATTTGTTCCAGCATCAAGGTGATCCATGACACGTGGATAGTTAGAAAGTTGTAGTGCCGTCACAATATCATTGTATTTCTCCAGGGGAGCACTCAAAAGTGCTACAACTTGTTTTGTCGCTCTGCTGTCTTCAAGCTTTGGTTTTCCTGAAAGCTTCCTAACACATGCACCCTGAAGAAAACAAAACAGGAAGATAAATAATTTCAGTAGAAAACTAATTCAACCAATAACTAAGACATAAACATAGAGCCATGTAGCCTGAACTATAAATTCATGGCTACTTGACCAAAGCTGAATACTTATTAGCATAATAGTATGTTCCTGTGGCATAAACTTATTCATGTTGGCATGTGTATATCCCACGTGACTCTGATTTTGACACAGGAACACAATCAAGATAAAGGAATCTTATAATCTCAAAGGTTAACTTTTCAGGAGAATGCTGCTGAAGCTAGAAACTGCTATTGTTTTACTGGGATATGGAGCAAAATTATCATACTATCTCTAATACCTGTGGTCAAAGTTATATACTCTATAGCTTTTTCAAATAGCCGCAGCCATTTTCCATTATTTTGAGTTTTGGTCAAATATATTTTCATCTCACAGCATAGCACAAACACAATGGAGCTGGATATACATACCAGTACTTGATCCACATGGTCAAGCCGGTCGGAATGGACTCGTAGAGTAAATGTAAGTAGAGATACATATAACGAAATAACTCCAACGATTGGCATGTCAACCTGTGCCTCTATTACCTGTCACAAAAATAAAGATGAATAAATATCCCTAAAGTACTGGAAGAAAAAATCAAACGTCCTGCCAATAAAATTGAACTGAGAACGAGAAACTAACCAGAAGGGATTCTAGAACTTGGCTCCTAAAATTGCCACCATGCCATTAAGAACTCTCAAGTTAAACATTAAAAGCATCTGCTAGTATTCAAAGAGAGTCTAATATAACTCAAGCATGCATATAAAGCACTGATGCCTTAAAGCAAACATAATAGTAACAGATGTTACTTGAGGGAACTGAATCCAATTATGGTCAACAAAGAAAGATGTTTAACAAGAAGTGATCAATAGAATTACTATGGAAGTATACATGAAGGGAAGTTTCTTTGTCCCTAGTGTATTATGTAATAGACAAGTTTCTTTGTCCCTGGTGTATTATGTAATAGACTAAGTGCTCAGAGATGTCATGAGGGTTGCCAAATGTAACTATCTCTATTCAGATATCACATCAACGATGCGCAAATTAGAAAGCCACAAACTCTGATGAAGCCTTTGAACATAACAAGCATCCGGTATAAAGGTCAGCACGAAAAGACAAAGAAAAACAAAGAGGTACACCAGAAAAGATAAAAAAAAGTAAATTTTAAAAGCATCTATAGAAAATATGCTAAGTTTACCTTCCTGATGGCATTGCTCAATTTGGCAAAAGCCTCAACTTGCAAGAATTCTGGTAACACCTGAAGCACAAATGCATTAGGCACAGAACAACAAATCCTGGGCAAGAAAGGGTGTATAAAGAGAACTCACTTCTGCACTTGAAGCAGCATAAAGTGATAATCTCTCCATTAGTTGAGCTAAAACAGTTTTGGTATCAACAGTTGGCTGAGGAGAAAAGAAAAAAGAGAGAGATATGTTATACGTATTACCAGTGGATTTGATCAAGTTAAATAGATGATAATTTATTGCTTTTCCAATCAAGCCAAGGATGACTAATCATTCAGGGTAGAAAATTGCATATTACTATTCTGAATGATCCATGAAAATGACATAAAGACAGAAGCAGGAATTTGACAGCCTGAGATCTCCAACAGAGAAGGCAGACAAAAGACTGACAGCAAGACCATGATCCAATTTGTGAAAATGACAGCAACAATGTATTTGAAGTAGAAGAAACATTAGCTATATCACCTACTTGAAGCTGGGGGCATGCATCCAATAATGTTTCAAGGGTTTGCAAGTGGTACTCATCCGGAAAGACTTGTATTATGCAATCCATTAAGTAATATTGCGCAAGCTCATCTTTACAGTTGACAACCTGTAGACCATTTGAATGTATTTTCCATCATATGAAGATTAGCATATTGAGCTATCTTAGCTTTCTAGACATTAAAATAACATAAGCGACAAAGAGAAAAAAAATCTGACCTGCTCCAAGACTCTGGGAAGAACAGTCTCTTTGTACATTTCAAGGTCAACACCCTCTATCTGACTAAGCACATGCAGGTTCTTTCCAACCTAAGTAGAAAGTTCAGCCTCAGCACAAGAATCTTTGAAAGAAGTAGCTTAGTCATGATAGCCTAGTTCTCCAGCTAAACCCAGCTATTAGACCATACAGGAGGATATTTTAGTTCGTTAAGGGCATTGGATACACCTCAGACAGTTAAACAGTCTTCGCCACCACCCACCCCATCCCCCCCCCCAAAAAAAAAAAAAAAAACACCTTTCTTTTTTTCTCAGTTCATCATGGCCCATCATTTGCACCAATCAAAGTCAATCAAAATTTAGGCACAGTTGTCTTGGATATATGTTGTTTATATAGTTCATACATTAATAGATGCCTAGATCCTCATATGTTTCCAATGACTAGGTTAGTTGAAGGTAACAAACCATTTATTTAGAAACATAAAAGTTAGGACCTTGCAGTTTAGATATATTCTCTTTAATGAAATTTTAAAATACAACATATCGTTTCACCCTATCATATTTGATGGTTGTTGAAAGCAGTAACAAATAATTATGTTCATTTCACTTGAACCATTTAACACCAAACCAGTCACGTTCTGATAAGCAATTGCTAATGAGATCTTATTATTGGCATAATGCTAGAGCTTCATTTTTGGGCGAGCTACTTCACAATGGAACTACCACAATGCTTTGATCGCAATATCTGCACCAGCTGGGTGGTAGCATGGCAGAAAAAGGATACTAAGCCTGCTTTAAGGACATGCTTCATATAATCCAAATTATAGTGGTCTTCTAAATCTAGTAAAAGGGCAGCCCGGTGCACAAAGCTCCCGCGTATGCAAGGTCTAGAGAAGGGGTGGACCACAAAGGGTCTATAGTATGCAGCCTTTGATTGCATTTTTGCAAGAGGCTGTTTCCATGCCTCGAACCCACTACTGCTAGGTCATACAACAACAACTCTACCATTGCACCAAGGCTCTCCTTCAGTCTTATACATCTAGTGGTAAAGGTAAATTCTCATATCCAAACCTTTCAAGACCTTACCCATGCTAGATACTTGATACCCACCTTTTGCTTACGAGCATATACAATGTTAGGATCTATAGGATCTTCATAATTCAATCCAGTGTGTACAACTGCCCTTAGTGCTATATGCCTATACCCTGTTATATTAACTAAAAGTATCAAGCATTTCACCATGATGCTATTTACAAGTCTCAAGTTACTGATATTTACAAGATCGCGAAGCTCGTTCCTTTCTTTTTCCCGTTTCTCTTTTTCCCGAAGAGGTCCCTGCAGATGAGAAAGCCCGATTGCAAGCCTCAACTCAGGATCACCTAACAGTATGAATGATAAAAAATCACTATAATAACAGCATGATCAGAACTACAGTTTTGTTGCAGAATCATGCCCCCATGATATTTGTGTTTCACTCTAAGACATGCACATCATGGAGAGGCATGCATGCCCAATCATGAGAGCAGGTTGTTACTGATAATTTGACCAACCTGATGCTGCATGCGGACCCAGAGTTTATTCATCTCGGTGAAGTTCTGGAGTACAAACTCCACAGCATACATGACGGTGTCAGCATCCCTGCAAAAAGACGGTAGAAGATGGAAAGCATGAGTCATGAGTAACAAGGTCCAAATGCAATATCTCAGCCTTACAGTGAGTTGGTTGGTATACATAATCACAACTTTGAAGAGTGATAAAGCAGCAAGTAAAAAGAAAAAGAAAAAAAAATGGGAAAAAGAAAGAAGAATGATCAAACGAATGAGATGAAGAATGCTACACAGAATTCAAAAGGCCATTCTCAAAGAAAAGCTAATATGTTGATTCTAACCAGAATCTTCAAACTTTGAGTCATTCTATTTCAATAATTTCTACACATATATAAGCCAATTCCGAAATTTCCTCTAGTAGTCTCAGTCCCTCCAAGAACATATTTCATAGCACAAAACAGCCATGAATGGAAGTTAAAAACTTTGAACACATTTATGTAAATATGTTATAGCTTCCCAACTCACCAAGGTTGGCCGATCATTCCAAACTATGATCTCAATGATTAGTATCTAGCACGGGGCTTGGAATAAGTCAATCCGAAGAGCACTTTTGTTCACACTGTGAAGATGGCACAGTTCAGAGAAAGCAAGACTTTCAAAGATTGCCTCATGAAGAGAGAAATTAAACAAATAGCCAACTGCTTAACAAATTTCAAAGCATCTGTCCTCCTTTCCATTACCCCAACACAATGTTGTCAATGTCGTATGGGTCCAGGTCCAGCAATAGAAATTTTGATTTTTTTTATTTGGATGTCAATATCATTTTTTCGTTTTGCAACTTTTAAAATTTTTTTATAAATAATAAAATTAAAAATGAATAAATTTTTTTGTAGATTATTACTATTTTTATGAATTCTTTAATAATCATATGCAAAAGGCTGTTAATATAGAAATTGCGCACTGTTAGTATAACAACAAGAGAACTGTGATGTAGGATAGCATGCAAAATGACCTAATCTATATGCTGAGATCAGATCGGAATTAACTTAAATAAGAAAACATAAATTAAACTACGACGAACACTTCAACATACAGAAAATCAGTTTTAATTAGCATGAATAGCCTGTAATGAGTTACAGGATCTACAGACTACCTCAGATCTCTACCAATTAAGGTAAGACCGAAGTTTCAATTCGGATCGTCCCTCTAATTGATGAAGGGTCTTGATTAAGCTTCAGATCTACAGTTAAGGAATTTTATGTAGGATAAGAATTCTAAGTTATTACTGACACAAATCACGTAACCACAAGCAGCTCAAAATTCGTCCGTTAAAAAACAACGTAGAAAAATACTGACCTACATAACAGGATGAAACAAAAGTGATTTGGCCTTGTACCAAATGCAATTGCACGCCCATGAGAAGGAAGCTAGAATGAGAAATCTAACAAGTCTAACAAAATTTTCATTTATTATTTTAAAAAAAATCTATTTACACAAAAGCGAAAAAGATCTTAAATAGGGGGCATCCAACCCTAATCTAGAAAAAGACAAAATTGCCCCTACTTAAGTCACAACACACTAAGAAACCTAATACCCTTAGTGAATAGTGGTAAATATCCCAAGTAAGCTAAACTATAAAAAGGGTAGCCCCAGTGCACAAAGCTCCCTCCTATGTAACGTTAAAAAGAAAAAAAGTGGGATGATGGTCCCCATCAAACTGTTTGTATAACAATAAGAGGGCTGTTAATATTAAGAAATACGGGTGTTAACAACTTGGGCTGTCAGTATCAAAAACGAGGGCTGCCGTTACTTTTCATTACAACTTAGGTAAGTACATTATATCTAGGGTAAAAGAAAAATTCAAGAGGGGAAAAGAAGTGGGTTTCCTTCACCAAAGAAGATGGTTCTGAGCTTCTATTCTGCTCTGTGCAAAGATGTCTCCAACAAGGTGGTGACAATGATGGAGAATAAGTAACCAAGCAAGAAGAAGAAGAACTAGAAGCAGATTTTAACTTTTTTTTTAGCTCCAAATGCATTGATTTCAGGCTCAATTTTGTCATTGAATGCATTCATCAGGGGTTTTTCAGATCCGGGTCATTTTCCTAGTTGGCACATTTTGGTTTTAGGGTTTTGATGGAGAAAACTGTAAAATGCATTCTTTTGGTAGGAGAAATAACTATCCCAATCAATTGGGAGGATTATTTTGTTGAGAAGCCCTCTCAAATCCCTTTAAAATGGCTCTAATTGAGGTCTGTTTTGATCATGTTCTCGAAAGATACAGTGAAAAATCATCTCTCTTTATATCATTAATTTCAACCTAAATTATTAAGGAAATATCATGATATTTTGCGGTTCAATTGATATCTCAACTGATACAAAAAGTAGGCTAGCTTTGTATTGGGTTTTTTTTAGAGATATTGAAACTTTGTCAAAGTTTCAGCAATACGAAACAATATTAACAACATTGCTTCAACATGCTTAAATGAAAAATATAATTATCACCAGGAGAAAAAAGCATAAAAGCATTTCTCACTCAAAATTGCATCAAGTAATCCTCTACTCAAAAGTTAAACATTTTAAGAGATGGTGACATGTCTCCTTACCCCTCATACTCAGAACCAATATCAGGTAACTTGTCCCTACTAACTTGTGAAAGATAACTCCTAAGGAAGAGCCCACGTACTGGATGTTGAATGCCACGGCACATCTCCACAAGGTCTTTCAGGACATCTTTAGCAGGAGCCTCCTTGGATTTGATGTAAACAGATCCCACTGTGCATAGGAGATACCTGATAAATCAACAATTTGGACTAAGACAATGGCAATGTAATACAATGCAAAAAAATAACTACAGACATGTATGTCGCAAAGTGATGAAAAAAGTTACGACTCCTAACAACAGACACAGAAACTTATTTCATTAACAAAGAAGCATGCAAATAGCAAAGAAGACTTGTGAAATAAAATAAGTACAGGAAACTGGAGAAGTATAAACTGGCTAAAATTGAGACACCTTTGCTGATCATGAGAAGAGTTGGCAGGTGTAGGAGTAGCAATAGAAGCCAGCAATGAACACAACAAGGTGCAGCCAACTTATACTGATAGACAGAAGTGTTTGTTGAAAGACATTTAGCAATAATATTATTGTGCATGCGAATTTTCCACCAAGGAATGTGCAAATTAAACCCCCCAAAAAAAAAGAAAAAGATAGGGCATTGTATCACCGGCAGATTCGGCCAAATGGATAGTTTACCAAATAGCCAGAGGATGTGAGTGCAAATTAAACTCAAAAAAAAAGACAGGGCATTGTATCATCAAGCAGGTTCAGCCAAATGCATATTTTGCCAACTAGCCAAAGGATGTCAATATCAGTCCAACATGTAATGTGATTTGTCTTTCCTAGTGTGGGATGCATGCTGAAGATGGAGGCTGCAATAAGAATAAAGATAATGGGTGAATGAGCATCCTAAATAGCGAATTAAAGAGCAAGACAATATCCTTAAAATCGAACCCCATTATGACACAAGGAACACATGGAAGAGCATGAGCAAGTAATCAAGTGAAAAGAAAGCCCATGAAAATGAAATGAGGATCACCAGAAATCAAGTCAAATCTTGGGGTCAATTAAGCAATGTCTACTACCAAAATAATCTGGGTTCTGGTTTCCGTGCTTTATACTTTTACAGATCAGTGAAAAATTCCTCTGGGAGCTAACCTTATGAGCTCATATGGCTTTACGTACTGCACTGCATACTTGCATGGACACACAAATCACAACCTGCACGCAAGTCTGCCAAAATATGGCAAAATGCAGTGTGGACTGATGAAAACTTAATTCTTGAACTCAAACTTTCCAAAGAAACCAAGTTCTTGAACAAGTACTCAAACTACTGAAAGACCAAATAAAGGGCAGCACCAGTGCACAAAGCTCCCACGTATGTGCGGTCTTGCACCAAATCAATAAACCTCAACACTAACCGCGACCAAGTTCTTGAACTCTGATTCATAGTTTCACATTCAAGTCTTATACCCCAGTTGAAGGCTCTTCCACTTCATTCCTACTAATTGATACATCTTAGCACTAACCAAGACCCGGACTACAAATCCAACTTTCCGAACTCAATCCCTCAAACAAACCTATCAAATATCCGAAAGTTCTAAAAACAAAAACGCGGGTTCCGCAATATAGCAAAGAGGTTTCAATAAACGCACTAACTACAGACAATTCTAAATTCGTTCAAGAGCTAGTAATTCACTAACTTGAGTCAAATCTACATTCCACCTACTTAGTCAATATAATGCCAACAACTACCGCTATCCTAAAATTATCAATAGAATAGCAAAAACTTTCGACTTACAGCCTAGGCAAAATGTTCCCTGCATGTTGTACAAGCTCATAGAGATCAATTATCGAACACCCACGCTTCGTTTCCTCCTTGAAAAACATCTCCAACTTCCTCAATTCATCAAACGACCGCATATCTTCAAAAATAAAAAATAAAAAAATAAATGCAAAAGAGAAACAATTAATATGAAAATTGTTAAGCAGAAAGTAAAATTATGACAAGGATTCAAGAATTACAAAGCTCGTAATATTTGTGAGGTGAGAGCCTCGAAGTTCGGAGCTCGGAAAGCATCTGGGCCGAATACTTGAGTGCATCTCTTATATTGTTCGAATCCTGATAAGAAACAAATTGAATTGAGAATCAGAAATAGGGTTTTGGGGTTTGGAAACTAGGGTTTTAGGATCCTGGATTAGGGGTTTGCGAATTTACCAGAGCCCGATGCATGTAGAAGGCGTTGTGTTGAAGGCCTGCGATCCCTTCTGCAAGCCATTTATCTTCATCATCGTTCCCGGCGGCGATCATTTTCCCGGTGGTAGCTCGCCGGTTCTTAGATTGTTTCACCGGATCTCCAATGTTTTTTACTTTAGATTTCTGCTTCTTCGCTCACAAGAGATCTCTGCAGGTAGTTTGTACCGTTTTGGTGTCCAGGCGTTGGAGTGAAGTGGGGGTGGAACGAGTTACCTCCGTAATTTGTGTCTCTCATTGGACATTCATGTCTGCATGTGGGGCCACTGTAAGATGTTAATCTTCTCAAATTTTGCATGGTCAAATGATAAGGAATGCTCCCAGTGACGGTGCAGTAAAACATGGCCCTCATCTGGATTTGATCCAATCCGCTTATCCAATTTCCTTAATTTTGATACCTCTTGTCCTCAACATTACCATCAATAGACACAGATGTACTTTTGATCTCTCAAAATCAAACGGTTAGATTTCAAAGATGAAGAACACAGTGTTCTCCAGGGCATGGCTAACTTTTCCGGGCAATCAGATGAACGAGTTGGATCAACTACAGGTGTAACGCATCATTATAAGCACTCCTCTGAGGTGATCTGATTGGTTGACGTAGATTGCTTAGTTTAACCTTTTTTGTCCTTGCTTAGTAGGGATTATGATTAAATCAAAAACTCAAATGCAACTTGCGATTGGTACTTGGGAACCTCTAATTTTCGGAATTGGATGAGATTTATGGTCGAATTGCAGGAAAATATTGGTGCATGACCAATCTAACATCTGATTAGAAAATGAACGGTTTGGATCGCCAAAATTAGGGACCCACGTGTATTCTGGCTATGGTACTTCTAAATACTCATAGATCTGTGTGTTTCAGGTGAACCCGAAGAAATGCTAAATCAAAGGGCCGATGAGCAGGTGGAGTCCAAGCCCACCAACCTTTTGCAAGGTAGGATCCACCTCTACACAAGGTACGGCTAGAGTCAAATCAGTTGGGCCATCCTGACCATTCAACAACAGGCTTTTCCACGATCATGTAACTCGTTTAATCGGGACTGTTCATTTTCAGTCCCTACAGTTCAAATCACCATCTACTTGCCGGCTTAGAGGGTAGGTCGGCTTACCACAATTTGGACAAACCCTACTGATCCGACCAAAAATGAGTTCTTGAATTCTACAGCACCAAAGTCGTTTCAACTGCAGAATGCTTGACTTGTGGTTGTGACCGACTGGTGCATATACAAGTAAAAGGAGCAGCTCCGGTGCACAAAGCTCTCGCCTATGCAGGATCCGGAAAAGGGGTGGACCACAAAGGCCTAAAGTACACAGTCTTACCTTGAATTTTGCAAAAAGCTGTTTCCATGCCTTGAACATGTGACAACAACTCTACCGTTGTGCACAAAAGATGGTTCTACTTCTTGAAATTATGTGAGGACGGTTGTCTTTGTTTAAGGAAACACAATCACTAGATTGGCAAGAAATACAAATGGGGAGTCAATTGTTAGATGACCAAAGCTATTAGATAGTTTACCAACATAGTAAATTATATTTTTCTTTGGTACAAGTGAAAAATTAAAAAGGAAAGGAAATGTTATCTGGACTGAGTTTTGAGACCAACTCCAAGGTCATGACTAGCTAAGCTTGACCCTTTGGATAATCTCTCCAATCATCTTCGGCCTCTCCTATTTAGACTATGTGCAATAAGTCATGGTCATTGGATGCTTCTTGCTACTAGTTTTTTCAACTGAAATATGAGTAGTCATGATTTAAAAACTAAAATGCTAGCTATACATTATCCAACTTATAACATGACCTGCATCGCCATATCATGTTTTCTTTTATTCTTGCCGTAGAAACTTACTCTATTTGAAAAATACAAAAGAGGTAACCAGAGTAAAAAAAAAAAAAAAGAAGCAACGTATTATTATTGCTTTTAGTGTAAGAACGACATCATGTGGGAGACTTTTTTCAAAACCTTTTTAGACTATAAGATATATGTTTGAAAGAAATGAATGAATTTATATTTTTAACTTACATTTTTTGCTTAATATGCATATAATACTCGAGAATTTAATAAATTATTATTTAAATTTGGGTTTAATTTTATACATTTATGTTTAATTTGAAAATTTTACCCATAATTTGAAATACCTAAAAACTTTTGAATTATACATAAAAAAAAAATAGAATTTTCAATTATTTCGAGTTTTTTGTAACTGAAGTGCCACTACTAAGAAAAGGGAGAGTGGACATCCTCCTGCAAACAAAAACTCCTATCAAGATGCCAGGTCTTAAATGGTTCCCAATTGCTCCAAATTGGGTCAACCCATTAAGGTTGGCAATGATCTCAGCCTCAAATCAACTGTTCATTTCTATTTCTAATCAGTTCTACAACATTTGGGCTCCTTCCATTCAATCTTGGTCTTTTTCATGTGGGTCTTTGTGGAAAATTACAATGATTTTCTTTTGCCAAAAATGACTAATCAATGCAAAATCCATTCTAATCTCTTAGTTGGTGATTCTCATAAACTTAGATTAGCCTTTTTATTTTTTGGGTTTAAGTTTATATATAGATTTGAAAGGAAGCCTTGGCACACTGATAGAGTTGTCGTCGTGTGACCTTGAGGTTACAGGTTTAAGATGTGGAAATAACCTCCCACAAAATGCAAGGTCAGGTTACATACTATTGATCCTTATGGTCCGACTCTTCTCCGAATCTCGCATACACGGAAGCTTCATGCACCAAGACTGCCCTTTGCTGCTACTGTTTACACAAAAGAATGGAGATATCTTTGTCTAGATTACTTCATTAGTCAATCTCACGGCCAACTTCCCTGATGCAACGTGTAAACCATGGACGCCACAATCACCATCCGATCAGGACTGGAAACCGTGAATCACGGAAAAGCGAGTCGATCTATTCCACTCGTCTGGAAGTTATGGCTGTTATTTCATGTGAGACTGGATGGATGCAGGTTAGATTATCATCTTTTAATTATTATTATTATTATTATTATTATTATTATTATATAATCCTTATTTTTTATTTTGATGGTTAAAAAGCATGGTTGGCTGGCCGTACTGGTTGCCAAAGGGGCCATTTCTACAGCAATAATATACATTCCTCCTATACTTCTTAATTTAATACCAAATATATATGATAGGATGTGGTGATCTTGCAATCTTGTTCTGGTCTTGTCATCACCAATGGACTCCAAAAAACCCAAAAATTGTAAATTTTTTGTTCGATCTAAATTAGAAGTAAAAAAACCGAAATTATCTTTGAAAATGTTGTTCTTTCATCTGCTCGTACTTATCTGATTTGGCGATCGAATCTGATGTTCCAGAACCAACGACTCTGATTGGGACTTGCCGATACAAATCTCAAAAGAGATCAAACAAGAATTTTCGTGATTTTAATTAATGAAGGAAGGTTGTTGTGACCGTTTTAGGGTGAGATGTCGCATTCGGTAGCTTTGGTTTTTAATCCATTTCCTTTTTTATCTACTCATGTTCACGTTCAAACAACCTTTTTTGGCCTTTCCTTATTAATTAATGGGGGCCACGCAAGGACCGTCCCCATCTCCTAAATTGGCATTTTAATTTACAATTCAACAAATAAATAGCAGAAATGCTAGAGATTTTTCACACCAGGTATCAAATCTGATTTATTTTAGGTTGCTTTTTACCTAAATCTAATAAGAATGCATTACAAATATAATTATAAAATATAACAGATAACAGATAAATCAAACAATTTATACTGAAAATAGAGGCTTATATAAGGCATTCTAAAATTATACGTTTCAAGCGTTCAAATATCTACATCTCAAGTGATAGGAATGGTTTCACCGTCTGCGCCATCTCTCTCTGTAATGAACTAATATCCAAGAATTTACACTTGAGGCTCAAGGCAATACCTAGGTTCCAACTTATTGATGGTACAAAACATTCATCTCTGGGACCATGTCACCTAGTCCTGTCCAAAAAAATTTCTAACCTTTTATTCTTCAGAGGTAGGAAAAGAATAGCTCAAATTTTAATAAAAGTCTGGGAATTATTTTTGAAGGTCTAAACTGTTCATATTATTTCCCAATCTTTAGATCATTTACTGTGAAAAATGATGCCCTTTCGATGATCTTAGCCTATGCTTCTTTGGGTCAAAAATCACGACAATTGATTTTTAAAACTAAAAGATAGTGCTTAAAATCAGTCATTCGGCAGGACTTCTAAGTCTCTTACTTGGGTGATCAGGGTTCAAGGTTACTTGTTTTTCTACCTTTCAAAAGAAAATAGTAGTATCGAATAAGGGGAACAATCAATATTTTAAGAAAAGTGTTTGGTATTAACTTCAACTCTATAATTTAAGCAATTAGAGGATTAACACCGTGAAAGGGAGCCTTGGCACAATAGTAAAGCTGTCGTCACGTGACCTTGAGGTCATGAGTTAAAGGCGTGAAAACAGTTCTTGCAAAATGCAAGGTAAGACTTCATACTATTGACTCTTATAGTCAGCTCCTTCCTTGAACCCTGCATATGTAGGAGCTCTGTAAACCGGGAGCTTTGTAAACCGGGCTGCCCTTTTAGGATTAACACCGTCCAAAATACACTAATTTTGCTATCTACTCGATGACCTTATAATAAAATCTATATTTTACCTTTAAAAGAATAAAAAATAAAAACCCTGTCAATGCATATCTAAGCCAAAACCTAAGAGATGAACCAATTTGATCACCATCAAGTGGGCCCCACGAATAAACTTCTAGATTTTGCATGACCGACCACCATCTGAAAACTCCTACACCAACTATGAGTAAGTGCGTTTACTTCAGTGCATCTAAGCTTTGGCCGTTTGGCGCCTAAATACAGCATTTTAATGACATAATTAATGATAAAACTATAAATAAAATAAATAAAAACATAAAAAGAAGGACAAAGACTGGCTGAAGCGGTTATGGGGAGAGCAGCAAAGCCAACTGGATGCGGCTGACTGACTGACTACGGATTCACCTCTAACGGACACGTGGCGGTAACTTACACGTCTTGCTCAAACCGTTACCAGTTGAGAAAAACAAAATGGAAAATGAGAATTATTAAGAAAGCAACCCTTAACGACCCTGATAGAAGCTCAATTATGCCCTTAGAGCTAATTTAAAATTACTAAGAGGCCACTACCTCTAACTATTGGTATGCATGTATTTTTTAGAAAAATATTAGAGGTTGAAAATATGAGTGGACCCACTTGTTCAATGATCGAAGCCATTAGTTTGCTAGTCCTTACTAATCTAAAATCCCACTCATCTTTCATGGTGATAAAACTCTCCCCAATTTGACGATTTTAAGTACGACTCAATCTATAGTTTGGGTCATTAGATAGGTAGGCCCCACTTATATTTTGAGCTACTCATTTTTTTCTTTGGAAAAAAGGCATATTTACTAGAAGAAAAAGTCAAGATAAGTACACATAGGCATACCTATACCACAAGGTTTCTAGAGCAGTAGTCCAAGGAGCTCACAGCTTCAAAAAGGAAAATATCTTTAAAAAAAAAAAAAAACCCTCTTAAGGTACTATTTGTCGTCGTGGAACCATAAGGTCAGAGGTTCAAAATATGAAAATGATCTTTTGCAAAATATAAGATAAAGTTGTGTACTATTGACTCTTGTGGTCCATCCCTTTCCTAGAACTAACATGGCATTGTCCCATTCTCCAATCAAATGTTTGGATGTGAGCTATGCTCTGCGAGGAGCCACACATGCATACGGCACGTTGGAACTTTGTGCACTAGCGCTGCCCCTTTTTATTGCTATCGCTAGAAAAAAAGGTAAAATTGCTTCCATGTAAATAAAGTGCACAATAAAAAAGCAGCAACCAAAAATCCTAGCAGCTATATTCCATTGTGATGGTCCAGGTTCTAAGAGCCACCGGCTGCACCTTTTGAAGGGACATAGCAGCTGTCTGCATAGCATCTCTTTAGAAATTTTTGTCGATAGATTGCATTTTAATGGTTTGGCTAAAAGATGCACCTCTCTTGTTTGATGCTAGGTCTGAGGTCGAGATTGGCACCACATCTAGGAGAATATGTGGGTGTGTCTGTTTTAGTTTTTCCCTTGTACCAAAAAGGAAAAAAAAGAAGTTTGGCAACCAACAACATCCAAGTGAGCTAGTTGCCTGCGATAAGGCATCTCTCCTGAAGTGTGCTTGGTTGTAGGTTTGAGTTGTTGCTTTTCCCTTAAGTCGTGGAGTAGACTTCGAATCGTAGAACTAGAATTGGGTCAGTGTTTGAGTGATTTACTCTGTCATTGTTTACTTGCACACCCTCCTCCCATAAAAAGAAAAATCTCCAACAAAAATGATGTGGGCTAACTGCATTTAGTTTTAAAGCTATTATTAGCAAGGATGAGATAATTATGAATGCATATTTTTTTTATCCCTGTGGCAATAGTCTCTAACATGGCTAGAACATTAAGAACAACTTAAATCAAGTCAGTTAAACCAAATTATCTATAGATGGAAATAGTTTAATTAGGTTAATCCATGTTTTGCAGATATTTTGGTTATTTTATTGTCTGTGGAGGACAATGACATAAACCTGTAATGATCCCGGAGAACTGGTTGGTCTTAAAGGCTTTCACGGTTTCTAGGAATTAAAATAATAAATTCATAAAAAAAAAATACAAAAAGAGGAGGGAGAAAATTTAGAGAGAGGGAGACCCAAATCCTATTTCCATTTAAAGGAAGTTGCAGAGGACCATCGAAATAAACTGTAATTTTCATCACAAGAAGAAAAAATCCGCTAGAAAAAGTGAGCATTCCAGCTGTTCTATATATATCGTTCGAGTTTCTTCCTGCAATGCTTTACATGGCTCTGCTGTATGAACAACCCAAATTCAATTACCACAAAATTCTCAGGGAAAAACAGGAATCAGTGGAAGTGGGCTGAAAAGATACGTCCTTTTTGTCTTTTGAAAGCTTTTCTCTTTGCAGGTTCTGAGTTTCTTAGATTGGAAAAAGTGGGTTCTTTCTTTTCCTCTTCTCTTTTTTGTTGAGTGTTCTGTTCTGTGTCTTTTACTGTGTAAATAGATTTACACGGGTGGGTTCTTCACTTTCCGTGAAACCCAATTCATTTTTCCGTCTTCTGTGATCTAGTTTTTTGTTAGAGTGCACCAAATGCCTGTTTTTTATTTGAGGCTCTGTAGATTTACTGGAAAGTTTTGGAGAGGGAGAAATTCATAGAAGAATGTTGGAGCACATATTAGAGTTGTTTCTCTGATTCGGTTTTCTTTCTTTAAGAGTGAAGGTAGGGTGTATATTTTCCCTGCAAAGCTGGTTTTTTGTTTCTCTTTCTTGCGTTCACGGTGAAATTCTAGAGAGGGATAGAGAGCTTATTGTGAATTCCTGTCTTAGAGTGATGAAGTGGCGTTTCTTCTTTTTTTGCACTAGATTTGTGCAAAGTTCGTTTCTTTCCTGCATTTCCTGACCTGGGTTAGTGTGTTTTGTAAAATGGGTCAGTTTCTCAAGACTGCAGATGAAGTAGTTGAAGGGATCATGAGAATTCATAGATCTCTTCCTGCTAGACCTGGTCTAGATGAGGTAGATGCTGCAAGGGATTTGATTAGGAATGCTGACAAAGAAGAACAAATGAGAATTGAAGCAATTTCTAAGCAGAAAAAGGGTCCTAATGTTCCGAAAGAGTTGTTCTTTGTTTTGCAAGAGATGCAGAAAAGTTTAGTCATTTTCCAGAGTTTAGCTCAGAAGAGGGAAGCTGTGAAATTGCTTGATCTTTGGAAAATTTATTCTTTGTTTGATGAATATATTCAGAGAGCATCCGAATGCCTTCCTTCTTCTGATAATTCTAGTCAGGGAGACCATTCAAATGGGTCGGTCTCTACCATTTCCGGGAGTCTTTCTTCTAGTAGTGCTTCTACTGGTTTGGATTCTTCCACGACTTCATCTGGGTTTTTCTCACACAAGGAAAGTTCAAAGAGTACTGAGCTATTTACTAGAGATGACAGTTATGTGAGTACAAAGACTAAGTTTCGTGTTGCTGGCATTGATTCTGTTTCGGAGAAGTCAAGAGGCATGTTTCTGAATTCCACCATCAAACTTGCAAATGCTTCTGGTAAGTTTTGATGTTCTTTGATTTGGGTGGTTATAACATTTCTTTATGAGTTGACTGGATCCTTTGATTTTTAACTGTGAAGTGGCTTAGTGAGCCAATCTGTCCTTTTGTACTGTGGTATTGGTAGATGAAGATGTAGTATTTCTAGTTCTATTCCTATACTTGTATTTCTTCTGAGTTCTTGTCATCTGCTGAAGTTGGGTATTTGGATTCTTTCAAACGGGCTCCAGTTATCTGGAATAACTTACCATTTATTT
Source organism: Warburgia ugandensis (assembly GCA_035236585.1). Taxonomy (NCBI): domain Eukaryota; kingdom Viridiplantae; phylum Streptophyta; class Magnoliopsida; order Canellales; family Canellaceae; genus Warburgia; species Warburgia ugandensis. The sequence goes on along the minus strand of CP141132.1, from coordinate 78,792,781 downwards.
TAGAAATGAAACTCTTATCTGCAATTGTAAGTTACTATAAGCTTTTGTGATTTATAGCTAAGGCGATGGTAAATTGAGTCAGATAAATCTGGCTAATGGTAGATTTAGTGTGATAACACTAGCTGGTAATTCTTTAAGAAATAAATGACTGGTATTTTGATCTTTTCTTCATCTTCTTTTGTGTAGGAGAAGCAGGCGACAAACTGAGTCTCATAAAACTAGCTAGCTTGGTTGAGGTCTCTAAAAAGAAAGCCACCAAAGAACTCAACTTACAGAACAAATTGATGGATCAAATTGAGTGGCTACCAGACTCTATAGGGAAGTTATCTGGTCTGGATACTCTTGATCTGTCTGAGAACCGGATCCTTGCTCTTCCGAGTACAATTGGGGGCCTTGCTTCCCTAACAAAGCTTGACCTCCATTCAAATCGCATAGCTGAGCTTCCTGATACCATCAGTGGTCTTTTCAGACTGGCCTATCTGGACGTGAGTGGGAACCAACTAACATCTTTACCATCTGCATGCGGCAAATTGTCATGTATTGTGGAGCTTGATCTGAGTTCCAATCATTTGTCAGCACTTCCAGATACTATTGGAAATCTTGTCGGCCTGAAAAAGTTAAACCTTGAAACAAATGATATTGAAGAGATCCCTCATACCATTGGCAATTGTTTTTCTCTTGTTGAGTTCCGGGCAGATTACAATCGCCTGAAGGCCTTGCCAGAAGCTGTAGGAAAACTTGAGCACTTGGAAATCCTGTCTGTGCGCTATAACAATATTAAAGCCCTACCCACAACAATGGCTTCCATGTCAAGCTTGAAGGAACTTGATGTCAGTTTCAATGAGCTTGAGTCGGTACCGGAGAGCTTATGTCTTGCTACCACACTCGTCAAAATGAACATAGGAAATAATTTTGCTGCTTTACATTCATTACCACGAAGCATTGGAAACCTTGAGATGCTTGAAGAATTGGATATCAGTAACAATCAGATAAGGGTCCTCCCAAATTCTTTCCGTTTGCTAACAAAGTTGCACACACTTCGAGCCCATGAAAATCCACTGGAGGTACCGCCAAGGCATGTGGCTGAAATGGGTGCAGAGGTAATTCCTTTCACTTTGTTTTTTGTTACTTTAGTGGACTCTTGAAAATCCACTTCCACTTGGGGCTGATAGGTATCATGCTTTTCAGGCTGTTGTACATTACATGGCCGAATTGGTTGCAAAGAAAGATGTCAAAGCACTACCAATTAAGGCAAAGATGACTTGGGCTCAGTTTTGTTTTTTCTCCAGGCCCAACAAAAGGAAGCATGATGGTTTAGAATATATTAAAGCCTGACTTTACTGTGTATAAAAATCTGAACATAGCTCGTTTCTCTTGGGTAAGTTCCCTTGAACAGATTTTGTGGTACTTTTTTGCTGCATTTATTTCATTGCTAATTGTTTTCTTATTGATTGAGTTGTCTACAGGGAATTTCATCAATTGAGAATCTACAAGGATCTGTGGTCAAAAAGACAACTTGAGATCTCTGAACATTATTGGGTTGAAACTTGAAAGAACCGGTTATTATCTCTGTCCAGAAGTACTCATAAAATTCATCTCCATGTTATCTCAATCTGTTGTATTACTGTATCTCTAATGTCTTGAGCTACAATGAGATGTACCATTTCACTTCAAGCGGCATAAAGAATGCTGTACCAAATACCTTTGCTCAATTAAATCTGAGGCTACTCTAGTCATGTATACAGGAGCTAACATATGCTACTGTCTCTTTGGAATTTTATCATTTGTTTCTTCAGTTCGTATTCTTTTACTATTAAAGGCCACGATACTAGCTGAATTTGTTGATATTATGATAAAGCGCAGCACATATGGTGGTCTGAGCATTTTACTATAGCACTGATTCTAGACCCTCTCCCAGTCATGGTATATGGGTAATAAAATTTTTGTAGGCTTCAAGCTAGGCAGCTTGGACAGGGCTGGATTTTGACATGTCTATATGTTAAAATGATATATGTTATTTAGATTTAGTTGATGAGGAACAATATGGTGCAACTTATCCTAATAAAGATACGGCAAACTCAGTAAAAGGATAATGTTTTTCCTTGTGATACCCTTGTTGATCAGTGTCTAAAGCATTTTGCTGTGGGCTTATCTGGTTAAAGATGGAGTGTGTTTCTTACATGGCTTTATTGATAGATAACTCCTGATATAGTTTGAAGTGAGATTGTCTGTGAAGCTTAGGCATGCGTTTTATATTGTTTCCTAGAAATTTAGCAATTATATTTTGTTTCCTGATATTTTTGGCGAAGGTTCTCTTTATAGGTAAGATTTCTATGACTTTGTTTAATGGGCAAACTAAAAGTTCCAAAGAAACTTAATCTTGCCCTGTGTATGATCTGGAGATCAATAGGAATTTCAACAACTAGGCAAACAGCTTTCTAGGTGTATCAGAAACACTACCGTTGCCAATCTCAAAAGTCTGAATATCCAAATGAATGGAATGACTGTGACCATACTGCCTCTAACTGAAAAGGCTACGCTTGATGATAAAGTTTTGGTGGCATGCACACCACATGCCAGCTGAATATGAAGTGTTTTCAGGGCACGTGACTGAGTAATCTATTTCCACGAGAAAACATAATCAATCATTAACTGACAGAAGTGCCATTTGGGGTTTCTGAGTCCACCTCATAATGCAGTTTCAAGATACATCACTATTATCAAGTTGGTTTGGCTGTCCTTCTGGGTGCTTTGGATAGGAGTAGGAGTACATGATCTAGTAACTATCTGTTGCAGATTTCATTACAAAAGGTACTTGCACCTGGATCACTGACTGCATCCATCCCATCCCCAATAACCATTTTTTTAGGTCGTAGAGAGAATCTCCAGATAAAAGTATCAATTCAGCTAATAAACACCATGCTCTGGAAGTGACAATCAATACAGTTTGCGAGGCTGATATGTGGAACTTTCTTTTCCTGTTGTTCAGATTCCAAATGGTTGTTACTTTCCAGAAATTTCCTCACTGGATTCATATTGGATGTGCCTGTATCAGCATGCATCAAGTGGTACAAATCTTAACTGAGTCAAAATCTTGTGATTTGAATTTGTGACTAAAGATCACCATGTTGCTGCTTTGAGCCATTTCTTTACAGGATTGATCTGTCATACGGTCTTTACTGAACTTGAAATGAATTTTGCCGAAAAACATGAATTGGAATGTTACATGATTCTTTCAGTTTCTTTTACAACTAGTTGTAAATCATAAAAAGTAAGCATAACTCGTGATTGACTGGATATTAATGGTTCTTCTGCATTTTCATGGGATTCAATGATTATTTTTGGTTATTTCACCATTTATATACTTATTTAGTAACTTTTTTCTTTCTTGATGGTTCATTCCCGATTCTTCATTTGGTTTTGTTTGTTTTTCTTTTCTGTACTGTTTGGCGTCTTTACACGTTCTTAAGGCGAGAGTTATGAAATTATGCATCCATCCCATTGTACATATTTATTTGTGTTTACCAGGTATTCCTTTTCTTTGTAATAATTTCATGTTTGTTTTTGCATTCTTATTAAGCATAGGATGAGACTTAACTTTCGTGAGCTCCATGTACATATCTTCGACCTTGATTCATTTATCTCTGTGTCTCTGTATGTATTTTATCACCTCTTCTTCTGGCTTAATTTTTCTCTCATGACGTGTGTGTGAATTGGAGAGAGAGGGAGAGAGGACGCAAGATAATATGAGATTAGCAGAAGCAGCATATACCTCAAGGTCAACTGCTATTTTGAAGGGGGTCCTTTGTTTACAGTGATGCCTCCAAAAATTTCTTTTTCTGAATATCCTTCTTACTCTTGATATTTATGGATTTTTCCATGTAGTTCATTATTCCTTAAATGTTCTTCCACCTATTCCCAAAGAATCTTCTTCCTATTTTCAGCTTACATACTTAAGCATGCTCCTTAATGTCTAAATATTATTAGACTCCCTAATTTTCCTTTCTAGATAGTATAGATAATTTCATGTTTAATTTTGCATATTATTAAGCATATAATGATGCTTAACTTTCATGAGCTCCGTGTACATATTTTTTTACTGTGATTCCTCTACCTGTGTGTCTTTGTATGTATTCTTATCAATTTCTTCTTGCTGTTTCTATAACTGTCTTTAATGTTTTATATATAAACACAATTTTGCCTGTATCCACCTGTGTATGCTTGCATGAGCAAGTGTTGCATTTATACAACTTCTGATGATCATCTTCTGATACAACTAAGCTTGATTATGTAGTAAATTTTGAGTTTGTTGTGTGTAACAAATTGCACTATGTATTCTGAGTCATTATACGAAGTATTTATCCATTTTGTTTCTTTACCTTTTGAAGTGTTCTAGTTGGTTCTAGCAGAAGCCGGAATAATTCAACTACTAACAATTAGGGATTTTGTCAATATGCTATAAGCGATATTGATTAATTACTGTATCAGAATGTAGAAATTTCTTATACAAAATATTGCTATGAATCAAAGAACATAAAGTGACAAAAATCTATGGTTGAACAAGGGATGCACCGTAATGCTATCTGAACTTTAAAGCAGCTAGGCCTGTAAACTATTATGCATTCACAATTTGCAGTGACTTTCAGGCTTGTGTGACCAAGTTTTATTCCCATTGCTCGTTGTTTTTTGCTCCTGTATTTGTGCAATCGTTACTGGTTTCAGCAGTTTACAATTTCAAAATTTTGGAACTGAAAGCATTGATAAATAGAATTTCAAGACTTCAACAAAATCCAAAATTGGAATTATATGTAGGCATGTGTAAGGTGGCTATTAACATGAAAACATCTGCGTAGCTATCTGCTTTGTGGTGTATCAAAATTTCTTTTAGCTTTCTATTTCTCCTTCCTTGCATTCCATCCTTGCAACATGTACCTATTACTTTATCTTCAAAAAAAAAAAGTGAATATAAAAAAGGGCAGCCCAGTGCACAAAGCTGCAGCGTATGCGGGGTCCATGGAAGGGGCTGTGAGACTGCGGGTTTTTTCTAAACCTTTTTTTTTTTTTTTTCAAAGTCAAAATAATAATAATAATAATATGTTTTTAAGAAAAATAGGCGGGATCAACAAAATCTCAAGATTTATAATTCTTACGCAGCGTTAAAAGAATTAACTGACAACGAAAACCTCGGGGATCAACCATATTCCAAAACTGTGATAATAAATAAAATCAGATCCAGTTACTCTGAGCATGCTTGATTTAAAACTACCATAAATACACAAGCTGAGAAAAGACAATAATAATACAAGTCCAAAAGCCATAGGCTCCATCCATGATCACCACAACAACTACATCTGTAAATAAACGCACAGTACACAATGGTATGGGTCTAATCTATACAAATATACGAACATCGAAGGAGAGTCCCAAAAGTTTAATACAAGTTTAAGAGACATACACTAATCTGTCTCCGAATACAAAATGTAGATAGTCCTCAGGTTCTCGCCCAAATCAATGCTACTCCACCTGCTCTCCTTTATAGCTATCGTGCTCCAAATATGAGGCATTGCAAAACAAACCAATGCCTCAACAAGCTATGCTTGTGTAGGTGATTTACATTCAATTCGTAAAATAATATAAAATCACATGTCCCAAGATATCAAGATGATGGAAATTCCCATAAGAAGAATATATATGTACGAAACATTAGAATCCATAATGAACAGTATACAAAATCCATGAAATAAACAAAGCGATATCAATCCTGCTATCAAGACATACATAACATAAGAAAATACGTATCAATCCTGCTATCAAGACATACATAACATAAGAAAATACGTAGATGCACGCATGTCAAAATAATGAAAATCGGTATTTATGTAACATCATGAATGTATATCAAAACCAACAAAACATCGTATATGGTCGAGCCTTATGAATGTTTCAAATACACTCATGGCAACGTGGGCCAACTCTCAGTACTTTTCGCTTTCACCCTTTTACCTACAACGGAGTATTTAGGCACTCATGGAAAGATGCGTTCCAATTTTGCTTTCACCCTTTCACCCATACAAGCACTCAGGCACTCATGGAAAGATGCATTCAAATCCCACTTTCATCCTTTCACCCACACAAGGCACTCAGGCACTCACGGAGGATGCATCCCATCACAAGCTTACTTGTCCCAATCAACAAGGCACAGAAACTCCTACGTGTCGAAGTCACAATAAGATCCGATCAAAGATATGGTAGTGTACCATCAGCCACAAGTTCAAATGACTAAATCATATAGAATAAAGGAATTCTCCTAAAAATATGATAATGCGTAATCATTCTTGATAAAAACCAAATTGAGTGAGTATTTCAACATATCTACATAATGCATCGCAAATCAATGAAATAACATCTGCAATAATTAAGCCGATGTAACTGAAATATACTAACAATAGTGTATAATTCATACACAAAGGAAGTAGCAAGTATATCGGCAATACACGCTGAAAATGATCTCATGCAATAAAGCAGGGCATAAAACTTACACCTCAAAGTTCAAATACTATGTCATGATTTAAGAAATCATGAAAAAATCATGAATGTAATCACATACCTAGATAAACGCAGTACTCCATTAAGCGCATAAGCTATATCATGTCGTGCGCCCTGATGTATCTATCACATCATAAGTCATCGGTCACTTGGTGTTCTCACATCTTAAGTAACAGGTCCAAGTGATAACCTCCATAATTTGGTAGTTAATCTTAGACTAACGGCCCAGATCATCTAATTAACCCTCAATTAGGGCAATTCTAAGCTAGATGTTTGTCTTCCTAACATCTAGACCGTCATATGTCACTTTCGATTTCAATCCTACTCAATTTCATCATGATCCATTAAATTTCTATTTCATTTAGTGATTCACATGTATCTTTTATGATTACGTGTCGATTTGACGATCAGATCGCTCTCTAATCAACACATTGTAAGGCAAGCGCTTAGATCGACGGTCAAGATCACTTTTCTTGACAATTCAATGAGATATACTCTTATAATCCCCTAGATCATCCCATATTTGATGTATACCATCAAGGACTAAGGCTTGATTATACATTGGTCGCCCTGATCTAGGTCATCTAATATTATTTAGTAGTTTAACCATTTAAAAGGTGCTCAAAGCTAGGTTTTTATCTTGAATCTAGGCCCGCATTGTCGAGAAAGTCGCAACACCTCTTTCGGATCGCAATATGGACCTCTGTAGCTCCTAAAATTATATTTTTTGTGAATGAATGCCTCAGAAAGATCCAAAAATCAAGAAAAAGCAACGCATGTGAGCTGTCGTCACTGGGAACGACGACTGACTGGCTACTGTCGCCAGAGACGACTGCCAGTGACTCTCAGGTGTCCAAATGGTGTGATTTTTACACTATTTCACTCAAATTTTCTCGTAAATCCTGTTTTTAAGCGCCCTTTCAACAAATTCTATCGTTATCTCGCGTTTTTACATGATTTTTATCACATTTCTAAAAATCTCCTCATTACTATTTTCTTGATTTTTGGGGATCCCATCCGTCTGATTACCATGAAAATTCATGGGTTTGTTCTTTGTTCTATCATACACAAGATGAATAGTTCAGCTCATTCATCTGACATCGTTTTGTCAGGTTATTTTTGCAAAAATAGTAAAATCATGCATTCACTGGAAAAACAACATTCCATGTCGTTTTTCGGCGTTAAAAACGGTAAACTAAATGGAGATAAGTCGAAAATGGAGAGGGAAAAGGGAACGAGGGTCTACCTTAGTTAGGCAGGCCGAAACGAGAGGCTTCCCGTCCATGTGCACCTGGGAGGGGGGTTGCCAGTGTTTGGCATCGTTGCAGTCATTGGTGACACGGGAGCTGAGAGGGAAAAGTTTTGGCCGTACGGGAAACACAGGGTAGGCTTTTAAAGCCTCATTCATGGGTTCCCGCGCTCAGTCTGTGGGCCCCAAGTGTATTTACTGTTTTACCCTATTTTTCCATTTAATTAAATATAAAAATTAAATTAATTAGCTATCTTTCCTCTGGTCTCTAATTTCACCATTCTTAGTGTCGTTGGATTCTATTTTTCTAGTACATTTCAATTATTGAGGTTTTAACTCTTAATTAAATATCTAAAATTCTCAATTCTACAATTACCTCAAATTTTGCAAAATTTCAAAATTTCACAAATCATGCATTTTCAAATTTTAAAAATAGCAGATATTATAGGGGCGGACCCCAAAGGGTTTATAGTATGAGGCCTTACCTTGTATTTTTGTAAGTTGTTGTTTCCATACCTAGAACCTGTGACTTGCGCAAGGCTCCCTTTCTTGTAACTATCAATTTACTTGAATAACTTATCATTTTAATACTTTATTTCCAAACCACATGGCGCTTCTATTCCACTCATCATTGAATATGCTTAGAAGCATATGTCACTGTTAGTATCTCATTTATGTGTTGGTAGATTGAGAGAGATGGATGCAGAGGAGAATTTTGACCCTCAAATGATTATGGAAATTAAGTTTTTAGTTTATGTGGTTAAAGTGCAGTGACTGATTTTAATGTTTGATGTGTTCAGTAACAAGAAGGGGAGCCTTGGCGCAACGATAAAAGTTGTCGTCATGTGACCTTGAGGTCACAGGTTCAAGGTGTAAAAACAGCCTCTTGCTAAAAATGCAAGGTAAGGCTGCCTACTATAGGCCCTTGTGGTCTGCCCCTTCTCCAGACCCTGCATAGGCGGGAGCTTCGTGCACCGGGGCTGCCCTTTTTGTGTGTTCAGTAACAAAATTTGTTTATAATAGTCTGGGCTCTTCTCCACCATTTTCTGTGTAATTAAGATGGTTTATATAACTTGATTTACAGAACCCCTGTACTCTTTCTTCATGTTTCCGTGCATAATATTACAAAGCTACGTGAGAACAGAATCACTCTGTACGATCAGAAGTCGTCGAAACATGCCTCAGCAAAGGTTGGAGACTTGATAGCTAGGACATGTGATGTTCTCTACTTCTTTTTGAAGAACATATATGTTTGCTATGATTATGTTTCATATTCTCTGAACTGTAAGGGTTGATATCTTCAGTAAAGAAAAAATCAGTAATAAGCATCAGCAAAGGGCTACAAAGGATGGAAAGGTGCAGAGTTCAATACCAGGTTTCATTACTAGGAAAGTGAATAATGTCATTTGTGGGATTTTGTTACATCACATTCCGATACTCTCTGAACCAGTAGATAGAAGAATCAGGTCTAAGACTCTAGACACTGACTTCCCCATCATTTGGATTTGCTCATCAAATGCGAAGTTTCTCATATATGTTGTATTAAAATGTGGTGTAAGTACTGACAAAATCTGTTTCTATGTAATTTGCTTTCTTTGATGGCTAACTTTGCATCAGCTTTCATAATTAAATTGCAGGATAACTCTTCTTGTGGAACTCGGTACATGAAATTCTAGACAACATTCAGACAAGGCTAGCTTTTCTTAGGTCTGGACCTCAGATTTTTTTTACACAGAGTTCTGCGAGCATTGCTTGTTCAGTCCCAACATATGAAAGAAGTCTAGGAAATAAGATTTTCCTGAGAATCAGGATGAACTAAATATGTGAGCACCTGAACTTTCAAGAGCTGTTTAGTGACTGTTGTAGACCACTGGGTGGACCTTGATTCGGAAGCTGTTATGGTACTGTCATAAGTTCATAAAGTAGACTTACATGAATTCGAGTGTATTTAAGCTACTAAAGAATGGTCTTTGTTCTGCCCATGACCTCAAAAGATTGCTCCCGGGGGCCATAAACTTTGAAAATTCTACAGAATGAAGAGGAGAGGACATTATTTACTCTCTGGGAATATGGGATCAGCTTTTCTTATCAAGCAGAAGAAGAAAACGATGCCATGAATATGGGATCAGCTTGTAGAATCCTCTTCAAGCCCGAAGCAAATGGTAAACGGGATTAATTTATATTGTTTATAAGTTGAAACCGTTCGGATTGAGAAAGCAGTCAATTCAGGAGATAAACTAGCTTCAAATTGATTAGAGTCCTTTTTCTCTAGGAGCCTTGGCACAAGGTAAAGTTGTTGTCGTGTGACTTTGAGGTCATGGGTTCAAGGCGTAGAAACAGTCTCTTGCAAAAATGCAAGTTCAAGCTGCGTATTATACACCTTTGTGGTCCTCCCCTTTTCCAGATCCCATGTAGGTGGGGGCTTTGTGCACCGGGGCTGTCCTTTTTATGTATTTTACTAAAGAGATGTTGAAATGAACATTTAGGTGGAATCATAGGATTTAACACATCTGAAGATTCTTATCTACTGCTGGTTTTGCCAGCAAAATCAGCTTAGACAATGTGAACCATGAGAGATATAACTTCACGAGACGATTCGTCCGATCATCCTTCACTCTCGTCGAGGACTTTCTTTTAGCTATAGGGGCAAAGGACTACCAGTTATGCAGTTTCGGCATCTTTGAAGTCCATAGCAGCCTTTTTCTTGAAAGGCAAGTAGGTTTTTTTATGGGAAAGCTGCTCGTGTCGTTGCAGTAGAAGGCCATGACAAAATCCCTCATTAGCCATGCGAACTGTGAACTGATCTAGCAAATTAATTTGTTAGTTTAGGCTGCTTTCCACATTTTATTGCTTGATTTATGATATTATCATGAAATCCAACTGCGATTGATGAACTTATACTGAACCTATCAACTGTGGTCTTTGACCAGGAAAGGAAGGTCGTGAAGGCAGCTTCTTGGACTAATTATGGGTTAGGAGTTCCTGATAAACATCTCAGACCACCAAAAAACAGCAAAGGATAAAGAAAACTGAAAGTGGAGGTCGTCAGCCGAGAGAACCTATTAAAAATACACATGCAAAACAATTCACTCTGATGTTATGGTTTCATTTAGTGTAAAAGTTTTTAAATCTTTTTTCGCCACTTATATGTATGCCCTTTTGGCCTTTCCCGTTGCTCTTTTAGAGCCTTCGACATTAATTGACTCATTTCTACTAACCGTAGCCGTTTTGGAACTTTATTATACATTGTCCACACTATCTAAATTTACCGTCCCTGATCTTGTTACCTATTGGTGCTACTACTAAGTTTTCTCTTGACCTTTGTACATAATATCAACAATAGATGGCGATGAAGATCTTTCACATGAGCCATGTCTAAGGTGGAGATTGAAGATACATCATCTCATGGTTGGTGGGATTAAAACAAACATATACAGCCAAATAGTTCGGTTTGGTGTGGGCAATGATTGACTGGGCCTCTCTTTGTTTCTGGTAGACTAAGTTCAAGATCATAAAGACCGAAACCATCCATGTCCTACATTCTTGAATGCAACTCACATCTACCACTTGTAGGCATCATCTTCAACAATTTGATTTTTCCTCATTACTCGCCCGATTACAGTGATTCTTAAGGCCCTTTAATCATGAAATCACGAAAAATAAAATGATTGGCTTAGATCACTTATCCGACCTATCACTAGTTTGCTTTAAATTGAAAAGTGGACTTGAGCTCACAACTTCTTGTTTGTGAGCAGATGCACTTAACAACTCTGGCGAGTGCCTAGTCATACCCACCTACCCCCAGTTGTGAACACCAAACACGCAAAGGCTTGATAGATGTGTGCATTAGTGATGGACCCACCAAAAGTTTTAGGTGCAAGGACTAAGCAGTGATTTATCTGCTCGTACTTATCATTAACTCCCAGAGTTAACTTCCTTGCACATTAATGATTCCAAGAAAAACAAAAAAAATCTTAGAAATTAATCAGCTTGGTACATTCGTAATTCAGTTGCCCATTTTTTTTTTTTTAAAGGAAAAATCTGTCTAAACTTGTGAATAAAACTAAACAATTATGCTAAACTATTGTGTGTGGCACAATGGTGGAAGAGTAAATCTCCATCGTGAAGTCGTGAGCTCGAAACTCTTCGAGAGTGTGTGAGTGAGTGCTCAGACATACACGCCCATACGCAACCTCGAACCTTAGTCACCTAAGCCATAAAATCCTTGCGCCATTACACTAGAATGCATTGATGCAATTAAAAAAAAAGTCACTTCAATTATACATAAAATAAAAGAAGAAAATAAGCCTAATTGGACGATACTCAATTATCATCTCTCAGAAAAAGATCTAGCCTCCATCACATGGGGCTTAGCAGATTAATGATTTAAATCAGATTTAATTGGCCCATATTTATACTTTAAGATAAATCTTGGGCCTCAAAGGAAAGTTTGTGAGAAAGATTGGAAATAATAGAAGAAAATCATCCTCTAAATAGGGTCTAATTTATTTTGAGAAAGAGCCTTTATGAGATGGGGCCAGCAGATGAATCGCTTCTGGATAACCATAAAAATGGCCCCCACTTGCACAAAGACCCTAAACATAGGATCCTCGTGAAAGTAATGGGAGAAAGATGGACTCGGTAAGTGTACACGCTCAAGTAGAGAGAAAGGGGTACGCACATGTTTCATTTAAATTTTAACTTTTTTTTGGATCTAAGCGGCTCATCATGTTCAAAATGAGAAAAATAGATAAATTATTACAAATTAGTGACTTAGATCATTTAATCATCCTAACCTCTTATTTTGGTTCTTTGAAGAAATTAATAAAAATAGATGGTTGTAATTTTTACATAAAATACATAAGTTATAGCCTTTTATTAGTATGAAATTTGACATATACCATATCTGCGACATTTCTAATATAATGAACGGATTAGATTAAAAAAGAGAGTTATATCTTGCATGAAAAAATAGGCGTGTACAGTTTTTTCTCTCTTGAGCGTGTACGCTTACCGTCAAGCGGACGAGCAGTTGGATAAAATATAAAAGTAAATAAAAAATTCCACAATATAATAGAAGAATGACAAACCGGGTCTGGATAAATTAATAAATACGTTCACAAATTCTTCCGTTTCATTTCAACGTGCTTCTCTCAGCCTACACAAATATAAGTAGACCCGGAAGACAACAAAAATCTCCAAACAAGAGCCAAAAATAGTCAGAATTTGGAAGAGAGGATGCCGGAAAGTCGTCGGAAGAGAACCAGTTTCCCGGCGAGAATGTGGTTTTCCGTCAAAAGGGTCGCTGGGAAATCGATCGGATTCTACTTGAGGAGGCATAAATGGATGGCTGGGGTTGGTCGAAGAGTCGTTTGGCTGTCTCTTGATTTGAAGAGGAGAGTTTTCAGGATGGCGAGGGCTAGAAGGGCGAGGAACGTTTTGGCTACTTATGATCCGTTGAGCTATTCTCAGAATTTTGATGATGGACGGTGGAGATTCGAGGATGAGGAGTTTTATAGCAGTCGATCTTTTGCTCATAGGTTTGGATATTTGACAGCATTTTAGTGTTTTGATGGAAGTCCTTTTTTTTTTTTGCATTTTTCTTTCATTTTCGTATTTGAAATTGTAAAAATGTAGTTTCTATAGGTTTGGATATTTTATTTCTAAAGATTGTATTTGGAAGCAGAAGCGATGTTGTTTCTATGTCTATTTTAAATTTTCTATTAAATATAAGTTAATTATAATTTTTTTTCCCTGACCCGTCTGTAAATGAGTTTGTATAATACTTCTCTCTTCCCTTTCTAACATTTGATCTCTCTCTCTCTCTAAGTTTTATTCTCGTAGATGAAAAAAATTATAAATCAAATTACTCATTAATTGCCTTACTAAAACAACAGAAAAATGTGAATTTAATTTTCTATGCAAGGATTTATATCTGTGGAGAAATTATATGATGCAATTAGTTTAATCATGGTTGCGCATTATAGGCGTACCAAAAAGATGCGTTGAGCCGATTCATTGCCTCGTCTCAGGTGACTTGTGTACAAAATCTCACATGTAGTGTGTATGTATGGATTTGGATCTTAGAAAGAAATGCAAAAAGTGGTTCCCCGATCACTTTGTTATCCACCAATGATGGAATCATGATGTGGAGATGCCATTTCTTAAATCCTAACCATTCAATTAGGGGCCCACTCTTTCAATAATCAGGATAATTTTTTATTGTGATTTCATCCTTATATGTGGTGGGTCCCTTTGGATGAACAATCTAGAATGCGTAAATGAGTACCAGCTAGCAAGTCTCTTATATTCTCATAAATGCTTGGTCTAAGAGTAAAGCCCCAGATAATGAAGAGCCAAGATGCCTTTTATTTTTGTCCTTCCTTTCCAAGCTGAACCCTCTTTTACTTCAATTGAAAATCCAAGGCCTAACATGACTTTGGACACTTTACGGTGCTTTGGAATGAGAGATGTAGCCAAAGTTAAAGAAAAATTTACTGGAGTTTCTTGGTGAATTTCACTCTTGTTATTGGGATCCACTAATTGCACAAGTTGTTGGATCAGTCAATGTAAACTTTCAAGAAAGCAGATTCTTTGGGGTCAATAAAGTGGTTGTGAGGGTGGTACAGCGTTGCAAGAGTTCGAAACTTATGTCAACATGTACCTAAGTCGACCATTCAAAATAATAATAATAAATAAATAAATAAAGTGGTCAATTATATAGAAGCATACCCCTCACCTATCTATATATGCCATCATAAGTGATAGATACTGAGAGAAATGATATTCAAAGAACTCCTAGTTAATGTTCTTTTCTTTAGATCCAAGTCATTTATCTTGTTTGCCACCTTGTTTAGGCTACATGTGAAAAAATTACATCAAATGATTGTAAGCACTATTAATTTGTTTTTAGTTTTTAGAATCAATAATAATGATTTTTAACACAACAAAACACAATTTCTAGGATCATCCGATTGGCTTGATTTTTTGTATTCAGGTAATTTAGTAGGACAAAGGTAAATGAGAGCTTTGGCACAATGGTAGAGTTGTCGTCGTGGACCTTAAGTCATGGGTTCAATGCATGAGAACAACTTCTTACAAAATGCAAGATAAGGCTGTATACTATTAACCCTTGTTGTCTACCCTTCCTCGAACCTTGCACATGTTGGAGCTTCATCCACCAGGGCTGCCCTTTCAGTAGGACAAAGGTGGCACTCAAAAGTTGTGGATATATGTTCTTGGCTAATTTGGTCCTTAAATCAGAACCATATATAATTACAAACTTTGGATTTGGAAATAAAATGGAAAGACAAATATTTAGAATATAAAAAAAGTATAATGTATAAGAAATCAATGCATTTAAATAATCCTAATTGCTTGTTTTGGAAATTTGAAAAATTAAAAATAATAAATGCTCACAATTTTGTACTTAAGAAACATAGGTCAAAAACATTTAATGGGCATAAAATTTAATGTTAGACTATCTAGGAGATTCTTAACCTGATGAGCGATTTAGATCTGCAAAAAATATTTTATTGTGCATGAAAAAATGAAAAAGAAAATGTTGTACTCTTTTTTTTTTCCTCTTGAGCTTGACCCCTTACTGAAACACTTTATTTTTAATTTCTATGATCATATTTTAATTTACTGTGTCGGCAGGAGGAAGCAAGCACTAAGTAGTTTAATTAGAGCTGCTTAAAATAGAACCTCGTAAATCATCATACTTGCACTCATCATTATGTTTCGCTGAAGATGCTCCTTGACAGGTAACCAAATATTTTTCAAATCTCAGTCCTGTGTATCTTTCTATAATCATATAAGGTCTTAGTTTTTTAGTGGGGCCCGTGTTTAACCGAGACGCTCCGTGCTAGAGCAGTGATGCAAATCAATAAGTAGCCGAGCAGAGAGCTAAAACCAACATGTGGGACCCAATCAAGTGATAAGAGCCGTTACTATTGTGGTCGACCTCTTAGCTATTTCATGATACCAAAATCTCATCTCTTGAGTGATGACAACCGCTATAATTAATTTAGTCCACATTGTGACCTACCAGATAAAATCTGGATCATTGAAAAATTGGGTCTACATGCGAAATTATTCACAAAGATAATAAGTATCCAATGCTAAGTGGCTCAAAAGACACGCAATTAGGTTCTTTTTACAAGTAATCAAACATTTGAGCTGGTCCCACTTATAATGCGGGATTCATTCTGATTCGTCATCCGAGATAGCATGATTGATCCTTCAACCATGTCCGTCCATTTTAAATTTATTATGACATTAGAAGTGACTAGATTAGAGCTTTAATTTGGAACCTTGCCCCCCTTTACCTAAACTTTATCAGATTTGCAATTCTTAGATAAATAGTTTGTTAGATAATCTCCATCATATGACCAACCACACTAAAATTGTGGAGCTTAGGTTTAATTAAGCTTCCCATGGTTATTAAGGGATTTTTAATTATCTTTAGGCATTTGATAAGCACATATTGATCGGCGCAATTGATCAATTTAGCTAGAGTGGGACCTACTGACTAGAAGTGGGTCTATCTTGATCTAATTGATGATTGAATTTTTCTAGACAATTTTAGCATCTAAATATACATAAATTGCAGTAATTAGGCCACTAGATCATGTGTATTTATGCAATGGGACCCACATTTCAATATAATTAAGGCGACCTGGCATCTTAAGCACATGATCGACACTATCATAATGGGACCCATCAACTTCACTATCCAGGTTCTGTAACTTCTCATAATGGAGTATCTCAAAAAAGTTGAGTAGCAAGATCTCTTTCCTAAGACAAATTCAATTAAAAAGGAAATATTAAAAACATCTTTTTCCTCGCCATTCCAAGAATCTTATTAATTGATCAACGGTCTAGATCAACGTATTCCTGGGGTGACTCTGTTCGTAGCCAGCCTAGCTGACTGTATGATTCCCATCCGCCGCTTCTGTGTACGATTTGATACTCCCCTTCCCATTTGGTTGCTAGAATCATTCAATCGTTGTGATTTTTGGACCACGAGATATTGAAAGCCAATGAAATCAGATGAACGGGTCGGATCAGAAGTGCGACTGCAGAAATCACTTAGTCAATTAAGTGGGTGTTATTATCAAAACACAACTCGGAGAAACACACACTTTCTACCAAATAAGAAAAAAAAGAAAAGGAAAAAATAACTCTAAATGTTGCATGGCCCACCACCTCCAAATCGAATAAACCAGCCTGTTGCAGAGCTGTGAACATCACATCCGGCTATCCTTCTTCCTTTTCTCCTCCTCTTCGACCTTCTGCTCGTCCAGTTCCTTCTCCAATGGCTACCACCGTGACCAAAACTAGAATTTTTGAGTCATTCCAGAAGGATCAATCTCTCCCAGTTTCAGGCCCAAAAGGCCCACAAAATCAAGGCCTCAGAAAACGTCTCTCCTCTCTCTCACTAAGGTTTCAACCCATTTCCCGCCGTTCGTCTTCATGGGACAACTTCAGGAGATCCAAATCCATCCCTGCTTTTGGAGAATTTGCAGCTGGGGCCTCTCTGAGAAAATGGTGGGACTGGGGATGGGCCCGGATCATGTCAAGGAAGCCTACATTTGCCAAAGATCTTGAAATGAATGAGGAAGAGAACACAAAGCTTGGACTTGACAGCAAAGGGAGCTGGAGACATGTGTTCTTCAAGGTCAGATCTGAATTCAGGAAGCTTGTTGGGTCCCATCAGTTGCCTACCACTCAGAAGTTTAGGTATGATTCATTTAGTTATGCTCAGAATCTTGTTGATGGGAAGAGAAGTGAAGGTTAATGCTGGAGCGTTGTCAAGGTTAAGGCTGCAATTATCATTTATTTTATTTTTTTGCTCGAGTGCAATTTATGGTGTTGTAATTAGAAGATATTAATCGGTTGATATTATTAGAAGCATTCTTTAGTCAAGTCGGTTGAGGGATGGCTAGGATGTGGAGAATCTAGGGTGATCTGAACCGTCGATCGGTGAATTATCGGCTTGGATTGTAGAAATTGATGGTGGATCATGCGTTAATCTAATAAGAAGGGGGTACAGGTGCATGTTAGATTGCATATAGTAATGTGTCTATTTATTTATTTGTTAATTTATCTTTGGATCTTGGAACAAGATGAGTAAAATGGAGATGGGTTCTGTTTATATGCAATTGTATTTCTGCTTCTGTTGAACTAATCCATGATCTTAGTCCACAATTGCTTTCAGATCTAGACCTAGCAACGTTTCCTCTACCTTTTCCCATTTTCTTTTGAGATTGTAAGTGGGTGACACCAATCAAAATTTCTTTTCTCCAGTGCAAGATCTCAATCCTTCTAATCAAATCATAATTGCACTTTCCTGATCCTAGCTAAGATGATCGAAGCTGCTTGATCATGATCTGTTAAATCCAATGGCTAATGTTTGATCTGTTGTGGAGATAATGGCCTCAGAACTATGTTACACCACCTGGGAATCAGACCACTTTTTATTTTTTATTTTTTTGAGTTTAATTAACAAGGATTGACCAGTTGTTGGAGATGGATTGTCAAAACAGCTTGAGGGTGAGAGATTAACAGCTCTCCTAAATCTTCTCACCTGTTATCAAGAGCAAAGGAAATACTAAGAAAGTGCCTGAAAGATGACTAATTAAGTGAAATGAGAAAACTGACAAGAATTGCTTAACCTAAGAGGGAGAGTACCAGTTCATAGTAGACTTGAAATGGGGAGCAGTGCACATGGTTCCATGTGAACCTCAACTATTTGCTTCACCATTTAATGACCTGTTTAGACCTTAGATCCAATCATGTGGCACGTTGTGCCACCGGCCACATTGATTGTTGCCTGATTAGGGTTCTCCTTAATCGTTTCCAAAGGACAACTAACACACGTTAATGTGGTCCTAATTGTCTCATTTGTGATATTTCACCTTCTTTCTCCCCTTAACGGAACTAAGATGCAAAACGCAGATTTACGAGATTTCCTCTAAATTGAAGTATTTTCACCTGCTTGCATCCGTTTTGCTGTATGGGAGACTAGAAAATAGTCATCACAAGATACAAAAGATTTCTTTAGACTTTAAAAGCTTAAGGTGATGCATATATGTGCTAGCAAAAGATCCGATTGCCCCAACATTACACAATAGGAAACTGTCCACCTTTTTATAGAGCCTCCTTCCCCAAGCCCTCAGTCAGGTTCATAACTACCTTGCACCTCTGGGAGCTGATTACTCAACCCGCGTCAAGAGCTTCACTGCACAAATCCCTAATTCGTAGTGTAACATAATTTGATAAGAACACAATAAGAGCAAACCAATTATACTGCCGATCATGTGGCACAAGACCAAGCCAGCCACATGGATCATTGCTTGGCGAGGAGCTCTCTTTAGTCCTTTCTGCAGGACAATCGAGACATTTAGTGTCATCCTAACTGTCACATTTATGATGTAAAAAGGGTAGGAAATGTGTTGTGTTAGGTGCCTTTATAGCAGAGTACTGTTTTGCAGAGGAGGTATCGTAGGCAGTTTCAAGGCAAAATTTGGACATTAATTTTGCCGAAAGAGAATTCTATTGGAGGAGAACTATGGATTCTTCTTTTGGTGATTATGCTCGATAGTACAGTAAACAAAATTCACCACTGCTGTTCGTTTGTTCCTTTCGTTCTCATAGACACAAACTAACAGACACTGATCTTCGTTGGATTGATTCAACATGGCCGAGGTACCAAATAGCTAGCAAAGTCGGAGTGAAGAAATAGAAATGACAAGAACATTACAAGAAACTGATTACTGTACAATAATGTGTTCTTCCAGTTAATCACTTACATGATCTATCGAACATCATACGAAGGGAAATAAGATTTGCCCACCCCCTTTGGGACTAGCTGCTACACCATCAGTTGAGGTTTTGCTGGTAAAAAGTACAAGCAGAACCCATCTTTTGAATGATGAACCGTTCATCTTAATCCTCTTCTCTTTAACAGGCCCCCACCTTTTTTGTTTGATCCTGTGGTGGGTTCCATTGTCATCTCTTCATGGATCACGACTGATACTCAAAGTACTGTCTCGAAACTGGGCGTCCTTTCTCTACCATTCTTAAGGTGCAGAGCTTTATTTTCTTCAAGACAAGAACACAAATACACCATCCATCTTAAGATCAAGTTTTGATACCTTAGCAATTATTAAGATAGGGTGAACATTAATGTAAGAATGGTTCCCTATCTCATATCCTAAGATACGAGTCTTTGATTGTAATCATTTTCATGATGACATCTTCCATGTCCATTCGATTTGTTGGTGATTCCGCACAACATGATATACCGATCATAAACACAGCAGTCAAGCAATCTTGCAGTTTATTTCGGACATTAACATTATGCTCGTCGTTGTTGTTATTGCCGGTAGCTTCAACTTCTAAGAGCAATCCTGGGTCTGCAATTTCTATTACTTGACTAGGCACAGCCATTTTAGCAAACTGATAGAGGGTTAGACCATCCTTGAATATGTGATCAGTTGGTCTCTTTCCTGTGAAAATCTCTAGCAAAAGGATTCCATAGCTATACACATCCCCATGTATAGACGCCTTGGAACCCATTCCATATTCTGCAACATTAGGAACATATATATAACATCAGCACAAAACTAATACAAAATGTCCATTCCCGCCTGCATACTAAAGAGAAAAAACGAAATGATAAAGATATTTACCAGGAGCAACATATCCAATAGATCCATTTATCCTGGCTGAGTTAGTTTGACAATCACAGCATTTGTCAATGGTAGAAGAAAGTAACTTTGAAAGGCCAAAATCACCGACGTGTGCATTCATCTCTTCATCGAAAAGTATGTTGCTTGGTTTTAGATCACGATGAACAATTGGTACTTGGCAGTGATCATGGAGATAATTCAATGCAAAAGCGACATCAATAGCAATGTTTACTCTCTCAATGAAGCTTAATTTCTTCAAAGTCTGTTGCTTACCTTCAATTTGATGTAACCACTTCTCAAGACTCCCATTGGGCATATATTCAAAGACTAAAGCTTTGAAATTATTGCCATTGAAGTCAATGCTTGAACAAGAAGTCAATATCTTAACAAGATTACGATGCCGAGCATTTCTTAGGGCATCACATTCAGCTTTGAAGCTTTCCGATGCTCCTCGCTGTTGAAGGTTGAGTACTTTCACTGCAACAACTAGACCATCAACTGATAGTGTTCCTTTATATACGGAGCCATAACTTCCTGCACCAAGTAAATTCTCCAATGAAAATCTGTTAGTTGCTCTCAGCAGCTCTCCATATGAAACCTTTATGCATTGCTCCTCCAAGAAAGACTTAGAAAGAGGCCTTTTTCTTAGCTTCCTTGTCCAAGTAAACGTAGCAATGATAGACAAGGATATCATAAGGCCCACAACCACACTTGTTACTGAAATCATTACCCTCAGAGAGTGGGATCTTCCGTGTTTCTTATATACTCGTTCAGGGCATGGTGGCAGCTGCAATTCTGAAATACCTCCACAGAGTTTGTTGTTTCCAAAGATTGAAATTGCACTCGTATTTCTAAAGATCCCTTCTTTTGGCACTTCACCTTCAAGATCATTAAAGGAAAGATCTAATTTTCTGAGACCTTTCAAGGTGCTCAAAGATGAGGGAATGGTTCCTTGCAGAAAGTTGTATTCCATGAAAAGGTATTCCAAACCGAGACAATTGCTGAATGTATTAGGAATTTCACCTGACAACTTGTTGTAAGAAATGTCCAACTCCCAAAGACTTGTGAAGCTCCCGATTGCTGAAGGTATGGAGCCCGTAAAAGAATTATGTGACAAGTTGAGGCATTTTGAGAGGGAAGGAAGATCAAAAATTTGAGTGGGTATAACGCCACTAAAGTTATTTGATTGAAGATACAATTCTTGTAGATTCCTCAGGTACTCGAGACTCAAAGGTACTTTTCCTTGCAGATTATTTTTGGATAGATCGAGCTGCACCAATTGGGTAAGGTTGCCAAGAGATGATGGAATTTGCCCTGAAAATCCATTATTTCGCAAGTTTAGAATTTGTAGTTTGTTGAGCTTCCCTATTCCAACTGGAATATTACCTGTTATACAATTTTCCTCAATTCCCAAATAAGCTAAGCCTACGAGATTTTCTATCCCCAAAGGGATTTTTCCAAATATTTGGTTTGTTCCTAAACGTAGGTAAGTTAGTTGGTTTGAGAGGTTTGATATGATGTTGGGCAATTCGCCTCTGAAGTAATTTTCTGATACCCCTAATAATTGTAGATTAGAGCAATTTGTCAAAGAATGGAGAAAGTTCAAGTCATTGGCATTGCTCCCACCTCCTAGTTTATTTACCCTGAAGGTAAGAATGTTCAGATCCTTTAGACTCCCAAGATTCAACGGCACAGATCCACTAAAACTGTTGTAACCAAAATCAAGTCTTGTAATACGGGAAGCATTGGGTAATGAAATTGGTAGGGGACCTGTTAACCGATTCATATCTAGGTAAAGCACTTCTAAGTTTGGGAGAGTTGAGCCAAGGTCCGGTGGAAGGGTTCCATGCAACTGGTTATTAGCCACAGAGAGTTTAACAATTGAAGAGAGATTGTACAGTGAGGGAGGAATAGTACCAGAGAGTCCAGCCGAAGCGAGCCCAAGAATTTGTGGCCTCCTTAGTCGTCCTAAATCAGACGGGATGCTTCCGTTCAAACTATTCCATGCTAAACGGAGGATGTTAAGAGATGAAAGGTTGCCTAGCGAAGGTGGTATACCTCCTGTGAAGTTGTTGTTTTGAAGATCTAACAAGACGAGCCTCGAAAGTGAGTGGAGATCATTAGGAATGACTCCAAAAAGCCCATTGTAGCTTAGATCGATGTATTGCAGTTTCGACGTCAGATTGGCCGGAAACTTCCCTTGATACGAATTATAGCTCAGATTGAGATACCGCAACCGAGAAAGACGGTTGATACTGAGGGGAACTGGGCCATGGAATTTGTTCTTTCCAAGGTTAATTCCCGTGAGAAAAGAGAGGTTAGCAATGTCCGGAGACGTCGGGCCAACCAAGCCTTGACCAGCAAGGTTCAAGATGGTGACCCTTTGACCATGCCGACGGCTGCAGGTGACTCCCTTCCATTGACAGAAATGTAGACTATCGTTCCATGACGTCAAGGCACCGTTTGGATCATCAATTATCTGATCCTTGAAGGCAAGCAAAGCCAGTCTATCTGTTTCATTTCCTACGATGGCAGAGACTACTAGTGTCGAGAAGAAGTTGATGGGCAAGAGAATGTTAAGATAGAAGAGGAATGCAGAGCAACTCAGCCTACAACTCATAATGTGGAGGAGGTCCGTGAGGAATAAAGAGAATGAAGTGATGGAAGAAGCACGTTCTAGAGGTTGGAGAGGACGAGTGTTGACAACTAAGAAGCCTATTGGCAAGGCTTATATAATTGTGTTTCACTAGTTTATGCTTGCATTATTAACTTGAGATCTTCTTTTAGACCGCAACTTTGACTAGAGTTCTTGGTCCTTCCATCAAAACTTCTCGTCTTTTATGAAAAATTCAGTCTTGGGATGGTGAAAGGACTAGTAATTTAGTACATTAAACAAGACTAAAGTAACATCATTGATGAAAAAAACAGTATATATTGTGGATCGGTCAGATATAATTATTATTATTTTTTTCCAAAATGTGGTTGGTTTGATTGTCGATGTAAACGGTGGTGTTCTTTATTTTCTACCTGTTTAAAGGCCAGGAATCCGATATATTCGATTTTTCCTTGCTCTGCCAAGCGGAATAGACACATCAACTGGTTGTTGGATGGTTAGATCATCTGAACACTTGTTGGATGAGTCTATCTATATTAGGACCCAGCATATCGTTGCTGCATCGCCTCTAATTTGTATACGTGAGAACTATCAGAATCTTTTTTGTGTGTGTGTATGGTGGGGGGGTACGTGGGATTGGGGATATATGTTTTTGAACCATTAATTTGACTTTAGTTGCAAGGTGAGAAGAGGAAGGTCTGAAAGTTGAACACAGCATGGATAGATTCTCCTAAGAAAGAAAGAATATAGAAGAGGAACAGATGGACTTGAGTTCTTGACCCCTAATTTTCTATACATGAGACCTATCAGAATTTTTCCCTTTTTTTTTTTTTGCTTAATGATATGGAACCTATAAGTTGACTAGAGTTGGCGGGGAGAGGTGGGAGCTTTAACAATTGAACACAGAGCACAGCAACCCATGTGATTGGAAGAGGACGCTTAATTTCAAGCAGAGCAAGGTGAGATTCTCGCAAGAAAGAAAGAATATTGATGAATAGATTGGACTCAACTGAAAGAGCATAAACATATAGTAGCCAATTATAGGAACCCTTTCAAGACCTTACCATTTCTTTTTTTCCTGAATAATGAAGATCTAACCGTTCATATAAATATTTGTTCAATTTATAATTTTTTGAACTCTGCCTTTATGATTTTAGTTCTAAATGATTTTATTGCAACGGGTCCCAAACCCGTATATGTTATATGCTATTGAACTATTAATTTGACTTTAGTTGCAAGGTGAGAACAGGAAGGTCTTAAAGTTGAACACACGGCGCTGCAACCCATGAGCTTGGAAGTGGACGCTTTCATACAGTGCATGGATAGATTCTCCTAAGAAAGAAAGAATTAGAGGAGCAGATGGACTTGAGTTTTGACCTCTAATTTTCTATACATGAGACCTATCAGAATTTTTTCTTTTCTCTTTTGGTTAATGAGGAACAGCTGGACTCGACTGGAAGAGCATAAACATATAGTAGCCAGTCATAGGAACCCTTTCAAAGACTTGACCATTTCTTTTTTCTTTTTTGCCTGAATAATGAAGATCTAACCGTTCATATAAATGTTTGTTCAATCTATAATTTTTTTTTATCTTCACTTATGTGAGTTTAGTTCTATATGGTTTTATTGCAATCGGTCTCAATCCCATATAAAGGAAGGTTTTGCATTAGGTATCAGTTGGCAAGTAAAACTTTTGACAAATCCTATGCAAGAATTGATTTTTGACATTTCCTAGGACTAGGGTGTTCCTTGGAAGCAACTTGCAACATCGCATCCTAAATGTAGTAGAAAATGGACAAGGATTGCTAGGGCATTTTCGTAGAAGAGATACAATGCATCATATAGTGGAAATTAGGCAAGGGCTGCTAGAGCGTTCTCTTAAAAGTGACACTGCATTAGAAGCCACATGCAGTGGGAAGTAGGCATGGGTTAATGATGTAACACCCCTAATTTTTGATAATGAAATTAAATAAATATTGAAATTGAGGATTTCAATGAAAATCAGGCTGGAATATTACGGTTATGAAATATGCACTTCTCATAGAAGTAAAATCAAGGTATAAGACTTGTATAATTGAAAACATATACGACGAACGCTTTAAAATGACTGTAAGCACACCAATTTCTGAATACTAATGAAAATTTTGTATTTTTCTTCATTATAATGAATGAAAGGGCAAAATGGAAATTTCACAAATAACCAAGACTTGAGACCTCAAATTATGGAATGCACTCGGAAATACGAATCCAACGCTACTAAGTACGCTCAATTCCGAGCCCAGGAGAATAAAATGGATTTTTCTCCATAAAAGGGCAATTTGGTCTTTTCACACACATGTGGGGCCCACAAAGGGATCCAACATCTGGAAAACATGCAATCATTAGTCAAACCACTACCACCTGCTAGTGGAGAAGGAGATGGTAGTGAGAATCTAATATACATTAAATAATAAAAAGGAGAAAACATAATTATTGCATGTTATTATAAAAACCACTCAAAACACCTATAAATAGATCTCAGAAAAATTCTAAAAAATCTTCATAAAATCATTCACGAGGTCCCCTGGTATTCTGAAAAATTTCAAATCCAGAAACCTCCACAAACTCCCCCAAGTTCTTCTTCTTCTTTCTTCTCTTATTCTTTTTTTCACTCAGGGCGTGTCCACAGACGCACTAGGCTCTCCAGACTTTGTGGAGATGTCTGGCGCATCCAGGGACACGTCGTCCCCGATGGAAACGGGTTTCCACCCAGAAAACCCTATTTCAATTAGCCATCAAGTTCTAACCGATCAAACCACATCTCTACCATTGGATTTGTTAGGACAAGGGTTCGTTACAAAAATCATTTGGTTCCAGGATGATCCATTAACTATATTGTGAGAAAAATAAAAAAAGTGGGAAACGGTATTGTTTACTGTCTCTGGCATCTTCTTCAAGATATTTCAGAAAATCTAGCTGGTAAAGTTAGATCTTTCACCGATGGGGGTTTTCCTCATGGAGTATTCTACCAAAACCCTATGGTAGACCACCTTTTCCGGCAACAGGGACTGAGAATATCTCCCTGTATATCTTATCCGGCGTCTAGGGTTTCTACGTCTTCTTCGGCTGGTTTTTTCTTCTTCTCCAGTGAGATCCTCCTCCCCAGACCGGTACAGGTAGGTGCCTCCCCTTCTCCTTTCAATTCCTGTAGGTCTGGTGGGTTTTCCGGCCATTAAAAGATCTCCCCAGCCGTAGATCCGTCAGAGACAATGGATCCAGCTTGGGTGGTGGAGATCTAATCACAAATGGCTCAGATGAATATTCTGAGCCGTTGGATGATTTCCTGGGGTCCCAAAACCCCAGGGGATGAAATCTGGGCCTTTGATTTTAACGGATGGAGGAAATCTGGCCACGGCGATCTAACGGTCCAGATCGGACTATCTCGCCAGTAGCTGGTCACCTCTGCTCAGACACCTAGAATGGGTGGTCACAGGCACAGGACGCTGGTTGTCCCACACCTGCACCTAGATTAGATCAGGGCCGTTCTCTTTTAAACTAAGATCTTATTTTCTAATTCAGAGCTTGATAGAGCTCAGAATTTAGATCAGAAAGTTTCTACATATTCCTTATCACTTGATCTATATATTGAATTTATTATATCCATGCTTAAAATTTTTATTTTATATGTTATTTGTTAAAATTAGTATCCATGATCTTATATCATGGACCAGATGACTTTAAAAGACAAATCGGAACTGATGGATGTCTTCAAAGACACTCTAATACCTTAGGATCATGTTCATAGTCAGATTTATGTTCTTATATATGAATAAATTGATAAAAAAACAGTAAAGATGGAATTCAGCCCTTAAAACGGGTTGAAATCTTAAAATCTTAATTCTGATGGTAATTGACCTTTAAATATTGATCTGAAACTTTCCTCAGATTCATATTGATTTTAAGAATACATTGAACATTTTAGATCATGTTTTTAATTAGTATCTACATGATCTATTAAATCAAATCCATGCCATTGATCTGGATCATGGCCCACATGACCCCAAACATAAAATCGGAACCGTTGGATGTGTTTATAAGGTTCCAAAACCTTACAAAACATATTCACAATAGAATTTTTATGTCTCTATATCAGTCCAATTAACCCAAAACAGTAAGGTGAAATTCAGCCCTTAAAAGGGCTGAAATCTTAAAATTTCAATTCCGATCTCAATTGAGATCCAAATTGAAATCAGAAAGTTGTGATTAATTTCTTGTGATAATCAAAATGGATTGAATCTATAAAATTTTAATTTTAATTAATTAAAATTTCTGTAATTAAGTGGATAAGTAATTAACATCCTTGATCTACAAGATCTAGGATGATCAGACCACTAATACCTTGTTGGATGATGATTTTATAACATAATAAATAATATCAGTAGATTAAATGGTATTAATTAGGCAGATCTTAAGAGATCTAACCTTAAGAATTACTAAAATCCCTAAAAATGAACAGTATCTCCTATATCAAGATGATCCATGATGATTGGATAGTATGGATGTATTTTTATGATGATCTTGAGATAAGATCATATGGATTTAATGAATTGATGATGTGGATTTGGGCTAGATCAAGATCTATGCCCTTAAATGTTACAAAGTAACCTAAGATCTCCTCGATCTGATAGATCAAGGAAGATCAAATCAATGGATGAGATAAATCCATGATTTAATAATTAAATTACATCATTATAAAATGTTGGATCTAAAATAAAATGAATGATCAATATCTAAACCCTAAAGAAATGAAAAATGATTATGAATCAATTAAGACCCTTTGATCATGATAACATGTTAGATTTCTATTTCAATTATTGAACATTATGATAATTGTCTTTCATTTCTTAATTGAATTATTTATTTAATTGGTTATTTAATTAATTATTTAAGTGTTTAGTTAATTGTTTATTCATGCTTTAAATTTATGCTTCAATGCTTAAGTAATTGTAATTTTATTGAAATGAAAATTAAATGAAATTAGAAGGAAGGGACATTCACATGGAATGTATGACATGGACTTAATGATAGTAAGGACTATAGTTAGTAGGATAATATAAGGAATATAAATTCCTTGGTCCAACTTAGGAGAATAATAAATCTCCATGAATGACATTTTAATTCATGGATTTAATTAAAAATAATTAGAAAGAATATTTAGGATTAAATGCTCATAAGAACCTTATGAAAGGTTGAGTTAGGGTCAAGCTAGTGAATGATGGACATAGTAGTTAAGGGGGTTATCTAATAGAGCCACGCTCTCCCCCCACCTTCCGTTGACGTTTGTGAGGTTTAAACGCCTTCTTATATGAGGATTGAAGTAGCCACTTTGTGTTCAACCATTTAACTAGTAAGCCTTAGCAAATTTGACATAAGAGGAGCAATATAGACTTAGACTGAAATAAGCCACCCTCAACCAATAAAACATTAATTGGTTGAGTAATAATAATGAGAGCATAAAATGTAGTAAATCATCTAATCTTGATAAAAATTGGAAATCAAGATAAGGATGATCAAACAAGATCTACAGGATCTTGGATGATCAAAAACAAATACTAATGTAGTATTGTATAGTATGTATGCGTATGTAGAAAAACATAAAGAGAGAATCTCAAACCCTTGATCAAATTTGATTCAAGAAAAATTAGGGTATCATCTATAGGAATACATACTTGAATAGGGAAATAACCTGATATATATGGTATGACAGATGGATGAATGCAGACCATGATGGACATTGTGGAAAAATACACTGGAGATGTATGAATCAAGATACTACTTTGAGGTAGGTGGATATACAAAGATATATTAGAGATTCATGTATAGATATACATGATTATCTGTCTAAAATTATAGACCTTCATTGTATTAGTATGCTTAGTACCTTAGCATAGTCATGATCCAAACAAGTGGTTCAAAACTTATGATCCAAAACATATGATCCAACCAAGTGATCCAACACACATGATCCAAATAAATGATCCAAAACATATGATCCAATTGAGGGATCCAAAACATATGATCCAATTAAGGGATCCAAAACATATGATCCATTTGAGGAATCCAAAACATATGATCCAATTAAGTGATCCAATACACATTGATCAAACAAAGTGATCCAAAATATGAGATCTAACCAAATGATCAAACAAAGTGATCCAAAACATGGGATCTAACTAAATGATCAAACAAAGAGATCTAACCTCATAATCTAATCCACATGATCTAATTTAATGATCAAGTATAATGAGGTGAAAGTACTGAGATATGAAGACTAAGGAACCCCTAAGAATAGGGTATGTATAATATTCCAGCCTTAGTTAAAAAGACAG
The DNA here is from genome assembly GCA_035236585.1 of Warburgia ugandensis. Taxonomy (NCBI): domain Eukaryota; kingdom Viridiplantae; phylum Streptophyta; class Magnoliopsida; order Canellales; family Canellaceae; genus Warburgia; species Warburgia ugandensis. The sequence continues at coordinate 78,763,306 of CP141132.1, read as the reverse complement.
GTCGTCTGATATGTACAATATATTTTTCATACAAGTATGGAGCTTGTGTTTTTGTTTTACACAGAGATATAGACTGGGGATGCTATGCTAGGGAAGTTATGAGGGTTTGGCCACCAACTTCTTGAAATTATATGATGATACCATGCCCAAAGAGAGGCTAAATGTCGAGTGGGGCAGAAATGGGAAGGTCCCACTGTGACAGCCATGGTCCACCCCATGAGGACATGGATTGATTATTTCACAGTTGGTATCAGTGGAGGATTATACAGTTATCCGGGCGTGCTGTACGGCTTGAGGCTGTAAGCATAGTAGTCCTAATGTATTTTGCATTATGATGTACATATGATAGGCATAGTATGATGCCATGGCATAATGACATGCTATTACATGAGTTCCTAGAATGAAAACCCCAGAGGATAATTGGCTAGGTATTGCTCTCCTAAGTGGGAGTATAGCTATGGGAAGGAACAAGGGTTGAAAAATCTTTGGCTAAGTATTGCTCTCTTAAGTGGGTGTATAGCCAAGGAAAGTAACAAGTTTTGAGCAATCTTCACTATATTAACTAATTTGTCATGTACTACATAAATAATGTATATACTCTATGTGGAGAGTACTCACGAATGGATGACTATGATGAAATAAGGATTGAGGTATGTATCCTTATATTGATGAAGTAGTATGTTCTTGTATTCTCCTACCAAGCATAGCTTGCTGAGGTATTGTACATGTTTCCGTGTTTATAATACCTCAGATACAGAGAAGGAGGGTTAGAAGCTCAACACTGTAGAAGACTTAAGAAGATGTTGATAAATAATCAATCAAGATACATCCTCTTGAAGACATGTATTTTATTTGAGAGAATTGTAATGTATTGAGAGTTTTTAATGTATGGTAAGGTTTGTAAATTTTGAATTATGTAATTTGGATAGGTATTGTATTGATACCATGCTGTACTATAAACTATTGGATGGATCTTGGAAGTTTAATAAAATCATATTCCTTCAATGGAATTTTATTTTGTACACAAATTGAACTTATGTTATGCATGAAGTAGTGACTTGGGTTTTCAAAACAACTTTAAAAAGAAAAGAATTTCTGCTGCTTTGTTTTGCGAAATTTTTTTTTATTGAGGGGACACCCTTGCCTTTGAAAAATATATTATAAAATGTGTTTTAAAAACCCGGGTTGTCACAAATGAGCCATTCAGGTAGCGTACCAATAACTAGGCTAGTTCAAGAAAATAAGATTTGTATTGTAATATGGAATATAGGCACATTGACTTATTAGAATTTAGAGTTAGTAAATAAAATGAAATACAAGAGAGGCAACATCACTTGTATATAAGAAACTAAGTAGTCAGGAGTAAAATCGATAGGTATAAGCTTTGGTATATAGGAAAGGTTAATAAAGGAATGATGTAGGAATAATGGTATATAAAGAATTAAAAGATAAAGTTGTAAATGTTAAAAGAACTAATAATAAAATTATACTAATTAAACTTGTTTTAGGAGAAAAAATCATAAATCTTATAAGTGCATACACGCTATAAGTAGGGTTAGAAGATAGAATTAAGAGATAGTTTTATGAAGATATTGAGGAAGTCATGCATGAAATTTCCAAAATAGAGGAGATATTTATAAGAGTAAACTTAAATAATCATCTAGCAAAAGAAAATGAAAGATATGATAGGGTATGTGGAGGGTATGATATTAGAGAAAGAAATGATATGATTGAAGCTATCCTCGATTTTACTTTGACGTATAACTTAGCTATAGCAAACACATACTTTAAAAAGAGGGATAAACACTTACCGACCTTTAAAAGTGGAACATATAATAGCCAAACAAACTTTTTTCTACTTAAGAATACTGAAAAATCAATGTGTAAGGATTGTAAGGCGATATGCGGTGAGAGTCTAACCTCACAAAATAGGTTAATGGTCCCAAAATTAAGTGGTGGAAGGATTAAGCTGAAAGGAGAGAAAGGAGAGAAGATATCATCATTATGAACAAGTTAATGGTAGAAGAAACTAGAATAATGAAACTTAAGTAAGCACCATGTCAACTAATATGGCTAAGTCCATTAAGAAAGTATCAGAAGATGTCTTAGAAATATCCAAAGGTAAAAGGAAACCAATAAAAGAAACTTGGTTGTGGAGTGAAAAAGTTATTAAAAAGATACGAGTATTTTTTAAAGCATGGTAGAAGACTAAAAATAACGAAAACTTTGAGTAATATGAGAATGCTAAAAATATTGCTAAGAAAGTAGTAAGGCTAAATTCAAGGCATATAATGATCTTTATAATATAGTATAATCAAGAAAAGGTGACAAAGATGTGTTTAAACTTGCAAAAGTAAGAGAATATATGAGTAATGACTTAGATCACGTTAAGTGCATTAGAAATGACGACTGAAGGGTATTAATAAAAGATAGTAGATCACACAAAGGTGCAAAAGTTACTTTCACAAATTACTAAATGACAATTACCTTGAGAATATAAGAATTATAAGTACTGTAAACCTGTAATGACCCCAATTTCTGTAATATTAAAAGCCCATAAAAGTTCAGTTTTAAAGATAAGGGCATTTTGGTCATTTCACTAGTTGCCTTGACTAAACCTAAGAATTTGGTCTTAAAAGTGGTTCCATTAGATGCGTTTCGGAAAAAGGAATCCAACGAGACCAAAATCACCCAAAACGGAGTTAAAATGAGCAAGATATGGCCCTTTGAAGTTTAGGGGCAAAATTGTAAATTTTACAAAAACGACTTAACCTGAAAAACACAGGTGCCCGTTTTGATACGGGCACCCCGTCGTCTTCAACCTCCTAGAGGTTTCTGGAATGGCAGTGTTTCAAGGGGAAACCACCGCCATTCTGGAGGCTTCTCCACCGCCATTCAAAGGCGGTTACCCCTCCAAAACCCTCTTTAAAAGCTCTATAAATAGAGCTCTTGGGTGCTTTTAATGGCAGCCCAAAACCTTGAAGAAAACCCATTGTGGAGTAGTGACCAAGAGGAAAAAACGTGGAGAGAAAACCAGCCACGAAGCAGGTACGCTCAAAAACTCCCCAAACCCATCTCACCTATAGTCCTAGGCTCAGTTTCCCTAGGTTTTTGCATGAAAAACCATGGAGAATAGGCCTCTAGGGAGCCACCAAAGACCCTGGGACGTCCCCAGGGCCGCACTAGTTCCTCAGGGACGAACCAGGGCATCCCAAGGATGCCCCGGTCCCCCAACGACGCAGACGGCCAGCTCCAGACGAGACGCGTCGAACGCGTCTGAGAAGAAAACCAACGGGCACGTCCGTGGACGTGCCCGCTAAAGGGGAAGACGACTGAGAAGTCACGCGCGTCTGCAGATGCGCCCGCTGAGGCGCACGCTGCAAATGCGCAGCATACTAGCAGAGCATCGTTTTTTTTGTTGTTGTTAAGGAAGCCAGGGCGCATGACGCTGGCGCGCAGCGCCCTAGCATTCCGACCTTTTGTCTTTAAAGACTCTATGTACATAGGACACTAAAACGCTTATAACTTGAGATCTAGAGCTCCGATTGAGCGCTGCAAAAGGCGTTGTGTCCGTATCGACAACATGGACACATCCAAATCATAAAATCCCTGATCAAGGCCTAATCAAAGTAGGGCATGACCCTTAGAATAGGATGGTGGCGTGTGACCATTAGAACTTTGGAAAACTGAGAATACCAAGGCCCAATTAGGACCTTAGGACACCCATAGGCATAGGGATGGACCCCTAATGCCTAAGTAATAAGACCCAACTGCTTTAAACCCATCAAAGATAGGTTAAACTAACCTTGAGTCCCCAAACCATGTTCAGGAGCGTACGAGGACAAGAGGGTTAACGCGACCTAGTCAGGTAGGTGCTCTATCACTATTAGATTCTTTTAAAAGAACTATTGTTATTTGAGAACATATGTTTTAGATATATGACTTGATTTGCATGTGATTTGCATGAATTAATTCGGCATGCATGTTAAATGCTTTGTACATAACCATATTTTGAAATGATTGCATATACATTATGCACATATATGTGTTGCAAACAAGTGCATGCATTGCATGATTTAAGTACTTGTAAAGATTGCATGTCCTTGAGGGTTGCCAAAAGACGCTGGAGTGCCGAGGGCCAGGCAGTTGTGAGGGACCCAAAAGAGGACAAGTTTTAACAAAAAGGTTTTGACTTATCTTATGTGATTTGGGCAAGTAAGCCCGTGGGTGCTATGCCGAGGGGTCTGGGTTGGCCGCCCGGCCTCTACCACTAATAGGTGGATGGGTACCACGCCCAAAAAAAGGCAAGTCCCTACGTCGACTGCATGTAGTACAGGGGGCTACCACTGGTGTCACGGCACTGGGTCGGCGTGTCATAGGCCCCGTGGAGGCTATGACCGAGTGTCCTCAGGTACCCGGGGACCACACGGCGAGGAGGTTGTGGGCATAGTGGACCCTATGGTTTGATGTGCATTTCATATAGCATGATATGAGGTTGGTCGACCATACCATACTAGAGGTCCATAAGTTGGACTCCATGAAGCATCTATTGCATATCATGATGTCATCATATATATATATATATATATGATACTTTCAGTTTTGGATTATGTGATCTTTTAAGTTATGAGAATTTCAGTTGATTATGGATTCTTATACTGATATCGAACTCGAGTATTCAAACATATGCATATTTTGAATTTCAGTTGATTATGGATTCTTATACTGACATCGAACTCGAGTATTCAAACATACGCATATTTTGAATTTCAGTTGATTATGAATTCTTATACTGATATTGAACTCGAGTATTCAAATATACGCATGTTTTGAATGAGCATATGATTTTGAAACATCTCATTCATTCATAAAACTAGTAGTGATAGGCCCTACTGAGTATATTATATACTCACCCAATCCTTAACATTTTTTAGACATCAGTAAGCACTTAAGGACAAGATACGTCCATATGTATCATGGTTCAGGACAACTTCACTCACAAAGAGGACATCTATGTTAGTGCTATGAGCAAGTGAATCCAAAAGGAAACAAATACACATGTAAGTAAACTCTCAACCCTTTGGACATGTGTTTGTACTTAATTATTAAATTTGTGCATTGTGACTGGAAAGACCTGGGGAAAAACATTTATGATTTCTAAAGTTTTTCAAAAACTACCTTAGTTGTTGTGAAAGCAAATGACACTCGAGGTTTTCAAAAAATGAGTTTAAAAATAAAGGTTTTCCGCTGCATTGCATGGTTTTTATAAAATGATTTTCAAATAGGGATGCATCCCGCCTTAGGAAATTAGACATTGCATCTAAAAAATGCATGAGAAAACCCGGGTCGTCACAAAACCCAAATAACAATGAACATTATAGATACAACTATAGGATTAGAATACCTAAGTGAAAGAGGCCTTTAAGAGGATGAAATTAGGAAAGCCCTAGGGCCTGATAGTATACCAATAGAGGTTTGAAAGTATGTAGGGGATACTAGAGTAGTTTGGTTGATAATTTTTTTAATAAGATTGTAAAACTGAAGAAAATGCCAGGTGAATAGAGGAAGAGCTCTACTGTTAAACTAGTTATCGGGGGATTAAACTTATGAGACATACCATGAAACTTTTTGGAAAAGTGATTGAGGAGGCTATGACAGGAGATGAGTGTATCATAGAACTAGTTTGGTTTCATGCCTATAAGGTCTACCATGAAAACTATTTTCCTACTTAGAAAATCAATAGAAAAATATAGAGAGAGGAGGAAGGGCCTCTGCATGGTCTTTATTGACTTAGAAAAAGCTTATGATAGGGTCTTTATAGAGTTAAAATGGTGGGTGCTTGGCAAGAAAGGGTTTCACCAAGGTATATAGACATAATCAAGTATATGTATGAGAGAGCGGTAACAAATGTTAAGACTACTAGTAGAGAGATAGGAAATTTTTCTATCACTATAGGATTGCACCAAGGATTGGCATTGAGCTCGTACCCTTTCACCTTGGCTATGGATGAGTTAATAAAACACTTATACGAGGAGATTCCATGGTGCATGTTATTTGTAGTTGATATAGTTTTGATTGATGAGACAATGAAGGGTGTAAAGACAAAGCTAGAGTTATGGAGATATGCATTTAAATATAAAGGATTTAAAATTAGTCAAACTAAGATAGAGGATATGGAATGCAATTTTGGTAAAGAGAGGAGTGAGAGTGGAGTACTAGTAAAGATTCATAACCATAAAAGAACACTCCCAATACTTGAGATCGATAATTTATAAGAGTGGAGAGATTGAGAGGGAGGTTACCAAAAGAATCCCAGGTGGGTTGGAACAATTGGAGATATGCCTCTGAAGTTTTGTGAGATCAGAGGGTGCCACTCAAACTGAAAGAAAATTTGTATAAGATGGTTGTAAGGCTAGCCATGCTCTATGGAAACAGTTTTTCTTTCATTTTTGACTGAAAAAATGCAACTTTCTCTGATCCTGAACTTCAAATCTTTATCCTGTAGTACAAGAAAAAGAATGAGAAAGACAGAACACGTACCATAAAAGGGATCAAAGTGTTGGGCAGTTAAGTAATAATATATATATATATATATATATAGTATGAGGATTATCAAAATGAAGATGCTGAGATGGATGAGTGACAAGACAAAAAAGGACAGAAATATGAATGAAAATATTAGAGGAAACTTAGGAGTAGCACTAGTGGGCAACAAGATGAGGGAGCTTAGACTTAGATGGTATAGACATGTCCAACGAAGACCAAAAATGGCATTAGTTAGAAAGAGTGACGGTTTAACTCGAAGTTTTTAAAAGGGCAAGGCGTAGGCCCAAGAGAACGTGGATAGAAGTAGTGAGAAAAGGTTTTAAAAAAAGTATGACTAAATGAAGCCATGACACTTAATAGAGGAGAATGGAGGAACATGATTCATGTAATTGATACTTAATTAGGATAATGTCTTCATAATGATGAATCTATAATTTTTTAGTAGATGATGGAATAGAATCATCAAATGAAGATGAAATTGTCATTATGACCACATGATACATGTGCACATATAAAGAGGCTATTGCAACCATTGGAAGTGTTTTCACCAAAAAATGATAAAATGTGTTACAACTCAAATAGCAATCCTATGGTTTATACATTGGTCTCAGTTTTATACTAAAGCCATGTCTTAGTGATGAGGTGTTTGTCCTTGTAGATCAGGTGCAACTAAAGATATATGTGGGTAATGGTTTTAGGTGATCCAAACCTCACATTTTGGGCCATGATAAATAAAGGTTAGAGGAATGCTAGCATAAAGCACAACAACTCCCTACAATAGTGAAGCCCTTTCAAGAAATAATACTTTCATCTTGCTAGATATGGATGTTCAAAAGCGCTCTAGAAGTAGCACTCTATTCAATGAATTAAAACAAAATTTATTGCAAGCCAATGACTTCTTTTAGAATATTTTTGGGCTACGAGATATTCAAATCAGTTGTGCAAGATGAATGGTTGGTGAGACCCACATGGAAAGGTGGAGGCACTTCACCGTTGTGGGGATGTTGTCGCGCTTTAAAGCAGAATTCCTTGAGAGGTTGTACCCAAAATTTTCCTCTTGAGAGCTGCTAGGAAGATGTGAAAAACGATAAGTTTGGAAATGCAGTAAAGTAGGCCTCACATTTGGGTGATTAGACCTATTCACCTTGTTTGCCTTGGCTTATTTAGGCTACCCTATTCATACTCATCTAATGCTTCTAACTACTATGTAATGACCCAACATTTTGGAGACATTTTGTATAAAGAACAAACATAGTGTGATGTACTAATGATCTTGTAACTTGACTATTTTGGAATAAATATATGTTTATTATATGTTTAAGGGTCTTATTAGGTGGTTGAATGTTTGATCTAAATTCACATAGGGAACTTAGGAATTTGTGAATAAAATTAGTACCACTAGATGCTACACGCAAAATGGAATCCAACGCCTCAAAGAATGCCCAAAACGGAGCTCATATGACGAAGTGATAGGCGTTAGAAGATTGAGGGCATTTTGGTAAAATGCACTTAAAAGCGAAAAAGCCAAAAACCACAGGGGGGCCGTTTTGATAACGGCACCCCCTGTTTTCTTCCTCCTCCAGCCCTCTCTCGATTTTTCCAAAAACCCCTGGTTTCCAGAGATTTCCACCACCGCCATTGGCAACACCGCCTTCTTCCCTCTATAAATACCCTCCACCCCTTCTTCCCAAATCACGCTTCTCCTTTCCAATTTCTCCCAAAACCAGATCTTGCAATAGGGGTTTGGAGGCGAGTTCAAGGCCTCGTTGCGTCGCGTGGAGGGCTCCCTAGGTACGTCTCTCTTCCTCACATCATTCTCCTCTCTTCCCTCACTCTTTTCCCCAAGGTTTTGGGCTAGATCTAGGCGTCTCCCGGCCAGAGAACGCCTTGGTAAGCAGGGTTCGTTCCAGAACCCTCAACCTGCCAACCATGGTTTCGGCAAGAGCCAAAACCACTAATCAGGGCGCCGTTCCAGGCTGCCCAAACTGGCCCTCGATCCCCTTTCCTTCCCAGCCTAGATCCACGCCGGATCTGGGTGCTTTTTTGCCCAAATATCACCGGCTTTTCGTGACCCAAACCAGACAAGTGAAAACTCGTCGAGAGAGAGAGAGAGAGAGAGAGAGAGAGAGAGAGAGAGAGAGAGAGAGAGAGAGAGAGAGAGAGAGAGAGAGAGAGAGCCTCCTAGGGGCGCACAAACGTCCCAGAGTGCACAGCGCAGTCCAGGGCCCTTGGATTGACGCACACCCGTGCCAAGCTCCTTGGGGGCTGTCCTCACGCACGCGTTGCGTGCGAATAGTTGTCTTAGCTCGACAGGGATGCATGGGACGTCCTGGTAGCTGAGGCACATCGTAGCCGTGCCTAAGACGCGTCCGCGCAACAGTGCACACCCTGGCACACCATTCGGACGTGCACACATGACCCAACCTGGTTGTGGTGCGACCAGGACACACGCATATACTAGAAACCATAGAGCGTGCATTCTAGAACTATGGCGCGCAAGACCCTAGGCGCTACATTTGGGTTGTCCGTTAAGGCGCGACCTTTTAAAATCCAAATTTGGAGCCTATACAATAAAATAGCATAGAATAACGCCTAGATTTTATGTTTGGACATCACTCAGGACCTTACCAAGATATTCTCGGACTTGAGGTGAAGACAGGCACGAGCGACGTAACAACACACGAGGTAGGTAGTCTGATCCTACTCTGTTTTCAAAATACATCCTAAACATTCATTAAGTTACTTGTTTTAATACTGTATTAAGCATATGTTTTAAACTATATTGTTCTTATACAAGTATGCGGTACCTGCTTGCATGATTTATGTATTTGAAAAATCTTGCATTAACTGAAGAATGCTATTAAGAAATAGTGTTTTTATACACGTTACGGATTCATGGCATTTTACGCAATGCTTGCATACTTTGAAAACAAAGCCATAAATTGCATGGTTTTATGTTGATTTGAGGTTTGGACTATGTATGGTTTTGGGCTATTAAGCCCAGTGGGCACTATGCTGAGGGGTACGGGTTTGGCCTCCCGGTCTCTACCACAAAAAAGGTGGATGGTATTGCTGCCAAAAACGGCATTGTCCCTTCTCTGACTGCTGTGGTCAATAGGGACGACCACTGGAGGTGTTCACAACACCCTTTCGGGGACATATCCATAGTCATCATGGAGGCTATGGTGAACTGGTCTCTAGATACCGAAGACATGCGATCCAGAGTGGTTCTAGTCGCAAGCATGGTGACCCTATGATTTCAGTAGTATGGATATGCATATAGCATTTAAATTGGTCGTAAATGAGTACTCGTGACCAAATGACTTGAGACCGGTGCATATTACTTCGTGATGCTATCATTTACTTCATATGAAGACCACTTTAAGTATTTTCTGATCATTATATACTACGCATGGCTTTGACATATGGTGTAGATCTCATAACTGGGATATGGTAAATCTATTGATTTTGACTTTCTAAACTCAGACATACTGTTAGTATTGCATACTAACTTGTGATTGATAAAGAATTTCAATGGATGACATTACTTACACTTTATGCATACATTTGTGCACTTATTACAAATTTAGCATGACTTTCATGCAACCACTTTGAACTCCGTATGATGCATTGCTATGTTTTCAAAAAGGGTAGTGTTAGGTTACCTACTGAGTATGATAAATACTCAACCCAATCCATTATTTTTCAGATCAAATAAAAGACAAATAGAAGAAACATCAGGAGGCGTTAGAACCGAAGTCAAGTAGGCAAAGGTACGATTTAATTAGTGATTTCCTTTGGTAACTACTATAATCTTGATTGTAAGTATTTGTTGTAGCTGTGGCTGTGATTAACAATCCTGGGAGTGATTACTTGTTTTGATTTGGTTTATAAATTACCATGGAACTATGCATTGAGCATTCATTTTGACACCCGGGCTCTTTATACAATGTTTTTGAAAAAGAAGAAAATTTTCCTGCATTCTTCTGCATAAATTGTTTTAAAACTAGAGATCGATCTCGCTGCGTTTTTACTAAAAATGGCATTGAAAAACCCAGGTTGTCACATACTCGTTTTTTGTTCAGTTAATAATTTTAATGATCATGATTACTAATCCAAAAAGAAAAAAGCTAGAATCATCCAATGATCATAGCAGCTAAACAATTAAAATGGGATTTATTTAACTGCATTTCTAAGATATCATGTCATATATCAAATGTGCAGCTTATTTAACAATGATATCTTGGGCATATATGACATGTCAAGTTTATTTAACTGCGATATCTTGGGCATTTATAAGATATCAAGTTTATTTAATATAATCACATTTGATATGTTTGGTGTTATTAAAGATGTGCCAACCCCTCTTTATAATGTAAAATTTGTTTGTTTCTAGACAGAGAAAAATCAACTTCAAACCATTTTTTTTAGAGAGAAGAAATAAGTGTCTTTACCTTAAAGAAACTCACTACTAATATTTGCACTCATGCATATGGGCTTTTCATTACACATCTCATACAAGCTAGCCCACTATCATAGATCTTTGACCATTCTCTAATAAATCAACAATGGATCTCGACCACTTGATCAAATGTATTTTGGTATAGCTTAATGAGCAGGGTAGTAGACCACTATTGCTTGATAGAAACACAGGTGGGCCCATAATCTAGTATTCTTATTCTAAACTACTCTACCATATGTCACAGTGCGGCGCTTGTGATAGTTGATTGGTTGGGCCATGCAGAAATCAGCTTCTTGATGAACGGTTGCAGAGTGTCTGATCAATTGTCTCGCCTAGCCCACTTGATTAAAGAGAATCACTTATTCTACCCCACATTTGGTGGGGCCATAGCGGTTGGCAAACCGTTTATCTTTTTTGGCAAGAATCTTTACCTATTTGATTGTTGATGGCTTATATGCTTTTACTTCATAACTTTTTCAACTGTCCAATACTAAAGATCAATAGCATCAAATGGAAGAATCTCGTGGGATAGGACAATCAGAACCAGCCACTTTACTTTATACTCATTATAATATCTCTTGAGAAATTATATTACAGCTTATGGTACATGTGGACCTAACTATTTTGCCGTCCAAATTGTTTATCCAGTGGACAAACATTTGGGCCCTACAGGCACTTTTAGTTGCTCTGCTAAAATTTTAATAATTTTTATAATTTGAGTGATATAATCCTCAAGTTCAATTGGAGAAGAAGTACAATGCTAAGGGTAACCATTTTTTGGGGGAAATTTTAGCTTAATTCATTCTTCTCTCTCTATAAATATTAATTAAGTATTTATAAAAGAAAATAATAATGAGGCTACTCTTTTGCCAGCAAAGCTTACACAATCTGCAGTTGGTGACGATTTACATCACCATGATTCCAGACCTACCAGTACTCAAGAGTTGCAGATTAACCTAGATTATAGTTAGTGATGCTTGATGTTCATGTTGTTAAACAAAATTTGACGACCATCAAATTACTGACCTGTCACGCCCAGGTCCTAGATGGTAGATTAAACCGTAAAAATCAAGGACATTAGACGTTAATGATGAAAAAGCCATTCATCAGATTGTGCTCGACGAGAGCTTTCCAACGACACTAAGAACGCGCGAAACGGAGATCGGGAGCGACGGACCCAGGAGTTTTACCACTGAGGCAGAGGGGGTCCAAATTGATAATGGCACCCCCCTCTAACGCGTGTAAACCATAGGGTCGCATGGGAGGAACTCGACACGCGGGAGTGGAACTCACCGCGTGGAGCTCTACTCCCACGCGTCTGCAACTCGAGGAGGAGGGAGCCAAGCTGGCAACCCTCTCCCCTCTCCCCTCTCCCCTCATTTTTCCGGCGACACTCTCTCCCCTTCCACGGGATTCCGGGCATTCCTCTTCCCTCCCCAGAGCCCATCTTCCTAGTTCCCCAATGTTTCTCCAGTGCCAGGGAAGTTGGAGGTGACAAGGACCGAAGACGAAATCTCTCTCTCTCTCTCTCTCTCTCTCTCTCTCTCTCTCTCTCTCTCGTCCCAACCCATCGCGTTGACACCCTTCCACCCGGAATAGAGCAACCGGACGGGGATTCTCCCTCCCAACACTGCCTCTCGAAATCCTCGAAAGACCACCGTATCAATTTTGGGCCTTCCATCGAAACCAAAAATCGATAACGGACTTGCCCTAGGTTCTAATGCCTAGACCCTGATACGAAGAAGAAGGAAATCCCCTCTCAAAGAGACCGTCGCAGATTCATCTCCAGGTACTACACGGCAAGGGTTTCACCAGGCCAACTCTCTGAAAGTTTTGGATTAACATCAAGGTACCCATCTGTCTGGCTTCGTTTTTCCCTCTTTGATCATCTAAAATGCAATGCATTCCCTGAGAAATCAGCTCCTATTTCCTCTGCTATGGGGTGCGTCCCCATTACTTTTGAAATTAGATATCCTGGGATACAGAAAATTGCTTATTGAGTGCGACATATAATTGCCTTGTCTTGTTTTACTATTATGGCTCAAATGGTTTATTTGTTTGTGAAGTGAAAGAAATCGAAGATAATAGAGAAGGAATCCACTTGTATTGCAACGAGTGTCTTATTGGATGAAATGTTCCCTATAGATCACCATGACCTTCAGATTTTGAAGCAGACTTAACCGCAAAAAAAAAAAAAAAAAACTCCATCCTCGCCTTGCTCCAAATAATTTTATCGATTTGAGAGGTCTCGATAGTGGTGTCGTCTAGGGGTAACATATGTTCATTCCACTCTTCCAATTTCGCATTTCTCTAAGGTGTCTTCTAAGTGGTATGGACCAAGTTTTTGCACATTAATGACTGGCACCAAGTCTGCTATGGTTGCTTCTCTGGGGATGAAAATGGAATAAATAGTATCAAGTTGTTCTTTTAGAATGAATTCTTGCACCAAAGCATGTGCCAAAAAATTGGATTCTATCGCCTTCATTGGATGGAATCTGATATCTCAGATCAAAATTTTGCTTTCCTTGCAATCACCTTTCTCCGGAGAAAGAAGCACCCACGAGTAGTGTTTCATTAGTGGTCCAACTGCCTCCACGTATAATTAGTCTCCGTTTCAGATTCTCCACGACCACTTAATTATCAGTGTCCATTCATGAATCTCAAGTTTCTTCTGCTATTTAAGTATCACTAGGTTTGTCGCCACCTCCTTCCCTTTCAGCTGAATTGTCATGAGTGAGAGAACTCATCGCACCAATATCCCTGCATATATTAACTTCTTGCATTACATCACTATTTAAGTGCTACATATCACTTGCGCTGAATATTGTTCTCATTCCAAGCTATTTGACAGCGCCAAAGTTGTCTTTCTGCTTGATGTATGTGGAATGGTAGGCTGGTAGACCTGATGCCTGGTGTACTGCTTAAATGCAATGAATTTGTTCTTATAGTAATAACACTTTAAAAAAAAAATAAAAACTTATTTACGTGCAGACCCTTGGTCTAGGTGTAAGAGGTTAGATTAAGAATATGGGGAAAGTAGGGCTAGAAGTGATTTTAAGAACTGGCATGAAATTCTGAAACTTACTTAGAACTGGCACTTGTTGCAGAGGTTTGAGAGCAATGTGAACGGCCCTAGAAGAGAACTTTGAATTGTACGCGGAGAGCAGGTAAGGACCCTGAACCCTTGCATTCTTTAAATTCTTGTTGTTATGTTCTCTTGAAATTAACTTTATGCATGTGTAAAATGTATATATTGCCACCTTGGTTTAATGGGTGATAGAAATTGTAATCTCTTATTAAAAAGGCATGTTATAGTGTGACTTGCTATGCTTAACTGTTGTGATGATGCAAACTGTTATAAAATGGTCAAGCCCAAGATAGTAAGCTCCCGAGGGCCTCCCGCAAGCTATGATGACGCTTTCCAAGATGGTAATTCCTGAGGGAAAGGGCTACCTGGTTGCTTGTAACTAAGGTGAAGCCGCCCAAGACGGTAAATCCTGAGGATTGGACTATCTGGTATTGAGCCTCCCAAGACGGTAAACCCTGAGGGAAAGGGCTGCCTGGTTCTTCGGAATCATGGTGGAGCCGCCCAAGATGGTAAATCCTGAGGGACGAGCTGTCAGGTATTGTGCCTCCCAAGATGGTAATTCCTTAGGGAAAGGGCTGGCCCGTCTTTTGGGATCACGGTGGAGCCGCCCAAGATGGTGAACCCTAAGGGATGAGCTGGCATATTGAGTTACCCAAGATGGTAAACCCTGAGGGAAAGGGTTGCCTGGTTGATTTCGACTAAGGTGGAGCCACCCAAGATGGTAAACTCTGAGGGAACCTGACTTTGGCGTTGCCCAAGATGGTAAATCCTGAGGGTCCGGCTGCCTTGATGATGATACTCATAGTGGGCCGCCCAAGATGGTAATCCTTGAGGGAGATGACTATTGAATTCTGATGTAATGCTATGCATGGTTAATATTACTGAGAAAATCATTAATGCGTATGCATCTTTGTTTGCATGTAACTTTAGAATGAGGTCCATGACTGAGCTACTCATCTATTGAATGTCCCGTGACTGGACACGAATGGGAAATCCTTATGGGGTGTGCTTGTTTGCATGCGATGACTGTTGTGTCATAGTTGAATTTGGGGAAAACTGTAATTCGGCTGTAATAACCATAGGCCTTATTTGATAGCACATGCTAACTATGTTATATATGACTAGTTAAAGTGGAAAATGCATGCTCATGTTATAGTGAATGTGTCTTTAAGCGTGGCAATGAGAATGACGGGATATGCATGGGTTCGTTCTTTTTCCCTTACTGGCTTCACAAATACCACCTTGTTATTTTGCAGTGTACTACCAAAAGCAGAGAAGAGAAAGGTCGTTGAGTGAGTCGAAGAAAGCTTGCTTGAAGCTGTTAAATTTTGAGTTGTATATAAACACATGTATATAAGTGCTAAACGAGTTATGTCTTATTTTGACACTGATTCCTTATGCATCATGTGTGTCTTGCTTTGATAGATAGTGTGGAGACTGAGTCTCCTCCAAAGAATTATGACTGCTATGTTGTCTATCAGGTGAACCGCATAGCATGCGTTAAATGCATAAAGTTCGAAAAACAGGGGAGACTCTGCCGAAATTTCGGTAGGACTCGATTGTTATAGGAGAAAATATATATATCTAGTAAACTGTGACTTGCCTAGGACAAGAGCACCTAGCTCTCTCAACACTTCTGCTGTGGTATAATTATGAAAAAAAAAATAGCAAGGCCACGTAGGCCTGGCTCGCCCAATCGTTAGGCTTGATTAAGCCTAATCGCGGCCCTGGGGATTGGGGTCGTGATAGACCGAAGTACACAAAAGGACTCAAATTGCTCATAGATGGGCCCACCTAAAGTAAACTTGAGCAATAGTTGTTAAGCCTACCTAAAACATATAAATGGTCGGTGCAGATTTACATCTTGTGTTGGCCGTCTATTTGAGGTTGATAAGAATCTGATATTTTTTAGCCACATCAATAGCTTTGATTTACCCATACTTTGAGGGTTATTGCATTCAAATTGGTTGATGCATAGTTTTTTATTAAAAATATTAATAAAATATCTCTCAAACATATTTTATATATCACCAAAAATATCACAGAACATATCTCATACAACCTAGATATCATATGATACATATCTTAGATGTCACAGGAGATATAGCACAATATATGCCAAGAGAAATGCCCAAGATGTGCAGTTAAATAAACCCCCGCTAAAGCAAGCATAACATGATGAATGGATAAGATCAACCTGAAGCCTATGAAGTTGGAATTCCAAAACGTGGCGGAGGTGCCAAATCGAAAGCAAAGTCATGCCAAGAAATAGAAACGACAAGTTACAACAAACTGATGGCTGTATAATAGTATGTTCTTCCACTAAATCACTTATAAGATCTACAGAACCAGCTCAGTATATTTGGAGACACTGTATTGCTGTTAGATTTATTCTGATCCACATGGAGAAAATCTGTCGTGCTTGGTCCCCTTGGGAACAGGGGAACTGAAACTTAACTTTGACGGGGCGCGCTTTGGGAACCCCCCGGAATTTAAGGTATGGGTGGGCTGGTGAGGGACGATCGAGGCCTCTGCGGGTGGTCCAGTTCAGTTTGGAGATTCCTCAAATGCAGAATTTTATGCAGCAGTTCAAGGTATTTCTTAATGCAAGGCCCAGACATTTCATAATCTCATTGCTGAAGGGGACTCCCTCAATATCACTAGGTGGCTGTGCAAAAAGCAGCCGCATGGACGTTTAGGGAGTCCATTGAATTGATCCATTCCTCAACTTCAGATATGATTGTGGAGTTTAGTCACGAGAGGCGATGAGCAAATGGGGATGCTGATGCACTAGCCAGGGAAGGTACACAGCTTCTGGAAAACAGAATTCGGCTGCTCTAAGTTTCTGCTCTGCTTTCTGTTGATGGTTGTTTCAAGAAGGGTGGCCCATCCGGTGGCAGTCGGATGTTTGATCATCGTGAGGTGAGGCTTCTCATCTCGCTCTTTAGATTGATGGTTGGTCTTTCAAGTGGTAAGGCTTTTCTGGTTTGCTGCTTGCTTTTTCATCTTTCTGGTCTCTTGTTTTACCCCTAGATTTGGTTTCTCTCTCTGTTGGTCCATTGATACTATCCAGCTCAAGTGGGAGCTTGGCTTAGGTATCCTTTTTGCTCTGCTGTTCGACATCTGCGTGGTTAGAATGGGGGTTTTGGCTGCTGGTCATTTCTAGTAGTAAAGATCAACAACCTAGAAAGGCAAATAAATTCCCACGCCCCACAGAACTATTACTACAACCTCTTTTGAGGTTTTTCTGGCAAAAAACACTAGTGGAGCCCCTATGTCGAAATTTGAACCGTTCACCTTAATCGTCTTCCCACAGATAGGACACATCTATAATGAGCGGGCACATCCACTGTTCTTAATCCCCGTACTTTTTGTTGATCCAGTGGTAGGTTAAATTGTCATATCTGAAATCATTTAGTGACACGAGGCATATCATGGATCCCGTCTAATATTCAAAGACTGGTCTTGAAACTCGTGTCCTTTCTATCGTGGCTTTCCTTGCACACGTAGCTCCTGCATACGCAGGATTAAAAAAGGGGTGAACTATAAAAATTTATAGTACACAGTCTTATTTGTATTTGTATAATAAGCTGTTTTTACAGTTTGAACCTGTGACCTTAAAGTCACGTGAGGACAACTTTTACCGTTGCACCAAGGCTCTTCTTCTAAAAGGTCTTCCCAACGTGCATCCATTAATTCCATTGCTCTCTCATTGCAGTTCACCCTGCACGAACGAAAATCTAGTGGAGAGCGTGTCTGTGTTGCTGAGAGAACTTCAGTGAATTTTCTCAAGACCATTGATATGAAAATGATACAGATCACACGTTCTGGTTCAGTTTCATGGGGCACATAGTTTGACACCAATTTCAGAAAACATTGTGGTGTTAAAATATCAACCACAGTTTGCGTTTTGATTTCACCATCCAGTTGTTAACTACCAACTTTCACTGTGGGAGATCTTTGGTTGGATCTATCCCAACACGAATACACATAACATGAAGCATCAAACATATATAATCCCTAATATAACCAGCAACTGCATTTTTAAGGTGCATAGCTTCATTTCCTTGAAGACAAGAATACAAATAAGATCAAGTTTTGATTGCAATCAGGTCCATAATGACATCTTCCATCTCCCTTGTATTTGTTGGTGATTCTACACAATATGATATACCGATCACAAACACAACAACTAAGCAATCTTTTAGTTTATTTCTGAAATTGATATTATGCTCGTTGTCGTTGTTATCATGCCGATAGCTTCAACTTCTAAGAGCAATTTTGAGTCTGCAATCTCCATTACTTGACTAGGCGCAACCATTTTAGTGAATTGATAGAGGGGTTAGACCATCCTTGAATATGTGATCAGTTGGTCTCTTTCCCATGAAAATCTCCAGCAAAAGAATTCTATAGGTATACACATCTCCTTTATAGGTGCTTTACAGCCCATTCCATATTATGCAACACACATATGTATATATGTATGTATATGAATCCCATTTTTAACAATATAATACATAACATGAGCACAAATATGGTATTGCATGCTATTTCTTGAGAAAGAAAAGAATTGCTATGCTAATTTAAGTTTTTTCATCAGTCAAATATTTTAACAAACTGTGAAATGAACATATGCACTTGTGAACTTAGCCAAGTTGTTTAAGTGACTTGTCTCACGACCAAGAGGCCGTGGGTCACAGTCGCAACTTAAATAAAAGGAAAAAAGAGGAAGAAGAAATGAATATATAAAAGATATTTACCAGGAGTAACATGTTTGATAGATCATAATCTGCTTTCATGTATTCATCAAAAACTATATTGCTTGACTTTAGGTCACACTGAACAATCAGTACTTGGCAGCGGCGGTGAAGATAATTCAATGCAGAAGCGACGTAAATGGCAACATTTATTCTTTCAAGAAAGGCCAATTTCCTTATTGTATATTGCTCAGTTTCATTTAGATGTAACCATTTCTCAAGACTCCAATTGGGCATATGTTCAAAGAGTAAAGCTTTGAAATCATTGCTATTGAAATCAATATTTGATTAAGAAGTCAATATAATAACAAGACCACGATGCGGAGTATTTCTTAGGGCGTTACATTCAACATTTAAGCTTTTACATGCTTCTTGTTGTCGAAGGTTGAGTACCTTCACAACGATGGTTAGTCTAGCACTTGGTAGACTCCCTTTATGTAGAGAACCATAACTTCCTACACCAACTAAATTCTTCAATGAGAATCCATTAGTTGGGGGAGGTTGTCAAGAGCCGATGGAATTTGTCCTGAAAATTCATTTGTTTGAAAGTTAGAATTCGTAGTTTGTCCTGGAGTGACTTTTTTTTTTCTTCTCTAAGTCTTAGAATGCCCTTAGTATCCAAGTATAGCTTACCATGCTTGGGAGAGTCCTCTACTAAGGCCCGAGTTCGACAGACTTTCCATCATGGGATAGACCTAGCTATGTCCTAGGTAGTTTATTTGATCTATCTCTATGAAAAGGTGGAAGAATGGGTCACCTTGGTAACCTAGAATGGACCATGTATATAATTGAATTGGACTAGACCCCTCTCCCATATTGTCCAAATTCATTGAACACAAAAATATAAGAAAGAAAGCAAAGAAGGATTCTTAGACTTTTAGAAGTTACATAAGAAGAAAAAGGAAAATAAAAAAAGATATAAGAATTCTAAGTGAACCCCGTTACTAACTAAGACTTGGGGGCCCATTGAAAATCCTAAATGGATAAGGGTCTTAAGTGGGCACAGTTTAACAAGAGGAAGCCTAGACTTTGAGGACTCTTAAAAAAGGTAAAAGTGGGTTCCAATTGATAACTAAAACATGTGTCTACTTCCTTTAAACTTTTTGAACTTTTGAAATTAAAACTTATCCAAAGTTAGTGGGTCTTATTGATAAGAAAGGCTAGGCCCTACAACTCTTGAGGGGATAAAATTCTATGTGGGTCTCAATTAATGTCTAGAGGTAAAGTTTTGAAAGCAAATGTGCCCAATTCCCATCCAAAATTAGGTGCCTCCTTTTTTTAACTCTCTATCAATCCCACCAAAGTTCTAAAACACATAGAAGTCCCTTGGCTATAAGATTCCTAAAGTAGACCCCAAGTGATTTTCTCTAATACAATCAAAGTCCCGTCGGGACTCTTAAAGCTGATCCTAGTTGATACTCCTAAACATAGTTTTAAAGTCTTATTAGCCCATACTCTAAAAGGGTTTCTAATTAACATGCCTAAATTTAGTCAAAGTCTGAAAGTGGGTCCTAGTTAAGGGCTCTAGTAAGAAGTGCCTTAAACTTGAGGATTCCTACAAAATATGCACTCTTACCAATTAGGCCTCACGGCTCGAAGAGTCTCGCAAAATGTAGACTCTAATTGAATGGGCTTCGTAGCTTGACGAGTCCTAAAAATTGATATCATTAGGCAGGAAGACCTTACAAATGAAAGGATCCCAAAAATTAAAGACTCTAGTTAAATGGGTCTTACTGGCTCAAAGAGTCTTAGAAACCACTAGACGAATCCTGTCGAAAAAAAACTTTGAGTATCACAACAGGTTTCTCATTTTCAAGTTTGTGGTGGTCTAGAAAATTCTTCGTGGTGAGCAGCCTGAATGATCTAACATGTTTTTTTGTTACTTTTTGGCAGGCAGAAGAGAGCTGCCTGCTTTTTCCCCTTGATAAGTGGGATAGATTTGAATATTGACCGCACAACAATACATGAGCTTAGAAGAGCAAGCCTTCACAGAGAGGACGTGAGATTCTGCCTAGAAAGAAAGAGGAAGAGATGGACTTGATTGACAGAGCGTCATAGACAATGTAGTTTTTTGAATAATGAAAAAGGACAGTTCTGATTATGAAAGATTTGGAATTCAGTGGTTTATGAAAGTGTTTTGCCGATTGCATAAATAAGGAGGACAGGGATGAGTCCTCGACTTCTACGCAGTGTCGCAAGAAGGGACTCTTTTGTGCAGCTCACTTTGAGTCGCTCGTTAGTTTATGAATATACAAAAGAAAACTTTAACATGGTCGTGCAGGAAGAAACTACTGTGCAAACTCATGGGCTCGAGTTATGCTCATGAATGTGTGTTTTCAGTTTGGTTTATCTAAGAAAATCCTCGCCTAGCTAACACAAAAGGAAAAATCTAACAAGCAGAAAAAAATTACGACGATGATAGCGAAGGTTTAGATAAACAATCTGCAATCAGCTGGAAGACAAACTTGATAGTAATAGAACAAACATTCATTTAGACCTGATTTTATCATTGATTGCAGATGGTGGGAAGTACAGACACAACAAAGAGGACCTCGTAGCATAGATCTCAGGTTTACCCATTTGCATGTAACTTTTGGCTAGTAGAGGACGGGCACGAGTCCTACATGGATGGATTGATAGATCAATCAGTAGGGTGTCATGTCTCCTCAATTACAATAAAAAATCACATCCCCTAGCCCTGGTGGGCTCACATGTTTTTTGTTAATCTTATGCTGGGTCTCGTCAGCCTTGGCGGAATGGTAAAAGTCCAAGAAGTGGAAACAGTCTCTTGGCTGCCCTTCTTGTAATGGGTTCCATCAAAATTCTGCAAATAACTGAGTGACACGTGTTGCATGGACGTGGCATTCTTATGAATCATTATCGATGTGGAAAGACTTGTCTTGGTCCTGTAACGTGCATCGGTTAATTCCACTGCTGTGTCATTCGCATCCACAGATACAGAAAATCCAGTGGAAAGCGCTTCTCTTCTTGGAGATTATCCCGCCGATGCTCGCTGCGTTCTCCCTCCAGCCAATGCATCGGCGCTGAACTGCCGAGGCCAAGTTCCCTTTTCACAGTCTTCTCTTTTGAGTAAAGCAAAAAACAAGTGCATGCGGATACTACAAAGATCGTACACCCAATAACAAGCCATAAATCCCTTCCTGCTTTTCACTACCAAAATAGAAATCTCTATTCTTCTATTTCTAGATAGCAACACGGCTCCCAATTCGATGTGACAACACCCATCTCGTAAACTCTTTCCTCTAGATTTCACATCAGAGGTTGAAAAATGAAGTGGCAGAGATCCATTTTGGACTTTGGGTTGGGTCATTGTCGCCGTTGGATCTTTGCAGCCGTTTTGTTGGTTAGTTTATAGCGTGTATGTAGTTAGGAGATCTTCTTATCTTGATCGATCTTCATGTAAGAGTTTCAGGTGACATCGTTTTCTTTTACCTTGGGAATGATATGCCCTGAGAAGCGCCTATTTGCATTTTGCTGGCTTCATCAGCAACTAAGATTGCTTAAAAGTCACACTCGTGAACTTTCGATATGTACGCTTTGATGGGGACTCTCTCTCTCGCTCTCAAACACGCGCATCTATTTTCAACTAAAAGCACAATTATGATCACCTGATGCTAAGTGCTAGGCATGTGCTTTGCCGGGTTCCCACAGAAGGACAGAAATGATGCTAGTTTTGATGGAACAAAACAAACTGGTTGAGTAGCTAAGCATAGTAGCTTAATTTTTAACTCTTGATCAGCAAACTATAGTCAGTCAAGGAATTACCTATAGTAAACGCTTTGCCTTAATGTAAGCCAGTTCTTAGTGAGGATGCCGGTAACTTAACTTGCAAACTATTAGCAAGATGAAGTACTAATGGAGATATTATCTCAAAGGTCCAAATCATTCATCTGCCTGGTGTGGTATGGATGAGTGAATATATAAAAGTTTTCCGTCGTTAGATGCTAAGGTGCCTTTCACATTCAAATTTTGTGTGAAAGTAGATGATTCCTTTCACCCCTCTTGACTGTCTGTTTGGATAGTACAAATCAGAGCCAAGAATTATCAAATGGGTAGAAAGTTTGGTCCATGGCTCATCATTCATCATCTCTAGCACAACAATCAAATTGATTTGCTAGGAAAGGAGTAAATTGCCACCTAGGTTCAGATTTGCTAGCTCTGCCAAGCTCAGGACAGCCTATAGAAGAAGGGAAAAGTCTATCGGAAGGCCTTGTGCCAAACACCGACAAATGCATATCCTAGGAAGCGCCCCACTTCTAAAATAGCTGCACCTGTAAGGCTACATTTTCCTTTCTCTCTAGGACTCAGTGGCGTGTGCACGAGTGCTACTGAGCAGTCACCTCGTCTCGGGTGCTACGCCCACTTCTCACGTGGATGCTCTGATCTACTCCATTAAAAAATTCTCAGGAAGTCAGAAATATCGTGAACTGTTAATGTAGATCTTGTTAACTAATTGAGACCCAGCCCAAAATACATGCAGGGCACCATCTTTTAGGTGATCCAGACTCTTCATCTAGTAAGCCACATCTTTGATAGGCCGTGTGCCAAAGATGTTCTCCGTTGGTTGTCCCTTAGCATTATTTACCGTGCAAAGCCAACCAACCAAACAGTTAGAACAATAGTAAAGAAAACAAACCAACTGCAGCCAACAATTATCTACGTAGCTGGTCACAACTAGGCATGTCCCCTAAAATAAGAGCAATTTTGAGAGACCGCTTTCACCTTAGTCTGGAATTAGATCTAGGAGCATGTGCTAAGCGAGAGTATGCAAGTCATTCGCTTTGTAATTCTTTCCTTATAAAGAGTTATAATAGTATAAACTAACTGCATTCGCCAATGAAGAAGACCTTTGGAACATTAGATATGCAAATAAGATAATCTGCGCCCTCAGGTATTCCTATGTAAAACCCTGTAAACCTCCAACCCCACATAATTTCTGATTAATACTGACCTACAAGATGCTACTTTGATCTTCATATTGTATGGAATTTGCTCAGAAGAGGCTTGCTTTAGACAAGGACTCAAGAGTAGAAGTAGACCTATAACTTGTGTTGAGTCAGGTCATGGGTATTTGGTAGGTCAATAATTTCACGTTGTAAGTGCTGTATTCTCTGTAGATTGGATAGGAAACGAACTGATTCGTACACTTTGTTTGCAGCAACTTTTGAAGGGCTGGTGTTCCCTGCATGCAAAGGTACGAATTACTAGAAGTCATCGACGCGAAAAGGCTCTGAATGTAACATAAACGAGAGAGAGAAGTTCAGACACCCACATTGAATGTCAGTTCTCGGGGTAATCTGTTTCTTTTTTCCTCCTCTCCTCCGGCGTACCATGAGAGCAGGTAGGCAGGCCGTCCTGAGAACAGACCATATTTATTGTCTCTGGTCCATCTGCGGATGAATCCGACACATATTTTTCTCAGATTCTCAGTGTTGCACCGCGTGGGATCCACGGCTTGAATAGGAAACTAAGGCAATCGGGCCCCACTTCGTAGGATGTAGGTGGACCAGTGTCCTTTCACTAGTCTTATCCCATGTAAGGATGGTGGTGCAGCTGATGACAAAAGAAGAGCTCGACGGGTTCCCCACTCTCATGGTCCGGGTCTTCTTCCAATGTACTCATATAAATTATCCTCTGAGAAGACCTAAGGAGGTTCCGAAAAGGAGTAGACTACAACGACTTACATTATATATCCTTTGCATTTTTGCAAGAGTCTATTTTTACACTTTGAATTTGTGAGAAAACTTATCTACTAAAAATGTCAAACCTTAGACATCAATCCAATGGTTGAGGCTTCTTAACTGATTCTTTTCTACTCATAGAGAGAGTGCTCGTCAAGTTGGAATTGAATTCTAAGGTAGATTAATCCACATTTTGGGGAATGCTTTGAGGCAAATTCTACCGTATTAACAAAGATTTTGGATTCAACCATAGGGTAGAATTTAATATGAAGGATTTGACCTACAAGTGAACTCAGGAGTATATTTTGTGAAAGGGTGGAATCCACCATAAGGTTAATCTGTCTCTTAATCTATACTGTTAGTAATTGTGACATCCCGGGTTTTTACAACACTTTTTCTTAACATCTTTTGTAATTGTGGGGCCCCGAGTTAAAAAACTATTCAAAAACTATTCAGAAACCAAATAGCTCAAATCAAGTTTCATAAGAAGACCTTAAAAATCCCGAGTGTCATTTTTTGCTTTTTTTTTTTATAAAAACAATCTAAGGATTTTCAGAGGAATGAATATCACATTCCTATAGAAAATTCGACAGTCTCTCCTGTATTTTAGACCCCGTGCATTTAACGCATACAATGCGATAACTTGATAAACATAATATATGTCCAAATTAAATAACAGAGACTCCGTCTTCCTCCAAAATCCATCCACACACGTCTATTTAAATTTAAATAAAAAGAAACATTTTTGTAGCGTCAAAAAGCTAGGACAAAATCAAAATCCCCAATACCACTCCAGTCACAGCCATAACTCCATAGTTCTAATTTACATTCCCACATGTAAATGAAATAAAGTCATTAAGTTAAACGTATGTTAGTTTCACTAAGAAATCAACTATAATTGCAAACCTGTTTGTTATACCTATCATGTTCTTTTCTTTAGATCTCCATCACCATCTTCTGTTTCATTTTCCCTGTTCTATTCTTTTGGACCTAAGACATTGTAAACAATTTACAATGTCTCAGCAAACTTGCACTTGTGTAGGTAGTTTCATCATCAAGACATAAGTTCATATTGTTTTAAATCTAAAAAGGAACACACCCTTGCATGTTATGCAGTTTGATAAAATCTGATACAAAATGAGTAATATAATGAACTCTGAAATCGAAATCATGATTTACAAATCACTACTATGCCAAACCAAATCAATCATTCATTTTCAACAATAACCTTTGCAAAGCATTTCAAAGATTACAACTTACGTTATGCATTATCTCATAATATACCCATTCAAAATGAATGCTTAACTATTGTCAAAACCAATAGACAAAATGTATTTAAATCTTGTAATGATTCAATATAGTCAACGTGTTTTAATAAACACATACATATACATATATAACCTCTCAGAGGTATCACGAATGTAGAAACACTTTAAATCTAGCCATCTGCCATTAGTCATGAGTACTCATTATAGACCTAAAATCTCAGGGTACCACGGACCTGCGCTATTGTGCTGTATCCATATAAATATGAAAATAATGGACCCTCTGTGTTGTGGACAAAACTAAGTCAGGTCCGCTGTTGTCACTCCGATACCTAGACAGACATAAGAGTTCCCCATAGTAGCCGCCCATAGCAGACATCATGTAGCTCGACGCCCCACTTGGGACTACCCACCAGGACTGACTAGGGCCATTAGGCACCCTTTTTCGCGGCCATGCCAATACACAAACAATTTCAGAAGGAAGATTATCAATTCTCAATCTTCCTAGCATAGTGTTCACCGGCTCTAATATGCCGTCATAACGTAATAATACCAAGCATTATCACATACTGGTATAACCGATAAAATCATGGAAATCTATGCACTGTTGAAATCATGCAATTAAATTTTACTATACAATATAGCTATGTAACAACAAATCTCACCAGGGCCATCAGGCACCCTTTTTCATGACCACCCCAATACACAAATAATTTTAGAAGGAAGATTATCAATTCTCAATTTTCCTAGCACAGTGTCCACCTACTCTAATATGTTCGTCATAACGTAATAATACAAGGCATTATCACATACCGGTATAACCAATAAAATCATGGAAATCTATGCACTGTTGAAAGCATGTAATTAAATTTTACTATACAATATAGTCATGTAACAGCAATCCTCACCAGGGGTGAGTTGAGGATTCCATATTCTTCATTTCATAATTCATAAAGTCCATGTAATTTCATATATATTTTCATGCGTAAGTTTCAAATTTGATAGTAAAACAACATGGCCTTCCAAACTAATAAGTTTGCATGAAACACAAGCATGCTAATTGGATAATTCAAAAATGTCATAATTCCAAATATTAAGCATTCCCAAACATGATAGAGAAATCTCCAATGGTTTTCATGTTTCTAAAAAACAGCTCGATGTTAAAACTGCCTACCTCCTTGGCGAATTTTTCACCAGTTCTTTCCCTTTAGGTTTAGCTTTAAACTTAACTCCAATTTGGTCAAACTATGCCTAAAATTGTGTAGCACATCCAACATCTGAATCCCCACATCAATATAGAATCATATAAGCATTTAAGTCATGCTTAAATCTAATTAGTATATAAAAGTTACTTTTCAAGCTCTTTTTAGGAAGAATTTGCAACACAATTGAGGATCTCATGTCTGAGTGTCCTTTGTCATTTGTAGATTAGATTACTCATCTAAACATAATCCTACTGTTCAGATTAAACCCTCAGATTTCATACAATTTCTCAGTTTCCTAAAAATTTGTGCCCTGATCTTAAAATTTTAAAGTATCTTAACCTAATAAAGGTCAAGGTATGCAATGGTGGTTTATGATCACCAATCAGACCTTTATCAAGCCCTAATCCTCTACTGTTCAATTGAATGGTTCAGATTTATTCGATCAATTTTCATCAAATCTTCAATTTATGACATATCTTAGTTAATTTAGTGCTCCAAAACTCATCCGTGGCGTTAAGAAGTTATTGTGCAAACAGTACTCGATCGGACAACTAAGATTATTCGATCGGTTTCTAGCCTAAATCTAAAGTTTTTTGTGTGATCAAAACTACATCATGCCCTAAATTACCTATCCCTACACTTGGATTAGGAAATGGACGGTTATATCGCCCCTAAACCTAGATCTAGTATGAAACAGTGCGGATTTAGGAAAAATACATCAAATCACAAGATGGGTTTTACAGATCTTACCTTCTAGGAGTGTTACAGTGCTTTTTCCACCATTGGATGAGCCGGATCAACTCCATTTCCTTAGTGAAACCCTTTGATCACGTTGTGCGTCATTCCCTTCTTCAATCAACGGTTGAGATCATGTTGGTTTCCCCAATAACCATGGGGGTCTTGCTTGTTTGATGGACATGAACAAATTGATTGGCTCGGATTAGTGATCCGAGCAGGCGTTTTCTCCAGTGACGGCCTAGATCTCTGGCAGCCCAAAAACCCTGTTTTCTCTGTTTTGTCGACCCCCTTCTTCTTCTTCTCCTTCTCCTTCCCTTTCTTCTTCTTTCTCCTCTTTTTGTCCCCTTGGTTTGCTCGTTCTCTCCATCTCTTTGTCGGGTTTGGGAAGAACAGACCCAACATAGTGTCGGGTCCCCTTAAGGGAGGGGACGTATCAAATACGACCCCCTCTATTTAAGCCCCTTTTGTTTTTTATACCCTTAATCTTTAACTCCCCATATCTCTTCCATCCGATCTCCAATTTTTGCAAACTTGGTGTCATTTGAATTATTTTTTTGAATACTATCTAATTATAGAGGTCTCAATATATGATTTGACATCTATCAAGTTTCTCTCTTATAAAACTCCAAAATATGAAATTTAATATATTCTTTTTATGCCAATTTCACATTATTTTTTTTCCAGAATTCAATCAAATTGGCTTTTAAAAATTTGGGATGTTACAGTAATAGTTTGAGCACTCAAGAACTGAACTTAGAATCTGATATCGACTAGGTCAAATTAACTATATGCAAAGGAAAATCGCTGAGTAGAATACGTGCTCATGCGCTTCCAGACATCTTACTGCAACGCCTGAACAAACTTGTACCCCATGAAATGAATCATGGACCAATATGAGAAGTCCGGTATAAAACTGGCCTAATTTGGTCATTTTCAACATGGACCTATATGACAAGGTTGGAATAGAATTCTATGTTTTCCAAGTTAAAAAGGGGCACATTTGTAGGATGTTTATGGACAAAAAATGTTTCTACATTTTATTAAACACTATTCAAATTAATGACCCCTACTCTCTTTACTGCTTTATAATGAAAATGTTTTCCTTTTATTATGGTGCCATTTTGGTAAGAAGAAAACAATATGTTTCACACCAAAGCCTACTAGTGCAGTTGTATATAGGGGAGTCTCTGTCTCTCACTTGGAGAACCAGTGTTCAAAGCTGTACATGGGTGTGAGGTCCTTAACTTCTATAAAGAAGAAAACAATATGTTTTCAAAATTGTTCAACAACACTTATCTTATCCCCTCGGTGTTGGCAGCCGAAAGACTTAAGTTCGTAAATAAAAAAAATAATTATGATTGAAAGACATTTTTTTAATAGGTCATTATACATGCATCCTTTCCATACGGATCCTTGAGACACCTAGGAAATATATACCTTTGCCATATTTATCTCCAATACATCCTCTTAATATGTCAATTTTCTACATCTCCTAAAATGGCACGATGCATTACCTTGAACTCGTGACTTAGGGGTGAAGCACCCAAGCTTAGTTAGAGCAATTTAGTCTCTCTAGAATTATGAGAGATTTAGCTCTCATCCTATAGAAGTGTTACAACACAAGTCAACAATTTCAAGGGATAAACATTGAATGCTACATGTGGAAGGATCAATTAGAAGGTGGTTAGGATAGAAAGATTAGATTGTACAAATATACACTGACGCTCTCTCAAGTTCAAGGATCTGTTGAGATCAAATGTAACTCGTCAACAATAAACAGAAATCGAGTCGTTGAAAGTGATTTAGTCATGATGTCGGCTAACCGATCCTTGGTCGAGATGAACCGTACATCGAGGATATTCTGGGCCACTTGATCATTGACAAAGTGGAAATCAACCTCAATGTGTTTTGTATGGGCATGGAAGAGCGGATTAGCAGTAAGTTATGTGGCCCCTAGGTTATCACACTACAAAATTGGTGGGACCAATTTAACAATCCAAGCTTCTTAAGTAGAGATCACACCCAAATAATCTCGCCTTTGCGTTGGCAGTAGCGCGGTACTCTCATTCAGTGGATGATCCGGCTGCAGTATGTTGTTTCCATGCATTTCATGATATTAAATTGCTGCCGAGAAAGATGGCAAATCCACGATCATCAAAACATCCTGCCAGTCTGCATCAGTAAACACTTGTAATTGCATAGATTTAGAAGGAGAGTAGTAATCCGATAATGGCAGTCTGTTTTATATAGCCTAAGATACGTTGTACAGCTATCCAATGACAGTCCATGGGTGCCACCATGAATTGACGTACTTTATTGACGGCATATGCTAGATGGGGGCTTGTGATAGTGATATATTGCAGGGCGCCCACGACTTTCCTACATTCCTGTGGGTCTCGTAGCTTGGAACCATCTAATTTTGACAACTTCAAGGAGCAGGCCATGGGCGGGAGACATGGTTTGGAGTTAGCCATGCTGGTTCAATTGGGGAGATCCAAAATATACTCTCGTTAAGATAAAATGAGGCCCCGCTTAGAATGAAATAAACACTCAATTAATGCCAAAAATAATTCAAGGGATCCATGTTCTAATGGCTAATTGGTGTCTAAGAAGAGAGATGACAATATCATCAACATAAATAAGAAAGTAGTTTGTGAAACCATGTTCGAGGGGCTTGCTTTCAACCCTACAACGATTTCCAAAGGAGACATACATGAGTTGGACGATCAGGATCAACATCCCCTTGTGGTTGGACCCTATACATAGTCTCCTTAAGATCTCCATGTAGGAAGGCGTTGGAGACGTCTAATTGATGAGTGGACCATCGCAGTGATACGCAAGCGCTAGGATCATACGAATTGTAGTAGATTTTGTAATGAGGCTAAACGTGTCACAATAATCAAGACCTTTTTTAGTATATCCTTTTTGAACCAGGCGTGCTTTAAATAGTTCGATCGAGCCATCTGGGTGACGTTGGATCTTATAAACCCACTTATTTCCGATTTTGTTCATGCAGGATTGACAGAGCCAAAATCCAGGAACCATTCTTCATTAGCAGGTTCATTTCATCAACCATGGTCTTACACCAATTGTGTTACTTCTTCGCTTGTGCGTAGCCGGTATGCTTAATCATCAAGAAATTAAGAGTGGGATTCACAAAGAGATGAATGGGCCTATTTGAATGAGCGGGTCATATTGCGAAGGATCACGGCATGTGTTCGAAGCTGTCCCGGTGGTGAGTCCTGCACAAAACCTGCAGGCAACTGAACAATATCATCAAGATTAACATAAGAAGGTCCGGAGAGGACTGCAGATTAGCAGGAATGGTGTAGTTAGGAGGAGGGATAGTGTGGGACTGACTATATGTATCTATGAGTGAATTTAGTGGTAGGTTTTGGGGAAATGCTAGAATGGGAGATTCACTCGAAATGGTAGGTGAGATGGAAGTGCGAGAAGGATGGGTTGAAGATTGTAATTGATTAGAATCATGGCTAAAATGAGTTACTGGAGATGAGATGGTGTTAGTTGGTGAGGATAACAAGGGACTGATAGGAGGAGTTGATTGATTAAGTTGAGATGTTAGAGTGGGATTGGCTGAGGAACAAATTTGTGATGAAGTCGATTGAGACTGCGAAATGGTAGGAGCAGTACCCGCCACTTGTTGCAAGTGGAAAAAGAAGTAATTGCCATCCACGATCTGAGGTACACATTCTTACGTGACTTTTCTGAGTGCAAAGCAGAATCAACGGTGGAAAAAGTGCACTTGGATTCATGGAAAGTTGAATGCCATGCAATATATGTGTATATATATATATATATATATATGATTGATCAAGGCACAGGTACCCTAAATGCTCTATACTATACCCAAGGAAAATGCACTCTTGAGTGCGAAATTGAAACTTGTTGCGGTTGTATGGGTGCAGTAGTGGATAGATTGTCCAGCCAAAAACCCATAGCAAATCATAGTCCTGATTTTTGGAATATAGCTTTTCAAAGGGAGTTTGAAAGTGAATAGAAGAGTATGGGACCTGATTTGTGAGATAAGTTGCGGTGGACATGGCAAAGTTACAGTAGCGAAACGGAGATTTTAGATGATTTATTTTACAAATTTTTAGAATATTTAGCTAAAAAGAAAGGACAGTCTCCAAGGCAGACTACAAGGGTTAATAGTACACAGTCTCACCTTATATTTTGCTAGATGTTGTTTTCACACCTTAAACCTGTGAGCTCAAGGTCACACAACGACAATTCTACCATTGCGCCAATGCTCCTCTTCTTTCAAAATATTTAACTAGGGAGTAAAATTTCCCTCCCCAGATAAAAATTCCTTCAGTAGGAGATTAAATTGTAGCATGACATGAAATTTGAGAAAATTATCATGCACCTCAGATTTATTTTTAACTACATAAAGCCAGGTAAATTTGGAGAAAACATTCATAAATAGAATAAAAAACTTATGGCCATTGATTCAAGGAATAGGGGCGGGCCCCAGGACATCACTAAAACCAATTCAAGAGGCCTTGTACTAAGAGAATTGGTAGGAAAGAGAGATGTTTTAGTAGGCATGCTTTTATTACAACGTAAGCATGACACAAAGTCTAGTTGAAAAGAGTCACACTTGAGATTATTTTGCCTAACAACAACTCCAACCGAAAGAAAATTGGCATGACCAAGCCACGATGCTAATGATTCAGATTAAGCTTTGAGCTCAGAACAGCCTAAGGAGTGGAATGTGATCGATCAGCACAGCGTGTTGTAGTTTGTATAAACTCTCTTCATTTTGTCCTTGAAGGAGTGCCCTCGACGTCCGTTCCCTGAGACAAAAAGAAGAATCAGATAAATAAAAAAATAACATTATTATCCCTATAAAATCTAGGAATAAATAAATAAATTTGTAATAATGGCATTGACATGCAAAATATTTTTCAATTTAAACATGCAAATTTTCGAAGGAATAGAAGAAGATCCCAAATGCTTGATCTACAATCTTGTACCATTTCCAATCTTAATTAACTTTGTCAGCTCCTTTGTAATGATGGGTCACGCTTTCATCAGCAAACCATAATTTATAACTTGGATGTGCAAGGAAATGCTAGAAGGGGAGCCTTGATGCAATGGCAGAGTTGTCATTGTATGACCTTGAGATTATGGGTTCAAGGCGTGGAAAGAGTCTCTTGTAAAATGCAAGGTAAGGCTGCACATTGTTGACCCTTGTGGTCCGCCCTTCCCCAAACCCAGCATACGCAGGAGCTTTGTGCACTAAGGCTGCCTTTTACGTGCAAGGAGATGCTACCAATAAACCGAGAAAGTATAAATACCCAACTCCAAATTTTGTCCATGAATTCATAAAATAATTGCATTTTAGATAATTGCTTTTAGAATGGTTGTATTTTCAAAGGATAAGATGTTTGCTTTTATTCATGTTGGTTGATTTACCAATAGAGGGAAACAATGCTTTCCCCCACTACAAGTGACTATGGGTTGTTTTGGCTTCCCATTCCATGAATGGTTAATTCATATTTACAAGGTACTTATGTTGGCTGTTTTTTCATTGATTGGATTTACATGGTTTCCTAATGGAATTTTCTAGATGTGATGGGATTCTATATAAGTTTCTATATTATGACGAAAGTCTTTTGATCTTTAATTTCTTCATGATGTGTGACTCTATATAAGTTTTGTGGGGTCCAGTCCCATTCAACAAAGAACATTCGTAGCCTTCAACCATTGCGGCTACCTCTGGCATCACCGCCATCACGTTGTCAACATTTACGGCTACCGAATTCGGCCGCTAACGTCAACTGTGACAGCCACCACTGTTGGTCACCGTCCAAGACTTTTGTGACAATTTTGTTGACATTTAAGCTCCAAAAATCCCTATAAATAGGGAGGAGCTGAAGATCGATACATAGCACCATTTCCTATATTCCCGTTTGTAAATAGCCTGTAATACCCCTTGTAATTTCCTCTGTATTGTTACAGTGAAATTGCTCATTTCCATGAACGTAGGCATCTTGACCGAACCACGTAAAATTTGTGTGTTTTTTATCTTGGGCGAGGACTGTAAATTCCCAACAAGTTTCTATATTATTATTGATACATACATCTGTATTTGCATGTTTCTGTAACAGAAAATTAATGGAAAATGATGCAGCCACTCCCATGCATTAATAATTGGTCTAGCCACATTCCTTTTCTAGATAGAAAACAACCTTAGTAATCGTAGCATATTAGTGCAACTGAAGAGTGGAATGCTATAGGTCCCTCATATAGATGAATAGAAATCTAATGTCGCAAAAATCTGCAAGCAATGGTCTGATTTCGCTATAGATCCAACATTGATTGATTCAAATGCCTGAACTCAGTAAACAGTTACATTCAAGGCTTATGGATGCCTTAGTTCCGGCCTGCAGAAACTATTTGCGTAGTTTGCAGTTAATATGCCCGTGCTTATCTTCAGTTTCTTGTCTAGGCAGCATGGAAGGTCTCGCAAGTATGATTATGATACACTATCACTGTTTGATCTTTCTCAATATTTCCGCAGTAGTTATTTGTAGTTTCTGTGAAACAATTTTTCAAAATTTGGTCCACCTAAGAAGGTTTGTCACCTGTTCTTCCTCAGGTCATTTCTCTCAAACAGCTGCTAGATAGTTCCAAATCAAAGAAGCTGAATTCTAAATCTCGGAAGGAGCTAGTATGAGTAATTGCTTTTCAAGTTAATCGTTCAAAGTTCATCCCTTTACTAGTTCTTTTTCATTGATATTTTGCATATGTTTGATTCTTAATGTGAATTTGCAAGATTATCATTGAATTGCTCAGTATGACGCTACTAATTTCCTAGTTTATAGAAGTAAGACTAGGGATGTTGATAGAAGAAAGCATTGCACAAGGTAAATCATTAAGGTTGCTCTAATTCATCAAGCTTAAAAAAGCTAGCTTATACAATAACAATGGACTATCCCATATAATCATGGTTAGCTATATATAATGATATAGAAGGAATGATGTACCATTATACCGGATATATAAGCCTTGCTGAATGTTTGATGTCATATATGCGTAGAGTATCAACTTTGGGTGCATCACTTTTGAACTGGTTTTGCATTCATCTGCTCTTACATTCTATCATTTCATGCTTTTTACTTGATTCAGGTTGAGGACACTTAGTTTTTTATCATAAATCTTGTGCTTATCACAAGTAACTAGCAACAATCACATATTTTGATTGAGTTATAATGTAAATCACTGTTTGTGAAATTTTGGCATAAATACATATTAACTAAATAAGTTATATATGAGAAAAGTAAGTAAGTAACTAAATATAAAACATGTAAACAAGTAAATATTTATAAGCATATAGATAAAAATTGGATAGCATTAGTATTTTGTTGACAACATTAGAATTAATGGTATTAAGGGTTCTAATTTTTAGTAATTTTGCATGACATGTGATTGTGCTAGTTGCATTGAATGTGGATGCTGTCCTCTTTAGTTCAAAGTAATGTCTGGCATCTAACAATTATGTGTTAGATAAGTACGTTCAAGACCTCGTACAGAGATATTAAGTCTTGAATTGCTTGATAGTGCAAGTATACGAAGATGATTTGAAGAGCTTTCTTACAATATTTTATTGTACCAAAGTTTTTAAAACCTCTTGGTACGGTTGAATTTCAAATAGACAATTCAAGTAAATAAGATAACTTTTAATGCTTAATGCATATTACATATGAGTGCCCTAGCAAGATCGATCTATCTCCTTTTCTTCTTCGAATATATGAGTTTTTTTTTTTTTTCTCCATGTTATTCTTTACTTTTTCTGTCTAAAAAGTTATAGAACACCACAAAAAGTCAGAAAATTATTTGTATATTTGAAAAAGTGCTGGGAGATGCCATTGAATTGGACTAAAAAGGACAGCCCCGGTGCACTAAGCTCCCGCCTATGCGGGATCCGGGGAAGGGACGGACCACAAGGGCCTATATTAATTAAAGCATCAAAAGCTATCTCGTTTGCTTGAATGGATAGGCTCATACCTAGAAATTGAAACGTTAGCTTCTCACGCCTGACCCAACCACTAGCGTTAGATCTCAAAGTAATCTTGCCTTACATGAATGATTATATTCCTTGCAACTATCTGTGTTGAATATGCAGGAGGGTTTGAGGTAATTAAACTTTTGCTTTGATAGATTTCATGTTGTTATCTTAAGCACATATATCGAGGATATTTACAGCAAGTTCTTGAAGCATCATGGAGAACACTAAATGGATAAAAGTTGGATTAAGTTGACAAATCAGCTTTCCAAAAACTGCGTCAATGGAGTCCAGGAGTTCATTGAGTTTGCACTCAAGAAAGTAGCTCAGAGAGGAATAATACCTTGTCCATGTAAGGAGCGCAACAATATCTTCAAGAAGAAACGACAAGACGTGTTAAGTGATATATTATGTGATGGATTAATTTGCTAGAATTATACTTGTTCGGTTTTCTATCAAGATACCTTGTGTTTGATTCGTGAAATATTAGAAATGCAGCTTCTGATGACTCCATAATGATCCCTTTTTTCAAGGGAATGTGAAAAACAAGGGAGAGATCGGAATCATAAAGAGCATAGGAATAACTCTCTCAAAGTGAGTTTAACTACTACTAGTTAAGTTCTTGTGCTTCTTAAACTAATTAAATCATAAGGTATCTTGTCCTACCTTAGTTTTATGCATTTGTCCTACTATTATTGGCTTGTTTGCGTAATTCTACTAGCCATTCTGAAATATATGATCAACGGCCACCGAGGTGTAAACATATAAACCAGTAACTTGATGAAGTCAATTGAAGAAGTCCGTCAGGAGTATGATTTGATGAATTGTCATGTGCGCACCACAAACACCTAAAACTGATCAGGAGTAGCCTTTCTAGTAACTGTGCTGAAAATGTTTCTTGCTTACAACAGCAAAAGAAAACCATCAGCAGATTCTCTCCTTGAATTTTGGCCAACACTTGGGAACCATGGAAGGAAAACTATTTTGAGAGTTCTCTGCACTAGTTGATTTATATTTAAAATAATGTGGAAGTCACATGTTAATTATTGATTTTTACACCCTTTGAAATTCTCTGGTACTTGTTCTATATTGAGATCAAAGTCTTTAATGATATTGAACTTGTTGAGAAGACAGCCGTTGGGAGAAGTTTATGGGTAAAAGGACCCCGGTAAACAAAAGTGGACTACAATGGTCAATAGTATGCAACTTTACCTAACATTTTGCAAGCAGCTGTTTCCACGCTTGAACCAGTGACCTCAAAGTCACATGATAACAACTCTACCATTGCACCAAGGGTCCCCTTGTAGAAGTTAAAGAGTATGAACACAAAATAGGGTCTCTAAATCGTTATTCAGATCTCAGGGAGTATATAAAACACACATTGGCATGCGACATAAGTTCATCTAGAACTTGTTGGTTATTGATGATGTAAAATCCTTTACTAGATTGCTAAACTTTAATATCTAAATGAACTCTTTTCTTCTCCTGCACAGGCATATTTATGGTCACCAAGGAAGCAACATTTAGATCCTTGCAAATGATAGTTGTTTGGCCGTGGACCTTTCTTAGGTACAGTCTGGCCACTATGAACGGAATGTATCTTCGTACGGCTATGCAAAGAGGTATACAAGTGATGCAAACCTTTCATGGTCTTGTCATCCATGACTTATATTGATTATAGGCACTTTTGTGATGTGTCAAAGACTTTCTATTCATAAAACTATATGAACTTCACATGTAAAGTGTTGATTGAATAATTGTTACTCGAATATATATATGAAATTATATGTTCTTTTGTTTACCTTCTATATATATATATATATATATATATATATATATATATATATATATATATATACAGACACACACAGATATCTATACCAGCAGTATAGCGGGTGTAGGTTTCGGTATGCCGGCCACAACGTTTCGACGCTGCATTTCAAACATCTATACAGGCGCGACGTAGGCATCCATCCCGGCATAAATAGAACGTTGTTATAGGTGTATTTTGCCTATAGAGGGGAATGTTCACCTCTACAGCTATTTTTTTTGCAGTGAAAGAACTATCTTTTTGAGTCTGTTTGGCATGTCGATCAAAACAATGGAGAAACTTAGGAGTTGATTTGCAGCTTCCCAGGTCATGCATGGACATTGATTGAATCTCTTGCTATTGGCTGCTTCCCAACTTAAGTACCAGTGAGCATGTGTTTGGCCTTCTAATTTGAAGGTGGCCCAAACCTCGCAATGCTCTAGCTGCGCTGGAGTATAATCAGCTTTCACTATTATGTAGAAGGCTGAGTTCAATAACTAAAAGGGAAGCATATAATAACTTCACCGTGCCATGTCAGACCTCTAGCTCCTCGACTATATGCGACCGTTTGACGCTTTACTGTCCAAACTCCATTTGTTTGCCACATTTAAGTTGTCTCTGCTCAGGTGCATTGAACCTACATCACAACTTCAAGTTTCTATTTATCATAGCAGGGTTTCTTCTCCCTCATTAGAGATATTAGATGGTGTTA
Organism: Warburgia ugandensis; assembly: GCA_035236585.1. Classification (NCBI taxonomy): domain Eukaryota; kingdom Viridiplantae; phylum Streptophyta; class Magnoliopsida; order Canellales; family Canellaceae; genus Warburgia; species Warburgia ugandensis. The sequence goes on along the minus strand of CP141132.1, from coordinate 78,724,989 downwards.
GCGACTGTAATCAGTTAGAGACTGGCTTCGGAGGTGGTCATTTTCATGATCTAGGGAGAAGCACAGCCTGTGGCCTGCGTTGAGAATCTACGTCTAGGTTTCATGAGGTTGAACTTGGGAACCTTCAAAATATGATCCATATTGAATGTCTTACGAGCAAGATATATACCAATAGATCAATGGTTGAGATTTTGCGGACGGCACAATAAACGGGCTTCTTGGATCAACGATCTAGGATCATTTGATCGAAACAAAATCAGAAGCAACGGGATGGGCTGGGCTTGTGACCCGCTGTCAGATTCACGAATTTGATCGATTCCGGGTTTAATTGTTTCCACATGGCATAATGTTGGCCCAAACAGTGTTTCTTATCAAGGTTTCAATCAGTTGACACAGCTAAAAGCAGGGTTCTAGTACATTTGGTGATCCAAGCCTCTCATCTTCCGGGTCCATATCTGTGATATCCCATGCCCAAAGAGCATTTTGCTTCAGAATACTCTCTATTAGAGTGTAGTGCAGACCAAATATATGGTCTGGCTCACCAACCATCTGAGCCCAAGATGTACATTTTAGCTCATAATTTATCCACATATTAATCATTTCTTGTCATTGAAACAAACCTATTTATGCTCAACCACAGTTATCAACACCTCAATGATTTTCCATTTCATTCCCAAAATACTCATCTCCATCAGAATTAGCAAACTCACAAATCCCTAATCAGATTTCACCTCCTGGCATGCTTGACACGTGGCAGCTACCATCTATCAATGGTCTAAAAACAGAAAAGGTGATGGTGATCTCACCCCTCATTTATATAACTAGTCATCTCCAGTCTCCACCCCTCGTGTTATCACTGACTATTCGTCTCAAAATGCTCACGCGCACGCATAAATCTCTGCCCACCAGCACCACGCATTTACTCTCCCATTTCAGGTGCTCTTTTGTACTTCCCTTGGGCCCTCCATTATTGCATCCTAATCCCCTTGATTGATTACCAGATCCTTTCTTCGGTTTCAGTGCTTCCTCTTCTATGTATTCATTTTCATTTATAATCCCACATCCACTTCTTCTTTGGGCACTTCTTTGGCTTTGTGTTATTATCGTCCTTTGAGATGTTTTCAAAGGGAGAAGCGGTGTGGGAAGACTACAATGAGCAAGGTTTGCCTCCTGGGTTCAGATTTCATCCCACTGATGAAGAGCTGATCACGTTTTATCTTGCTTCTAAAGTGTTTAATGGGAGCTTCTGTGGGGTGGAAATTGCAGAGCTTGATCTTAATAGGCGTGAGCCATGGGAGCTTCCAGGTATGGTAAAATGAAGGGAAAGGTTTAGAAAATGACTGCATTTCTTATGGGTTTAGTTTTCTTCTAGTTCTGCTTTGTCATTTCAGATTGATTTCAAATGTAGTTCTTACTTAATGGGCTGTCTAGTACTGGGATAACAACCCCCGGAACAAAGTCAGGGATGGGTGGTCATATTAGTTATGCTGTTACCGGCTCTGGATATATCCCCATGCCAAGCTGCCCCATACGGTTTTTGATTCATTGTTGGTGGATTGTAGTTTCTTCCTAGTTCTGTTTTCTTAGTTGTGAGGTTTTATCTTGTTAATTTTTTCCCTCTTATACTAGATTAGCTTGTGAGGGCACTTCTCCATTTCTTGCTTCCTGTACTACATTAACTTATATTTTAATACATTTTGGGCATGATTTCGTTTCAGATATAGCAAAGATGGGAGAGAGAGAATGGTATTTTTTCAGTCTCAGAGACAGAAAGTACCCAACAGGGTTGAGAACTAATAGAGCAACAGAAGCTGGCTATTGGAAAGCCACGGGGAAAGATAGAGAGGTATACAGTGCTCGTCATGGAGCACTTCTTGGGATGAAGAAAACTCTAGTATTCTACAAGGGAAGAGCTCCAAGAGGCGAGAAAACCAAGTGGGTGATGCACGAATATCGTCTCGATGGAGATTTCTCCTGTCGTCATGCTGGCAAGGTACGTCTCCACAAAACTGAACCAACGCCTACCGTGAGCAGAAGTGATGCAGGGTAATAACCTGCACATACACATTTTTGGCCTGGTAATTGTAGCTCATGCTTTGGGAAAAGAGAAAGGCCTTAAAACCATATGATAGCCGTCCGATCAGATTCTACATTTTGGGCTCATTTTTGGGTGGTCGGAAGATTCATAACTATTAAATCTAGCCCCATCTTTACTTTGGTCACGGTTCAAAAGTCTCATTGGTCAGACAAGTCCCATCTTACTTAGGATATGGTCCCAAAGTCTCATTGGTCAGACAATCCTAGCCCTCTGCTTTCTCTAGCTTATGCCCCATGATTAGAAACTTAGGATCACTGCATGGTGGCTAGATAATAATGTTTTCAACTGACCCAATGGCTACATTCTTGATCCTCTTCCATGAAATTTCTACTGTCTGAATCAATAGGGATGTTCTGATCTGATGGTAATAATGTATTTCATGATTTATAGGCAGGATCACAGCCATCAGAAGCTTTCTTGCTTCTGTTTCAAATCATTCTATAGACGCAGAGAATATGTGCTTTTGCAGTTTTGCTTTGTTTATATTCATAGCACACTAGATGTTCTCAAAGTATTCTAGAAAAGAGAATTGGAGGTTCGACCTAAGTTTCGCATAACTCTCAGATTGGGTGATGTTGCAGGAAGAATGGGTGATTTGCCGGATATTCCACAAGGCAGGCGGAGAGAAGAAGAACCCTTTTATCCAAAACCACAGCCACTTTTTGGAAGCTTCTTCCACCTTGCCTCCGTTGCTAGAAACCCCTATAGGATCTTCACTAGAAAGCCAGCAAAGTCCCTTCATGATTCCTCCAAAAAGCAACTTCAAAAGCCTTTTAAATCCACTCTCCCAAACTTCAAATCTTCTATCCATGACCTTTCATTCTTTCTCATCAACCAATCCATCAATCCCTTCCCTTTCAAATCAGTCCCTGTTAAAGGAAACCTCAGTCCTCAAACCGTGCAAGATAGAGAATCAAATATCAACTCTCCAACCACAAGAATCCAACTTCAATTTGTTTGATAAAAATCAACCAACCCATGAAAATCAACTTATCTTCGACATGGGATGTGGTTATTTTGGGTTATCTTCTTCAAGTGCTGCTGTTCATGTCATGCCTACCTCAGCTGCTTTCGGTAGTTCCGGCTTTCCAATCCTAGATCCTTCTCCAATCACAGGCCTTGGAGAATCTGGTCCCTTGGAGCTATGAATCGATGTGTTAAATATATAGATTAGGTATATATAGAGAGAAGAGATGGATGTTAATGTAATTTGAAGTGTTTCTTTCTATAATGAATGGATGTATTTCAGTTTTAGCAGTTTAGTAATGGAGGTAGCTTGAGATTGGTTTCCTGGTTGGATATTCGACGCGGTGATGATGTGACATGATTGTCTAGTCATTTGACGTCACCTTATTAAGGTGATTGATGGTAAGATTTGTCATGTGCGGAAAAGGATTATGTATGAGTGACGTGAGAGTGCATGGGTTAACCATTGATGGGACTCAAATGTGTCATAGGAGCAGGTTTCAGCTATTCCATGTAGGGTTATGGCATGTCATTCATTTATTCATAGGCACGCATGGACGGGTTCATAGAGCTCTGGCATGGCTACGGCCAAAGTTTGTAGCAACGAAGGCTAGGTGCAGGTCTTGGCTGTGAGATAAGCTTAGCATTTTTCCACCCCAACAAGCTATCAGAATTGTGAAACTTTTCCCTGGTTGGTTAGAGCTTTGCTAGACCCTGGTAGTTTTAGATATCTCTTCTTAGGCCCAACCTCTATTATTCAACGTTAGCGGACTTGGGAGACAAATATAACCCATTAAGAAAAAAAAACACACAAGTAGTCGCTCTACAGTCTGTACACCAGTTGGTATCAAAGAACGCATTATGTTGTGTTGATATAATGCTGAAGAGAGGCACGGACAGCATCACTTGACCCGCCCAGTAAAGTTTTCAGGGCTGTAAACCCAGTTACGGATAATGTTTACCCATGACTTAGGCTTAGCCCAAATAGATTAGGAAGTAATAAGCAGCACAACATGCAGGGGATGACGTCAGCCGTGCCTTAGGCTTAGCACGGGCAGAGTAGGAAGTGATAAGCAGCACAACTGCATGTGGACGCTTCCATTTCGTTTGTCATGGACTTAGGCCTATTCCTTGTGAAGTGGGAAGTAATAAGGTGCCGAACATGCAGGTGAAAGCTTCCATTTTGTACGCCAGACTGAACTACTGCTTGCCTGCTCTTCCAGGCTTGAGCTTCCGTCCCTAACACCTCCACTTCCCTTAAGTTACCCAAAATTATCCCCAGATTACTTTTCCCCACATTATCTTAGCAGCAACAAAATATCATGAAAAACAACCACCCAATCCTCTCTCTAATAGAACAATGCAAAACCACGAGAGAGCTCAAACAAGTTCATTCCCAAATGATAACCACAGGTCAAATCAAACACACAATCCCCCTAAGCAAACTCATAGATTTCTGCACAGATCCCCAAACAGGAAACCTCAATTATGCTCAGTCAATCTTCCTTCAGATCCACCATCCATCTCTCTACATATGGAACTCTATGATAAGAGGATTCTCTAATATCAGTCACCAATACAAAGCTCTTTCCATGTACAAAGAAATGCAGCAATTGGGCTACTCCCCAGACAATTTCACATTCCCATTTATACTTCAAGCTTGCACAAAGATATCCAGCCTTGATCATGGAAAATGTGTTCATGGTCGCGTAGTGAAAACTGGGTTTCAATCAGATTTATATGTTTCCAGCACTTTGATTCATATGTATGTTTCTTGTGCTGATCTAGAAGCAGGGAAACAAGTGTTTGATACAATTCCCAAAAGAAATGTGGTGGCGTGGTCTACCTTAATTGCTGGTTATGTTAATAACAACCGCGCTTGCGAGGCGATTGAAACATTTAAGCAAATGATGTTTGAAAGTGTTGAGCCTAATGAGGTCACTGTGGTGAATGTTCTTGTTGCTTGTGCTCAGGCTAGAGATTTAGAAGCTGGAACATGGGTTCATAATCTTTCAAATTGGAGACCGAATGTAATACTTGATACTGCGATTTTAGACATGTATGCAAGGTGTGGTAGCTTAAAGACTGCTAGAGAAATCTTCAGCAACATGCCTGAAAAAAATGTGGTTTCATGGAATAGTATGATCGGCGGCTATAATCAATATGGTCGAGCAATTGAAGCTCTGCAGCTCTTTGTCGACATGTGCCACGAAGGCTTAAGACCTGATGAAGTCACATTTTTAAGCTTACTGGGTGCTTCTGCTCAGTTGGGTTCTTTGAGTTTGGGTCAAGCAATTCATGGCTGCGTAGAGAAGACGAACAGTTACAAAGACATTGCTCTTGGTACTTCTCTCTTAGATATGTATGCTAAAACAGGGGATAAAGATAGTGCACTTCAAATCTTTGGTAGCTTGCGGAGGAAAGATGTGAAGGTGTATACTAGCATGATCATTGGGTTGGCTATGCATGGGAGTGGTAAGCAAGCATTGGATCTCTTCAGAGAAATGCAAGAAGATGGGGTTGTTCCTGATCATATCACATATATTGCAGTTCTGTGGGCATGTAGCCATGCGGGTTTGATTGATGACGGCTGTGTACATTTCAACTCCATGACGAATGTGCATGGTATTATGCCTATGATCGAACATTACGGATGCTTGGTTGATCTTCTAAGTCGAGCGGGGAGACTGGTAGAGGCCGAGGGGTTAGTGGTGTCGATGCCGATGCAGCCAAGTGATACCATTTGGGGCGCTCTTTTAAGCGGATGCAAGGTCTATGGTGATATTGATATAGCTGAACGAGTACGCGATCGGGTTAATGAATTAAATCCTCAGAGCAGTGGAATTTATGTTCTTCTTTCAAACATATATGCAGGGGAGGGAAGATGGGAAGGAGTCAAGATGGCCAGAGAGTTGATAAGATATAAAGGGATAGAGAAAACGTGGGGGCACAGTTCTGTTGAGGTAAAGCTGCTTTGTTCCTAAAGCTTTCTTGGAATGGAACACTAGTAACAAATGAGAATTGATGGCGGAAGCTGCTCTTTCAATGATCCAAACCATTGACCTGCTTGGCCGTCCTACACAAGTCATGCATCAAAAGTGAACCCCTTATACAATTCTAAGCCTCTAGTTAGTAACCTGTAAATGGTGGTTCGAAAATGTAAGAAGCTATGACAGCAACCCTCCTGCTAATAAGAATTTTCTTGTCCAATCTACTGCGAGGCCTAACAAATGACTTGGATCATGAAAGAGATGGCCCTTACAAGTCCTTTTGCCTACAGAATTGGGTGGTTTGCCCGAGTTTTCAGTGGGCTCTTACAGGGAAACAGTTTCAAGATGCTCCCATTTACGAGCTCAGAAAGAGCATCAGAAACCAATAGGAAGTGCTGCACTTGTGGGGCTTCACAAGCTGGAGTTGGTTGCCACTTGATGGGTCCTTCAAGGTTAATTTCAACAGGTCTAGCATCGGAGTCATAGACCAGCATGCATTGGAAGCATGTTCGTCAGCAGATTGGCAATCCAGTGACCACAGTGGTGACTATTTATACGGTGCTCTTCAGAGCAAAACATCTTAACCAGTTGGACGCCTACCCATCTTCGTGCACTCTCCTGGGCCCCCTCTCATTGTGGATGGTGGTGATTCAAGCAAAGCCATTCAATGGATAAACTCAGATAGGCTTCCTCAGTAGCATTTTGAAGAAGTGCCCGAGGAGCCTATGGAGCTTGTGCAGGGTATGTTTGTAGCATTTTGCCATTTGAGAACATTTTGAGAAGGCTGATTTCCTTGTTGGATCGAGTGTCTACAGAGATTGGATTTGAAATTTAGATACGTCTTCTTAATGCTTGGCGACAACCGTGTTCTTCTGATTGTTTTGCTATTATGCTGTAGCTTGCATTTACTGCAGCATCCATCTCAGGTATGCTCGTATTCTTTTATAATGCCAATTGAATCTCACCAGCATTCTTCAGGAAAAGGAAAAAGGAAGAACCTTGTAGTGTCTACTTTGCGTTAAGAGATCTTGAGATTCATATTGTGTCTGCCCATCAAAAAGTACAAGGCCGCCCAACTAGAACCCGCAGTGCCCAGACACTTGGTAATCCAAATAACCCATCTTGCGGGCGCCGTTCTTACGCAATCTACCAAATATTTTTTGTGGTTCCTTAATCCAACCACTATTTTAGAAAAGCAACGTCATCTAAAGCTATGGGGCATCGTGTCTTGGCTGACTCCCCAGCGTGGAAAGCCAACTGACATATTTCAGATCCCGGGTTGAATCCACCAGAGTTGAAATCTTATGGTGGATTTCGTTTATAGGTGATTCAAGCGTGCAATCAATGAAAAGGTAAAACAGTGAATTCAAAATCCATGATATAAGGTTAACTACATTAGTGCACCTAAATTTGGAGTCTGATGCCAGGCAAAGGCTGAAGAAAAGATGGCCAAGGAGAGAAAGTATATCCCATATGGGGTAGCATACAGTTGCAATGACTATGAGTGGTTAAATTAAAATGGGCACTATTCCATATATTTTATTTTCTAGTTCTGCAGACCGATATGTAAAGTTCAGTTATAGGACATTCCTAGCATCAGTGTTTGTTTGTTGGAATTTTAATGGTCCATAACATTTTATTCTGTGGTAACTACCCATGGCAGTGATCCTTGATGGAAGGATAACTGCCATTAACCATCTATTAGACATTTATATATAGGAGTCCCTGATTCAAAGCAGTATCAATCGACACACTGTTATTTGCCAGTGCACTGTTTTGAATCAGAAGATCTCTCCAAACTATATCAAATTTACTACTATGGCTGGAGGTAAGTTGCTCTCCTATTTATTTGCTTCCGTTCTTAGTTTCTGATCTATGTCACCATTAAAGAAAAGAGTTTACATGTTCGCCTAACTAATACATACTTCAGGGAACTGTCCCATTGTCATTCTACAATAGGCAACAGGAAAGGGGTTGTGGACGGGTATACAGAAAAAATTCTCTTCTTGGTTTTCAATCTGTATCAAACTTCTTCAATTCTATGTTAAGTTCCATTCATTTCACTATCACGCTCTCATGAATCTTTATGTCTCGTTTCATTCTGTTCCAGTTTGGTTGCTACTATTAAAGTTTTAAGATCAACAAAATATAAATTTAAAAATTGTAAGTGGGAAATGAATTCCAACCTGGTTAGGTGGGCAATCAATTCTCACATTTTTGGGGCAATTTTACTTATAATTTGATCCAACTTTTGCTGGCTGCTTCCTCACTCCAGAAACATAGGACGTCCTTTGTACGACTTCTCTTTCCGTACTACATCAGCATTGTATTACTTTTTTCTCTTATCATCATCATATCCTTATCTTCGACCTAATACAAGTGTAATATAAATATTTCAAAGATTAAAGCCTTAACGGACTATTTCATCACGTAGCACCATGGTGTGGTAGTCACCGCCAGACTGAACAGAAAAAATCACAAAATGGATGATCTAGCGCGATGAAGTCAACGTGAATTATGTTCATGTAGCAGGAGTGGTTTTGATCTACGACGCATGGCGAAGAAGATTCTTGATAATGTGAAAGCAAGTATAAACCCCATACTAGTAGATGTAGTTCCTGATCATACCAATAGTCTGCAATCATCCAAATGCCATGCTTTTGGCCTACAAAACCAGCATGGCGGCCTACAAAATCAGCCATGCCATGACAGAGAGATAGAAAAGAAGGAGAACATTAATGAGCAAGCAAGCAACCTGATTAGAATTGGGGCCAACCACATATTTTGACTTCTGTGAACTGCCTCCTATCTTATGCTGTTAAGATCCTTTATGGCTATACCTAGACCTCACCAATGTTCTCCAAGATTTTAGCAGAACACTTCATATGGTAAGGTTTTCTCTTTCTCTACCACATTCGTTTTTGCAATGATCCTTGAACCATGGAAATTCATAGAATCATATCTTTGCTGTAGGGCTTGATACCGCTTTAAGGCCAGAGTTTGGTGACATCAACGACAGCCACATTGGCATTGATATCATCATCTTAAATTCCAACAAATCCACTGTTGCAGGTTATGCTGATAATGAAATCTGTGGTGGTTTTGAACCCCCTTAACCTTAGGAGTGAACACCCTATGAATGTCTGGATAGAATATGAAGACCAGGAAATAGAATCTTACTGCAACACTATCACCTATCGACGTCCCAATACCAAGATCCCCTTCTTGTCTTACTTGACCAATATCTCCTCGGTCATCCAAGATTAGATGTATGCAGAGTTCTCTTCATCCACTTGTTCGACGCCGAAAGGAATGTCTTAAAATATTTCTCAAAAGAACATGTGAAAATATGTAGCTTAGTCAAATAGTAAAAAATGGAGCTCTTATAAGTCTGGAAGAAAATAAATCTTTATGACAATAGGAATCCCAATTAATCAGTCAAAACAATAATAATGGTCTTACAAGATGATAACAGTGAGAAATCTTAATCAATCATCTCAAATAGAACAACTATAGACCTAAAAAGAAAGAGGAGAATGAATGGTGTGTCTTGGAATGGATTAGTGGCTCCCTTTATATAGGGGAGCTGCTTGTCCATCAAACAGGTTTGCTTGATCCTCAATCCTCTCTGGAATTTACTTGGTTGGCAAATGATGAATCTAGACCCAAATAAATCCAAGCTAGAGAATCTGGTTCTTTTTCTTTGTTTGATACTGACTTTGGCTTCTCATTCACTTATATCTTATTTTCTTATCCAAGCATGTTTCTCATTGACATAGATTTAGTTTATATTTTATGTAAGATATGCATTCATTGTCGTTTAAATAGATTCAGTTTCCTTTTGGGCTAAGATATTCAATGGGTCCTGCCAAAAAATATTTTAACCTGAAACAATGATATGCTCACAAAATGCCAAAATCAAATCTGTCATCACAGGAATTAAAGAGTGGCCACCAAAGCCGTAAATACTATTCTTTTGTTCGTGTAATATCTACACAAATTTTGTCCAAATTTTTTTATTAATAAATAATTTACAAATAAAATTGTATATTATTAAAGCAACTATCTATTTTCATTTTTGAATGTTGGATGAGATTTTATTAAAAGAAAGGGAACTCACATAGGATCGAGGTGACCAAGAAAGCCTGATCATCCCAACATGCAAAGCAAAAGGATGAATTCACAGAATATGAAGTTCTTGCCATTTTTCTCTTTTGATCATCCCAACATGCAAAGCAAAAGGATGAATTCACAGAATATGAAGTTCTTGCCATTTTTCTCTTTTGAATAACTCTACACGCGCACCCATGTGCAGCCTAAAAACCTTGGTCACTAGAAGGCCTTGTTGTTTGCAGTTAATAAATGGTACTAACTGGGTTTTAACGCCATTGGTTTTAGAGTTTCCATTTCATTCGTCAGCCGTTGGTTTCAGAGCCGGATCCTGTTAAAGGCAGTAATCATTGGCTCGACTAAATCCAGCCGTACATTTAAAATTAGCATATCCACGTGTGCTGAACGATGCGGGACCCACGAAAAATCTCATAAACCATTTTTAGGGTGGCATCACATGGCAAAATTAAGTGTGTCCTGCTTTCTCATATACAATGGACCCACAAATGGTTGATCTGAACCGTTCAACTTTTCTTCCAACATTTTATATCTAGGACTCCGAATATCATCCCAAATGGATGAATCTATATAGCATCTGGAAAAATTCATTGTGGCATATTGACGGGTACAATCGATGGCTGAGAAAATCTGAAAATGCAGACGAATGCGATCTAGTTGTAACCTACCTAGTTACACGTAAAAAAGAGATGAGCACAGCTTAATTGCATACAGCAATCTCGCGATGCAACTTCCCCACGCGTTCAGGCTTCTGAACTTCCCTTTAAAGCTTTTGCGTTACTTTAAACTTTGTTTCGGAAGCTACTCACAGAAAACGGGCTTCCCCAATTATACTATTGGTACCGCTACTAGCCTATTGCAACTACTGTAAAATATTTTGGTTCCAAAAAATAAAAAATAAAAATCAAGGCTGATAAGAATAAAAGGGCTAAAGAGAAAAATTGGCCTAGCAGATATCAATGTTGCAAAAAAATACCAAGGTATGAAGACTTTGAGGAAGTTGAGACAAGGATGGTCTATAATCTGCAAAAAAGCTCTCGATTTGCAGCCATACATATTTTGACAATATTTAGGGCTAGACTTTTTGGGCAATAGATGGAAATTTAGGAGAGAGACGGAGAGATTTATAGAAAAGAGAGCAATTTGTTTGAAATTAGTAAAAACTGCAACTTATGACGTGTTTTTGCTCTAGTAATTATGTGGATGGGTTTAAAGCCAATTTGAGCTCTAAAATCATGGATATAAGCACAACCGACCAAATCCGTTCTTTTTTCTTTCGGATCCAAGAGAGAGAGAGAGAGAGAGAGAGAATCGGGCCATCACAAATTTTGTAAAGAAAGAACAAAATAGAATTCAATGTACATAGGTTTTGGTACATATTAGTACAAGGGTACTTTCTTACCATAAGGATTTTTAACTAGTTTGTTACAATGAAAGAAAGAAACTTGGTGGTTAAATTTGATGAACTTCATGGTTACCTTCCTTTTGGCCCTTTGGATCATCCAGATCGCATAAAGCGCAGCATAACATGTGATTGAGAACTTCTTTTGAATTAAAACTATATAAACTTTATATTTTAAAAATAAAACTACCTACATAAGTGCGTACAAGCTTACTGAGACATTATAAAGTGATATTATTTCTCATGATTACATAAAAACACAAATCCAACTATTAAATGTAGGATCTATTAGAGGGGGTTAGTGGTTCTTGAGATGAGATGATCTGATGTGAATCTGATGATATGGACCATATCAACATTAGCAATGCTTGAGCTGAGATGAGATGAAATAGTATCTCCCCATCTCACTGTTAATGGTGCTCAAGATGAATTGAGATGAAAATCATCTTGTAAAGAGAGGATAGTAGACCAAGGACCTCTTGGCCAAAAACCTTTTCAAAAAATTCATGTATAGCTTTGGAAAAAAAACAAAGAAACTTTCTACAAAAATTCCCGTCTCTAAATTGTTCTGGAATTCGATATTCCTAACTATAATCTCTGAGTACCTCTTTCTGAAAACATTCGTTTTCCATCAGAGGTTCCTTCCCCCAAAACCCACACCCGGGAAACCCCTTTTTCTGTTGCAGGCAGGTTCAAGGATCACCATCTAATTATTGAAGGTGATTTCGAGCTCATGATAGGATGGATACCTAACCCAGATTCGAGAAGATGGAGGTTTATAAATGTCTTAGATGACATTATGGATACTCCTTCTCAAAGGAGCTTCTACGTAAAACATGTTCCTCGTTCGGCCAATACCTTAGTAGACAGTCTTCCGAGAAATGGCAGTAATGCTGCTGGGTTTTGCATTAGAGTCCCCTGACCACAATGCCTTGGATCTCTCTCTTTTTCTTTTTTCTTTTTCATTGGTATTGTGGTTTTATGTACTTCTAGCTATTCGATCAACTTGATTGATAGCTTTACCAACAAAATATATAATCTTTCAAAAAATAAACCACTTAATATTGTTTTCTTTAAGATTAAGCTGTTAATATCGAGAACGAGTTATCTTATGTTATCATAATCTCAATAGCTCAAGTTTCCTTATAGTTTGAAAAAAAGACCAAAAATGTTCTTATCCTGTCAATTTTCATTTTTATGCCACTTCTTTTACTTTGATGAGAAAATTAGGCGTCCCACAGCTTCAAAGGCGCTTCTAATCGAGTAGCCAATGGTGCATTTGTATGCCAACATCAAACTCCATGTTACGGTGGCATAAAACTAGGTTACCTAGTAAAAATCATTTAGTGCCATAGTGATAATTTCTTTCAAAAGCAAAGGCATTTTGTTTTGACATTAGAGGATATTCCTTCACTCCTGATACCAAAAATCTTTAGGACTGGCAAAAGATTTTACAATTAACTTTCTTGCTCAAAATAGTGACTGTTCTCGTGGATGAAGGTGCTCCAGATGGAATTATTTTTACGAGGTTTACTCAAAAAGGACTTCAAGACCGGTATTTCATGGGACTAAATATACGAAGAAAGATTTCCTCCAACACAAGGAATAAAAGCGAACTCCAATTGCTGCCTTCCTCATCGTAAGCCAGGATGCTTTGTTTTGTGGTGATACATATCGGGAATCTCGGGTTAAAACAGTGGGCTAAGTTTGACTCTGTGTTAATGTTGTTCTTATCCACGAGATGGTAGAAGAATGGGTTTCCTCCTTATTAGCTCACTCCCTTTGTACTTCGGTTCTTTCCATCTACTTCATGGCGATAACTTTTCGTGGGCCATGACAGATTTCACCCCCAACAATGGACGTAGATTTAATAGTCGCGTGTGCAAGGATTCTTATTTATAACCTATTTTAAAAAAATAGGGTTCTATAAAAAGTCTGCTTCGACTCCCCTCGAGACCATCCTTCCACTTGGTTTGTAGTTGTTTGACTCTGTGTATCAATGTGTCAAATCCATTTGTTCTCTCTAATCCTTATCCATTTGTTCTCTCTAATCCTCTTTCTTCCCTTGTCTTCCTAAACCTCTCTCCAATCCCCCCACAACCTCTCTCTCTCTCTCTCTCTCTCTCTCTCTCTCTCTCTCTCTCTCTCTCTCTCTCTCATGGCGAAGAAAAATTTGATTATTGTTCCATACAAGAAGTCGGTTGAGGGGATAAAGAAAGAAGACGATTCAAGCGAAGGTGGCGAATCTCAAAACAAAACAAATGCCGATAGGGAGCTATCATGTGTCATTCCAAGCTCTTCTGCTGTAAATCTGGAACAGTCATTAGCCATTGTTCTAGTGGGTACTAATCAGAGCGTTGTAAGGAAAGAAGAGCCTCTACATGTTCTTCCCATATCATATGAAACGTCTGACTCTATGAAAAATGGAGAACCCCTAGATGTTCCTCCACTGTCATATGAAATGCCTATTTCTATGAAAAAAGAAGAGCCCCTAAATGTTCTTCTACTGTCATCTGAAATGGCTGAGCCTATGATAAAAGAAGAGCCCGTAGATGTTCCTCCAGTGTCACATAAACTGCCCGGACCCACAATTCCATTCTGCAGGAAAAAACATCTGCGCTTCGACCCTGTTCCGATCGAGAACCTCCCAAATGGAAGTTCCTTGCCTCATAGAAGTCAACCCTTCCTCCCCATGGCAAACCGAGTACCCCCTCCAATAAGATATATGATCGCGAGTAGGCCAAATCCCGGCCGATTCAACTCCTCCGCCAGAATAAAAGGAGGTCCAATTGAAGAACCAATTCGCCCACATCCATTAAGGCCCCAGCAGATCTATTGCCCAACTTGTTACAGGAAAGCTCCAGTTCTTCAACCAATCGCTAGGAATATAAGTAACCAATCTCGGCAGAACCCAGCTACAGTCCCCGTCCAACAAACTCGAGCTCGAATGACATATCCGTTAATCATGGTCGACACACCATTTGGGCCCATGATTACACCTCGACTTGGAGATGGGTCTGGCCCCATTCCTAAAGTATCCATCATCACAAATTTCTTGCGAGGGATCCCTGATCGGCCCGCCGAAGAATCCATTCCTCTTCCTAAAGTGCGCCTCACTTGTAACGAACAATCCATGCCTCCTTTAAAAGGGTGCCGCATCAGTGCCAAACAAGAAGACCCTTCGTGCCCTCTGGTGAGGAACCCACAAAAAGTTGTTGTTCATGATATTTACAAGATAATGTTCCCACAAGTATATGAACGCATAGAAAAGGCGAAAGAGCGTTACCAGAGAGAACAATCTCCAGCTGGCGCTAATTTTGAGCACCAAATGCCTCCTGCTAGGGAAGTCTTCAAGCGGCGCTCTCCCTTAGACAAATTCAATGGAAATGATCATATACAAAGGACAAAAGAGCTTTACTTCAGAGAAAAATCACTATCTGGTCCTAATTTTGAGCGCCGAACGCCTCCTGCTAAGCAGGTTTCCAAGCGGCCGTATCCCTTCGACGACTTCAAAGAAAGCAAATGGCCTATCCTGACTCAGAATATCAGGAACAAATACCCACTATTTGCAGCATCCCTCGATAGGGATAAAGAGCGTTACTACAAAGAACGCACTCCTGGCATCGCTTCCAATGATATTGCCGTCCCTTCTGTCCATGAACCTGTAACACAATGCCGTCGTTTGGATTGGTCTGAGAAGGAAAAATGGCCTGCTACTGATGGATGTGTCAAGACGGAGAAAGTGGACTGCAAGAAAGAAGCTCCAGTTAAAGGTGGGTATAATAGCGATAAAACTGTAATCAGTAAGCATCGCTCCAGTGTAGATCTAACTCTGAGGCTTGGAAGGTGACAGTTGGTCTTTTGGTCTTTATGTTCTTCAGTGGTTTCTTCTAGGCTTTCTTTTGTGTTTGTCTGGTGCTTTAGGCATGCCGGCTGGTGTGTGCAGTTTTGACAGCAAAAGCATGGTGTGATGTGCCGAAACCTCAGACGCCTGCCTTTTCTGCTTGAACTCCAGGTGCATGACCTTAGGTATATTTGCTATTTCGATGCCTGTCATCATGGAAGCTTCTGTGGTTTTTGAAAGATTTCCGTGAAGAAGTGTCTGTCGAGGTAGCATTTATGCCCTCAAATTGGATCGAGAATAGAAGGAAAACTGCATATGTTTGTTGGTGTTTGTCTCTATGTTGAGATTATGTACTTGAGTTGGTATCCGGAGTAGGAGCAAATAATGGCTTCTGATTAGCTTTATATTAAAATATGCAGTTTCTAGGGTTGAGTTACTTCACATATCCCTGACATGTGTATCATATGTTTTGTGATATATGGGATATGTGAGACATGTTATAAGAGATATTTTAATATTTTTTAATAAAAAATAATGCTTCAACCAATTAAAATGCAATGACCCTCAAAGCATGGGTAAATAAGAGTTGTTGATGTGAATCGAGAATCACCGGATTCTCATCAACCTCAAATGGATCCCTAGCACAAGATGTAAATCCACAATGACCATTCATATGTTTTAGGTGGCCTTAAGCAACTAGTGTTCATATTTACTTTAGGTGGGCCCATTTATGGGTAATTTGAGTCCTTCTATGTACTTTGATCAATAAATTGATACCCATCAAATTTTCTTTAATAACATGAATGTTAAGCATCACTATTTATAATCCAGGTTGATTTGCAACTCTTGAGTACTGGTGGGTCTGGAATAATAGTGATCTAAATTGTCACCAACTGTAGGCCCATCCCTAATGGGCTCAATCTCCTCATAAAAAACTTACCATGTATTATGATGTTCTCCGTTCAAAGGTGTGAAATGGAAGCTACAAAGTTCAAGTAATAACTGTGTAAAAATCTTGAACAATGAAAGAATTATGATTATGTAAGCTTAGCTTGAAAAAAGTAGCCTAAATAGAAGAATAGTTTGGAATAAGATCACTAGACTATGGGCCCACTTGTGTTTTTATCAAGCAATAGTGATCTACTCCCCTACACACTAAACGATACCAAAATACATTTGATCAAGTGGCCAAGATACACTATTGATTTCTTAGCAACAATAAATCTATCCCAACTCTTCCCTAGTGAATAGTCAAAGGTCCATCATAGTGGGCCAACTTGCATGAGTCATGTAAAGGAAAGGCCATATGCATGAGTGCAAGCATTATTCTCTCTCTAATGTAGTGAGCTTCTTTATTTTGAAGACACCCATTTCTTCTCTCTCTGAAAAAACATGGTTTGAAGTTGATTTTTCTCTCTAGAAACAATGATAATTTATACTATAAACAACAAACATATCAACTATGACAATGTTAAATAAACCTGATATCTCATATATGCTCAAGATATCACAATTAACTAAACCTGGTATCTCAAATATGTTCAAAATATCGATGTTAAATAAATATGTTATCTCACATATGCCTAAGATATCGTTGTCAAATAAGCTGTATGATATGACATGACATCTCAAAAACGCCCCCAAAAAATGTAGTTAAATAAACCTCCCCAAGTATTTATATCGAGTAAAGCTCCTTCATAATTGAAAAAAGATTGTGCTTTCTTGTAAATTTGTGAAACTCAATAAATTCAACATTTTAGAAAAACTTACTTGACATCTGCCATGTTTATGATCTTCTTCTTGCTCACTCCCGCCATGTCTCCTTTTTCAGGCCTGAGAGAAGGGTACGTGGAGCAAGACAAAGTGGCTTAGGTGGAAGGGCGTAAATTTTGGGTGGACTAACCAGCATCAATTTGTAAAGCCGCTTGATATTAGATCATATACATTGAGGGCGAACTTGTAAAATGTGCCTGCATACTTCCATTATAAATACAATGGTAGAGACTCCCAAACTATGGGAGAGAATTCAGCTTTCCCATGTGGTATCAGAGAGCCTATGGTTCTGATCCCTAATTCCCTCCCCCCTCAATCCCCAATTCAAAAGCCCCAATTTTTTTCCTTGTCTTTTTTCTTTCTCCATCTTTCCTTATTGGAAGCATTTCACATTCTGAATACTTCTACTCTCTACTGCTCGTCGTCTATTTTCTCATTGCCTAGCCCCTCTTAGTACAAGTCTACCATGTCTACTACCCAAGATTCATCCTCCGAAAACAATACCTCCACCAACAAATCTAATGATACCTCTCCTTCTCCTTTTAACATGGCCAACAGACATCACTATGTTACCCTCAAACTTCTCATAGAAACTTATATCAACGATTACAGTGGTCACTCTCTCACACTGGATCTCCAGCTCCGTTCTTCGCTGATCTAGAGGCAACCTGATCAGTCATTAAATTCGATTTGCAGAGAACACTATAGCAATTTCTGGTGCATCAACCCATCTTGCTAATAGATTGCACCATTCAAGAGGTCGACGGAAATCCTTTAATCAGTCAAAGAAAACTAATTCGTTGAATCACTACAAAGACAGTTCCAAACCATTCAGCCATCAGCAAACACCCACTCCAGACTGAAAGTTTTTGTCATCGATCTCGTCAATCAGCAGATCGTTGTTGAAATCTTCTACGACTCATCAATAATGCATCTCAGCTGCATGCTAATGTTACATCTTCCCCTAGTGGTCAAGATCAGTTCGAATTTGACGATTGGTATCCAGATACAGATGCTACACACCATGTAACTTCAGATATTTCTAATCTGAGCATTGCCAATTTGTACAACGGTATGGGTCATCTGAGGATTGGAAATGGTTCGAGTTTGTTAATTTGAAACGGTGGATTCTCTTCTATTTCCTCCTTTCAATTCTCAATTTCATCTTCCAATTTTACATGCGCCTAAAATAGCAAAAAAGTTGCTCTGTGTTAAACAATTTGCTATGATAACAAATGGTTTTTTTAGCTTACTAACTATTTTGTCATTAAGGACTTGCAATGAGGATTCAGCTAGCTCTAGGCAGGCTTAGGGATGGTCTTTATTGTCTCCAAGCATCAACTATTGAGAATAATCAACGGGGTGCACATGAGTTAATAGGATAAAGAATTCCACTTGAGATTTGGCACTCTCGTTTGGGACATCTTCATGATCGAGCACTCATGCAAGTCGTTTGCGCTCATAGTTTTCTGGTGCTTCCTCTAGCGAGAATAATACCATTGTGTCTACTTGTTCTACTTGTCAAGATGAAAAATCCAGCCGGCTTCATCTATGACTAACAAAGTCTGTTAGTTGCCGTCCATTAGAGTTAGTTCACTCGGACGCTTGGGGTTCATCTTATGTTCAATCTTCTAAAAAAGGATAGTCCAGGTGCACACAGCTCTTGCCTACGTGGGATTCGGGGAAGGGGTGGACCTCAAGGGTTTATAGTAAGCAGCTTTACCTTGCATTTTTGCAAGAGACTGTTTTGACGTCT
The DNA here is from genome assembly GCA_035236585.1 of Warburgia ugandensis. Lineage (NCBI taxonomy): Eukaryota > Viridiplantae > Streptophyta > Magnoliopsida > Canellales > Canellaceae > Warburgia > Warburgia ugandensis. The sequence goes on along the minus strand of CP141132.1, from coordinate 78,706,032 downwards.
TAAACCTGTGACCTCAAAGTCACATGACCACAACTTTTCATGCCTTGATGCAATGGTAAAGTTGTGGTTATGTAACCTTGAAATCACAGGTTCAAGGCATGGAAACAGCCTCTTGCGAAGATGCAAGATAAAGCTGCGTACTATAGACCCGTTTCTCCCAATTGATTGGGGAGGTGAATTATGTAACATAACTAGGCACTTACAACCTTGCGGAATTCATCATCGCATAGCAAGTGCTCATGTTTGATGAGCAAAATGGCTGAGCTGAAAGAAAAATACGTCATTTGGTTGAGACTACTTTATCCTTATTGGCTCATTCTAAGGTACCTTTTTCGTTATTGAAACCATGCATTTGAACTGCTGCTTTTCTTACTAATTAAATGCCAACTTCACAATTGAATTGGAAATCACCTTTCAAAATGCTCCGTCATCGAGTACCTAATTATACATTCCTCGAATCATTTGGTTGTGCTTGTTTTCCATTTCTTAGGCCTTATAACAGTCAAATTTTGGAATTTAGGACTAAGCAATGCATATTTTGAGGGTACAGTCCTAACTATTTGGCCTATAAATGTGTAGACCTGATCACAAGACAGATTTATTTTGTTAGACATGTTCGTTTGAATGAGCAGCTCTTTCCTTATTCCCAGCCATTGATTTTAGGGCAGGCCCCACTGGTGCAACCAATGAATCCTTGGACGATTCTACCCGTTCCAAGCCCTTCTCTAACAGTGCACTCCAATGCAATTAAGTCCTTGATTTAATTCTTCAAATTCGAGGAATTGAAATTCAAATTCGAGTGCACTCCAATGTACTAACGGCCCTGCATCTTCTCCTTCTAGACCGTCCAATTCCCATTTAAAACATGATTTAAATTCCCATTTGATTCATTCACAGAATCTATAATAACTCTATTTACTAATGAGTTGAGTAACTCAGATGAGTTTTTGAATTATGCTTCAAAGACAATGAATCAACCATTGAATTATATATAACCCTAATTGGAGTTCTAGCTTACCAAAATTAAAATCTTAGTATTACCCATTAAAAAGGTGCACATATATTAGTGTTTAGAAAAAGGTAAAGTTCTTGAGAAATAAAGAAATACCTAGTTTGGATCATAGCTGCAATTGGGTTGGTTATCTGAAAATCTAATCTATCCAAACCTGAATTTTTGTGTATATAGATACTGAATCTCATTTGGCAAATAAGTTTTTGATAAAAGGCTAGGTAGGTCACTTAAAATAAGGCTGGTATTTCCATTTACCCTCAAAAGTTTTATTTTTCTCTATTTTCACTCTTAAGTAATTTGAAATGGTCAATTCATCCCTTTTCGTCATTGTTTGTTTGTGCTATTTATTTTTTTGGCCATGGCTTAATATTTATCAATGTGTACCATTTTATTAGCTGCTTTTGGTATTATCTAACGTGACAATCTAAATAGCTAGCCAGTTGCCAAGTTAGATAAATATGACCATTCAAACAAAAACTAACATATTTGGCACCTTTCTTTCTCAAACTTGCAGCCATTTTCGTCTTCCTTGGGCTAGTAGAGTATAAATCCACCAAAATTGTCAAAAATTTCCTAATGATTTCAATGAATTTCTTCCATTTGTTTATCTTCTGACCTGTCCAATTCAAAATTTCATGTTTCATCTCCTTCTTCTCCAAACTGGAATCCTAATTCATGTTCTTCTCCAAACTAATTCATACCAAATCCTTCCACATTACCCATATTTTGTAAGGAAAACAATAAGTTTCATTTTTTGTCCCCTTTACTCAAACCCATTTGAAGACTTTTGGAGATTTCTCAAACAAGGGAGCCATGTCTAGAAACAAAAGCTTTTCTGACTAGTACAATTACATGTGGGATGAAGCTCCTAGTAATGGTAGCAGAAAAAGCTATCAAGTTTAACTTTGTAGTGCAAAGACTCATTTGAGGACCTATGAGACATTCAATAACCCAGGTAGGAGATTTTTAAGTGCTGGAAAGATCAATGAGGCAGTCTATGTGGGTTCTTTAGATGAAAGGATTATTCCATGTGTCTTCACTCAAAGGCAATAATTCTAGGAATTCTAAAAAATTGAATAAGAAGGGAATGGAGGTCCTTGGGATTCATTCCAAAGAGATGGTAGGTATAACTTTAGGAACTTAGTTTGTGATATTCTTATTCTTTTTGTTATTTTCTAGTTGTGGAAGAGCAGAACTTGGGTAAAGATAGTTCTTCCATAAATTCCAGCTCCAAACAAGCTCAATCATTTTATAATCCATTGTAATGGGATAAACATTGGGAAAATATTTAGTGTCATGTAGTTTCATTTGATCCAATTTGTTTGGTATGCATTTTATCTGAAATTAGTTATTAAATTTTGTTATTCATTTGGTTTATGAGCCTTTAGTGTTTCCTAATTAATTAGCAAAAGTATATTTTCATCTACCAAACAACAAAATAAAAGCAAAACAACACAACATGAATCATATATATAATCAAAATATATTGTGATATTATGTGGTATTAAGGTAAAAAAGTTTTAACTTGTACACAAAAAATAACTTCTAGTGTCACAAAATGTTACTTTATCTATACATCTTGCAATGACTTCATCTATACACAACAAGTCATTTCCAACTTCATTGTATATACTTTTACACCCTGCTGATTAGATATAAGGCTTTCTGATGGAGATTGACTAGTCCAATAACTCATTATAAAAGATCCAAAAACCACTTCTAACTTCTTTGGTTTTGTTGTCTTCTATCACAGTACATCCAATGTGGTACATGTTGTCATTCCCATCAATTCCCAGAATAGCAAAATACTTTTTTCCATATATGGACCTTTCAAATGCCATGCATCAATACCAATAATTGGCAAAGAAGTCCCTTCTTTAATGCATTAAACTTTAAAGATTGGTGAGGAATCCTTAGTTGTTCTCCTCACACTAAATTCAATGTACTATACCTAAAAGTTCTTAGCAATAGTCTCTTGGCCTGACATATTGCTTAGTAAATGTCTCATGGATTTGTAGTTCTTAAACTCATGAGTTACTTAAAAAACTCCTCTAAGTCACTCGACTAATCACTAATCAAGCCACCAGTTGAATCAACTTGCTGCATAGCTAAAATAATTTATTTATGCTAGGATTTGATCCCAAGACCCTCAAAATAACAAAATAAAACATTATAAACAAATAAACTAGCCTTATTTTATGAATATATACTAAAATTCTATACATAACCTAAAATGAATAAAATATTATTAAAAATCTCATTCGACTATTCTAGACTCACCCACAAGTACCTTCAAGTTAACTCAACTTACTTTTGAGTCTAGTTAAGCTTTTGAGTTTTTAAACTATATATGCATGGACCATCTCAATAGCTTTCTTTCTAACTCTTTGTGCCTTTGATTTATTAAATTTAGCAAATATAATTTTTCCTTCAATGCCTATTGTATCAACTTGATTTACAAATTGTTTGCTTCCTAAATGTCTCTATCATGTTCATGGAAACCATCTTTTTTATTAGGTACTTATTCTTGAACTATCTAGTACAAGTATATTTATCAAACATTGTCACCCTTGTGGTATTAGTCACATTAGATACTTGTGTAGCGCATACAAACTTCTTGTAGATAACCCTTATCATGCTATTATCATTGTTTTGGAATTCAATTCATGGTTGTTAACCACAATTTATATCCTCATAGCATCCTAAATTATTAATAATTCAAATATCAACCTAGTTCAAATTGTGGATGATCTATGTCCACATCTTCATTAAATTATACGTTGTGTCTAGGAGTTTCAAAATTTGAGTAAGATCTTTTAGCTGAAAAAAGTTCCTCCCCAAGGCAACCATTTAAGAGTGAGGGAGTCTCCCTACTATCCATTATTTCTCTCTCATCATGCAACTCCCTCATCAAGTTGTTAATACTTTCTGCATCCTCACCAACTTCAATTTTTTGCATATAATATCCAATAAATTTGTCAAACATATCATTGTCATTGTCTATTTGACCTTCTCCTTCATTACCAAAAAACTTAGAGCGAGTATTGTCCTCATTTAATTCTCTCATCCAAAATTCTCTTCCTTAAAATCATTAGCATCATTGTCCATTTGCCTCTTTCTATGATCCTCTTTCAACTCATTATCTTCCTCAAGAATGATAAGAGGTACATCCATTGTATTGGAAGGATGCATAATGCCACTTGCTTATTAACACATTTGTAAAAGTTATTTTATTTGTCTCATCCTAATTGACTAGCATCCTTATTAGTGCAGCTTCTTCTTCTTCTTGGAGAATTTAGTGATCATCATCAACATTCTTGTTCTCATCCACGTGAGCATCTCTCACATTTTCTTCAAATTGGGGACCTTTGTCTTCTTCAACAAGTGGGGGTAAAGTAAGCAACAGTGGCTCATCTATAGCTATAAGAGCAATTTGTAAAGGCTTAACAACCTTGTGCTCTACATATACACAAACTTGCCTTTCTACTGGAATGTGGTTGAGAATTTCAAGAGTATCTACATCATTTATCAGCCTTGAGTCCTTGCAAAAGATCCATTTTGGGGCAACCTATCCACTAAGTTAGCTATTTATAATTTTTTACAATATCAAATTAGCTCTTGAAAACTAAACATGTCATAGTCCTGAATATCAAACTTTGCAACTTCACCTAGCATATAATTCACCTTAAGCTCACATAAGGTAAAGATAATCCCATTGTGTAGTTTCACATAGAATTTGTTTGAGGTCTCTGAATCTAAGGTCATGCCCAATTCTTCACACAAAACAAAATATGTAAGTTAGAATATACTAATATATACTATTTACAAGGAAATCTATCATGGGCTAAGCCCAACGGCCTTAATAAAGGCACCCCAGGCCAAGGTCCAATTCATGTGCCAAGCCAAAGGGACTATACCAAGCACCAAAGGTCAAGGCCCATGTCATGTCCTAACACATTCACTGAAAAAGCTCATTCTCACACATCCACTTACTTTTATTGCATATTTTAACATCTTCCCCATCATAGCTAATGCCATAGAGAGTTTTCACTATATATTTTAGCAAGTCCCATCCAACACTGACCTAAAAGACCACAAACAATAGAAAAAACAAAAAATTAGAAACTTTTTACTTGCCCACAAACAACAAGAAAACTATTTTTCTTTACTTCTTCAACTATCATTTTCTTTCCACTAATACATTCCTAAATTACTATAAAATGCTATAAAAAAAGTACATTTTCTCCTCTTTTAGCCTCAAGCAAACCATTTTCCGCATTGTTGACAACTGTCACTAAATTCACACAAAAAAATGATTTCTTTGGAAGATAGCCTTCTTTTCTTTTCTTTTTAATCAAAACAATTACACAAGGAAAGATACTAATTAGAATAAAAAAATAGTCACAAAGGTGATGAAAGCACTCTCAGTAAGAAATTGGGAGGTATGAAGAATAGGTTACTATTATAAAGGAAAGAAGTGAAATGAATTTTGTTTTTTCACTAATGTTCAAATCATGTCTACATGGCACCTCATGCAAGATTAATAAGGTTTTCACATTGAAAGAACTAATCAAGTGACCAAAAATGGTTATACAAATAAGAAAAGCATGATACATAGGCAAAAAACAATAGTGCAGGTTGACACCATACTAAAATGGATAACATTGACCTCCTTCTCTTTTTTTTCTTTAGGATGTATGTTGAAAAGTATAAGTTTTGGGGACAAATTGAAATATTGCAAATAGTTTGAGAGGTACTTTGGCCCTAAGGGCATAAGTTTTGGATGATAAATCTCATTTGAGACCCATTTTTTTGCCCCTTTTTGATAGTATATGCTCATTTGGTGATTTGGTCTAGTTAAGACTTTTTACTACTATCCAAAAAAACATTCAAAATCAGAATTGAACCTAAATAGGTAGGTTTTGAGATATTGACAATAGGATCCAATGTGGAATCCAAATTTAAATCAAATCCGTGAGTGTAGGATATATATATATATATATATATATATGGTTGAACTAGCCCAAACTTAGCCTATTGAGAATCCTAGTTTGGATGGATGCTTAGAAATAAGGAATAATAAGAAGTAATGAAAATTCTTAACTCAATTACTTGCAAAACAACATTAAGCAAGTTGGTTATGCATTTTAATCTTTTTGAAATGAAAATTGAATAAATTTTATTGATAAAATGGCAATCAAGGTGGTCAACAAGATATAGAAGCACCCCTCAAGAAATTTTAATGCATAACATTTTAATGTTGTTTAAATGGTAAGATAATCAAAACTTATAGGCAAGCTAGTCAAGTATTTTTGTTATGTTGGGATGGGTAGATGATCCAATTGCATATCCAACTTGAATTTTTTGCTCAGAGCAAGTCATTTCTATTACTAGCAAATTGAGTTAACTTTGATGATTTTCAAGTTGGTGGTTCATTGGCAAGTATATGCATGTCCTGTATACCAAAAAAAATATTTCATCAACAAATTATATTTCAATAAAAAGTTAGTAGTTTATGTTTCCTTGCAAAAGACTATACAAGGCTTTAGGTACAGGAATATCCAATTATGACAAAATGATCTTTAGAGGAATAGGCTTACCATTATCTGATTACTATAGACCTTTTGTGGTTTGCCTCATCTCTGGACCATGCATACGTGGGAGCTTCGTACATCAGGATGCCCTTTTTTTATTAACTGCTATATTAATGGATCTGATCATCATTGAAGAAGAAACTTGGGGCCTTTTAAGCACCTTGAAAAGGGATGAAGGATGATGTCATTCAGCGTTATGATTCAATACAAAGCAGGCCCCATCCAACTCAAAATAAAAGTTTGTAGTGTTTTCTACCATTAATTTTATAAAAAAATTCTAAGTATTCTTGCTCAAGAGTAACAAACATCTTTTCTTTGTTTGTTCGGTTTTAGTTTTATTTTTTTAAGGAAAGTTATTAGTATTTCTTTGGTTTTATTTTTATTCTTGAGGAAAGATAGCAGTGACACACATCTTTTTGGAGCTCACATGTACAGATTAAAATATGTTTTCGAGATATTTCATTAACTCGAAGTCTTTCTGTATCAGTCCTCTTAATCACATATCAGCAACTATAAGTTTCAATCTTGAAAACTTGAATAGACTGGGAAGGTAAGGCGAGTTGAGTTAACTCCAATCTTAAGTACTTGTGCGGGACTTAAAAGAATCTCTCAGCTGAATTTTTAATAAGATATGTATGATGTTCATATATATATATATATTTATTTATTTATTTATTTTTGAAAATTCAACTTAACTACAAATGGATACTGCAAGGCAAGTTGGTAACTACAAATTTAACTTGGAAATCCAACAATAATGGCTACTGTTATTGAGCTTGCCCTTTCTGAGTAGCTAGGGCGAGTTCCCTAGCAGCAACTCGTACCTCTCATTAGGGCCATGAGATGATAGCTCGATAGTCCAAATTTTATTTTTTTAATAGTTTTGTTAATGTGGGACTGAGGTGGTCAAAATTACAAAAGGTCGTTCAAACCAAGTGCAAGATCCAAAGCCCCTGCAACAGCCTTGTTAATCCCAAAGTTAACAGAGAAAACGCTAAATTTGACACCCCTTTGAATTTTTTTTACATGTGGAGGATGAAAGAAGTTGAGCGGCTAAAATTACCATTTTTTCTCCTTTTAACGGTGAAATTTTACTCCTAATTACGGTAATAAGAGGCTTTTAGAGATAAAGACGAGTTCAACAACTTCACTGTCATGACTGTGGCTCTCTTAGCTGAGAGCCTCGTGGCCGTAACATTCTTTTTGCATGTACAAAGGATTGGCCCAATATTACTTGCCAATGAAAGTTTTAGAAGCGTTTAAAATTTCGTCAAGAACAATGGCTTGTGTAATGAGTGGCATACAGAGAAATAGTCTGACAAGTCTTTTGTCTTTTACACATTTCCACGTATTGCCAAAAATAACTTAAACTAAACAAATTTCCATACTTGGTTGTAAATTGAAGTAAGATTCTAGCAAGCCTTATCCATGTTGCTGAAGAGCCAATAGTTGGAGTTTAGAACCTTGGCAATTCCATATTTAAGCTCCTACTTCATATGTGAAACGGAAGAAGGAAAATGCAAGTGGAAGAGAATCTACTATCCACTGAAGACTGAAGACTGAAGACTGACTCTCTCTCTCTCTCTCTCTCTCTCTCTCTCTCTCTCTCTCTCTCTCTCTCTCTCTCCAGAACTTTTACCATCTCTTGATTGTATGCCTTATCTATACCCACTATATCTTCTTCCAACCAGTTTTGCCTTTAAAATAGCATTAAAAAGATGCCCTGAACTCTATAAGAATAGGCCAATAGCCATAATCTTCACAACCATCTTCCTTCCTCCCTCGTTTTCCTTCTGCACTTTTCTCTTTCTCAATCCCAGTCTTGTTTCTAGCTCTCCCTTCTCCCTCCCACAACCTATGGAAAACATAAAACAAGCTGGTCAGGGCAGCCCCAACGAATCGCCACAGCTTGACAAGGACAAAGAAGAAAATGATGGCCACCATAAGCAGAAGAAGACTTTTGTTTGCCCCTATTGCTTCAAGGAGTTCTCCTGCAGCCGAGCCCTTGGCGGGCATCTGAACTCCCACCGAGAGGAGAAGTTTGAGGCAAGAAGAGAGAAAAGGCTCCTTAAGAATGCTAAGAAGAAGCCAGTAAAGATTGCACCGGCACCATCACCTGCTTTTTCAACAAATTCTGGCGGAAACTCATCAGAGGTACTGCCCCCAAATCCATCATTGTTGGGACAGCAAACTGTCAATAAAAGTAACGATAGCTTTTGGAATAAATTTGAGAGAACATTCAGGCCCCAACGTCACATGGTGATTCCTTACTTAGCCCCACCAATGGGACCGCCAGAGCTGATTTTTGTGGCTGATGACAGCACCGAAAGCAATGAAGTGAAGCCTATGGATGAACTTGGGCTGAGAAAAAGATCGCCCGGATTTGAAGAGGACTCTGTTTCCAGTGGAGGATCGCCCAGTTTGGATTTGAACTTGAGCCTCGGTCCAGCCAAATCTATGAAAATAGATTTGGCATTGAAGCTCTAGCTTCTGATCCAACTTCTGATATAATAAATCTCTGCTGATGGTTCTTCTATTTCTGCCTTTAATTTATCCGTCTCTAAAGCTTTCTGCATGCTCCTGTTTCATGTACCTAATGATGTCCACATCTCTAGTTGTAACTCTTTGTTCTCTTTAGGTTGTGTGAAACCCTCCAGAGTAAGTGATATGGTATATATCATTACGTGAGATGTTACAAGTCATTGGAGACATTCCTGTTTTACTTAATAGTGATGGAGTTTCAAATGGAAAGAAAGTAGGGGATTTTAGTTTTACTTTTCTTCTTGAGAACTATTAAGGACTTAATTAAAGAGATGCGACTGAGGAGCTCACTAGTACAGAAACTTCTTTAGCCCGTTTGTTATGGGCCTCCTACCAAAGAAGAGAATAGAAAAACCAGAATGACAGAGAGTAAGGATTTGGGGAATTAAGATAAGCAAGGATTTAATTATGAGTTTAACAGGATCCAAATTCCAAAGAGTTCCTCAATACACGATTGTGTCTCAGATCTTGCGACAAAAATGATGCCAAGTAAAACTAGAAACATAATGGAGTGGAGAATAATTTCACTAGATGCATCCCTTCTTCGGATAGATGACTTGGAAGATCCTTTCTTCTTTTTTAAACTTTTACTGGGTGAAAGTTGAATACGTGAAACCACTCCCTTCTTTTAGGACATGTTAAACACCATCTGAAAGGTAGAGAGGATTTTGGGCACAAATGCTTAGCCTGGTTGGTTATGCGCCTTGTCTCGTAAGAAGCAAAGCTGAGATCTCCTCTATCTTGACAGACCCCACCTCTAGATGATTCAATCCGTTGATCTTCCTCACCCTTGCCTAGATAGATTACTGGCAAAAACCCATACCCATTGCTTAGTCCATGATCGTGATAAAAAGAACTTTTCAACTGAGAAAACTAGTAGAGAGAAACATACGATGGACATGAATTTTTGCAGCTATAAAGGGCAAAGAAGATGACTGGGTCAAATCATCCAAAGGTGAGGCCCTAATGGAAGGCTTATGGACTAAGTCCGGGAAGCTCCAAGGGGATAGCATTTCTCAAAAGAAAAAATAGAAAAAGTAGGGCTAGTTAACTGACTTGTAAAAGAAACATGGTGAGCAGTAGAGTAAGGTGAAGAACGACAACGGATAGAATCAACTATTAACTATTACCTCTTGACGAGTAAAGTAAGTTTAGCAAAATATATATCGCACAAAGGGGATATTCAATGTTGCAAAAGAGGTATCCATTGTTGATTGTTGTATGTAGGAAATTCTATGCCCTTACTATAAGTTCTCTGTTCATTTTCTCTTTAATGTGAAACTCGCCAGTTCGAAAAGAAGGGCACATTAATTCCAGTGATGCACATAGTTGATTGTTGAATATAGGGAATTCTATGCCTTTAATGTAAATTCTCTGTGTATTTTCTCTTTAATACAAAATTTATCATTTCAAAAAGAAGGGCATATTTATTTTGAGTATGTAAAATTCACTTTTTTTGTCACATTCAAAAAAGAAAAAGTTTCACTTTAATATCTTGAGCTAATTTTTATAGCGGAGAGTTTTGACATGATTGACACATGACACTTACAACGGGCAAAATAGTTATTTTGTGTAAAGTATGTTTTAAGCTTTCACGTGATTTCTTTATATTGTTCATCAACTATTGAACAAGTTCGAAAAGTATCTTTTATCTTTAGGAACTGGCGAGATCAATCGATAGGCCCACACCAATTGGCTATGAACTCCACAAGAACAGGAATTTCATATGCTATAACCTTCTCTGAGACTTTGTTCTTATTAATCACATTTATCTCTGTACAACCTACCGAGAATCTACTCACAAAATAGTCAAGCTTGAATTTTGATAGCCGAGATCTTCCCACCCATTCACTCTGCGATCAGAAAAGGAGATTGCTTGGAGAATGGAAATGGGCAGGTTGGAGTGGGTTTGAAGATGAATGGTGACGAGAGTCGAAACTTGGTAGCGGATTTGGAGATTGTGCTGTTTGTTTCCATGATAGAGAGGGGAGAGAAGGAATTGTTTTGGTTGGATTGATTTTCAAGAGTTTATGGAAGAGGGAAGAAATGGTAGGAATTTGGAATGCAAAACGTTTATTTTGATTTCAGGATTCCTTATCCAACCGGATTTCATCCACGAACGGATGTCGACGTCAGAGAGTGGTAGGATTTTGTTTGGGCTTCTGAAATCTTCAAAGTGTCTTGATAAATTCCTGAGGTAGAAGACGATTTAAAAAAATCCTTTTTGTCTCCCCAAATCACAAGTCAATGGGGCAGAAGACAACACAGAAACCCCACTTTTTATCACCATTAAAACATGTTTCTTACAGGACCATTTTGCCTTCTAAAAATGTCAGGTGCCAATAACGTGAAAGCTCTCCATAAGAAAAATTAACGGTCCATTAAGGAATGAATTGCAGGAATACACTCACCGTAAAGTGAGTCCTAAAGTCTTACTTTTCAAACTTGAGGTCCTTGAATGAGACTATAGGTAAAGTTCAGAGTAATTAAAGAGAAAAATTTTCCTTCAAAAAAATATATCATCACATCATAAATTCATTGATCAATCTGACACTACAAACCTACATAAAATGAATCCTTGAAGATCTCAATTTATCCATTCAAAAAGGAAACAGTTTCATTGAACTTGTATCCTATCTTGCAATGAAAAGATAATTGCTTAATATTATGTTGTTCTTAAATTAGTGAACTTATCATTAATTACCATTATTTATATAACTGTGTATTCATTGAAAAAAAACTTATTGTTTAATTTCTAATTATTTACCAAATAATACTTTTTGAACAAAATTCATTATGCAGCTACCACTTGAACTATGAAATATGTTACTAATGGATACAGTAAGTTATTAGACATGGGTAGCAAAACTTAGTATTCAACCAACAACCTATTCTATTAAGTGTTAACTACATCTAGTAATGGTAGATTGTGTAATCACTGATATCCTTTCCAAATTGGTCAATTGTATATTGCGCTTCTCTGCTTTAGTGACGTAAAAATCATACCAGTAAGAAGACTATTAGAATTAGTTACATGTAGTATGAAGCGACAAGTAGTTTCCCATGTAGTAAATCATGTAATCATTGATATTCATCCCACAGTAGTTCTGATTTTTGCGCCTTCGGTCCTTTGTTAATGTAAGAATCTTATGACATTAAGAGGGAGGTTAAGATAATTGTTGAAGCATCTAGCAGGTAGCCACAAGATATTTTTCAAACAGCAGATTTTGCAAGCATTGATTACCTTTCCTTAATGGTTAACTCCAGCACCTTCTATGCTTCAGTGACATGAGAATCTTTACGTCAGTGAAAGGAGATTAGGATATCAAACCGTGAGCGAGATTATGCAGTGGATTTGAGCCGGAGCTCCATTTAGGGCTAAGCCACTCCTTCCCGTCTGGATTTGGACGTGTTCTTGCAACGAAATCAGCGTTTGTAGGCGCTCCCGAGAAGGGGACCGAATACGGGTTTGCTTCTATATATGGGGCTGGATATGGATTGGGGCCGGAAATTGAAAACCGGGTTGAAGAAAGGGACGGTCTCCGGGTAGGGATTGGTGGAACTGTCTAGTGAACCACTGCGCAAAGGGGAGGAGGATGGGGTCCCTGCATGAGAAGAACGAGGTGGAAGAACCAGTTGAATCTTTGATGATATGTCTGACATTACTGAAACTTGCTCCGAGTTGAAGGAGGCCAATAGTTATGTCAACTTAGATGATGGTGTTGAAGTTAACTCTGAGAAAGTTGTACTTAGACTTAAGTCTGCAGGATAGTCTTCTTCTTGTTGGTGCTCTTGTTTTTTGTTGTGTTGTTGTTTCTATTGGTGCTCTTATTTGTGTTGTTGTTTTCTGTTTCTTGGTGGTGTTTGTGCTTGAGAATGTGGCTTTAAGTTTTATAATCCATCTATGTGGGAATAGTATGTTGCAGTAGCAGTTCTACTGTTTATAGAGACTGTTTACTAGTTCTGAGAAGAGGAGAAACTAGCGTTAATGGAAGTTAGTATTTAAAAAAGATGTCGTTAGTATTAACAAAGAAATAACGACGTATGCAGTCCAGCAGAAAAGGAGAAATAAATACTTCCAGTGTATGCTTTGGGAGGGGGGCTTGTCTTCATCCTTGATTTCTTTCATTCCGCAAAAGTTGGCCTTTTCGGATGAGAGCACTTCAGTCATCTGCTGGGAGCAATTCGGGGCTTTCTATCACTTGCTGTTTCTGCGCCGCATGCGTTCCGGAACACTACAACGGATATTTTACGTCAGGTCTGTCATATCACTTCTGCAAATGCGCTGCTTTAGTTTAAAATGTGGCAGATAGGGTATTTTTCTTCGTTTTCGGATGAGTGGAACAGAAATGCCTAGATGGTCAAATTTGCAGCAATTTTACTTGGGTGAGATAGTTGAAAGGGTCAGCTTTATTGAAGTCTTTTATCTTATGCATATTTGAGACGTCTCCAACGGGTAAGGAGATTGATCATACGTGGCAAGCGTATGGAAGCAGGTATGAGGGGTATTAAGAGAGATGTTTTCTTTTTCTTCTTTTCTCTAAAAAGGCATCAATATTAGTAAGGAGAACAAGGAGCTAGGCCGAGATGATCCGAGGGGTTTAGGACTCACTGGGTAGTAGGAAATGAGTCCGTTCAAATTTTATTTCATCAAAAAAGAAAGAAAAAGAAAAAGAAAGAAAGATGAAGAAGAAGAAGAAGAAGAAGAAGAAGAAGAAGAAGAAACAAAGAAGTATTTTCTTGCATGTGATGGGTTCATACCCATGACATCCGCAAAGACATAACATGAAAGTCAATATTCGGTGCAGTAAAATTGGAAATCAGCACCGAAAGAACAGTAAAAAATCGACACCAAATGAACAGTTAAAATTGGCAAGCAAAATTGTAGATTTGTTAAGATTTGTTGCGCTGCAGATCTTGACAATCGGATCATCTAAACCCTATATATGGGGGACGATCCGATCTCTGCTGCTATGGTGTAAGAAACAGATCAGTTGATCTGAAGAGAGAGAGAGAGAGAGAGAGAGAGAGAGAGAGAGAGAGAGAGAGAGAGAGAGAGAGAGAGAGAGAGAGAGAGAGAGAGAGAGAGAGAGAGAGAGAGTAAAGTCGAATAAGGATCTGGTTGTGATCCTCCTCCTCCATTGTAATCTGCTTCATTTAGTGACGGTTTTATCTTTTCCCCGTGGACGTAGTCCAGATCTGGCCTAACCACATAAAATCTCTGTGTTATCTCTTTGGTGTGTGTTTGTGTTTCTCTTAGTCTCAAATTCCCAGACCTGACTGGCAGATCTGGATCACTACAGTGGTATCAGAGCTACGCATCCTCAATAATGGTATTAGAGTCGGCCCAGATCCATATCCAGTCTAGTCTAAGGCTTGGCCCAAACCTAGGTCAAGATCCATTCCATCAAGGCCTTGCCCAATCCAAATCTAGTCCAGGCCAAGGAGACTGGCCTAACCCAATCCAGATCTAATCCAAGCCAAGGAGACCGCCCTAGTCCAGCCTAGTCCAAATCTAGCTTAGGCTGAGGAGTGGCCCAGTCCAGATTGGAAAAATGGATCTAAGTCTATAGAACCCAATTCTAGATTAGAGCATTAGAGCATGCTCCAGATCTGAGAATATCCCAGATCATAGGCTTATATCTGAAGACATTCTAGATCAAAGAGTCTAGATCTGAGAGATCTGATATTTGAGATCCCAGATCCGAGAACCCTCAGATCTAAGAAGCAATAAAGAAAAAAAGGAGGGGGGAGGGGTATTTGCGGCAGGGGAAGAGAAGTGGAGGAGTGAAAGGAGATCTGGACTGGCGACAGTGAAGTCGCAAGCCCTCATTAGAAAATGAAAAGAAAAAAAGAAAAAAATACCTCATCTAGTGTCAAGTTGTATTTGTAGGAGAAAACCAGAGAGATCTGGTGATGCTGGGACTAATCTGGTAAACCCGCCACCGAAAATTATTACCAGAATTGATTTGGTGAAGCCACCACTGGAAGTTGTTGCCAAAACTGAGTTGGTGAAGCCCACCACTTAAAGTTGTTGCCAAAGTTGATTTGGTGAAGCCTGCCACTACAAGTTGTTGCTGGAGTTGATTTGGTGAAGCCACATAGAATCAGGGAGCAGCACGCATGCACATAGGAGGAAAACGTAGCAGCAGCTGCTGCAGAGGAAGAACATGTTAAGGTTTTCTTCATATCCCTTTTATATAAACCCTAAAAACAACAGTCTTCAAATTGATATTGCCACCCTTGTGAATAGTACCGGGTTTCTACAGTAAGGTATTGTTTCAACTATGTGTGTGCTGCTCCCTTAACCACTCCTAAGTTGACTCGCGAATAGTCAAACTCATGAACAATACCCTAAATAGTACCAGTAAATAGTATCTCCCAAACAATACCTGAATATTTAAAATTCTACCCTTGAATAGTACCCCCCTCTAAAATGACAATTATACCCCTTGTACATAAAAATTTGTTGGGCATCCCTTAATCACTTCTAAGGTTTTTTACCATTCTAGACTCAATCGTGCCCTTCATTTCACACGTTTAGATTTAGAAAGTTAGAAATAAACTCCATGGAGGAATCTGGTTCAACAAATGTCGTGACTGGGGCTATGATAAAACTCAGTGCCACCAATTACACCTTATGGAGACCTAGAATGAAGGATCTTTTATATTGTAAAGATCTTCATGACTCCCTAAATGATGAGGAAAAAAGACTTGAGGGTATTTCAAAAAAGGAGTGGACAAAAATGAACTTGAAAACTATATGTAACATAGCACGAGGAAAAAAAAATAAAAAATTAAATTGCCTTAAACAGGCGAGGCGTATTTAATACAGGCACCCCACCCCATTTAAGTGAAATGAGAATAGACCGTTAGGTCTGTTCCCAAAACGAACACCCACAAGAAAAACCCAATAAAGAGGAAACCTGGCGGGGAAGGAAGAGGAGGAGAGGAGAAGGAAGAAGGAGAGGAGAGAGGGGGAGGACCCCAGACGGCCGAAGAAGACTGGCACGCTGGCAAAGGAGAAAAAAATGGGAGTTAGTTTTTTTTCGATTCGCTAGAGCTCTAGGTCGTCACTAAAGACTACGCCGGCTTGGATCGACAATCTGTCCTGTCAAGTTGTTCAGCACGATGAGACAAACAAAACCCCCCAAGGTTATTGGGGGATCTGATGTGATCTTAATCGTCGATTGAAGAGGGGAACGTCTCACAACTAAGATTGGAAGTTTTGCGATTAATGTGAACCAATTCGTGAATTTTGATTTTTGGATTAATCCGTACGATTTTACACACAATCTAAGTTTAGGGACGATCTAGCTGTCCATTTTTAAATCAAAGCTTAGGGATGGGTAATTTAGGGCATGATGTAACTCGGATCACACAAGAAAGGAATTGAAGTATCTCGAGACAAATAATGAAGAGGAATACACTTTCAAAGAATTCGAGACATACTGCATTGATTGCGGTATTCAACATAATAAGACAATCCCACATACCCCACAACATAATGGCATTGTTGAAAGAATAAATCGGACTATTGTGAAACGAGTCAAAAGCATGCTCAATATGGCTAAGCTAACTAAGCCATTCTGGGGAAAAGCTGTACATACTATCTGTTATCTTATCAACAGATCACCATCAGCACCATTAAATTTTGAAGTCCTAGAGAAGGTATGGTCTAGTAAGAAAGTCTCTTACAAATACTTAAGGGTGTTCAGACACAAAGCTTTTATGCATATATCTAAGGAGTTAAGACAAAGCTCGACCTCAAGTCAACTTAGTGTATCTTCATCGGCTATAGAGACGACGAATTTGAACACATGCTATGGATCCAGAAGCTAAGAAAGTCATCAGAAGTAGAGATGTCGTGTTCTACGAGAACTAGTTCTACGAGGACTTTAAGAAACCAACAAATTCCAATGAAGAAAGTACTAGTTCTAAATATTGTTCCAAATCCTGCACCAGTACAGTCCGTCACTTGCAAGATGACCTTCCAAAGGCAGAAGAAGAAGAAGAAGTTGTAGAGGGTGTTGAGCAGAGGAGCAATAACCTCCTCCACCAGAAGTTGTAAGATCATCACAACAATCAGAAGATGAAGAAATTCCTCCACCAGAAGATCATGAGCCTCATCCAAAGACATCTTTGAGAGGTCGTGTATTGATTCCTTCAAAGAGATATTCATAATTAGAGTATATCATGCTTACTAAAGAGGGGGAGCAAGAAAGTTTCTAGGAAGCATAAAATCATGCAGACAAGAGTAAGTGGATGCAAGCTATGTAGGAGAAAATTGACTCGCTACAAAAAAATAAGACTTTCAAATTAGTGAAGCTTCCTAAGGGCAAGAGAGCACTAAAGAACAAATGAGTGTTCATGCTCAAGAAGGATGGCAGCGGAAAGCTAGTAAAGCACAAGGCTCAATTGGTCATCAAAGGCTTCAAACAAATAAAAGGAATCGACTTTGGCGAGATATTCTCACTGGTGGTGAAGATGACTTCAATTTGAACTGTACTCGGATTGGTGGTTAGCTTAAATTTGGAGCTTGAATAGATGGATGCGAAAACTGTATTCCTATATAGAGATTTAGAGGAAGATATTTACATAGAGCAACTGGAAGGATTTGAAGTTCCAAGAGAGCATCACTTAGTCTGCTGTAACAGTCACTATTTTAAAATTCTATAATAGTAAATTTTTATGAATTTTGGAAATTTTAAAAATTAAGAAATTTAGAGATGGAATCTCGAGGTAAAACCTCAATATTTGAGATGTGCTTGAAAAATGGAGTCCAACGCCACTAAAAACGCTAAATTTGGATATCAAAGTAAAAATGCTAAATTATTTTTAATTTAGTAATTAAATGGAATTATTTAGAAGGGAAAATTGTCATTTTGCACATGTGGGGCCCACAGAAATCATCCCTACCGCCCATCTTAGCAGGTTATGATTCAGTAATTAATGTTGGTCATCAAATATATAGATATATATAAAATAATAAAATAAAATAAAATAATGATATATATGCATTTAAGAGGGGGGAGTGCTTAAATGCACTTCCCTCCCCCTTCTCCCGTTCCCCCCCCCCACCCCTCAGTGACTGGCTACCAGAAAAACGGCATCTTCGGCACCAATCAGCGAGGAGGACGCTAGACCTTTATGTGCATTGGTGATAGGACGACTAAGGTAGGCCATCCTTGTCCCTTATGTTCCTTGTTTTCCTTGTTTAGCGCCGAAAAATGGTAGTCCACGCCGTTTTCCGGTGGATAATATGCATTATTGTTGCCCCCAGAAATAAGTCGATGAAACGGTGTCAGATGAGAATATGGACCGTTCATCTTGAATGTAATAATGCAAGGGACACACCCATAAAATTCTAGGGTTATCAGACGGTTAGGGACGTCGAAAAACCCCAAAAACAGTAGGGTGAGGGCTTTTAGGAATGTAACAAAAATCGTGAAAAAAACGAATGGAGGGTGGAAATAGAATGTACGTGAAAAACTAAACAAATAGGTGCAAAAATTACAAAAAACGGAGCACTTGGGGTTACCAGCGACTGAATTCCGACAATCGTCTCCAGCGACGGTGAACCAGTCCAGTCACCGTCCCTGACAACTGCAACCTGCGACAACGCGGCGAGAGTGTCGAGCGGGGAGCGCACGCGCGACACCTGCACAACACACGGCACCTGCTCCAGGCGCGACATGCACGCCACGCGGGGGACGCTTGGTGCGCCAAGCGGGACGACCTCCGAGCACCACCCACGGGACGCGTGGTGTGCCACGCGATGTGGCCTCCGAGCGCCACAGTGGGACGGGTGGTGCAATGGGCCCTTTTTCCCGATTTTGAGGGTTTTTGATCGTCCATTCATAAAATAAAATAAAATAAAAAGTGATTTTAGGAGCTATAAAGGTCCAAATCATGATCTGAAAGAGGCGTTATAATCGTCTCAACAAGGCGGACCTAGATTTAAGATAAAAATATAGTTTATGATAAATTTTTAATAGTCAAACTACTAAATACTATTCGATGACTTACATCAAGCCGATCAATGGATGATCAGGCCTTAGAGCTTGGTTGTATAGGTTAAACATGAGATGCTCTAGGAGATTTGAAGGGCAGATCTCATGGAATTGCCAAGAAAAAAATGATCATGACCATCGATCTGAACAACTACCTTAGGATGTGCTGATCAAGAATGATTTGACCGTCAGATTGACACATAATCATCAAGATACGTGTGAATCACTAAACAAAATAGAAATTTTAAAGGTCATGATGCAAATGAGAGGTTTAACAATCAATAATGACTTATGATGCGATAGGTACGTCAGGACGTACGACTTGATATCGCCTATGCGCTTGATTGGAGTACGACATTATCAAGGTAGGTGATTTCATTCGCAATTTTTCCATGATTTCTCAAATCATGACTTAGTGATTGAGACTTTGAGGCGTAGGTCGTATGACCTATCACGTTGCATGAGATCATTTTCAATATGTATTACTGAGATATTTACTATTTTCCTTTTATATGTTTTATGCACTGTTTTTGGCATATTTCAATTACATTGTCTAACTCTTGAGATGTTTGATACGTCGGAGTCTTTATGCCTTGACAATTGAGACTATTGAGCTTGGGATATGATGCATCCCCCTTCTCCCGTGAGTGTCTGAGTGCCCCTTGTAGGTGAAAGGCAAAAAGGTGAAAGGGTGAAAGGATGAAAGCGGGCGTGAAACGCGTCTTTTCTTGAGTGCTAAGTGCCTGAGTGCCCATTTGGGTGAAAGGTGAAAACGGAACTGGAATGCGCCTTTCTGTGAGTGCCTGGTGCCTAATGTGGGTGAAAAGGTGAAAGCGGATGGTATTGAGAGTTGACCCCATGTTGCCGTGAGTGTACCTGAGACACTTATAGGGCTTCACCATGTATGATGTTTCGATGCTTTGATATACATTCATGTTGTTCTCTGGATATAGACTCACGTGGTTATGGCTTACTTGTATCTATATATCTTTTCGGATTTTGCATGCCCTGACACCATGACTTATGTTGCCTTATCTATATCATGGAATTGGTATATTCTTCATTGTATGAATCGGAGGTTTTTGTACCTTGTTATTTCTTATCGTTTTATATTGAATGTAAATTACCTACACAAGCCTAGCTTACTGAAGCATTGCTTTGTTTTGCAATGCCTCAGAGTTGGAGCGCGACAGTCGGAGAGGGAAGCAGGTAGAATAGTGCGGATCTGGACAAGGACTTGAGGACTCTATACTTTTTGCATTTGAAGACATAGTAGTGTACGTCTTTAAACTGGTATCGAACTTTTGGTGCTCTACCTAGATATTTGTATCTTGATATATTAGACTCATACCAGTGTATAGTGTGTATATGCTTACATATGGATAATGTGGTGATTTTGGATAGACCCTGGAGCTTTGGGACTTTTATTATCGTTGTCTCTTGCAGTTTGCAAAATTTCTTGTGGTTTTGTCTTTGAGCATGCTTAGTGTGTTTGAAAGTTATTTGGTTCAGCATTGTAGCTTAGGGTGTCAATGACTCTCAGGGTTTTCCTTATTGGGTATTTTTCCTTGACGCCATTCAAAATTTCTAAATATTTGAGTTTTATTTCAGGGATCCCACCTATTTTGTAATAATAAAATTTTTACTATTAATATATGTACTGAAAAAAGATTTTAGAAAACCCAGGGTGTCACATCTGCAAATTAAAGAAGAGCCTATATGATCTCAAACAAGCACCGAGGCAATGGTATAAGAAGTTTGACCCGTTCATGATGAGTCATGGGTACAAGAGAACAGCAGCAAACTAGTGCGTATATGTGTAGAGATTCCCTGATGGGAAGTTTATTATACTCCTCTATGTAGACGATATGCTAATTGCATGACAAGATGCGACTATAATTAGCAAGCTGAAGAATGAGTTATCTAAGCCTTTTGACATGAAAGACTTAGGCCCAGCTTAGTAGATTTTGGGTATACAGATCACTCGCGACAGAAAAGCAAGAAAGTTGTAGTTGTCACAACAGAAGTATGTTGAACAATTAATCAAGAGATTCAACATGGAGAATGCCAAGCCAGTTAACACTCCGCTTGGCAACCATTTCAAGTTGAGCAAATAAACATGTCCTTCAAAACAAGAGAAAGAAAAGATGATAGTGATTCCATATTCGTCAACAGTTGGGAGTCTGATGTATGCAATGGTGTGTACAAAACCAGACATTGCTCATGTAGTATGTGTAGTGAGCAAGTTCCTGTCCAGCCCAGGAAAAGATCACTGTGAAGCAATGAAGTGGATCTTGAGGTATCTTAAGGGTACATCTAAGTTGTGCTTGTGTTTCGAAGAATCATAACCCATCCTGGAAGGATACATAGATGCTGACACGGCAGGAGATCTTGATGGCAGAACATCAATATTAGGATTCCTATTCATTTTTGCAGGGAGAGCTGTATCTTAGTAGTCCAAGTTGCATAAGTATGTTACTCTATCGACAACAAAAGCAGCGCATATTGTCGCAGCTGAAGCTGGCACGGAAATGTTATGGATAAAACAGTTTCTCCAAGAACTTGGTATTATATAGGAGGAATACAAGATACATTGTGATAGTCAAAGTGCTTTAGACTTGAGCAAGAATTCAATGTACCACTCACGCACAAAGCACATCAACATTCGCTATCATTGAATATGCAAGATAATAGAGCAGAAACTACTGAAGATAGAGAAGATTCACACAAATGAGAATCTAGCAAACATGCTAACAAAAGTAGTAACGTACAAAAAGCTGATGCTATGTAGAGACATAGCAGGGATTGACTCAAATTGAAGCGATAAAGAATATTCTCCTCCCATGGGTATGGAGGGGGAGAATTGATGGGTCCATACCCATGACATCTGCAAAGACAAAACACGGAAGTCAATATTCAATACAGTAAAATTAGAAATCAGCACCGAAAGAATAGTAAAAAATCGGTACCGAATGAACAGTCAAAATTGGCTAGCAGAGACTGTGGATTTGTCAAGATCTGCAGTCGGATCATCCAAACCCTATATATAGGGGACGAACCGATCTCTGCTATTATGGTGTAAGAAACAGATCAGCTGATCTGAAGAGAGAAAGAGTGTGAGAGAGTAGAGTCGAGTGAGGATCTGGTTGTGATCCTCCTCCTCCCCCTCCATTGTAATATGCTTCATCTAGTGACTGTTTTCTCCTTCTCACGTGGACGTAGGCCAGATCAGGCTGAACCACGTAAAATCTCTGTGTTATCTCTTTGGTGTGTGTTTGTGTTTCTCTCAATCTCAAATTCACAAATCTGATTGGCAAATCTGGATCGCTACAATGGTATCAGAGCTACGCATCCTCAACACTTTATAAGAAGATGAGAAGGAAATCTCAAAATAATAAAGTTGTTATGTTAAAAGCAGCGGTTCTATTGATATACTATTCAAGAACTTCAAATTTCAAAGATTTGGCTTGTGGAAAGTGAGGTAACAAGGTCTGATTTATATGCTACATCTCTAATCTAAATTTATCAAAATATAGTGACATTTTTATCTTTGAAGTAACAACCTATATATTATCAAGGTGTGTGAGTGTGGTGCAGTGGCGTGACAGTGAATCTCAATCGTGAAGGCCACAAGTTTGAAACTCCTCGAGGCTAAAAAAAAAAAAAAAAAACTAAATATTACCAAAATATAAATATATGAACAAGTAAGACAAACTCTCCAAATACAAAGCTTAATTAACACTAACCAAAAGACACTTAAGAAACCATGAGAATTTTGAGGTTCTAATGGCATGTACTTCTAGTAGGTGCTTGAACCTTCCTAGTTTACTTGAATCTTCTAAACACTTGCTTTTAAGCAACTCAAATCATTTAAGAATCCAAGTGTAACTTAGATCCCATCAACCAACCTTGAGTTAGGCCTCCAACACTTAGATCCAGCCCAAAATCACCATACTAGAAACAACAAAGTTTTGTTTTCTCCAAAAGTGCTTAAGCGATATCGCGAGGAAGCTTTAGAAGAGGAATGTAGATTTGGAACTTATTATGCGGGCTACTTTAACTTCACATTTATGAATAACTTAGAATCCAAACCAAATATATGGAAATGTGAACTTATGTGAAGCAATCAATTGATGTACCAGGTAGAAAAAGCAAAATGTCCATTTATCCACCAAGGAGTTAGGCTGCTACTAAGTGAACGAATGAAATTGCTGGAATAATGACTTTGCTAATTGTTTAGCGGTTGATCCAGGTCAACATATCTCATATGCATATAACAGGCACAAGCACAAGCACAAGGTGGATCAACAAAGGTGGAACAATTGGACTTGTATGCCAAATGGAAGAAGCAAATGCTCATTTGTCTCCCAAGGGTTTGCGTAGCTAGTTTCAAGTTTGGCAGAAACACGATGAATTGAGTGCGCAGTGGAGGAACCAGAGTATGCATTGGTAACTTATTGTATTATGTTGTCAGTATTAATCATCCTAAGAACCAATTTTTTTATATTTATAATGGAGCAATAAGAATATCTATTGATCTCCTAAGGAATTATATGTCTTCATTACTAAATCGTCCAATTGCTTTTTTAACATTTTTGTTTGGAAAGATAGTGAATATTTTATTTATGGCAATCAAGTTGATAATTAAACAGGACAAGAGCTCCTCAAAACCAATGTGAAGCAAGCAGGGAGAGCACAAAGCCAGCAACGTGAGAAATGATATTCTCTATAATCAATGAGGAATACTGGAGAACAACAGCATACTTTCTTTTTCCATATTGGATAATTAGGGACACGCAAGGCCACGAGACGGAGCCCTTAACCTACTCGGCTAAGTGCTCAAATTTCCAATAGCTTCAGTAATCGATGCTTAAATAGGAGATCCACTATGTTCTAGGATGACCTGTGCAGAGATTTGCCTTTCCAGCACCTTGATCTCTCAAACAATCCAAAAAGAAAACGTCAGTAAATAGGGACAACACAAATGCTATATATCGGCCACTAATACTCCCAGCTGAGAAATCTCATGTGAATTTCCTGTTTATCTCTGCCAGTTTTCACAACTTTCTGCCCTCTATGCTTTGAACCCATAACTTCAAGGTTATATGATGATAATTTTTCCGTTACACCAAGACTCCCTTTCGAAGGACAGAAAATGCAATATAAAACTGTGTATTATACACCATTGTGGTTCACCCCTTCCCTTAAACCCTGCATAGACAAGAACTTCGTGCACTGTGACTGTGACGGCCTTTTAGGTTTCTTAAAGGTTCAATTATCAACAAAACTTTTGGCACCTTTTAGATCGTATCTGTCTCCTGCTCAAGCAACTTTTTCCCACGTCAGCACTTTTGAGATTGAGAAATCATCCTAAAGAGCAACGTGTTGGGATCAATAGAAGAAAATAAAAGAGCCCAACAAGTTGGGATTGAAAGAGAGAATCCACTGGGGTCTTGGCTTCATCCACCAAAAACTATAGCAGCGCCCTATGTTGTGGGAGAGACAATCTAATATGCCTCTTTTTTGTTATAGCTAGTCATGGTGTAACAGTAAAAGTTATCGGCTTCACAAGTTCAAGGCATGGAAATAGCCTGTAACAAAAATGCAAAGTAAGACTGCGTATACCCTTCTTCTTTTTTTTGTCATAGCTAGCCAAGAATGACCGGTTAGGAGGCTCTTCTCCTCATGCTAACTAACCAATTTCCGTCAAAATGGACCATTTATTTTCATTGGAACCTCCACGCTAAGTGGTAGGAACTGAATTAACTACATATGACTATTTCAGGCATTGATTCTGTTTCTGCAATAATAGTTGGGTACGGGTCCACGGTAGTTTGGACTGTGTAGGTTGAGTTCTAATCGGCTCTGTGTGGGACTGGACTGGCTAAATGAACTTTATGACACTCCTTGAACGTGCGGAGATTCCATATCAGCTCCAGGTCTCTGGAATATAGATCCTGCTTGTAATTCTGGCTACTGCGGGAAATGTGCGTTTGCTTCGAAGTGTTTGCTAGGCTGATTTTGGGCCTACTGTGGGTGGGGTGTGGCTAGTCTTGGCTCGAACGAGAGAGCGTGGTTTCACTTGTCGTGGGTTTTGGGCTAAAGAACTTTTAGTGGCTGGTAACAAGGTGGGCTGATGGCATATCAACTCAGAGAATCAAAGGCTAGCTAGGATCACCAAAAGGAGGAAATTTTTGGGGCATTGCTTCTCTAAGCGAGGTCGGTGAACATTAATGATTCAGATGGTCTGAGCATTTTGATTGTCATATGATTTTTACCCCGGATATACAGAATTCTATATCCCTTACACACAAGTTGTAACAAGGAAATGAAAGGCCCGGAACATCATTTCCCTTTCTAATATAGGGAACAAAATGTGAATGTGAAGGTCGCCAAAAATTACTCATCCAGGGGCCAAGGCCACTTGACTCGTAATCAGTATCAAGTTGAATCAATTTTTCAAGTATATGAACTGTGGAATCAACTACAGCGCTGCTCTATCCTCAGCTTTGATCAAGTAGACAGATTATTTCAGGATTATGGGACCATGGGCACTCGGCCCTGCAGATTTAAATCACCGTAAAGAAGCTGGGGATCCATTTAGTAAAGATCATTACGCTTTTACATGCAAGTCAAGCTTGAAAATCTTGCTTCTAAGTGGTAAATAGAGACCCTGGCTTTTCATATATAGCCTTATCCAATACATGCTCTGGGGAGAAAAGCTTATTCTTAATGAAAGCATTGGACTAAGGTTCTGCGTTATCTCCCTTGCGTCATCACCCTTGTGCTTTCTTGCCACCCCTCATCTCTTTACATTTTATAAGTGAAGTACATGTGTCATATATAGAATATTATAATTCCTAATGCAAGTTTAAAGTATAACCATGTTGAAGTAATCCGGTGATTTTCTATCATTTGGTATCTCAACCTCCTCATGTGTCTGAATAGATACGTTTCTTACAATTAAAAATGGTAAATTTTCTTTGATCTATCTTTCAGAAGGAACATGATGAACTTGAACCTTGAACCCAAATCCTAGTTGGTAAGTTGATCGTCTCCGATCAAATATATCCCGTTCGAATGGTGTAACAGTTCGTGTGATGTCCGAGAGAGAGAGAGAGAGAGAGAGAGAGAGAGAGAGAGAGAGACTTGTATGTGAAGATGCAAAGTTGCAGACTGCCTGCATGTATAGGAAGACTCAGTTGCAGACTCTGTACCTACTAAGACACAACAATGAGTTAATATCACCTTCATGCCTTGGATTTTTCCTTGCGCACCCACAGTTGCTCAACATTCAGGCAACATTTACTAACAGTACTAAGAGAAAACGAAAGAAAGGGAGCCTTGACACAACGGTGGACTTGTTGTCGTGTAATCTTCAGGTCATGAGTTTAAAGTGTGGAAACAGCTTCTTGCAAAATGCAAAATAAGGCTTCACACTATTGACCCTCATGGTCTGCCCCTTCCCCAGACTCTGCGTACGCGAGAGCTTTGTGCACCGAGACTGCCTTTTTACTAAGAGAAAAAGAAAAGATTGATATTTTATTTGGTTTACTCAGGAAAGGTACGATATATATGAGAAAACACAGGCCAAAGATCTCTGGATCTAGGGTGGCACAACAAATCGAAAGGATGCTGTAGAAACGGGGTAGTTTAAGGCAACCGTCGGTGATCGAGTGACGATCTTTGTAAAACCACATGCTATGACAGTGGACATCTCTAATTGATCCTTAAGATGGACCACAAGTATATAGGTGTATTTTAGTGAGTTCAAGAGAAAAATAAAAATTAAGACAGCAGAAGTTTAATCCTGTTATTACTGGAGAGGTGGAGCAAGTGGCATAATATAATTCTAACAAACACTCAACAATTCATTAATCACTCAACTAAAAGGTTTAGAAACTGAGTTTCATAGTGTTCCTCTAGCTAATTAATGTGATATTTAATCTTTCTTCTAAATGTCGAAATGTGCCCATCATGGGACCAATGAAAGAGACGTCATGGATTGGCTTCCCATATATATGCAGAGCTCATAGAGTACAAGTAATCCCACTTGTTTAATGGTCTAAACCACTTGAGAGGCTTTGCCAGAGGCAATCGGATAACTTCTGGTCTTTGATTAATTCCAGTGGATGCTTTGATGATGAATGCAGGTGAATTAGTCGTTCTTTTAAAGGCCAGATATTGGGACATTAGAATTGTCAATTAAGTTAAAGTTTTGTGCATGTACAGTCGTTCACAGCAAGGACTAGCTTTCAGTGCACAAAAATTATGAAATATTATTGCTTTTAGATCCTTTTAGTACTGCCTGAGAAAAAAAATATGGGCAAAATATATCACATGAAATTAAGATGTGAAAAAAAGGCAGCCCGGTGCACGAAGCTCCTGCCTATGTGGGGTCGAGGGAAGGAGCGGACCACAAGGGCCTATAGTAGGTAGCCTTACCTTATATTTTGCAAGAGGCTGATTTCATGCCTTGAACCCATGACCCAAGGTCGCATGTCCTTTCTCTTTAATTTTCATATCTTTGGCAATCTTAGATAGATGATGGATTTTTTCATAGCTACCAAATACTTAGATAGATGGATTTCTTCATCTTTGAGCGACTTTTTTGACTTTGTTCAATAGTTGAATCGTAAGCTTCAAATCTCTTATCTTTGCAACTCCAATGACCGACTTTCTATTTTTATATTTAATTTTTTCTATACTTGTAGTCTCTCCTAGATTCTTTTTGGCTCTGAACTTTGTAATTTTGTTTACAAGTTTGGAAATCATGTTTAATTTTGTCCGTAAAGGTCTCTCTTTCTACTCAAGAAGTTGTTGAGTAGATTGTATATTAATTTTTTAATATTTATAATATATAATAAAAATTTTGAAAATTCTCCCTTTCTTTACTAAATTTTTGACTCTTTTCTTTTCTGAAAAATTTTAAAATTCTCTCAACTTTTTTTTTTCTTTCTAACTTTCTTCCTTTCCACAGTTGCTGAATTTTCTTGAATTTTACAATTTTTTCCCTTGCCCACTTTTTTATGTAACTAAGGTCAGCTCCGGTCAAGTTGATTCATAGTTCTCAAGCAAGAAAATATTAGAAGTGGTATTTCGTTTAATACTATGTGAGTACCTTGCACGGGACTATTTGAGGTTGTTGTGTTGTCCATATCCACACTCTAAAACCACATTTTCTCGCTTAATAAACACGCATTTGTTTTTCTGTTAGTCAGTGCACGAGGGTTGAATAACACAGTCTTGGCATCCATAAGTAAGAGAACAAACATTTCTGCTTTCAGTTTCTGGTACTTGTATCATGTTCACAAGAAACTATTGTCGCCTGCCCCTTCTCCGGATCCCATATAAGCAGGAGCTTCGTGCACCAGAACTGCCCTTTTTTATTTGGATTTTCATCGACATTCCTCAAATATTTATATTGTATTTCTTTCTTTCCTTTCATTATTCTGGCTGGAATGCAAGATAATAAATTAGAAATATGTACCAGCCTTTAAAATAATCTGTCTCCATTCTATTTTCTTTTTCTTTCTTTTTTCTTTTTTTGAAGTATTTGCCTCCATGGCTCCACCCATTAGATCGTTTCTTCCCCATTCCAAAGGAATAATACAGTTCACTGATGCAAAAGATTTTGCCTTAAACAAACAGTCCTTGATTAAGGGCTGTGATGATATGGAGAATGCAATTGAGAAAGCTCTTCAAGTCTTTTGTTGGTTCACCAAATCCATGACTTGGGTCTCCATATCAAGAGGCAGTACACTCGAATTATAAAGTATAAAATGCCAAGAGGTCTACATACTTATATTATAATTAGTCTTAATCATCCTCATTGGCAAGTTGGCCATAGCTGAAAGAACACCTTGTTAAGGAAGCTACAAGGACAGACAGACTCACGCATATATATACAACTCCACGTCTATCTCTTTTGCTAGAAAATAAATACTGTAATAGGAGGAAGGAATGAAAAATATCTGATCAAACAACTATGACAAACTTAACAAAACACCATCTAATGGATGCTAGTAGATCATCTAGAAGAAAGTATCATTCTATTATATGTTTAAGTTGCAATTTGGCCAACAAATGTCTCGGGTAGTTGATCGTAGACAATTCAACATTTTACTTGAGAGCGCATGATTGATTTGCTTTGTAATTATTTGGTTGTATTAAACAAAAAATTGTACTTTAAAATATTAATTTTGACATTTATGATCCAAGTAAAAAAAAAAAAGCACTTGCACCAGGTGATTGATCCTAAATCTAAAATAATGTAACTGAATGAGCAATCCATGCATTGATTATCTAGGAATGGTGAGTGATCAAGAACGCGACCAGTAGCTGGTGGTGTCATCCAATTAGTACAGCTTCTTGTTACTGGCCACTCAAGCCGGATTCTTCATCCTTAAAGCTCTATGTATGGCAGTGATTTGCTTGACAAACCATCCTCTCTAATCAACTTTCTAACTATTATCATTATTTTTTGGGCAAATATTGTGATTTAGCACAATGGTTGAGTTGCCACTGGGTTCACGGCTGTAGAAATAGCCTCCTGCAAAAATACAAGATAAGACTAGACACTATAGATTCTTTGTGGTCTGTCCCTTTCTCGGCCTGCATACTTAGAAGCTTCATGCACAGACTACCTTTTTTATATATCGTAAATTATAAACTATTCATTGAATAGCAGATGTTTTGTTCCGAATTATCGTTTAACCACAAAACAACAGCCTTTTATGGCTGGTAAATCTTAAGTTCCATACGGGGTTTGAGAGTGTTAGCACAGCAAGTAAGGCGTGGGCCAAGGTGGTAGGTGATCTCAAACGTTCATCTGGGGCGATGCGTTTGAGATATGTCTTGCCTCAAAGATCGTCTCGATTAAAATATGTTAATCCTTCTATTGGATATGATCGGTTGGCCTATTATGTTGCAATACGAACATCCAAGACGGGACCCATCAGTTTGGTATAATGCAGATCCTAGATCTACGGCTCAGTCGCACCCACTGATCCACAAAATCTCATCTCAAAATGATTTGTCGACGACTGTCCTTTCCCGAGTATTATCCTTTGATCAATTCCCTCAAATCTACTCGTCACGTGGATATACGGTAGAGAATCACAAGTCCAATCTGGGCCCCAGATTGTAAGGCCTTTCCAACTCACAGAACCGCGTACCCCACGCAGCGCAGTTAGCCGTGCGTGCCAAAAGAGTGCGTGGAGGACACATCGTACTGATAGTTGGTTCCCGCTAAGGAAACGAATAGCAGAAGCAGCGTGGGGCCTACTCTCTCAAGAATAAAAGTGGGACCGCCAAATGGCAGGAAATCAATCGGGAATCTTTGTCAGCGTGCCGGCCTCTGCTACTTATAATGTCAGTAACGGCCGGCACGACACTCGTGCACGCACACCCCCCGCCCTCTCTCTCTCTCCACATTTTGCCCATGAAATCCGAATCGCTGCTTGATCTTTGGTCAGAGCATCCACGTACATATCCGACGGTTGAAAGCGCACGAAAATTCCGAATCTCAACGGTGATCTTACATCACAAGCCGGCAATTGCTCTTGCACAGAGCAATATATATTATGTTTTTATTAGTTCTTAAAGTTTGCGCTTTAATTTATGTACTTAAAAGTATTATGTTTAAGAGAAGAGTACAGTTTTTTCATGGTTTGAATTTAGAGGGGCCCCAAAAAATAATAATATAAGAAGGGTCCAAGTAAATAGGGCTTTTTGTAAGGTCTATACGAAAATTTAATTTTTCTTGCAAATTGTATAAAAATTTTGAGAAATGATAAATCCAAATGCACAATAGGTAGCTAGCAACTTGAGTCAAATTCTACCATGTCCATAACTAAACCTTTTCTAATATTTACAAACTCAGGTTTCGATAAAATTATGCTTCATATCCTTTCCAATTTGTGTTTGGTTATTTATCGTGTTTAATTAGCGGTAATTGCAAGGCCCCAATTCTTGACCGGAAGGGACACCAAAGGTTTTTACCCTTCCATCTCTTAGATCGATAGAGAAAGAGGCCAGAACTTTTGGGTTTTCATGTTGTCAAATGGTTGAACAATAAAAATAGATGGAGTACCTAATATAATATAATTTTTAATAAAAAATGCATATAATGAAAATTTTCTAAAGTATCATTGGAATGTGCCTAACATAAAATGATCCAATATTAGGGTCTCTCCATTCAACAACAAAAAAGATTGTGAATGGCCCTTCAACCTTTTTTATGTATCTGTTTTTTTTTATATATATCTAATATAAAATGAGTTAATCATTCTAGTGGGAAGGTATTTTGGTCCATGTAATGTAAATGTTGGATTCAGCTATCCACACTTTTTGATGCATATAATCAATCATGTCCTAGTTTTTTTTGGATATCTAAAATGAAATCCAAAAATTATCCACCCTGTACAATTTAATATTCTAATACATGTAAACTTTCTTTTGATAATGTCAGATTTTTTAACAATCCAAACCCACTTCCAGTCCTACAATTTTTCATTTGAGGCACTCATAGTTCTTTGATATATCAAAATAAAAATAATAAATAATGCATGTGCACACATGGATTTATCATTCCTTATAGAGAGTTTTATGAATGATTATTTCACATATGATTATATCAAATAATCTGACATCATTCAGTTCTGGCCTACAATTTCTCTTTCTTAGAATACTCATAAAAAAATTTCTAAAAGATGGAATTTTCTTTTATTTGATAATTAATTAAATTGAGTAAATTATCATTTATTAAAGTCTAGAAATATGTAGGAGAATTTGATTCTCTAAGTTAGATGGGGATAAGATAGAGCCACCAGGAGCAACCGGCAATTTAGTTGTAATATATATAAACGCAAGGGACAAATACATGATTTAAGTAAGTAAACTGAGATTATATTTGCCCCCCAAGTTTTGTTATTGCCAGCCCTCTCACTGGGAAGTTTAAGGTTTAAACTTTGTAGTTGGCTTTAAGTGACTTTGCCGGAATTGTAACAACAATAAGTGACCCTCTAAGTAAGGAGGAGATTAAGTGCTAATATCAAACACAGGGGCTGCTACATCTGTGATTATTATAACAACTGAGATATATATCAAGTACTTAGAGAATGTGACACATTATAGTATAATATATCCTGGGGGGCCCGCCGGATTTGGGGACATGACTTTCTGTGAGTAAGAAGGACTAGGGGGAATGACTAAAATAGCCTTGAATGCGTGAATTTGATGGGTTTTTTTCTAATGTATATTGGGATCTGTAAACACGGATATGAAACGTTTGTCGGTTGTGGAAATATTGATATTCTTCCTATAAGAGTAAAATGACTCTTATAGGGCTCATATCTTGTTACAATACCAAAATTGTCCAGAAGCTAATGTTTTGCTTCATAGAAGAGATTAGGGTAAGTGCGTCATGGTTTAGGTTTCAGGGTTTGGGGATGGTCCATTTATAATATATTTTTCAGGGTTTTTCTTGATTATGATTTGTTTGAGTTTTGCTTTCTACTTGCTCATCACAATGTACACCAGCTGACGAGCAAGTGATCCTAACACAAGTATTTATGGTCATATTTTAAATGATATTAATTCTTTTTCTCATGTTCTTAGGTAACAAATGACTTGGTGAATTCCCATGCTAAAAATGAATTTTTTTTATACAGAGTAATTTCTCTCTAATATGAACTTGGTCTTAGTGCAACGATAAAATTAATGTCAGATGACTCTGAAATTATGGGTTCAAGACGTAAAAACATCATCTTAGAAAATACAAGCTAAGACTGCATACCATAGACACTTATAGTATGCCCCTTCCTGAACATTTTTTTTTCTCTCCCTAATATTGTGTTCTCACCTTCAACCACGAGGTCGAAGGTTCAAGACTGCTCATCCACCCACATTGGGAGCAAGATATACACACTTGTCACATACTTAGGCCCAAGATTTTTTTTTCCTTTTTTTTCCATACCAAACAAGTGAATGTCACTTGCATGTTGCCACTTGCTAGAGATTTACTCTAAGTTTCATTGTAAGCTAATACTATCTCATGCCAACAAGGCAAGGTGATGCCACCACATTGTGCCAGCCCTTACACTCAAAGCACTAAGGAAATGGGGGACCTACTCTTGAGGCATTTTTGTCTTTTGGTCCACCATTGACTGGTCTCCACGTTTGTATTGGTGGAAGCTGTACAATGGGTAATTCAGAAGTAGGAAACAGCAAATTCGAAGAGAAGCAAAAATGATGTTATAGAATCTCCAAAGGCTTCCACTTTATTGACTTTGTCTCTATTTCTGTCAGACTCTTCAATTCATCCAATCCGCGCTTCTAACAGACACTCTCTCTTTATTTTATCATCCCTCCCTTTGTTTTTTATCATCTATAAACTAAACAATTCGGCTCAAGTCCCCTTCCCTATTTAACCCTGCTCTTTGCATTGTTTCCTCCCATTCCTCTCTCTCTCTCTCTCTCTCTCTCTCTCTCTCTCTCTGCAATTCCAATACGACCATGGAAGATATGATCAACTGCTATGCACGTGAACCAGCAAAACTTTCGAATGCTCTCTCCATGCATAAGGAGTCACATGTGATATCAAAATTCAAGCCCAAAGTTCGTATTATTCACATATTTGCGCCCGAGATCATAAAGACCGACGTTGCGAATTTCCGGGAGCTTGTTCAGAGACTCACCGGAAAGCCGGCCAAGCGAAAAGGTCGTAAGAAGAAGGCGCTAAGCAGTTCGAGCGATTTTTCGGAGAGTTCTTGTGGTAAGATGTCTGAAGGGAGTGAATTTGGAAGTGGGTTTCAGAATTTGGGATGCGATGATAGAGTCAAGGAGGAAGAAGAGTTCTGGGGAGGTGTGAATTCGAACTTTTTTAGTGGGTTGGGAGAGTTGGATGGGTTCATTCAAGGTTTCAGCGATTTTCCTATGGTTCCATTGAGTTCTTCTCAGATGGGTGGTTTCGGAGAGACATCTTAATTTGCAACTAGTAGTGCAGTTAGGGTCTGGGTTTGGTACTAATTGTTCTTTTAGATGTGGGTTCTTTGGGAGTTTGATATAGATTTGATTTTAGATGTGGGTTTTGGCTGAATGTCTGTCTCTCTCTTGTTGTTCTAAATGCACAGAGAGGAAATATATTTAACATTTCAATTTTTTTCTCTGTTAATATTTGTACTTGGGAGATCATACTTACACTGAATGTGGTTTATTCTTTCTGTTTAGATTCTCCCCCCCCCCCCCCCCCCCCCCCTCTCTCTCAATACCAATGTGTTTGCTAGGAAATATTTGTGCTTGCAGTTCATTTTCTACAGGTCTTCAACGCATTACAGTGCTGCATTTAGAATTTTTGACGAGATGATTGGTTGTTGAAGTCGGAGCTTTAATTTCTTTTTCCAGTGTTGAAGTCTGAGTTTTAATTTCGTTTTCCAGTGTTCAAGTCTGAGTTTTAATTTCGTTTTCCAGTGTTCAAGTCTGAGTTTTAATTTCGTTTTCCAGTGTTCAAGTCTGAGTTTTAAGTTTTTTTTCCACAGACGTCGTTGTTGTTTGTTTTGATTTTTGGGTGAGGCAATCTGCATCTTGCTTTTGTTTTTTCCCTTGGGGGATTTTGTGACTGTCTTTATGTCTCCCATTTTCAGTTTAATATCTTAATGGTTTGTCCGTGTTTAATAGAGAAAAAGAAGTGCAGTGGATTCATTTCTCTCTCACATACACAAAAGATGTTTGAGGTTTCTTTAGTGTTATGGTGAAATATGCATGATGGCTTCTGCAGGCAGAGAAAGGATTACATTATCAGATTGAATGATGGGTTTGTTTTTGGTGACAATAATGTTTGGCAAACCAATCTAGAATGTACAAACTGGGATGTGGTTAATTGATGAATTTCTTTTCCTGCAAGTCTCATTTACTTCATTAAAATTTTATGTCAAGTCGTCTACAACTGCTCAAATTGGTACTAAATATTTGCATCAGGCAGACATATAATATTGTCCACAGAGAGAGAGAGAGAGAGAGAGAGGAAATTAGGTGCATCGACGTGTTTGCGGTCCGAACCATTCATCTGCTTGACATGCCCATTGAATCTTACACACGTGCAGAGAAGAAATTGGGTGTGTCCTAGTGTTTCTGGTCCAAACCATTCATCTGGTTGACATGCCTCAAAAATCTTATGCATCATGATCATAAGTTTCCAATTTGCAAAGATATTGACATGCCCAACACAACAGTTTGAGGACCATCAAATGCAGATGATTTTTTGGCATAGCGTCTATAAGAGAAGTACAGAAGTGGACGGTTTGGATCGCCAAAAATCTGTGATCAAAATTATTTAAACTATGGATGTAAAAGCTCTTTCTCAAAAGAAAATTTTCTATGATACATACCTATGTATTGTATTACTAAAGAAAAATAGGGTGTGGCCCTTCTTTTTTTTTAACTTTTTCATGTATGTAAGACGGTAGTCTGATTTTTTTAACTTTTCGTTTCTCTGTTTTTTTTTTTTCTGAGTAGTAGGCAACTTCCTTATTAGCTAAAACATGTATGACAACTATACAGACCTGCAACCCAATTCATGTTTTTGCCCAACATGGTAGGAAGGAAAAGTGGAGGAGATAGGCTGTTCTGAAACACTAGAAAAAGCCACCCAAGTAACTTGGTGGGATGATGATTTGAGACAGAGAGAAAGAGAGAGAGAGAGAGAGAGAGAGAGACAGTTCGGACGCTTGACCTAATGTCAATTTGTCTTTTCTTGTTACACCTTCACATTGTCATATGAAGGCATCATTTCCACATGCATTCTCTTCTTCAAGGGGAAAAAAAAAAAATATTCATTTTGTTGCATGGTCCAAAATCATCCGTACGTTGCTCAAATCTTTGAATTTGGTTACTCAATCATGTTTCTCATTGCTCTTGGTCCCCATTTCTTGACGCTTGATCAAGTCCGCCAGATGAAAGCAATAGATGAATGATCTTGATCATCACCCACAAGTATAGCCAGTGAGGGCCATCTTTGTTTATCAAAAAGATATCATACATGATCAATGGCCCCAATTGCCATACACGTATATATATCCGGTAGGCCGTACGATCTAAAATGATCAAAGGGTCCGTCTTATTGTTCGTAAAGAAATTCCGTGTTTCATATTTAATTATATATTAAAGAAAGACTTGGATTTAGTTTTCTCATTCAGTCCCTTCGATGACAACTTGCACTAAATATATAATGTTGTACTTGGATATAGTTTCTTCTAACATAGAAAATCTCTAAAATAAAAAGTCAGCTAAGCCCTTGAACTGCTGATTGCAAGAATTATAGAAAGGTATCCCTAGATTTGTCCTTTTTGGTTATCAATTTAATTTTAATATTATTTTCGAAAACATTAGACTAATTCAGGTGGCCGACCTACCTACGTTAGCCGACCAACAGAGTTTTGTTAGATGCAATACATTGATGATCAACTAACAAACATATAAGGTGGCTGCTAGAAGATCAGTCCACCGTCTAAGAACTCAGGCGGTGCACCATTACCATCACTGAAGGACCAACCGGGGCTTCTGAAAAGAGCTTGTGGGGTCTGAACTAGAAGTCTGACGGACCACCCAATTAGAAAATTTTAAAATAATTTAAACGCCCTCCATACATGTGGCTACGTCTAAGATAGTATCAAAGTAGAAATTTTTATGTCTACATCGGATGTAATAAGATAATTGCTAAAGCCGAACAATGAAGAACCCGTGACCATCCATCTTTCAGATCAACAAGATGAGGGAGACGTCGTCCTGGTCCCATGCCAAAGAGACATCCACATATATGGTTATGTCCTCCAAAATTCAAGGGCTAAGCTTTTCCTAGTGAAACCCAAATGATGCTCGATGACGGATGGAGCTAGGATTATCAGATCACGGTGAAATCAGCAACGATCGGACTGAACAAATAGACACCTGTTGGATCAACGTAGTTTATGTTGGTGTGGGTGACACAAATGGCTAATAAGACGGACTGAGCACCAATACCTTCGGGTGGCGCAAGGAGTCTCTCACCTCGTAAGCAAAGTTCTAGGGATGGGAGTACGTGTGTCCAACTTTCAGAAAAATGGCCGTCTGATTTGGCACTGGCCACATCCTACAACCAAATAGACACATTGTAATCCAGGCTGTGAACCCTCTCTCAAGAAAATGGAAGCCCCAATGACATGCACAAACACTGAGCATGGGTTGTAGGTCAATGGTCTTAAACGAAGACTTGAGAAACATCCCCTTCTGACCCTTTTTTTCTTCTCCAGTTGTTCTATCGTTAGTAGAGGGAAAAACTTAGCACTGTTCTGCAAGTGGAGCTGCAATGACGCCTTTCACCTCCACCAAAGTCAATCCCATGGTCGGTGTTTTAGTCTTCACAAAAATTAAACCTGAAAAAATGGGCGGTTCTTAACTATAGGTAATGACCTTAAGGATCTATGATTTTGGCCTCAAACATCAGCAAATTGGAAAGTCAAAAGTGCACATTCATTGATAAGGAACTGCCTCAATACTGACTCTGAAACTGATTGAATTTTGCGATGGCAGATCTGCTATCAATTAAAACCAAGTAAACTTGATGGCGACAGTTTCACTTCTTTTTTTTTTTGTCTTGATCATTTTCTCGAGGTGGTCTTTTGGATTGCTAATGGATCATATAGCATAATGATGAAAATGATACAAAACCATCTTCTATTTCAAATTTACTTGAACGATAGCTGAAGGTTATAAGCATGAGATTTAAAGATTGAGATGGGTATTATACAATTGCATCATCATCATCAAAGCCTTATCCTAAATAGGGGTCGGCTGTATGAATCTTGTTCCTCCATTCCCCTCTATTATCATACAAGTGAACACGCATTGAGATGAATTGAACGTTTTGGATGTCAGATCAGCATTCGTTTGGTACTTAGCTTTCATACTTGCCGATGGTGTAGACACCTGTGGGGGATGAAGGACCGCCATTGTATCAGACAACTACAATTTCCCTGCTAATAGTATGTCGGTAGAAATTTCAGAAGAAGTGCCCAAGAAAAAAGAGAAGTGGTTGTTTAGAGAAATATCTAATACAAGATGCACAGTACAATGGAGCCTATGACAATTTAAGAGAAAAAAACAATCTTTGGAAGCTCAGTAGAATAAACAGTACAGTTCACCATGCTTGTAAGTTGTATCCTCCACTGTTGAATGATTTGACTAAAACAAATAATAAGTACACTGCTAGGTTATAGCTAAATGATATCAGCTTGCGTTTTCTTTTAATAAAATACAATGTGAATCTGCAATTTCGAACACCCATTAGTTTCAGACTGCGATCCTGATGGCGGTACACTTTTAATTCCCCAAAAAAATCTTCTAAAAGTTCCCAGCACTCTATGGCTCTTAACTAGACTATCTTTATGAAAAGTTTAGAAGCCTATGCCCCTCTAAAATGTAGCAGCACTTTCTACATTGATTTCAAGAATTTAGAAGATTGCACCTAGTGAAGGGATAAACTCACCAGTATTTCCACGTCAAGATATGTAAATCATAAACATTCTTCTTAAACTTCTACCTGGAAAACACAAGAAAACTCATGTGAAGACTTGTAAAAGATCTCTAGTCAGCTCATCATCATCGTCATCATCAAGACCTTATCCCAATTAGGGGTCGGCCACATGAATATTATTCCTCCATTCCACTATATTGAATACCATGGTTTCATTTAGTCCAAAAGTTTTTAAGTCTTTTCTCACCACTTCTATCCACATTCTTTTGGGCCTTCCCCTTGCCCTTTTAGAACCTTCAACTTGTATTGCCTCACTCCTTCTAACGGGTGCCGTTGTTGGTCTCCTTTGAACATGTCCAAACCATCTAAGTCTAATCTCCCTCATCTTGTTACCTATTGGTGCTATCCCTAAATTTCCTCTAATATTTTCATTTCTAATTCTATCCTTTCTTGTCTTACAACTCATCCATCTCAACATCCTCATTTCTGCAACACTCATCCTATGAGCATGATGTTCCTTAACTGCCCAACACTCTGATCCATAGAGCATGGCCGGCCTTATAGCCATCCTATAGAATTTTTCCTTTAGTTTGAGTGGCACCCGCCAATCACATAAAACACTCGATGCACATCTCCATTTGTTCCAACCAGCTTGGATTCTCTGGGTAACCTCCCTCTCAATCTCTCCACTCTTATGGATCACTAATCCTAAGTATCGAAAGTGGTCTCTCATAGGGACCTCTTGGTTATCAATCTTGACTGGTGTTCCACTCCTACTGTTCTTGCTAAAATTACGTTCCATATATTTTGTCTTAGTTCGGCTAATTTTAAATCCTTCTTATTCTAATGCTTCTCTCCATAACTCTATCTTTATGTTTACACCCTCCCTTATCTTATCAAGTAGGGCTATATCGTCTACAAATAGCATGCACCAGGGAATCTCCTCATGCAGATGTTTTGTTAACTCATCCATAACTAATGTGAAAAGGTATGGACTCAATACTGATCCTTGGTGCAATCCGACAGTGACAGAAAAATCACCAGTCACGCCACTAGTGGTCTTAACATTTGTTACTCCCTCATACATATCTTTAATTATGTCTATATACCCCTAAGAAACCCCTTTACCACCCAACACCCTCTATATTAACTCTCTAGGGACTCTATCATAAGCTTTCTCTAAGTCAATAAAGACTATGTGTAGGTCTTTTCTCCTCTCCCTATATTTCTCTGCTAATTGTCTTAGTAAGAAAATAGCTTCCATGGTAGACCTCCCAGGCATGAAACCAAACTGATTCTCCGATACACTTGTTTCATGTCGTAGCCTCTT
Source organism: Warburgia ugandensis (assembly GCA_035236585.1). Lineage (NCBI taxonomy): Eukaryota > Viridiplantae > Streptophyta > Magnoliopsida > Canellales > Canellaceae > Warburgia > Warburgia ugandensis. The sequence continues at coordinate 78,666,032 of CP141132.1, read as the reverse complement.
CTCAATCACTCTTTCAAAAAGTTTCATGGTGTGGCTCATAAGTTTGATCCCTCGATAATTAGTGTAGCTCTGAATGTCTCCTTTATTCTTATAGATTGGTACAATAGAGCTTTTCCTCCACTCATCAGGCATTTTCTTTGATTTTATGGTCTTGTTAAACAACTTGGTCAACCAAACTACCCCAATATCTCCCATATGCTTCCAAACCTCTATTGATATACCATCAGGCCCCATGGCCTTTCCTGATTTCATCTTTCTCAAGGCCTCTTTTACTTTAAGTATTCTAATCCTACGTTCATATCTATAATATCCAGTGTTATTTAGATTTATAGTATTTTCAATCCCTATATTCTCAGGGCCATTGTCATTTAACAATTTTTGAAAGTATATTTCCCACCTTTGTTTGATCTCATCATCTTTGACTAATACCCTTTGATCATCGCTTCTAATGTACCTAACATACTCTAAGTCCTTACCCTTCTGTTCTCTTACTTTTGCAAGTTTAAACACATCTTTCTCACCTTTTCTTGTTCCTAGTCTATTATAGAGCTCATCATATGCTTTAAGTTTAGCCTCACTTACTATTCTCTTAGCAATGTTTTTAGCATTCTTATATTGTTCATAGTTTTCATTATTTCCAATCTTCTGCCATGCTTTAAAAGATCTCTAGTCAGCTAAGCATAAAAATTATTTATATGTAAGTCTATTACAGGCTGTAGGGGTCTTAAATGATAATTAGATATCAAAATATAATCACAGAAATGTTTACTTGAAACAATATAGTACTTGAAATTCAACTCGAATCTTGTTTTGCAAATATTGTACTTGGACCATTGTACCTTAAAAATGAAATGCTCTAGAGGTTAATAATTGTTAATGCATGTCGATAACAGGTAAAATGAAAAAACAAACTTTCATGGCATACACTCTCTTATGATGAAAAACTAGAATTATAAAAATAAGCAATTTTTCAACACTCTCCCTCAAGCTGGAGGGATGAATATCACTCACTGATCTCTTTAAACATCTTGACTAAGAGATTTGGTGAATATCAACAAACTGAACGTTTTGACTTCAAATATAGTGGACATCTACTTCAAATTTCTTGTCGAACAAAATGGCAATCCTAGGCAAATGTCTCATATGAAACACAGAATTACTTGCTCGAAAAATAGCCACTCCTTTAAGATGTGGTTCTTCAACAATAAAACCCATTTCAAGTGTCAGCATTTTCAACCACGCCAAGTCACAAGCCCTTATCTTGTTACCAACTTCTAAACGGGTTCCTTTTTTTCCCCTTTTTGTTCTGGATGTTGGACACACCCACGAGTAACCTCCACATGGGACTTCACATGAAAGAGACAACTTTTTATGCAATAGAAGTCCTGAGCTCCCTAGAAGGACCTCGCAACTAGATTCTGTTGTTTCCTTCCCATGACAACATGTTGTCTCCAACTGAAATACAATATTCAGATAGACCATCTATTACAGCAGGATCTCTCACTCAACGTGAATCTAATTAATCCTCCATACTCAAGTAACCACTGGGCTTGAAGATAACTATTCCTTATAGAAATTTTAAGATTCTATGTTATTTACCACTCTGCTTGCTAGTAAGGATATTTGGGTGCAGGCATGAACTAGCTTATGGCACTGAGTATAAATATAACAACAGAACATGCCAACAATCAAATAGATAAGTTTCCACAGTCAAAAGCTAGTATTTACTCGTGTCAACAATTAACTCAAGTCAAGTATCAAGTTGGTTACCAAGTGGAATTGTCACTCCATTGGTCACCATGTCCTTTATATGAGCAGGAAGTTGCCGTATTGTGCCAACAGCTTGTCCAAAGGCATCCTTGAGTTATTCAGGTATTGCCTCTTCACTAACTGATGGTGTTTCAAAGAAGCCTTGAACATATTCTTCTTTCAGCCAAAGTGGTCCCTCTACGGAGAGCTTTGTTAATTTGCCTTCTATCTGCAGGCCAAAAAAGAAATGAAATTCAAAATCTTAATACTTCACAACCAAATCAAACCTATTAAAACTTAGACAGCAAAGAAGGGTTACATGCACTTCTGTACTCGTAGGAAAGCATTGAGGTGACCAGAACTTGTTTCCATTTTTTTTTCTTAGAATCAAAAGACATGCTTTGTGCGGTTTGCTGAACCACGAGTAACATTTTAGCTTGCAGATACACATCTCTAAGAATTGCAACCATGAGAATAAAAGAAAAAGTTTATCTCATAGAAACCAAGTATGGTACACTATGTCAATGTGTGAATTGCAATGCAAGCTGCAGCAAGCATTTAGAGGCTGCATGGCTTCGCCCTCTCTTCCACGTATGCTTAATGAAGCTTCACTAAAGTTAATATATATGTCAGACTTACTTTCAACAGCTAGAGCAGACCCTGGGGGTATTCCATAATTGAGAGAACACAAGATGGCATCCACTATAGGCTAGAGCCAGCTTTGGGTGCATTCTGTTATTGAGAGAAGAGAAAAAGAGATACTTGAAGTAGGTCTATTTTTAAGCTAGAAATGCTGTGTCATGTCACTTGGAGATATACAGGTGCAAACATTCAAATATCTACTTGTCCTGTTCCAACTTCATCTTCAGCAGTATCATATTTTGACTAACCCAACTGTTTGCCATGGCAGAATCTCACAAAACAACTAGTGTCATTTCCTGTAACGTTCTGTAGGCCTGGCTCCTAAGCACCACTAAGTGAAGCCTGAGGTCATATTCTCCATGGCTGCAATAACTGAAGCTTGACACTCATCATCTCAACTTAAATGGCTGATGTTAGTTAAGCATATCATATGTGCAATATCTTCAGAGAGGCTTCTACCAAAACCTTCTGCACTTGCATTTTAAATCTGTCAGAAGATCAAGATCAAGATGATGATCTCTATGAAGACATTTTAATAGTGTCCTTCTACCTGATGCATCAGTTACCTTCATCCTGTCCTTCTTCCTGATGCATCGGTTACCTTCATCCTGTCCTTATTGAAGTGAATTCAATAACTAACAAACTAAGGTGACTCAACCCTGGTATATGAGAAGTATTTGGAAGAACAGAACCATCAGGGCCGATGGGAGCATACACGTAATAAATCATATTTGGAAAAGCAAGGATAACATCAGAAACCAATCTATTAGGTATGCAGCCTAATTGCCTTTTTATGTGCAATTTTTGCATTAACTACCATCCAAAAAGCCTAATATATTGCAACTTAGACAAAGCACTGCAGTAATAACAAATGGATTGCCAGCCAAGCCTGATACTTCAAACTTTGAGTGGTGAATCCAGGACAACTTAGTGAGTGGAAGCCAATTTTGTACTGGAAAATACACAAAAAAGTTCAGAAGCTGGCATGTAAACCATGAGATCCTTTCTGGATCCACATATGCTAATATGCTTCTGAAAATAATGTTTATCAAATATTATGAGATCAACGTAAAATGGTGGACCAATAATAAAGTAAATCAAGATTTTAACCTGTATGAGTCACAAGCCAGCAAGGAGATTTTGCCAACATTCTGTTGTACACTTAGTTAAGAAACATAACAAAGATTGCATCTCCAAAGTACCAGATTAATTAATGTACAAAGACAGTGTCAGAAAATAAATTTTCAAGTTGCATTAGCCATATGTTCCAAAATAGCTTTCATACAATCTACCAAACTTCAATTAGTAAGTATTGATAAAGCAACTATTATTTACATCTGCTTCATTTACATCATATCTGACTCATTTACATCATATCTGATTCATGAAGCACCATGACTTTTAAATGCCAGTCAAAATTTTATATTAGTTCTTTTTCCAATATATAATCTGTTTGAGATGAAACCCATGATCAAACTGCAGAAAAATGTTAAAGAAAATAGCTGCAGTGATATTGCTCAGCAAGCACCCAAAGATTCTAAACTCGGGAAAATTTCTAAATCAGCATCAAGTTACATGTTAGAAGATTCCCAGTATGAGTATAGTAAGATAGTGGCATTTGAAATTTAACATCATGGACCGCACATTAGAGAGGAGACCCAGCATATAACCCAGAGGAAAACAATAAAACAGACCAGATTATTAGCACATGGCATCTATCTAGACATCATCTACTGCCTACTTAGGAATGATGCATTAGAACCTTCATGAGTTATTGGCATTTCATATATTTATCCTTCTTGTCCTATTATAATGAACAAAACAGAAATAGTGAAGATAGCCGCTCCAAGATGATGAAGATTACTGAGAGGATAAGTCGATAGAAAACAAGTATTACCAAGTTCAAAAACTTCAAATTTGCTGTAGCCTTTGCATAGGAGTCCTTTATCATCACTTCAAGTGCCAATAAATTGGCTGTAGTCATTGGAAATCTCCCGCAAGAAGGACAACTGCTGCATTAGTGCCATTAGCTTACCTTCCATTCAAATTCAAATAAAAGCTGAATGGAAACGTAGCAACAAAATAACTTCTGCTTCCCACTCATCATAGAATTTAGAAACCTCTGATAATTAACTGGTAAGTTCCATTCAATGAATAAAACAAGATAAGCCATTGCAAATGAATCAGTATGACTGATTACATGTGGAATAGTAGAAGTGAGTTGGACATGACTGTGGAAAAACATTTATACAACTGAACTAAATTGAGTTCCCCAAATCAAAGCTTTGAAATTTCCCATATACCCTTACGGAAACTTTAATTTTATCTAGTCATAAGGTTTACTGGGGTCAAATTCTATGATATTAATCCAATTTGTAACTGATGAGACATACCAATCAAACTAGCACTTCAACAAAAACTTTGCAGCGAATAATCCAGGACTGCCAACTCCAAACCAATCAAAATTCGACCCACCCTCCAAAAAGGGGGACCTGGACACATAAATGACTATCACATACAAAATGGATAAAGTAAAGAAATTAAAAAGAATTCTTTGTGCTGAATGTATTTAAGAATTCTTTGTGCTGGCTGTGGGTTCAGCTGCCAAGACCAGTGATTCTCTCATTCACATCAATCTGCTGCATATCTGTTGTATTTCCACTCACCAGAGCTTCAAGACCCCCAGCATACTTAAAATGAAAATGTAGTTTCATGAAAGTTATTTCATAAGAAAGAAAATTGGCACAGAAGGAAAAAAAAACATATATCAAGAAAATAAGTGTAATGAGTAAATCTCAGCCAAAAAATATCATTCCCCCAAAACGCAAAGAAACTTCACAGAATATTCATTAAATCAATAATTTATTTAACTACCTCAATGCACAAAGGATCAGTGAAATTGTTCGTGCAAGCTCATGAAGATGGCTTCAAATAGTGACATACAGCATGCATTTATGCTGGAAAGAATTTCCAAACATGGATGACCAAAGAACTTGGCAGATTAATAGAAAAACCTAGTTTCCTCTCCAAGACCTTTCTTACGGTACAAAACAGAAGAATGTTCATTGTATTACATGAAGATAAAGAAAGTCAAATTAAACTGCCATGATAAAAATAGAGCAGCCTTCACCAAGAATATTCATGAAACATCATGCTAAAAGAATGGTAGCTCAAGATAAATCCTACTATTACAAAATTCAAAATTACCATAATTCTGTTCCACATAGAAACACAAAAAGAAGAAAATGCTCTCAAATTTATTCTCTTTCAAAAAGAAACTAAATTTGTTCCTGAGAAGAAGCATATGCTTCTGATTTTATTTCTCCTTTAGAAAGGTAACCAGCATTGAAACTCATCCATAACTTGGGAAAGAAAATTTTCTTCTTAAGTTAAATTACAGAAATGCAGTAGATGACCACCATCAAACACTCAAACAAACTAAACTAGAGAGAGAGAGAGAGAGAGAGAGAGAGAGAGAGAGAGAGAGAGATGTACCTGCACCATAAACAAGCAAAAATAATGCACACGATGAATGGCATTTTCAAATTCAATTCCAATTATACTTTTCAAGGTAAAAAAAACTTCAAATCCTATAAGATTAAAAAAATGTTTCATTACATGAATCTAAGGGAAGCTTTCGCGCAATAGTCGAGTTGGCATCGTATGACCTTGAGGTTACGGGTTCAAAGCATGGAAACAGCCAAGGTAAGGCTGCGTACTATTGACACTTTTTGGTCTGCCCCTTCCCTGAACCCTATATACACAGGAGCTTTGTGCACCAAGCTGCCCTTTATCACATGAATCTGAGTTTTTCCATGCATAGTGCAAAATTCAGCTAAATTACATCTTTTTCTTAAAATTTTATGCTACATAAATCATTATCATCAAAGCCTTATCCCGACTAAGGGTCGGCTACACATCTTGTTCCTCTGTTCACCTCTATCAAGTGTCATTGTTTCATTAAGTCCAAAGTTTTTAAAAACTTTTTTCACCATTTTTATCCACATCCTTTAGGGACTTCCTCTTGCCCTTTTAGAACCTTTGACTTTGATCAACTCATTCCTTCTATCCGGTGACATTTTTGTCTCCATTAGACATCTCTAAACCATCTAATTCTACCATCCCTCATTTTGTTACCTATTGGTGCTACTTTTAAATCTCATCTAATAATTTCATTTCTGATTCTATCCTTTCTTGTCTTGCTAATCATCCATCACAACATCCTTATTTTGATTTTAACTGCCCAACACTCTTAACTATAGATCATGGCCGGCCTTACAGCCGTCCTATAAAATTTTCCATTCAATTTGAGTTGCATCCGCTGATTACACAAAACTCTAGAAGCACATCTATATTTGTTCCAACTTGCTTGGATTCTCCAGGTAACATCCCTCTCAATCTCTTCGCTCTCATGAATTATCGATCCTAAGTATCGAAAGTAGTCTTTTTAGGATACTTTTTAGTTATCAATCTTCGGTAGTGCTTCCATCCCACTCCTCTCCTTATTAAAATTACATTTCATACACTATATCTTACTTCGACTAATTTTAAATCCTTTAGACTCTATAGAATCCTTCCACAACTCTAACTTTGTGTTTATGTCATCCCTTGCCTTATCAATTAAAGCTATGTTAAATGCAAATAACATGCAACATGGAATCTCCTCATGTAGATATTTCGTTAACTCATTCATAACCAATACTAAAAGGTAGGGGCTCAATGCCGATCCTTGGTGCAATTCTATGGTGATAGAGGAATGATCAGTCTTTCTACTAGTGATCCTAACATTTGTTAATGCTCCCTCATGCATTTCTTTCATTGTGTCTATATATTCCCATGAAACCCCTTTTTTGCCCAACACCACCATATTAACTCTCTAAAGACCCTATTGTAAGCTTTTTCTAAGTCAATAAATACCATGTAAAAGTCCTTACTCCTTTCTATATGTTTCTTTATCAATTGTTAAGGAGGAAAATAGTTTCCATGGTAGACTTCTCAGGCATGAAATCAAAATGGTTTTCCAAGACACTAATCTCATGTCGTTGCCTCTTCTCAATCAATTTTTTCCAAAGTTTCATGGTAAAACTCATAAATTTGATCTCATGATAATTAGTGCAACTCTGTACATCTCATTTATTCTTATAGATTAGTACGATAGAACTTTTCCTCTATTCAGCTAAAATTTTCTTTGATTTTCAAATATTGTTAAACAACTTTATCAACAGAACTACTCCAATATCTGCTACCATTGCAACCTAGGGATTTTCCTGATTTCATCTTTTTCAAAGCCTCTTTTACTTCAAATATCTTAATCTTATGGCAGTATCTATATAGTCTAATGTTATTTGGTTTTACAGTTCTTTCTATCTCTATATTCTCGGGGTCATTGTCATTTAACAATTTTTTAAAGTAACTTTCCTACCTTTCATTAATCTTGTATTTTTTAACTCATATTCTTTGGTTATCACTTTTAATGCATTTAACATGATTTAAATCCTTACTCTTCTGTACCCTTATTTTTGCAAGTTTAAACATATCTTTCCAACATTATTTTTCTATTGTAGAGATCATTATATGCCTTGAATCAAGCCTCACTTACTACTCTCTTAGCAACCTTTTTAACATTCTTATATTGCTCAAAGTTTTCGTTATTTCTATTCTCCTACCATACTTTGAATCACACTCGCTTCTCTTTAGTAACTCTTTTCACTTTTTAACTCTACCACCAAGTTTCTTTGGTAGTTGCCTTTTGCCTTTAGATATTCCTTGTTGATGTGTTTAACAGCCAATGCACGAGCTATTGTAGTATAGCTATACAAATATGGGTCAATCCTACGAACACTTACTTTAAAAATAATGAGTTTAAATAAAATTTAATTCTAGAAAAATTAAAAAAAATATATAACATAATTAAACTAATAGTAAAATAAAGATTCAGATTTATTAAAATAATGCAAATCACATAATATCTAGTTCTGAAAACACAAAAAATAAAACTAAATAAATAGTTTTGAATAGCACTGTCCTGAATAAGCATTGTCCTTGGATTATTGTCAGCAAAAGATAAAACACAGATAATAGAATCAGAATAAAGTAAAAGGACAGAAGAAAAGATAGAATAGGAAAAGGAGGAAACAGGATTTTAGATGGAATTCCAATTTTTGTACCAGGGCAAATCTAGAAATTTTTCAGATTTCTGGTTTTAAACGAAAAACCAGAACCCGAGGATGAAGATGAAGCCGCAGGGGAAGGAGGAGAAGGAAGAAAAAGGGAGAAGAGGGGGAAGAAGAAGAAACGAGGGGGGAAACCCGATCTGGATTTTCTTCCTTTTAGCTGGCCGGTGAAGGAGCCGAAATTGGAGAGAGGCGCCGGAGCTGTGGAGATTCAGGTGATCTGGGCAGTGCTGGAGTGGTGATGAAGAAGGGGCGAGCAGGTGAGGAACTGGGAAGAGGGGAGGAGCAAAGAAATACAATCCTGTGCGCCTGGGCAGAGAGGAAACTGGGCGTGTCTAGCCAGGCCGGTGAAGGAAAGTCGAGCCAGAGGCAGAGGAGACTGGGGGAGCACGGTGCTGGGCCGTGCTGGTGGAGGAGTTGGGTTTGGGCCGCCCGGGTTGGCCCGATGCTTTGATGCTGGTCGTGCCAGTGATGGGAGACAAGGGTTGAAGGAGAGGGAAGAAGGTGCTGCCGCGGAAAGAACATGCGGTGATGGGCTGGGTCTGTCTGGCGCGTGGAGGGTGTGTGCAAGAGAGAAAAGAGAAAGTGAGGAGGAGAAGAGGGAAAGAGAACAAGGGAAACGGTGAAGAAGAGGGAGATCGAGTGAGGAGCAGAGAGAGAGAAGAGGGGGAGAAGAAAAGAGAAGGGAGTCTGCCTCCTACGGTCCAGCCCAGGGGTAGAACGTGTGAGAGAGAGAGTCACGGAAGATATAGAGAAGGTGGGTTGGGAACGAAGCGGGGTGGAGGAGTAGATGCACGCGGTGAGCGGTGAAGCAGATGGAGACGGGGTTGTGGTGCGGTAATGGGATTGGGCAATAAAGATGGAGGCTGACTGGTTGAAGAACTAGGCAGACGACCCGGTACTGGTTGGTGCGCATCGGTCTATCTCTTCGGGTGGACAACGGTTCGGGTGGAGCTATAGGTAGAAAGGGAAAGCTGTTCAGTGCGGTGGACTGGAGAGAAGAAAAGGGGAGAGATGAGGGAGACGTGGGAAAAACTGGGGCGAGCAGAGTTGGGGGACAAGGATCGGATGAAGGCTGCCCTCCCACAGTTCAGCAAAGAAGAGAAGGAAAGGAGAGAGAGGAGGAAGGAGAGAGGGAAGGAAAAAATAGCAGATAGAAGTTGGTACCGTGATGCGAGTAGTTTTTTAACATTAGAAGAGACACGAGAGAGAAAGAGAGAGGGAATAAGAGAGAGAGATGTGAGAAGTGGAGTGGGGCCACCAGCAGTCAAATCTTACTAAAATTCTATAAGATCCTCTATTCTTCAAATTCTTCTGTCTTAGAAGTCTTCTCTTTTCAAAAAGCTTCATCATCCTCATCCAATCTCATTGATTTGATTTGGATCATCCAAACTTGAGTTGATTGATCTGCAATGCACATGACTCAATTAGAATCATCTAAACCATTTATTATTCTTCTGAGTAGCTCCGATGATCATCTGACCATTAAATTTTGCAATTCAACGATTGGATGACCAATTAAAGCTAAAATAAAATATTTTATGTAAAATCTTAAAATTGATAGCCTAGATGCTCTAATTGAATACTAAATTAAGCGTATTTTGACCAAAATTGAACACTTAATACTCCTTGAACACTTAATACTCCTAAAACATCTCTTGCGACTTTTTTAATAGACTAGGCCATATTAGTTCACATTGTGTTGACTTCAGTGTCATTATTTCACTTTCCTTCTACCATCAACTTATTTATGAATGATATTATCTTCTCTCATTTTAAGTTGCACTACTTAGTTTTTGGACACCTATTAAGTTCATTTTCTTTTTTCTATCTTTTAACATAAATATTCATAACTATTAACCTATGTTATGTGTTTAGACTCTTGCTAGGTATCACATTATAATCCTTACACATTGATCTTTCAATATTCCTACTTAGAAAGAAAATCTATATATCTTTTATAAAGTGCACTCTTAAAGCTTAGTAATTGCTTATTCGTCTTCTTAAAGTATGTGTTTTCTAAAGCTAGATTATATATCGAAGCAAAATCTAGGTTAGCTTCCTCCATCTCATTTCTTTCTCTAACATTATATCCTCCTTGTACTCTATTATATCCTTTATTTTCTTTTCTTACATCACCATTTAAGTTTGCTCCTATAAATATACCATATGAGTTGGGAATTTCTTGCATTACTCCCTCTATAACTTTCCAGAACTATCTCTTAATTCTATCTTCTAACCCTAACCATGGAGCCCGTACACTTATAATATTTATAATATTTTCTCCTAAAACAAGCTTTATTAATAGAATTCTACCATTGGGTCTTCTCACATCGACAACTTCATCTTTTAATTCTTTATCCACCACTATCCTCACATCATTTCTATTATTGTCCTTTTATACATACCATAGTTTATACCCGTTGATTTATCTAGTTTTAGCTTCATTTTACTTGGTTTCTTAGATACAAGTTATGTTGACTCTCCTAGTATCAGCTAACTCTATGCTCTTACCTCTCAATGTGCCTATGTTTCTCATAATGAAATCAATCTTATTCTCCTAAGCTATTTTCTTCACTCGTGCACATCTAGAATGGCTCGGGAACTCCTGCCCAATTTATCCTGCACCTTGGTTTTGATGTAGCAAGTCACTTTCGCAAAAATGCACTAGCGGCCCTTGTTCATTTCTCTTTGCATACGAGATCTTATATAGCGCGTCATTCATAAGAGAACCCCTAAAAGCTTTTACCCATTTCTCACTACATTCGAGATCAGATGCAACACGTCTCTTATAGGGAACACCTTAGCACAAGGGAATGTCAAAATAATATTCATATTATAGGGTTTGCTAAAGGATTTTATGCCAATTGGCACCTGAAGCAACCATCCTCCTTTTTCCGGGCTTGGGACCAGCTGTGAGGTCATAAAATCACACAAATGAGTATGGGAAATTCAGCTAATTTACATCCTTTTCTTAAAATATCATGCTACATGAATCATGGTTCAAATTCTGGTACAAGCATCGATCGAAAAATTCAGCCAAAAATTTTCACCTACTTGTATAGGACAATGTCAAATTACATGAATTAGAGTTTAAGTCCTATTCAAAGCATAGTTCAAAAGGTTTAGCTAAAATTGTGCATCCTTTTCTACAGAAAAACGTGGCATTGCACAAATCGCAGTTTAACTTTAAATTCCGTTACTTTTTACCAAATTTAGCTAAAAGTTCGCATTCACTTATAGAAAAATGTGGAATTACTCGAATGCATCCAAATTCAGTTCATAAAATTGGGCCAAAACTTCAAATCGACAAGTGTCTAACAAATAAACAGAAAGGAGAAATATTTAGACAAACTTAAGGCAAGGAGAAGAGTTCTTTGGCAGAAGGCCTGTCCATCTCCTTCGCATAAGTCGCAGATGCTCCTTGCACTGCCTGCTGCACCGTTGCTCTCAGAACTCTCCGACGCTGGAATCAGGCGGGCATTTTCCAAACATTTTCCGGCAATCGGACTGAAGAAAAAGAAGAATAAGAAGAAAAGGAAGAACATAAAGGTAAGACTGTACCGGATCCTCCGAAAGGGGGAATCAGATCCAGGACAGCAGCCATTGAAGAAAAAAATCAAGCAAACAGAGATAAGAACAGATTTTGTTAAAAATTCAGAAGAATATGATCATTATTTTGAAGATATAGTGCTGAAAATGGACGAAAAGGAACACTAGCTGTCTGGAAAACGGACGGAATTGTCCGCTGAAGAGGAAGGCCGATGGTCCATTTGAGGGTATTTTCGTCAATATGCGACAATAAAAGGATAAATGATGTAGATTTTCCAAGGAAATGGTAAAATATTTTGCTTGAGATACAGCGAGACGCTTATGCCCTCTGTTTTGGTAAAATCTACGAGGGCGGGCATTCTGCCGAACGTGGGTGAAGAGACAGATGAGGCTCCTTGTGGATTTCACCTTAATTGTGCAAAATTACACTAGTGCCTTTTAATTTATTATCTGCCACAAGGGCATTTTGGCCATTCTAATAACATTTTCACTTATTTGAAAATACTAGTGGAACCTACCATTTCGGTCAATCTCACCGTTCGTTTGCTCATTCTAAGCCCTTGGATCTTTTTTATTTGTTATCGTACGTCTGGGCTAAAATGTTTTGGTGCAAGACTCATCCATAAGATGATCTACTAGATAGATCAAAAGGCAGCCAAGGTGTACGAAGCTCCCACCTAAACAGAGTCCCGAAAAGGGGTGGACCACAAAGACCTATAGTAGGCAGGCTTACCTTGCATTTTACAAGAGGCTGATTCCAGGCCTTGAACCTGTGACCTTAAAGTCACATGATGACAATTTTTACCGTTGCGCCAAGGCTCCCTTCATCTTCATTTGCCATATAGACTGTTTAGATTAATGATTAAGTGTAATCGATGGCAGTACAGTTTCCTATATCTCGCGTGAAACATATTTAAAGGTTTAGACATCAGAAAGGATAACAAGATTCATCTACTATCATCCTATGGTGGTAATTAGAAAAAAGGGCCTCAAGTACTTACTAGGACGGTTGAGACCTCACACAGACAAATGAAATGCCAAAAAATTAAACACAGTAAAAAGGGGGTGGGGGGAGGGGAGGACAGCCCGAGTGTACAAAGCTCCCGCCTATGTGGGATACAAAAAAGGGGTGGACCACAAGAGTCTAGAGTACGCAATCTTACCTTATATTTTTGCAAGAGGCTGTTTTCATGCCTTGAGCCCATTACCTCAAGGTCACAGATGACAACTTTACTGTTACACTAAGTCTCCCCTTTTTACCTATGATGGTAATTAGAAAAAAGGGCCTCAAGTACTTACTAGGACGGTTGAGAACTCACACAGACAAATGAAATGCCAAAAATAACAGATTAATTTATTATAACTCTGTGGTCTCAGAAGTAAAAACACAGTTAAAAAGAAGAAGGGGACAGCCCGAGTGCACAAAGCTCCCGCCTATGTGGGATATGAAAAAGTGGACCACAAGGGTTCAGAGTACGCAATCTTACCTTGTATTTTTGCAAGAGGCTGTTTCTACGCCTTAAGCCGTTACCTCAAGGTCACAGACGACAACTTTACTGTTACACCAAGTCTCTCCTTTTAGAGTATAAATACAGTATCAATATGTGTAAATTTTGCTTGACTCATCACTTCTTGGGGTATAAGGCTGCTCAAGCATTTGCGATGCAACTCAATCCTCTGATAATTTACATGAACGGAAACAATGTATTACATAGCGACTTGTTTGTGTTGCTTGATGACGATGCTTGCTTTCTCCGACGAGATCGATCAAATGAAAGAACAATAAATTCTGTAAAGGCATTGCCTGCCACGCGTCTGGATTTTAAGAAGGCTGAAAGGAAGTACCCATGAGAAACATTGTTGTGGAGACCCAATGTTCTGTCTCCTGACAGTTCAATAGTATTGCAGCAAATGCTCAACACCCACATGTTTGAATCCTGGGGAATCAGAAAGAAAATGTTTATCAGAACATCCTCCCAGCATCCATGTTTGTTTTCCGCAATGAGTTTGATACTGGAACCAGAGTTTCATGAGAATCAATCGATTGACATTCGTTTGTGTATATTGTCACCCATGCAGCAGTTACTTCATCAAACTGAAACTCTAATCTCACCTTCCAAAGGCAATAAGAGAGATGTTTCAGATGAGTAGTAGTCTTTAATCAGGACTAGAAGCAAAGAAATTGATGGCAGAAAACAGGGCCCAAGATTGTACTGAAATGCAGTTTGGAAATGTAAATGCACCTTTTGGATAGTAAGAAGCTGAGCACAGACATACATGGATGGATGTCACCTATTTTACTTGAAACATGTTTACACAATACCTAAATATCTTGAATACCATGTTAATGGGACGGTATTTGTATTTCAGTTATTGGAGTTGAAAATATGTAGAGCTGCACAGATGGCAGGAAACATGAATATGCAGTGATTAAGGAAGCGGAAATCTCTACCCTTTAAAAGAGTAGCTGCAGTCTATTAGATATGACATTAGTTGGAAATCTCTAGTTTCGGGTGTATACCTGCTCCCGAATTTCATGGTTCCTACATACTTTTAAGGTTCGAAATACTGATAAACAATTTTAAAGCTGTCAAAGGATTTCATATATAAGGGCAGCATACCAAGTAGGCCAACCAGTGTGTCAGTTAATTGCTTTCATTTCTTCGTCTGACTATCAGAATTCTACTTCATTGCCTCTACTAGCCGCACTTCCATCAGCAGATACCAATCTCTTAATCAGAGAAAATGACAAAAGCATCGTGTCTCTTAACGATTACCCACACTTCTTGAACTTGTAGATAGGATCTTCACATGGGTCTCCCCTGAAGGTAGCATACTAGACTAATACTCCCAACTCTCCTGAGCACTGAACACATGCAGCACATGTACCCTGATCTTACTAGTGTTAGAAGTAAACCATCTCATCCAATTAGCTTTTATTCTCAGGTAATTCTGCTTCTTGGGCAGGCTACAACTTCTAGCAAAATAAGGCCTCTCCATGGCTAATATGCAAACAAGACACCAAATCTCATGAATAGGCTCTATTTATGGAAATTGTTGTCGTCGTGTGACCTTGAGGTCATGGGTTCAAGGCGTGGAATCAGTCTCTTGCAAAATGCAAGCTAAGGCTGCCTACTATAGGCTCTTGTGGTCCGCCCCATCCCCAGACCCCATATAGGAGGGAGCTTCATGCACCGGGGCTGCCCTTTCTTTTTTTGTTCTTCAACTCAAATTCCCTAGACAGCTTAACATCATGTTGAGTTACTGCAGTGAGTTCATGAGCATGTTGTGCAAATTGATCATAATATTCTTTAAGTTAGCATAAACCTAATATTGTGTATGAGCGCATATCCCCATTACATGCACTGAGCTCATGAAGGCAAACATGCTTATGTTAATAATACTCCTAACCCTCATCCATAAAATAGCAAACTTTTTTCTAGCCAAATCATGCATCACCTAGAAGTCCTTTTTCCCACCCCCACTTTTTTTAAGGGGCAGCCACCTGGCAGTCTTAATCATCGGAGTGTGTAGTTAGAAAGAGGGGAGAGAAAATATCTGTTGGTTATGGTTAGCAATCACAATTACCAGTTCATCCATAAACAGTCCAGCTAGAGGTTTATAGATAAACAGCAGTCGTGCAAAAACTGAATCAACAAAACAAATCAAAGTTCCAGGACCTTTTCTCTGCGTAATCTAAAGGTTGAGTTAGGCATATTCATTTTCAAATATGCAATAACATTCGTGAATGCACAAATTCTCAAGAAAATGCCATACCAAGCCTCAGCCACCAATATGTATCATGGGTCTGTTTGCTGTCTTTGCAATGTCAAACATCCCAGCATGGGCAGCTTTCTTCCTCTTTACCTAGTAAAAGAAAACAAAGTTAAACTTCCGGGATTATTGTCTATAAAAACTGCTTTGGCCCTTGTTTGGGCATGTTACCTTAAAGTACATGGTCATGCAAAAAGATGTAGAATGATAAAGGAAAAAGAAAGTAGCAATAAAGTGCAACATACTATTAAGATATTAAGTTATGCCCAAAAGAGTTCAAGAAGTTGAGAAAATAAGGCTTGCATACGCATCTCAATTCAGAGAATGCCACAAGAAGAAAGGACTTGCACATACCGCTGCCCCAATAATTTCCTTCAGCCCGAGATCATCAATGCCACTCCGCAGGGGATCTCTTAAACTTACCTGTCATATTAATGAAAACATATGAGTAAAATGCTATAGCATCAGTCAAATGAATAACAAGGATTTATTTCAGAATCACTAGATAAATATCATCATTGTCTCAACCTTCGAGGGAATCTTATAAGAATAATATCTTCATTGAGGAAGGATAATATAAAACAGCTAAAGTGCATCTATGTCAGAAATAACATAACTCCCATCCTTCCAGGAAATATCTACAAACGATCATACTGCTCCAAACAGGTGCAACTACGTCCAAGAAATATAAAATTAAAGAAACAAATTGAAGCAATAGACTAGAAACGGAATGTTCTAGTACTGTTGATGGAAATCAGTCTTATCATGTATAAGAATTTACTAGCTAAATAGCTGGAAAATTTTGGAACACTTGAATAAGGATTCAAGAGTTGAAACTCTTCTCAAGAAAGAAAACAGTGGCTCCTTTGAGCAGAGAAAAGAGAAGGTGAAACTGCAAAAAGTAAAATAAATGAAAACTTTTACTGCTAAAACAAGTAAATTCCATACAATTCGCAAAATTGCTTATGCATTTGGCATGTACTCCACAATTCCCTACATTCAGATTATTGTTTTAACTTGTACTGTACCTCTCCTAGATCTGCCCAAGCTAATATTCCTAGTGTGAGAAATCCAACCTGCTCCCTTGATACCCACTATCTCCTAGTCATGATTACCTTTGAAGCGAATTTCTTGGTGCTTGCATCAATCACATATTAACTTCCTAAAGCAGCACATAATTGGCCACTGCACCCCTGGGTGCATGATCAATATTGTCAAACCAAGCTTTGGTGCTTGTTTCAGCCCAACGGTTAAGAAAACACAAACTGAACAACTCTGCATCTAAAAGCCTTTGAGGCTGATTTTTTGTATACCAATTCCATCAAGGAACCATGGACTTCTCAGAGAGAGAGAGAGAGAGAGAGAGAGAGAGAGAGAGAGAGAGAGAGAGAGAGAGAGGGAAGAACCATGAATGGGAGCATCTTTAATGTCATGCTCCCCAGATTCCAAATGTAGTACTCCTAACAAAGAGACTAAGGTTCAATGTCATGCCTCCAAACTAAAACACTTTGGTACCAACCTTCTCTATATAGGAATAGAAGTTCTGATTATCATTCTTAAAGAGCTGCCGTCTCTTCTAGCATGGCCTCTAGCCACTTCTCATTATCACTACTTGCTTGAGGATCATCAGATCAGCCTGTTTAGGCATTTTTCTGAAAATACTTGTTACTTTTGTCATAAATATGCAGTACCGTGGCAGCCTATGGAAGACAGATGTCGCAGCCATTGGAGAAGATCTGGGCAGTCCCAGCCACTAGGTAATGAGCAGGCGTAGGCATTGGAAATGGCAATGCAAGAGACATTGTAGATGTAGAAGTACACTTCCAATTAGGACCACTCTAATCATAGGGATATCATTGTGGTGAAACTTCAACTTAACATCACGTTTCAGTAGGTTTATAACTGTGTTTCAGAGACTAAAATTCACGATGGGAGAGAGCAGCAGCCGTACCCCTTGTTATCATGCTACACCTACAAATGTGCATGCATGGACTTGGCAGAGCTTCTCAAAGGAAGAAGGAACATAAACATATCAAAACACAAGCCCCAGAGAAAAGAGAAGAAAGCCAGCAGCAGCCAGCACAGGGACTAGCGGGAGAAACATTTCCAAGAACAACTAACCAAAACACATTGATCAAATAACTACTGTATGGATGCCCTCATTCCACAACCATCGCAGGGTATCAAAACAAGAAATTATCAACAAGCCAATTTTTGTTAATGTAGCAAAGTTTGGACTCATGCAACATTTTTGTGGAGTACTACGATACAGAAACTATAAAACAATAACCTAGAGAGAAGTAGAGACTAAGAGATTCTGGAATATATATCGACTACCTCCACCCTTCCGTAAGTATCAAAATTTACTGCCAGAGTGTCCAGAAACAAAATATATAATATGGTGAATTGATAAAAATTTGTAATCATGGTTCATAAATATATAGATCTAAATGTGAAAAAACATCATCAAAGTCAGATAATGACAAGAACAAGAAAGTCAAGTGAAAGGAGTGAGTCCCAAACAGTAGGATCACCAACAGCAAAATGATGGCGTGAGTCCCAAGTTGAACTGGGAATCAGAGACCCTAAGTATTGGGAACTTATAATCAATTCTAAACACACTATATATTTTACAGTCATTGCAAGCAATTAACTTTTGACCAGAATTCATAGCATAATAGTAACAAGTAACACAAGCATATAGTCCAACAAGAAGATTCTTCTGGAGCAAATTCAAGTATCACTAAATCAACGATAACCCACCAAGTTTGTAAGAGTTCGAATGATAAGCCACATTTTAGAAAAGGTGAGATGTTCATGTACCTCTGAGGGGCCAAATAGACATACTTTAAGGTTCCCATCAGCTAAAAGACGTAATCTATTACAACCAGCACAAAAATGTTCTGTCATTGATGTGATGAAAGAAACAGTTCCGTAGTGGCCATCTAGAGCAAAGTTCTTGGCTGTATCTGTACGGTGATCCTGAAGTCTCTTCAGTCCCTTAAAACGGCATACCTGTTCAAATGCATTAAAGAAAAAAGACCATGCATGAAGTACATGTAGATTCAAGTGATCTCCTGACATCAATGCCTGAAAATCAGTCAGACTTCTACCTTACCACTCTATCCAACATTTCTGCATAAGGCACAAGTTTCTTGACATTCCAGACATTTCCATCAAAAGGCATAAACTCAATGAACCGAACATTGATGGGTTTATCACGTGTCAACTCTACAAAATCACAAATCTCATCATCATTTAGTCCTCGCATCACCACACAGTTCACCTGACATACAACAGAACATGTCCCAGTCTCACATCAGAGATGAAAGAATACAAGGATGAAGTGCAGACAGTTATAGGGTAACATAAATTTAGAGTAAAATATCAGATAATTCAGTAACTATTAGTAAAAGAATATCAAACAAAACATCAAGTGCATTCTTCAAAGAAGCACTAAACAAACAAAAATAAGGAAAAACACAAATGCATGCAAGGAGGACTAAGAGACATACTTTAACAGGGTTGTATCCAAGGTCTATGGCAGCATTGATCGACTCCATTACCCTTCCATGCCCTTTACGCCTTGTCAAAAACTCAAACTTCGCTGGAACCAGTGTATCCAAGCTAATATTCACTGAATTCAAGCCACATTCTTTCAGCTTTGGAAGCTTTTTCGCTAGTGTAATGCCATTGGTGGTCATGGCCAATGTTTTCAAACCCTTCATGCTAGAGAGTTCCAAACATATGTCTTCAATATCTTTCCTGATGGTTGGCTCCCCACCAGTCAACCGAATCTTATCCACTCCTGAACTGACAAAGAGATTTACCAGCCGAACAATTTCTTTCTGTGACAGAAGTTCAGAGCTCGGAGTAAGTTCCACCCCTTCAGCTGGCATACAGTATTGACACCTAAGATTGCAACGCTCTGTTAAAGAGATCCTCAAGTATGTGTGTAGCCTTCCAAATGAGTCAACCAACATATCAGAAACGGTATTCTCCTTAGGTAGATCTTCTGACAACTTAGCACAAGAAGTTGCATAGTCTCTAACCTGCGACCAATCCAGAACATCAGTAGTCAAACCTTGGCAGTAACTACTTCTGAATGGAAAAAAGAAACTATTTCTGGGATTTAACTAGATCTGTATGTATAAACCTAGTCAGGCAATTTAGATGTCCACTGATAAACTCGACTAATTCAAACAAATGGTAATGAATTCTCAATGGAAGAATCAGATATAGACTTTCCAATTACAACAAATCAAGCTGACAGAATCAGCTATGTGAGTTATACAAGTACTGGTTTTTGTCTATAGAGTTTCCCGATTAAACTTTCTAACTTTCGAGGAGCTAGATCCTCCCACTCTTCCTTCCTTCTGCTAGTTCTTCCATATCCCCTCTTTATTTCCCTCCCTTTCTTTTATTTCTCCCCCTCTGCCAGATGTTCTTCCTCCCTACCGTAACCGAACTTTGTCTGGTCCTCTTTTCTGTTATTTTCTGTCAGAAGCCTATCCTTTCTGCTATAAAAACAGTAGACTAACTGTCTAACAATACTCTCCTTTCTGTTATAAAACCAGTAGACTAATTGTCTAACAATATCCCCCCCCCTCCCCATAAAAAATGCCACCTTGTCCTCAAGGTGGAAGTCAGGGAACTGCATCTGAATGACATCCATTTGTTCCCAGGTGTTGTCAGGTAGGCTCCAGACCCTCTTTGCCAAAGTCTTTTTGATTTGTTAATGTCGTCCTCTTATCTAAAACCAACGTGCATATCGAATAGAGAATTTTATAGGATCAAG
Source organism: Warburgia ugandensis (assembly GCA_035236585.1). Classification (NCBI taxonomy): domain Eukaryota; kingdom Viridiplantae; phylum Streptophyta; class Magnoliopsida; order Canellales; family Canellaceae; genus Warburgia; species Warburgia ugandensis. The sequence goes on along the minus strand of CP141132.1, from coordinate 78,645,344 downwards.
AAGAAGGTAAGACACAAGATTGAAGAGCTAAATATCCTCAGCCCAATGCCAACCAATCTTTTGTATTCTAGCAAAATTCCAGTTTGCTTCAGCAGATATGACACTAGCAATCAGTTGAGCGATGAGAAAAGCAGCAACAAGCAGAAGACCCGGACGTTCCATGAAAGACCAGCCCCTTGAACAAGTAATAAATATCAATGCATGGCTACTGATGCTCACTTGCAAATACACAGCAGATGCAAGCATTTGTTGGTTAGCTTTCACAGCATCATCATTCATCTTGTCTAGCTTATGCTTGTTTAAAGTCAGAACCTTGGAATTATTAGCTGCCCAAAAGAATATAACAATCATGACAGCCAGATAACTGCACTGACAACTCCATTTGCAAATATTTCAGAGTTTCCAACTATCATGAAGTGGATAAGGCTTAACCTTGTCCTTGGAGATTGTCATAATAGTACCATCGTTAGGAATGGCAATGACAAGAACCATGAAAGGAGGAAAGTTGAATTCCCAAAAGAGAGCCAGCAACAAAAATCCAAGCACTATATGGATGGTGAAAGACACAGCATATATCCTATAGTTTTTCATTCTCTGAAAAATTGCACGGCTTGTTAAAACAGCACTAATGATAGCACTCAGTCCAGGCTCTGTTAGAACTATGTCAGAAGCACTTTGGGCAGCATCTGTGGCATCGGCCACTGCAATTCCTATGTCTGCCTTCTTTAAAGCAGGTGCATCATTAATCCCATCACCAGTCCTTCCGCAGATGTGCTTTCTAGCTTGCAGTTTCTTCAAGATCTCATATTTATGTTCAGGAAAAACTCCAACAAAACCATCAGCCTTCTCAATTAGTTTATAGATTGGTAAAGCCGAAACAGCCTCATCCTTACTTTCTCGCAAGTGACACCCCATTTCCTTAGCAATTGCCAATTGATCTCCTGTAATCATCTTGACTCTTCCTCCAAGATCCAAAGCTCCTCTAATTGTTTCTGCACCTTTCAAGATGATCTGATGCCCATCCACTCTGAAATGCATGGTCAGATCATGGAAATTTGCCGAAATCTCCCCCAAGGTTTCTAGCCATGCTACCCCCAAGACCATGTCTGCTCTGCCAGGGTTGAACAGGTGGAAATCTTGAGCCACTGTGATCCTTGGCAGATTCAATTTTATCTACAACAGATGCCTTGCCCTTTGATGCAGTGCCCGTCCCCCACTTGTACTCTGAATCGACGTGATTGATCCACTGTCAAATGGAGTTTTTTTACTAGTGGGTTGTTGATGAAGTTGTGGGAAGCTCCACTATCAATCAAGACTACCACCTCTCTCTTTCCGATCAGTCACTTTAGTTTCATCGTGCCTCCTGTCGTGAAACTCGAAATGGAGTTTAGGAATAACTCTAGAGGTGTGGTTATCCCTTGTCCTGTTGTCGTCCCTGTCTGTCAGAGTGATTTTCATCTCATCATCTTCGTCGTCGGCTAGGAGTAGCACTTGCAATTGTCGATTTTTAAATCGGTGACCCGGTGGATATTTCTTATCACATTTATAACATAATCTTTGGGATTTCCTTTGTTGTAACTCAGCATCTGTGAGTTTCCTTAAGGGTTCCCTTTTTTCGGCAGATTGTACGCTGGCATTCTTTTCCCGATCAGTTTATGTATGGAAACCCTTGTTTCTCTCATGGCTGGGGAAGAAGATAGGTGATTAACCAAAATGACCCTGCGAAGATACTCCCATCAACCCTCCTTTCAACTGAACATGGATGGGTCCAATCGTTCTTGGGCTAGCATCCTATCTAATTGGATGGGCCTTTATTCGGTCCAACGCCATGTTCTTCTCTTCTATTTTGTGGGCTAAATCCATTAGCCCATATAAAGATGCAGGCTTAAATAATTTTATTTTGGCCTTGATATCTTCTCGGAGCCCATTCAAGAAGGCTCCCTTCAACAGATCGTCGGAAAGATTACTCAAGTGATCGAAGAGAAGCTCAAACGATTGGAGATGCTCGAAAGCACTTCCGGTCTGCCTCAAAGCCAGAAGAGATTCATAATCGTCATCCCATTGAGAAGATTGGAAACAATGCAGCAGGGATAACCGGAAAGAACCCCATGATCGGAAGGGATTTCTTGATTCCGTCCACAAAAACCAATGGAGAGCATCTCCCTCCATGCAAATGGCTGTTGTGGTGTCTTTTCCTCGTCGGATATGTGGTTGACCTGAAAATATCGTTCAGCTCGACATAACTAACCATAGGGATCTTGGCCGTTGAACACCAACAAATCTAGTCTTCTCTCTTGAAACTCATGATGGTGATGTTCCCCCAGCAAGAAGGAACTTCATCTGTGACTATCTAAGGGTTCTCCCCCTTCTGTATTCTTATATTGATCTTGACATTCCTCCAGAATTTTTCGATTCTTGATCCATTCTCTTATTTCTACCGGATATTTATCAAATGCATTTACATTCGTTTGTAATCTCCCCATTTTTTCCCTCAAGTCTCCTATCTCACCCCTGATTCCTTCTATCTCCTTCTCCATTCCTTCGTTTCTTTCCATCCGGGTTCTAACCATTCCCTAGGTTCGAACCAGCTCTGATACCATTTGATAAACTCGACTAATTCAAACAAATGATAATGAATTCTCAATGGAAGAATCAGATACAGACTTTCCAATTACAACAAATTAAGCTGACAAAATCAACTATGTGAGTTATACAAGTACTGGTTTTTGTCTACAGAGTTTCCCGATTACACTTTCTAGCTTTCGAGGAGCTAGATCCTCCCACTCTTCCTTTCTTCTGCTAGTTCTTCTATATCCCCTCTTGATTTCCCTCCCTTTCTTTTATTGCTCCCCCTCTGCCAGATGTTTCTCCTCCCTACCGCAACCAAACTTTGTCTGATCCTCTTTTCTGTTATTTTCTATCAGAAGCCTATCCTTTTTGTTATAAAACCAGTAGACTAATTGTCTAACATCCACTATTCAAATAATAACTCCAAAAGTCTATGTCGCAAAGGCAACAGTACGTACGGCAAAAATTAAAGAACGAAGATAAAGTGCAAGCATTTAGTATAAATCCTCCACACTGAGACAGTTGACAAACTTAAACATGAAAATCTGTTTTTCTTCTAAAACATACACAGTCTAAACTAAGAGAGCTGGAGTGCAACTAATAGGCAATAAATACCTTTTAAAAGATGTGCCTATTTAATCCAGTCAAGTTTATGCAATGAATTATATCAATGATGGGCATTAATAGAATTCAAGAAATTATGCTTCCATTAATATCAACTCCTTCATTGAGATTACCTAATCATAAAAGAAACAAATCACAGTTTACCAAGCTAGGGATTTTGAAGCTAGTTAACCTCATTCATAATAGGAGAAAACACATATACTCCACTAGATCCAGCACCTAAATTTCATCTATAAAGAGTGGAAATTTTACTTGTCCTCTTTGATGGACAACAATTAATGCCTTGAATGGCCTCAAAATCTAATCCCACAAAAGTCTGTGAAGAAGTTAACCGGTCAACAATTTTTCATCTTAGTTAGAACATGTTAATCCCTTTGACTAACAAATCCCCACCACCCAACGCCTGTGTTTTATACAGTACTTCTTGCTAACCTTCTAGTAACATGTAGCACTTTAAGGCAAACCAATATCTACAGTGGGAGTGTCATTGAACTCAATAAAAATACGTTCTTTACTACATTTACTTCTCTTTAGCTCTCTTAGCAATATAAATTTTGTATTCAAGTACATACAAACCTTAGTTATCAATTTCGTTTGCTGATGGTTTCATTTTTCTGCTAGATTACAATGCTTAGATGTTCTGGTCCTTCAAGTATTGGACTCAGGAAAAGCAGCTAAAGAATGGGAGAAACTTCTTTCCTTTTTATTTTTATTTTAGTTTTTTGACATACGCAGGTTATAAGCAGGGCAAATATAATATGCATGGATCAACCATAAGAAACATTTTCTAATTCTAAATTGAATGTTAGGTTGAAATTGATCATCTTTGATGGTTGTGTTGTTCTCAAGAATAATCCAGTCTGATTTGGTTTATAAGCTTCCCTTTCTCAATAAAACACTCACTATTCCAGAAGGTCCCTTGTATTTTAGTTTTCGAACAAGATTTCCACTTTTTCTCCTGTCCAACAAGTTGAATTGCAAAAAATTCCATCAAATTTGAATTCAGAAGCGACCCCATATATGGAGGATTAATTAAAACGATGAAGATTATAAGTTCCACAAGGAAATAAATAAGATGGAGATAATTCATACCGATTTAAGTCCAGCGCTGACGAAACTAGATGAAATTGGAAGATTCGATCTCCCAGCTCCTAAATGCCAATCGAAGATTCTCGGCAACCGACCTCTCATTGTCCCAACTGAAACACATAAATAAAATCAAATGCAGATAATCTCAACTAAATACATAAAACGAGACGTAGGAAAGTCCTAATTCAGCCGAAGTTCAGCACTTTTCTTACGATTTCTAGCACGTGAGATCTGTTTAGAGTAGATCAACGATCTGAGCAATAAGAAACGGAAACCCTAGCTCATTCACAGCAGCAGAAGCAGTAAAAGGGAAATGGAGAAATGAATCTTCCTGTAAGAATCAAAGAAATAGAACAGTAAACCGACCTCTTCTTTCCTCTGGAATCTGAATTTTCCTCGCGGAATTGGATTCCTCTATGTTAAAAGCAGCAGTTCAGAATTCGTTTCCAGTGGAGCCAATAAAATAGGAACGAATGTGGAATTCGAATCTTCCGATTTAAATTCTGAGGGTGAGTAGAAGTAACGAAATTCTATGGCACTGGGCAAGTCAATCTTTCAGACTGCGAAAAGGCCAAAAACGTGAGGAAAAGGACGGTGGAACCCACTATTGGGCTAAAGCATCAATGGCAAATACAAGGCAAGCCGGAAAGATTAACGGCTCAGATTTCATGGAGGACGGAGTAATAGAGGAAGACCGACAGAAAGGAATCTTTCCTTTTATGAGGATTTGAAAAGGCAGAAAATCTTGCCTTATTGAACAGGTGGCTCGAACATTTTGTATTTTAGGATAATTGTTTAAATTATCTTTGCCTCGGAGCATTCTTAAAGAAAGAAAGAAATGTTCCGAGGCAAAAATAATTCAAACAATTCTCCTAAAATACAAAATGTTCAAGCCACCTGTTCAATGAGCCAAGATTTTTTGCCTTTTCAAATCCTCATAAAAGAAAAGCATTTCTTTCTTTAGGAATGCTGGCATAGAGCGCGACAATGCCCAATAACCATTCAACTCAACCGTATTTGTACGGTGGGACCTACATGCCATTGTTCTATATAGTTCATCTAACGCCTCTGCCTATAAAATTTTAATAGTGCAAAATTCACACCAAAAGGACCTTTCAAGCATCCAAGAAGTAGCACTTTCGTCCTGCTAAGGACAGATGGTTAGAAGCTCTTCATAAGCAATAGTTTATGTTTGACCAAATAAAGTAGCATTTGTTTGATTTGCAAACTCGCTCTCTTTTAGTATGATTTTTGGGCCATAAGATAAGCCTCTTTTTTTATGTTAAAACTAGAGGAATGCTAGATTGACTGGAGAGAGAGAGGTGTGTCCAAGTGGCCATAATTTTCTAGAGCCGACCAGTGCATGATGTGACATCTTTGTCTTTTTCTTCAATCTTTGGATGTCCAATGAATCAAGATGCACATGGATTGATTGATTCAACCGTCCAATAAATTATGCTTGAAACTAACAATTCAGCAACTTCCATAAACAATGGTCTTAATTTTAGACATAAAGTCAACCAATAGACATGGTTTTTTATTCATTAGATATGAAAGGTAGAGCAGGGAGATGAATAAGTATTGGAGTAGACCTGCATATGATTTATACCCATGTGAGAGAGAACTCCCATATATATATATATATATATAGAAGATGTTAAGGCTTTTAAGTAAGTGAGAGAGATTGAAACACAAAGAAGCAAACTAGGGTTATCCTCACTGTATAATATGATCAAGTAGAAAGTGGGTTCTTCCTCTCCTATTAATGTAGCATGATAGTTAAACCATATAAATTCTTTATTTTTTAATTTTTTTTATTATCATTAATTTTTGTACCTTCAATTTTAGAACTCAAAAAAGCAATAGTACAATAATGTAATCTATATAATTTTAGGGTCAAACATCATTTATTGCAAAACAACTAAGATTAAAGGGTTGATCATGCAAAAAAGTAAACCCTACATCCATTTTTACTACAAAACCCAATGAGGGTGTAGCGTTAGTACCGAAAGGATGTGAGGATATCATCTCTTGAAATCAATCCTCTGCTTCTTTCTTCTTTTTTTTAATACGTAAATTGCCACATGGGAGTCTACCCCTCGAGTTTACAAGTTGAATACAAGGCACATCAACTTCCCTCCTATCTAAATATAAGGCCTTTTATAGAAAAAAGAAAAGAAAAAATCATAAGAAATTGAGAAATAACAGCCTAAACCGTAAAGAAAAGGAGATTGTGACTTCATGACTTTTGTACCATAGTTTTCTTGCCTTTATTTTTTGAAAATAATGATAAAATGCTTATTTGCCCGTAATTAATCTCCTTTTTTACTAAATTTATGAGGTTACGAAAAGAGGAAATTTTCTATGAAATCTTCAATAAGTTATACTGTTATGCTTCTAGTTTCTTCATTTTTTCTGGTTATTTGTCATTCAAGATGTCCTTTGCTGTACTACACAGCATGCCAGCTAAGAAGAACCTCCATTTGAGGATGAACTCCACAAAGGCGTCAATTCCTGTAAAAGCAAATAAAACATGTAATGGTAGATACCCTTTAAATGCAAAATTTAATTGAGATGATGGAATCAGGCTTGCAAAAGTTCATGTCGTGAAAGCAACAAATGCAGGCATTAAGGAAGGCAGGTTGTTCGTAAGTGGTAACCCATACCACGGGAACTACCTTAATAGGCAATCTGGACCTGGTCATCTGAACTACCAAAGGACTATATTGTTGGCAATGGGCCATCATTCGAGACAAATTCACGAGGGAATTAAATTCTGCCTTGACTTGACAGTTGACCCCACTGTAATCCACTGTGCAAAGCCAAACAACAAAGGTTTCATACTTTAAATAACTGAAGCAACAGATGGAGTCTAATATGGTGAATTGCACCTGTCCATAAATTCAAGAGTCCATTTTATGATTAGGTGAGAATTTAATTCGGAGCCACTGACAATCTAATCCAAGGTTAAAATCATATGCAATCCAGTAAAAGGCCTATGGATCGTCCGGTTTACAAACGTCAGAGGGTTGGATTTTTCTCCGATTACAGAAGCAAAATATTAGTCTAAAATCCCACAGGTGTGGAAAACACAAATGCTTGGAAATGATCAATCAAAATTTCCTCTGTAACTTGGATTATTTCCATGCAAAGCGCACGGCCACAACTACTAAGCTAAACACCATCAAACCCCAAAACAGAATAACACTGGGGAGTTCAACCACTTATTATAGCTTGTTCTTATACCAGTACACGCCCTTGTCGTTCGACCCATCATCAGGCTCGACGTAAATACACTCCTTTGCCTCCCTAAACATCGCCTTCCAAATCGGCGTCCCGTCGAACTGGTAATACTCACCAAGTATTGGCTTGATTGCCTGGGTCGCCTCCATTGCATGATAATGCGGCATCGTCGAGAATAGATGGTGTGCCACGTGCGTATCGGCGATACCGTGGAACACCTTGTTCAAAATGCCATAATCCCGATCAACGGTGGCCAATGCACCCCGCAGCCAGTCCCACTCGGAGGAGTCATAATGGGGCAAGGCCGGGTGAGTGTGCTGGAGGTAGGTGATTAGCACCAAAAACCCGTTCACTATCAGCAACGGCACGCCGTAAATGCAGATGAGCCAGGAGAGGCCACGGATGGTGACGAGACGGAAGAGGAAGTAAAACATGGCGAGTATGCCAACGTCGGAGATGAAGATTTGCAGGCGTTCGCGGTCGTTGTAGATAGGACCATAGGGGTCGTAGTGGCAGGCAAAGCGGTGGTATTTACGACCCGAGACGTTGAAAATGAGGTAGAGAGGCCATCCGAGGGTGAGCGAGATGAAAAGGGTGAGGAAACGGCCTGGAGGGTTTTGGAGGTATTTGGAGAACCATGGGATTTCGGATTTGGGCTTGGGGACGAAGACTTCATCACGCTCCAGGGATCCAGTATTTGAGTGGTGGCGACGGTGGGAGTATTTCCAGGAGAAGTAGGGGACGAGGAGGCAAGAGTGGAGGATTAGGCCCACAGTGTCGTCGAGCCAGGTGTAGTCGGAGAAGGCGTGGTGACCGCATTCGTGGGCGATGACCCAGACGCCAGTGAGAATGCAGCCTTGGATGGCCCAATAGATGGGCCAAGCCAGGTAATGGAGGGGCGACGGGAGGCTGGGGAAGTATGTGGTGGCAATGTGGTGGAGGATGAAGGCGATGGTGAGGTCGTAGACGACGTAGGAGAAGGAGCGAGGGATAGAACGGTTGAAACAGTGGGGTGGAATGGCCTTTTTGAGTTGGGCGACGGTGAAAGGTGGTTTAGCATAGGGGACACGGCGGGTGCCGGCGTCCTTGGGGGCTTGGTTGGGGACGGACGCTCTGCCGCCAGCACCCATGGCTGTGGATGTGGATCAGATTCCTGGAGCCTGGAAGAGGGCAAAGAGTGTCAGTATGAGAGTTGAATTATATAGAGTGGAACTATAATTTTCAAGGCAAGCGGACAACTGTTTCATAAATGAGGGTGCTTGAGAATGTGGATCTGTGCAGGGGCGAATACTGAAAAGAAAAAGGTAAAAAATATCGGCAACCAAACTCCAATACCAGCTTCGTATCTGAAATTTCTCGGGCACACCCGGCCATTGTGGCTAACGGGAACCCGTTACTATGACTAACGGAAACGTGTTTTTGAGCACGCTAGCGAATATTTTATTAAGTTATTCTTCGTAAAAATATTTCTAATAAAAAGAAAATAGCACTATAAAAATATATCCAAATCTGAAATAATAATAATAATAATAATAATAATAAACACTTAGCACTGCTGCAGGCCAAATATGCAGCAGGGGAGAGAGAATTATTTCTCGTGCTCTCCATCCCTAGTTTTCAAGAGATACGATGAGATAAACCAAAAGTAAATGAAAATTATTTCTTAAATTTGCATAAATTAATTCATTCACTTTAAATCAGTGAAAACATCCTCTAAATCTTTTTTTTTTCCTGGCAATTCAGCTTATTTTGATCTCGCATTAGAGCTTCGCCAACGTCGGATAGCGACCAGTACTCATTAACTCTTTCTCTGTGCTTCCTCGAGATCGAACCCATGAACTTCTTGAGATCGAACCCAAGACCTTCTCCTTCTTGACTCTGTTGACAGCACCTTTTACCCATCTCCACTTTCATCTCTCGGGGTATGAGAAAAATAAAATTTGAAAAAAGTGTTTTTTCTTGACTAAAATTTTCTGGGTTCAAGGATTTTTTGGCCCATTTGTGCAGATAGCAAGATTAGTCAAATTCTTGGCAATGGCTTCAAATTTTCCGACGAAGATCCATTGGCTTCTGTGAAGTTCTAATGCCTATATCGCCTATAAGAACAACAACCAGCGTGTCATCAGAAAGATAAGTTGATCAGGTGGATTTATTCTATTTTTTTTCTCCCCATGGATGAAAGCTTTGTCGTTTGAAAAGCTAGAGCATTTGGCGACGGTTTCTCCAGTCACATTTTATACATCAACCAATTTCATTCTTTTTCCTAGATGTGCTATGAAAATCGTAATGATTTGATAATAACACAACTCAATTTACTAGACACTTTTCTGATTCCGACTGTTGTTCAATTCGGATATTGGAAACTTTTGGTAGTTAATTGGGGACGGCCAAACGAGGAGAGGAGAGTACTGTCATCAGAAAAGGACGAGGATGTCGTTTTCCTCATATCTTTAAGTTCATGGGGTGGGAGAATTGACATCTTGCAGGAGGTAAGAAAATTGGGGGTAGAAATTCATGGCTCAACTTGACGAGGTTCGCTTTACTAGAAGAATTCCCCGTAAAAAGCCTCTATGGACTCGCTGTACTAAATCATTGTGCACTACTTGAAGAACCCAAATCTCCCTGCCTGCAATTTGGCTAGCAGCAGGAGTTGGGCTTTTTTCTTTTTCTTTTTTTTCCTTTTTTCAGATTTGAGTATTTTTCAATGTGGCTGTTTGTTTTCTTTTATTAGAAAAATACTCAAAAAGAAAAAAACTAGTACAATATTCACTAGCAAGCTTCCATCCACAATTCTATTAAACATTTTGATAGAACCGTGATGGAAGGGGTGAGCTCAGGGAATCTTCTGTTGGGATTTTTAGCCCCACCCAAGATAATGCACTCATGCAAACACACGTACAAGAACGCCGGTTTAATGTGGTTCGGCCAAAAATGCCTACGTCCATAGAGAGAGTAATTTTACTATAAACTGAAACAATATAGGCGGGTTACAACAGTCCGAGTTTCAATAGGTACGGGTTACAACAGTTCGAATTACAATTGTAACAGTACGAGTTGCAACAGTAGAGAGTTGTAACAATAGCACGTTGAAACAATGCATAATTGAAACAGTATGCATTGTAACAGTAGTAGAGTTGCAACAGTTCGAGCTTAATAGTGGCAGAGTTGCAACAACGACGAGTTGTAGTAAACCAGACTAAAGCAAGCCTATTTTTGACCAATTTTTAAGGGGGATAGATTGGCTATTAGCTAAATCAAGCATTCCGAATGTAGTAGTGTTCTCAGATTTGCTAAATTCTCTCCTAAAATTGCTATAAGTACTCTATCTTTAGCTATGAAGGCTAATATGAGTAAAATGATTTGCTTGAATGGCACTAACTATCACAAGTAAAGAGGAAAGATGAAAGATCTTTTTTTTGTGAAGAAATTGTATTTACCTATCTTTGCTACTCAAAAATTGAAGAATAAGTCCAAAGATGAGTGGGCTTTCAAATAGAAGATAATGCTTTGAATCATATTTAAAATGAAACACATGCTAGAACTCTATAAATCAAATTAAAAACCTTGTACGTGTCAAGAACTAGCAATAATAAATTATTCCTACTTAATCAAGCGATACACTTAAGATACAAGGAAGGAAGTTCTATTTTGGACCACTTAAACGAGTTGATCAGATGCTTCTAGCAGTTATCCGATGTTGGCATCAGGTTTGATGATGATATCATGGGTTTATGGCTTTTAAATACTTTGCCTGACTCATGAATTTTTTTTTGTGTTTCTCTAGCCAAGTTTGCTCCAGGTGGCGTTATGACGTGAGAATCTACGAGAAGCACAGTTTTAAATGAATAAATGAGGCAACAAGCTCAAGTAGCCATCACATCACAGTCTGAGATTCTGATCTCAAAAAACATGGGGAGAAGCAAAATCAAAGGTCAAGAGAAGAATAACAGGGGCATGAGTAAATCTAAATCCAGATATAAGAATCTAAAGAGCAATTATTATGGTAAGAAGGGTCACATCAAAAAACAGTGTTATAAGTAGAAGTTGAGAATAAGACAGAGAATGCTAAGCAGGAGAGAAAAAATGATAACGGCAGTAACGGGTTTCCTTCAAAAGCCATCCTTCTTCTAGGAAGCCAGGCGTGCTTGAATTAGTATATTCAAATGTATACGATCCTATGAAGGTACGAACACTTATGGTGCATTATATTTTATCAACTTTATTGACGAATATTCCAGAAAACTCTGGGTTTATGTTTTGAAATCTAAGGATCATGTGCTTAACAAGTTTAAAGAGTTTTAAGCTTCTGTTGAGCATCAAACAGGGAATAAGCTAAAATGCCTTCACACAGACAATAGTGGCAAGTACTGTGGACTATTTGATGCTTATTGTAGGTAGCAGAGGATCAGACATCAAAGGACTCCTCCGAAGACTCCTCAGCTAAATGATTTAGCAGAGAGGATGAATATGACATTGATTGAGAGGGTCAGATGCTTGCTTTCTGAAGTAAAGTAGCCCGGTTCTTTTTAAGGTGAGGCGCTATACACAGCAGCCTATGTTATTAACCTATCTCCAATTATTGCCTTGAATGCAGATGTTCTTAATAAGCTCAGGTATAGAAAAGATGTCTCTTATAATCACTTGTGAGTATTTGGGTGCAAGGCGTTTGTACATATACCCACGGATGAGAGGTCCAAGTTAGACGTCAAGACCAAATAATGTGTTTTCATCAACTATGGACAGGATGAGTTTGGCTACAGGCTATATGATCCTATTGCAAAGAAGCTAGTTAGAAGTCGTGATGTTATCTTTATGGAAGACCAAACATTGAACACATTGACAAAGTCGAAGGATCAGAAACTCAGAGTTCTGATACTTTGACTGATCTGGATCCAATTCCTATTTCACATATGCTGATTGTAGATGGTGCCAATGACCATGGTGGTGCACCAGCTGATATTCAAAATGATCAGGTCGAGGGTGAGCATGAAGCTGCTAAAGACATGGATGTTTTGTCAAAGACTGATGATGTTTAGCAGGAGGTTCCTACTGAGGAGCCCACAGTTTCATTGAGATGGAGTTTGAGAGATCGTCAACCCTCCACTCGATATTCACTAGATGAGTGCATGCTCCTTACTGACGAGGAGAGCCTGAGAGCTATACAGAGGCAGTTGAAAGTGAAGAGAATGCAGAGTGGATTGTAGCTATGAAAGATGAGATGAAATCCTTACAGGACAACTATACTTTTGAGCTGGTAAAATTGCCTAAGGGCAGACAAGCTTTGAAGAATCGGTGGATTTACAGGGTGAAGTATTAGGGTGATCATTCACAACCAAGATACAAAGCTAGACTTATGGTGAAAGGCTTTGGTCAAAGAAAAGGTATTGATTTCGAAGAGATATTTTCACATATGGTCAAAATGTCTTCAATATAGTTGTATTGGGTTTGGCACAAATCTTGATCTAGAGATTGAGCAAATGGATGTAAAGCAGCGTTCCTCCATGGTGACTTAGAGGAAGAGATGTATATGAAGCAGCTAGAAGATTTTGTTGCTAAAAGCAATGAAAAGTGCGTCTGCAAGCTAAAGAAGAGTTTGTATAGCTTGAAACATGCTCTTAGACAGTGGTATAAGAAGTTCGAGCAATTTGTGGCCCAACAGGGTTATAGAAAGATTACTGCAAATCACTGTGTATTTGTGCAGAGATTCTCAGAGGATAATTTTGTCATCTTGCTACTCTATGTCGATGATATGCTTATTGTTGAAAGTAGTTCTTCAAGGATTAGTTAACTGAAGGAGCTGGACAAAGTTTTTGCTATGAAAGACTTGGGACCTACAAGATAGATTCTTAGGATTTCTATCGTTCGCGACAGGAGAAATAAGCGATTATGGCTATTTTAGGAGAAGTACATGAAAATGTACTTATGCGATTTCACATAAATAAAGCTAAAGTTATTAGTACACTTTTTGCTACTTACTTTAAGCTTAGTAAGAATTAAGCTCCAGTGAGTGATGCTGAGAAGGAATACATGCAAGATATTTCTTATGCTTCAGTTGTTGGCAATCATATGTATGTTATGGTATGCACGAGACCAAATATTGCATATGCAGTTGATACAGTGAGTCATTTTTTATCAAATCTAGGAAAAGAGCATTGGAATACAGTGAAGTGGATATTGAGATATCTACGTTGTACTTCTAAGTTGAGTTTGGGATTTGACACTGGCAAGCCCATGCTTGAGGGCTACACTAATTCAGATATGACTGATGATATTGACACAAAGAAGTCTACTTCAGACTACTTAATTGCTTTTGTAAGGGGAGCAGTGTCATGGTAGTCAAAATTACAAAAGTATGTTGTCTTGTCTACAATGGAGGCTGAGTTTATTGCTATGACAGAAGCTTGCAAAGAGCTGCTGTGGATGAAGAAGTTCGTAAACGAACTTGGCTTTATGCAGAAGAGATGCGTTATTTTGCGATAATCAAAGTACTATACACATTAACAAGAACTCTACTTTTCATGGAAGGTCGAAGCATATTGATGTTTGATATCATTAGATACGTGATATTTTGAACTCGAAATCGTCAGAGCTTAAGAAGATTCATACTGACAACAATAGTTCAGATATAATGACAAAAGCATTACCTCAAAGCAAGTTTGAAATTTGCAAGAAATTGGCCGGGATGGGCTTCAGTTAGAAGTCTATGTGTGAAGAAACATCCTTCAATTAATGGGCATAGAAGGAGAGATTTGTTAGTCTAGTCCCATTTGACAACCATTGCCTTTCAACTCTGACGGCCTCCGATGTCAACTGTGATGGGCGCTGCCGCTAACGTTAAAAAAAAAAGCTATTAAATTCCATTGTGGCGACCACCGCCACAATTGTCAACATCGCCACAATTGTCAACATCGACAGAAGACTAACATCTTCTATAGTATAGTACCAACTTGATGAAAATTGATAGTAGAGGGTGGTTTAAAGAAAAAGCATGGAATGACACCACCACCGATGGTTAGCACAGTCATTCTATATGTCCCCACTTTGCATATTGAATATGGGGTAATCATACCAGGAAATGGTAGAATAGTCTACCTGTTGATGGCCCCAAGAAACCGTTGGATGATAAGACGAGGCTAGTCCATGATCACACCCGACCTTCGTGTTAATGACTCACATGCTTAACTTTGTAGGGGCCGGTTTCACGTGCTTAAACAATGGTTGAGACGGAAGACAGAAATGCTCCTTCTCTGGTGGTTGTTATATAGCTGGATGTGTTTGTCCTATATGAAGAAATCTTATTCACAGCAAGCATCCTGATTCCTATGTGGTGAAGAGGTTGCCCTCAATCCAGAGGAGCTGATATGTGTGCTGAGAGTAAATGGACAAACAAAAGTAGGACTTCAGAGGATAAAACAGTAATAAAAAGCGATCAATCAGGATCCACCCACCTACAGAATTTTAATTCTGAGGTTTGGCAATCTAAAAACCGCTCAACAAGGATCAAACAAGCATAATAACGTGGTACTAACTTAAAATTTTTCTCCATCACATTTCACCTCATGCCAGCGAGGACCACAAACATAAATGAGAAAATGACACCAAAATGGCTCTATCCGTACCCTAGTTTTCTGCTTACTAAAGAGTGTACCGGTTAAGATACTTTCGAAGTACAAGGACCGATATGATCTCAGTTCTGCATCTGGTGGGGCCAAAAAAGGAGATGGCCCTGTCCAGCCTGGTTAATTAGATGGGGCCATTACCATCTTCCAAAACAAAGATGCCTACTAATTGAATATCACGTGGTGGGTCTCATTGAAGCTTGCAAGATCAAAGGATTAGGAACTGAGGACCACCGATTGAATAGGTTAACAGCAACTAGTGGGGAGTCTCGGAGGCTAACACTACCAGAAAACTAGCCTCGTCTGATCAGGGAATCAGAATCACACACTGCCATGTCATTTCAGTGGCAGTCACATGATCAATAATCTGACCATTGCACATGCACATGTAACCTCCCAAAACCAATCTAGGCTCCTGTCAAGCAGGAAAAAAAAACAAGCATATGCCAGAAACGTTGAGAACTTCCCCGACCTTAATGAAACCAACTTTTTGGGAAGAAAGCAAATAATGCCGCTGAAAAAAGTAGCTGTTTCCCATCAGATCTCAGGACCTAAAGAGGCATTCATTTGCTGAAAAGGAAGGGTATTTCGATGCTTTCTAATTGGGCTCATGCGTAGGAAACGACAAACCCAAGCCCGCTTAATTACGTCCCTGGAGTCTTAGATTAGAGGGCCTAATGACGACAACCAACAACAAATAAAATAAGGAGTTGAGATTGTATTGGGTTGGCTCATTTAAGATCATTAAAAGACTCTATATACCATAAAAAACGGTTCATACTTTCCAACTAGAGGCTGAAGCTGCCAATCTCATTTGAGGTCATTAAAAGACCCTATATACCATAAAAAATGGTTCCTACTTTCCAACTAGGGGCTTAATCTGCCAGTCTCATTTGAGGGCATTAAAAGATCCCATATACCATATACTTTCCAACTACGGGCTGAATCTATTAAACAGCTTGGAGTACATACGCCAGTGCTAGTGGGGCTAATAAAGTGAGCTGTTATGCCCCAAACAAAATCGGGAGATGCTTTAGGCAATTTAAGCATTTCTAATCGAGTGGTTGAGATCATTGCATGTCATCTCTAAAATGGGCCCACGAAAATGAAGGGGCTAAATCAAGCAAGATATCACGGATGACTAACCAAAATATGCATTTTCACGAGCTTACCAGACACCTCCTAAAAGAGAGATGGTGGAAAAGACCATTCTAAGTTGTAAGTAAATAGGTCGAATGAAGGGAAAGGGTGGGCCCAATTTGTTTTACAGCACTCAATTTCCATGGTGGGGGCCAAAGAAATCAAGCAAGAGGGTGGGACCGAATTGGATTCTTCGGGAGATGCTAAAGAAAGAATATGTTTCTGCCGGAAAGAGATGGAAACAAAGGGAGAAACACCAACCACTTGTTTAATAATCCCTCTTGAAAAAGCGTTTCCTCCGGCCAGATCGTGAAAAACCTGGTGGGAGAGTGTTGAAGGACGAGAAAAAGTCATATCGAAAGCGGCAAGGCGGCTTCTTTTCCGGTAAAGTGAGGCGCAAACTTGAGATGTCCACAAACACTGCAACTGCAATCTCTTTCTTCATCTCATCGTCAGGCAGCCGAAAATCCAGAAGAAAATTCCGCAATAATATCTCAAAACACCCATAAAATATTATGGACCAATTGTAGGATTTTTCCAACGGTTATTATTTGGAAAATGACCAAGCAAGTAAAGGGCAGCATGGAGGTCCTGGGAGCTTTCGGTCGATTTGCAATTTGCATTTTTATTTTTTTTGGAGAAAAGAAAGAAAATGCAAAATTTAGCTGAGTTGTTCTACACTTCTACTTCTTCATGTTTTTAATGGAAAAACAAAGAACACAGAACTGAAAATGACAAAGAAAAGATAAAAGAACCCAAATAAATAAATACATAAATAAAAACTCCTTTTTATCTCTCTCTCTCTCTCTCTCTCTCTCTCTCTCTCTCTCTCTCTCTCTCTCTCTCTCTCTCTCTCTTTGTTTGTTTTTATTTTTGTGGAAAATCGAAACAAGTTCCATGATCAGAGAGAGAGAGAGAGAGAGGAAAATCTGAGATCTAGAGAAAACAGTGATCAAGAGACAACAAAAATGACATTTCAGATTATCACAATCGGAAGAAGAAGACAGAGCAAAAAACAAAACAGCTATGAGATCGGAAATCCAGGAAGCAACTCCTGGAAGCAAAACAAATCCATAAACAAACCCTGGATTCGACATGCAAAACCAGAAACAGAGCAAATCCTCATGATCAAGCTCGAAGATCTCTTTTAACTCCATGAAATGAACAAAAACACTACAAACTGATCAAACGTCCACAAAATCCCAATATCCAATCTGCTTGAACCTCATACATCCATCACGTGATCAAATCCTCAGCAACTGGATCTACAGAACGCCGAAAAACTTAATCCGACCTCGAAATACAAAGAAAACACGATCTCCATCAAATCAACCAAAACGACCATCGCCAAATCGAATCCACAACAAAATTATCTCAATGAGCGCAGAAAATCAGCAGAAAGATCTAAAAAACAAGCCATTTCCAACGTAAACCTCTGCAACAAAGACTTAAACAATACACAATCATCCAAACTCAAAAACAACGGCAACAAATGCACAAAATTTAGAGAACTACAAATGATATCTAGTAGCATAATCGGAGGAAAGGAAATAGGGAAGATTTGTACCTGAACGGAGAAGAAAAACCTTAATTTGGGTTCCTGCTCTTCTTTCTCCCTCCCAATCTCCCCTCCCACATATTTAAGCTTTCTTTCCCTCCTCCGTATGCCGTCTACAGGCCCACATTTCTTCACCGTGTCGCCCTCACTTTGTCGATGATGATATTCCGACACGTGGCACGATCTTATTTCATGTCAATGACATTTTGCTGGAAGAGGGAATGAAAATCCCAATACCTAGCTTGGTTTAGCCGTTGATCTGTGCACGCGAAGAATATTTTAAGATCTTAATGTAAAATGTCATAAACACCCCTCTCTGATGTAGAAAAGACAAAGATACACCCGTCACTGCAACTTCTGAGTAGGGGCCCTTTTTGGGCAAGTGGATATTCCAGGGTGACACGAGGGTAACAGCTAGGTACGTGCCATATAAAAGATTGAGGATGGGTGACGTTACCAGAACGCGCATGCAACCGTACGTTTCTCTGCCTTCCATTGGCCAGAGACGTCCCGCTCCGGGATGCGGGGCCACCTGATTGTAGTAAGGTAACGTGAAATTCTCAAGTTGTTTTGCCACTTTGTGGTCTCTCTGTAGATTTTGATCTGGGTTGTTGATCTTACTGTATCAAAATGCACTGCATCGACTCAGAACCCGGCCGAGTTGATGCAGTTCTTTTTTTCTTTTTCATTTTTTTATCTTGGACTCGCTGCTCTAGAATGTCAAGGAAAATACTTTATCCTCGGATATTTTTTGCAGGTAATATAAAATTATATTTTCACATTATCAAAGTTCTCCACCACATTAATCCCAAGTTAACTTGTTTTTGCGAAGTCCGTATTTTGAATTTTCACACCTTGATTTGGCTTACTAAGAAGCTAAAGTGTAATACCAGAATGATAAACTAAGAGAAGCCGAACTCTCAACCAACAGAGCTTTTTATCATCCTGACATCGAGCTATTTTTTCACACCAGAAAGAAGCAATGAGGAAGTGACGCTGTCATAGAAGCTTTGCTTTCCCCTCTAGTGAGTCCAATTTAGGTACATTTTCTAGTAGATATATGCTATTCATCTGGTTCATCTACTCTTAAATAAGCTACCTCAAAAAAATCATGCCCATTGAATAATCATAACATATGTCACTTGAAATGAAGATATAACAACCATTAATTTTAAAAGTTAGGAGAAAAAAATTAGCTAGAATAATATAATAGTTGTATTTAATGACAAGAAAGCCTAAACAAGGAAGAGATAACAACATTAATGGCCTGTAAAAACATGCCTAAATTGTAGTTCCCCCCATTGAGCACCTATAAAGATGTTTCCTTCTATCATTCCTCGACCCAGATAAGTTAATCCATGTGACAGCTCACCAGGAATGCTAAATTAGAAAAGGCCAATATCTAGGGCACCCCACTTTTTGCATGAAGAGACCAATTGTTGGATGATCTGACCCATTCATCTAATATTTTCAGTTTCAGATATCTCATAAACAAAAACTCACTGTGATTAAATGATTCTAGCACTATCAAAGTTGATGTTTTTGAAGTGCACCAAAATCCAGCTTGATTTGGCCATTGCAAACCTCTGATTTGTTGACTGTCAAATAGATGGATACAAAATGGAATGATAAATGTTTATATTCATCAACAAGCTTTCCTATACTTTCCAAATGAGCTATTATTTCAATTTAATTCCATCTATAGTTAATTGAGCGTAGTTTATGTGACGGGCTCAAGTGACACTCGGAATCAAAACAAAAAAGGGCAGTCCCAAGACACGAAGCTCCTGCCTATGCAGGGTCGGGGAAAGGGGCAGACCACAAGGGCCTAAAGTATACAGCCTTACCTCGAAATCAAAACAGGATTGGGAAATATTTTCCTCTAGCAAGAGTTAATATATTGCTTTAACCTGAATATAATATGATGGTAGAGAGAGCGGATTGATCCAAAAAAGTGAAGGAAAAACTTATGGTGGAAAGGGGAAAGAGAGAGGCTTGATAATTGCAAATGGAAGTTAGAAAATTAGAGATTTAACATATTGATGGGAAAGTAAAAGGTGGCTTGTTTCGTTGGCAGAAAATAAATAAAAATTGATTTCCACAAGAACAAAAATTCTCTTTGGAAAGTGTTTTACATGCCTAAGAACTAAAAGTTTTATCAATTTAATTTTGAGTTTTAAAGCACTCTGCACAACAAAACTTTTTTCATGAGAATTAATTTTCATTAATTTCCTCTTAACCAAACAAGTAACAAAAACAGTTTTTAGTTATTTATTTATTTTATTTTAAAGATATTGATAAACCAAGGCATGCCTTAATGCAAAGCATCAATTTAAGACATCTTAAACATAAGGTGTGCAATTTCTGGTTCTTGATTTAGCTTTTGACAGTTGTGTAACTTTGAGATTATGGGTTTTAGACATAAAAATAGCCTCTTATAAAATGCAAGGTAAAATTGCCGCTATATATAAAAGCTTCGCGCAGCTAAATCCAGCCACAAGGATCTGCCGTCCTTCATTTCTCTCCATTTTTAAGGCTTCCCCTGCGTACTGTGTATTTTTACTTTGACTAGAATAGGGAATCGCCAAGCTGAAAGACAAATGGGCAGCTAATCCAACTGGTCATTTATTAAACTGATGTAGACGGACCGCGTACTACCTTTCTGTCATCATGCAATTATCAGCCTCTAATGTGTGACCTTGAGTAGAAAATTAGGGTGAAAAAATGAAGTCGACCCTTCTTTTATCTTCACATTAATCCAGATAATCAATTTCTTCAATCTTGATGGATCTTTTTTTTCTTCATCCTGAAACCAACACATTCGCTGATTTTGGGGCTTCATCCTTCCATTCATTATATATATATATATATATGTGTGTGTGTGTGTACGACCCCAAGATTCTGTAGAGAGTGGGATAGTAAAACTGATGTGACCTCTTGGATGTACCTCGTTAAGAGGAAGTCACATTTCTTTTTTTCCATTTTTTTTTTTTTTATAATCTTTGTAATAGTTTGGTATATCATCCATTCCTTGCCCACCTAAACCTAACCTTGAACAACATGGATGATTAGCTAGACACCCAGTTGCCTCTACTAAGACTTTTGGCCAAAAAAAAATGATGATCATCATCATCATATAATAACTCACATACAATACGCATGGTTTTACTACTACTCAAAAGAGCATTATTCAGGCACCCAACTTAGTATTATAGTCTAAAACAAACAAGATTTAGTTTGAGCTACCCTTTGGCTGTGGTTCAGAGGTTGCTACCTGTTGAGAAAGCAGAAAAGATTGAGCAGATGGGACTCACTTGCAGATCTAACTGTCCAAAATAAATATTATTATTAAGACCTAGGGCCAATATAATAAGCCTTTTACATCTGTTCAAGAGTCACAATAAGAGTACTCGTTCAAGAGCATGAAAAGATTCCACTTTTGGTTGGCATCTAAGCTGTTTATAAAGTTTGGAGTACAAAATTAAGTAACCCTCGAGAAATTAATGAGTTTGGATGACCTTAATTACTTATTATATTAATTTAATATATTTAACAAATCGATGGTCAATAGGCTAAAAATATCCAATAACATGAAATCTCATGTTCAACCTATTTCTGGTATGATAAACGGCTTCGATAAAAATAAAAAAAAATAAAAAATTTATTAATCAAAGAAAAAATAGTGTGGACTTCTTGCAGCTTTCAAGCGTAGGCTCCCAGAGCTCTTTGCTCAAAAGTTGAATATTATGTGCAATATGCCCGTTTTTTAACTTGAAAAATATTAGTGAGCAAAATTACAAGTGCGACTCACAGTTTGAATGATTCAAATGAACGGCTGCATGTGGTTATAAATAGAGGTTATCCCGTTGTCGGCTGCATGTGGATATTCCTTTTATAGAAAAATTTCTTGTGTCCAGTATTTAGACACAAATCAGAGGTTTTACTTTAAAGGGGAGCTTTAGTGCAATGATAAAAGTTGTTGTCATGTGATCTTAAGGTCACGGGTTCAAGATGTGGAAATAGCCTCTTATAAAAATACAAAATAAGGCTGTGTACTATAGGCTGTTGTGGTCTGGCCCTTCCCTAGACCACTCATAGGTGGAAGCTTTGTGCACGGGACTGCCCTTGTCTTTTCTATTGTGTGTATTCGTGTTCTCACGTACCCTAAAGATCTTGGTCTCCAAATCTACACTGATTGACAGATCTGGCCCTACAATTGGTATCAGAGCAACACTGCGTACAACAATTGGTATCAGAGCTATGTTGCGGACAACATTAGGAAATCCTGAAAAAATCAGGATCTAGAAATTAGGGCTGGTTGGAGAAAATTCAGGTTTTCTAATTCTCTGAACTCCTATAAATTTGAGCCAGATATGTTGTGGAAATCATATCAGCTTTTTTACTTTCTCATAGTGATATTTCTTTCTGCTTCTTGTGGATGTAGGCCAAACGAGCCCAAATCCGTCACACGCAAAATGGAAACTAAGATTTGCTTTATTAGGTATCAAACTGAGCCGCGTACAAATAAAACACCTTTCAATAATATTAATACAGTCACATGGATTATAAATGCATGAATATGATGCACCAAAAAATCTGCAGTTCCTAATAGAGTAGTTAACAAAACGACTTTGCCGCCTACTGCTATTAAATCGCCGCTCCCAAGTTGGTGCTTGTTGTTGAACGATATAAATCTGATCTAACTCTTCTGTGTGATTGTGTTTTTTGATCTCTTTGCATAACAAGCATGGAGCAAGAAAAAGCTTGCTTTGCATAGCGAGTCTCAAGTAAGAGATAGCTCACTTCCATGCAAAGGTGGACGTGAGAGGAACTCTATGGTGCTTGAAGGACAAATGGGCAACTAATCCAACTGGTTATTTTTTAGGCTAATGTAGTTGGCCGGATACCACCTTTCTTTCATCACACAAATGTCAGCCTCTATTTTGTAACCTTGAGATGAAAATTAGGAAAAAATAATAATGAAACCTTTGCAAATCTCCTCTCCTGTGGATGTAGGCTTAGTTTAGCCGAACCGCGTAAAATTTCTTATCTTTTCTAATGTGTGTGTATTCATGTTCTCACATACCCTAAAGATCCTGGTCTCCAAATCTACACTGATTGACAGATCTGGCCCTACAACTGGTATCAGAGCAACACTGCGTACAACAATTGGTACCAGAGCTATGCTATGCACAACATTAGGAAATCTTGAAAAAACCAGGATCTAGAAATTAGGGCTGATTGGAGAAAAATCAGGTTTTCTAATTCTCTGAACTCCTATAAATTTGAGCCAGAGATGTTGTGGAAATCATATCAGCTTTTTGCTTTCTCATAGTGATATTTCTCTTCCCTTCCTACAGATGTAGGCCAAACTAGCCCAAGTCCGTCACGAGCGAAAGGAAAACCAAGATTTGCTTTATCAGGTATCAAACGTGAGCTACGTGCAAATAAAACACCTTTCAATAATATTAATACAGTCACATGGATTGTAAATGCATGAATATGATGCACCAAAAAATCTGCAGTTCCTAATAAAGTAGTTAACAAAGCAACTTTGCCGCCTACTGCTATTAAATCACTGCTCCCAAGTTGGTGCTTGTCGTTGAACGATATAAATTCGATCTAAATCTTTTGTGTGATTGTGTTTTTTGATGTCTTTGCATAACAAGCATGGGGCAAGAAAAAGCTTGCTTTGCATAGCGAGTCTCAAGTAAAAGATAGCTCACTTCCATGCAAAGGTGGACGTGAGCGGAACTCTATGGTGCTTGAAGGACAAATAGGCAACTAATCCAACTGGTCATTTTTTAGGCTAATGTAGATGGCCGTATACCACCCTTCTTTCATCACACAAATGTCAGCCTCTATTTTGTGACCTTGAGAAGAAAATTAGGAAAAAATAAAATAATTAATGAAACCATTGTCCACCCTTCATATCAATTTCTTCAATCTTGATGGATCATTTCTGCTTCATCATGAAACGAACGTGTACAACGATTTCGGCCTTCATCCTTCTACTCATCATGAAAAAATGGCAATCCCGTTGTAAGAAGCTCCAGCATATGCAGGGCTTGTAAAAAGAGTAAACCACAAGAGTTTATAGTATACAATCTTACCTTTCATTTTTACAAGAAGCTGTTTCTACGTCTTGAACTCGTGACCTCAAAATCACGCGACGCAACTTTACTGTTGTGACAACTTTCCTTTCATTGTGAAAACTGCCTCTGTAAATAAAAGGTCTGGATATTTACAGAGGGAGAATTTTGGTGTATCATCTATCTATGGCGCCACCTAGACCTAGCATGAAACAACTTTGATGTTTAGATAGACTCCGAGTTGCCGCTACCAGGACTTCTAGGAAAAAAACAAATGCTGATCATCATATAATAACTTCACGTGCAATACGCGTGCAATTTACTACTACTGAAAAGAGCAATTTGTGATTCAACTAACCTAGTAGTATAGTCTAAAACCAACAAGATTTAGTTCAAACTACCCTTTGGCCCTGCTGATGTGGTTCCCAAGTTGCTTCCTGTTGAGAAAGCGGAAAAGGATAAGCATATGGGACTCGCAGATCTAACTGCACGTAAACTCCAAATAAAAAGCAATATTAATAGAACCTACGGCAAATATAATCAGCCATTTCCATCTGTTCAAGAGTTTAGGAGTCCACGTTCAAAAGCATGAAAAGATTCCACACTATCTTTTAAATTTTTGCAGCTTAGTTATTTATCAAGATCAGATTACAAAAATTAGGTGAACCCCCAGAAATTAATGAATTTAGATGACCCTAACCACTTGCTTTTTTAGTTTGAAACTCTTAAAAAATAGATGGCCAATAGCCGTAAAATCTCATATTCAGCCTATCTAAGTCATTCCTAGCACAGTGAGTGGCTCAGATCTAAAAAATTATCACTATGTGAAAGAAAATGAGGTGTGGATTTCTTCCAAACTTTCTGAGTGTAAACCCCATTGGAATTCTTTGCTCAGAGGTTGAATATCTTGTACAATTAGATGCCCATTTTTTAACTTGAAAAATATTAGTGGGCACTAACAATTTTAATGATTCTAACCGTTCATAGGGTGGAGCTTCTATGTAGTTATAGAAAATTTCTCGCCTGTTCCAATCTTAAACAATAAGAACAACAACAATAATAATAAACTGTGCATTAAAATGCATTTTAACCTAAAATTTAAATAAAAACAGCATCCAAAAGCAGCCTAAGTCTTCAAATTGGGTAGGGTTTGTTGTTGATAGAAGCCATTGTAATTCCTAACTGCTAACTCAAAGGCCAAAAGAGTAGGCTTACAATACTCAGATGGATCCGGAAAATGAATGATGGTTCATCCATGGCATTACGTAACTTCGACATGGTTGGATTATTTGAAGGAATGAGAGACCCATTTTTACTCTTGCCTACTCATATTTTCCATGTGAGAATACGTGGATCCACCATCTAAAAAACTCTAAATACTGATATTAGTAAATAAAAAATAAAAAATAATCCCGATTTGGGTGCCCGAAACATTTGTTTTCATGTGACTAACTTCGTCACGGCACGACTAGTTCACTTTTTACTGATAGCTATTGATTGTAACAATTAACAAACAGTGAGAAAACTGGAAAGTATAAACAGGACTGGAGATTAAACGCATACGTACCATCTTTTCATATCAAATTCATGAGGAAGGTGATATTTTAGTCACATTTTTCACTTTCAAGCCTGTTCCTTGTACTTGACAGTATTTTAGTCTCTTTATTTGTTTTGATGGCCAGTGGACCTGAACCAACAAACAGATGACCACCTAGTTTCTACAAGAAAAATAATACGACTGTGTGTATGTGTGGATACATGATAGACACGGTAACAACACGTAGGGCATATTGTTCGGTAGCTTATTTAGATTGAAACTTGTATGTTTGGCATTTTTCTAAGCTGAAAATTGATGATAAAACTTTGCTCTGTTATAAATTTCAATCCATCTTTCCTTTCCAAAAGAAAGAAAAAGAAAATTTTCCGCACTATATCGTCTGTTTTTCAACTTAACAAAAGCCGAATGGCAAGTTTGGTGGTACTCAAATCTTAAGATAATATGTGCAGCCATTGAATCTCAGGGTCCACAGGGATACATGGTTCACAGCAGGTTCAATAAATTTGTAAGGACAATGGTCGTTGCCTTGGGCCACTTCTTCTTAAAAAGTTTTGCGCAGGTTTTAGTTGAGTAAATAGGAGAGAGAGTCACTATCTATGAATAAGTAAATGAGTTCTTCCATTAAGTCTAGTGCAGTTGGTGGTAGACAAGTTGGTATCTCTCTTAAAGTATGCTTCATTTTAGGTTCGATGTTAAAAATACTAGAACTTAAGGGAAAAAACAAAAACAAACGGTTCTTCTAAAGGACACACTAGAAAAGGACACTATCTAGCTGGAGCATCTCCACAGATCAATTCATCATGTTCCTGCTTTAGATTGACTTGCTATCAAACTTCATATTGGATAACTTGAGCCATGCAGTTTTGTTTTTAAGTAATGTCCATTGAAGTTCTTTGACTAGAAAAGCTAGTAATTAACCAGCAGCCTCTAATAGGCATGGATTTTTGCACACAGCCTAAATAGGGCAGGCCAAACACATTTAAGTAAATCAACGGATTTTTGTAATCAAATGGTCCAAAAACCTGATCTCTAATCTAGGTGATGATCAACGACACCATAAATCACCACATATAGTACAGGCCAAAAACAGTAGTAAAACCGGTCTTTGTCTAGTAGAATTATTTGCGAGTCATTGCGTCTGTGTGTAGATGACAACACTTAGATAGTAGGACATTGTTTCCAATTTCATACTCCAAGTGTTACCGGAAAAGTTACATGGAATAGCGAAATCAGGGACTTGGATCTTCTAAGTGTTGAAGGATTCCAAAGGCCTCACATATTCAACATAGGAAAGTGGTTCGTTGGTTGGAAGTAAAAGGCCTTCTAATTGTATTTACAGAATTGTTGCATTTGCAATGTTTCCACCTTAGATTTAGGTTCTATCTTTGAGTCAAATTCCCACACTTGCACATTTTGGTGACTTGGGGAGTAAAGATTTACAACGTAATGCTGCTTTTACTAGTAGATTACGTTTACGCCTACACAAAATAGTGGAGTTTTGGTCGTCTTTTACACGTAATTTCATGTGATCGGTTCGGAATTTTACTCATGGGACGGATTTACTTCTTTCTTTGGTCGGTAATCTGGTTTTAGGTACAACCCCCGGTTTATAGTAAAAAGTATTCGATAAGATTAAAAAAGCCCTTACAATTTTACTCGATGATATAATACAGTGTTGCAACTGCTACGATGGTGAATAAAAATAGGATATTATATTACATTCCATTGTTTCATGATAGAGAGTTTTTTATTATTAGATACCGTGTGTAAGAAGGAGAGCCTTGGCACAATGGTAGAGTTGTCATTCTGTCACTTTTAGGTCACGGGTTCAAGGTATGAAAACAGCTTCTTGCAAAATGCAAGATAAGGCTGTATCCTATTGACCCTTGTGTTCTACCCCTTCCCTAGACCCCATACATGCAGGAGCTTCGTGCACCATGACTGCCTTTTAGGTACTGTATGGTTGCAACCTAAAATTACAATTTTATTAGATTTTCTATTACTGCAAGAAGATGATGGTGTTTTGCAAATATTTCCTTATTTAATTTAGTAAAAGGATGTTTAGATTTTTTTGCCAGCTTAGGGTTAGGTATTATCATTGGTATGTTTGGCTTTAAATCGATCATTGCCCTTGCCACATTCTGATAGGTAAGGACTAATAAGGTTTGAACCTCCGAAACCAAGCATTACATCATAGTGCTATTATTGTTGGAAGGGATGGCAATGAGGCGGGTTAAACCCGTGAACCTGCCCCCGTCCTGCACTTGCTTGAGGCGCAATGAGCAAAAGTTTGTGAACCGAAGTGGGTTTGGGTCGGGGGTGGGGGTGGGGGTGGGTTGGTGAGCAAATTTCTTGAGTAGACTAACGCTGTTTGCATATAATCATATACCAAAAGTACACAGTTTATTGTTATGTTTTACTTATAAAATGAGGACATTTTATAAAATTAGAACGAAATTATTTGAGCATACACACCTACCCACAAGTAGCCTCGTGCACTTGATCTACTATGTAAAGCCGGAGGAATGGATGAAGAGGTTCGATCATACCATGGTGAGCCCTTAATGCAAAAGATGGGGTACTACACAGCAACTTTCATGCGTCCAGTAGCAGCATTATCTTGCACGTAAGTTTGGCTCTATAAGAGCCCGTAAGCAACACGCCGCGGACAAGGAGGCGACGCGCGCTGGTGGTGGAGTCATGGGTAGTGGCCCACAATCTGCCCTGCCCGGACAGCCCACTGTTTGCCGAGTCCCATCCAATTGGTACGAATACAGGCACCGGGAGACCTACCACTGCTCATAATCCTCGCGTTGGTGGAGGGAGCACCGACTATGGTACAGGTGCAGGGTATAGCTGAAGTGGTTTCCTTTTGTTGAGGACAAGTTTAGATTTGATTATGCGTATGTAAGGAGTAATTTGATCTTGTTGAGATGGATTGTATGTATGTAAGGTGTAGATTCAGTCTTACAAGGGCTCCAGGATATCAGAATCAGTAGGCATGGTGCTTGGCAGCTCCTGTGGTCATGCAAATGTTTATTTTCAATAAATGAATGAACTATGCCCTTTTCTTTTCTTTTTCTACCTTTTTTTTTTTACAATCAAAGAATTGCAAATGACTCGCACACACTAATCACTAGCACACTTCTAAGTTTAGGGGGGGAGAAGCGAAGGTGTAAAGGGGCAGGTGCTGCAGTCGCGGGTTGGAGGTCCGTGGCATTACTGGTTTCGCCGCGACTAATGAAACAAAGCCCAATGACCCACTCCTAACTAGTGGCTAACTTTTTCTTATAAAAGTGAAAGAGTAAAAAATTTATATGCTGTAGTTTGAGCATTCTTAACAGTTTTAGTATTTTCAAACGCTTCAAGCGGCATTTTATCTACAAATCGTCCTATAATTTTAGATATAATTTTTGAAGATCTAATCTATTTGGGATTTCTAAGATTCTATTTATAGAACCTCTAAGATTACATATATCCAAAAATTAATCCTAATTGGATAGAACTGTTGCTATTTTTTGGTCGGATTGGCATGAATTCCCTTAGGCTAAATACAATGGGACAAATAAGATGAACGTTTTACATCTAAGAAAAATGAAAGTAGACAGTAGATCTAAGCTAAACATTAGCATACTCTCTCCCTTCAAATGAATGGATCAGCCATCTAGATATTCAATTATTTAGTACTACCTCGAGCTAGCTCGAGCAAACCAGTAAAGAGAGAACCCCACCTAGCTAAGTCCCACCTTTGCATGATTTAGCCCGACTAAGCAACTCTTGAAATTTGAGGGAGTTAACTCAAAGCAACTGTCGGGTGAAATTTTTAGTATACATTTATTTATTTTTAGTTACATTTAATATTTAAAATTTTTACTTTGTGTACTTTCTGCACATTCTTTCTAATTAAGGTTTTTATTACTCAAGTTTTTAAAATCTCACATTGGTACCCAGCCTTGTTTAAAGTCACTCAATCGAGGGCTTTCATCTAGCTTTTCATTAAGGCTCAAAGTCACTCAATCAAGGGCTTCCATCTAGCTTTTCATTAAAGCTCAAAGTCACTCAATCAAGGGCTTCCATCTAGCTTTTCATTAAGGACTTTGATCTTAATTTTCATTAATTTTTCAGAAGCAATAGTTTTACTCTCTCTCTCTCTCTCTCTCTCTCTCTCTCTCTCTCTCTCTCTCTCTCTCTCTCTCTCTCTCTCGCCCTGGCTTCCATTAAAATGTAAAGATGTGTCTCATCTCTCCCTTTCGCTTTCTATGTTTTACTACTCTTGCATACTTTTTAAATTTCCTCAGCCTTGTTATTTGAACAAATAGACATGGATGTCAAGCTTCCTTTTATCTGATGAAGGCTTTGATTCATGTTCTTTTGTGAGTGAGCTTAATTGGCTTGATCTTGTTGTGCTTGTATTGAATTATGATGCTCTATGAACGAGTATCCAAGGATGATCTTTTGGCACTCTTTTGATAAATCTTTTGTTAGCTTAAGAGCTTTTCTTCATTTTTTATATTGCTTTTATTTATGAATTCAGCTCCATTAGTACTTTTCTTCATTTTTTTTGCTCCTTTTGTGTGTTATTATAGGAGTTGAGCATGATATCGACCTAGATAAAGAATAACTTTAGTCCCCCATATAATTAGGCTCTGCTCATCATCTAAGGATTTCAAAGGATGAGGTAACAATCGCTGGTTGAAGAATCCTAAAAAGGTTAATAAGAAGAAGTTGGATGGTGACGGACAACTTCAAAACCCTAGAAATTATCCAAGTTGTACTATCCAGTTGACCCTTAGGATTGGATTACTAGTAAATCCCCCACTAGAGACTCTTTTTGTCAACTGTAGTAAGCACAATGCTTTATCTCACTATCTACATTTAGTTCACATATTGCCTTTTTGTTACTTTCTTATAAGTTGATTAACCAAAAGATTTTATCTTGTGCACAAATGTTTGTTGAAATGTTTTATCATTCATCCAACAAAAAAAAACAAAAAACATTCTTTTGAAATTCCTTAAATTGACAACCATATTATATTTGAACTTCTAATCTTGTTCTCTAAAAAAGAAAATAAAAGAAGAACTAACATGCTATGTTGCTATAAAAAATAGAATAATATACTTTTGCCACTTATAGTCATAGTCATAATGGTTGGATTCTAAAAAACATGAAGGGGAGAAGTTGCAAAATTACAAAAATTTGAAACATACAAAAAAGAGATGGGAAAAAAATTAAACAAGTTTTGAAAACTTTTAAAACAGTAGGCAGAGTAAAAGTCAAGAAAGAGACAACTATCTTGACACAATGGATGAGTTGTGACCTAGAGGTCATGCTATCGAAGCTTGAAAACAGCCTATTGTAATATGCAAGGTAAGGCTACATATTATAAACCATTTATGGTCCACCCCTTCCCAGGACCTTGCATATGCAAGAGCTTCGTGCACAGGCTTCCCTTTTTTTAGGCAATGAAAAAGTTAGAAAAAAAAACAGCAAAAAGTTAAGAGAAGTTAAAAATTTTAAATCATAAGATATATATATATATATATAACACCTAATTAATAACTTCTTAAGCAAAAAGAGATATTATTACAAAAAAATTAAAAATAATGTCTTAACTCTTAAAAATGTAGGCAGGAGGAAATTTTCAAATTTTAAGAAGTTCAAAAAGAGATAAAAATGTTGAAAAGTTTTTAAATATAAAAGAAGGTAGCATAAAGCTAGTGACTAGAGTTGTAAAGATAAGAGACTTGAGGCTCGTTTTGAACGGTTGAGAAGAATAAAAAATTGAAAATTTATTAAAAAGAAAAGGTAAAAAAAATACAAATTTGAAAAATAACAAGATATTTGAAAATATAGAGATAAAAATGTGAAGGTAAAAAAAGTTGTAAATTTTGTATATTGTTAAAAAGAATAGTTTTACATAAAAAATTGGAAAAAACTAAAACATGACTAGTTTTATTGAAAAAGATGGTTATGTTTAAAGTATGAAGAAAAGGGTCCTTTTAAACAAAAAATGAAAGAAATGGAGTATTTTGTGACCATGCTTGCAGTTTAGGTCGAAGCTAACGATGTTATTCTTTTTACTTTTGCAAATTGTACCTTCTGATAATCTTTTTGCTAAAATCTAGCCACAAGATGAAATCTTGATGGGTGTGGCTCATCACCATTAAGTTGCATAGTAAAGCTTCGATAAACTAATGGTATTGTGACTGAAGATTTTCTATTAGTTAAGTGAGGTTTTATTAAAATCTTGATAAATCAATATGATGTACCAGCTTTATATAAATTTTGTTATTTAAATGGATTTCAATCTCGAACCCATAAATCTTAAGCCACCGAGTTGTTTCCTTTATATTTGTCGAAGATTATAAAAAAAGAAAACTAACATTGGAAATTCATAGACAAAGTTGCCATAAGTCACAGTCTTAGAATCATCCAATCATGGACAATTTCTAAATATTCCTTATCCATATATATCACCTTATAATATATAGATCATGGCTCAGATCATTACAAGGAGTGCACCCTGTTACTTTTGCTAAATCTTTTTTTGTTTTCCTAAGTGTGAAGCCAAAGCATCCATGGAAGCAGCCTCGAACCTTATTACCCAGGACTCAGACGACTCCTTGAGGCCACTAGTTTATCAGGCCTTTGCTGACTTCTGTCTGATCATTGTAAGTGAATACACACACACATCCATCACATAAAGCAAAGTAGGAGTCCCTCGTTGTATTACAATGATGTTAGGTCGCCAACATATCAGATTTGGTTCGAATACCCTCATTCTATGTCCAATCCATTCAACTTTTATAGTTTTTTCTTGAATTTTACTTCAGTTTTTTGTAATCTCAATCAAATCCCTTCGGTTCATTTTGGATTTTGGATTATCCACGAATTTATTTAGTGCGGATATATAATTGCCTTTCAACTAAAATAATAGATGTGAGATCAATTTCAAAACCCCAATTAAGAAAAACATAATTGTAGCATTTTTCTTAAATTAAGAAAACATAAATGCTAAATGGGATGGATTAGTTTTACACTCGTGCTCTTTTAGTCTTTTCGAATGTCTATAATATCAAATTTTTATTTTGCCCTAATGACAGGTTATATAACCTAAGTTATAGACATAATTAAAAGGGTATTTTAATCTCATAATTATATACCCAAGAGACAATTTTACCCCTATATATAACAAAATATAAATATATAGGCATTTTAGTCTTTACAAATTGGATCAAATAACAATTCTTCCATCACACACATCTGCACAGGAAGAGAAACTATGAGGGAGCGCTCCACTCCCTACGTAATTATGATACAAAGAAAGAGAGAGATGGATGGGGGATTCCACTTTGTAGAGCTCCTTGCTTGTATCCAAAAATGAAGAGCTGATCCTGTTTGGCATGAAAATAACAAACCATGGGCGAGGTATCCTACTTAGTGTTGTGGATGCACAACCCTAATACCACGATTGCATATGCGCAACTCTGATACCACTGTAGTAGAAGTTCACTATTGAGAAACTGTGATGCTACAGCTGCAATCCAAATATGCTAATCTGTACAAATCTAGCCACTAGATCTGGGAATCTTAGATTGAGAGGAACAATATCACACACACACACACACACACACACACACACACACACACATAGACACAAATAGATTTACGTGGTTCGGCCTGATCTGGCCTACATCCAAGGGAAAAGGAGAAAACAATCACTAAATGAAGTAAATTACAATAGAGGAGGAGGAGGATCATAAACAGATCCTCACTTGACTCTACTCTCTCTCACACTCTTTCTCTCTTTAGATCAACTGATCTGTTTCTTACACCCGTACCAGCAAAGATCGGATCATCCAAACCCTATAGATGATCCGATTATGAAAATCTGCAGCGCAGCAGATCTTAACAAATCCATAGATTCTGCTTGCCAATCTTGACTGTCCGGTTTGGTTGCCGATTTTAACTTTTCCAACACCGACTGTTAACATTTTTGATGCAAATGCTCTTTTCCTCTTGAAAGTGTTTCTGTTCACACGAATTTGTCAATCAAATGTACAGCTCACCTTACATAGGTGTGGACCCAACAATTCTCCCCCTCCATACCCATGTTGATGTGTTTAACTATAGGTGCACGGGCTATTGTACTGTAGCTTATGCAAGTACAGGTCGATTCTACAGGGAATTGACTTAAAAAGTGAGAATTTTAATAAAATTTAATTATCTAAAATTTAATTTTTTTTTTACTAAAAATAGTAGAATTATTGGAATTACAATCAGAGTTCAGATCTAATCAACTTCTAAAAATTACAGAATTTTTAATTCCAAAATAAAACAAATATATCAAATAATATGAAAAAAACTACTTCCCTAGCTTAATCACCATCAATATCTTCAAATTTGATCTTCTGAAAGTTGATCAGCCTTTGTCAATGTCTTCAGCATATTCTTGATTAGAGATCTACCATTTGGATTTGTCAGATTTCTCAAAATTATAAAGATCTAGGCTAAATTGTTATTTTAAGATTTGGAAGGATCCAATTGATTTTTGAATTTCAGATCAAAGATTAGATACTTTAATTAAGTCCAGGGATATCCTAAGAATGAAATTGAAAAGTTAATTTGGAATCAGGCAAGAAACATATAAGAAATTGGGGATTTTAGGTTAATTAAGGCTAACCTATTTATTGGGTTAGACCTTGATTAATCTGGTTTGGATTTGATTGTTTCTGGATAAGCAGAAGACAAATAAAGCAAAATTGGAATAAAATGGGACACATATGTAATTAAAGTATAAGGACAAAAATGTACTTAAATTTAGAGGCCTAACGGCAAAATGGGAATTAATAACAAATTTGGTTTTTTTAATGAAAATCAAATAGAACTCGATGGAGGAGAAGACTTCGGCTATGGAGGGGGAGAAGGGAGAAAAGGAAGAAGAAGAGGGACGAGAAGAGGAAAGAGGAGAGGGGAAGGGAGAGGGGAAGGGAAAAGGAGGAAAACCCGGATTTGGGTTTTCTTCCTCTTAGCCGGCCGACAATGGTGGAAGGGGCTGGAGGAGAGGGCAAGACGAGCTAGAGGTGCTGTTAGGCAGAGGGAGATACCACCGATGATGGATTGTAGTGGAAGAAGGCAGAGTAGAGGGCAGGTAAAGTCGATCTGGGCGGTGATT
The DNA here is from genome assembly GCA_035236585.1 of Warburgia ugandensis. NCBI lineage: Eukaryota > Viridiplantae > Streptophyta > Magnoliopsida > Canellales > Canellaceae > Warburgia > Warburgia ugandensis. The sequence goes on along the minus strand of CP141132.1, from coordinate 78,610,677 downwards.
GGGTGAAGCCTGGTTCGGTGAAGGGGACGCGATGCCAGCTTCGGTGGCTGCCTAAGAATAGGTGTGGCGTGATGAAGATCGATGGGAGATGGGCACACGATCCAGCCGATGGAGGAGATGGTGCTGGTGATGACATCACAGAGAGCTAGGCTGAGCGATTTTGTCTGGCGCGTGGAGGAAAATTGGACTGGAAGGAGTTCTAGTGAGATCAAAGAGAGAAGGGTGTAACAGCCCGAGGGCCCACACCTTGCAATGATATTGTTCGCTTTGGAGACTGCAGCCCATATTACCCAACCCCCACACAGTTTTGTTCTTCCCCCTTTAGGGAAAAGGCCTCGTTGTAAGGGAAGTCCTCACCACTCTTATCAACAGCCCAATAACTTTCCCCTTAGCAATGTGGGACTAACTCTCAGTCCCTCACTTTGCTTAGAAGCCTGCCAGCCTACCAGCCCTCTTGGCCCACCCTCATCAGCTCGCCCTCATCGGCTAAGGCTTCACCTCTCGCCTTTAGTGGACACGCGTCCCCTCGTGTCACACACAAGCGCTCATGTGCGGTTAGCCACCCACACCGGGTCAGGGTTTGGCTCTGATACCACTGTAACAGCCCGAGGGCCCACACCCTGCAATGATATTGTCCGCTTTGGAGATTGGGGCCCATATCACCCAGCCCCTGCATGGTTTTGTTCTTTCCCCTTAAGGGAAAAGGCAAGGTGAGGACTTCGCCTTGCCTTTTCCCTTAAAGGAGAAGAACAAAACCGCACGAGGGCTGGGTGATATAGGCCCCAGTCTCCAAAGCGGACAATATCGTTGCAGGGTGTAGGCTCTCGAGCTGTTACAAAGGGAGATCGTGCAAGAGAAAGAAAGGAGCCAGTAGAGAGAGATATGTGGGAAAGAGAGTAGAGAAGGGGATGGCGAGGTAGAAGATGGAGGAAAGAGAAGGGGGGTGCTATGGTGAGATGCTACGGTTATGAGTGAAAAAGAGAAAGGAAGAGTGGGAATGAGAGAGGTACGTGAGATGGGGGCAGTGGAAGAGAGGAGAAGAGGTGGGTGAGAAGGAGAAGCAAAGAGGAGGGAGAGGAGAAGGAGAAAGAGCTGGGAAGGGAAGAGAAGTGGGGGGACTGCCTCCTACGTGCAGCCAAGGGGGATTGTAGAAGGAAAGAGGAGAGTGGTGGAGAAAAAAGCAAGAGGAAAGACGAAAGTGGTTGAGAGAGAAGAGGAAGTAGGGAGAAATAGGAAATAGAGGTTGGGTACTACAGTTGCCTTTGCCTCTTTAAAGCTCCCCCATTACTAATTTGGTTCTCCCCCTTCAGAAACCTCCCCACAATTGCAACTTGCCTTCTCCATGTTAATTTTCTTTTGTCCACAATTCTCAATTGAGCTCAATTATCTTCTAGGAAACTATACTATCTATCTTTATGGGTGATCTGGCCCATCCAATCCTCTTTAGAATGATTTGCACCGTTAACTCTTGATCTTAGTCATTCATGCCTTTTTTGGTTAAGTTGCAAAATAAAAAACCAAATTAGAATAATCTAAACCATATATTAATCATCTAGTAAGCTCTAATGATTATCTGACTTTTGATTTTGACAAATTAAGTTTTCGATGATTAATTGGAGCCAAATTCAAAATCAAGCTAAATTTTGTAAATTTTGGTCAAAATTGAATACTTACACCCCCCCAATCAGCATTTTGCTAGTCCCAAGCAAAACATATGAAAAACTAAATTTCAAAATTTATTTTAAAGTCAACTTCACTTTTTCCTTAGAGAATTATTTCAATGAATCCATCAACTTTAGCAAACTAATAAAAATGACTGAAGAATTTAAACTCCTACCCATATGCTAAAATCATTCCACTTAAGCTCATATCTCAGAGTGAGCGTGTGCGTATACAGTCTACATATAGTATAATATTTATCTCCAAGTAAACTTCTACCTTTTAAAATCCATCTGAAATATGTTTTAACCTCAATCCTCGCTAATGACATATGCTCAGAAACAACATCTCTCAGTGTGACGACCCGGGTTTTCTCATGCATTTTTAAATGCAATATCTAATTCATAAGGCGGGATGCATTCCTATTTGAAAACTATTTTATAAAAACCATGCAATGCACTAGAAAACCTTTTAGTTTTAAACTCATTTTTTGAAAACCCCGAGTGTCATTTGCCTACAAAACAACCAAAGTAGTTTTTGAAAAAACTTCAGAAATCACAAATGTTTTTCCCTAGGTCTTTCCAGTCACAACACATAGCCCAACTGTAAATAAATACATGTCCAAAGGGTGGAGAGTTTACTCACATGTATAGTTGTCTCCTTTGTTTATACACTTGCTCATAGCACTAATATCTCGTGAGACGTCTTCCATTAGTGGAACTATCCTGAAAAATGTTAAGGAGAGGGTGAGTATATACTATACTCTGTAGGAGTCTATCACTACTAGTTTTATAATGCATGAGATGTTTTAAAATCATATACTCTTTCAAAACATGTGCATGTCTAAATACTCAAATTCAATATCGATATTAAAATCCATTGTCAAACTGAAATACTAACGACTTAAAGGATCACATAATTTAAAATCGAAAGTATCATATACATATATATTATAACATTATGATATGCATAAGATGCCTCATTGAACCCAACTCATGGATATCTAGTATGGTATGGTCGACCAACCTCATATCATGCCATATGCAATGCAAATAAGTCTATAAACCATAGGGTCCAACTATGCCCACGACCTCAACGCCGTGTGGTCCCCGGGTACCTGAGGACACAGCGTCATAACCTCCACGGGGCATATGACACATCGACCCAGTGCCATGACACCAATGGTAGCCCCCTGTACCACATGCAGTCGACGTAGGGACATACCCTTTTTTGGGCGTGGTACCCATTCCACCTAGTAGTGGTAGAGGCTGAGCAGCCAACCCAAGATCCTCGGCATAGCACCCACGGGCTTACTAGCCCAAATCACATAAGATCAAATAAACCAAAAACCTCTTTTCAAAACCTGTCCTCTTTGGGTCCCTCACAACTGCCTGGCCCTCGGCACTCCAGCGTCTTTTGGCAACCCTCAAGGACATGCAATCTTTGCAAGAACTTAATGCTTATAGATCATGCAATATTTGCAAAACAGATCTATGCATAATGTATATACAAAACATGTCTTGTGCATAAAGCATTTGTCACGTGCATGCTAAACAAGTCATATACTTAAATCATGTATTTGCAAAACAATCATAGTTCTTTTAAAAGAATCTAATATCAATAGAGCACCTACCTCAAAGTCTCTTAAAGTCGCTCCTTTAGCACTCAACCCGTCCCTGGGTCTCATTTATAAACTCCTGGGTATAAATGGATACAAAGAGTCCTAATTAATTTCAATCTATTCAAACATTAGACCGCTAATCTTGCCTATTGGGTCCCTGGTTTTTGCCTAATTCATTGTCAGGCTAGATCCTATGGTATGGATCTACTTTCCAATAGTTAAATTCTATAATTTATCCTCTAATCTAACTTTAAAGTCTCAATAGGTCCGCGTGCCCCGGTTCCAAGGACACCCGTGTATCCTGGTTGAACCGCGATCGCCTTAGGTGCATGCGCACCCAAAGGCCTTGCCAGGGACTGCGTTTTGCACGCGTATATGCATGCTCAAGTGACGCGCTATGACATGCATCATCACACGGACGCCCCTTGTAGCATGGCACGTCTCAGCTCTCAGGTCACCCTGTGCATCCTGATCGAGCTAGGACCCGTGCCCCATGTTGCGCACATACCCGAAGGCCGTACCTGGGACAGTGTTCGCACATGCACAAGCATGCCTAAGCGACACGCTATGACACGCATCATCGCATGGACGCACCTTGTAGTGTGGCGCATCTCAGCTCCCAGGGCACCCTGTGCACCCTTGTTGAGCCAGGACCCGTGCCCCATGTAGCATGCGCACCTGAAGGCCGCACCTGGGACAATGTACGCACTGTTGTACACCTGGAACCCGTCCCAGGGACCAGTCCCAGGTGCACGTGGTGATTGGCATCCTTGGGATGCCTGGCTCGTGCAGGGTTTGTCTGAGCCTTTTTGGGACGTTTTTCGACCAGGAAATCCGGCTGGAAAACGTCAGAGAACGCTAGATCTGGCCTGGATCTAGCCTGAAAGGGGAAGAACCAAGAGAAGGGAGGTAAGGACGTCTTACCTGGGCAGCCTGGGGAGTGCCCATTTCACGCTGGACCTTCCTGCTCGCCGGAAAAGCTCGCACAAGGTGGAAACCCTATTGCCTAGATCGGAAAAGAGAAGAGAGGGGAAATGGGGAGACGGGAATGGCATGGCCGTGCTGGCTTTGGCCTGGCCATTGCCGTAAAAAGCAGAGGAGACGGGTTTCCAATCTTGCCGGAAACCCCAGTCTCAAACGGCTGGAAAAATGCCAGAAAACTTGGGTTTTTGGAGAGGGGGAGATGGGGCTTTTTATAGCCCTGCTATGGCGGTGCTGCCAATGGCGGTGCCGCCTTTGGCGGTAGCAGAATCCTCCAAAAAAATCAGGATTAAGGGTTTCTGGAGGATTCTTAAGGTTGAAGATGACAGGGGGTGCCGTTATCAAAACAGCCCCCTGCGTTTTTCGTCCTTTTACGTTTCTTCCAGAAATACCCCTATCTTTAAACGGCTGTAACTTCCTCATACGAACTCCGTTTTGGGTGATTTTTGAGGCGTTGGATTTCATTTTTTGAGTAGAATCTAATGGTACTAAGTTTCCTCACAAATTCCTTCATTTACTATTTTAAATAAAATCAAACATTCAACATAGTTTATTTCCTATAGAACGTGCGATTTTCGTTAAAAATAGTGTAAATTGCTCGGGCATTACACTCAGATAGAGGGTTCAAATCATATCTCTCCTTTAATTATGTGAGCTGAGTCAATAAAAGCAAATTTATCTCACATATATTCATGAAAAATTAGAATTACTAAGGAATTTGATTGTTTTGATTCCTTTAAAATAAATGCCATTACCTTTGAATATTTAAAAATACTACTCTTTTAAATCTTATCCATTCATTTCCTCATCAAGACTATATTTCTCCTAGAATCAATAGGTCTTTAACTAGGACGAAACATAGGTTTAGGACAGGGTACAAAGAAAAGGTATAAGGGTATTCAAAATTTCTTCAAAAATAAGTATAGGTCTTCTACTAAGGTTGACAATTATTCCTTTCCTTTGCTTTGTTCTAAAATAAATATATTTTTTTTCCACTTTTCTTTGCATTCTTTAAACATTTTTTTTTCAGACTCTTTTCTTTATATTTCAATACTTTTGAATCACTTTGAAGAACATTTTTTTTCTTAATATCCACTTTTCTACTTTCATTGCAACTAAAAGGTTTTTTTTTTTGTTTTTTCATTCCTCTCTAACTTATTTTTCAAAGAAAATGGGTAATTGATATATTATACTAGGTTAATATGGGTAAAGGGTAATTGGGTGACAAAAGAAATGGCTTTATATAAAAGGCTCAAATTGGCCAACTAGTGATAAAAATACTTCTGGGTAGGCTTTATGTCTTTAGGTTAATAACAATGATGGCCTAAATCATTTTCTAAGTTTCCTATAATTTATAAGATTCAATGAACTTTTAGAACTTTAAAGGTAATACTCTAATTATTCAGGTAATTAGCCAAATTTAAGAGTTGATGGGATCAATTTTTCTTTAAGCATGCTGAAGAAAATTAGGAATATTTATATCCTCTCAAAAAGGATGAATGGCTCTAAAACTCAATAAGATTATAGGTCTCCACTAAATTTCTTCAGGATTTCTAAGTTATAGCTACTAATCAATTTAGACTATCTATATACAACTACGTGTACATATGTGATCTGAGACTTTATCCCGATTATACTTCAGAAAATCTAATGCTCATCATAGTGTAGGAATTAACCTAATTTTTTTTCAAAAATTCCCACTTTGTTTTTTTTTTCAAGAAAATCACCTAAAAACCTTTAAAAAATTAGAATTTGTTAAAATTCTATACCCTCCAACCTGAAAGAAACATTGTCCTCAATGTTTAAAAGTAGGATGATGATAATGCATTGAGAAATGTAAAAAATTTGAGAGACGTAGAAAAAAAAAATCTGAAAAAGAAAAAGGAGAAAGTAAAACTATGCTATATATACCTTTTTCAAATGAAATTTTTCAGAGGAAAAATATTACTAAGTTCAAAACTTCCTTGGGTCCCATACGAAATGAGTTGTATAGGCCTCTGAAAAGGAATGATTAATAAATTTAGGCAGCTTAGCCATACTGAGCATGCTTCTGATTAGTTCTACAATGGTCTAATTCATTCTTTCAGCAATGCCATTGTGTTGTACGGTATGTGGGACCGTCTTCTCTTGTCGAATACCACGATCAACGTAGTATGCCTTGAATTCTTTGAAAGTGTATTCGCCTCCATTGTCTGTCCAAAGACACTTCAATTTCTTTCCTATCTCCCTTTCCACCATCGTGTGGAACTTTTTGAAGTGCTAAAATACCTGGTCCTTACTTCTTACAAAATATACACATACCTTTCTAGTAGCATCATCTATAAATGTTATAAAATATATGTTTCCTCCTAAAGACTCCTCTTTTATGGGACCACATACATCAAAGTACACCAAACTCAATATTTCTTTTCTTTTATTACTGTGAGAAGAAAATACAACCCTATGTTGCTTGCCAAACAAATAATAACTGCAAAAGTTAAGAGTTATCATCATCATCATCATCATCAAGACCTTATCCCAATTAGGGGTCGGCCACATGAATCTTATTCCTCCATTCCACTCTATTAAATACCATAGCTTCATTTAGTCCCAAGGTTTTTAAATCTTTCCTCACCACTTCTATCCACGTTCTTTTGGGCCTTCCCCTTGCCCTTTTAGAACCTTCAACTTGTATTGCCTCACTCCTTCTAACTGGTGCCGTTGTTGGCCTCCTTTGAACATGTCCAAACCATCTAAGTCTAATCTCCCTCATCTTGTTACCTATTGGTGCTATCCCTAAATTTCTTCTAATATTTTCATTTCTAATTCTATCCTTTCTTGTCTTACCACTCATCCATCTCAACATCCTCATTTCTGCAACACTCAACCTATAAGTATGATGTTCCTTAACTGCCCAACACTCTAATCCATAGAGCATGGCCGGCCTTATAACCATCCTATAGAATTTTTCCTTTAGTTTGAGTGGCACCCGCCGATCACATAAAACACCCGATGGATGAGTGGCACCCACCCGATCACATAAAACACCCGATGGATGAATTTTCCCTTTAGTTAAGAGTTATACCTATAGCTATTTTGATGAACTGCTTATTGACGAGTGTAAATAGCCCTTTCTCTCCCATGTGTCCAAGTCTTTTGTGCCAAAGATTTAGCTATGCTTCATCCTCCACTGCATTGAAGCTATCTCCACATATCTTCGTGTAAGTCTTGTACAGGGTACTGCAAATATGCTCTCTTGCCGCGATCATTGCACCTTTCGTCAATTTTTAAGTGCTATTGCTGAAATAGTTTGTGAAACCATGTTTATCAAGTGCTGAGACTGATATCAGGTTTAGCCTAAGTTCTTGTATCTGCCGCACTTCCTTTAGCATCACTGTGCAACCAAGGTTTGTCTTGATCTACACATCTCCAATCCCAATTATTTGGGATGCACTATTGTTTTTCATCTTCACAGTGCCAAAGTCTCCTTCCCTGTAAGTAATGAAGAATTCTTTATGCGGTGTGGCGTGGTAGGAGGCTATTGTGTCTACCACCCCCTCAACTTCACTGTTGGTCACGTGCAGGCACGCTTCTTCTTTAGCTATCAATATTGATATGTCCTGTGAAATGGTGACATTTGTTTCACCATTACCTTCATTTGTCTTGTTTTGTTCCATTTCTTTCTTTAGTTTTTGGCAATCCTTCTTCATGTGTCCTGGAATGCCATAGTGGAAGCACTTGTATTGCCCCCTGTGTCGACTCTTGAATCTGTCACGATCCTGCGATCTCCCCCTACTTCTGCTTTTGCTTCATCCTTGACCTCGACCAATGCTACTACTGCTTTCTTTGTTTTCTGTAACCAAGGCATGTGCCTGGTCTGTTATGGATTCTTTTCTCCTAGCGTCGTCGTTGAATAGAGCATCATTGACCATTGTCATGGTTAGTTTGCCTTCTGAAACTGAGTTACTAAGGGAGATTAGCAGGGTCTCCCACCGTTTAGGTAAGGAACTCAACAATAACAAGGTCTGCCCTTCATCCCCCAGTGAAAACTCTACTGATACGATCTGATTCACTAAGTTCTAAAATTCACTAGTGTGCTCGGCTATTGACGTTCCACTTTTTAACTTTAAATTCACTAGCCTTTTCATCAACAAAGCTTTGTTGCGTGCAGTCTTTGTCTTATACATGCTTTCTAGCTTTTTCCAAAGAACATAAGCATTTTCTTCTTAGGCTACATGGTGGAAGATACTATGATCGATCCATTGTCTAATTTGAACTCTAATTTTTAGGAACATTTTTGTCCACTACTTTTCTAAAATACTCTCAAGTCTTTTTCCTTTATCATCTAGGGGGTCATGAAGATCTTTATAATGTAAAACATCCTTCATTCTAGGTCTCCATAAGATGTAATTGGTAGTATTGAGTTTCATCATAGCCCTAGTCACGAAATTTGCTAAATCAAATTCCTCCATGGATAGCTATGGACCCAACACTTAGCTCTGATATCGGCAACTGAAGTTATAGATTGGATGATTCTCTTAGACACTTGTAATACCGATTTGATGCATCCCCAAGTCGTATGCTATCGTCGTAATCTTAGAACAAATCTTTATATCTTTTTGAGCTTTTTCACAGTGCAAAACCTAGTGTTTTTGTTTGACCCTTGGATTTCGGAATTTGTGCAATGCGCACGCTTTGGCATTTGAGGGCAGAGAAGAAGACTCCGAAAACAGCATAAAATGGCCGGTCAAGTAGTAATTCAGTGAATGACCTTCTGTTATGGTGAATTCTTGCTGCCGATAGTCTTCTCTCTGTTTGCATTTCGTTCCTACTTCAGTTTAAATAAATTGCCACGATATTCACAAGGCTGAAATAGTGCCTGCAAAACCGCAAATGGTTCTGCTTTATATGGATTTACCAGATTTCTTATGTTTTTTGTTAATATTAGATTTCGTCTAAGGAACGATGAGCACTGCGCGTCTCAAGATGGCCATCAAAACGTACAAATTTTTATAGCTTATCCATGTTCAACTGCTGCGAGTTGTAGGAAGAAAGTAATTATCCATGGAAAGCTTGATCCATGGTTATTATTCTCGTGTAGAACAGCCCCTAATGTTGAATACAGTAAAACACACTAGATTGCTTACTGTATGTCTGCCCCTTCTGATCTAAAGAACCGCATGTACAAGATCGGACGGTGGGTCTTCATGCATTATTCAGTGGATATCTGCTTTTTAAAGGCCTCAAAGTCGAAGAGCTATTGGACTGCAACGCATCCCAGTGCATTTAAGCAGGTTTTATTACGGTTGGTTACCTTCTCCCCGTGTTTGGCCTCCTTTAACCAGTAGAGGGATATGTCTGGAGGTGTTCGTGGGAACACCACCTGCAATTTTCTCACCCAATCCTCGGTTATTAGTGAGAGCTGGCAACACCACGAGTGTTTCTGTTATTTCCAAATTCAAGACGTCTGCCGATAACAACTAGCACAGAACTGGTCGCGAACAAAGGGCATCTTCCCTCAGAGGTTCAAGTCACCGCTTTTCCCTTTGGCCTGGGAGTAGATTTCCTCCAGCGCATGAGTGATTCGCTTTGTAAATTATTTGTTCGCCCAAACTTTATAGTTGGTTCAGACAGTGGTGTCTTCGTCGCTAGAGATTTGAATAGAGTGCAGGTGCATTTCCACTGATCAGTATTCGAATAAAACAAGGCAGAGGATGCTAATACTAGCCAGCTCCGGTTCCTCTTAATTGGTGAGGTGGTGTTATTGTGACACCATCCGTAAACAATACTATAATGGCAATTCTCTTCATTCTTTGAGGAGGAATGCTAAACAAGATCGCTTTATAAGCCGCGTGAAATTGAACGCAACTCACTATGAAATCACTTACCCAGGACAGGTCCCCTACCTTTGGATGACCAGACCATTTACCCGATAACTCGAGGAGTCCAGCATCACGGCGGTAGGACGATTCCAGCATCCTAGAAACCGTTTCCGATGTTGAATTTTGACTGGTTTTTTACAGTTTCTAACCTATCCATTTGGTTCGAGTTCGTCTAGCATTCCTCTCTTTTAAAAGAGCCTATCTGTGCTGGGCAATCCCGTTTCAGATTATTCCTAACAATAAAAAATTGTCGCACAGAATAACATCCACGTGAATCAAGGAACTTATGAAGCAATTCAGATGATCCTTCATAAAATGAATACTACAAAAATTGCAGTGTAGCTTTTCTTTGTAGAACTCCAACCAATTATATCCATTGATTACTGTGCAGCATTACCAACAGAACCATAGTTTAGAAGGTCCTCTCCCATGGTTGTCATAGTTCGAGGCTGCCAGAGCAGAAACGTAATTGGAAGTCGAACATCTACCAACTCCTCGATGTGAACGGGAAACGGAAAACAGTCCTCACTGCTTCATACAGAAAGATCAGCCCATGCTAGTGATTTTATCCATTAAACCTGGTTTTACATTCACTTTACGAATTTGTTTCTTTCAAATAGTAGATAAGAGCTTTTTTATTTCTTTGCTCTCCTGCCAATTTTTTTGTTTCTCTTTTGGCCCCAAGTACTAAGCAATTGACTTCTTTTTTGTTTTTACTATATGTCTCCCGTAAGATGTCGTTTTATGATTCTTCACTAGAAAGAAATGCTGGATTCAAGATAGCGTGAAACTCTGTCCAGTCCTCTGCAGGCATTAGATCGTTGAAGGGACATTTCTGCGACCTCATCCATTTGCGAATGTGTACTCCCACTAGCAGTTGCTTCACCACTCGCAAGAAATTTGAACACTGATTTATTCGGCTTACACTGCATTATGGCCTTTCGGATGGTGTTTGCAACTGGCCAGTTTACCATCTCTCTCTCTCTCTCTGAATTACCTGACCATGACATAAATAAACAATTCTGCCTTATCTCATTCACTTGAACACTCGTATTGCATGCTCACTGACAGTTCTCGGCTAGGGTGCCAATTCTTTCTCTTTCTTTTCTTGCTTTCTGTTTCCTTCTCTTGGCTACTGGGTTTCAACGTTGGTTCCAGAAATGATCTTGAGGTAAGTTGCAGATCAGAGATGCACATATAGCAACCAAAAACATGCAATTTGAACAATAAATACGCGGATAAAACCCACGGAAAGAAGAGCAAAAGTACAAACCGCATTCGGAACAAAAGAAATTTCAAAATGGTGGTTCTTAATAAAAATCAAGGCCCCAAGACAGCCCATGATCACATAGTAAAAAATCCTCCAACAACATCAAACCGACCAAGTGTTGCGTCAAATGCCTGTTTATGACAGATAGGAGACAAGTTTATCTCTATGACAAGGTCATAGAGATTCGCTCAGAAACCATGAATCTTGATATGCTCCTTCTTTACAATGCCAGCCTGACCAAGAAAACAAAGAACATATGTTAGTGCAGGGTAGCTGCTATTGATGAAGCAAAGAAAGGTATGATAACAGCAAGCAGTAAATAAACATGTAGAAGATGTCCACGGCACTTAACACCGGTAAGGAAGGGAGCGAAGTACCTGAACAAGAAAAGTTGAGACATTTTTCCTTTGATCTCCTTGCAACTGAATTACCTGCATGTCAACATACATAACTCATGAATTTGATGACAGACAGAACTTTAGGCAGTGAACCTAGAATGTGCCATCGCACCTGGCCCAATTCGGGATCCTGTATGACAGTGCCATTGCAGCAGAATTCCTTCTTGAGATCCTTCAAGATCTTGTTGTAGCTGAACTCCTTCTTCAGACCTTGCACCGTAGTCAGGCTCTTTCTACCATTACGCTGCTGGGTGCGGATATGCACATAATCTTTTGCTGCAATGCCAGAGTCCTCAGCATTTGCCTCAGCAAAGGGATCTGCCTCAATGAAACAGGACAGCACATAAGTCGATGATAAAAGGAACGTATACTCTAAGCCATGTGGTTAATGCATGTCCAAATTGGATTGGTTATATAATACTAATGTTTCAGAATATCAAATCTGTGGCAGTTAAAATATCAGTTACAGTTTCAACCAGGGCAACCCTTGAGGTGGGACTTTCTAATCATCAAATTCTGACCTACATTAAAAAGAAATTATGGAAACCTTGCAAGTGAATTTACTCAATTTCTGACCTCAGTAAATCTAGAGACTTCCAGTGCAAGTGAATTTACTCAAATCCATGAAATCAGTCTATATTCATTCAATGACTATAAGTTTGCCAATATCATTCTTTGCAACTGAGTTGGGATCTGACCTTCCAAACCAAGGTGTCAAAACTCAAAATGGGAACACAATGCGAATTCCCCCAGGAGTCAACACGGCTTGATGCAAGTGAGATTGCGGTTTAACACAGATTATACAGCTAGGTTTTTTGTTTGATTATAAATTTTAAAGTAAAATAAATATATTATTTACTTATTTTTATCATAAAATGAGAAGCATAAAACTCTGCGAAAAGCAGCCAAGTCATGCATGCAAAATGTGGACTAGTCAAAAGCACTTTAACTGTGCCTCTTTTTGCCCTAGTGTTTCCATATCATATGTAACAACCCGAGGGCCCACCCACACAACCATATTGTCCGCTCTAGAGACTGGGGCCCATAACACCGAGCCCCCGCACGGTTTTGTTTTTTCCCCATGAGGGAAATGGCCTGGTTGTATGGAAAGTCCTCTGAACCCTTATCAATAGTCCAGGAACTCTTCCCTTAGCGATGTGGGATTAACTCTCAGCGCCTCACCTTGCCTAGAAGCCTGCTAGCCCTCTTGGCCAAGGCTAGCCTCTCTCCCTTGGGGGACACGCAAGCGCCCGCGTGCGGTTAGCCACCCACACTAGGTCAGGGTCCCGCTCTGATACCACTGTAACGACTCGAGGGCCCACCCACACAACCATATTGTCCACTCTGGAGATTGGGGCCCATAACACCTAGCCCCCGCACGGTTTTGTTCTTCCCCCATGAGGGAAAAGGCCTGGTTGTATAGAAAGTCCTCTAAACCCTTATCAACAATCTAGGAACTCTTCCCTTAGCGATGTGGGACTAACTCTCAGCGCCTCACCTTGCCTAGAAGCCTGCACGCTTAGAAGCATGCCCGCTTAGAAGCCTGCAAGTCTTCTTGGCCTACCCTCATCAGCCCGCCCTCATCGGCCAAGGCTAGCCAAGGAGGGGCTGATGAGGGCAGGCCAGGAAGGCTGGCAGGCTTCTAGGCAAGGTGAGGCGCTGAGAGTTAGTCCCACATCGGCTAGGGGAAGAGTTCCTGGCCCATTGATAAGGGTTTGGAGGACTTTCAATCCAATTACGCGTTTTACCCCGTCATGGGTAAGAACAAAACCGTGCAGGCCCTTGGCCCAGAGCGGACAATATAATTGGATGTGAAACGAACCCGAGGCGTTACATCATAATCCTAACAAGGTGTTCAAGAAAAGTTTGTTGTGCAATCTCTTCCAAGAAAGTATGAAGCCTTTTTGGTTTGACTAGTCAAAACCTTCGTAATTCATTACCTCGCAGGAGAAAGTATTCATTTCCAAAAAATTTACACATGTCAGGCATAATTATGACACATGCTAGATTTAAAAGTAACATACCAAAGGCAGTAGGGATCTGCACATCAACCTTAGACATGAACTTTGTCTGCTAAAAATCAAAGAACTAGAACAATGAGAGCTTTTCCTTGCTTTTATCACAATGCACGCAGATCTGAAAAGAACAAGTTGCAGTTCCCATCAACAAACCATGTACAGAAATGCAGAAAAAGAATGACAAATTAAACAAACAACTCATCCAAGGACCTCAAATTCAATCTTGGTGACTTCATAACCAAAACCCTCCCAAGAATCACATGGAAAATCAAAGATTGTGAATAACTCAATATTGTGAAACTGGATGATATGCTATAACTTCCTCTATGTTTGGATATAAAAACCAACTCAGCTTGAAGCACAAATAAAATAATGAACAATAGCATATTCATACGCTCATAAGGAGTCTCTTTCTAATCCAAACTGCATCAAAGCCATCAACCATTAACTCATGCATGATACACATAATGACCATCAAGAAACCTTGTATTCCAACACCCAGCAGCAAGCAACAATCCCAGAAAATCAAAGAATATAAATTCAAAACAACAAGAGATAACAGAGGTCAGAGTCTACAATCAGGAAAGTGAGCAACATTTTCATTAAAAATTCAGTTTCTTTTCCCTTGAACAGGACTAGTTTTTAATTATAGTAATGATGACCGAGCTGGTCTAAACAAAAATTCAATCAAAGAACTCGTGCAAAACTAAAGAAAAGATTGCTATTTTCAGGTTATAGAACTTAGCCTAGCCATGTCCGTAATCAAAGTAATGAAAACCAGGAAAAGGACCTCACTTTATAAGATTGATTGGGGCTGTTCAGGAGGAGAACAACAATCCCAGACAGTGAAAATTCACCCCACCATTTGCATCATTAAAACACAGATAAAATTGTTGAACACAAATGAATTAGTCTTAGAAGCTGGAGCTGTTTGTTCTCAAAAATACTTCATCTATGTTTTAAGGCCGTAGTGCAAGGGAAAATTTTCACTGTTCCTTAGTCCATGGATTGTTATTCCCCCCTTAAACAGCAGCTCAAATAAGAGAAGGAGAAATATTCAGGCTAATCAATCCCCCTTAAGCAGGACTTCCCAGCTACAAATAAAGAATTAATCAATCTCCTTAAGTGAAACAATCACCGATGGTCAAGGAAATCAGGCACTCAAAACAGAAGCAACCAAATTAGATCCTTGTTTATCACGTAAATCATTTTACAAGAGCAAACATATCAAATAAGAAATTTCCACAAATTTTCCATGTTTTCTCCAACTCCAAAACCTCAGGAACTCAAATTTCATACAATTCAATTTGGACATCTCCAAATCCAATTCGATTTCGAAATCCTAAATCTCCAGTGGCTACGATAATGAACCATGCTATATACAAATTCTATCGACAAATTGCAACCGCAAAACCCAAAAATCGATATCTTCAAGGTTCAACTAAAAAGACCCAGATTAAATCTCAATCAGCAATCGTACGCATCGATGCAGATCAAATGAAAGAACAACAACATCCTATCCAACAGAAAACGAATATTTCTAAGACAACGAAAAACCAGAGACAAAATCAGACCTCGAAATACCAATAACAGAAATGTCAGAATGAGATAGAAGATCTGAAAGAACATGCAATCAGATTCCTGAATTTGATTCAGAAAATCCCACAAAATGATGAAGGAAAAGACCATACCTTTGGGAGGAAGGAGACAGTTCTCCAAGAAACGAGAGCGAGAGAGAATTGTCGGCGTAAGAAAACAGCAGACAGAGAGGAACCCTCGAATTTGCTAAAGAGGGACTCTTTGGTTGATAAGATGACACGTGTCGGAAGCAGCGGAAAGCGTGATGAAAAGCAACTGAACATGTCCATCAGTTTCTAGACCTTGCTTACATTAGAAATTAGAACGTCAAAAATAACTACTGTATTTTCAAGTTTGCTAGAATAGCTGCTCGGATAATATAAAAGTGGGACCCAATCATGTAAGATTTAGCGCCTTCCATATTTGCTTGATGTCGATCTCAGGGGTCCCGATTTAAATGAGCTAGCCACTACATTTAGATCCAGAAAAGTTACAGTTTGATTGACTAGACGGATGACCGTATCCGCTTATGAAAGGCTCCATCATGGCTCGGAGTCCATCGAGAGGTTCCTACTTGGCCCGGTCAGTTACGTGCAGTGTGATACAATAGATGATTTATTCGACTTTGATGGTCAGAAAGCCCCACAAGGCATCGGAATTACATACATCTCGACCGCATATCCTTACCATTGATCTTTTATAGGAGACAATGGGCAGCAAAAGGAGCCTTGTGGAAACGAGCTCGTTGATAACGAAAGTAAATGAAAAGTGAACCGTATAAGCATTAAAATACCATTAAATGAGCAGCCTGTGCCTGAAACTCGAATATATGCTGAATCTTAGAAAGGGCGGCCTAGAAAGGGTCCACAGCTTTCCTCTAGAAAAGACTGTTTCTACACATTTAACGAGGTCACACGCCGACAAATGCTCCACGCTTCAGCACTAAAAGACCATTATGAGCCTTAAAATAGAAGCTGCGTATTATGAAATGCATCGTCCTCTCATTAGCAAGTACCAAGAAATTTTACAACCAATTTTAAGACAGAAAATTGGAGTTCACCAACTGACCAAAACACAACCCAAAATTTAGGGAATGTAAAATAACGGGAAAAAAGAAGAAGCAAATATTAATTCAAGAAACCTAGAAAAGCCTCTGATATCACAAAGCTTTCTTCCATCTGCTGGAGCTCCCACAACTAAATAACTACCTAAAATGTCAACATGTTCGAGTTGATGACACAGAAGGAGAATTCTCACATCCCAGCCTTGCGCAAATCACTCGCCCCATGAGCGAAGTGACATCGGTCCCCAAACGTGCAGGACCCCTTTGCAAAGTTTTCACACAACTTGGTCTTGTAATTGCTCGTAGCTGCTGACGGAAGTGCCGCTGTGTTCTTCACCGAGCCTGCTGCAGCTGTCCCGACATTAACAATCAACTCGCGGACAAGAGTACTGGCCTGCTTGATCTGATCAAAGGTTCCTTCAAGTTCAATGTTCCTCAAATTGGGATCAGACTCATGTTCTCGGATGGCAAGCTTGGCACCGGTGATCCGGCAGATCTGCTTTGAATTAACACCACCTTTCCCAATGATGGCACCTGCTAGAGAGGCATCAACACTGATCTTGGCAGTGGCAGAAGCTCCAAAGCTTCCAGCAGCCTGGCCAGGTGGGGTTGGCTCAAGCCGGCCTGCTAACCTGCCAACCCCCATTGGCCCGCCGCTCACCATCGGGCCCCCAGGCATTGGGCGGTCATCACTTGGCATGATTGGCCTACCGAGCTCTCTCTCGCCATGAGCAAAGTGGCATTTGTCCCCAAACTTGCATCCTTCTGCAGTGTTGTATTTGTTGCACATGCGGGTCTTCACAGATGGCGAAGACGAACCATCAGGTACTGCAGAGTGGGGCATTGGGTTTCTCGACGGCATAGGCAAAGCTGGATTGCCTAGATTTGTCATCTGAGCCACCGTGTTGATGCCACCTGGGACATAGTGCAGGAAGTGGCAGCTCTCTCCAAATGGGCAACCAGCAGTACTGTCTCATTCCATATCAGATAACTGAGTTAGCAACTCATGGGGGTAAAAATATAGCTCCATCAGAAGAACCCGTTGATAAAATTCAACCAAATATAAAGGCGGAACTTACGCATCTGCAGCGAGGAGAATACACAAAAATGCCACACAACATTTATACAGGCAGTTCCAACTATGCAGAAGACATTAAAGTTTAACAAACAAAGCTACAAATGATTTAAGTGAATGGCTTTAAACTGCAGAGCTTTGTGATCAAGCACGCAACACTGGGGAGTAACCAGTAGAATAGGCCGTGAGAAGTGCTAAAATGCAGTTGCTAACAAAAGGCATATTAAAATTAAAATCCATGTAGAAAGACATTAATAGACAAGCAGAATATCCAGGTAAATGTGATCGTTATCCATCACTACACTCCAGCCTCCAGCCTTCTGCACCATTATGTGCTTGTAAGAAGACTTTTAATCTAGAGCATCTAGTTCAGGATCAGATGGGTATAATGCCCTACGAAATATCAGTTATACATGCACACAAATGGCAGGGTCGCTCAAGGCTCTGCAAGGTACAGAATTGCTAGAAGAACCGCTTCGGTTGTTAGGTACTCAAAGCAACATTATCAGAAATAGAAGCAAAGCACAAGAATAAGAAAATTATAAAATAGGCTACAATCCCAACCCTAAAGATCTCTTTATCAAACACCTTTCTACTTAAGCAATCAGCAATTTCACTAATCAAAGGGATGTGGAGAAAAGAAATATCAAGTTTTAGTTAAGTGCCCCGCTTCACAACCAAGAGGCTGTGGGCTCGAATCTGCTCATCAATACAAAAAGGGAAAAAAAAAACCTCTCACGCCTGCAAATATTTCCAATAGGAACAAGATGAGCAATGCATACAGATCCAAGCAACGTTACTTAAATCATTGTCCAACTGAATCAAGATAACCCCTTTCCGGTAACAACAACTATTTCACACTGTTGATACCTCATAAGAGACCAATATTCCATTCATCTTGTCTAGCATGTCTTAGTAGGCTGGAGACTAATAATCACACTCAGTGGTTGAACTTACCAAAACAACTAGTTGTTAGAAACATTGGATTGGCATTATTTTTAACATATATCTTAATTAGGGTGTGTGGAAAGGGAATCGGGCGACTGTGGCAAACAAGATGAGTGGCTCACATCATAAAATGGAATGGCCCATGAAGCATCTCCCATGTAGGGGCATATGGGATTACCCCTTCTCATGCGTACACAAACAGACATGAATGTTGTGTATTTACATAAATGTGCAAAAAGAAGCTAAAAATAAAATGGAAGGCAACCACATTCATTAATAGGAACAACAATACAAAGAATAGCAATTTGGAGAGAGGCGGAATGAATGGCGATGTGGCATTAGATATGGAAACAGCATTTCTCACCAACTTCACGAGGACTGTTATCAATAGTTGGAGAATTGGTAAAGGAAAGAGAGGAGCATAAAATATCAGAACAGAAAATAAACGCAACCACCTAGAATCATTGATGAGAAAAAACCAACTAAAAACAATCTGAGACTAGAAAATAGTTAGCAGAAAGGAAATTGCACGTCCCAGCAAAAGGAACAAATAGAACAAGAACTGTAGAAATTTTAGAACTAGGTCCAACTTTCACAACCATTTACATTGCCCCCAAAATAGAAAAATGTCAATACAATTCTCTAAAAACAACACCTGGTAAACAAGACAAAAGGGGTGGCACAAGCTGTGGCCCTCCATTCACCATATGTAGGGACAAGAAACCTAGACTCAGAAGAATTACACCAATAAAATCCTTAAAATGAAAATATACATAAAGGGGCAGAGGACAATCACATATCCATCAATGTAAGATTCACAGAGAGGAGAGGGATGACACAATTATTTTCAATTACAGAAGAAGCATTTCTCATCAATTTTTGCAATAAATGACACAATTAAAAGAAAGGAGGGAAGAAGGGATGGTACAACATTTGCAATTAGTATGAAGTGTGGTAATGTGGCTTTCTTGATGGAATTTGAATTCATGACAACCATATTGGAAGAGGCTAGGAGGGTAACAATTAATAACAATTAAGGCAACAGCATTTTTCACCAACTTTAAGAATGATATCAAGGTAGTGGAGATGTAAATGAACTGTCGTAGATGTCTGAAACTAGGATATAAATCTTGGATGTGGAATTGAGAAATCAGAAAAATAGAGAAAGTTGTTCGGCACCTGTAAACGCAAGCTATACCTTCCTCCTTAGAGAAGCAAAGACACTTAAATAAAAACTGCCAAGTTTCTAATACAAGGATAATATAAAGCAACCATACATGCAAAAGAAAAGCTCCGTGAAAATGCATGTATAATCTTGCCATCTTTTATACAATACTGCTTGAAACAACCAGGAATACACAACCCTAAATTTGTACCAGTAAAACAGGAAGCACAAAAGTATAGCAGAAAAGATTGGCCAAGAACATATAATAGCCAGAACAATAAAATGGAATATCAGAAAATATAACAGACAAGAAAAAGAAAATTAAACATTCAAATGAGAACTTAATATCAGATACCTATAAATATCAAACAATATTCACATTTTTTGTCATAATGAGACAAAGTAAAATGAGCATTAAAATCCTGGTAAAATTTCTAATGTATTTAGCCTAATACATTTTGCACATAGGAAAGCCCTAATACATTTTGCACATAGGAAAGCATAGCCCAATCTGCAATGATAATCAAATGGCTGCATTCCTAGCACTTCGATGAAACCTTATACCATTACTCCCGTACTTCAAAGATAAGCTAAATGACAATGGTGTCCAGAAAATTAGTTTTGAAACCCCTAAAAGAATAATAATCTGAAACTCTCAGAATTCTGAGATACTGTGAACCTACCCAATCACGTCCATAAACCTTGGAATGTAGAAGTATCAGACATTTTATAGACTTATTTATGTATGTAACCACAGAGGAGATTGCAAGATCTCCTTATGAAGACAATTGAACATGGTAAACATGCTGATCGACTCAATGCCTTGCCAGATTCATATAACAACAGCGATTTTAGAAGTCCTCAACTCCCTTTGCGTGATTATATATTTCAAACAAGTTTGTGGAGTCTTACAAAAAGGGACCTTTAGATACTTCATTTTGCCCCAAACTCCACTATCAAAAGTGAGGCATAGCTTGATCTATCAGTAAATATTCAACCAACTCACTTTCTTCAGAATGAATCAAAGAAGAAAACAGGTTTTTTCCTTGTCACCCTAAGATAGACACCTAAATAATGTGGCCCTCAAGAGGAAACATCATGCAGCTCACACCAACCAATCCATCCTAATGGTTGCTCTCATACAATCGACTTGCTTGAGTGAAAAACATTAAATGAACAAGCTGCGGAAGTGCTCAAGCCCACATTTCGTGATTATTTTCTGGATTACATTTGTCGGGACCAGGTACTAGCACTAAAAGACGTAGAACCAACTCAAATGAGTACGTAAGCCCAAGATTTCATGATTATATTCAGGATTACACCTGTCAGGACCAGGTCCTAGCAATGATAAGAATTACAAGCTACAACCAACTTGCATAAGTACTAAAACTCAACACTCTTAACTTCACAATTACATCTATCAGGACCAGGTAATAGTGCTAATAGACTTACAAGTGCGCAATGTGTCTCACACATGGAAGCCATGACTTGACAGAAAACCATATTAAAAACCATTATGACAGTAGCATGTTTAGGTATTGAAACAACCATCACCACAGAACACGGGTAGATCAGATCTGGATTTCATCTGTTAACTTAGGAAACATAATATAATAAGGATTGAAGGTAAAATCACTGCAGCACAGGACACCAACCTCCATGTCACAGAAGACTCAACATGCTAATTATTTTGACAATCCAAGAAAATATGTTATTATGTATCCAAAAAAAATCCAACATAGTCGTTATCCTTTGTACAAACTAACAATAATATTTAAGCCCATACACTTGGGTTTAGGGTTCCCAAATTAAGCTAAGTATTCCTCCCCACACGAAGAAATAATTTATCTTAAAAGGAGGTGGAAGTAAATTTTTCACAGAAGGAATTATTTGTTTAGAATAAGAAAGAGAAAAAGGAAAAGGAAATAAGACCAACAAATTATCATTTAATAGACGCCTATTCCCTGATTTCACTTTTTCATAAGAGACACACTTCTGATTAAAGATTGACCTTTTGCATTTAGCAAATATGTTCTTTAGCCAATATGTTCTAGTGCAAACAATTTGATGAAATAAATGCCAAATAACAGAAAAAGATTCAAAAGGTGATCAAAAGGAAGGTCAAATTCTCTAATCACTGGCTTCATCAACCTTTAACAAAGAACAGGAGCATGTTTGTAAAATCAAACGGAAGGATCTAGACCAACATAAATATTTTGCTAAACTAAATAAAGGTCATCTTTTCTATTTTAAAAATCCAAGTTCCACTTGGAATAAAATTGACTTGGATTACCATTACCTTAGAAAAGGATTTATGCTTTGACAAAATGCAGATGGCCCTGACTACAAAAATATTAATGCAAACTTTATTAACAATGAATATCAATAAAGTAAAGAATTACCTCCAAAGCTAATAAGCTTGGTACCTTTAAGTGATGATAATTAACCAATTACCTGAGATTCTAAATGGAATTATCAAAGTAAATGCTAATAATTTAAGCATTATCTACAGCACATGTTCCCATATAGCTGCCTTCGGTTACAGCCCATCAAGGGGTTTTATATCAAATGTACTCTTGTAAATCAACCGTTTTCTCTGTTCACAAGTCTTTGTTTACTTGATTAGAGCAACAAGAGGTATGAACCTGTGCCACAACTTCCATGTCCAATTCATTAGCCTCAATAATATTAATTCCAGTTCTAAAAATTGCAGAACAAAGTGTTATTAAAAATTGTAGAACTTACAAGAGAGAAGAGTTGCATTTAGAATATTTATCTTAGGCAGGTAGTTAAGATTAGAACCTGAAAAACTTGGTGCATGGCTTCGATTTGCTTCCTATACCAGTTGGAAACTCCATTTCTGTTGCATGACATTAATTACGTCTTCTCAGTTAAATTTCTGTGAATTCTTAATCTTAAAGCTTGAAGACTTCAACAATTACATTAAATACCACTTGGCATCACCAACAATACACCCGTTGGAATAATTTTGCAAGAAATTCACCAGTACAAAAGAATAATATCATCAGCAAACCCTCAAAAAAGTGCAATCTTTGCCACCAAAATCTCAGGATGAAGAAAACACTAACATAATGTTTCTCTTGAAAACCACAAATAAAATATCAAAATTATTAAAAGTGACAAAGAAGGAAATAAAAAAACGAATGCTGGTGTACTCAATATTGCATTAAGTTCAATAAACAAATTCTAGCCATGTTGTGGATGAAACTAAGACGTATTTTTGCTTCTAATGATCAAAGTGCTTGAGACAAAGTTCAAACTCCCAGCATCCAAACTGGGTTCAGGACTTCAGAATTAGGGTTTATGCCACTCGAACAACACTTTTGTTTTGACTATTGCACTTCCTCCCGATTCAGATTCAAGGTTCTGATTGAAGCCATTATACACAACGACAGAGACAGTAACAGAATGGATAACCTTTAATCACTACCAGCCACAAATAACCAATAGCAATGAGCAGTTTGACAAGGAAAATAGAAAGGAAAGAAAAACCCCCTGTCTAGTTAGGGTGGATAATGAAGCACCAAAGGCTTCAAAAAGGAATAAAATCACATAGTAGACCTAGTAGTTTAAATAGAGAAATATTCACAATCAAACCAAATTCCAAAGACAGGTATCCCCACCGTTGACAATTACATAAACCCAGAAAAAGAACCCTAGCTCCTTATTTCCAAAGACGGGTATGACCACCGTTGCCAGCTACATAAACCCAGAAAAGGAATCCTAGCTCCTTAATAAGATTAAGAAATCCTCTGAACATCTCTTAATAAAGAACCTCAATCTTAAATCCCAGACAAGCAACTCAACGACACTCGTTATCCCTCTTCTTTCCACACAAACCTAAGAAATCCTCTGAACATCTCTTAATAAAGAACCTCAATCTTAAATCCCAGACAAGCAACTCAACGACACTCGTTATCCCTCTTCTTTCCACACAAACCCTCCTACCCAAGGAAAAACCCTAAAATAGAGCACAAAGTTTCCTACTAAAAAAAACCTCGATACTCCATCTCACTCCAAAAAAACCAGGATCCAAACGCAAACGAAAGCATATGAAATGCAACAAAAGGAAACGAAATCTCAATATATAAGAGACAAGAAACACGAACCTTGCTTATTCCGTTTGGATCCAAAACCACCGCCATTGCCATTCAAGGCATGTTCAGGTCTTACCCTCTTCCTTCCAGGCCCAAAGGAATCCATGACGGAAAAAGATCGACAAAGAAACACGGAGATAAGGGAAAACTCTGGAAAATGGGAGGGATTTGGGAAAGAACCCCTAGGGTTTGTTAGGGATATGGAAGACGAGGTGGCGAAGCCCGAAAAGAACAAACCCTAGCGGGATCCAGCGAAGATATAGCAAAAAATGGGTAACTTATGGGAGAGAAATTAATATATTAATGAGAGAGAGAGAGGGATTCCAAAAAAAGGGTTTAAATTTGGTTAGTTACTGCGGTGGAATCCGGCGAGGAAAAGGCATGACGTGGGCAATCTAGACCCACCTGGATTGCTTTTAATAGGTATCCCGTTGTCTTCGGCTTGGCCTCAGAATTTCATGGGCCGATCCATGGACCAGAAAATAAGTGGGATGTTAATACTCATCCATTAAAAGCTCTTTATATTTGGATGATCTAACCCGTTCATTTTATTATTCTAATAAATATATTATAAAGAAGAAAAAAGTCACGATGACTAGATGATTCTAGCATCCTAATAATTGATGACTCTTGTTGGTGTAACAAGAAATCAGCAAACTAGTTACTCTTACTCATAGTTCTAAAACTCGCAAGTCAATCACAACTTGGGTTGACAGTCTACTAAAATACTTGATTATGTTAGGATTTGATCTCAAGACCTCCAAAATAATTATAAAATATCCTCATTAACCAAGTACCCAAGCCTTCATTTACCTATGTAGAGTAAAAATTTAATTTTGTTTATAACTTCTAGTGAATAAATTATTATTAAAATCTTCACTCAAGTGTTTTTTTAGTCAACTCACTTGCCTTAAGATTTCAGAGTTCCTAAACTATGCTTTTGCTTGCTAAAAGGTATATCTATACTACGTGCATGTGGAGCAATGTGACCCTTGATGTGTGATATTACAAGATTAAGCCATGCTTGATCAAATATCTTAAACACTCTAATTAAGGGAGACAAATCTTAGTTTGACTACCATATCATGTAAACAATATATTGTTGTTTGCCAAAATGATCTTGCTTATTTCACTCTAATCGACACTAAGCACAGAAACAAGTTGATGATAACCAGAATGAGTAATCACTCACACACTCTCCTAAATTTAACTTTGAATCAAAGAGAAAGCAGTGACTTAAACCTATGATCAAGCACATAAATATCCTATTGTATGTGACCAAAAACGCTAGCCCTTGTTGGCATAGCTTGGCTAGCATCTACTTAGCACATCAGAGATTGTTGCATGTGGATGAGATATCTTGGAGTCTGTCGGAGTGGTTTCAAACCCACTACCTCATGGTTAATTGTGAGATGGGGCACTTAACTGACTTGGCTAAGTATGCTTGGAGAGATCCTTGCTTGTGTCAAATAACAAAATTATATGAGCTAGGAATATGCCCATGAATTAAGATGCAAGTCAACCAGTTTTAGAGAAGACGCTTCCAGTCTTCAGGTTGCCAATCCACTCTTTGGATTGGTAGAAATAAACAAGACTAAAATAAGCCAAAGTTTCATCACTGAGAAATGGTGCTTTGATTTCCAACCACAAGGAAACAGTGAATTTGCTGCCTACATCAACGGCCTGAGTGCAATTAGACTCTAGTTGTGGGATTCTCCCACCCATGGGTTTTCATTAAGAGCCCTGGCTGCATGAATATCTGATAATGCATTTCTACTCTTACTTATGCAATTCTCTCACCCATGGGTTTTCACAAGAGATGATTTAATTCTCCCCAGTTCATTTTCCCGGTAGTGGATCACTCTCCATGATTTCCTAAACAATTTCATCTTTTGGCCAAATTTTCCTACTGACCGATCTTTTGAGCCCACTTGCACTTTTTCCAGTTCAAGATACATAAGCAGTTTCAGCATACTATTCCATTAGTTTTGTATATTGCTTGAAACCATTGATTTGCATCTAATTCTTTGATAGTACCCTCACTGCTTAGTTCTCTTTCTAGCAAAAGTTACTTCTTCCATAGCAGCTGCCATTTCTCAATGATCTGATTATTGGCTTTGAGCCTACTCTGCCCTTGATTCTTCAAATGGGGCTTTGATTTTGACAATTTTGTTTGATCCAATGAGTTAAGAGAATTTAAGTCCAATCCCTGCATAAAAGAAGATTCAATTAGATAATATTTTCATGTACTATGGATGGTGAGGATTTGTGATGACCCAGGTTTTTAGTAAAACATTCTATAAATATCTTGCAAGTACAGAGCCCTTGGTGGTAAAAAAATTTCACAAACAAATGCAGCGGAATTTCTTTTCTTTTAAATTCGTTTGCAACAAAACCCAAGTCTCACCTCAATGTACATAATACACATGACATTTTGTATAAAATAAAATTTTATTGAATACCAAGATTCATCCAGTAGTTCACTTTTACACAGCTCATGTATTACAATTACAATCCATTGTCCAAATACAATCCAAATTACAAAGGTCATAGCTTGATTACACAATCTTCAAGGGAAATACCTTGATTAGTCTTGCAGCTTCTGATTCTTTAAGCTTTATGTCCTTAAGTCACCTTCCCTGTATATGAGATATTGTAAACTTTCAAACATTTATAATATCCTAGCAAGCTATGCTTAGTAGGGGATACAAAAATATACTACTTCATTAATATAAGAATATATACCTTAGTCATCATTCTATCATATTTATCCACTAATGGATCATCTCATTATAGAGTATATACATTATTTATGTAGTATAGGATAACTCTGTTGAAGTAGTGAAAATACTCAAACCTTATTCCTTCCCCAGGCTATACTCCTACTTAGGAGATCAATAATCAGCCAAATATTATATAGGGATATTCTCTCAAGGAACTCAAGTATTTCATCGCACTTGGCATCTTATCATGTCATGGCATCTCATTATGCCTATCATATGTGCATCATAATGCAAAATCATCAAGGACTACTATGCCACAGTCTAAATCCGTATAGCGCTCGGATAACTGCATAATAATCTACTAATACCAACTATGGAAATAACAAAATCCATGTTTGCATAGGCGAGGACCATAGCTATCACAGTGGCAACCTTCCCATGATTGCGCCACCCGACCTTTAGCGTCTCTTTGGACATGGTATCCATCATATCATACATTTCAGGGAGCAGGTGGCCAAACCCTCATAACTTCCCTAGCATAGCATCCCCAGGCCTATGCCTGTATAAAACAAAATCATAAGCCACCACACTTTTATGTAAAATATATTGTACATATCAGACGATGTGTCTGTTTAACTAAAGCTGCAATATTTTCTATACCCTATTCTTAGGGTTTCCTTAGTCCGCACATCTTACTAATTTCTCATCATTTGGTTGGATCATTATTATTCTAAGGTGCCAGGTATACTTATATCATGAAGATTTATAATTTTAGACAGAAGATCATGTATATACACACACATGAATCTTTAATACATTTTTGTACATTCACCTGCTTCAAAGTGGTATTCACTTCATATTGTCCAGCACGATCTTGATTCATGCACCTGTCAAGCCATACGTATAAAGTTATTCCTTTATACAAGTATTCTTTCTACATGTATTTGGGTTATCCTATGAAAGATGCCCTAATTTTCCTTAAATCATATATGATCAAGGTTTCAAACTTTCTAAGCTAACAAATCTATAGTATAAGTAAAATCACATAACAATAATGTATTCTACATTGTATTTCTTTTCTTTTGTTGTTTTTTATCATTCAAGATCTCTATTAGCTCTTGCCAGATCATCCTTATCTTACTTACAATTTTTATGAGAATTAGATAATTTGTTAACCTTTTATTCTCTTATTATTATTTCTCAACCAGTTAGTTTTCTACTAGATTGAGGGTAAGTTATTCATTCTTAATTCTAGACAACTCCTCTTATTTTCAATTGACTAAGGTTTACCAGTTACATACCATTCCCAACGTAGTTAATTCAATTCTCATGTAAAGAAGCGTTTAGACCTTAACAAACGTCAACAAAAGGTGGAGGGACAGTGAGGATCATTAAAAAAACCCTTAACCATAATGAATAATATGCAAAGGCATAGCCTTAGCTCAACCTTTAATAGGGTCTTATGAGGTCATAACCTTAAGTTTTATTTCTACTTGATTTTAGTTAATTCCATGAACATATACTATGCCATTCATGGATGTTTATTATGCTCCCATTTTGGGCCAAGGAAATGAAAAATCCACCCCTTATATTGTCCTACTAACTATAGCCCTTACTATAATTATTTCTCATGATGTACATGTGTATTTTGTGAAATCCAACTATATTTCATTAATTACCCCTTTTAAGGTATGTTTCACAACTATACTAATGTAAAGAAAATTAAAAGAAATTACACTAATAAATCTAAATCTAAGGAATTAAAAGGCAATCATGCTGGAATTGAAAATTTGGCATGAATTAAATTTGCTAATAAAATAATTAACTAGAATATTAACAACATTTTAATCTAAGAAAATTATACTAAAATTGAAAATTTGACATGGATCATAATTAAATCAAATCTACTATTAAAGACCATTAAATAAGCATATGATTAATTTATCCTTATGATCCAACCATTCGATTTGTCCATCTTTTAGATCTGGGGTTAATATTCCATTAAGAGTATAACCCTTGATCTTTCATGTTTTTGATTGATCCAACATCTTTAATAACATGATATTAGCCTTAGATCATTACTTTTATAGGTATATCTAGTCTGATCATTCTTGATCTACCAGATCAAGAGGATCCATTGGGATTTTCCATGATCATTTTTACTTTCAATGGTCTAAACTTTAATTCAGTTCATGTCAGTCCAATCCAACTATCCCTATGATGATTTATCATCATTCTATCCTTAATGGATCCAAACCCTCACTTCTGATCACCTAAGATCTACTTGATCAAGGGTGTTAATAGGTGTATTTTTAATTAACAGAAAGTTTTAATAATTAAAATATTATTTTATGGGTTCAATAGGTTTCCCTCATCATGATCTATTCATAGAATCTTTCTGATAAACAATCAGACTTAAAATGAGTAAGGAATTTTATTTTTAAGTTTTCAGTCATCTTCAACGGCTGATCTTAATCTGTAATGTTTTGATCAATTTAATTGACCTAGAGGCTTGGAAATTCTACTGTAATCATTGATCTTAAGGTTTTAACATGTCTTGGATCCATCTATCGGATCATATTTCCATTTTAAGATCATCTTAGACATGATTTAAGATTGTTATAATAGATTTTTTAAGATTGTTATAACGAATTTTAGAAATTATCTCACATAAATACAATTAGAAACATAGATCTCATGATTCCAATATATTTTATATAACATAAGGAATGCATCAGTGTTTTCAGATCTAAAATCAAAGCTAAAATAAGCTCTTAATTGAAGAAACACGATTTCAGTTCAATAGATGAACGATTGAGATCATTGCAACAAAAAATGACAAAAATGAAAGTGGCCCGTGCCTGTGACCACCTTTTATAGGTGGTCTGAGAGAGGTGACAAGCTATGGGCTAGATGGTCTAGATCTGGACCATCGAATCACCCATCGTCGGATCTCTTCCATTGGTGAAAACCAATGGCTCATATTTCATCTCCTCGGGTTTTTGGGTCATAGGAATCCATCCAAAGACTCAAAAGTTGCATATGAGCTCTTCATGGAGGGGGATCTCAACCCTATTATCAGATTCGTCATTCCCGACGGATCAACGGCTAGGGAGGTCACCTAAAGGCCTGAGATCAACATTACAGTGCTAGAATGATCGAAGGCGGGGGTTTAGGCTTACCTGGGTCTGTCTGGGGAAGAGAAGTTCACCAGAGAGAGAGAGAGAGATGACACCAAGAAATCTTAGGTTGCCCTATACCAATGCTGTTACCGAGATGGTCTGGGAACATGGGGGGAACGTAGATCCCTTCTGAAGTGATTCAAAGGTTAAGGATTATGATTCACTGGCATGGATTTGTCAGAATAATTTGTAAAATCTACCGAAGAAAGTACTAGTCCGATGTTCCATTTTGGTTTTGGATTTTTCGATGATTCAAACATTAGATCATCATGAAACTAAAGGGCTTTTGTAGATCATGCCTACCCAGACACATCTGATAGTAAAGATTAAAAATTAATTGCTGTAATTGGATGGCTAATAGGATTTAGGGTTCCTGAGTAGAACCTTAGTCTCATCAGGGATGATGTGTCCCTGGACGCTTTCGATGCAGACACGAGGTCATTTGTCTGGGTACGTTTGGGGACACGCCCACAGAGAAAGAGAGAAAGAAGAGAGAAATGGGGAAGATGGAGGGGGAGCTTTGAGCTGGGATTTTGGGGCATTGTAGGGGTCCTGGTGAAGAACATTAGAATTTTATTTTATTTTTTTAAATTATGTGCTATTTATAGGGATTTTTAAATTTTCCATGATTACATGTCATCATTATATATATTTTTTATTTATTAAATTGTCATTAGATTCCCACTATCACCTCCTTCTCCACTAGCAGTTGGTAGTGGTTTGACTCATGATAGTAGTCTTCCAAACCCTTGGCCCACCTTGTGGGCCCCACATAGTTGTGAAAAGATTAATTTGCCCTTTTAATTCCAAAAATAGAAAAAATAGGATTTATTCATATGAACTCGGAATTGAGCGTACTTAGTGTCATTTTGATCGATTTTCTGAGTAAATTTTAAAATTTGATGTCTTAGGTTTCGATTATAAGTAAATTTACTATTTTATCCTTTTATTCATAAAAATAGAGAAAAATAAAGATTTTTTATCCAGACTTAGAATTTGACGTACTTTTAATAATTCTGATTGGGTTTTTTGAGTACATTACAAATATCCAAGTTTAAAGTCTTGATTTTAATTTTTTTTATAAAAATGAATTTTCTTGGAACTCAAAGTTTCAGTTCCACTTTTAAAATTTCAACTTTTAATTTTTAATAATTCAATTATATTCATAAAAATTGGGGTTATTACAGGATTGATGCATAAATTGGATTTGAGGCTGTGGCAGACCTAGAGAGATCAACAAATAAATGGTTCCAACGTTAAAGAGTGGGGCCCACATATTGGCCCCATAATTTTCTTAGGAAAATTAGCTTAAACCACATGCATTTCCTCCATTAAGCAGCTCAAACATAAATTTAATAATTCTTAGATCATAATTTATTGCCCTTGTTCCTAATTTATGATCTCTGATAGCTTGCTAAAGCCTTAATTACAAAGTTCAAAGTGGGGGAACATATAGGTAGGATAAGAAACAATAAAATTTGGCAAACATTTGTGAAAAAATTAGAAAAAAAATGGCAAACATTAATTAGAATGCTAGTTTAAGTTTTTTTAAAGGAAAAAGTATCATTTAGTACCTATAACTATAAGTTTGTTGTAGTTTAGTCCTTTAAACTTCTTTTGTCTTTTTTTTTCCAGATTAGTCCATCAACTATCAAATAATTTTACACTATAAGCCCTTCCGTCCTACTTCTGCTATGTCTGTCAATGGAAGCCAACGGATGTCTAGAATGGGCTCCACAACATGTATTATAATGATTTAGAATAAACTTTTACACGATTTATTCATGAACCAAAATGAAAAGCTTAGTTTATGGACTATGTTGTTATTCATAGATAGTTTTGTTTTTTGCTAGAAAAGATAATAGGGATGAATTTTGGCAACAATTTTTGCAAAAATCCAACCTAGGTTCTCACATAATTTTTCTCAAATATAATGGTTTCATTAGTCAGATAAACTATGCCTAGATCTAAATTATTATTTTTTTAAAAGAATAAAAATAAGATTTTCAAGGTTGTTAGTCATAAAATCTGGCAACATTTTCTTGGCAAAGCCTCAAATCCATTTCTCAATAAAATAGTCCAAATTTTAAATGTTTCTAGAGGGATGCCTAGATTCCAATTTGAAAACCATTTCTCATAACTCTAAGAAAATGAAGATCATAAGAAGATTTTAAATCTTGCCAACAAAAAATTATGGTGATCTTCTCTTGCAAGATTTGAATCCATTTTTACTGAAAACACACATGCTTTAAGGATTAATAGATGAGGGCTTCTGGATTCTAGATCTAAAATATTATTCTCAAAACTCCAAGAAGAAGTACATTATATAGGGTCATAAATCTTGATAGAGAAAAGCAGTATCATCTTCTATGGCAAGATAGTGAATAACTGTTTTGTTTATAAACTATTATTTTTTCACTTTGGTCCTTAAACAATCATGTAAAAAAGAAAGTAAATAATTTTTTTAGAAATAATTAGAAATAAAATAAAATAAAATAAAAAAGTGGGGTATATTTATCACGTTGTAGATGTTTTACTGCGTAAAATTATTCAATGGTTAAGGAACTATTTGCAAGAAAAAAAAAAAGGACTAAATTATAACAATTTATAATTACAAGGACTGAATTGTACTTTCTTTTTAAACTAGAGCTTTACAAATGAGCAAGCCCAATAGTAATAAAAACCCGCTTGACATGTAAAAACTCATAACTTTAAGGAAGCCTAAAAGCATGGCTTTGGTCGTCACTTTTGATCAGGGGATTAGATTTTTACGCCTTTACGGGACCAACCTCAATTGGTCAAAATCGTAACTGAGGATTTCTTAAAGAATCCTAAGGAAAGCAATAAATCCACCACTTCGACGCACCGTCTCTCTAGAAAGGCCAGCTTAGAAAAGAAAAATGGGTGCTTTACAAACCCATCATTTGTCATCATTCAATCTTTTGGCCACTTCCCGCCTGTACGCGCTCAAGCTTTCCAAAAGCTAACCAGAACTGATGCTTTGTCGCAAGAATTGGTTGAGTTATCGAAAATAACCCTGTTCTTCCAAACCAAACAACTGTAAAGACAATGGCTTAGAGAGAAACTGACTAAAACACCCCATATTGATTATTTCATTCTAATAAGAGACATGCTAAACCAAAAGTTGTTTGAGGCACTTGGTTATCAAGCTCCCTACTTTTTGCATGAAACAGCTCACTTTGGGATGATCCAACTCATTCTTCTGACTGCTCTAGCTTCCAATATCTTGCAAACAGAAAATTACAATAATCGAATGATAATAGCATCCCAGAAAATCATGTTTTGTTTGGCCACCGAATTTAAATCATTGTTTAAACAAATTTCTAAACCATGTATTTTCTGTGATTTAAGATGCTAGAATCATCCAATCTGCACACTCTTTAACTGCTAGTTATCCGAAGGAGAAGCAATTCAATGGGGAGGATTTTTGGCGGACCGGAAGATGAGCAATTGGATTGCTAGACCCTCTAGATTCATTCGTACATATGGGTGTACAAGAAGACTGTATAGAAAACCCATGAGAATGGTTTTGGCATGATTATAGAGCTTCTATTAGGATTTAATGTACTGGGGGGGCTATCTGGACCTTTTATAACTATCATGGTACTATGGTAATTTTCTGGGAAGATGGATATGTTTGCGAATTTGTAGAACATGGAAACAAATTCCTTACACAACAAGGCATCGAAGAGCATCAATGGGTGTACAGCTTCATACATATAAAAGTGCTCTCAGCAACACTCATAGCTTGCCACCATCTGCATCCCTTGAACACTCAAACAGTGTTTTCTACATCAAGCGTTGATGCCTAATCTCAAGGAAAAGGGTGAGGATTTGAAGCACTTCTTTCACCATGGACTCAAAACACTGAAGCACATGATCAAGCAAGGGTGGAAGAAGGCCAAAAACTTGGGGAAGAAGAAGGAAGAGGTTCATAGGGGCTACCACAGAAGCACGAGTTAAAGATTCTGATCCATCTTTCCTTAATTTCCACTGGTGGTTCTTGCAGCAGTCTACTCCGAAAATGGCTTCATCGGCATCTTCAGGTGGCCTTAGATACCTCAGCCTAGGGTTGCTCTCTCTGTTTTCTTGCTTTCATTTTTGTCTAATTTAATTTTACCGGATGTGGGCTTTGAACTTTCCACTATTTATTGTTCTTATGAGTTGATCATACCTTAGGGGGTCGAAAAATATATGTTGTGATTTCTTACTTTACCTTGTGGCTAGCTTGAAGTTGGTTTGAAACCATACAAGAAGATAAGTATCCCTCCTACTGTGGCTGCTGCTCGTTATGCAGATCTAAGCTAAGTCTTTACTAGATGTGTATTGAACAAAGCAATTTGAAATTAGGATATGAGGGAAGAAGGATGTAGCAATTTGGGAGAACCAATTAATGGCTAATTGAAGTCTCATATGATGTTACAAACGTCGAGTCAATCATCGACTTTCCGGAATCAAATACATTTTACCTTGGCTCAGTTGTAGCTCTGCGTTTCATTTTACTAAGGGAACAAAGAAATCTTTTGAATTTCTGGAGCTAGGGTTAAACTGTGCTCCATCATAAACTCTTCTGGAGTTGATCATAATCCATAACTCATGACCTCGTGAATTGACTCTGCTTCTTGTCTAACAAATAGCAGCGCCTACTTCGTGGCCCCGCCACTAGATGTAGCCACGTTCAAACACCATAAAGCAATTCGTTTCTTGTAATCCCCAACTCTCTGTCACAACCAACAACAGAAATGTGGACATGGGGGTGTTAATTTCAACACAAGGGGTCCAATTGCAGCACTGAATTGGATTATCGCGGAGGCCAATGAAGGTGGCAGCCATGGCCACTGAGATTTTATATCTTTTTGAAGATCATTATATAGACATTAATTCCATTTAGTTGAATAACTCATCCATCGGACATTCACAAAAATAAAATCTGGTCTGGGATTAAAAAGGTTAGTTTGCAGCACGTCTCACATTCTCCCATGGAGGTCTTTCTTTTAGAAAGGGAAAGTGATAGAACTGGCTATAAATAGGGTGAGCATACGGACCTTAGAGCAAACTGTGCAAAATGATCTAGCTGTTCTAGCTTTCTTGTGCTTTTGTTTGCCTTTGCTGACTCTCGACTTCCAAGAAAGGCCTTGGACGTTGAAGCCAGTGCAGCAGCTGGCGTAGGTGAAGCTGGTTCGAGTGCTGCTAGTGCAGGTGCTGCAGTTGGATCTGGCTCAGGCTTCTCAATTGGTGCAGCTGGTGCTGGTGCCGCAGTTCGTGTTGGTTTTGGGTCATAGTGCATGGTTCAATGCCTGGTTCAGGTGCAGGCTCAGGCTATGGTCAAGGCTGTCTAGATATGGTTTAGGTTGAGATAAAGGTTCTGCATATGGATCTGGGTCCGTTGGGGTCATTGAGAATAAGGTGTTGCTTCATGCTTAATTAGCTCCACTTGTTCAAGGATGGACAAGGAGGTGCTTAGGTTAAGTCTTATGTTACACTACCTGAATAAATATGGTAGCTGTAACTACTTGGATTTATCATTGCTCTTCGAATAAATAAGATCAGCCTCTTTGTATTTTTTCTTTTTTCTGAAGGCTCCAGTATTATTAAGGAACGACATTTCCAACCATATTCGTATTTTATATTGATGTTACTAGCTTTTTACTGTTGTGCCAAAGCTCCCCTTCTGTTGAGGTTACTAGCTATCATGTTTATTCAAGTAGTGGAACATAACTATAATGGGAAAAACAAATTGTGCCTTTTTCTTTTTCTTTTCCTTTTTCTTTTGGTACAAGCAAAAATTATGGAGCAAACCAGTCATGGGACTCGTTAATCCAATCGCCGGCGAAAGCGTTCGACCATATTAAGGAGTTACTAGACCATAGATCATGAGAAAGGGAAAAATATAAGCGGCTAAAAATACAATTCGGATCCAGATTATGCATTTACCATCACATTTGATTAGATCTGTAATACCTCAAACTATTCCCATTAGGTAATCTTAACCCTCCACTTGATTAAGATTTCTCTTCAATCTTTTTTGAACTTTTTAAGCCGTTCATTTCTCGCTTCAGCAAAATTGTAGTCAGGATAATCCAGTGCGGAAGGCTGTTGGAGGTGGCTTTGATGTGAACCAAAAGATTTTAGCCCATAGAAGTGGACCGTGATTTTATACGCAGAGACATGTAATTGTGCATGTGGATATGAGAGAGAGAGAGAGAGAGAGAGAGAGAGAGAGAGAGAGAGAGAGAGAGAGAATTTGAGGTTAGTGGAATATAATTTTAACCTTTTAGCGCTGATTTTGCTTACTAAAAGTCACTATTCTCTACAACCTCCAACATTTTTAGAGGTATTTTATACGGGGCGCCACAAATCTTTTTTTTCCTGGAACGCCATTATAGCTTTTGATATTTACTAATCTTCCCACCGAAGTTTATTAGTCTTTAAATCCAAAATACCCTTTGGCCAATTTCCAATATAACCTTTCCACCTATTTTTATCTTCCAACATAAATATACTCTCTAAGGTTGGTTGGGAATTTAGACCTACAGAGTTTCCCTTATGCACTACTCCTAAGATGGCACTCGAAGTTGCAAATGTGTAAAAATATGAGAGAGAGAGAGAGAGAGAGAGAGAGAGAGAGAGATATGCAACTTCCTAATAAGTGATTGTCTTTAATAATAGAAAATGAAAGAGAGACCTCCAATGACTTGGAACAGTTACCTTTTCTAATAAAGGGTAGCTCGGTGCACGAAGCTCATGTATATGTAGGTCCGGTCAATAGTAGGCAGTCTTACCTTGTATTTTTTCAAGAGGCTGTTTTCGTGTCTTGAACCCATGAGCTCAAGGTCACACGATGACAACTCTAATGTTGCTCAAGGCTCCCTTTTAATTACCTTCCCTAATGTGTCTCTTAAGAGTTAAGAGGAGCCTACGGGCCCATAATACCATTTTTTGGTAATATTCACATATATGGATATTATGTAGAGTAGTTACAAAATGCTCATTGCTTCCACCGTAATCTAAAGCTTCTGGGGACATATATGTCCATTACGTCCTGCATAAGCGATGACATCAAAAAGGCAGTGCAAACTCTATCCATACTCCAGAAGTACACAAACTTGATGCCCTAGTTGGGAGGTAGTCAGCTATTTGATTTGCTTCCCCATATACGTTCCTTGTCAGCTGGCCGCATCCTCTTGCAATCTTCCTTGTCGTCCATCTGTGCACCTCTTGTTTTCTGAATGCTTCCACCACTGCCTTGAAATCTTCACGATCTGCATGATATTCAATGATGTTGCTAACTTCAGTCCGTATAGAAGAGATAGCCATTTGTTTTTCTGCCCAAAAAATATTTAAACAGCTCACAAATTTTCCATCACCCATTCTTATAACTCCTGCACCTGCCATTCCTGTGTTACTAAGAGATGACCCATCGAAGCACAGTTGCATAAGGTTACTCGGCGGAGGATTCCACCTGGTTTGGAATGTAATTGGGTTGTATTGGATTATAGCCCTTGTTGTTGCCAGAACATGAGGACCGGATGGCGATGCTTGAAGTATAAAGGATGGTTCTGGATCTTAGTGGTGTACTCGATTACCCGGGCCTCCAATTCACTTCATTTCTATCTAGAACTGCGGTTTCATTTGAGTGTATTAGTCTGTTTCTCATGAATCAAACTTCCTCCACCGCGGAGGCAAACGCTGCATAGGTGAGAATAGTCCATCTAAATCCCGGCCTCCCTTTTTCCATGTTTCGTTCACTGTTTGGAAATTGAATGCACAAAGATTTGAGGACATACGAAACTTGTTGAGGGGTTTGATTTTTTGGCACTGAGTGACGATGTGCCCTTCTGTTTCTTCATACTCATTGCAGAAAGGATAAACTCCCATCTTCATTATTGATTCAAAAGGCATGATTACCTTACAAGGTAGGCGCATGTGCACTAATTGCCAAAGTAATAGTTTCATTCTTGGGGGGATGGGGACCTGATTAGCTCGTCTTGTTGGTTTGGGAATAGGTCCACCGATAAAACAAGGTCTCTTTTGTCAGCGGTTAAGTTGTGTAGCCTTGTTGTAATAGTCGCTATTTTAAATTCTAGAATATTTAATTTTTATAAATTTTTAAAAAATTGAGAATTTAAGAAATTTAGAGATGGAATCTAGAGTTAAAACCTCAATATTTGAGATGTGCTTGAAAAATGGAGTCTAACGCTACTAAAAATGCTAAAATAAGAGATCAGAGTAAAAATGCCGAATTATTTAAAAATTTGTATTTAAAATGTAACAGCTCGAGGGCCCACACCCTGCAACGATATTGTCCGTGCCGGAGTGCCCATACACCCCGCACGATTTTGTTCTTCCCCAGTTGCCCAGGGAAAAGGCCTCGTTCCGTGTATCAGAGTGCACAGCGGATACGATATTGTCCTCTTTGGGTCCCTCGCCACTCTGAGCTTCACCCCTCAAGGTTTTGTTCCCTTAGGTCCCTCACCCCTCTTGGGCTTCACCCCTCAGGAGGCCTCGTTGCAAGGAAAGTCCTCATCACTCTTATCAAGAGCCCAGTAACTTTCCCCCTAGCGATGTGGGACTAACTCTCAGTCTTTCACCTTGCCTAGAAGCCTGCCAGCCCTCTTGGCCCGCCCTCATCGGCCAAGGCTTTATAACCTCTCCCCCTTAGGGGACACGCGTCCCCGCGTGTCTTACCACACACGAGCGCCCACGTGCGGCTAGCCACCCACACCGGGTCGGGGTCTGGCTCTGATACCAACTTTGTAACACCCCGGATTTTTAAGACAATTTTTTTTTTTTTTTTATAATGGCAATTTAAATAAGAGCATTTGGGATCCCATGAGAAAAGATTTATTTAACATTTTACTAAACCTATCTTAAAAATCCGGGGTGTTACAAAGTTGGTATCAGAGCCCAGTCTAGTCCATCATAATCCTTGTGAATGTCCATTTATATGTGAATAACAGTCCATAATAGTTGTAGAGAGAGAAACTATGAGAGAGGAACTTACACTTAGTGACATGTAAAAATTTTGATAGATGGCTCCTCGGAGAAGGACAAGGTCTACCCCTGCTACACCCGTGGCTCCACCTGCTGAGTCCTCTGATCAAGGGGATCGAGATGCCGAGTTATTGAATCGGTTATTGTCAGGACTCGTACCACTTATACAAAGAAAGTTAGGACACCGTTGACGCAGCTAACCCTAGCCCTATTCCACCACCTAAAGTGGTACCCATGGTTTCATTAGTTCAGTCCTCACAACCAGTACAAGAAACATCAGTACCTAGAGCTACGGAGGGCGATGCTACGAGTGACTCTAGTAAGACGGAAAAATTACTAGAGAGGTTTCAAAAGATGGTAAAACCCTTTTATGGCGATGGTAACACGGAGGAGGCCGAGCGATGGTTATTTGAGGCGGAGAGGACATTCGACGCTATGAAGATCTCACCAGATGATCAAGTTAGAGTAGCCTCCTACCTGCTGGAAGGTGAGGCCGGCTCCTGGTGGCAGACTTTCACACTCACCCTGGCACACTATTCGGACATATGCACATGAGCCTGGTTGCAGTGCAACTAAGGCGCACGCGTATACTAGAAACCGTAGAGCGCGCATTCTAGAACCGCGGCATGCAGGACCCTATGCACTACAATTGGGTCGTCCATTAAGGCGCGACCTTGAAAAATCCAATTTCGGAGCCTATATAACTCCGCTTGACAAGCCAAAAGGACCGTTGCGTCCGTAATTTTGACACGGACCCAATTATACAATAAAATGCAGGACATTCTTAGATAAAGATCAACCTAAAATATATCAGAGAGTAACCCCTAGAAACCAACAAACCATATAGGATGGCTCCAGCAGAGTTGAGAGAACTTCAGGTACAATTGCAAGAGTTATTGGATAAGGGCTTCATCAAGCCGAGTGGATCACCATGGGGAGCACCAGTCCTTTTCGTGAAGAAAAAGGATGGATCACTGAGACTATGCATTGATTATCGGTTGTTGAATGGTGTTACTATAAAGAACCGATACCCTTTGCCACGCATAGATGATTTATTTGATCAGCTCCAATCGGCACAAGTGTTCTCCAAGATAGATCTGAGGTCAGGGTATCATCAGCTGAGGGTTAGAGAAGAGGATATCTCGAAGACTGCCTTTAGGAGTCGTTATGGTCATTATGAGTTCCTAGTGATGCCGTTTGGATTGACGAACGCACTGCGGTGTACATGGATCTAATGAACCGTGTTTTTCGAGCTTATTTGGATAAGTTCGTGATTGTATTTGTGGATGACATCTTGATTTATTCGCCTAGTCATGAGACACACAGAGAGCATCTCCACACGGTATTAGACACACTTCGTCGACATCAGTTGTATGCCAAGTTCAGTAAGTGTGATTTTTGGCTAGACCAGTGTGCATTTCTTAGGCCACGTCATATCTAAAGATGGAGTGGCCGTGGATTCAACAAAGGTAGAGGCGGTACTACACCGGGAGAGGCCCAAGACAAAGGATCGAGATACGCAGTTTTCTCGGTTTGGCAGGGGATTATCGTCGATTTATAGAGGGATTCTCTAAGATCGCATTACCATTGACCACCCTGACTAGGAAAGACACTCAATTTGTATGGACCGAGGCTTGCGAGGAGAGCTTCCAAGAGCTCAAGAGGAGACTTACTACTGCTCCGGTATTGACCTTACCATCTAGTGCAGGCGGTTATGTAGTTTATTGCGACGCCTCCGGCAAGGGATTAGGAGCAGTGTTGATGCAACATGGGAAGGTAATTGCTTATGCGTCTAGACAGTTGAAGACACATGAGGTAAATTACCCAACACATGACTTGGAATTAGCTGCCGTGGTATTTGCGTTGAAGTCCTGGAGACATTATCTTTATGGTAAGAGATTTGAGGTATTCACTGATCATAAGAGCCTCAAGTACTTCTTTACTCAGAGTGAATTGAATATGAGGCAGCGCAGATGGATGGAGTATCTCAAGGACTTCGACTTCACCATACAGTACCATCATGGGAAGGCTAACGTCGTTGCAGATGCCCTGAGTAGGAAGGCGGGTGTGATGATTGCCAATTTGACAACTCGGTCTAAGTTCTTTGACAGGATCTTAGAGGCACAGGGCAAAGACAAGGAAACACAGGATCTGACAGATAAGACAGATTTTTCGAGGGGACCAGATGGAGGAGTAAGATTTAAGGGAAGGTTGGTGGTACCAGCAGATGACGAATTGAAGTGCGAGTTACTTCAAGAAGCACACCAATCCCCTTATACAATTCATCCTGGGGGTACGAAGATGTATCAGGATCTCAAGAGGCATTTCTGGTGGAATGGTATGAAAAAGGATGTTGGAGAGTGCGTTGCACGATGTTTGACCTGTCAGCAGGTCAAGGCTGAGCATCAACGTCCATCAGGACTACTTCAGACACTGGACCTTCCAGAGTGGAAGTGGGACCATATTACCATGGACTTCGTTCTGGGTCTTCCGAGGACCGCTAGCGGCCACGACATGATATGGGTCGTTGTGGACAAGTTGACCAAGTCCGCTCATTTCCTTCCAATCGACAAAATCGACCGTGGATAGCTTAGCGAAATTATATGTTAAGGAGATCGTCAGTCTACATGGCGTTCCCTTGACAATTATATCGGATCGAGATACGCGATTTACCTCAAAATACTGGAAGAGCGTGCAAGAGGCATTAGGGTCGAGATCGAAATTCAGCACAACATTCCATCCTCAGACAGACGGACAGAGCGAGAGGACCATCCAGACTATTGAGGATATGCTACGAGCCTGTGTTATGGATTGGAAGGGTAGCTGGGAAGATCATTTACCTTTGGTGGAATTTGCTTATAATAATAGTCATCACGCTAGTATTGGCATGGCTCCATATGAGGCACTTTATGGCAGACCTTGTCGGCCACCTTTATGTTGGAGTGATGTAGGAGAAAGACGCGTTGTGAAATCTGAGTTAGTAGAAGAATGTGCAGAGAAAGTCCAACTCATCCTGAAGAGGTTACTGACAGCTCACAGTCGACAGAAAAGTTATGCAGACAAGAGGCGAAAAGACTTAGAGTTCTTTGAGGGCGAGCATGTATTCTTGAAAGTTTCTCCTATGAAAGGGGTGTTGAGGTTTGGAAATAAAGGGAAGCTTAGTCCTGTGTATATTGGACCTTTCGAGATCTTACGCAGAGTTGGAGCCGTGGCATATCGCCTAGCCTTACCACCACGGTAGCAAGAAATGTGCATGACGTCTTTCACGTGTCTATGCTGAGGAAATACGTGCCAGATCCCTCACACGTATTGGAGCAGATCCCAGGAGAGCTACAGGCTGACATGACATTTGAGGAGAGACCAGTGCGCGTCCTAGATACAAAAGTCAAAGAGTTAAGGAATAAGACCATTGCCTTGGTCAAAGTCCTTTGGCAGCATCATTCAATACAGGAGACTACCTGGGAGACTGAGGAGGAGATGCGAAAGATCCATCCAGAGTTATTTACATAGAGGTATGTAGCTAAATTTCGAGGACGAAATTTTTATAAGGAGGGAAGAATGTAATATCCTTAATTTTTAAGATAAAAATAGGAAATTATTAAATAAATTAAAATAAAAATTTATGGATGAAATTATTTCCTGAAAACATAATAATTAGAATGTGCTCGTCGATACGAATCCAACGCCACCAAGAACGCGAAAAACGGAGCTCAAACGAGGGAGTTATGAGCCGTCAAAGTTGTAAGGGCAAAATGGTCTTTTGACAGAAACGTGTTACACAGGGGTCCAAATTGATAACGGCACCCCTGTCTACACACGTCTCTACCAGTCCGGCGAAATCGCCGGAGAGACGTGGGAAGAGCCGTGTGGGGAAGAGTTTCTCTTCCCCAAGACTCTAAAACCCTATATCTATGCTCCTCTAGGAGCCAAAACGCTCCACCTTGAGCGTTTTCCATGAATGATACGCAAAACCCTAGACGAGGAAAAATGAGAAGTTTCCGGCGAGTGGAGCCCGGCAACACGAGCAACTCCGGCCAGGTGCAAGGTAAGCCTCAAATCCATGTTTTTACGTATTTATTAATTAGAAAATTAATTAGAAAACCATTTAAAAATTAGGAAAAAAATCGGATTTTTGGGGGCTTTGTGCACGCTACTGTTGGAGCGTGATTTCATAGACCAAACGTTGTCCGTTTGGAAATCGCACCGTCCAACTAGTGGAAAAGACACTCAAGAGCAAACCCTTTAAATTTGGGAGTGATCCAACGGTGGAATTGCCCAGAAAACTCAAAAACCAAGACCTAGGGAGGTTTTAGGAACTTGGGAAAAATCGTTTAAAAACCATGGTTTTTGAGAAAATTAGTGCAAAAGGAGGGCATAAATGGATTCTAGAGAGAATTCTGAAGAAAATGGCGCAAAAATCACGCAAAACGGAGCTCTGTAGCTCCGCCGGAGGCGACCGGAATCCGGTCGTCTTCTCCGGCGTCGTCAACGGTGTCGGCGCCCTACGCTGACGCCAGGACGCACTCCATGACGCCCGAGGGACGACGTCATGTGACGTCGTCGTCGCATGCGTGCGCGGCGCCGCGCGCGTGCGGGACGGCCTTGGTGGGCTGTCGCGGTGGGACCGGGACGCGGCGCGCGTTCCGTGCGGCGTCTGCGACGCCGTGCGTCTTCGTGCGCCAGAGTACGCCGGTGTAAACCAGCGGAAAAGAGGCGCCGCCGGTTTAAACCACCTTATGGTGGTCCGGCAGGCCCCATTTGAGGGTAGTTTTCACTA
This sequence comes from Warburgia ugandensis, assembly GCA_035236585.1. Taxonomy (NCBI): domain Eukaryota; kingdom Viridiplantae; phylum Streptophyta; class Magnoliopsida; order Canellales; family Canellaceae; genus Warburgia; species Warburgia ugandensis. The sequence continues at coordinate 78,567,225 of CP141132.1, read as the reverse complement.
AAACTTGATTTTTGGGAGCTAGAGAGGTCCAAATCACGATCCGAAAGAGGCGTTGTGACCGTATTGACAACGCGGACCTAGTTTTAACTTAAAAACTTAGAAATGACCACTTTTTATTTAGAAAAATTTTAAAATAGTGATGTGACATGTACAGGTGCACTTGAATATACCAATTAAAGGGAGTTATTAGCAAGCTAGTGATCTCACACTGAGGTAGGTGACGACAACTAATGTTTTGCCTTGATTTTTAAACCATGTTTAAACATAGCATCATGTGTGATTGTGTTTTAAAATGCAATTATTATTTACCGTGGATTTCATGCTACATTGCGTACAGGATGGTTATTCCAAATTGAAATCTTTTACTGAATAAACTTATTTCAAATGCTTTTACAAGTATGACGTTAATTTTTTTTGCTTACTTAGAGACTTATTTCTTATTATATATATAGAAAATGCATGGATTTACATGGAAATGAGAATAGAGGCTTATTACGGTCCTTTGATAGGCTAACCCCGGGATGAGGGCATGTCTTGGGGATTGCAAGCTATAAGTGCTCTTGAGTTTTAGCATATACATATGATTTAGTGTTTTATATTTGATGACGGTGCTCTCGCCTGGGCGTCATGCCAGGAGGGATAGGGTAGGCCACCCACCTTAGAGATTATGATGTGATGAGTTTGTGATATGATGACACCGCCCATAGATGGCATTCGGTAGGGGTTTGGTAACATGGATAGTCCACACTACCGGTCTGAGCCTTTCCATGGGGACAAACGCTAAGTCTCCCGTTATGGTGTCGACGGGGAGCGGCGGTGGTTGATACCCATGGAGGGTTGCCACCTGCACATGATGGCCCATATTCTTATTATGTGTGCATGTATGATGAGCATGGTTATAGATGGTATGCACAGGTGTGACGACACTCAGAGGTTGACTATGTGTACTCCTGATCAGGGATGTTCGTGCGATGTGGTGGGACCCATTACCTTAGGGTGCCCTTATTCTTGTTGTATGCTCCATGTTATTGATTCATGTCATGTTTTAACTCAGTGAACTTCATGTTTTAGCATTTGGAATAAATTGGCATTTATTTGAACATGGCATTATGATATCACTATTTCCATAAATGTTAGACTTTTCATCAATGCTGTTCATTATTTCTTCATTTATAACATTAATTGTCTATGTACCTACACAAGCGATAGCTTCTTTGAGGCATTGCTTTGTTTTCCAATGCCTTAGATCTCGAGCGCGACACCAGGAAAGGAAAAGCGGTTGATAAACCTTGAGAGCTGCTGAAGACTAGTTTCCCTATAGTTTTAGACAGAAATGTGAGTCATTAGAATGGATTATCATTTGAATTTCATTATGGACTGCATACTTTATATTTGGATGCGATTTAGATCTTTGGACATATATTGGACATTTATATGGGATGTTATGATGGATAGACCCTGGGCCATATTATTATTGTCTTTTGGACGTTTATTTGATTTAAAATAAAGGCGCCTATTTATTTGACGTTGATTTATACGCAGATCATTTATTTATGTTTAAATTACGTGTACGTCATTTTGAAAAAGGAAAAATTAACACCCGGAGTTTTAAGATAGGTTTAGTAAAATGTTAAATAAATCTTTTCTCATGGGATCCCAAATGCTCTTATTTAAATTGCCATTATTATAAAAAAAAAATTTTGTCTTTGCCCTGTGCCTCTAAGACTTTGTAACACCCCGGATTTTTAAGACAAATTTTTTTTTTTATATATAATAATGGCATTTTAAATAAGAGCATTTGGGATCCCATGAGAAAAGATTTATTTAACATTTTACTAAACCTATCTTAAAACTTCGGGTGTTAATTTTTCCTTTCTCAAAATGACGTACACGTAATTTAAACATAAATAAATGATCCGCGTATAAATCAACGTCAAATAAATAAAGGCTTTATTTTAAATCAAATAAACGTCCAAAAGACAATAATAATATGGCCCAGGGTCTATCCATCATAACATCCCATATAAATGTCCAATATATGTCCAAAGATCTAAATCGCATCCAAATATAAAGTATGCAGTCCATAATGAAATTCAAATGATAATCCATTCTAATGACTCACATTTCTGTCTAAAACTATAGGGAAACTAGTCTTTAGCAGCTCTCAAGGTTTATCAACCGCTTTTCCTTTCCTGGTGTCGCGCTCGAGATCTAAGGCATTGCAAAACAAAGCAATGCCTCAAAGAAGCTATCGCTTGTGTAGTACATAGACAATTAATGTTATAAATGAAGAAATAATGAACAGCATTGATGAAAAGTCTAACATTTATGGAAATAGTGATATCATAATGCCATGTTCAAATAAATGCCAATTTATTGCAAATGCTAAAACATGAAGTTCACTGAGTTAAAACATGACATGAATCAATAACATGGAGCATACAACAAGAATAAGGGCACCCTAAGGTAATGGGTCCCACCACATCGCACGAACATCCCTGATCGAGTACACATAGTCAACCTCCGAGTGTCGTCACACCTGTGCATACCATCTATAACCATGCTCATCATACATGCACACATAATAAGAATATGGGCCATCATGCTGCAGTGGCAACCCTCCATGGGTATCAACCACCGCCGCTCCCCGTCGACACCATAGCCGGAGACTTAGCGTCTGTCCCCATGGAAAGGCTCAGACCGGTAGTGTGGACTATCCATGTTACCAAACCCCTACCGAATGCCATCTATGGGGTGTGTCTATCATATCACAAACTCATCACATCATAATCTCTAAGGTGGGTGGCCTACTCCTATCCCTCCTAAGATGACGCCCACCGGCGAGAGCACCCGTCATCAAATATAAAACACGGAAATCATATGTATATGCTAAAACTCAAGAGCACTTATAGCTTGCAATCCCCAAGACATGCCCCTCATCCTGGGGTTAGCCTATCAAAGGACCAAATTTAATAAGCCTCTATTCTCATTTCCATGTAAATCCATGCATTTTCTATATATATAATAAGAAATAAGTCTCTAAGTAAGCAAAAAAAATTAACGTCATACTTGTAAAAGCATTTGAAATAAGTTTATTCAGTAAAAGATTTCAATTTGGAATAACCATCCTGTACGCAATGTAGCATGAAATCCACTCAGAATAATAATTGCATTTTAAAACACAATCACACATGATGCTATGTTTAAACATGGTTTAAAAATCAAGGCAAAACATTAGTTGTCGTCACCTACCTCAGTGTGAGATCACTAGCTTGCTAATAACTCCCTTTAATTGGTATATTCAAGTGCACCTGTACATGTCACATCACTATTTTAAAATTTTTCTAAATAAAAAGTGGTCATTTCTAAGTTTTTAAGTTAAAACTAGGTCCGCGTTGTCAATACGGCCACAAAGCCTCTTTCGGATCGTGATTTGGACCTCTCTAGCTCCCAAAAATCAAGTTTTAGTGAAAACTACCCTCAAATGGGGCTCGCCGACCACCATAAGGTGGTTTAAACCGGCGCGCTTCTTTCCGCCGGTTTACACCGGCGTACCGGCGCACGAAGACGCACGGCTGCCGTACGCCGCACGGAACGCGCGCCGCGTCCCGGCCCCACCGCGACAGCCCCACCAAGGCCGCCCCGCACGCGCGCGGCGCCGCGCACGCATGCGACGACGACGGCCACATGACGCCGTCCCCTGGGCGTCATGGAGTGCGTCCGGCGTCGGCGTAGGGCGCCGACACCGTTGACGACGCCAGAGAAGACGACCGGATTCCTGCCGCCTCGAGAGCTGCAGCCCGTTTTGCGTGATTTTTGCGCCATTTTCTTCGAATTCTCTCTAGAATCCATTTATGCCCTCCTTTTGCACTAATTTTCTCAAAACCATGGTTTTTAAACGATTTTTCCCAAGTTCCTAAAAACCTCCTCAACGGTTTTTGAGTTTTCTGGGCAATTCCACCGTTGGATCACTCCCAAATTTAAAGGGTTTGCTCTTGGGTGTCTTTTCCACTAGTTGGACGGTGCGATTTCCAAACGGACAACGTTTGGTCTATGAAATCACGCTCCAACAGTAGCGTGCACAAAGCCCCCAAAAATCCGATTTTTTTTCTAATTTTTAAATGGTTTTCTAATTAATTTTCTAATTAATAAATACAGAAAAACATGGATTTGAGGCTTACCTTGCACCTGGCCGGAGTAACTCGTGTTGCCGGGGCTCCACTCGCCGGAAACTTCAGATTTTTGCAGGTCTAGGGTTTTGCGTATCATTCATGGAAAACGCTCAAGGTGGAGCGTTTTGGCTCCTAGAGGAGCATAGATATAGGGTTTTAGAGTCTTGGGGAAGAGAAACTCTTCCCCACACGGCTCTTCCCACGTCTCTCAGGCGATTTCGCCGGACTGGTAGAGACGTGTGTAGACAGGGGTGCCGTTATCAATTTGGACCCTGTGTAACACGTTTCTGTCAAAAGACCATTTTGCCCTTACAACTTTGACGGCTCATAACTCCCTCGTTTGAGCTCCGTTTTTCGCGTTCTTGGTGGCGTTGGATTCGTATCGACGAGCACTTTCTAATTATTATGTTTTCAGGAAATAATTTCATCCATAAATTTTTATTTTAATTTATTTAATAATTTCCTATTTTTATCTTAAAAATTAAGGATATTACATAAAAGAAATTATTTAGAAGGGTAAAATTGTCATTTCACATGTGGGGCTTACAAAAATCACCACAACCATCCAAATAGCAAGGTGATGATCACTAGCATTAAATGCTGGTTATCACACACACACACACACATACACACACACATATGTATATAATAATAATAATAAATGAATAATAGTATATAAACGCATTTGGGGGGGCGCACGAGGACGCTGTTGCATGACGAAACAATTGAGGTAGGCCATCCTTGTTCCTCCCATTCCTATCCCTTGTTTAGCGTCGGAAAACGGTATGGACTGCTGTTTTTCAGTAAGTAAAATGAGTTACTATTGCCCCCTCGAATAAGTTGATGAAACAGAGTCAGATGAGGATCTGGACTGTTCATCTTGAACGTGATAATGCAAGGGACAAACCCATAAAATTCTAGGGTGATCGGATAGCTAGGGACCTCGAAAACACCAAAAACAGTAGGGTGAGGGTTTTAGAAACATAACAAAAATTATGAAAAAATGATTGATAATGAAGGAATTTGTGAAAATTGAGGGTGGAAATGGAATGTACGTGAAAAATTGGACAAATAGGTGTAAAAATCGCAAAAAAATAGAGCACTTAGGGTCGCCGGCAATCGGATTCTGGCGGTCGTCTCCGGTGACGGTGAACCAATCTGGTCATCGTCCTCGGCAACGGCGACCTGCAACCAGGCAGGGAGCGCAACACGTGGCACCCGTGTGACATGCGGCGTAGCAGCTAGGCGCAATGTGTAGTGCGACACGGGCGCCCCACCAAGTGCAGCCTACGAGCGCCACGCGCGGGAAGCTCGGTGCTATGTGCGCGTACGACGGAACAACTAAGGTAGGCCATACCTATTCCTTCCGTTCCTATCCCTTGTTTAGTGCCGGAAAACGGTGTGGATTGTAGTTTTTCGATGAGTAAAATGAGTTATTGTTGCTCTCTAGAATAAATAGATGAAACGGTGTCAGATGAAGATCTAACCGTTCATCTTGAATGTGATAATGCAAGGGACAAACCCATAAAATTCAAAGGCAATCGGACGGTTAAGGACGCTGAAAAACCCCAAAAACAGTAGGGTGAGGGTTTTAGAAACATAACAAAAATCATGAAAAAATGATAGATAATGAAGGAATTTGTGAAAATGGAAGGTGAAAATAGAATGTACGTGAAAAATGGACAAATAGGTATAAAAATAGCAAAAAAATAGAGCACCTGGGATTGCCAGCAACAGGATTCCGGCGGTCATCTCTGGTGACGGTGAATCAGTCCGGTCATCGTCCTCGGCAACAGCGACCTCCAACCGAGCGGTGCGCTATGAGCTCGACGTGCGGTGGGCCCTTTTTCCCGATTTTGAGGGTTTCTGACCATCCAAATCATGATCCAAAAGAGGTGTTGTGATCATCTCAATAAGGCGGACCTAGATTTAAGATAAAAATCTAGTTTAAAGTAACTTTTTAATGGCTAAACTACTAAATACTTTAGATGATTTAGATCAAGCCGATCAATAGATGATCAGGCTTTAGACTTTGGTTTTACACATTAAACATGAGATGATCTAGGAGATTTGAATAGTAGATCTCATGGAATTGCTAAGAAAAAATGATCATGACGATCAATCCAAGTAACTACCTTGGGATGTGCTGATCAAGAGTGATTTAACCGTCAGATCAATGCATGATCATAAAGATACATGTGAGACACTAAACAAATAGAAATTTTAAGGGTCATGATGAAAATGAGAGGTTTAACGATCAATGATGACTTTTGATGTGACAGGTACGTTAGGGTGTACGACTTGATATCGCTTACATGCCTGATTGGAGTACCGTATTATCGAGGTAGGTGATTTCATTTGTGATTTTACATGATTTCTCAAATTATGACTTAGTGATTGAAACTTTGAGACATAGGTTTGTATGCCTTATCATGTTACATGAGATTATTTTCACTGTGTATTACCGATATACTTGCTACATCTCTTGTATATATTTTATGTATTGTTTGGCATATTTTAGTTACATTGACTTGACTATTAAGATGTTTGACACGTGGGAGTCTCTATGCCTTAATGAGGGAGACTATTGAGCTTGTGATGGGATTCATCCCCCTTCCCCCGTAAGTGCGTAAGTACCCCTTGTGGGTGAAAGGGTAAAAGCGAGCGTAAAATGCGTCTTTCCGTGAGTGCTCGTGTGGGTGAAAGGGTGAAAGGTGAAAGCGGAACTGGAACACGCCTTTCCGTAAGTGCTTGAGTGCCCCATTGTGGCTAAAAGGGTAAAAGCGGATGGTATTGAGAGTTGACCCCACATGCCGTGAGTGTACTTAAGACACTCCTAGGGTTTGATTATGTATAATGTTTCGATGCTTTTGATATGCATTCATGTTGTCTCTGGATATAGACTCATGTGGTTATGGCTTACTTGTATCTGCATATCTTTTTGGATTTTGCATGTCCTGACGCCATGACTTATGTTGCCTTAGTTATGTCATGGATTTGGTATATTCTTCATTGTATGAATCTGAGGCTTTTGTACCATGTTATTTCTTATCATTTTATATTGAATGTAAATCACCTACACAAGCATAGCTTGCTGACTTTGTTTTGCAATGCCTCAGAGTTGCAGTGCGACGGTCAGAGATAGAAGCAAGTGGAATAGTGCGGATCTAGACGAGGACCTGAGGACCCTATACTTTTTGTATTCGGAGACATAGTAGTGTACATCTTTAGACTAGATCGAACTTTTGGTGCTCTACCTAGATATTTGCATATTTGATATATTAGACTCGTACTACTGTATAGCGTGCATATGCTTACATATGGATGATGTGGTGATTTTGGATGGACCCTAAAGTTTTGAAACTTTTATTATCATTGTCTCTTTGCAGTTTAAATAATTTCTCGTGATCTTGTATTTGAGCATGCTCAGTGCGTCTGAAAGTAATTTGATTCAGCATTGTAACTTTAGGGTGTCACTGACCCTTGGGGTTTTCCTTATTGGGTATTTTTCCTTGACGCTACGCAAAATTTCTCAATATTTGAGTTTTATTTCAGGGATCCTGCCTATATATATATATAGTCACTAACCAAGTGACTAGTTGGTTAGTGTCAGGAGTTTGTTGACCTCGAGGCTTGATGCAGGTAGAGGCTCCAGTCCCCCCCACCCCCCAGTTGTCCACCTAGAAACTAGTGTTCTGACCATTACCAATATGCCATCGGGACTCCATTTATTATATTAGTCACTTGTATTCAGTATGGCTATCCATGCAGCAGTGTCATTTGGCCTAGGCTTTGTAATCCAGAATGACTCATTCTTTAAGTACTGGCTCGAATGAATTTAGTCCACAGGGGGTCACGTTTGAGTATCATCAACGCTAGATCCATTTACAAACCGATGTCAAGTTGAAACATGTTTCTTATTCCCAGTCCACCATTGTTTCTGTGTGAGTATAATTTATTCCAGTCTACCCAGTTAGATGATCTGCCCATGTTAGATCCTTGCCAACAAAAATTGGGCTGGAATGCTTCGCATCTTCTAAGCATTGTCTTCGGAATGGGCAAAGCGTTCGTGATGTAGATGGGAGTAGCTCACCGCTCAGAGAGAGAACATAATTATTCTAATGATTTGAGGTGGGAAGTCGAGCTTCGCCAGGACAGCCATGGAAGAGCATGCATGTTTTTGAGCGGAATGCTAGATATAGACACGCCTTCAAAGGCATGTCCTTAGAGCCAGCCCGCTATTGCTTAAAAGGGCCCCCAGCTATACGTCATTTGGTCCATTCATCTAATTTTCTTGGCTCTGGATCATAGTTCTAAAATTCGTAAGTCTTACTCAGAAAATTTTGTTCAAATTACTCGACTTGGTAGCAAATTCAGTCACTCTATAAGTCAACTCAATACATAACAAAAATGATTAAATTGAATTGGGATTAAATACAAGAAACAATATATTGGGTCATAACCAATTGCCCTACCGAATAAGGTGTGCATATAAATCGAAAATTTTAAATAAAAGTGGAGGCTAACAAAATATTACTGAAAATCACTCGAGTTTGAGTCAGCTATGATTTACTTTGAGCTAACTCAATTAGGCTCACTTTCGAGTCGAAAGTCGAGTTTCAAGGTTTTAAGCTAGGCTCTGGATGCTAGTAAACAAAAAATCACGACAAATGGAGGATTTTAACAACCTAAAAACCATGTGTTTAGGAGAGAATACGTTGGTGTTTGTACACGTTTCTAATCCTTCTATTACCTGTGATCAAAATTTTCAGTGTCATCTAGTCTGCGTGCCTTTTGAATTGCTAAATATTCAAAAGTTGGAGCAACTGGATAAGCGTGTCCAAACATCCAAAGGTGGCCCCCTTCATGCAAATGTGTGGCGCTCATAAGCATATAACTCGTAAGATTTGTTCGTGAAGCAGTCCTCTGTTTTACGATGATTATTGGACTTCTATTAGGATGTTAGAAATTGATGAACTTCTACAAGTTGTTTGCGCATAACTTTTTTCTTGGCAGGTATTTTTTACATAACTTGTAGGTTGCCACTGGTGCTATTATATTTGAATGTGCTACAGGTTCACATGTCTGTGATTTATGCAGGTTTTTATGACAGTGGGCCCTACGTATATAGGTTTGGAGGTCATTGGGCCCTCAGAAGTCCAAATGCCTGTCTCCTTCCTAAGCTCGCAACCATCAGACGGCCTTATTGCTGTTTTACTATTGCTTTATCTCAAAAAATAATATTTTGATATTTCAACCAATCAGAAGCAGCCATGTAATTACTTTTTGCTTGTTTTTTCTAGTTTCTCTTGAAAAAGAAAAAAAGAACAGACAAATCAAAACCTCTTTTCGCAGAACAGCCACAAAGAACCACAAAAATCAGCCACAAACAGCCCACAAATGGACAGAACAGAATGTAAGAATGTAAACTGTTTTTGGCCGACGACTGCAAAATGTTCCTTCCGATTGGTGTGTGGGGCACAGCTCTCATTCCTTACCCTACGGAGGAGTCTCTTTTCTAAACGTAGATGGTTCGAACCTGCTATAAATAGATTACACGCATAAAGATGTTGGAGTGGAACGTCTTCTACTAGAGGCCTAGTTGTTGTAGCTCTTCTTGTGCTTTCGCTTGACTTTGTTGACTGCAGGCTCGAAGAAAGGCCTTGGACGTTGGTGCAGCTGTGGTTGATGCTGCAGGAGTTGTGGATTCAGCCACTCAGGGAGTTAGATCAGGTGTGGGTACGGCAGCCGGGGATCTAGGAACAGCTGCTGGAGCAGAAGTGCGTGTTGGAGCAGGTCGGGGTGTTGGTACTGAAATTGGTGCAGCAGTGGTGACGCTGAAGGAGGTGTGGGTTCAGCTGCTCGGGGTGTTAGATCAGGTGTGGGTGCAGCTGCTGATGGTATAGGAACAGCTAATGGAGCACGTGTGGATGGTGGTACTGAAGTTGGCATCTAAGGTTTGCACACTGCTGATTTGCAGGCAGGTTAAAAAGGCAGCCTTGGTGCATGAAGAGGGGTAGAGAGAGTGAAGAGGGGTAGAGGGAAATAGGGAGAGTGTGAAGAGGGATAGAGAGAGAGGGAGAGAGGGACATTGGGAGAGATGGGCCTGCCTCCAATGATCCAGCCAAGGGAGGTTAAGAAGAGCGTGGAGATGAGACGTTTGATAGAAAGAGAAGAACGAGACAGGGATGAGGAGTGAGAGAAGAAGAAGAGAGAAGGGGGATGACAGTTTCCTCCTTCCAGCCTAGCCTAAGGGGGGTAGTTGAAGAGAGAGGGTGGTGGTGTTTCCTTCCTCTTTTTAAAGCCCACCACCTTCTAAGTTGATTTTACACTTTCCTTCTAGCTTAGTTTTCTCCATGGAGACTTCCAATTATGAGGACTTTCCAAATATTTTTCATATTTTCCTTTAACACAAAGTTTTTTTTAAGCAGCCATTCAATCTGCACCATTAATCCTTGATGGGTGATATGCAACATTGAATCTTGATCTTAGCCATCTATGCCCTCTTTTGGTTGATCTGCAAAATAAAAGATCAAATTAGAGTCATCCAAATGGTACATTAAGTATCTGATAAGCTCTGGTAATCATCTGACCTTTAATTTTTTCAAATTAATGATTGGATGGTCAGTTGAAGCTAAATTCAAAATCAAGCTAAATATTGCAAATTTGATTGGCTAGATGATCTAATTAAATGCTAAATTAGAGATATTTTGACCAAAATTGAACACTTAATAGTGAACCTTAGGTAGTACATGGTCCTGTTACTGTAGTCAATGTGGAGGCTATGGCAATAAGTGTGAAGTATGGTTTAGGTTTTGTTTAAGGTGGTGTGTGTTTGCTATAGACATTGAAATTAAGGTGTCAAGGTTTGGTTAGTTCAACTTTTTTAAGGATGGACAAGGAAGTGAAAGGGTTGAGTCCCATGTAACAGTTATCGCTTGAATACATAAGACTCTCAAGAGCTTGTTAAAAGGGCAGCCCTCGTGCATGAAGCTCCTGCCAATGCGGGATCCAAAGAAGGGGTAGACTACAAGGCTCTATAGTACATAGCCTTATCTTGCATTTTTGCAAGAGGCTATTTCCTATGACTCCCAAGCTTGTTATTTGAATAAAAAAAGATTAGTCAAATCGGTTTTATATTTTTTGCTGATGCTACTGAATTAGGAAAAGAAAAGTTTATGTTTCATGTGATAGAAAATGAATATAAACGCCTAAAAGTACAAGGGGGATACAGCTAGGTAATGATCCAAAAATCTTATTTATATTTAATGTGGATTTACGGATCAAACTCAAAACGACATTAGATGGGTAGAGAAAAAGCATATGTGCCTTTATGCAAATTGTACCTTCAGAGCAAAATACATGCAGTGCCTATGATAGTGATCCATATAATTGACCTCATCGGCCATATTCAAGATGTCTTATACCACAAAATGTTCTCCGTTTGGTGATCTCTACCTTCTGTCTGATTAAAATTTCACTGCTATAATTTTCAGCGTAGAACAAATTAACAGTATCGGTCCTTTATAATGTTTGGAGCCAAAACCTTTATGCCGATGTGCTCTATCACTCACAACGCCCATATCGGCCAATATTTCCTCTATATCATTCGTAGATATTGTAATACTATCTTCATTTCCTTGTCAATAAGGGCGTTATGGGCGATATAATGCCTTATTTTGTTCTATGTTTTTAGTACCTTTTGAGTCATTCATTTTCATACTCCAATAAAATAGTAGTTAGGATCATCCGATGGGAAAGCTTTTGGTGGAGACATATCGAAGATATTGACCAGAGGATGGGCAATTTCATACCCAGACCTTATACATGTACTCTCAGCGTATGCAAGTCTATTACACATATGCATCGTATAAAAGACTCATGGAAATGCATACATGTTTTGGCATGATAATTCAACTTCTATTGGGATGAAATTTTTTGAGCGCTATGTGGTCATTTTCTAAATAATACGGATACTATACTTCTCTGGGGTGTTGGATATGGTTGAATTTCTGTTAAACATGGAGGTTCTCCTGCGAAACAACTCCCTTCCACAATAATGCATTTCAAAGCAACAACGGTTATACAACTTAAATACATATACAATTACTCTCAGAATCACACACATTGCCTGTCACCATCTTGACCGCCTTTGATCATGAATTTGAAGGCTAGTCTTAAGGGTGAGGAATTTAATCACTTCTTTCACCATGGTTGCAAACAGTGAAGCATATAGTAAGCAAGGGTGGAAAGTGGCCCAAAACATTGGAAAGAAGAAGGAAGAGAGGCTCCTTGAGTTTACAACAGAAGCATGAGTTGAAGACTGATGCATCTTTGCTTACTTTCAATGGTTGTTTGCCGAGGTGGCCTTAGATACTGAGAGCCTAGGGTTACTTTCCATGTTTTCTTGTGGCATTTATAATCTGTAGAGTGGCCCATTTATTATGCTTCTAAGTTGGTCATAGATTGAGAGAATAAGCAATATATTGAGTTATTTCTGATTTTTCTTGTGACCTAGCTTGAAACTAGTATGTTTGACAGAGGCAGATTAACTAAGGAATACATGGAAGAGGATATAGACAAAGGGTAAAGGATAACAATCTGAAGGCTCATTTGCTGCTGCAAAACTCCTTGAGTCAATCATGAACTCACCCGAACCACCTACATCTGACCTTAGCTAAGTGCTAGTCGGGCTCTCTGTATTAAGTGAATAAAGAAACTTGGCTGAATCTCTCGAGTCAATGACGGTAGCCAGTCAAAGGTTAAGATTATTTGATTCATAGATAATAAGTTTGAATTACCAAAAACGTTGGCCCAGTTGTCTTTAAACAGTGATTGCATCCCATCATACAAGTTCCAAAGCTTACTTTTGGTCACGACGTTCTCAGTCCATGGAAAATTGGTGATTAATTTTGCCGACAGAGGAAGACAGTTGAGTCCCAACAACATGCTCCTGCAACTAACACTTAGAATTTAGCTTTTCCACTGGGAGAGAAATCATGGAAAAGATTTGCTTGTGGACAATCCTGACCCTTTAATCATGCTTCAAGTAAACTAGATTCAGTGTCCTCACACGTCCTCATCCAAGTGTCTGAAGTATACTGGCAATGAACAGGGAGTACAAATCGCTTGAAGAAATCAAACCAAGTGTATCAAAGACCAGTTGAAATCTAGCAAGTAGCTCACGAGACAGATGCTACACCATGATCACACTATCACTATTTGCAATTATGTTCATCACAAAATTATACCTCGAGCATTTAACTGATCTATGAAATGCACTCCAAGCAAACCCATGAAACAGAAAAATGTTAGTACCGTCGGCAACACTTCACTTGTTTACTGATCTGTTGGAACTCAATGAGACGAACCATAGAAGAAACGTTTTCGATGGTAAGATGACCCCAGTTTTGCACATCGTTCTCTGTCGACGTTGTCTGCTGTCGTCGGTCTTCTTCCAAAGCAATAAAACACAGAAACACAGATTTATTTTCTGTAATGTTTAAAACACGGAGAAAGATGATGGGAGTATTTTTGATATTTTAAAAATTAATAGAATGACATATTTGCAAAACTTAATAGCAAATTTGCAAAAAGTAAAAAACTTTGAATTTTTTAGCAAAAACTAAAAATGAAATGATAAATCTGCAAAAAAAATAATTATATATAATAAGGAAATAATCTTATATGGCAAGTCATTTTGGGAATTGTAAAAAGGTATTGGTAGAAAATTCAACAAAATGGGAGGAAAGAAAGAACACAAGGATATTGGTCGCCAGCCTATACACACCGCACTATGTAACAGGAAACCCACTAAGTTTTCATGAGTAATATCACAAAATGGCATACATCTTATGATTTGACACAACATATTAAAGTTCTTTGGATAGGCACAATGACATTGACTAAAAACATGTCGCATTAAACGTCATATACAATCACTTCATTTCGGTGTCGGTGTGTGATCTTGAAGTGATGGGTTTAAGGTGTTTAAAAAGCTTCTTGCAAATGCTAAATGCTAGGTAAAGCTGAGTATTTTAGATCCTTGTAATTTGTCTCTTTCCCAAACCCTACGTAAATGGGAGCTTGGTGCATTGGGGCTGCCCTTTTAGCCTGTCAATCTTATTACTTTTGACGTGCCTTTCCACCGAATTTGGCGGATACAAAACGCCATGCAGGCTTGACTTAAACTGTTAGGATGATAAACTGTTTTCTCGATATATTTCATCATAAGAGGCGAGTTAGGGTCGCTTGATGTTTTACACGATCAACAGTTAGGATTACGTATTCATGCCCTTATGCGGGTCCGAGAAGTTGATTTCTAAGCTAGATTACAGCTATTCTGTAGGTATAGCTAATCCCTTGCATTAGAAGGTAAGCTGTCCCCATGCATTTCAACTGAAAGATACGTCAATACACTCATATACATGGTGATATATAATCAACAACTTATTAGCTAGACAGCTATTCTGCCTTGAAATTAGAAGGTAGGCTGTCCACATGCATTTCAACTGAAAGATACATCAATCCACTCATATATATGGTGATAGGGTTCAGGGTGGTGATATACAATCAACAACTTATTAGCTAGACAGCTATTCTGTAGGTATAACTAATCCCTTGAAATTAGAAGGTAAGCTGTCCACATGCATTTCAACTGAAAGATACATCAATCCACTCATATAGATGGTGATATATAATTAACAACTTATTAGCTAGACGCCATATTTTGTACTGTTACAGATAATTATGATGTACCATACAAGTCTTATGGTGATGAAGGATATGATTTGTCATCAAATATGTCCTCAATTGCTAATCTTGGCTACTTGACTGTCCCTTGAATGCGAAATGTACATATTGTTCATTCCTATATTTCTTAATCATCCAATCTCCTTCGGATTTCTTAACCTTCCATTTGAATTGCAATGAGTGATTAGTAGTGTTCTAAGTTGGCATCTGTTTAATGGCCACAAGTCTGGGGATATGAATCTTAGACCTTGGAAGTAGACCTAGCTACTATAATGACAGGTCCAGATAATGCTGTCTTCAAGTAGTTCATGTCTCTTGATATGATCGATGCTCATCATCATCAAGACCTTATCCCAATTAAGGGTTGGCCACATGAATTTTATTCCTCCATTCTTTTATATCAAGTACCATGGCTTCATTTAGTTCCAAAGTTTTTAAATATCTCCTCACCACTTTTATCCACTTTCATTTGGGCCTTCCCCTTGCCCTTTTAGAACATTTTACTTGTATTGCCTCACTCTTTCTAATCGGTGCTGTTGTTGGTCTCTTTTGAACATGTCCAAACCATCTAAGTCTAATCTTCCTTATCTTGTTACGTATTGGTGCTACCCTTAAATTTTCTCTAATATTTTTATTTTTAATTCTATTCTTTCTTGTCTTACCACTCATCCATCTCAGCATCCTCATTTCTGCGATGCTCATCCTATAGCATGATGTTCCTTAATTATCCAACACTCTAATCCATAGAGAATGGCCGGCCTTATGGCATAATTGCATTGGAACTTATTTGGGGCTCAAATATTTAAAATAGATGGATTCCTCCATCCAAACTCTCTTTCCTTCTTTACTCTAGCCTCCAATGGTAGCAGTTCACTTGGATTTGAGCACCAGTGAGTTCGTGAAGCACCTAGTCTCCGACACCAAGAGCTTTGACCAGTGGGTTTCAGTCCCATCACCATTAAAAATTATACGCTAAAGGCAAAGGCTTATAGATTCCACCACCAAAATGCAAACCATTAGCATATAAGCAAGTATAGTCCATTGATTAGGCGAGGCACGTCTCGTGCAGGTCTTGCATCACTTAAGGGAATATAGGGTGCATGCAAGTTGAGATGTGATATTCTGAGAATATGTTTGGCAAGGGTGTACATTAAAGGAGGGTGTCCCGAGAATACACATGAACAGGATATACATAAAGACTTATTAATTGTGTGAGTTACTAGTTGAAAAAGATGTGAACTATTAGTTTTAATGCAAGTGTATGCTATAGACAGGGTATCTATTTTTGTTTGCCATGGGCACCAAACTGTGTGCCCGTCGCCTGTTTCTAGTGTAGGTCAGAAAATTGATCTTCTCCCTATATCGTAACAATGGCTCTGCCCATACTTGTCCTCATTTTTATATGCAGCTACATTAAGAGGTAGGCTTGAAAGACCTACATCTGAGCATGTTATGACTCCTAATATTGTTTTCCAGTGTTTAACTCCTAGTAAGGCGATAACAATCTAAAAGGTCTTCAAGGAATTTATTTTATTTTATTTTTTCAAAATCCTAATATCTCCTAGTAAGGCTGTAACAATCTGAAATGTCTTGAAGATTTTTCTTTTTTCAAAATCCTAATACCGATCTGAAAGAGAATGGGGATATGAATGAGCAAAAATCCTTTTAACTATTTATTCCTCCCATTAAGGAAAATGGAAAGGGTACGTATCTGTGAGATCCATCTCTGCACAGGTATCAAAACCATTTATTTCATCAGCCATCATAATTCAACGACTGTTCTAGGCCATATCCTCTTCGATGATCCTAACTCTTCGATTTGTAGTGGAGATAAAGCAAGGCATTTAACACTTACATGCCATCATTTTTTCCCAATCGTATAAATGGAATACATAGTCACCTGAGATCTAGATCACTTAGGCCCTTGGCAGCCACCTATTGAATCGACGATATCCATTATACATGTAATCAAGATAACATTATCTAAAATAGTCCGTGTGGGTGCATATTAATCAGGCAGAAAACGCAGGAACGTATAAGACTGAGAGGCAAAACTTGGACCAATTATTACATTTTCTAGAAGAAAAAACCAATCCTTAAATCCAAAACGTTGAGCAATCCTCTATAACCCTACATTCTCTATAGGGTAATTTTCATTGATACATCATGTCGGCCATTAAGCACAGACTTAAGGACTTGTCATGCAATATCTATATCAACATAAACATAAGGCGGTGCGCTTTGTGGGGGTAACCATCAAGATTATCAACACTGTCAAGCTTTCCCAAGATATATTTTTAAATTTCTGTCTTTGTAGAGAGAGAGAGAGAGAGAGAGAGAGAGAGAGAGAGAGAGAGGCATGGTTATAGGTTTCGTCGGTGCATTCTTCAAGTGATTATCAACAAGTCTACTGAGCCAAAAGGAAAAAAAATAATATCAGGCGCTGAGCCAAGCTTTTGTGTAATGGGGGGTAATAAATTGGAGGGTAAAGATTGCACAAGCTTTAACTTTCCTTCAAATGACATATATTTTCTAGTCCATAATGGGAGTTTCCTTTTAACCATTTCAAAAAGCAAAACTCCTAAGTTCTCGTTAAGCACCTTCGTGCATCTAAACCAAAACAAAAAAATACAAGAATTTACTTGAGTTCCTAGTGCCTGAGGCAGAGAAAACAATTTACTAATACTGACAATGGATTTCTTTTACAAGTCATAATTATAAGTGGATAATGCTTTTTGTTCAAAAAAAGAGAAAAATAAAATTATATATATATGTGTATGTATGTATGTATGTATGTATGTATGTATGTATGTATGTATGTATGTATGTATAATGATTCAACATCCTGAGTTCCAAACCACCATAACATCAATTTCACATTGCCCATCTTAGTAGTAAATGGAAGGGTACCAATAGGCACGTACATGCCTTTGAGTGTGAGAAGTCTACATCCTAATTTTCATTCTCCATTAAACTTTTCTCCATGCACCTAAAGTGTTTATCCTATTTATAATGGATTGGATTGGTTAGAGATCAAATTTCATATTTATTGGGCACTTTTAATCACTACTTCATGAAAAGAAAATAATGACTATCCTTTTTTATTATAATTTTCTGAGGCCCAAAAATAGTGATAATCCATGTTTACAATGATTTTATTATGGGGTACTTATTTTAGTACGGAGAACACAATGAACTACTTAGATCTACAGAAAAAATAATGTATGAACAAAGGAGGGCTTGACTTCTTCTCACATGCAAGAGCTTGTAAGTCGACTAGGACTCCTGAAAATAAGGCTTGTAGAAGTTAACTCTTGAAACAAGGCTTGTGTAAGCTATTTGAATTGAGTTGCCATAGGTGTAGATGTTCTCAAGCATACTAAAGGAGTGGACACTGCCTTTTATTAATTACAATGATTAGGTTATGTAGATTTAAGCCATTAACATATTTGGCATGAGTTGGTTAGGCGTGGACATTGCCTTTTCAAAGAACCAAAACAAGTGACTAAGATTGTCCAAATGCAACGATTCCTGATAAATTATTTAATTTTTTCATGTCATTCATGATGAACGGCTTAGATTTTTTTTTAAATGCTTTAAGGATAGCATCTACTCTTTAGCTTAAGTGTATCTACCATTTGGATTTTTAAAATTTGAGGGAACCAGTTGCCCACCACCCCACGGGGTGATGACATATTACGAGAAGGTTCCATTCGTTTTAGAGATTTACCAAGAACTCACCTTCTCTGTGACATATCTTTGTGCTGTGAAAGGGAATCCTTCTCTCTAATTGCCCCACCTTTCTTCAGCAAAGCTTTGAGTAGGAAGAATGAGAAATATTGCTGGAGTGGCGGGAGGTAGAAAAGAAGTTTTCAGCTTTACAGCGTTACCTAAGTTGAACATATGTGGCTGCAACATGCCCAGAACAACTACATGGGGAGAAGTTGATTGATTTGAGTTGTTCTTTGGAATGTAACTGTAAAGTATACATTGATTGACATGACATATAGTTCGGATGTCCATTAAATTAGCTCTTATATGCAAGATATTATATGCCATCTACGCGTGTAAAGTGATATTTAGAGGCCAGTTGAAACAATTCACCGATCGGTCCACATCCTTGAAAGTGATATCCCTGAAGGTTCTTTTCAAACAGATGATCTTGATCCACGAAGTGGTTAACTTTAGTTTTTGTTGGTTCTCTCTACAGTTTACTTTCACCACAAAACAACAGTTTTTAAGATCATCCAACCGAGCAGTAGTGCATAGCTTTCCTACCACTATCACTAGAAATTTGCAGTGGTTTTTCATCAAATGGAAAAATGATGCATAACCTATAGGATCATAAAAATCCTGGTCGAGTTTTCTTGAGTCATCAACAAGTTGTTCTGGGTTACCTAACTCACCGCCCTTTCAAGTTGAGTTTTCCAGATTTTAAATTATGGCCAAGCCTGAGCAATTAGACTAACCAAACCTCCAGAGCCTATAAGTAAACTTACAATGGGTAACTTCACGTTCTACGTTGTCCTAGGTGTCTCGCATTTTGCAGGGAAGCCTCAGAGTAAAGGGCAAACGATACACACAATTTTATACTGTTTGTACAGTATACATAACATCTTGAAAGTTGAACTCGGATTTCATGGTGGTGATTTATCTTGGGCTAGGTTACATTACGAACTCAATGTTTCGGATGCCTTGTGTTCATATTCTAGTGCAACCTGAATCATTTTATTACATAATGAGTTGATTCAATTTGCCACCCAATCATGCAACTCAAATGAGTTTTCCAAGTTAATTACAAACTTTCTCTTTGCGTTGTTTGGCAAGCAGGGTGTACAGTATATATAGCATCTTGGAAGTTGAACTAGGATCTCATGGTGGCGATTTATTTTGGGTTTAGTCAGATTAGACTTAACGTTTTTGGAAGTCTTGTGTTCAAGTCATAGTGCAGCCTAAATCATTCTATTAGATAGCCGGTTGACCCAATCGAGTAACTCAAACGAGTTTTCCAAGTAGACTTAACGGGCTTTCTCTTTTTTTGATGTTGGGCAAGCGAGCTTTTCGTGGGTAACCTCAAACCACACACATGAACGCAAATTGAACTTGTGAAGAGTCTCTGCTTGCGCTACTGTGCTAGAGGCTATTGCTCGACTCGCAAGTTTTAGAACTACGATTGAGGAAGAGCTCTATTTTTCTTCTTTGGCGATTATAGTGAATCTTTGCCGGGGACTCTGCCTTTAAAACAGGCATCTGGTTTTCTGTTTATGTGATTGTTCTTTATTACTGCTTTACATGTATGTATACGTGCATGTAAATCAGCTCCTATATGCTGTCTCCATGTGACAATATGTTTCACTTTCTATTTGACCTGACATATTCTAAAGTTGGTGGCTACAGAAAGATCCAAAAGGGCCATTTATCAATATACCAATATTGTAGGCAAATATAGCTAAGTCATTTCACACGTGTCGCATGTGAAGATTTCCAAGGGTCCTTTCCCACCCTCTTTCCACTGTTCCGAGCCCTCACTACCACATCACTAGGGCCATCTACAGAATCAACTTTGTCGTCAACGTTAATTGGGCTTGTAGTGCCTGTATGAATCTACAGAAGTTATCCAAAAGTTTTTTCTGGTTTTTACAACTCTAAGTAAAGGGAACATCTGATATTCCTTTCTTGGAATTCTAAGATCATTACATATTCGGGGGTTTGTCCTTTGTACCCAGTAACAAATAAAGGAAGATGTATTTCTGGCCCCATGTTTAGACACTTCAATTCCTGTGTGTCTTAGAACAGTTTATTGATATATAAATTTTCAGTTGAGTTCCATGAACCAGCAGAAAGGTGGCAAAGGAGTTCGGGAAGTGTTTAACGGCGGCTTTCATATCATGAAATGGCGGTCCATTTACTCCACTGTTGGCTATGGTGACTTGTAAATTTGGGTTTTGAGAATATCCTAGGAGCAGAAGGGGAGTCTTGGCGCAATGGTAAAAGTTGTCGTCGTGTGATCTTAAGGTCATGGGTTAAAGGCGTAGAATCAGCCTCTTGCAAAAATGCAAGGTAAGGCTGCCTACTTTAGGCCATTGTGGCCCGCCTCTTCCCCAAACCCCACATAGGCGGGAGCTTCGTGCACCGGAGCTGCCCCTTTAAATATGCTGGGAGCAGATTTTCTACATTCACATTCACATACACGTACAACCTGGCCTCCTCCGGACATACAAGTGCTTGGAAGTCGTTCATCCAAAATATGCTCGTAGTAATGAAAACTGCAAAGTAGGAGAAATCTTGGATATTGATTGGAAGTGGCAATCTCGCATGAGATAACAGACGATATGAACAAAAATATCCATGGACTTTTATCTTTTCCCCTGCTATTGACATCCTGAAAACAGAGATCAAATTTTATCAATTATCTTTCCAATTCCCATGCCAAATGTTCCCCGGAGGTGACTACTCCCAAGGGAGATACTCATGGTCAGATGAAGTTCATGTCGCTATCCAGTTAAAAACAGCCCCATAATCTCTCTCTCTCTCTCTCTCTCTCTCTCTCTCTCTCTCTCTCTCTCTCTCTCTCTCTCTCTCAAAGGAAGTATGTGATGCCAACAAATGTCTAACACAATTGGTCATAGACAACTCCAGAATCTCCCTTCTCTTGTAAACCTTTAGTACTGGTTCAAATCCTATAGGATGCAATTTATTTCCATTTTGAATATGCTGGTCACAGGCGTGACTTATCGCTTTCCCTTTAGCTGGGAATTAGATATAGGAGTTTGTGTGAGTGCTTTGCTTTGTAAACTTCACTTGTCCCCAAAAAAAAGAGAAATGAGAGAGGAAGCATGTCATGCCACAATAAGCATGGGCATTATAGAAAATTGTGCAGTTTTCCTCTTTACTTAGACTTGAATCCACCACCTCTTGGTGGGAGACAAGGCACTCAAACAAATTTACTAGATGCTTATGTCCAAAAACTATTTGCTACTTAGGGCCCGATTGGCAAGGGTTATATAATTTGGTTCATATGATTATTGAAAGTCCATGTAGGCAACTCAAGAGTGAGGTGAATTGAGCTTTTTGAAAACTTAAAATAATAAAGTGCAATGTTCAACTCAAGGAAAGCAAATGTGCTTGTAAAGAAAATAAGCAAAAATAAAGCTTGCTAAAAAAGTAAATAGAGACAAGAGACACAAGGATTTATAATGGTTCGGTCTATATATCCAAGACCTACTCCACTTAGTTTCCCAAGGCTAACAACCGTCATTGAGGTTTCCACTATTCACTTGCTTTAACAATAGGAGGCAAGAACCCCTTTACAACCAAGGTCTTTTGATGCGGTGAACCAACCTTAAACACCAAGAATCTAAGGCCTTTTGATGTGGTGATCCGACCTTAAACGCCAAATACAAGAATATAAAGGTTAAGTACGATGAATCCTCTTTTAGAATAGATACTACAATATAGTTAACTATTTTTGCACACAAGAAAGAATATAAAGACTTGGGCAAAGTGTGCTATGAGCAATATGTATATGCAAGACTATGTATGCTCAATATGAAGTTATGAATGCGCAATAATGTGCTTCAAAATAAATAGACAGTGATTTTAAGCAGAAAAATAAATATGGAAAGCTTTACTAACAAAAGAAAATAAGCTTTATATGCGATTAGTAGGTAGAGAAGTATAGTAATGAAGAACACAAGTAATAGCACTTTTTGAACACTCAAAAGTTGGACTGCCAGGAAATTTTCTGGATTAGAGAGTGGCAGCAACTAAAGTGAGTTTCTGGAGTTTAGAGCTTTTGAAAATTTCAGCAAATGGTAGCAAAAGTATGGCTCTTTGATCACTCAAGAAGAACATTCCTTGAAGGATTTTTCTGGAGAAATATGGGCAGTAGCAAGTCTGATTTTTCTAGAGTGTTTCTGCTCTCAATCTCTCTTGATTTTTCTTGCAATGGACGGATGCAAAATGAGGAGGTGAAGGTTCCTTTTATAATACAATTTGAGGCTTAGTAGAGGTGGAAGCATGCATTGGTGGTGTCATATGTTCCCCACTTTATTCCTCACATGAGACAAGTATTAGCATGTGCAACAACATGAAGTACAAGCATGCATTAGTGGTGCCACATGTTCCTCACACGAGACAAGTATTAGCATGTGTAACAACATAAAGTACAAGCATACATTGGTGTCATATGTTCCTTACTAAGAATAAGATATGTAAATTTATTTTATATATATCATCAATAGTCCCTAAAAATAATTGTTTTATGTCTTTAAAAATTGCCAATGCACATAAAAATTTTATGACATGATCAATAGATATTTTGAGCCATGAAAAATATTGTGTGACATAATTTAATAAATATTTGATCATAAAAAATAATTTAAATAATGTAAAATATTATTTTTTAAATGATCAAAATTCAATTTAAAAATAAATTTTTATGCCAAAAAAATATGTAATAATGAAATGCATGAGTGTGTGTGTGCTTTGCCAATATTCATATCCATTCACACATACAAGCACATGATCTCAAAAATAAACTTTGAGAATTAAATTTTCAAGTCTTCAATTTTGACTTTCTTCGACTTTTCTTGCATGAGGCTTGCTTTTTATGCCATGAGCTTTGTAGCAATCTTTGATCATTTATGAAATTTGTGATGTCTTGTGTTGATTTAAATAATTGCTTCAACACATACTCAAAAATAAATTGTTAGTATAAATGCATAAATGCTTTGTTATCATTAAAATAATTTGAAATATCAATGTTGAAACCTTTGGGGCTAATAATTATGACTGATCATATGGGCCCTGTCAATCGGGCCCTTTGTTATGAGTGTATTCGAACCCACAAACCTCTTGGTTGTTGCACAGGGCCCTTAATCAAATAATATAGCTAAAGTGCTCAAATCCTCCTCTTCACTCATTAGTATGCCATGCGTCCATAAACTAATACCAGAACAACTGTCCCTTGATTGGTACACTAAATACATATAAATAAAGATCAAATTGAAGAAAGTTTCTCATAAGTAGACAAATAAGGATTAGAGCTCATTAAGACACATACAACTCAAATCTACTAAAGGAAATATACGTCTGTTCAAGTTAAGTACTTACAAATATATAGAGATATTACAAGAAGGAAGATCTAATTGATACACCTCGGCCTACTTTCTCTCAAGCTCAAACAAGGCTAAAAGCATAAAAACGAAATTAAGTCCAAACTGCAACTATCTCAAGAAATGAAGTAATCATCCCTCAATCTTCTCCTAACCAGCAAATCATTTCACTGAAAAGGTCATACTTCCTCTCTCTCAATTACATGGAAATTTGCAATGGAATTTAGACCCTTGAAACCATCTCTGCACCATCTTCCTCATCAACGCCTGAATTCTCTAGCTTGATGTGTTTGTACCACTTGGCAAACAACAAGTAAACAACGAAATCCACCGCGGTTAGTCCAGCCAGTAGGAAGAAGAACCGCTCCATATGGCCGGAATTAAGATCTCCAGGAATCCAGCCAGGGCTCTTATCCCTAGCAGTAATTTGCATTACTATGACTACTAGCAAGCTACTGACATAGTTGCCAAAGGAAATAGAAGCCATGCACAATGAACTCCCAAAGCTCTTAATCCCATCTGGGGCTTGGCCATTGAAAAATTCCAACTGACCCACATACATGAAAACCTCAGAGGCTCCAATGAGTACATACTGGGGAATCTGCCAAAAAATGCTCAAGGAACTAGATTCATGTCCCACCGCAACCCTCTGTAGTCTTGCTATTTCGACAACACCAGCAGCGACCATGGCCAACAACCCAATCACTAGCCCTACACCCATTCTTTGAAGCTCGGAAAGCCCCTTGGGATTGCCTGTGAACCTAGAAATCACCGAAACTAGAACTCGTCGATAGAAGAGGATGAAGACCGCAACACTGAGGATGTCGAAAGCTGACATGCTTGCCGCGGGGATACTAAAACCTCCGATGTTGGTATTCATCACAGCACCTTGCTCGACAAATAGGGAAGCCATTTGGGTGAAGACTACAGAGTAGATGATGGTGCAAAGCCAAATTGGTAGCATCTTTAGCACACATTTCACTTCCTCTACTTGGGACACTGTACAAAGCCTCCATGGATCCTTCACTTTAGTTTGTTGAAACAAGTCTTTGTCTGTTACAGTGGCTGCCTTATCCAAAAATCTGCCAAGGAGGAAGAAATGAAAACAAGATTACTATAGAAGTTAAAATAATGTGCATGATCAATCGAGATAACTATATCCTGGCCAAATAGCATGCAGTCCTCTCTCTTTCTTACCTAAATCCATCGCTATGGAGGATCTTCCTGGATCCAGCAATTGCACACTCTTTCCCATCTAGTTCATACAAGTTCTCTGCATTGGCAGGAACAGCGACATCCCATTTGCTACCAGCGGCCACAAACACTTGAGAAATGCGTGTTAATGGATTGCCACTAGGACGGAAGTGCCTATAGCCAGGGGTCCCTACCCAGAAGAGAAGAAGAGCTAAAGCCGCGGACACCAAAGAGGACCAAAATCCGATAGCCCACTTGCCTGTATCCTCAAAATAAACTAAAATTGTATTGGAGAAGAGAGAACCAAGATTCAGAGTCAAGTAAAAATAGCTAAAAAATGCTATCTTTGAGTGTGCCTCTTTGGGGTCCGTTTCATCGAATTGATCAGCTCCTAATGTAGCTATAGATGGCTGATATCCTCCGTTTCCAAGTGCAATTAGATAAATTGATAGGTAAAAGATAATGACCCCGAGAGGTGATACGGGCTTGCAAACCAATTCTCCATCTCCACAACCAGCAGGTTTGATCAGGAGCAGCCAAGATGCTAGTGATAATAGCACTAAACCCTGTTTCACCAGAAAAATAGTGACCATGTTGACAAAATATTATTTTATTACTATTTGAAAAACATGAAACAGATGCATAAATAATGAACAATAGTTAGCATGCCAATTGACACCCATAATTATCAGTTTCCTAGGTATTTTCATGCATGGGCTTCCATAGACTATCAGTTCAACCATGCATTACTAAAGGAAACATCATTGTTTTAGTGTCCATAGTCAAAGCGTAGACACAGTGCAGACTCTGCAGAAGGAGGTTGCACAGCTTAATGCGGGCAGCAACCACTCGGCAAATTTTTCACCGCTGTGAAAGCTCAGTAAGTCCAAGAGGCAAAACCCCGGAAACTCTGAAACTGCATTGACTGCCTGAGTTCTGGGCTAAGTGGGACGAGTTCGCTACAATGGTTCCTAGCTCATTGTAAACTTTGAAACAATCTATATGGGGAGGATGGCTGGGTTCACCGATTCCTCTACCAAGCAGTAGCCTGCTCACACTGATACTGATTAGTAAAACTTAATTCGCGGGTGTAGTAGTTGAAGTACCAGAACAAAGATGAGCTGAAAAATTGAGCATGTCTTGTATCGGCCCCAGTAAGAATCACTAAGGAATGCTCCCACAAGTGAGCACAAGTAGACAGTTCCAAGCCATATACTGACATTATCTGCAGCCTCCGCATTATCTTGGTGGAGAACCCTGGTCAAGAAAAGCACCAAATTCACGCCCACCCCGAAAAAAGCCAGCGTCGCGAGACCATAATTAACTGCACCAAAAAATACCATAATTGTCTAAAAAATTTCCCGTAATTCAATGTATTGGAAACTCAAAATCCACCGATTTCTTTTGCATCGCGTGATCGATAATCACGATTTTAGTTACCTAGTAATAAAGTGCCTGATTTCCATCCGCCTGTACGTCCTTTGATTGCTGGGTTTCCTCTCCCATCAATAGAGCCATCATTTGTTGTGTTAGGAGAAGGCATTTTTCCTTCATAGTCTGTGGAGTCTTGTTTGTTCACAGGTTCCGAAGCTCCAACACACATCTGCATAATAACCAAGGATAAATATTTGTGTCAAAATTCAAATCAAGTAATCATACAACTTGCTATCCATCCCAAAGATACCTACTGTAACAGCTGAGCCGTGTTCAAAGACATACAGACAGATTGATGAATTTGAAAATTGTTGAGGATCGGCTGTCTAAGATGGGCCTAAAAAGATCAAGGGTTTATATCACCAAACATCTGGGACCCGCATGTACCTTTAGCTGCATGTAAACAAGTTTCTGGTGGTCCAAACTATTCATCTTTTGGGCCACGTCTCAACTAGGCCATGCACCAAAATTTTCTCTTGTAAAAAATGGACGGCTCTGAAAGTTCAAAAAGAAGAAAATCTTAAACAATTGGAGGTTAAGATGGTATATAGGGAAGATTTCTCGTATTGGAATAGATGATGAGCGGTTTAGATAACCAACCACCTGGACCCTACATGTAAATTTGTCCCTGATCTCCATCTATTACTTGTTTAGTAATTCAATCATTGATTTAATCTGTAAATTATCTGGATTATTCAACTTTTTCCCCTTCTGGTAGGAGAAAGCCCACGGCTTAGAACTCCTATTCAAGTCATTTCCTTCATGTCTATTTTCGTGGGCCATTCATGTAGTGCTTTCGAGGCTATGGTTTGTCTTGACCTCCCTTGTGGTACTCTTTCACGCGGGTACAAGCTAATGAACGCATTGTGGACCAGCAACGAAATTGATCCCCACTTATGCACCGTCCAATCAAAGCACTGAAGATAACCTTTTAGCCCAGAACATGGACAATTGCCAATTTTCTATTGCGTGTCCATTTGAGAGTTGGAATTGAACGGCTAGGATTATTTCATGGGTGCTTTTCAATTAATTGGCATAAGCTGAGCTACGTGATATCACCATATTCAATTTGAAAAATATGATCAAAAGCTTAGTAAAATCTCACCTGAAATGGATGTCCCTTCTTGTCCTTTGCTGCCTCGATAATATTCTTCTGAAAAATAAATTTCGAAATAGAGAAAATAGGTAAGTTAATCATAGCATATAAATAGTATAGTGCTTTAGTTTTAGATTAATCCCGTCGCCTGATTACTAGACTACACATCCACCCTACTCTTTGGCAAGCTATAAATTTAATTGGGCTCATCTTTCAGAATATCTTAATCATTCACAATCTTGTTTAAATCCATGATGAGCTATGCAATGAAAATCTCATCCATTGGATGACCCTTATTACCGTTTCCTTAGTGTTAAAATGATGGAAACCTAGTTCATATTTCTCACTTAAAGACGCATACTAGCTTGCTTTAGATGAGAATAAGATTATGAATGGTTCAGATCTTCCAGAAGTGGACTCAGCTAGAGTTATAGTTCGCTGAAGAGTGGGATGAACATGGCAATAATTAGCAGAATAAACATGCCATTGAGAAAAATAAATGAATAAATATGCAATAGATTAAAATTTCAAAAAGAGAGAGAGAGAGAGAGAGAGAGAGAGAGAGAGAGAGAAAACAGGAACAGGAAAAGGTCAATTTTGGAGGTGATCAGAGAAAAAGGTGCAGCTGGTTGGCCGTGTGCAAGTGGCTACCAAAAAGGTCAGCTATTTTGTTCGATACTCCAGTGGAGCCCATTTGCATTAACCAATCAGCCAGCTGTGAGTTTTCTTGAGAAGTCCTCCTCCATCTTTCCATCCCCGACAGAAACCATGATCCTTCTCATGAAAACGATACTCCACGTGACAAATTTACTGATTGTACCCCTCCAGAAGTTTGTAAAACAACCAGATTTTCAAAAGTGAAGGACTTTCCTGTCATTCCATATCATGCTCTTCGTCCTACTGTAAAGATTTCACCTTCCAGCTGCTTACTGGAGCATGCCATGAATGGCACAAGTGCAAAACAAGCTCAAGAGTTTCAGAAAAAAGCAGACTAACTCCTTACTTTGAACCGTAAATACTGAAAAACCAGAGCCAATTCATAAACAGAAAGGCTTGCACTTGGAGATCCTGATTTGCTCTAGATGGTGTAAACAAGTATCAAACCAAGAACATAAACAAAAATGGCAGTCAAAACATGGTAAGTAAATGGCATATCCACCATATTCATTGGTACCTTGACACCCATCTCTTTTCATGTTGATGTAAACAAAACAAGAAATGGGTGCTATAACTAAGACAATTGGGTGGCAGAACAAGCTCAAAAACCAAATAAGAAAGCAGGAAACCGAGAGAGAGAGAGAGAGAGAGAGAGAGAGAGAGAGAGAGAGAGAGAGAGAGAGAACCTTGCTTACAGAGAAGAAGGAAGAACAAATGCCGCCAATGAGAGAGGCTAAGTTGAGCAAGGAAGGCAAGGGGTGGAGGTGAATATGTAGGAAAAGAAAAGGGAAAATGGGTCGTTTTCGGATTTAATTTAGCAGGAAGACGCAACTTGCAAAGGAAAGTAAAGGAATTTTGTGGCTGCTAGGAAACAGGACTATTCTTGGAAGGATATCTGTCACTAACCGTATTGTTTTTCAGATTTAGATGCCTTCAGTCAATGGATTTAAATGCCTAAGAAAACGATACCTTTTGCTGTGTTTTTTACATACTGTAATATTTGCATTTCCATGCACACGGAGCAGCGATGAACAGTAATTCCAGTGTATCTAAGAAGAGATGTCTTTCTCGTGTTTCCATGGCTGAAATGCCCATCACGTTTCCTCTTACAGGACCCATAAATTATGAGAGGAACAGGTGGGACCACTGGGTACTAATCCAAAGATTCTATATTATTATTTGATGGCCACAAAATTCGCCTAGGTCATCCATTTTACGAGGTTTTCTAAAGCATTTTTTGTTTGTAAATATGGACACGTAAAAATAGCCTATTGTAAAAAGCAAGGTAAAGCTGTCTATTATTAACCCTTATGATCTACCCCTTCGTCAGACTCAGCACAATCAGGAGCTTCGTACACCGAGCAGCCCTTTAAATGTACATGTGGAACCCAATGTTTGGTCCTAGAACTGCTCCTCTTTTGGTTTTGGATTACATCCTATGTCTCCAGATAAAAGACTATACAGCTTGAAATGTGCAAAAGCAGCACACCGAAAATGATAACCAATCAGAGGGTTAACATTTGATCAAGGATATGGACGAGGTATCGTCTACGTAGGACTACCCGATTGAATATTTGATGA
Organism: Warburgia ugandensis; assembly: GCA_035236585.1. NCBI lineage: Eukaryota > Viridiplantae > Streptophyta > Magnoliopsida > Canellales > Canellaceae > Warburgia > Warburgia ugandensis. Next base: position 78,537,223 of record CP141132.1, on the reverse strand, counting down.
ATGATTCGGATCGGAAACACATGTATACGGTTTGGATCATTCAGTTACTGATCCCCTCTTTTAATTCATGCATATTCTATCTTTTCTGTGCCAAAGATAGTACTAGGAACGTATACAATTCCTCATGGGGTAGAACAGTGAGCGGTCACTAATTAATAACTAGGAAAATTGTTACGAAGCCTAAGTATTTTACGAGAACCTTGTTTTGCCTTGCAAAAGTCATTATCAATCAAATCCTGAAAAAAGGAAAATGGGGCCATGACCAAAGTTATAGAAAGATACTTAAAAGGGCGAGTTCTTATATATGGAGCCTTATCACCTCTCATTTCTCTCTTCCCTGAGATTTGTCTTTTTAACTCAAATTCTCAATCACAAGTGGGAAGAAGAAAATAATAAACCAAAAGATGACACAAATAAAGTTCCAAACAGAAGACATTTGAAGATTGAAAAGATATGTGCTGGAACTCATAAACTGAGAAAAGCAAAACAAATGCTAGAAACTCATAGAATAAGTTATACTTTCAGATCAGGATGGCTGTATACCCTCAAATGGAAGAGCAATTTGATGCTTATATAAAGTGCATGTAAGGGAAGGGGAGTCTTGGAGCAATGGTAAAAGTTGTCATCATGTGACCTTGAGGTTACAGGTTCAAGGCATGGAAACAGCCTCTTGTAAAAATACAAGGTAAGGCTGCTTACTATAAGCTCTTGTAGTCCTTCTCTTCCCCGGACCCTACATAGTGGGAGCTTCGTGCACAGGACTGCATAAACTGCATGTAGAGCTTAGATAGTTGACATCTCAGTCTAATACAAAACCTTAGAAGTGGCTTTCAGGATGTTTTGACTCCATGTGATCTGAGAGTGTATTTGGTTATCATAAGAGGCCATGGAACCGGCTCATTTCTGACAATTTAAAATGAAAGTCGGTTTAGGTTGACAGAGTTTTTGGGTGTAAGCCAATGAATTACCCACTAAGAAAGAAGATATTTAGGAGCTCCTATGGAGTTGGAGTTTGGTTCTCCTTGTATAATACCTAGTCTAGTTTATTATTAATTAACAATAAGATTATAGTAAGTTTATTAGTGTTTTTATCTCATTAAGTTAATAATTGCTAAGTTAAAACGCCAACGATGTCACACCAAACAAACTTGCTGCAAGATGTGGACCTACACCTAATACGTCAAGGTGTTACAACTCACAAGTGGGTGCAATGATTTGAACCCATGTGTAGTATATGTCGATTTTCCTACTGTTATACGGCTTCTCCCAACAATAGACTAAGGGTTTCAAAATAATAAACCTAGCTTTTAAACATGAATATCTTCCTCCATAATATCTTCTTTCTCTTCCACACGGATAGAAAAATAAAGGAAAAATGATACTCTCTTTTTAAGTTTTAAGCCACTCAAAATAATAAACCTAGTTCTTAAACTTGTTTTATTTTGCCTCTTTATTTCATCTTTCTCTTCCTCACAAATAAGAAAAGTAAAGGAAAAAAGAGGCTCCCTTTTTCTTCAGTTCTTCTCGTTTATTTTTCTTCTACCCTATTTCCTCTTTAGTTCCTCCTAATTTATCTCTCTCTCTCTCTCTCTCTCTCTCTCTCTCTCTCTCTATATATATATATATATATATATATATATATATATATAAAGAAATACTAATTACAAGACAACTTGACTATTTTCTATAATGAAAAGAGCAATGGATACTTAGTATATAAATAGTAAAGGCACGGGTATTTGCAAGTGAGTAAAGTTTGGAAAGAGAGAGGATTTAGATGCATGTTGCGGTTGGTGAGAAGAGGGTATTAGAGTTTATTTAGAAGGATAATTTTGTTAATATGTCACTAGTCATAGACACAGGCACATTCAAGTGTGACTTAGAGAAAGAGGAACAATGGAAATTATTGAAAAAAAAAAGGAATAAAATAAAATAAAAGGTCTGCCACCAGTTTTCTTCTCATGGAGAGATGAACGGCTTATATCAATAAAAGCAAAAAAAAAAGAGGCCAGCCTTCTCTTTTGAAATTAATAATAGCTGGCACATTTTTCCACTTTTAACACCTCCTTTTAAAATATCCTTCCAAGTGTTGAGTTTTATATATTTGCCACTTTTTACTTTTTTAGGATTTTTAGATATTTAAAGTTTCACTACTCTTTTCCCATTTTTATATCCTTTGGTGAATTCATTGATCATTTCACCCAGAGTTACAAAGTTCAAACTTGGGGAAAAAATTCAAAATATATGAAAATTACCAAAAATAAGAAAATTTAAAATGGTAGCAAAGGAAGAAGTCAGAAAATTTGAAAAGGAAACAATGAAAATTCAAGATTTTTTTAAAATATAAAAAACATTAAAAAAGAAGAAGAAAAGGCTAGGTCTTGATGTTGATGATGATGATAAAAAATAAAAATGCTAATATACAATCTAATTAACAATTTCTTGAGTAAAAATAGATGATATTATAGACAAAAGTAAACATAATCTCCAAACTTTCAAACAAAATTACAAAGTTTGGGGCTAAAAAGAGTAGAAAAGAAAATAATCAGAGTAAAAAATTAAAATTGTTTTAAAATATAAAAAGGAAATTCATTGATTAGAGTCGTAGAGGTAAGAGACTTGAAGCCAAATAAAGTATGATACAACTCATGAAAAATGAGTCTTTTTCAAGAAAAAAATAGTAGAGTATTTTGTTACTATGCTTTCTTCTACAGGGGTGTTTGCTTCATATAAAAATAATAACATAATAATATAATTTTATATATGTATAAATAATAATAATAATATTATTATTATCATAAAAGACCATGGGTAATTTTTATTCACTGTACATTTCCTCCTATTCCTGTGATATTCTTCTAGTTTCCTAAGTTTACTATACGCCTCCATATTTTTCTAGTTTGTATTTTGTAGGCGACAAAAAACAAGCAAGTATTAAACATCAAATACAATTAAAATAATGCTTATGACATGAAAAATAGACCCTTCTTTGTTGTGAAAATGAGTCAATTTGCCATAACAACCTGGCTCTTCCAACACCAACATAACTCATAAAAAATAATTGTATCTAGCCCCTAAACAACCCTACAACAAGTACTAATTTAATCACTTCAAATAGTCTACTTGATGGCATTAGCCAATGCGCCAAGCCAAGAGCAACGATAGGAGAGACATCTCACTCCAAGTTATAGTCACAAAAAAGTGGAACAAATATCAACAAAAAGGAGCATCAATATCTACATAAAATCTTTGCAATCAAAGTCATAAAAATATTACAAAATGATTGGAAATATTGACAAATCAAGTATTGTACAAATTAAAAATCTGCATATCTTGCATTCCTTATTTTCACAAAAATGTAGACTTAACTGAGGAGTTTTCATGTGCACTTTGGTTGGCAAATTGATTTAGCATATTCTCTTGCAAACTTATTCTATGTGGGCATCTCTTATAATTCTATCTCTCGTGTACTCAAAATGGCAAATGATTTAGCGGATTCTCTTGCAAAATCATCATCCTACATTTTTTTTCCTCTTTTGTGGAAGAGGAAATTAAATCGAGCTCCATAATATAATAGTTTATGTATGTAGGGCTATCTCTGCCTAACACGTACGTTCTATTTGTACTATTTATTGTTAATACTACTACAACCATTAAAAAAAGGAAAAAGGTTTCTCCTTGTCTTCCTTGTTCTTGTTAATACTACTATGACCATCACATTTAAAATAAAAAACAATATTAATATCAAACTCATCAATCATACCTTTGCTGAAGATTAGTAAAACTTAGGGTAATGCTATACCCAGTTCTGCCAGATTCCGGTGAAGGCAATGATAGCTCTAGCAAAAACAAGTAAGAAGCCATCATATAATCTTGGAAAGAAACTCGTCCCACTGGGAAAAGAAAGCAATAAGATAGCATCGTTGACTCTATTGTCATTTATGGGGAGATATGTGATTGAAAACTGTTGGAAGTCTGAAGAGTGGAATAAAAATGTTGCCAGTGACTTTATGTAATATCCTCAATTTTAGGTATAAATTATTAATTTATTAAATAAATAAAATTAAAAATTTATAGATGGAATTTGGTCCTGAAAACTTAAAAATTAGAAAGTACACGTCGATAGGATTCCAACGCCATAAAGAACATGAAAAACGGAGCTCAAACGAAGAAGTTTATGAGCCGTTGAAGTTATATGGGTATTTTGATAAATTGGCAGAGCCGTAAAATATAGGGGCCTGAATTGATAATGGCACCCCCTTCTTCTACACATGTTTATCAGATCCAGAAAATTCATCGGAGAAATTGTCGGAGGAGAGGCGTAAAATGGGAAGATCCTCATTCCCCCTCCTCATAGGCAAACTCCTTTCCCTAATTGCTCCTTAATTTCCCTTATACACTCTTCAACGCATCCCTATTTTACCCTAAACCCTAGCCTCTGTAGATCTGTGTTTTTCCGGCAAGTAGGGCTCCGGCAACATCCACCAACACCCAGCAAACGAGGTAAGCCTTAATCTCTTGCATTTTTTATATTAAAAATGTATATTTGTAAATTAGAAATACATGAAAAATCAGGAAAAACTTCCTGGGAACCTTGTTTATACTACTGTTAGAGCGTAAATCTGTTGATGAAACCATGTTTGATTGCAAATCGGACCGTTCATCTAGTGCATAAGAGACCCAAGATCAAACCCATTAAATTTGGGAGAGATCCAACGGCTGGTTTTGCCGAAGATTTGAAGAACAGTACCTAGAGAAGTTTTAGAAACATGAAAAAAAATCACATAAAAAACATAGTTTTTGGAAAAATCAATGCAAAAGGATGGTAGAAATGGAAACTATACGAAATTTTAAACAAAATGGCTAAAAAACCAAATGATTTGGACACCTGTAGGGTCATCGGAGATGACTGGAAGCTGGTTGTCTTCTTCGACGCCGATGTAACCCGGTGTAAACCGGAGCTGCCCGTGTAACTCAGTGTAAACTGGGTGCCAGTATAAACCGGTGTAAACTGCACTGCCGGTGCAAAAGAGCTTATGGTGGTCGGTCAGCCCTAAAAGAGGCATAGTTACACTTTAAACTTGATTTTTGAGAGCTACAGAGGTCCAAATTGCGATTCGAAAGAGGCGTTGTGACCGTATTGACGACGCGGACCTAGATTTAACCTAAAAACTTATAAATAACCACTTTTACAATAGAAAATTTTTAAATTAGTGATGTGAAATTGACAGGTGCATCCGAACATATAAGTTAAAGGGATTTTTCGAGCGAACTGAGTGATCTCATGTCGAGGTAGGTGACGACAATTAATGTTTTATTTTGATTTTCAAACTCTGCATAATTATAGCATTATAATTGATTGTGAATTTAAATTTGCACTTAATAGAAATTGTTGATTTTGCTAGATTTAGAATTCAATACTATGATCGTTACTTAATTTTCAATCATGTGTTAAATGGATTTATTACAAATGATTTCATGAGAATGATATTATCTATTATGAATAATTAGAAATTTCTTTTTTTTACTACATCACTGAAATTGATGGATTTGCATAAGAAAGAAAAGTGGAGACTTGGTGGCTGGTACTTTTATAAGCTAACCCCAGGATGAGGGGCGTGCCTTGGGGATTGCAAACTATGAGTACTCTTGAGTTTTGGCATATATATGATTTTCGTGTTTTGTGTTTTATGACGGGTGCTCTCACTCGTTGGGCGTCATGCTAGGAGGAATAGGGCCGGTCACCCACCCTCTGAGATTTGTGATGTGATGAGATTGTGATATGATAAACACCTGCCCATATATGGCATTTGGTAGGGGTTGGTAACATGGATAGTCTACACTACCGGTCCGGGCCTTTCCATGGGGACGGACTCTAAGCCTCCCGTTATGGTGTTGACGGTAAGCGGCGGTGGTTGAGACCCAGGGAGGGTTGCCACTGCAGCATGACGACCCATACTGCCACAACCCGGGTTTTTATATGATACAATTTTGATAAAAAAGGCGAGATCTCTTGTTTTATAAGTATGAGATGCATGAAAGTCTTTTACTTTTGGAAAACAATATTTCATAAAAAACCCCGAGTGTCAAAACACATTCTCAATTTATTTAGCCATGGCAAAGTTTAAATCAATATTATTCCCAAGAAAGTGTTAGTCACACAAATTTCACTATTAGAGAGTAACTATAATCAAGTAACATTGAAAGATAAGATAGAGGTTTACTTACTTGTACTTAGTCTGTGTCTCCTAGTACAAACGTTCCTTGCCCTTAAGTATTTACTTGGTGTCTGAAAAATGTTGAGGATTGGGTGAGTATATACTATACTCAGTAGGAGCCTATCACTACTAGTTTTATAATACATGAGATGTTTTAAAATCATATGCTCATTCAAAACATGTGCATGTCTAAATACTCAAGCTCAATATTAGTATAAGAATCCGTTATCAAACTGAAATACTAATGACTTAAAGGATCACATAATCCAAAATTGAAAGTATCATATACATATATATGATAACATCATGATATGCAATAGATTCTTCATGGAGTCCAACTCATGGATGTCTAATATGGTATGGTCGACCAACCTTATATCATGCTATATGCAATACACATAAATCATCAAACCATAGGGTCTCACTATGCCCACGACCTCACTGCCATGTGGTCCCCCAGTGTAACACCCCGGATTTTTAAGACAATTTTTTTTTTATAATGGCATTTTAAATAAGAGCATTTGGGATCCCATGAGAAAAGTTTTATTTAACATTTTACTAAACCTATCTTAAAACTCCGGGTGTTAGTTTTCCTTTCTCAAAATGGCGTACATGTAATTTAAACACAATAAATAATCCGCGTATAAATCAACGTCAAATAAATAGGCGCCTTTATTTTAAATCAAATAAACGTCCAAAAGACAATAATAATATGGCCCAGGGTCTATCCATCATACCATCCCATATAAATGTCCAACATATGTCCAAACATCTAAATCACATCCAAATATAAAGTATGCAGTCCATAATAAAATCCAAATGATAATCCTGTTTAATGACTCACATCACTGTCTAACACTATAGAAAAATGGTCTTCAGCAGCTCTCACGGCTTCTCAACAGCCTTGCCTTTCCTGTTATCGCGCTCGAGATCTAAGGCATTGCAAAACAAAGCAATGCCTCAGCAAGCTATCGCTTGTGTAGGTACATAGACAATTAATGTAATAAATGAAAGAAATAATGAACAACACTGATAAAAAGTCTAACACTTATGAAAATAGTGATATCATAATGCCATGTTCAAATAAATGCCAATTTATTCCATATGCTAAAACATGCAAATCATAGAGTTAAAACATGACATGAATCAATAAAATGGAGCATACAATAAGAATAAGGGCACCCTAAGGTAATGGGTCCCATCACATCGAACTAACATCTCTCATCAGGAGTACACGTAGTCAACCTCTGAGTGTCGTCACACCCAAGCATATCATCCATAACCATGCTCATCATACATGCACACATAATAAGAATATGGGCCATCATGCTGCAGTGGCAACCCTCCATGGGTATCAACCACCGCCGCTCCCCGTCGACACCATAACGGGAGACTTAGCGTCTGTCCCCATGGAAAGGCTCAGACCGGTAGTGTGGACTATCTATGTTACCAAACCCCTACCGAATGTCATCTATGGGCAGGTGTCTATCATATCACAAACTCATCACATCATAATCTCGGAAGGTGGGTGGCCGGCCCTATCTCTCCTAGCATGACGCCCACCGGGCGAGAGCACCCGTCATCAAATATAAAACACGGAAATCATATGTATATGCTAAAACTGAAGAGCACTTATAGCTTGCAATCCCCAAGACATGCCCCTCATCCTGGGTTAGCTTTATAAAAGGACCAGCTAATAAGCCTCTATTCTCATTTCCATATAAATCCATGTATTTTCTATATATACAATAAGAAATAAAACTCTAATTAAGCATAACTAATTAACATCATACTTGTAAAAGCATTTTAAATAAGTTTATTCAGTAAAAGATTTCAATTTGGAATAACCATCCTGTACGCAATGTCGCATGAAATCCACGGTAAATAATAATTGCATTTTAAAACACAATCACACATGATGCTATGTTTAAACATGGTTCAAATATCAAGGCAAAACATTAGTTGTCGTCACCTACCTTAGTGTGAGGCCACTAGCTTGCTAATAACTCCCTTTAATTGGTATGTTCAAGTGCACCTGTACATGTCACATCACTATTTTAAAATTTTTCTAAATAAAAAGTGGTCATTTCTAAGTTTTTAAGTTAAAACTAGGTCCGCGTCGTCAATACGGTCACAATGCCTCTTCCGGATCGTGATTTAGACCTCTCTAGCTCCCAAAAATCAAGTTTTAGTGAAAACTACCCTCAAATGGGGCCTGCCGGACCATCATAAGGTGGTTTAAACCGGCAGCACCCTTTTCCGCCGGTTTACACCGGCTTGTACCGGCGCCACGAAGACGCATGCTGACGCAGACGTCACACGGGACGCGCGCCGTGCGTCACGGTCGCCAGGACGCGCCGCGTCCCGGTCCCACCGCGACAGCCAACCGGGGCCTTCCCACACGCACGCGGCGCCGCGCGCGTGAGACAACGACGTCGTGTGACGTCGTCCCTCGGGCATCACCGAGTGCGTCCTGGCGTCAGCGCCAGGCGCCGTTGACGACGCCGGAGAAGACGACCGGATTCCGATCGCCTCCGGCGGAGCTACAGAGCTCCGTTTTCCGTGATTTTTGCGCCATTTTCTTCAGAATTCTCTCTAGAATCCATTTATGCCCTCCTTTTGCACTAATTTTTCCAAAAACCATGGTTTTTAAATGATTTTTCCCAAGTTCCTAAAAACATCCCTAGGTACTGGTTTTTGGGTTTTCTGGAGAAATCCACCGTTGGATCACTCCCAAATTTAAAGGGTATGCTCTTGGGTCTCTTGTGCACTAGTTGGACGGTACGATTTTCAAATGGACTAGGTTTGATCCGTGAAATCACGCTGTTAAGTGTTCAATTTTGGTCAAAATATCCCTAATTTAGTATTTGATTAGAGCATCTAGACCATTAATTTTAAGATTATAAATCAAATATTTTATTTTAGCTTTAATTGGCCATCCAACCGTTGAATTGAAAATTTTAGTGGTTAAATGACTATTAAAGCTAATGGACGGTTTAGATTTCGCTAATTGAGTCTTGTGCATTGTAGATCAGTCAACTCAGGCATGGACGCTCCAGATTGAATCATGGAAATCAGATGGAATTTGAAGAGTCATAGTACTAGAATTCCAGTGGACCCACTCTCTTTCTTATCTCTCTTTTCTCTCTCTCTCTCTCTCTCTCTCTCTCTCTCTCTCTCTCTCTCTCTCTTATCTTCCTTATCTTTCTCTTATCTTTCTCCTCTCTTTTCTCTTTTTCTCTTTCTTATCCCTCTCTCCTATACGTCTCTCCCCATCTCTCTTTTAAAAGACCCTTCTTTCTTCTCCAAAAAGATGTTTTTTGTTAGGAAGGTGCAGGCTGATCTCTCTCTCTCTCTCTCTCTCTCTCTCTCTCTCTCTCTCTCTCTCTCTCTCTCTCTCTCTCTCTCTCTCTCTCTCTCTCTCTCTCTCTCTCTCTCTCACCGTGCCTTCCATTTTCCTTTCCCACTATGCTCTCTCGTTATCTCTCCCCTTGTTCTCTTCCCAGCCTAGTCCCATTTTGCTCCTCTACCCATCTATCTGAATCCTTCCCCTCCATCCCCCTGTTCTTTACCCCACACACACCATGCTAGCTTCCTATTTTCCTCTTATCTTTCTTCCCCACCATTTTCTGCCCATCTTTCCCATCGCAGACGACGCCCGAAGGGGGCGTTTTTTTTTTTTTTTCCACCGCGCTCCACTCAGCACCTCAATTCATCTCACCTCTCAATTCACGCCAACCCTCTCCCTCGTTCTCCCTCATCTATCTCACCTTTTCCCTTTGCCTATGCGTTTTCCTTCTTCCCATCTCCTTCTCACGGTCCTTGTCCCTCATCCCAGACGGGTCAGCAACCATCTCTGGTGGGCTTCGCCCACTTTATCTCTCTCCCTCTTTGATTTTCGCCACATCAAGCAGCACACCACCCGCCTGCCTTTCTCGCCCCATTCCTAAAGCCACCGTCACTGGTCTGCTCCTCAGTTTCTTCAAACCCTGGCTCTCTCTGCGTTATTGGTCAGCTCTGTTCACTCTTCGGAGCATCAGTCACCACCGACTCCCCATCAACTCCGTCGCTTGTCTGTCATCGTGTGCAAAACCTGTCCGCACCAAACCCAGGCAACCATCTTCTCCTTCTTCCCCATCTTCTCATCCGGTTCCTCTTTGCTTCTGCCGGCTTCCACAATCACCGGACGGCCAAAGAGAGAAAACCCACCCGATTTCTTCCTCTCCGGCCCCTCCTTCTCCGGCGGTCATTCTTCTCTTCACCGGAAGCCCCGGGAGAGAAAACCCGAGTTGGGTTTTCTCCTCATCTTTCTTCTCTCCCTTTCCTCTTCTCCTCCTTCCTCTATTCTTCTCCCTCTTCTCCCTCTTCTAGATTTCTCCCAAAAACATGTTTTTCTGGTTTTTTCGTGAAAAACCAGAACCTGAAGAAATTACAAATCTGCACCTGCAGATCTCAGAAATTACAATTCTGTCCTATTTCAGAAATACCAATTGGGTCCCCTGTTTAATTACAACTGTGTCCTTATGCTATTCTGGTTTTAACTTATCTTCATTCTAACTATTCAGGGACAGTGCAATCCAGGACAGACTATTCAAGGACAGACTAATCCAGAGACAGTGCAATCCAGGACAGACTAATCCAGAGACAGTGCAATCCAAGGACAAGCTTATCCAAGACGCATTTTATTTTTATTTTCTGTCTTCCTTGGAATAAATATTTGTGAACATTGGAACAATTGAATAAAACTGGATTTTATTTTTTGTTAGTTTTTATTCTTTTAGTTGAATTTTATTTAAAACTCCATAATTTTAAATCAAGTCCTCGTGGGATCGACCCGTATTTGCATAGCTATACTACAATAGCCCGTGCACTTGCGGTTAAACAATTAACACACGCTCCAACAGTAGCGTGCACACAGGTTCCTAAAAATCTGATTTTTCCTAATTTTTTAAATGTTTTTCCTAATTGTTTTTCTATTTAATAAATACGAAAAACATAGGTTTGAGGCTTACCTTGCACCTGGCCGGAGTTGCTCGTGTTGCCGGGGCTCTACTCACCGAAAAAATCTAAGTTTTGCAGGGCTAGGGTTTTGCGTAGCACTCAGGGAAAACGCTCAAAGTGGAGCGTTTTGGCAACCTGGGGATGGTAGATATAGGCCTAGAGTCCTAGGGGAAGAGAACATCTTCCATTCACGCCTCTTTCCATGGCTTCTCCGGCAATTTTTCCGGATCTGGGTGCAGACGTGTGGAAGACGGGAGTGCCATTATCAATTTGGGCCCCTGTGTTATACGTTTATGTCAAATGACAAAATTGCCCTTACAACTTCGACGGCTCATAACTCCCTCGTTTGAGCTCCGTTTTTCGCGTTCTTGGTGGAGTTGGACTCGTATCGATGAGCACTTTCAAATTATTATGTTTTCAAGAAAAATTTCATCCATATATTTTTATTTTAATTTATTTAATAATTTCCTATTTTATCTTAAAAATTAAGGATATTACACCCAGTACCTAGGGACACAGGATCATATACCTCCACGGGGCATATGACACTTCGACTCAGTGCCGTGACACCAGTGGTAGCCCCCTGTACCACATGCAGTCGAAGCAGGGACATGCCCTTTTTGGGCGTGGTACCCATCCACCTAATAGTGGTAGAGGCTGGGTGGCCAACCCACACCCCTCGACATAACACCCACAAGCTTACTAGCCCAAATCATGTACGATCAAATAAGCCAAAAACCTCTGTTCAAAACCGATCCTCTTTGGGTCCCTCACAACTGCTTGGCCCTCGACACTCTAGCGTCTTTTGGCAACCCTCAAGGACATGCAATCTTTGCAAGTACTTAAATCATGCAATGTATGCACTTGTTTGCAAAACATGTATGTGCATAATGTATATGCAATCATTTACAAAACATGGCTATGTACAAAGCATTTATCATGCATGTTGAATTAAGTCATGCAAATCAAGTCATATATTTAAAATATATGTTCTCAAAACAATAATAGTTCTTTTAAAAGAATCTAATAGTGATAGAGCACCTACCTGGTTAGGTCGCGCTAACCCTTTTGTCCTCGGACGCTCCTGATCATGGTTTAGGGAATCAAGGTTAGTTTGACCTATCTTTTATGGGTTTTAGAGTAATTGGTCTTATTACTTAGGCATTAGGGGTCCATCCCTATGCCTATGGGTGTCCTAAGGTCCTAATTGGGCCTTGGTATCCTTAGTTTTTCAAAGTTCCAGTGGCCACACGCTACCATCCTATTCTAAGGGTCATGCCTACCTTTGATTGGCCCTTGATCAGAGATTTTATAGTTTGGATGTGTCCGCGTTGTTGACACGGACACAACACCTTTTACGGTGCCTCAATCGGAGCTCTAGATCTCAAGTTATAAGCGTTTTAGTGTCGTATGTACATAGAGTCTTAAGAACGAAAAAAACGGAATGCTAGGGCGCTACGCGACTGCATCGTACGCCCTAGCTTCCTTAAGGAATGAAAAGAACCTGCAGCGCTAGTGCACTGCGCGTCTATGGTGTGCGCCTTAGCGAGCGCATCTGCAGACGTGCGGTACTCTCCGCCTGTCTTCCTCTTTAGCGGGCGCGTCTATTGACACGCTCGTTGGTTTCCTCTCAGACGCGTTCGACGCGTCTCGTCCGTCTAGGGCGTTTTAGTCCTTGGGGGACCGGGGCGTCCTTGGGATGCCCTGGTTCGTCCTTGAGGAACCAGTGCGGCCCTGGGGACGTTCCAGGGTCCTTGGTGACTCCCTAGAGGCCTATTCCCCATCGATTTTCATGCAAAACCTAGGGAAACTGAGCCTAGGACTATAGGTGAGATGGGTTTGGGGAGTTTTTGGGTGTACCTGCTTCGTGCCTGGTTTTCTCTCCACATTTTCTCCTCTTGGTCATTGATCCTCAACGGTTTTTCTTCAACATTTTGGTTTGCCATTAGAGGCGCCCAAGAGCTCTATTTATAGAGCTAAGAGAGGGTTTTGGAGGAGGCTCTTACCGCCTTTGAATGGCGGTGGAGAAACCTCCAGAATGGCTGTGATTTCTCCTCCAATCACCGCCGTTCTAGAACCTTCTAGAGGTTGAAGATGACGGGGTGCCCGTATCAAAACGGGCCCCTGTGTTTTGCAGGTTAAACCGTTTTTGTAAAATTTACAATTTTGCTCCTGAACTTCAAAGGGTCATATCTTGCTCATTTTAACTCCGTTTTTGGTGATTTTAGTCTCGTTGGATTCATTTTTCCGAGAAACATCTAATGGAACCATTTTTATGACCAAATTTATGGGTTCAGTCAAGGTGAATAGTGAAATGACTAAAATGCCCTTTTCTTTAAAAACTGAACTTTTCATTGCTAAACTTGGAATTTCAATATTACAAAATTGGAGTCATTACACCTACTCTTATTATGTGTGCTTGCATTATGAGCATAGTGATGAGATGATATGCCTGGGTGTGACGACACTCAGAGGTTGGATATGAGTACTCATGATCAGTGATATTTGTTTATATGATGTTTGTGGGACCCATTACCTTAGGGTGCCATTATTATTATTGTATGCTCATTAGCGCGACATCAGGAAAGGCAAGACCATGGAGAAACCGTGATAGTAGTGGGAGATTTCCTTACGTTGGGTTATAGATATTGATGTGAGTTAATAAACAGGACTACAATTTGACTTTCTATATGGACTGTATACTTTTGTTTTATGAATTTGATTAAGATAGTTCTACATGTGATGGACATTTAATGAGATGTTATGATGGATAGGCCCTGGGTCATACTATTATCATGTTTTGGATATTTATTTGTTTGAAAATAAAGGCGCCGATGCATTTTAACGTTGATTGACATGCTTATTATTTCAATTCTATTATCACGAAATTATACTTATATTGTGAATTAAAGTGCGATGTTTTGGAAAAAGAAAATAACACCCGGAGTTTTTCAAGAAATGTTTTAGTAAACAAATTAATAAAACTTTTTCTCATGGGATCCCAAATGCTATTATTATAATAAAAAATGTCATAAAATCCCGGGGTGTTACACTTTATATTGCGTGAAAATTTATATCTTTAAGAAGACCAAAGGGTGTGGGACTGCCAATTGTTATGCACTTTTAGCCCTGATAATGCGTGCATGATAATACTAGTTCCCAACTGACGAACTAACGTATGGTTGTCAGTCCATTAATTTAGGTAGGTCATGACCGTGATATTCGGGAGACTATTCCAAATTATGGACTCTTTAGATCTGTATAATACACTTTTAGATTTCACCTGAGCATGTTGAGTGGAAAATCTTAATAGGTTCTAGGGTTAAGATTACCCAATGAAGAAGTTTTTTTTTTTTGAAGACATCATTAGACTCCATTATTCTTGAATAGGCACCTACTTTTATCATTTGGTGAGAGGAAGGAGGAATGCTAAGGCTGGCAACTCAATATTTCAAAGCTCATTCTAAGACCTAGAATAAGTAACTAAAATTTTCGACCTGAGTTTTTATAATGCTTTTTAAATGCAAAAAACAATTATGGTGCGAGATCAATCTATATTAAAAGCATTTTTGAAAATCAAATGATAATGAAAATATATTATTTTTTTAAAACTCATTCTGAAAAACCCCTAGTGTTTTTTTTTTTTTAAGGATTATTGGTGCAATGAGTACTACATTTCTACTAAAAATTTGGAAAAGTCTTCTTTGTTTTTAGACCTTAGACATTTAACGCATGTCATTACGAAGTACCTGATAAACACTTATTTGATAATTTCAATAAATTAACAAAAACTTAATATCCTCAAATCCAAAGACTTGCCAATCACAGTCCAAGTCATGGAGTTATATAGTTCAAATTTATTACATTACATTCCCACACACCTTACTACAAATTCTATGAACCATATCAAATCTATTACCTTATCCTTATCCTGATAAAAACATCAAACTCACTATTGCTTCTACTTATCCTGCCTACAATGATTTGTAATAAAAATAGTAGGTTGAGTATTCCACATACTCAATAGGAAATCTAACACTACCAAAACCAAAAACACAGCATAGAGCATACATGCAAGTTTAAGAATAGGTTTTTCATGTGAAAGAAAAACATACGACAACCTTAAGCCATCTCATGCAATGCATTGACAACACTCAAATACATATTTACATTTTACAGGTAGCTAAATTCAACAAAGGAAATCATCAACTAACTCCACAACATACTAACTTCAAAATGCTTAAAGTAGTAATCAATCATTTTCATTCCTTTCACATATATCATACAGATAGAAAACTTGGTCATATATTAGCCATCTTGGTCATGAGTACTTGTCTAAAAACCACAATCTCACCCCTATATGGGGTTATAAAATAGAAAGCGCATGGACTACTATGCTCACGACAAGATCATTGAATCATGTCTCTCTGGTACGATGGTATCTAGAGAATAGCCACCGCAGCCTCCACAGCGACTATGGATACATCTCGAAAGGGTGCCATGACCACCTCTAATGGTTGTTCCTAACACAACAGTGGAGAAAAACAATGCCACTTTGGGCATGGATACCTACCACCTTTAATAGTTAGAGGCCGGGAGGCTAGCCAGTACAACCTCTTAACATAATATCTACTAGGCCTGTTAGCCCAAACAAATATAAATTCTATATAGATTTTTCAATACAGAAATCTACCATATTCAACATATTCTAATTATTCCATTTTTGAAATCAATCTCAAAACATGAAATAAATTCATATATGAAGTTGTCAATTTTTTTTAATCTCAAAATAACAATGAAACATGAGATATAGCTATAAAAGGGTATTTCAATTGGTAATATGAGTCATAGATATTAGTTTTCATACTAGTTGTAAAATAGTTTTTGCACAATTGTTTTTAAAGCATCCCAACGCCAGTTTATAATAAAATTATGCATGCTAACATTGTAAACACAACCATTCTCACATAAATACATTCTAAACTCAGAAATCACGCCAATGATGGTCTCGACTTGAAATTTATTTGAAAACTCAGTAGTGTCAGATCACCTACCTCTTGTGAAGATTGTCCTTTTTCCCAAGCCTTTGCAGTCATCTTCAAAACAGAATTGACTGCACCTTATCTTACACTATGCCTAATTATGAGATTTTTAGGATTAGTCCTCATTTTCATACCATTCACATAGACATAACTTAAGGTCTCATTCATTTCATGGTTAATTGTCTATGATGAATTTTTATCAATTTGGATAATCAAGTCAGCCTTTTTAAATACGCTCCTATGGCTGACATTGATTGAAAATGATTAGATCCATTTATTTCATATGATCCAACATTATGAATTCATTAGATTTGATTTTCGTAAGGTTATACACATGCACTCTACGTTATAGTCAATCTTAGATCTTACAAATTTTTACAGAATTTACAATTTAGGGTCTAATAGTTGAATTCTTTTACAACTCAATAGTTAGATATTCACCATATGATCTCGGGTGGTTGATTTAAGTCCCTGTTCATCTCTGTCCAGTAACATGGGCAAGATGGATAACTGAATTTCTCTAAAAAATAATCTAAAGCTCAAATCATCCCTATTTGATTTCAAATGGGTGATCTAACTACTGTCAATCTCTGTCCACAATCACAAATGAGATTAACCGTTGAATTCTCAATGGATCAAGGTTTAGGGGTCGGATTCATTACTGTTCGAGCTCTGATCAGATGATCAGAACCACAGACAGGGTGATCAACAACCCTAACATCTTGTATTCTCCAAGCAAGTATGAGATTCATACATGAATCCCCTCTGTGGGTTGATTCAAGGCTTGGATCATCCTTGTCCGAGTTCCATATGGAAGATCAGAGCTTAGACAGGATGATCAAAGTTACCCTTGACATGTCCTCTGATTAGGGATGTGGTTTTTCATTTGATCTAGCCATTAGGGTCAAATTTCCCTACATTACAGTCTAAAAAACTAGTTTTCCTACTCTACAAATAAAATGAACACAAAAAACGGAGTAATCGTGTGATGGCTAACCTCTAAGAATGCTCCACGACCTCCAATCATTGCCGGAGAAGATGGATTTGTGGATTTTTCGACAACAGTCACGTACACCGTCTTTCTCCCTCAAATCCGGCCTTGTTCCTCCACCTTTGGCACTGGAACCAAAGGGGTTTTACTCCCCAACTCCTGAAGAACCGATCGGATGGTTGGATCTCCGATCGGGATCACCGTTGTCACCTGCGAACTCTATTTCACGATGACAATGGATTTCCTCTCCACTGGTGAAAAACCGCATTTCCAGCTCTAGCACACCCTTTCCCCTCTCCTCTCCTTCTCTCCTCTCTGTCTTTCTCCCTTCTCCTTCTCCTTCCTTAGCGTCGAGTTTCTCCTCCTCGACACTTTTCTCTCTCCGTCATTTCTCGTCGGGTAGGGCTTGGGTCCATTTTGAAACAAGGTGCGGGTGGGGGTGCCAATATCAATTTGGCCCCTCCCGATTTTGCTTTAATCAATTTTTTTCCCTTTTCTTTTATACATTAAGCATATTATAATGATGTCTCTTCCCATCATTACACCCACACTATCCTAGTCAACACGCATGATTCCCACTCATGGCGTTTTCTAGACACCTCGTTAGCATCGAACCCAGATTTTTGTAGGTGAGACCCATTAATGAAATTACAAAAATACTCTTAGCGAGAAAAATCACTATTTATTCGTCTGACTTGATTTTTAACAAAATTAGTGTCGTTGCGATCGTTTTTCTAAGTACAATCCAATTATAGAGGTTTTAACACTCAATTTGATACTCCTCAAAACTTTTACTTCTAAAACTCAAAATTTCAAATTTGCACATTTCCATTCCATTCAAATTTTCAAAAATACAAGAAGAAAGATTAAAATATTAGGTTGTTACACTAGAAAATGTTTTTTTATTTTTATTTTTTTTCAAACAAAAGCTATTTGAATACATCCTGGCTTTTGCAGGCCTTAATAATATATAGGAAAGGGCAGTCCAATGCACGAAGCTCCTGCGGTCTTTAGAACCCTTTCGTATACGATTGGCTGCTCAATCTCATCGTAATCTGTATCTCCATTATCGAACGATCCTCGTCTACCAACACAAAAAAGTAACCAAATTCATTAAAATATTAGAAGAAACCAAATTGCGATTTTAATTATTATTAAGATAGTTCTAATACTTACAAGACTTTCATCTTAGGAGTGTTCATCCACCAAAAGTACGTGTTAAAGATCAAGTAATTGACGCCCATCCAGTTGACCCCATGCTTTGCGATCGATTCAGGCATGATAACACGATCCAAAATGTTGTGCATCATCGGATCATCCAAGTTTGATTGTACCAAGAAAGGTGCCCAATAGAACTCTACTGTAGCATTATAATCCTGTGGGTTGATATAGGACGGTTCGGCTGAAACCGTCCTATATTCACTAGCAATATAGGATGAACCGGCTGGAACCGTCCTATATTCACTAGAAATATAGGACGGTTCTGCTGGAATCGTCCTATATTCAATGCAAGATCTATAAAATTGAATGGCGGTACCCAAATGCGATTTTGGATAGCGATAACTGCAGTTGATTTGCCATTAGTTTAGGAATCTGGTGGATATAATAACATGAGATAGACAGGAATAGTTCTGTTCCATTGTATTCAAATGACAAAAGTTGCTCCCAACTTTTATTGAACTACATTGATAGTCTGAAATACTTCTTTGTCCCTACATTTGAAGGACAGAAGTTGCTCCCAACTTCTGTTGAACTACCTTTGATAGACTGAAATAAACTTCTTTCCCACTACATTTGAACGACAGAAGATGCTCCCAACTTTGTTGAACTACTTTGCTATACTGACTTACTACTTAACACTAGATTTTGAGGACAAAAGTTGCTCCCAACTTTTGTTCACAGACTTCAATACTTATTCTTTAGTTACATTCAGAAAACAATAGCAGCTCCCAACTGTGTTAGAATACTCAAGCTAGTTGTTGGGAAGAGACCAAGCTGGCATTTTGTTTTCCTTCTACTGTTTCTTTGCATACCTCTAGGAGAAGGATTTTACTCTCTGAAGACCATCTTCAAGAGAAGATGGTTCTATAGCGAAAGTGATGATTCACTAGCAATATAGGACGGTTCTGCTGGAACTGTCCTATATAGTCATTAGTGTCTTTATGAATATAGGAGGTTCTTCTAGAACCGTCCTATATTGTTGTGAATATAGGACGGTTCGAGAAGAACCATCCTATATTACTTGTGAAAACTTGAATATAGGACGGTTCGAGAATAACCGTCCTATATTCAAGTTTTCACAAGTAATATAGGATGGTTCCAGATGAACTGTCCTATATTGCATTTGGTATATGATGGTTACAGATGAACCGGAAGTTCGGAACCGTCCTATTTTGTATTTTCAACCGTAGGTTAGACCTTAGACGGAGCAAGCATCAAGGTGATGAAGATGAATAAATAGGTCGCATGCCAAATAGGCCGACACGACAGGTCACATTGATTGACCCAAACACGACACGATTTTTGCCGTGTCAATTTCGGGTTGACCTGAAAATGACACGAACATGATAAGACTCGACCCGAACCCGCTAAATTCGTGTCGGGTTCGAGTCGTGTTATCGTGTCGTGTCATATTTTGCCACCCCTTCCTGCGTATGCAAGGTTGGGGGAAGGGGCGGACCACAAGGATCAATAGTAAGCAGCCTTACCTTGCATTTTTCAAAAGGTTGTTTGCACGACTTGAACTCGTGACCTCAAGATCACACGATGACAACTTTACCATTGCGCAAAGGCTCCCCTTCCTTATTAATATAAAGGACTCATAAAAAAAGTAGGAGTCTTCAATCGTCATTTGATTTCATGATTAGTACTCAAGAATATGATTGCTAGAGATTTTTTATCCTTCAAAATGCAATCAATATGGGCTCATTGAAGAAGACATCAACCATTCCGGATCTTTTTTCAGTTATAAAGGAAGTCTGGATTGACTTGAGATTATGCTTTTTAGAGAATTATTCTGATACAATCCTTCAATTATAGCAATTAATTAGCAAGCTAAAGCCAAATTTATCTTTGCATTAGCTTAAGAGGGTGTTTGGATAGGTTATAATCAAGGGATTACAACAAATATTTTATGCTATAATTATGATAAAAATTCTCTCTCTCTATATATATTTGAATTACCCTTTGATAATCAATTAATGTAGTAAAGATGTAGATTCTATCAAATGGCACTCGTAGTCTACCACTAAATGGCATGCGTCATTGCACATGTGATCAAGTAAGAAAACTACAAAAACCATAAAATACAGATGGTGGTCATTTGTAAAGATAATAGATCACAAATCAAATCAGGATGAATAAAAATAAAAATAAAATATATATACACTTATTAAAAGAAGATATGTCACTTATTCTTCTTTAATTTCTTACCAAATACCTACAACATATTTGAAATAAAACACACTAGAAAAAGATGAGACAAAAAAGTTTTAAAAGCAATTACTAAGGAAATAGTTCACAAAACAATTTCCATAATTATAAAGGGAATTAAGGAGGTGACTATTTTTAAGGGTGAAAACTAGAAGCCGTTATGATGATTGGATTCTTGAGAGAAATAAGAGATGATCTCAATCAACCCTATTTTTAAGAATAATTTGGATTGCTCTAGAAAACACACAGTGAGTTACCTTAGAACCCACATTCGGATGATCCAAATTATTTATATAATTACTCCAGCTCTGGATATCCAATTTGCAAGAAAGTACATAGATTGGATGATTCTAACATCACAATTATAGAAGTTACTCACCCGTGTCTTTTCAGTTGTAACTTTTTAGATGCTAGAATCCTCCAATTCATATACTTTTTGATGTGGGTCATGCAAAGGTGGGCTCCAAAAATAAGTATTAGCCACGGTCTTGTCTGTCATAGCGTATTAAAGGCCCCGTAGACCCAGATCCAGGCCCAAGCCCATTTGTAGCATCACTCCTCTTCCCACTCCCAAAACTACTCCGCGTCCACTCCACGCCCAACATTCGGCGCTTCAAACTCCCGTTTTACGTACTCTCTAGCCTCTCGCTCTCCTTCTCTCTCTCTCTGGAAATCATTTTCGGGAGGCATAGACAGACAAGAGCCGGATCCTCCCATTTCTAAAACCCTACTTCGTTTGCTTCTCCCAAAACCCTAGCTCCAGCAGAATCAAAACCTAGCTTTTTCAACGCTTGTCGATGCTTCCAAAGCTTGGATAAAGTGGTAGTTGGAAAGTAGAGAGAGAAAGACATCGGTTTCATCGAAAAGCTTTTTTATTTAAATCTTTCCCCGTACAACAAAAATACGCCTTTACGAACGAGGGAAGAAGGAAGTCTACTCTATTTCTGGGGGATCGTCATCCGGAGGAGTTCCGGAGAAGGATTTTTCGACTTAGAGAGGTAAGACTTCCAGAAATGGAGAGTTCAAGCCGTTGATTCGTTGTTGCTTATGTAAATCTGAGCAATGTGCTGATTGTAATGAAAAAACTAGGGATTTCTATGAAATGCTGCGGATTTTACTCTGTGATTTGTTGAATTCGTGCTTCTTTCTGTTACTGGAGGCTTATTCTGTGAAACTGTGTGTTTTTATGCAAATATCTGTCTATTTGAATTGTAATCTGTTGAGTTTCTGTGAAACGCTACTGTTTTGACCCTTTTTGTTTCGTATTTGTATTGAAGAGTTCGGTTTGTAGAATTTCATGTACTCTGTTGTGAAAGGTGTATTGTTATTCTTCTACTTATGGTTTTAGTTTAAAGGCGGGGGAGATTTGGAAAGAAGTGCTAATTTGTTTTCATTTTCTTGTTTCTGAAAAATATGCTGAAGCGATTGGATTTTTCTGTAAAATGCTACTCATTTTAGGTTTTCCTTGTCGACATATGCGCCTTTCAGGCTCCAATTTGTTCAATTTCTTGTATCTCAGTGTTTCTTTCTCTTGTTCAATTCAAATTCTTCAAAACGTGTGTGCTTGTGCAAGTTATTAGTTATTTTAGTATACAAAGTGTGGTTTAGACGGAAATGATGCTCTTTTGAAAGAAATATGCTGATTACAGAGGATGACTGTATCCGCAAAATGCTAGTGGTTTTAGTTTTTCTCTTCATGTATAGATGCGTTTAAAGCTTTTCGTTGAGTTTCATCTGCCTTGCCTCTTCTTTTTAGTAATGGAAGAACGTGTGTGCTTGAGCAAGTTGCTAGTGATTTTCTATAAAGTGCTACTGATTTTAGATTTCTTTTACATGTGCTTTCAAGACTATGATTATTTAAATTTTGTAATTCTTAGTGTTTGTATTCTCTGTCACTGAAGGCAAATTCTGCAAAACTACTTGCTCTTATGCAAATTGCTTGTGCTTTGAGTTTAGAGCATGAAGTTCTACCAGTTTTGATATTCTATTTTATTGCTGTAATTTGTTTAACTTTGTGTACTTTACTGTTTCTTTTCGATAACAGGAGGTAGTTCCTGTAAAATATATGCGTGTGCGCATGTGCATGTCTGTGACATTATTGATTTAGGGGCAAAGTGAGGTTTTCTATAAATTGCAAGGATTTTCTGTAATTTAGTTAGGTGCATTCTCTTTTAAGTAATTTTTATTGGTTGAATTTTTACATCACTTTATTGCTCTTTAAGGGAGTCAATTTGTGACTGATTTTGCTTTATATGTACATTAATGTACAGTTTACTCTTCAAAAGACATTGCAAGAAAAGTGTTTTTCATTTCTGTTTAAAGACAAATTTTCTGCAAACTTGCTATATTTACCAGTGTCTGATTTGGTGTTTGATTCTACAATGAGATTCGATTGCCATTAAAATCCTGCCAATTTGTTTTATTTTATTTAAAATTTTCCATTTTCTGTAAATTTGCTTCAATTTTTGTGATTATATTTTTCATCTTTACAGTTGCTGGCACACTTCAGTTTTGAACTTCTTATTTTTCTTCTCTGGATTTGAAGCACGTAACAAACAAATTCCTAACGTTTTATGCATATTGTAGGTGATGCAGGATTGTCTGCATAATTTGAGGTGCTATTATTTGTGCACTCAGAAATTTTGAAGCAGTTCACTTTAACACTTTGATGATTGAGATTTTATTTGCTTGTATATTGTAGATTTTGGGTCTGGCATATGCTGTTGGTTCCTAGTTCTTCCATTTTAAGCGTTGTAGGCAAATTGGGGCAACTGGCCAAAAAGTATCGACATAGGTTTTTCCATGTGGTTGGTTTTTGTTCTTTTCTTCTCTCTCTCTCTCTCTCTCTCTCTCTCTCTCTCTCTCTCTCTCTCTCTCTCTTCTTCCTTGTGTTTCCATGAAAGGTGTTTGGTTCTAGTTTTTATACTCTCTAGTTGGGTCCTCCCTTGAATTCTCTAATATCCAGTGGTTTCATGGGGATTCATTGTAGATATTGCCAATATAGATTTTGTTTGTGTCTGAGTGCGTGAGTCCTTGCATGCATGTGCACATTTTAGTTCTAGTTTTTCCAAGTTTTTTCTGAAGATGCTGGAACTTTTACACCCAACTGGTGCAGAATCTAGTTCTCAATAGAGATGTCTGTGGAGATAACTTACCATGTTGCAAGATATTTACATTTGAAGGAAACATAAGGGCTTGCTGTTGATTAGTCTTTGCTCTGGTATTGTCTGCAGATCTTATCTTTCTCTGTTAAAATTAATCAAATTAAGAAAATGGTGGCAATGGCCGCTCCAGGTCTGCAAATTGTAGCAATGAGTCCCTGTATTTCTTCTTCTCGCAAAATTAGCAATACAGGTGCAGTATTTTTAGGGGCTGACCAAAAGTCAGTGCTGCCGACCATGCTCTCCAGTTCTTCTCTCATATCATCTGTGCAACCATTTTTCCGGAGCCTCACATCAACTCCAGCAAAATTTGATAAGGCCGTTGCTAAGGCTTGTTCAGCAATCAATGAGAAAGGAGCTGCTGCAGGATTGCCTATAGATCTCAGAGGTTGCAGTCTTATCTTCTATATATCTCTTTCATTGAGTATGTTGATACATATCTGTTTCTGTTTTTGCATAGTTCAACAACCATGGTATATTTTGTACAAATGCATCCCCAAAGTCCTAGTTCTTTTGACCTTAGTAATTTATAGACATATTACTAAAATGAGCCACTGACTTGATTTCTTGGAAGTAGGTTAAGTATAAGAATGTAATTTGTTAGCATGCTTAGCTGACTTGTTTTGATAGGTATCTCTACAAATAGTGGAAAAGTAATTTAGTTAATCACTTCTAGTCTTCTATTAATCTTTTCGTAATACCCAACATCAAGACTAAAAACAATGGCAATCATATATCTAAATTCAAGGATTATCAGACTCTTCCTTTTTCTATAGCCTTTGTGGTTGGTTATCATTGCTTCTTTCCAGTTGGACCAATGAGAAATGTAAGGCTCACTCTTGGTAATCTCAAACTTGACAGGTACCCTCAACCATATTGGTAAGTTGGTGATTCAGGTGGACATCTTTATCTGACAAATTGTGATATGAAGTATATTGGCTTCTAGAAAGGGCAGGACTATTGTTGTCATGTTGTTACACTGCTTCACATTGAAGCATGTATGATATACTTAATACTCTGTTGCTGTGCTAACCATATCATCTATCTGTTAAAATAATGATTATTATAAATAATTGTTAGGATGTAGTACATGCATATGACTGCATGGCTTCAAATCTCATCATGGACATCTGTTCATAAAATGATTGATTATTTGCAAATATCGGTTTTTGATGAATGTGGGCTTCCGGATGAGATGAAATATTCGCCACTTAGTTTCTATGCAAAATAGTTTTTCCCAATTTGGTTGCACAACTAGGTTCAAATCCCTTTCTTGCTTTTTCTTCGACTGTACCAATTCATTTGGATTGTTATGTAACTATGCCAAGTGGGATCTTTTAACTTTTGACAACAAAACCAAATTTTTGTTAAAAGAATTAGTTTCCCAACACTGATTTGCTGTTCGAACACTCTTTCCCCTTTCCTTTGTTATTTTTCTTAGATAATAGAACTGATACATTATTGCATCAGTTTTTTTAGCCACTTGTACACACTTAGAAACGAAGGAATATATGCAGCAGTGTAAGCTAGCTTTTGTCTTGTATGATTCATTGCTTAAGGTTATTCTCATTCTGATTTCAGCATGTGTCTCTCTAATATGTGTAGCAAAACTTTATGCTTCAATACATGGTCTAGCTCAGGTGGTAATGGCAACAAATCAGTTGCCGTTCTTGGTTGTATTCCAATAACAATCTCAAATGGGCTTTTTTCCTGTAGAATGATTGATTGAACTGATGTGTGCAAATTCAGCCATAGAATAGATCTGATCCCAGCTCATTATCCATGTAGCATCATAGCAATTACCCTAACTTTAGTTTACCACTTCAGTTTGATCACCGATTTGAGGATGGAATGAGCTAGAATACTCCAATTTGGTGTTTAGCATTTTCCATAAAATTTTCAAAAAGTAACTCATAAATTTTGCATCACGACCTCAAAATATTGTTTCAGGAAGATCATGAAGGCGCACTACCTCTTTGAAGAAAATTTCCGCAATGTGGACTGGATCTGATGCCTTGCTACAAGGTAGAAAGTGAGCCATCTTCGAGAATCTGTCCACCACAACATGTACAGAATTGTGCCTTGAACAGTCTTGGGTATACCTGATACCAAGTACATGCTTAGATCGTGCCAAGGTTCATGTGGTCCTAGTAGGGGTATATACAAACCAGTGTTCCGTTTCCTTCCCTTAGCCAATTGACAAGTGCGGCACTGTTATACCAATTTGGCCACTTCTTTCTTTAATGATGGCGAGTAGTATCTGTCTCCTACCATGGTTACTATTTTGTCTCTCCCAAAATGCTAGAAGATCCACCTACTGGGAGCTCCCATATCAGCTGTTCCCTCAATGAAGTGTTGGGCAGACACAAGGCAATATTTAAAGAGATAATCATTGTGAATATAAAATTTAGGATGCTTAGCTTGCTGCCCAGTTGTCCAGGCTGTATAGATAGCCCCAAAATCATGTTCACCATTGTAATCATATTTCAGCTTCTCAAAGCCGATTACCTTGATCAACATAGAATGAAAAAGATGTACTTTTTGGCTCAATGCATCTGCTGCACGGTTTTGAATACCTGCCATGTATTTGAGAACAGAAGTATACTCCTGCTGGAAATCACTCCATTTAGCTTGTCTAGGATTCAACTTCTTTTGTGACTGCAAATGTTTGAGTGCTTGGTGATCTTAGTACAAACTCATTATGGAGCACCAGGAGCAGGTAATGTCGCCAATGGCAAAGTGCTTGTACTCTTCATAGAACCCCTTGTCATAGGTAGAATAATGCTGCTTGGCTTTGTCGAGCTTCTCACTAAAGTAAGCAATAGGATGGCCATCATGACTAAGCACGCCTCCAATACTGACATTGAAAGCATGGCAAGCAACTTCAAAAACCTTAGAGTTTTGGAAGTCGGAAAACTGGAGTTTCTGTCATCTGCTTCTTGATTTTTCAAAGGCTTGGTTGCTACCCAAGACCAAGAAAACTCGCCCTTCATCATGCAGTTAGTAATTGGAGCTATAATGCTGCTTTAATTTATGACGTACCTTCACTAGAAGGCGGCCAGTCCATGAAAACTCCAGGCTTCATGGATTTTACTCGGAATTGGCCAATTCAGCATGGCCTTGACTTTATCAGGGTTTGCTTCTACACCACATGAGGAAGCGACAAAACAGAGTAATACAACATTTGGGCTCATGCAAAAACACTTTTTCAAGTTGACATGAAGCTTTTCTTGACGAAGAACCCTCATGACTTGCTGTAGGTGAAAAGATGGTCCTCATTGGTCTTGCTATATATAAGGATGTCGTCAAAATATACTATAAGGAAGTTAGCAATAAAGGAGTGGAATAAATATGTCATGACCTGCATAATTGTACGAGGGCCATGTGAAAGGCTGAAAGGCATCACCATCCACTTATTTAAGCCATCCTTTGTTTTGAAGGCAGTCTTCCATTTGTCTCCATGTCAGTCTCGTATTTGATGATACCTTCTACCAAGATCAGTCTGGGCGAGATTGATGATCCTGACATCATATCAAGCATCTCATCTAATCAGTGAATGGGAAACCAGTATTTAACAGTGATGTTATTGATTGTAGACTGTCCATGCCCATCCTTCACAAGCCATCTTTCTGCGTGTCAACAAGTCAGGCACTACATGTGAACTAAGGCTCTCTTTGATGAATCCCTTCTTCAGGAGCTCATTAAATTGATGCTTTAGTTCTGCATATTCAGTTGGACTCATGAGGTATGCAGGTATATTGGGGAGTGAAGACGCAGATACTGAGTCTATTGCATGGTGCATGTCACACATAGGAGGTAGTTCATTGGGTAACTCATCAGGAATAACATCAGCAAAATCAGTCAATAGTTCATTGACTTGTAGAGGTACATCCAGTTGCTGTCTTATCTCAGGTTGCTTCACTTCTTTAGTCATGCACACAAATCAGTTCCATCTCCTAATTATCAGCTTCAAGTTGCTTCTTAGTAAGCAAATGCAAGAATTTCTTTGCTTCAATCGGCTTAGAGCTGGCTCTGCTAGATCTCCTGAGTTCCTTAATGTTCAGTGGCTTCAATATAGCACATTTCCTGTTAGACTGAAAATAGTAAGTGTTTGCCTTCCTGCACATCCAATGTCTACCAAACACTATATTTGCAACATTCATGGGTATTACATCACATCATATGGAATCCTGTTAAGGATCAATAACAAAGGAAATTAAGCACCTATGTGTTACTGGAATGAGTGTCTTATCAATTTGTGTGACTTTGTAGGGATTTGGATGCTTTTTCAGTGTCAAAGGCAAGCGATTTATGGTGTTTTGTGAGACCACATTCATGCTGCTCCCTCGGTCTATAATTAGGTGGCACACTTTATCTCCATACTGAGCATTAGTGTTGAGGGTAGCTGTACACAACCAATCTTCTTTATCTTCTAGCTTTGGGGTTGCTAATATATATCTTACTAAGCTGACCTGTGGGGTTTCTATTTCCTCATCGAGCTCATTGCTGTTTTCACCTGGTACCAACTTATATTCAACGTCCTCAAGTAGATTGTCCACTTTACTATCAATTCCCAAATGGAGATTTCTTGTTGGGCGCTGATAAGCAACATGGCCAGGCTTACTACATTTAAAACACTTGTCTTCTTTGCTGACTGCCTGTGAAGTTTCTGCTGCAAAACTTTTAAAATTAACATCATTGCATGATGCTTGGCTAGAAGTACAAGGCCTATTGGCAAGGTTAGTATTAGGTGCTGCTTTCTGTTACCTCAGGATATCTGCTAGCTGCTATCTCCCCCGCTTGAGAATTAACCCTCCTAAAAGGTGTCAGCTTTAGATTCTCCTCCACGTTCAAGGCCATGTGGATAGCATCATCAATATCATAAACTCGCAAAGTAGATAACTCATGCCGTATATCATCCCTTAACCCATTCTTAAAACAGGAAAGAGTTTGCCTTTAATCTTCAGAAGAATCATTTCAAATGATCAACTCTTCAAATTTATGCATATAATCTGCAACTGTTGCATTTCCCTATGTAAAAGAATTTTTTTTATCATATATATTGTCTTGGAAGAAGGGGAGCCTTGGTGCAACGGTAGAGTTGTTGTCGCGTGACCTTGAGGTCATGGGTTCGAGGAGTGGAAACAGTCTCTTGCAAAATGTAAGGTAAGGCTGCATACTATTGACCATAGTGGTCTATCCCTTCCCTAGACCCTGCATACGCGGGAGCTTCATGCATTGAGGCTGCCCTTGATATGTTGTCTTGGAAGGGCAGCTTTGGTGCAATGGTAGAGCTGTTGTCGTATGACCTTGAAGTCACGGGTTCAAGGTATGGAAATAGTCTCTTGCAAAAATGCAAGGTAAGGCTGTGTACTATAGACCCTTGTGGTCCGCCCCTTCCTTGGATCCCGCATACACAGCAGCTTCGGTCAAGGACTTCACTAACCAGGTCACTTGTGACAGTTTGTGCCATGTCTTTCTTACCCATCCAACCTTAGAAACAGGCCTAAGTGGTGGATTAGTTTGTTTGTGGACTGAAGCTTCTGCTTCAAGTTTGATGTCATCAAACTCTTCCTGTCAAATAGTTGGGTTCTGATCTTTGACTTGACGAATCTTCATCTGCGCCATTAGATTCTCCAACTTTCCGGCAAGTCGAAGCAGTAATCCACCTCTTTGGTCAATCTCCCTTTATTAAGTTCTGCCACTACATGTAGCCACTTTGACCATTGCTCTGATACCAAAATGATGCAGGACAAGGGGAAAAAGAGAACTATTTTGAAAGTAAATCCAATCTAGAACTCAACCCAAATGGTAAAAGTATTGTAGAAATACAATGTAAAATAGCACTTACCAAAACCCAAAGAAATGGAACAAGAGCAGGAATTCTTTCTCGCTCCAAAAGAATAGGCATCTCACCCGTACCATTACACTTCAAGTGACTGTAAAATATCTTAACGCTTCATTTGATTTCCAAGATTTCTACAGTACACTTATAAGCCTTGTAGTTAATATTTTCCTATTCTATTGGTTACTACTTTCCTAATATGTATAAATAGTTGCGGAAAATAAAGCCCATCAAATCTGGCCAACTTTGGTGATCCACCGGGCATGTGCATTACTAGTAATGAAAACCAATCAAGGCTGGTCAACTCTTGAGTTGCAGCTGTGCATTAGCACTTATAGAAACTAAACATAATCAACAGGTCAATATGATCTGGTCAACTATCTTTTGGAGTGGCTTGTTGGAGTAAACCCACTCTCATGGGCTTCTAGTTATGTTGCCTTAAGCCCAATTCTGGCCCATTATTCACTAATCAGTAACCCACTGAAGCGTCCATGTCAAGCCTTCATCATTGTCATGGTTCCAAATCAATACTTGGGCCTCAGTATTTTGTCACTTCCTGTATCTTTTGCTGTATGTTTTAATCTGATCCCTGTCACTAAGTCTGAATGCTATTTGTGTAATTATTAACCATGAAGCTAAGCTGAACTATGGCCTGACCTATTAGGCATGTAGTCATGCGAAGAAGCTGAAAGAGATGCGGCACTTGGTTCTTCTTGCAAGTCATTGACTATCTTTATACAAAATATTTCAGACACTGGTTAGGCATACCCATGGTTCTTAATCTGCTTAGTTTTATATGCCTGCACGTGCTTTAATTGATGAATAGATTTAGACATAATCACATGTTATAACCACAATACCCTATGAGTTTCATCTCATTGGTAAGTTTTATTTCAGGTAAAAGGGCATTTATTGCTGGGATAGCTGATGACAATGGATATGGATGGGCTATAGCTAAATCTCTTGCTGCAGCTGGTGCTGAGATCCTTGTTGGTACATGGGTGCCTGTATGTATATTGCCCTTAATAATAATACATATCTTGTCTGCTTTCAAGCTTTAATCTCTTGTGTGAATCTTTTCATTATGTAGGCACTGAACATTTTTGAAACCAGCTTGAGACGCGGGAAATTCGATGAATCACGCGTGTAGGAACTTCTATAGCTTTCTCATTAAATACTGAACAGTTAAATGATTTTTTAGACTCTGAAGAATGAGGGCTTTGACATGACCATATTATAGCTGATGCTCTGAATTTTCAGATTGCCTGATGGTTCTCTGATGGAAATAACCAAAATATATGCATTGGATGCTGTTTATGACACTCCTGAAGATGTTCCTGAAGATGTAATATGAGAAGCTAGCTTTTATTCTTGATATCATTTATCATACAGTCCATGTTCATTGGTATATTTGTTTTCTGTGGTTACTGCTTGAAGGGTTAAATGAAGACATAATCTGTTTATTTTGGGTTTTGTTCAGGTTAAAACTAACAAACGCTATGCAGGAGCCTCAAACTGGACTGTTCAGGTGCTCTATTGCATCTTTACTTTATATCTGTTTATGTGACAGTCTGCTAAAGATCATCAACTCATGAAATATTCTCTTTATCTCTTCCATCTGTGAGTGTACTTGAATCCAAAACCTAATGTTTGTGGGTGGTGTTACTTACCTAATAAGCAAGTGATCGTATTCATCTGGGGATGTTCATCCGTTGGTTTACTGAAAATGCTGTCGAAATATAACTCCGAGTAATATTTTGAAGAAAGGATAATTAGATCGATGGGGGTAGAACAGCCCTTCCCATGTCTGTACAAGAAATAGAGCCTTGATTGAGATTATCAGGGCAGGTTAAAACTCCAGTACATATTTACCTTACTGGTAATACCAGTATGCTGGGCAAAAACAACGCAAAGGTAAACATCTCAACTCTATGAATGGCTATTATCTAGGATTGTACTTAGATGTGAATATGTATGTCATGTACTAACATGGGGTTTCATACACTCCAGAAATCAACAAGCCAAGATGATCATGCACTTTTATTGTGATATATGAGGTTATAGAAGATAGCCATTGTTTCTTCTGAAAGTTGGTGGGCAAGAGACTTGAACACCACTAAGCTAGGTGTACATGCTTGAATTAGCCATTGATGTAAGCATCGATCTGGAAAAAATGCGTTGAGATCAACAATAATAAACAAGAACTACAGACATAATGCCTGTCACTTGGTAAAAGTTACAGGGTAACTGTCCCAATTGATTGTGTCTTGAAAGGTATCTGATAGTTTTGTCCATAATAATAGCTAGCCTACTCTAGAATAAGTCATGTCAAATGGCAAGTAGTCAGGGGTAATTTTTTTAGCCAGTTTGAGTTACCCTTTTTTTTTTGCTTCGAGTAATTTTGACAATAATTTTGTCATTATTCTGCATTTATTCTGAATTTCATTTTAGATCCATCTGTGTCTCCTATTGCTAATGACATATAGCTACTTGGTTTATTGTTAATGATAGTTCTATAAAGGATCCTATATGGTTGATGCACATATTTTCACCTGGAAAACATAAGCGGGCCAAAATCCATGTACATCCTTGTTTTCCCAATGATTTAAACCATCTATCTTCTAAACCACTCGATGAGTCATTTACCAACGTTACAGCCAATATGGTAATTCTAGCCTCTTATTCGTGGCCTTCAAAGTGACTGTTTGAAGGGCAATAAAGCAATTGTTTACATTCATCAACAAAAGCACCACATATCAAAGGTTTTAATTATCAAATGATGGTTAACTTTTATATGTTTCTCATCCATAGCACACCCAACCAGATGAATGGCTTTGATCATCAAAACAATATCTTATTTGTATTTTAGCCCACTTATGTTTTTCCAGGTGAAAATATGCACATCCACCATACAGAAACCCTCATTTGATACTGAAAATTGCATGAGTTTTATATGTTCTCACTAGTACTATTTAACTTCACAGGAAGTAGCTGAGTTAGTGAGGAAGGATTTTGGAAGTGTTGACATCCTTGTACACTCTCTTGCCAATGGACCAGAAGTAGGGTTCTCACCCCTTCCTTTCTGTAATTTAGTTACTTACTTTTTTGTTAAGTCAGTAATTTTGTATTAACAGGTAACTAAACCACTATTGGCAACATCCAGGAGCGGGTATCTAGCAGCAATTTCAGCATCTAGTTATTCCTATGTTTCTTTGCTTAGACATTTTGTTCCGATAATGAACCCAGGCATGATTCTCTCCAGATAAACCTTTTCAGTTTTCATTCTATTTGCAATGCAAGCAACGCTGCTGCGGCCGGAGTTTATAATTCCATTTGATAATGCAGGTGGCTCATCTATTTCTCTTACATACATTGCCTCTGAGAGGATTATTCCAGGGTATGCTTCCTTGCTCATCTGGTCATGTTTACCTGATCTTGTTCTTCATTGAACAGACTTTTTTACATTTGACTTGTTAATATGTGGCTACAGATATGGTGGGGGCATGAGCTCGGCTAAAGCTGCCTTGGAGAGTGATACAAGGGTGAGATTTCTCTAGCTGGACAAGAAGTAATGAGCAGCCTTAGATCTCAACTTCTCTGTAGCAAATAGATCGTACTTTTAACACTTTCTTGCTTGCAGGTGCTTGCTTTTGAAGTTGGACGAGGCCACAAGATCCGGGTTAACACAATATCTGCTGGTTCACATCGTCCTTCATACCAATGTTCTGATTCGGATTATAGGGAGGTTCCTCCAATATTGAAATTTTCTTCTTGATGCAAATTCTCAGGTCCATTGGGAAGTCGTGCTGCAAAAGCTATAGGATTCATTGAGAAAATGATCAATTACTCGTTGAACAATGCACCACTGCAAAAGGAACTTACAGCAGGTTAACTACCAAAATTTCCATGCCTTTTCTTTCCTAAGATTGGACTTTCGTCTTGCCTATTGGCCAGCTTTTCTATGTCAAATGCCATATCACGTTGCCTAGGTTACATCTGATCCTAACAACGGTTGCCAATAAATTGTTTCTCTTTCCATCCGAAGTTTGTTACATTTCCATCTTAAACTCAGGCCTTTTTCCTTACAATGATTAGAGTGCCTGTGGCTTTTGTCTCCCAGAACCCACACTTTTAACCCAAACACTCAATGATTAGAACAAGCGTTTCCCATTCATCATCATTGTTGTGAACTTTAGAGTTAAGTCTACACAAAAGGATTCACTTCCTTGACTGTTTTCCTTCTCCTTGCCATACATTTTCATTTTATTTTACCACTTTGTCGCCAATTATTAGTTTAGTTCTTGTGTTTTCTGTTTTTCTTTGAATCAGTCTGTGATCTAATCCCATTGAACTAGACCTAAAGAAACTGCATGTTAATGCAAAGACTACATGGCAGGGTTCAGTCAAGTTACTTCAAGCCACTAGCATAACAGTTACAGTCAGTTTCTCTATTATTTCTTACAACTTGATGAATACTGTAACAGATGAAGTTGGCAATGTTGCTGCATTCTTGGCATCGCCACTGGCATCTGCGGTCACAGGATCTGTTATTTATGTAGACAATGGACTGAATGCCATGGGAGTGGGAGTCGACAGTCCGGCATTTGAAGATGTTCCGAAAAGCAGCTAGGTATCAGCGGTATGGATGGCTCATTTGAAAATTTTATACGGGGAGAGTGTAGTTCCCTTTTTGCTTTCTCTTTCTCTTGGCCCGTGTTTTGCGGCATATATCAATCCCGAGGATAACTCGTGATAGGTATCCCTCAATTTTCTCTGAGATCTTTTATTTTTGTTTTGGAGATTACTAATAGGAACCATTATCTATCAGAAGACATCGTCAAGTGATGGATATAATCAAAATGTGTTGGTGGTGTTGAGTTGTGGAACAAGTAGTACGATATTAGTAGAAAAATTCGACAGGGTTTCAACAATTTTGTTAGTTGCTCGTGGTAAAAATAGTTGCATTTCCCGTTAGTTTCTACAATTGATTTGCAGTCAAATGCTTTACGACTCGGCCACATCAAACCTCCCCTATGAGTCATGCGACAGAAACCTCACATTTCATTTTGAAGAAGATAACCGTGGTGGATGTTAATACCTCATTCACAAGTTCTTGGATGTTAGATTTGGATGGTTGGTATGTGTCTAGCATTTTAGGGCACCTGGCGCCTGGCACATGGAGTGGATACTTGCGAACAGACGAGTACAAGTCTTGGAAGGTGCAATAATTTGGGCAAGCAGCTTAGGTGGACTGTTTGGATCATTTCAGACCGACTGTTTAAATGAACGTACAAGGAAAGAATTTATAAATGAAACCAAGTCACACTTCTAGATCTGTCCATTGGTCCATCCCCTAATGGGACGGAGGGTGCCGGCCTTGAGCCTCCAACGGGGCGTCGATGGGAGGGGTGCCTCTTTTCGCCAAACCATTGGGCTACTGAATGCAATGTCAAGTATTGCTACAAGTCTTGCTCAGTGCGGTAACTAAGGCTATCTAAGTACATTAACTTAGGTCAGGCAAGGCATGTAAAATGGACAGTTTCGGATGGAGCTGCTTTCATCTGCCACAGTGCAACATTGTGCAATGATGTATTCTGCTTATTCCCTGATCGACAACGGCAATGCCTTGTTGAAGCACCTTTAATGATCAGTCCATTAATTAAAGCAGGGTTAGAGAAAGGCATATTTTTATTGGGTTACCATGATTGGGTTATTGTTGTCGAACGATGATTGACAATGATTAGAGATCGGCATGGGAAAGCTGAATCGTGGCTTGGCGTTGCACTACGATTGGGTAGAAGATGAATGGTCTTAATGGCACATGCAAGTTATTATGTGGAACTGAACGTTGATTATTAGAAAACGTTCAAAGAGGAAAGGAATGAGTAGATGCCAATTTTTTCAAGGGGAGCCTTGGTGCAATGGCACAAGTTGTCATCGTGTGACCTCGAGGTAACGGGTACTTTAAGCCCTTGTGGTCTACCCCTTCCCTAGACCCCGCATAGGCAGGAGCTTTGTGCACCGGGGCTGCCCCTTTTAGGTAAAAATTTTATTGCGACTCGAAGCTGTTCATAATATTAGGAAATGTACAGGTAGGATAGAACTTAAATTTCATGCCCACTGAATGGTTGTAGCCTATGTTTCTTAGGTTAAAATGATGACTATCAATTTTTACTAAACTTTTCAGACCCATAAAGAGTGGTTAGGATCATCCAAACGCTAATAGTTTTTGGCATTTTGAACATGATGAACAGCTTAAATCTACCAAAAAAGTTCTATCTTACATGAAAAAGTAGGCATTAACACCTTCCTCTGAGGGTTTACATTTTGCGAGACTTGTTAGAAATGATCTCAAAGGTATTTTGCCCAAATTAGTAGGCTTATTAAAAGGCTTGTCCCAGGCACTTGTATTGGTAGTGTGAGGACAATGCCCACCTTACCGATTAAGGGAGCCAGATATCACAGATCCACTTTTAGAAGCCCGCAAGCCCAAGGATTGGCCCGAGGATGCTTGGATTTCAAGCATAAGGCGTGGCCTGTACTCATAGTCCGTATTCTTAGCTCGACTTTAGGGGACCAAGTCCTTCAAATTGTGTTAGAATATGTAGATATTTTTAGAATGTTCTAGAGGAGCCCATGTAAATATCTAGATTAGCTATAATGTTCTAGAGAGGAATCTGGAAGAATCCAACCGTTAAGAAGTATAACACTTGTATTTGATCTCAACAGTTAATAGAGAAGGTGGCAACTTATACAAGGGAATGAGTCTCTTATTTGCAAACCACTCCAAAAGTTGTA
This sequence comes from Warburgia ugandensis, assembly GCA_035236585.1. NCBI lineage: Eukaryota > Viridiplantae > Streptophyta > Magnoliopsida > Canellales > Canellaceae > Warburgia > Warburgia ugandensis. Next base: position 78,500,735 of record CP141132.1, on the reverse strand, counting down.
AGTTCTTTTAAGTGTAAAAATAGTTCTACATTCTCTCAAAATCTCTTGTTCCTTAGCCTGAGGAGCTAGGCATTATTTGAGCAAGCTAAGTCAGAGGTGTATGTAGCACAGCTGCACAAGTGCCACGTGATTCGGAGGCTTGGGAGAAGGAAAGCTGTGGCAAGTGGTATCATAGCAAGTTAAAAGGTTCGGGCAGAAAAGCGCATTAGGAGGCACATGTCAAGTTAGGTTGTGGACACGAGTATTGGTGGCAATGCTAGGTCACGTCCATAAAAGCATAAGAAACGTGGTTCTAGATACCTGAGGTAGGATTGGGGCTTAGACCTTACTGTGTGGGAAGTGTCCTTTGCCAAATTGGAGCTTGGCATGGCATAGCACGAGGAACATCATGGCATGATGATGGAGCAGGACGTTGCTGAGCTTAGCCTTAGGGTGGAAAGCCTAGAGACAAAGGTGGCAAGCCAGGGGAATGCCTTCGTGATCTAGGAGGAGGACGCTAACTCCACATTACATGTCCAAAGAAAGTTGGACACTTGCTAGACATGCATGACTGGCCTCATAAATGAGCCAAGGGAGTTCATGGATGTGTTTGTGGAAGAACTCAAGGAATCCGGTAACATTAAGGCTAATTTATACAGTTTTACCAGGCATTTTGTAAGAAGCTGTTTTTACATATCTTGTATTCGTAACCTCAAAGTTACGTGATGATAACTTTATTATTGTGCCAAGGCTCTCCTTTAGTAGAGAAGGTAATATAAAATCAAATTAGGCCACTCATTCAATATGCACTTGAGTGTGAAGATCATAATTAACGTGCATTGTAATTTACAAGTTCCTCAAATAGATGGCAATAGTGAAATTTCAATGCAAGAGTCGAGTAAAACAAAATTCACAGCAAACCCCAAAGCCTAATTAAATTAAGAGGATGGAGATATATTTTGACAATTAACTTGGCTCTAAAGCCTCTCACAAATACTTTGGAACCTTCTCTACGGAGGGAGTTCGGCCTAATAGCACTCTACTATTGTTGATTTTTTATTTTTATTTTTGCAAGTGCACGGGGGCCTTCATCAATCTCTCACTGAAACCTTTGACCAAAGATTCAATGGCTGGATTGTTCAAATTTTTCAAAATTTTGATGATTTAAAATGAGAAAGGATTTTGAATTTTGGATAGCTAAGGTTGAATTTTTGAATCTCAAATTGAATATTAGGACTAATGGATTAGCTAACAATTGTCTTAAGAAGAAGATCTAAGAATCGATTTAAAATTTGATGGGAAAAAGCATAGAAAATAAAGTAATTATGTTAGTCAAAGTACTCAACCTGAGCCATCTAATGCCCAACCTAATTGATCAACAATACATAAGATTAAATTAGGATAATCTAAATCATATATTACGCATCTGATCATGTAATGACCCCAAATTTTGAGATATTAAAATCCCATGAAAAATTCAGTTTTAAAGATAAGGGCATTTTGGTCATTTCACTAGTCGCCTCAACTGAACCCAGGAATTTGGTCCTAAAAATGGTGCCATTAGATGCATCTCAGAAAAAGGAATCCAACGAGACCAAAATCACCCAAAACGGAGTTAAAATGAGCAAGATATAGCCCTTTGAAGTTCATGGGGCAAAATTGTAAATTTCACAAATTGACTTAAACTGAAAAAAACACAGGTGCCCGTTTTGATACGGGCACCCCGTCGTCTTCAACCTCCTAGAGGTTTCTGGAACGGCGGTGTTTCAAGGAGAAACCACCGCCATTCCAGAGGATTCCCCACCGCCATTCAAAGGCGGTTAGAAACCCTCCAGAACCCTCTTTAAAAGCTCTATAAATAGAGCTCTTGGGTGCCTCTAATGGCAGCTCAAAAGCCTTAGAAAACCAAATGTGAAGCGTTTTGAGCAAGGAGGGAAAACGTGGAGAGAAAACCACCCACGAAGTGCACACAAAAAACCCCAAACCCATCTCCACTATAGTTCCAAGAACGATTTACCCAAGTTTTTTCATAAAAACCATGGAGAATAGTGCCTGTGAGAGCCACAAAGACCCCCTGGGGACGTCCTCAGCCGCACTTTGGTTCGACAGGTCAAACCAGGGTGACCCGAGGACGACCTGTGTCACCACTGTGCGGGACGATCCAATAGGACCGTCCCACGTCGACGCAGGTCGTTTGAAAAACCAAACGGGCGCGTCCGTGGACGTGCCAGCTAAAGAGAAGGACGTGCCGAGTTGTAGAGCGCGTCTGAAGACGCGCCCGCTGAGGCGCGTGCCGCAGACGCGCAGCGCACTAGCGAGGCGTCATTTTTTGGTTATTTGAGAATGCTGGGCGCACGTCGTAGACGCGCAGCGCACTAGCGAGGCGTCATTTTTTGGTTATTTGAGAATGCTGGGCGCACGTCGTAGACACGCAGCACCCTAACATTCCTCTTCTTTTTGTCTTTAAGATTATATGTACATACAATGTTAAAATGCTTATAACTTGAGATCTAGAGCTTTGATTGAGGCACCGCGAAAGGCGTTGTGTCTGTATCGACGACGCGGACACATCCAAATAATAAAATTCCTAATCAAGGCCCAATCAAAGTAGGGCATGACCCTTAGAATAGGATGGTGGCGCGTGACCACTAGAACTTGGGAAAACTGAGAATACCAAGGCCAAATTAGGACCTTGGGACACCCATAGGCATAGGGATAGACCCCTAATGCCTAAGTAATGAGACCCAACTGCTCTAAACCCATTAAAGATAGGTTAAACTAACCTTGAGTCCCCAAACCATGTTCAGGAGCATACGAGGACAAGAAGATTAACGCGACCTAGTCAGATAGGTGCTCTATCACTATTAGATTCTTTTAAAAGAACTATTGTTATTTGAGAACATATGTTTTGGATATATGACTTAATTTGCATGTGATTTGAATGAATAAATTCAGCATGCATGTTAAATGCTTTGTAAATAGCCATGTTTTGGAATGACTGCATATACATTATGCACATACATGTGTTGCAAACGAGTGCATGCATTGCATGATTTACGTACTGCAAAGATTGCATGTCCTTGAGGGTTTCCAAAAGACGCTGGAGTGCCGAGGGCCAGGCAGTTGTGAGGGACCCAAAAGAAGACAAGTTTTAACAGGTTTTGACTTATCTTATGTGATTTGAGCAAGTAAGCCCGTGGGTGCTATGCCGAGGTCTCGCACACCCGCCTCTACCACTAATAGGTGGATGGGTACCACGCCTCAAAAAGAGGCAGTCCCTACGTCGCCGACCGTGTGATGTGGTACAGTGGGGCTACCACCTGGTGTCACGGCCTTGGGTCGGCGTGTCATGTGCCCTGTGAGGCTATGACCAAGTGTCCTCAGGTACCCGGGGACCACACGGCGAGGAGGCCGTGGGCATAGTGGACCCTATGGTTTGATGTGCATTTTATATAGCATGATATGAGGTTGGTCGACCATACCATACTAGAGGTCCATGAGTTGGACTCCATGAGGCATATATTGCATATCATGATGTCATCATATATATGATACTTTCACTTTTGGATTATGTGATCTTTTAAGTTATAAGAATTTTAGTTGATTTTGGATCATTATACTGATGTTGAACTCGAGTATTCAAACATACGCATATTTTGAATTTCAGTTGATTATGGATTCTTATACTGATATTGAACTCGAGTATTCAAACATACGCATGTTTTGAATGAGCATATGATTTTGAAACATCTCATGCATTTATAAAACTAGTAGTGATAGGCCCTACTGAGTATATTATATACTCACCCAATCCTTAACATTTTTCAGACATCAGTAAGCACTTAAGGACAGGATACATTCGTATATATATCATGGTTCAAGACAACTCCACTCCCAAAGAAGACATCTATGTTAGTACTATGAGCAAGTGAATCCAAAAGGAAACAAATATACATGTAAGTAAACTCTCAACCCTTTGGACATGTGTTTGTACTTAGTTACAGATGGGCCATGCATTGGTATCGGACCGGAAAGACACAGAAAAACATTTATGATTTTTGAAGTTTTTCAAAAACTAACTTAGTTGTTGTGAAAGCAAATGACACTCGGGTTTTCAAAAATGAGTTTAAAATTAAAGGATTTCCGTTGCATTGCATGGTTTTTTATAAAATGGTTTTCAAATAGGGATGCATCCCGTTTTAGGAAATTAGATATTGCATTTAAAAATGCATAAGAAAACCCGGGTCGTCACAGATCAGCTATGATAATCATCTGTCAATTAAATTTTACAAACCAATAATTGGATGATCACTTAAAGCTAAAATTAATTGGTTAGATGATCTAATGAAATACTAAATTAAAGATATTTTAGCCAAAACTAAACACTTAACAACTGTCTAACTACGCATATGGACCATTCCTATTAGTGGTACCATATACATACATCACTCCAACTGGAGCTCACTCACACAATTTACTTTCACATACAAAGGTAAAGGGAGCGAGACTTTATATGGATACTTAGACTAGCTTCCTTTAAGATAGTTGATGTGAGACTAATGGACCTTTAACTCTAAAAGCAAAGTCTAGCAGGCTGGCATTTGTTCAATTTTGAAGTGTTATTTAAAATCAATTCTTCTAGGAACTTATCCAACACAGCTTGGCCTTATGTCTGCAAACAACAAGGAATAGTTTAAATTTGCTTTGATATGCGTGTTTAGGACATACATATGCAGGTTCCGAAGAAGGGGCAAACCACAAGAATTAATAGTATGCAGTTTTACCTTGCATTTTACAAGAGGCTATTTCATGTCTTGAACCCATGAACTCAAGATCACGTGACAACAACTCTACCATTGCGCCAAAACTCCCTTTTGCCATACAACTTGATATATGTATATATTTGAATTGTGACATTATTAAATAAATACCCACGCTCTCCACATCTCTCATGACCTCTAAAATGGAAGGCGCGTTCCCATGCCACTGTCCCAAACTCATGCACCCCAACTTATTGTCTGCCGTGCATTGCAAATAGCATTACGAGAAGGCGGCTATTCAGGACAGGAATAAGAATCATGGATTACTTTTTTCCATTATGGCGTGGGAAATGGTTGAATTTGCCCGCAGTGCGAAAAGAATAGCATTGAATCTTGAGAATAAGAATGTGAATCTTGAGAATAAGAATGTAGGAATTATTGTCTTTCGTAGTAATATGTTCTTAAAGAAGGAGATCTCGTCAAACGCACTGAGCTTTCTCTCCTTTTTTTCTCCCAGTTTAGTGAAGGTAACAAGTTGTCGGAACTTGATCCAAAGAGGCAAACTATTCTAAGGTAGCTACCTTGATCTTAGACCAAAGATGTACCTTATTAAAAAGATAAGGGCACTCTAGCAGATCTAAACAAGTAAGGGATGAGCAAAGAAGCTCCCTATTAGAGGCTTACCACGTAGATAAACTTGGAGTCCTTATAGAAGTTTGTTCTCAAATTCATGAAAGAAGTTGTCATTGTCATTTTCTCATGCACAGTGATAAGCTTTTATAGATCTAAGTCATTCATCATGCTCGGAACGGGTTAGATATGCTAAATATAAAATTTCGTGTCTATTGAAACTTTGAGCCAATATTTTTCTTATTGAAAATTATAACCATGATTTTCATAAAAATTTCAAAGATGCAAAATAAATGGTGAGGATAATTTAAATTCATTGCTTTTTTGCAAATTACCTAATTCTGTAAGCGAAACATGCTAAATAATATTATTTATGTTTTAAGACTGCAAATAGCTGAAAAACAAATTCAGTATTCTGGAATTTCTAAATCCTTGTTCTTAATTCCATTCCAAACAGCCCCGACCCGAGGTACTGGCAAATCTCAGCCCTACTAACAGATAATAATAATAATAATAATAATAATAATAATAATAATAATAATAATAATAATAATAATGCAGATTAAAGGTGGCAAGTTGGAAGTGTATCTCATCTTTGGGGCCTTCTTATGAAAGAGACGGTGGATGGTGACAAGAAAAGATCAAACTACTGAACCCCATTCCAGCTCATAGATTATGAATTTGACGGTTCTTATAGCACCACGAGTGCTCTATTTAATTTCTTCATCTGCCCTCCCTGCGTCAAGGAGTCAAACTGGGCCCGGGTCTATGGATATGCATTACCTATATGCAGTTGTGAGCTATTTTTCTATGGCTAATTGGGGATATGTAAAGAGAAATTATGTACGGTGGATGGATGTGGGGTCGGATGGCTGGCAATCACGATCGCTCATCTTCCGCCTCAAGTCTAGGGAGGAGATAATCCTAGAATCTTATCCCCTGACGATCTTAGCCTTGTGATTGCTTAAGTATTTGACTGCGTCGGTTTCGTGCTATCGAGGCCATCCAATTCCACTGGGGACCAGCAACGGTTGTGATCATTTGATGGACCGGGGATGCCAAGGCTGCATGGCCTGATGCAAAATTGGCAAGAATTAACCGAAGAAGTGAATCCTGCACTAACATGTGATTTCCGCCTTTTCCCATGGTTTTACAACGTTCGCTTAGAAATTGCTCCAGCGGGCTACGAGTAAAGATGGAATTGAATTCCATGGTGGAATCCACCTGTTCTTTGAATGCAGTATGGAATTCATCCATAGGCGAAATCCACTGTGTTAGATTAGAGATTTCTAATGGAATTCAAAATCTTGGTTAATCTGGTGGATTTCCACCCATGAAAGAGCACTGAATGAAATGATTGAAAGCACCACAAAATTCATTTCCGTCTTCACTAACTGATCCCCAGTAACATATTTCCTTATTTCGCGTCTGATTCGCACACAATCTATCATGGATTGGTCTAAATCACCTGCTCAGGCTGAAAATCATCAGAATTTGATCGGAGGGCTAGCATCCGTATGTGGTTAGGGCAATAAACAAAGCAACGGTTAGCAACGAACTTGACTTTGGCTCCCACATCCGTAATTAGCTAGTCCAGACTCCGGAGACCAGAAGGTGCCAATTAAGTGGGACCCACACATCCAGCTTGGTCTTAACGTCCGTGATGAATACCTACTCACGGCTAGGCTCATTTGTATTTTGGATGAAATTGAAGGCTATTTCAGTAATTCAAAGCCATTTTAAATTCAAATTTTTGCTTTGTTTGAGGTAAAGACTGTTACAGAAAAGAAAAATGAAAAAAAAATCTCGCTCCAGCCAAAATTAACCGGCAGATTAGTTTCCAAATATAGCCCTGAGTGCTTAATCCGCTCCCTGTAAACTTAGTAAACGCCTTTCACTTCACTCTCTTTCACGAATATGCAAAAAGAGGGAAAATCCAAACCCAAAAAAACCTTACCTTTTCTGCAACCTTTTCCCCCTCTGATGGTGATTTAGGGTTTTTAGCTTTTTCAGAAGAAGAAGAATCGGTACAAGATGAAGGCTTCTCTGAAGTTCCGCGAAGATCAACAGCCTCTGGTTAGAGCCAAAATTCCGGTTAGTATCTTGGGGCTTCCTTTTGTCTCTGGAATTTCCGCTGGAGAATCCAAGGATTTATCCCTCAACTTGGGCACTTTCTTTCAATCTGGTCCTTCTCTGAAGCTATCTTACCGTCCAAATGATTCATGCAACCCCTTTAGTCTTGTACTGAAAACTGGAATTGGGTCTTTTGGATCACCGATTTCTGCTCCCATGACGATGAGTGCTGAGTTCAGTCTCCTCGGACGCGGAAACCCTGGCTTTTTCTTGCAGTTCAAACCGCAGATCGGTGATTTCTCGATTAAGAAAACCGCCGGATCGGCCATTCAGTTGCCATCCAAGACCTTAGTTTTCGGTAAGCAAATCAAATTGGACGAAAACAATGATCATGTGGATGGACATGGATCGGTCGATGGAGAGGAAACTCCGGGAGACAACGCTGTTTTCCGTCCAGAAAATGGCTCATTTTCCGGCCAGAAAGCGATCGGATTCCTGCCGGATCTTTCGATAGCCAGCGGGATTAATAACCTCTTTTCCGATATTGAGCTTAGAGCAAAGAGTATTTTGCCGTTGAGAAATCACGCTGTTTTGAAATTCCGGTGGGGTGTCAGATCTCCGACGGAGCTGGAGAGTTTCTTTAGTTCGACGGCTGAGGTCTCGTTTCGGAAGATTCCTCTTCTGTTCATGAACAAAATCTCCATCGAACACGTCGCAGAAGATAGGAAAGAGAGTAGCAAGGGTCCCAAATCCAGCGTGACGAAGTTGGACGCAGACGCTACCTCGTCGGACGCGTGCGTTTCCGTGAAGCGTCAGATTGAAGTCCTGCAAGCAGAAAACGGATTACTGAGGAAGGCGCTGGAAGAGCTGTGGTCGGAAATCGATACCGAGAAATCATTTCCAGTCAGCGGGAATCAAATTCCAAGCCATTCCCAGAAGACAGCCAATGAGAATAATGGGAAATCGGGTTTCAGAAAGAAGGAAACGCGGGGTGAGAATAAGTCTCCGGAATCTGACATTTCCGCCGAAATGGGTGAGGAGTTGAAGAAGGCTTTGATGGGGGGTTCCGGCGCCGGAATCTGACCTTCCCGGCGGGAAGATAAGCAAATTAAGATTTTGAGTTCATATAGTTGGCTGTTTAAAGTAATTTATTATATATATATATATATTTTATTTTATTTTTGTTTGATAGAAGTCCGTGTTAGTATTAAGGCTAAGACCTTTTTGGCTTCTTTTCTAGGGTTTGTTTGGGTTGTAAATGGGGGTTTGCACAGAGAAAGATATACATTTGGTGTTTCAGTTTATTCATAAATATGCTTTTCTCTGACTTTTGGTCCCGTGGGGATTAGAACCGGCAAAAAGGATCAAAATTCGTGGATATTCATTTGTATAGAAAAAATTTGATCCGCAAATACAAATACCAAACGGATTGAATTAATCCAGTTCGTTAAATCATTCGAATATCAGTTAAAAAGGACATCTTGGAAATTAAATTGAGAAATGATATAAACTGTGGATAAGTTTGAAAGATTTAAAATGTTAATTTAAAATAGGTAAACCATGATAACCCATCTAAGATATTTTGTATAAGATTAACGGTTTAGATATTTCAAAAGAAGTTAACATCTACAATTCTAGTGCTGACAAGGTATATAAGCGGAATGAATCTAATTTGATCAGCATATATGGAAATTCGGATTTTTTATCCGCGTGAAGTGAACCACTAATAAGCGAATCTTAATTTGTATTCCCACGTAAATTATTTTGAATTGTAGATGTTGACTTCTTTTGAAAGATACAAACTGTTGAGCTTGTCCGAAATGCCTTATAGAGGTCGAAATTGAAGTCACTGAACAAGAAACCATAATCTAGGTATATTCACAATTACAAAGATCAGATTGGATCAATTTTAATCCGCTTATATGTTTTGTCAGCATTAGTTAGGATATGGGTTCTGAAGTTATATGGAAGACAATGGTTAGAATACTAGAAATAGGTAGTGAGAAATCAATGCACAATCCAAGCCACTTGTTTTAAATCTTTTAAAAACTTAACAAAAATGAATGGTCGTGATTTTTCACCTAAAAAAATGTCGGCTGCATGCACATGAATTTTGATGTACGCCCTAACATGATAAATGGATTAGATCTCGCAAAAATAGTATTATCATACATAAAATATGAGACATCTACTGCTTTCTCTCCTATTAAGCGCATATTCTTACGGGGACCATCCAATCAAAGATAAAACGTCAATTCAATGGGAGCTGCCCAGATCAATGGATTTGATCAAGATCACATGTCACATGTCCGCCCAGAAACTTGCCTTCCTAGCTTAGCAAGGGGGTATGGCCTTGTCATTTTTCTTGTAAGAAACCTTGACCTTGGATTCAATGTTCAAACATCCCTTTACACCTCAAAAAAATAAAAAGCCTTGTCTCAAGTCCCTATTAACCATGTTTTGATTTCTTGTAACGCACATTTCCCACTTTCTTCTACCCCTTCGACTCCTTTTCTACCCCTGCTGCGCAGGCTGGTTACAAAATTGTCAAAGCGGCAACAGAGGCAAGTGCCATGGGGTTGCAATTTCACTTATGCTAAACCCGTATAGTATTTACACGCAACTCTTTTTGTAGGCACAAGTTAGCTTTCAACCCCCACTCTTACTTACTAGGGTTACAATTTCTCACCCATAAAAGCAATGAGAGAACTTAAGAAAAAAGACTTATTCAAAGAGAACTTGTAATCCCTTACTTGAGTAATGTGATTTGATTTACTTATAAATGAGGAGCTTATCCCTATTTATAGTTGTTTTGCTCCATTCACACCTCCTCAATAGATGGTCCAGATTGTTACTTGTGTCAACCATCTAATGGTGGAAGACTCTTCGTAGAAGTTTCTACAAATATTCAAATTTTCCTCTTTCTAGATACTTACAAGGATTCTTCTATAATCAGGCTTTATTCCATAGGTTTTCAACAAGAAGTGTAAGTTCTTTAAATGATGTTCCTGAGCTAAATAAGCCTTTCTTAGAGTTAGCGGGCCTTAGTCACGGACCTTACAATGCATGTCCGTGACATAGGCCTGTTTTTCTTTTCCTGTGTAGGCAATAAATAATAATCACACCAATTAAACAACTCTTGCTAGTTTCTTTTTCACTTTTTAAATCAATGGTTGTGATATTGCATTCAAAGGAAGGTAGGCTACCATTATTAAAGGGATGTGATTTCTTGGAGGTGGCCTATCAAAGCTTGGCGAACTCGTTCATCTCACGATTCAGATTTAGATGTCTTATAAATCATAAAGCCTGTAGTTTAGATGATTCTGACATCTAAAAAACATCTGAAAAGTTGTGCTTAGAAGCAAGATTTTCTTAAACTTCACAAACAAAATAAAGTATCTTAGAAGCTAGAATTATCCAAATCTTGTGATTTTTTATATATAAGAAATCTAAAATTAGATAAATGAGATGAACCGCTCAGATCATGCAAAAGTGGGCTTTAAAAAATTGTAATCAATAGACCATACTTCATGGTGCGGTTAGTTTAGCATTCCTCTTTTATGAAAGCTTGAAATATGAAATAGTTAGGTTATCCGGTTCGATGACTGGAGGACATGGACAATTGTGATTGGGCTTTTGAATGTCATGTTGCTGTTATTGTATGTATAGATAACCGATAAAGGGGCAGCCCTAGTGCACGAAGCTCCCGCCTATGCGGCGTCCGGGGAAGGGTTGGACCATAAGGGCCTAAAGTACACAGCTTTAACTTGCATTTTACACGAGGCTGTTTCTACACCTTGAACCCGTGACCTCAAGGTCATACGAAGATAATTTTTACCGTTGCGCCAAGGCTCCCCTTCTCTATGTATAGATAACTGATGAAATCTACAAAACCAACAAGACTAGTAGTGGCAATGATTTTTTCACCCCCCTTTATAACTATTGGCACACCCTAATTTGGACTATGTACAAGTGGATCTACATTTTTAAATGATTTGAACCACTCATCTTAGTCGTCTTTGTACGAGGCAAGACCGTTAAGATGAATGATTCAGATTATCATAGAACCTCCAATGAAGGTGTGACAATAGTCATAAAAGGGTGTGGGATTATCATTTCCAAAAGACATATATCTCATATTTTTGGAAGATATTGTATAAAAGGAATGCTAAATTGACATGTGAGGTGTGCCTAGATATTACATTTTTTTGAGCCATCTTTTGCATTATCATAATTATTCATCTTTTTGCCCCAATTTTGGGTTTATTATCAGTAAAAAATAGACAAAATAGATAATTCTAGCTTCTAAGAAACAATGTGTTTTTATAAAGTCTAAACAGTCCAATTTTATGCACAATTTCCTAGATGCTTTTCATCTATGAGACATTTAAATCCAGAGCAATGAGATGAACGAGTCAGATCAATCAAAGGTGGCTCTAGAAATGTGGCTGCTAGATTGCACCCATGACGCTTAGAGTTTAGCATTTCTCATTTTTTAAAGGCTAAGATAACAAATAACTCAATTTTTTAGTTTTTATTAGGTTTTGGAGTCATCCACTAGTTGACTTACTAGGGACTTTTTTTCTTTATTTAGGATGGTGAGTGGATTCAAACCCACAATCTCCTTTTTGTCAGGCAAGGCACTTAACCAACTTGGCTAAGGTGCCTTCATTTTTTTTGGTACTAAACCAACTTGGCTAAGTACTCGCATCCGAGATCCTCATACTTAGGCCATCCAAGATAGTCCAATCAGATGAATGACTTGGATCGCTAAAAGAGTTGGCTCGACATGGAGTCCAATGAACGTGTGTTCTAAGGGTTGCCAAAGACAAAGCTTTGAATCATTGGGGTCCATGAAAGTTGCCAAATTTAAAAAGGTATAACTATTTCAAAGAAAATAAATATTTCAAAAGTCAAAAATCAGAATATAGAGAAAAGAGACAAAAAAAAGTTGCAAAAAATTTGAGAAACTTTGAAAAGGTTGGTAAATAAAAAATCAGGAAAAAAGTGAAAAAAACTTTAAAAAGGTATAACTATTTCAAAGAAAACATAAATAAAATTGAACATAATGTTCCAATTACTAGAGATAATTATGAAGGTAGGAGTTAGAAAAAGCTGGAGACAGAAAAGGTCCAAAGACTTATAAAATTTGAAATGAGTCAAATAAGTTCAAAAAACAGTTAAAAAAATTCTAAGAGTATAAAAAACAAAATGGAGAGTTGGTCGCTTAAGTTGCGAAGATCAAAGACTTGAAGCTTAGAATTAAACTCTTGAAGATGATTAAGAAAATAAAAAATTATAAAATGTGAAAAATCATATAGAGATTAAAAGTCTAGAAGGAAAATGAAACTTAAAAATAGAAAGTCAAGAAATGTAAAGACAAAAACAAAACAAAAAAGAGCCATAAAATGATTTTTTTCAAAACAAAAAAAGGTTTGAGGATTTTATTGAAAAAGGGGTCCTATTGAAAAAGACGGATCTTTATTAGGTATACTACGGCTTGCCAAAGGGGTCTTTTTCCAAAAAAAAAGAAGAAGGAAAATTTTGATTTTTACTATAAATACAAGCACATAATCAAGCATTATACACAAGTTTCCTATTGACCTCAATTCAGCAAAGTAATGTTTTGACCTTAACTTTGCAAGTTATTACCATCAAATGTTTTCTCACATTTTCATATTAACTTATGCATTGAATAGACTGTATAGATTGTTCTAAATTATCTTACTTTATGCCCCTGCCCCTTCCCTAGACCCTACATAGGCAGGAGCTTCGTGCACTGAGGGTGCCCCTTTTTATGTCTAAAATGCATAAGCTGATGTAAGCCCACCAGCTAAGGGAGACTTTATGAAATGAACTTGTTGTTAGTTATTATAAGGACTTTTTCTTTTCTTTCTTTTTTTTTAGAGATTTGACTAGGAGAAAGGAAGCCTTGGCGTAATGGTAGGTTTGTCGCCGTGTGACCTTGAGGTCACGGGTTTAAGGCGTAGAAACAGCCTCTTGCAAATGCAAGATAAGGCTGCGGACTATTGACCCTTCTCGTCTGTCCCTTCCCCTGACCCTGCATACGTAGGAGCTTCGTGCATGGGGTCTGCTCTCCTTTAGAAAAGTGACAAGGACTTCAGATCCAGAATGAAGGGAAAAATCTGTCGTGTGACCTTGAGGTAACGAGTTCAAGGCGTGAAAATAGCCTCTTACAAATTTCAAGATAAGGCTGCATACCATTAACCCTTGTAGTCCATTCCTTCCCCAAACACTGCATACGTGGGAGCTTCGTGCATTGCGGTTACTCCCCTTTAGAGAAGTGACAAGAGAGATGCACTTGATATTCCAAATTGCAAACCAAGTGCTCTTAAACCAGAGTTCCAAGTTCTTCCTTGGGGTCTAGCACAGAACATTTAAGTCTTCAAACAGTGTACAAAGAGTTAGTTTCCTGAACAAGTAGGAAGCTTCCATTCGGTAAGGACTACAAGGGGCAACCCCGGTGCACAAAGCTCCCACCTATGCAAGGTCCAGGGAAGGGGCGGATCACAAGGGCCTATAGTAGGTAGCCTTACCTTGCATTTGCAAGAGGCAGATTCTATGCCTTGAACACGTGATCTTAAGGTCACATGATGACAACTTTTACTGCAACAAGGCTTCCTTTCTAGACGAAAGAGAAAATATAGCAATACAGTAATATATTTCACAAGCAGAGGGGGATGGAAGTACTTACGGAACTCTACCCAAAATCTCTAAAACGTGATTTTCCAAAAGTTAGCTCCATTTAAAATTTCTAAAATCATATTTGAAGCCGTAAATCACTATTTTAGTGTTTTCAAGATGCAAATAAAGATGAAAAACAAGAAACAGAAATACATAGATTTAAGTTGTTCCCTCAGAATTGAAGTACAACTACTGGGTTCCACAGTTTTATTTTCTCCGCAACTGGTCCGGAGCTCTGCAGCTTGTACCCAGATTAGCAGTGCAACATAATTTGATATGGACACAATAGGATCAAATCAATCATCCTCCACACACACAATATTTTAGTATAAAAAAATGACACGTTCAGGCTTTGCCCAACCTTTTTTATGATGTAGATACGTTGAATGGCCAGAATGGGAGCCTTGGCGTAATGGTAAAAGTTGTCGTCGTGTGACCTTGAGGTTACGGGTTCAAGTCATGAAAACAGCCTCTTGCTAAAATACAAGGTAAGGCTGTCTACTATATGCCCTAGTGGTCCACCCCTTCCCCGGATCCTGCATAGGTAAGAGCTTCGTGCACCATGGCTGTCCTATTTAGATATGTTGAATAGTCATTTAATTTTGTTAGCACTGTATAGCAAATTTGATAACCTGCACTTATAAACCATGGAAGCTGCAAAAGGAGATGAGAGATAGATTGGTCATTCATCCCAAATATAATCCTTAGCTAAAGAGGAAAGCTGCTACTCAAACTTGCAACTAAGTGTATTTTACAGAAGATGCCAGTTGTTTGCAACCAACTATAGAGATAATGCTTTTTCCTTAGCCTAATTTTATAATCCTTTAACCTTTTATTATTTTTATTTTTATTTTATACAAGCAAAAAATCACGAAGGAAATTGCTCAGGCACTCTCACCCTCCCTAGACTCAACCAAAGGAGAAACTATCTACAATTATTTGCAACCAACTGTGCTAGACATTTGTTGGTGTAATCCTTTGATCCTTCAACCTTTATCATTTGTAAATATAATACTTTTTAGTGATACAAAATTCTATCAAGGATTACTAAATTGTCAGGAATTGGTAGTGAAAATGTAGGGATGAACACTGAAGTCTCCACATTAGGCCTAGCAATTTGGGTTAGTGGGTCGTGTTCGTGTCGTGTCGAGACTAACCCATTATAATATATGGGTTGACACGAACATGACCCGCTTAATAATCATGTCAAGAACGCGTGACTCGAACGCAACGTGATTATTAAATGAGTTGACACGAGATGACTCGTGTAACACGATTAAATAAATATACAATAACTAATATAAGATGATTTTTAAAAAACCATTTTATATTACTATAAGACTATTTTTGATGAGCTATCTTATATTTTTTAACCCGATTGGTCAACAGCTTGCGGGTTAGATGGGTCAACACAACAAATTAATAAGTCGCGTGTTAAATAGGTCAACATGATGAATCAACATTGATTAACTCGAACACGACATGATTTTTGGCGTGTCATTTTTGCCTGAAAATAATACGAACACGTTAAGACTCGTTAACCTGCTAAATCCGTGTCGGATTCGAATCGTGCAATCATGTCATGTCATATTTTGCTACCCCTACTCCACCCGCGACGATAAGGTGGCTTTGGGTTAAAAAGCGACAGCTCTCTGTATCAGTTGGAATGGTATTCTCACTCTCGCGAGCAAGAACCTTTTTGTCGCCACAAACCGGTAACATTTGTTCCATGTGATGGTGGTTGTGGCCTGCATAAGCCCAGCTTTCTCTTCTAATTTACCTCAGAGTTTGCTGTCTCAGGGTGGATTATGCACTGATCTGAAGGAGACAAATATTAGCCGTCCAATTTGCTGAGAAATTTCTGAAAATACCCTATTGGTTGTTTATCTACAGCCAGCTATGTTACAAGGCTTTTGGTTGTTTAGGACATGGGAAATATTTTGTGACTGAGAGAGCTGGTCTTAGATGAGATATTTTCTTTTACACGTAAAAAATTGCACAGCAAATTACTCATATACACTCCTAAAATCTAATTTTGTAAACACGAAAAGCGACAAGTCAACTTTGGAAAAATGCTGAGTCAACATTTGTTGGCAGCCTCATAGCTAGCTTGATGTGAACAAGAGTAAATGACAGTCATCATGCACGAAGCTTCAGCCTGTGCAAGGTCTAGGAAAGCGACATACCACAAAGGTTTATAATAAAGATAACCGGTAAGGGCAACAAGAGTCTATATTAAAGATAATTAAAAAATTAAAAAAATTATAAATAAATTCAAGTGATAATTTTATTGATCTGACCGTTAATTTTAGATGAATGGTCTAGATCGTCTAGTTAATCCTCTATCGGGTCAATCTATACTAGACGTAGGTTTTTCTAATATCTAGATGAATATTTATAATTTTTTATCATCAATTGATGTCATGATCCACTTAATTTATGTTTTTTATTCTTTAAATTTAAAAAATATTTAATTCTATAAAATTATGAGAAATTAAAAAAATTAAGAAATTGAGAAAATTAAAATTTAGAGATAGAACGGAGACCTAACGATATTAAACAACTTGGAATACGCAGAAACCCTGTAACATACATGCATGGATGCTTGATGCACATGCCCAGCATTGCGCATGAGATTATATTTTATATTGACCAAAATGACCTTTGCTTATTAAGAGAAGTAAAACATAATGTGTTTTGGCATTGAAGGTATTTTAGTCATTGTGGAAATAATGACCTTTCAAAAGATACCTCATGTCATGCTGCCACCTCAGTATGGCATGGTCGCCATCTTGGACGCCACCTTCATCGTCACAAGCCTCTTATAAGAAAACCTCACACTATCTAACGCAATTTATCGTAGACAAGTTAGGCTAGGCGGAGCACACTTGATTACAGGTTAAAGTTGTCACTTTCACACTTGAGCAGAATATAAAATTTATGGTTAGATGCTGGAGAAAGTTGTCGTCGTGTAACCTTAAGGTCATGGGTTCAAGGCGTAGAATCAGTCTCTTACAAAATGCAAGGTATGATTGCCTACTATAAGCCCTTGTGGTCTGCCCTTTCCCCGGACCCCATGCAGGCGGGAGCTTTGTGCACCGGGGCTGCCCTTTAGGTTAACCTCTAATTGGTCTAAGATCTTGATAATGATGATGAGATGTAGGAGAATGTATCTAAAAAATATTTCATTTTGGTTCTATTATACTATGTATGTGCACATTTTTAAGTAAAAATATTTCTAAGGGAAGGGGCAAAGAAAGGACCCGAGCACATTGACATTGAAGAAAAGGCTATCGAACATAGGCTTAGCGTCTTCCACTAAATTTTTGAGTCAAGGCTTAGGTAAGAAAGCCTAATAGCTCGATTGAATTAGGCGCAAGAAGACTTTCTTGACAGTTAAAATGTCTTTCTATTGCAAGGAACGTTATACGACTTAAAAGACAGATGCCACTGCAATGATTTTAAAAGAATGATTATTATCTTGAAGTGAATTACGCTTTTGGTTAAGTTTTTGAAACCCTATCTTCTTTTCTTTTTTACCAATACAAGCCTGAAAGAGCAAACAAATTATACAATTTTAATAGAGGAAATGGTGGTCTCACCCCTTTCGTTTACCCACTCCCAACCCTGCTGGGTTTTTTGGATATTAACAGTTGTTTTTATGGTTTTATGATGTAAAAGTTAAAACTTTACAGCTGCAAATAATCAACAAACATGTGAGGCGAGGGAGTGAATATCATGAATAGTCTTCGTCTTTCCTTGAATGTTGAACATACGCACCCATGAGCAACCTCAGACCCTGATCATCGAAGATCAAGATAGAGGATCTTGCGCCACTGTACTAGAAAGCCTTTGCTCCTATTATTTTAATGATCTTAACCACTAATGATAGATGAGTCACGTTAATTCTCGATTGCAAGCTAAATAGAGTTTTAAACCCTACATTTAGATGGTCTGCCTCATTCATTTTCTTTACACTCCCCTAAATATACTATATGCAAAATTCATGTGCATTGGTTGTTTCTAATTTCTAGTTCATTGATCATGATTAAAATACTTTTTAACTGGAAAAAGTAGTAGTTAGAAGCATTAAAGGGGTATGAAATTTTAGCAACCGGCACTAACTGAATCGAATTCAATGTTAATGGCAATGCAGAAGATGACTGCACACCGTGGGAACAGTGACCACCTTAAGATTTGTTCAAACCTATGTATCCCCTATAAATACGAGACATTTGTAAATGAGCGGGTGTGAGAAATATATACTCCTATCTGATGGTAATATAATCTATGTCTCTCGTGATGTGTGTGATTGTGTTCGTGTCAATGCTAACTCTACGCACTTTATGTCTCTTGTAAAGAAAAAATCACAATGACTAGACAATTCTAGCAAATGGTGTTTTTTTCCTTTTTCATTTTGGTGCAAGAACTTTTTTTTTTTAATTTTAGAAAATGCCTTTTGGATACGGAAAAGAATGATGCATGGTTTCTGGGGCACTTCCTTGGATAATCTGATCCACTCATAACTGTTGGATGATTCGAGCTATGCTTTTTTGTTTTTAAATTATATCCATTGAAAATTTTAGCTAAAAAAGTTAGTAGATAGAAGCCTTAAATAAGTATGAATTCTTTTTATACCAAACTAATAGGAAAGGCCCAACAAACTAAATGGCTCAGATCACCCAAATTTGGAGGCCATGCAGCTAAGCTCACACGCATAGAGCAAAATAACGGTATAATTCATCACAGAGTCAGTAGCCGGAACCCTCATAAATCGGCCACGTTAGATGGATATATCATTGTAACAAGGGGAGTCTTGGTGCAACGGTAAAAGTTGTCGTCATGTGACCTTGAGGTCACGGGTTCAAGGCGTGCAAACAACCTCTTGCAAAATGCAAGGTAAGGCTGTGTACTTTAGGCCTTTGTGGTCCGCCCCTTCCCCAGACTGAGTATAGGCAGGAGCTTCATGCACCGGCCCTGCCCCTTTATATTGGCCGATATACCTGCAAAAATATTATACCGGTTGTTTACCATTTTT
The DNA here is from genome assembly GCA_035236585.1 of Warburgia ugandensis. Classification (NCBI taxonomy): domain Eukaryota; kingdom Viridiplantae; phylum Streptophyta; class Magnoliopsida; order Canellales; family Canellaceae; genus Warburgia; species Warburgia ugandensis. Next base: position 78,481,550 of record CP141132.1, on the reverse strand, counting down.
GACATATCGGTTATAAGTCAATATTTTATTTCATACTTGCACCTTCTCGCTCACATACACACTCCTAAATTTAATCCCTAGCTAAAGAGAAAAGTGGTTACTTGAACTTGGATCATGCCGTGGTAAAAATTTAAGAGCATAGCCCGCCTAAGCAAAGGAAATGACTTGATCTACGCCCACCAAAGCTTACATAGCCGTATGTACCATTTAATTAAATGGCTAGGTAATCAAGCACGGAGGCCGCCTCACAGCACGGCCGTTGCCCATTCCCATTTAATACAAGGAAAATTTTATTGCATTTTTCATTCTAAATGTAAAGTTTTCCAATTAAACACATATAAAAGGGCAGTCACCGTGAACAAAGCTCCTGCCTATGTGGGGTTTGGAGAAGGGGTGGACCACAAGGGTCTATAGTAGGCAGTATTACTTTGCATTTTGTAAAAGGCTAATTTCACGCCTTGAACTCATGACCTCAAGGTCACATGATGACAACTTTTACTGTTGCGCCAAGGCTTCCCTTTTCTATTAAACACATAATAAAACGATATTATCAAAATCTAATCTGAGAATTGGCCGTCTTACTCTTTAGCAGGGACACTAAGTTTAAGACAAAAAGTTTGATAAGAGTAGACACAAACGTGACGGATACAATTGGAACTTTGATTCTGGACTAACTCCTCGGTTGGGTACAACCTACCTTTGAATAATTTGACCCAATCATCTTGTTTAGCCTCATGCTCATATGATGCTTTTAGCTGAAAAGTCTACTAGTCGTGATTAAAAACTCAAAATTAAATATTAAAATTATTTAAAGAACATGAATTTTGGTGTTTAGCCAATCTAAGGGAGGCCGAACAAGATAGATCAGCCAGATCATTCAAAGCTGACGCCTGGCTAGGTGAGGCCTCGGAGTTGGTCCCAAATTAGTCTACTTAGTATTTCTCTATGACTATTGTTCAGAATCATGTCCACAAAATTCTCCCACCTTTACGACCACTTTTTATTCTTGTCCTCTTTTCTTTCACTAAGTTGTCCGTTCCCAGTGATTAAAAACTCATATATGATGTCTAGTATTGATCTAAGCCATTCATCTTACAATTAGAGTCATTTGTGAAAGACATAAGATGAATGGCACACCTCAATAAAAGATGGGTCCATTAAAAGTGATGTGAGTAGGGAACTTGACACTAATGCTCTCACTCTTGCAGTACAGCTCCCATTTTCAGGTGAACCCACCTTTAGTTGGTTGGACCTATACTTTTTACAAATAGATTCTGAGCTATTAGTTAAGTAGTGTTTGTTCCTCTAATGAGAAGTACATTTTTAGATTTTAGACTCATCGAATCTAGGGTTGTCGACGGTCCGGTTTCACCTAGGATTGGAACCAAACCACAATTTTTTCATCGGGACCAAAATTTGGACTAAACCAAAGTTTGATAGAGATCTAACACAGAGGAGGGGGGAAAAAAATCTTATATGATTGGTTGTTCAACATGCTTTTAATTTCAAAGTTCTAAATGGAGGTCCTAATGCATGTAAGGGAACAAAGAAGTATATGATTAAAGGGCAGCCCCGGTGCATGAAGCTCTCACCTATGTGGGGTCCGGGAAAGGGGCGGGCCACAATGGCCTAAAGTAGGTAGTCTTACCTTGCATTTTTGTAAGAGGCTGATTCCACGCCTTGAACCCCTGACTTCGAGGTCATATGACAACAACTTTTACAGTTGCGCCAAGGCTCCCCTTATCATATGATTGTGAAATACAATTTTGCAAATACCTCTCAAGTTTTAACCAAATATAATATATGCGAAGCAACAACAACAAGTAGAAGCAAACATAAATATTACTAACTTCAATTTATTTGATCATAAAAGGTGTTGAAGCATGCAACTAATCTTGGGCACAAACTAAGCCCTCCATAGTCTCTGGGACCAATGAACTATGGAACTAATCCAATGCTCTACTCTTGTACTAAATGTAGACTATGATGCAACTATAGCAACTAGGATTGCAAGAATCTCACTAACCATCCTAGAAAGCTAGATAGCATAGGAAACCTGGCCACATTTACTTTCACCAGTCCAATATGTGACCTTAAGGTCACAGGTTCAAGGCATGGAATCAGCCTCTTGCAAAATGCAAGGTAAGGCTGACTATTATAGGCCCTTGTGGTCCGCCCCTTCCCTGGACTCTGCATAGGTGGGAGCTTCGTGCACCAGAGCTGCCCCTTTTTATTCATGGGCCCATTGTACTTAAGCTAAATATTTGATATACGTTATTTATTTGTGAGCAACATAATATAATTAGGAGTATAAGTAGTGTTGTAAAATTTTAGGTACAAAAATTAAATTATCCTTAACTAAACTAAATTTAAAAATAAACTAATAGTAGTATTGTAGTCCTTTTATCCTTTCCTTGGTTCTAGTCTGGAATTGAACCAAAATTAATTCAGTTTCACTAGTAAAGGAGAAGAATTAGACCACCTGTTATAAGTGAAGGACCAAAACCTAATTTTTTTACTTTGGTTCATTTTGGCCCTCCGGTCCTCGTTGGCACCCTGAACTCAAGCCATAGTTCCGTATTGTTTTAAGTCTTGCAAAGTTAAGAAAAATCATATGAACGGGTATGATCTACCAAAGTGGGTCCCATCATGAAGAAATGGAGAACATAAAGGCAAATTCGTGTACCTTTGCGCAAGATAGCAGCATTTCTGCTATTTTAGATGTCATAGTCATGCGGATTTAAATTAAATGCATTTGAATGATCCTAACTACTTGTTTTTTGTCTTTACAAATATTAACAAAAATAGATATCTACTATTTTTTACTAATGAAAATATAGGTTAAAAACATTTAATGAACATGAAATTTGATCACTAGCCTCACAGGTCATTTAAACATATAAACAATTTGGATCCACTAAACAAAGTTTCACTGCACATGAAAAATGAGGGTGTAGACTTCTTCTCACCCCAAAAACGTGCATGCGAGATGGACTTTTTCCAAATGTTTCTTGACTTCTCGTTCTCCCACCTTGATCCCTATCAAAGGCTCATGACCATCTACATTTTGAGGCTCAAAGTGTGCCACATTCACACAGTAAATTGCTAATTATATAGAAAACAAAATGTCACTAAAACCTTTATTACCCCATCGCATTAAAAGATTTTTTGTAATGCAAGGTAAGACTACGTACTATTAACCTTTTGTGGTCCGCCGCTTTTTCGAAGGATGCGATTATTTAGTTCCCATCATTCCCCCATGTGGTGTTGAAACATTGGACCATTACTTTTGAAGGCATAGACCGTCTGCAGTCTCTGTTCTTGGAACTAAAATGCAAAGGCATGATGAATGAGAAGGTTTTGATCTGGGACCACCCACTTGGCACTGATCACTCCCGTTAGTTTGGTATACTATCCAACAAAATTGACAACTAAAACTTGCATTCACTGGAAGATCTCAATTGTCTGATCGAAGGCCTAAAATGACATGTTATATGAAATGAGCAAAGATCTACCATCTAGATGAAGGAATTCAGGTCGTACTAGTGATGACTTAATTTCAAGTTCCCACACATGTTTTATAGCGAAAACTATAAAACTATATTATTAAATAATTAACCTTGGGAAAATTTAGAATGTCAAAAGACAAAGATACCCTCGTTAAAAGAGTTCATAAATTTTGTTTCCACAGGCAAATTGATAAAAGGGCAGCCTCGGTTCACCAAGCTCCCGCCTATGTGGGGTTTGGGGAAGGGGTGGATCACAAGGGTCTTTATTAGGCAGCTTTACCTTGCATTTTGAATGAGACCGACCCCTAATTGGGATAAGGTCTTGATGATGATGATGATGATGATGATAGGTAAATTGATGTTTTAAATCAAAATAAAAGTAATTTAAGATTTTGGATCAAATTTTCAGGGAATTGATATTGCCACGCCCTCTTATGTAGTTTGGTTGTGGATCTACGTAAGAGGCCCACTTTCATGATAATTTGGACCGTTCATCTAACGATTTTGCAATAGACAGGTTCTGAGCAAAAATCACATCCATTGGATTATTGTACTCTTTCTCTTTTGAGTGCTAACATAGAGGGCAAAAAGATCAATAGTATTAAAAACAGCTCAAGAAAATGTGGCCCATCTCTTACAAAGCACTTAAGATAAACGGTTTGATCACTAAAAATAGGTAGACTGGGGACGAACGTTTGCCACAAAACCCCAAAAGAGGGCGGCCAACTTGTATAGAATATCAGTTCCCATTTTGTACAATAAGCAAACCTTCTTTTGCTGGTCACTTTCCTTCAGTGCCATAGTGGTTGTGCAACAACATTTCAACCAATAGCTGGAGATAGCTTTTCCTTGCGCTTAAAAATTAAACCTTAATTAGTGATATTTAACTTATTTTCAATAATGATATTAACTAGAGCTCATTAATTGCTTTATTTTTTTTATCTGCAAATATATTAACATATTTTTAGAAGGAAAGTCTTGACTTAGCCAATTTAAGGCGTGAAGACAGTCTCTTCTAAGAATGTAAGATAAGACTCTGTCTTATAGACCCTTAGTCTGCTCCTTTCCCCGAACCTGCCTGCATGAGAGCCTCGTACACTGAGCTGTCCTTTTTAGAAGTAGGGCCATACCATGGTAGAGAATGACAATACAGCAAATAGCGCCCTCCTAGCCCCAGGAGCCCCCAGTTTGCACCAAGGGACACACTGTTGGAGGATCTGACTGTTCTATGGTTAGATCAAAATCATAGTTTTTAGGATGCTACGATAATCTCTTCTGCACACATTTTGCCCCACTTCGCCATTTCTGATTTTTAACTGGATTAGGAATGATTTTGCTGAAATCGTCAAATTGGTAGGTACAAAACGTCCAATTAACTCGCCTATACGACATTTACTGCGCAAAATATAAGTTGACTGTAATGATCTAATGGTAAGAATTTTTTCCGAGGAAATTGATCATCAGGTCATGCCATTTCTAGGAGCAACGATCAGATGAACGATCCAGATCACGCTGACGCCATGGCGGTGGCCCACGTCGCTCTTTCTACTGGCAGCGAACCTCCCCGAGTTATCAGGACCCGTGTTAGCATGGCCCGATGCGACGAGTCGTCGGGATCGAATCAGTGCAACCGAAACCCCGCTTGTACAGATTAGGGTTTGGTTTTCTTAACAGAAGCTTACCTACCTTAAGAAACGACAAACAAACCAGACAAGGACATTTTTGTCATTTCATAAAAGCAGCTTTACGGATTATTCAAACATCTACATGGATCTTGTAGCTTCTCCAGTAGTCAGGGGTATTACCGTCCGCAAAAGATTAAGTTGAGTGGTACTCTCGCCATTTGATTAAAGCTGCTTCACCGAGTACTTAAGCACCTAGGTAGATCGTGTTATTTGTGGAATAAATGAGGGGTATTATCGTCCTATGGGGGTAAAGAGCGAGTCGCTACAACCAGTTGCGTGCTCAAGATCGAATGCTTATATGGCAGAGATAGAGAGAGCGACGAAGAAAGTAGCAAGAGAAACAAAGGAGAGAGAAAATGAACGAAACCTAACGACACGGGAAAATAGAAAAAGAGGAAGAAGGAAAATCAAAACCCTAGGTTTTTGTATTTAGAGAGGGGAAGAGAGATTTGAACGTTAATGGAGGACAAATTGCAGAGAGTTTGAGGGAAGAACATGAGAAAATATGGCGAATACAGACGATCAAGCTTGGGGAACATGGGAAGAACTGCTGTTAGCATGTGCCGTAAACCGGCACGGGACCAAAAGCTGGGAATCCGTCGCCATGGAAATACAGAACCGAACTTCTTCTCCTCTGCTCATGACTCCGCAGAACTGCAAGCAGAAATATTACGATTTGCAGAGGCGGTTCATGCAAAAAGACGGAATAATCGACGAAAAAGACGATAAAATCGAAAACGGCGATGAAAAGATCGAAATGATCCCGTGGTTGGATGCACTCAGAAAACTCCGTGTTGCAGAGCTTCGTCGCGAGGTTCAACGATACGACGTTTCGATCGTGTAAATTTTCTGATCTGAAGTTCAAGATTTAATTTTTGTGGATTTTTTAATAATAAAGTTTGGAATTGGTTGCGTTGGATGAGGATCTGATGAGTTCTGGTTTATGATGTTCTGAGATCTTGATTTTGTGCGTGTTTATTGCAGGTCTCTGCAATTGAAGGTGAGGAAACTGAAAGAAGAGCGAGAACAGAGCTCGAAAGAGAAGGAAATCAGCGAGGAGAACACAGATCTGGAAAATGATTCGAAGAAGGTGGAGGCAAATGGCGAGGATGATACGGAGATGGATAAAGGTGGAGAAGAGAAGCAATCGCCGGGAATCGTCGTCGGAAAGCGTAGTTCCGGTGACGAATCGGAGCGCGAAAATCAGTCCTTTAACGAGTCGAATTCGACGGCTCAGAAAAGTGAGAATCGGGAAGCCGGATCCGAGAGAAAACTGGAAGAGCGGTTGCCGAAGACGGAATCGGAGGCCAAAGCCGCCGCCGGTAGATCGGATCCGGCTTGTACCGGTGACGAGAAGCCTGTCGATGAAGGCTCTTACGACGGGAGTTCCAACACGATAGCCAAAGGTATGGCGGCTTCTCCCGTCGCGAAGTCGCCGGAAACGGTTCCGGCGAGGGAATCCGGCGATTCGGCCGAGTTTAGAGAATCGGTAGCGGAATCGAAGGGAGAGGAAGGGGCGAAGGAGAACAGTGACGTTCAGAGTTCGGCGAGTCTGTCAAAGAAACGAGGCCGGAGAAACGCTCTCTCCGGCAGTAGTTCGGGCGATGAGCCGGAAACCGACGAGGTTTCTCCCGTTAGTAAGCGGATCTGCGTGAAATCGCATCCGTTGATGGGTTTCCTCGAGATTATCCGGTCGCACAATTACGGCTCCGTTTTTGAACGCCGGCTCGAAAGCCAGGTATTTTCTCAGTTTATGGATCAAATTTTCCATCTCGTCAATTTCACTCTACAGCATCAAGACACGTCCCTTCATTTGCGGACAAATAACAACTCTTTGCGAAACTACTAAAATTATCGAATAAAATCCTGGGTAAATTTCCTCACAAGAGGGTCGGATTGATCAGAGCCGCTCATCTGGGATATCTCCTAGCCCAAAAGCAATGCTGGTTGGGCCTACTAGGCATCCATTGTCTGTCAAACAAACAAACGAGCACGATGAACTGATGGGCCCGTCATGTAGAAGCAGGGAAAAGTATGCCTTACGGTAACTTAAATGAGACGCGTCTTACTGGAGATTCCTATGTGAAGCATCCCGCCGATAAATTCCTTCTGATGCGTACACTTTTGTCCTCCTTAAAAGTATTGGCTTGGCTTGAGCCGCCGTTGTCTACGCTTACATGGGGTCCACTGTTAGGAAAGAAAGTCGGTCTTGCGATTTTGGAACGAAATTATGGAGTTTTTTTATTCTTTTTAAATTTTGAAAAATGATTCGCCGATATATTATTTTCTCTTTTTTCTTAATTTTTCAATTTTCTTTTTGGGCAAGACTTATTTACAAACCAGCCAGAAACAACCCTCGCGGGTCTTATGAGAGATCCCGCTATTTCCAAACCGCGTTTTTGGAACACGCCACCCTATCACTTTGCTATTGCCTGCCTTGTGTGGAAAAACATTCTAAAAAGAAAAGGTTGTCCGGTAGTAAAATGAAGGGGGTGCGCAAATCAGCCGTGCCCTGACCTTCTCTAATATTTCGCGTAGTGAAGGTCACGCACGACTCACGAGCGCCGTGCGTGGGATTTATGTCAACTTTCTCATTCAAAAATTTCTTACTCATTTGGAAGTCCTAAATGTGGCCCACAAACTTTGTTTGGCTTGTCCTTACCAGTCATCCAGTGGGTTGATCGTGATAAACCGTAGATCTCCAGCCGTGAATTCCTGGGATGATCAAGATCTTTGCTTTTCCTTTCTTTTTTTTAAAATTTATCTACAAAGGAAAATCGGTCTTGTCGTTAGTTTGTTTATATCAACTTTCTCAGTGGGATGGTTCTAAGTCTCGCCTGACCACATTTATAAGCTTATCTGCACCCATCATCATAAAAGCTAGATTTCTAACCATCCAACGGATATGTTGGCATGATCGGGGTCTTTAGCTATCAAGAGCCTTGACTTGTGATAGATATGAATTGGGGTTCACTTTATTCGATCATGGAGGTGGAAAGTGAATCCTTCGGCAAGGGGGGGCCAATCGAACTTCCGATAGATCCGAAATCTGTCTCTCTGGTCGTGCTCTCTCCAGTCGTGGTTTCGTAGAAATTCTTCCAACAACACTCCTAATTCCCGTTTTAAAAACTAAAAAAATGTATGACTGAATTAATCCAAAACAATGTATTGTGGATGGGCCCAATTTTGGCTTTTGAGAGTACCATCGTGTAGGTTTTATGTGAGTAATCCGTGCCGTTCATTTCCCGACATATTTTGGCCGGGCCTCCACTCTTTAAATCCTCTCAAGTGCAATTTCAAATAATAAGTTTCATGAGTTAAAAAAAAATAAAAATTGTGCAATGAAGCCAAATATTCCGCGGAAGCTTTTTTTCTACCTGTTTTATTATGAGCTGTACCCCACGGTCCCTTCTGTATGTGCTACGTGCCTCTACTTGTCCAAACCGAATTTGGCGCCGGAAGTACTCGCCGGGTTTTAATGTTGTTACCGGCCTGCAATTGGATTCCTTATATTTTGGATCGCCTAAGCATATCATCGGCCTTGAAGTTGACGCGCATTCTGCACCTTCTTTGATACAGATTGGACACAGGTAGGAAAGCTTTTCATGACTAATCGACCGTCTAAAAGAAAATCCATTCAGCCAACTCCCTCTCTCTTCTTTGATTCTATGGCCACTGGCCAGGCCCACAGCCTGCTCATCAGATGTACTGGGCCCGGATGTACTTCTAAGTGAGGGACCTGGCCTGCACGATTTAGTCGGGTGACTGTCGGCAACTTCCACACACTCTCTCTAAGAATTATAATGCTGCAAGTGTGCAGACGGGACCCACCTTAGGTTATCGAAACCACCCATCTTTTAGGCTATCTTACATGTTCCATTAGTCATGCACTGAAAAAAATTGTCCTTAAACGTTCCCCTTTCATCTTTTCTTTTCTTTTTTTATTTTATTGATGGAAACTGCTTTTAGAAACTTGCACTAGATTGAGTAAAAAAAAAAAAAAAAAACTTAACGCTTGAAATTCCCACCAGGCTGCTCATATCATCCCGTTGTTCTATTTTTGCAGGAGAGCACAGATTACCAAAGCTTGATCCGGCAACATATCGACCTTGAAATGGTGAAAACAAAACTCGAAGAAGGTCTCTACTCTCACAACAGCCATGAATTCTTTCGCGACATTCTTCTTCTCTTCAACAATGCTATCCTCTTCTTTCCCAATAACTCCCGCGAATCCGTCGCGGCTTTCCAGCTTCGACAAATCGTCTCCAAAGAAATGCCAAGTTTAATAAGAAAACTCAAACCTCACCCTTCTAAAGAACCTACTCCACCACCAATTCCCGACAGCAAACCTCAAATCCCCCAAAGGGAAACCGTTAGTTCCCTGCCGGAAAAACCCGCTCCAGCTGCACCGTTGGTTTCCTGCCGGAAACGAAGTTCCATCACTGCAAAATCCAACCCTGCTGTCACAGAGGCAAAACCAGCAGAGAAAGAAGAAGTTGAAGAAAAACCAGATGTTGTAACCAAAGATGCCGATAACTCCTCTGCGAACGTAACCACTGCGATCGAGCCACGTGTTACGAAGCGAAGAACCAAAGAGCGATCGGCACCAGTGGCTAGAGGAGGGAGAACTGGCAAGACTCGTAGTAGTACTAACAACAACAATAAACCCGCCCCCAATTCCAATTCTAGAACAAATCCTAGCCGTAGCTTGAACTCGGCGAAACCCGCTCCAGTAAAAGAAAGTTCAGAGGAGAAATCGGACAAGAAGAATCCATCAGCGTCAACAGTAGCGAAGAAAAGGAGTGCAGCGAATTTCTTGAATAGGATGAAACGGAGTAATTCGAATAATGGAACTTTATTAGATAGGTTGAAGAATTCTGCCAACAGTTCCAATAACGCGAGAGGGGGAAATAATGGTGATAGGGAGACGAAGAAAGGGGGAAGAGATTCTGGTAAGAAAGGAGAGCAAAATGCCCGGCGGGAAGCTGCCCGGAAACGGGTGCCGGAGAACAGTAGTCCTGCAAAGAGGAGTGTTGGGCGACCGCCGAAGAGGGCGGCTCCGCCACCGCCCCCTCCGTCATCGTCACGGCGGGGGAAGGAAGTGGTGGAAGAGAAGCCGCCGGGGAGGAAGCGGGCAAGGAGGTGAGGGTAGTTTGTGTAAATTATGGTCCCATTTCGGGTTTTTAATTGTAACAGAAATCCCTTTTTTTTGGTTAAGTATAATTAATTTTTTGCTGTTTTAATGTTGTAAAACTTTGATGGGGTTTAGTTAATCAAACAACTAATTAAAGAGGCTGATGATGAAGAACCAGTCGACTGATTCTTTTAGTTTTTGAATCTACCAATCATCTTTCAGTATTATCACATATAAAGAATTTCACCTAAAAAAAGAACGAAGACTAAAAGAAAGAAATATAATTTTACTGAATTTTTTTTATATAAAATAAATTAAAATAAAAATGTAAATCAGTGGACAAAAGAAGGGTTTAGCTGTCTTGTTCAAAGACAAGGAAAAATGGTATGCACAAGCAGCTGACAAGTAGCAAGTAATTGGTTCAGATGGTGATTATTATTTGCACATTGGCCGGTCTAGTATAAGTATAAGAAGGTCAAAGGCAAATTAGACCTCCTAATCAAAAGTCTAAAAGAGTTCACATTAGAACGAAAGAATTCTAGGCCGGCATATACATATAATCTTAAGAAATGCTACAACAAAGGCCCTAAATTGACCTTACGAGAATAGCTCCCATTTGAATGATCTAAACCTTGTTATTTTCAATTTAACACTTTTTTCAAAGCCTAAAATTTTTTTTATGAAATTTTTTTTTTCTATAAAATTTAATTTCACTTAATTTCTTGCTAACTGAACAGGCACAGAAAATATGGACAGGTAGAGGGACAAGTCCGCATGTTTTCATATTGATCCTAACCATTTATCTGCTACCGTACATCATAGATGAGCCATGCGCCATGATTCAAACCATGAACGATTTTTAATTTTTTACTTTTAAAACAGAGAAAGAAAAAAAAAAATCCAATCTGTAGGAAAAACTCCGCAAATCAATGGTTTTGAGTGTTTTGATCATTGAAAAAGTGCGGTCTACTTATATTCCTGCCTGATGCCACCCATCATATGCCTACTCCACTGGTAATTCCCCGTATAATTATTTCAAGAGGGTGACATTTTTAACCCCTTTTCAAGCCTTTCCATAACTTCAATCTCAATGAGATTTTCTTATGCTCTTTCCTTCGAAGGACAGGCTAGCCCAAGTGCACTAAATTCTTTTGAAAATACAGTGGCACTTTTCTACAGAAGCTGAATGGATTGTCCCAAAAATCTGAAATTAAGGGAATTTCTATTATTTTAAGGAAACAGCAAAGAAACAATTACTTCTAGTGAAGTGGTGGATGGAGGAGCTTCTCTTATACTAGGTCATGGGTTCGAGGTTGCTCATGAATTTAAGGAGAATGATTTTAATTTTAATTTATTTTTTAAAAAATTGCATAAGCAAAAAACCACTAAGGAAACCGCTCACATATTCTCCTAAATCTATCCATTCCCATCATACAATGGAGGGTGCCCATCTCAAACCCATGACCAAGTGATAGCAAGAGAAGCATGTCTTTCGCCAAACCAATGGGTACTAACTTGAGCCTGATTTACTAGGTATTTATGTTCTAGTTTATGCAATTCTAGTGGAATGATCCATCAAGGAAGTAATCTGGTGTAATCATAAAAAATGGATAGTGTAAGTCTTAACGACCCGACCTTAAAGTTGAAGCCGATAGAAAATAGGCCAAAATTCTGTGTCTAACACACCTCTTCACGTGAAAGGCTCTGTTTGGACTCTTGCATGTGGACTCAAGTAAGGTTATCTACCTTGCATTGAAAATTTAATAGTAGGGGTCTTAAGATTCGAGCTCTAACCTATCTATTTAGCTTTTGGTCCTTTCTCCATAGACTAGAAACTTGTAACAATACCTTCACTTACTGAGAGACAATGTTTTGATCATGTGACTTTTCCTTGTTAAACCGAGTTGAATATTTTATGAAATGGGTGGAGTTTCAGAAACTATAGCCAGAGCAGTAGAGGGACATGTACGGTGGGATGGAAATGAAGCTCAAGATAATTCTCCTCTGTATCTTAATCTACTTTCTTTGTCTTTTCCCCATGATTGATTCTATTTTCATGAAAAGCCAACTACAGTTGGTGAAATCATGAAAACAAAGTAAGTTTAGCAAAAAGAGTGGTGGAAATATTTTTAGCTTCTCTTTTTTTACTCTTGGGAAGTTGGGTCTATGAAACCTTATCTTAGATTGGAAAAGGAACGAGAGAAATGGTTGAATATGAATCGAGGACCAGTACTTTTTCTCTAATGAGGCCGTGGCTTTGAAGTTGCCTTATCCGAAGGTCCTTTTTTTCTTTTTTATGTTTAGTTTTAGGCCCTTGTGGGAACGGTAAAAGTTGTTGTCGCTTGGCCCTGAGATTAAGGGTTCAAGACGTAGAAACAGTATCTTGCAGCAAAATGCAAGACTACGTACTTTAAGCTCTTATGGTCCGCCCTTACCTTGAACCCTGCATAGACGATAGCTTCATGCACCAAGGCTGCCCTTATTTATGTTTAGTTTTAAATGGTGCCAATTTGATAAGATCCTTAATAACTAGCTCATCTAGACCTCAATCTTAGTCTGAATAAAAAAAGGCAGCCCCGCCTATGTGGGGGTCTAGGAAGGGACAGACCACAAGAGTCTATGCGGGGTTTATGTTTAGTTTTAGGCCCTTGTGGGAACAGTAAAAGTTGTTGCCGCTTGACCTTGAGGTCAAGGGTTCAAGACGTAGAAACAGTCTCTTGTAGCAAAATGCAAGACTATGTACTTCAGGCTCTTGTGGTCCACCCTTTCCCTGAACCTTGCATAGACGAGAGTTTCATGCACCAAGGCTGCCCTTATTTATGTTTAGTTTTAAATGGTGCCAATTTGATAAGATCCTTAATAACTAGCTCATTTAGACCTCAATCTTAGTCTAAATAAAAAAAGGCAGCCCCGCCTATGCGGGGTCTGGGAAGGGACAGACCACCAGAGTCTATAGTAGGCAATCTTACCTTGCATTTTGCAAGAGACTAATTCTATGCCTTGAACCCGTGACCTCAAAGTCACATGACGACAGCTTTTACCATTGCAACAAGGCTCCCTTCTGTTTGATAGTCTGAATCCATATATATTAATCACATCTTCCAAATTATGACCATTAACCAGTGCCATTAGTTGTAAATCAACTCCTTTTTTTGCTTGAAAAGGTACATGATGGAAGATCCAGCATTTCTGCTGAATCCTTTTAATCCGAACTTCCAATCGATAAAGCAATTCGTCTGATTTGTAATCATACAAATGGATTGGCTGGATTTTAAATGGCATATTTTCTCCCCCAGTACATGAACTTAATGGAATATGGTATAATCACACCTATAATCGTTGGTCCAAACTTTGGTCTGGCTGTTCACAGCTCCTTGATCTATAATTATCCACACGGCAAGAGAAATTAAAGTGCCCTTGTAATTGGTTAGGTCTAAAGTCCACCTAGGGTCTTGGTCGCCTACTTAGTCAAGAAAAAGGTCTCCTAGTAGTTAAAGATGGAATTGGCTCCTATGTTTTCAACACCAAATTTTCGATAAGTCAAAGCAAAGAATTACAAAGCAAGTCACTCGGCTTAACGGGAAAGCCGTTGCTCAAACTCGTGACAAAGGAGAAGAGATGTATTTTACCTATGACTAACTGCTCTTACCGTAGCAGTAAACCAAGAGAGTATTTGTCAAAGTGGTGTCACAACCAATTTATTAGGTATTAAAATAAGGCTGCTTACTCTGAAAGTCTTTTTATTTGGTGAAATAAATAGTTTCCTTTTTCTTTTCTTTTTTCTTTTTCTTTTCCTTTTCCATTTTCATTCTTAATTCTTTTCTCTTTTTCCTTTTAATCTAAGCTGATCTAAACAATAGTTGTAGTTTCTTTTCAAAGGAATTTTTTTAATATATAAATGTTTATGAGCAGTAATTTCAGCAAGGAGTTGCAAGTGTAAAGGGCAAATAATATTTGATTGGCCTGGAAAAAGTTTCTAATTGTCATTTCCTTTAACTTTTTCTATTTTCTCTTTTTCTCTAGCCAATCAAATGTTACCTCTATAAAAAAACTGAAATTACCACTACTAGTATGTGTGTATCTCTGTCTATATATATATATATGGGAGGTGTAAATTCGGCAAAAAGTTGCAGGTATAAAGTACAGGTGACATTTAATTGGTAGGGAAAAAATTTCTATCTACCATTACCTCTAAAGTGCAGGAGTTGCAGGTGTAAAGTGCGGTGAAACAACTGAAATTAACACAACCCATATATATAATCAATTTTATATATATATATATATATATGGGAGATGTGAATTCAGCGAGGAGTTGCATGTGTAAAGTGCAGGTGAGATTTAATTGGTAGAGAAAAAATTTCTAACTACCATTACCTCTAAAGTGCAGGAGTTGCAGGTGTAAAGTGCAGGTAAAATAGCTGAAATTAACACAACCCATATATATAATCAATTGCTACAATGCAAGATAAAATACGATGCCTTTTGGTTAGAAAGTATGGTCTTTAGAATTAAACCTAAATAGAAGGTATGTTCAAAATTTTAATTATGGAAGCAACAATATCTATGGAAGGGGGGCTACTTGGTTCCAAAATAAAAGCTACCACAAAAATGAATAGGGCTAGTTGGTCAAGGGCCAAACTTAGGCATGGGTCATTTCTATGCTCTCTAGTGTTGCTTCACTGTCAAAGCTTTCCCTCCGTTGTTTGTTTAAGTTGGATCACGGCTGTTTTGAGGTCCAAAAAAAGTCCTGACTTTGAACTTATGACCTGCATTTTAAGATTCACTCTCGCACCACTGCACCATACTGACACACCCATCACTAGTTGGAGTTACTTTGGCGTTTTCCAAATGAGGTTTGATGGATCAAAGGTGCTTCTATTATCTGAGCAAACTTGTCAAGCTCATCCAACAGCAATAAGATTGACTTATATTTGGCCATTAGATCAACGGACCAGATCCATCATATGGAACACATGGGATTCCCGAAGGTGGCTGGTAGGAAAGAGCCAAGCAGGCCAAGCCTTTTTCTAGCATGTGAAAGAATAGAAGAAGAGCCAGATAAGAAAGAGGTGACAGCAACCCACACTGAGGCAAACCACTCAGAGTACATGGGGTTGTGAAAATCAAACTTACCATTGAAAGTTAAAAGGGTGAAATGGAATGGAAATGGCACATATTGGAAGAAAACATTGGTCGTCTTCGTGCCTTTCTTTTACCCGTAATCGCTGTCACAATGGATTGTCGTAGTTTTTTTCCTAACATAACAACTGGCTCCGAAAAGGGCAGTCCCAGTGCATGAAGCTCCTGCCTATGTGGGGTTCGGGGTGAGGGTGTACTACAGGAGTCTATATTACGCAGCTTTACCTTGCCTTTTTGCAAGAGGTTGTTTCGATGCCTTAAACCCATGATCTCAAAGTCAGACAACTGGATCCTAGAACAAACAATTTGAATTACCTATCGGTGAGTCCCACTTGTGATGATTCCTCACTTATTGATTCTGATATCTGCCCCTCTTTAACCATGACGACTCCTTCAATGTTTTACGACGAATGCTAGATCAATGCTCTCTCTCTGAGAGAACTTTCACACAAAAAAGTAGAAAGGGCTCTGTATGAGAGAGCGTTTAAGTACCACTTTTGATGGCCAGGCCACCTTTGCGTGGTCCATCTCATACATATCGTTGCTCCAAGTTTTGATGTCTAACAGGTCAAAAAACAGATAAATAGATTATTTGTATCTAAAAAATAGTACTTGAAAATATACGAGTCAGAAAAAACCTAAAATGTAGATGTTAGAATCATCCAATTCACATGCCTTTTGAACTATTAGTCATTAGTCATCTAAAGTTAGAACAATTGGATAAAAGACTGATACCATGCAAAATGTTTTATGGAATAAATAGGACAGTCCCTCATGAAGGGCCAAACCATTTCTTTGTGTATCACACTAATAAGAGAAATGCTAAATAAAACGGCATTGTTAAACCATGTGTATGGGAGTTGAATTTAGTTGTGCATATGAAGCTCGTAAACTCAATTATTTCCTATGCATAATAGTATAACTTTTTTAGATGCTAGAATCGTCAAATTCACATGAACTTCGAATTTCTAGACATTCAAAGCGAGAACAATCAGATGAATGAGTTGAATTATCCAAGACCCCATCCTCAAGAAATAAAAGTATTTTTCGGGTAACGGAGCAGATGACTACATGGTGCTGGAGAACAGAGTAAATGTTATTAATGGGGGGAGAAAAGTCCTCCCCATGTGCCCACAGTAACATCCAGATGATCAAAGTCTAACCGGAATAGAAGGAAAAACATTACATCAGTGATAAAAGAACAGGAAATAGTCTAAGATTTAGTTGCTATCTTGCCACCGAATTCTTAGTATTCCAAGGATACACCCTCTCTTGCAAAACTGCCTGCTAGATCGTTAGCAGCTTGAGGAGATTGAATGAATTTAACATCCGAAGCACCAATTGAGAGTTTAATTTTATCAATAATCTTCCAGAAACGAAACTACTTCTTTCTTCATCCATGACATTACATTTGAGGAGTCTCCCTCAATGATCAGAGGACGAGCCAGTGATTTCCAATTCGTCATGCCTGAAAGAATAGATCTGATGTCGCCCTCATTAGAGTTTGCCCATCCAATGGGGCCAGCTGAATCAAAGATGATTTCACCCATATTGCTCCTAAGAGGACCTCCAACCTGAAAGACCCTGGTTTGAGGCTTAATGGTTCAATTTTTTTTCCTTTTTTCTGTTTCTTTCTTTACACGATGAGTGATTGGAAGCTGCAAAAATGCACAAGTGGATCATACTTGTTCAAGGATCAAAACTCTTTATTCCGTAAACCTTGTCATCGATGGGCCAAACTCCAACATCCAAAGCCTTTAATTTGTGGAAGCTAAGGACGTATGCAGAGTGTCGCTGGAGGCTAATAGAAGTTAGAAAGCTGCAAGCTTCAAAGCCCCTAAACGCACTTCTTAGCTTTAGAAATACAGCATGCCAGCCAGCCTTCCTATGCTGCTAGGTAGTTCCCTTAATCAGGTAAAGTAATAGGCAATTCAAGTCATTCCACGGGATAGCCTTGAGGAGATTCTTTACTCCTGACTACATAACGAAGGTTAGCATATAAATGGTTCAAAACTTTGCACATGCGAGGTTGGCTCTATAAGCCTGGGGCCAAGGCCATGTGCCAGCTCTTGCAGAGGGAAGCAACCGGCAGTTCCCTAGTTGCTCAATCAGCATACTTTTGACAACACGGCGATACGGCCAAACATAACTTAGTTGACATTCCCCCTACACTGGATATGTTATGTAGAAGTTGACATCCGCAGGCGTAAAGACTTGTCTCATCTCCTTACGTTAAGCTATTACAATGAGCCAACAGATGTCTAGCGCATTTGATCGCATGCACCTCTGCATCTCCCCTACAATATACTTGGTTGCAGTTGCAGGTTTCGGTAGCTACTTTTTCCATTTACCAATAATTAGATTTAGGAATGTATGTTGAGTGTGGGAGTGATATTTTATTTTATTTTTTTTACAGTGAAAGATTATAAAGTGAACTACTTAGAACCTAATATTGTAATTTCTAAATCTACTTGATATCTCCCAAGTAAGGGAGAAAGTGTCACCTCGAACCCTCAACCAAGCATGATGTAGAGAGCCGCCTTATTGCCTGCTACCAACTATGCTAGATGGTTTTCGGTAGTGTGAGTGATATGTTTTGCAATTCTTCTCTTGAACTAAAAAAGCCATTGCAATGAATTTCTAGAAAGTATGGTTTTTACATTGTTTCTCACCCGGTACAATATTGTGGGTGAAAAATACAACAGATGGAAGAAATCCTACTTAACGCCAGAAAAATGAAAACCACAACGCCGAATATGAGGCAAATAACATAAGCTAAAACAAAGTTGAAGGATATGATAATGAAGTTAACTGCAAACTCATAGAAGATACATGAGGAAATAATGCCAGAATCTCATCTACTTTGATGAGATATTAGGAGGCGATGGGCTTTAGTATCCCTTCTTTTAGTTGTCTTTATAGTAATCAAGAATGGAGTAAACCACTTAGGCCACAGCAAGGGCCATAAGAAAGACACCTGCAAAAAGGTAGACTAAAGGCCAAGGCCTCCTGATCTATGTGTACATGAGATTCTCCCACGACTCATTTCATCTCTTCTTACAGTAGTTATAAACCTAAGTTTGGACCTTATCTATAATGATAACTTGCTCAAGTGTGGCATCCTCAGAAATCCCATTAGCCTGTTAACCGCAACCTTATGGCTCCCTGTTGCATTCACAATGATTCCTTTGGCTTGAAGGAGACTCAGATCTTTAGAGGAGTCGATGATGCTATCTGTCAACTCCTTGGCTCATGATCTAGTAAGGGAAGTATGTGGTGGTACCAATAATGATTGAACTCCTTATCTATCTAATAGACTGCTAAGATTATTAAGAGAGAGAGAGAACAAAAGCAAAGAAAAAATATTTCAACTTACTACAGAAAAGCATCAGGAACAGACCACCCCTTACCTCAATCGGTCAGGCGTTACACCCATACGGACCTTAAATAGCCAAGATGGACTTGGGCTCAAAGGCAAGGCAAAGTGGTACAAAATCATTATGGTGAGTGGCACCAAAACGTTGCATGTGGCACTTAGCTATGGACAGTTCTAATACATGGCACCTAGAGGAAATGGCTCTAAGGTAGTTATAGACGGTTCTAATACATGAAACCTAGATGAAATGGCTCAAAGGTGGTTATGGTTGATTGTAGACACATGTCATACAAAATGAGATAGCTCCAATGTGGTTATGGGCAGTTGTAACACATGACATAAAGGTGAAATGGCTCCTTACGATTATGTAAATGTTGTCATTGGCAACAAGATCTAAGGTGGTTGGGTTGTAACCACCAAAACAATAATTATAGCCTATTTAAAGGCATGGCTAGGTGCACAATGGGGAGTGTCTGTGTGTGTGTGAAACGCCCTATATTGTTTGTGTAACCCAAGGCTTGATTCTTTGTATTCTAGAGTGAATAAAAAAGGTTCCATGGTTGCTGGTAAATTATTTATGTGACTCAAGTTCGGTTGTATAAAGAACTTGTGTCCCTCTTTATTATGATAGTAAGAGTTGGAAGGCTGACTAAGTGAGCCACTTAGTGTTGCACATTAGGTAACATTCGTAGTGAGAAAGTTGCCCCTGTGATAGTTCGTATCAGAGCTTTGTTGTATGTGAATAGCTTGAGGTTCTGCAATAAAAAAACTCAAAGAAAGAGTTGTATGTCTTGAGTATTTAGTTGGGAACCCTCTAATAGATTCTAGTGTTGCTCTTGCTCTGATGAAACATTTAATGGAGGATTTGGAGATCCTAAAGAATCTTTTGAGGATCATGTTACCGCAATTGAGACAAAGAATAAGCAAACATAGGGTAATTTGCTGGCCCTAGCAAATGCCTTAAAAGAAAGATTCAAAGACATGGAAGACAATGTGGCCTTGCTTAAAAGAGTGGAGCTAAACTATGTGTCCCATAATGGTGAGTCTTCCACAAAGAAAAAGGCAAAAGTTCCTGACTTAAAGCCATTTATTGGGAGAAGCCTATGTGGGCGGGCCGACGAGCTAGGCAAGCTACCTAATGTACGAGCTACAGGTGAGGGACCCATGTGTTATAAATACATTAGATGAAGCCTATATGAGCTGCTAGTTGTGGGCGAGCCTATGGGTTGAGCGAGCTACAGGCAAGGGACCCAGGACTGGTATGAGTACTCATGATCAAATGTGAGAGTGTGGTGTGACACTCTAGAGATGTGATTGACTTGCATACTTAGTTATTTATGATATGCATTTATGCCTTATTATGATTGATTTGATTGATACTAGCTTTATTAGTTGTATGAGCATGCATTGCCCATTGTTATGCTTGTTGTGGCATTTGGATATTATATTTTGATATTTATGCTCGAAACCAAATTTTCATCAATTTTCGTAAGTGATTCTGACACCGTATTATCCATGCATTGTGTTGTTCATGTCATATGATGATTCGGCTTTTTATACGTATGTTCCATATCCATGAACTTTATCAGAAACTCATATCTTCACATGACATACTACATATGATTTAAATTGATATTAAATGTGGTCACCTACACAAGCAATAGCTTACTGAGGCATTGCTTTGTTTGCAATGCCTCAGATATAGAGAGTTGCAACAGGTTGACGTTGATAGAGTAGACAAAAGGGAAGACAGTTTCCAGTGGAGTATTGAGGATATTTTAGAGATGATAAGGTTTGTTCAGGACCTCACTTTGGTTATTGTTTATGGACTAGTTAATATAATTGCAATGTGACCTGGATGTAAGGATATGAATTCATGTTGGATGTGATGGCTGTATGGACAGACCTTGATATTTTGTCATGACTTGATTTTCTTATCCACTGCTGGAGTATACATTTTTATTAAAAATTGTGTTTGATTTGGGTGGATGGGCGTGGAGACTGAGTCTCCCAATTGTTATGTCATGTATTGTGTTTATCAAGTGATTTTGTATCACATGTGTGATGTGCAATAGTCTAAAATACAGAGGAGACTCTGTCAAATTTTCAGTAGAAATGGGATTTCATTTACTGTTAAATATGTAGTTTTTTAGTTATATGACTTCTGAAATTCTGAAATAAATGCTTCTTATTCGAGTTTTTGTTTTTGATCAATCTAAAAATTGAAGTTTTAAAAGCAAGGATCCTAACACATTTTATAAATTTCTATTTTATTGTTGGTAAAACCCAGGCTGTCATAGTTTGGTATCAAACCCTAGGTTTACTCTATCACAGCCATCCAAAGATTACATACAGTCCATAAGGTGAGATGATTTTCTTATACGTGAGTTACAGAGATAACTCATATGGAGGATGTTGATGATTGTGAAATAAATGATGCCATGATGTTGGTAGATTTTTCTAGAGAATATGAGACTTTCAATCCTTGTATGAGTACAAGGAAGTACACTTTTGTGAAAAGTGCATGATTCTCAAAGTAAAGAATAAGAATAAAGATTTTAAAGTAGTTTCTCTTAGTGAGAAATTGAATTTGTTGATTGCTTCTGATAGTCTAAGTTCTAACTTGGATTGTATGTATAAACTCTTAGAAAAAGCCTAATAGTTATTACAATAATAATAGTATGATAAGAATGATGAAAGATCATAAATGATCACAACTAATGAGAATCCAAGAATGTTGAAAGGAGTATTGTATAAATTTAAACTTGAAGTGGATTTATTTGGCGAATAAATTATAATATATTAAAAATTATTAAAAATTAACGAGGTAAGATCCTAATGCTCTATGGATGAATATAAACTATGAGCTGAAAATTTATGGGTCCTTCCATATATAGAAATATTGATAGCCAGTCATCAATGAAAAGTAAATACTTATAAATTATTCTGAGGATTTTAATTATGATTGGAGACACATAGCACTTAAAGGATATGACAACCACCTTACGATTATAGTTAGTATTAATGATGTTAATAAAGTAGGGAGAGATACTTATTGAAGGAGGATGGAGAATGGATATTGTTGCGAGAATAAGGTGAGATGAAAGCTAATGAGTTATTGCGCCTACAAAATTTTTGATATCAGACATCAGTGGGGAGTGAATACTTACAAATTGCTCTTGGGGTTTTAATTATAATTGATTTACATCCAACACGGATAGAGTTGACGGTGTGGCTTCTGTTGACTAAGGAAATATTATAAAGGATAAATTTCTTTGGGTGTGAAATTGATCGAGTTGTAAATGATTGGCTTGATATGACCATGAAATAATTCATTAATTCAACAAAGTGAACTAGTGGAGATGAGAACACTGAAAATATAATTACGAGGATTTTAAGGATGGTTATTTGAGGAGAATTGTCCGTAACTCCCTTACCATGGGTTACGGACTCCCTTACCATGGGTAAGGAATCTACAAGTAGATTATGATATGTTGACACCTGTATTGAGAAATCAAGTGATTGTAAACATTCTACGTTAGGGGGAGAGGTTGTAGATATAGTCTCTATGTTAGAGAGGGATTCTCCTAAGACCAGGACTGACTGCAAAAACTCAGACATGGGTAGTTCAAGTTAGGTTAGTAAGGACAAGAGACCTTTCATTGGCATAGCTACAGAGGCCGTTGAGCCAACGACATTTGATCAGGTAGTGTTGGGGTGCATATGAGAAAAGGTGTACTACTTGTAAGGATAGACACCTAGACAATTATGTCCTAGAGTTAGTAGACCACCGCAGCAGTGATAATAGCATCAGTAGTCACCATCACAGTGGTAAGCTTTTAAATATTTTGACTATGGAGAGTCAGGACATTACTTTAAAGACTGTTCCAATGGAGAATGAGTTAGACTGACTGACATTAGAGATAGGGCAATGATGGCCCCACATTGGTAAGGATAGATTTCTACCACTACTTAGAGGCAAGTATAAGCCTTGAATCGAGCAATAGAAAATATTTTTCTGATTATAGGTGAGTAATGTTAGGATCCTCCTTTATCTAGGATCCAATCATTATTATATTTTATGTGTTTACACCTTGATGAATATGCTTGTATATATGACAGTCTCTAAGTTGGATGTTATAGCGCTGATGACGAGAGAGAGGATGGAAATCAATCTAATCTTACTTGATATGATTGATCATGATTGTTGATTGTTTAACCGCAAGTGCACGGGCTATTGTAGTGTAGCTTATGCAAGTACGGGTCGATCCCACGAGGACTTAATTTAAAATGATGGAGTTTTCAGTAAAATTCAAGTAATAAAAGAATCAAAACAAAGAATATAGCAAAATTCAACTAACAATAAAATAAAATCCATATTTATTCAATTATTGCAATGTTCACAATTATTTATTCCAAAAACACAGAAATTGAAACAAAATAAGCAGTCGTGGATAAGCCTGTCCTGGATTGCACTGTCATTGAATACTCAAAATGTGAATAAAACAAAACTGGGACATAGATGTCATTAAAATGAGGACACAGTTGGAATTAAATCGGGGACTCAAATGGAATTAAACAGGGGACCCAAATGGAATTTAACAGGGGACACAGATGGGATTTCTAAAAAGGATAGATTTGTAATTTCTGAGATCTGCCAAGGGTAGATTTGTAACTTTCCTGGATTTCTGGTTTTTAACGAAAAACCAATTGAAAACGAGGAAAACCGGAGAAGGGGGAAGAAGGGAAGAGGAAGGAGGGAAGAAGAGGAACTCGAGGGTGGAAACCCGACTTGGGTTTCCTTCCCCGGAACGTGCGGTGATGCAGAGAAAGACTGCCAGAGAAGGAGAAGAAGAAGAAAAGGAGGAAAAGCAGCTTGGGAGGAAAACCTGATTCTAGGTTTTCTTCTCCCTAGGTCGTGTGACTGAAGGAGAAGGAGAGCAGAGGTGGTGAAGGCCGACTGGCAGAGGCTGGCCGGAGGATGAGATGGGGAAGAAGATGGGATGATGACGCCTGGGCCGGTGGTGTTCTGGGCAAAAGTGACCGGAGAACCAGAGAAAGGAAACCCAGTTCAGGTTTCAATCCCTGGACCGGTGAAGAAGATGCTTGGCTACTGTTGGGGCTTCATCATCTTTCGCTTGATTGGAGTAATCCAGTCAGAGAGAGAAAGGATAGAGGGGAGCTGTGCTGTAATAGAGAGAGGAGATGGGCCAGTTGGAAATGTCGGAGAAAAGGATATGCCAGCCGGTTCTGGATGTTTGGTCCATTTGGCTGGAGCAGATGGGGCATCGTCTGCAGAGTGAAGTGGACGCTTGGTTTAGCCTGCCGGCCTAGGTAGAGAGAGAGAGAGAGAGAGAGAGAGAGAGAGAGAGAGAGAGAGAGAGAGAGAGAGAGAGAGAGAGAGAGAGAGAGAGAGAGAGAGAGAGGGGTGACAGATTTGACTGGGGAGGTGTGAGTGGAACTAGGTTTGATCGGTGATGGGGATGAGAGGTGAACTGAGTAGATCTAGAGGAGGGTGAAAGATGAGGATGCCAGCCAACCCAGGTGTGTCACGCACCTATCACCGGCTGGTCCAACCGAAGAGGAAGAGGGAGAAGAAGGAAACGTGAGAGAGAGAAGAGGGAAAGGGAGAGAAGGGGAGAAGAGGAAGAGATAATGAGGGGGAGAGATGATCCAGCCCAGTCTCCCTAGAGGAGGGAAAAATGTTTTTGGAGAGAGAGGGGAAGAGGTATAAAAAGGAGAGTCAGAGATAGAGACAAGGAAAGGGAGGGAAAGGGAGATTGATGAGAGATGAGAGATGAGAGAGAGTGGGGTCCACTAGAAGTTTATACTTGTTAGAACTCTGCAAGTCTTAAACTTTGTTCTGTCTTAGGACTCTTCAAAATCCACTTTTTTCCATGAAACTTTATCTGATATCCATTTAATATCCTTGATTCGATCTGGATTGTTCACGCCTGAGTTGACTGATCTGTAACGCACAGGACTCAATTAGAATCATCTAAACAATTTATTAGCTTTAATGATCATCTGACCATTAATTTTGCAATTTAACGGTTGGATAGCCAATTAAAGCTAAAACAGAATATTTTATATAAAATCTTGAAATTAATGGCCTAGATGCTCTAATCAAATACTAAATTAGGGGTATTTTGACCAAAATTGAACACTTAACAATGATATCATCCTTAGGACGGATTCTATTTGTTGGAGGATAGTGGATTGCAATAAGAAGAAAGGCACTTTTAATATACCTAGATAGCTATTGACCTTGCTCATAGGTAAAAAGGGCATCACTGAGATTTGTGTTAACTTTACCTTATAGGCAATACGATACTCTTCTAATTACCGAGTCATCCTTGTGAGTATGACAGTGTATGATAGAGAGCGGCCACAAATTGAGCACACATGTGGTGTGCGAGAATTCATATTCTTTCCTGAGGAGGTTCCAAAATTTTAAGCCACGAGAAATTAATTTTTTATATTGATTTGGCATCAGATATAGTGTCATTTTCTAAGTTACCATACAGGTTGCCCCCAGCTGAGCTAGAAGGGTTCTAGTTACGGTAGTTATTTAACGAGGGTTATCAGACCAGACAGGTCTTTATTGGGTGCATTAATCCTCTTTATGAGAAGCAAGATAGATCCTTATAGCTATGCACAGATTATTGATTATTTGATAGTACCACAGTGGAAAATTGATATTCTCTGTCATGTATTGATGATCTATATGATCAACTTTGGATGGTGCATGGTATTGGTGGGTATTGAATTCAGGTCTGGTTACCATTGGCTGAGGATTGTGACTAAGATGTCTTTAAGACAATATTTAGAACTTGTTATAATTATTACAAGTTTTGGGTGATATCAATTGATGAAATTCGCACACTGACAGTATGTATGGATATGATGAGCTGAATTTCTAAAGGTTACTGAGATAAGTCATGATTATGTAGTGAATGATGTTTTTGTATATGCCATGACTTTGAGGGGCACAGGAAACCCTTGTGCATTATTTTGAGTTTCTAACAAACTCATCTTTTGCTGTGAAGGTGTGTGAGTATGAATAATGATTAAGGAAGGTGAATTTTCTTAATGCAATACCTTTATTAATAGAGAAACAGTTCATGGAGACTGTGATGAATTGGGATTAGGCAAACTAGTAACTCAAGTTGATAGTTTCTTTAGTCTGGTGAACTGTTATCACTAGAGTATTGAGTTCTCCAAGATAGCAGTGACATAGATATTGTTTATATTATGTATATAAGCCTGATTTCTCATGAAGGTGAGAAGTGTGACAATAAAGTATGTTAGAATGAAAGCATTTTCTTATATGTAATCTAATTCTGGATTATGGCGTATACTTGTGAGTAAGTAATGAGGGCGGCCTAAGAGGGCAACTGATGAGGGCGGGTGCGGAAGGCACTGGCAGGCTTCTAGGTGCTCACAATATGATCATATTATGGACTGGATTTTGACTGGCATATGATTGCCTATTAGTGAGCTAGTATGCTCTGATTTTGATTAGCATATGATTGCCTGTTAGTGAGATGGTTTACTCTGATTTTGATTGGCATATGATTGCATGTTAATGAGATGGTTTACTCTAATTTTAATTGGCATATGATTGCCTATTAGTGAGATAGTATGCTCTGACTTTGATTGGTATATGACTGCCTATTAGTGAGTTGGTATGTTCAAACTTTGATTGGCATATGATTGCCTGTTAATGAACTGGTATGCTTCGCTCTTGCTTGGCATGGATAGCCTGTTGATGAGCAGATACACTCGGGTTTTGATTAACATATATTGCTTGTTTATGAGTTGATATAACATGATTTAGCTTATATACATTGCCCAGTAGTGAGGTAATGTGCTCTGATATAGACTTGGCATAGAATTGCATATATATGAGCCAAGATACTCTAATTGTATTGTTATGGTGATGTACTTATACTAGCTTTTGAATGAGAGTATGATTATGCTAATTGCATTATGTGTGGTTATGACATGTTATAACCATAATATGAATTAATTGCTTTAAAAGGGTTGAAATATACATTGGTTATATATATATATATATATATATATATATATATATATATATGAGTTACTATCTGAGAGGATGATATGGCAGGGAATTGTCATTGACGTTGACTTTAGAAATTTTTAAGATGATCTGTAGATCTTATGGTATGGGGATGTTTTAGAATTATTTGAAGAATAACATGAGAAGAATTTTAAGGACGAAATTCCTATAAGAAGCGAAGAATGTAACAATCGTCAATTTTAGGTCATTTTCCATATATTAGTTTATAATTTTAAAGGAGATGAATTCAAAAGTTAATTTCATGGGAATTGAGTTTTATGAAAATGGCCTTCTTATAGGCTTAAAATTTGGACTTGAGATTATCAAATTTGGAATGTACGTGTCAATACAATTCCAACGACACTAATTTTGCTCGAAATGGAGATCGGGGTGGGAAAATCCAAAAGGTTTACAAATTAATGGGGGTTAAAATTGGTAATGTCAATCCCCCTTGTTTTGTCTGTTGTGACATGGTGTTGAGAACAGGATAAAACGAGGTGGCGGGGACGCAGGGGGAGAAACCCTAGTGACCCACACCCTCTCTTGCCTGATCTCCCTCTCCCTGTTCTTGCATAGCCCTCTCCTGTTAAGATTTTTTCGGCGACAAAGATGTGAAGCCTTGGGCAAATGAGGGTGGGCCAAGAGAAGGCTGGGAGGCTTATAGGCTGGGGTGAAAGACTGAGAGTTAGTCCCACATCATCTAGGGAGAGGAAACTGGGTTGTTTATAAGAATTCGATGAACTTTAACATCACAATGCATTTTTCCTGAAAAATTGGGGAAGAACAAAGCCGTGAGTGGTATATGGTGCCCCAAAGCGGACAATATTGTGATTGTTGGAACCCTGGGGTGTTACAATGGTATTAGAGCCAGTTCCCCTCGTGGTGTGATGGTTAGCCGTACACGGGCACTCAGTAGTTGAGGCTACATGGGGATGTGTGTTCTCTAAGAGGGGAAGATGTGAAGCCTTGGGCCAATGAGAGTGGGCCAAAAGAAGGGTGGCAGGCTTTTAGGTTAGGGTGAGGGATTGAGAGTTAGTCTCACATTGCCTGGGGAGAGGAAACTGAACTGTTTATAAGAGTTTAGGGAACTCTAACGGTCACAATGCGTTTTTCTTGAAAAACCAGGGAAGAACAAAGTCATGATGGGTGTATGGGCGCCCCAAAGCGGACAATATTGTGATTGTTGGAACTCCAGAGAGAGAGAGAGAGAGAGAGAGAACTAAGGGGGAGGGAGTTAATGCAGGGAGAATCTTATTTAAATGCTTATTTTTTTCCTCTTTTTTAAAAATCATTATCCATCATAAATGCATGTAATTATTATTTTTATTTTCGTGTATACTCTATTTTACATTTATGGCTGACCATGATTGCATGCCATGTCAAGGGGGTCCCACTTGCAATCAAGTTACTAATTTACCCTTCATTTAATTTAATTTAAATATTTTAATTAAAATAATTACAAATTTTTTGTCCAAACTCTAATTTTGACATATTTAGTGTTGTTGGATTTGTTTTTTCAAATAGATAACTAATATTGATGTTTTATTATCAATTCCATGTTTGTCATTAATTGTCCTTGGAATTTAAAATATTGAAAAATAAGTTTTGCATTTATCCTTTTCAATTCAATCCATTTACATAAAATAATTTATAAATTAGGGGTGTTACATATCATTTTTCTTATGAATCAAGCGCACAATCCTGAGAGGTTTAGGATAAGATTATATATATATATATATATATATATATATATATAATGGATGCATGATGGAAATGTTTTGTCCTAGTGAGGTTAAATGTGTTTTCATATGATCTTAAATCTGAAACTTGTAGTTGCAATTCGATCGAAGATTCAAATCTTGAGATCCATGTTGCTATACTTAGATCGTTAGCATGTTAAGGATTGACTTTCCATGAAAGGAACCATGCGCATGCCCCCTTTTGAGTTGAAATTGCAAGAGTGAATCACATGAGTTGAATCATGTGCATGATATTTAAATGTTAGATGGTTAGTGTAATGTTTACCATTGTCACTAGAATGGACATTGTGTTATTAGAGAATGCATACTCTATGAAACGTGATTTACTATTGATTATGTATGGTATGGGCAATGCACTTTTGGGATAGTCCAATGTTTGGTTGAGGTCTATGGTTAACATGGATTTAACAGCAAGAAGGGGAATATATTACTTTTCAAATACATGTTTTTAAAAGATTTTCAGCATGAAAAACTATAGTCTTACAATTAAGTAATTTGAGATTTATGAACACTTATAAAAAAAAACACGTTTAGCGCATGATAAATTTCAAAGATTTTCAATGGATCATGGGACTTTAAAATTTATATGAAAAGTGGAATTTTTACACCTTTACTTATGCCTAATTCATGGACAATTTCGCATACTAATATGTTTTTGGAAAGGATGTTTTTTTCTATGTTTTCAAAGACACATGAAAATAAAGATTATAGCCTGAGTTGCTAAAGTAAGTTGATGCACGTAAATATGGTTTTGATAGCCAAGGTATTTGCCTGAAAAATATGATTTTAGCAAGTTAAATATACTTGCAAAGCAAGGTTTTTGGAATCCCTATAAGAAAAGTTTTATAAAGTTGCTTTTGAAAATTTTAACACACCAAATTATACGGCAAGATTTCAGTTCTTGAAAGCAAACTACTTGAGATGTAAGATTTGGGTATAATAATATATAGAATATATGTTTTAGACAAGCTAAAATATTTGATGAAAACTATGAGGTAGTACTGGTTGGCCTCGGGCCTTCAACCACAAGAAGTACTAGGCATCCACCCCTAAAGTGGCATTAGTTTCTTCTTGACTGGTGTAGTAGGAACAATAGCTGAAGGTGATTATGGCACCCTTTTGAGACATATCCATGTAACTCATAAGAATATAATGGCAGTTCCTTTAAGATACCAAAGGGCACGCAATTCAGTGAACTTGTTTTGTGAGCATAGTGGGGTCTAATGAGATTTCTGTTTTTGGCTCACGGGGAGCTGGATCGGTAGTTATGAGATGGAACATAAGGTAAATACTAGATGAGTACTCATTACCAATTGGCATATGTCCTTGCCAAGGAGCTAAAGTACATGAGATATTTTGTCAACCTAAGAGTGCAGATGTCAAGATTTTACCTAGTGGCAACTTTATGATTTTGATAATCTTAATTTACTTCGTATGATCCTCTTGTGATATGAATTGATAATATAGAAATGCATATGATTGCCTGCAAGGACTAAGGTAAGATGGTAGTTTGATTTCATTTCATTGAAAAACATGTTTTCAAAGCATATTTGTGCTGGATGTCGTTATTTTTTATTTTGTGGTTTAGGTTTATCTATTAGGTGAAGGGAAGCCTTGGCGCAACAGTAAAAGTTGTTGTCATATGACCTTGAGGTCACGAGTTCAAGGCGTAGAATCAGCCTCCTGCAAAATGCAAGGTAAGGCTGCATACTATAGACCATTGTGGTCTGCCCCTTCCCCAAACCCCGCATAGGCTGGAGCTTCGTGCACCAAGGCTGCCCTTAGGTTTATCTATTAGGTGTAGTGTATGCTCAAACTATGATAAGAATGCAGATCATCACGGAAAGCTTACGAGCAAAGAGCAAA
Organism: Warburgia ugandensis; assembly: GCA_035236585.1. Lineage (NCBI taxonomy): Eukaryota > Viridiplantae > Streptophyta > Magnoliopsida > Canellales > Canellaceae > Warburgia > Warburgia ugandensis. The sequence goes on along the minus strand of CP141132.1, from coordinate 78,450,995 downwards.
GGACCTCGTCGAAGCCAAAGTTAGAAGCTGATTAGCTTGGAGTTATTCTTTTCATTTCCAGTTTATTATCTTGTACCAAGGCATAAGAGCTACGAAAAATGATGAAAGGTGACTTCTTTGAGTCCCAAGGAGAAGCCCGTATACATTTAGCACACATCCATCCCTAATTTTCTAAGGAGAGATGACTACAGATAAAAACATACTTTTCACTTGGACTTCATCCCTATATCCAAGATTACAACTGTAAATCGTCTAATTAAGCGTCTTACATGCACCACAGCAATACATAATCTCCGACCTCACAGCTGCTTTGGTCCTTTACCTTCTTCTCACCACAGCCTTCAAGAAACATAAGAAGTTCATCAAACTCCAGGATATTCTAGAAAAAAACTGAAAGCAAGAAAATCTATGCAGTGGATTAAACTTCTAGTTTAAGCCGTATGACATGGTTTGTAACAGCCAACCGGATAATTATAAGGTGCTCTAGATGTACATCCAAATTGTGCTCATGCTTCTGATTTTAGTTTATGATTTTAAAGAAAGACAACTATTCCCCATATTGTAGTTTCGGGTGCTGAAGACCCAATTGGAAAGGCTTATATTATCCAGTTCATGTGATTAAGCTGAATTATTCCTTAAATCTGTATGGAATTATCTGGCACAGTCACATGAACAGGATCAAATAACCTTTGCAAGTGGGCCCTAAGTTTAACAATCTCCACCTTAGACTCAACCGTTATCATTAGTAGGCATAATCGCTAGTTCTTAAGTGGGAGATTTGCATTCTAATATCTAACTAAAGCAAGAAATTTCCTGTGAAAGACTACCAAGAAGCACTTCCAGAAATATTGGTGAGATACCCACCATGTGGGCAGTTCAGGATGGGGACAATAGACTCTGGATATAACTGTTCATGGAGATTGATATTAACAGCTGCTAGTTTCAGCTCTAGAACATTAGCATCTATTTAAGCGTGGGCATTTGGCACCAAACCACCTTTCTTCTCAAATAATCTGTTTTCTGTCTTAAGGCTCCAAATAGGAGCCTGGAAAATGACTTAATTACTTTGACATTTATAGTCACTACGTAAATTCGCGGTTGGGACTAGTCACAACATACATACTTTTACTTCTAATAGTCACTTATCTAAGATTACGATGAATTATCCAAATTAATTCCCACAGAGATGATGATTGCTTTCCACAGACTTCATAATCTGACAAGTGTTGATGAACTGCTTATCACATACATGAAAGAGGAGAATGCTGAGATTACATTGAATTTGTCACGGGAAGCTATGTAGAGTGTCTCCTAGATGCTTTATTGCAAAGCCTGCTTGTTGGAGTTCTGTTCAGCTGTTGTGTGTTGGCTAAGTGTTTGACAGGCAGCTCATATATAAAGCAATGCTTTCTTCAAAGACATCTGCTTGAAGAAAAGAATGCATAATATTGTCCCTTTGATTTCAACCAAGACATTGTTTGTATGACTCATTGTTACTGCATCTATACTTAATTCTAATCCAGCATATACCATTTTATTTTATTGGATAAGGGGTTTAGTTTCATTTTGACCGGAAAGGGTGTAAATTAGTAAACTGCAAATTCTTATCTTACCAGAGAGAGCATAAAAGCTTCTCACAGTCTCAGGGGTGGTTATAATTAGGGAAATTTAGTTTTCCCAAGACTCCCAGATCATTTCTCAAAAGACATTGTCACAATAGCTATTTTTCCACCATAATCCATTAAGTTGAATCACAAAAGGAAGCGTACCCGTGACCTGCTAAAATCCAAGTCATCAACATTTGCATCCCAAATGCAAAAGATAGACGCATCCCAAGTAAAGCAGGATGTGGCATCCGCAGCATTGTCAGGAACTAGGAGTAAAGACACACAACATCAGTAAAGTGAAAATTGTTAGACCCACCAAGGTCAATGACACAAGAAAATGGAAGTTATCTAAAAGATATGCTTCAAGGTCAGTTTCTTGAAGAGCACATGATTTTTTCAGATTAAAGATACAAGAGGAGAGAACTTACAGACAGATTGCCTGAACCAAAATCCATGTAAGGTTGGTAAGTGAAGAGTAGCTTTGATGCCATTCTAGCAACTGCATGCACTGTACTGACACGAATAATCCTTTTCTTCTCATATCTATTTTGTACATGAATGATACATAAGCAGCAGTCAATCTCCAAATGAGAAGTTGGATATGTGAACACTAAAGCAATTAAATGCATTTTTCTATTTTACACCCCTTACCATCAGAGAACCCTGGGAAGATAGCAGATGCTAGTTAAAGTAATTACCTTTTAAGTGCAAGAGCAATGTCACCTGACGTTTGACCAACATGGCCTTTATCAGCAGCTTTCTCAAGCTCAAGTATGAGCTGATAGCAGTCCTGTATCCATTTTTTCAAAGAAGTGAATACAAGAGCTTCATGAGAGCTGGAAGTTTTCACAATCAACTAGGACTCTTAGTTACAATTACTTCCACTAGGAAATCCTATGATCAACTGAGAAATCAGATCATATGTGTGTATTGAATTAGTGGAAGAAAAGCAACAAACCTCAATTGCCATGCAACCTCCCTGTCCAAAATTTGGTTGCATTGCATGAGCAGCATCACCAAGTAGCGTTACACGTCCTTTGCTCCAGGTGTTTATCATGTCTCTGTCATAAATATCTCTCCGTAGAATCATATGTTCTGCTGTTACCGATATTAGTGTAACCACTTCACTGCACCAAGTGCCAAATAGTTCTAGAAGTCTTTTCTGCTTCCCTGCAACTTCCAAGTTTAAATATTAATATAGATAAATGTTTCTTCAATCAAGTCCTATTACTGTATATGCCTCTGGCTAGGAAGTAGATGAAACTGACACCCGAAAAGCTGAACTTTCTGGAAGCAGTCCCTTTGGAGATGGACATTACAAAGATATTCGGACTTCTACTAGACAAACAGTCCTAATTATACTGGCTAGTGAAGTTGCAACCAAGTGTAAAAAATCCTTCTAGTCCTCAAAGAATCAGTCAAACAATCACGATATTGAAGGGGCATGTGCAATTTGAGATGACCATGGTCTTTCTTAAAGGTAGTACCATTTTTTACTTCTACCATCACAGCAACATTTTTAATTTTTGAAGGTAATAAAAGTATGTCTACGGATTGATTATTTTACTTCCGATCTCTAATTTGGAGTCAATCCCCATGAGCGATCTTTTTAGTTAGTGTAGAAAAGCAGACGAAACAGAAAAGACCATCTAATGAGCCAAACCTGCAGAAGGATTATTTAACCAATAATGGTGTTAAAAATACAAGGTGCGGTGATGTGGAAACAATTAGAAGTAGCAATTATGAGTTGTTAATGAAAACATACTGTACAAGTGTTACATAAAGGGCAGCCCCAGTGCACGAAGCTCCTGCCTATGCGGGGTCCGGGGAAGGGGCGGACCACAAGGGCCTAAAGTACACAGCCTTACCTTGCATTTTGCAAGAGGCTGTTTCCACGCCTTGAACCCGTGACCTCAAGGTCACATGACGACAACTTTTACCATTGCGCCAAGGCTCCCCTTCACAAGTGTTACATAATATTTAAAAATAAAACTGCAACTTCATAAACACAGTATGTTTCTGCCAAATTTCAAAATAAGAGGCAAATCAAAGTTTAAGATTCCTCCCAAAAAAGGACATAGGCCAGGTAGGAGAATTGACATGCCTGCTGGAGGATCAGTATTACCAGGAGGCTCCTTATGAAATGCATACCATTGCATCTTCCCTCCACCAACATCACAAGCAACAAAGTACTGGTTCAAGCCCAAAAACACGCGATACCTTTGCACCAAAATGAATATGGCATAGGAACAAACAATATGATCAAAGTTATATGACCCAAGCATTTCACAAATATATATTCTTTTAACCAGAGTTAAATATTTCATACACATGATTCATACTGCTGCTACAAACGAAATGAACATACCCAATACTGCCGATATATTGAGGAATGTAGTCGGTTAATCCACTATAGCATGTATAACTTGAATATTGTGCTTCTTTCCACCCAAACAGTTTTGAGCGTACCTAAAGGTTCAATGGATTTAATGGAAATAGCATCCATGTAAATGATTCAAGTAACAGACAAGATAAAGGAAAACAAAGGATGAAGGAAATATGCCGAGTCACCTTTGACCAAATTCCATCTGCACCAACTAAGATATCTCCTTCATATTTATGTCCACCTTCAAGGATGACGGTAACCTGTCCTTGGAACATTATGAATGTCAATTCACTACCTCACAAAATGCAAGACCAATTTAAGTCCAGGCAACTTTATCTGGCTAATTCTACAATTTAGTGCATTAGTTTCCAAAACAATTTCATCAGGCTAATTCTGCAACTTATAGGATCATGGAAAGAGAAAAACTAATTACTACCTTATCATCATCTTCCTGGAAGTCGACAACCTTGGACCTGTCAGACACTATATGAAGTCCAACTGCATTTAGTAAAATGCTTTGCAATTTCATCCTACAGATCACTAGAGTCACTGGAAGCCCCCTCTTCAAGGCAGGAGTCAACAGATCAAACTTGACAAACCTGCATTAGAAGAACAAGAAATATGCACCAGTGAAATGAAGCCTGCCATATCTGAATCTCGCGATAGGAAACAGTTAATGAGATAAAAATTTCATCAGCATTTTAGCAACAGTAAGTGTCTGACTGGCATTATAAGTTTCCCCTGATATTCCCTCACAACTCTTTTTAGGTCCATAGTGCATATGCATTCCCTATATGCCGTAAAACTTCAACTTTCTCCATCTAGAAGCATTCACTGGACCCAGAATACATATCTTGAATACAGGTACGAAGGCACAAGGGCAACTAGAACATAGCTCAGCTCTGTTTCTCATAACAGATGCTTATCTGTAGAAGAAGTAATAAAGAGAACTAACTCCACAAAAGCTTGTCTGCTATCTTGATGGTTGACACTAATATCTTTGGAGCAATAGTTCTTTTCTAAAGGGAGGCTCTGCAGTGCATGCTAGTTACACTAGTGATGTAACTAATGCATGTAATTAGTATTAAAGGGGTGTGCATAAGAAATTTTATCAGAAATTACATGTACTGCTAGTGAATCAAATTACCCAATTCTAATTACATGTATTAGTTACATCATAGTGCAACTAACTCCATTGGCACAACCCCTTCACCCCCTCCCCGAAAAATTTCGGAGGCGAGTACACTTGATTTGCAGCTTTTGGTTGGAACGGACACCTTGCCAACTAGATAGGAGTTCATAACTCATTGGAAGAGCAATAGTTTTACATCACTGAAAAGCAATTTTCTTCCCCAACCAAAGAGTAATTCATACATAAACATTAATGTAACAAAACTTACCATCACCTCTCTCCACAAATAATAGCATGACATTGTAGAAATGATACCATGCACAGTTTAGGTTACATGCTCTAAATATTAGTATACAAGAACCAAAAGCAAAATAATGCAACACATTCCATTTAAAACAAATTACAGAGCTTCAACTTCAGGAATGATAATTGGGATAACGGTCAGAGTATTACCAGTTGCCTGACAGGCCATCAGCTAGGCCATTGATCCGGTCACCTGTAACACACCCAGCTTTCATAATTAACTCAGCTACATCTTTATCTATCGCTCTCAAGACAGCCAATGCATTGCTCTGGAGCTGAATTGGACCCCTGTGCTGACCCTCGCCCCTCACAGCACTCACATTCCTCTCAAAAACTTTAACTTCAAATCCTCGATTCTTTGCAGCCAAAGCAAGAACCAACCCACCAATTCCACCACCAGCTATCAGAATCTTCAGCTTCTTCCTTTGCTCGCCTTCTGAATTCTTTTCCAATTTGACAGAGCTTGCATCCTTCCACCTAATGACATTACTTCTAGACACAAACTTTTCTGGTTTAAATTCAGGAAATTTCCGAAGATACTGGTATTGGTTACAGAAACAAAGGCCTTGAGCATATGCCATCAAGAAATAGAACCAAAGACAAAGTTACTTATACGTGAAGTTTGATCTGGTTTATAAAAAGGGCAGCCCCAGTGCACGAAGCTTCCACCTATGTGGGGTCCGGGGAAGGGGCGGACCACATAGGCCTAAAGTACACAGTCTTACCTTGCATTTTGCAAGAGACTGTTTCCGCCTTGAACCCGTAACCTCAAGGTCACACAACCACAACTGAAACTAAAGTCAGTTGAGTCCTACGCATAGAAAACCAAGCAGCAACCCAAAAGGTAAAATCCCATCATAAAATGCTACTGAGAGGCTGGGACAGAAAACTCAAGAAAAAAGGACAAGTGGATGAAAATATGAAGCATAGAAAACAAGGAAAATGGGCAGAAACTGAAACTGAGAACCCATGCAATAATTAGATCACAATCAAGTCAATTAAAACTCAAGAGGCGGAAGTTAAGGACCAACAAAAGAGACTTCAACAAACCACGAACGGGTAAAAATTACACAAAAATAAGGCTTTTTGGAGATAATAAGAAGAGAAGGGAGTGGAAGTTCAAATCCTGTCAAAAGAAGTAAATGAGAGAGTGATGCAGACTGAAAACCAGAGGAAGATGGAGGTGAAACTGTAAAATCCAATAAAACTAGCTGCACGTAAGATTAGAGATGGTGTGAATCAGAGACCCAGGAAGGAAACTGGAGGAAAAAAGAACCCAAGTCTCAGAAAATAAAATCAAAGCTAGTAACCGAGAGATTGAAACGTGCTGGGATTGGTGAGAAAGAGAAAACCCGGTGGAGAGAAATTCCAGGTTCTGACGTCTGAGCACTGAAAGGTGACATATACAGTAAGAGACAGCAAGCCCTTTTTCCCGTAACCACCGAGAAGAGAAGTATTTCTCCATCACCGGCACCACTTTGGTTTGGAATTTACTACTTAGCACTTGCGTAGGGAATGGAAATAAGAGACTTGAGGCAGCCGTTCTTTTCAGTCGCGTGAAGAGTACAACCGGCTTAAAAAAAGTTATAATGAGGTCTTGAGAGAGAATTAATACGAAGGTTTGGTAAAAAATGAGTTTTACTAAGGGTAAAAAGGGCAGTCTTAATGCACGAAGCTCCCGCTTATGCGAGGTTTGGGAAGAGGCAGATCACAAGGGCCTAAATATACAGTTTTATCTTGTATTTTCTAAGAGGCTGTTTCCACACCTTGAACTTGTGACATCAAAGTCAAACAGCGACAATTTTTATTGTTGCGCCAAGGCTCCCCTTTGGTTTTGCAAGGGTATATAAACATAATTAAATATGTATATGAAGGAGCGGAAACAAATGTTAAGACCACTAACGGAAAGACTAGTGATTTTTCTATCACTCTAGGATTACAACAAGGATTAGCATTAAGCCCACACCTTTGCACGTAGGTTATAAATGAGTTAATAAAACATTTACATGAGGAGATTTTATGGTACATGCTATTTGTAGATGATGCAGTTTTAATTTATAAAACAAGAGAGAGCATAAAAACAAACCTAAAGTTATGAAGAAAAGCATTAAAACCTAAAAGATTTAAAATTAGCTGAATTAAGATTGAGTATATGAAATGCAATTTTAGTAAGGAGATGAGCGAGAATGAAGCATTAGTAAAGATTGATAACCAAGAAGTCCTAGTAAAAGACCACTTTCGATACTTAAGATGGTAATTCATGAGAGTGGAAAGATTGAGAGAAAGATTACCCAGAGATTCGAAGCAGGTTGGAACAAATGGAGATGTGCATCTAGAGTTTTGTATAATTAACGGGTGCCACTCAAACTAATTTTTTTTTTTATAGGATAATTATAAGACCAACCATATTCTATAAATTAGAGTGTTGGGCAATTAAAGAACATCATGTTCATAGGATGAGCGTAGTGGAAATAAAGACATTAAGATGGATAGGTGACAAGATAAGAGAGAATAGAATTAAAAATGAAAACATTATAAAAAAATTAGAGGTAGCACTAGTAGATAACAATATGAATGAAATTAAACTTAGATGATTTGAACATGTCCAACGAAGATAAAAAACAACACTAGTTAAAAAGGGTGAGGTAATATAAGTAAAAGGTCTTAAAAGGGCAAAGGAAGGCCCAAAAGAATGTCAATAAAAAGTAGTGAGAAAAGTTTTAAAAATTTTAAAACTAAATAAAGTCATTGTACTTAATAAAGAGGAATGGTGAAACAAGATTCACATGCCACCTCCTTATTAGGATAAGGTTTTGATGACGACGACGTCAATCTTACGACGACTGTTTTCTAGTTATGGAGATAGTAAAACTCGTGTAAACTCATGAACGTATCTCAATTGAGAGAAAACCACGAGAATTTGTGTGTGTTTTATTTTTTATTTGCATCTTCATAACAAAATTAATATTCATTCTCATTAATCAAAAGGTATAGATAAATTGAATAACAAATTTTATGCTTTGGCATAATAGTAGAATTATCGTCTGTAATCTAAAAATCATTAATGTGAAGACAACTTTTTGTAAAAAATATAAGGTAAGACTGTTGCTATAGACCTTTGTGGTTAGGCGCAAGCTTCGTTACCGGCTGCCGTTTCTTTTTGCTTTGAAAATGGCCCCATGCAATTTCGAAAGAAAATATGTTCTGAAAAGGAAGTCGGGTCTCAGTTTGCTTCAGTTTTGTTCAACGAAATGACAGTGGGCCCACCACTCACATGATGTGAACCATGATCTGGACTGTGTTTCCCTCAATTCGAAAGATGTGGCTGACGCTAGATGAAAAGTCACTTTATTAAGCTATTTTTAGCCGTTCAATTATAGTTTTTATGTCATGCGCTTTTAGCGTAAAAACAGCCTTTTGCAAAATATAAGAAACGATTATGTATTTTAGTCTCTTGTGGTCTGCCTCTTTCTTAGACTCTACGTAAATAAGAGCTTCGTGCATTAAAGATGCCTTTTTTAGCCGTTCAATTATAAATCTTAGAATATTATGAATACTTTATTTTCGATCTAAGCCATTGATGATGTAGTTGGTCATCCGAGAATTATTATTCCTGTGGGAGTTTCATATTTACATTGGCTTCTTGGGGGTGATCTCTATTAGGCCTTACCTAGCTTAATCGAGAAAGAATCGACGGTAGATATAGCTTCACAGAAACAGCTACACCATATCTTTACGTTCAAGGATTCAAGGGCTAGGATCAGCCTATTAAACTGATTGGCCCCACAGATTCCCTCATACAAGGAACCACTCGGGTTGCTTGGTCTAAACTTTCGCGCCCTCTCACTGAAAATTCAAAATTCTGGTGAAGTGCTCCCGATTGCACATTTCCTTCCAAAATCCCACGCTTTCCGCCTAAACCCTAATTGGCAGCTTTCGTCTCCTCTGAGAAATCAGCAACTTCGAGTAAGATGAAGATGAAGATCCTGATTCATGAATTATCACACTCTTGTTCTGTTTCTCATCTCAAATTTCCCTACATGCGTTTCCTGTTCGTTCATAATTCAGGTTTCTATTTCTGATTCGAGCATTTTGCCTACTTTTGGCAGATTATATGAGGTTATTGACTGGATTCCATTCTTTCTGCAGTAGAAGAACGATATACTGTTCGTGAATCGCTTGTTTGATTGTAGATCGAGATATTTGTAGGATTTTACTTTTCTTGCTAGTTGTAGAACTGTTTATGCGAGATTGATTGTTGTAGGGCTTTGATGAATTGGATATGAATACTGTGGATTTTGTTTTTTCTTTAGTTCTTCTCCATATTTTCAGTTATAGTGAGATTTTGAATGAACTGGCATCTTTGTTTATGTTACGTTGATTAAGGTAAGGTTCAAATAACAGCTCGTTTCTCAAACTCGCTTCAATTTACGATTCATTCAATCAGAAAGGGTGACCATATCATGCTATTTCCTGGAAGCATAAGTAATTGTATTTTTTGTTGTCATTAATAAAAGTCTATGAAGGGGAGCCTTGGCACAATGGTAAAAGTTGTTGTCGTGTGACCTTGAGGTCACGAGTTCAAGGCGTGGAAACAGCCTCTTGCAAAATGCAAGGTAAGGCTGTGTACTTTAGGCTCTCGTGGTCCGCCCCTTCCTCGGACCCTGCATAGACGGGAGCTTCATGCACTGGGGCTGCCCTTTTTTTTATTAATAGAAGTTTATGTGGATGAGATCAACTGTTTAGAACCTTAAGAAACTCGCACAGCAGATATGAGGATTTGCTCCAAATTTGGTTTGTTTAGACTATAATCCTTGCTTTACGCCAAATGCATTAAAAATCTAGTCTAGATAAGAGGTCCTTTTCAGATGCACTTCATATGAGAGTTTATTCAGTCAGGAAGGGTGATTATCACTTGCCGTTACCTGGAAATTAGAATTCTTGTATTTTTCTTATCTGTTTAGGAAAATGCATGTAGTTGAGATCAACCATATTGCATTGAAGACATTTCCTGTATCTACTTTTGTTTTGCATTCGCAAAGAATCTGTTTGGAATAAAGATCCCTTTTCTCAGAAGTACTTCATTGAGGATTTCTTTAATCAGAAATGATGATTATAGCTTACGGTTACTTGAAAATTTTCGCAGTGGTTATTTCTGATGGCCTAAATAGAAGTGCAATTCAACTTCAGTTTTAGATATCTATTTCCTTCTGTTGTGACTTATGGTGTGAACATAAGTATGCGGGGACTGCATTAATGAAGAAACCAATTAGTTGAGCAGCCTTAGACTGTGGAATGCGATCTTTAAATTCTGATGAGCTGCAGGTGGAATACAATCTTTAAATTCTGATGTGCTGGGATAAATCACTGGTATTGTTCATCTTTTTGGGAGTTGCATACAAGATGCTTCTCCAAGTTGATTGAAGTTACTGATGATTGATTGGCTTGAGCCTTATTGCTGCTTTAATAATTACAAACTCCTCAGGATCTTCCCTACAACTGCATGTCATGGGCTTATGATTGCTAAACATATCTATTTCTTTCAGAAATAATTGAGTCAGTCTGTGATATTTGTAAACTCAAACGAGTGGTTGTACGTCAACTATTTGCCATGAAGTGGGTGAGAGTAGGATTATCTATGATGGCTAATATGATCAAGAATTCTTCAGTATTGGCTTAAAATTGTTTCACGAGGATCACAAGCAATTGAAGGTGGAAGTTCAAATTTTTTAACATCATTTACTGTGAGTTAGATTGATTATGTGGGTGATCAAAGGAACTTTCTTGTGTTGCTCTCTATGATTTTTCTACGCCGTTCTGATGGTTGTAGGTTTACAGAGTCTTATGTTTGAGTCATTAGCTTGGTTCATGTGTTCTTTCTAAATGCTGATGTTGGAGGTCAAGTTCTTCTGGAAGCCCTGTTGATTTCCATAGTGGCATCACAAACAATTAGAAATCACTAATAAAGTAGTTATCTCACATTCTAGAATTGAAAAATCTATAGAAGTCAGTAACAAGTTTTCCTTCTTCATTTTCATGGTTCTTACTTCAGAAGAGACATTCAGTTAACAATTCAACCAGAAAAAAAAGCTCACAGTGAGCAGATGATGACTTCTTAAGGTATTGGACTACATGGATCTTACACTACATACCACTGTGGAATCCTTTATGACATGGTCACTACTATAGACCATGACTACCTTGATGTTCTTACAGTTTTCACCTTGCTATCCTTAAATCTTTCTTGAAGAATTGAATACGAATTCCACCTTGAACTTCTTAAAATCTTTTTGTGGATGCTAAATGCAGGCATCACAGTAATTGGCTGGTGGACATGGAAGACTTCAATGTTAATGAGGAAAATGTCATTGGCTGTAAGGGTTTAAATAAGAACTGAATGATGGAGAAAGATGATGGACTAACTTCTGAGGAACATGATCACAGTGGCAGAACTGCAAGTAGCCAGAAGATCTAACAGAATCTCTCCATCTGAGGTCACACTATCTTGCTTTTAAGGGTTCAACCACAGGTATTTCTTGTCCAGTGCAAAATTATGTACTCAGAAAACCTTTTGTTTGAATCCTTCTAGTTCATATATTCAATCAACTGTATTTGTGCTGGTAAAGGAGGAGAAATATCAAGAGTTCGATGCCATGATTAGCAAAGTAGACAGCCTGTATCTACTAGGTGAAGCTTTTCTTTGTATTTGCAATTTCTTTTGGGACTTCCTTTTTTATTGGGTTTTAGAACTTCTCAGTTCAGAAACCTTGCCAGCAAGTTGCTGATGCAGAGGCCCTTCTCAACACCGTAAACAAATTGTTTTCATCCTTCAAATCCTCGGAAAGCCCTGAGGGAGTTTCACCGTCAGATTTCATTTCTGATCTGATTGACAGATTTGAAGAAAAAGCAGATGGAGAAGGTCACAACAATCAATAATTTGTGTACTGGACCAAGATCGGCTTAGATACATCTTATATACTTAGAAAAGCATTAGGAATGCAGACTATGTACTCCTCTTGAACTCCTCTTATACTAGTTCTTCATCTGGCTTAGAAGAAATTTGGATCTGCTCTGATATTCCTAAGCCTCGGCCTTCTCCAGGGTTGGACCCAGGAATGTCAAACCAATCCGCAATATGGCTGTTAATGTAAAGAAATGTGCAGACTGCAGACATTTGTCGTCCAAATGAGGTGACTTAATCACAGTCTGATTGAATAGCTGTCTATATTGTTTATCTTGTTTAATTGTTAGTTTGTGTGTCACCGGAATTTCTAAATTCAAATACATTGTCTATCAGGATGAAAGATTCAGATAACTAGGTAAGGCATTTTTGGCAATTTTAGAGGATCATTGTGTTTTCTGTCAGCGTGCTGAATATAGTGCATAACTTACCTCCTAAATCTCTCTCTCTCTCTTGATTGCAAATGTGTACCCAAAGATTTGATCTAGAATTTCTTTACTATTTTTTTCTGCCTTCAGGTGGAAGATACTACATGCACAAATAAAGTTGATGTTACCCAGAAGAATGTGTTGCCCAATGAGTTGATCAAGAATTTCTTTACTATTTTTTCTGCCTTTAGGTGGAAGATACTACATGCACAAATAAAATTGATGATACCCAGAAGAATGTGTTAACAATGTTTGACATTTTGAGGAAGCGGAAGTGAATCCAACGAAGAAGCTAGTCCTGAATAGGGCCTCATTTTCTCAGACTCAGGAGAACATATTTGCTCTCTCATTCTTTGTCAAAGATGGAAGAGCTGAAATAAAAGTTAATGATAGTGGAATCCATTTAGTCCGTAAGATCTGAGATTGCTGACCGTTGATTACTTACCATAAAACTCTTTTTAATTATTAATTGCACACTAAAGTTCTTGTTTTCTCTGATACACTTCTTAAGTCAATCAGTTACATGAAATGCTCCTACAGCTGAGGCTATTGCAAATGGGCCGATCATTTTGTGTCATTTTGTTTTCAGATTCCATTCCAAAGATTAAGGGGAGCCTAGGCGCAATGGTAAAAGTTGTCGTCATGTGACTTTGAGGTCATGGGGTTCAAGGCGTGGAAATACCCTCTTGCAAAATGTAAGGTAAGGCTATGTACTTTAGGCCCTTGTGATCCGCCCTTTCCCCGGACCCCACATAGGCAGGAGCTTTGTGCACCGGCGCTGCCCTTTTATTCAATTCCAAAGATTGGAAGGTATTCTCTTCATAGATAATAGAAGTTTTAGTTGTTTTGTCGGTAGTTTCCAGAAAAATTGTATGATTACGTATGGATAGAACGTAGAACAGAAATACCAGTGATTTATGTTTTCTGAAATTTCCCTTTGGCATTTATTTACTTCTTTAACAAGGCGGTTTTACCGTAAATGATGGATAGTATTGAGAATGGAGATGAGGTTATGCCCCACAGGTCTAATGCCAGTGATGCACTGCCAATTCACATGCCGTAAGAAAGCCCTAAAGATGCTCCTGATGACTAGGCCCAGTGATGAGGAGCTTGATTGGAACATGATGATGTTATTGAAAGAGTGTTTTTCCTTCTAATACATATCAACCACAATCAAATTTTTTTGTAGCTGCTTCTTGCACACAAATTACATTTCAGAACCAATACTATTGCTCCTACTACCTCCACCTTTCAGGGACCATTGCTATTTACATATATGATCCTATGACATACACATGTATGATCCACTTGAACAATTTCAGTAGGACCTCATCACTTATATTTCCTGCTTTCTAGCTGTGTTTTACTGGTTTACTCTTTGCTGATGTTAGCTGTGAAGGCTGGAACTCAAGCCGGAGGTGTTATGTGGAAAGCGCGAGGATGATACGAATTGGTGGAAGTATAGTTATACACCAATGCTAAAATATTTTGCCGAACAGGATCTCATTTAATAATTTAATTACGTAGTTTGCTCTTTTGTCATAAAGGGGTATGTTAGGTTGGTAAAGTTTGTGGGAAATGAAAATTTTGTGCTCGAAGAATACAAAGAAGTACGTAGGATCATATATGTGCTAAAAGGGTCCCCTGCAAGTTCAAAAGTGAAATTGAGATCTAACACCATAATTTTCACGAGTTGGACGGAAATTGTTCTTGTTGGCTCTCTTCTAATTTGTTGGTTCTTCTTGCTAGTTTTGGTATGGCCTTTTATGTGTCCTACGGTGTCTGGCAATAGATAGTCAGAATCTTCTCTACTTGGTATTAGAGATATTATGGGTCAAATCAACTGGTTTTTCTGAAGGAACAAAGACATAAGGATGAAAAGGTTGTCTCGATTGGAGTCACCAAAGATATTGATAGAGACCATGGCGTTTTGAATCATTTTGGCTCGGAGAAACTCAATAATTCCAGTTATCTACGACGTTTTGAATCATTTTGTCTCGGAGCAGCTCAATAATTCCAGTTATCTATACTGGAACTGAGGTATGAAGGTGAATATGTGGAAATAGTTGTGGGGATGATACATAAATGCCTTCTGACCCTCTTGAGAGAGTGAGGAAGAGAGGGCAGCCCCTACATGAAGGTCCCATGTACGTGGGGTTCGGAAAAAGAGCAGATCATAAGGTTCTATAGTATGTAGTCTTGCATTTTGCACGTGACTGTTTCCATACCTTAAACCTGTGACCTTAAGGTCACACGACAACTCTACAGTGAAAATAAATGGAGAAAAAGAAACCTAGGGATAAGGCCGTAAAGGTCTAAGAGGATCAATCCAAATTCCAAAGAGATATGATTGGCAATATGCGAAGATTGTGTAGCCAAAGGTGTAGTGGACACTCAAGCTTTTGAACCGGAAGTACGGTTTGAATCTTCAAATTCTTGCCTCACATTGTGACGGTAAGATAATTACAGCTGCATATTTATTAGAAGTTAGCCCGTAGCAAGCCCAGTAGAATGGTTTGGATCATCAAGTAGGTACTCATAGATCCAAGCTGTAATTTTGCACTTCCAAGACAATACATGTTCACCATGAAGACCGGTTTTTACGTTCGATCATCTTTGTTGGTTTTTTCTTTTTTGGGATAATGAAGTATCTTTCATTGAGATTAAAGACAACTTACATAGTAATGACAGAAGTTTTCATCAAGAGAAATTGGACAAACGAGAGGAGAGATGTGGCCAGCACAGACTGCAAACTACCGAAAACTCTCGACGTTATCAGAACTTATCCTGGTTTGTCTAGACCTCTACCTGTTTGGCGAGTGCATCGGGCTGAGTTGGCTTATTTCGGCACCAGGGAGAATTCCACATCCATTTGGGAAATCCAACTCATTCTGGCAATATGGTTGTGGTATCTCCAAGGGTAACCTGATCCCCCTTCGCCATCTTGGTCTGTGTTTTTATCCTACCAAGTCAATGAACAACTACTTTGACACCTAGTTAATCACAAATTGACCACACTAGTGAACAGGTTGCTCGGAGTCAATGTTGTTACTACCTTGCCCAAGTTCTCATCCAAATCCAAGTTTTTAAACATTGAACTGAAATCAATTTCACGATAATTGATTTCTAATGAAATATTTTTCAAGGGAAAACGGTTCCAGTTGAATGATTTTGTTTGTAGCCAAATGCAAACCACCAAGTATCCAATGCATAACAACCAATGACATCGAGCTTAACTTCTCCATGTCAGCATATATGAGAGTGAAGCAATCATATCAGGTCGAGCAGGGAGAGGTGAGAAAATGCAATAAAGAAAGTTTAAGTGTGATGGCTATATCAACAACCTCCAATAGGTGATGATATTGACAAGGTGAAGGCGGAGATCCACAAAGGACGGAATCAACGGCAAAGGAGAGGTTGGCTTCATAAAGAAGGGAAGCAAGAGGGACGATAAAAGCTTGCAAATTCGAGAGAGAGTACGGTTTACTTGTTCCCACAGAAATGAAATTCTCAATTAGTTAAGAAGGAACGAGGAAAAGAAATCAAAGAAGCAAAGAAGAACATTTGTATCCTTTTTTTAAGAATTGATTCCTTTGAAGTAACCATTTTTTAAGAATTGATTCCTTTTAAGGAACCAATTTTCACGGATAATAAGAAAATTACCGAAGCCCAGTAATTCTTCTAACATGTGTCCGCTTTGCGTGGTGAAAAATGGTAATAACAAGAGCGCAAGAGAAGCTTGAAGACGGGGAATGTGATCAACACCCTCTCTCTGTCTCTCTCTCTCTCTAGACGAGTTTTTATCTTCAGAAGTGACAGGTATAAACGCTCCAAGACAAACTAATCACATCGTCTCTCTCTCTCTCTCTCTCTACCCATGGCAATAAGCTCTCAAGTGGAGTCGTGCACGGTTGAAAGCAGTGATAGGGTGAAGCTTAACACGCGGATCTTCAAACCCAGTGAACCCAAGGACAATTTGGTCAGTGTCCTAGTTCATCCATTCGCCCTTCTGGGAGGTTGCCAAGCTCTGCTGAGAGGGATGGCTATTGGATTAGCAGAGAGAGGATATACCGCTGTGACCTTTGACACCCGAGGCGCCGGTAGATCTACTGGAAGAGCTTCTTTGACAGGTTTTGCGGAAATTCGTGATGTTGTTTCCGTTTGCAAATGGGTGACGGAAAATTTGTCCACTGATAGGATCCTCTTGGTGGGTTCTTCTGCAGGTACTGCTTTTCTCCATACTTGGGATTTTCTTGAGTTCTGCTATGTTTTCTTTCAATTGTATATCTCTTTCTAGTTTTGCTGTTCTCTTGGTTTGAGAAGTGAATCTTTAGTTTGATATACTGAGAATTCTTCTTTTGTACATGTTATGAGGCTCTAGGAATGCTAATCGTGTTACGAGAACTGCAATTGAATTTCGTCTTGTATGGCTTAAGATGCTAGGTCTGGGGTTTATGTGATGTAGAAGATCGTTCTTTATGTTTCGGTTTAGTATGATGAATGAGTTTTATTATATGGGTTTGTGTTTTACCTTTTCGAGAAACAAGTTTTATGTCTGGGAGGTTGTTTTGTTGTCGGATCATAGGGGGTTTGGGGTTTTAGGGTTCAAGGGTTGTAGCTGTATGGAATATTTCTCTACAGGTTTGATACTTGATCTATGGAGAAACTAGGAATTTGACAAAATTGAGTAAAGGACATTCCCTTTTATGATCTCTTAGCTACAAAAAGTGGTCACGTTTGGTTCTGTTGTGATTGTAGGCTTTGAATCTAGGGATCCATGTATTCATGGGTTTAGAAATTGAATTCCACGTTTCAGGTAAAAGGAGATTATTTACTTGATGCACACCTTCAAATATGTTTACGCTTCCTCTGAGAAAGATCAACATGAAATTTTCAGTCGTTTTCTTCTCAAAGATGGAGCAAAATGGACACCAGTTCGAGGTCTGAGGGGATAATAGAGGTGCCAACTTTGTGCTGGTGCTTAGAATCAGTTAGTTATGTCAATATCTGTCATTTCAGTTAATTCTATCAGTTTTTGCTCTACACCTGAAATGGTTACAATCTTGCTTGTATTGCTCAGATCATTCACTTCTGTAAGTAGGCAATAGGAGAGTAGGTTCTTGTCCGGGGTTGAGGCCATACTCTTTTCTGAGGAATCAGATTTATTACAGAAAGATTGTAATGGGGAAGAAGTTGCTCCATATATACTAACTTTTTGTATAAGGTCCAGTTTAACTAACTTATAAGCAGTCTGTATGTTGGTCTCAGATTTTGAGGAACGAAATGGTGTGTCCTATTTCTACTTATCAACTATCTCATTAGTAACAGTCATCAATCTTTGTCGTGCCTCTTTGAGTAGCCATATGTGTTTGATCTCATAACATCTGCCTTAGTTAGGAGGCGTAAAGTAGTAAAAGAGATATTTTTATTCTACTCTTTTGTTTCTCTGGCCTTTTTAAGGAGACTATTCATTTCTCTATCTATTGTTCTCCTGGCATCCTTGGACATTCTAAGACAAAAAAGATGTCATCACTCTCTGAGGACATGTTGTCTACAAGCTGAAGAAACTCTTTTCTTGAATCCTTGATTTCTCCAACTTCCCATAATCAAACCTTCTGTTTCAGCTTTAGAAATTTGACACTTCCAATCAGCCACGACTAAGACATGAATCTTACTGTGCTCATCCCGAAGGGCACACCCTCCTTCTCCAGCTAACCCTGGCTTTCCAGTAATTGTTGGCCAAAGTTGAACTTATTTTTGAAGTGCTTTGATCTAAGACTTTATAGGGAATGACATAGAGATGGATTTCAGCTTTACAAACAGATGCTTCACAGCATTATATGTGAAGTCCATTTTATCTATCTCTTATGAGTAGACTATCTCAGTCTACTCTTCTCCGCAAGTTTCTTTCTTAAACACAGTGATTACATTAGGAAAAAAAAGAAAGAAGATGTTCGAACTACTGCTTGACTTGGTCAGAAAATCTCTCTTTTATAAGATGATAAAAGAGAATCCATAAAACTGCAGGTACTAGATGATACCAATTCTTTATCCAATTATAACACGATCTTACAGAAAGATCTTTTGATAACTACAGCATACTTTTTGTAGGCATCAAAGCCTGAAATTGTATGCATCTTATTTTCATAACCAAAGCATTTTTCTACGGAGTTCGCTCTGATGGTTATTCTTGTCTCCGATGCATTATGTGAAACTGAAAGTTAAACAAATTATATTTGCAATTGATGTGCATATCATTGAGGCTTATTTTCTAATCTGGCATCCAGAGTCAAGCACATAAACTTGAATAGTTTCTTTAAAATCTTCTGCTGGTATTCTTTTTCTGGTTTCATACATAGAATTGCTTCTGTTCCTTTTAAAAGTATTTTGCAACTGTTGATGCTCATGTTCCTGGTAGGGGCCGTTATATTTGTGTATGTCAACTAGATAGTGGATCCTTAATTCCTTGTAAGAAAAATGGGCAGCCCGGTGCATGAAGCTCCTTTATGCGGGGTCCTGGGAAGGTGTGGACTACAAAGGATCTATAATACGTAGTTTTACCTTGCATTTTTGCCAGAGACTATTTCTACATCTGGAACCTGTGACCTCAAGGTCACACAACTACAATCTACCATTGCGCCAAGGCTCCCCTTCTATCCTTGTAAAGGGTAGCCTGGTGCACAAAGCTCCCGTGTACATAGGGTCCGTGGAAGGGGTGGACCACAAGGATCTATAATACACAGCCTTACTTTGCATTTTTGCAAGAGGCTGTTTCCACGCCTCGAACTCATGACCTCAACGTCACACAACAACAATTCTACCATAGTGCCAAGGCTCCTCCCCTTCTCTCCTTGTATTTATTAGATAGTAGTTCTACTACCTTCTTTCTACCCCATGGAGGTTGCAAGTCTTAGATGATATATCATTTGTTTTCAATGATGAAAGAATTTATTTGGAAAAAAAAATAAAAAAGGTGTGTTAGAGATGACACTCCCACATGCCAGCGTTGCATTGCAGTTATATGGTGATATTGGTGGACATGTTTTATAGAAGTAATACTCTGAGAACTGATGAAGAGAAGTCTCTTGAAATAAATATGCACTTACACAAATAATGCCATAAAAGAAGAAGATGACTTCTTATCTTCTCTTGTACCCATGCCATGTAGACACGTTTAAGGAAAGAGGGTTTCATAATTCTTAGAAAGCATAAAGATTAAAAGAATGAGCATAAAATATTAACCTGAAATAGAAGAGGTAAGTTAATCGTTCTTTGCAGTTTAAGGTATAGAGATATCCACGTTTGACATCAGTACTCATTTTGGTGATGGCATGAAACCTTCAAAAATTATCAGGCAAATGGAAGAGCTCATGGGAGATTCTTGATGTGCTACAAGTTAGTAGAAAAGATACAGTGGTAGTTGCAACTTACAAACAAATAACTGAATTGTCTGCTCAACAAATGCAGCATTAATTGAAACAGTCAATCCAATAAGGCTGCAGGTGGAAACAATACTGATGCAAATCCCCAATTTTCATCTATTACTGCTTTATTGATTATTGCCTCAGAAAATCTAGGGGCCCCATTTAGTTGTCATGTATCTTGAGAAACTCAGAATGGCACCACCAAACTTGTGAGTGTGTGTGTGTGTGTCAGCGCACACACCTCACCACTCAAACATTTCCAGCCTTATGCTGAGACAGCAACAGATACAAACAACTGTGACCTGATTAACATCTTTGTTTGATTATAATTTTTTCAAACAACATGGCACAGGACAATTGTTTGTGTGAAGCTTGATTTAAGCTTCTTGTGAGCATCCAACTTTCGAAAGATCATTCGATGCAAAAAGAGTTCTGTAAAATAACATTGCTAACCTGAGGATTCTTCTATTTCTCCAGAACTGCCGCCTTTTTGTTCAACACAGATGTCTTGTTGAAATCTTCTTCTAACCCAGTCGTGATCCCTTCATGCATGTACGGTTCAGTTCAGGGGTTCTGTATGGGGAACTTAAAAGAGAAATAAACTGTTGCAGATATTCTGAGATATTAATATGATACCATGTACGATGCACCACCCTTCTATGTCTCAGACATGTTTCACCTTCCTTTTTCCAGTACTGTTTGTTATAGAGTAGTGTTGCATAGTAGTCCTTGCAATAAATGCAGTGATTTTAAGTAGATGTCATTTTACAAGCATCAGTGATCCTTGTTGAGTATGCGTGATTCTTTGACTATATAGACTTGCGGTCTTTAAAATGGAAACTTAAAGATGCCTGCTCTGCCAAGCATTCATATGGACACATTAAGAGATACAAAGTATATAATCTACAGAAGTTTGAAAACTAGAAATGTCAGAGAGATGGATAGCAGAACTAGATATAGATGGGACCTGCTACGTATGTCAGCTGAAGTATATATGCACCAATCTAGGCATATGTTTCTGTCAACCTACATCTGGAAAAGTCGCTATCAATGAATTCCCGAACAATTCTCAACCAACATATGTGATTCATGGATTGAGGTCCCTCATTCATTTATTTTGGATATTTTCTGATCAACACTAGATTTATCTAATCTCTCTGGAAGAAGGGACAAGATCTGCCATCATTCAGAAGCACGTACTTCAAAATTTGTTGTGGCATTTTTCAGTTAAACTTACAAAATTTTGAAACTTGTAAAAGGAAAAACCCGAGCAGGAGCACCTACCCTACTTGGCAAGGTGCAGAGATCCCCAAGTGGAAGGTAACTGTTTGAGGTCTGCGTCCAGCCTCCTAATAAAATGATGGTAACTATTGTAGCACCAAAGTAAAAGACAGATAAATCTATTTTTAGAAAAGAAACTCGTAAGAAACACTTGGGATCTGTTAAAGGTTTGTTTTATCCTCTGTTTTGATCTAATATCTGTTCTCTCTTCTTACCCTTGTCCATTTAGCTCTTATGTTTGATGAAACTCATAATAGTCAAGGAAGTAAGAGTTCTATCAAAGTCACTCGGAATCTACACTTTGACCTGACATGTGGAAACTGAGGTAGAGCATTGGTTATAGAAGAGCATTGCTTTATGTGAACAGGGATGCTGCGGCCTGGTATCAGATAGTGTTCAACAACTAAGGTTTGATTGATCTTTGTAGTTATAAACAAAGGCGTGCATATTGCAGAATCATCAGCACTTGCACCTGTTTCCTGTATTGTCATGACTGGGTGCTGTTTAACCTTTATTAATCACTTGTTTCCTATATTGTCATGAGTGGATGCTATTTAACCTTTATTAATCACCTTAGCCATCTTCAATATCTGCTTCTGTCATCTGCTTGTCATGTGATTTAGCAGAAGGGAAGAGTAAGTTATATGGCAACTGCATGGGGCATGGCACTACGACAGTTTAATTGAATAGAAATGTCTGAAAACAGTAAGAGAAATTGCAACTGAACGACTCTGGGAATTTATTTCCTAGTACCACAATAGATAATCTCAGTGGCTATTTTAGTTAGCTGAGTTCAGGAATTTGTCTTCACTTGGCTGCTTAGAACTTCATTTCATCATTGTCATCCAATTATAGCTAGCAGCAGCTAAGATTTCACGTATACAGTGAAAACAAAGAAGAATGGTCACCATATGAAACGACCTGTTTGTCCTGTTTTAATTGACCGTTTCTTTTTTGTTTGATATACAGTTGTATAACTTCATCGAGTAGATCAAATCTAAGATTAATTACCATATATCCTAGCCACTTTGGATTTGATGCAAGTACTTTGAATTCAATGCATCTAAAGACCCGACTTATACATTTTTTCTGGCACAGGTGCACCAATTTCAGGTTCTGCAGTTGATCAAGTTGACCAAGTTGTTGGCTACGTGAGTCTAGGATACCCATTCGGTTGGACTGCATCAATCCTATTCGGGAGGCACCATAAGGCCATTATACAGTCCAAAAAACCGAAACTCTTTGTTATGGGCACTCGAGACGGATTTACAAGCGTGAAACAGTTGGAGAACAAGCTGAAATGTGCAGCAGGCCGTACGGAAACCCATCTAATTGAAGGAGTGAGCCACTTCCAAATGGAAGGACCTGCTTATGATTCCCAAATGGTGGATCTGATTATAAGCTTCATTCAGTCCTTGGATAAAACCACTACGAGCTAGCTATGTCATACGCGTTCTCTGAAAGAAAACAGCCTTGATTGGGTAAGGGGTAAGCTGGCCGCTCAGAGTCACGGGTATAGAAATCCTTGTCCGTTTTTACCTGCCATCACTGCATTCGAGTCTCTCTGTTAATTCATTTGTGTTGGAAGTAACCAAGCTTGAATTATATTGAACAGTGCAGACAAGTCTGAAACAATAGGAAACTACTAAGCCCAAAGCAGCAGCTAGAAACTCATATTTGGCTCATGGTGATAAGATTTCCAGGTTCGTAACTAAATTCTTGAACATGTCTGATTTCAAAATACTGCAACCAGAGTTAAAACTTGCCATATTTTCACAGTTCTACACAATCAAATGTAAATTAATGCATTTTGTAGGATTCGATATCCTCAAGCAGCCCAGTAACAGAGGATCAAATAAATAATTAATGTTCTAAAAATACTAATAACTCGACCAAAAAAAAGAAAAACTAACATTACTGTAACATGTAACCTCCAACACCCCAAAGGCAGCCACCCCCACGACACTTTACATAGTTACATGTCATTTCGCTGTCAATAATTTTACAAAAGGCATCCCACCTTTTACCAGTGACTTTTACTGGATGGACCTTCAAATCATTCACCCCACAAATCGTTAATACCAACTCAAGCAGCTGTTATTTCCATTTGGTGAAAGATATCAGATTAGAGCATGGCATTTTACGGGTGATGGGTATTTTCAAATCAGTTGATGAGAAGCGCCATTGGATCTGCTATTTCATGTATAAAGTCCATCAAATATCATCATCGCCATCTTGTTGGTCTTCCGAACCTCTGCCCTCTCCAGCCATATGATCACCATCTGAGCCTTCGTTCCTTTCTTCTCCGGCCATGTTGCCATCAAAGTCTTGTGGCTGGTTTCCACCACCGTACTGCCGATTTCTCCATCCTCGTTCTCGGTCCATAGATTGCCCATGTGAGAATGGTTGTTCACCCTCTTCTGCTTCAGGTAAAAAATTCGTATCACAATCCATTTACAACAAGAAACCCAAGAAAAAGGGTAAAATTATACGTACACATTGCTGCTATGTTGCACCATACACATACCGCGTCTAGCGTTAGAGGCTAACACAAGTATCAGTACTTTTTCCAGAAAATAATATTAAGATAATCATGTAGAACCTGCCCATGCAATGGGGTAATTGAGCATGTACGCCGGGAAAAGATTTTTCATTGCTTCAGACCCTTGAGAAGTACAAAAGAGTTCGAGGAATCCAAATACATCAAATACAACACATTGCCTGATTCCCAGGAATTATAACATTAACTGTTGATCTGGTCGGCGGATAATACAATGAAGAAGAAAATGGAAGTGATGTTCTGGTAACGAGTCAGGTTCCACTGGAGGTAAATGTTGGAAGTTTTCAGGTTAATTATATTAAGGCTTCATGATTATTACCGTCAAGCTATTTGCTTGCCCAACTCGATGCGCCTGAAAAGCATGATCAATTCTTATAGTAACAGGAGCGAATGCCCGAATTTAGAATCATAAAGGTTTCCACAAAAGAAAAAGGGAAACGATTTCATCTGATATATACGGCCAACATTGAGGAAACAACATGCAACATAAAAACTAAAGCAGGATGGGCCAATAAAATATTTACCGCTTTCGCCATCAGAGGCATCTGCAAGCCTTGCGATTGCATCAACCAGTGACTGTTCATGCTCCTGTGAATGGACCAACATCATCTAATCTGTTGATGACTGGTGTAAATTGGGCAGTTAAAGAAAAGATACTCACTTTCAGAACTTTCTTTGCCTTCTCAATTTCGAGGGGATCGGGATGATTTGCACCAAAAACCTTCTCGACCTGCTGAACATCATATGGGGAAGAGAAACATGGAATTAACATATCTGCACTTGAAAATCAAAAGTATGAAGTTACTTGTACTCACCTCTTTAATCAAAGTGTCTGTGTGAAGTATCTCAATATCATCTGAAGCCTTCTTCCCTATGCCATTCTCTGATGGTGGGAACTCTTTCTTGGACTGATTCTTTAGGGCCCCTCTCCCTCTTCCTGCACCTGGAACAGCACCACCACGGCCCACAGGCTTCTTATTCCCACGCCCTGGTCCGGCTCGGCCTGTCCGACGATTAATAACAGGATCCTCGCCTTCCCAACGAATGTCCTCGGGAGAAATCTGTCACATTATTTGTGGATATGATAAATCAACCACAAGAAAACTTTCTACTTCAAAACAAATTCATCACTCCTGCAATGTATTACTTAGGCCAATGTCAAATTAAACCTAAACGAGTTACAAATAGCTTGGTGATCATCACGTTAAAATCTACGAACGGAAACAGATCCCGCCCATATTACAACGAATGAATAAATCACGCCAAAGTAGCAAACATATTCCAGAAACAAGCTAAACATCTAAGAGCCACCTCACCTGGTCTTTTGAATAGCCGCTCTTCTGAAAATGAAAAGGACAAGTTAATTAAGGTTTCAACTCATTCGTTAGTATATGCATCCAAGCTTCAATGATTCAAACACAGTAAAACCTCGTCCATGTCTGATTGTATTCGGAACAGGGCACTGATGCTGAGAGCAAGTACAAGGCAATGCATTGGGTTGGGGCTTGTTTCTGGCTGCCATGCACCCGCCCTGCCTCAGACATGCCGTTACGTATCACTAATTTTACAACCAGCCGCAGGTTGGGGCAAAATATGACAACACAGTTAACATAAGGAACAGTTCAGAGGAGGAAGCAGAACAGAAAAAGCTTGAATTTTGGGAGGAAAAATGGGGAAGAAATCATCATCATCAAGACCTTATCCCAATCTGGGGTTGGCCACATGAATCTTATTCCTCTCTATTAAGTACCATGGCTTCATTTAGTGTCAAAGTTTTTAAATCTTTTCTCGCCACTTCTATCCACGTTCTTTTGGGCCTTTCCCCTGCTCTTTTAGAACATTCTACTTGTATTGCCTCACTCTTTCTAACCGATGCCATTTTCGGTCTTCTTTGGACATGTCCAAACCATCTAAGTCTTATCTCCCTCATCTTGTTACCTATTGGCACTACCCCTAAGTTTCCTCTAATGTTTTCATTTCTAATTTTATCATTTCTTGTCTTGCCACACATTTATTTCAACATCCCCATTTCCATGATGCTCATCCTATTAACGTGATATTCCTTAACTGCCCAACACTCTCAGGCCGGCCTTATAGCCATCCTATAGAATTTTTCTTTTAGTTTGAGTGGCACCCGCTGATCACATAAAACTCCATATGAACATTTCCATCTATTCCAACCCGCTTGGATTCTTTGGGTAACCTCCCTCTCAATATATCTACTCTCATGAATCATTGATCCTAAATACCGGAAGTGGTCTTTTACAGTGACTTCTTAGTTATTAATCTTAATTAGTATTCCACTCCTACTCCTCTCTTAACTAAAATTGTTTTACATATATTCTGTCTTTGTTGGCTGATTTTAAATCCTTTATATTCTAATACTTCTCTCCATAACACTAGCTTTGTGTTTATGCCCTTCATTGTATTATCAAGTAAGACTATATCATCTACAAATAGCATACACCATGGAATCTCTTCGTGCAGATGTTTTGTGAACTCATCCATAACCAACGTGAAAAAGTATGGGCTCAATGCTGATCATTGGTGCAATTCTACAGTGACAGAAAAATCACCGGTCTCGCTACTAGTGATCTTAGCATTTGTTACCGTTCCCTCATACATATCTTTAATTATGTCTATATACCCCTGCAAAACCCCTTTCTTGCCCAACACTCTCCATATTAACTCTCTAAGGACTCTATCATATGCTTTCTCTAAGTTGATAAAGACTGTGGAGGTCTTTCCTCCTCTCCCTATATTTCTCTATCAATTGTCTTAGTAAGAAAATAGCTTCAACGGTAGACCTCCCAGGCATAAAACCAAACTAATTCTCCAATAAAATTATCTCATGTTGTAGCCTCTTCTCAATCACTCTTTCAAAAAATTTCATAGTGTGGCTCGTAAGCTTGATCCCTCAGTACTTAGTGCAGCTCTATATGTATCCTTTATTCTTATATATTGGTACAACAGAGCTTTTCCTGTATTCATCCGGCATTTTCTTTTAAACAACTTGGTCAACCAACCTACTCTCCATATGCTTTCGAACCTCTATTGGTATACCATTGGGCCCCATGGCCTCTCCTCATTTCATCTTTTTCAAGACCTCTTTCACTTCAGGTATTCTAATCCTACGTTCATATCTATAATGTCAAATGTTATTTGGGTTTATAGTATTTTCAATCCCTATATTCTCAGAGCCATTGTCATTTAATAATTTTTGAAAGTAAGTTAAAACAGGAAAGAAAATGTCTATTAAAAAGCTTGACTAAATAATGTCAAATTTCCAATTCTATCCCTGCAAGTTGTATTCTTGAAATAGAGTATAAAAAGGGTAGTTTTGTATTCTAATTTTTATGTTGCGAAGGGTCGGGTCATCTACTATTTCCATCACCATTGCCCCCAACCACACTGCAATATATTCTTTTGCTCGCTCCGCCATGGTCACATATTCCTACCCTGACCTCATAAAACCATCCCACTGCCACCCTTAAGACTATCTCTTTTGTCGAGGTTTTATGAGGTACAAAGTATACAGACTGCTTTCTTGTACAACTAACGCCCAGATATATAGACATGCTTGTAGTGGGATCAACCCTAAGCTTGGAGGTGAACACTTCTGATCAAATTGGCGAGAGACTAGATGTTAGGGTTGCCAATCTTGCAATTTTGGGGTGGTAAAGTGGTTGCATTTTCCAAGTTCTTGTATAATCCAAATTCCCAAAGATCATTTCTACGTAGATAAAGGGCAGCCCCGATGCACGAAGCTCCTACTATGCTGGGTCCATGGAAGGGGCGGGCCACAATGGCCTAAAGTAAGTAGCCTTACCTTGTATTTTTGCAAGAGGCTGATTCCACACCTTGAACCCGTGACCTCAAGGTCACACGATGACAAATTTTACTGTTGCACCAAGGCTATCATTTCTATATAGATACTACACCAAAATAACATGCTCTAGGATTTGCTCATTGAGACAATAATAACCATAGCTTGAGCATCTAACATACGAAAAGTGGTTTATCCAACAAGCGGGTTCTCTTAAATGCTTAAGGATGCCTAAGGGAACTATGGTTCCTCTTGCAACTTGGACAAGCAAGTAATTCATGAAAGATGCACTTTAGCCCAATGAGAGATATCTCACTCAATGCTGTGACCATTTTATCTAGAGTAGTTATTCTGTATCTAACAAACAAAATTTCATGATAAAACTACTTCATTGAAGGTGTACAAAAGATCCGCTGTAAAGACAACTGAAAATTTGTGAGAAGAGATTGCAGCTACTACTTTAAGATATAAAAGCGGCTTTTCTATCTTTCATATGGATAATTAGGGCATAATACCATGAAATGGATCAATGGCATTCAAGAACTTTGACCCTACACCGTGTGGTCGATATTCTCAACATCCATAGACGAGAATTCTGTGGTAGATTGAAGCATATAATGTCAGTAGTACCCATAAACAAATAATGTGGTTTTATCTGTGGCTTTTGCGGCCTTGCAGCAGCCACTATATTTCATAATATTCTCCTGGTGCCATTCGAAAAACATATATAAAAATAATATTCTCTTGGTTTATATTGTTTATTGAATTTGACTGTGTTGGATGAAAGGTATTCCTTACGAACCATGTCATGGACCCAGCAAATAGTTTGTTTTGAAGAAGTTAACCAAGATAACTAAAAGAGCAACAGCTCAGCAAAAGGTAAAAACCAAAATGGATAAGCTAAAACATCACTAAGATAACCATAGGATACAAAATAAGAGACATTTTGAACTCCACACTAATTCTCCTTCCCTTGTAAGAGAGCCTACCAAGTCGTGGTTGTTCCTGACTAGGGTGAAATTAATGATGTCCACTGGAGACCAACTTCTAGGGTAGTTCTCAATAGTCAAGCGATTACGTTCCAGCAACCGTCTTCCACTCCTAATAACTGATTCAAGTCCACGTCAACGATAAAAAACCAACTAGAGCTATTAAACCACTTGATTCACATCTTACCACCAACATTAAAGAGAAGACTTCTCAATAGCAAAGCATCATGAGAAACACCAGCAATACCACCTACATAAGGCTGCCTGAGAAAACTAAAGCTAACTTTGATGGCATCTTAAAAAAGGGCAGCCCCGGTGCACAAAGCTCCCGCCTATGCGGGGTCCGGGGAAGGGGCGGGCCACAATGGCCTAAAGAGAACTTTTATCCAATTAGGTTAGAGAACTTTTAACTATCTCTGAAGCATCAAGAGAAGCGCTGCCATATTGCTTAGTATGGATGAGAAGCTATGTGAAAGCTAAGTTCGATGGCACCTTGGGCTGCAACTTTCCTAGTGTCTGATCTCAGGGAAATCAAGTACGAGAGAACACTTTCCAATTTCTAAGCAAATAGATAACCAGTAAGCTCAATATTTCCATACAACTATTTGCAATACCAGATTACTAAAGTGACATCTTGTGCCCCTCAAATATTAGCTTTCCTTCAATGAGGTCTTTGACCAATTAGACAATGCAGCAATGACTGAATGAGATCCCAATGAAGAATGAGACAATTGACCAGCCCATCATTCTCTCTGTGCATAACACCTACTACGAGGTCAAACCCTAAACTCCAACAGTAGCACAGGTGATTCACTTGTCACCCTAGTGCTATTAGAACCACTCGTTTTTTGGGCTATAATAAGGGTAATGAAATGGTTGAGCCTAATGGCAATAAGAAGAAAGAGACTAAACATAAATGATGATGAAAAATCCCCGTACTACAGTCATTCTCATTCCTCAAGTAATGAAAACACAGAGGGAAATTCGTAACACCTATTTCTGAACCTCACTCATGCAACCTCAACTAAGACATTTAGAATTACCCAATTATAAGATGGCTACAAACTAAAACATCACCAAAAAAACCACGAGAAAGGAAACTCAGGATCAACTCTAAACTTCAATTTGTCAAATCCTTTTGTAGCAAGCGAATTTGCAATCATATTTGTTTGTTGGAAGGATGAAACTCTTTTGACATAAATGACAATCAACCATGTTTGTTAGACACAAGCTCTAGGATGGATCTTATGCCCAAGAAATTTTTGAGCAATGGCATCCACACAAGGAAAACCATGCAGAATAGCTAGAAAATCGACTTCCTCGACTCTTTTTCTCCCATTAATGTATAGAATCTTTAACAAATGCTAGCTACGATGGACAAGAATCCAAGTCCAATTGCCACATTCTTCAAACCTACATGATAGTTAGGTGTTGCAGAGCCCTGTCTTACCAGAATCCTATGCAAGGATGCCACCAAAAGAAACTATTTTCAAAGTGATAAGCTCCAAACTCCTTCACATACATGTATTATTCCCCTTGACCTGCAAACAAAGACCCCTAAGATGGTATCTTGAGCTCCTTGTATTCTTCCATTCCTTTCACATTGTACTCCAAAGTGATCACAGAAGGGATTTGTCTGCAGATGATTACAAATGGCAGACTCTTTTCCTTGTATTTTTCAGAGACCGTGTTCCTCCCACTAGACTGAGAAATATAACAGTCTTGATGAATGGGGCTATAATACTTGTAAAGGTTTACTTGGGAAATTCATGCAAATAAAATCATGCAAGACCTTTACACTTATCAACTTATGAGACACTTCTCCATAAATGTTGAATCACGCACAATAAATAAAACATAAAAAATCAAAAAGATTTCTCCAAAAATTGCCAACGCAAACTCCAAAAGATAACAACAAATAAGCCAACACTGATACATGAGAACATTAACATAGCTCCATGCGCCCATGCCAAGTTAAGTTCTTTGATCAAGTTTTCCTAAATGCAAATTCGTTAACATACCTCCATGCACCCACTCCAGTTGCTTGAGTTTTTGCTTACGTTTTTCTACATGAAAATTCAAGCTGATGTTTCTCCAAATCTTATATGAAGACAAGATCAAATTAAGGACATAATAAATAAGTAGATTTGCAAGGAAAGCCCAAGTGAGTGTTATAAACCAAAAATAACACTGTTTTCAAACATGACAGCATCACCTGCTCTCTTTCCGTGACCTACTTTGTTCTTTGATAATAATTCGAAATAGGTTCGCAAGTGAAGCAATCAGAACTTTATTTATATTAGCTAGGTCCCAACAACTCAACAAGATTCGTCAAACTACTTTTCCTCCATGTCCAGATCCATGAATAAGCTTTTACAGGCTTGCTCACATCTCTGAATATGCCAATGATATATGTATTACTAGCCATAAAATTGAAGATGTGATCCTCAAATTATAAGCAGAAAACAAGAGAATATGTGCCAATTCTGAGCCTTCAATCAACCCTTTATTTCAAGCGAAGTACACATTATTCCTCCCACTAATGCAACAAAATGAATAGGATAGCCATATAGCCACTTTTTTATCTCCTATAATTTCTTTGTTTTTTAGGGTGGGGTAAGATCCCCTATAACTTCCAACAGGTGGTTGGGGTGCTATTGATAAAGACCGAGACCAACTATGAACTGCTGCTTTTACCAATAGCCTCCATTTTGAGCCACATTTCTTACTCGAAAAGAACTCTTGATGACCCAATCAGTTGTATCCTTTTGCGAAGTCCATACTGGGCACCTTCACTCTACATTGCATTCATTGGACTATCCATTTACAGCATGTTTTTCCTCCTAAAATACTGCCTCAATAGCTTGGAGATCCTTACCAGTATTACTCTTAATGGAAACAAGTGTTAGTCCATACTTTGCAGACAAAGATAACACAATAATGAGGCAAAATTCTTTCAATTGCATTAATTTTTTCTTCTTTAAGTTACACTCTTATTGATTAGGAAAAGTAATATGAATCACTTATATTTCCTTGGGATGCATTACATTTAAAGGATCCCTTCCCTCCAGTCTTGAGATTGTCTCATTTATATGCTAAAAACTGCCGTCCTAAAGAACTTGATGAAGGCCTGAAAACACATAATTCCAGGGAAGGTATGTCCCCCTCATGGAGCCCTTCCAGTCTTGAGATTGTCTATTTTATATGGTAAAAAAAACTTCCCACAGGACTACTCAAGGACATTCTCACTCAATTGTTTTCAGGGCCAAGCAACCGAGTTTGGTCAATCTGAAAGGTACATTTAAATTCACTGTTCCTCACCATCTCAAGCTTCACTCTGCAAATTAATCACCTTCCTTTATACACTGGATGCAATCTGTCCTAATGTCTATTGAAATACATGGTTTCCATTCCCCTCTTTGTACCAATTTGTTGTCAACTTTCATCTCCCTCATAGATCCTTTCATCTAGGTCTTTCACTCTTTAATAGCCACTTCATGTAGTGTTTAGCTATTTCTTGCATAAGGAATCCTCAAAAGTTCCAATTTCCAGCAGGTTTTCCAGCAGGTTGAGATTCCCTAGAGCCCAACCTCCTCTAAGATGCTCCTCTACACCTCATCCTATTATAGTAAGCATTTTTTAAGTTGGACCATACAACACCATCCGAACTCTGTAGCTTCTCCATCGCTTTTGCAATCATTGAGTGACTCTTACCCGTCTTTCATCCTTGAACCTTTCTAGTATAACTTTAATTATAGCCATCTCAACAGTTCTCCAACACCCTGGCCAGAATGCACGATCAGTGCTTGAGCCATTTTGTTTCTAGCACCATACTTAGTCTTCAACTCTACCCCTTTCAAACCGACTATTCTCCTTGTTTACATCCAATTCTAAATGACTTCTCTCATTAATCCTACTTCTGTCTTTGGCCAAAAACATTTTCAGATATTCTTCTTTTTCTCTTCTTCTCTTAGCATTAATCTCCGTGTCTCCATGAAAGCAAAGTTTTTTCCCCAACCATCAAGCAAGGCAGTCATTGATGACCCACACCTTGCCTCCTTGAAGGGCAACCTAATCCACGCAACAACCACAGTGCTACCAATCATGCATGTACAAGAACATGTGATAGTATAAAAAGGCAGAAGGACAATCTAAGATGTCTCTCACACCTGGCAGAGCAGAAGAAGAACAACAACAACAACAAGATGAAGATGATGATGATGATGATGACGATGACGATGAGAGGGTCAAGAAGAATGAGCAGACAAAAAGGTAGGTGAAAATTACAGTCTGTACAACCTTATGTATCCTCACCATATTCTAGTCAGCCAACACCACTTTGGCATTCCTCAACTACAGAAATAACTAAAACAATAAGACCAAATTCTGGCCATATCATGAGGGTCATGACTAAATAATGTACACTGACTAGACTTCTGATACACTAAATGCTTTCTTCCACCAGCCTTCGAAGCGTCAAACAGAAAAAAAATATATATATATATACACACACTGCACCCTGACTACACTTTGACAAGACTACTAATACAATAAATGCTTTCCTATGGAATAAAAAACATATAATAAGACCAGAAGTCTTAGACATTCTCATGCAAAACAAGCATATGGTTTGATATCCACAGCTTAGCACTAAACACACCAAGAATGGAAAAGGTTCTGCAAGAATGCACTGACAGGAACAATTTTTATTCCAGCCAAGTTAAAATACTGTTTCCTACACTAATCAGCAGAACAAGACCATCCCAGAAATCAAAATGATGGTGACAACAGTCAAGTCAATGACGAAAATGTAATAACATTACCTCTTTGAGATTGACCCACTCCCATGTCTCATCTGTTGTATTCATATCATAAACCAGGGCGTGCAGGCCCTGACAACAATTCGACAAGACGAAGATCAGGTACAGACCATGCCTAGAACTGGCATCATGAGTCACAAGCAGAACAAACCTCTTCAGGATTGTAGTCTGTTATAACAGCCTCGTAAAAGTTGTTATCTTCAGGCCAACGTGTCATCACTTTCCGCCCAACTAATGGATCATAGCTTGCAGCTTCAGCAGGTTCATTTGAAACAAGAGCACCAGAAGGCCCTCGATTAGCAACTTGGCCCCTTCCAGATGGGTACGGCATGGACTTCATCGAGGGTACAGCAGACAGTGCCTGTCCCCAAAAAGGAATAGAAAAGGAAGAGAAAAAGGAAAAGCACCAAAAGCATGTTAGAAGCTGCCATCGAGATACCATGTACTGGTTAAAATTTCTCACTTACAGGTTTGGTCTTCTTTCCTCTAGCTCCTGCAGGAGCTCCGCGTTTTCCAACAGATGACGAGGGCTGCATAGGAGCAATAGTTTGGTGGTGTAAAACGGGGGATGGTGCACCTAGGGATAAAGAAGGCATAGATTGTCCAGTCTTCTGTTTCTTGCGAGATGCCGAGACAGTAGGACTGGGTAATGCATCATGAACAGGTTGAGAAGTACTGAGCATGCCAGGTTGGACCCCACCTGCCTTTCTCCACTCCCTAAATGCATGTACAATATGGTTTCAATTAACAAATATAAGAGAACAGTGATTTACATGCAATAACAAGTAGAGATCTCATAAAAACAATAGAATCTGTCTTGAACATCAGACTTTTTCCTCTCGTAAAAACAATTAAGTTTGTATAAGACCTTATACTCCGGAGGATGTCATCTGCCTTAACCCTGCTGAGAAGATCTCTGTGTTCCTCATCAGATACTCTCAGCTCCTTTCTAAGTTCAGTTATCAAACCTTCTTTTTCCTGAAGAAATATATTTCATAGGGCAGCAATTGAGATGTAAGATCAGAAAACACCAAGAAGTTATGAAGTGGTATGTGCAAATGATTTATACCCAAGAAATGGAATCTGATTGGGCTTTAAAGGCCCTCAGGACTGAACTGTATGCGTCCTGCTCAAGCCGGTGGATTTGGGTCTCCATATCATTATGTATTCTTGGAAATGGAACAGAACCAGGACCAGCAGTTCTTCCATTCCCCGTGACATGACTTCCCCTGGCAATTCTGTTTTGATGTGATGGAGGAAGATCATCATCCGTTCCTGCAATCAGTTTGGAAAGGAAAACAATCATGACTACTGCATTGGCATCATCAGATAAACTCAAAATATCCAGGCAAAAGGAGTCATCTTTAAAGTGCATGTGGATTCCCATCCAAACATTTCAATATGTTCAAATTGGTAAAAAGGGATGGTAATCAGGGAGAAGAAACTGGCTGTACAGATATAACAGACATTTAAAAGGCATGCAAAAGTTGTTGACCACAGAAGAAGATAGGCATTTGTGTAGCTTCACAAAAGCAGCAATGACCTTTAATTTTTCATGTAGAACAAGTGGGTTCTTAAAACTCCAATGAGCAGTAATCTAGTCGCAGACATTCTCTTCCCACTTATATATCAAATGAAAGCCTAAATTAGATTGAGAAAAAGGGAGAAAAGGATGTCCAAAACTAAGCCCTATCTCCATAGCAGACCTATTAGGTTTACTTGTTTGATAGATGGCAGACATGGTTGAATGAGTTGCAGTGGAGATCATACATGCCATCAGGTGAAAACCAGCTTCTGAGGCTGATGACATTACACAACATGGGATATTGAATGCAATAACATCTCATCTCATTTTCTTGCTCATCATGTTCCTTTCCCCTTCTTGATCAATTTGGCCATTGATTCCGATATTACTTCAAAATAATCTCGTACATATACTTAGAAAAACAATCTACAAATATAACAGGGGAAAGAGAAAGTGCATACAGAAATTTTAGCATCCTCCAGAAAGTGCAAACACATTTAACGGGCAAGCTAGAAATGAGAAGTACAACCAATAGATTAATGTACAATTCACACAAGCTCACACCTATTAGAATGAGGCACAACAAAGGGTGTACATAAGATAACAGGGCTTCACAACTCCCAAGTCATATCCTTGACTCACGAAGTCAATACAGTTTTGACCCTTATCAAGTTGAATGGATACTCCTTTTGACGTATCCAATTTAACAAAATCCTTGGTTGCACAGCCAATGACAGACTTAGAATGACTCAGTTTTAGCTTGGAGAAGGTCTTGCTGGACTACAAGTTTCTAGAGACTGTTCTATGTGAAGCAAAATCCACTACAAATGGTATTGTATGCATAAGAAACTACCAGAGGATGAAGTAAGACAAATACAAAATCCTAACTTTATGGGTGTTAATATGAAAGCCATATGATGTATATATAAACACAGACACACTCATCAAGAGAATAGCAGCACTCCCTCATTTTCATATGAAACACTAACTTTTACCGAACAATTCTCTGATTGGCTGCTAAAGGCTTGAACAACTTTCCAATTGGCTGATCTTGACAGCTTTTCAATTTTATCAAGTCTTAATAATCAATTAGAGAAGTGTAAATAAAAAGGATGGTCAGACAGTCATATCAAAAGTAATGGGGCAAACACCATCTGAAATGTGTGTGAATGTTTGATGCTATGTATAACCTTAGATTGGGTACAGCTCCACTATTCATTAACCTATACATTTGGCAAAAGAAAAGATAGCAGTAGAAGCAAGACAAGCAGAAACCACAAGACACCAACATTATATTATGAACCACTTCAAGATGCCCAAAAAAAGCAAGAGAGAGAGAGAAGGAAAAACAGAGAACCCGTGGAACCAATGTGTCATTCTAGGTAAAGTTAACTCAAAAGTTCACTGCCTGGCCATCTTTAATTGACCTCCTACATGAATGAACAACCTCTCAACCCCAGTGTAGGCAAATTTATTTATCTATACATTGCAAAATAATGTCATTACATTGTTATTACCCTTGTAAAATAAGCTAGAAAGTGGCATAGACATCTGATGTGGAGCCACTAAAGTTTCTGAGAAACAGAAGATGAATTAAACCTTTCAGAGGATAAATATGGGAAAGAGAAAAGCCGAATAGGTTTTTTATGAAAGGGTTTTCACTGCTAAAGTGTTTGGAGCAATAAATTTAAAAAGTATAAAATATAAACAAAAATAAATTAAAACAGAAGAAGTAATGACGAGGTTTCCTATACAAATCCATGTGGCAACTAAACAATCGCTTCAAATTTGCAAAAGACTTCAAGAGTTAAATAAGGAGGGACAAGGAAATTCATGCAACTAAGTTTAACAATCAATTGGATATGATACAGGGAACAACCTGTTAATCGGAAACCTTCATCAAGAATTACATGCTACCAACAAGCACCATGCATTCCCATGTCCATGGAACAAAAGATAATAATGACTTGATCAAGTGATTAAATATGGAAACCTAGGTGTAAGTCTTAGTTGGTTCAAATAGCAACTTTATTTTCCCTCCCATGCTTCAAAATGCGCATGTGGTTGAAATGACAATCAAGGGCAAAAATAGTAGACTTGTGCTCCACTCATCTGAGAACCAGGATGATTCATGTCAATCAAAACAGTTCTGACGGACTCAGTGGTGTAAAACTTGGAAGCATAATACGCTCCAAGAAAACAAGACATGAGTAGCGTGATTTACCCAATGATGCATCCGAGGTTCAGTCAAAACTTTATATTGAACTAGTCCTTGTTGTTGTTTCTTTTGTGGTATATAATACTAGCTTGTAAATGAAAACCATCATTGTAGGTCAAACCAAGTATCCATGTTTTGCTTGAGGTCAGGGAATTTCAAGTTTTGACTCTTAAAGTATGATAGGGATCCAACCAACTTACTTGTGTTCTGTTTAGCATTCACTATCAATCAAATGGAATGCAGATATATCAATGACTTAGGCATAAGACCAAATACATATGCATCTATACATAAATACACACACACACACACACAAATAGCAGAAACTAAATCTTTCAAAGAATAAGAATAAAGACATAGTAACAAAGCTCACCATAAAAGCCAGGATGACTGAAAAAACTGAAATTTTTTCATCTTACAAAAATACATGAAAAACACAATACCACAGTGGCAGCTTCCAAGGCCTGCAAGAAACCCATCCTAATAAATATGAACTGGAACAGACTATTATATGCACTTTCTTTCACTGAACAGCAAAAGAAATAACATGACGTCTCCCCACACCTATGCTATTTCCAAGTGTTAACTGTCTGAATGACAGTAACTGCCAAGCTTGTAAGTCGAAATGCCAGCAAATACCACAAGCATTCGCTCAAGTTCAACAAACACAAAAGTCCATGCGTAGCTTAATATACTCTCCGGACTACCAAAACATGAACAATGGTGACTTTAGCCCTTTCTTTTCACGCAGAAAAGCCCTATCAACAAGGATATCCATAAGAAACGAAACTTCCGCCGCTCTTGCTAAGAACACTGTTATACAATCCAAAGAATCAACTCATTCCTCTTAGTTAGGTAAAAGCTAAATGAAACACGCTAAGCAAAACCCAAGCCCTTTTCTCATTTCCAAGCTGATTCGCAATTAGGTCCAGAAAACTACCCCAAGGAGAACGTAAATTTCCCGAACCACTTCCTCCAGTCCAAAACCCTAGCCCAAATCCCCAGCAGATCGGACTCCAAACCCTAATTCCACCACTCTCGCCCCATACGCAAAACAGCCTCTTTTAAAAGCTCCAGGAACAAAATACTTCCATTAACAAAAATGCAAGCAATTTTACCAAACCCTATCCCGATTCCACATCTATCAAAAACCTCAGAAATCACAGTATTTTACAACGAAGATCAGAGTAACTCACCGCTGCTATCTGAAACTCCGTAGTCCATGGCCAGCTTTTCCCCGACCTAGGGCTTCTCCAAAACCGAAATTCCAACCCAAAACCACAAAGGCAACGCAAAACCAAAATTCCTTGCTCAGGAACCGTAGCGAGGACCAACCAAGAACACAAGATCGGAGATTTCATACGCTTTTCTCCTCCAATTCATCTCAGGAAGCGCGACAACAGCTTCATAATCCGATTTCCACTGGAATTTGGAGCAAGGATCAGAGATTTTTCAACGAAGTCGTGAGAACCAGTGGAGAGAAGAGGCGTGAGCGAGAGAATGATAGGAAAAATCCCGGACTCCAAAGAGTTTTTATGGCGCCCCATTTTTTGGTTTATAAATGGTTTGAGTTCCGCGCTTGGATAGTGTGACTTGTGTTTGGGCCTTTAGTTTGAAACTTGGAACTGCGTCCGTGTTTGGGAGAAGCAGAGATTCTGCACGTGAGCCCTCTCAAAGTCTACGCTTTGGGATTTCATTTGAAACCGTGGATTAATTTATCTACTGCTTTGAGATTTCTTTTTGAAAGGTTAGGAGTTGTACGCCTTAATTTAATATATCAGGATAAAAAAATGAGGATTAATTCTTCTGTGCTTTGGGATATTAATATATCTAACTATGCTTTGGAATTTCTTTTAAAAGGTTGAGAGTTGGACACCCCTGAAGGGTGATATGGGGACAAGATATTAAGGATTAGTTTGTCCAAGAATAATATTCTCATCCCTTTGCTATTAACTACCTATGTGAGTAGTTAAACTAGTAATTGAGAGAGAGAGAGAGAGAGAATTGCATATTAGGTTTTCATTTTAAAAAATGACTTCAAT
This sequence comes from Warburgia ugandensis, assembly GCA_035236585.1. Lineage (NCBI taxonomy): Eukaryota > Viridiplantae > Streptophyta > Magnoliopsida > Canellales > Canellaceae > Warburgia > Warburgia ugandensis. The sequence goes on along the minus strand of CP141132.1, from coordinate 78,411,493 downwards.
AAATTTATGAGAGAGAGAAAATAGTTTTATTTTTATGAGAAATAGTGATTTTGAGTTTTATTTATTTATAAATGCCTTAATTGGTATGCTTTAAAGGAAGAGGAATTGATGAATCTACATTAATGATGTATTGATAATACTCTCTAAACTGGTCACTTGTGGGCCAAGTCTCAAAAGATTGTTATTGATTTATTCTTTAGTTTTTCATGGTTAAACATTTAATTAAGTTTACTAGATCATGGGGCTGGGATCACCCAATCAAGGTGAGATTGGTGTTGATAAACATAATGGAATAACAAATTAGATTGTTGGAGCTAATGTTTGATTCTTCACCTGTGGCTAACCACTGGAAACAGAGCTGTAGACTTGTTAAGGGTGACTGTGTGAAAATCCCAATTTTTTTGAAATTAATTAGAATTTTTACAAAAATTGAGGTGAAATATTATATTCAATATAATATTAATTTTTAGAAAAATAATCAAGTCTTGAAATATAGATATTTAGAATTATGCTTAGAAAACCAGTCAGAATGAATGTAATCACACTGAAATATGAGCTAGGGTGAAAAATTGCTATTTTTTTAAATTTTGTCAATTTATATTTACTCATATGGGTAAAATGGTCATTTTACTTTTGTGTGAGGTCCACAAAAGTTAGGTGAGTTGGTGGATAGCCAATTCAGGGAATATCAATAATGAAGAATAAATATGATGAGAAATCTCTTTTGATTTTAATAAGAAAAGAATAAAAATTATTTTTAAGAAATAATAAATAAAATAAAATAATACATAATTAACCCTGTAAATAGCCCTCCTATAGGTTGCATGAAATTCCACAGATCACAAGACTCTTTCCCTCTCTCTTTCCTTTTCTTTCTTTTTTCTTCTTTTTTTTTTCTTTCTTTTCTCTCTCATCTTCCCTTTACAACCGTAGAGCACATCTGCGGACGCACAGAGGGGAATATTCCCTCATGGAGCATTGAGCGCATCTGCGAACTCATTGTCCCCGATTGAATAGGATTTTTGCCTGAAAACCCTAATTCAATTAGCCATCCAAATTTGGCTATTATAATTCAATCACCACCATTGGATGGGTTCAGGCTGACTTGATCTATAAAAGCCCTAAGATTCCCGATTGATTGGAGGTGTATTTATTAGTGAAATTACCAAGAAACAATAAGTCTGGCGACCCTATATTTTTGGGCTTGGATTTCTCTTTTTCAGCTTTATTCTTAAATTTTGGGCACTTCAAGTAGATTCCTCATCCTCCACTCATCTATTCCACTAGTTTTTATCGTAAGAAGATCACTGGACTGAATTTTCTAACAAAATTTCTCTAATGAATCTAGTACCAGTGAACTACCCTGAAAACTTCAATGAAACATATTTTTTGGAGTTTTTGAGCCGTTGGATGGATTCATGGGGTTAAAAAACCCCAAGGCATGAAATCTCAGAGGATAGCCCATCTAGATTTGGGAGATCATGGGAAAAGTTAACTCAACAGTCCAAATTGGACCGTCTCAACCTAACCCTGCCATTAGATGCTGGGACGCACCCAGGGAGATGCGCTAAACAACGCTCGACCTGGGCGCGCCTTTGTGCGTGCTCAAGCGTGTAGAGCGTCGGGTGCTCAGTCATGGAGGACGGCAACGTGCACCGCTTCCCAGTTACAATGCGTTTTGTCACGTTCTGGATTTCAGATCAAATCTGGATCATTTGTTTTGATCAAAAACTTCAAAATGCAATTTAGAGCTCATTTTAACTCCAAATCAAGATTGGAAAGAAGCTTTGGATTTCTTGCAAATAGTAGAATCTAATGTTAATATAAAATTAAAGTTTTATTCAATTTAAAATTCTGTAAATTACAAAAAGTGGTACTAATTTTCAAGATCAATCAAATTTGGCATGATCAGATCATGGATTTATGATCGTTTTGTTTAGCTTAGAGAGGCGACCAAAACCCCTAAATTCAAGGGGAAATTTGAGATGAGTTGGACGCTAGATTGAAGGAGAGATCGTCGCACGCCTAGGTCGGAGGATTTTTCCAACATATTGGAGCCGATCTAGCTCATTCCAGAGAGGAAAAGCACGAAAATGTATTTAGAGGGTAAGATCTACAAAACCTAACTTGTGATTTGATGAGTTTTGTTAAATCCATGCATTTTTATGCTAGATCTAAGTTTATGGACGATCTAGCCGTCTATTTTCTAATCTAAACTTAGGATTAGGTAAGTGAGTACTTGATAAAGCTCAAAATCGACTGAGATCATCGATTTGAGCTAGAGTCTGATCGAATAATCTTAGCCGTTTGATCGGGTATTGTTTGCATAGTAACTTCTTGATGATTGATCGATGATCAGACACCATAGATGAGTTCTAGAGTATTGAGTTGCTAGTACATGACACAGATTGAAGAATCTGGACTAAAATTGATCGAGAAATCTAAACTGTCCGATGGGATAGGAGAGTAATAAGGACCTAACACTTATGATTAGTGATCAGACGTTACCATGGTTTAACCTAACCTTTAATAAGTTAAGATACTTGAAAAAAATTCAAGATGAAACCATTGAACAATAAAAACAACTTACATTTACTTAAGATGAATGGTGGATAACCAATCCAGGGCCAATGACATTCAATTAGATATCAACCAATAGTTAATGAAACAACCTGAGTGTAGAAATAAGCACTGTCACTTTACCTTGTGATGACTAGTGCCAGGGAAGAACTTAAAGGGAGCTTTCATACTGGAAAAGCTAAGAGAAGTCTTAGAATTGTATAACTGAATATGTGCTTATATTGTTGCAGAGGTGTGATTGATTGGGAGCGCATATACAAACTAACTAGATTATTTGTCTCAGAGAACCTGAAAATCTCCATTGAGGCAGGTGGAATTAAGATTGTTAAGATTTTTGCTTTATATATGTATTTATATATAAATTTCAAGTATTGAATAAGTATTTTCAGTTATGTGAAAAATAAGATGAATGTGCATGTTAAAATTGAATCATGTTTAAACTACTTATGTTGAAGCACATATTTTATATTATGATACTTCAGTTCATTTGTTTGTTCTTGACTTGTTATTTGAAAATTTTGAGGCATGTGTTTCATGCGCTATTGTGATTTATTGAAATGCATTTAGTACTTAATGTTTGATATCGTGACATTTGATTACATGATTATCCATGTTTTGATATGTGATGGATTACACCTTATCATGGACTTTGATTGAGACCATTGGGTGAAGCGGAGGTAAGCCAGGTCTTGTACCGATTTGAGGGTGGGCTGGTAGTTTTGGTTGATAGGCTTCTGTTGGGAAATAGACTAATGCGGGCTACATGTGAGGGACTTAGGGTTGGAATGAGTACTCATTACCATCGCCATGAGTGTAGTCGAGGCACTCATAGGATTTGATTGTGCACGGCATTCCTGGATCATGACATGCATTATGTTGTTCTGTGGACATAGACTTTTGTTATTTTGACGGATGTATATCCATGCATTTTAATGCCTTGTATGCCATGATGCTCAGGTTGATATCGATTTGTTCAGATAATGATTTTCCTGTATTATGCATTATGGATGTCTAAAGTTTTGCATGATGCAATATGAACCATTGATCTATATGGTAAATTATGAATTATTTGTATATAATTACATCTTATTCCACCTATACAAGCGATTACTTGCTGAGACATTGCTTTGGTTTGTAATGCCTCGGAGACAGAGAATAGTAGTAGGTCTCATATGTTGACATTGTTTCAGAACAAAGGATTTCGAAGGAATAGGGGCTGTTTACTGATGGAGCGCGCCAACAAGAACTTTAGAAAAGGACGAGTAAGAATTAGTTTTTGAATTAAAGTTATAGTATTAGACAAGAAAGAGATTGCATTGTATGTAATGAAGGGAGTTTTGAAGACTTATGTAGCTGGGTTGTGCTGTGAAAGTTCTGGGTGTGTTTTGTTTGATGTAATTTGTTTTATTTCTTTAGATGTATGAAAAGGAGACAGAGTCTCCATTTATGTTATAAAATGTCGAGGAATGTTTATTAGGTACTCCGCAATAACATGCGTTAAATGTCAGATGTCCGAAAAACAGAGGAAATTCTGCTGGATTTTCGGTAGAAATGAGAGCTTATTTCATCGAGAATTCTTGTTTTGAGAAAAGACAAATGATACTCGGGGTTTTTCAAAGTAAATTTCAAAAGAAAAGATTCTTCCACTGTTGTTTAGTCTTTTAAATGATTTTTATTAGAAATGAGCTCATTATGTCAATGTACTTTGTATTTAAAAAGTGTTTTGAAAACCTGAGTCGTCACAGAATCAATTAATGTAACTGCCAAGAAGATGTAGAAAATTGGATACTATCGGCAATGCAAATATTATGGTCTCAAGTGCTTTGCATTTCAAATCAGTAAGATGACATATAATCAAACAACAAGAAAAAGATGACTGAATATGCCATTTACTGGAACATACTGAACTTCTGTTTTTGGTGGATACCAAACTTATAGAAGGCTGTAGACATGCTTAGTCATAGAATCTAAAAGATATTATTTCTTTCCAGTTGAGAGCTGTTTCTACTTTGAAGTGATTTTATTTCTTATTTTTCTTGAATTGACATTATGTTTTGTTTGAGGTTGAGTTTGCTGCTCGTATGCACTTTTTCTTTTCATCTATTGCTTACCTGATGTTGTGTTTCAAATTTTAAGTTTATTCAATATTCATTTCTTAGTGTTTATTTTCCCATGGATTCTGAAAATGCTTATTCTTTTGCCCCGCGCAGAATAGGTTATCAATTATGCTACCAATTGTTACTTATGTTTAAACTTATTTTGATATTTCAGATTTGAAAGGTCAGATTTTTCATTTATATTCTCTGGAGCAGAACCTTTGGTGGGAGGGTGAGAAGTTGTAACTTATTGCATTTATGTTTGAATTATTAGAGCAAGTGAAGTTGACGAGTGGTTCTCTTGTGCCTCATATTACAATCTTTCCCTTGATAATTCCTTTTGACAGGTTGCCGTACGCCCATTGCTATGGAGGACACCAGTTTGGCATGTGGGCTGGTCAGCTAGGTGATGGTCGTGCAATAACTCTTGGGGAACTTCTAAATTCTCAAGGGGAAAGGTGGGAGTTGCAGCTTAAGGGTGCTGGGAAGACTCCTTACAGCCGATTTGCAGATGGTCTTGCAGTTCTGCGTAGTAGCATCAGAGAATTCCTATGTAGTGAAGCAATGCATAGCTTGGGAATCCCAACTACCCGTGCCCTTTGTCTTGTTACGACAGGTAAAGGTGTCATTCGCGATATGTTTTACGAGTATGTCCTACTTAATGAAGTAATTAAACGTATAAACTATGTTTCTGGTGAAGTGTGCTACTGCTGTTTGGCATCGTTCTGTGATTACTGCTTTTTTCTTTTACGGCTGTGTATTTCTTAACCACAAAGCCGTTTGGCAGGATCCTCTTCAGCTCTATTTATTTATTTGATTTCCGAAACGGTGATTTTCCGGAATGGCTCAAAATGTGCTTGATATGATGTCCATTTCTTACCCAACGAAAGAAAAAGAGAATAAGGGTTGACTTATTCTGCATTGTGAAATTGACTGACTTTACAGGTATTTTACATTTGCATGTAAGTGTTAGTGTTATCAGATCATTATCAATTATTGGTTACTTCAAGTGTTTATTTCTATGGAATCCAGAGAGTGGGCTTACATATCTCCCATTTTTCTTATGCAAAAAAACATATAGAGGTTTTTTTTGAAGTGAACCCCCCCAGTCCAAAAAAAAAAAACAAAACTTCTGATACATCACACCAGAAGGGGTTCGTGTACCATCACGATGGTCTATTTCTTCTGTACGCATTAGTGAAGGACAAAACAAAGGACCAGTATGTTCTAGGATGTTGCTGTCATGTGGTTCATTGTGTGTGCACTGCATATCAAGCTTGTGTCTTAGTAAAAAGTTCTGCTAGTTTGTTCCTAATTGGGGTATTCTTCATTCAGTGGGAATGCAAAGGAAGAACCTGGGGCAATTGTTTGTCATGTAGCTCAATCATTTTTGCGCTTTGGTTCATATCAAATACATGCATCTAGGGATAAAGAAGATTTGGACATTGTTCATGTTTTAGCAGACTACACTATTTGGCATCATTTTCCTCAGTTTGAGAATATGAGTAAGAGTGAGATCTTGTCATTTCAAGCAGAAGGTCAGGAGGGCTCTTCAGCAGTGGATTTGACATCTAACAAATATGCAGTTAAGTCTTTCTACATTTCTCGATTCAAAGATATTCTAAGTTCAAGATCCCTTGCTGGGTGAGCAAGTGGCTGTGTGGGCACACGTCTGTATGTCCTTTTGGGGTTGTATTGAAATTCATTCATGAAAGACCTCATTTAAAGAAAAATGGTTCTTGAGACATCATCTTGACAGTTCTGTTTTTACCTTGTTTTTTCTTATCAGCTTGGTCTGTTGAGGTTGCTGAGCGTACTGCTTCTTTGGTTGCAAAATGGCAAGGGGTTGGGTTCACCCATGGTGTTCTAAACACATAACATGAGTGTGTTGGGTCTGACCATTGATTATGGCCCCTTCCGCTTTTTGGATGCTTTTGATCCAAGTTTTACTCCAAATACCACTGATCTTCCAGGGAGAAGGTACTGCTTTGCAAACCAGCCTGATATTGGTTTATGGAATATTGCACAATTTACTACAACTCTATCAGCAGCCAAATTGATCAGTAGTGAGGAGGCAAACTATGCTATGGAAAGGTATGGTAGACTATTGTATATGTTATTGCCCGAAAATATTAGCTCTGTGGATAACGAGTGCCTGTGCTTTGTCCCCAACAGATATGGTACTAAATTTATGGATGAATATCAGTCTATTGTGACCAAAAAACTTGGTCTGCCAAAGTACAATAAACAATTGATCAGTAAGCTTCTCAACAACATGGCCGTTGACAAAATTGACAATACAAACTTCTTCCGGACACTTTCTAATGTTAAAGCAGACCGAAGCATTCCGGAAAATGAGCTTCTTGTTCCACTTAAGTCTGTCCTTCTAGATATTGGCAAGGAACGCAAAGAGGCATGGATAAGCTGGGTGCGAACATATGTACAGAAGGTATGATATTTTGTTGCTGCAGCTGTAACTGGAATCAGCCTTCGCGCAACTGTAGAAGTTGTCGTCATGTGACCTTGAGTTCATGGGTTCAAGGCGTGGAATCAGCCTCTTGCAAAATGCAAGGTAAGGCTGTCTACTATAGGCCCTTGTGGTCCGCCCTTTCCCCGGACCCTGCATAGGCGGGAGCTTTGTGCACCGGGGCTGCCCTTTAGCTGTAACTGGAAAGCGGCTTGTTGGTTGTCTTATTTTCAGCTTTTCTTTTAGCTGGATTTACATGAAACCACGAGGATTAATCTTTCCTCACAATTTTTTGACTTCAAATGGCTCAAGGGTTTTAATTACCCTTACCATCTTACATTGTTAAAAGAAACAGATCCATTTGCTCTTTGAGCTTTTACTCTTTCATGAGAGGGAGAGATGATTCCTGTGTAGATTTTTTTATGACATGCTATATTGACTCACTTTTTTCACTTCCTCTTCCAAAGCAGGCATCGAGTGGCATTTCAGATGAAGAGAGGAAGGCTGTAATGAATCCTGTTAACCCAAAATATGTTCTCCGGAATTATCTCTGCCAAAGTGCTATTGATGCTGCTGAACAAGGTGATTATGGGGAAGTTTGCAGGCTACTTAAAGTTATGGAACGACCATACGATGAACAACCAGGAATGGAGAAATATGCACGTTTGCCACCTGCATGGGCTTATAGACCGGGTGTGTGCATGTTATCTTGTTCCTCCTGAGATTTGTATGCTTGGATGCAGTTTTAGATTGGGAGAACCATGCATGCTTGCCACTGGAATGGGCTTTACACTGGGTGTGTGCATGCGATCTTGTTCTTCCTGAGGGTGTATACTTCCAACAAAATTCATAATTGTAAGTACAGTTGTAAATTATAAAGAATGTCAGTTGCTTCATTGTTAATAAAACATAGAGAGTATATAATGTCGTTTTTCGTATATTTTTAGATCACAGAGCTAGTTTTTATACCTAGTTGTACTTTCCCCCAAGAGAAGCACTGCTGGGTTGCTCTTTGGACAATCATGAAACATCAACATCACTCGTCAATGATGGCCCTTAAAGTTTCAGTAACAAGATGAAGATCGCAGGAGGAAGCATTAGCTGTTCATACTACGATAACCATGGGATGACATGTAATTGTCCTATCTTATTACAAGAGTTAAAGTTATACCATACTATGATACATATAGGCCTGGTAACTGCACCAGTGCCCTCAGCATCTATTGTAGAGCTGCCGCCTATGAAGTGGCATTGAGGTAATTTTAGGACAGCAGGAAGGTCGAGTTTGCAGAAGAACTTTATGGCAAGTACTTATCAAATGGCGGCATGAAGGATTTCGATTTTGAGAAGTGATTCCAAGTTTCTATATTTGACTGTTGTGTTCTGAAGGTTGGCCCCCATAGCTCAGTAACTTCTTCAGAAAATTGGAATCATTCTTTTGCAGCACAATCTAGAGGACAAGAGAGACATGTAATAAGGTATAAGCTGTGCTTGGGCCACTCAGCAGTTTCTCAGGGCACACAGGTTTTCAATCTCCGTATTGAGAGGGACAGCCCGCAGGTTGACTGCTGGTAACATTGGATTGCGGGTTGCAGTTCTGTGAATCTTCTTGGCTGAAGATATCGGCCAGAGTCTGGTTCAGGTGAATAAATGTTGTCTTCCGGGTTCTACAGCCAATTCTTCTTGCAATGTCTTATCATGTTCGTTTTGCACTTTATGGGGCCAAACTTGCCTGCCATGGTCAAAAGATGTCGCTTCAAATGCGCAGTTATAATACTAAATGCTTAAATTTCAATAGAAAGGAAGAGGGCAGTGACAGTTATGGAGCATTGGTACTTCATGGAAGAGAGGGTATGATAATTACTTTTCTTGAAGTTGAGGGGTGAGAGGATTTGATCTTGCAACCATTGATTGTAGCGGGGATGCCCCTTACCAGTTAGAATAGGTGGTCAAACTCAGAATTTGGTGGTAGAAACTAGAGGACTTGCCTTGGCTATTTTCGTGTTGAGAGAGGAGCAAGGTAGTGTGCAAAAACAGGCTTTGGTTGTTGCCGGAGAGAGTGGGTAGTACTGCTCAAGTCGCAAGTATTTCTGGTTTGGAAAGAATGGATCATGCTGCATAATTAATAGCGTCGGGCAGAAGGTCTTTTATTAACTTAGTGGAATTTAATTAAATTAAAAAATCTTAATAAATTAACATGTTTGTGTTATTTTATTAAAAAAAATTTAAATCTTTTTTTATCTTGATGCTTTTATTTTTTTCTTTCTAATTACAATCCATCTCTCTTCCTTGTGTATTTGTCCTTAATCTTTAGTTGTCCTTTCAACCTTCTTAGTCTCTCTATCGTTAGAAAATTTGAGTTTAACGTGTAGTTAGCACAGGGCATATTTCCCCTTTTCCTTTTCTACCTAGAAGATCAATATATACTCAGGAGGCCTTTTAAAATTTTAAAAAAAATTATTATCTTATATATATGTTGAGATTATTAATTTAGCTCGGATTAGAGGCTTTGTATTATCTCAATTTATTAGTCATTAGTTTGTCAAACTTTTAACTGTCTTCGTTCTATGTATCGGAGTCCTCGGAGGTATAGGTGCGCAAGGGCCAAGGGGCGTGTGGAAAAGGAGATGGCCTATAACATTTTTTTTAAAGTCTAAGCGGTTTATCTTATAATTTCGGATGATTCTAACCATTTCTTTTGAGTCTTTGAAATATTTAATAGAACTGATGGTCGTGTTGATGAGAAACATAGGCTAAATGCACCAATGGGTAGCCTAGATATATATATATATATATATTAAAAAAAAGTCCTAGAGAAGGAAGGGGAAGGCGTCTACATCTTTGCACGGCCTCGATTTGTATTTGGACTCATTTTATTACGAGAAAAATAATCCTGGTACCAACGGTTAAAAAGAAAGAATTCCAGTACACGTATAGGCACAATGTTTTTCTTGTTGGGTGAGACTTTATTATAGATCTAGGCCGTTCATCGTATTTGTCATCCCAAAAAGGATAACACTAAAAATCAATGCAATTAAATAGTCGTAACTAATTCTTTTGGATCTTTCAAAAAATCAACAGAATGACCGATATGCATGAAATTTGATCCTTAGCCTATATAAGCCATTTTGACATTTTGAATATCATCAATGACTTAAATCTAAAAAATAAAGCTCCACCATGAACCGAACTTCTTTACATACCCTTGAGTGCGTACACCTACAGTGATACCTTTGAGAGAGCAATCTGATGATTAACAAAGAAAACTACAATTAGCTCGGCAGCCCTTATCATTTGTTCTTGTTCCTTCCTGTTACCTGTTGTGGAAATGTCAGCGACTTGCGGTTCAAAGTGTACAGGCAAAGGTGATCAAAACCAAATCATCTTCGGTCCGCATCTTAGGTAGGCCGGGTATGCACGCCCGAAAAGTTTCTCCATTTGATGATCACAATCTCTATTGTTGTGAGGTTT